>CM026551.1:24724068-27585320 GCA_015143295.1 Tetracentron sinense | reverse complement strand
AACATCAATGCTTCCTAGCTCCATCAAATCTCGCATCAGGGGTATAATGTTCACCGAGGTGAATTCAAATGAATGAAACCCGAGGACCTCTTTTGGATATTCCATATCAATGAATGGAATATCGGACTAAAGTCTAATCGAGGGCATGTTCTCTGCGAGAATTGTGATAACTTCATCGTCCTTGATATATTTCAATCTCTGATGAAGGGACGATGGTACTACCCCTGCTGAGTGGAGCCAGGGGCGACCAAGTAAGAGGTTAAAGGCAGCCGGAATGTCTACCACCTGGAAAGTGATATCAAAAATGTGAGGGCCTATGGTCACTTCTCAATCAATATCCCCTATAACTTGCTTCTTAGAGCTGTCGAAAGCACAGATAGTCATCCCATTAGGTTTGATGTTTTCTTTACTGATCCCGAGACTTTGGATGGTGGCTCATAGGCAGACGTTTAAGGCTGACCCATTATCAAACAAGACCCTTGCCACAATCATTTCGTTGCATAGAATTATGGAACACAGATTCACTGAATTTGTTCCAACATACGAATCAGATGTAAAGTATAATAGGGCCATGATGAAATCAGTAACATAGCAGTTTGTGAACAAAAGAGTCCATCATTTTTCATACAAACTCAGCCACCATCGCTTGTTTCATAATCCAACCAAGCACTATTCAGCTAGACTCTTAGGTCAAGGAATGTGTTAAAAGAATTACAGAAGAAGGGTATACCACCGCTCTTTTACTCTAGAAAGTTTAGAAAGCTCAACTTGTATAATTGCATAACTTTTTTGCACCATTCCTAACTTTACTAGGCAAAAGTTTATATACACCTCGATCACAAAGTGAGGGCTGAGGAATCATTCCAATTCATTTCAAATCCCAGGGATACATCATTGACCGAGGGATGGAGAATCGTTATATAGAAATCAACACTTGAAGATTTTGGCATACGTTAGTCTCCCCCCCCAACTCAACAGTTTACAACAGCCATGACCCCATCATGGCCAAAGTACCCTTCCCTTTTATCGTCACCAAAATATTAATTCCTTTTCCCTTCCATTTCATAGTCACCAACATAATAATATTTCTTTGTACAATTGGGGTAAACTGAAAACAAAGATTGAAAAATAACAATGCCACCAACTTAGGTTCTATCTAATTGATATAAAAATCCAAAGCCTATCCAATTTTTAAAGATGTTCTAAATAATAACTGTGGGGGTCCGAACTTGATCTGGTACCTCTGATATATGTAGCTACTCCCGTTTAGCTGCAATGTTCTCTTCTTCTTCTGACTATGGTGGTTTGACCTACAAAGACACTATGACGATCAAGTCAGTCTCTTGCTACAACCAGAGAGTCGGAAGAAGAAAAAGAGAGAACCATAGAGTCCAGAAGAAGATCATCCCTGAATTAGGTCTCAAGTCCTTTTAAAGCTTGGTTGAATGGTCTCCATCACTAATCAATCGTCATTTGCCTCTATTGGCTCTGTCAGGAATCAATTGATGTTTTGGCTTTCGTACGGAATTGCAGATTGATAATGCACTTCTGCCTACATGGCAGGGGGTTAAGATCTCTCACATCAATCACGGTTAGGTGGTTACCCATACCCCTTGACTGTCTGGACCGTACCTTGATGTGACATAACGTAACTCCTTTGGCTACAAACTGGGTAATGATACTGCTGCTCAGGCCGAGTGATGATCAGGTCAAGTAACCTTGGCTCAATCCAGATAGAGATCCAACATCATCTATATGCTCAAGCACAAGGTCTGTTGGGGCAAACTTGACTCTGCTCGGGCTGCTCAAGTCGGGGGTTCGATTGAGCAATGCTAACAGGTTAGGTTCTAGTTGGAGGTCAGCTCTGCAGCTCGGGATGGTAAGCAAAATACCACGGGTGGTCACCACACATGTATGAATTGACTTTTACCACTGTGATAAGTTCATGGTCAAGATCAGAGCTTGTAGTCATAACTCGGGACAAGGTCAAGTGTATCGTGGAGGCAAGTGTGTCGTGTACACAAGCATGTCGTGGAGACCAATACACCGTGGAGGCAAGTACGTCGTGGGCCAGTGGAGGCAAGTGTATCATGAAGGCCCGGCCCGGCCCAGCCTAGATCTAGTCCATCCTAGCAACCGAAGCATCGTGCATACAACACGCAATTAGAAACCATTAGTACGTTGTCTCAACTTCTCAGGACCTCAGGTTGCACCCAGGCCTCGAGAGGGGGCATTTGTAAGGGGAAAAATATGCTTTAAAATTGTACAGGACTGCACATCCGACCTGCCAACACTTAGCTAATTTGTCTTAATGGACCTCGTCCTAAGCTGAGAGCATAAGCTTTGATCTTGACCACGCAATGATCAATGTGACAAAATTCAATTCATACAAGTGTAGCAACAACACGTGGTATTACCTACGAACGCTTAGCCAATTTGCGTAATTGGACCCCGTCCCGAGTTGGAACCACAAGCACTAATCTTGACCATGAACTGATCATTGTGGCAGAAGTCAATTCATACATGTGTAGTGACAATTTTGATTACCATCCCGAGTTGCCGAGCTAACCACTAGCTAGAACTCGACCTGTCAGCATTGCTCAATTGAATCCCAACCTTAGTAGCCCGACCCGAGCAGAGTCAAGTCTGCCCGACCAAACCTTGTCCTCAAGCATATAGATTATGTTGGATCCCGATCTGAGTTGAGCCAAGTTTACCCGGCCTAATCATCGCCCGTCTTGAGCAACAATATCATCACTCAACCAGTAGCCAAAGGAGTTACTTTATTCACATCAAGGTACGGTCCAAACAGTCAAGGGGTATGGGTAACCACCTAACCCTGATTGACATGAGAGATCTCAACCCCCTGCCACATAAGCAGAAGTACATTATCAATCTGCAATTTCGTACAAAAGCCAAAACATCAGTTGACCAACCCTCAGTAGAAGCAGAGAACGATTGGCTAGTGATGGAGACCATTCAACCAAGCTTTAAAAGGACTTGAGACCTAATTCAGGAAGGATCTTCCTCTGGATTCTTTGGCTCTCTCTCTCTTTTTCTTCTTCCGACCCTCTGGTTCTAGCAAGAGACTGGCTTGATAGTCGAAGTGTCTTTGTAGGTCAGACGACCACCGCACTCTGAGAAGGAAGAGAACATTGCATCCAAGCGGGAGCAGACATGTGCATCAGAGGTGCAAGATCAGGTTCGGACCCCCACAATAACAATAATCCTTTATGAAATTATTCATTCCTTTTTAAACAATTTTGCAACATAATTATTGTCATCATCATCATCCGAGCCATATCCCAACTATCTGGGGTCAACTAAACAAATCTTCTTCTGTCACTCCATTCTATCTAGAGTCATATCCTCTGCTACATCGTGAGACTTCAAATCGTTTCTCACTACTTTCAATCATGTCCATTTTGGTCTTCCCCTCATCCTTTTAGAGCCTCCACCTGTAGCAAAACAATCCGTCTGAATGGTCTTACCAATGCTATCATATGTCTTAATTTTACATACCAAACCCTCTCAATCAACTCCCCATTATCACCTATTGGGGCTTCTTCTAAATTCTCTCTTATGCACTCGATTCGAATATTGTCCTTCCTAGTTTTACCATATTGCAGAATTATAATTATGCTTTTCCTACACTAATTGGGCATCCTGAATTTCAAATGAAATCTTGCCACCCACAACAGTTGGTTTGGTAATTTCACGCAGACTCTATTGTAGCCAAATCAAACTAACTGGTCAGTTCGTCTAAGGGGGATGAGGATCCTCAACTCCAAAAGTATAAGGCCCACCAATCTACATCTGTAACCTTCACTTCCTTACGTTGACTTTGGTAGAATTACATATACCTGACCTCTTCCCTGTGATGGGAGGCTTTGTAATCTATAAACCAATAGGTGGACCACTTCACGATACATATATGCGTCATTACTACTCCATGGTGTCATTCAAAAAGTATTCATCATGAATGAATATCATATGTATGTGGTTTCCCTCATCCATTTAAGAATAGACATTTGATGTAACTAAAAGAACCTTATTGGGCTCACCTTTCCTGTGACCCCTTTTGTTGGTTTGTAATCTAGCTTTTACTTCTCTTATATATATTATCTGATTTACCGATTAAAAAAAAAGTACCTTATCAACTAATAAAAACTTGACGATGTCCCATTAATTTTACTACAGTACCTTATCTTCTACAATTGAAGAATTCTTCTCATAAGTCATAACCTTATGAGGTTCACGCCTCTTGTTAATGTTAAGGATGAAGCTTTTAGAAACTGTCCTAATTCTATTCATTGCCTAGCATGCTAAGAATCAGAGGCTGTCCTTTCATCACCTTATGAGGTTCACGCCTCTTTTTAACATAAGAATGAAGCCTCTAGAAATTGTCCTAATTTTATGCATTGCCTAGCCCTCTCATATTAAGAGGCCGTCTTTTATCACCTTGTGAGGTTACACTACCTATTACATCTCTCATCAGCATATAGTTATGTCAGTATCATCGATGATCTTAAACTACCAAATCCTACTCACAAGATCTTCCATTAAAGGTATCTTAACAGTAAACATCCTTCGACATAATTTTCCCATAAGTTCACAACCATTAATGGCAATGGAAGCAGAAGTAATTGGGTCTCCCTAGAGAATGCATTTCAAGAGCTTTCATACACAGGTTTCTTTCTTTAATCAAAAACTAACTTCGACTAGTGAATTAGACCATAATGCTATAAAATAAAATATAGTTTGACAATAGGTGCAATACCGAGCCGAGTAGTGGGATGTTCAAGCTCAGCTCGTGAAGGACCCCCCAAGCTCGACTTGACTCAGCTTAGTTATATAATTTGTTAACATAATTTAGAAATATATTCGGTGGGATCTTTCACTCGCATTTTCTTCCCCCAATAACATTTTATGAAACTCTTTGACCCCTGAATTTTGAGTTTATATATTTATTTTATATATGATAATATATGTACATTATAGTTATTTATGAACGAGCCGAGCTCGAGCTGTTCGAAAGCAGCTCTGTTCCTAATTAGCCCAATTCGAGAATGGTGATATCCTTAAATCATTTTTTAGCTTCACTTGAAGTGAAGGGATATTTTGGCAAGTACTGACTCACAAAATACCATAGCCATTATTGATGAACCTAAGCGCTAAAGGTATAAAAATATATAATGGGTAGTTCTTTAAAATATGCTATTAAAAAATAACCTATATACATGTAAAAAGGTTATAGGCATGCACTTGAAGGGCAGTAAATTATTGATATACTTGCAATGATATCCCACAACCACCCACAACCAATATCTCATCTCATCAAGGGAGTGAGAAAAAAGTGGTGAGCTATCAGGGAAACTATTGATTTTGTAACTAATCTTGTGCCATTAGCGAGAGATTTTTTCTAGGGCGATTAATGCACTGTCAATGGATGGAAGTCAAAGTAAATATGCATGTACTTGTGTTATATTAAAAGAAGGCATTACCTGCAAAGGTGCATTTTGTAAGACTGGACCCAAGCTTCTCAGACAAAACATTTCTCTCATCAGCTCCAGGTTGGCCAATGAAATCTTCCACATGCGCTGTTCGTGATCTTTTAAAACAAGGACTACTACTTGATTCTTTTCCTGCTTTTCGATGTAATTGTTTATCCGCACTCTTGGGCAACAAGAACAGAGAACTATTTGCATCTCTACAACTTAGGTGTATGGCAATATTTCTACCCTGAAATCTGGGGAGCTGACTTCCAGACCTACAAAGTTCAGTGTCGGCCTTGTTATCCCTGGAAGCTGAAATTTGTCCTGGGGCAGTAACTGTACATGTTGCATCTGTCATGACATAATCCATGCAGCATCAGTTCAAGTTAAACAGTGAAGCTTGCAAGAGCATAAACAATATCAAGACAATGGAAGCCTTTCTACCAAGTACCAATTGTTAAATGAGAGAGACAAGTCCCAAGTTTTATAGCTGATATTTGAAGTTTTATCCACTATGGAAAAAATTGATTTCGAGAGGAAACATTTCTATCATTATATTACTGATCAAATAGAAGGGAAAAAAGAGAGGTCGAAATTCTCAAAACCTACTGAATTTTGCAGCGACCATGACATGAGTGACTCCAAAATTCTTTTTACCCCCAAAAAAAGGGTGAATGAATGGAATAGGAATGAGTAGGACAGAGGTGAAGCCTCTCACCCCATGCTTCCTAAATCCACCTTTTTAGTCATTCCTCTCCAAATGTTTTTTGTCCAAACCAAATTTATCAAAATTCATGAAATTTTAGCAAAACAAATAGTATCCCACGCAGAAAAAATATTTCTTTCCCATTCAGAGTCTTACTATTTTTAACTAAGGCAAAGGATAAGGAAGTGCAGTCATGCATATGAATATCAAGTATAACATATATCCTCGTCTCCCCACCCCCTTTTGTCCAACTTGACCCCAATAATACTAGTTACGTCAGATACGACCTTATGTACCTCAACCAATGGAATGTTCAAAACCAGCAAGCATATAACTGTTCTACATTAATCCAAGCATTTCAATCTTAGACCAAGATCACCTAGATGGGACATAACTGATGGTCTGTCCCAGCTAAAGCATGTGCACCCGGTGTCTGGGTATGCCAGTTACAAACAATACAATGATAAGTGTCTTAAAAAGCGATGGCGTGAGGTGAGGCATTAGGAACACCATATGCGCGTAGTGTAAGCCTTGAGGCTTAAGGCTCCCTCATTTCTAAATAAAAGTTAATTACATGAGAAAAAATTCAGAAAAGTAAAGAAATATGTATGTATATATAAATGATTCAACCATCACAGGTGGCAACAATCTTGAGGAGGCCGAGAGGCACGTACCTCAGCCCTCATTCAGTCCAACTTTTAGGGACTTAGGCTCAATTTCAGGGGCAGTGCAGCTTGGTTCGGGTGCGTGGGGACCCGACGAGGAAGACCCATTTCTTCTGGATCCAATTTTTGAGCAACTAGGACTCTTTACCTCAATTCGCAAGAAACTTCTCACAACATCGTTAGCTTCAGCCAAATCGATAACGGAGGGGGGAAAGGCAGCAGGAAGAACATCAGGGATAGAATCTACTAATTGCAGCAGTGGGATGTCGGCCATTCTGGCTCCCACTATGGAAGATCTGGGGCGGCCAGATGCCAAGGTAGTTTTGGGGAAGAAGGGGAGGCGTTCTTTGGGAGAGACGAGTGGGGACGAAAAATCAGGGGGGCTCTCATCAGTGGCAATTCTTCCACAAAAGTCACACTTTGCTTCCATTACTCTTACAAAAGCCAGTCCTGAAGCTCTAGTTGCGTTCATAGGTTATTCCACTCCTCTGAGGGTGGTGGTTGCGCCACCTATTTTTGAGATCTCGTCGGGCAGGTTTTGGGCATCAGCAGTGGACTCGGATACAGACACACCTTCTCAACCAGTCGAGGACAGAGTATATGTGGAACCATCGTCAGAGGTTGTTCCCGAACTCGCACCAGGAAGTCAAGCACAATCTTGTTCTACGGAAGCAATGTCTGGAAGATGCGGCAAGAATCTCTTCCCACCCGAGCCGTCCGTGATCAAAGCCATTGCCCAGCATCTCGTCTCATTGGTAAGAGGCAGCCCACGGGCTCTGGTCTCACTTCTCTTCCGCTTTCAGGTACGGCTTCCCTCTCTGCTCCATCTCCCTGCCCTATTCAGAGTCCTTTGAATAAGGTCGGGAGATCGGCTCTTCAGTGCTCTATTAGTTTGAATTCCTATTTGAGTTTGCATATTCAGGGAGGTCCGCTACCACAACTGGATGAGGAACCAGCGATTATCTTAAGGGGTGCGTCATTGTCCTGTTTGACTGATTTCATTGAAAATAAAACCAGATCGTTGTCCGGGCTTCCGGGATATACCCCTAAAGATCTATCTGTCTCTCTAGGTGAGAGGTCAATCTCTTCGCCCGTTGCCAGTTCCGTAGGTATATCCCCCTGGGTCGCTAGTAAAATTGTGGGCATTAGCAAGTTCGTGGGCCTCTCGGTTGAGGACCACGAAGAGGACTTCCGAAGATTATTTCAATCTCTTGAAGCATCTAAGGGTGGGTCGGTGGTCAAGCCTAAGCCTAAACCTAGGCACTCTTCAGGTTCGATGAGGAGATCAACTATGGAGTTGAGGAGATTAGAGTGTACCGTTAACTATGATAGGTCCAGCCATAAAGTTTCTCCCCGATCTAAGCGGTGGGCTAAGGGTTCTCAGAGTAGTCAATGCCTGATTTGTCTGTTATCCTAGAATATTTGTGATCTGGATTGCCCCGCGAAACAGACGGCAATCAAAAAATTCATCCTTTCCAAAAGACCATATTTGCTCTGCATTCAAGAAACTAATTTGGGGAATATCCGGCCTCAGCTGATCCGGGATTTATGGGTGGACAGTCCAGCAAATTGACTCAATGTAGCCTCGTTAGGTGCCTCCGGGGGCAACTTACTCATATGGGAGATAGGAGTCGAATTAAAGTTTTGGACTCCAAACTAGGGGCGTTCTCGATATCTATTCTTTGTCGCTTGTCCAGTGGGGACCCAACTGGGTCTTCTCAGGGGTTTACGGTCCATCTGGGGCTACTGTTGATGCTATTTTTGGTAAGAGTTAGATGACGTGAGTGTGCGGTAGGATGCCCCTTAGTGTATAGGTGGTGATTTTAATTGCACCCCTTTTTTTCAAGAGAGACGCGGAGTTCAATCTATTTCAGCCAAAATGTAGAGATTTGAGAACTTCATCACTCGCCATAGATTGCTTGATTACCCCATTAGAGGAGTCTAATTCACTTGGTTTCAGTTACCGTTAGGTCTCCTCACTAGTAGACTGGATCGTTTCCTCTTCTCCACTGACTGGGAGGATATGTTCCCTGACCTTGTCCAATCATCCTTGCCCCGCCCTATATCTGACCATGTCCCAATCCTTTTGGCCTCCAAAAGGTTGAGGGGAGGCCCGACTCCGTTTAGGTTTGAGAATATGTAGCTTAAGTTGAAGGAGTTCAAAGCTTTAGTTTCCGAGGTGTGGTCTTCTTATGTGGCTTGGGGGCCTCCTAGTATGAGGTTTGGTCTGAAGTTGAAAGCCCTCAAAGCGAGTCTTAAGACCTGGAATAAGGAGGTCTTTGAGAACATTTCGGAGAAGAAAGCCAAACTATAGCTTGATATTCAATCCCTTGACTCAGTTGAGAGCTCCCGTCCGTTATCCGACGAGGAGAATCGAGACAGAGAGTCCCTGAAAGGTTCTTATTTGGAGTCAGTGAGGCTTGAGGAGATTAGTTGGAAACAGAAGTCTAGGGTTAGATGGTTGAAGGAGGGGAACCGTAATACCAAATTCTTTCACTACATGGCCAACTTCAGTCGCAAATCTAATTTTATCTCTAGCATCCTAGTTGATGGCCATTTACAGTCGGATCAAAAGGCATCGAGGATAGTGTGGTCGGATTCTACAAGGATTTGTATTTGGAGAAAGTCTCGTGGCATCCTAAGCTCGACGGTCTCCCGTTTGCCTCCATTTCCTCAGCCCAAAGTGAGGAGTTGGAACAACCGTTCCAGGAAGATGAGGTTCTTAGTGCCTTCAATCTATGGCAGGTAACAAGGCTCCAGGTCCTGACGGCTTTTCCATTGAATTTAACAGAGCCTATTAGGACATTATGGGGAAGGACTTCCTAGTTGTTCTTCAGGAACTTCATGAATCAAGGTCTTTTGATCGTGCGATCAACAATACCTTTGTAACCCTTATCCCTAAGAGGAGTGGGGCTCAGGATATAAAAGAGTTTCACCCGATCTGTCTGGTCAGTAGTGCCTACAAAATTTAAGCAAAAGTGTTGGTCGTCCATTTTAGAAGTGTCTTGGGGTCTATTATCTCCCCTCATCAACGTGCCTTCGTTAGGGGAGACAGATTTTAGATGGCATTCTCATTACAAATGAATGTGTAGACGAGCATCTGAAATCTAACACCCTTGACCTTGATTGCAAGATTGATATGGAAAAGGCCTACGACAATGTCAATTAGGAGTTTCTCCTCTATGTGCTGGGTAGGATGGTTCGTGGATTTTAGCTTGTGTCTCTCCTCTGCCTCCTTCTCAATTCTCCTCAATGGGAGCTTTAAAGTCTTCTTCCGTAGTTCCAAGGGATTAAGGCAAGGTGACCCGTTATCTTCTGCATTGTTCCTCATTGTTTCTGACGCTCCAGATGTTGATTCGTGCACAAGGGAGGTTGCTTGTAGGTTTTTCCGTCAGCCAAGAGCGGCTTAATATTTCGCACCTTCAATTCTGGATGATACTTTAGTGTTTTGTGGTGCCTCCTGCTCTCAACTCATCAATCTCCGTTGTATCCTGCGATGTTTCGAGACCGTGTCAGGCCTTCGAGTTAACTTGGGTAAAAGTGAAATTGTGTCTGTTGACGATATTCCCCATCTTGATGTCCTAGCTAGTTGCCTAGGTTGCCTTAAAGGATCTCTCCCCTCCTCTTACCTCGTTCCCCGCTAGGGGCCTCTTTTAAATCCAAAGCCATTTGAGCTCCGATGCTAGATCAATTCTCTTCGAGGCTTGCCGGCTAAAAGTCATGCCTCCTTACCAAAGGTGGTAAGCTGACCCTTATCAAGTGTACTCTTAGGAGCCTCCCAACCTATTATCTCTCCTCTCTAGTCCTTCCTCGGTCCATTGCCATGTCCTTGGAGCGCCTCCAGTGTAACATTCTATGGTACGTTAGGGGTGACAAAAGAAACTACCATCTCGTAGAATGGAACCAAATTTGTAAACATCTAGGGGCATGGGGCCTAAATGTTTTTGGAGGAAGGTTATTGTGACCAAATATGCCTCCTCTCAGCAAAGTAAATAAGGCTTTGTTAGGCAAGTGGGTTTGGCGGTTCGGTGAGGAGCGGGAGAGTTTTTGGAGGAAGGTTATTGTGGCCAAATATGGCCTTGCATCTCCTTGGCTACCCAAGGGGGTTAAGGGCCCACACGGCATGGGTCTGTGAAAAGGTATAATGGGTGTGGCCAAGTCTCTAGACCTATTCATTAGTTTCAAATTGGGTAATGAGATCGAAATTCGGTTTTGCCACGATGTCTGGTGTGACCAATCGAGGCTTAAAGACGATTTTGAGTCTATCTTTTCTCTGGCTACTCATCAGGGGGCTTCTATTGCCGAGTGCGTGGAGAGATTAGGTAGTGGTTTAGTCTAGTGCCCTAGGTTTAGGAGGGATTTAAATGACTGGGAAGTTGGTGACATGCAGCGGCTTTGGGCCGGTTGAGTTCCTTCTCCCCTAAACCTCAGATTAGTGATTGTCGGGTGTGGCCTAGAAGCAACAATGGTCAAATTTCAGTGAGACCACTCTTGCAGTCCTTTGACTCCTCACCTTTGCGCTTATTTCCTCATACGGTTGTGTGGGTTAACCAAGTTCCCACGAAAGTATCCTTCTTCCTTTTGTCTGCAACACTAAATAAGATTCTCACTACGGATCAGTTAAAGAGGAGAGGGTGTGGTTTTGCTAACCGCTAATATCTATGGCCTTGCATCTCCTTAGCTACCAAAGGGGGTCAGGGGCCTATACAGCGTGGGTCTGTGGAAAGGTATAATGGGTGTAGCCAAGTCTCTAAATCCATTCATTAGGTTCAAACTGGGAAATGGGGTCGAAATTTAGTTTTGGCACGATGTCTGGTGTGGTCAGTCGAGGCTTAAAAATGATTTTGAGTCTATGTTTTCTCTGGCTACTCACCAGGGGGGGCTTCCATTTCCAAGTACGTTGAGAGATTGGGTAGTGGTTTAGTCTGGTGCCCTAGGTTTAGGATGGATTTAAATGACTGGGAAGTTGGTGACATGCAGTGGCTTCTGGGCCGGTTGAGTTCCTTCTCCCCTAGACCTCAGATTAGTGATTGTCGGGTGTGGTCTAGAAGCAACAACGATCGATTTTCAGTGAGACCACTCTTGCGGTCCTTTGACTCCTCACATTTGCTCTTATTTCCTCATACAGTTGTGTGAGTTAACCAGGTTCCCACGAAAGTATCCTTCTTCCTCTGGTCTGCAACACTAAATAAGATTCTCACTACAGATCAGTTAAAGAGGAGAGGGTGGGGTTTTGCTAACCGCTGCTATTTGTGTAACAACCCGGAATTTTGATATAATAAAATTATGTGTTTATGGGTCCTTAATGGAGGTTAATTAGTTAATTATTTGTTAAATTGGTAAACAATGAGTTTTGTTCGGAATTGGATTGTACTAATAAAACTTCAGTGTTTTTCCTCAAAAATCGTGCACAATGTGCGGGTCGACTATCTGGACGATCACCTATCGTTCCAGTTCCATCGCGTATCGATTCGCAAGACTGCGGGAGTCTTAAATGTAAGAAAATCGAGAAAACAAGAAAATTCCAGATTTTTCCGAAATTTAGTGGGACTCCATAATTGTTGGGGATTCTAATAGAAATCCGTGCAGCTGGTACCACAGAGTGCCGATCAGTCGTGAGGACGACCATCTGTCGTTTCAGCAGTTAATTGTCTCATATGAAGAAACGACAGCGTGTTTTGTGTCCAAAATCAGAAAATTAGTGGGTTTTGCAATTTTCTTCCGGACTAAAATGCAGTTGTCAAAACTCAGTATTCTTCCCCGAAATTTTTACAGTAGGTGTCGGGCTGCCCCAAGTTCGGTCACCTGAAGTTTCGTCATGATCGGGTGTCATATAATAGGGTTTCGGAGGGCATATGCGTGAAAAAGTGGAAAAAGGCGATCAAATAGTCAAAGTAGTTGACTTAGTCAACTACCACTTTTCACACCAAAGGGGTCATGTGCTTTTGCACATGATCTCAAACCTTGGACTACATATATTAAAGGACCAAACACTTCCTCATACATTCAGTCACTAACAGTGGAGAGTTCCAGAATTTTTTAGAGAGAGAAAGTGAGGAGAGAGAAAGGAAGAGAGAGAAAGAGGAGAGAGAAAGAAGAGAGAGAGAAGAGAAGCAGGTCCTTGAGGTTTTTCGACGTCCCGGACGCATTGGCGGAGTCCTTTTTGCGCCAGTCGCCTCGAAAAGCATGAACTAGGTAAAACCCCTTTCTTTTCTTCTTTTTTTCCGCTTATTTTGCTATATTCTTTTATGTAAAGTATATACATGTTTGTTGGCATGAATGAAAAAGGGTCGAAGACCCCTATGTGATGTGTGGAAGGGTTGGATGCACGTGAAAAATGAGTAGAGGGGTGTAGCCCTCAGTCTCAGGTATCAAAACCCCAGATCTAGACTCACTATATGAATAGCATAGATGGAAAAAGGGTCGGAGACCCCTATGTGATATTGTGATTTTTTGTATATCTTCGGGGAGCCCAGATCGGGTCCCAGGTAAATTGTATCGTCACTCTAGGGTGACAAAAAGTTGTTTTGCAGGTCTTATAAGGCTATGGAGACATCCATTAGCCTGGAAAAGTTCCCTAACGGGACGGTGTGTTACCGAATTTGGTTCACGGGCACGAGACCCAAGTTATTTCAGTTAATCAAGCGAGGCTTGGGTTAACCTGTGGTTAGAAAATTTAACCAGGGTTAAGTATAGTCCGTGGTTCCTCTTTGACTAGGTCAGGAGAGACGGTGTCCAGTAAGGCCCGGGGTTCCTCCGTGACTGATAGTCGGGAGATGTCGGTCTGTTTGTCTAGGTCGTCCGTGGTGCCTCTTGGACTAGGTCAGGAGTGGCGGTGTCCTGCATGGCCTGTGGTTCCGCCGTGACTGATAGTCAGGAGATGTCGGAGTCCTAGGGAGTTTAAAGTGGCTGAACATCAGATAGTGTATAGTCCGGGGTTCCTCTTTGGGTGGGTCAAAAGATGTCGGCACCATGTCTATCAGGGTCCCTTCTTGGTGGAACGTCAGGAGATGATGACATTAGTAAAGATGTTAGGGTTCCTCCGTAGACTAGCCAAAAGATGACGGTAGGCAGGTTGGTCAGGGTTCCTTCTTGACTGATACCCAGGACGATGGCAGCGAATACACGGTAGATGTGGCCAGTCAATTGAATGGAAAAGTATGTCCTTATTGGGCGAATGCCCATGTTGTGTGTGTAAGCTTCGAATACGAAGTGGTTTGAGTCGGTATACTCAGGGTTGGTGTATTTGTCTAAGTTGGTGTACTCAAGATTCGGTATGGAATAGTCGGATTCCAGGTGAGTTGGGTTGGTATACCCAAGGTTTGGTCATGTTCGGGTGAAAGCCGGAACAGTGTGTGTGAGTTTAAATAACTCCAAGTATGGTTATGATTTAGAAACTATAAGATAAATTTTGTGGGTTGTGGCCAGTTAATAGAGTCTCAGGACTCGAAATGAAACATGATTGATGATTGAAATGATAACTTGGTAATATGAATACATTCATAACTGAACCCCATAATTGGAAAGTAATGTGAGGTTGGGAACCTCGGTTAGGGTGACGTAACCCTAAGTGACCTTAGGTCACAGATTATTATATATTGTTCTATTTTACTGTAATAGCAAATTGAACTGTTTATTCTATCATTATTGATGCGTGTTATTATGTGGAAAATAGTTTAGAAGGACTGTGGTTTTATTGGACTTCATAGCTCACTGACTTTTTATGTCAGCAAATCTCGGAGCTGCTGACCAATAAGTGAAAAGTCCAACTGGACATTTGGGAAGCTTGTACAAACTGAACCCGGCGTGATAGAGGCGCCTACTTTTGTAAAACAGACTTGATGTAAATAATACAGGTATATGGTTTGTATGATTGTTATTGTGATGACAGGTTTTATTTGCTTTTTGAAAGCATTTGATAAATGTTTAAATTTCCCGCATTTTCACGGGCAAAGTCTTCCGCTTGCATGATTTGACGAACGGGCGCGCGTCTCGGAACTTGATTCTCTAGGCGAGGGTTCGGGGCGTCACAATTTGTGCCTGAATGAGTGAATCATTTGTTCCTGCACTGCCCGGTAGTCTCTGAACTTTGAGCTTACTTCTTGGCTCGGTTGGGTGTGGAGTGGGTGTTCCCATTCTCCATTCTGAGCTTCTTATCTGGTAGGGGTTTGACATCTTTGGTGGGTGCTAAGGAAACAATCTGGACTTTTTTACTTAGTGCGATAGCATTAGCTATCTGGAAAGGGAGGAATGATCGCTTATTTGACAACTCATTCTCACCATTTCATCGTATCCTGTCATGGGTGCGTCTGTCGATTGTGGATTGGAGCTCCTCTTTCCATTTGGATCAAGAAGTGAGGGATATCCTGCATCCTTGAGGAGTCAATTGGTGGATCAAGTGTTCCTTTGTGTTGTTGTCCCTTCTTTCTTTAGTGTTACTATTATTTGTTTCTCTTCTTTTTAGTTTACATCTCTGTAAACTGTTGGGCCCTCTTTTTAATATATTTGTTTTATCAATCAAAAAAAAGAAAAATAAATTTATAGGAAAATGAGATAAGCAAGGCATTGCAACTCATATTTACTTTTTTGTTTATATACATATAATAAGAGAAGACAGATAATGTCCACTCATCAACTCATGTGGCGGGTTTTGGATTCCAACCGATAGTTGTAAATAAATTTAAAAAAAGAAACTTTTTAGGTCCAAGTTGTGTTTGCTCGAACCACATTTTTTGTTAAGAAAATAATCACCTCCTCGGTCGGTGATGCAAGGAGGGGCGTCTCGGCTCCAATTTTATTGCCATGTGTCCCCCTTCTAACATCATTTAACTGTGGTTAAGATTCATCCACCCTTAGGGTTCACCCATCTACCTTGGTTTTTAGAAAAATAAAATTAAAAAAATTGACTAAAGGGTTAAAAAAAACTAACCCAAGATAATGGGAGTTGAAGGGTCGGCTATGTGAGAGCGAGGAGCAATAGTTCGCTCCTCGTCAGTGGAGCAAACTATTGCTCTTTCGGTTAATGTATGAGGTGCATGCCTTAGGTATGAAACAAAGCTCAAGGTGAGGCATTTGCCTCGTGAACCACATAAGTTGACACGAAAGCCTCAGGGGATTTAAACCCTTAATGTTTGAACCTTGCCTCGAGGCTTAAGCCTTACCTTTAAAACAATGCTTATGGTATCTGGGACTTGAAAAGTACTTCTCCTCGGATTTACTAAATGAATGTTAAAACCCCATCCATCATTTTCTTCCCCGTATTAATAGCTAATAGAAAACTCACCAACTATTAAAAACAAAGGTAATATAGGTGTGGTTTCCAGTTGCAATTAAAAAGATTAGGTTTACTAAACTCGTTTGTGGACTAGTCTTACTTTTGTTTTCAGGGGTACATATCTTTTATCCCGCAGGTTAGTAGGTTGGTAGTTAGGTTAGTATGATGGTGGGCCTTTAAATCTCCAAACCTCAAAGACTCAAAACCGAGTTCACCCCCTATGAAGATACACTTCCTAGTTCCTACCACTAGAGCAACCAGGGAGGTGTAGGACCAGTCTTATTCAAACATCCCAAAATAAGAAAATATAAATGTCTCGTAATGTATGCATCTCCCTACTTCAAAACCATAGGCTTAAGCAGGGGCAGAGCCACATGGGGCCAGGGAACCTGAAGCCCCCCCTGCAATTTTGATGAAATTTTGAAAAAAAGAAAACTATAGTAGGGGTGTAGCCTAGGAGAGGGGTGGAGCCAGGGCGATGGGGACTCTAGCCCCCCTTAAACTTCCGAGAAAAGAATATATTCCTTACAAACGGACACAAACAAACGGGATAGCCCATGAACTTGGCCCTGAAACAAAATTTCGGGGGCATTAGCCCCCCTGCAAGAGAATCCTGGCTCCGCCCCTGGGCTTAAGTCCCAGGTCGCATCACCACAGAGCAAAAAAAGGAACTTGCATGCTACAACAGAACATCATACTACAGATCATAAGACTAGTAAATCCAAGCAATAAGATACAAAACAACATAAACTAGCAAAATAAGATGCACTGGAATTTTATTTTATTTTTAAAGGCCTAGGAATCCACCTTTTTGACTACGAGAAGAGCTGCATCCAGTAATCGAAGGGCTTACGAGAATGGAAACACGGTCAGATTCTCGATCTTCAGCTTTCTCAACTGTAACCCATGCTTTACCGAAACCCTCGTAAGTCAACAGTTCTGGCACCGCGACAACCGCCGGAAGCGGCAACTCCACAGCATCCATACAGAGAAAAAAAATCACGATGACCACAGCACCGTTGCTACCATCTTCGAACCAAAACTTGTTTTAACAAGTCATGAACGAGCGATAATATGCCATTTTTTATCCCTTTCTGGAGCTCTCCATCTCCGAGACGATGAGTCCATGGATTTCTGTCAGATTTACACAGAAAGGTTGGAAAAATTAGGGTTTCCGGTGACTTTGCAAGGTTTGTTCCGCTGTAATCGGCATGTTTAAGACCAAGTGAGGTGAGAGAGAGCAGAAATGGGTTTCTAGGGCTTGAAATAGGGGATATTTGAGAAGTATTTATAGTTTTCGGGAAAATCGATCTATAACCCGAATAATCTCCGTCAGAGACGAATATTCCGGCGCGGTTTCCGTGTCGCGGTCTGTACCTTTTTTTTAGGGTAAAACAAATTCCTTAATTAATCATGTTAACCATTAATCTTTCCATTAAAAACTAAATCAAATAACTTTTCAATGTGACCCACCCAAATATGATTTTTTTTTTTTTTTTTGGTAAGAACCCAAATATGATGAGGAAGCTTGCTAGCCCTACTTTCGGGCATTTTCTACTTATGCTCCGTTTGTTTTGATGTAAAATAGGGGAAAACAAATGAAATTCATGGAAAATGTCAATTGTCCTATAGAAAATACACACGAAAAATGATATTTTCCGTGGAATTCTTTTGTTTTTCGATTTTACATCAAAACAAACGGAACATTATTGAAAAAACAATCCAGTTAATTTATAACCCTCCCCTATTGGGATGGGCTTGGGAGGTTAATAAATGGAGTAGGGGCGGGGATAGAAAATGAGGAGTAAACCCCATCTGGGTTTAGGTCGGGAATGGATTTAAGTAGTCCTCGTTCCGTTTATAAATTAAATGTTTATTCTACTCTTAAATCAATCATAAAATTATCTTAATATCTTACGTATAATATGAAATTACGACCCGTTCCGACTAGTGCTTAACGAGACAGAGCTAAGAAGGGTTTTAATAAACAAGGATGGGTCACCTGCACTACCACAACCTACGTTTGGAACGAGAATGAAATAGGAGTCTTCTCGTTAGGGTGTGGTAGGGTTGGGGGTGCCCGGACCCAATCCCGCCTGAACGAGAATGAAATAGGAGTCTTCTCGTTAGGGTGTGGTAGGGTTGGGGGTGCCCGGACCCAATCCCGCTTATTGCCATCCCTAATCGCAGGAATTCGGAAATTTGCGACCGGGACTACTATTTCTCAGTAATGTGACCCATCAAAAAGTGATGAGGCTTACTCGTAGCATTCTTTCCTCTTAGTCAAAAAAATAACACTGATTACAACAAGAGGAGTGCTAGACTCAGACGCACTAAGTCAAATTGTTTTCAAAGATGGTGAGTAGGTGCAACAGGAAGATGGTTAGCATTTCTATTACAACAAACACCATTTTTTTTTAAGCAAAAGCCAATTAAAGCAAAGACGTGTTGTTTTTTTTATTTTTTCTAAAAGTAAAGACGTGTTAGTTTTTACTTTTGGGAAGTGATATAGTACCTACTATCGATTAGAGCAGGCCACTCAATCTACAATCCGATGGCACCAAGCATCATGCATATGCGCCTTTGAGCCATTGGATTTTCAATCGGATGGCCTAGCTCTAGATAGTAAATGGCACCAAGCATGAAGTAGGGCCCACCATATCATGCAAATGTGCCTTTGAGCCGTTGGATTTTCAATCGAATGGTAAGTGCTACCAGAGATTTCAATCACTTTGGTCTACTTTTTAGCCAAGACATGTCTCGTTTTTTCGGATTAATTTTGAGCCGAAATGCTTAAGAGTAGGGCTAGTAGCCTAGCACCGTTCAAAAGTGATTTAACTTTGATGATTGACAATAGGGATTGATAGTTTTTTGGTAATTAGTCAGGAATAATCTAAACACACACGATCAGACCTAATGTAACTGCTGAGGTACCATAAGCTTAAGAGTAGGGCTAGCAGCCTAGCACCGTTCAAAAGTGATTTAACTTTGGTGATTGACAATAGGGATTGATATTTTTTGATAATTAGTAATGGATAATCTAAACACACACGATCAGATCTAAGGTAACCGCTGAGGTGCCATAAGGGTAAACCCATACACTCACTCTAAAAAGGCCAGACTTAATGAGGAGCTATGGACCCTTATACAGGCCTGTGATGTCAAAGTCACCAACCCATGTGGGACTATAAGGGAGAGTAATACTCAGCCATAGGCAGATTAGTTTTTTTTTAGTAGTTGGTAAGGGCTAATCTAAACACACACATCACACATGATAGATAGTTGACAATTCGAAGCAAATAAAAAATAAAAAATTGTTAACGATTGACACTAACAATTTAACTATCCGAATATTAGGGTAAAGTCAGATAGGCAATTAAGTTTGCTTATCCATGCATCCATACCTTCTTCACTCGGGATTTTATTGAGGAAATTTTTTTGGCTTAAATCGCATTATGTCATGTAACTAAGGCTGTAAACGATGCAAATTCAGAGCGGATAGTTGTATATCTAAATTCGTATCCGATTATATATTCGAATATCTGAATCCAAAAAAATATATGGCGGATAGTGAAATATGATATCTACATCCGACTCCGGATTAAAATATTCGAATTCGTATTGTATCCGAATTATCCGATTACTTTTTAAAAAGTTTTAAAAATATAAATATTTATTTAAAAAATATATTATGAAGATTATATTAGTTTTGTAAATTTAAAATATATTATATAATCGGTCTAATATTTATCGGATCAAATATATTGGTATCCGAATTCGTATCCGATTATAAATGGATTGTAAAATTACTATCTGAATTCGCTCCGCCAGATACCTATTCGGATAATTATCTGACTATACAGATTCAGATATGAATAATATCCGCATTTGTTTACAGCCTTACATGTGACTTTTTATCTCTAGTTCGTTAAGCTGAGGTGATGGAACGACAACTAAGGCATAGTTGTTATAGCCGAAGGGTTCAAGTAAAAACGTGAAACGTGTATGTTATTTGAAGTCTTATGAGCTAAGCTAAATGTAAGGGGAAAAATCGTTAAGGCATTGAGCTCGGCCAACCCCGACCTGAGCAGAACCAAGCCTACCCGTTCAGGCATTCCGTCCAGGAATCATGCAAGATGATTCATGTTATTCCTTCCCCGAGCTGAATCAGGTATGAAGACCAATATGTCTCAAGCAAAAGTGTCACCCCTATCAGAAAGTGGAGGCGTACCTTCATATCCCATCAACGTACGGACCTAGCAAACTGATATTACAGGATGTTGACATACGACCTGACAAGCCGATATTGCAAACTGTTACAACATACGCAAGAGGCTACAACTCACCTTAGACATGGATAATTGATGGGAGCAGAAATACAAAAGGCAAGGAGTGTCTCGTTGGAGAGAATCCAGAGGTGAGGTAAGGATTCTACGCCATTACGAAGGAGAAACATGGAACGAAACTGACTTGAGCGTCGGAGTTGTCTTCTGCAGGTGGAGGACCACCATGCTGAGGAAGAAAGTTGTTCGTCCTGTGAGCAGAGGACACTTGCAGCAAAAGGGTAAGAATAATGTTGGACCCACGACACTGAATTATATGGACACATGGCAGCTTATTGTAACTACTGTATGGTCTTCATCCAATAGCTACCTTACCGGATCCCTGTTTTTTTAGAAGTAGAAAGACGTAAATTATTGTTGGACTCTACATGGTGCGCCCGAAGTGCATCATCAGCAATGAGCACCGCCCCTTATATTTAGTCGTTCTAGTTTAGAGACAGTCAATTCTCTTTATTGGATTCAAAGTAGAAAACAGAATCACCTTGAGCTCACTAAGGGACAGGTTTTCTACACCCCACAATGCCTGCCAGCCGAAAAAAAAGAAAAGAGGGTTCGGATTTGGTCTGGCCCTCACCATACCAAAACCGTCTGGCCCACTCACAAAGCCCTGTCATTTTAACCTTGACTAAGAAATTTTAACTCTTGTGATTAAAAAAATTTAGCATTTATTTCTAAAAACAAAGGTTACATGGTTGAACCCTAAGGGTAGTGAATCTTAACTACAGTTAAGGAGGTGTTAAAAGGGACTCGTGTTGAGGCGTGGGGTGGGGGCAGATAGTTTCGCCTGGCAAGAGCCCGACGAAATCCCGTTCCAACAAAGATGCGTCACTGGTTTTCTGCAACTGCAACGCCACAGGCCACAACTAAAAATTCTAATATGTTGCTTGTTGAAACAAGCAGCACCAAAATGACATCCACTATTAGCATGCTCCAAGACAAGGTGTCTGAAATGATGTTAGAAGCAACAAGACAAGACTTGGTTACTGACAACTTTTTTCGTTGAATTTTGATTAATTACAGAAGAAAAAGAAAACCTCTTCACAACCACTAGTCTCAAATCCTGCAGTGATAATTCTTTCCCTTTGTTCATCATCCAGGAACTGTTCCACCAGACTTGGTGACTCCATATAATTCCACCGCTACGACAAGCAAGAGTTTTCAACTACCTACACAGTAGGAACAAGACAATCACAAGCATAAGAAGCTTCATATTTGTTTATCTGGCTGCGAGATGGATCATTTTGATTTCCAGAAATTAGAATCACTCAGATGTTATGTCAACAACCAAATGTTATAAGCATACAACATAACTTTTTCATTGTGCAACCTAACCAAAATGATATGCATTTCAGAGGGTAATTGCAGCAGGTTTTAAAGCTGGCTGCTGCATCAGGTGATAAATCCACTCTATTTGCGTTATTCATATAGAATTGGACATCCAACAAAGGGGAAAAAATCCATGCTTCTTTCTAAAAGATTGAAAAGAAAGAGTCTCCAAAAAAAGTAACCAAAAATGGAAAAAGGAACTTAATAATCGGGCATGCTGCTCGACTGCATAAAAGTAATAATGAAAGGCATGGTACTTTTCGGTATGACTGATGATTTTCCCTTAACACCAACTTGAGGAATTGTTCCAACTGCCCAAAACATATGACCAAACTACAAATTAATTATACTGAACATAACGGAAGCTAAAACCACCCTAACACTCTGCTCTTTGTTTTCCTCCTCTCCTCTCCCTTCTCTTTTTTCTTTTCCAATTCAATATCCAAAACTACCATAGGACCAAAGTACACATTACTCATCATGACCTTAAAGGAAACTAAAACCACCCTACCTACGATTCTTTGTATTCCTCATTTTCTTCTTTTTTTCCAAATCAAATATCAATGCCTCCTTTTGTATCCTCTGTTGAGTAAGGAACATGCATTTAGATTAGGTATCACAGTAATCAGGACAAAACTATCCTGCAACCCCTACCACCCTCAAGTATGAAAGTAAGTTCAAGAAATTTCCGCTTTTCAAAATGTTGAGCTCATGAATCAATTCAATTATTCTTTAACCATGAGGTACCATGTGTGAGAGGAACCAATGATTTTTTTAACAGACCAATGACCATAAAATTCTGGCCTAATCCAAAATAGGATGCACCTCAGATGAGTTCCCAAAGCTTTGTAAAGGCACGCCCCGAACTCTTGTTGGAACTCAAATATATTGAGTAGCACTTTTATCTCAAAATCTTTGAGAATTTGGGGATTAGTATAAATGAATACCACGTTAGTGAAAGTTAAGGCAGAAACTCTAGCCTTTAAAAGTTGCGAGGGCCAGACTCAAAACATAATGACTTGAAACAATATAAGTTATATGTTACCGAAGAAAGCACATAAACAAAAATGAAACACAGTAAGGTAGACTAAGATTTCAGTCTGGCCTTGGAGGCTCAGTAAAATACTCGATTGTATCTCAAACTTGATAAGAGACGGAGATATTCACAAGGATTAAGTCAAATCATTGGCAGAGCTATGTGCACACAGTGATCTATCTTTCTTTCTTTTATTGTTCTCAGTAAAATTTACCTTATTAAACCGACCAAAAAATAAAACCAAATAAAATTATCTTATCCAAGAAAAATCACTGTTGACCAAGATGATCAATCAGCTGCATACCAGTATACCTAGCAAATAAGCAGGCAGAAGACAGACCCACCATTCAGTAGGTCCTCCCTAGGAGAAATGCAGAATTTCTATGCCCAAAATCCACCCAATCAGGTGATATACCATCAGTCTCTAATGGTTACATTCATGAGAGCAAATTTTGGTGTAGGAGATCCACTAGATGGATAATCCACCCACCTGCATGTGTGCCAAATGTACCAGTATGCTGTCCTTGGACGGTGTAATCTGCCAGATGGACCTCAGATTTCTCTTTATTCCCTTAAATGAATCAGCAACATAGTTATACGCGACTCCTTATCAGGCAAATAGTATGAATAGTAGAAAACCAGATGTTTGGGCACTACCTTGATATACTATGCTAGATTCCTCACATATTGGTCAAGATTTGTATTGAACAACTCGCACCTACAAATAAGTAAGCATAGGAGTCATATTTTTTGCAATCAAAGGAAAAAGACAACTGAAGCTTGTACTGTAAACCAAAAACTTATTTAAAGATAATGGGAGATGGTTTGCAAATAAACTCGAAAAAAAGTTACAGCTCTGAGAAAACATGCACGATAAAGAAGATTAACCATCATATAGTTCAACAATTCTACTGATCATGTTTGTAACAAATTTATAATTCAAACTCTCCCGTTTATGCATGTTTTCAATAATAGCTTGATTTTTTCATTCTTTGATTTCTAGAATGTAAATCTTAACTCGTCTAGTCTTCCTGGTATCAAAGGAGTTTATTTCTGATTGTAAAATTGTCACCACATACAAAAGATGCATATCATTACTATAGTTTTAACACTGAGATTCTTCTTCTTTGTCAGAGCCCTAGCCCAATTAATTTGCATAGGGAAGTACAAAGAGTAAGGTTATATATTGAAAATACACAATGTGAAAATGATATATGCAATATAACAAAATTTCTATGTTTCCAAAACAACAAAGCCCTAAGCAGTATTAATTATATTGAACAAAAATCTAAATTAGTAATCATTTTACATCTAGCATATTTTAGTAACTGCAATCTAATATCATAAATAGTTTACAACGTCACCTCTTGTATAACATAAAATGTAAATTATAAGTACATAAACCAGTCTAGTGCATGGGAAGAGAGAGAGAGGGAGAGAGAGAGAGAGAGAGAGAGAGAGAATGGGGTGATGTTTTTTTTTTTAATGAATAGGATATTTTCGAAATAGTTGGAAAATAGGTTGTGAAAACACAATCTAATGCATTATGGGTTTTAAGGATAATGATTCATCTGAAGTTTTAAGTGCACAAACTAGGAAAAAATTATCAACAAAAGATAGAAGAGGAGGCCCCAATATACTATGATACATATATGATATATCATAATATAAGTTTCATATATTATATTATAAAGATGAGATAAATACAACACCCTTAAAACCAAAAAGTTCAGAGGGTTTTATTTAACAACCATAGAGGAAACAAGACAAATCAAATCAGTTATTGTATGAAAGAAACTCAACAAAGTAAGACTTAATATGATAGGATAGTAAATCCCTCTCAGAGCATATAAGCAAGATAGACCAAGGAAGCAGGAAAACCAGTGGTTTGGTTGGAACCCTCGTATCTTTTAATAAGATGCTTGACACTCCAATGTCATCACAGTGTCTCTTCCAGCTCCAATCCCCACCGCATAAAAAGAGACACACAATCATGTGCACACACAGGTGCCTTAAACAAAATGAAGGGCAGACATGTATATATATATATATACACACACACACACACACGCATATATATACCTGTAGTAAGAACATGACGCTTTAAGCACTAACTCACACAGTAACAAAATGGCTTTCGAGGTGGTAAAGTGCTAAAGCATTTGATTGCCGTACATGGAATGATGGAAATGGAATAGCATTTTTGATATCAAAATCAAGTAATTGTGATTCAAGACTCAGATGTACTAGAATTGGCAACATTTAAGCCTAATACATCTAGGGTAATCAGATCTCTGTTAGCATTTCCGCACTGAAAGATTATATAGATCAAATAGCCTAATTCATCACTCTATGAGAGATAAATATCATGTCTTTATATGACATTCCGAGTTAAAGTAGGTTATAATTATAATTTATAAACATGGAAAATCTTCTAGCCGTCTGGTGATTTTAGAAGAATATTTTTGGTGTAAGTTACTCAATTCAACTCCCTGTACTTCAAAGTTTGGTTGGTGAGGATCAAACTCATGAAATTATTTAATCTTGATATATTTCTATAACACTTTATGGCCATAAGAGAAGCTATCCATTTCCGAAACGTTAAAATTAACCAACTGTCAAAATAAAATGTATATGAAGTATATGATGAGATGCCAACAGAATATGTCAATTGGCATGTTCAACTTTCTATTCTGTAAGATATGCAACAATGCATGTCATGGGAGGTGTGTCGAAACTCTAAATAACTAAATAAAATTATTTTAACATTTTTTTTCTTGAGAAAATGGTTAATACGGTTAAATAAATGGTAAATATCTAGTTCAAGTATGATGCACAATAAGTACCATTTAGAAATGGTGCTGACTATGTGGTTTTTCAAACCATGAAACCTCACATGTACCTCATGCTACAGAGCACTAAAACTGAAACAAATTAGGCAAAAATCATAAATATTATGGCCTTTATGCTTGAGATCTCACCCCCTACTTTTCTCCAAAACTTGATAAGAGGCCTTCAACCTATTAATAAGAGTTTTGGACATGAATAGAAGTGGGGGGAGACCTCCGTACCTTGTTATTATAGATTGAATATGGGCCATCAACATTAGCTACTCTACGATCGAATCTGGGCTCCCTTCAATATCGGATGTATGGGTTGGGGGTTTACCTATCCATCACGTGGGACTAGCTGAATCTGGGCCCAGGATACCCACATTTACAAAGAAAAATATGTATAATTCTCATATTCTCAAAGTTTCCTGATGAAAGAGTACTCCAATTCAAGTTATTCAACTTCCCTCTTAAAAATACACGAAAAGAGTAAGGTGTTTGAGTAAGGTGTTTCCTCCAAGACCTTTTTTTTCAAAGAAGTGCTAATAAACTCAACAACCCTCCACCTATGTGGAGTTAGACACATGTTTCTCACAAATTAAAGATTTTGACTAAAACCAATTTTTGCAAAAGAAATACATATCTAAAAATTAGATTTTATGAACAAAGCATTAAAATGAAAATCAATTTTCTGAGAAACACCAATGCAATTTGAGAGCTCTCAAACAATTTCTTGGGTTTGTTTGAATTTTCTCAAAATTATATTTTTCGCCAAAATGAGTTTGTCTAAGGTATTCCGTCTGATTCTTCTAAGAATAATAAAAACTCCTACAAAATGGTAATGTGCATCAAAACTATTATTTACGCGACCATGTGGCATCCCCAAAAAAGCTTATATCATTTAAAAGAACAGAGATAATCCTCAAATCCAGATAAACCAAAAAGGTGGTTATCGACTAGCATGTATTATCAAGCCTCACTGATCAATCGATTGATCACTACCCTATGTAATTATCACACACACAATCCCCATAAATTATGTCAACCATGTTGGTAATGATCATTAACCCCATTTAGCAAAAGGAAAGGTCTTAGATTGATCCGCCCTAATTTTCACTCATAACCCGGGCTATTTCTACTAGCATCTACTTGAGGACTATGTGTTGACTCTCCAGCAACATCATCTTGATCAGCATCCAGATGACTGGATAATAATTGATGTACATAATATACACTGGAAGAAAATATGCATGACTAAAATAAATGTGATCAAAACATAAATATTCTAATCAGGGCCATGAAATTTCATGACATGTCATGACACACATTGGTGCGAGACCAGTCATTGGATGGGTCCAATTTTGGAGATCACCTAGGTCGAAGAGGAATTCACTAATAATATGACACATCTAAACAGTAAATATATATTACGGATCAGTAGCGAGACCCCTTTTTCCTTTTTTATTTTTTGACTATTTAAGAGAGAGGAAGAATTTTGGTGTGACAATCCAACCAAGTTGAGTTCCTACCGAGGAGATCTCCTAGTTCTGTTGGGATGAATCAATGTTCTTGTTACTGATAGTAACTACTGGAACCATTCACTAGGTTTAAAAAATGTACGTTAAACAATCACCTAATTGGAGTTCCTGGAGTATAGAGCGGATTCTTGACAGCATATTCCACATATAAGTTGTAAATGTACTTCAGGGACTCCCGTAGGTCACTAATCTTGGGATGAGTGACCAATATAATCTGCACCATATAGATATACACACTGGGGCAATCAGTATTGTGCAGGGAAAAAGAATTACTAAAAACTTCTGATATCAATATGAGGGACTATCAGTCGCACGATCATGCAAAGATGGAAACTTTTTCAAAAGAAATAAAAAAACCATAACAAATCTTCACGTCCATCAAGTATGCAGTAAAATGTTCCATGTGCACAAAGACAATATAAATTTATTGAAAAAGAGTTTTCAAAGCCCATACCTTTAGAATTGGATCATTTGCTGACCACAATGGTGATTGTGAGAATTCATAGCAAGTGAGCCAAGAACGTGTGAATCATTTAATGGGATATAGAAAATGAAATATGTCTAGCAATTGTTGGGTTTTATGAATTATGAACCATTTTAAAAGTCAGTCCTATATCTTAAGTCATTTCATTCCTTTTTAACTGCTTTTATACATATAAGTAGTTGTTTATGATAGGAGTATTCATATAGTTGATCACTAATACTCGTAATTTAAGGATAAGTGGTTGTTTTCTTCATAAAAAACTGTTTGGTTCCTGTAACACAGTTCCCCATCTAATTCTTTTTGTACCTACTTTTAACAGGGGAAAATTTTTCATGAAAGGCATGTTCGTATTATACAGCTCACATGCCTCTTGGAGACCTCAAATTTTGCTAGAAGTTGGATTATTGGTTCGAAGTGGAGGTAAGACCAAAAGGATAAAAATTTGAAGAAGATAACTGTAAAGGCAAGAGAAAAAAGAAGTAACAGATCATCTTAGTTCCAAACTTGATAGTTGACACAAACAATTTTTTTCCTTTTTTTTATCAGTAACGAGAATTTATTCAGCAAATCAAAAAGGAAACAAGGGAACAAAAGAAGGCTGCTCCAACAAAGCGGGCCACAACAAGGAGCTACACAGATAGAAATCATGTATGTCTCCAACCTAAAGGATAACAAGAAGAAGACAGCTCACCAATCAAAAAAAAAAAAGAAGACAGCTCACGAAAAGAATGTCCTTCTTAGCCTCCTCCTTAGCGAGAAAGTCAGGAGAGGAGTTCGCAGGTATAGGTATCCAAGAAAATGAGATATTTTTCCTCGAAATCATCTGGTGCACTTCCTTAATGATGTTAATGAAACGCCAAGGCCTGCTAGAAACTACAGTGGCCCACCTAATGGCCACTCTCAAGTCCCCCTCCACACAAAGCAAAAAGCCAGCAACAACCCAAATCTCCTAGCAAACACAAGCCCTTGTATCAAGGCCAATAACTTTGCATGATTTGAATTTGCAATCCCTGCCAAACCTGAATAGGTAACCTGCACTGTGTCCTCACAATCTCTAATAATCCTTCCCACATCAAACAATTATACCATCCCTAGCATATTCCATGTTCACATGTCCGTCGATGTCAAGGATCACAGGCTGAATGCCAATGTTACCTAGGCACTTCAGTTTTTCCAAATTTTGCCCTGCCAATACTTGGACACGACACGACACGACACTCCTTGGTACATGCCTATACCATGTCATGGTGACGTCAACATTATGGTTAGGCACGTGGTGCTTCAAGTATATCATGCCATTATAAAAATACAATTGCTATGAACTTTTTTTCAAGTTGTGTTGCTTTTTTAGAAACATAGAGAAATTTTATTAAAAGAGCAGCGGTCTCTCTTCTCTTTTTTCTCTCTTGTTGCTCATTTTCACTCCCTATATGAGTATTTTTTTATAACTTAGGTATATATTTTTTTAAAAAAAACTAGAGACATGTGATCCCCCCTCTTTCTATTATTGTTTAAAAATTTTGAGTTATAATATATATATATATATAATAATTTTTTAAAAATTGTATGTCTGTGTCACCGTATTGGGATTTTTAGAGTTTGCCGTGCTGAACACCTCTAGACACCTAGGCACTTGGCACCCGTACCACGTGCCTGGGTAACACAGCTGAATACAATAATGTTTAGTGACATTACATCGTTTCATCCCAATAATTCATGATTCTCAAACAATTCTAATCTCTGGGATAACTTATGCGATTTCTGTAAGGAACTCTAACACTTTCACCTGAGAATGCCTTGAAGAGCTTTTTTAATTGTAGATAAATAGGTACTCATCTACTATGTCAAGCTACACCAATAAGCACATGGAGTCATTCCCACAAGTTATACTACAAATCTGAAATTGTTCAAGACGAGTGAATAACTCAGAATACCCATATTACTTTGATATTTGCAGATAAAGGTACTCCGCAACGATGTTTTTTGTAACTCATGGCTACAAAGGACCAACAACATTCTGACACATCAGAAAAGTTGTTGATATTCCGTTCTTAAATAAGCAAAATGTTGATGTGACATTTTCATGTGTCAAAATATTAAAGTTTTGCTCCCAACTGATTCACTTGCTAAGCAAACAAGGGAATACCAGAGACTTGAAATCCTTTACAATTCGTTGAATCCCAAGCAAATTCCAGTTTCATATGATTTTCTGCTTCGTGTAAAATTCAAGAAAAATACGAATCATCAACATGAAAGATCATCAAAACTGACCTTTATCCCAGATGGACTTTCCATTAAACTTAGTTTGTATGTGTTAGTACGAAAGCTATGAAACGAACATCCTTGGCCTGGTAATTGAGGCACCCCGAGATTCCCCTTCTCCACACTGCCAAATTCCGTAAAAAACGATTCACACAACCACAAAGCATGCCAAACAAATGGTTGATTCAACTAGCTAGGCATTTGATCAATCTAGAAGCGGAGTTTGAGATAAAATGATGAATAATAAGAAAACAGTAATTAGGTTTTAGAGATTGATGAGTGTAATGTAATGAGAAGATATAATATAATATAATACCCGGTGGGATCCATCTTGGAGGTGAAGGATTTGAGGGAGAAGAGGAGACCGAACATGAGCTTGTGATCTTGTTGGACGTTGAGGGTCCTGAGAGGGCGATTCCATTCCCTGTAGAAGAGACAGACTCCATTCCTGTTGAAGACGTAGATCATGTGGGCGTTGCTTCCCGATGCCGGCGGTACCGGCGGGGATGGGCTGATCTCCGACCCTCCGAAGAACTGCATTCCTTCTAGTCGATGATTCAATCCAGATCAAGAGATCTGGGGAATGATGGAGCTTGGGTTCCGGTTCTGAAACCAACCGGATCCTCTTTTTCTCCTCTATTTTTGACATGTTATGTTATGTATGGAGCTGGGTTTGCACTTTACCATGTAGTCGCAGGTCCAGCCACGCGGTTAGCTCGTTGGGTGCAGTCCTCGAACCAAAAAAAATTGTTCGAGGGTTGGCTTGACCGAGTTTGTCCTTGCTCGAGCTAATATGTTACTGGAATTTCAGTTTGAGCAATTCATGCAAGCCCGTATCTAACTCGGTCGACCGAGAATCAATTGACTCGAGCAAGTGCCGCGGGATCATCAAAATATACAGTGATTCAGTTTTTTTTGTTTTATGGTTTGAACACTAGTCTATAATATATTTTTATGTTGGTTTCTTATCATTCCTATCACTAAGAAAGATTCCGGATAGAGAAAACTTTGTAATTGTTTTGTTTTGGTTTTGTATTTGAGCATAGTGAAACTGGTGTAAATTTGTAGACATAAGCATCATTAAACGAACCACGTAAATCTTGTACCCTTATTTTGCATCTTGTTTCTATTTTATCTTTTTTGTCTTTCGGTTATCATTGTGGGTTGTTGCCCGTGTTTCCCAACAACCTAGTAATTCAATAATCCCCATTCAGTGTGTACCTGCTTGGTTGCTTGGGTTGCCTGATATTCATTTCCACGGATTGTGGCGGTTGAAATGTTAACCGTTAGCCTAGCATTCAAGGCTTCTATAATATCTAACTATATCTAACTAACCCCCCGATGGTGTAGCCCAATGGTCACTTGGATGAACCATAACCCTGGAGGTCTCGAGTTCGATTCTTGGCACCCCCACTAACGGTTGCATGGGGTGCATGAGGGTGTATTCCCTATGTAGCCCGTGGAATTAGTCTTAGCTTTCAAGGCTCAGGATATCCACAGTTATTAAAAGAAAAACATATATTAAACACTACTGAATGGATATTAAAAAATGGGTAATGCTATGTCATTTTCTTTCTCATCTACCTTTTTTTTTTTAACAATAATATAAAAATATGGTTGTTTTTATAGATTTCACAACTTTTTTTGTCTTATTGTTCAAGAAGGGGGGAGAGGAGAGTAGATAAAAAAGAAAGTGGACCTAACAAAAATATATATGAATAGAACTCCAATTGAGGAGGAGCAAACTCAAAAAATAAAAAAAAGGAGCAACCCAAAATATGCCTTTACATATATATTTTGGGAATTTATTACTCTACTCTACCATAAGCCAGTTGGTTCCACGTGGCACCACCTATAACTCACGGCTTGTGCTCCAAATTGATGCCATATGTCGGTTTAGTTGTCTCCCTCTCCCACTCTCTTCTCTTAAACCTCTTTTAATTGCTTATTTCTAAGTCTTCATCTCTCTCATCTAACATTCTCTTAATTAATGCATTAATTCACTAATATCTTCATTTCTCTTTATGTTCATACATTAAGAATCTACCTATTTAAGGCATTAAAATAAAATCTTTTTCATCTTCCTTTTCCTCTCTTCCCAATCTGGTCATCTTCCTTTTCTTACAACGCAGTTTCCCAGTCCATTCATCTTCCCATTGTCGTCTTCTCAGTTTCTCTATAATCTCTCATATTTTATCTCTATGTTCTTTATGCCTCCTTATATTCTTTTTATCTTTTATCTTTGTGTCTATTTATCTCTCTCTTGTATCTTCATCATTCTAACTCATTTGAGTTTCTTATTTGATTAGCTCAATTGCAGAAAACCAGTGGGAAGAATTTAAGAAATTTCTTCATGCCTAGCTCCTTGGTGGGGTCTCAAAGAATTTAAGAGATCATAGAAGCACCATGTCGTCTTCGCCAATCGAAGGCTCGAAGCCCCCTAAATGCTTCTAGAATGTCAAAATAGGTCAAACATCTAAGATTGTTCAACCTATCTTTGACTAATTCTTTTAATTGAAAGTTTCTTTTAAATCATTGGCTTTTAGTTTTCATTGCTTCTAAATAATGTAAATTTTTACCCTCTATAGTTTCTTTTAGGGGTCACGGATTCAAATATTTTTTCACTTTTTTTTGTTTTCTATAGATTTTTTTATTTACTCCTCCTTTGATTTTCATTTATTTGTTTTGGGTTAGAAATCTTATAAAATGATGCTACCATATTATGCTCTCATGTTGATGTTTGTTATGTTAGAATGACAAGATAACTCATGCCTTAGTTGGGTATTTCCTACTCTAAATGGCAGTAATGAAAATGTGTCATGCTAAATTTCCCTGCATTTTTGGAGCTCAACAAATCAAGGTCGTGTGCCATTTTCTAATGCCATTTTTTAAGCTTAATGTATCATGTTCTAATTGTTTCTTTCATGTTGTTATTTTAGTATTCAAATACTCATGTTTAAGAAGCTAATTTATGTTGCTCTTTCATAGATCACAAGATCTTGTTGTGCTAATTGATTGTTGCTCTTGAAGGGTGAAACTTATTTGATTCATGCATGATAATTGATTGTTATGTTTAGGTTCATCAAATGGTACCTTCGTTGAAACCGAGGATTTGGATTGCTGAAGTGGGTCTGCCAACTATGAGTTTGCAACTTTAGATCTTCATCTGGAACAATAGATTTGTTGAATAGAATTCATTAATCATCGTCAGCAACCTCCTCTTTTTGTATTTTTTGGTTGTTTTGCAAGCCTGAAATAGTTTGGTTATATTTGCACTGCTTCAGGTTTCCTGAAAGAGTGAATAAAATGAGAAAGAGAAAAAAAAACATAAAAATGATCAAAGGGAAAAGACAAGGAACAGTGAAGAACATCAAATGAATTAGCAGCTTTCCTTCTTAAGAAAACTCAAGAACACAAAGTGCTTGAAATGGAAACTTCTCTCTCAAGTTTTCTACTCTGAAGGCTCTAAAAGTATAAGTCTCAATCTCACTCCCAAAATCTCTTTGTTAATCCTACGAATCTTTCCCTATTTATAGAGAAAATTTTATTTTAATAATCAAAATATTTTCTGATGTGACAGCTAACCAATTTTGACACATGCCAACTGTTTTCTGTTAAAAGGAGTCTTTCTGTTAAAATGTAAACAGAATCTGTTAAGTGAAGCCTATCTGTTAACAAATAGATGTATTCTGTTAAAAGTAACTGACATCCATTAAAGGGAGTCTATTTGTTAAGTACCACGTGTTTTTATTAAGAAATAGCTGCCAACTCATCAAACTGTCATAACCAACTTATGGTTGTAACTAACTACTTTGGGCTGTTATGACCTAAACAGCCTTCCAGATGTATTCTTCAAAGGTTAAATGAGTAAACCATTTTTCAAAGCGTTTATCTATTTTAACAAATTCTCTCCTAGCCCTCCAAACCACATCTCATAATCATTCCCCAGATACATACATACATACATACATACACATATATATATATATATGTATATATAGATCATCGTACACCAATAGCGGGTCATACGCCTTTGAGATACCTTGTCTAGAGAAATCATAAGTGCTGGATGAAGGCACTATTCTCAGGGTGGATGCGATATCCATCGCCAAGCCTTAATCATCTAGTACGAGAGAATGAGACTATGGAGACCACGTTTTCCTCCAATAGCCCACAGGAAAATGGGGCAAGATTCATCCCAGAATTTCCTCTTGACTGTCAACCAAGAAAGTAATCCATACTTTGCTGGAATAGAAGATGGGGGGAACACACACGCCCATTCCCACGAGGAAGGTAACCAGTACCTTTACCCTCTGACAAGGCAATAGGGTACATGGTGATCTGATTCTACCGAATCCCTATGAAGACGAGGCTGAACTAGTAACCGCCATTTTCGTCTCAACGGAGTATGACTCCTTTGAGCTTCTGATCAGCATAAGCTCCCAACGCCATTGATTCAAGACCTGTCTTGAAGAATAATATATCATAATGACGTTAGAAAACATTCAATAATCTGATTCTACTGAAGTCTTACCAAAGAAGAATTTAATTAGTCGTGACAAAGTATGCCGCCTTTGAGCTTTCCATCAAATTTCTGAAAGCTTATCAGTTGATCAAAATATGCTCCTTTGATCATATCATCTGTGAAAACACTCGAACTACTTCAGGTCATGAATGTGTAGTGAACTAATCAACATGCTTGGAGTTCGGATCTTATTCTCAAATATGGCATATTTCAAGGTATCTGAAAGTTTATCACATTTAAAAGTGTTAAACCATAAAAACAATATAAATGAGCATCTGATACACTATTGACTCAAGGTCTATTCTTAAGCAAAACATATTTTAAGGTAATGAAACCTTTTAAATTATCATAATTTTTTATCCACGTGGCTTCTGATTGGTTTAGAATCTGGTCTGACTAGGAAATGTTTTCCATGTGTCAACGCATCGTTTTCCATCATCAACACCTTTTGACTTCTTGCATATGTTTGTTGATCATTTAGAGTGGCATGTTGAATCAAGTAACCAAAATATGCAATGCACAACAATTTGAGCATCTGTCCTAGGTGAGGTAACATTGTCGGCCATTGGCTGCAAATACCAGTTACATATAGGCAATTAATTAAAATTTTAAGTAATACCCAAAATTGTAAAATATGTTATAATGAGTTAGTGTGCCATTATGTACTGAAAATCATTCAAATTAGTGTGTTTTCTCTCTTATTAAAATTGATTCACATACTCTTCAATTTTATATTAAGAAATGCTAGCCCTAGTCGCAACTTTCCAAACTCTCATTGTTGTTTCGACACGTGTCACTATTTTTCCTGTTACCCTTAGAACCAATTGAGGCCACAACTTTTTTTTGATTTATTTTAACATGTTAAAGGGATAACAACAACATTTGTCTCACCCACAGTGAGAGATTGGAAAATTTTCAAAATCAGCAATTGGTGCTATCACTCCTCTTTTATATTTGGGGTTGAATCTATTGTATATTATATCAACAACAATGTGAGCAACTTATATAATCATATTTAGCCTACTCTAATCAACCAATGAACTCATTGGTCACTCACATTGGTCACTCACACTTCATTAAAACACATATCATCAAGATGGTGTTGGGGATCTCTTTTAAAATATCTATGTTGTTTTCATGGTGCACAAGCGATGAGAATAAAGTATTTTTCCATCCATTTTTAGTAATTAGCAAGTTTTCAAAAAAAAATTTGGGTGATAGCACGGTATTGCTTATTTTTATGTAATGCCACTAATTCTTTACTTATGGATCAGGTTGTCACACTTTATAATACATTTAACTTTATGCAAAACAAACACCCCGCCTCTCTCAATAGAGAGGTCTTAGGATCTATTCCCCGGGTAATGAGTAGCAAGAACTCCAATCCCCAAATGCTAACCACTAACCTTGTACTAATGTAGGTAAATGATATCCTCCAGCAAAAAAAAAAAACCTTTATATATATGCAAAACAATTATTATTGAATATCCATTTAATATTCTGACAGAGATCACTCTATCTATCATAACATTGTCATTTGTCACCCAACGCCCAAGCACAAGATTCCACCAACTTGAAATTAATGCATCCAGTTTTTGTGGCTTAGAGTAATGTTGTTTCGCTCTATCAATTATTATTTTTTCGCTCTATCAATGATTACCATGGTTAGTTCGGGAATTTTTTTTCTTGTTCCTTAGAATTATGAGAAAAGTTGATAATAAAATTAGAGTTAGTCTAAGGATACTCTCTATTCTTACTCCCTACTTTTACACCTCATCTAAACCACTCTTTTAAGAAAATCAATGGTCTTAAAAATGCATAGGTGGTATCCTATGTAGAAATTAAAAAACTCTCAAATTAACCTTCATTTAATATTAGGAAACACGCGTTCTCGTATCTTTCCCTATTTACACTCTCTCTCTTAACCAAAATAGTACATTCTCATCTCTTCTCCATCTCTCTCTCTCACAAAGTTCTCATCTCTTCCCCATTCGGCCATTCTCTATCTCTCTCTATTTTAAAAAAAAGCACAAACACACGGTTCACCTCTCCAGTGGATCATATTACAAAATCAGGTTTTTATTTTTTTTAAATTTCTTTTATTATAAACATATTAATCATTAAATTATTTCTTAATTAACTACACTATCAAGGATGTTGGATCAAATATAAGCGTGCACAGTATTGCATGTCGTACCCATGCATCGCACTGGGTTTTTGCTAGTTAAAGAAAATATTTTAGTTGATAGAAATATCATTGTTTTATAATTGTAATTTCCAAACTATCCCTGCAATATATAAGACATGTTTTGGGTTGCTCTTGTTATCTTTTAAACTAGAGCTCTTGTTCATAGTTAATCTCTTAATTTGAACACAAAAAATTACTGTGTAAGTGGGCTTTCGAGCCATCTCCTAGTTATTGTGAGCATCATATGATTAATGAAGATTTTAAGCTTAATTTATTAAATGAAGAAAGCAAAAAAAAAGTGGGTTTATTGGTATAAAAAGAAGATGGTTTTCTCGAGCCAAATAAATTGGTGTTAAAGAAGATGGTTTTCTCGAGCCAAATAAATTGGCGTTAAGGTTTGGCTCATTAAACTATAGAGGTGTTCAAGTTCAGTTCAAGCTCTCAATCTTGAGTTTTGCCATCTTTGTTCAAGTTCAATTCATTAAAACATCTTCAACTAGGGCTTGATTTAGTTAAAAATATTAGTTTATATGATATTAATATATTTATCTATTATTATATGATTTTTTTTTTGTTTTATTATTTGGTTAGTGTTAATATTTGTTGTGTTGTTAGATGCTTAGCATTGGAAGTTGAGAATACAAGTAGACATCACAATTGCCACACCTAGGGAAGCAAACGCTTGCCTCATTGTTGGGTGTGTCTGACACCACTCACTTAACATGGGATCAAGTCTTGGGAGGGTGTGATGTTGGAAAATTCACCCTGTCCACCAACCTTGACACCACTCACTTGACATGGGATCAAGTCCCACTCACTTGACATGGGACCAAGTCTCGGGAGGGTGTGATGTTGGAAAATTCACCCGTCCACCAACCTCGAATAGATACTAACCTTATTAATTGGGGATCAAATATCAATTACCTAAGAAAATTGCCACACTTAATAGGAGTGGAACCCGATAAGAGATACACACTCAGTTCACATAGGCATGTGTGTAATTATTGTTAGCTAACTTAATATCATTGAATAGTTTGGATGAATCACACATTAAAGGTTTATATAGAGAATAAAATATATCCTACATAATCTAAACACCATCTCAATCAACCTAATTCATACCAATCAAAATCTAAGATATTAATCTAAAATTATCTATGAGATTTTGTGTATCTCATAGATACTACATTATTAGTTTCCTAGCATAATATTTCCCTAATACTCCTCCCCATCAAACACATGAGGGTCAAGATCTTCATGAGTTTGCCACAAGTTGAGTACTCCTTACCCTTGATTTTCCTTGATTTGTTGACGAATAGTTAGAACTTCCAACTATGCTTCGTGGTCATCGCCAGTTTGTGAAGTCTATCTTTGTTGCATCATGCTTATTTTATTGAGTCTGTCGGAGCCAGTGGCCTACTAGATCAGGTTGTCATGATCTTCTCCCAAAACACATGAAGTATTACCCATGATTTAAAGAAAAACTTTTGTTGGAGAGGTCTTCAATAAATGAAAAGAAAAAGGGAGATCGTGAGACATTAATACGAGTATTTGAATTAAGGGTTGTAAAGGTATAGAGGGTGATGATAGGATTTTATTCAAAAAAAAAAATCAAAAGTTACACACCCAACGAGTGGTGACTACACCACCCGTTGGAAAGAAAAAAATAAGAGCTAAGAGGTCACCAAAGGATTGATGGCTCTAATCTAGGAAGCACGGGTACGACGATACTTAGATACGACGATACGGCATAAACTATGAAAAACAGCTAAGTTTACCTTAGAATGTCGTATCCGATACGGCGATACAGGTACGTTTCCATTTTCAAAGTATCCGTGCTTCCTAGGCTCTAATACCATGTTAATAAACTAATTTATTGAATAATTTTGGATGAATTAATAATACACATTACCCTAAGAAGGGTTTATATGGAGAATGATGATACCGAGAATAAAATATCTATACTAATACTATATGCCGGTTGGTTCCACGTGGCACCTCCCATAGCACATCATTCACTCTTTAGGTTGATGCCATGTGTTCACTTCCATGTTAGACTCCTCCAATAAAAATATGTCACATTATCTACAAGTTTTCCCCAATTAATGTCAATTATCAATAACTAATACTATATGCCGGTTGGTTCCACGTGGCACCTCCCATAACACACCATTCACTCTTTAGGTTGATGTCATGTTTTCGCTTACATGTTAGGCTTCTCCAATAAAAATATGTCACATAATCTACAAAGTTTCCCTAATTAATGTCAATTATCAATAATATGAGGTCACATATATACAACTTAAATGAGATGGCTTAATAATATCAAAGTAATAACATCAGTTATATCCCAATATAGACTCTTCGCTTTCACCTTTATAAATTGAAAGACAAACCTGAAACGTCCACCCCTTCCCATTTATTCCCTTCATCATTTCCCCTAATGAAACCCCTTCCCTCTCCCCTATTCATCCCCCAATCCACTATAACGACTCTCCATCTCTTCTCACTATCCACCTTCCCCACTGTAGACACCCTGTTTTGCCCAGGCTTCTCTTCTCCCACTTCAACTCTCCACTTCTCCAAGGCTTTCCCAAGCACTCTTGTCACACCTTAGCATACCCCATAGCCTACCCTCACCTCATTTCATGTGGGACCCCCCAAAAAGGCAAAAGGCAAAAAAAAAAAAAAGCAAAAAGGTAAAAGTCAAAAAGAAAGAAAGAAAAGAGAAAAAAATGGGATTTTGCTTTGGTCGTTTATGTCAAAAACGACCAAGCTTTTGTAGTTTAAAAAGCATGGTCGTTTATTACATAAACGACCCTTTTTGTTTTGCTATAAAATCAAAGTCGTTTTTTTTAAAAACGACCCAATTTTTTATGCCTTTATTTCATTGGTCGTTTATATCAAAAACGACCCGAGCTTGACCCGTAACAACCCATGTGTGAGGGAATCTTTTCTGTTACAAAAGGGGATTTTTTGGTCGTTTTTACCAAAAACGACTGGACCATTTTGGCCTATTTTCTCCCTGTCGTTTTTGACAAAAACGACCAGACTAATACTCAATTTTTTTGTCCATCAACTCTTATGGTATATTAACTTTCTTTGGACCAAAATACCCTCAATATTTTCAAGTTTCTAGGGATTTCGTCCAAACAATTAAAAAAATGACTTTTATGTCCCTAAAATTGTTTAGTCCCACATTGGAAATTGATGAGTTTTTCCCCTCAACCTCTCCCCTATAAATACCTCACCCCTTTACCCCATTTGACAACACTCTTGCTAGCCAAAACTCTGCAAAAAAGAGACTAAGAAAGCCATGCTTTGCAAGGCATTCTAAGTTTTGAAAAAAAAAATTTCTTTTATCCTTGTCCCTTTGCCCCAAAATTCCCAAAATTCCCTAAGTCCCAAGTGAGTTAGAAGAAGAAAGTCTTGGAGAGGAGAAAGAAGGAGAGCTTGGAGCATTTGGGAAAAGTTTGAAGATTTAATTTCAAGTGGGTCTCCAACCCATATAGGTAGGCCAACACCCTACCTCATCTCATTTCCTTTGTACTACTTCTCTTCTTTACCCTCTCTTTTTATTTTTTTATGATGTGAGCCTTAGGTAATCTTTAAGACCTACCCCCCCTTTTCTTCAAGTAGTTTGGACCCTCCTATGACGCGTTTCGCCGATTAGGGGGCTTCAAATGGAAGAAAGAGGGGTAGGAACCCTTAGGTCTTTTTTTTTAGAACCCTTTTTTTATTTTCTTTTTTTAAAAAAAAATGATGTATGGGCCAAGTCGTTAAAATTCTCCCCCCTCTTTGCTCTAATGCTCATTAAGGACCCCCTAAGACGCGTTTCGCTGAATTGGGGCTCCTTGTGAGATATGAGATATAGAGATATCCATAAACCCACATTTTCGTTCTCATTATTGCTCGAGCATTGTAATGAAGTGCTCCTCTTCTCCTTAAAATGTTCATTAAGGACCCCCTACGACGCGTTTCGCCGAATTGGGGCTCTTTGTGAATAGTAAGGAAAAGAGGGGTATTCCATTCATTGTTAGACACATGTTTGTTTTTAAAAAAAAATCATTTTATTTTCCTATTTATCATCATTTTATGCAATATAACGATGTCAATCTTTCTAGATTAGAGTCGTTATAATGCCAATTTTTAGATAGATTCTTATCATCATTTTAGACAATATAACGATGTCTAATCTTTCTAGATTAGAGTCGTTATAATGCCGATTCTTAGATAGATTTTTATCATCATTTTATGCAATATAACGATGTCTAATCTTTCTAGATTAGAGTCGTTATAATGCCGATTTTTAGACAATTTTTTCATCATCATTTCATGTGTTCTAACGATGTCTAACCTTTCTAGATTAGAGTCGTTATAATTCTTCAGAAATTAGAATTTCATTAATCATTTTCTTTAAGCCGATTTATTAAAGATTTTTAAGGGAATTTTGAAATCATAGGTTACCGTCTTTGGACGGGTGATTTGGGGTGCCTAACACCTTCCCCAAATCACAATAGAACCTCCTTTCCCGGGGTCTCATTATGGTTTCGCATTGATTTTATTTTAAAATGAATTTCGGTGACCAATCACACCATAACTCGATGATTGGTGGCGACTCAAAGTTCTTTCTCTTCAAAAATATTTTTCGAAAAAAAAAAGGTCGCTATCTCACACCCACAAAGCATTTTTTTTTTTAGTTTGAGATCTGGACTAGAAAAGTGTGATAGAAAAATAAAACAGAGAGAGCATCCTACCAAAACCTATGTGTTGAAGCAAAGCGTGATAATAGTGTTGCGTTTAAGAAGACTCCCTATCATAGCATGTAGTGAATGAGCTTTTAGATATGAAAGTGATTTGGAATGTTGGGAGGTTGTATTTTATTTTTTGCTTCCTATTTTTCTTCTATGTTTTTTTTATTATGTACTCATGTAGATCATTCACATTGCTGTGTATAATTGGGTGATTTAGGTAATTCATATCCTCTGTTAAGAAGTATTATTGTTCAACATTTCTCTTCTCCATTGCAGTTTGGAATATTTGCCCAACAAAGTTTTTTATGATCTACTACCATCAAGGTCTGTAAGAGGGGAAGTTGGCCTCCTTGCCTCTGCCATATGCATTGCCCATATTGAGGTGATCCACACTCACAAAGGAGATTTCTTTGACTAAGGTATTCCTCCTTTATGTTTAGGTTCCATGAATTTTTTTTTATTTAAATGATAAACATTGCATGGAATTGTAAGATCATATATGTTCATATATGTTTTTTTTTCCATGTAACATATTCAACTTTTGGCATAGGTTCTCTTAGTGCACACTGTATTTTGACCTTCGACTAAGGAGGGTTTGTTTAGATTCCAAAGCCCACATTCCTTTTATCTTTCAATCATTTGTGTTTAGATTGCATGATTTTTTTTTTTTGTTTATTTGATAAACGTTGCATGGAATGTAAGACCATATATATTCTTTTTTTCTCTGCAACAGATTCAAGTTTAGGCATAGGTTCTCTTAGTAGTGCACACTGCATTTTGACCTTCGATTAAAGAGGGTTTGTTAGATTCCAAAGCCCACATCTATACTACTTCTATATAGCAATTGGTATCCACGTGGCACACTCCATTGCTCTCCATTTTCTTCACATTGGTGCCACATGGCACACCATTCAACCAATAACTTCATTCCACGTGTCTATGATTCTCTCTCCTCACTAATTACTATTCTTAACCCTTCATTAATTTTTATACACCCCCACTTCCCAATTCACATAATCCAATAAAACTATTTCTCATCTAAATACATTTCATCTTCGACTATAAGTTGACTCCCCTAACCCTCATTTCCTCCCATTTATCTCCTCTCATTCATCTTCCCAGAGTTCTCTGTTCCAAGACTTTAAGTAATCCTCTTCTCAAATTCCTCTCCCTACGAAACCCACTCCCTTTATCTTCGTCTTCCATAACCTCTTCTAAAGAGTGTCATAAGGTGGATACATTTTTTTGATTCTCTTCTCTGAAATGCTCTCACAGGACTCAGCATATCATTCACCTATTTTCATAGAATCCGAAGCAACACAAGGTAGGTTCATTTTTCCGATTCTCTCCATTTAAATGCTCTCACAGGATTTCACGCTCTTCTTCCGTCGTTGCCCCTCCTCTCCTCTACTCTCTCTTCGTTTCCATTTTCTCCCTTATCCAGCCCTTCCGCTTGCTCTCTCTTGAGTGAAGATGCAGAAACAAGGGAGGACGGTGGCGACGCACCGATTATTTGTCCTCCCATCTCGGCGCCGGCAAACCGAATGATGACACATCTATAGACGCAACGCTTTGGAAATATTCAATGCCCTTGAATTCTGGCCAAAATCTATGCTCTAAGGGAGAGAGAGAGGGAGAGGGAGAGGGAAAGGGAAAGGTAATCTATCTATATACACAACGCCATACCGACTCTCTTTCCTCATGCTTTAAGGTTCTTGTTTTTCTATTTTGTAGATCGCTCACTATTTCATAGACTTTTAACTCGGTATTTCTATTATGAAGCCTAGATGCTTGATTAAATGCTCCAATGAATTCTTTTACATCCATGCATACAGATTGATTAATCTTTGTTATTTTTGTACAGGCCAACTGTACACACCAGGATGCTTATTTCCAAGATCAAGCAAGTGGATTCCCCCCCCCCCCCCTCATAGGTATCTCTTAAATGCAATGCTTTTGGCTTTCTAATATTCACGTCCTTATTGTAATGAACTTCAACTCCTTCATCTTACTGGTTTCCTCATTTGATTCAAATGGAAAAGTTACAAAATTCTTTGGATATTTTAGTTAAGTGGTCGTGGCAGAAATCTATTAACAATATTGGCAATTCAAAATCACCTCTTACAAATAGCTAAATTTCCTTTAATAATGTTAGGAAGATTCATTTGAGCAAAGATAAGCATAAGCTGCATAACCATCAACCTGGGTTCTGGCTAGCGGCTTGGATTTTACCCATGTGTGTTTGTCTATTAATAAGAAAAGAAATATCCTGCCATGTTCCTTTGGGTACTCTTAAGTATTTCAAAGAGCATACTATGATGTAAATCTGTACAATGCACTGAAGGCATGTTGTTAGTAGGTATGTGTGTTCTATCATGGTATGACTTTTTGATGCTGGAAGTTGAGCATGTAAAAGGAGAAAATATATTCTCAACCCACCTATTTCATCTAAAAACTTTGATTGCTCTTTGATCTTGTTCATTTAGAATTGGTTACTACTTACAATGCCTTCAACTGAATTGAGAAATAGCTTCTAGCTAAATTCCTTGCTTTTGTCATGATGATAATGACAGCCTATATGCTTGAACTTCTATTTTTGGATTGGAGCTCAATAATGACTTGTCAATAATGCATCTCTGCAGCATCAAAGAAACATATATGGGTTTACTAATCAACAACCCATTGTGTGCAGTTTCATAATGCATGTAAATTTTGCTCAGTAATGACACTAATGACATATACAGAAACTTTCTTTCTAATCCTTAGTATTCTTTTATTCAGTTGGGTCTGAGTTTTCCTTATTCAGCCAATTTGTAATGAGTCAGGTTCGGATTGAAAATGAGTGGCAGTTTAGATAATTTCTATTTGGGTGGTGTTAGAAGTTTGGATACAAATGGATTTTCTAATCACATAGGTAATTCATTAATTACACAATTATTTGTTCATATATTTATTAATCACTATATGCAAATGGAATTTTCTTTCCGATTATTGGAATCTAATGTACAAGAATAAGAATGCTGGAAAATAAAAATTTAATAGTTATGTTCATGAAGTAAAATTATTTTAGTTTTAAGGAAGAAAAAACATTTAAAGCAAGGATTTCATTCCAATTGTATAAAATATTCATTGATTCAACATATTTAGCTATTTTATTCATTCATGTTATACTAATCTGGATGAGAACAGATGCATGAACTTTCACCTCATTGATCTTCTTCCTTTAATTAGCATGCCTTGCAAAATGAAATTTCAAGGATTTGTATAATTTTGATTAGAGGAATTTTAAACTGGTTTTCTAGGATGTTCTGTTTTATTGCAAGTTTAAAACAATCAAAAGATAAATCTAAAGCCAGCATTGATCATCAATTCAAATTTCAAACCTGTGAAGATAATTTGTTATATTCATGAAAGCCGGGATGTCTTTTGAACTCCTGGCAACCAACAAGAGTAGAAATACTTTGATTACATGGTTCAAAAATACAAGATAAGGATATTGTATAAGATTTATGAAATATTTGGATTCAGACCAAATTTTGATACACGAACATCCTAAATTGAGGATTAACTGTTTTTTATTGGTGCTTAGTGTGATTAGTCTTCTCTCAATATTGGCAAACTAACCTTTCTTCTATGGTATATAAGCTTTCTTCTAGGAGCACATCTTATTATTATTCATGCCTCTATATTTGATTGATAAAGTGAATTAACTTCTTATTTGTTTCTTAATACCTATGTTTCTTGAAGATTTGCAGGATGTTGGTGCTACCTTGGTTATCTGCCACTGGTCATTAATTAAGGCATTGGAACTTCCCTTTCGTTTGAGGGGTCGGAGGGGTAGAATTGGAGTTGATTGCAATAAATACAATTTTCCGTGAACTCTATTTCTTGGTGTTAAATAACATTTTTTGGCTAACCTACAATCGCACTTTTTGAACTTGATCATAATGTCGTGGGCCAATTGTCTTTGTTTCTTAGGATTATACATAAGAAAAGTTGGGGAATTTGTTTTCCAGCCTGCTTGGTCTTCTTTCTCCATATGATTAGAATAATCTATACAATATTTTGCTGCTGATAAAAAAAAATACTGATTTGCTGGTTTCTATGTTAGTTTTTAATTTGTCCGTACTTACCTTTCTATACTCTTCTTTATGTATCTTTCCTACTAAGACAACAAACTAACTTAAATAGAAGGGTTAATGGTTTATGCTAGGTGTTTGATATCTTTATAAATAGCTTTTGCTTTGTTATTATATTACTTATTGTTTTTAAATAATTAATTGGATATCTACATTCAACATAGATCAATTGTATTTCAACCCTGTATGGGTGAATGAGTGATCCATTTGCCAATTGATATTGGTCTAAATTTTATTATAGGTGTTGATGTTATTATTATTTGTCATCAAGAGTGGTGAGTATTTGTTTTCCTTCTTGTTAGTTAATTTTGTAATGGTTGTATCTTTTCTCCAATATATAGCCTCCAAATTTGTACATTTTTACTTCACCTGCATTGCACGGGGTGTTTGCTAGTTCCTTTTATATTTCAATCATATGCCCTGCAATTTTCATCTCACAAACTAATTAGTATAGTTAAGTATATTTACAAGTTGAATGATCATTTTCCTAGATATTCTATGAGGAAGACATAACCCCTTCTCTCAACCTTTTTCCTAGCTAGCGGGGATTTTTTTGATCTTGAACCAATTACAAGAGCTCCAATGATACTAAAGCAGACTATTCACTTATAAAGTGGAAGTTATTCTAAAAAAAATTATAAACCACTCTACATTATTTTATCACATGAAATTTATTTGTAATATTTAATCTATGCAAAGCTAATACATTACCAAGGGAATAATTTCCTCTAACAAAAGCTAAAATTGCTCATTTTTTATTGATGTGCTATGCATTATTTGTTAGTTAGATCTTCATAGATCGTATGCTCTAATATATGTAGATTTTATATGCCAACATAGTTGCAGTTGTCTATACATATCGCTAGCAACATCTCAAGTTGCTTCACAAATATTACTTTTAAGCTCTCACTGTAATTTAGTTTGAGTAGTCAATCGTGCATATATGAAATATTCACAAAATGTGGATGACATTAGCTTTGCATGTTTATTATTGGTTCACACAATTAGAGCTATCATTTACCTTTATTTTATCCCTCAGGCATCGCACGAGGTGTTTGCTAGTATCATATATAGTATAATCATCATCTCAATCAACCTAATTCATACCAATCTAAATCTAAGATACTGATCTAAATTATCTATGAGATTCGGTGTATCTCATAGATATTACATTATTAATTATATTGTTAGGTATATGAGATCTCAAACTAAGGCTTTACTTGTTTATAATAATTGTGTATATAACATTAATATATTTATGCATTGTTTTATAAATATATTTCTATTAAATGTACAAATGTTATATTTATTTTTAGTAGATGTGTGTATACTAAGCTTAGCTCACTAAATAAACATGCTTGAAAATTAATAATGTATTAAATGAACAGGGGATCATTTCGTTTGGATTTTTTAGTCAATTTAATTGGTAAAAATCAATTCTGACATTTGATATATATTGAGAATCACACTTGTTTCGCCCATATGTGTGATTTGAGAGGGTAATATTTTTTTAACTTTCTAATAAGAAATATCTACCAAAATTCTTGAGTGGCAACTGGACAAAACACAAAGATCATATGAATTCATATGAATGTCATTTATATTATTTTAATGACAATTAAACACAATAATATTTTAGTAATTATTCTCATTCTCATTATGGCAGAAATTTATTCTAAGTATATATGTGGTCAGAGGATATGAATTCTATGCAAATATATATATAATAAGAGAAAAAACAATTACATAAAAACTTAATAATAAATAATTTATACTCCTATATGAATCAAACATAATTATTTACATATATATTGAGAATTGATCTTGTCCCAAATCAAAACTAAACATGATAATTTATTTACAACAACGTTGTAAAACACCTTGAATTTACCGATAGAAGCTTTATTTGTTCCTTGCATGGTGCATCTCGCCCTCCCTTAAGTAGGCGTGTGTCCTTTTTTAACTCTATTTAATTATGGTTAAGATTATTTAACCCTTAGGGTTAATATCTTTAACCTTAAAAAAAAACTAATTTAAAATATTAATTACAATTAAAGGAAATTAACCACAGTTAAAGGAAGTTAAAATGGACAATGTCAAGTTTGAGGAGGGCAAGACGTCGCTCCTCCACCCAGTGCGGAGTGGATTATCACTCTAGATAATGAAATTAGGGGTGGCAATGGACCGGGTTTGGATTTAAATTTTGGTGATTTTTAAATATGTCCGACCCAAAGCCTGGTACATGTACAAAGGCTTTGAAGCCTGAAGTCAGGCTGATTGTCACCCCTAGATAAAAACATATTTCTTCTTCGTAGAGAATAAATCAGATTTTGATATGAAAAATAATCACCTCCTTGCCTCGGGGAGGTGAGTTACCGTCTCACCCTCCATTTTTGTGCCACATGGTATCTTTTTTACTCTATTTAACTATGGTTAGGATTCACCAACCATAACAACATCTATTTTTTTGGGGGGTTTTTTAACCACAAGGGTTAAAACTTGTTAACCATTGTTTTGTGAGAGTGAGGAGGAAATTCCCAATCGATGGGGGAGGAGACTATTGCTCTTTTGATACTTAATCGTTAGGGATGGCAATGGGCCGAGTTTGAACTTGAATTTTGGTATTTTTTAAATGAGTCTGACCTGAAGCCTGATACATTTACAAAGGCTTGAAGCCCAAACTTGGTCAGATTACCACCCCTGTTTATCGCGTCACCTATGGTTCGTGTGTGAAGTTCACCACAACTTTGAGCTGGGTTTAGGTCGGAGAGGGTGTGATATTGAAATATCCACCTGTTTCGCTAGCCTCGAATAATCTAGGCATTTGGCAACACTATTAATAAGTAATTATATAACTTATTACTAAAAATAATTACTCAAAACAAGTACTTATTTACAAAAAAAATTAGTAATAAGTTAAAATGGTTTAGACCTTCAAAAACTAAGTAATCTAATATGCACTTATTTTAAAAAGTACTTATAAATAAGTCAAAACGTTTCTTTGGCGGGACATTTTTGTTCTTAATTTTTTTTTATGGTGAATGATTGTTTGCGCAAATGTCCCTTTTTACTTTTATAAACTGTAGGCTAGACTCCTTCACCCCTAAGGTTCATCCATCTAACCTTGGTTTGTAGAAAAATAATCTCAAATAACTTTAACACTCATTAACTGTGGTTAAGATTCACTTATCCTTAGGGTTCATCCATCTAACCTTGGTTTTTAGAAAAATAACCTTAAATTAGTTAACACTCATTAACTGTGGTTAAATTCACCCACCCTTAAGGTTCATCCATCTAACCTTGGTTTTTCTTAAAAATAAAATATATTAACCTCATGTTGATAAACTTAATCATGATAAAGAATATAAGAAATGGACATGTGGCGGGTTGTGGGTGCGCATGCGTTCCGCAGCGGAATGCATCTGCGCAAAGTATCAATTCCTTTTTTTTATATATAAAATTTCACAAATAACCTTGACTAGCTCATTCTGATCATAATTTTTAAAAAATACCACAGTTATCATTAAAAAAAGTACTTATTTATTTAAGTCTTTTTTTGGATGCTAATAAAATGTACTTATTTATTTAAGTTTTTTTTAGGGAAGGTAAGCTGGGGTTAGGCAGAATCCCCCCTCCCCCATAACAGTTTTTTTTCTGTAAAAAAAAAATGAATTTATTTGTGAAAAACGCTTATTAGCTTATAGTATTACTAGCAAACACCCCGTGCAATGCACGGGACAAGGAAGAAGATTAAACATAATATGAGAATTTAGTAAAACAACTTTAGACTACAAATGTTACGATGAATTAAAATACAAATGTCATGATGAATTCAAGTTTTCCAGACGCATTAAATATTTTATTTTGACTATCAATTTTTTTTTTCTTTAGATTATTAATATTAAAATTTTAGTAAGAGAAAGAAGTGGTCTTAAGCTAGAAGAGAGACACCCATCTCCTCAATCGGGCCAGCAAAATCTAAAAAGAGACAATATTAGAGTCCCATTAAATAAAAAAAATAAACTAAAATCATATATTTTCAATATCAGTTGGTGTTTCTTCTTTGAGTGTCACATTGATCTCTTTTCTTCTTTGAGTGTCACATTGGAATAATAAAGTAAAAATTTGTACATGTATCTCCATCTCCACTTCCAAGACCTGTAGAAATTGATTACCTTATTTCTATCAAGTATCAACAATATCACAATAACTCGTAATCATTTTGTTTTAAAATCATTGTTTTGCTTTTGAGATGATTGTAAAATGGTCTTTTATTGCCCTTCTTTTTCTCTTATATGTAAAAAAAAAATGTTATATAAACCTAATGCAGCAAGAAACCATATTCATACACATCCATAAAGATCCTAACCTTAGCACATTGGAATTTCTATTAAATTAAATATCTAAAATCAAAATGAAACTCACCAGTCACCGCAATAGTATTGGAGATGCCAAAATAATGTGATAGTAACGCCCTTTACCACAGAATATGTTATTAAACCAATGGCAATAGAGTTAAAGAGGCATCAACATCATTGTGACAAACGGCGGGATCACCTCTCGTCGGTTGCAACTTCCACCCTTCATTTTCTTCATTCCATTCTTCTTTTAAACCTTCTTCTTTCTTATCTAAAACATATCTCAACGAATTGTTTATACAGAGTAGGTTTCTTAGTACCAAAGAAGTCAAAAGGCTCCAAGTTCTCAAGAAATTTCAATATTCCCATGAATTCGAATATGGGTTGTTGTGGGTTCGTGTGATGCGGATAGAGGAGATGGATACTACAGTTGGCTTACTTTCAGAATCGTTCCCAGAGTACATGTTGCAGCCTCTCCATGTCTCTTTACTGGCATTCCCATCAAACACGTTTTGTATTCCAATTAGTTAATGCTTGGATAATGAGGAATTATAACTTATGATTGTGATAGTCGTGAGAAGTAGGAATGTTAGAGTTCCTTTACTTTAATGATAGGGGTTTAATTTAGGAAAAGAGGTAATGGTAATGTGATGCCTGGTATCACCCAAATGAAGAGATGTGTGGTCCTCTCTCTTAATATCAACTTCTCTATCCCTTTAAATTTTCTCATTAAAGTCATCTACAAATTTCTTCACATTTTGAAAATCAGAATTCCGGAAAGGATGATTAGAACTCAAATATAAAGTTCTCTATCTATTTGAGTTCTAATTTATCCACAAATTTCCAAAGACAGATTCCAGAAAGAATGATTATAAAGAGTTCTAATCATAAGGCTACAATTCTTTCAAAAGCAAATCTTCAAATGTATTGTTTGGCAATAAAATTTAAAAGCCATTTTTAATTGCCAACCAAACCCCACCCTCCTCTACCTAAAGGCCATCACCAATGCTAAAGATGCATGGCATGCTACTCTAAATTAAGTGAAATAAAAGTGTACTCATCCAGCCAAGTCCCATTCCGCTTCATGCCCTCGAAGAGGGAAAACGCTATAGCATAGAGCCTTGATCTTTTATATGCTTTGACCATGACATTATACTCTACTCCAATCTTTTTTATGCCCTATTGAATACCCCTTCCTCAAAGACCACGGCTTCAGCTTCACTCCAAAGTCTTGTCCGCATGAAGCGTAAGTCTTTAGAACTTTCACAAAAATCATGGCTAACGAACTCTATCTGGGGTTGCGGTGTAACCGCATGCGACTACCCAAAAAAAAAAATGGAAAAACATTTTGGCAAGAGGATGCTCATTAATATGTACACCAGAATTCTCTATTTATTCAATCACAACCTCTAGTGATCTAACCATAGTCATCTCACATAATATTTGAAGAACAACTATATAGGTCACAATATTGGGGAAAAGACCACTTTCAGTTTTATAAGCTTGTGTAAGCAGTGACCGATCAAGCAAGGATGCATGACAGTGGCGAAACAATTGGAAAAACCTTCCACTTCACTTCAATTAATAAAATCACGCTTACCACTGTAACTATGGATGAAGTCTTAACCTTCGGGGAAAAAATGGATAAGCAGCCAAGGTTTTTTGTTTATGTTGATGAACAATAATAAGCCCTCTCAACTAATCGAGGAAGTGCACAATTTTCCTGGTCTCATGAATTGTTGTAGAGATATCCAGTAGAGAGGAAGATAGATGTAGAGATATGCGAAAAAAATTGAAAGAATAGCACTGTCTGATTTATGCTTCAGATATCACAGCACCAACTCATTGTTATCTCTCAATTCTTAGGAATATTTGCAGCAGTAACAAGTAGAACATCTCCAATCGGCCTATATGAGGTAAACATTATATAGTGACATCGACAGCGGCACAAATACAATTAATCAGAGAGTGGTGATAGAGCACAGAAAAGGAAACATTTCCAATTAGTTAACTAACAACCATTCAAAGAAGCAAAAAGCAAGCTTACCCCATTTCAAGCCTCAATGCTCACATCATTGAAACTGCATTCCAATTTTCCAAGACTAAACATTAGAATAAAATAAATGGATGAAAAAAAATGCAAACTGTAACGTGATTTCAAACCCCTAAAACACCATCTTCTATTTTTGTTGATCAGCACCATCAAAATTAATGTTTGAGAAACTAAAGTCTCAACCTCACAATCATTAGCGCTAAAATACGATCTCTTATCAATTAATCCAGTCACTATTTTAGTAGGTCCAGAACCGCGAGGCATGTCATTGGTGGTGCATAGGGAAACCTTTCTCATTGAAAGAGAATGTTAAATTCAACACTAAGGTGGAGAGCTATACCTCTTAACTTTTCTGAATCATTATCTCACTGAGGATTTCCCAAATATGTTCGCCCGGTTTTCGATTACCCGATTCCTATTAGATTGCAGTAGGAAGCAACGTGATTTCCCAACATATGAATCACATGTTTTATCCAACCCCACTTTGGTGCACAACAACCTTCCCCCCATACGCTTAAAATTTGCCGGAAAAGTTTATTCTGCAGCCACCATTGTTCCGCTGCAATGGAGTGCCGGGGATAACATCCTCGCCAATGTTAAAGAATTCTCGGCATGGCTTGCGAATGCGAGGGCAAATTTTCTGGAGAATGGACTTCTACACCCTATTTTTAAAGGGAAGATACCAAGAGTGGCAACCTTTGAAGATTTAGGATGAGATTGAGGGGTTGCAATCCTTTGAAGCAAGCGTACACCAAGAGTGATGGCTCCACAAAGAGTCATAACTCTTAAGGATTGATATAAAGATACAAAGCCTTATCCTACACGTTCCCCCATTATCTCAAAGTCCGAAATTGAAGAGTTGTGACTCCACAAAACTGAGATTGGCTGTCACTCTTTACATCTCTTGTCAGGTAACCCAACCTCCTAAAATCACTATAGGTGGGAACACCAATGAGCTGCGAAAGGGGGGGGGGGGGTGTATCAGAATAAATGAAGGATTAAGAAGCTTTAATTAATTTACACATGGAATAAAGTTATTGGTTGAAGGGTGTACCAAATGAAGGGTTAAGAAGTTTTAATTAATTTACATATGGAATAAAGTTATTGGTTGAAGGGTGTGCCACGTGGCACTAATTTGAAGAAAATAGAGAGCAATGAAGTATGCCACGTGGATACCAATTGGTATACAGGAGTACTAGTAAACACCCCGTGCAATGCACGGGTAATAACATGGTCATGAGCGAAAAAAAAGATAAAGATAATAATTATTATTGAATAAAATCTGAAGTGCAATTCAACAAAGGTTTTGGTTATAAGTTATGCATACGTTTATGTGTGCATAAATACTCTGAGTACATCTTCTATGATCTTACTCTTATTCTCTAGGACTTCTCGTCTCAAAAATTTTATTTTATCATGCACAAGTACTCCCAATCCTTTCCTGTGAATAAAGTTCGAGTAACAGAAAAAAAAAATTCAGTTATGATAATCTAAGTTTGAAGTGAGTTATATTCAATACTTAAGAACACAAAAGCATATAATTTTCTTAAGATTAGTTTTTTGCACATATTAGGAAAAAAATACCACAAAATTTACAAAGATTTTCACTGTTACACCTGTTTTCTAGTTTGGGCATGATGTAAGAGAATGTGAGGAAGTTGATTTCCATAGATGCATGCAGATGAGGAGTTGTGTGAGAGAAGGAGAGAGAGCGAGAGAGAGATCTACTTATTGAGGAGATATGGAGAAAGATGTGGGAATTTGGAAAGATGTGAACAGGCAAATGATGAGGACTCTTAATCTCACTCTCCTCTCCTTGAGAACCAAGAGTGTCTTGAGTCTTGGCACACTCATTCACTTGGAAAAAAAATTTATATACATATAACAAACAAACAAATAAAAATCAGTGTAAGCTTGTAATCTTCTTCCATTGGTGCTAAGTTGGTAAAGTTGTTGGTATCAGAACCACAACTGGGCTCAAACCCCACCTCACTGCTTCAGGGTCGGCCCAAGCCATTTGGAGGCCTAAAGCGAAAATTCTAAATGGGGCTTTTCTTAAAAAATAATTTATATTATTAAGAAAAAAATTAACTATAAATGGGGCCTTTTTAATATTCTAAATGGGGCCTTTTTAATATTATTTTTTATTTTTTTTAATGGGGCCTAAAGCAAAGGCTTTGATGGCCTAATGGATGGGCTGGCCTGCACTGCTTGTCCACTAATCACCCAACTTGCCTACTCTTAAATGGGAAAAGAAAACCGAAGTTCTTACACTCTTTGCTTCCAAAATGGGCCTAGCTGCTTTCTTGATCGATATATAGAGTAGTGTTCGACAAATACACTACTCTTAAATCCTTTTTTTTTTATTGGTATTACAATATGGTGCTGTCTTTTTTTGATAGATATGCCAAGATGGTGCTGTCAATCACCCCAGTCAATGGTATGTCACAACTATATATGAAATATGTTGTCCTAATAATCCATAACAGACCTTCCCAACTTTAATCTCATTTGTTAAGATCCAAATTTTGAAAACAGACCTTGATTAAATATCTTATGATCCCTAATTTAGAAACAGACCTTGCTAACTTTAATCGCATTTACTAACATCCAAATGTTGCAATAGAGTGCTTAAGCATGTATTGATTTTGCATACATGATGCACTGAGTCCGAAGATCACCAGACTCCTTATTGTTAGAATAACCTTAATGAGGCATCATCAAGGTTATGTGGACATAAGAGGTTACCAAAAGAATAGGAACATGGATATTGTGAGTGGGGGGGGGGGGGGCAATAACACAACTCATGGCGTGCTATCCTGACTAACTGGCTCACGAACATGGATATTGTGCGGTAACCCATTTTGCAGCTCCATACATGCCATACCTAAAATGTTATGTACAATCCTTTTGTTTGTTCAATGAAATGTGTTTGGCACAGGAAAATACACTAAATGAAACATGACATTGTTTTGGAACAAATGTATACAGATTTTCTTTATTAAAAAAATACTCGAAATCAGAGGATGCATGATTTGATAGTTGAGAATAGTTGGCCGTTTCAGTTGCAAAGAAGTTGGGCGAGGTGAGACGGATAGTGGACGGCGGCTTGAAGGTAGGACCATAGGAGGATGTACACGCGCGCTTCGTGGCGAGGGCACAAAGGGATGAAGGTTTCAGGGCCAATGGAGGTCACCCAAACATGTCTCTAACCTCTCTCTCTCTCAACGTACCCACCCGCTCAACGTTTTAAAGGGAAGATTAGAGTTTCAATCCAAAGCGTTACAGCTTCAAACGGTTTTAAAATAGAGAAATAAACGTCTCTAGTAAGTAACTGCCAGCCGCACCCTTCCCCTTCCTAATTGCACTTACTAAAGGAAAAAAAGCAACCGAAAAATAATAAGGAAAGGTTGAAGAGAGATTGGGTTTTAAGAGAGAAACGTTTGAGAGTTTAAGAGGACACTCTCCAAATTGCCATGTGTGTCCAAACGTTTGATATTTAAAGGAAGGGAGAGGAAAAGAGAAAAGATAGGAAACGGATGAAAAGAGGAGGCGTGAATGAAGGGGAGATGAATGAGAAACATAGATTTTTGAAACGTGAATGAGGGGATGATGAAAAAATAGGAGTTGTGTAGTGGCTTCATAGATAGATGGAGAGAAGGCTTGGAATGGAAGTTTCCCCTTAGAATTTGGAAATATAAATGAGGGGAAACGTGATTGAGATTTGAGAGGGGGAGATAATGGAAAAAAAAACGTGATTAATTAATGATAATAAAGAAATTGAAACATTTCAATTAAGTAGACACCCTCTCCAATTGCCACGTGTCCACAACCTCCTCTAATACAAAGAGGTTTTTTCTTAGCATTGAAAATGTGTGTAAGGAGGCTTAGGTGACATCACAAATAGGATTTAATACCTGTAATTAAATGAACCGTTTCAAAGAGTTTATCTAGAGACGGTAAGAGTGTGAGGAGGCTTAGGTGGCATCACAAATAGAAAGCAAGCTTAGGTGGCTTCACATATGAGAAGTATGCTTAGTTGGCATAAGGAGGAGAGATTTCACTCTAGCATATAAGAGTAGTATAGATACAGAGTATAGATGGCCAAACGACCACTTAACCGTATATCGTAGACCAAAAAAAAAGACCCGAAACAAAGTTATCTCCTCCATGGAACAAAACCCTATTATCTCCGTTCATTAGAGAGAGAGAGAGAGAGAGAGACACAGGTAGCCACACACCACAAAAGCACCCATTGACCGATCCCTGCCCTCTTGATTCCTAGAGAGAGAAACACGCAGGTGTTGCCGTTTCCAGAATCTTGGCCCATCGCCGTTAAGTCCTACGGAATACGTCACGCCACACCGGAGAAAAAGATGCTATAGTGCCTCGCTGTTAATATTCTCTCTGGACTTTATCTCTTTCACAAAGCCCGTTTCTCCATCACCATCGATTCTCTTCAGCTTCTCAAGTCCAACGAATTATTATCTTTTTAATCTTCTTTTCTTTGATTTGAAGACATAGATGAAGCGAAGAAGCTAGGGTTTTGTTTTCTTTGAACTTATTTTGATTTTATAGCTATGCCGATGGATGGAACTTTGCTGGACGAAATCATAAGGCGGCTTCTTGATGCGAAGAACGGACGAACGGTGAAGCAGGTTCAGCTCACTGATGCGGAAATCCGGCAGCTTTGTCTCACTTCCAGGGAGATCTTCATCAGCCAGCCTAACCTCCTCGAGCTCGAAGCTCCTATCAAGATCTGCGGTAAAATGTTGGAAAACAAAGAAATTTCATTTCCCTTTTGTTTTAGTCCCTATTGTTGTTAAATTTATGTTTACTTTTGTTGCGGATATTCATTGCTTGTTAAATTAGCTGTTAGGGTTAAATTTCCTTTATTTGGAGCTTAGTTTTCTGTGCGTGTGTCTAAATTGTGCATTTTTTATTTGTTTTATGAACTTGTGCTGCCGTAGTTCTGTGTTACTGCTATCGAGTTAGGGATTCAAATGGTGAATGAAGCCGACACCAGATTACTCACACATGAGAGTGTCTAATGGAATACATTTTATCAGCTCATTGGTGGAACAAAATGTCATTGTAATCATAGTAACAAAGTTCTCTGAATTTTTAAGAAAGCCCAGCATAATTCTCGACATTTTCGTGGAACGACGCAACTTGGAAAACAGTGTGACTTTAAAAGTCGTAGATTGAGCATGAATTATTCACTGATTTTTGAAAAAGTCCCGAATAAATATCTAATATTTATAATAAATTTGTTTATGATTATTATTATTTTTTATATAATTTGTTTATAATTTTCATAGTTAGTAGTCTTATTTTATATTTATTTTTTCATATTTCGCCCGACATTTTTCCAATTTATTTATGAATTTTATAAATTTTACCGATTTTCTGAAATTTCCCCTACACAAATACTTCCCAAACTCCGACTTGGTAACTATGCTTGTAAGGAGACCTTGTTGAGTCGGAAAAGAAAAAATATATTATTTTGGGACATTTAAGAACCATCTGTGTCGCACAGGCGAAGGAGGCAATAGTCATGCCTCTCTCACTAAGACATAATTGGACAGCTAACTGAAACGTATGGCAAACCTTTCATTCCTGGAAAGTTATCAGCTACCGGCGAAGCGTAGGAGCAGATTACTGACCCACATATAAAGTTACTACTTTTATCTCTCACGGCATTCATGAAAAATTCACTACTGTAATTCCCAAATGGGAGGTTTTGAGATTTATCTATACGAGATGCTAGATGAGTTGTTTTTGAGATTGAGCTCAAATCTATGAGAAGGGACTTCTTTTCATTTTCTTGAAGTTTGGTCATTTTGGAAACCAGTCTCATATTCATGTGTGAGATAAACTTGAGGTATCTTGATTTCAACTATTTGCGATATGGTTTTCATTTCTATCTAAATACATTTATTCTATATTGTGTTCTTATATAGAAGAACTTGTCTATCCGTTTTGGAAACCAGTCTCACATTCACGTGTCAGACACAGTTGAAGTAATTTCAACTATTATCTTCTGTATGGTTTTCGTTTATATCTATATACATTTATTCTATATTGTGTACTTATAGTAGAACCTCTCTCTCTCTCTCTCTCTCTCTATAATACATATATCAGTGTTTTAAAAGGCGTGTGAGCCTCAAAGCTTACCTCGATGCAAGGCTCAAGGAAAACACCTTGAGACTTCAAATCTCATGAGGCTAACGCCTCAAACTTTGAGACTCACATAAGGCACACACACCTTATGCCTCAAGGACCTGAGACTCGTGGTGGGTGCCACATACATTTTTAAAAAAAAAGTAGGGTTTTAGCCACATAATTTAGACTTCAAGATTAAAATTTTTAAAGTTTGTGCCTCATACATTAATCCAAATAGGGTTCTAGTCACATAACTAAGACCTAACATTAAATTACAAGGTGTCTGTCTCATAATTTCTTTTAACGATAAATAAATAAATAAATATATATTATTAGTTTAAATTAACACTTAATTTATTATGTCTAACGAATTTAGGCTTTTTAAAACCATGTTGAGTATATTTTTCTCTAATTTTTATAGTAGACTTCGCAATGATTTGGAGCCATTGCCTAACATATATAGTTGATGATTGCTTTGCAATCATTTGTTGGCTAAAATCCTCTACAGGATGATTGAATATAATCTGTCTTTCAATATGTATATCAATAAAAAAGTAAATCTGAATTTCAGCTTTTTTGCCTCTTAAATTTATTATTTTTTTGACTGAACATTTTATATAATATTACATATGCGTGTGTGTACACACACATATATATTTGTATTATAACCTTTAGTTATTTTTTTTTGAGATCTTTTTGCAATATTTTTATTTATTATTTACTTATTTGTTAAAATGAGAGAGCGTGAGACTTTCTTGTGAGGCTAAAGCCTCACGCTTCGAGGCTTACGTCTCACGCATCTTGAGGTCCCAACGTCACGCCTCACGCCTTTGCCTTTTTAATATATATATATATATATATAAATTGGATGGATATGTCGCTGTATTGGGTTTGTAGGGATTAATGTGTCCGAGATTTTGAATCTTTTTCTAAGTTTCACAGGCTCATACAAACTTGGGTGTTTGTTGCATAAGTGATGGACCTGATGGTTATCATGGAATTATGCTTGTGGGATGGATAATATGCTCCAATTTGGTACTGATAAAAAAAAAATGCTCCAATTTGGTGGATTTTAGTAATATTTGGCATTTATTCTTCGTAGTGTGTGTTATATACACATGAATCAGATAGTTATCTGAATAGCAATCTTGAGGACTATCATAACATAAAAAAAGAGAACGGCAACTGAAGGAGAATTTGGTTTAATGAGATTAGAGGAAGGACTCATAGGTTTTGAGGTGGCTAGAAATGGTATACAACTATACATCATATTTTGAATTTGATTCATTAGGCTGCTTATATTTAATAGAAATCGGAGGACTGAGAGCTTGACTTTGCAGGACATTATATCACATCGAAGATTAAAGATATCTTCTCAGGCCTGTGGGCTTTCACAAAGACAAAGATAGAAGTAATGAGAGAGGTTAGTGTGTTTTTCAGAATCATACTTCTTAACTTGTCAGGAGGCCTTTTGCTTCTCTTTAGTAGGAGCCGTATCTACCAGGCAACCGGGTATGATATATTGGTGAAATATGAGTGTAAAGTCAAGTGATTCTTGTACACGATCCTTCAATGATGTCTTGAGATTGGCATAGTCTTTAGAATAGACACATATACTGCCTTAATTGTTGACTAGGCATCTTGGCCGATATTTTGTAATCACCAAACATCTTATTTAGCTAAATCTAAATGTTGTTCTTTCTTGCTAAGCCTGAGGAAACCTGAATTTCCCCATCTTAGATTCCCATCTAATCAGTACAACTGTCCTGTATAAGATGTTGCATCTTGTCCATATGGTTTGAGGGCTTCTTTTTTTTACGATGTCCATTTAGGAATGCTTTGAACTCAAAAAATTCAGTCTAGCGGTGGCCTCTCTAGGCAGTAGACCCAGGACTAGCACTTGCAATTGCCACTCACAGGCTGTTAAGCTTTTAGTTTCTTAATTGATTGTAACTTTGCGTGACATAATGTGACCCTAAGAGCCCTTTGGAGTTATGCTGTCTACATATTTTTTTTTTTGGTTTGGTGACTGTCAACCTTAAAACCATAAATATACAATTTATTTACTATTTCTGATATCATGTCCTTTGGTAGGGTATCCCTGCCCCTTGGGTTTGTTCTCATGGTAGAGATGTGAAAATGCCTATAAGGTTGTCCTTTCAAGGAACCTTGAACAACCTGAAGGTGGAAGATCCGGCACTCAATTATAAGCAACCATATTCAGTGATCCTTGAAAAGGTATTTGTAGAACACTTATTAGATTGTAATTGTGATCATCAAAGGTGGAAGCTGTTTCTTTTTTCTCGGTAAAGGCAGAAGCTGTTCTCCTTAAACCAAAACCTTGTTGGTTGTTCTTGTGGTAGCCTGGAGGATGGGAGTTGTTATTGACTTGTTTCCCTTAAATATTTTCAGGATGATTCCTGCAACTTCTTTTTCGGGGTATTGTGCACTATTAGATTCAATTTCACTGACCTTTCTGGAAGAGTGTTTGGAATTTTTTTTTCTTTGGACTACTTTTGAGTCACTTTTTGGGGGAGGTGGTTCCTTAAACATGATTATGCGGGAGGCTTTGGGTGCATTGCAGGTGCAGTTTGGTTCTGTACTTCTGTTCTTTGCGAGGCAAATTCACAAGTTTGCATCTTGACTGACATCATGCATGGTGACTCCTTTTTATATTCCCCTGGTCATAAATCACCACCAAGCTGTAGTACGTTTTCACGAATCACGATGTCATCAAGAAACTTAATCATGCAGTAACGCACTGGATGAGTGGTTTGAAATCTGAATGTCCTTTGATAACTTGTGTTTCGAGCTGTTTTTCGCTGTCTATTTTTCCTTCCAAAATATTTATGTTTCTAATTAAATACTTACACTGAAAGGAATGCCAAAGGCAGCTACATGTTGCTACCTGTGTTGCCTGAGGCTTAAATCATGTTCATTCGTGCATAGTTGCATTAATTTCTCATATATGATTTGGCTCGAGGGATGGTACTAAAAGCGAATCTTAGATAAAATTATGCTGTATGTACAATTGACTATCCTTTACTTTTTTCATTAACGAAAATTTTAATAAAGAGCAAAGAATCTACAAGAGCTGGGGGATATACAAGTGGGATATTCTCAAGGTTTCACCCGTTCCATTAATACGTCAACTATTCTGATCAATGCTGACATTATCATTGACCTTCCTCTTAACATTTTTTTTTCATGGATTTGTAGATCAAGCAAGCTTGTGACAATCCAATATTTCATATGGCTTCTTTGCCTCTCCAATCTCTAATTCTCCTTGGTTCACAGAAATGGTGATATTGTCCACCATGTACCTGTTCTAGAGGAAGCACCATAACAGGGCTGAGTGTCTCTTATCTACACTGCTTTCTTAGGAAGAATATGATATCTTGGGACAAGGTCGGCCATTGTTTTGATCAGTGTTACCTAGGCACGTGGTACGGGTGCCAAGTGTCTAGGTGTCTAGAGGTGTTCGGCACGGCAAGCTCTAAAAATCCCAATATGGTGGTACGGACATACAAATTTTAAAAAATGATTACATATATATATATATATATATATATATATATATATATATATATTATAACTCAAAATTTTTAAACAATAATAAAAAAAAGGGGGGATCACATGTCCCCAATTTTTTTAAAAAGTATATACCTAAGTTATAAAAAATACTCATATAGGGAGTGAAAATGAGCAACAAGAGAGAAAAAAGAGAAGAGAGACCGGTGCTCTCCTAATAAAATTCTTTTATGTTTCTAAAAAAGCAACACAACTTGACAAAAATTTCATAGCAATTGTATTTTTATAATGGCACGACATACTTGAAGCACCACGTGCCTAACTATAATGTTAACGTCACCATGACATGGTATAGGCAATTAGGCATGTATCAAGGAGTGTCGTGTCGTGCCTTGGAGTGTCGTATCGTGTCCAAGTGTCGGCACGGTAAAATTTGGAAAAACTGAAGTGCCTAGGTAACACTGGTTCTGATTAGTACAGGAAAACTGAGGTGGCAATATTTCAAATTTGGATTTGAGTTTTGATGGATCTATTTGCCTATAAGGGCCTTGATTCCTTCTCTATCATTAATTCTAAGTTTTTTTCCTCTGATTCATTTGGATATTTCCCCTTTTATTCTTTTGTATTAATAATAATATGGCACTGCAGATCACTTAAGGAGGGACTGAAAACATTGCTTTATCTTTAGTTTTAACCAAATGGCCATTGCTGAAGTTCTATCTTCCATCGGCAGGAGATATTCATGGTCAGTATTCTGATCTTCTCCGATTGTTTGAGTATGGTGGGTTGCCACCTGAGGCAAACTATTTGTTCTTGGGAGACTACGTCGACCGTGGTAAGCAGAGCATAGAGACCATATGCCTTCTCCTTGCATTCAAGATCAAATACCCTGAAAATTTCTTTCTTCTCCGAGGCAACCATGAATGCGCTTCCATCAACCGTATATATGGGTTCTATGACGAGTGCAAGAGGAGGTTTAATGTCCGCCTCTGGAAGATTTTTACTGAATGCTTCAACTGCCTACCTGTGGCTGCTCTTATTGATGAAAAGATCCTTTGCATGCATGGAGGATTGTCTCCTGACTTGAAGAACTTGGATCAGATCAGGAATATTGCTCGCCCTGCTGATGTTCCAGATCATGGCCTTCTCTGTGATCTGCTCTGGGCTGATCCCGATAAAGACATTGAAGGCTGGGGGGAGAATGACAGGGGTGTATCTTATACATTCGGTGCTGATGAGGTTGCTGAATTCCTTAAAAAACATGAGCTTGATCTCGTATGCCGAGCTCACCAGGTAAATGCAACTGGACACCACCTTTTTGTTATTTTGAGGTATACTTGCATTTGCTGACTTGATGCGTATGAATTGGACTTGAGGCTGTTTCCTAAAAAACTAAAACATGTCTTGAAATATGTATCTAACATCAAGGGACATATTGTAGTTATTAGTGCGACAAAAAATTTCTGTGGATTTGATTTTAAAAAACAAGATTCATCTCTCTCCCTCTTTTTTTTGGCATATCTGTTTACCTAGATAAAATTTTCTTTATCTCATGATTAATAAGTCCTTTTGTTGTGTGTACAAGTTAACACAGAGATCTTGTGTGCCCCCGATCATAGAGCACCACATATACAAAATGAGTGTATATCGGTAAAAACACTATTCTGCAATGAGATGAATTTGCCCTTCACAACTTGCTTTTACTAACATACCCTGTATATTGGTGGGGACACACAAGATTTGTGTGCCGACATGCCCACACAAAATGGACTCATGATTAACCTTTCAACATTAGTTGGTAATTATATGGACGGGATGGCATGCTTTCTCATGTCGCTGAGCTGTTATCTCTCTGGCTTCTCCCCCATGACTGGCATCACTTCAGAGTGTTGTATTCTGGCCAGCTATGGTAACTTGTTAGTCACCATGCTAAATGTCTTTCATCTTTTAGCATTCTGGATCCTTTCATCCATGCTACTTGAGCCACAATGATATATACAATTTTTTGGCTGTTTGCGTACATGATTCAAGCACCATGGATTGAGGGATCTATACATACGATCATACTAATAAAGTGGCTCATGAGTTGGGTGATATTTCTCAATGTTTTTTGTTGGTTATGATTGTCATTAGGTTGTGGAAGATGGGTATGAATTCTTTGCAAAGAGGCAGCTGGTGACAATATTCTCAGCACCTAATTACTGTGGGGAGTTTGATAATGCTGGTGCTATGATGAGTGTGGATGACACACTGACATGTTCCTTTCAGATCTTGAAACCTTCTGACAAGAAAGGGAAAGGAGGATTCAGCAACATGTTGAGACCAGGAACGCCACCACGGAAGGTACAATAGCCTTAGCTTCCTCTTTGACCACCTTAATATGATCAGTTCTTTTAAGAGCCTCTATTTGAAAATGGGGGCAGCTTGAAAATAATCATGCTTTCTCGCCGATCTGCAGTCGAATTATACTGGTTCAGACCATCCAACTAATGGCTTCACAACCTGATAGTTGGATTGTAGCCGACCTATAAATTGATACTGCTCTAGAGTCTAGATTGTTATTAGTTATTTCAAGTGAAGCAGCACTTGCATTATTATACATGTGAAAATTCACAATCTCTGGCTGTCCTATGGATGCATGAGAGGATATTTAGATGAGAATTTTGCCTATATGGATTACCTCAACCATTGGACAAATGACATATAGTACTGTTGAATTGGCTAGTTGATAGAACAGTTCCATTTACTGGATGGTGTGGGTCATCAATTGCTCAAATTTTGTTTTTTTAAAGATGTGTGCCCACTGAATGGATGGTCAAGGCGCCATTATGCTCTAAATCGGAGCAAATGGTGGGAAAACCTGAATCCGCAAGCTACTTTGCCACATGAAATAGCACTGCTTGTAGTGTGTGAGGTTGTACAGTAAGATTGTTGTCTTTTGATTGATAACAGATTCTGCAGCATGTATTAAGCTAATTGGTTGATTTCTTTTCGCTTCAGGGCGGAAAAGGCTGATCCAATTGCAATGGTGTTGATCTGAAAAGCATAATGCAAGCAAAGGGGAACGTTTCCACATTTCTGGACAGGTTTCTGCTGGGTCATACAGATTGATCTGTTTTTAGCACTGCCTTTTAATGCTAGAGAAATGGACATATGAAGATACATGATTGCTGCAACGATCCGAGGGCTGACATGATGAGCATCAGCGAACTCGTGGGCTTTTTTATATGTAATTTAGGATCGAAAATATGACTCAATGACCACTCTTCATTTTCAGATGCCTTAAGAAGACCGTCTCTTCAAGCTAAGAGTAAAGCCGATATATGCACTATATCAGGTGAGAAGCCTGACCTTTTATGGAAGGAGAATTCTGGGTATTACACAGTTATGCACGCATTACACACACATCTATGGTATGGCTCCCAATTATCAATCCTTTGAGGGCAGAGGATTCTAAGATTTCTGGAGGGCTGGAAATACAAGGACAGATGTATAATCATCCAGTCAGGCTTATTCGATAAGAGTTGGCACAATCACACTTATGGCGGCACCATGGTCATGGTATTCTTCCTGTATGCTTGCTTGCAATTTTTTTTTTGTCAATGGAGGGTGTCCAAAAGCCTTCGATCCTGGGCATCCGCACTGACCCACCTGGAATTAGAACACATGTCCACAGGGAGCAAAACTGGGATGCTAGCCAACTGCGCCAACCCCTGGTGGGTACTTGCTTGCATCTTGGGACTCCTCTCCGGAGTTGTGTTCTACCTCATGAGAAAGTACCATTCCAATGTTTTAGATCAGTTAAGGAATTGAGTCTTTTGTTTTTTAATAGGGAAATGATATTCGCAAAGGACTTAATGAAGTTATACACGAAAATTGACCTTACAAGGGTGAGTTTTGAACTAGCTTTTGAGTCTGAGAGGTATTGAAGGAGCTCAAATTCGAATTTTAGTGGATTGGATGTTGACCAATATGATTTGGATAGTGGGAATATATTCCTAACTCTCAAATTATAGCATTTGAGTCGTGATGAATCTTTGTTATTTAAAGAAGTGAGCAAGAGTAGCTCCCAGATTGGGGTTGTGGTTTGTCTTTTTCCTACCAAGTGGAGCCCTCCCTTCACCACCTACTAGGGATGGTTTACGGGGTTCATAACTATTCTAACTCTATAGGAGGCTTACCTAGCCATAGCTTTTGAGTCATTCAGGAGGTGGAGATCATTTCCTTTTTTTGGATCTAAGAGCTTGCCAACCTCAATTATTTTGGTAGGGTTATAGCATTAATGGTGATGATGACCAAAGAGTCCAGGATTAGCCAAAAACCAAGACTTGTTAAAAAGTAAGGACACGGTTTTAAAGCATGGACTTGTGTTGGTTTTTGGTTTTTGGCTGAGAGTAGGGTAACACTGTTTAATATTTTATTTAGAGCAATGCTGCCTCCACTTTTCGGTCGTTAACTCTCTAGTTGTTTTTACTAATTTTAAGCATAATGACAAAACAAAAGTGGTGGAACCCAAAAAAAAAAAAAAAGAGTCATTCTATTTTGTTTTCTTGTATAAAAGTAGGGGAGAGTTGACAACCAGAAAGTAGGGCCGGGCCTAGTCTCTGCCTAATCCTTCAAAAGGGCCCAAAGCCCTACCATTTTAATGGCAGTGGTTAGCAGAACCCACGGTTCGCTAACCATTTCCTCATCCTTTTGAACCCTCATTTACCCCTAATTAAGCTTAACTAAATTAAACTTAAGATTTTTGTTTTTTTTTAAAAACCAAGGTTAGATTGCTTAACCCTAGGGGCAAGTGAATCTTAACCACAATTGGTGAGTGTTACAAAAGGAACCATATTGTCTGTGTTCTTCCTTGGGTTCTTCCCGGTGGCTAGAGATTTTGAAGGCCCGGATCTCTCCAACAGGTAAAATTGATAGGCGAATTGATCATGACCTTCCAACACTCATAGCCACAGGGAAGAACCTAGAAGACTTGCTTCCCTTAAAAAATAGGGCGTGGACCAATGAGGACATTTGGTTACATAAAAGCAACCACCACCACGGTAAGCTAAGCATTTTCTATTTCTTTAATGGAAAATAATCACCTCCTCGTCGGTGCCCTGGTCCCCTTTTAATGCCATGTGTCCCCCTTTTAATTTCATTTAAAAGTGGCTAAGATTCACTCACCCCTAGGGTTAACCCCTCTACCTTTAGTTTTTTTTTAGGAGAAAGCTTCTGAGACCCCCTTAGGGCTGAGACCACCGAGATCGTGCTCTAAGAGCACAAGATTTCAGGTGGGGCCTACCATGTGAAATGGGCCCCACATGAATCTTGTGTTCTTAGAGCACAGTCTCGGCCCTAAAGGGGTCTCAGTAGCAAAGTTCTTTTTTTAAAAAAAGCAAAATATTTTTTTTTAACCACAGGAGTTAAAAAAAGTTAACTAAAATTCATGACAGTTGAGTTGGCTTTGTGAGATAGGAGCGAATTATTTTCCTTTTGGGTAAATTACACTGACCTCCCTTGAGGTTTGGTGACATTTCAGAGACCTCCCCTCTTGTTTCTGAAATTACATTGCCCTCCTCAGTCAAGCTCGTGAACCTCATGCCATTAACATGGGATAACTTTGACGATTTTGCCACTATTAAATTACTCGAGGAAACACGTTGCCTTGGGTTAATTTGAAAACTCAACCAAAGAAATCAAACCTCTTCTTCTTCAAGAGTTCAACGGGCTGGAAACGTAAGAGTTAGAACAAGAGGGAGACCATCATATCCAAGCATTCAGTGGTTATCTAAATAGTTCTCTCCGGCGTCGAGAGCTTCCCAACATTATAAGGTTGGTTCACAAGAAAACCTAACACTAATTTTTCTTCATCTATTTCTGGACATTGAATTTTTCCTAACTTGCATTACAGATGTATAATCTTTTGATTCTTCTTGAAGTATCCTGCTCAAGCCCTAAATTTTTCCTATGAACCCAATTTGAGATTTCTCGTCATTGGATATGAAGTATTGAATTCTATCTATCAATGCAAAAATTTAGGATCAAAGACAAATGACTAAATTATTATTGAAAACTTATTTGTTTTCATTTTTTTTTCGCTACTCAAAGCTACCAATTCAGTAGTCTTATTCTTTCTCTTCGTTTTTTGTTGATTAGAAGATATGGGGAGTTCTGGGCTTTCTTCGTTGACCGGGTTATCCTTGGTAGGTTAAGGAATAAAGAGATTGTTGTTTTAGAATTGATCAATCATCAAAGTTTCATGCTGAATCTGTATTTTTATGGGCTGAAACACAAGAAACCCTTGAAAGAAATTTTGAAAAGGGAGTTCTTGCCTTGGTCCACGCTCCCATTTTAACAACCACTAATTGTGGTTAAGATTCACCCACCCATAAGTTCATCCATCCAATCTTGATTTTAAAAGAATAAAAAATATATTTTAATCTTAGTTTAGTTAAGCTTAATCATAGTTAAAAAGAGGTTAAAGGGACATACACGAAATTTTGCTACATAAGGGAATGCCGGGTTCTCTTAATTATTGCTATAATAATTCCTTTTTATCATTTTGAAATTCGTTTGTAATTGAAAAGGGGCTAAAATTTATTTAACCCAATTTGAGTTCCTAAAATAGAGGTAGAGCGATTATATTGTGTTTGTAGCATATGTTTATGCATCTGGTTTGATCAACACTGCCTATGTTAACTTCTCAGAAGATGTCTCTTAGATGGAACAAAGTAAATGGTAATTTGGCATACAAATGGAATAATGTGTCCGTACGTTTACGATGATTGTTGTATGGTGATCTCACATCAGAATGAAATCATGGGTCCCTTGAGGTGTGGCCCTAGTTCATGACAAGTTACTTGACTGGACTACCTCTAATGAGTCCAAACATAAGCCATTGGGATTATTACTTTATTAGTTTTGGATAATTTGGATTTGGAGGAAGAGAATTTATGAAAAATGAGTGTATCACTCCAAAATATACATATTCTCAGGGAATGGATATATCATTCCAAAATAAATATATTCTTAGGGAATGATGTCTGTACCACTATTCCAGAATATATACATATTCTCAGGGAATGGATGATGTCTCTACCACCGTTACAAAATATACATATTTTTAGGGACCTAGTATCGCTACCAGGTGTGAAATGTGCGCATCACAATAGGATAGCTCGTTGCTGTCTAAGCTATCTTGCATGCAAGAGTTGGTGAAGGTTGTTGGCCAAGCTGCTAAAACACAAGATCTTTTAAGGTTGTCGTTAAGGTTGTCAAACGGTCAAGGTCAACCCTAGCCCTACCCTTCCCTATAAGAGTAGAGCCCTAGTCTAGCCCTACCCCTTCCAAGGGCCGGGATTAATTGGGCCCTAGCCTTGCCCTCAAGGGCCAGGGTAGGGCCGGAAGGGCCAGAAGAAAGAGCTGGATTTTTTTTTGTGATTTGAGATGATGAGATTTTTTTTCTACATCGACTGTCAACCTGACATGGAAATGGATACCCTCCACTTTTATCCGGGCTTCGGACCGATATTGAAACAATGGCAAAATTAATTTTTTTTTCCTTGTCAGTGACAAACATACATGATAGAATAAAACAAAGTAAAACTACATAGAACAACATTTATATGTCAAAATCTTTTAAGCAGGAGGAGACGATTTCGCATACGAGATTAGGGTTAGGGTTCGTAATGAGTGTCGAGACCTCAAGGGGTTTTATAACGATGGTCATGTGAAATTACTTATTTAACCCTACTATTAAATCGTTTGAAAGGGTGAAATGAGTAATTTCATAAATAATATATATATATATATATTATATTTTATGATTTATAGACCTTAGCTTCTGTGTAGAAACTGAGAAGGGTAGGTCTTTAAAGGGCAGGGCTGGGGTGAGCCCTGACCCAACCCTATAGAAACAAGGCTTCCGGATTTTGAATCCTACCCGGCCCAAGGGCTGGGAAGGACAGGGCTTCAAAGGACAGGGTACCCTTCTACGTAGGCTTTTTTGACAGTCCTAGTTGTCATTACATAGTTGACTCAATAGAATATTCACCATCAAACCGGTTCAATTTTTGACAAAAAAAAAAGAGAAGGGTTCAACTATTAATTCTTACGAATGTTAGAGATATGTGATTAGTGGCCCACATCATTATCACATGTGCCCAGGCTTATTAATCCCAATTATCATTAATTTTAGGATAAATTATACTCACCTCTTCTGATGTTTGGTAAAATTTCAGAAATCTCTCTTTTAGTTTCTGAAATTACACCTGTCACTCTTAATATTAACACGGTTAAATAAAGTTATCCCTTTCCCATTTTACCTCAATTACTTGATTGATGAAACATGTCTTTAACGTTTGAAAGTTCAACCAAAGAAAAACATAAAACTCTCAAGCTGCCATGTGTCCCTAAAGAAAAACACTAACTCTCAAGCCGCCACATGTCCCCTTTAACGTCCTAATTATGGTTAAACTCACTTATCCATAGGATTCATCCATTTAACCTTGATTTTTAGAAGAAAAAAAATCTCAAGTAGATTATGCTTAACCACAATTAAAAGGGGCTTAAAAGCCGCCACATGTCCACTTTAACACCGACTAATTGTTCCTTTTAACTGTGGTTAAGATTCATCCACCCTTAAGATTCACCCATCTACTCTTGGTTTTAAAAAAAATAATATTAAAAAAATTAACTAAAGATTAAAAAAAACTAACCCGATGAGGGGAGTATTGCTCTTAATTAAAACGAGACTGCGGGATCTTATCCACTAATTGCGTTGACGAATTCATTCCGGGCACGTCTTGTATTACTGAGCATTCATTCTGGGCACTCAGATGCTCTGTGCTCTCCAAAGTCTCTGTATGTATGTACATAGTCACCAACTACCGAAGAAAGATCCCATATTTTTTTTTGGCCAAGGATCAAAATCCTTGGACTCGAACATATGAAAACTAGAGAGAAGTTTTTTTTAAACCTGAATTCTCTGCTTTATATATATATATATATATATATATATATAAAAGGATCGGGTCGGACATTAATAGGGAGGAAACACCAGGTTCTTGTCTAAGTTGTAACATGCAAAGAGAAGAAGCTAGGACTATACAAGTAAAGACTTAAAAGATATCAGATAGGGTTGGAAGCTTGATCGTTCCCTTCTTGGAGATGGGCAGCGTAAAATTTCCGATGATGGGCAGGTCAAAGGTGAGCCCCAACTCCATTTCGTAATCAATGTCCCAGTCCGCACCTATGTCCTTCGCCAAATCCACCATGATACTGTACGGCACCTTCACCGGCACTTCCAGCATCGTCGTCTTGCTCCCCTCTATTGAACCCGGATCCGGCATATTCCCTGATGCAATCACTCTGTTCCCCAAAATCATCAAAAAGGAGAGTTAAGTAAAGTATCTATACCCATTTACAGAGATTTGGGGAAAAAATTAAAAAAAGTTAAACCTGTTTGCGCTTTTGAAGGTGTAAGAGAGCTGGCAAATGGGAAGATCATGCCCATATGGGTTTGTGATATTGACCCGGGAATCGTAGGTGACAGAGTCGCGGTTAACGTCCTTGAGATCGACGTCTGTGATCTCCGCTTCGGGTTTCTTCATGTGGGCTACCTTGTCTGCCACGAAGTTCTTCGCTTTGTCTAAAAACTGAGACATGGTTGCTGTTTGTTTTCGGATGTTGAAGAAGAAGATGAATGGTAAAAGCACTAGCAATCCAACTTCTATATGTAGCTGAGATCTAAGGCTACCAAAATTCAATTTCCTTTTTTTGGGTACATGCAGCTGTTTCGATTCGTGACACGTGTCCTCTTTATTGGCGGTGGTTTTGGCGTATAAGACGCGTAAGGGCAAACGTGTTGCATCTGATACCACATCGAATCAATCGCTATTGAATTCAGAGAGAGTTCAATCGCACCCACCCATAGGCCAACACGTGTTCCCTTTATTTCTTATTAACTGTGATTAAGATTCTCTAATTTCAATAATCTAAATATTTTTATAGAAAATTCTTAATTAGAGTTGAATATTTTTTCAAACAAATAAGATTAGATTATTGAACGTTAGGGTTAGAGAATCTTAACTACGATTAGTGAGATTAAAGAAGACACGGGTTGATCATGCGATTGAACTCTCCTTCAATTCAATTCAATTGGGATTAGCTGTGATTCTATCTCATCTGATACCTAAGGCTTCAATCGCACTCACTCATAAGTCGACAAGTCCCTTTAACCGACCTTTAAGTTAATATCTTTTTGAACTTTTTAATTTATCAACTAAGAATAAGATTAGAGGAGTGATTAGCGGACCCACAAACACTACTTAAGTTACCGCCGTGTCCTCTATTATCTCTTTAATCTCCATTTAACCTTAGTTATGCTTAATTAAGTTAAGATTTTTTCCCTAAAAATTAAGATTGGATTACTTAATCTTAGGGGTGAGTGATTCTTAACCATGGTTTATGAGTGTTAAAAAATGAGGTGTGGATCAATACGAATTGGCCATTTCGTTATATAATAGCATCCGCGGCTAAGTTAAACATTTTTCTTAAACAATATAAATTTAAGGATTAGTGAATTATCCACAAGAGTTAAAAAGACATGTATCAATTTGTGGGTGGGATTGAACTCGAGAGTTCAATCACTATTGGATATGATCCCAACTTCGCATGGCTTTGGTTAGAGATTAGAGGAATGCTAGCCCTACTCTCAGTCAAACTATATTCTTAATCTCAACAAATCATTTGTCAATTCTTGACGAGAGATTGTGCTTTAACCACCATAACTGATTTGATCATTGATAGGTGATTGATGGAGGCTGAGAGTAGAGGGCTAGCACGCCTCTAGAGATTATTAAACAAAGGATTGCACAAACAAGGTTTGGTGACATTTCAGAGACCTCCCCTCTTGTTTCTGAAAATACATTGCCCTCCCCTGTCAAGCTCGTGAATCTCACGCCGTTAACATGGGATAGCTTTGACAATTTTGCCACTATTAAATTACTCGAGGAAACACGTTGCCTTTGGTTCGTTTGAAAACTCAACCATATAAATCAAACATCTTCTTCTTCAAGAGTTCAACGGGCCGGAAACATAAGAGTTAGAACAGGAGGGAGACCATCATATCCAAGCATTCAATGGTTATCTAAAGAGTTCTCTCCGGCGTCGAGAGCTTCCCAACATTATAAGGTCGGTTCACAAGAAAACCTAACACTAATTTTTCTTCATTTATTTCTGGATATTGAATTTTTCTTAACTTGCATAACAGATATATAATCTTTTGATTTTTCTTGAAGTATCCTGCTCAAGCCCTAAATTTTTTCTATGAACCCAATTTGAGATTTCTCGCCATTGGATATGAAGTATTGAATTCTATCTATCAATGCAAAAATTTAGGATCAAAGACAAATGACTAAATTATTATTGAAAACTTATTTGTTTTCAATTTTTTTTCCGCTACTCAAAGCTACTAATTCAGCTAGTAGTCTTATTCTTCCTCTTTGTTTTCTATTGATCAAAAGATATGAGGAGTTCTAGGCTTTCTTCGTTGACCGGGTTATCTTTGGTGGGTTAAGGAATAAAGAGATTGTTGTTTTAGAATTATCAATTATCAAAGTTTCATATTGAATCTGTATTTTTATGGGCTGAAACACAAGAAACCCTTGAAAGAAATTTTGAGAAGGAGTTCTTGCCTTGATCCACGCCCCCATTTCACAACCACTAATTATGGTTGAGATTCACCCACCCGTAAGTTCATCTATCCAATCTTGATTTTAAAAGAATAAAACATATATTTTAATCTTAGTTTAGTTAAGTTTAATCATAGTTAAAAAGAGGTTAAAAGGGACATACACGAAATTTTGCTACATAAGGGAATGCAGGGTTCTCTTAATTACTACTCTAATAAATCCTTTTTGTCATTTTGAAATTCCTTTGTAATTGAAAAGGGGCTAAAATTTATTTAACCCAATTTGAGTTCCTAAAATGGAGGTAGTGCGATTATATTGTGTTGGTAACATATATTTATGCATCTGGTTTGGTCAACACTTCCTGTGTTAACTTCTAAGAAGACGTCTCATAGATGGAACAAAGTAAATGGTAATTTGGCATACAAATGGAATAATGTGTCCGTACGTTTACGATTGTTGTATGGTGATCTCACATTAGAATGAAATCATGGGTCCCTTGAGGTGTGGCCCTAGTCCATGACAAGTTATCTGGCTGGACTACCTCTAATGAGTCCAAACATAAGTCACTGGGATTATTACTTTATTAGTTTTGGATATACTGGATTAAGAGGAAGAGAATTTATGAAAAATGAGTGTACCATTCCAAAATATACATATTCTCAGGGAATGGATATATCATTCCAAATAAATATATTCTTAGGGAATGGATAATGTCTGTACCACTATTCCAGAATATATACATATTCTCAAGGAATGGATGATGTCTGTACCACCATTACAAAATATACATATTTTTAGAGACCTAGTATCGCTACCAGGTGTGAAATGTGGATGATGTCTGTATCTCCATTTCAAAATATACATATTTTTAGGGACCTAGTATCGCTACCAGGTGTGAAATGTGCGCATCACAATAGGATAGCTCGTTGCCATCTAAGCTGTCTTACATGCAAGAGTTGGTGAAGGTTGTTGGCCAAGCTGCTAAAACACAAGATCTTTTAAGGTTGTCGACGTGTCGTTGCATAGTCGACTCAATAGGATATTCACCTTCAAACCGGTTCAATTTTTGACAAAAAAATAAGAGAAGGGTTCAACTATTAATTCCTTCGGATGTTAGAGATATGTGATTAGTGCCAACATCATTATCACATGTAACCAAGCTTATTAATCCCAATTATCATTAATTTTAGGATAAATTATACTCACCTCCTCTAATGTTTGGTAAAATTTCAAAAACCTCTCATCTAGTTTCTGAAATTATACCTGTCACTCTTAATATTAACACTGTAACTAAAGCTATCCCTTTCCCATTTTACCTCTATTACTTGATTGATGAAACATGTCTTTACCGTTTGAAAGTTCAACCAAAGAAAAACATACACTCTCAAGTCGCCATGTGTTCCTAAAGAAAAACATAAACTGTCAAGCCGCCACATGTCCCCTTTTAACGCCCACTAATTATAGTTAAAATTCACTCACCTATAGGATTCATCCATTTAACCTTGATTTTTAGAAGAAAAAAAACCTTAAATTGATTATGCTTAACCACAATTAAAGGGGGTTCTAAAAGCCGCCACATGTCCACTTCAATACCCACTAATTATCCCTTTTAACTGTGGTTAAGATTCATCCACCCTTAAGGTTCATCCATCCACTCTTGGTTTTTAGAAAAATAATATTAAAAAAATTAACTAAAGATTAAAAAAAACTAACCCGAGTTAAGAGAATTGGCTATGTGAGACGGAGGAGGAATAGTCCCCTCTTCGGCCGATGAGAGGATTATTGCTCTTAATTAAAACGAGACTGCCGGATCTTATCCACAAATTGCGTTGACGAATTCATTCCGGGCACGTCATGTAATACTTAGCATTCATTCTGGGCACTCACATGTTCTGTGCTCTCCAAAGTCCAACCAACACCTTACTTTGTATGCACATAGTCAGCAACTACCGAAGAAAGATCCCATATTTTTTTTTGGCCAAGGATCAAAGTCCTTGGACTTGAACATATGAAAACTAGAGGGAAGTTTTTTTTTAAACCTGAATTCTCTGCTTTATATATATATACATATAAAAGGATCGGGTCGGACATTAATAGAGGAGGAAACACCACGTTCTTGTCTAAGTTTTAACATGCAAGAGAAGAAGCTAGGACTATACAAGTAAAGACTTAAAAGATATCAGATAGGGTTGGAAGCTTGATCGTTCCCTTCTTGGAGATGGGCAGCGTAAAATTTCCGATGATGGGCAGTTTAAAGGTGAGCCCCAACTCCATTTCGTAATCAATGTCCCAGTCCGCACCTATGTCCTTCGCCAAATCCACCATGATACTGTACGGCACCTTCACCGGCACTTCCAGCAACGTCGTCTTGCTCCCCTCTATTGAACCCGGATCCGGCATATTCCCTGATGCAATTACTCTGTTCCCCAAAATCATCAAAAAGGAGAGTTAAGTAAAGTATCTATACCCATTTACAGAGATTTGGGGAAAAAAATTAAAAAAAGTTAAACCTGTTTGCGCTTTTGAAGGTGTAAGAGAGCTCGCAAATGGGAAGATCATAGCCATATGGGTTTGTGATATTGACCCGGGAATTGTAGGTGACAGAGTCGCGGTTAACGTCCTTGAGATCGACGTCTGTGATCTCCGCTTGGGGTTTCTTCACGTGGGCTATCTTGTCTGCCACGAAGTTCTTCGCTTTGCCTAAAAACTGAGACATGGTTGCTGTTTGTTTTCGGATGTTGAAGAAGAAGGTGAATGGAAAAAGCACTAGCAATCCAACTTGTATATGTAGCTAAGATATAAGACTAGCAAAATTCAAATTTTTGTATATGTAGCTGTTTCGATTCGTGACACGTGTCCTCTGTATTGGCGGTGGTATTGGCGTTAAAGACGCGTAAGGGCAAACGTGTTGCATCTTATACGACATCGAATCACAGCCAATCGATATTGAATTCAGAGAGAGTTCAATCGCACCCACCCATAGGTCAACATGTGTCCCCCTTTAATTCTTATTAACCGTGGTTAAGATTCTCTAATTTCAATAATCTAAACATTTTTTAAAGAAAATTCTTAATTAGAGTTGAATATTTTTTCAAACAAATAAGATTAAATTATTGAACGTTAGGGTTGGAGAATCTTAACCACGATTAGTAAGGATTAAAGAAGACACGTGTTGATCATGCGACTGAACTCTCCTTCAATTCAATTCAATTCAATTCAATTGGGATTAGCTTATGATTCTATCTCATCTGATACCTAAGGCTTCAATCGCACTCACTCACTCACTCATAAGTCGACAAGTCCCTTTAACCGACCTTTAAGTTAATATCTTTTTGAACTTTTTAATTTATAAACTAAGAATAAGATTAGAGTAGTGATTAGCGAACCCACATACGCTATTTAAGTTACCGCCGTGTCCTCGTCTATCTCTTTAATCTCCATTTAACCTTAGTTAAGCTCAATTAAGTTAAGATTTTTTTCCTAAAAATTAATATTGGATTACTTAACCTTAGGGGTGAGCAGGGCCGGCCTGTCCATTAGGCCAACAAAGCCTTTGCTTTAGGCCCCATTAAAAAAAAATAATAATAAAAAAGCCCCATTTAGAATATTTTTTTTTAAAAAAGGCCCATTTAGAATATTAAAAAGACCCATTTATAGTTAATTTTTTTAAAAATATTAAAAATTAGAATATTAAAAAGGCCCATTTATAGTTAATTTTTTAAATAATATTAAAAAAAAAAAAAAAACCCATTTAGAATTTTCGTTCTAGGCCTCCAAATGGCTTAAGCCGGCCCTGGGGGTGAGTGATTCTTAACCATGGTTTATGAGTGTTAAAAAGTGAGGTGTGGACCAATACGAATTGGCCATTTCGTTACATAATAGCATCCGCGGCTAAGTTAAAACATTTTTCTTAAACAATATAAATTTAAGGATTAGTGAATTTTATCCACAAGAGTTAAAAAGACATGTATCAATTTATGGGTGGGATTGAACTCGAGAGTTCAATCACTATTGGATATATGATCCCAACTCGCACGGCTGTTGTGGATAGAGATGGATAGAGATTATTAAACAAAGGATTGTACAAACAAGGTCGGCTGTAACGCTGATGTGTGGAAAAAGCACCATGTCTGTCGGCAACCGGTTTTCACGGGCATCGCTTTTGCATGACGTCATGGGAGGTCATTTAACTGATAGAATGCATGTGCATGTATCCTTGGACGGTACACGCACACTCTAAGCTCCACACTTATTAATTGTAGATAAAATTTACTATCTCTAAGATTATATTAAATAATATAATCTTGGTTCTTAGAAAAAAAAAAGCAAGATTAATTTTTTAAAGAAAAACTAAGGTTAAATTATTTAATACTATATTAATCAAAATATATATATATATATATATATATATTTAATCCTATCTAAAGTTTTTTTTTCAAAAAAAAGATTATTAGATGTACGGATGAATGAATTTTAAGCAAGCTTTTGGAGGTGTACATGTATCGCTGGATGTTATTACTTCCTTAATTAAATGCCTCCCACGTCACAAAAAGATTGATGTCCGAGTGAAGGCAGTTAAAGATATTTTGGCTGATAACACTCCTTTTGACCATGCATAAGTAATTGATGGTTACTAATTTTATTTTAAAAAAAATCATGGTTGGATGGATGACCATGTAAATCTTAACCACAGTTGATGGGTGTTAAGAAAGGGATAGTTCTTTTTATTTATATAATGATTCTCTCCGGGAGGGGGGCATATTACTTTACATATTGGAATGTGACACTAACCAATTTTATGTTCGTGATGGACCTATTACTCACAAAAACAAAAAAAAAATTGGGGTTGCGCTGTGAACCCCAACCCATACTTCGTATTAGAACCAAAAAAAAATTAGGACATACCCTTATGCTATGTTTGGTTGCCAAGAAAAAAGGTGAAAACATAGAAAATAAAAGAAAATTTTAATTTTCTTATTAAATTTTTAGTTGTGTTTTGTTAAATTTTCTTTTCTTTTCTATATTTTTACTTATTTTCTCAGAAACCAAATATAGGCTTAAGGAAAAATTCCTAACCCTACCCCTGGATAGGAGGACAAATGTGGCACATGTGGATATGGTTGTACATTGGGTCGGGCTTGCCTATGGCCTGTACGACTCAGCTCGAAATATGGGTGGGTGGGCTAGGCTACGGTTACATGGTTTGGGCTGAGTTTGCGTTCTATTTTCATTAAGTCTTTGAGTTTAGGTAAATGTTAATAAAGCTTGGTTAACCTGAAATTTAACATGTTTCTTATATCGAAACTAACTCATTATCAACTTGAGAAAAATATAAAACCCCTTGCTCCCGAAATTTAACTAAGAAAAATTTAGCATGTTTCTTAGTTGTATTTTGTCCAATTTTCTATTCTTATATCTCTTATTACTTATTTTCTCAACATTTAAACATAGGGTAAATAAATCCCGCCAAATCTAACTAGGAGAAAATGATGGTACAACTAATTTGACATAAAATGAATTTAACAATTAACTATATTAGCTCCATTTTTTTTTTTATGTAGATGGTACCTAAGGTGGAATATATTTTCTTCATGTCAATCCCCCTACCATTTCATCCCCCTCCTTAAGAATTGGGATTGACTTATCGACAAAGGTCTTTGTAGTCCAACATGGAACATTCTACTTGCTACTTCAACTTTAAAATCACATATTGGATTCAAACATATCCTTTTAAGAGACTCTAATATTTAAAATAATATTAGATAATACTAAAAAAATTAATTAAAAAGGAGAAAAACCATCCAGATTCAAATATGATGTGAAATTGTGCATCCTAAACTCATGGCCAATTCACCCAGACCATCAACTTAGTTCACATAAATAGCCAACTTAATTAAGTAAATATATATTGAGAAACTGTGCTCTTATGAAAAAAAGGTTAAAATTAATAAAGGACATGATAATTATTATAAAAATTGAGTTGAGTATGAGTTAACCCAAACTCAACCAAAACTTATAATATTACATGTGTAGGCTTTATGTAATAAAATGAGTTTGGGTTTGACCTAGGTTAATCATGAGAATAAATAAGACAGTCCAAACCGACTTCAGCACAGCCCTACCCACCCATTCCTACCCACCCATTGTACACCCTTACATAATGGATTAGAAGAGGAAAAAAAGTTAAAATTAAATTTTCCGCTTTTCCTCTTATACCACCCAGTGTACACCCCTACATATGGATTAGGACGAAAAAAAAAAAATTAAAATTAAATTTTCTGGCTTTTCCCCCTTATCCGATCCATTTGTGCCAGATATGGAATTGCAAGAAATTCAAAATCTTGAATTCAATTACAACTGGCTATGATCCTATCTCCATTTGCAATAGCTATCTTTTCTTTTCTTTTCAAGATCGGATCACAGCCAAATACCGGGATTGAAAATCTTTTCGTGATTTCGATTAAGCTTGAGGAGAGTTCAATCGGATCGTCCACAGGTCAACGTGTCCCTTTTAATTAATATTAACTGTGGTTAAGATTAAGTAATCCTTAATATTCAAAGATTTAACTTTGGTCAAAATCAACAAAATTTAAAAATCTTAATCCTTAGTTTATTTTTTTAAAAAAAATCAAAATTAGATTATTGAATCCTAAAAGTTAATTTAACCACAATTAATATAGACACGTGTTAACTTGTGGATGGCTCCAATTCAATCGGGATTGGGGATCTGACCTCCTCCTTTCCTTCTATCCATTTTGCCGAGCCATTTTCTCAAAGGACTCAAATTCTTCTCTCGAGTTGTAGCCGAACTCCCTACACTACAAGAAAAGAGGTTACTTCTGACGGAATTTTAGTCACGCTAATATTTTCGTCGCTACAAAACCGGTATAGTGACCCGTTAGTGGTGTCCCTTCGTTAGTGATGAAATAAATAATAATTTCGGAATAAATTATTTGAAGTATCCAAACAATGACGGTATAATACTGTTGTGAATTATAATCCCCAAATGGTCTACGCGATCATTTCCTCCCGCCCTAAACCAATCTCCTGCCCATAACCCTCTGTTGCCGGAATCCATCCCCGTTGTCGTTGTCGTTGCCATCTCCGTCCACCGTTGATCTCTGGTCTGCCTGTAACCCCAGTGGCGATGAATATGTCATGAATCTTAGGCTCAAGAAACTGCATATGAGGCTCGCCAGGCGATGCTCATGGCGATGATAATCATAGGGGGCTATCATTTCTTCCCTACAAGACACAGTGTCACAAATGGAAGGCTATATGGATATCTTAGGGTGACATGTAAACAATATGCCCACATATTCAGAGTATGACACATACGCTATTCAGCGACTGGATGCTATCAAGCATTAGCATTGATGATATATGTCTTACTGTTTCAAGGACCTCTTTTTTTTTTTTTGCGATTACCCTTGTGGATGGGTCATTTGTGTAATATTACTATTTAAGATGATCGACTCATTTATTTTTGTATACGTTTACTTTATGTGGATTGATGCTCTTTAATTAATTTTTATGGAATATGGATTGATGTTCTGGTTTTAATTTTTATTAGGAATATAGATTTTTATATATAAATTTGTCTTTGAAAACAAGTGACAGGTAAACAAGGTGATAGGTAAACAAGGGGACAGGTATATAGTTCCTGTTTTTTTTTTTGAACGGGAATTACCGATGGTAATATTACCATTTCTAATGAATGAAATAAAAAAAAGGTTATTACCGACGAACATATTTCCGTCGCTAAATTATATTATGCGACGGAAACAATTCCGTTGGTATAATTAATATATTCCGTTAGTATAATTAATATATAGTCATAGAAACAATTCCGTTGGTATAATTAATATATTCCGTCGGTATAATTAATATATCGTCATGCATATATTTCCATCGGTATTATCAGTATTATATGTATAACAACAGTTAAATAACCGTTGGTATAGGGCATGTGTTGTCGGCTTGCAAGAAGGTATATCCCTTCTAGCTTTAAGATTCCTATGAATCTTGGGTGAAAATGGTTATGGTAGCAGTTCTCTTTCGGCTAGCGGTAGCTGGCGCAGTTGACTGCGACTAAGATGCTGATTTCGGTTCTGCATCAATTGTAGAGGCCGTGGAGGCACAGTTGACTGCGGCTAAGATGCCGATTTTGGTTCTGCATCAATTGTAGAGGCCGTGGAGTAAACAAGGACTGCGGCTGAAGTTCAGGCACTGATGAATATATCCATCTATGACATGTTGTCGAAAACAATGTTAAAAAAGATAGAAAGTTTTTAAGAACTCCTTGAAGACACCGCAATAACCAGTGGCACTAATAGCAGAAGCATAGACTTTGTGGGTACCGGGCAGAGGCAAAGCCGGTTGCGAGCAACTAGGTGATCAGGAACCACCGTTGGTATAGAGTGCGTTATACCGATGGAATAATTTCGGTCGGTAGTTATCAAACAACCATGATAATTGTTCCGTCAATATATAATAAATTAGAGGCGTGCTAGCCCTACTCTCGGTCAAACTCTACTCTTGGCCTCCACCAACCACCTAACCATTATCAAATCAGTTATGGTGGTTAAAGCACTCTCTCATCAAGAATAGATAAGTGGTTGGTAGAGATTGAGAGTAGAGTTTGACTGATAGTAGGGCTAGCATTCCTCAATATTATATTATGACGGTTATTTACGTTAAAAATTAATATATTTAACTTGAGTTTTTAATAAATATTTAATATTGTGAAAGTTAGTGCAGTGATATTAGTTTTTAATAAATATTTTTTAACCCTAAAAATTAGTTAATTTTAACTTAAAAGAGTTTTAAAAAAATTGATATTTTTTTTCTTCTATGAAAAGGATTTTAAAAATTAATATTTTTTTTCTTCTAAGAAAAAAGGATAAATGGATGATCCCAATGATCCCAAAACCCTAAGGGTGGGTGAATTTTAACCACAGTTAAAAAAAAAAATGTCAATAGGAACATATGGCTCATATTCAGATCTCCGTTGAATAATGACCCGATTGTCGTGCTGACCGATTCACTTTTCCAATCAAAAAGAAAAGAGAACCATGAAAGAAACTAAATGGGTTTTGCTTAATTTTGAGGCCATCCTATCCAGGCCCAGACGGCCCCGAGACTGTGAACAAGAGCACTAAGACAGAAAAAAAAAAGTGAAATATCTATACCCTCTAATAAAAGAGACAGTTAAGCCGCTCTTGTATAGCAGCTGCCGAACAATCGTTTCCAAATACTCGGCTGTGTCTGCTGCTTGCCCTTGTAAGTTTGCACTTGTACCACAACCAGTAATCTTTCCAATAATCAAGCCTCAAAACTGGTTTCTTAAATACTGGGTTGGACACCTTATAAAACAATCAGTGCTCTAAATTTTTTTGAATATACTTGAAGGGGAAAATTTCCGGACTCGCCACGCGTCAGTAGCTGATAGAAGGTAGAGAATAAAACACTTCACCTGCAAAAGAAAAGAAGGGGTCGGGTGTGCACCCTGAAATAGGCTTCGATGATAAAGTTAGTACACGAAAGAGATGATGAATAGTAAAACACTGTAGCACTAAAACACTGAGAGAGAAGGTATGAATGCTGGAAAATATGTTCTCCCTCGTGGATGCACTGGGTCTCTGGGGGTATTTATAGGTTAAGCTCAGAATGCCCATAGATAACCATCGATGGCTATGGATGACCATGCCACTAGCTTGCCACTCATTACCAAATAAGCCAGACAGATCTTGAGTCTTACGTGTCACATGTGGGAGCCTACAATCTCTAAGTCGGTTTCTGGGTCGAAAACTCATCTGAGGTGACTAGCAATAAATGCTAGGACAGTACTTTCCACCTAACGTCAAAGACAAATGATCGCCTCCTGAGGATTGAGTCCTGATAGTCGGTCTCACTGTTTGACTAAAGCACGGGTTCGTTGTTCACAACGAGGACAATATCGTTGTCTTGATGACTACGAGTCTGTTGTCTAGAAGACAACGTTTTCGTTGTGCGGAGCACAACGGGTCTGTTGTCATACACACAACGAATACGTACTCAAAAAACACATATGAGCTTGTATCCACAGTTACAACACCAAAACATGCTCGTCATCACAATACTCAAATTTATTACGAATTTTATCCCTTACAATTAGCCCATTTATGATGCTTTGAACGTAGTCCAAAGTATCATAAACTCTCAGCATTCCAGAAGAAGAATAACATAAGTCACGGAAGTTGGTTGTACTCCGCTCTTCGTTCTCTGCTCTCTGTCATTGTATATACTCTATCGTATATGCTCCGTTGTCATTGATCTCTTGCTTGCATTATATGCGAATATATATCGCCGTGCCATCTGTAACACGTTCACAAATCTATCACGCCTCATTAATGCATGACAGACTGTCATAGTTGTTTTGCACGAAACTCGAGACGCTTCATTCACTCCGACTGTTACTCTGGTTTGAAAAAGACAATCATGCCCTTACTGCCGCTAATGTGTACACCCGAGATGAAGGCTAATTTCATCCTGCAAAAGGATTAGTCTGACATGCTATATTCAATTTTATGGAAATGACTATCTTACCCCTGCATTTGCCCACGTGTATGGTCACGATTGAGGCTATGCTCGTCTTTGCACTCTGGAATTGTCTATAAATAGAGATGCGAAGAACTCCTGCTCTCTACTCAAATTTGCACTGATATTCTGCCGGAATTTTGCATCTTCCGACGATTTGCAGTTCCTTACTCTCTCTTTGCTTAGCTCCGCATTCCTCTTGGTAAGACTTCTTTCTCTGCTATTTGCTCTAGTTTGCCATTTCACTCATAGTTTACTGGTTGTTCGTTGTCCTTAGCTCCTTGCTGATTCTCTACATCTTAGTGCATTGGCACATTACTCCGGTTTTTCTCTCTCTCTACACTTGCTCTCATTTCTCCATTTACTTTGCCTTTGCACCATGTCTGCCGAAATAGTTAGAGTTGATAGTGATGATGAAGTTAGTTGATTCGGTAGCACTCCCTACGGTGCAATTGCTATTGCTCTCAAACCCAAACCAAAACCAGTATACACATATGCTCTTGACCACTATAGAACTCGATACAAAATTCTTCCTTATATCTATCTTCATTTTAATGAAGAAGACATCCATCTCGACTATCGCTCCTCTTGCACTACTGTTTACCTTGCTCAATTCGAAGCTGGACTACGATTTTCATTAGACTCCGTTGTTGATTTCGTCCTTGCTGCCCTCCAAATAGCCCCTGGACAAATACACCCGAAATTTTACAAGTACATGTCTCTGATGACCAAGTTCAACAGAGACGGATATAATATAGAGGCTAGACATGTCTTCCACTTCCGCCACGCTGTGAAGTGCCGAGGGACCCCCGAGGATGGAGATAATACCTACTTTTCTTGAAATCAACGATCCAAAAATCCTGATATCGTTACACACCTCCCCAATATAGACAGAGATTGGAAAGAGTTGCCCTTCATTATCTCCGGTGTTTGGAGAAATGAGATCTCTCGACTTGTCCCCAGCGAATTCACCTCAGGTTTGCTGACTTTGCTTTACTCCTGCTACTGAATTTATACATTTCCGCTGCTACTGACAATAACCCCTTGTGCACAAAAATCTCCAAACCACACTTCACAGAACTTACGCCTGCGGAAGAAAAACCACTATGAGATATCCGCAAAGAGAAAAGAGACGAATATATTACCTGGAGGCCATTGTCAGCTCCTGAGCCTGCACTTGCTGCGGATAACATTCTTCAAGCTACGGAACAACTGACCAGAGAAAGAATGGCTGAACGCATGCTTCTACTGTACTGAGCACCACAAGCTCCACGATCCGCCCATCCTTCCCCTATTATCACAACGGAAAAGAAGGCTGAAAAGAGAGAAAGAGAAGTAGCTCTCAAAACACTAAGGGCAAAAAGAGCTCGACGAGAAGCAGAATAAGATCAAAAGTTCCATGAACAATAAGGAAAAGAGATGGCTACCACAACTTCTATACCACCCAAGATAGATAGCGACGAAGAACTTTTTGGCTCAGATGACCTACTAGAGGATGATCAACCTCTAACCACCAGAATGAATACTACCAGGACTGCGGCTCCTACCCCTTGGCTTACTCCTGCTACTGCTCCTGATCCCAATGCTGCCTCATCTTCTGCTCTACCACGAGAAAAAACTACAACGAAAAAATCTGCTGAAGAATGGAATCCAATCTTCCCACGCGGATACACACACCCTACCGTTGCTCACATGGTGATAGACCGCGATTTTATAGTCACATCCATGCACCTCGCAAATGAGGCTACCTGAAGACATCGCCACAACGAGAAATATGCACTTCATGGGGAAGTTCGGAGCTGTAACCCGGGCTGTTGCCATGGCAAGGACTATACTTTCCCTTACACACACTTGTAGCTATTCTGCACACTAATAACACCCTTCTCTTTTAGATGAGCAACATGCTTCCAGGGATATATGAAGACTATAATAACATTAGAAATACATCCACCAGATTATAGGAGAGGGTCTTCAATCTGGAGAAGGAAAAGGCAGAGGAGGCAAAGAAACTAAACCATGAACTGACGAAGGTGCGAGCGGAACTGAAAGATGCTGAAGGTAAACTCTCCTCAGCGATCACACAATGAGACGCAGCTCAACAAGAGGCTCGCAAAGCCGAAGAAGGAGAGAAGAAAGCACTAGAATGGGTTGAAAGGGTTATCTTCCAGAGCAGCGAACATGAAAAGATCTCCAATACTCTATGCAGACAACTCGAAACATCTGAGGCGGAAAAAGAAGTCCTGGCGAAACAACTCGAGGAGGCTAATGCCATAAAGGACAAAGATTGAGGCCGCAAAAGAAGCTCTAACGGAATCTCTCCGCATTCACTTCCAAAAAGAGATGGATCGGCTACTAGATGAAGACCGGATAGAGACTGAAGATATAATAATGAGGCAGCTCCGAGAACAAGGAAAACTGATCGATTCTCATTCTGAGATCACTGCTCAGGAAGATACTCAGAATGGCGAAGTAGAAGGAACTAAAGAACCTCCTCTACCCACTAAGCTAGCTCCCGATACGCCTGCTCATCCTACTTATCCTTCAACGAATCCCGCTACTGAAATTGTTGCCATCGATGATGACTCCGTTGTATATAGCTTTACCCGTTGTCGTTTCTCTTTTTCTTCGTTGTAAATTGCTTCATGAAAGAAGTTGGCACAGATGTCTCGTTCACTGTATTGCACTTTTTAGACACTTTCACAAAGCATATAATACTTATATGTCACAGGAAAACAAGATAAGCAAATTCATATGCTCTTGAGAATGCACGATAATAAACACTTAGTATGGACACAATGCGAAGCTATTGGAACCCATACACCCAGGAAATGACACTTGTGAATACATCGAAGAGACATGACACCGGGCCTGACACTATGCAAATTATTATCACAAATCTTCAAGGGACCTGTAGTGGGACATTATGGTAATAGGCTCGATCAGATAACATTGCAGGCCACTTGATTGCCTAGAGACAATGAATTTGACGGATTCACAGATGCCCCACATTGAGTATCAAGGTTTTGATTATCAGTCATTTGATAGCACATTTATGATATTTTATCATTCGATTCTTTACAGAGATGACCTCATGCACCAAAAAATATTCATCAGCTCAATGTAAGCTTAAGTAACACACTTATCAGTGACCTTGAAATCTCTGGATCTTATCTCTGTTACGCTACACTTGCATTATTGGAGATCACTCTCACTTGTCAATCATTGATTACGCTGAAAAGGCACTGAGAACGAGCTTACGCTAGTGAGATTGTGCCAACGAGTCTGAGATCGAGACAACGAGGACGAGCTTACGATAACGCAAATACACTTGCACTTGTCTTTTCTGCTAGTCATTTTGTACATAGCACATTGGGGGATGATAGAATGCCGGATTGTACATGTTTCACAATATTGAGCAAAAAGGAAGTTGTTAGATACTTATAATATCAAACGATAAAACTTGGAAAATACCTCAGGCAAGGCTCTAAAAGCCCCTCTCTGGCTAATCTGATAGCCCCAGACAGGCACAAAAAAAACAAAAAACAAGTTTTCAAATAGCTCATGGACTCTCTTGTGATTCATCATTAGGAAGTACATATTCGCCCAAGAAACCTTCCTGCGCTAACCTCTCCAAATAGGTCTTCAAATCACCGCATCGGTTAGTCGTATGACCACGAATTTTGTGATATTGACAATACTCTCGCGCTCGTAGCCCCCTAATGATGTCACGACTTGCACGAGTAGGCCACTCAAAATTTGGATCACCCTCAATGGCTCTCATGATCACCGTAGGGCGGGCCATGAACATCATTGGCTCAGCTCACCTGGAGGAGAGACGTCGCTCCGCTGCCTGAGGACCTCTGCCCTAGAGTAACGCACAATTTGACTTAGTTAAGCCCTGCGACCACGCCTCGATTTGCTCTTGTAACAACTGCTGCTGACTAGTTAGTTGCGTCAGGAGAGATTGTTGGTACTGCAACAACATGATGATTTGCTCTGCTTGGGACATTTCTAGCTTTGGGGTTTGCTCTTTCATTGGAGACACAGAATTTTGATCAGCCATGGCGATGAAGATTAGCAAAATGGAGGGTTTGAATCAACTTATCACTTTGTATAGTGTAGCGATTCAGAAGAAAAGAAAAATTCCCATAGACGGCGTCATTTTTGAAGGGGAACATTCCTAGACTCGCCACACATCAGTAGCTGATAGAAGGTAGAAAACAAAACACTTCACCTGCAAAAGAAAAGAAGGAGTCGGGTGTGCACCCTGAAATAGGCTCCGATGATAAAATTAGTATACGAAAGAGATGATGAATAGTAAAACACTGTAGCACTGAAACACTGAGAGAGAAGGTATGAATGCTGGAAAATATGTTCTCCCTTGTGGATTCTGACGCACTGGGTCTTTGGGGGTATTTATAAGTTAAGCTCAGGATGCCCATAGATGACCATCGATGGCTATGGATGACCATGCCACTAGCTTGTCACTCATTGCCAAATAAGTTAGACAGATCTTGAGTCTTACGTGTCACACGTGGGAGCTTACAATGTCTAAGTCGGTTTCTGGGTTGAAAACTCATCTGAGGTGACTAACAATAAATGTTAGGACAGTGCTTTCCACTTAACGTCAGAGACAAATGATCGCTTCCTGAGGATCGAGTCCTAATAGTTGATCTCGCTGTTTGACTAAAGCACGGGTTCATTATTCACAACGAGGACGATATCGTTGTCTTGATAACTACGAGTCTGTTGTCTAGAAGACAATGTTTCCGTTGTCATATGAACAACGAATACGTACTAAAAAAAACACATATGAGCTTGTATTCACCGTTACAACACCAAAAACATGTTCGTCGTCACAACACTCAAATTTATTACGAATTTTATCCCTTACAATACTGTTTCATTAATTATCTTTTTATTTTATTTTTATATTCTTTGCACAAATTTGAATGATCTTTTTTTTATTTTTATATTCTTTGCACAAATTTGAATCATATCAACTAAACTAGATATGTTATTTCCATGTTTGCAACATATATGCAATAAACTCTATGGATTCTGAAGGGTATTTGATTTTTCTGGGTCCGTATCTAGACATATCTAGACATATGCTCAATATCTAGACATATCTAGACATATGTTCATGTCCAAGTTACATTGGATCCACCTACTTTGCTTTCCATATGTGCCGGTGGGAAACTTTAAAAAAATCCAAACTCTAATATGTCAACATTTTTGTAGCATCTGGAGCATAAATGACTTTTAATTTGAATTTGATGTGTTTTTTTTTTGAATTTGTTATATTAGTGGTTGAATTCAATGCGAGGGATGATTAGTTTACATCCTGCACGTGCCTTGCACATGCCGGGTCTACTGGTTATCCAATAAAGTATAAATGAAACATATAAGAGGAAGAAACACCATGCATGTTCTGGTCTAACATGAAAGAGAAGAAGAGACTATACAAGTAAAGCCTTAGAAGACATCAGATAGGGTGGGGAGCTTGATCTCTCCCTTCTTGGAGAGCGGCAGCGTAAAGTTTCCGACGACCGGTAGGTCAAAGGTGAGGCCCAACTCCCTTTCGTAATCTATGTCCCAGTCCGCACCTATGTCCTTTGCCAATTTCACCATTATACTGTACGGCACCTTCACCGGCACTTCTAGCATCCTCGTCTTCTTGCCCTCGATCGACCCCGGATCCGGCATAGTCCCTGAAGCAATTACTCTGTCCCACAATCACACAATATCATCATAAACCCATGCATTTACAGAAATGGAAAAAACTATATATATATATATATAGAAGTGGTTAACCTGTTTGCGCTCTTGAAGGTGTAAGAGATCTGGCAAATGGGTAGATCATGCCCAAATGGGTTTGTTACAGAGACCCGACAATTGTAGGTGACGGAGTCGCGGCTAACGTCCTTGAGATCGACGTCTGTGAGCTCCGCTTTGGGTTTCTTTATGTGGGCTACCTTCTCTGCCACGAAGTTCTTCGCCTTTTCTACCAGCTGAGACATGGTTGCTGTTTTCGGATGTTAAAGCAATAGCGATTCAACTTGTATATGTAGCTGAGATCTAAGGCTAGCAGAATCCAACTACGCATATGTAACTGTGTCAGTTCATTACAAATTTCCTCTTGAATCGTGGTGGTTTTGGTGATTGTAGGGGGGTGTTTTGATCCTTGAAGAAATGGGGTTTACTGCAACCTCAATCTAGCCTAAATCCGATATCCAGACCGTTCTAAATTGAGTTATTTTTGGGAGAAATGATTCAGAGAACACAAGAAGGAAAAGGGGAAAAAGAAGGAAATGATTCAGAGGGAGAGAAGAAAGAACGATGAAGAAAAGTAGTGACAGAATGTTTTTCTTGATGAATCCTTTACTTTCTCTTTCTGTAAATTCTGTTTGGAAAAATCTGGTTGTTTTTGGAAAATCTTCTGGGAACTCGAGAAAAGTCTCCCTCTCAACAAGGAGGGGTCACCTCTATTTATAGGTGATTATCAAAATTGTAACTAACTTGTACAGCTGTCATAACCGTTTTTGTAACTGACTTTTAGAGAGAAAAATATTGGATTCCATCAAGATAAAAGCGTTTTGTCACTATACCTCCTTTAAGCTTTTATGACCAAAGCTTTCAGATATATTCTTCAAAGGTTAAAAGCGGTATTTACAATATCCATCTTTTAACAAATTCTATCTAAGCCCTCCAACCAAAAACAATTGGTAACTACATCGTGAAAGCGGGTCATACGCTTTCATGGTGTACTGTCCTACTGAGGTAATATATTAGTGTTCAGACAGCAACACTCCTCTAGAGTAGTAATCATGATAGTAATAATAATAATAACGATGATAATAATCACCTAATAATCATCTCAAGTCCTATAGGGAAATCATAGGTATTGGACGAAGACACCCTTCCCGCATCTTAGGTCCAGTAGGGAAATCGTAGGTGTTGGACGAAGACACCCTTCCCGTAACTCAGGTCTAATAGGGAAATCGTAGGTGTTGGACGAAGACACCCTTCCCGTCAGGCCTTAAGAGAAACTGAGGAAAAATCCATCCTCAATGCTTTCTCCCTGACTGTCAGCCCAGGAAGTAATCCATGCTTCACTGGAATAGGTAATGAGGGGAAACAGCCACACTCATTCCCACGGGGAGGTACCAATCCATACCGTTCACCCCTGACAAAACAAATCTCCTTTCTGGCAGAAGTCATCAGAAATGCATACAAGGAGGGTACAAATCCATACCACACCCATCATCATGATAAAGGCGTTGAAAGCCAGAACGAGGCACTGAAGCCATATAGAATATCCGAAGGCGTTGAAGCTTGAATCAACATCAAAGGCATTAAAGCTTGAAACAGCATCCAAAGGTGTTAGAGCTTGAAACAATATCCAAAGGCGTTAGAGCCTGAAATGATATCCAAAGGCGTTAGGACTTGAATCTGTGTCAATAGCGTGAAAGGCGCAATAGTTTCATCTTTCATTAGTGACATAAGGGTAAAATTGTCATTAATGAGCAAAAAATCCTTTTTATGAACTAAAAGCATAAGAGCTTAAAATCATTGATCATTAATGACTAGAATCATTATCAGATAAACATGGAATTCTGTTAACCAATTCCCAAAAGGATTTTAGTATGTGTAATATGCTAGAACGTCCTTTGAGCCACGTGTCATTATTTTATTGAATTATGAACAACGTTCTTAAATTCAAAATTTCACAAGTCAAGCTTTTCAATAACCATCATCAACATTTTATCCCCCTGTCTGTGAGGGCGCTTTTAGACTTAACTATACTCTAAAAGCGTCTGAGCAGACAAATCATCATGATAAAAGGAGTTCATTAAATAATATGCTATCATCAATTTGGTGTCTAAAAAAACGTCTTTTCGGATCCCGCTTAAAACAACTTGCCACATTTATAGCCAATAAGATCATGCAGCCAGCCTGTCAAAGTCATTATGATCGTACCCTTTTTTCGAATTTCAAATCAAAACGTGCTTCTTGAAAACCGCACGTCATAAATGTTTAATCATTATAAAAACCAGTTAATCAGTTCCTTATTGCTTACTGTTCATCTTCTTCTTCGTGCAAGTATACTCTGCATTTTCCTCTTTCTTCTGTGCTTGGGTTTTTTATTGATCTCATTGTGGTTTTCAAGGATCTCGATCTCTTATTTGGAATTCCAGAACATCTTTTAGAATTCTGGTGAGTTTCTGCTTTCTTACTTCTTTGTTTACTATTTCTATTTGACTGTTTATGCTTATGCTTGCTGTTTTACTCTTTTTTTTTATATTTGTTTCATCATTGTAGAGGTTTTGATTATCTGTATACTATGTCATTTTGTCTACTTTTGTTCTTTTATCGTTGTTATTACATGTATATATTTTTTTCACATGCATGTTATTGTTATTTGTTTTATTATTCATTTTTTTTTAGAAGAACACACTGTAATTTATTTTTTTTATTTCTGCAACTTTTACGCTTTCAGCTATGGCATCTTCTTCTCAAAAAAATATTTTAAGTAACGAATTTTGGGATTCAGCTATGCATCACTCCTGGGATACCGCTGTTCCCTCTGATGGGTGGGCTTTGCCTTATGAAGACATTAGCGGAGCTAGAGGATTTTGTCCTTCTCCTTTTGCCACTACTATGTTCAGGGTAGAGAGGAAAGATTTTCCGCTTTCTCAAGTAAATTTTAGTTCTCATAGCGGTTGCACCAAGGAATGGACAGCGTGGTGTGATTACATACTTACTCATCCGGAGTATGGTCCTAAATTACATGCAGCTGAAATTTTTAGAGCAATAGAGCTTTCGAAGGATTTTGAAGTTAGAAAAGATACAGATAGCTTATCACAGCTGGTTACCAGATGGAACAGTCAAACTCATACTTTTATTACTTCATGGGGAGAAATTACCCCTACTTTGGAGGATGTAATAGCGTTATGGAGATTGCCGATCTTTGGGAACAGTGATATACAAGACATTGTTTTGAGCAAAGAGGAGATAAAAGTGTCAAGACTTTTGCATGCTCTGGTTTGGGAGTCAAGAGTAAATCCTGTTTGGGGAGCTTCAAAGGAATCCTATGCAAGGCGGCCAAATTTCTACGGCTGGGTACGCCATTTCTTCAGAGAGAAAGGCCCTGTGAACAAAGAGACAGGAGTTAGAGAATATAAATATGGAAAAGAGTACAAGTCTCCTTTGGAGCTGACAGCGTTTATCTGCATGTGGCTGTCAAGATATATTTTTGAAGGCGCTCGAACAGACAAAGTTTTAGATAGATTATTCCCCCTGACTTTCCGCCTTGCTGATGGTCAGAACTTTCCTTTAGGAATATATTTTTTGGGAACTTTATACAAGAATTTAGATCAAATTCACAAGTGTCAGGCCTGGTCAGCAGGTTCTTTTCACATAGAATCATTCGTTCATACTGCTTTCCTTCAGATGTGGTTATGAGAACGCTTTCCCGGTTATGCGCCTTCAGCTAGGCAATTTTCTCCCTTACAAACTGATGATACCGCTGTTGAAGATCTCCCAAGTCCAAGGGCATGACGGTGGAGTAGCATTTCCAGAAAGAAGGATGCGTTGATCTTCGACTTCATTGACAAATAAAGGTGTTTTTGCTTCAGGCCTTATGTTGAGCCTTTGAAAGGGATTGAAAAAATTTGTTATCATTCCGAAACTCCTTTGGCTTTTCTGGGTACAAATTCTGAAGAGCGGGCAGAAATTTCATTGAAGACTCTTCACTGCTTCGCTATTTTGTCCAAGTGCCACTTAATAGGTCTCTTCAGTGTGGACGGCGGCAAGACAAACAGTTTTTGTCTCGAGTCTTACAACCCTGATCGGTGTCTGAGGCAGTTTGGGCTTGATCAAGGCGTTCCTGATGGTGTAGCTGAATCTTTCTCTTTAAAGAGAACCATGAAAGCTTTCATTCTAGAGAGTTGGTCTTCAAATTTAAGACCCTCTGTTGCCGGTTTCTACTTGGCTGGAGAGCACAGGATGGGCAGATGTACGAAGAACTACCAGCTTTTCTGGAAAGCTTGCGTTGGTACTTTCAAAGCCTTTGTTCAAGGTCCGCCAATGCTCAGTCAAACGGTTAATTTGGCTATGGACAAGGAAAAATGTCTGAAAGAGCCCCCTGGTGCAGGCAAGAAAAGGAAAGCGGTAGCTTCTCCACACAAGAAGCTTAAGTCAAAATCCACTGATGGAGGATCCTCAGAGATCCGAGAGGAAAACATTATCCCTCCTCAGCCTGCAATCATTACTGCTCCAAAGGCGGCTACTCCAAGAGCGCCTAGAATAAAAAAGATTGCTATAAAGAAGAAGGCTCCTTCCTCTAAAAAGCGAAAGAGCCAATCAGTAAGCAAAGCTTTTACAATTAAAATATTTTTCTTATTCATACGCTTTTCAATTTCTCATTTATATAGTTTTTCATCACTTATATTTAAAATTTGTCACAGGATCCTTCTTCTGATAGTGAAGATAACGAGCCATTGATTGTGCGCCAGCAGAATTTACAGACTCAACATGAGTTAGGAAGGACTGAGACTTCTTTTACTCAAGAGAAGAATACAGCACCGCCTTCGGATGTTGGTGCAGGAAGCTCTGGAACTCCAGCTACTCCAATGGGACTCAGCATCCCTGAAGATGATGTTGCCGATATTCCTTTCCCTCCATCGGCGGAAGCAAGAGTACAAATTGAGAATTTGGCCAATGTTTGGCCTGAGAGTGAACCCAGTTCCTCTCCGCTTTCCAAAAAGAAAGATCAATCTGCTAAAGCTTCTGGTGTTCGGAGAACTGCAAATCCTGCCAGAACTATTGACATAGCCAAGGCGTTAACATCTCTGAAGAGAATGAGATCGCAAGCTATCAAGGCGAAGTCACTTCTTCTGCAAAGGACAGCGCAATCTTCATCACCTCTTATGATTGACGCTATTGATGATTCTGAAAGCATAGGTTAGTAGCAGTTTTTTTTTTTTTTTTAAAAAATGTTTTATCAATATACATGCTTATATGCTTATTACTACAATCATTATAGTGTTCTAACAGTATGTATTATTTTGAAGGCCCTTCTGAAAGCGTTCAGGCTGAAATACCAGGACTTGTTACTGTTGAAGGAAATGTCACAACAGCTCCAGGAACAAGCACTTTTGAAGTTAATATTACTCGTGCTCCAATTGAAGCTGAATTTTCAGAACAGCCTATGGAAGTGGAAGTAGAACCTCCTTCGGTCAGTGAGATAGCGTTTTTCTCTTCTGTGGTTCAGAACTCTGAGCAACAGCCTTTTGAAGATCTTCCTGCAATCATATCAGATACTTCTACTCCCCTTGACAACACTTCTTCTGTTGACAAAAGCGCTCATACACCGATATCTTCAACTGAGAACACCAGTGTTCAAATGATTGCTTCTACTGAAAGCGTTATCATTGGCTCTTCAGAACAGATTGTTGAGGAGGAGAATATTAATGCTGAAACTGAAGTCGCTCCAAGAAATATTCATGAAGATATTCCAGTCATTGGTTCCAGTATGGAGACTGCTTCATCAGAATTATCCGCCTTTGTGGGGATTTTTGTGAGTGAAGATGCTGCTACTCCTTCCACTTCAATTGCGCTGACACCAACTGATTCTTCGGATGAGATCTTAAGACGTTATCCTGTATCTGAAAGCTCTCTCCCTTTATGGTCAGAAATAGCAAAGCGTTACAAGGATATAACTTCCTCTTGTTCTTTGAAGAACCCTATCATCAGGGCGGGCTGTATAGAAACAGTGTGTTCTATTATTCGGAACATTAGAGATATCAAGCCTCATCTTACGCCCTTGAGGATGAAGACCTTCGAGGATTGGATACAAGAGCTGAAAGAACTTGAGAACATTAATGTTGATGTGAAATGGCTGGTGGATTTTTTGAATATTTTGTCTATCACTTTCTTCCAGGCCAAGAATTTTGCTAAGCTGAAAAGTTCTTATTCAAGCAAGATTGTTAAAGCGGAAGAAATTAAGAAAGCAATATCAAGTGATCAAGATAATATTCATATTATTCGTCAAGAGATTGCCCGCCATCAGGCCATGCTGGAGGAAAAAGAAAAGAAGATAAAAGCTGCTCAAGATAGTCTGACAGTTCTACAAGAGGAAATCAAAGCAGATCATGAAGAATATATTCGTCTAAAAGCTTCTGCTGAAAGACTTGTATATCTAAATGAGAAAGGCTTTACTTCTGACATTTTGTAAAAGCTTTTTCTTTACTCTTTTGTAACTCTTGTTAAATTTTATATGAATACAAAAGAAAAAATTTTGTTACCTTTCTTATTAAGCATAGTACTTTTTTAACCATTTTACATTGATAGGATCATGTAATATTTCACCAGATGGCGTAGATAAAAGACAATAACCACTGTCAAAACTTTGCCTTATCAAAAATGGCCCTTCCCAATTAGGAGTAAACTTTGCTACTTTTGTACCATTCCTGATATGAATAGCTGTTCGAAGGACCAAGTCACCTTTTTTCAGAATTCTATGTCGTACTGCCTTGTCATACGCTTTAGCAACTCTCTTTTGATACGCTTTTATCTTTATAGCTACAGCTTCACGCTTTTCATCCATAACTTCTAGCTGAGCTAATCTAGCAGCTTGGAGGCATGCCTCCTCTCCATCAAATACTTCAATTCTTGTAGATGGTATCTTGATTTCTAGAGGCACAACAGCTTCTGTCCCATATACTAAAGAAAAAGGGGTAACACCTGTTGCAGTCCTTGCTGAAGTTCTGTAAGCCCAGAGCGCTGTTGGAAGTCTTTCACACCATTTTTTATGAGCTCCTTCTATCATTTTTCCAATTATCTTCAGAATAGTCTTGTTAGTAGCCTCTGCTTGCCCATTCCCTTTAGGATAATAGGGGGTTGACTTCTTGTGTTTGATATCATATTTCTCCAGTAACTCTCTCACATTGGAATTTATGAAAGGCGTTCCATTATCAGTGATGACTTCCTTTGGTATCCCAAAGCGGCAAATGATGTTCTCTTTAATAAATTTAGCCACCATGATACCTGTAGCCTTTCTTAATGGTATAACTTCTACCCACTTGGTGAAATATTCAGTAGCCACAAGTATCCAAACATATCCTTCAGCAGGAGGATTAACAGGTCCGATTAAATCTAGCCCCCAAGTATGAAAGGGCCAGGGCGTAGAGACATACCGTAGAGATTGTACAGGTGCATGAATGACATTTCCTCTTATCTGACACTGATGACAACTTTGAACATATAGGTGTGAATCTGCCTCCATGGTAGGCCAATAATATCCCAACCCCAAAATGTGTTGAAATAGCTTTCTTTTTCCTTGATGAACACCACAATCTCCGGTATGAGCTTCATGTAATGCTATTTCAATCTCCTTTCCAGACAAGCACTTGAGAGCAATACCGTTGTATCCTTTCCTGAATAATTCACCTTTATCAAAATAGAATTTAGCAACTTTCTTCTTAAACTTGAAGGATTCTTTTTGATCAGTAGGCATTATTCCATCTGTGAAGTAGTCATTGTACGGTTTCTTCCAATCTTCCCAAGAGTTTGTAAAGTGACTTTCCTCTTTATCTGGCAATATTTGACAACCAGAACATTCTTTCTGTAACTTAGCAGCATCTTTCTTCATTGTTGGCCAGTATATTCCAAAACGCTGTAACCTCCTATACAGACTAACAGAAGGATTATACCCACATATTTTTGTGTGGATTTGCATCATTTGTTTCTTAGCTTCTTTTGCTCCAACACATCTCATCAAAACTCCTTCGGGCCCCTTGAAATACAGATCCCCATTTATCTGCAAGAAATTTTTTAAGACTTTCAGTGTTGTGGTAGGGATCACTGCTGAATCGTGAAGGCAGAAGACATCCTTCAAAATTGGTTCTCTCCAATCAGTTTCTTCTGATTCTGTGTCGCATAATTCTTCCATCAGCGGTGTAGCTATTATACGCCTTTCAATTACCACCTGAAAAGATTCCCCTTCAAATATTAATTTTGATGCCAAAGTAGCAAGTGCATCAGCATAGCGGTTCCGTGCACGCTCTTGATATTTGAATTCTATATTATCAAAATTAGTCATTATTCTTTGAACCGCTGTTCTGTAGGGAGCCAAACCAACATCTTTTACATTGAATGATCCTTCCATTTGACTAATTACCAAATTGGAATCTCCTATTACATTTATTCTTTCGGCCTTTAACTCTTTAGCAATTGACAAACCTATGAGAAGAGCTTCATATTCTGCTATATTGTTAGAGCAAGGAAAATCCAATTTGAAAGAAAAAGACATTACCTCACCCCCAGGAGCTTTTAACACAATACCTGCCCCAGCTGAATCTGCAGTTTTAGATCTGTCAAAATACATGAACCATTCCTGTTTTGCTTCAATAGTCATTGCTTCAGGGAATTCTCCTGGTAGTTCTTCTCTTAATATCAAATCATCATTTCCTGGGAAATTTGCCAATAGATCTGCTACTACTTGTCCTTTGATGGCACGAGGGCAAAGGCATGTAATATCAAACTCTGATAATGAAAGGAGCCATTTAGCTGCTCGTCCTGAAAGAACTGGTTTTGACATGAGATATTTGATTGGATCAGATTTTGTCATCAGAAAAATCTTATGAGATAGTAGATAATGACGAAATTTTTGTAAGGCATAAATCAGAGATAAACAACTCCTTTCAATCCGAGGGTATCTCAATTCTGCATCTCTGAGAATTCTGCTGAGATAGTATATTGGCCGTTCACAGCCAGACAAATCTTCTTGGGCTAGAAGAGCTCCAATAGCGGTTTCCGTTGAAGCCAGATACAGGACCAAAGGCTTTTTAGGGATTGGTGCCATCATGGTTGCTGTTGAACTCATCATTTGTTGAAGTTGTTTGAAAGCTTTTTCATGCACTGTTTCCCATTTGAATACACAGTTTTTCCGTAGGAGTGGCATAAGAGGTACTGTGACAGCTGCCAATCCTGGGATGAATCTCCTTATATAGGATACCTTCCCTAAGAAACTTTTCAACTCTTTGACTATGCTTGGGGCTGTCATGGATGCAATTGCTTGAGCCTTTGTAGGATCAACATCTATACCCTGTCTATTCACAATGAACCCCAAGAATTTGCCTGCAGAAACTTTGAAAGCGCATTTTAACGGATTCATTTTTAACTGATAATGACGGCACCGTTGAAAAACTCTTCTTAGATCCTCGACATGACTGCAACGCTTTCGAGACTTGATAACAATATCATCCACATAATCTTCCACTGTATTATGGAACATATCATGAAAAATGGCTGTCATAGCTCTTTGATAAGTCGCCCCGGCATTTCTCAACTCAAATGGCATAACTGTATAATAAAAGTTTCCAATTGGTGTTCGAAAGGCGATTTTTTCTGCATCTTCTGCTGCCATCTTGATCTGATTGTAACCACTGTAACCGTCCATGAATGAAAAAGCATCATGACCTGCTGTTGCATCAACTAATAGGTCCATATTGGGTAGAGGAAATTCATCTTTTGGGCATGCCTTGTTTAAATCTCTGAAATCAACACAGCAACGGATTTGCCCATTCTTCTTCTTGACTGGTACAATATTGACTAATCAAGTTGGATGTTGAATTGGCTTGATAAAACCTGCTTTCAGAAGCTTTTCAACTTCTATTTTGATTTGATCTTCAATATCTGGCCTGAATTTTCTTGGCATTTGCTTCATTGGTACATATCCTGGCTCAATATTCAATTTATGTGTGACCAATGTAGGATCTAACCCTGGCATTTCTTCATAATTCCACGCAAAAATATCTCGGTATTCTTTGAGCAATTTTACCAATTCTTCTTTTTCTTTTGGGGCCAACTTGGAACTGATAAGTACCGGCCGCTTTTCTGATGAATTTTCTGCAATATTTACTTCTTCAAGACTTTCTTGTACCGCTTTTACACCATCCTGCATCTGTTCTGGCGCTTCCCCAATTTCACTTGTTTCTTCTGCTTGAAATATTTGATCCATCATGGGAATCTGATTTTCTTTTGATGAATCAGTTTCCTTTGATTGTCATAAGATATACACAACCTTTCCATCTGGTTGTACCACCCTCTTACAGCCTCCAGTTCTTGATTCTTTGATAGAGCTTCCCTTTTGAATTTCTGTTTTCACGCTTTCGCCTCGTGGTCTTTTTGAGGCCTTTGAATTTTCTGATGGCGTTAAAACAGTAGATGATGGTGGCATAACTCCTCTGGCCATTTCAAAAGCGGTTTCTCCTTCTTCAGCCAACTCATCATAAAACAATGCTTCTGAAATATGAGCTTCGGCTTTATCAAATGGTGTGGCAGTTGCTAGTATTCTGACGACTTTTCCTTTGTATATCCCTTTAACACATTGATGAAATGTTGATGGTATTAGCTGGAACTTATGGATCCAAGGGCGGCCAAGAAGAATATGATAGCTTACGTTGGCTTCAATAACATGGACTCTTATTGCTGAATTTATTGGCCCCACTTGAAGATTAATAGTAGCATAGCTAATAGTGTTCTGGCACTGTCCTCCAAATCCTGATATTTCTATTGGCTGCTTTGAAATCTTTGAAGGATCTAACCCCATTGCCATTGCTGTTGATAATGGGATAAGGTTTAAGGAAGACCCAGGATCTATCAATGCTCTTTTTGCTTCAATAGAGTTTATTAAAGCTGTAACATACAAAGGCTTGTTGTGAGTTATTGATGAGGCTTTCATATCATCAGCAGTGAAACTCACATCTTGAATTTCCGGCATTGCCTTTCTTGTAGCAGAATAGGCAAGAAAGCAATGTTCTGAATGAGCTTCTGCGACTGTCGTCAAAGCCGCTATTGCAGCTATTCTTGCCGCTTTTGAGAAATGCATCTGGTCAAAGAAGTTTTTAAACTTTGAACTTTGTGAAAGAGTTTCTATTGCTGACTGCTCATTAGAGATAATTTTCTCTTCAATTTCTTTTTCTGTCATAATTACTGAGTTGTGACAGACCATAGCAACCACATCTTTCGCTTTATGATTTGGCAAAGGATCCTGATGGACAGATCCTTCAGGATTAGTTGAGATTTTCAGGTGTCCAGCAGCTATTTTGTCATTAAAAATCCGCCTTAGAGAGAAACAATCTTTTGTTGAATGGCGTATGGTCTGATGATACACACAGTATTTGCTGCTTTGTTTGTCTTCTTCTGTAGGCTTTTGGAATGGTGATGGTAAGTACAAAACGCCATCAGCAATCCATACTTCCACAATTCGTAATACTTCGGCCATGCTGCAGGGAAAAGGCGGTGGAATGCTTTCTGGGTTGTACTTTGGTTTTTTATCAGATTGATAAGAGGTATTTCTCTGGAATGGCCGCCTTCCAGAATTTTCTGCCGCCATTGCTGATTCTCTCTTGTCCCTCCTACCATATCTGTCTTCATACCTTGGTAGAGTTGCTCTTGATATGACTGTGTTGAGCCTTTAAGAAACATCATAAAGCTTTTCAAAAGAAGGCATAGTAGCTACCTCCAAATAAGCTCTGTATTCTTTTGCTGCTCCATCAACACATATTTGTACAAGTTGCTCTTCAGTTGTTGGTTCATGACAATCTAAAACCAAATATCGAAAGCGGCGAACATATTGTGTCAGATCTTCATTAGGTCTTTGTCGCTCTTTCGACAAGGTATTGAGAGTAACACGGTCTTCTACAGAGAAGAATTTCTTGGAAAAGATAGTGACCATTTCTTCCCAAGAGTGAATAGAGTTTGGAGCCAAAGTCGTGTACCAAGTGAAGGCACGATCAGTCAAAGATTTAGCAAATTCGCGGAGACGGAGCTCTTCATTGCTAGCATATCTGCTTAATGCATCAGTGAAACGCATTACATGCTCTCGAGCATTTCCAGTTCTTCCATTGTAAAGAGTGAATTGGGGTGTGATATATCCTACTGGATATTCCATTCTCGTGATTCTTGCCGAAAAGGGTGGTCTAGCATCGAAAGCATTCGAAAGTCCAGAGCGTTTTGCTTGCTCCCTTTCAAACATCTCAGAGAAATCCTCGGCTGTCATATACGAGGAATGTCTCCATTCCTGTTCATGATGATTGCAGGGTGGAGGAGAAGGAATAGGATCTTTCTTGGGAGGATTATCGTGCATGTCATTTTCTTCGTCATGTTGAGATGGAGAAGGTGTACGCTCCTGCGACCTCTCTGAATGGTGAATATTATCTTCACGATGGGCTTTCTTAAAAAACTCCTGCATTTGTTTTTCTGATGCTGTTAACTGAGCTGCTACCTGAGTTTGGATAGCCTGCATCTGGGCTTGCATCTGTACTTGGGTTGCCTGAAACTGAGCAAGAAAAGGCCCAAGAACAGCAGAAAGATCAGGAACTTCCACTCTGGAAGTATGAGATTCTTCCCTATTTTCTTCTTGAACAACATGTGCTTGAGACGAAGCACCTCTTTTAGTCACCATTTTCTTTCAAAAATTGTTAAAGTAATCCCCAGCGGAGTCGCCAAAAATGTAGGGGGGTGTTTTGATCCTTGAAGAAATGGGGTTTACTGCAACCTCAATCTAGCCTAAATCCGATATCCAGACCGTTCTAAATTGAGTTATTTTTGGGAGAAATGATTCAGAGAACACAAGAAGGAAAAGGGGAAAAAGAAGGAAATGATTCAGAGGGAGAGAAGAAAGAACGATGAAGAAAAGTAGTGACAGAATGTTTTTCTTGATGAATCCTTTACTTTCTCTTTCTGTAAATTCTGTTTGGAAAAATCTGGTTGTTTTTGGAAAATCTTCTGGGAACTCGAGAAAAGTCTCCCTCTCAACAAGGAGGGGTCACCTCTATTTATAGGTGATTATCAAAATTGTAACTAACTTGTACAGCTGTCATAACCGTTTTTGTAACTGACTTTTAGAGAGAAAAATATTGGATTCCATCAAGATAAAAGCGTTTTGTCACTATACCTCCTTTAAGCTTTTATGACCAAAGCTTTCAGATATATTCTTCAAAGGTTAAAAGCGGTATTTACAATATCCATCTTTTAACAAATTCTATCTAAGCCCTCCAACCAAAAACAATTGGTAACTACATCGTGAAAGCGGGTCATACGCTTTCATGGTGTACTGTCCTACTGAGGTAATATATTAGTGTTCAGACAGCAACACTCCTCTAGAGTAGTAATCATGATAGTAATAATAATAATAACGATGATAATAATCACCTAATAATCATCTCAAGTCCTATAGGGAAATCATAGGTATTGGACGAAGACACCCTTCCCGCATCTTAGGTCCAGTAGGGAAATCGTAGGTGTTGGACGAAGACACCCTTCCCGTAACTCAGGTCTAATAGGGAAATCGTAGGTGTTGGACGAAGACACCCTTCCCGTCAGGCCTTAAGAGAAACTGAGGAAAAATCCATCCTCAATGCTTTCTCCCTGACTGTCAGCCCAGGAAGTAATCCATGCTTCACTGGAATAGGTAATGAGGGGAAACAGCCACACTCATTCCCACGGGGAGGTACCAATCCATACCGTTCACCCCTGACAAAACAAATCTCCTTTCTGGCAGAAGTCATCAGAAATGCATACAAGGAGGGTACAAATCCATACCACACCCATCATCATGATAAAGGCGTTGAAAGCCAGAACGAGGCACTGAAGCCATATAGAATATCCGAAGGCGTTGAAGCTTGAATCAACATCAAAGGCATTAAAGCTTGAAACAGCATCCAAAGGTGTTAGAGCTTGAAACAATATCCAAAGGCGTTAGAGCCTGAAATGATATCCAAAGGCGTTAGGACTTGAATCTGTGTCAATAGCGTGAAAGGCGCAATAGTTTCATCTTTCATTAGTGACATAAGGGTAAAATTGTCATTAATGAGCAAAAAATCCTTTTTATGAACTAAAAGCATAAGAGCTTAAAATCATTGATCATTAATGACTAGAATCATTATTATCAGATAAACATGGAATTCTGTTAACCAATTCCCAAAAGGATTTTAGTATGTGTAATATGCTAGAACGTCCTTTGAGCCACGTGTCATTATTTTATTGAATTATGAACAACGTTCTTAAATTCAAAATTTCACAAGTCAAGCTTTTCAATAACCATCATCAACAGTGATGCAAACACGTAAAGGCATACGTGTAGCGTCGCATGGCCTGTGGTTAGATGGCACATTAAACCTCGCAACAGCCATGTTGTAAAGGCTACAAGCTACCAGTGGCGGAGCCAGGATTCTCTTGCAGGGACTAACAATGGGATATGATCACATTAAACCTCGCAACAGCCATGTTGTAAAGGCTACCCGCTACCAGTGGCGGAGCCAGGATTCTCTTGCAGGGACTAACAATGGGATATGATCAGGGCTTAAGTCTCCCAAATTTTTTTTAGAGTTGGATGATATCCACATTTTATTAATAATAATAATTTTTTAGAAAAAGAAACAAGAGAGAACAACTATCAATTGGAGCAAACCAAAATTTACCATGGAAAATGGTAGTTTGGTAATTATGAACAAAGAAAGGATATTTTTCACACTACATTTTTTTCACAAATATCCCTTCCCAAGGCTCCCAAAGCAAATTTTGGTTTGTTGTTGACTATTCAATTCAACCTTGATTGATAGGTAACCTCTAATGGCAAAAAGTTTAGGTGGCGTTTGGTAAGACTAATCTAAAAAGAAGTGCTTATTTGAAAATTATGCTTAGTTGGACTTTAGATCGTTAAGTTGAAGGTTAATTGCATGTCTACATTTTAGAGATTTTAGGGGGTAAAAAGCACTTCTTTAAAAAGTAACTCCATAGGTACTTCTTAAAGTAGATGTTTTTATCCCTAAAATCACTAAACTGTAGACATGCAATTAATCTTCAACTTAACAATCTAAAGTCCAAATAAGCATAATTTTCAAATAAATACTTCTTTTTAGACTAGTGTTACCAAACACTACCTTACTCTTGTGCTCACAAGAGTATCCCTCTTGTGAGTACAAGATCAATGGACAAAAAAAAGATCACCTCACCGTAAGTCATTTTTTAACTTCTTCCCAATCAAATTTTTTTTGAATTTTTTTGTCCATTGATCTTGTGCTCACAAGAGGGATACTCTTGTGAGCACAAGAGTAAACCTTTTCCACCTCTAATAATAGGCTCAGGATCCTCTCGAGTTCAAACCGAGGAGACTCTCTCCTGTTTGAACCCCTAGAGGTCGCCACGTGTCTCCTTTGACACCACTTAACCATGGGTAAGGTTCACCCATCCATCCTTGGTTTTTTTTTTTAAAAACATTAATTCTTTTTTTAAATTAAAAACTGTTTTTAATATTAAAAAAACTCTAAAAAAAAGTTTTTTTAATTTAAAAATAATAATTAATATATAAAAAAAAAACCAAGGATGGGTGGATGAACCCTAGGGATAGGTGAACCTTACCCATGGTTAAGGGGTGTCAAAGGAGACACGTGGCAACCTCTAGGGGTTCAAACCGGAGAGAGGATCCCCGGTTTGAACTCGAGAGGATCCTGAGCCCTTTTTTTAACAATAGTATCCACAATTTTTTTAAAAATTTTAGTTAAAATATAAATTTTTGTGAATATTAATATTAATTGGATTAGATTCAGACCTTAAATAAGTAAATAATCGGATTACACGATTTAAGATCTGACGGGTCAAATTCAAATCTGTTAGATTTTAATCGAATTAGATATATTCAAATCATGTCTGAATCCAATCTGTTTACAACCCTAGCTAGAGGGACTCCATCAAGATAAAATATTAATATGATAAATATTATGCTTGTAAGATGGGGGTTTAAACGGGCCGAGCTGGTGTTGTTCGAGCTCGGCTCGTGCAATATATATGCTAGCTCAAGCTCGAGCTCAAATTGAGCTCCCGAATGCTACCTTGAGCTCATCTGGTCTATAAATAATTGAGCTCGAGCCGGCTTACGAGCTTGTCCTATTATTTTAGGCTCGTTTACACTTATTTTTAACAAAAAAGAAGTTAAATCAAACACCTAAGGGTTAAACATGCTCATCAGATTTCCCCCACCTAAAAAATCGAGCTCAAATCGAGCTCTTGAATACTAGCTTGAGCTCAGCTCGTCTATAAATAATTGAGCTTGAACTAAGTTGCGATTTGTTCTATTATTTTAGGCTTGTTTACCCTTATTTTTAACAAAAAGAAATTAAATCAAAAGCCTAAGAGTTAAACACGCTAATCAGATTCCCCCTCCTAAAAAAAGAATCAAACATAGTTAACATAGTTATTATCGTGAGTCTAATGGAAGAAACATAATATAGAGAATCTATAAATTCTGAAGGGTGAAGTTACCTACTAAAATTTATCTTAACATCAAATTCATATTTAAGTTTCTTAACTTTATATGAAAATTGATATTATTAGGGTATTATAAGAAGTACTATAAAATTAAATGGAAGCCGAATAGATCAGACTTGATTAACAAATGAGCTCATTCATTTATCTCGCCTTGGCCTAACAAAGCCGGCTTGCAAGCTGGTTCGGCTCATTAACAGGCCCTTCGATTAGCCAACATGATCATCTAGACATACAAAGCTAGCCAACAACCGTGCCCTAGGGTAACTGAGCTCTTTTGGAAAAAAAATTACGTGATTATGGTTATTTGCAGGAAAATCTCCCTCCAGAAATCACAGCGAAATCACAAAATTTTAGATGGAAAAAATAAACAAACAAATCTTATGACATAAGAGCTTTCTGAGATGCTACGGAAAGATTTGCTGTGACAAAAGCCTCGAGCACGCACGCTCACACACATTCTATAGCTCAACCAACAAGAATATATCTTTAAACAAAATAAAACCTTTTTGAAAATAATAATCTTGCACAAATATTGGCTTAGATGACACAATTTTGTGCATGTACACATATTTCAATTGAAAATTTTCCATATAATTATTGGATGCTCAATAGCTGGTCGCTGCTAGTTCAAGATTAGAGACTGGATTTATACTACATGAATATGGTGGAGATGATGGATGGTTAGCAAAGGAACATATAAAAGCTTATAGAAGTCTAAATTGAGAGTAACTAATCATGCAATGCCATAGCCATGTACATTCTTCTTATTTGGCCTTTTACATAACTTTGAGTAGGCTTAAAATTTAGACAAGAACTGCGATTGCTTAGGAAGAGGGCTTAACGGTTCGTTTGGTAGAGCTATTTTGATATTGTCTATTTTAGACAGATTTAGCCAAAAATAGATGAGACAAAAATGGCATACGGCAGACGCCCGAGTCACGCCATCTGGCGTCCATTCATCGTGGTGGGGCAGCTGACGATAAAAAGGGGAGAGATATCAAGTGGGGAGAAGTCAAAATCATGGGAAGCAAATGAAATGACTTCCCCCCAAATTTATCGCCAGCTGCCCGATGATGAATGGACGCCTGATGGTGTGATTCGGGCGTCCACCAGAGTAAATCCGATGCCGACAAAAATATCTATAAAGAAAGATTTGTAGATAGTAAAATTGTTTGGTAGCGCACATTACAGATAGAGATTTTTTGTAAAACTTTTTTTAAAACTAAAGTCGCCCAGTAGAGATTGGAGGTTTTTTTTTTTAGGCTCTTAAATGGGCAAAATACGAATAAAATACGAAAAAATTTTGTCCATCCGTCTTTCTATAATATACATGCGCTTTTTTCCTAACAATACCAAAAATTTGAACTTGGGTTTTTTTTTGGTGCAGACATGAGTTTTTTTTTTTCTTTTATAACTTGTAGACACACTACCAAATGGTATAAAACGTGGAAACGTCTACCTGCGGTAGATGTATAGACAAATAGACTCGAAAGTTATACATGCAAAATGGGGTCTAAGTCATTTCAATTATTATTTTTAATCGGTCATCATAATTTTTTATGAGCCTAGATCCTGTCCAATTGCGATGAACTCGGGGGAAGTTCAATGGCAGTCACAAAGTCCCTTTAACTGTCTTTTAAACTCTGGTTAAGAAATTTAAACCCTTAGGGCTATTTTTTTTAAAACCAATGTTAGATTGTTAAACCCTAAGGGTTAGTAATCTTAACCACATTTAATCAAGTTTAAAAGGGATACGTGTTGTGGGGCAATTGAACTCTAGTTAATAGGTTTTAACCGTTAGTTAATTTTTTTTTATAAATACAAGCGGGTGGCATGTGCGATACACGTGAGAGCGAGGGGAATGAGTTAACCACAGTTAATAGGAGTTAAAAGGGACACGTGTTAACCCGCGGGTGCGATTGAACTCGCTAGTGGCATGTGCGATGCACGTGAGTGCGAGGGGAAGGAGTTAACCACAGTTAATAGGAGTTAAAAGGGACATGTGTTAACCCGTGGGTGCAACTAAACTCTCCCCGAGTTCAATCCCGATTGGCTGTGGTTCTAAATAGATAGATGAGCAAGGGGTAGTTTGGGAATTAAAGTAAAACATTAAATCAATGTTTTGTTTTTATATAAGGGTAGTTTGGGAATTTTGAAAAACTCATCTACGCATGCCTCTCGCATTATAATAGTAAAGATAAAGAAGATTTTATCTAAAAACCAAGGTCACATGGTTGAACCTTACTAATTAGTAAATACTAACTATAGTTAAGGGGCGTAAATAGTGACACATGTTGACCTGTGGATGGGGGCCAGACAAATCCCTAGTCACCTCCTCTTGCCCAAGAGGGGACTATTCCCCTCGCTCTCACAAACCCTTTGAACTATGGTTAAAAAATTAACCACCTCCTGTGGTTAATTTTTTTTAAAATTTTTTTCTAAAAACCAAGGGTAGATGTGTGAACCTTAGGGGTGATTGAATCTTAACCACAGTTAATGGAAGTAAAAAAGGGAACACGTGGCCCCAAAAATAGGGGAGGAGACGATAAGTCACCTCCTCGGCCCAAGGAGGTGACTATTTTCTTTTTATAACAAGAATCCTAGTTGGTCTGCATAACTAAATGTTCGTAAATAGAAAGTTCCAAGCAATTCACTTCATACGAACTATCCTCTCTTTCCTTTTTTTAATCTCCGGATTAGAATGGGTTTTTAATGGAGATCAACCATGTAAGTCTTGTAGATATAAAGTTCTAAAATGTAATTTACTTCGTCCACTTGTTTCTCCTAATAATTGGAAAAAGTTTCTAACTCTACATAGATTTCTTATAAATGGAGATCAACCCTAGCTAAGTCTTTCTATTTCTCTCCTTGCTCCCTCCCCTCTTTTACGGCCTTATCATCCAAGATCACTGCACTTTTCTATTTGTGAACAGGTAAAATCAGATTATAATTTCATTTTTTCAAACTAAAATTTCAATTTATCTTCAGTCTACATACTTATAATTAAACTCTCTTCTGGCCTCATCATCCAAGATCACCCACGTGTTGACTCGTGGGTGTGGTTGAATTCTCCCTGAATTCAATCACGATTGGCTGTGATTCGATCTCCACATTATTCTATACCACAACCAACAAACTGCTATTTTTTTTGAAGTTGTTCTTCAGCCTTGGGAATATTGCTGTATTTTAGCGAATCGGAGGACAATTCTCAATATTGGTTCTGGGAGTTGAGGCTGTGATTTTCTGTCATAAAAAATAAAATAAAAAACAAAAACAAAAAACCTTATTGAAAATAAGAATCTTGCACAAATAGCGACTTAGATGACACAATTTTGTGCATGTACACATTTCAATTGAAAATTTACCATATAATTACTGGATGCTCAATAGATGGTCGGTGCTAGTTCAAGATTAGAGACTGGATTTATACTATATAAATACTGTGGAGATGAAACAGATGATATATGGATTGTTAGCAAAGGGACATACAAAAGCTAATTACTGTGTGAAATTAATACAAGTTTTGGTTAAAATATACACCAGTATTTATAATTAAGTCTTCCCATTCTTTAAAGAGTACTAATTAATCATGCAATGCTATAGCCATGTACACTTTTTCTTATTTGGCCTTTTACATATCACTGAGTAGGCTTAAAATCTAGACAAGAACTGTGTTTGCTTAGGAAGAGGGCTTAAGGGTGTTTTGGTAGATCAATTTTGATATCGTCTATAGCCAAAATAGAAATGTGACAAATATATATTAAGGAGAGATTTGTAGACAACAAAATCGTTTGGCAGGCATAGTAATGAGTTTTTTTGTAAAACTTTTAAAAAAAATAAAAGTCACCTAGTTAAAATGGGGATATTTTTTTTTAGGCTCATAAAGGGGCAAAATAAGAAAATTTTTGAAAATCTTCGTTCTGTCATCCATCTTCAATAAACGCACACGTTTTTTCCTAAATTTTTTCAAAAATATGAACTTTGTTTTAGACACGCGATTTTTTTTGTCTTTTTTTCCTGTAACAAATAGACACTCCCAAATGACCTAAAACATGAAAACGTCTACTCATAGATGACATATAGACCCAAAATTTTGACATGCCAAACAGGTCTAAGTCATTTTAAATATTATTTTTAATCAGTCATTACAATTTTTTTTTTATGAGTATGATCTCGGGAGAGTTCAATGACACTCATAGTCCCTTTAATTGTCTTTTTAATTCTGGTTAAGAATTTTTTTCTCTTGGGGTTATTTTTTTTAAACCAATGTTAGATTGATGAAACCTAAGGGTTAGTAATCTTTAACCACAATTAATCAAGGTTAAAAGGGATACGTGTTGACATGTGGGGTGATTGAACTCTAGTTAAAAGGTTTTAACCGTTAGGGTTAATTTTTAAAAATATTTTTTCTAAAAACTAAGGACAGATGGCTCAACACTACTAGTTAGAAAATCTTAACCACAGTTAAGGTCATATAGGGACATGTGTTGACTTGTGGATGGGGGCCGGCCAAATCCCCGTTCCGCCTTTTTTATAGGAGTCAAATCCTCTACGGTGATAACCAGATTTGGCAAATCCGGTTATCATCCCTAGAGGTTGCCATGTGTTTCCTTTGACACCCCTTAACCGTGGGTAATGTTCACCCACCCCTAGGGTTCACCCACCTATTTTTGTTTTTTTTTTAAATATGAATTCTATTTTTAAAATTAAAAAACTGTTTTTAAAGTTTTTTTAATATTAAATACAGTTTTTTTTTTTTTAAAAAGAATTAATAATTTTAAAAAAAAACCAAAAATAGATGGGTGAACCCTAGGGGTGGGTGAACCTTACCCACGGTTAAGGGGTGTCAAAGGAGACATGTGGCGACCTCTAGGGGTGATAACCGGATTTGCCAAATCTGGTTATCACCGTAGATGATTTGGCTCCTTTTTATAACAAGAATCCTAGTTGGTCTGCATAACTAACAGTTCGTTAATAGAAAGTTCTAAGTAGTTCACTCCGTACTAACTATCCTCACTTTCCTTTTTTTAATCTCCGAATTAGAATGGGTTCCTACAACCACGTAAGGCTTGTAAATAGAAAGTTCTAAACTTTAATTTCTTTTTCCTCCATAAATAGAGATCAACCCTAGCTAAACCTCTTTTACGGCCTCATCATCCTCCAAGGTCACTGCACTTTTCTCTCTAGGTAAAATCACATTATAGTTTTATTTTTTTCAAACTAAAATTTCAGTTTATCTTCAGTTTGCACACTTATAAATAGAAAATCTGTGTTTCAATCTAATTTTTGTTTCATTCTTGTGCTTTTCTGAGTTCTTTCAGTCAAGAATGGAGACTCCCGAAAAAGATAACGAAACAAAATGGGGTAGGTTCCGTAGCATTATAGATTTAGCTATGGAAGAAGTAATTGAGAAGATAGAAAAAGAGAAGGAAAGAGTAGAGATGGAAGAAATAGAAAAGTCACTCCGCATTAATATTGAGGAAAATCAGAAAAGAGGAGGTAAGAAAAAAAGAATGAGGATTCCAGGGAAAGATCAGAAACAAGGTTCTCTTTGCATAAACAAGATACAAAAGACTAATACTCCAATCAATCCAAGGAAAAATGGTGCAAGTAGTAGTTCAAATCAAGAACAACAAATGCCTCAAAATTTGTTGAATATCATCCTGAGGCTTAGGGCTACCGAGATTACCTTTTTGATAGAAAAAAAACTATACCAAACTGATGTTAGCAATAGCCACAACCGTTTGTCCATACCCATATTGGGAAAAGGGAAAGAAAAGAATTTCCTGACAGATAGAGAGAAGATCAAAGTGAAGAAAGATAAGGAAGAGGGTGTGTTGGAAGTGCTAGTAGTGGATCCAATTATGGGTAGGCCTTGGACCCTTAACTTCACGAAATGGAATATGTCCAGTTCCAGTATTTATGTATTGATCAAACACTGGATGCTACTCGTAGAGGTGAATAATCTACGTACGAACGACACAATCCAGCCCTGGTCATTCCGGCGTGATTCAAAGCTATGTTTTGTTCTCAACATTGTTAGACGAGGTGATATGGAGGCGGTGGCCAGTTCTAGCAGCAGTAATGCTGCCTCAACTTCTCATAACAAAGAAGCCTAGTCTTAGTTTTTTAAATTTTAACTGTTTATTTTTTTTATAAGCTTATTTGAGATTAGTTCCTCTTTCAGATTCTTTTATATAGGTTTTCGTTTATTACTAGACTATAATAGGGTTTGTGGTTTCTTTTATTACTGTTGAATCTATTTGGGCACTTGCAAATTAACCATGTTGGATGCCTAATCTGCATTAATCTCTAGCTATTCCAGAGTTATCTATTTATGAGTACAAATATAGCCCAAATATGCAGCTCGTGTTCTTGTGATAATCTTCCTCATAAGGTTTTAAAGAAGGGCGCTTCAACTGAAAAAGAGCATGCCTTGAATGCATTTTTTTTTTTTATTAGCAATGACATGCTTTTGATACATATACTATTTAGCTATGGATATAGAACCCAAACACGATAATATTGGAAAATAAAAATTTTCAAATCATGTCCTAAACGGTGATATATTTAGAGGGCGTTTGGTAAATCTAATCTATGAAAATTGAGTGCATTTAGATTTTAGATTGTTAAGTTAAAGTTTAATTGGATGTCTAGATTTTTTTGAAGTAGAGATTTTATAGGTAAAAACCTTTATTTTAAAAAGTAGCTCATAACTACATTTGTCTTTAGAGGTAAAACTCATGCTTCAAAAAGATGTAGACATTCAATTAACCTTCAACTTAACAATCTAAAGTCCAACTAAGCACAATTTTCAAATAAGCTCTACGTATTTAGATTAGTGTTACCAAATGTCACCCTAGTTTAGGGTGACAAAACAGACTTATGGCCCATAGTTTGTGATATGTCCTATGAGGTTTTACCTCTAAACTTGTGATACTACGGTGGGAGCATTAAAACTACATGATAGAGAATGGAATAGCATTATAACACGATTGAGATACGACCATGACCATCTACTCAAAACGGTGGCTGATCGGTGATACTTTTTGTATTCGCCGATTCAGTGGACGTTCGACTATATATGATATTTTAATTCCTGTTTCAGGAATGGAAGTCTTGGCCATGTACATTTTTTCTTGTTTGGCCTTTTACATAGTTGAGTAGGCTCAAAATCTAGACAGGAACTGCATTTGCTTCAGAAGAGGGCTTAAGCTCTCCATTAGTTTCTCGCAGGGATGATTATGAATGCCTTCGTACGTCGTGACGACGATGCTTATATCCTTGGATAGCCGTTGAACCTGTTTCTTCACATTGCATGTGTGATGTGTGCAGCGATAGTAGCTCCTTCCTTCATGTTTAAAAAACAAAATTGATGATAAGGAGATTATTCTAAATAATGAATGGAGAATAAAATGACAATGATCCACACCAAAAGTTTAACGCCGCCTTTTATTGATAAATAGTAAAGATCCAGGGCCATAAATAGTGTCAACTTTTGAAAAATTAACCTTCATTTTTCATGAAGTTATTAAAAATTAATTATATTTTTTTTAGTCCATTGCAATAGATATTTTAAACGCGTTTTTCATTACCTTAAATTGTTGCCATTTAAGCAAATATGTGAATTAACTAACAACAACAACAATAATAATAACAACAACATTAAGATTTATGCCTATTTGTTGCTAGATAGGAATGATTTTATCATTTTAGTGAATGCTTTTCTAAAACAAAGAAATTTGAATAAAAAAAGGGTCAATCGGCTGAAATTGATGCTTTTAGAATCGTTAATCTAGTTATGAGCTATCAATTTTTGGAAAAATAAAAAAGAAAGAAAAATAGTGATCCAAATATATTCCAGTCATATTGATGTCTCATAGTTTTACCAAGTTAAAGAGGAGTCGGTTAAACAATAAATGTCAACTAGTTACCATCTAGCAATTTAATTAACACTGACTAATTAGTAAATACTAACTATAGTTAAGGGGCGTAAATAGGGACACATGTTGACCTGTGGATGGGGCCAGACAAATCCCTGATCCGCCTTTTTTATAAGAGCAATAGTCACCTCCTCATGCCCAGGAGGGGACTATTCCTCCTCGCTCTCACAAACCCTTTGAACTATGGTTAAAAAATTAACCACCTCCTGTGGTTAATTTTTTTAAAAATATTTTTTTCTAAAAACCAAGGGTAGTTGTGTGAACCTTAGGGGTGACTGAATCTTAACCAAGTTAATGGAAGTAAAAAGGGGACACGTGGCCCCAAAAATAGGGGAGGAGACAATAAGTCACCTCCTCGGCCCGAGGAGGTGACTATTTTCCTTTTATAACAAGAATCCTTGTTGGTATGCATAACTAACTGTTTGTATATAGAAAGTTCCGAGCAGTTCACTTCATACGAACTATCCTCTCTTTCCTTTTTTTAATCTCTGGATTAGAATGGGTTTCTAATGGAGATCAACCACGTAAGGCTTGTAGATAGAAAGTTCTAAAATATAATTTACTTTGTCCACTTTTTTCTCCTAATTGGAAAAGGTTTCTAACTCTACGTAGATTTCTTATAAATGGAGATCAACCCTAGCTAAGGCTCTCTATTTCTCTCCTTGCTCCCTCCCCTCTTTTACGGCCTTATCATCCAAGATCACTGCACTTTTCTATCTGCAAATAGGTAAAATCAGATTATAGTTTTATTTTTTTCAAACTAAAATTTCATTTTATCTTCAGTCTGCATACTTATAATTAAACTCTCTTCCGGCCTCATCATCCAAGATCACCCATGTGTTGACTCGTGGGTGCGATTGAATTCTCCACTGAATTCAATCGCGATTGGCTGTGATTTGATCTCCACATTATTCTATAGCACAACCAACAAAACTGCTATTTTTTCTGAAGTTGTCCTTCAGCCTTGGGAATATCGCCGTATTTTAGCGAATCGGAGGACAATTCTCAGTATTGGTTTTGGGAGTTGAGGCTGTGATTTTCTGTCATAAAAAAAAAAAACAAAAAACAAAAACAAAAACAAAAAACCTTATTGAAAATAAGAATCTTGCACAAATAGCGACTTAGATGACACAATTTTGTGCATATACACATTTCAATTGAAAATTTTCCATATAATTACTGGATGCTCAATAGATGGTCGCTGCTAGTTCAAGATTAGAGACTGGAATTATACTATATAAATACTGTGGAGATGAATCAGATGATATATGGATGGTTAGCAAAGGAACATGCAAAAGCTAATTACTAAGTGAAATTAATACAAGTTTTGGTTAAAATATACACCAGTATTTATAATTTAGTCTTCCCATTCTTTAAAGAATACTAATTAACTATGCAATGCCATAGCCATGAACACTTTTTCTTATTTGGCCTTTTACATATCTCTGAGTAGGGCTTAAAATCTAGACAAGAACTGTGTTTGCTTAGGAAGAGGGCTTAAGGGTGTTTGGTAGATTTATTTTGATATTGTCTATAGCCAATATAGCCAAAATAGAAATGTGGCAAATATATATTTAGGTGAGATTTGTAGACAACAAAATAGTTTGGCAGCACACAATAATAGATAGAGCTTTCATTTGGCGCGCACAATAATAGATAAAGTTTTTTTGTAAAACATTTTTTAAGGATAAAAGTCGCCTAGTAAAAATGGGGGATATTTCTTTTAGGCTCATCGCACGCTTTTTTCCTAATTTTTTTCAAAAATATGAACTTTGTTTTAGACACAATTTCTTTGTCCTTTTTTTCTTATAACAAATAGAAGCGCTGCCAAATGGCCTAAAACATGAAAACATCTACGTAAATTACAAATAGACCCAAAATTTTGACATGCCAAACAGGTCCAAGTCATTTTAATTATTTTTTTAATCAGTCATCATAAATTTTTTTATGAGTCTGATTTTGGGAGAGTTCAATGACACTCACAGTACCTTTAACTGTCTTTTTTAACTCTAGTTAAGAAATTTTTTCTCTTGGGGTTACTTTTTTTAAACCAATGTTAGATTGATGAAACCTAAGGGTTAGTAATCTTTAACCCCAATTAATCAAGGTTAAAAGGGATACGTGTTGACATGTGGGGTGATTGAACTCTGGTTAAAAGGTTTTAACCGTTAGAGTTAATTTTTTAAAATATTTTTTCTAAAAACCAAGGACAGATGACTGAACCCTACTAGTTAGTAAATCTTAACCACAGTTAAGGGCATAAAAAGGGACATGTGTTGACTTGTGGATGGGGGCCAGACATATCCCCGTTCCGCCTTTTTTATAACAAGAATCCTAGTTGGTTTGCATAACTAACTATTCGTAAATAGAAAGTTCTAAGCAGTTCACTCCATACAAACTATCCTCTCTTTCCTTTTTTATCTCCGAATTTGAATGGGTTTCTAATTGAGATCAACCACGTAAGGCTTGTAAATAGAAAGTTCTAAACTGTAATTTCTTTTTTCACCATAAATGGAGATCAACCCTAGCTAAGTCTCTCTATTTCGATCTCCTCACCTATTTTATACGGCCTCATCATCCAAGATCACTGCACTTTTCTCTCTGCAAACAGGTAAAATCACATTTTATTTTATTTTTTTTCAAACTAAAATTTCAATTGCACACTTATAAATAGAAAATCTGTGTTTCAATCTAAATTTTGTTTCATTCTTGTGCTTTTCTGTGTTGTTTCAGTCAAGAATGGCCACTCCCAGAAAAGATAACGAAACAGAATGGGGTAGGTTCCGTAGCATTGTAAATTTAGCTAAGGAAGAAGTAATTGAGAAGATAGAAAAAGAGAAGGGAAGAGTAGAGATGGAAGAAATAGAAAAGTCACTCCGCATTAATATTGAGGAAAATCAGAAAAGAGGAGGTGAGAAAAAAAGTACGAGGATTCCAGGGAAAGATCAGAAACAAGGTTCTCTTTGCCTAAACAAGATACAAAAGACTGATACTCCAATCAATCCAAGGAAAAACGGTGCAAGTAGTAATTCAAATCAAGAACAAAAAATGCCTCAAAATTTGTTGAATATCATCCTGAGGCTTAGGGCTATAGAGATTACCTTTTTGATAGAAAAAAAACTATACCAAACTGATGTTAGCAATAGCCACAACCGTTTGTCCATACCCATATTGGGAAAAGGGAAAGAAAAGAATTTCCTGACAGATAAAGAGAAGATCAAAGTGAAGAAAGATAAGGAAGAGGGTGTGTTGGAAGTGCTAGTAGTGGATCCAATGTGTAGGCCTTGGACCCTTAACTTCACGAAATGGAATATGTCTAGTTCCAGTATTTATGTATGGATCAAACACTGGATGCTACTCATAGAGGCGAATAATCTACGTGCGAACGATACGATCCAGCTCTGGTCATTCCGGCGTGATTCGAAGCTATGCTTTGCTCTCAACATTGTTAGAGAGGCGATATGGAGGCGGTGGCCAATTCTAGCAGCAGTAATACTGCCTCAAGCTCTCATAACAAAGAAGACTGGTCTTAGTTTTTTTAATTTTAACTGTTCATTTTTTTTATAGCTTATTTGAGATTAGTTCCTCTTTCAGATTCTTTTATATAGGTTTTCGTTTATTACTAGACTATAATAGGATTTGTGGTTTCTTTTATTACTGTTGAATCTATTTGGGCACCTGCAAATTAACCATGTTGGATGCTTCATCTGCATTAATCTCTAGCTATTCCAGAGTTATCTATTTATGAGTACATATATAGCCCAAATATGCAGCTCGTGTTCATGTGATAATCTTCCTCACAAAGTTTTAAAGAAGGGCCCTTCAACTAAAAAGGCATGCCTTGAATGCATTTTTTTTTTTTAGAGCACTAGTCCACTCGTCGGCCGAGGAGGGGACTATGCCTCCTCGCTCTCACATAGCCGACCCTTCAACTTCCATTAAGTCAGGTTAGTTTCTTTAACCCTTTAGTTAATTTTTTTTAATTTTATTTTTCTAAGAACCAATGGTAGATGGGTCAACACCAAGGGTGGATGAATCTTAACCACAGTTAAATAAGTTAGAAGGAGGACACATGGCAAGAAAATGGGAGCCGAGACGCCCCTCCTCACGTCACCGACCGAGGAGGTGACTATTTTCCTCTTTTTTTTTTTATTTGCAATGACATGCTTTTGATATATATACTATTTAGCTATGGATATAAAAGCCAAACCCGATAATATTGGAATATAAATTTTTTTAAATCATGCCCTAAACGGTGATATAATTAAAGGGCATTTGGTAACTCTAATCTAAATAGGTAGAGCTTATTTGAAAATTGAGTGCATTTAGATTTTAGACTATTAAGTTAAAATTTAATTGGATGTCTAGATTATTTTGAAGTAGAGTTTTTATAGGTAAAAACCTCTATTTTAAAAAGTAGCTCATAACTGCTTTTGTCTTTAGAGATAAAACTCATGCTTCAAAAAGATGAAGACATCTGATTAACCTTCAACTTAATAATCTAAAGTCCAACTAAGCACAATTTTCAAATAAGCTCTACATATTTAGATTAGGGTTACCAAACGAGCCATGACCCATAGTTTGTGATATGCCGTATGAGGTTTTACCTCTAAACTTGAGATACTACGTAATAGAGAATGGACTAACGTCGGGTAACTACCCACATTGGGTAACTACCCGAGCATGTTGTCCCATATAAGTTCCTTAGCGCCTCAAACGGTTGGTACCCGTTTTGAGGAGCTCTAGGGTGAAGCTTACATGGGCTGCATGTGTGTGAGTTTGCATGTGGTGTGTGTGTGTGTGTGTTAGTGCTTGGGTGGTGTGAGTATTTCCTTGTAATTGCCTTCAGTCATTGCCTTGTGGTATGATTGAGTTTACCAAAAAAAGAGAATGGACTAACATAATAACACGATTGAGATACAACCATGACCATCTACTCAAAACAGGTGGCTGATCCGTGAGACTTTTTGTATTCACCGATTCAGATTTAAATATTAATTCTTGTTTTAAAATTAAAAAACTGTTTTAAGTTTTTTATTTTAAAAAAAAAACTAAAAATAGGTGGGTGAACCTTACCCACGGTTAAGGGGTGTCAAAGGAGACACGTGGCGACCTCTAGGGGTGATAACCGGATTTGCCAAATCCGGTTATCACCGTAGATGATTTGGCTCCTTTTCCTTTTATAACAAGAATCCTAGTTAAGTGTTCGTAAATAGAAAGTTCCAAACAGTTCCAAACTCATGCCAAGTCCTAGTTAACTATTCTCCTAATTTTCTAACTCTACTTATAAATGGAGATCAACCACGTAACCCTAGCTAACTCTCTCTATTTCTCTCCTCACTCCCTCCCCTCTTTTACGGCCTTATCATCCAAGATCATTGCAATTTTCTATCTGCAAACAGGTAAAATCAGATTATAGTTTTATTTTTTTCAAACGAAAATTTCAGTTTGTCTTCAATCTGCAAACTTATAAATAGAAAATCTGTGTTTCAATCTAAATTTTGTTTCGTTCTTGTGCTTTTCTGAGTTGTTTCAGTCAAGAATGGCCACTCCCGGAAAAGATAACGAAACAGAATGGCTTAGGTTTCGTAGCATTGTAGATTTAGCCATGGAAGAAGTAAATGAGAAGATAGAAAAAGAGAAGGAAAGAGTAGAGATGGAAGAAATAGAAAAGTCACTCCACATTAATATTGAGGAAAATCAGAAGAGAGGAGGTGAGAAAAAAAGAATGAGGATTCCAGGGAAAGATCAGAACCAAGGTTCCCTTTGCATAAACAAGATACAAAAGACTGATACTCCAATCAATCGAAGGAAAAATGGTGCAAGTAGTAATTCAAATCAAGAACAACAAATGCCTCAGAATTTGTTGAATATCATCCTGAGGCTTAGGGCTACAGAGATTACCTTTTTGATAGAAAAAAAACTATACCAAACTGATGTTAGCAATAGCCACAACCGTTTGTCCATACCCATATTGGGAAAAGGGAAAGAAAAGAATTTCCTGACAGATAGAGAGAAGATCAAAGTGAAGAAAGATAAGGAAGAGGGTGTGTTGGAAGTGCTAGTAGTGGATCCAATGGGTAGGCCTTGGACCCTTAACTTCACGAAATGGAATATGTCCAGTTCCAGTATTTATGTATTGATCAAAAACTGGATGCTACTAGTAGAGGTGAATAATCTACGTACGAATGATACGATCCAGCTCTGGTCATTCCGGCGTGATTCGAAGCTATGTTTTGTTCTCAACATTGTCAGAAGAGGCGATATGGAGGCGGTGGCCAGTTCTAGCAGCAGTAATGCTGCCTCAACTTCTCATAACAAAGAAGACTAGTCTTAGTTTTTTAAATTTTAACTGTTCATTTTTTTTTATAGCTTATTTGAGATTAGTTCCACTTTCAGATTCTTTTATATAGGTTTTCGTTTATTACTAGACTGTAATAGGGTTTGTGGTTTCTTTTATTACTGTTGAATCTATTTGGGTACCTGCAAATTAACCATGTTGGATGCTTCATCTGCATTAATCTCTAGCTATTCCAGAGTTATCTATTTATGAGTACATATATAGCCCAAATATGCAGCTCGTGTTCTTGTGATAATCTTCCTCATAAGGTTTTAAAGAAGGGCGCTTCAACTAAAAAAGAGCATGCCTTGAATGCATTTTTTTTTATTAGCAATGACATGCTTTTGATACATATACTATTTAGCTATGGATATAGAAGCCAAACACGGTAATATTGGAATATAAAAATTTTCAAATCATGTCCTAAACGGTGATATATTTAGAGGGCGTTTGGTAAATCTAATCTATGAAAATTGAGTGCATTTAGATTTTAGATTGTTAAGTTAAAGTTTAATTGAATGTCTAGATTTTTTTTGAAGTAGAGATTTTATAGGTGAAAACCTTTATTTTAAAAAGTAGCTCATAACTACATTTGGCTTTAGAGGTAAAACTCATGCTTCAAAAAGATGTAGACATTCAATTAACCTTCAACTTAACAATCTAAAGTCCAACTAAGCACAATTTTCAAATAAGCTCTACGTATTTAGATTAGTGTTACCAAATGTCACCCTAGTTTAGGGTGACGAAACAGACTTATGACCCATAGTTTGTGATATGTCGTATGAGGTTTTACCTCTAAACTTGTGATACTACGTGGGAGCATTAAAACTACATAATAGAGAATGGAATAGCATAATAACGCGATTGAGATACGACTATGACCATCTACTCAAAACGGTGGCTGATCGGTGATACTTTTTGTATTTGCCGATTCAGTGGACGTTCGACTATATATGATATTTTAATTCCTGGAATGGAAGTCATGGCCATGTACATTTTTTCTTGTTTGGCCTTTTACATAGTTGAGTAGGCTCAAAATCTAGACAGGAACTGCATTTGCTTCAGAAGAGGGCTTAAGCTCTCCATTAGTTTCTCGCAGGGATGATTATGAATGCCTTCGTACGTCGTGACGACGATGCTTGTATCCTTGGATAGCCGTTGAACCTGTTTCTTCACATTGCATGTGTGATGCGTGCAACGATAGTAGCTCCTTCGTTCATGTTTAAAAAACAAAATTGATGATAAGGAGATTATTCTAAATAATGAATGGAGGATAAAATGACAATGATCCACACCAAAGGTTTAACAACGCCTTTTATTGATATATAGTAAAGATCCAGGGCCATAAATATTGTCAACTTTTGAAAAATTAACCTTCATTTTTCATGAAGTTCATAAATTTTTTTTTTTTTTTTTGTGTTTAGTCCATTACAATAGATATTTTAAACGCGTTTGTCATTACCTTAAATTGTTGCCATTTAAGCAAACATGTGAATTAACTAACAACAACAACAATAATAATAACAACATTAAGATTTATGCCTATTTGTTGCTAAGATAGGAAGGATTTTATCATTTTAGTGAATGCTTTTCTAAAACAAAGAAATTTGAATAAAAAAAGGGTCAATCGGCTGAAATTGATGCTTTTAGAATCGTCAATCTAGTTATGAGCTATCAATTTTTGGAAAAATAAAAAAAGAAAGAAAAATAGTGATCCAAATATATTCCAATCATATTGATGTCTCATAGTTTTACCAAGTTAAAGAGGAGTCGGTTAAACAATAAATGTCAACTAGTTACCATCTAGCAATTTAATTAACACTTATTAGCTAACTTTGTTACTACTTAATCTTAATCTTTAGAAGAGGTTGCAAGGGAATGTAAGTATCCCATAATATTGTGTTGTTTTGTGCTCGATAATCGCAATTGGTTCATGAGGGACCGAATCATGCTACATAATTGGGTGTTTCTCGCCGCTTTATCCATGAAAGGATCTGCAAATTTGATCTTATGCCTATAAGGTTTCTTGATAAACACACACAGAGAGATTTTCATTTTGGCCATGGACTCTAGATTGAATTATAACTAAAGGTGGAGATGGTGATTTGGAGGTAATCACCAAGGAATGAATATTCTGACTTGGTTATTTTGTTGAGCTATCAACTGGTATAACAATATTGATCTTTGATCTATATATATGCCACTATCACACCTGGGATATATGCTGTTCTTCACAGCTTTCTGCCCGTACTTCCTCCACCGGAACCCGTCATCGAGAATATCATCTGCGCTCCTCGTCTGAAAGGCAAATCTCGGTCGATACACTTTCTTCGTCCTATGAAGTTTCCCTTTATCCTTGTGACCCTTTTCTTGTTCACCTATATTACCAGCTATTACAGATGTGCTTGATGATACTGGAATTTGATCACCATATCCGAATGGACCAGAAAGGAGGCTAACCCAGTCGATGTCTGGTGGGATTAGAGACTCTTGTTGGTGGGGTTGGTGCAGAAGGGAAGAAGGGTGCAGTGAGGTTGATGGAAGTGAAGGTGTGCAGAAGTAGGAGGCGTCATGGGGTGGCAGTACTGGAGGTGGGGTTTCTCCTTCCATGAGACTCCAGTGGTAATAGATGGAGATGTGTTTGATTACTGGGAGAGCTGAGAATGTTTCAGAATTTATCTTCGAAAGTTCAAAAGTTGTGGAAGGTGAGAAGAGGTTGGGCTGCCCCACAGAAAAGAGAGAGAGGGAGAGAGATGTCGTATAGTTTTTTTTTTTTTGGTCCAATAGAGATGTCGTGTAGTTTAAAAGAGTCTTTTACACCCAAAGCTAAAGCCAACTACATCTTACCTACTTCTGTTCAACGGCCCTAATGGAAGGAGACTTGCCCAAAATAGTTCGTTACCACCAAGGCATGTAGGACTCTCTCTCTCTCTCTCTAGCCTATGAAAATGAACTATATGCAAGCATCATAAGGGGCACACTTTTTTTTGGTACTGATAAGGGGCACACTAAAAACATGGAGAAATGAGAAACAACGTAAAATCCATAACAATTTCACCATGCATCTACAGCATACATTTCGTGTCCCTAAAATTGCTCAGATTAGATATTGTTGACCAACCGAGCCAGTTTCTAGGTTTAACCAATCAACCACGTTTCAGATGGTCTTATCCATTAGATGGTTCCATGATCAATTGGAATGATGGCTTAGCATGTTCACCACGTTTACTATAGAGAATCCAGGTTACAACATCGTTACATTATTTCAGCATGGACACAGAATACAGATACAGGATAATGAGGCATGCTAGCCATACTCCCAGGTTTTCTTACTCTCACTGATGAAATGGCACATCATTACAAAGGGTTACTTTTGCAACTTATTAATAAATTAAGATTAAGATAAAGTGGTTGCTCTAACTAGTTGTAAAAGTAACCTGTAAGAAAACCCTAACAGTTGAATAAAAAAAAAACTGTTAAAGCAAGGATATGTCCCCGGTGAGAGTAAGAGGTTTTTTTAATAAATCGGACAACATATCGTAATAAAAAAAAATTGCAGCTGTCTCTAGAAAATTCATGTCGCTCTTGCAGCTGAAATGCATGCCTTTTATTTACTTGAACAAGCTTTTTGAAGCTTTGACGCAAACGTTGAAGCACAATAATTGTTCTGGGGTTCCTACCTAGACGATGGAGATGGGGAAGAATAATAGCCTCAGCTAATGATCATCTGGCTGAGGAATCCAGCTTGCTCTGGGAAATACTCCATCAGTTCATCCTTGGTGACCCATACATGATCCTCGCACTTTCCGACCTTAAACTTGTTGGTGGCAATTACTTGAGACTTGAAAAAAAATCGCTGGATAGAAGTACATTGATAGAACATGGGATTAGGAACAAAGAACAAAAGAGTTGCACCAATATTCTGCAAAGGCAAAGCAATATAAGCTGGTCGCATGGTTCTGAAGGGAAGTTACACTTCAAGCAGAAGTGCTCCAACTAGTCATTTTTCGGAGAAGGATGTCCAGAGCAAACATAACTATTAGGATAAATTGTCTGAGACCGTACGGTCTCCTACCTACCCAGGACCTTATCCACAAACACAGGATTTTAGGGTTTTGTTAAAAAAAAAACAACTTAATCATCGTTTTTCAAACCCTACTTGTTTGTGACATAGAATCCCAACTTTTGGTGTAAGGTCCTGGATAGGTATGAGACCGCATGGCCTCAGAAGCTGTTCTCTAACTGTTATATGCATTTCGACTATAACCAGTTCAACACTTAAGAAGAGGGGATTTGCGAGACCGATACCTTAAATGATGGAAGGCCAGGTGCATCCTCTGTTGACTGTAAAACAATATGAGCCATTGGAGCATTTCCAACAAAGTATGTATTCGAAAGATCCCCAATTACAGATTTTAATGCTGACTCTGCACACTGGAAATTAAAGGTTCAAAAACTGGGTATCAACAAGTTACTAACGAAAGAGAAAAGAAGATAAAGAAGAAGAAACATTGTAAATATTACCTTACGCAATGTTTCTTCAGTCTCATAAACTTTTTCTGGAAAGTGCCAGACAGGCTTCCCGGCAGGAGCCCCATATGTGCTACCATGGAGGAGAAGGTAAAGTCTTCTGTCGAGTGCTCTCTGTAATGACCTTGAAGAAAAGAGAGAAAAAAAATCTTTAAGAAACTTAACAGCAGCCAGTTACAAGTAAATCATCTCACTACACTGCAACATATGATGAGTGAATAGTAATCCTCTTTCAAACAAAAAAAATACTAATGAATGTGTCTTCAAATTTGCCCAAATGAGGTAAATTACTATGGTATTTTTTGGGTAATCAAATTCCTTTGGTATAGAGCATATAAGATTTCCGTTCACTACAATGCACCCACTATTTATGAAACTTCGTTAGCATAAGAAATATCTATTATTGTTGATTACTGCTTAATTATAGGATTGTGGTGATGATTGATTCATTTATGTCTTACTACTTAATATAAAATACTATAGCAGTAAGATCAAAGATGATTAAATTAAAATGAAGAATTAAAAAGTGACAACCCAACAAATTAAAAGCTCGATAGAAGTGAAGACACTAAACTAAAGGTATGTGTGGAGGATTAGACAACGCAAGAGAAGAACCAAAGAACTAACTAAAGGGAGCTCAATCGCTAATCTCCAAAGCAGAAGGTGACAATGCTTCCTTGCCTAGAAGATAGCAATGCATATTGAAACCAGGTATTTAAGTTTCATGCATCACCTAATGCACACTGTGCAGCATTTAGTATTAACTCATACATGGTGATAAAATGCATGAGAAGATTCTAATTCCTGTCTTTATCCATAAATAAAAATATATAAGTCAAAAAGAATATTACCATTTCAGCCCTCCACAATCCCATTAACTCCCAGATATGGAGTTAGGGAATCACCACCTAAATCATCAACAAGGAGGTCACTTCCCTTAGGAGTTAGGACAAGCAACAACTGACAAACCAAATCAAGGATGTTGTCATGCTAACCTTTAGGGTGCGAAGAACATGTGATCAAGGCACTTTGTGCAGATAATCTTATATAAATCCACTCGTTAAATTAGTATTTCTTTACATAAGTTACGCTATGGATTTGGAAAACTTTATGATCAAATTCAATTAGCCAGCAAGCTAAGTCCAAAAGGTTGTTGGGAATGTACTTTCCTAGTTTTGTGGGAGAAGTTTTGTTTGATGTCATTTTTCCTTACTGCAGATGTTAAAACTGTTCAATGATAAACATATCTTTTGGTATACCAAAAGTGAACATCCACAATCTGTACCCTCAATGATAACTACCCTTAAAGAGGAGAGTCATCAGGGTCAAATTCGAGACCTCTAGATTCATTTTTTTTTATCGATAATCATAAAGATACAAAAAGTGAAAAGTTTACAAAGGTGTAAACTGAAGACAGAAAGAGAACAATAAGCAAAAAGCATGAAAAAAACCCCTGATACCTCTAGATTCATTGGGAGACTATTCAGAGCTCTTCCTCCTATGGGATTGGGCTCTGGAGAGGAATTATGAGTGAGCATGAGCAACTGTTTTGTAGTCATGTTTCTTTCTCATGTTTATTAATATATGCATCTTGATTACTAATTCATGGAGAAAATGGAATTGATGGTTTGTGCAGGTGCTAGGTTTCGGTTTCGGTTTTGGGAAGACATCTGGTGTGGGGTCAGTCAACTTTGTGAGGAGTTCCTAAACCTGTAGACTCATTCCTTTGAAAGAGGTGTTGGTTAGCAATATTTTTGAGAGGAGGAACAGCGAAGTGGTGTGAAACCCAATATTTCTCAAGAATCTCAGGGATGGAGAGATTTAAGGAATGTGTGCGCCTTTTTAGACAAGCTTGATAGGGCCCACATCGTTTCAGACAGAGATGACCATTAAGATTGGACAAGCAATTCCAAGGCATGACTAGAGACTTTTACAGCTATCTACGGTTGGAGGATACAAATTTGGTGAGGGTGCCAACGCTCAGAAAAATCTAGAGTTCCCACATGACTCCGAAAAGGTTCAAGTTTTTGTGTGACGTTGGTCCTGGACAATAATTAGACAATCAACCACTGCAGAAGCAGAGGGATGCAACTTCCAAACATGTGTTGCAGGTGTGAGAAGGCAGATGATAACATGCATCATCTTCATCTTTTGTGCAATGGCTTGGAGCATCTGTACCAAAATGGAGTTTGAACACCTGATATTACATTGGCCCATAGTAACAAAGTTCTCCGATTTTTTTAAAAAGTCCCGAATAATACGTGACTTTTTTGTTACTTGATTAATTCCCAAACTATTAACGACTTTTTGAAAAAATCCTGACTTTTCCAAAAAGTCACAAATTTAACGAATTATTCAGGACTTTTTGAAAAGTCCCGAATAAATATCTAATATACGACATATATTTGTTTATAATTAACCAATTAATAATATTGTTTAATATTTGTTCATATCTTGTCCGATGTATTACCGTTTTTCAGATTTTTTGAAATTTGCCAATTTTTTCCTAGACGAATAATTCTCAAACTCCGACTTGGTAACTATGGTTAGTATCATGTTATTTTTTTATAACTATTAAATTTATTTTTGTATTGTTTCCGTTTTGTCCAGAAGTTTTCCCGATTTTTCCAATTATTTTCCAAACTGACCCCCACCGAATTATTCCTGAACCCCAACTTTGTTACTATGAATTGGCCAAAAGGAGTAATTAATAGTAGGGGGCAAAATGTTTGGGGCATACTACCTTGTGCCATCATCTAGGGGCTTGCGAAAGAGAGCAACAAAAGAATTTTTGGAGGTGTTGACTACTTTGTGCTTAAGATGTGTGCCTCCATAGGTTGGGAGTTTAGGAATTGGGTGACAGTTTTTTATGTATTTGATGACATCAATACTCACGATTTTTTTAGTAGATTGAGTCAAATTGTTTTTGACGATTCCTGAATTTCTGTTCTTGCAAACATACATAGGGGGGATAGTCTCATGCCCCTCATTGAAAATCCTTGTTCTCTTAATGAAAATCTTGTTATGCATAAGGAAAAAATAAAGACCTGCGAAAGGATTTTATTTTATTATGCTTAAAAAGATAAAAAAACAGATAACAGAATAAACCAAGACAGAAATGGCAATCACTTATAAATATTCGTTTTAGGCTTTTAGCAGAAAATAGAATTATTGTCTCCTAAACTGGAGAACCAAGGCCAAAGCAATACAAGTTTCTACTTAAGTTGAACAAGAGCAATGTCCTATTCAAAGAGAATCAATCAGAAGTTCCCTTACGACTTAAAAGTTCAAATTAAAATAAGATTTTAGGGGTAGCATCATTTCATAAGAAAGTGAAAGGATAATCCACTTGTACTAAATAGATAAATCTACATTTTACCTTCTATCATTAGTCTTGTCAGCTTCAGTGATTCGTGGAGCTGGTGTATAGTCAATTTGGTAGTCACCTTTTCCCCTGGTTACAAAAGTAACTGTTACATAAAACTTTGTTCATGGCCGTTAAAATTTCAGCCTACATCTTGAACAAAGAACAAAAAATAGAGAAACAAAATTTTACATATAAGAACATGTAAATTAGAATTGTGAGAGATTCAATGCAATTTTACATCCACTGCATTGAAAACTATTGAGTGAAAGCTGATAAATTACAAGACATTGATATGAACCAAACATATTGAGATCTTATGGTGAAGGTCCCAATGAAGTTCCCAAGTCACACTAAAGCAAATTTTCATAAAGTCTAGACACTAGTACTTTAGCAATGATTTTTGTGATATTTTAAGTGGATGTTTGGTTACCAAAAATAAAATACAAAATCTATTTGAATAGCAAGGGCCACCAATGACTATTCAGTATTTCCAATATAAGTTTTTCACTTCCACAACGGCCCCAGACTCTCTCTCTCTCACACACACACACTTGAACCCCATTCCTTTCTCCCAAAACATCCCCTCCTAACCCCACTTAAAGAATCAAATGCTTTATTATCCAACTCCTTTTCCGCAGACAGCATACCAGCAGGGGCAGAGCCAGGATTTTTTCATTGGGGGGACCAAAATACATGTAGAAAAAAACTAATGGATTTAAGGGTATGGACCTTGGGGGTTCAGGGCCGTAGCCCCTGAGAAAAAAAAAATTGGGTTTTTTTTTTGAGCTATTATTTTTCCCAGTTTTGCCCTTGAGGTTGCCACTTGTCCCTATTGATACCCCTTAATTGTGGTTAAGATTCACCCACCTATCCTTGGTTTTTTTTTTTAAATATCAAATTTTTTTAACCCTAGTTAAAATTCATTAACTCTTGAGGTTAAAAAAAATCCAATATTTTTTTCTAGAACCAATGACAAGTATTTGAACCAGTGTTGTCAAAACTGGACTGGATCGGCCTGTCGAAATGGAAAAACCGGGAACCAGGAACCGGTCCCCTAACCGGTTATCAAAACCCCAAAACCGAGACAAATTAAGAACCGTGAAATTTTTAGCAAACTGGGAGAACCGACCGGTTGAACCGGTAACCGGTTACCAAAATCGGCCCGTTCCGTGGCAAGAACCCGTTTACGCCGACGTTTATGTTTTCCGGCTATTTGGCCAGCCAAATGCCTGGAAAACTTTTTTAAAATATTAGGAGTTTTGCCTCCTTAGTATAAAAAGGAAGAATACGTGATTAGGAGTTTTTAAAGAAGAGAAAGAGAAGAAATTTCTAGGCCAAATGCCTGACGAGAGCTTAGAGGTAAAATTTCTTGCCGGAAAGTTGAGATCTTTCGAGCCTACCAGTGAGACTTCTTGCCGGAGACTTCGGATTTCTACCGGTGAAATTTCTTGCTGGAAAGTTGAGATCTTCTTTGGCTTCATATTACCAGCGAGACTCATAGAATGGTCATGAAAATCAAAGAAGAATTATAAAAGGAATCTCAGAGGCCATAGTTTTACCCAAAAACAAAAATCCTTTGTATTGTACACAGGGATGATGGTTTAACCAAAAGAAAAAGTAAGGTTGATGGTGAGATGTCAGCTTTGTTCAACACTTGGTCTGATGGAGTGGATTTTGTTGATATCTCAATATCTTCTTTTGTACTTTTGATGGGTTGCGTGTAACTCAAGATAAGTACCTAGTCTTCCTCTCTACGATGGGGCATGAATGAGCTTGGATATAGCACATTAGTTTGTTGTGTGTGTTTTACCTTTTTCTTCTTTTTGGAAAAAATTTTAGTGTGTTTAAGAACCGGTGAACCCAGGAACCGATCCCCTAAACGGTTCTATGCCCGGTCCGGTTTTCAAAACAGTAATTTGAACCCTAAGAGGATGAATTTTAACCATAGTTAAGGGGTGTCAATAAGGATGTGGCGACCTCAAGGACATAACCGTACTCCATTGGAGTGCCCATTATATATATGACAAAAAAATTGGGGGGGGGGGGGAAATTATACTAAAAAAATTTGAGGGGCCCACTATATTTCATACTACCCCCAATAAGGATTTCCAAAAAAAATTTGGGGGGGGGGGGGGGGCCATGGCCCCCTCTGGCTCTGCTCCTGCATACCAGAGACAAATGCCTGGAGATCAATCAGAACAAAAAAGAAAAAATACGACATGAAAAATAGAATTAGACATAAAGTTGTCATTTGTTGGTTGGTCATCTGGAAGTGGGTTCTTCGATGGGATCCGTTTTTAGCGAACAACCACGTGACCCCAAGTTACTCAATGTATCTTCATCAGCCAAAAGGTGGATGATCTCTTTACCCTCAGTTCCTAAAACAGCAGAAAACAGGAGATACTGGCGCCAAAATTGAAACCTAAGAGTCTCACTCTGTAGGATCACCCCAATTGTAGTGCCAACCGAGATTCCTACCCGTTAGGATCTCGCCGGCCGTATATCTATTTTCAATAAGCTCATTTTTGTAAAGTTTGTTGTAACCACCCATAAAGGACTCTCTACTTCTATAAATCAACACATTCTCACCAAGGAAAGTGTGGTGAGATTTCAACAATCATACGATCGGTAGAAGAGGCATTATACATCTTTTAGTTTTGATGAAATTGTGAAGAAGGATGAGCAGAAACATGAAGAATTAGGTCGCCTAGGCTGATACCATGAGAAATTAAAAATTCTACCAACCGTATGACTGTTGAAATCCCAGCACATTTTCATTGATGAGAATGTATTGATTCATAGAAGTAGAGAGTCATTCCTTTTTTTGATCGGTAAAAGCAGCAAAATATATATATATATAAAGCAAGAAAGAGGAAGCTACATCCCCAAGTTCACCAATAGTAAACCAGGGGTGGAAAGAACTAGAAAAAAAAAACCAGAGAAAGTCAATACCATGTAAATGATGAGTGATTCCTTTATGGGAGGTTACATCTAACTATACAAAAATGAGCTTATAAAAAATAGTAATATATTTAGGATCTTAAAAAATAGTAATACAACCAACGAGATCCTAACGGGTAGGAATCTTGACTGGCACTAAAATTGGGGAGATCCTTCAAAGTGGGACTCTTTGTGTTTCCATACATGTGTAGTGAGATCAATGCTCTTCTACAGAATGGTACACGGAGTTTGGTTCCTTCTCATGATCTCATCACAGTATGACTATTGCTGGAAGCAAATAGGTCTTCACATTAAAACGTAAGGCTGATGGGTCCATTGATCGTTACAAAGCCCGCCTTGTAGCAAAAGTTTTCAACCAACAAGAAGGGATTGACTATAGTGAAAGATTTAGCCCTGTTGTCAAACCGTGTACAATTTGTACAATTCTAAGCATTGCCATATCTAATGGATGGCCTTTTCACCAACTTGATGTCCAAAATGTCTTTCTTCGTGGCATTCTTGAAGAACTGTACATGACGCAACCAACGGGATACTGATTTGCACTTCCCGAGTTATGTTTGCCGCCTACATAAATCTTTATATGGGCTTAAGCAAGCACCTCGTCATGGTATCATTGGCTTAATACCTTTCTTCATGATATTGGCTTTATGGGCTCCAAGGCCGACCCCTCGCTCTTCATCAAGTGCACTTCACACTTCACTATTTCTATGCTTGTCGACGTTGATTGCATTATTATTACTAGGTCTCACAGGTAGTATTTAGGAACTTATCAGTCCACTTCAGACAACATTTGCAATCAAGGGTTTTGGCCCTTTAAATTATTTCCTTGGCATAGACGCCATTGGAATTCTAATGGACTTTTCCTCTCTCTCAACGAAAACATATCATTAATCTCCTTAAGAAGAATTAGATGGAGAAGGCCAAACCACATGCCAGTCCAATATGTAGCCAGTCCAAGCTCTCCAAGTTCAGTAGCTCCAGTTTCTTTGATCCTACTTTATATCGAAGTGTTGTTGGCGCTTTGCAACATTTGATGCTCACACATGGTTCAAAACCCAAAAACTCGACTCAAAAGTTAGCCGGGTTGAATAACTTGGAAAACTCGAAAAAAAATTGGCTCGGTCCAACTCGGAATATATATATATATCATCAACATACTCAGATATCAACCCACCAAGAACGTCAAATTGTTCTACTTTAAAATTAGAAAAAGAATTTAAAATAGATAGCAAATGGTGTAAAAGGGATACTAATTCTCCCCATGATAAAACTAAAAGAGAATGGATCAAAAGAAAGTTTAGTCAATAGACAAAAAACACTATTTTCTTAGCTTGGTTCGCAAGGATGAAAGAGTTAAAGCATCACATGTACTTTTTCTTATTCTTTTTACATTATGCTTATGAACATGAGATAGACATGAATGATTATCCTTTTGACTAAGGAAGCTTTCATATTCCAAATGATCTCATCATAGATGTTTTACAAAAAAATAATAGAGTACTTGGTTTCCCTTTATTCTCAGGCATAACACAAAACGTTAACACTAGTACTTCCACACCAAAAGATATTAGGAGAATTATGGAAAAAAACAATTTTACTAATGTACATCTTATTAAAACATTAGGTGAACAAATGCCTAAAGTAGAACACCTTATTTCTATAGAAACAATAGCCAACACCAACGTATCCCAAACAAGTTTCATTAAAGACTATCATATTCCAATTTTTTTCTCAAGACAGAATGATACACCCTTGTTTAGTACTTACAAGATACTTAAAAAATTTATTAAAGAAATGAGTCAGGAAAACTCATATCCAGATTTGATGCTAGACTTAAGGAATTAGATACCCAAACAAATACGATATCCATAACAGAACAAGGAATAGTTCATGAAGCCCCACAGAAAGATTCCTCATCTCACTGGCTCACAGTCTCAGGTCATAGAAATAAACAATATTATTTAACTTGTTTGAAGTCTTAAACTCATACAAGCAATTCTCTTTCAGTCCCTGAGTTTTCAAAGTTGTAATCTCCGGTTATAATCGTTCCAAATGGCTGACCAACACTTCAGCAGTATTTCTTTACAGTCCGAAAAAAACCAGAAATATGTTTATCCATTTCCAATTTTTGGCCTATCCCCACGAGAACTTTGCCTTTTAGATAATCTATGGTTTGCAAAATCTTTAAACTCCTCAAAACATCTTACCAAAATAGTTAAGGCACACTGACATCATTTCCTTACATCAAAATATCCAACTAATTTATTATTACCTTCTACTAGTCAATACAATCCTAATCAAGAGTTAGACCCCACTCCAGACCCAAGGATTTTACAACCTCGTTTTGGTATATTGCGCTTTATTCGTTTTAAACTTCAAGATGTCTCTAAATTACTTGTTGAAATTCAATATCTTATTAACCAAAAGGTCCCTTTAGCACAAACCAGATGGCTTTCAATCTTTGCTTCCTTTGAAGCTAATGACTATCATGTTCCCGGATTAGAATTAGCTCATGTCCATCCTTATAACTATGCTATCATACGACAAGATATACCTCAAGAACAAAAAATTTGGCTTTTTGAAAATGGGTTCACCCGAGGAATTCAGGGCGAGGGATGAGTTTGAACACTGTAGTTAGCCTAAGGTCGGTGGCTTTGTCTAGCCGAAGGAGCCCGTGGTGTGTGCAGTAGGAGTTAGGCCGTGTTGAGCCGCTTGCCGTTGTAAGTCACTTTTTGTCATTGGGCATAGATAGGCAAAAGACGGTAAACTTAATCCACCCAGAAATTCCTTAAGTCTAGCATCTAATCTGGATATGAGTTTTTCATGACTCATTTCTTTAATAAATTAATTAGGTATCTCGTAAGGACTAAACAGGGGTGTATCATTTTGTCTTGAGAAAGAAGTTGGAATATTATAGTCTTTAATGAAACCTATTTGGGATGCGCTGGTGTTGTCTATTGTTTATGTAGAAACAAGGTGTTCTACTCTAGTCATTTGCTCACCGAATGTTTTAAGTTCTACATTAGTAAAATTGTTCTGTTCCATAATTCTCCTAATATCTTTTGGTGTAGGAGGTTCTGTAAGATTTGTTTTTTCTTTTAGAGGTGCATGTGTGACCTCAGTACTACTGACAAGATATTTAAATACATCAAAAGGGGGATGTACTGCAACAATGCTACGATTATCACTTAAAGTCCATTGTTTTCTAGTGGAAGTACTGGTATTACTAGTATTAACATTTTGTGTTATGCTTGGGAATAAAGGAAAACCAAGTACTCTATTATTTTCTTGTAAAGCATCTATGATGGGATCATTTGAAATAAGAAAGCTTCCTTGGTCAAAAGGATAATCATTCATGTTTATCTCATGCTCATAAGCATATTGTAAAAAAAATAAGAAAAAGTACATGTAATGTTTTAACTCTTTCATCCTAGCGAACCAAGCTAAGAAAATAGTGTTTTGTGTCTCTTGACTAAACTTTCTTTTGATCCATTCTCTTTTAGCTTTATCATGGGGAGAATTAGCATTTCTTTCACACCATTTGCGATCTATTTTAAATTATTTTTCTAATTCTAAAGTAGAACAATTTGACGTTCTTGGTGGGTTGATATCTAAGTATGTTGGTGATAATTTCAGGGAAGTATCGGAATTAACTGATTTTCTTTCTGTATAATATGATCTGGAATAGGAGGATTTTTAACTCTTGCTAAATTAGTATTCTGTATAGGTGATGATCTAGATGGAGGTGTATAAATGTATTGTGGAGGCGTGTATTGCGGAGGCGTATTTTCTAGATGTATTGTACTAGGAATAGAAGAGCAAGATGCTCTGGAAGACTATAGTTGTGGTAAATTAATGTGAGGAAACCTAAGTTTTACAGATCCATCAATGTAACTGATAATTTGTTCTATTTCTTCTGTACTTACTACGAGAGGTTGGATTTCTTCAGTTAATTTCTAATCTGTAGGAAAGTCAATTTCTTTCCATCTTAATGGTCTAGGAATTATTACATTAGATGTTCCTATATTAGTTTGTAAGAGAATAGTTTCTCCTCGAGGACTAACTCTGAGAACCTTGGGATCTAAGGTTGTATTCATTACCTTATAATGAATTATAAACTATGGTGAACGGTTTTGATCCTGGAAGCATTCTAATTTTGTCTGTTTTAACATTTAAAATTAAGGCTTCTAGAATATTAGTTTCTGTAAGATCTATTGAATAATTGGGGAAACAATTAAAGTATACCGGTCCTTGTCCTAAACTAGCTTGAATAGCTCCTAAGAGTGATTATGTAAAGTTTAAGTGTCTACAGTCTTTAAGACATAAAAGTAAGACAATAAATGAATAAAGAAAGCAAATTACCAAAGAGTGAAGACAAGTTAAATAATACAAGTTAAACTATTTATATTGATGATGTTTTAATCTTTTCCAATTCTATAGATCAACATTGGAAACACCTTAATATATTTATCCAGACTATTAAATATCATGGCCTAGTCCTATCCGCCTATAAAATTAGTTTATTCCAGACCCAAATCAGACTTTTAGGTCATAACATCTACCAAGGTACTATTATCCCTATTGATAGATCTATACAATTTGCAGATAAGTTTCCAGATGAAATTAAAGATAAAAACAGTTGCAACGATTTTTAGGAATGCAGCTTTCAATAAAATCCTCACATGCGACCATCTGCAACATAAAGGGTGGAGGATGGCCAACTGGTGTTTTATGTGCTTTCAAGCGGAAGAGTTAGTGGACCATTTGCTCCTTCATTGTCCGTTTGTGTTTGGTATTTGGGGTTATTTCTTTGCGCGATTGGGTATGGACTGGGTATGCCCCTCTTCCTTTTGTAATTTCTTATCTAGTTAGCACAGGTTCAGTGAGGATGGAGCTAGGGAGGCCCTTTGGTCGGTACTGCCAGGGCCATATCATGGATGATATGGAAGGAGAGAAATCAGTTTTTGAGGACTCCTCGACGTCTCGGTCCCGTATTTGTGCTCGTATTCGGTTGGTTGTGTTGGAATGGGCGGGCCTTCAATTCAATGGGGCGGAGCCTAGGGCAATTCTGGGTTGAGTCTTTGTATTGGTAAGGTTCTAGGCTTAGAGCCAAGATGGTTTTTTATGTTCTGTTGATTTGAGTTCACTTACTTGGAAACTCTTGTCTGCTTTGCTTAGTGTCTTGTATCCTTGCTTCCTTTTTAATATATCTTGGCTTGTTTACCGATAAAAAAAAAAAACGATTTTTAGGAAGCCTAGACTATGTTTTAGAATTCTATAAAGACCTTAGTCAAATTAATGCTCCCCTTAGTCAAAGACTCAAGAAAGATCCTCCTGCTTGGTCTCCCGAACATACTAAGATAGTCAAAATAATAAAGTTAAGAGTTAAGACCCTTCCATATTTAGTCTTAGCAGACCCCACAGCTTTTAACATAGTAGAAACTGATGCCTCCGAATTAGGTTTTGGTGGTATTCTTAAACAAAAGATAAATGGATTAAAACAAATTGTTAGGTACCCCTCAGGAACTTGGAACTCAGCCCCGCAGAACTATTCTACTGTTAAAAAGAAATTTTATCAATTGTTCTATGCATTTCTAAATTTCAAAACGATTTACTAAATCAAGAATTTTTAGTCAGAGTTGATTGCCAAGTAGCCGAAAAGTGTTCCACAAAAGGATGTTAAAAATATCGCTTCAAAACAAATTGTTGCATGTTGGCAGGCTATTTTATCAGATTTTGATTTCAAGATAGAATACATTAAAGGAGAATCAAACACAAATCACAAACCAAACTATCTCCAACAATATATATATATATACCAATTAGGCAAGTACCAATTTTCTTGGGCCAAATCTCATCTCATGGAGTGCTAGAAAATGGGAGACAGTTTCTAAGTCTAGCATTGAGGCAAAGTATTGTGATTTAGCCATAGCCATAGCCATTGCTGAACTTGCCTGAATTCAGTCTCTTCTTCAGGAACTTGGTATGCCCACTTTATCATCGCCGATTCTTTTAGTGCGACAATCTTAGCACTACATTACATATCTAACAACTAATCCAGTTTTCAACACACGCAACAAACATATTGAAATTGACTATCATTTTGTGGGGAAAAAGTCACCAACAGAGATCTTTGATATGCGATTTATCTCCTCCAAATCAATTAGAAGATATTTTTACCAAAGCTCTCAGCTCTAAAGAACTTGGATTCCTTGGAGACAAGTTAACCGTCCAAGATGGAATGCTTATCTTGAGGGGAGCGTATGGATACACAAAGAGTCCCACTCTATAAGATCTCCTCAATTGTTGTGCCAGCTAAGAATCCTACCCATTAGAATCTCGTTGGCTATATTCATGGTTTAAAAAAAAGCCGAAACTGATACGTATCGGGCAATACGTAATGGTTTCAGTAGGACTGGATACCATATACCTGAGTTGTAGATGTATTGTTAAGAAATAATAATACTCACCCGAAACTATTACATATCAACCAAGTCCTATGATACGTAAATGTTTTGGCGTAAGACTTGGTCGATGTTTTGAGATAAAAGGGGTTACTGTGAACCCCTAAAAATACCCCCCACCCCCAAAACTCCTCTTTCGTTTTCATCTTGCTCTCTACTCATTCTAAGCCCTAAGCCCTAAAACCTAAAATTCTTTTGATATTTGTGAATAAAAACTTGATTTGGACTTTAAATTATCGATTTGAAGTAATTTACGCCAAATTCTTCATTTTGGGATAAACTCGTTTTGAGCGCTAAATCGGGTAAGTTTTCTCATTTTTTATGCAACCCACAATTAGTAAATGCATGTAAGTTTCATGGATTTCACTTGAAATCCATGAACATTAGTTGATTACTTGATTTAGGTTATTCGGATTTTTTTTTCTCTATTTTTTAAACTAAGTACCAGTTTCTAGTTATTTATTGGGTGATCTTCATATATATTTTTTGTTTTAAAGATTGATATGTTGATATTGTTATTTTAAGTAGTATTGCTTTTTAAAAAAATTGTAATTTTATTGGTGTTTTAATAACTATTCGTATTATAAAATGCTATTAAACAACTATTAAAAATTTAGAATATCATTTTATTTTTTTAATTTTTTGTGATTTTTCGGAAATTTTTCTACAAAAAAAAAACTCGAAACCAATTTCGGTTGGGCCTGAAACTGAGTTTTTAATCCTTGGCTGTATTGCTTTTTTTTATAAACTCATCTTTTGTGAAGTTAGTTGTAATCCTCCATAAAGGAAGGACTCTCTACTCCAAAAAACAATACTCACCAAGGAAAGTATGGTGAGATTTCAGCAATGATACACTTGGTATATATATATATGGACACGTGTGGTGAGATTTCAGCAATCATACAGTTGGTAGAACTTTCAATTTCTCAGTCCCAATAAATTTATGGACACGCAAGGAAAGGAGTGACTATTCCCACTAAAAAAACCTTTCTTTTAGGATTAGTAGTTATAACCAAGAGTTCTATGCATCCCTACACTCTCTCTCGAGAGGTCATACATCCCAATCATATAGACTTCATTAGATTTCTAATTAGAAACAAAAAATCACTGTAACATGAATCAACAAAGACTTAAGAGAACTTAAAAGACTGATAAAACTGATTATTCAGAAACATTAACTATCTCAGAAACATCAAATTACTAAAACAATAAACAGAGTACCTGGCATCAGATTTTGCTAAGACCTCATCTGGATATTTCCGTCGATATTGCTGTTTCCACCGAAACCTACAGAAAGGGAATCCAATATCAGATACTGTCAATGATAAATAATCTTATGGTGAAAATTTGAAGATCTTCAATCTGTAAAAACCATTTCTCTGAATAATCGAAGCCCTAATCTTCCTAAAAAGAATGGGTGAAATTTAAATGAATAAAAATTACGAGAATTCTTGAAATGCGTAGATTTCAGGATCAATCTTCGGAATAACGACCGGTAATCTCTCGAACAACACAGCAGCAACGATCTTATCGGAATTGGATGTGCAGAACCGTCTTGCTATCAGAGATCGAGACAACAATGTGAATGATTTCTGCATTTCTCGATCAAATTTTAAGGGCTTTTCTTCAAGTCCTGTGTCCGGCGACCTACAAAAGCCCTCCTTAAACCCTAACTCGGTGTACCCCAAGTCCCCAGCCTGTTCCTCCGATATGCGAAATATTTGTTATTGCTGGACCAAGCCCAAGGGTGTCAATGGGCCGATTTAAGGGCCAAATCCAGCCCCTTGATACCCCTAACCAAGCCTACCCAATGCTTTTGGACTGACATGCCCCTATCACTGGATCAGTCTCCAATTTCTTCTTCAAAAATTGAATCTTTCATTTCATATTCAAAATTTGAATCTTCATTTCTTTAATTTTTTATTTTTTTGTTGGTAAAGAGACATATCATTAGTTTGATGGGATAATTACAAAACCAGGATATGATGGGGGAAGAAATCCTCTCATTCTCGTCCTCTAGGGAAAGAGAGTTGATACTCAAATTCAAAGCTATCTGAGCTTGCCAGTGAGCCTCCATGTTCGCTTCGTGCCTAACAAATTTGAAGTAGATGTCGTCAAAGCTAGATCTCATACTAAGTATAGTATATTACCCAGCAGAGCTTGGATTTCCCAAGGGACTTGATTGTTACCGTGGTTGATGAGATCCACCACAACTCTAGAATCGGATTCGATAATAATCTTGCTCCTCTTGGATAAGGCTTCATTCATACCCAGTCTGATGGTTTCAATCTCAGCCAAAAGAGGAGAACCTCCGTATAGGGATTTTAACGAGGAGCCTAAACATTTGCCTTCATGGTTCCGAGCTGCCCCCGTAGCCCTACCCGATGGAAGAGCGGCACCATCCACATTCATTTTAATCCAAGGGTGATCCGGAGGAGTCCACACTGTTGGGATTCAAGAATAATAATGTTAAAACAAAACAAGTTTATTCAAATACTGGATCTAGACCATGCGATAAATTTTTTTCTAGAATTCATAATCAAAAGGGGACACAGATTAAAAGAGATGATCTCATACCTTTCGCTGGAATTTCCCTATTCCCTTCACGGTGTGACACTGTGTTTCTCGGCGCTTGAGAGGGATGAGAGAGTCTTCTCTTTTCTCCTTAGGTCTGATTCAATGGGGCTTCCAATTGACGTAAGAGAAAAGAGGGACCCCCTCTTTGCTTTATATACCCTTGGAACCCTACCCATCATAAGATCCAAAGGTTAAGAGGGATCACACCAAAGATCTAACGGTCGCCAACCCTGACCATGTTGTTAGCTTTAATAACACTTAAAGAGTCCCTGTTTGATCACATCTCTTTAGTGGGACCCATTATCCTTAACATTCTCTATTGACAGCAATATAATCCGAGTTTTGAAAACTAAGGATTGCGCCAGACCACATGAGTTTTTATTTAATAAGAAAAACCCTAACAATCTCCCACTTGGTCCAAGCAATCCTTAAATAAAATAAAATGACTCTTCGGATTGAACAACCTTAAAAACATGAGTGGCCACTCTTTTAATTTTGAAAAACATTGCTGTCGAGAATTAAGTGTTCTTTAACTGTCACTTTGATTCAAAAGCACCACTAACGGTGATCATGGAAGCATTTAGCATCTACTAGTGTTCATTTACTATGATACAAGCCACTCCATGGTCAAACAGCTAGTAATACTAATGTTTCAGAGCGGTTCTTTATGGTGGCAAGGTATGGTGTGATATGGACTATACACAACCTTATGTGATCAAAAATGTGTACATCCAAAAATTGTCCACGCTACATGCATTTAAGCATATGCATGTCATTCCGATACTTTACGGCAACCGCCATGTGAAGTCCATCACCTTGTATCCAGAATGAAGGCCTCAAACATGGTGCCCAACCATGTTCAGCCCAAGCAACTTGAGAGCTTTGTGCGAGGCTCTCGGGCAAACCTGACATCAATGACATCCGTCATGTGAAATCCATCACTTGATGTCTTTACCTTTTGCACGTGCAGTTCAATTACATGACTATAATCAAATGATGCATCAATTATTTAATTTACATAACCATAACATATCAATATCTGAGAGTGTAAAACAATGACATGTATATCATATAAATGTCTGAAATATAAAACAATGAATAATACTCCCACTAAATAAAAGAATCAAACGATTCTAAAAGGTTCCATAATAGTGACAAGTTCTTTAAAAAATTTCTGGTGGAGAGTTTTTTACTTAACGGGTTCACAATCCAAACATGCAACAACACAGAATCTGATGAGGATTTCAAACTATCTTGAAATCAAGCAAAATCAGAGTCTGAATAATTTTTTAAATTTCTAGTTCGATATATCTCTTGTAAACTAAACTGAAATCCTATGAGATAACTCCAAACGTCTAGAAATATGATTTCTGGTAATCTTGATATCCAAAATATAAATTAAAAACCTGCTCCTACTGACCTTAACATATGTCTGATATTAACAAACATACAACAAGAATGATATAAAATATGAGTCCAAGTTTAGCTAATAAAGATCATCCACTAATATATTACTACCAACTGTTTGAAAAATATGTCTGATGGAGAGTGTACTCCCCTCAATGATAAAATTAAACTGTATCCAATCCAATAATATCTCGCCTAAACAACGGCACAATGAAAATAACATCTAATAGTAAAAACCAGAAACAAAGTCTAATACTAATCAGCAAGTTCTAACAGACTCTAATACTGTTGGTGTAGAGTTCTTCAAAAATCAGCAGCTTATCAGCCTTGGCGCTTCGCCGATGAATGAACTCCTTTGTTCTTCCTGCACCAATCCTTATATTTGAAACAGTTTCTTTTCATGTGACCTTTCCCTTTGCAGAAGAAACACTCAATCTCCTCTAGTTCCTCAGTATTATCATTTCCCTGAAATTGATGTCCTGAACTCTGTCCTAAATTATGACCTGAACTCTGTCCTGAATTTTGTCCTTGCCTGAAATTTTGTGAATTAAATTTATTGAACCCTTTATTCTTAAAATTCTTCTTACTACCAGAATTCACAGCCAAGTTCGCATACTCAGCTTTCCCACGCTTCATGCGCTCTTCTTCACTAACGCACACAACTATCAGTTCATGCAGATCCCACTTCCTATCCTGTGCACTGTAATTAACCTTAAAAGCATCAAATGATTCAGGAAGTGAGGCTACAGCCAAATGCACCATGAGGTCATCCTCAATTGTCAACCCAAGCTCTCTAAGAGAGATAATTAACTTAGATATCTTCAAGATGTGCTCCCGAACATTTCCAGCACCATCATACTTCAATGAAATCAGTTGAGTCAAACAACTGTACTGACGAGACCTAACAGATCCCATAAATTGTTTCTTGATAGTCTCAAGAAGAACCTTAGCTGTATCAGCAGCAGGAATACCACCTCTGATGGCTTCTTGAACAGAAGCCCTAATGATCATCATGGCCATCCTATTGGCCTTCTCCCATTTCGAATACAAAGACTTATCTGAATCTGAAGACTCAGTAGTGGGAGTAACCGGCTTTTCCTCCAGTAGGACAAAGTCGTAATCAAGGCAACCAAGAACTATATCTAGCTGCATCTTCCAAGAACTATAGTTTGAACCATTCAGAGGTTCAATCCCAGTCAAATGTTTCTGAACAATAGACCCATCCATATCTGAAAATGTCAATGTTTTACTATGTTATGGTATGTCTAACAAATTATTGCACAAATTATAATAATTTTCTTTATACTTGTCCTTGCATGACTTTATTTAAGCTTTATGATTCTAATCCGGTCTTGGGGTTAAGCCGGATAGCTAAAGTGGTTTACTTTAAAATTGCCTACTTCCACTTTACGGGACAGGTGGGCGCATCATCTAATCACACCTTTGGGCAAGAGATTTCGACATGCAATTCACCCCCCAATTGGCAACAATAGTCGCGCACAGAACTGATCTATCACATATTGGATTGATTAGGACACTTCCACACCTTTGGGCAAGAGGGTTATCCTTCTCTCACCGCCACGCACAAATCATTCTGCCCCACTCAGTCTACAAGAAGTCCCTAGACACCTTTGGGCAAGACTAGCTATTCAATATAGGTGAGTGCAAACTTGCAGTCTAAAAGAGATTGAAATCCCTAAATTCGAAAAATCATAACCTCCATAGGACGGTCACCTTTGGGCAAGACAATCTAACTTACTTCAGTTATGCCCATTCGAATCACTGCCTTACAGATCAAACCTAAACCCCATAGGATGATCTAACTTTAATTCTTGATATTAATTTTGGGTAAAAGCATCAAGTTTTTCCTTTATTTAATGTCAAAATCATAGGAAAATAATATTCATGCACTAAAACAGCTCTTTACAGTTCTCAGAAGTCAAAATGGACCCCAAAAACAGAATCAGAACACCCAAAAACCTCAGGAAAGGTCAGACACTCGTCCTGGACGTGTGTTGGGGACGTGTCACGCGCAGGAGACACTCCCTGCAAGTGTCACGCGCGCCTCACGCGCAGGTAGTGCGCGCCACGCGCTGGATGTGCGCTGCACGCGCGGAGAAACCGCTGCACGCGCACGGGATTGCGCTCACGCGCGGTCTGCGTATCACGCGCATACGGTTCGACGGTCTTACGCGGTCCGGTCTGGCATCGGGCCGGTTCTGGTTCGGTTCATTCAGCAATCCGGTTCGGCTTAGCTCCCAGTTCGGTCGAACCGGTTCGGTCCATCTAAACCGGATCGGATCTCATTCGGTTCGGGTCATACCCATATGGGTCGGGTCGGGTCAAAAATATTCGGGTTCGGTTTGGGTCAAAACCTACGGATCGGGTTACCAGGTCGGTTTGACCCTCGTGAGTTTGTCTTCCTAACCCGGAGACTGTTTTTTTTTTTTTTTTTTTTTTTAAACCCTAAACCCGTATACTGTTAACCCTTTGGTGGGGGCCATACCGGTCACCTCTGCGGCTGCCGCCGGTGCCAAACCGACGGCCACCCACCGGCGATCAAAACCCTACTGCCGGTATCCTCTGCCGGCGACGGACGGCGGCGGAATCGCCGTCCAACCAAAAACAGCCAAAAAAAACCCTTTTTTTTTTTTTTTTTTTTTTTTTTTAATTTCTGAAAATTTCTTTGCTGTTAACCTTTAATCCGATTCACTCGGATCCTAGATAAGATTATTAAAAATCCAAAAATTTATTTCAAAACCAATTAAAATTAATTATCAAAAATCCGAAATCAATCTCTTTATCTTATTTATCTTTAAATTTCTATTTCTCAATTTCCTTTAATCCGAATCACAAGATTAATTAAAAAATTGATTATTTGATCCGAAAATAAATCTCCACTTAGATTTGATTATTAAGAAAAATTAATCACAAGGTCAACCCTGGGCTCTGATACCAATTGTTGGGATTCAAGAATAATAATGTTAAAACAAAACAAGTTTATTCAAATACTGGATCTAGACCATGCGATAAATTTTTTCTAGAATTCATAATCAAAAGGGGACACAGATTAAAAGAGATGATCTCATACCTTTCGCTGGAATTTCCCTATTCCCTTCACGGTGTGACACTGTGTTTCTCGGCGCTTGAGAGGGATGAGAGAGTCTTCTCTTTTCTCCTTAGGTCTGATTCAATGGGGCTTCCAATTGACGTAAGAGAAAAGAGGGACCCCCTCTTTGCTTTATATACCCTTGGAACCCTACCCATCATAAGATCCAAAGGTTAAGAGGGATCACACCAAAGATCTAACGGTCGCCAACCCTGACCATGTTGTTAGCTTTAATAACACTTAAAGAGTCCCTGTTTGATCACATCTCTTTAGTGGGACCCATTATCCTTAACATTCTCTATTGACAGCAATATAATCCGAGTTTTGAAAACTAAGGATTGCGCCAGACCACATGAGTTTTTATTTAATAAGAAAAACCCTAACACACACTTCATCGGACACCCGACCGACCATTGCATAAGTATGGATAGTTCTGATTTTGCAACGTTCCTTCGGCAAGCAGGCAGATCCAAAATTTCGGAGGCTAGATTATTAGCTTTGACAATGGCTGACCAGGGGTATGGAGGAAGGCATTTGAAAACTGCTAAGTTACGGAGGTTCCAAATTAAATGCTCCATAAGACTAAACTAATGTGAATTCCCATCTCCCTCTGGCCTGAACTGAAATCAGGGTGTAGAGTCCAACCCTTCCACCAGTTGGAGAAAGATCTAGGGGGCTATCGGGCATACGAAGTGATAGATGTGACCCAAACCAAATAGCTCCTGCACACGGGCAATTGATAAAGAGGTGAACGATGGTTTCCAAGTCCGACTGACAAAGAGGACATAAATCTGGAACTTTGATGTGTCTCCTGCACAGATTAGCATTGACAGCAATTGCGCTATGACAAAGTCGCCATAAAAATAATTGAATCTTGGTAGGGAGGGGAAGCTTCCAAATAAATTTCCACTGAACCTCGGTCTCCTGGGAAGAAGAACTACTAGAGGATGGTCTGTCTGCCTCCAAGACTTGCTTAGCTAAGTGAGTTGTAGAGCTAACTCAAAATATGCCATTTTTGGAGAAGTGTCAAATGAGCTTGTTGGGGGCCAGCTGGCTGATTGGAATTTTCCTTATCTCATGAACAAAATATGTATAGAATAATCTTCGAAGCAGAGGGATACACCATTCGCCCGGGACTTCATCAATTAAGGAGGATACTTTCCTCGAATATGTAGATGCCCCCAGGGCTGGTCTAAGGAGAAAACTAGGTTGATTAGGGACCCAGGGGTCATGCCAAAGCCGCACTGAATCACCCGACCCAATTTTCCACCGAATGCCTCTTTGGAGAATACTCTTACCTGCCAACAAATTGTGTCATCCCCACGATGCTTTACCACCTACTTTAGCATGCAAGAAGTCCCTGGATGGGAAATAAATCACCTTTATAGTCTAAGCCCATAGGGAATTGGGGGACTTCAAGATGCACCACCCTTGCTTGGCAAGTAATTCCAAGTTAAAAGCATAGAGGTTCCAAAAACCCAGCCCGCCTCTGCTTTTGGGAAGACAAACTTTGGACCAGCTAAACCAGTGAATCTGTCTCTCTCTGGACCAGCTAAACCAGTGAATAGTATCATCATACTATTTTTTAGCACATTAATAGAGTATCTTCTTACTATTTTTCAGTATTTTAACATAGTATCATCTTACTATTTTTCAGCATATTAACACAGTATTATCATACTATTTTTCAAAATATTAACATAGTATTATCATACTATTTTTTTCAGCATAATATCATAGTGTTATCATACTATTTTCCAGAATTTTAACATAGTAATATCATACTATTTCTCCAAATGGAGTAGAATATACTACCATACTTACTCATAAACTTCATTCTAACTTGCCATTTAGAATAATATCATCAAATATGACTTACACTTTTTCAGAGTCCTAAGTTGGATCAATCGACACCTTTTTCTTTCTTCTTTATTTCTTTCTTCCTTTCTCTCTTTCTTCTTTCTTTTTCCTTTCTTTCCTTTTTCTCTTTCCTTTCTTTCTCTCTAATATTTCATGGCTTTGCACCAAATTGAATGAGCATCAAGGGTTGGGCGTGGGGTCCTTATATAGGCAAGAGAATTGGTCTCTAATAAATGTGGGTTCATTCCTTTATTAGTTAATGATTCATGCACTTCATAAATTCCATGAATCATTTAAATTGGGTTTAATACCCTTGATTAAGTTCATCATATCTAAGATACATGAATCCTTTAAATATGTACCCATTTAACCATAGTTCTCTTTCTAACTCATGGTTAATTATCCTTAATACATGTATATCTATAATTCGATATTTAATTAACCAAGTTAGACATATTTTTAACTCATGGCCTAACCATGGTTGGAGTGTGGTATCTCCTCATTCCATGAATCTTTTTAGTTTGTGTTAACTCTATTCATGAACTCATCATAATGAGGTTTATGATCCATCCCCTTTGTCTAACCTTTCTTTACTTGAGTTCATACCCTAGGGTTACCTCAAAGTGGGCGTGGCCATTACTCATGTTATAGAGTTTGAGTCTATCATCTTTATCATTTGGTTTATGAATACCAAAGTGCTAGGTGGCACTTGATACCCAAGATGCAATCTTGTACTTCCATTCATAGATGATGATGTGTGGTGATCTTGCCACATGTCATCATGATTAGCTTCTTACTTAAGTGCTTGACTAAAGGTTTAGTACCCAAGTAGGTACACTTTTTCCAATGTCTAAGGGTCAAGACCCTATTAAACATGTTCATGCACTTAGTGTGAACAAAAAGGGCGTGAGCTTTATCTTTGGTAGGAGATTGGGGTTCTACTCCCTTATCTCAAATTAGTTCCTTTGTTTCATGAACTTAATGATGGTGCCATGTGGCACTTTGCCCCTAATGAGTTAATCTTGATTGCCCATCATTCTATATGATTCTTTGGATCCCATGATTAACTCTTCTAGTTAATCTTGTAAGTTCATGATTAAACAAATCAATAACTTCTCCCTAATACTTGGACGTCCCCCTCTTTAGGATGTTGTCATGTGACACTTTGCCACATGCTATAATTCTAGCTAATGACTCATTTTTAATATATATATGCATTAATATAAGGTTTAATACATAGTATATATCCATATACTTTAAGCAATTATTAAATCATATGCATAAGTAATAATATGAATTTCCCAATATTAAATCAAATATTTAATATTTTTATTTCTAAGAATATTTGGGTCATCACAATATTAGTCAGGATGTGTGGTTCCTCTAAATTGGCTTTAGGAAAATCAGAAGATTGTCTGTGAAGAACAAATGGGTCAGGATGGGGGCACGTCTAGCTAGCTAGCTAGATTCCACTGATGCCTTGTTCTTGGTTAGATTGGAGAGTGCTTGATAGGGCGTCCGCGCAAAGAATGAACAAATACGGGGACAGAGGGTCGCCATGTCGAAGACTTCTCGAGGGAGAAATAAAACCAGTTGGTTGACCATTAATCACAACTGAGTATGAGATCGTTGACACGCATTGCCGGATCATCTGAATCCAATTGGAACATAATCTCATCTTCTCCATAACTGAGTATAAGAAGCCCCATTCGACACTGTCATACGCTTGAGTTAAATCTAGTTTAATTGCCATGCGGCGGTCTAGCCCTCTTTTATTCATCCGAAGGTAGTGGTTGACCCTGATTGAAAATGTCGGGTGTATCCTGCATTCACTAACACATTTAAAAAGACAAGGCTTTAATGTCCTCCTCATATGTTATATAGAGCAGTGATTAGTAGACTCGTGGGTCCGCTACTTAAGTTACCGCGTGTCCTCATGTCCCTTTTAGTCCCCAGTTAATCCTGGTTAAACTTCATTAAATTGAAGTTAAGATTTTTTTTTTGATTTTTAAAAATTAAGATTGAATTGCTTAACCCTAACCCTATGTTTGGTTGCCGAGAAAATAAGTGAAAACATGGAAAAAAAAATTAGACAAAACACAACTAAGAACTGTATTAAAAATAAAAAAATTACCTTTCTTTTCCATGTTTTTACCTATTTTATTGGCAACCAAACATAACGTGAGGGTGAGTGCAGCTACACTTTTTTTTTCCTTTTAAAGTCACTTTGGTTAAGGAAAAGACGTGCTATTGTCTTCCGTTAAGTGAAGGATACGTTGTTTTTTCGACTCATAAAAAGAGTGTTGAAAAAGAAAGTGTTGCTAGCATCTATATATAAAGAGCAATAATGTAGAGACCCAAAATTTAGTTCCTTAGCATTGGTGCCATTTACATGAAATTCTTGAAATATGTGTCCGATGTTAAATACATGTGTTCCTAAAAGATGAATTAAAAGGGATGCCTTAACATACCCTCAACTTCAAGAAACCATAGTTTTGTCGCCGCAATCGGAATCAAATGATTCTTGAATTTTTGGAAAGGTATTGGAACCCTCTTCAATTATCATTTTTCTAGATTCTTAGTCAGAGTTAGATTAAAAGTAGGACTTCTGAAACCAGGTCTGCTGCAAATCTGGGCTGCTGAAATCTATTTACAGACCAGTCAACTTTAGGGGTAAATTAGTCTATGAATAAAGAGAAATTAGAAATTTTTCAAAACATGAAAGTTGTTCCCCTTCGAATGATGGTTCCAACGCAAGTTGAATCGTCAAATTTCAATAACCGAGTCAAAGGTTATGAACAAAATATCGAAGGCAGTTCCGAGAAAAAAAAAGGGGGGGGGGGGGGGGGGGGGGGACCGATCGCCCACCACCGGCGATCGATCGCCCAGAACGGGATTTTTTCCGAGAAAATATGATTTTTGACTTTTTTACCTTCCCTAGGATTCCCAACATTATAAATACTCCTTATACTCGTGAATTAGGTTTTCTAAGGCCTTCTAAACCTAAAAAAAAGTGACAGAAAGAGGTTTTGGAGATATCCAAAATGAGAGATCAAAGGCGTTGCAAGGAAAAATGACAAAAAGGCTTAGATCCATCCAATTTGCAAGCGTTTGATCGTAGGAAAACGATCGTAAAAGATAAATATAACTTTCTTCCTATCAATATAGGGATTTTTAATATAAACATTATAAAAGAGATAGATCTAAACAAAAACAAACAAGATTAAGCATGATTTGGATGTTTTAATCCTTTATGAAAAGTACACATGATGTTTGAGAGTGTTTTGAATCATGAATCTCTAATAAAAAAATACATATGATGATTTGAGAGTATTTTAGATCATGATTTTCTTGTGGAAAATATACCTGATGTTTAGAAAGTAATTTAAATGATGACTTTCTTATAAAAAATATATATATATGATGCTTAGAAAGTGTCCTAAATTATAGTTTTTCTTGTGAAATATATTGATGATGTAAAAGATATTATTATAATTTTTATTATTCATATTCAACAAGAAGAAGGGGAATGAATTCATGATTATATATGACGGAGAATAGAGGAATGAATAATGGTTAGATTTGATGGAATGATTATGAGTTTGCCTTGAAATTATGATATGTTATAAATTAGGTTTCTATGAGATTAATTTGATTAAAATTATATATATTGAGAGACATGATAAATAAAATTGTCTCTTATTGTATTCTCAAAAACTTGATAGACTTATATTTTATGTTGATCAATTATGAGAAATTCTGCATATTTAAATTGGTGCATGATTCGTATTCATTATTATTTCACTCACACTTATTCACGAAATTAAACATGTACGAGCACAAGAATAAATAAGATGATAAGTATTATATAAGTACACAAGAACACGAACATGACTACATGATTGAGTTTTGCACTGATCGAGTACCCACAAGCCTAAGATCAAGGCAAGACCAGCCGTATATACCGGCGAATGTGTAGACAAGCCAATACACCGGATAATGTGTAGACAAGCCGTATGCACCAGATAATGTGTAAATCGTGTTGTATCTCGAAAAGTATGGTATATGTTAATCTCAACCCAATATATGAGGTAGAGTTATTTTAAGTTATTGCATAGTGTATGCTATTTGATTTATTCACGAAAAAATAAATAGAACAAGGATGCTAGTGTCTGACTTCAAGACAAGTTTTCAAGGGTACTAATTATCTGGCTTCAAGAAAGATCTCAAAGAAAAGTAAGACAAGTAAAAAAAATAAGACAAGAAAGATAAGCCAAATCAAGAAAAAAAAAAGTCAAGTAATAAAACAAACAAGATAAGTACAAGTGAGCACATGAAAGAATCGAAATTGAATTATGTTTCCGCACTCTGAATTATTTATATGATTACTTGTCATGTTAAATTTCAAATTATGTTTTGTATTAAAAATTTGTTATATTGTTAGCTAGAAATTTATATATACGCGGGGTAACTTGTTACTTGGCCGATGACTTTTGTTGTCGGTAGGTTCGAGATTTAATAATTGTACGCAAGAGCCCTGAGTTGAAGAGGAGTACGTAAGGAAGATCTTACAGGTGATCATCCTGAAGAGGAACAGGATTTCGATTTTAGTTTATTAGAAATTGTTTAAATTCTAGAGGGATTGTAATTAGTTTATTATGTTTTAGTTTTTAAATTGAGATATTTAATTTTGATATGTTTAATTAAAGAGTAGAGTCACGAGGATGATTCAGATTGTGTTGGTTCAATTTAGTTGTAGTCTTAATTGATGTTTAGTTGATGTATTAAATGTTATTCAATTGAATAAATTTTTCAGTTCAGATTTTTGTATGCCTTTAAAGCTCATTAATTGGATTAAGTCAAGTAAGTCACGTGCCAAAGTTCTCAATTCTCCTAGGGGGAATTTGGAGCGTGACAAAGGTGGTATCAGAGCAAATGCATTAGGTCACATAGGGCTAAGAGTTGTCTAACTTGGAACTAGTGTTATTTTACTCTAGGTCTGATACCAGAGGCGGTATTAGAGTAAAAGCTTTAGGTCCGTATGGGATAGTTTTAGGAGCATGAGGATTAAAGAGATTCACCAAGATAAAAAGTGGATTAGTCTTAAATTCAAATTGATGTCACGACAAGAGTGATGTCATTAGGTTCAATAGAACTTAAGCTCGTTTTGCAATCGTATGCTAATGATAGTTATTTGTATGTTGTTATGTACTATTATTTGCTATTATGAGTTTTGTATAGTAAAGTAAATAATGATGTGTTAGGATGAGTGGTTTCCAAGTGAGACTTATAGGTTATTCTTAAATTTGGACTAGATACCGACAGAGCATAAGCATTAGAATTCTTAGGGTCACTTAGAGTTTGATACCATGATTGAAACAAGGCATTAGACTTTAGAAAAAAAAGTCGTATTCCCAGTATAGACTAATCACTTAATCTTTGTGTATAGCAGGTTGATTTCAACCGAAGTTAGCGTCTACTTTCGGTAGAAGAACTAAAAAATTATATACTTATACTATTATGTGTTGTATTGTTATGAGTTATGTGTTGTGTGCATATTATATGTTATATGCTAAGTGAAAACCTATGCTTGTTGAATGAGTTCCCTAGTTAGACTCATGGGTTACTGTAGTACTCAGGCTAGAGCCTATCATATGTGTGTGTTGACAACCGATTGATATGCCATTTGTCATGTCTTGTGTTATTAGGTTCAGTAGGAAATTGTCTCTCGAGTGAGACTATGGGTTCGCTTTTGTCTTACAAGTCTACTAGATTTAGAGTCATTACGAAACTAAAGACTTAGGTTGAAATATATGTGTTATTATGTGTATTCTGTGTAAATTCATCTATTTAATTATACATCTTCTATCACAAACAAACACAAGTCTCACATCATGGTATGATGATTAGTCTATATGAGTTCATGCATACCAATGACTATCAGGGACTCCGAAAATAATAATAATAATAATAATAATAATAATAATAATAAACATTTAGGTTAATTAATATATTACTGGTATACAAGAGATAAGAATAATAAAATAAAATAAAATGTGAAAAATAGGAAAACAAGAGAATCTGATCAACTTTTATACAACAAGGACAGACATGTGATTCCTTGCGGGAAAACGTGAAGGCACAAATATAAATAAATAAATAAATATATATATATATAATTTTGGACAAGTTCGTGGATGTTCGATACACGTTTCTAAATACAGATGCGCATTAATTCTGCAGTACGTTTTAGACCAAATGCTCAGTCCAAAGTGATAAATGTATTATATACTCCAAAAAAAAAAAAGTTTTTGCCTCAAAAGTATAAAAATATTATACACATAGCATAAGTATCATACATCGCATAACATAAGCATCATACACCTCATGAGCATCATCCATAGCATAAGCATCATACACATCTCATATGCATCATGCAGATTTTATAAGCATCATACATGTCACAAAGTTTCAAAGGATTTTGCTTTAAGAACTCGAATGTATAAACTATTCATTAGTCTTAGTCTTAAGCCGGTTAATGTCTTAAGTATGTAATCAATGAGTACCTTAACCGAGCGTGAGAACTTAGTTTCGCTAGAAAAACAAGTTGTATGATTATACTATTATGTGTGTACTTGGAGGAACACGATACGCTTATATAGATAATATATGCTCAATGAATTGTTAGGAGCTTAATTTCAAGTTATACTCAGGTTTTGTTATTACTCTCAAGACCTTCGTTATGATGCACAACAATCCAGGTTGCTATTATCAAATATTATTATTTTCAGTATGAAATCTCTATGATGATTGTAAATATGCTATTTTATTATCATACTTGAAACATAACATGTTATATAATATATGATTGTGCACCCGATTGCAACACATAGTTATGTATAAATTTTATTCACCCTACTAATCAATGAGTACTTAAAACAGGTTTTAACCGACACAATTTTTGACACATTCCTTCGTTACAAAAAAAAAATTTGTTACTCCAATTTATAGTGCAATTATCACGGTTAGGGTATACTATACTTGTGTTACCCGGATTGGAAGACATTAGTCGCTAAGAGACAAAAAAAAATTGTTTTCATCATTAATCGCATTTATGATAATTGTCTTGGTAATCACGTTATAAATTAATAAATGCGCTGTTAATTGTTACTAATTATTGTGTTATATACTTAAAATAATTATATGAAATTTTTTTTTTATTAATAATAATAATTACATGAAATTCTTTTGAGTATAATAGGTAAGAACTCCTCATTTATAACTAAGTGACTGAGAGCTCTATCCATCCAAGGAGGTTATCTCAACCGCCTCATCCGACTACATAAGACAAAGTCTTTGTCATCTCAAAATAAATTGTCTAAACATATGATGATATGATGCAAGGTACTTCCTACCCTAAGATGACCTTAAATGAAATGTCTTAACAGAACAAGTAAATTTGGTGCTACTATATGATTATTATATTATGTTTAATATGAATGTATGCGATAGATATTTGTACTATACGAGTATGTGGCTTGTACACTTGATTGACAAACTTAAGAAAACTAATTCGAGAAAAGTACCTCATTTGGTTGTTTTAGGTAAGTAATTTCGAAGACGAAATTTATTTAAGGGGGAGGGGGAGGATGTAGAGACCAAAAATTTAGGTCATTGGCATTTGTGCCATTTACATGAAATTCTAGAAATATGTGCCCGATGTTAAATACATGTGTTCCTAAAAGATGAATTAAAAGGGATGTCTTAACATACTCTCAACTTCAAGAAACCACAGTTTTGTTTTCGTAAATCGGAATTGAATGATTCTTGAATTTTTGGAAAGATATTGGAACCCTCTTCAAGGTTCATGTTTACCATGTTTCCAGATTCTTAGTCAGAGTTAGGTTAAAAGTAGGATTTCTAAAACCAGGTTTGCTGCAAATCTGGGCTGCTAAATTCTATTTACAAATCAATCAGCTTTAGGGGTAAATTAGTCCATGAATAAAGAGGAATTAGAAATTTTGCAAAACATGAAAGTTGTTTCCCTTTAAATGACGGTTCCAACGCAAATTGAATCGTCAAATTTTAATAACTAAGTCAAAAGTTATGGCCAAAATACCGAAGGCAGTTCCAAGAAAAAAAAAGGGGGGGAGGGCGACCGATCGCCCACCACCGGCAATCGATCGCCCAGAATGGGATTTTTTTCGAGAAAATATGATTTTTGGTTTTTTTTACCTTCCCTAGGGTTTCCAATATTATAAATACTCCTTATACTCTTTAATTAGGTTTTCTAAGGCCTTCTAAACCTAAAAGAGAGTGAGAGAAAGGGGTTTTGGAGAAATCCAAGCTGAGAGATCAAAGGTGTTGCAAGGAAAAATGACAAAAATGCCTAGATCCATCCCATTTGCAAGCGTTTGATCGTAGCGAAGTGATCGTGAGAGGTAAATATAATTTCTTTCCTATCAATATAGAGATTTTTGATATAAACATTGTAAAAGAGATAAATCTAAACAAGAACAAACAAGATTAAGCGTGATTTGGATGTTTTAATTCTTTATAAAAAGCATACATGATGTTAGAGAGTGTTTTGAATCATGAATTTCTTATAAAAAAATACATATAATGATTTGAGAGTGTTTTAGATCATGATTTTCTTGTGGAAAATATACCTGATGTTTAGAAAGTAATTTAAATGATGACTTTCTTATAGAAAATATATATATATATATATGATGCTTAGAAAGTGTTCTAAATTATGGTTTTTCTTGTGAAATATATTAATGATGTTAAAGATATTATTATAATTTTTATTATTCATATTCAACAAGGGGAAGGGGAATGAATTCATGGTTATATATGACGGAGAATGAATGAATGAATAATGGTTAGATTTGATGGAATGATTATGAGTTTGCCTTGAAATTATGATATGTTATAAATTAGGGTTCTATGAGATTAATTTGATTAAAATTATTTATATTGAGAGACATGATAAATAAAATTGTCTCTTATTGTATTTTCGAAAACTTGATAGACCTATATTTTATGTTGATCAATTATGAGAAATTTTGCATATTTAAATTGGTGCATGATTCGTATTCATCATTATTTCACTCACACTTATTCACGAAATTAAACATGTACGAACACAAGAATAAATAAGATGATAAGTATTATACAAGTACATAAGAACACGAACATGACTGCATGATTGAGTTTTGCACTGATTAAGTACCCACAAGCTTAAGATCAAGGCAAGACCAGTCGTATACACCGGATAATGTGTAGACAAGCCGTATACACCGGATAATATGTAGACAAGCCGTATGCACCGGATAATGTGTAAATTGTGTGATATCTCAAAAAATAGGGTATATGTTAATCTCAACCCAATATATGGGGTAAAGTTATTTTAAGTTATTGTATAGTGTATGTTGTTTGATTTATTCACGAAAAAGTAAATAGAATAAGGATGTTAGTGTCTGGCTTCAAGGCAAGTTTTCAAGGGTACTAGTTATCTGGCTTCAAGAAAGATCTCAAAAAAAAGTAAGACAAGTAAGAAAAATAAGACAAAAAAGATAAGTCAAATTAAGAAAAAAAAAGTCAAGTAATAAGACAAATAAGATAAGTACAAGTGAGCACATGAAAGAATCGAAATTGAATTATGCTTCCGCACTCTGAATTATTTATATGATTACTTGTCATGTTAAATTTTAAATTACGTTTTGTATTAAATATTGTTATATTGTTAGCTAGAAATTTATATATACGCGGGGTAACTTATTACTTAGCCCATAACTGCTGTTGTCAGCATGTTCGAGATTTAATAATTGTGCGCAGGAGCCCTGAGTTAAAGAGGAGTACGTAAAGAAGATCTTACAGGTGATCATCCCGAAGAGAAACAGGATTTCGATTTTAGTTTATTAGAAATTGTTTAAATTCTAGAGGAATTGTAATTAGTTTATTATGTTTTAATTTTTAAATTGAGATATTTAGTTTTGATATGTTTAATTAAAGAGTTGAGAGTCACGAGGATAATTCAGATTGTGTAGGTTCAGTTTAGTTATAGTCTTAATTGATGTTCAGTTGATGTATTAAATGTTATTCAATTGAAGAAATTTTTCAATTCAGATTTTTGTATGCCTTTAAAGCTCATTAAATGGATTAAGTCAAGTAAGTCACGTGCCAAAGTTCTCAATTCTCCTAGGGGGGATTTTTTGGGACGTGACAAATAATCTCCTCATTACTCCACACCCTGGGAATAGCCCGTGGTAGGTGTCAATGAGCCGAGCCAACTCGGCTCGACTCGAAATAAACCGAGCTTGAGCTTTTACTTTGGGCTCGTTGAGCCGAGCTGAGCCTTAAAAGTGATTTCGAAAAATAAACGAGCCAAGCCTGAACATTAGGTGGCTCAGCTTAGCTAGATTAATTTTATAAATTTAGTATACCTTTTTTTTTGGTAAAATATAGTTAGTATACATAAACATAATTATTTATGTTTAAGTTTTAACTCAAGCTTTCACGTGAGTCACATGACATCCCAGAGAAAAAAATGTCCTTTTAATTTTTTTTAATTGAGTTTAGTGCTTATCAATGTATTTTTTTTTTTTAAAATTATCGAGCTGAGCCAAGCTGAGCTCGAGCTTAACGATTTGTGAATGAGCCTCAGCCTCTGTAAAATTCAAACGAGCCGAGCCAAGCCTGAGCATCTGTAAATTTCCTACGAGCCGAGCCCGAACAGTGCCCAACTCGGCTTGTTGACACCCCTAGGTGTATCCCTTCCTTACGAAGGAGGTTCCGAGTTCCATTCATGAGAGGGTGAGAGTGAGTTGCACTCTCCACCCGCCTTTAACTTAGAATAGATACTGAGTTGCTAATCGAGGTTGCAGCCTAACCATGTGTCTCATACCAAAAAAAAACTATAGTTAACAAGTTTTAACTCTTGTGAATAATTTTTTTCCTTCTAAATACTAAGGTTAGATGCTTTAATCCTAAGGATTAGTGAATCTTAATCGGAGTTAAAAAGGGACACGTGGTAAGAAAAAAGGGGACGAGACTCCTTCCTCAACTCCACGTAGGGGCGGAGCCAAATGGGGCCAAGGGGGCTGAATCCCCCCTCAATTTTTGGAAAAAAAATATTTGTATTGCGGGCATAGTCTGGAGTAGGGACGGAGCCGGGTGCGGAGCTACTAAAGCCCCCCCCCCCCCTCCTCAACTTTTGGAGAAAAAAGAAAAAAAAAATTTATTTAATTTAAGAGGGTATAGACGACTACAAATAGACGAGATAACCCACAAATTAATCCTTCAAATTTCAAGGGCTACACCCCCACACCCACAATGTTTTGCCCCCTGAAAGAAAATCCTGGCTTCGCCCCTAGCACCATGTGGTAAGAAAAAAGGGAACAACCTTCCTTGGCTCCACCAGCATGGAGGTAATTATTTCCTATATATATATATATCCAGGGGCGGAGCCAAGAATTTTTTATTGGGGGGGCCAAAATACATGTATAAAAAAATTTAGTTTTGAGGGTATGGAATTTGAGGGTTCGAGGGCGTAGCCGCCCAGGAAAACTTTTTGGGGTAGTTTTTTTATTTTGAGAATTTTTTTTCCCGGTAATGTCTTTGAAGTCCCATGTGTCCCTATTAATACCCCTTAATTGTGGTTAAGATTCACCCACCTATCCTTGGTTTTAAAAAAAAGGAAAATGCTAGTGAGACCACAAAGGGCCGAGACCACACCGAGACCGTGCATGTGATGCACGGATCTCAAAATTTCAACAACAGATTTAATGAAATTTTGAGATCCGTGCATCACAAGCACGGTCTCGGTGTGGTCTCGGCCCTTTTCGGTCTCACTAGCAAAGTCCTAAAAAAATATATCAATTTTTTTTTCGATCCCTAGTTTAAAATTCACTAACTCCTAAGGTTAAAATTATTTAAATATTTTTGTCAAAAAACCAAGGATAAGTAAGTGAACCTTGAGATGGGGTGAATTTTAAACATAGTTAAGGGGTGTCAATAGGGACATGTGGCAACCTCAAGGGCATAAGGGGACTCAATTGGGGGCCCACTATATATATGACAACAAAAATTGGAGGGGCCACTATATTATATAGGAAAAAAAATTGGGTGGGTGGGTGGGTGGGTGGGGGGGGGGGGGGGGAAGTATACTAAAAGAATATATTTTAAATTGAGGGGCCCACTATTCATACTACAACACTAAAGATTTACAAAAATTTTGGGGGGACCCCGCCCCCTTATATATTCTGTGTCACATCATTTTTTTTACCTTCTCCCAGTCTGTCACGTGTCTACCTACTTTCGTTTCTAAAAGGCTTCGGATTCTCTCTCTGACCCGTGCTAGAGAGATGCTCTCGGGCCACCACATTGAAGCAACAAGTAGAGGGAGAAGTCATTTGATTTCTCCATTGATTTTTGACTTCTCCCCATTTGATATAGCACTCCCTTTATCTCATCATTTTATCACCATGTGTCAAATGAAAGGGGGAGTGATATAGCACTCCCTTTATCTCATCATTTTATCACCATGTGTCAAATGAAAGGGGGAGTGATATAGCACTCCCTTTATCTCATCATTTTATCACCATGTGTCAAATGAAGGGGGGAGAAGTCAAAATCATGGGCCCCATGAAATGACTTCTCCCTTCACTTGTCCCTTCATTTGTGGTGCACGACTGAGAGAATCCAAAGCCTTTCTAAAAACCAACTATCTATCCGGTTTTCCATTCTCTCGAACCATCACATCCTTTTGCGCATAACCACTTTATCCATTTCTTCACCCCCGGACAGCAAGAGACGCACATATATTCTGATTCTCCTTTTCCTTTCGCCAAGTAGGACTTATCCTATCACATATGACACATGTCTAAGTCGTTTTCTTTCTTCGGGTCTCTTCCCCGGTTGCAACTCAACAATCCAAACCGACATGCTCCTTTATCTTCGAGCATCCGCTTCTAGAACCATCAAGTCCTTTTGCTTACCTAAACAAATATTTTATCTCTCCAACTATCGTCTTCATAAAATATCTCTTTTAGTGTCTTCAAGGATTGCAATTTCAAGGTTGTCTTCAATTTACTCAGGTTAGAACATTTATTCACCTGTCATTCTTCTACTCATTTACCTGTTTTGTGTACTAATGTAATTTCCCACACAAATTAGAATCCTTTAAAAATTTTGCTAATCACTATTCTTCTCATTTACTATTACAATAGAATCTCCTGAAAGCAACACGGATTATAGAAAAACTATGAAACCTAATATAGACAGAACAATCAGAGCATAGCAAAATTCTCAGTTAAGTGTTAAAATATGTAGCTTTGTCCCAAATTCAATCCTTCTTTTTCCAGTAACAAAAGAAAAAAATTATCGGCGTTGACAGAAGAATTTAAGGCGGTAACACTACTCTCCCACGACGGATGTTGGATATCACAAGAACCATATTGTAGTTGGGCATGTGACATACACATACCTCACTAGGAATAGCCATTATTCTTCTTAACGAACTGTTCCTCATCGTCTTCTTCATCTTCCTGAAAACCCTTCGCAGATATCATCATTTCCCTGAAGCCCTTATTTTTCTGAGAGGCCTAATATCTTACTGCACCTCTTCTTTAATCCTCCTCCACAAAAACCATTCTCCTCGATAATCATGGGCGAAGAGCTCAAGTCCCCATTCGAAACTGATCCGACCCATTTTCTCATCTCAGCGCCAACATGGGATGCCGTTTTTCGGGGAAGAACACCTTCGAGATTGATGTAAATGTTGAATTTATATCATAAATCCTTGCACAAGTTAGACAAATAAACAACTGAATAGCGAATATATATATATTTATAACCGAATCTCACAAGTTGAGAGGCGCTCGAAAGAGAGTCTTTCTTAAAGAGAGTTGAAGTCTCTCATGTACAAGGGAAAAGCAGCCCTACCTCTGGGATACAACTCAACTTGAATTCAACCGACCAATCCCTACGAGTTTGCACTACTCGGCGGATTGTGGTGCACCAAATCTCTTTTAGAGTATGTCCGCAAAATTAATTCAAAATCCATTAAATTAATTTAAAAAAATTCACAATAGATTAATTAAGTTTATGAAAAATCCATTTCAATAACATAATTAATCTATAACATTGAAACATGATTTTTAGTCCAAAAAATCATTTTCGAAATTAGTTCATAAAACAATTGTTTAATTGAAATTCAATTAAATCACAAGTTAAATACATTTATTTAACTTAACAAAACCGATTAAACCATTAATATGTTTTAATCCAGAGTTTAGGCCAACCATACAGTTTTCTGCCATGATTTGGCAGCATAACGGTATATGGACCGGAATGATCCAATTGGTTGAGTCTATTTGGTTCATCTCAATTCGATCAATCAAGTTGATTTAGTTCATAAATCAACCGGTTAGACTATCTGTTAGAAGGGTCCATTAGGACAACATTAAACAGTCCAATTTAGCCATTTCACGTCGATCTGTCAAATTAGTTCAGTCCGAAGACTAACCAGTTAGACTGATTTGTTCGAGTGGGTTAATCATATAGACTACCAAAGAGGTCAACCTTTTCAGGTGGCCAACATGATTGGGCTACATGTAGCACCAATTTGTGATTAATCATTTCTGGAATCACACACTATTCTGTTCAATTGGATCTAGTCCAATCTGAACAACGAATGGGTCTAGGTTCGACCTTCTCTAGTTGAACTAGGTATGGAGGTCTTCTTCCTCCTTGGACTGATCTGTCTTCTTTATTTGGATGGACTGAAACTTTGGTTCTAGGCTCTGTATGCAATCCGGCAGAGTTTCTGGGCTCTCTATTTTGTCTGGTGGGTTTGAGCCTTCTCAAGTCCTCATTATATAGAGCCTCAAGTGGTATGACACCTTTTCGTTGGGCCATAACCACCCAAACTACCCACGGTCCAGATTCATTAAATCTAACACTCTAACTGCTACCCGATGGGTTGCATGGATAACCCAGGTCCGCCAACCCACATGGGTCAGCCGAACCCACTCAGATTCGTGTGGGTCATATCCACATGGCCCGTCGCGTGTCTCCCTGAGAGCACACAATCTCGGTCCATCTAACCGACGACCCCGATCTGATCAAACAAAAGAAAAAACGACCAATCGCGATGATGCGCAAGTGCAAAGTGTAAAGTACGCCTCATAGCGTCCAAAACCCATTGCACACCGCTCATTGTGCGTGTCGAAGATAAGGTCTAAAGTCAATGAAAATGGGAGTCTCCTACACTTAAAATGAGTCTCCTACACCACAAGATTATAATCTAAAAGAATTTTAAAACACTTAAAAGAAGAAAACTTTCTTCTACTTTTCCGATGTGGAACTATGTTTTCAAAAAGAAAACATACTAGTAAAATAAACTTGTCTCACAAGGAGATCAAGCTTCAAGTCACCCCAAAAGCAAAAACACCTTACTTTTGAATTAAAATAAGGATCTTTTTAAAACAAAACTAACATTAGAGACTAAAACATAATATTTAAAATGTTTTGCACAGGCTTTTAAACAATTTAAAATTAGGTTCAACGGTAAAGAGTAACTACGGAAACAACTCAACAAGAGTTCAAATTTCTCAGCCGGTTTCGTAAGCCATCTGAGTAGTCTCTTTCATTTCCTTCTCTTTTGCCTTACGGTTATTATCTTGCCTTCTCCTCTTCTTCCCCTGTCCTCTTCGTGAACCAAGTGAAGATGACATCATAGTCCTTGAGATCACCACGTGTACCTTTTGATATCCCTTAACTGTGGTTATGATTCACCCACCCCAGGGTTCACCCACTTATCCCTGGTTTCTAGAAAATATATTTAAAATATTTTAATATTTTTTTAAGCCATGATTAAGAAAAAATAATATTTTTTAAACAACGATTAGAAAGAATTAATATTTTTTTAAAAAAAAACAAAGGATAAGTTGGTGAATCCTAGGGGTGGGTGAATCTTAACCACTGTTAATGGGTATCGAAAGAGACACGTGGTGACGTCCGAGGCGTAACGTGACTCCCTGAGTCCGGTTATGAGGATTTCATTCCTTTTAAAAAAATATTAACCCCAATTGTTAAAATAACCAAAGTTGTTTTTTAACATTTTTTTCCAATAAATCAAGGTTAGTCTATTGGACCCTAAGGGTTAATGAATCTTAACCAACGTTAATATAGGTTACTGTAATCCGGTCTTCACTTGAACTCTCCCGAGTTCAATAGCACCCGCATGTCAACCCAGATCACAGACTAACCCATATTAACTGTAGTTAAGATTTACTAACCCTTAGGTTTCAACAACCTAACCTTGATTTTAAAGAAAAATATTAAAAAATAACTATGGTTAAGAATTTATAACCTTTAGGTTAATATTTTTTTAAAATAAATAAACCCTCAACGATTATAACCGGATTGGAGGAGTCCATTACTTCCCTGAGGTCTCCACAGTTCTTAAACAGTTCCTAAACAAAGAAGGGGGTTCGTGAGGATGGAAGATATATAGAGTGGGGAAGGGTGTGACATACGATGTGATCGATATATTAGAAAAAACCAACAAAAAAATACTTGTGAACTTTGAGCATCCACACTGATGCAGTTTTGATAGCAATTGCTAACAGTTGCCACGTGGGATATATTCTCATGATAACTGACAATGAAACAAAGCTACTAGTTTATTGTTTCGTGTTCTCCAATGTTGTACACATGAGCTCGCTAAACCATCGCCACATATCACAAACCTTCTAGCGTCTACACAAGTTAACAATGCACTAACTTACAACGTTGGAGATGATGTTGATTTGGTACCTCCCACCACTTACACAAGCAATGGTTTAACAACCATCGTTGTAGATGCTCTATACACTGTCATGCAGTCCCTCGCTCAGGCTCCATAAATTATGAGACCCCTTTAAAATAAGATAAAATGGAGTACTTGTGTCAGACTTTTTTTGGTGAAAGTATTTGTGTCTGACTTAAAAAATAAGGAAAGTAGATACAATACTCAACAGGTCATACTAAATAATAAAAATTAAAGTATTTTTTGATAGCATACCTTTGGTGGGTTAGTATGTCTTCAATGAGATCCATTACACCCACATCTGACCCAACTCTTCTTATATCTTTTTTTATTTCTATGGTTAGTGTAGTTAGTATAGTTAGTATTTGTCCATGGCCCATGGGTATAAGATTATTAGATTATAAAGTCTAACATTAATAGTTAGGCTTAGAGGTGGGTCATAATTTATAATTTTTTTGGAGCCTTTTGTTGTATTACAATTTCTTCAACTTCGTAACACATTTAAAATCATATACATCTATTCTATTACTTAATATATACTAAGACATAATTAATATTCTCCTTTTGCCACATAGGACTACCATCTATTGACACCTGTCAGGTCAAACCATGTTACAATCTTTCATACCTTCTTCTATTCATTTTGTCATTTATATTTGTACTTTTAGATTTTTTTGCAATTTTTTATGACATTATATATTGTGGATAATTGTCTCTTATTAGACATATGATGTATTATACTTAAATAGAATAAATTGATCATATTCTAAAATTAATAAACCCACTAACACTTTGATATTATTTTTTATTTTTTTTTTCTAATTTTGAATTTCAGAAACGGAATGAATTTACATGCAATTCAAAACGGCAACATACGATTGCGGCTATTCACATACGGATGGGGTTGCTCACTTACAACAAACACGACTATATTTTTAAGTATCATTTTGATAAAGTGGAGAAACAAGCTATACAAACAATAAGTAAATATTTTATTTTCTTATTATAATTCTGACACGACATCAAATTAAAATAACATCATTCAGTTTTAAATGTGACAGGACGAAGATTACTTATTGCGCGAACAAAGACATATAAATGTATAACCGATCTATATTATTTTTATTTGATAATTAATTATTTATTATCAAATATTTTCAAATTCTACCATTTGAATCTAATTCGACTACTACTTTTTAACAATATCGTGTTGGCTTACAAGTGAGACACATATTGAAAAAATGGTCATGCATAGCTAAGTACCGGTAAGATCACTAATTTTAGCATATCTTTAAATTTTAATGTGTCATATTTATTTTTTTTAACAAATTATCTTTACACATTGAACTTCGGGACAAAATTGGATATAAATATATTAAAAAATCTGAAGCAGATATTTTTCTAACTTTTATGTAAATATAAATTGATGAATTTATTTATGTATTCAAATATTAAAACATAAACCTATTAACTATTCAACATAATTATACTATATTTCCAACATTTTTACAAATAAAGAAAGTTATGTAATCACAAAATAGATATACAAAATGTAGAAAGGCGTATTGGGTTAAGCAGGATCAGCTAAAAACATTTCAAGGTACTACAATTGATTACTTATTTGTACATTCAAATTATTGCGATATCAAACATAGTAATAATTTCTGTCTTATCTTATTTTTTCAGATTTAATGCAGTTAAGAAGAATACTTACAACATTATTTTATGTTTTACAACATCATTCATAATTAATTAACATATTTATTATTGTATATTCTTAGCATATCTGTAATTGTTTTAATTTTTTGACATGTTTATTATTGTATATTCTCAACATATTTGTAATTGTTTTATTTTATGTACGTGTGGTTTTATTTTTATTAATTATATTTACCTTCTACCTACACGAGTATTTATACATTTTTTTTTGTTGATTTTTTTTATCAGTTTTATTGTTTTACATTTCATATCAAATTTTTTGCCCGTTCATCAGAACGGAGTGCAGTGTTTGCTAGTGTATAAATAGATCAGCAGTCTATGCATATCGTAAGCCATTTCGCTCCATGCATAAATAAATTAGTAGTCTATATATGCATATCGTAAGCCATTTCGCCCCCCATACCGAACGCACCATGCAAAAATGCTGGACAATTATTTTCCTTGTAACTGATGGACTTGATCTTGGAAGATCTCCAATAACTTGTAACTGAAGAAAGTAGTTGGGATGCTTTCAAACTACAGAATTTTGGGACTATTTTCTTGTTTGCCTTTGGCTTTTTGAATAATTTATCAGATGCTCCAAGGAGCATTGAAAGTGTTGCTCCTTAACACTCTACGCCGCACATGCACCGGCCCCCCATAACTCAACAATCCAAAGTCCAAACTGCTCTGATCATCGGAATAACGATGACGTCCACGGTTACGATTGTAGGGAGCATTGTTCTCAATGCTCATGCGAGTATCATAGATATACTCTTACTTCAATTTATCAAGGAATATTACAAAAGAATATGAGCAAGAAGCAAGGTATATATATGGAAATGGATAGAAATCTCCCAAGTCAAAATTCCAGATCGTCCTAACGGTCCGATGCTTTGACTTTTTGTCAATATTTTCTACCAGATGTTTTCTGACCGTTCAATGCGATGAGAATAATGCTGAAGTTAAAGACGTTGGAGGAGTGGGTCGCCGTATCTTTCTTGCGTTTTTCGTAATCTAAATGGTGACTTAAAATTATTCGACTTTTCAACATTTCTATCCCATCACGCGATCCCCATTACCATCATTTCATCTCCAATCATCTTTTCTTTACTAAAATGCCCCCATATTACATATACATTGATAAGCATTAATCTAGTAGATAACTTAGATTAATATATATCATCAAGAGCATTAAGGTAGTATAGCTCTATAAATACCCTTAAACTGCAACGGATCCCTACGGCTCAAGAATCACCAACTATGGCCCAGGGTGGAATGTTTTGGGGTGTGGTGTTGTGGTGTGTCTTGGCTGGTTGGGTTGGACTAGCCGCGGAGGATGACGGGTTGTGCTTGTTGGCTAACGACTACCAAGATGCGCTCGAAAAAGCGATCTTGTTCTTCGAAGGGCAACGTTCCGGCAAGTTGCCATCGGGCCAGCGAGTCAAGTGGAGGGGAGACTCTGCAATCTCAGATGGGAGGCCAGATAATGTATTATGACACACTCATACATATGTATTAATGTATATAAATTATGAACATAGAGATGTGTATAGGAATAATGTTAATAGATTTCGAGACATCTTTGAGGACACACCAGCTCGTTGTCCCAAGACAAAATTAGACTTCATGTGTACAATCTACTGTTAAACTGGGTCTCAATAAGGAGCGAATTTGACAAAACATGCCTATCTAGTTTCATTTCCTAAAGCCAATTTGAGCCTTTCGATCATTAGACACATTTTTGTTCACTCTTTCATTCACTATGGATGAATCTTTATTTTTCATATTGTAAGCCTTTTTATTCTAATTAAGTTTCTTCATCGATATAAAGTTTAATGAGGTTGTTGCAGGTGAAGTTGATTGGTGGATACTATGATGCCGGCGACAACGTCAAGTTCGGGTGGCCGATGGCGTTTAGTGTCAGCTTGTTGAGTTGGGCTGCCGTCGAGTACAAGACGGAGATATCTTCAGCCAACCAGCTTGGCCACCTCCTCTCGGCGATACGCTGGGGCACCAATTTCATATTGCAAGCTCATACTTCACCCACCACACTCTATACCCAGGTCATCTCCCCTTCCTTAATTATATGTATATCCGCAAATATAGGTGAATTCATGCATATGATGAATTTTGTTTATAGGTGGGGGACGCAAATGGCGATCACCAATGCTGGGAGCGGCCGGAAGACATGGACACACCTCGAACACTCTACAAGATAACTTCTAATTCACCGGGCACGGAGGCAGCCGCGGAGGCTGCCACTGCTCTTTCTGCTGCCTCTATTGCATTTAAAGAGACTGATTCCAACTATTCTACGAGACTCTTAAGTGCATCACACTCAGTAAGGACTTGAATTAAGGCCAGTTATGCCCACCAAAATTTTAAGGCTTGTTCATCTAATTAACTTGTCAAAAATGTTTGTTCAGCTTTTCGAATTTGCAGACAAGTATAGAGGATCTTACCAAGGTTCTTGCCCTTTCTACTGTTCCTACTCGGGCTATCAGGTACGAATTCAAGTCCAAGGAACATGAAATACAGTCTAATGAGGATTAGTTTGTAGCTTATATATTGTGCTTAAATTGTTAATAAGGATGAGCTTTTATGGGCCGCTGCTTGGCTCTACAAAGCAAGTGCCGACACCAAGTACTTGAGCTATGTCTCCAACAATCAAGGCTGGAGTCAGGCCGTCTCGGAGTTCAGTTGGGATAACAAATTTGCCGGAGCTCAGGCGTTACTAGCAAAGGTATCATTATCCTTGATGTCGTCACCTTCTTGTGTGAAAAGAAAAAATGGGTTTTTTTTTTTAATATAAAAACTAACTGTGAACAGACACACCATGGGAATAGCCCAGTGGTAGGTGTATCCCTTCCTTAGGAAGGAGGTTCCGGGATCCAGGTTGTGGCTCAAAAAAAAATAAAAGGAGTGCTAGCTGCAGTCGCATTTACTACTCCAAATTTTTTCCATAGACCCAAGATGGGGGTAGCACGTGGAAATGTTTCATTATTTTAACATTTTAAAAAATAAAATCAAGTCAGAACACGTTTGACATTTGTAGCGCCCAGTTGCGTCCTTGGAAGATAGATCTGTAGCTGGGCTAGCAAAATCCAAAAAAAAAACTTGGGAAAGGGTAGTTTGGTAATTACAAATGCAAAGAACAATCTTTTTAATACTAAATTGTTTTCATAAATACCCCTTCCCAAGGCTTCTTTTGGATTGCTTTTAATCAATGGAGCTCCTATTCATAATTATTCTCTTTTTTAAAAATTATTATTATATGCATCAACTAAGAGGTTTTTTCAAAATGGGTTCTGGATTTTTAACTTAATTTTCTAAAGAACTGTCATAAAAAAAAAAATTATGAGGAGTGCTAGCTAGGCCCAGTCACAATAACTGCAAATTTTTCCACAAATGCAAGATAAGGTGCAACACGTGGGGATATTTGATATTTTAAGAGATTAAAAAAAAAAATCAGGAGATGTGTGACATTTGTAGCCACCACGTTGCGACTGGGGCTAGCATTTTTGTAGTATGATTGATATAAGCTAATAGTAAAAGCCTATGAAATTTAAGTTGAAAATTCGGAAAATTCCATTACTTGAAGCCTATTTTAAGAACGAACCCTTAGAAAAAAAAATCAAAAAGGCAAGTGGAATAAAATCTATGTGATCCTGTTTAGGAATATTTGGATGGGAAGACTAATTTGGGGAAGTTCAAGAGCGATGCAGACTCATTTATATGTGCATTGATGCCGGGAAGTAGCTCTGTACAGATTCAAACAACCCCTGGTATTCATCTAATTAAGATGTTTTCCATTTAGTTTCCTTTATAATTTTCACAAATTAATCTGGTTTTGTTAATCTTATCAGGTGGGCTTCTGTATACAAGAGATAGTAGTAATATGCAGTATGTCACTAGCTCTTCTATGCTGTTACTTGTCTACTCCAAGACCCTTACTGCAGCTGGAATTAGTAAAGTGAAATGTGGCTCAGTGAATTTCCCTACCTCTCAAATCAGAACCTTTGCAAAATCACAGGTTTACTTTTGTTTTTCTTCTAATAAAGCCGCCTAGAAGAGACCGGGGTTGGCAGACCCCTAGCTACCTGTTTATTTGATAGAATCATGAAAAGTACAACAAATAGACATAAAACTAAAATCCCTAAACCAAAGAAGCAATTTAAGAATATTTCCAATACCCACAAAATTCATCCTTAGAAAACCTTTTTCTTCGTTCATTTGAGACTTACAAAGCTTGGCTATTTGTACTTTGTCATGGTATTTCTCAACTTTGTCATGGTATTTGTTAAGAATTTTTTTTGGTCAAAGGTTTTTTAAAAAATAATTATTTCCATGGTGATATTTCAAGTCTTATTATTTTTATGAGATTAAAGTCTCACGAGAATTACAACCGAAGAGATGAATAACACAATACATCTAATTCTCAAAATAAATGCATATTGTCAAATGACAAAACTTACAAAATATCATACTTCATAAGTCTCAACAAAAGAATGGACCCTTATGGTTAACAATTCTCACACGAAATGACCATTGGATGTCATAATAATCGGATCAAGACGCCAAAAATGGCTTGAGAAAAATATAATATAATATCGTTTCCTTTTTTTTTTTTAATGTATATCAGGTGGACTATATACTAGGAAATAATCCGATGAAGGTGTCATACATGGTGGGTTTTGGGACCAAACACCCAATGCAGTTGCACCATAGAGGTGCATCTATTCCCTCCATTCAAGCTCTTCCTGCTAAGGTGGGTTGCAACGATGGCTACTCAAACTGGTACAGCACCAGCAAACCGAACCCAAACACTCACCTAGGTGCGATTGTTGGTGGCCCCAATTCGAACGACCAGTTCACAGACGTGCGATCGGACTACACTCACTTAGAGCCTACAACCTATATAAATGCAGCATTCGTCGGTTCCGTGGCTGCTTTGCTCGCCGGAAGCGAAAATGGGTGTCTGCAACTGGAGCAGACTAACACAACCACAGAAAACGTTTATGATATTGTGTAATATACCATACTGACGCGGTGGTAGAACTAACTGTAGTTCGACAAGTAGGAGGATGTATAATGTTGTGTAATAAACTATATTGTTGTAATAGTAAAGTGAATATTATTACAGTGCTAATGGGATTAAGTAATTGAGAATGCTAATTATCTCTGTTCATTTGAATTAATATAAGCATAGTTGTGATTTACTTATGTTTTATGTAATACCAAGGATAATTCCTGCAATATTGTTGCAAACAAGCCATTCTCTTCACAAAGAAGCAGGGGTGACAATTGGGCCAAATTCGGTTTTCAAAGCCTCTGTAAATATATATGTTGGGCTTGGGGCTGGTCCTATTCAAAAACAATTAAAATTTAAGCCCATACACGGCCATTGCCACGTGGGGTGCACCCCTACAAAGAAGAGATTTGCAATCTTCAAGGACCCACCATCCTGTTCAAATCAGCCCATTAATCCCGGGTTTAATTAGGGGTGGAAATATCCGAAGTTTTCAGCCAAAACATTGCTTGCATCTGGTCCAGTTTTTGGTTTTGGGACAGGTCATAGTTTGTTGGTTAACCAGTTGGACAAGCCAGAAACTTCTACGAATTTTCTTTCGTGTGACTCCAGTGAACCATAGCAATTAAAGAGCTTTAAAAGGGTCCAGAAGCAAGACGATGAACTATGACATGAAACTTCCAGAGAAAATCTTTTAGGGTGATGTTTGGATGACCAAAAATCAATATTGATAAAATTGATTGTGTAGAAATACATGATCAAATAATCATTATTTTCAAATAATAGTGTTCGGAGAATACAAAGTTGAGACGAAGTTGAGAGACTCTCACCTACGTATTCTCCGAACACTATTATTTGACCATTAAATACTACACAATCAATTTTACCCGGATTGATTTTGGCCAAAAAAATCCAATCCAAACGCCCCACTAGTGTATGAAGAAAAAGTGTTCTTTTACTTTGGAGCACAATCTTTTATCTACGAGTAAGGTGAAGGGGGCATTTCAGGAACGATTCTCCATTCCGTATCTAGAATCACGTTTGGCATCGCTCATTTCAGGAACATATCACAGGATCGTTCCGTGTGTTTTTTCGGAACCTAAAAAGGTCGCTGCATGAAATGGAATAACGAGGGTGTCAATAAGACCTGAGAGGTTACAACATTTTACTCTAAAAACAATTCGTGAGAAAAGAAAACTTTCGCCTCTTCTCCCACTCATCCGAAGCTTCTCCTCCTACTTCCTTTCTCTCTCTCTCCTCAACGACTGCGGTCTGTTTGGTTGTGGCTTTTTTGCATGTTGAAAGAAAATATTGGCTATCTCGGACGTCCGAGGTGGGCACGCGGGCATCCACACTTCATTGGACATGTGACGATAAAAAGTGGAGAGATATCAAGTGGGGAAAAGTCAAAATCATGGGAAGAAAATGAAATGACTGATCCTCTTTTTATTGCCACATGTCCAATGATTTATGAATGCCCGAGCACCCACCTTGGGCGTCCATAAGAGATTATCCAAAACCCAAACTATTATACAGAAGCAGCACCCAATTTAAGGAGGAACCTTTTTAAAAGCCATGAATATGGATAAGAGAAATGCTAGCCCTAATCTCAGTCAAACTCTACTCTCAGTCTCCACCAACCACTTGTCCATTCTTGATGAGAGAAAGTGCTTTGACCACCATAACTGATTTAAAAATGGATAAGTGATTAGTGGAGGCTGAGAATAGAGTTTGACCGAGAGTAGGGAAAGCATGCCTCATATGGATAAAGATAATGGGCATCTCAAACCTGTCCCTTATCCCTTTTGGAGCGGTTGCTTGGACTTACCCTTATGGTACCTCAGCAACTACCTTAGGTCTGCCTCAATGTGTGAATTTAGTATGTGTTAGTTACCTGCAAAAAAATCAAAAAACAGTAAAAAGGGCTCGCAGGACTGGGTGAGTGATTTCTTTGAGTTTTTGTCACGAGACTTGATCTTAGGACCTTCATGTAGGGGGGCGGGGGGTTTGTCGATGTGCCAGGATTGAGCCTGACTTTTGTAATTTTTAATAACCCGGCTCTCATTAATCATGCTTTTCTATCATTTTTAATCATTTTTCCATAACCAAATGCTTCTTTACCAGCTAGCAAAGTTGTTGCGTTGCGTGACATCGTTTCAAAACCCTCCTTACCTCCTAATTCCCTAACCTTTGAAACAAAATCCGCAGAAGCCAACTGGTTCACGGCTGAAACAGCTACGAGGAGTTCATACAAGCAATTGAGTCAAAGTCGTGTTTGGCTGCGAGAAAAAGGAGGTCTGATGCTGGACATTCTATCGCATCCAATCCACTTTTGCTTAGGAATATTGGTATGTTTTTGTGGAATAATTCTGCAAAAACTGACAGCATCTCATTGGGTGCTTGTAGCTCTTCAACCCTTCATTGCTCATGTGTAGATACGTGTTGTCGTGTGATTGGTGCTGGTGGGCCATGCAAAAATAATAATAACAGTTTAAGTACAAAAAGGAGCTCTGCTTCACGGTGTTGAGCAGACTCTCCTTTTTACAGTATGATGGTGGTGATCTTGTAATTATGGATATTACAAAATTATCCCAGCTTTTTTCAATAATTACAAACATGCCATGAGTATAGTGTAGAAAGAGGAGCTCCGATTAAATGCCCTGAAGCAGAGATCCGGCTCAAAATTAATCTCCAATAATAAAGGGAAGGTGTCTCTCCTTAAAGATTTGTACTCAAATATTGGATACTCTTTAGGAGTCTGTTTTGTGTGCGCGCCCACATAATATATCATATATCTTATGTACACAAGCGTGTACATGATAGAATTACTCAATATTATATACCATTCATAATTTATACTTTCACCAACATACCTTGTGTAGTGTTGGGGAACATGAAACAGACTCAACAAGACCCTTATAATTTGTAGTTTTGTACATTTACTACGGAGTCGTTTGACATCAAGGTAGTGATTTTCTTTTTTTGGGGAGTAAAAAATGAGATATATCATTTGGATGGGTTTTGAAGCTGAACGATTTCGATGAAAATTATAAAAGTTTATACCTGGAATTTTTTTCTATTTTAACAGATTAAGAGACTAAAAGACCGGAAATGTGTGACATTTGTAACCACAAGTTGCGCCTCTGAAAGATTTGCAGCTCGGGGTAGCAAAATCCAAATTCTGGAACAGAATTTTGAGGAAAACAAAACATTTATTAATAACTGCACCACCTCTACCCCAGCCTACCGCCACTACCATGGCCGCCACCACCATCGTCTCCATTAGAGATCAAATCACAACCAATCACGATTGAATTCAGGGAGAGTTCAATCACACCCACTGATCACATGTGTCCCTTTTAATGCCTATTAACCGTGTTTAAGATTCATTAACCCTTAGGGTTCAACAATCTAACCTTGGTTTTTAGAAAATAATTGACATGTAGGTGTTTGAACTCTCCCCGAGTTCAATCCTGATTAGCTGTGATTTGATTTCTCTCTACTACCCCTATTGTCATTGCCCTTTCCCCACGTCTCCTCCATCCTCTCCACCACCCTCACTTCCATCCTCATTCCTCACTACTGGCAATGATCCTAATTTTTTTTTGCATCCATATGCGATTTTGTTAATCTGCTTGGATTTTTTAAAATGGACTCTTGTTGGATATTTTGAAATGTGTTTTCAACACAAATTTTCATTATGAGAATTCAGGAATTTATTCATTTTCAATATTACTGTGTCATTAGAACTGATTGATGCCAAATGAGTCCTAACATACTGTGTGAAGTGTAGGGGCACACAAAAACATGTCCCGACTTTCAGGCACAAAATGGGCTCCTTTAGGATATATGACCCCATCAAGGGTTGTCAATAGGCCGGGTCGGGGTCTTGCTTACACCTAGCCCTCACTTGTAAGGATTCAGCCCAAGTCCGACTCATGGCTTCAACTGACAATGCTAGCTCAAGCTGTACTCTCAGACCAAGCTGAGCCTAGGCTTAAAAATCAAATAAAATAAAAACTTTTTTGTCATGAATATCTCGATTTTTTTTCTAAACACCACCGACAGTAGTCTTTTTCTTAGTACATGATGTTATATGGTCTCTTGGTCTCTAAATAAGTTTGGATATGTTAACGAAAACGAGAGAGTGAATTCTATTATAAGGAATGATAGTCTTAAATTTTTTGAGATGGAGAATACACATCTTCATGTATATGAAGTTATACATGAATTGTTAGTCAATTTGTACATGTTTAGTTGTTGACTAAGGGGCATTTTCATCCGGAATATAATGCTAAATATGCTATTCAATGTTTTGCTTGCAATAAGTACAAGAACTCAACACTTAACAATTTATCTAGTAGCATAATCATTTGAGTTTAGAGAAATTTACTCTTAACAGTTGAGCTTTTGTTATTCATACTTGGAACAATGTGGTAGCAGAGCATGTTACATGATCTCTTAAAACTCTTAGCAATTGAGCTTTTGTTATTCATACTTGGAACAATGTGGTAGCAGAGCATGTTACATGATCTCTTAAAGCTCTTATTGTACAATTATTCGTATTATTTTTAATTTTATTCTTGTGAATTTGTTGTGTTTTATGCATGAAAGAATTTCCTACAAACAATAGTAATCATAGAGAAAAATTTTCTAACACACACACACACACACATATATATATATATATATATAAATAATGAGGGTCATCGGATTGTAGGGGGTGTTGTCTAAGCCTGCCCCCTCATGTGAGCAGAACTAATTTTTTTGGGCCACCTAGGCCTACGGATTATGAATGAAAAAAAATTCTTCCATTTTACAAGCTACTTTGAGGATTATATATATATATATATTAATGAACCGGGCAAACAACCAAAAATAATCAATTGTGTACACAAAAAATCAAAACACTATTTTAGAAATGCTATCCCCGGATATAGACTTCCTAGCTCTGTGGTTGCTATTAATGTTGCTATTTTGCCTTGTAACCTTGAGTATCCGTATAAACCATGAATTCCTAGCTCAAGTTTCATTTGCTCGAGTTTCAATTTTTGAATTCTCCAGCACTCCTCAATATTTTTGGTTGGAGGTACAATCAAAATGCAGTTCGAGTATCGACACTTTAGTTTTAGGGGGCGATTAATAGATGACGAAATTGAGGTAGTACTCCACTTAATAACAACAGTTGGTGAACATTTAAGAGGGGGCATCCGGATGCCTTAGGTTAGTAAATGGGATCCATGGGTCTGTTAACTATTTTCCTATTAAGAATAAGCATGTCCTGCTTTTAGCAATCAACAAAGCCACACCGCTATCATCACCTCATCCGTATAGAGGGGGACAGAGAATAGAAGAAAAGAATAGATTGATTAAGATAAGCCAACAACTTGTATTATCACAAGACTCTTCAACAACCACATCACATGAATGGTTTATGATTAAAGCATACTTTAATTAAGTTTAATTTCTCCCAATTTTAGCATAAATTAATAATAAAAATAAATTTGACCGTTTTTCTTCCACATGGTGTGAACAGGGATTTGTCGGTAGCGGTTTGACCATTAGAGATGGTAAACCGACAGCTGTTACGTATGCAAAATTTCAAAGTTGAGAGTCCGACTCAAGAGGTAACCGGAGCTCGAGAGTCCTTCTATTTTAAAAATCATTAAAAATAGTAATAAACACAAATACCCTTCTTTTATTTTGTAATTCCAAGAATACCATGTGACAAGCATGTTTTAAGGAATTAGAATTTCTTTTGGCTGGGCAGGGTAAATTACTTTGGGTACCTCTAAATGTCTCTTTTAACTCTCTTTAATTATGATTAAAATTCATTAATTTTTAAGATTAAAGAATCTGACCTTAGTTTTTAGAGGAAAAAATAATGAGCTAAAATTCTTAATTAGTGTTAGAGGTTGGTCTAGAGTATTTTACTCTACCTCAGTGAGAGTAATTCATCTCCCCATATTAAGGAACTATATTTAAACTTTTAAAATAAATAAATAATTACACAGAAAAGGAAGGTGAGTGGATCCGCGCTGACTCACTATCAAGATGTGGGCATGGTCATTGCAAAATAGGTGATTATCATGTAGGGGGTAAGTGATGTTAGTTAAAAATGTTAGTAATTATTATGAATTTGTAAAGAAGGATTAGATGGATGGGCATTTGGATTGGATTTTAATATCCAAAAATCAATTGTATGTCCAATAATCACTTTTATAAATAATAGCCTTCGGAGAATACAAAATTGAATCTCTCAACTTCATATTCTTCAAATAGTATTATATGAAAAAGCGGTTATTTGACAATTAATTTTATCACATACAATTAATTTCATCAAAATTGATTTTTGGTTAATAAAATCCAATCCAAACACCACCAATTGTGTTTGAAAGGTATGGGTTTCAACCTTGTGTCTTCCAAATTTGTTTTTAAGCACCAAGTTTCTGGCCATCTTATCCGTTCTTTATCTCTGAATTTTTTTTTTTTTGATTATTATTATTATTATTATTTTTTTTTTTTTTTTTTTTTTTTTTTTTTTTTTTTTTGAGTTGAAGTCATAATCATTTAACTCACTCACACGCACGGTTAGTCCACACTCACGGCCTATGAGACTAACCCAGCACACCTCTTAAAGATGGGATGGGATTTGATCTCGCTCCCTTTTGAGTGTGACATATGGTGATAAAAAAGGAAATAAGATATCAAATGGAGAAAAGCCAAAAAAAAAATAAAACAGGGGGAATGAAATGACTTCTCCCCTTTTTCTATCGTCACATGTGGATAAGAGCCTTAAAGCGAGATGATTTTGATCCGGTGAGAGGCCGATCAAATCCTATTCCCTCGAAGAGTGCATAGGGAACACAATTGTAAATAAAAAAATATTTTTTTCCAAAAGTTTTAAGAAGAATGACGAAATGTCCTTACTTCATGCCCTAAAAGTACAAGAAAAATTAGGAATGCTAGTCTACGATCAAACCACTTTTTTAAAAAGTTGGAGCACACGAGACTGAGAGTACAAAACATCAGAAGTTAAACCTTCAAAGAGCAGGTGGCTCCGCCCATGAATGTGAGATACAACTACAAACTCATCTTATTAGTGTGAAACCCGAGACATGAATAATTCTTCTTCTACAAGACTAAGGCAATTCTACAAGATTAGGTAATTTGTGGTGTTTTATATATATAACAATAGTGGGTGGTGAGAGAAGTGATTCTCTATCGCTTTCTCTGTCTCTCTCTCTCAATTTGGCGGACAAAAAATAAACAAGAAAAAAAGGAAAGTTCGAAATTTAAACTATCCCGTGTCACAAGCGGATTTTCCGGCGACTCAGGTACCACCAGCGGCGGTTGCGGCGTTGTTGCAGAACCAAGGAGGGAAAGTCGCCAGAAAGTGATCGGGAAAGCAGTCGTCGAATGCCGGACCGGTGGTTGAAGCAATGTTGGAGGTGGGTTCGGCAAGTTCTTCTAAACCCATGAATAACTCATCAGTCGTTATCATATCAGGGATCACGAGTTCGTCTTTTTCTTCCTCTTCGACCATTTCTTCCTCTTCTCTGCTTTCTTGCTTGCTCGTCTGGTGCATAAACTCGTCTTCAATCGACGCCATTAAAGGGGTAGTTGGTGAGAAACTCGTTGAAATTGGAGAAGAACAAGACGGTTTGCTTGTGGGTGTTTCAGGGTCGCTGGTGGTGGCTGGTGGAAGCGTAGCCGATTTGTTCCGGGTACTCCCGGCTAGGGAGTTCCGGTGGGTCGGAACTGCGTGGTTGTGCTCGGCCGTGTAGGTTATGATGAACATAGCTGGATCCGAATGGCTCCTCTCCACTTGCTTCCTCGCCAAACACCCTTTTGAGCTGCTACATCTGTAATAACCCCTGTTGATCAAGCAACCAAACAGATTCAGTAACAGATAATAATAATAACAATGATAAAGCAGAAAAAAAATGGAAATAAAATTAGTAAAAGTGTAAAAGTGTAAAACCCTAGAGCCCCACCTGGGATATGGCGAACCCTTGATGGGTTTTTGCCCATATTTACGCCAAGCCCACATATCCGAAGAAACACCCTCGGCGGGTACCTGGCAAACCACTCTCTTCTGCTGATTCTTTCTGTAAAATCAAAAAATATCATCAAAATGGGAGATTTAAGAAATGGATCTCTGCAAATTTTTACTTTCATCTTACTGAAAGGCAAACCCATAAATCAACTAACCTTCTTTTGGATCGAGGTGTCTGAGAAGGTGTAGCAGTAGCAATAGCAGAACCAGCAAGAGACCTCTGTGACTGTTGCTTTTGTTGCTGTTGTTGCTCTTGTTTTGGTTGCTGGTTCAATACTTCGAGATCCGAAATGGAGGACGTGGGGTTGCTATGTTGGCCAAGGGACTCGAACTTGGGAAAGAAAGGCTTGTAAAGTTCTTCTAATTCCTCAAGAGCACTACTTGTTACAAAGGGATCCGGAAAATAAGGAAGCTCGTCTTGTTCAAAACTCAAATGATCAAAGAAAGAGAAAGGATCTTCAATGGTGGTATTTGTGGCTGTGTTGCAGCCTCTCACTACTGCCTGCAAATCCCAGTTGTCTTCCATGCCGCGAAATATTCGGGTCTGCGTCGAAACTCGCGCGATTTTCACTACAACTAGCTCTGTTTAAGCATCAAACAGAGATGGTTAACCAAAAAAGTACCGAAGATTTAAATAGAGAGAGAGAGAGAGAGAGGGAATCGAACAAAGGACAGAGCTGTTTTTAAGAAGGTGAGAGAGATGAAGATGAGATGATGATAGAAATTCCAGATCCCAGTTTTATTATTTATATACGCAAGTATAGAGAGAAAGAAAGAGTTTCATAAGTCTAGGGAGAGAGAGAAAAGTGGTTTTTGGAACGGGGTTTGGGATTTGTCTTTCTCTCTAAAAACTCGTTTTTGCTTTCCGCATTGACTTTTAGTAATGTCAAAGGGGTGCCAGCCTCGGCCTATGAAGGTCTAGTGTTTGAAAAGTCAACACGCTAAGCCGAGTCGACTCGGAGTCTGAGTCGAGACTCGTGAAGTGGGAGAAAAGCTGCTGGCACAGCAATTGCTGCGCCTGCAAACACCGACAGACGTGAAAAGCATCCCCATTACGTGCGCGTGTGAACGGGGGTATCTTAGAGTGGGGCCCACCTTTAAAAGGTAGTTGGTGTTGGGGGCACGCTACCGGTGACCGGTAAGGATGGGACTGACGGCTTAAACCGCGTGGCGATGGATGGAGGTAAAGCGGCGCGTATGAATATGATAATGAGAGGTGGCAGAACAGCTTGCGATTTGGTGAGCCCTACCGCCTTCGTTCTAGCTTCCCGAAAAGGACTCCAAAGTTGTCTTAATTACCCTACTTGCATGTAGTGTGATTTAATGCTAGCGATGGATGAGGTTTTCATTGCTGTATTACCACTATACGATCTTGGATGATCTGCAACCGTTCAAGATGATCTGTTCAGAATTTCCGATTTTTCAACGGTGGTTATTCACTATCATGGCAATCTTCAATACCAAAGGGAATGGGAGGTGATGCATTTGAACAAGTCTAGGCTCATAGCATACACGTTAAGGGTGGAACCAAGATTTTCTTTAAAGGGACAAACAATGGCCGATTGATAATAGCAGTAATTGTTGATGACTTTGTATAGAATGATAAAATAATTTTGAGTTCAGTAGCGTGTTGGTAGGGATGTATTCAAGCCGTATCAAGCTTGGTCAAGTTTGAGCTTCATTCGAACTTGAGCTTGGCTTGAACAAGCTTTAATTCGAGTTCAAGCTTTATTCAATCTCATACTTTATTCAAGCCGAGCTAAGCTTGGTTGGCACAATCTTGACTCATGGAATTATTTTATTTAATTTTACATAATTTTAATAAAATAACTATTAATAAATTATAATATAATAAATTACAAAAAAATTAGTATATATATACTAGGAGAGACCTCGTGCGATGCACGGGTGTGAATAAAATAAAAATCTCTACATCTCTCCATCCCTCTTATCACAATCTCCTAAATTTTTTTTCTACATTCTTTCTAGGCTGCTTCACCTAAAAGGGCATGTCTTATATTTGTATTACTTAAAAGGGCATGCTTTTAACAAATTTATAAAATAGGGCACCCTTTGCATTTTTATTACTAAAAAGGGCATGCTTTTGACATATTTACCCTTAAGCTATGCATATAAAAGCCAAAACACTATAAGGGTAATATTGAAATACGTACCCTCTTTCGTAAAATATTTCAAATCATGCCCTAAAAAGTGATATTTTAAGTTTAGGGCGACGAAACGGTACTTAACTCTAACTTTTTTTCTTCTTTTTTTCTATCATTCTTATCTCTCTCTTTATCCCTTATCATAATCCTCTAAAATCTCTCTACATTCTCTATCTATCCTTATCTCTATCTCTCTTATCAGAATCTCCTAAAAAATTTCTAATGATTTTTGAATTATAAAAAAACATATATATTACCTAAAAAATGGTTTTCGAATTGAGAATGAGACATGTGTGAGAGAAAGAGTTAATTGTTGAGATTTAAAAAATGGTGTCACGTGGCATCCTTAAAATAGAATTAATAAGATTCTTAGGATTAAAGATTGGAGAGCAAAGAGAAGGGGTTAGGTGGCACTTATTTCTTTATATTATAGATAGATGAAAATACGATTTGGGGCTATAGTCCTTCAATTCAAAGAGTAGAGAGTTTAGATTAAAGTTTCTACTTTAACTTCTTAACTTTTATGTTATTATTATTTTTAAAACTTATTTAGTATAAATTAGAAGTTATTACAATTGATAACAGAAAGTTACAAATATTATTTTGTATTAATACAAATAACATTACTAAAATATATTGTTTATGTATATAAAATATTTCTGAGTCAAGCTCATGATGAACTGAGCCCTAAATAAGCTCAGTTTTGAGTCGAGCTTTATCAAACAAAATCTAGCTTTAGCTTAGCATGTTTAAACATTTAAGTTCAAATAAAAGCTTGACTTGATTTGTTTGAGCCAAGAATGTCAGGTTGAGCTTAGTTCAAATCGGCCCAAATTGAGTCAAGCTAATGAGCTACCTTAACTTTAGTTCAGCCTTATGCAAGGGGAATTCTAAATTTTTGTGAGGGCTTGGGGCAGGTCCTAAAAAATTAAGGATCAAGTACATAGGCCAACTTGTTCGTATGTTCCGTACATATCTAACAGATTTTATTTCTTGTTTCTTCAAAGTAATTAACTCTTTTTACGGGGTTATGTCTTGTTAAATAATTAAATTACATAATATAAATAGTATTTATTTGTCAAATTTTTGGGGCAACTGTCCCTCTTGTATCATGTCTATGTCCTGTTAAATAACTAAATAATGTAATATAATTTTTTTAATTAAGAGAAACTGCCTCTGGCTCCACCTTGTGCACGTGTCCTCCCACATGCCTGAGCGTTTAGTCAGCAACTCTGCTTTGGTATAGCCGTATAGATCTCCCACCACCCAATGCAAGGAGGATAAGGAAAACGAGGCGATCATTGAGATGATCAGGCCCCATCACTCATCAGTTAGCTTAAACGTGGTAGGCCTAATATTGGTCAACAATCAAAGCAACCGAATGATCACAGCCGTTGGATCTATATATAATCATGTGGACTTCACATAAACTTGGACTCCTCAAGTACCCATTAACTGAAAAGGGAAATGAATAAAAAGGTACAGCACAAAGGCATGAATTCCACGAGAGATGATGATGAGGAAAAAGGGTCGAAGCAGAGACCGTTACGTGAAAGGAAGGGTAATAATGGGGGACCACCACCGCCACCACCATCTCTATTACCTCCTTTTTCTCTTTAGGCTTTACATCTTTCACCTATAAGTGTAGACATGTAGATTTAGAGAGAGAGGTCCAAAGCTCTAGATTTGGATTGATAAATTGCTTGCATGAGATCTTTAATTGATAGTTCTTCCTCCATAGAATGATTGAGATGTCTAGTTCAAGTTCCCCTTTGGTTGGCTAGTCAAATATCTACACTCACACTTTTTTATTCTCTTTTTCTCTCTCTCTATGATGGGAGAGAGATTTGAGTGGGTTTGACATAGGGTTGTAAACGGATTGGATTTGGTTATATTTTAATCTAATTTTATCAAAAATTCGATTAATTTGAATTTGATCTGGTTATCGGATTCTAAATTTCACAAATTGAATCGGATTATTAACTCAAGGTTCGAATTTGATCCGATTAATGTTAATATCTGTAAAAAAAAAAGTTAATATTTATTAGAAATTTTAAAAAATCATGGGTATTCTACAATATATTTACAAAGTTATGATAATAATAATAATAATAATTATTATTATTATATAGCGTAATCAAATTTAATTTCGAATTTAAGATCTCATATTTGTATCCGATTCTAGATCGGATTTGGATCAGATATCCGATGCATTGATATATAGCCCTAGTTTGGGGAACAGACCCACCACTCATTAGAGGGGGAGGGGAGGGTCATTGGTTTGGTACAAGAACATGTAGTTGATAGATAAGCTTGCTATCATGTACAAAAGATTACAATCTGTAAGGAACCCACGCCACTGCACTTTTCCTCTTTTTAAATAATACCTCTTTTTTGATCCAAATCTATAGGAAAGAGAGAGGTCACAAGCACCACTTTGTAATGGAAGTGAGAACCAGAGAGAAAGAGATGCCACTCTAGGGATGAATAGGAGGCACCCCACTTCACCATCATCCACTATTTAGGAGCCGCACCACTACGTGTCTTAATCACTTACTTTCCTTTTTCTCCCATTTATTATCTATGCCAACTTTGTATTGAACCCTTCCCACATTTTTTAGCTTCATTTATGCTTTCTCCATCATTGGTTAGAACTTAAGGGTGTGTTCCATTGGGGTGAATGTAGAGGAAAGTGGGAGAAACCACTAAAAACCCGTTCAGTTTAGGAGAATGTGGGTGTTTATCGAGAAACACTTTTCTCTATAGTGCTCATTTTTCTTCCACTTCCACCTGTTTATCATTCCACCAAAAAGATGGAATAGTGAGGAAAAAGAAAATGACAGTATGTTTGGTTGCCAGGAAGATAGGTGAAAACATTGAAAATAAAAGAGAACTTTGGTTTTTTTAATACAATTCTTAATTGAGTTTTCTATAATTTTCTTTTATCTTTTCACTTATTTTCTCGGCAACCAAACATATGTTACTTTCTTTAGTTTTAATCTCAATTTTGGTAAGGATTTAAGTATTAAAATGTTTTTTAAAAATTCAATTATTGGTTTTTAGTTGAAATAAACAAGATACATATATATATATAAAACTGAAGAAAAACAACTGGGACGTCTCTTGAGGAAGAAGACAGGGATACAGCTGGTATTATTTTAATTGTTTTGGGTTTTTTTTTTAAAAAGCTTTGAAATATATTTTTTTAAATATAAAAAAAAATATTCAAAAAGTATAAAAATAATAATTTTGAGTAAAATTAAATAAATTAAATATTTGAAGTTATTTTAAAGGATTAGGGGTATTGTGATAATTTTTCTTTTCTTTTCTTTTCCAAATTTTATCGACAACCAAACATAGCATTACTTTACCTTATTTTCTTTTCTCTCACCCATTTTTTTTTTTCGATAAAAGCTCATCCATTTACCCCCCAATTAAACACACAAAAATGCTAGCTCCTCACACATGCTTCCAAACTCTCACTCTTGTAGGCAACACGTATTGCCAAATTTTCCCGTTACCTCCATAAATGTTAAACCTATAACTTATTCCTTTGAAAATTTTGTTTTTCTAACCTGTTGAAGGAGTACTCAGGTTTCTAGGCTATAGCGCTGCTAACAAAAGAATGAGTCAAAAAGTAAACTGATTAGATAATTGGAATCATGGGAATTTAAGGTATGTTTGTTTGTCAAGAAAGTGAGGTAAAGTAAAAGAAAAATGTGTTTTCTTGTACTTTTCTTGCGTTTGATTTGCGAGAAACACACTTTCATTTTTTTTTTCTTGTACTTTTTTCAATAATGACATACTTTCTTCCAAAAATTTCATCCATCTTGTGATGGTTATTTTACAAGAAAATTTAAGTTTCTATTCTTTCACCCACTTTCTCGCCAAACGAATGCACCCTTAGTGTGTTTTCGTTTGGCGAGAAAGGTAAAATAAAGAAAAATGTATTTAATTTGTGATAAACACACTTTCATTTTCTTACACTTTCTCAATAATGACAAACTTTCTATCAAAAATTTCATCCATCTTTTCATGGTTATTTTGCAAGAAAATTTAAGTTTCTTTTCTTTTTCCTTTATTTTCTTTTCTTTCACTCACTTTCTCGCCAATCGAACACACCCTTAGTAACTCTAAATAAGTAAGAGCTTATTGAAACTTTGGAATATTTGGTTAAAGTCTAAAAATTTTAAAAGTGTTGTTTTGCCTATAAAGTAATAAGCAAACAAGGATTCCTTTTTTCTTTAGACCTAAACCTTAGATGAAAATTCACGTGTGCATTAAAAAAAATCTTTAAACTAAACTTTATGTCCTCAAGTTTTTTTATTAAGTCCAACCATACCCTCACTCCTCATTAGAGAAATACTACTATCAAATTAAAGAAAATTTTCAAACTTTTTGTACTCTAAAAAATAAGAGAACTTATTCTTTAGACTTTAGAGCTTATTATATTCGACAAGAGTTTCCAAAGGGACCCTTCTCAACCATATCTTCTTTCTTATTGCTCATTAAGATTTTCTCTGACTGTCATGACAATATACCAATGCAATGTATGAGTCTTAGATTACATGTATGGGACTGATCGGACGTGGGATGATCTCAATCGTGCTGCTGTATACATATGGGAAGATCTCAACCCCTATAGACAGTCACGCTCCTCCACGATATTTACATGCACCAAACTGTAAAAATGCTCAAATTGCCCATCAAAAATATCATATGAGATCTATTTCCTGTTCTCTTTTGAGGATTTAACACTTAAGTTACATGCTACACTAAAAAATAGCTCAACTGAATTATCTAAACCATTGGACTGATATACTTTTCTTTGGAGCATCGCTCCCGAGCGCCTGACACAGATCACATAACATACCCAAATGCCAGTAATATATCCAGGAAAATGGCATCTCCTTGCAACGTATACATACCTTGATAATTAGGAATCTAGATACTACGACTGAAGGAGGGAACATTGGGTTTCCATTAGCCTTGATTTTTCAATTGTTTCCAGCACGTACCCATCGGGAAGAGCTCGTCTTTGCCATGCTGGAGTAGTAATCACCCACATTTGCAACAAATAGGGGATCCCTATCTTCATTTTTGAGTTCATTACTTCTAGTACTACTCTGATCCGTGTGCTCCAATTCCCGAGTCAGATCCTCCATTGTTTTCTTTAAGCTAGCTCTGTTCATCTGCCCTGCCTCCCCTGTTGAAATCCCAACCATTGTAATCTTTGGAAGAAGAGGACTCGGGGGTGGCACTTGCCTGATGCATTCTTCACTCAAACCTTCCCTTCTATGAACAACGAGGAAATAGTTAGATTAAAATGAAAATCATATAAACAAACTTATTATGCATATGATTACTATCATAGGCATCAACAATCTGGTGGCACCTTGTATCGGCTTTGATCTGGGTTTTTAGCTGTTTTGACCATGGATTTGAAAACCAGTTTCCAAAGGGGAACCGGAAATCTGGACTACTTTTTCTTTGGCCTTGATTATCTTGGACTTCTGAAGTGCCTAGCTGCCATTCATGTCCATGGCTAATACATCCTTCTTCTGAATTGGCAACAGTGGTGGTCGACTCCATGGCCTTCAGAAAAGAAGCTGCACTCCTGCAACCAATCCTCTTCCACATTAATTGCTCAGCAAGAACAAACATCAAAGAGATGCAACCCAACACGCAAAGGTAATAGAAACTATCTCAAAATGAGAAAAATAAAAAAAAAAACGAAAAAGAAAAGAAAAGAAAATATAAATATAAGACAATTGAAAGAAATCAATTGCAGATTGACAGTCTTCACCACAGGGATTGCATATTTACTGCCCAGTGTTTCACTCTCTAGTCTTTTATATACTTAGTTGTTCTTTGTAGTAGAAATAAATGTGCTTCTATGCACATATGTACATTAAAAGAAATGGTCTCCAGCAAATACCTCCGGCACTAATTTTTATTTTACTGTTCATTTAGTTTTTGTTAGCTCAGCAGTTCAAGGAACAGCTGAAACTGCCCCAGGATTCATGGATATTTCTTGTAGAAATTCCCACAAAGATACTATATATACTGAAATTCTATGCGTCTCCTACAGGCTACAAGGAGGCAACTTTCAGCTGATTTGTTATTAAAGGATTGTCATTAACCCTTCCAGTCTATTTTTTCTCAAAAAAAATTTAAAAATTAATTTGAACTTCCTGCAAATGCGCATGAGATGACCTTCACATGTCACAGATGCTTATTCACACTTCCCCGAGCCGTCTACTTATTTTCATTTTTGCATGTTATTTTCTTCAGTGATCAACAGCACTGGACCAGTATAATATTGTGTGGACTAGTAGGAATGGGCAGAGCACATCAAAGGTGGGTTCCATAGAGGCACATGCACCGCTTGTATGGCACATGTAATCTGGAAGGAATTTGGACATGGAGACATCCTGAAGTATGCATGGTGCTGAAAATGGAATCCGGATATACCTCTCCTCAAATGAGTCAACCATATAAGGAAACTCTGGTTGAATGCCAGTGGCTTTCCGTAACCACCTGTTTCCCAAAAGTACTTTGTCAACGGCGTGAAGGAGCTGTATTTCAGCAGCCTTTGATATGACACTCAAAGGTATTCCAGGATGGCCCATCTCATCCATCACTTCTTGAACCTGAGGAGAGAAAAATACTGCACTAATCAACATTACAACAGCTCTAGTTTTTCATGTACCATGCCCCTTAGTATTTCTGTTCTTCTATTATTTTAAGGCTAACTTGTTTAAAAAGGAACTCCAGAAAATTGATTTTGTACCTCCGGAGGCTCCCATAGGCTCTCCCCATTCTCTTCAACAATGTCTGCCGCCAGGTTGTCATCAATCACATCCCGTCGCCGTTGCATGTCCCGATTCTGAATTAATGCGTGGAAGTGCTGGTCAACGGATTCTTCCAGGATGTTGTCTAGCACATTTTTATCAAAGAAGTAGGGTGTATACCTAGTAGAAACAAAAAAAAAAGGATAAGATTCAAATGTTCTCGAAGTGTAAGCCTCAATCGAAAAGAAGGCTCTTTTTGGACAATGGAAGTTACAGTAAAGTAAATAAACATAAAGATGAATGAGGGAGATAGGCAACAATTTGAAGAAAAAAGTATAATAAAAGAGAGCGGGATAAACATAATATACATGAGTATATGCAAGTAAATTTTCTTATTTCTACTAAGGACCATTCACAATAAAGAGTTAGCAAGCATTATTCCAACGAGCGGGCGGGCTTAATAATAAATTAATAACTGAATATCATTGGCAAAATGTTGAAAAACAATAGACTTGCAGATGCAAGAGGAGCATAAAACTGGTAAAGTACTAAATGCCATAACGACAGTTACATCCAAGACTCACCTACCTAGAGGACTAAAACTCTAGGTGAGTAATTAATGTGATGAGGAAGATAAATTCAAATAAAGGCACGATGAACGGATGCCGGGAAGAGAGGTTGTTCCTTCCAAGAGGGTTTTTTCTAAGTTTGCTCTAAGAAACTTAGACGGTGATCGAAGATTTTATATTTTTTTACCCTCCATACTGTAGGATTGTCCTACTTCAGACTGTCCTTTATAAGTAGGAGATACACACAAAACATTCCAGTCAATCCAATGGAACTAAACGTTAACATTTACCTAACATGAAATAGAATCAGATAACATAGTAAAGCATCTGAGGTCAGATAAATGAGTCAGTCTATGGGTACTCTCAAGTCTCAAGTATACTCCCAAATCCTAACCCTTCGATTCAAATAATTAAGGGTCATGACCCTTAATCATTTCAATTAAAGGGTTAGGATTCGGGAGTATATTTGGGAGTACCCATAGACTGATTCCAGATAAATAGAAAAGTTTCTAGAGAGCAAGCAAAATCTACAAGTTACAAGCATGAAACTGAAAAACAGTCACATAAAAATACAGCATACCACTTAATTCCATTGGTTGTTGCTATTGCTATATCTAAGTTTTGAGCAGTGAAAACTGGAACACCCTCAACCCTTCTCCTTCCACTATTCTGTGGGATGGTCTTAAGAAGTTTATTGGCTGCCTTAACCTGCATGAGGAGCAAATCATTGCAAAGAAATGCTATTGCATAACAAGAGGTGACCTCTGTATCTCACCTGCTTCTCATTTGGAACAAATTGGAACATATGAGGTCTTTCCTGCATAACAAATGGTGAACAATATTTAAACTACACCAAACGAAAAAGACCATAAAATACAATAAAAAGGAGCAGGAAGAAGAAATATGGATGCAAGTAGGCATACTACATTAAACACTTTGCTTCATTTACAACTTCCGTGGAAAATCATGATAATAAGGAAAACCAAATTACTAATGAAAATCACAACTTTTTTTGGCTGAAGAATTTATATATACCAAAAAATTAGAAAAGGGAAGGTTCCAACATGTGACTTGACTATATTTAAAATTTATCTGAGATTAGAGTACAATTTCAACCTTGTATAGTAGATGTTACAATATTGTACTCCAGAAAGGGACTTTCTAAACCTATTATTGAAGTAATCAAATGAACCTAGAATCCCATGTTGCACATATACGGACATGGGTGTCAGAATCCAACAAGGACGCGAGATGTCAGATTCAGTGAACACATAAAATAGGATTCGAGAACATGGGAAATTTTTTGGTATATATATATTAATGTTTCTATGAAGAATGCTATGAGAGATTACAAAGGAAAAAACTCAATGTGAAAGTGTGAACTATTTAGAAACAACACTAAATAAATCAAAAATCTATAATTGAAGATATTATATTCAAAAGTTAAATAGAACATAAAGTCGTTAACAAAAAACTACAATAATTAATCTATTACACAGTTAGTTTGTCAAGTACTAAACAAACATTGTTTTAACAGTTATCATTCTTTAAATTCATATTATTTTCAGAAAGCATCACATTTATTCAAATTGTAAAAATAAGAAACAAATACAGGCAAATGAAATAATGAACATATAATAATTCTAATTTATTATGCTAATTTCAAAAGGTGCGAGTAGGAGTAGTTCTAAGAAATATGTGTATCCGTGTTGGTGTCCAATTCAACGTCCATAGGTATGGACACTCGACTTACCAACAGACTCGAAGAGTCCGTGTAGCATAGCTAGGATCTACTATTCCACTTTTCTAGTGCCATCATCTGACACATCTAAGGCATAAGTCATAACAGATGTGCCCGCAATTGTGTTCAAAGTGAATAATCTCTCTGTTCCAAGAGATTGAACATGTACGTCATCTTTTGGCAAGCAATTAAAGAATTTTTTTGGTATAAAGCAATAAATGAACAGAAAAGTGATCAGTGGCATACTAAATATCCTCATGAGTGGTTCTCAAATTCACCAGCACATAAGCAAAAGGGGGCATGCATCTGTAGAATGACCAATGACTCAATACAAACTGCATGCAGATACAAACTATCAGAAGTATGGACAAGACCCTTCCACAAATGTTAAGAGAAGACAGCTCTTAGCTGCCATTAGCTGGCTAATCCATCCAAACATGTGTGATTCATCAAATGGTACCACAAGCTTCTTTGAGTTTTCACTCAGCTAATGACCTTTAAAGTAGTCTACAGTATCAAAATGGCACATACTGACATCATGAAACTCGCCAACAAAAAGAAGCAAAAGATTAACTTAGTAACTAATGTGGCTTTAATCTTTTGAAACATACACAAACAAACAAACTCAATAAAACCAATATAAAGAAGTTGAGCTAAACATCTTGAAAATAGGTAGAAGGAACACAGTGATCCAGCTAGGAATACAAAACAGAAAAATGTCAGAACTATCGACTCCATTACAGCAGAAACATACCTTGAAATGTTCATACGCTAAATCAAGACGACAAGCACCCACCACACCAGTCGGAATGTTCAGCCGTTTAACATACGCCACTAGCAGAATGTAATAGGTCAGAATGCAGGCCGTGTCTTTCTGTATAGAATTTAATATGGTAGCACGCCAATGCAATTATAACTAAGACCGACATTTTTGGAGCGCAATCATGAAACTTTATAACGAAAAGTGTAAATGACCAAATTGGACATGCTCCACATTGCGAGCATCATATTTTTTTTAAAATAAGAACAGATCTAGCCATCAATTTATCTTTGAAGTTCTGTAGTGAATTGCATTCATGGAAAAATGCCTTACCCCATTAGGAGCATTTACACATCAATTTTGACCAAACCAATAGAAACAAGTTGTTCACCAGATATACATACAGGAGTCTAGACGTAAGGCAGTTGTATCCTAGCTGTACAACTAATGATAAGGATCAAAATAAAAATACAGGACCTTTTTTCTCAGTCTTATTGAGAAGAAAGGGTCTGTAATCCCTAAAGATAAGGATCAAAATAAAAATAAACAAAGTTTTGTCATAATATACCTGCATCACCTAGATCCATGAAAAAGCGAAATACGGGACCTTTCTTCTCACTCTTATTGACCGTTGCAAACATCTTTTTGATCCACTCAGGCGTTCTAAAGATAGAACAGAATTAGATCAACAAAAATACTTCAAAAATAGAGAAAATGGATCATGAACTAACTTGACCACAAACATTTTTTTTCTTTAACCAAAAACAATGCATATAGAGTAGCACACAATGTTCAGAAAAAATATAGACCAACTGTTATCCATGGACGGCTGTTATTGAACAAGAACCCCAACAGATCATACCTAAGTTCACGTATATAACTTTTGTCAAGCTTGAAAGAGTAATGTGTGAGGTCTGAAATCATCTCAATAAGCATTTCATGTAATAAATACATTGAAATTATGTTTAAATGATCTTATTTTTCTGTAAAAGGTAGACCTTAGTTGTATATCAGAACTCAGAAGCTGTACATGAGAAGGTTTATGTCCTATAGATACCTTTCTTCATAAAATAGTGAACCAAAGGACCATTTCAATCTCAACTTTATCAGGATTATACTGTACAAGAGTAAAGGTAAGATCTATTCCCATAAAATTAGAATAAGAGTAAAGCAAATGAGGAAAAGAACCAAAAATACAATCACCCACAAATTTGTATCTCTATGAGAACATGATCTGGTCAAGTTTATCCAAAAGGATCTTGTTTTCTGACTTCAGCAGCAAATTCTCACCCAATAAAAGAAATACCATCTGAGGAAGCCAAACTGCCAAAGGCCTCTCCTACAAGAATTCCTCCTCTAAACAGCTAAAGCGACAACCGTTGATCGTGGAAGAAGATGCAAAGAAGATAATAGAACTGACTCATCCATGCAACAGTCCTGTTCCACGAAGGACTATACTCACATAGAAGACATCCATCTTCTGCATTCTCGTTTAGGAAATAAAAACTTAGCATATTACAGGCACAGAAAATCGGAGGCTGCTCATTGTCACAGCCTTAATTCTTTCACCCGATTTAGACCGTGCGGCAATCGATCACTTGACCCTTCAAGGACAAGTAAGTCTAACTCTCACTGGCTTCTCAAGAGGAAAGAATAGAAGAACACGCTTGGAAAATGCTTATAACTCACTATCGCTCACAAGAAAGCTATATAACTCTTTGATGTGTTGCAATTGAGGGGTTCATCCCCTTTTATAGGCCTTAAGGGAGAGTTTTGGAGTTCTAGAACTCTCTATCACCTCCTTTCAAGGATTTTTCTAGAGTATCTTTCTAGAATCCCTATTCTAGATTATTTCTCTAAGTTTCTAGAGTAGTTTCTATACACTACTCCTTAAGAATATTCTAGATACATCCTCTATGTTCTCTACATCCAATATATGTGCCTAAAAAGTACTTGATAAAATGCTTAGGTGGGCGAGTTGTGACACTTACCCCCACCTAATTTCGCAACGTCCTCGTCGTGTTTCCATCCATGTCGTCTTCCCTGCTTCCTTTGCTTTCCTTTCTTTAGGGATTCTTGTTTCTTCCCCTTTGTGAGTTGCAAAGCCGATAACATTTTTGTGCTCGGTTTAGTCCCTCACACCAAGGGACCATACACGGGGACACTTCTTCTAAAATGCCTAGGTGGGCGAGTTGTGACACTTACCCCTAATGTCGCAACGTCCTCGTCACGTTTCCATCCATATCGTCTTCCCTGCTTCCTTTGCTTTCCTTTCTTTAGGGATTCTTGTTCCCTCCCCTTTGTGAGTTGCAAAGCCGACAACATTTTTGTGCTCAATTTAGTCCCTCACACCAAGGGACCATACATGGGGACACTTCTTCCATGCTTGCCAAGGAGTTAGCATATGGCATTGGGACTACTTTCACTCAACACAAAAACTCCTTTCCCAAAATAAGTTGGTAAACATCCTAACTACCAACAAGTTTGCCTTTTCTTTCCATGCCCTGATGTGCAGCTCCACTCCCCAAGCCACACCATGGATGGGTTTGGCCTCTGGCCTTATTTGCCCACGATAGAGCAAGTCTTTCTAACTGTTTTCATCAGGATGGGTAAGTGGGCTTCGTCAATTGAAGGTGCAGGGAAGAGGCGCATTTTGCTGCTGTAGGCTCTACTACCTTTGCTGCTAGAGGATCTAGAACTAGGCGTTATGCTGCTGCTGGTGGAGGTAGTGGTGGGGAAGCTAGTTCTAGATCTACTTCTGCTGAATCGACAGGATCTACTGCTCGGTCGACTGCTTCTTTGACTACAACATCTGTTGCTGGATTGACTGGTGTCTATACCTTTGCTCCTGCCTTTGCTTCTTCAACTGACTCAACCATGTACTTCTTCAAAGACTGCTTCATCAACAAAATCGCCGGAATCAACTGGCTCTACTGAAGCAAACGGAGGTTTGGAACCCTTTACTAATAGGAGCGCATAAGTTGACAACTTTGAACTTTCCTACCTCCTTAGCTAAAAGCCCAACCTCTTTGCTTCCTCCACCGAGAGAAAGTTGTGTGTAGCTCCCGTGTCTACTAGTGCAAATGTGGGCTTCCCATTGATGCTTGCCTCCAATAAATCAGCCCTTTACCATTGGGCTGAGATGCGTGTTCTTTAGCCATTGTGTTAAGAAGCTGAAGGGACCCCATTCTCAACTTCTTTCCTTCATTATCTATCTCATCCTCCCTATCATCTATCTTGTCCACCTTGGCAATAATGGCATTTGGGGCCTCTTTTTCGGGCAATCCCTCGCCTGATAGTTGCAATCAGAGATGAAGCAGTTGAAATCCCTTCTAGGGCTGTCAATGAGCCAAGCCAGCTCTATTCGTCTCAAAAATGAGCCGAGCCTGAGTTGGGTATTTGAGCTCATTGAGTCGAGCCAAGCTAAATGATCAAGCTCATTTGTTAATCAAGCCAAACACAAGCAACGAGCTGCTCAGCTCGATTAATTTTATTGTACTACTTATAAAACCTTGATAATATTAGTTTTCATGTAAAAATTAAGAAACTTAAACATAATTTTTTTGTTGAGCTAAAACTTGAAAGTAATTTCATCGTTTTAAATTTATAAATTCTCTATATCATTTTTCTTTAATTAAACTCACAAGAATAACTATGATCTTTCTTAAGTTTATTTTGGGAGAGAGAATCTGAGGGACATGTCAGTTTAACTCTTAAAATTTTGATTTGAAAAAATTAGAGTAGCCTAAGATAATAGTGCAAGCTCAATTATCTATATACGAGTCGAGCCCAAGCTAGCATTTGTGGGCTCGAATTGAGCTTGAGACGAGCTTGAGCCAACATATATATGTCACAAGCCGAGCTTGAGCAACACCCGGCTCGTTGACACCCCTAGTCCCTTCCCTTGAATTTGCCCTCATGCAGTTGACTTGGAAGGTCCCTCCTTGTGGATTGGACTCCTTTCTCCCCCGCCTTTTTCATGGTCATCCCTCTTTGGCTAGGAAGAATTATCTCTCTTAAAATCCACGAGTTGTTCCGCAACAGCCATCACAATTGCAAGATCCTAAACTCCACGCCGCTGCAGCTCTTGCTCGGCTCAATTTTGGAGATCATCCATGAAATTAAAGAAGAGTTCTTTCTCAGACATGTCTGGGATATCTAGCATAAGTGTAAAAAATTCTCACATATTCTTGGAGAGACCTAGTGTGTTTGAGCCACTTTCTGTTATTCCTAGTCAAGTACTCTACGTTTTCAGGGTAGAACTGCCTCTTGATCTCTCTTTTGAAAACTTCCCAGGTGTCGATGGTACAAGTCCTTCGCTCTATGTCCATGACATCGGCGCCAAAGGCATACTTTCATCATTTCGTCCTCAAGGGAAGTTGCTTCAAAATACTGTTCCATTAGCCACAAGAAGTTGTCTAGCTCCTTAGCATCCCTGGTGTCGTTGAATGTCTTGGGCTCATGCGCCTTAAGCTTGGGTGCCTCTCGTGTGACCAATCCCCCATTGGTCATGGCTCTCCCCCATACGGAAAATTCTCCATGCATCTCCTCCACTTGGCCTTGCAACAAAGACAACATCTCCATCACCTTGGCCTCAAAAGCAACCCTCTCTTGCTGTTGTCGCCTTTCTGTCGAGCACCTCATTCAATGTACCTTGCAATTCCCCCCTGAGTCCATCGAGCCTACTCTCGAAGTCCTCAATGCTAGTATTCAATCCCTTGAACCGGTCTTGCTCATTTGTAATGGCAAGCTCCACCCTAGCAAGCCTTGCCTCCATCGCAGCTCGATAGTCTTTGAACCTTCCCCTTCTTGGTATTGTGGTGGTTGAAGCCTTGTGTCAACTTAGATTGCCCCCCATGGCCATCACTTGTATTTCCACAATCTCAGAACCAGTGACCTTCTCTATCACCTGAGTCGCGTCCCTCTCGTAACCGTGCTCTGATACCAACTGTCATGGCCTTAATTTTTTCACCCGATTTAGACCATGCAACACTCGATCACTTGACTTCAAGGACTCTCACTGGTATCTCAAGAGGAAAGTGTAGAAGAACACACTTGGCGAATGCTTATAACTCACTATTGCTCACAAGAAAGCTATACAACTTTTAGATGTGTTGCAAATGTGGGGTTCATCCCCTTTAATAGGCCCTAAGGGAGAGTTCTAGAGTACTAAAACTCTCAATCTCCTCCTTTCAAGGAGTTTTCTAAAGTGTCTTTGTAGAATCCCTATTCTAGATTATTTTTCTAAGTTTCTAGAGTAGTTTCTATACACTACTCCTTAAGAATATTCTAGATACATCATCTATGTTCTCTACATCCAATATATATGCCTAACAAGTACTTGATAAAATGCCTAGGTGGGTGAGTCGTGATGCTCATGCCTTGACCCAAGGAGCAACACATGCTTACAATGAGTAATGAGTAAGTGTGGATTGGTAATCCTTCTCAATGGATACAGACAGTAATCAAGCAAGATTCCCAATCTTTATAGCTCTATCTAGCTTTAATATAAATATCTTGCAAAAAAATTAAGGGTCTCCAGATCCAGTATCAACAAAATATGTACCACTTGCAACATTTAGCCACTTTTGATCAGAAATTCTGAAAAATAAGTAGACTTTGTATATTTTATTTTTCTTGTTTTAAATTATGTGCAGTACATCACTGTGATTTTTGTGTCTAATATTAAGTTCATCATTTGGTAAGCCCATTAGATGAAAGAATCTGTGGCTTCAATGATTTGATCTCGAAATTGATATTGATCAGTATCTTGTATTAAGACAAAACCTACACTAAATTGTGGATATAATGGTATAGAAATGGAGCACACTATATCTAACAATTGTTCTAAAGAAGTTAGTATTGATAGCAAAACAGATCCAGTGAGCTTAAAAGTGAAAACATTGAGGTAGTATATGTCAATTGTCTCCTAGAAGCTGTTTTACTCAAATGAGATTCATAAACTTTCTAATTATGGTAGTGCTCAATAACCCACAATCTACAATAGTGAGAGTGTGAGACTGAATGGAAGCACCTATATTTAAAACCGCTCCAGTACTTAGAAGACTGGGAAAGGAGGTGGAATAAATCCATGTTGGACAACAATATTTTTCTTTTTTATCGATTTGATAACAATGAGCTTGAAATTGAAATTAAGGAAAGAATGAGAGCCCTGGTCGAAGAACGGAATAAATACTTTTTAGGCAGCCCAACATAAGTAAGAGGGTGAAATTTTCATGAAAAGCAAAACATGACGGAGTGATTTGCAAATGAAACCGTAGTGGGTGGGGAGTGTAGAGATGGAAGTAGGAGAAGTATGACTACGTAATAAAGCGGATATGGAAATGAAAATGCTCGGACCACAATGGTGAAGAAAATGATTATATATGTGGAACGGTTTTGGCCGTATGGTATGATGTTGGAAAATATGTCAAATAAGGGATTTTGGTAAAATTACTCACCACCAACATGACAAAAATATACATATCATATCACTGATAAGCATAGTCACCAAGTACGGGTACGGGTATTAAACGGCAATGATACGTTTGGGAAGTACGGATTTTAAACGGTAAAACACGGGAAAAGTACGGGGAGTTAAAAATAATAATAAATAATTATATATATATATATATATATATATATAATACTAACTACTAATCATTTAACTCATAATTTAAGCTTACACAGTTGCAAAACGAAGGCAACCACACAAGATTTAAACCACACAGATGCAAAGGATAATGAGGAATACCTGTCCCCAATATGTACATAAACTAATTAACTTATATACTCCTAGAATTGAAGCGCTCCCAAAAGCATCACAAGATGATTTACGCGTTAAAAGAATTCTACGTATGAAAAATGGGTGATTCTTGGGTAGAATCGAAGCTAGTCTCTCTTAGTCCTAGCTAAGGAGATAAACCAGACATTGAAGGGAGGGATAACCCGAGAGAAAGAGAGAGAGAGACTTATCATTGCCGGAGAGAGGTTCCACCGGAAAGCAGCCGAGTGAGAGATGAGAAAACTGAGACTTGAGACTAGAGCGAAAGACGGGGTATTGACGTTTTGCCCCAACATATCGTCTCTTAACTCTTAAAACACGTTTTAACCTTCTTCTTTTTTTAGTTAAAAAAAGTTTAAAACGCGTATGTAACGGATAAAATTCGTAAAATCAACTTAGCGTTGGAGAACGAGCTCGTTTTTGTCGTTTTGTTCACAAAAGTGACACGTGGACACGAGTTGGGGTCACGTGCTTAAAATAGAGGGGTCACACGTTGTCTGATGCACAACGATCCCGTTGTGCGCATTACGACGTCTTTGTTCTCTTGCGGAATAACGTTTCCGTTGTGGCTTGGACAACGTGCTCGTCGTCTGAAGCACAACATGACCGTTGTACTCTTGACAACGTCTTTGTCGTTACGCGAACAACGAGTCCGTTGTCTCACCGACAACGATGTCGTGCTATGTTTTAAGACATCTACGCCGTAACCGAGCTCAAGTCAACAACGAAACCGACTCGTAGGAGGAAGTGATCAGGAAGCGATCCATAATTCCGACAAGTGTGCCGAACGCGCCGTTTCGTGCCGAAAGCACTGTCTTGGCATTTAATGCTGGTCACTTCTGCGTACCGTCCGATCCCGTCCGATTGGACTCCTAGGAGGCTCTCACGTGTGATGCAACCGGCGGCAGATATGTCTAAGATATTTGGCAATGAGTGCAAATACACATGGTATGGACACCTATGGCCATCTATGGTCATCGATGGCCATACCAACCTTACCCTATAAAAACCCCGTGATTTTTAGTGCAGAGGACACTTGTTCATTAACCCAGACCTGAGAATATACGTGTTCAGTGCTTCCAGTGCCTTGCGTAACTTTCAGTGACTGTTCTAGTGTTTACTGTTCATCATCTTCTACACCTACTGACTTTACCATCGGAGTACAGGTCAGGGTGCCACACCCTCCGCTCCAACCTTCTACCAGTAAACCAGAGCGTGGGAGAAGCTGCTGCTGACACGTGTCCTTGCCGGTATTTCCCCACACAAAATTGGCGCCGTCTGTGGGAAATAATAAACGAACTCCCCTTTGCTCTTTGTGATCATGGCTGATCAGTCAGTAGTGTTCGGGCATGAGGATCAAACCCCTCAGGCCACTTCTTTCGTACCTTCTGTCGTGCACATCCCTGGGATCAGTCCTTCGTCTGGGCAACCAGAGAGGACCGTGCCTCCTCCTGTCGAACTTTCTGTTTCTGATCGCATTTTGGCGATGTTGCAAAAGCAGCAGTCTGCTCTGGACCAGCTCACCAGGCAGCAGCAGTTGATGCAGGAGAGGCTGGAGGCGTTCGAGCATAGCAGGCTCGAGGTGGATGAGGTGCCACTGCAGAGGCCTTCCTTGAGACGTCAGTTTGACTTCTCATCTTCTCTTTCTGCCCCGGAGAACCGTGAAACCAGGTTTGTGCTTCTTCCTACTGAAGGGGATGTAAGGCAGCCTCCGGTTCGGGCAGAGCAGAGCATCCCTTCGGATCGTGCAGATTTCCGAGAAGGAGCAGGGCGAGAAGACTTGAGAGGGGGTAACGGAGGTGCAGATGCCCAGAAGACTTGGGTGACAGCCAAGGAGGAATCGGTGCTTGTGTTAAGAGCATGAAGGGAGGGATTCCTGACCACTTTGCTCAATCAGCAAAGGACAACGTTGAGAACTCTCCTTTCATAGACGCCATCAACCAGTCCTATACTTCTTCCAAGTTCATAACTCCGATCTTCCCCATGTACACTGGAAAGACAGACCCGGAGGAGCATTTGTTTGATTTCAAACACGCGATGGCTGTTTGCAATCCGGATGATGACCTGTATTGCAAGGCTTTCCCCAACAGCCTGTCTGGGGCAGCATCGAAGTGGTTTCGGAACTTGCCTCCTGGTTCCATCAGCAACTTCTCAGAGCTCAGGTCGGCCTTTATTGATCGTTTCATCATCAATAAGAAGAAGAAAGCAGGTGCGGATACACTCTTCTCTTTGAGGATGAAGCCGGCCGAATCCTTGAAGGACTTCATTTCGCGTTTCACGGATGAAGTCCACAACATCGACAAGGTTGACGAAGCGAGCTGTATAGCTGCTTTCAAGAATGCTATCCCCAAGCATTCCGAGCTCTACAAGTCCTTGGCTCTTGACTATCCTGTCAAAATGGACGAGTTGATGGTACGTGCCACCAAGTACGGGAGGTACGAGGAGGACGTATCCGTTGTGTCAGTGCCGAAGCCCAGAGCGAGGGTGGTGGATGTCGTGGAGAGGACACACCGATCTTCGAAGAGGAAGGAGAAGAAGCAGAGGTACGAGTCTTCATCATCTGAGGACTCGCCACCAAGGAAGCAGAAGGAGAGAGTTGTGTACGTGACTCAACGGGATCAGCTGGATCGGCGCCCGTTTGAAAGAAATTTTAATCAGCAACAGAGCAGGACGGAGAGACGTCCTACCGACCAGCAGGCGAGGCAGCAGTATCAGCCACGCCAAGTGCAGCCTCAAGTACAGCACGAGAGAGGTGTGCAGCCTAATGAGAGGCGATCTTTTGCAGATCAAACACCGCGCATCAATTTCACGGTCAGCCCGGCGACCATCATGAGGTCAATGGAGGATCAGCCATATTTCGAGTGATCGGCGAGGGCGGTGCAGGATATTACATCGAGACCACAGGTGCATGAGTATTGTCACTACCACAAGTGCCGTGGTCATCTCACCAACCGATGTCGTATTCTGAGGGAGTACCTGGAGAGGCTGGTTCAGGAGGGGTACTTGGGAGAGTATCTTGCTTCTGACAACGATGGCGTGGAGCAAGCCAGGGAGCCGGTGTCCCAATCTCGTGAAGGGAACCTGCCAATAATCCCAGTACCAGTGGAGGAGCTTCCTTGGGCATGATCAATGTCATTTGCCGCGTGCAAACGCCGGAAGCTGATGTGGAGAGGAACTTCAGGGCGAAGGTCAGGAAGCTGTCTCATGAGGCTGCAGTGTGTCAGGTGCAAGTGTCTGGCAGAAACGTTGAGCAGGCACTCACATTCACTGATCGTGATCTGGCAGGAGTGATCCGACCTCACTATGATGCTCTTGTTCTCACCATGAGAATAGGAGACTTCAACATCAAAAGAGTGCTCGTAGATTCCGGGAGTGGAGCAGACATCTTGTACCTCCATGCTTTCACTCAGATGAAGCTGGATCCTTCCATCCTCATCCCTGCTCAGACTCCCCTGTTCGGATTTGATGGCAGCTCGATGAAGCCTGTAGGCGACGTTGTCTTACCCGTTGTGGCTGGACCCGTTGTCCTTCAGACCAGGTTCTCCGTCCTGGACGCGCCATCACCGTACAATGCCATCTTGGGTCGTTGGTGGACCCATGAGATGAAGGCTGTACCGTCCTCGTACTACCAGGTGTTGAAGTATCCAACGCAGGATGGGCCTCAGGAGATCAGAGGTGATCAGTTGGCATCGCAGAAGTGCGATTTTCCTGCTTCCGTTGCGCCTTCGTAGCAGTTACAGGTTGCTCCCGTTGTGGAAGAGAGCTCAGAAACATCGTTCTTCCGTTGAGCCCACGAAAGCTGTCAATTTGGGAACAGAAGAAGAGCCAAAGGTGTTGCAGGTCGGGACGAGCTTGACAACGGAGGAAGAGCTCGAGTTGCTGAGTTTTCTTGGGCAGTTACTTGATGTCTTTGCATGGTCTCACAAAGACATGACTGGAATCGATCCGAGTGTTATCTGTCATCACCTCAATGTTGATCCTGCTATCCCTCCAGTGAAGCAGAAACCTCGGAGGCTTGCCCCAGCTTATCATGATGCAATGAACGAGGAGATTGACAAGCTGATCCAGTTTGGGTTCATTCAGGAGGTGCAGTACCCTGACTGGATAGCCAATATTGTGGCTGTGCCTAAGAAGAGCGGGAAGGTGAGAGTTTGTATTGACTTCACTGGTGTCAATAAAGCTTGCCCCAAGGACTTTTTTCCCATGCCAAGGATAGACAGGCTCATCAACGCCACTGCTGGCCACGAGATGTTATCCTTCATGGATGGTTATTCGGGCTATAACCAGATCCTCCTGGCGGAAGCAGATCGAGAGAAGACCACCTTCATAACAGAGCGAGGCTTGTTCTGTTATCGGGTGATGCCTTTTGGCTTGAAACCGCAAGTGCCACCTATCAACGTCTGATGAATCTCATGTTCGGGTCACTCCTTGGCAAGACGGTTGAAGTGTACATCGACGATATTGTTGTGAAGAGTCGAGTACGAGGGACTCTGGTGGCAGACCTTGCTGAGCCTTTCTCTGTGCTGCGATCTTACAATCTGAAGATCAACCCAGAGAAGTGCACCTTCGGGGTTACCTCAGGAAAATTTTTGGGTTATCTTGTGAGTCAGCAGGGGATTGAGGCTAACCCAGCTCAGATCCGTACTTTGCTGGACATGCCAGAGCCCAAGTCGAAGAAGGAGATCCAGAAGCTGACAGGCCGGATTGCTGCACTCAATAGGTTTATCTCCAAGTCATCCGATCGTTGCAAACCTCTGTTCGAGCTGCTGAGGAAGGATTCCATTTTTGCGTGGACTCCAGAGTGTTCTCGAGCTTTCCTTGCCTTGAAGGAGTATTTAGGCTCAGCCCCTATCCTTTCGGTGCCTGAGCCAGGTGAAATCTTATATCTCTATCTGTCTGTTTCAGAGCAAGCCCTTGGTTCCGTCCTGGTCAGGAGCTGTGATGGCATGGAGAAGCCTGTCTACTTCATCAGTAAAACCTTTCTCAAGGCGGAGTGCAATTATAGCAAGCTCGAGAAGGTGTGTCTGGCTCTTGTCTTTTCTGCGGAGAAGCTTCGTCCGTACTTTCATGCTCATTCTATCGTTGTCATCACAACGTATCCTTTGAAAGTCGTGCTGGGACGACCCGAGCTGGCGGGGAGGATGTCGAAGTGGGCAGTAGCTCTGAGTGAGTTCGATATTCAGTATCGGGCTAGGAGTTCGGAAAAGGGGCAAGCAATGGCAGGTTTTCTTTCTGATTTCCCTGTGGAGGAGGAAGCTGAGGAGGTGGTGGTTGATCTTCGGGAGCTTCCAATTGAAGTTGACAACGGAGATGCCGTTGTGGAGGGGGCCGAGTCATCAGAGTGGAGCAGTTGGCTATTGTACGTGGACGGATCTTCCAATTTCAGTGGTTCAGGACTGGGCGTTGTGCTTATAAGTCCGGAGAACATCAAAGTGCAGAAGATGTCGCGTCTTGGGTTCACCGCCTCCAACAACGAAGCTGAATACGAAGCCTTACTCCTTGGGTTGGAGAGTGCACGAGAGCTGCAGATCTCCACGTTGAGAGTTTTTTGTGATTCACAGTTCGTGGTGAATCAGGTGAATGGTGTTTATGACTGTAAGGACAACCGGATGAAGCAGTATGCTACTCTCGTTCGTTCGTTGTGTGAAGCATTCACCGTTGTGGAGATCAGGCACACCCGGAGAGATGAGAACAGGCATGCTGATGCTTTGGCGTATCTAGCTTCCATGGTGCAGGCTGACGAGCCTAAGGCTATTCTGATGGAGTTTCAAGAGTTTCCTTCAATGACTCTTCAGGCACAGCGAGAAGTATTTTTTGTCAATCCAGTTCCGAGCTGGATGACAGGGCTGGTGGCTTATCTGAAGGACGGAGTTCTTCCTATCAGTGTGAAAGAGTCGAGGTGCATTCAGTTCAAGGCATCTCGTTATACCTTGGTGCAAGGAGAGTTGTTCAGGAAATCTTTTGGTGGGCCTTTGCTGAAGTGTGTTCATCCTGCAGACGTGGAGAGAATACTTGCTGAGCTGCATGAAGGTATATGTGGCATTCATTCGGGCGGGAGAACCATTGCCCATCGAGCTCTGGGGCAAGGTTACTTCTGGCCTTACATGCAGGCTGATGCTCAGAAGTATATGAAGAAGTGCAGCCAGTGCCAGCGGTTTGCTCGTTTGATTCATGCTCCAGCTCAAGAGCTCAGTACTGTATCTCAGCCTTGGCCATTTGCACGCTGGGGACTTGACATTGTAGGGCCTTTCCCTAGGGCTCCAGGGAATCTGATCTTCCTTCTAGTGGCAACTGACTACTTCTCTCGTTGGATTGAAGCTGTTCCCCTTGCACGTATCAGAGAACAAGAGGTGAAGAAGATCTTGTGGGAGCACATCATCTGCAGATTTGGCATACCGCAGTCCATCATCACTGACAACGGGAAGCAGTTCTCAGGACGTTTGATTGCCGACTTTTGCAGCGAGCTGAAGATCAAGCATGTCTTCTCTTCCCCATATTATCCTCAGGGGAATGGATTGGCCGAGGCAGCCAACAAGAATATTCTCAATGCCTTGAAAAGAAGACTGGAAGATTCGAAGGGGAAGTGGACCACCGAGCTGCACAACGTTTTGTGGGGGTACAGAACGACTCCGAGGAGTCTTACCAATGAAACTCCCTTCTCTCTAGCGTATGGAATGGAAGCTGTCATTCCTACAGAGATCAGTTTGCCTACAGTACGTTCTTGGCACAACAAGAAGGATGGAGAGAAAGATCAGAACACAGAGCTTATGGCCATTCATCTTGATCTGCTAGAAGAGAAGCGAGAAGATGCCAGCATTCAGATGAGGAGGTATCAGCAACGATTGAGGAAAGCCTACAACAAGAAAGTACAACGGAGAATGCTGCAGGTCGGTGATCTCGTTCTCCGAAGAGTGTTCCAGAACACGAGAGAGCTTAACAGTGGCAAGTTGGGACCAAACTGGAAAGGGCCTTATATCGTAGAACGATTGGGAAGTCCTGGAGTCTGTTACTTGAAAGACTTACAAGGTAACCTCATCTCAAAATCCTGGAACATTATGAATCTGAGGCAATTCTTTCAATAGAATCCGTGATATGCTACTACATGCATCGTTGTGCTTACAAGATTTCAGTGATTTTACATTATCGTAGTGCTCATATTTCAACATGTGATTTGCAATATTATGCGCCTGCTCATTGTCTACATTATGCATTGTCTGGTTCATCAGTGTAGTATTGTGAATGTTTTGCAAGTAATTCAAATAAAATTTCGACTGAACAACGTACTCATAACGAACACGAGTGGCTTATATAAGGATGTCATCTGAGCAAATCCTGTGGCTTATCCTAATGGCATCCTCTGAGCGTGTGCTTCGAAACTGAGTTACATTGTGTTCATCCAATGAATTTTATTTGTCAGATTACATTCACAGTGAACTACGCGAATGATGTATCTAGATTAGTGCTTTGCTCGTAGTGTTTGCTCGTGGTGCTCGCTCGTAGTGTTTGCTCGTAGTGCTTCGCTCGTGGTGTTTTGCTCGTAGTATTTGCTCGTGGTGCTCGCTCGTAGTGTTTGCTCGTGGTGCTTGCTCGTAGTGTTTGCTCGTAGTACTTTGATCGTAGTGCTCTATTCGTAGTGTTTGATCGTAGTGCTCTATTCGTAGTGCTTGGATCGTAGTGCTCTACTCGCAGTGCTCTGTTCGTAGTGCTTTGATCAAAATAATTTGTTTAAGTATGTGCATCAGTTATGAATTTCACCCTCATGCATACATTCGCATGGTAAAGTGCCATATTCACATCAGTGCTGTGAACTGTGAAAATTTATTCAACTACTCATGCTGTGTTTTTACCTTTTCTGTGTGCATACGTTGTGCTACGCTACTAGGTGAAAAGAAATGCAAACATAACAAAAAGAAGTGATCCATTCATACAGAAGACTCATCTCTGGGTAATTACAGCAACAAACTCCTGTGAAAGGGAAAGAGAAGAATTTACATCATCAAAAAAGAGAAAGACAGGGATATGAAGAGAGACAGCAGATCAGACGAGCTCAAGTTCAGCATCTGTCGTCGTTGCAGCAGGGGCAGAAGTAGAGGCTTCAGCAGTTGGGGTGTCCACTGGAGTAGCTTCATCGGCAGCAGCAGGAGCTTCTGGAACAATTGGCTCAGAGTATGGCTCAGCAGGGAAGGGTGCAGGACCTTCGAAAGAGTGAGGTTGCTCAACGCCTTGGACCTCGGGCTCGTTGTCTAGCTCGATCAAGTCCTTGCTCTGAAGCTCGGAGAACGTGGTGGCGTCCTCTTCATTGTCTTCTTTCAGACGGCCTTGTTGGCGGAGCGATTCGAGTAGCTCTTTCTTGGTCTCTGCCCGATCTTCATCCAAGAGCGTGTCCAGCTGAGACTGATAGTGCTGTTGCAGTCTCAGGGTCACGGACCTCTCGGTGTCCTCTTGAGCTTTCTTGGCCTCCTCGAGCTCCTCCGCCAGTGCTGTCCTAGCTGCCTCAGTCTCCTCCAGCTGTCTGCCCAAGACTTGGGAGACATGCTCCAGCTCGCTGATGCGTAGAACAGCATTCTCAACCTCCTGCTTGGCCTTCTTCTCGGCCTCCTTTGCTGACCGTGTCTCAGCCTCAGCTTTTTCTTTTGCCTTGGTGGCAGCTTGCAACTTCACCTCAGCGCGAACAGCATCGGCTTTGGCTTGAGACAGATCAAAGCCTGCCTTGAGGCTCTCTTCGACAAGAGTCTGCTCCAACGTCTCAGTCCTACCTTTCCAGTAGTCGATCCCGTCTCGCAGGTGATTGTAGCTATATTGGCTACGATCACAGAGCTCTTGCACGAGCACGTTCATCTGCAAGGAAGAGTCCGGGCGTTAGCACAACGAGGAGTAATATTTCAGCAGTAGAGTAAGGAGAAGAGGAAGTGAGAAACTTACTGTCGCCACAGACTGGCAGGCGGCGTAGGACAGATCGGACAGATGGAGTCCGCCGACCTCAGCGACGTCCCGGGGCAACCTCATCGCGTGAGTCAGAGCTCGGACAGTCTTTTTCGAACTCTTCACCGAGTCGTTCACAGACAGTATCCCGAACCGAGAGAAGTCGGGCGACCAGTCCGGAACGAAGGACGGTAGCATACGAGCTGGAAGGCTCGTTATGCCAGCTCCCGTTGCGGCCAGGGCGACCACAGTAGAACTCGTGCTGGCTGAGGCAGTTGCAGCTCGAGAGGGGCCAGGCGCCGAGCTGGCTTCAGGCACCGCCGTTGTCACCTCTGCCCCCGGACTTGTTGGAGGAATAGCAGAGGTGGAGGGGGGAGCAGTAATGGCTGCGTTCTCTTTCTCCAGGCGCTTGTCCGCCTTTGCTTTCTTTCTGGCATCGTACTCGGCCTGGGTGGGCATCTTTCTCTTCGGGTCAGCAGTCGCTGTACCCTTCGAAGGAGGATTCTTCCTCTTCTTCAACGGTGGTGGCGGTGGTGGCAGCTGAACTGTAGGGCGGGCAGACCTTGGCTTCCTGCTCAGTGGAGGTGGAGCTGTGCCGGCCATGTCTTCTTCTTCTTCTTCGGCTAGGGTAGCTGCTGGTGAGGGTGCGGAAGTGGAAGCACCTGGTTGCTGTTGCTGGTGCAGTTGTTGTGGTTGTTATTGAGCAGTTGCAGGAATGCTAGAGGAAACCCGCGTGTCAGGCTCCAGTGGTTTCCACCGGATGTATTCCCCACCTCGAGCACGGCAGATACCGGTAAGGAGACCTTCTTCTTCTGAGGCTAACTTCTTGTACGGGATCTTCTTTGCGTCAGCTGCACACAGAAAAGCAGAATGAGTACAACGAGAGTTAGCAGGACGAGAGCACACAACGTACAACGAGAGCGGAGTCAGGACAATGGTGCACAACGGACAACGGGCGACTATAGCGGTATACCTGCTTCGGCTCGGAAGACATTGGGGACCGTGGAATTCTCTGCCTTCCAGCCGCCAGAGATAACGAAAGGGATGGCTTTCCACCTTCTTTCTCTATCGAGAATGCCCGAGACGAGCTCTGGATACCGAGGTTTCTTGTTCCACGAGTAGTAGGAGAACAAACCATCGTCATTGCCTCGGCATCTGACAGCGTGGCAGAAGTGGAATAGATGCCTAGCCTCTATTGGGTAACCGTCCTTGATGAATTTGATCATCATGGACATGTATTTGTGGAAGCTCGGATGCATTTGTCCCGGTGCGAGTTGCAGGGTGGACAGAACTTCATCCAGGAGGAGATGGAGAGGGAAGTGGAGGCCAGCCTCAAGCTGGGAGAGATAGACAACGGTACAAGCAGAACGCCTATCGATGATAGCGTCATCACGCTTGAAGTGGAGATTGACGTTGGAAGGGAAGTCGAAACGTTCCCTGTAATGGTTCAGATGTGCCAACTGGTGCTGGCGCAGAGCTGAAGATTTTTCAATGTAGGCACCATGAGGTGCGCTACCTGTGCAACTGGCCTCATCATCGGTAGGGCCTCTAACTTCCTCTAACCTAACGGGTTCTACGGGAATGATGGCAGACATAGTGATTGGAAGAAACAGCGAAAGGGAGAAGAACAGTGAACAGAGCAACGAAGTGTACACAGAGCAGAATCACTCCAAGAACCAGAGAAGAGAGAAAGGGAGAAACAGTAAGAAATAATAAGGGAAAGGGGTAAAGAACGTACCGAACAGAAGACGACTGAGAGAGAAGGCTGAGAGCTTGAAGAAGATGAACTTTCGGTTGAGAAGAGAATTCGGCAGAGTAACAGCGCTTGAAGGAACAGGGTGAAAGAGAAGGAGGATTCGATGGGATTTTATAGGCATCTCAGATTTGTGAAACTACACCACTACCCTTCATCAGAGCCGTACACCTGTGTCAAAGGGGAGAAGAGCAGTGGCAAGATCGTCTTTTCACCAAAAAGAGTAACCGTCAGAGTCATTAAAGCGTTTTGAAATTCAAATCGGCGATAATGACAGCCTGTCCGCATTAAAGAGACGTGACGGTTCGCACGCGTAACCAGCTGGCGTGAACGGTCGACCTTCTCAGCAAGCGTTTAAAGCACGCAATGTTTCGTCTTCCGAAGCAGTGCCAGGTATGATCTTTTTGTCCGTTTATGACGCTTCGAACTACGTTCCAAGCATCATAAAGAGGCAAATTGTAACGGATAAAATTCGTAAAATCAACTTAGCGTTGGAGAACGAGCTCGTTTTTGTCGTTTTGTTCACAAAAGTGACACGTGGACACGAGTTGGGGTCACGTGCTTAAAATAGAGGGGTCACACGTTGTCTGATGCACAACGATCCCGTTGTGCGCATTACGACGTCTTTGTTCTCTTGCGGAATAACGTTTCCGTTGTGGCTTGGACAACGTGCTCGTCGTCTGAAGCACAACATGACCGTTGTACTCTTGACAACGTCTTTGTCGTTACGCGAACAACGAGTCCGTTGTCTCACCGACAACGATGTCGTGCTGTGTTTTAAGACATCTACGCCGTAACCGAGCTCAAGTCAACAACGAAACCGACTCGTAGGAGGAAGTGATCAGGAAGCGATCCATAATTCCGACAAGTGTGCCGAACGCGCCGTTTCGTGCCGAAAGCACTGTCTTGGCATTTAATGCTGGTCACTTCTGCGTACCGTCCGATCCCGTCCGATTGGACTCCTAGGAGGCTCTCACATGTGATGCAACCGGCGGCAGATATGTCTAAGATATTTGGCAATGAGTGCAAATACACGTGGTATGGACACCTATGGCCATCTATGGTCATCGATGGCCATACCAACCTTACCCTATAAAAACCCCGTGATTTTTAGTGCAGAGGACACTTGTTCATTAACCCAGACCTGAGAATATACGTGTTCAGTGCTTCCAGTGCCTTGCGTAACTTTCAGTGACTGTTCTAGTGTTTACTGTTCATCATCTTCTACACCTACTGACTTTACCATCGGAGTACAGGTCAGGGTGCCACACCCTCCGCTCCAACCTTCTACCAGTAAACCAGAGCGTGGGAGAAGCTGCTACTGACGCGTGTCCTTGCCGGTATTTCCCCACACAGCGTATAAAATGGAGTACGGGTTTAAAACGCGTTTACGCGTTTAAAACTGAGTTTAAAACGGCGACCCCCTCTAAAAGTTTTAAACGGGTACTTTGTGACTATGCTAATAATTAGTAGTTTCTAGGCTGCGTTCAATACATGGTATAATAATAATAAAAAGAAATGCATATGACCCAGTAATTTTTTGATTGTTTCTGAATAAAAACAAAGTGGTTTGATAAAGATCCTACAATATAGAGAAAGACACCTCGAAGAACCAAATTGTAATCCCGTACTTGAATTTTTTTAACTACACCAACTGTTCAATTTTTTTCTTTTCCTTCTCTTTTACTTCTACTCTGTTTCAGAGGTATTAAACAGATAACATACTCGTCGATTGAGGGACTTCAAGCAAAAGAGAAGCATTATGCAAAGAAAAGTTTTTCGTTTTGCATGAACTCTTAATATGTTATTGTGTTAACAGAAAAATTAGGCACCCTAATCTAGAAAAATTATCAATTAGATTTACCAAATCCAAGGGTTCCAATACTAGACCTAAAATGTACTCAACCCCAAATCGGTAATGGAGGCATATATGAAACATTTTTGATTGAGTAGGTATAGCATTATCTGTGGAAATTACACACGACATAGACATTGAAGGTAACTGGATAAACAGATAGAAAGCAAATTAAAAGTAAAATAGAGAGAATATCAAAGAAAAGCTCAAACCTTTTAGAAAAAAAGGGAATTTCAAAGTGGGTGGAGACGGCCATGAGACCAGTGCCGGAAAGATCACACATGCTGAATACTTGACCTACAAAGGCAGGCCCACCTCCCTTTGCAATTGAATTAAGACCGGCGATTCTCACCGTCGACGGGAAACCTGACGCCGGTGCTGAAGCAGACGACAAAGATCTGCTCTGGCTCTGCTGCGACGAAGAGGATGAGGGCGTCGTGGATAGAGAAAGTAGAGGCGATGCTGGCCCATCGACCATGCCGAAAGGCACGCATCTGGACGACGATGACGACGAAGAAGAAGAAGAAGAAGAAGAAGAGATACAGAATGGAGAAGATGTCGTTGAGCACGTCGTCTTGGCGATGGAGGCCATGTTGCTGTTGCTGTTGCTGAAGGGGGAAAGAGAGAAGAAATTGAATGAGGAGAATTGCATGAAATTAGGTCGACCTAATTTCCTGTTATGGCCATCAGATTCAGATTCCGCCATGTTTGAGTAACCTGAGTTGCAGCTTCTCTCCCTCTCTCGGAACAAGACCGAAAAGGGTCCGATGGTCATGGCGCAATCCCCGTCTTTTTTATTTTATTTTTTTTTTTTTTTTAAAGAAGAGACCCGCCCAGTCATAGGCTAACTTGGGACCGGACGTGAGAATGCAGAATTCTAGGGCATCCAGTTTTTGGAATCCATTTGTGTGTTTTATTTTGCTTTGGATATCATTTACCTGGGATCTCCATTTTCAAGTCATTTAAATTTACCCGCCTCTTGCTCCAATGGTTGGGGGATGGTGGGGGGTTTGGCCTTTCTTAAGTGAAGGTCTTGGGATCTAATCCTTTGGCGATGAGTTGCAAGAGCTTCATCCAAGCCTCAAGCTAACCACAACCATAGGTAAATAATATCCAAAGTAAAAAAAAAAAAAAAGTAAATAATCAAATTACTTGAGTGAAGCATCCAATTTTTTTATTTTTTTTTAAGAGACACGGGGTGTCCCCAACCCTTTGAGTCAGGACTAATCCCCGAGGGTATGACGAGAGCCCACAACCCACTATACTAGGTTAGCCCGGAAAAAAGAGTGAGAAGTCAAAACCAGGACCTTCCACTTCATGAGGCGTAAGTCTAAGCATCCAAATTATCTAAGTTGAGCCAAATAACTTAAATCATATTATTTAACTCAATTCAAGTAAATAAGCTAAGTCATTTTTAACTTGAATCATGTTACTTTACTCGAAGAGAGAAAAGCCTTTCACGGGATAGGTAAGTAGCTGGGATGTTAGGGCATCCCAAATATTTGGATGCCCTAAAATTCTCCAAAATGTGAAACTGCCTCAGTAGCAAAGTCTTGTTTTTTGTTTTTGTTTTTTTTTAATGTATCAATAATGCTAGCCATAGGTGCATCTGGTGCGCATAAAATGCAGACCATGTGTCCTTTAAAAAGGTTGAAAGAATCACTTTTCACGTGTCGAGAAAGGATATGTAGGCATCAGATTACCTCTGGTGTCTAGCAATTGGCGCTAAAAAAGAAGTCATTTCATTTTCTCCCCTGTTTTTGGACTTCTCCCGCATTGATTTCCCTCCCCTTGTTTCTCCCCTTTTTATCACTACTACATGGCAAAGTGATGAATGGATGCCCGAGGCTGGGCCTGGGGCATGCACTAGAGGTAATCCAATGCCGGATATGTAATAGCCCGTTTAGCATCACACCCAAGGAACAATTCTCTATTCCCTGGGAATAGAAACTCCCAAGGAATAGAGAATTGTTCCTTGGGAGTGATGCAATCGGGCACTAATCTGCACCAACCCAAACAATCAACGAGATCATGGTAACCTGGTAACGAGTCTTGCTAAGACAAGGGAGTCCACAAAGCTCGATTAATTCTACTCCACCGAGGAGATTCTTCTTATTATATGCCAAAAGCCAATTTGATTGGATCATAGCTAACCGTCTGATCCAGCACATTGTGATGCAGGTATGATGATGCCCTTCCAAACAGCATGACTCAGTTAAATGGATATCAATCCTATTTAAGCCAGCACCAAGCAACTTGAAACCTACAACCAAACACCCATAAATGTCACCATTCATTCCAAAATGACCTTTCATCAGTCACGACCACACAAAAAAGCAGTCTCTTGCATAAAATCAAAGCCTTTTTAAGTACAAATCTGTTCCATCTTTCGAGCCATAATCCTAAATAATATACACTCAAAACAAAGAAAGTGTCTGATCTTCTGTCAAAGATAGGCTCATTTAAGTTAAACTAGAACAGGCTCCCTAACCCTGCAACGCTGCTGCCAGAATCTTCTTCCAATTAGGGTTCCTGCTCGCCCGTCTCTGAACTGCTGCTAGATTCTCCAAAATGTTTTGAAGACCCAGAAAAAAATGGAGTGACGTCTTCTACTTTAGATTGCTTGCAGCAGCAATTTCCTAGATTAACAGCAAGCCACTTCTGTATTAACTAGAACTCTGCCACAAGGAACTGAGTCTGGATGCAAGTTTTGCACTCTTGTAGTCCTCTCTGAGCTGAATAAACCTGGATTTGTAGTGGAACCAAGAAAAATTATTTTATCACACAACACCATCACGTTATGAATATCCAAGTCATTAAATCATTTGTACCTCTGTGCATCTTTCCGGATACTTGGGGTTCCCTCGAACAAAGTGGAGAGGCTTTCAGGTGCAACGATGAAGACATTGGCCATGCTGCAATTTAAAATAGTATTCATGAGTTGAGAAATGACAGGTTTAATTAAAAGTTTGAGATTTCTGCAGATTCTGCCACTTACATGCCCAACAATTCAAATTTCTCATCAACGGGGGGAGCATTGAAGCTGCGAACAAACTCCCCATACTCAGTTATGTCACGTTTCAACCGTAGTCCACCACTGCGGAAGGGAAAAACACTTATGCACAGGTAATTACCATATATAGACGGAAGTAGAAGGAAATCAGACTGAACTACAAATTTTCAAATATGGACACAGTAAAGGCAGAACCCCTTTCTAGGATTTATCTTAAGCTTCAATCAGAGCACCGCAGTCACTATGCAATGGTGATTTCTAAAAAAACAAACACGAATGAATTTCATTGCCGCACATCAGGTATAAGTCATTTGACATCAACTAAGGCCCATTCATCTAGACGTTAAGCAAAATAGGAAAAGAGGATTAGCTCAACCTCAATAACTCCTGCATAATAATGCAAAATCTAACCCAAACCTTTGAAGCTTTTTTAACCCGCCCATGATCAATTTGTTTTCCAGTGCCACCCTCTATAAAGGACCATGGTTCAAAATATCGATATCGGTCGCCGTATTGATAAGTTCAAAATAGGATACATATCGGTACCGTATCGGTTGGATACGGCGGAAAAATTTAGGATACGCTAAAAAAAACTTGGATACGCAAGGAAAAACTTGGATATCTTGCTTAAAACATCTTTTAATGCAAATATAAGCTAAAAACAAACTAAATGAAGGCCTCCAACTACATTTATAATCAGACATATGAGAGTAAACAAATTTATAAGTTAAAAAAGGCGTGCGTACTGATAAATATGTATGAAAATACAAACCATAGTTACTTAACCAAGCGATAGAATCTCACTTGCATTCATAGATCAAAAATATGGAAATACATAGACTCTTGTATTCACAAATCAAGTTACATACATAATAGAAGCTCAATACCACATTGAGCTTCGTGCCGGCTAATACTCTATCATTGTGGGATTAGGAATTGAGTAGAGTGATACATTATAAGTGGTCCAGACATGATAATACCACTGTGTCCAAGTCATCATCGTGCGGTACATTCCTAGGAACATTTGTACATATGCCTGCTGCTGAGTTGTGATCTGTCCATAACTGTCAGTCGAAGACTGGGACTGAACATTATAACCAGTGACTCCTGATAAGTAGGGTTGGGCTGAGGCATCATAACCAATGGCTCCTGATAAGTAGGGTTGGGTTGGGGCATCACAACCAGGGGGATAACCTTATTTACATATTAATATCTAAAGTAAATGAAAGTAAAATCATGTTAAAATCATTTACTTAAATAATATATTATGTAAATAAGTTGTGTGTATCGGGTTTGTATTGTGGATCCTAGTGTAAATGGAAGAAAAATAATTAACTAAAAAATCCCCGTATCGAGTGTATCGAGCCTGTATCGGCCCAATACAGTGGATTTTTTTTTTCCAGCGTACCAGTGTATCGGATAGCTCCAAATAGGATATGTATCGGCCCGTATCGGTCGATACGTATCGATATTTTAAACCATGTAAAGGACAAGCCCTCAGGTGTCCTAGAAGACTAGTCAAAAGTCACACATATCCAATCATATTTGTCAAACAACTGAAGGGATGGACCATTGATGAAAGTTGGATTCAGGCTCTAAATTACTCTGAAATTTCCTGAGTTCAACTTGGCCCAGTCATAAAACTCACTGATCTTTAATAAACTGATCATATTATCATCGGTTCAGCTGGTACATAAAAGTTTAGGACAATATTCAGACCCTGGCTAAACTGAGTGCATTCAACCAGTGAAGAAGAATTTTGGAGAGAAAGTTGAAGATGAGTTTGGAATTTCAGTTCAGACTAAATGCGAATAACTTAAGAGTGCCCAAGTTGCACGTGAGTGGATGATATGTATTAATATTCAGAGCTACGTTAAGTGGTAAAAGAAAAGAACAAAAAAGGCCAGCCAAAATAGTAGAACCAATTAATCCTAGCATTCACAAAACAAGGTCCCACACCAACATGACCACCTGTGGGAGTGGCAACTGCCAAATAAGGTTAACAATGGGGTGGGTGCACCACCACTGTTCCCATTTTGACGGTTTCCAAGTACACATTTCAGGTCCTAAAATAGCCAATTTTATACTAGTTCTTTGCCAAAATTAGTATGTTTTCTTCCTTTAGCTGCTTCTAATCATTAGGATGAAGTATGGGCAGAAAAGCTCAGAGTTCAAGCAGCCCTGATACCATCAGTGCTTTGCACAGCATAAAACGGCAGCGAGCAAAGCACAAATTTCACAGGAAGCATAAGCTGTGATAATTGACTTATTACTAAAAAAACACTTGACGAAGAAATGGACCTCTCTCCAAGTTCTGCTTTTTTTTACTAATTTTTATAAATTTGAGAAGATATTTTCTTCACAAACTTTAGTTTGATAATTTGCATTATCTGTTTACATTAAAGATGTCATACTAACTGTTCTTTCGCTAGCTGGATCTGGAGACACGTTCTATAATTAGTTGGAGTGCAGGGCAGGGCAGAGCCACATGGGGGCCCCAGGGGGCTTCAGCCATTTTTTTACTTATTATATTATAATATAAAATAAGTTGTCTTTTACTCTTTACCGAAGAGAGAAAAAGCGGTGAGAGTTCACCCAAAAAAAAAGTATAGCCCTCTCCCCCCCCCCCTCCCCCCCCCCGCGTAAGAAAATCCTGGCTCCTAGTGCAGGGGGTATTCGTTCTTTCCTTATGGGACTTCATATCCAGTTGGGTTATTAGAGACATGGATTCTTCTTCGCGTTGCCTGGATCCCGGGTTTACTCCCTATGGTTGTGTGTTCAACTCCCACTCCTCGACTTACCCTAGTGTCTGTAGGGAAAATTCCGAGTGGGTCGGTGAAGACACCCGAAGGGACTAGTCCTTGCCTCAAAGGGTTTGGGACACCCTCCGTTACAAAAAAAAAAAAACAAAGTGTTTCCTCGAGGATGCACCTACGGCAATTGGGCAGTGTATTTGAGAGGAGAGGAATAGGAGGGTGTTTGACAATCACTCTCTTCCGAGAGGGAGTGTGGACGGATATTACTAAAATGAAGGCCCCTTTTTAAGGAAAGTAGTTCTCCTCCCTGAATACCCTGTCAGCTAGAAGAAGAAAAAAATGTGCAAAGATACTAAAGAAACGAAAGGATATCTCCATATTTTGCTTCTTATATGGGTGAAGAAGAAATATAGGCTAAAAGGGGAAGACACCATATAAAATGCAAACTATACAAGGGAAACTAAGAGGAGAGACCCCATTAATGATGAGAAGCTATATAAAGGTACCTCACTAGAAGTACTAAAAACTAATGCTTCCCAATTGGACACAAAACTATCAAAATGGATCCCATTGAACTCTTTGAGAATAGAAGACAAATAAAAAAGAAGAGCTTTGGTCTGGTTCATCATCACTTCTTCTGAGCTACATTTATCTTCATAGATGCAACTTGCAAGAGCTCCTCAATGCTCTATGCTATGGCAAATTGTAAGAGTCGACATATAAGGTTTCAGTTTTCTCTTTGATTTCATTTGAATACATGGTTTCAATCTCTCTTTTGGCTACAGAAGGTTTCAAATTACTAGCATAAGATTCTGCAAAGTCTTCTCCAGTGTGACTTAATGGAGAAATGAGAAATCTTTTTCAACAAGCAATATTCACCGTTCATCAACATAATGGTTCATCAACATAATGGTAACGTTATTGCACCAAGTCACCTGTGTGCAAGTGCAACTTTCAACAAGGTAAACAGGTCCTGAAACATAAGAGTAAAGGCCAGTTACCTGGGGTTAAATGTGAACTTCTGCCAATGATTAAGCAGTCCTTTATGCAAGCGGTTTCCCTAAAATAACAAATTTGAGCTTGTTATCACTTCAAAATATGGATGACAGATAATATAATGACAGAAAGATTGGAGAAAGCAGTAAATATAAGATATAGTGTCTAAAAAAGACTGCAATCATAACACCCTAAAATAACATGGAATTAGAGGCACAAAAAGAATAATGGATATGAATAGGTGCACGTCATTCTCTTTTGTCTGTATGGAGGTATACAGTACATATTTCCATCCGTTAATGTGCTCTATGAATGTATAAAAGCCACAGTAATTCTGTAGTTTTGCACATATTTGTAATAATAAGATTTGATGGGAAGAAAACAAAACTATCCAACCAGACATGCATATACACATTGTCACATTCTCCCATACAAACATGCACAGTAAACATCTTACCAAAATGCAAGCATGACTCATGCAAACATATGCACACAAAACCAGCACCAGTCAAGAGAGAGTCTGGTCAATAGCAGTCAAGGGAGGGTCATGAGAGATTCAAGAAAATATATTACTATACCAATTCAGTCAGGAAAGCTTGTTTATTTAGACCTTCTAGTGCGGTGAATGCAGCCTCAAGTACACGGGAGAGGTATGCAACAACTCTGGCCATAGGAAGAGAAAAAAATAAGAAATTAGCTGTGTTAATTCAAAATGAAAGTTCCAAGATGGTAAAGTTGGATCAACCTCGTGCAGGCATTTGTTGGCCGATGATCGGGAGCAATTCCATCTTCTGGTGACCGATATTCTGTTGCCTTCTGTTCAGCAGATAGCAATCGCTCCACCTGCATAAAGGTTTCATAAGAAAATATATCTCACACAACGAAGAGAAACCATAGAGCATCAAATAGGTGTACGAACGCTTCCACAAAATGTAAAACAAACAGGAACATGGCTAAAAACCATATTTCCAATTTGTAGTCCTAAACCTCACCTACGCAGGGGGGAAAGGAGGAAACAGAAAAATTATACTGCTTGTAATCATAAATTGTTCCAGTGGGTCCATAAAATGGAACTTTCTTGGATTCACACTAAAGCCTTGAAGAATAAAATGCTTCCAAAAAAGAAAGAAAGAAAAAAACTACTACGGGTATGGGTCCATAACTCCATATAATGGAACCATCTTGAATTCACAGTTGGTCACAACCCAACATATGTTACAACATGTCTGATGACACTAAAAGAGCGTTGTACTGAATGATACATCCCCTGCTGTAATGCACTTCAATCTAAATATTAAATGGAAATTTCTGAAGAACAGACCTCAGCCATCACAGTCTCAATGCATTGCTGAAGCCCTTTATAAGCAGCACCCTCTGCACTGGACATAGCCGTTGCCATTTCTTCACAGGAAGCAGCGTGGGCACCATCCACAGGTAGTAAGAGCCGAGAAATAGAATTTGCAAAATACTGGAGAAAAAAGGACCCCGCATCACTATTAGAGCTTCAATTTCAATGTCATGCTCTCACAGGCCTAGATATACAATAAGCGCACTACATAAATAATTCGAAATGCAACATACTTGCTGGACAATAGCCACACTGCTACCACAACGTTGTACAGCCACCATGAAAGATCTGAAACTGCTTTCACCAGCAGCAGCAGCAGCTTCTGCCTACAGACCAAAATTTAATCCATTTATCTGCTGACTCATTTACAGAGAAATATTTTCTACACTCTATACAGAAACATATAAGAGTTGTGTGGACAAGTTGAATGAACTCTTTATAAGTTAATTAGAATTATAAGAAAACATGTGGTCGAGTAATTACAGCAGAAGCAGCTGCAGCAGCCACCCTTCTGCTAACACTCGTCCCCAGCACAAACCTTTCCCTCAAAGCTGCAGCTTCGTTTAGACTGTCTCTAGCACGTTCGAGCCCTTCTGTTATATATTGGCTAACCTGCAAACGAAAAAAAAATCTGAGTACATATGACATCGATTGCGTGAATGGCCTGAATTCAACTCAAGAATGTAGAACTAAAATCCAACAACTTACTTGGTCTAGCAAACAAGTGAACACTGCTTTTACATTGGTTGCAAGAGTAGAAGGCTGTACAATGACACCTTACGAATCAATTTTAGTGAAGCACCAGATCAATACTTAAATGCTCAACAAATCAATTCGAGAATATGCATAGCAGAATCTAGATAACAATTTGGTTTCACACACACGAACTGTAGAGACTTGAATTTCAAACCATAGTTCAAAAACCCGAAAACTCGACTCGACCCGAAAGTTAGCCGGGTCGAGTAAGTCGGAAAACTCGAAAAAAAATCGACTCGGTCCAACTCGGAATATATATGTAATAACTTAAAAATTTTGGGTTAAAAGAACTCAAAGTACGTTGGTTTTACAGCTTCAAACAACAAAATTAGGTTTAACAAAACTCATAGTAAGTTGTCTTTGTAGACCCTAAAAAATATGATGCAAAAATAGTGTGACATTTTAGTTTAGGTTTTAAAAAATGATAAAAATACCCTTCTATGACTCGACCTAGTATGGAGAGTCGAAAAACTCGGCTAGACTCGATCGAGTCACCTGAGTAACTCGGTAAATAGTGTCTCCTTCGAGTTTTGAGGCGACTCGACTCGAAATTCAGCCGAGTCGAGTAACTCGGCCAAGTTACTCGAGTGACTCGCTGAGTTTTCGAACTATGTTTCAAACTCCTTGATATATGTGCCAATTATGTGAATACATTGATAAACGTGTCATGAATAAATGCATTGAGTGTTTTTAAGTTAAACTAATATCATATGGCATGTTTAAGAGGTTAAATGAAAAAACAAAGGAAGAAGGGGAGAAAATAGGGGAGGCCGATCGACCGCCCACACCCACCGGTCGACCGGTGCACGCATTGAAAAGGGGTTTTGTATGGGGTTTGGGCAGAGAAGGGATCAACCACCAGTCAACCGCCCATGGTCCACCGGTCGACCGCCATACCCACCAGTCGATCGCCCTACGCGGAAAATGCCCAAAAACTTCCTTTTTAAAGCTAATTTCCGATAATTAGAAAGGTTTAAGACTCTAAAGTCTATAAATAGACCATCAACTTATGGGTTTAGGGTTTCAAAACATTCTAAGAGTTTTAGAAATCTCATAGAGAAAAACCTAGGGTTTTGCAAAGGATTTTGTCTAGAGAAGAAGAAAAGCTTAGAGATCAAGATCCACGAGCATTTGAAAGTGATCGATCGTAGGGAAGAGATCTTAGAAGGTTCAATATACTCTTTTGTTGATGATAAATTAAGATTCTGATAAGTATTGATTAAGATGTGATTAAGCATGTGCTAACTTTTGATAAGCATGATTTGAATAAATATAGTTTTGCATGATTACAAAAAAGGGTATGAGATTCAAGATTTAGAATGGATTAATGAATATGTGTTATGTTATTGATTTCATGACTTTTAATTGAAGAAGATTATGAGAATTGATATATGAATGATAAGGTGATTTTAGGGTTTAATGCACATGTGATTAAATGATAAGGTATGCGGTTTTTTCCTCAACCGTTTGGGGGTTGCATGGGTCTCTCCATCATCCCTCCTTAACTCTTTATCTTGTTGGCCCTTGGAGAGCGGGGTGGGTACCTAGGAGGTGATTTGGGAGGTACTCCCTAGGGCTATTCTATAGATGTTGTGGAAAGAAAGGAATCTCAAAGTATTTGATGACACCATTTCTTCCGTTCCCCGGATCTGCGATCGCATCAAGTTGGTTGCTATGGAATGGGCAGGGTTACATAGTGATAGGGAGGCACTGCGGGAGGTATTGTTCTAATATGTGTTATCCCAATGATTAGGTTTTTGTTTGTTTTTCCCTGGCTTTGAGTTTACAGGCGTGTAAGCTCTGATCCGGGTCTCCTCTTTTGTATTCCTTCTTTTCTATTTATATATTGAACTGCTTTATCAATCCAAAAAAAATTGCACATGTGATTGAATATGGAGGAAGGGATGTATGTGATCGAACGAGTAAAATTGATGGTTATGTGTTGTGCTATGTTGTTACAAATTGTGTAAGGTATGATTCGATTGTAATACCCTCTATGAATAATAAAGTATTATGGTATGATCTTCACATGATAAGTATCTATGCATGTATAGTGATTAAATTTCGGATAGGCAAATACTTAGAGGATGATTTTATGACCTCGATTCTTTACCATGGTGGTATGGACGGTATAATGGGGTTTCGATAGTAAGAGATCGGAATCTAAGAAATAACCTAGATGAAAGTTAATCACAACACAATAAGCACAAGTTCACAGCATGGTAAGTTGGTAAATCTGCACAAGTACATGCATCTGGTAAGAATTGCAATGCATCTGGTGAGATTTGACATGCACCTGCATAAGTCTCACAAGTCATGAGTCTGTATATGCATAGTAACAAAGTTCGGATTCGGGAATTATTCGGCAGGGGTTAAGTTCGAAAAAAAAGGGAAAAAATCGGCAAATTCGGGTTAAGTTCGGGAAAAGTTCGAAAAAATAAAAATTAATAATTATAAAAAATAAGAACGTGATGTCAACTAATCCATCTACCAATCTATATGTATTGACATCTCTTACTATGTTAACATTTATTCCAATTTCTAAAAAACAAGCATTATGTAAACTCGCAAACTCAAGAAAAAAATTACATAAGGCTTAAGTAAGCTTTATGTAATTTAAGAAAAAAGAATAATTTAGATTACATGTTTGTATATGCAAATCAAATTATATAATTCAAAAATATATAAAAACAAGAAAAATAATCTGAATAGATAAAATCAGAAAAGCAATATATGAGTGTATTTGTTTGGCATAACATAGTTATTTAGCAAAATATAGAAATAGCTCAGAATAAATAACACAAATCTTATTTTCTCTTAATTCAGTGGAAATTCAACAGACTAACCAACTTGCAAAATTATCTTTTTTCTCTCAATTCAATCAAATGTAGTCAAAATCCTAAAATAGCGTACTTGAATAGAGTTTTCTCATTCTTCTATCAGTTGGTGATTTCAATAAAATGAAGATTTCTCGGTGTGAAATAAGTCTCGAGTTATTAGTAATAATTCTATTGCTAATAGAAAATTCATTTTATCCTCATTTTTATTTTAGAATTCTGAATAAGCATGAACGAATAATTTGTGAGAAATCTTCATTCGGAATAAGTTCGGCATAAGTTCGGAATAATTCGTTCGTTCGAGAATTATTCGCGAATAATTCGTCAGTTCGGGAAAAAGAAACCTTTTTAAACGGCACCCCTTAAAAAATGAATAGTTCGGGTACAATTCGGGAATTATTCGAGAACTTTGTTACTATGTGTATATGTCATGAGTGATGATATGATATGATATGATATGATATGATATGATATGATATGATATGATATGATATGATATGATATGATATGATATGCTCACATGTTTTCTACACTTTGATAATGTAAAGTATGTTATGTATGATAAAGCTTGACTAAGAATGCATGATATTATATTGTTAGCTAGACTTTATATCCACTGAGTGTTTCATTGCTCGGTCGAATTTTCATTGTCAACAGGTTTAGGTTCGAAGCAGTTTATAGAACCTTGGATTGAGAAAGAAAACTTTGAGGAGCCCGAAGGTGATTACCAGGAGGGAGAGATCGACTTGGATCATTATCGTTATTATTGATCCAATAGTTATCTTATTTGATTAAGGATTGTAAAAAGATTTTTAAATTGATGTTGCTTATATAGGTTTAAATTTTAAGATTTAAGATCATGATGGATGATCAAGATTATTATGTTTAAGTTGGTCAACAGTTTGATATGATGATTTATTTAATTATTGTTGAGAGTTAGGATATGCTGGAAATTTTCAGATTCTCACTTTGGCATGCCTCAGTTTTTTTTTTTTAGCTCGGCATGCCTTGCATGTTGTTAAGATAAGTTTTGTATATGGGTGTCACGGATTCAAAGTCTAATTTCACCAAGATGGTATTTTGGGGCGTGACGCACAAATATATAAGTGCTACTGGATGGACATGAAAAAATGATGTCATATAACATCATTATTTGTATATCCAATGGTTTGCATTCATGACGTATAATTTTATTTTTTGGGGGAACAGTATTCACGAGGTATCATGTTAAAAAGAAAATATATTGTTACTGAGGCATTTATCAAATAAAGAGAGGAACAAAGATATCCAACCCTACAACAAGGGAGAAACAAGACAATAAGAGGAAGAGATGAAACAATTACATTGGGGGTTGGTCTACCCCTACGACAGAGCAATTTCAAAGGGACCCCCTTCTTTCCCAATGAATTTGTAGAGACCTGAATCTTTTTCATGCTTTTAATGCAAGTTTTAGGAGTATATTAGTCTTTGTGATGATTTAATGCGTTTGTATTAATATCTAATTGATGTGGTGTGATCAAGGCTTAATCAAAGTTGCAAAGAGAGGGATGCCTTAACATAACCTCAACTTTAGAAAGCTCTAGTTTTGTCACCGCTTATCGGAATCGAGTGATTCTTGAACCATTAGAAAGGTATTGGAACCATCTTCGAGGTTCATGTTTAATGTTTTTCCAGATTTTGAGTCTAAGCTAATTCAAAAGTGAATTTTCCAATGTTTTGTCTTCTGAAATTCCAGACCAATCCTTTTAGAACATGAAAAACTCAGATTTAAGATTTGTCCATTAGAGACAAAATTGTTCCCCTTTCAAAGACAAGTCCAACGCAAGTTGAATCGTTAAAATCCGATAAGCAAGTCAAAATACCAAAGCAGAGGTAAAATCAGTCAGAATAGGGAAGGGGGACTGCAATCTATCGCACAGCAAGTGCGATCTATCACATACAGGCAAGTTTTTGGAGTTTCTTTCGAGTTTAAGTGCGATCTATCGCGCTCACGCCCAATTTTTTTTAAAAGTCGTGTTTTTTGGGTTTTTAACCCTTGGGGCTATAAATAGGGATTCTTTTTTAAGGTTTTTAGGGTTTTAAACCATTTCTAACCTAATTTGGCAATAGGGTTTTGAGGGAGAAATTTCTTGGAGAAGAAGGAGATAACTTGGAAATTGCAAGGAAAGCTCGGAGATCTTCCTCAAAGCTTCTCGGGTGCGATTTGGATCCAAAGGAAGGATCTCTAAGGTCGATATACTATCCAACTCAACCCTGTTATGAATTTATATGTGTTTAAAATTGTTTAAGCAATAATTAATGGAGTATTACTATGTTTATGGTGAGATTGTAAAATATGGAATATGGATTATGGTTTATTTGTATGGAAATTGATTTGAATATGGATTGGAATTCTATGAACTATTATGAACGGAATATATGGATGATAGGAATTACTATGGAGTATGGGATGAATGTATGGATGTGGATTGTATATGGGTTATATGGATGGATTATGGTATGGTGAAATGTAGGAAATGGGAAAGGGCAATGTATTCATAAAGTATGTACCTAAGGTGTTTGATGAAATGCTTGAGATGATAACTATAAATATGACACTAGGGAATTTTTGGAATTCGATTATGAATTATGCTAAGAATAATGATAAGGTAGTTGTATATGATTGTTTGTTGAATTATGCCTAATTATTTTGCATGGTAATTGATATTCGGGTAACCCATTACTTAGAAGAAAATCTTTCAAACCGGGAATTCTCTAACTATTTGGTATGGGACATTATAGTGGAGTTTCTATGATAGGAGATCGGAATCTAAGCATTACCGACTCGAATGTTAATTACGACACTAATGCACGACACACGTGTATGTTAAGATAAGAGTCTCACAAGTCACACATATGGACCACAAGTATAAGCATCGCATACACCTGATGTTCTGAATAAGCCCATGAGAGATCTGAATAAGTGCATGTTTTGAATAAGCTGCTCAAGACTCATAAGCATAAGCATTGCATACGTCTGTCATACTGAATAAGCCCAATGAGGGATCTGAATAAGTGTATGATCTGAATAAGTGCATAAGCATAAGCATCTCACAAGCACGTGGTCTCATAAGCATAAGCATCTCATAAGTATGATGTCTCCTAAGTCTAAGGTTCTCACAAGTACACGAGTCAAGGTGATGATATGATGTATATGAGCACATGTTCTTCCACACTCTGATTATGTTATTATGTTATTGGTTATGGTTCTAACTAAGTGCAGGTATACTATGTTGTTGGTTAGATTTTATATACACCAAGTGCTTTTGTACTCAGCCAGACTGTTGCTTGGCAGGTGTGGAGCCTGAGTCGGTGGTTGAGCCTTGGGTGGAGGAGACCTACGACGTTGAGGAGGAAATCGACCTTTTCTCTGAGGGAGCTAGAGATCTAAATAGCTTTCCTTACTAGTAGGTGTTTGTTTCAATTTTTTTAAGGGATGTAATAGACTTATAATACCTTGGTTTCAGTTATAGTTTTGATATTGCATCGGAGTTTTATAAGTTGTTGGAGTACTTTGATCTTAGTAGGTTATGTTTATGTTGACCCTAAACTTGTACAAGATGGTTTGGTTTAAATCGAATTTTATTATTCTCATTTTTTGAGACTATGTTAGTATGCCTTGTATGTCATGGGATTTAAGCACGTTTAAGAAATGTGGCGACCCAAGGTCCTATTTTGGTCAAGGTAGGATTTGGGGTTGTTACAGAATCTTTCAACGCATTTTCTGATCAGAGTCCAAATGAATGAGATATCCCTTTGGGCTGCAAACAAGGTTTGAAATCCCAGTTTCGTCCAACCCCAACGATATCGATACAACATGGATTTCGGAAAACACGATTTCAGAAGGGATTTCGGAAATTTCGGGTGAAATTTTGGATTTTCGGGATTTCGGAATTTCGGCGATATTTCAGAAATTTGGTTTTAAATAGATTTTTCCTTTTTTTTTATTAAAATTCTGAAATATTCCAAATATTTCGATATTTTATCGAAATTTTGGATATTTATATATTTATTTAAAAATAAAATAATAATATTTACATAAATATATAAAATTTTAATAATATAATTTATATATATATATACAGATAATAAAATATTAATAAATCGGAATCCAAAATCCAGTCGAGATACCGAATTATTTTGAAAATAAGTGAAAACATGTATAGCCATGCACTTTTAGGGTATGTTTGGTTGCCGAGAAAATAGGTGAAAACATGGAAAAGAAAAGAAATTTTGAATTTATAATACAATTCTTAGTTGTGTTTTCTCCAATTTTCATTTCTTTTCTCTCTTTTCACTTATTTTCTCGGCAACCAAACATAGGGTTAGGATTAAAAAAAATCTCCAATTCGTTTCAAATGCATAAAAATATTTTGCACATCAATTCACATGGAATCCCTGGGTGAATTGTACATGAACATGTGAGCGTTTAGTATCTAAAATGCACTGTACAGTGCAGAAATAAATCATGATTTAAACTAATATCAATACAGGTGATACGGTACATTATGGGAAAAATCAACCATTTATATATATATATATTGATAATTTTCACCTGTGAAGAGAACAAAGTGCATCTGGAAATTGCCTCCTCATTCCAACGGACAAACTCGGTCACTACAGTAACGGATATCTGCTGGTGTGAAGATGCAACTGTTGCTGCTTTTGAGCGTCCAATAGTCCCAGTTGAATCAGATTGCTGCTGGATCTCAGCACGCAATTCTTCCATCTGCAAAGCATAATAGTATGCCTATTAAGGTTGATGCACATGGACAAAGAATCCACTAACAAGTTGTAGTTCCAAAAGATTAAAAAAAATGACGTAAAACCTTCGCCTGATAGAGCTGTCTAAGGGAGGCCTGCTCATGTTCAGGATACTCGTCTTTCTGAGCAAGAAACAGAGACTCTGTGAGGCCTGAACCAACAAAGAAAACTGCTTAGGACATAAAAGTAAAGGACCCATCAAAAACAAATCTCAGCATATTTTAATTTTCCTAAACTGAAAAACTAATCAACGTGCATTCTGCATTAGCATGCATATGAAAATTACTATTGATTGTATGAATAACAGATCAAATCTGCTAGCGTGCAACTTGTGAATCCTGTTCAATGGTTCAACCAAAGAGCGTGCACTGCTACTTTTGTTATTAAATTAGCAAATTTAAACAGGTCCACTAATAAAGGTGTTCATCAAATACAACAGGAGATGTACTTCAGAATACACAAGTGCTAGTAAAGAAAGCCATAGACGCACAAAATCACAACTAAAACATACAAGATTCAACCATCTTCATTTATTGAGCCAACTCATTCAATAGAACTGCAATGCTTAATTGCTTACTGCCTTTATGAGTATCAAGTGTAATTTTGAAAGTGAAAATTTAACTAGAGGAGGCTATACAGAGAGTTTAACTGTTCTGCACGAATATTTGATATTTCCCCTGTTTGGAACTATCTTAGTAGCTACACGACATCAGCTGCAACATTTGTTACTATGACAAGTTATGGCAGTTCCGTTATGTCCTATATTCCCTCATATAGTACAACTGGAAGACATGCCTTATATTATGCTTCTTCAGAGAGCTTGTTCATGTCCTCCATTTGCAATATGTGGGTTTAAGGCCACAGTTCCCTACCATTTATAATAGTACTTGTGTCGTCTGTTGCTTAAGGAACATATTCTACTTAAGAAGTTCAGGTTAACAATATAGAAGGCAGTCAGCAATCCGTGAGGTTAATGCATTACCCTCAACATCCAAATCACCACACCCCACAGCTTGTAGGTCTCTAGCAAGTTCCTGTGTTTTCTCATATCCCACTGCTAGTATTCTAAGATACTGTTGCCTTATATAGAGGACATGAACAAGCTCTCATATCCCACTGCTAGCATTCCTGTGTTTTCTCTATCTTAGTAGCTACAAGACATCAGCTGCAACATTTCTTACTATGACAAGTTATGGCAGTTTCGTTATGTCCTATATTCCCTCATATAGTACAACTGGAAGACATGCCTTATATTATGCTTCTTCAGAGAGCTTGTTCATGTCCTCCATTTGCAATATGTGGGTTCAAGGCCACGGCGCCCTACCATTTATAATAGTACTTGTGTCGTCTGTTGCTTAAGGAACATACTCTACTTAAGAAGTTCAGGTTAACAATATAGAAGGCAGTCAGCAATCCGTGAGGTTAATGCATTACCCTCGACATCCAAATCACCACACCCCACAGCTCGTAGGTCTCTAGCAAGTTCCTGTGTTTTCTCATATCCCACTGCTAGCATTCTAAGATACTGCAGCCTCACCTCAAGTAACAACAGAAGTTAATATCTGATTGTAACTTCAAAGTGGCATTAAGCTAAGGAGAAACATAGTGCACAATTTATTCAACTCACTAATAGAAGTCCGCCTTGTTCAACAGGAGGCAAGTTCACAAGCGATGGTTTTACTAAAAGTTTGTCCAGAAGGGCTGTAACTCGCTGCTCCAAAACTCGCTGTATGCAAGCACAGCAAATTTATTAAAACAATGAGATAATCCTGAAATGTAAACTTCCTCTGAATGCATTGACATGAAACCTATACAAAAACAAAAGAAAGGACTCCCTCCCTGGATACCTGAACCAGGATTGACATGACATCATTAGGAGAAGGGAACACAGCCATTATTGTGGCAGCTTCTTTTCGCACAGTATCTACAAACCAAACAACCTGAATATATTAAATTCTTTAGTGAATCCAACCACCTTTGTTAAGATAAAGGAAGATTCGTAAACCTGTGATTTCTTTGTACAGTGAAGAAAGCCCACGCGTAACGTCACTAGGACTAGTTTGTGAACCCTGGTCACCAAGAACCAACCTAGTGTCTGCATCCATTACCTCCACGTCGATAAACATAGGACGAGTTGCCACATAGTGTTGCATGGCACTAGTACCCCTGTTAAACTGCATTTGCAAAAAAGAACAGGTAAGAAATAAAAAACTTCAATCAATTAGATTCCTTTCTAACTATACCAGTTTCATTGTGGAAACTGGAGTCGAATAAACTCAAAACCAAAAGATCTTTCTTAAACTGATGATGCATGATGTGGTCAAGGCGTCTAGGCGATTAGGCCTAGCGAGGTGAAGCGATGCCAAGATGATAAAAATAATTAAATTATATATACAGAATACACATATATATAATATTAATTTAAACACAAAGCAATTCAAACCTTCTATGATTGACAATAATCTAGGCAAATTAACATTTAATACATCAAAATATATATATATATATATATATATATATATATATATATAATATGAATATAAGTCTTTTTTTCTACTGAATTGTTAGTTTACTTTATGACCATGTAGATGAAAATAGTTTTGAAAACTAAAATATGAGACTTTTTTTTACCAAACCTTTGGATTTTAGTAATGTTTTGATATAATATAATTTATGAAACTTTAATATGTGAGAAACACCTTAGCATTTGCAAGTTAAAATTTTGACCTAATCCCTAAAAATCGAATTTTATTTTTGAATTGGAAAGTTAATTTATTATTCTTCAAGAATTTGAATCTAGGATAGTATTTATTGAATTCAAATGGGTATAACCTTATTTACATTAAATATCTTAAGTAAATGTAGATAAAGTCAAAACCATCATTTATGTAAATAAGTTGATAAGCTTTAGAGGGTCTGTGACTGCCGCCCGCCTAGAGAGGCACCCAGTCGATGACGGTCCAAAAATGCATGGGTGACGCCTTGACTAGTGACTACACTATGTATCTAAGCTTAAATTCAATGAAAGGTATCACAAAGTAGTGCAATTGTGTAAAAAAAATATGAGAAGACCATCCTCTCCAAGAAGAGAGAGAGAGAGAGAGAGAGAGAGAGAGAGAAACAACATGCATGTTTGCATATTCCCAAAGTTGTTGGTACAATTGTCAGGCTGTCAGCTTCATCATAGTGCAGTGAATATCGCCATTTATGAACTTGTTGAAGATCTCACATATTTTTTAAATAATAAAGATTACCACCATATTTCTAATTCAAGTTTTGCCTCCATCCATTTCATTTACAATAGCATCTCCAAGTGTCACTATTGTGACTTTGCAACTAAACAGAAAACTAGAGATACAAAATTCAATGAATCCCGTTTTATGCATCAATATTTACATTTCCACTTAAAATCTTCTATTACTTTTTTTATTTTGCGTTGTGTGTTTACAATTTTATGTCAATGTATAATTGACAGGTTCAGAGTCCTTAGACCAAATAATCATGGCTTTGTATGCTGACCCACTTGATCAACTGATTTAACCAATCAACCCATCCCAATGACCAATTAAGTAGAATAAGTTTCCAAACTAAGCTGAAAGTGGTACGTTTGGAAGCAAGAAAGGCTCTAGAGTGATGGTAAAGGCATCTACCACAATATACAAATTAGAAATAATACCTTACGTGGGCAATGCATTCATATCGAATTAAAAAGACAATTTTACATGACAGCAATAAGACCAAATCCAATTATGTTTTATGGAGTAGAATATTGTCCGACCAAGAAGCAATATATTCAAAAAATAAGTGTAGACAAGGTGAGGATGTTGATATGGATGAGTCGAAAGACTAGGGATGAGATCAGATATTACTCAAAGAGCAAATTCAGGGGGTAGCTCTGGTAGGTGTTGAGAGGGTTGAGTTAGATAGTTTGGAATCTACGTTCAACAAAGACTAGTGATAGAACCAGTGAGAATGAGTGAGTTGGTGCAAGTTGAAGACTCTAAAAGGTAAGGGGAGAGCGAAAAAAGGATATGAATGTGGATATTGAGGAAAAAAGTTAATACCACACGTTTTTTTACCAAAATTATGGATTTTGATAGAATAGAATGGCATAACAGAATTAGTGTTGCTGACCCCAAATAGTTGGCATAAGGCACTGATGATGACCTTAAATAGAAGCCTGTAATACTAAAAATAAAACCCACCATTGCAAATACAAACTCAAACCAACAAACCCCAAGCATGTTAGGTTGGTCACATGTTTCCAACAGAATCTTCATAATTGTGCACTGTTTCTATCTACCAAAAAAAAAAAGAATCTTCAATATTAGTGTTGAATTGTTATATACTGGAACAAAGGTATTGACAAGCAGAAGTTCCAAATATTAAACAACATTCTTATTACATGTTCCATAAGCATATCTTTTGGTAGATAGGTATCAACAAATGTGACTCAAGATCTGATGAAACCTTTTTAAAATTAATGTAACACACGTAGACATGCACACGAGAAAAAAAGAAGTGTGGCCATTAGATGTTGAGAACGAATACTTGAGGAATTGTAACTATTTGATCCTAGTAGCTTCCAAGAGCATAACTTTGTGCCTAGATGTTTTTTGCCAAAGATCTATTTGGAACCTACAACGGCTATTTGTAGACTTTCATTAATATTTTATCATCGCAAGCATCAAAAAGTGGCCCTGATATTAGTGATGAAAAAAGTGAGAATCTAGGGTAGCTGGGTCATTTAAGTTTTATTCTCTGTACTCCCTTCTTCTTTGAAACATGATTTGATTATTCTGTTATTGATTAAAAAAATGTCATTTAAGGGATATATTTTACTTGTTAGTAATTTTGTGTTTGAAGTTAGAAAGTTTCTTAGTGGAGATGTTCTGTCATCTGTAGCTTGGTTGTCAAGTCATTAGGAAGCTACCTTGTGAAGTTTTTGGAAGTCTATAAATAAAATGTTATGAGAACATTGTATGGTAATCTTGTGAATTAAGGAATAGAAATTTGCCTTTAGGCGTCTAAAATTTGCCTTTAGGCGTGGGGTTCCTATGAGACCTTTGGGTTACTTGGAATAGCAAGGTTTTTGCTCTAAGAAAAACCTTGGTTGTGTGTCATATCGCACTCTGCTTGCGTCAAGTGGCATTAGAGCAAATTCAAAATGTACACTTCGTTCTAGGATGAAAGCATGTCACTAGAATTCAGAATGGCATGCACAATCTTGGGAAGAATCACTCACCAGTGTTGTAATTAATGAAAGGAGTGCCAAACTTATATTTCTGATGATGCATTCGAGAAATTGATCAGGCTAGAGAATATAATGGAATGTAAGAAAACTCTTAACCAATTTTTAAATTAAAACTCTATCACAAAAATTTATACGGATGAAGTATATCGTATTAGCACTCCAATAGATCATTGTCATATTCTCTTGCGAAGTCATGGTTGGAAAAGAGAGGAGCCGTCTACCATCTTGAGAAGCATGCAAACGGATTTCAAAAGGATAACAGATGATCAAGCTTGTGGGGTAATCATCTAGATTAGCCCTAGAGAGGAGCTGTCTACCATTTTGAGAAGTGTGCAGACGGATTTCAAAAAGATGCCGAAAGATCAAGCTTGTAAGTTAATCATCTGGATTGACTCTCTTTGTTTACCAAGTCCCACCAAATCTAATACACTCCAACAATTGAACCAAATGTGCAACATCTAGATCAACAACTGAAAGATGACAACTAATCCAACTTTGATCTCTCCATTCATACAATCAATTTTAGTTGATCAAGAATTGGGGAGGCAAAGTTCAAATCGGACCTTTAATTTCAAGGGAAAGCAAAACATTATCTTTTGAAAGTTGTGATGTCATTGGGATCAATAATGTGCATTTTTGGTTTATATTTAAAGCATAATATATTTTCAACATGATCATCATAGGTGATTGAACGGTGGAATTAAAGCAAAGAGAATGCATGGAGCAAAGTTGGTCTACATCATCAGATTCATACGAAGACTCACAAGGACGTCAATCTGAATGAATCATCGCTTATACTGAAACTCGAGTACAAGTTCTCCCCAACCGAAGGAGTATGCAATCAGATCTTGAGGGCATAACACTGTGTTCTGGTATCTGTTTTGAAAGATCTTTAGCTCATTAGTAAATATCTCTTGAGAGATATGATGGTTATTACCAGACATTTATTGTTTTATGCCTCAAAAGGTTATTGAGATATTATTGATTTATTGACAAATTTAGAATAATTAGGTCTTTTAAGGGTCAAATATAAATTTTAATAGCTTGTGATTTGAACTTTGAAACAGCAAAGTCAGCGAAGTGAACCAGTCCAAGGCTGGTCCCTCGTATGGAGAACAAATCATCTCTGTTATCTCTCTAAGTTAGCAGGTTGCTTGGTGGATGTTAGCTTGGTAGTTAAGCGTGAGCAAGATTCTCTATTATGAGACTATAAATATATATTATGATAGCATCTTAACTTGTAAGACAATCTTTTGGATTAAATATTTGCCTTTAAATTTGAGTTCCCTTCGAGAACTTTTAGGATTAGCACCCTGCATAAGCTTTTTTTTTTTCATCGGTACCAACGAGATGTATGTGTATCACAAAACAATGGATTATTCAAAGCTACAAAAGCAGGGGGAAAAACCAAGGATGGAAAGAAACAATCCTAACCGAAACACCATCACCATCAATGCCTTATCCCAAATACTTGGGATCGGCAAGACGAATCTTGTTCCGTCAATCTGTTCTATTAAAAGTCATAACTTTGATTAAATCGTGTGGTCATTAAATCTTTATTCACTATCTCCATCCGCGCCATTTTCTCGCCTTCCCCTAGCTCTTTTAGAGCATTCAACTTGCACCAGTTCAATCGACTGAATCTTTTAGTGGTTTTTGTTGAATGTGTCCAAACTATCTCAATCGACTCTCCCTTATTTTATACCCATTGGTTATTAGAGCCACTCTCAAATTCCCTCGAATGCACTCATTTATGATACTGTCTTTCCACTCATCCATCTCAACATCCTCATCTCGGCTACACTAATTCTATTAATATGTAATTTCTTAACTGAACCGAAGATAGCACTTTAATTGAAGTGCGTTGGTCACATAGCACTTTGGAAGCATATCTCCATTTTATCCACCCAGCTTTGGTTCTATAGGCAAGATTCCAACCGAGCCAAAGAAAACAAAAGAAAAACTAGAAAGACAAAAAAAAAATACAAAGCTCCATTAGACTTTTTAAGATGTTTTCGCTCTACGAAAATCTTCGCAGTACGCTAAGTCTAATTCCGCCTATAGCACTATTTCAAAAGGCTCATGAAATAAATATATTGTGAAGTGCTGCCAATTATAAGTGTTCAAACAAATTACCTGAGATAATATTTTAGCACACTCTGCCATAGTTGACAATTCTCTCCTCTGAGACGCTGCATCAAATCGAGCCAACAATCTGTTCTCTAGTTCTGAACAAGGGAAACAAACAAATTGAACTTAATTAATTTATCACTTATCGAGGAATCGAAAAAATAAGCAGTAACTACCCATCAACCCACCATTGCAATAGTCCTGAAGATTTGCTACCGCAACTTCTAAACCTCGGCTTGCTGTTGCATTTCCCGTAACTGATGGTACAGTTATCCCATGTCTTCCAATATCCTCTTCAGCAAACGCCCCTAAAATGAAAGGACATAGTATCTATCATTGTTCTTTTGGCTATCACAAAATAGGAACTATGTTAAAAATTGTTTAGCATCTCTCTTTTAAAGCATGAGTCTAACAATGTTTCCACAATCAAATTCATGCATAAACAACATAAAATAGCTTCTCTGATATGGTAGGCATGAACCCAGACGTAAAATAATTAAACATCTTTCTACACACAAATCTAGTCCTTGCCTAATAAATTTTCTTCTTCACTTATCAAAGGAAAGTGAATTGTTGCAAGTTGATGTGAATTGGTGCAAGTTCAATTTTTAAAAATGGGAAGGGAAGGCTCAAAATGACGAGGATGGAGTTAACGAGGAAAATTTTGATAGCACGTGACTTAACCGAAGTTATGGCTTTTAATCAAACGGAATGGAAAATAGGATACACGTAGCCGACCCTAAATATTAGTATAACGTATTGATGATGATTTATCAAAAGGAGGGTGGTGATATTATTTTTCTTTTATTCGGTAAATCAGCGATATATATATATGAGCCTGAGACAAAATAAAAATAAAGAAAAGGAAAACTCCGCCCCCGCACTATACAATGAGAAACATGTTAATCATACTAGAGCATGTCCTCAAAATCCCCCCTGATCGATCAACAGAGTATGAGCAATTGACATACCCCTCTCTCTCTCTCTCTCTCTCTCTCTCTCTCTCTAGCTTGCTGGCTTGCTGCTTCCCACACAACCTTGTGGCAATTACACATGTTTGTGCTAGAAAACTAGGATATACAAGCATATCCGAGAGAACAAAGGAGCAGCTCCGAGGTGATAAATAAAGGAGAATTATTTGAGATGGTTCAGTCATGGAAATCAAGACCATTGACAGCACATGCATTAACAAAGGATATGGCCCTAGGCAGCATAGTCACAAAGTCGGGATTCGGGAATTATTCGGCAAGGGTCAAGTACAGAAAATTTCAAAAATTTCAGGAAAATGCGGGAAACGATGCTAATTAATATATAAAAATTAGAAACAATGCTAATTAATATATCTGACAATTTAGTAAGATAATATACAAAAAGAGTAACTATAATCAACATTAATAAGTTTAAAACATAATTTTAACATCAAATTCCATCAAGGCATCAAAATTCATTACAACATCAACTATCAAGATTTAAAAAAAGACTATAATACGCGTATTAATTAAATCACTCATTCCTATTCATCAGTTGCTCAAAAGTGTCATCAATATCTACATAATCCTCATTCCCAAAAGATTTTCAAGATTATCCGTTTTTATTTTCGTATTATTCGTTTCAAACAGGTTTTTTTTTGTATTATTCTTTTTAAACGCGTTCTAAACTATAATACGCATTTTAAAAAAAAATGGGTTTTAAACGTTGTTTTCTACGGTAGGGTATTAATGCACATTTTAAACGGGTTTATCTACAGTAGGGTATTAATGAGTATTTTAAACGGGTTTAAAAAAAACACAGTTTTTGGTGACTAATGGGCAAAATGGAAGGGTGAAACTGGATTCACATAGCCAAGCCCAAATAGTTGAGACAAGGTTTTGGATAAGGTCATAAGGATGACTTATCGAAGAAAGAAGGAAAGCTGAGTATTATCCATGGTATTAAGTAAATTTGCATTATCCACTAGTTTAAGTAAGGAAGTTAATTTTTAACACCCATCATGTTTCTGCAAAAGGAATGCAAGTCGAGATTGTGAAAGTGGAAACTTGTTTTTTTTCGGTGAAAGTGCAAACTTGTTACAGTTCTACAATGAGAAATAATGCCAGCTTACGCAATTTCTGTGCAACTGAAGCGGCTTCAGAAACACGACTATCATCAGAAAATAGTGGTGAGAGTTCCATTAGGTCGCCTGGGCTGCTGTTAAACTCCATCATGTACTGCAGGAATTGTATTAACAACATAGTGTTAAAACAGAATAACTCTATAAGCAAGGGACCAAACAAGAAATAATTTGGACAAAGACAAAAATAAATAAATAAATAAAAATGAACCAGTGCTCTGGATTTCCATGATTTCCGGAGCTCCCAAAACATGCCTTGTTTTAAGGGTGTTTTGGTAAATATTTAAGTAATGTAGGGACATAAGATTTTATTAATTTAGACACTTATCAATGTTTTGGAAGCTCTGGAAATACACAGCTCCGGTTCATATTTGAACTCAAAAAGAAAACCACAGAGCATAACTTATAACACTACCTTTATGAGCTCAATTGTTTGACTAGCCGTTTCTCTCTGAGAATCTGCACTCTGATAAGCAGGAATGACATTTATTAAAACAAAAATGTTACACAAATATTCAAGTCGTATATGGAAACTATGAAATGTATAAGAAAATTATTTTTCTTATAAGCAAAGTACGAAAGGAACCAAAAACACTTTGTAATCAAGCATTTGGCATGCGCTTTACCTGCAGATGATCTCCAATTTTTGCAGCAGTCTGTCCAACACTTGAGATGCGAGAATCCAGTCTGGCAAAGCTATCAAATAAGCCATCTACACCTTTTTCCAGCTGAAAAGAATACGACAGATAAATAATATAGCGGGAATTATATCCTAAAATCCTACTAAATATTAAGTTCAGACATCAAATATGTTTATATTTTGAAGGGACACATTCCAAATTTGACCATGGGTAAAAGGCCATTTTAGGAGGGACACGGAAGAAACCAACGAAGCCATTTTTATTAAAACGGAAGCGAGATAAAACAAAATGAATTCGATGGTGCTTCTTATAATCGTGGTTCGACGTGGATTGGTGGAAGCTATAGAGGCAAATGGCAATTGTATCGAATATTTTCTGCGAGCCAGATGGTTGCAATAAATTTAAACTATAGAGATTCATGTGCTCATGTTTGTAGGGTTTGTAAGCAACTCATCCTTCTTCTTAGGTCCTCCTGTGATCAAAGTAATTTTTGCAAGATGCAAAAGTAACATAGATAATATCATTTTTAAATTCGGGGTGCCTGGGGGAGATGTAGAATCAATTGAAGTGGATGTTTGATTAGTTTTCGCTAAACTAACCTCAGAGAGTGTCTTGCGATGCTTAGAATCTTGAACAGAAACCTCCCTCTTCAGATTGTACAATCTTCCATCAATCTTCAATCCAAGATGGAAAAGAGAAAACCTCAGTAATTAATCTGGATGACTTTGTACAGTCCATCAGTTACAGTCACAAGGATATACCTGCTGTCGAAGATCAACCAACTCCTTGCAAGAATCCTTGAATATAGACAAGAGAGAATCAACTTCTGGAAATACGGGTTTAGACATTCCTTGTGCTGATTTAGCCGCATCAGATGGAACCCGCATATGTCCATTGGACAAAACATCATTTCCACCAAAGTTGCTATGGCCTTCGGATGAATCTGTTTCTTCTTCTTGAAAAGATGGGAGCAGATCATTTACCAAGTTTCCAAACAACGCATCGAAAGAGAAGTCACCCTACAGAAGACAAATAAATCATGAAGTCCACTCCATTTATAAATATTTTTGGATTAGAACCAAGCTAAAATGAAATATTCCGACTTATTATCAAAAGGCTATAATAAAATATCCAAACACGCCATAACATGTAACCCATGGGGTTAGAATCTTTACCTTAAAGTCGTCTATGTCAAGGATAAGTGGAAGGGAGCTAACAGATGATGGCTTGGAAACTTTATCGTCCTTGATTCCATCTATGCTCTCTTTCATCTAATCCAAATCAGACTAAATTAGAAGATCCAAACAATACAAGGTTGGCCTGTATTCGCAACTACGAAATCATATTAACAAAATTTCCATAAATTAAAAATATTTGGATAAGATCTCCATCAAATCACAGATGAACAACCGTTAATGGGAATCAGAGGTAAGATTATAAGTCCCCCATCATCCACTGAAAGCAAAATGTAAGCTCCTCCTCAAAAAAAATCATGTCATATATATTTAATTACTCGCATATATCAATAACACTGCCAACACAATAATGGACTTATAACATCTGATCATCGAAATTTCTAATTGAAACACTACGCATACGAATTTTCCAAGTTGGGAATCAAGCCCATCAGTTCCAAAATTAATTTTTAAAAAAATTAATAATAATAACAAAATCACAAGACCAGAACAGCTCTTCTACTCATTTTACATATTTTCTTCTTATTGGTGTCTAATTGTTTTTAAGTTTGAATTACAATAACATACATTAAATAAATATGCAGAAATGAATTCATCTTTTCCTTTTGGTGGGTAAGCTGGAAACGAACATTCGACCTCATTAGTTGCATTGAGCAGTTCATCGACCATTCAAGCTATGGGATTCTCCTAGACTACAATCAAAAATTGGAGAAACGGAAAAATACCGCTCGATCTTGGCAAAATTCAAACGGAAGCAAGGAAAATTTTAGATTTGAACAAATATATATATATATAAATCAGAGGGGTTTTTCGTTGGATCTCCTAATAAGCAAATCCAGAGAGAAGGAAGAAAAATCGAGTACCTCTTTGTTGATCGAATGAAGGATTGCGAGAGGAAAGTTCTAATCGTTTCTTTTTCCTTATTATCTGTTCTTCGTTGGATCGTCCGACAGAAAGAATGGAGACTGGACGGGTCGTTTTAGGGTGTATTTGACAATTGACACTGGGATGATGCTAGGGGCACCCAACCTTTGATGACTGCACCCTACTTTCAAAATTATTATGTATACCAAAAATAAATCTATATATTTTTGGGCCAATTTTTGTAATTAATTATAAAAAAACCTATCTTTTCACGTATTTGTGGATTTCTCCCCAAGCTTTCATATTTTGCATTCTCCCCCTACTAACTTCCAAATTCCTTTGTAACTACCTCTGTACCTGTTATTAAATAAGTATTTTCAAGATAAAATTACCCTTTTTAATCTGTGTTCGGATCGTAGTCAATTGCGATTGAACTCTCAACCCAAAGGTCAACATGTATCCTTTTAACCTTAATTGTGCCCAAAAGCTCAAGGCGGCAAGAGAAAAAGGCCCTCGAAATTAATAGGAGGGAAAGCAATGCTTGCCCTATTGGTAGTGTGTGCATGGGACCACTCATGAGATTATAATTTGAGAGGGTGTGAATCAGGAAATCTTCACCTGCTCCTAACTTAGAACATATACTACCTTTGTTAATCAGGGTTGCGGCCTAACCAAATATCGTGTACAAACAAAAATATAGGAGGACAACATGCCCAGTTAAGGATCACAAATATGCAAAAAGGTCAAATCCTTGAAAACACTTCTCACTGAATACCAATCCAATAAAAGGTAACAAATCTCCTCGCAAATTACCACAAAGGAAAAAAAATTGTCATCAATCTAAATTACTCATCCAACCAAGACATCGATACATTCAATCTGAATTGTTTCAATATTAAGGCAATTCAATGGTGTGATGCATATTTAAACAATTCAGAATATATGAATTCAATATGAAACAAGAATGTCCTACATTATTTCCATGAATTTATGAGTAGAAAATACCATTAAAATATAATCAGAGGCCATTGTAGAAAAAAAAACTGAAATTACAATGTACTAAGATGATTTATTTATAGTGGTACTTGGTTATCAATATTGATGTCAACTTTCCATTATATATATACAGAGAGAGAGAGACATTCCTTATGGCCCCACTCATATAAATATCATGTAAGCGACTGAATTATTGTCGTTAGATCGTTTAAACTTTTTAATCCAGCCGTAGAGGATGGTAACCCAAAACCATTCTGTTTTTGGTTTTGAGGACTTTCCTTAAAACATAAAATCCTCACGTTCTCTCCCACGAAAAATACCTCGTGCTCTCTCTCCTCTCATTCTGCCCCTCTTCTCTCCTCTCTCCTCTCTCCTCTCGTTTTGTCCCTCCTCTCTTCTCTAGCTTTCTTTCTAATCTAAAAGAGCTATATACAGTATGAAAAACAGCAACAAGAAAATATAATTTAAGTAAATAGAAACAACCTAAACATAAATCCTGCAGGTAGGAAAGTATCCATTAAAAAACTGAACAAGTCCTAAACTACCTGAATTTCTAATGAAGGAAGAACTTGATTGTGATGGGTTGTTCCTAGAATCAAATTTTAGTTTTTAAACCAATCCAAGCATTTTGAATGCCTCTAACTTGTATCATGATGTAAGACCTCCAACCCTGGTCATGAAATAAACCGCCCTTTTTATATATTTTAAACCAAAGATTTAACCACGGAATAAGCTATGTTGGAATTAATTTGATTTTAAAATAATAAAATAATAAATTTATAAGTTTTTATTATTATTAAATTTGGTTTTAACATGTATATTTTTGAGACATGCTAGTGTGTGTCTTAATGTTTTTGGTTATTGGTTCTTTCATCTCATGTGGATCATTGGATCATTTTGATATTAGAAACCAATGGCTATGATTAAGGGACATGGACCTTTCAATCAAGTGCATGTATGGAGTATTTGTCTTGAGGCTCTTTATTGCCCAACGTTTTTTGGGGTACTTAGATTCTTTGAATTTTCAACACCATAACACATGGGTTCATGGGTTGATTCTTTTAACCTTTTAACATCATGCATCTAGTCATGTGGATTTTAATGTCATACGTGTGACTTTTGATTTGCTTGAGAGAGATGCCATCTCATCTCCTCTATAAATAGAGAATGAGAATGAGGGAATTGAGATATGGTTCTTCTTAGACGCCGGAGCTCTGCGAGATTCTAATCAGACCAAGGTTATATACACTGTCATAGAGGTATACACCGGCGGGTTCAAAACATATTTCTTCTTCCATATTGATCAGTCATATTATATGGATTGATTTTTCTAGGGATCGGACTATTCAGTTCAGGCCCGTTAAATTGAGTTAAACGGATTGTCTTTTTAGACAGACCTCGAGATTAATTTGACAATCCAAATGGATCGTCTCTTTACTAAACTAATTGGACAGACTTTTTTGGGTCCGTCCTAACTTACTAGTATTTTGAGATAATCTGATCGGATCGTCATTTTCTTGGATTGATCCTTAATTGGATTAATCCATCAACCCATAACCACATAAGCTAATGGGGAGACTCTGTCAAATTTTTTTGGACAATTTGTAACACTTAAAATAATTAAATTTAGATGTGTTTTGAAATAATCGGTAATTGTGGGACGATTTCTTGAAATTAAATTAATTTAATTGAAATCAATTATGATACAATAAAATTAAATTGACTAATTTTATATAGGTGGTTAAATTTAAAGTATGTGAAGAAATTAAATTTTAATTTAAAATTAATTTTTCGGGAATTCTAAAGGAGGTTGGCGTGAGCACGGATTTCGGGGAACCCTAAAAATTAATCTCACGGGATTGTTAGAGTCGTCACATATTCATTCATAAGGGATAAGTCACCGGGAAGTGTTGGATAAGGTCTTGGTCTCCGATGAAAGATCGGGGTAAGAGGTTCGGTTAAGTTTGGGGAAGGGGTTAGGCACCCCGACACTTCCACTTATAGTGGTTTCCTACTTGCTAAGTTTAAACCAAATTAAAGTTTAAAGTTAATCAAATGCCTAAGTGTTTAAGTTAATACTAACTAGAAGAAAGAAAAATGCTAACTAGGGTCGAACCGGGGTTGGTTTGCCTATGTACTTACATTGGGGTGAGATCAGACCGAGCGTAGTTCTAGCACTTGAGCTCATGCTAAGGCTAGGGGTGTGTATATGTGCACCAAGGGTGGCTAATGGGTCTAATCTAGAGATTAGGGTTTTGCTTGACCTGGGTTGGTCAATGTGCAAAGTGTGGGCCCGGTAGGTCGAGAAGTAGTCCGGTGGACTAAGGTTTGGGCCCGGTAGGCCAAGGATGAAGCCCGAAGGCTAAGAGGTGTATTAACCCGGGGTTAGGGTTGCTAACCGGGGTTAAAAAGTGTTAATCATGGTTAGGGGTGCTAACCATAGTTAAAAACTCCAAGAATGTAATTTTTTGGTCTTTTATATTTTTCTAAATTTTTTGGGATTTTTCCAAATTTTTGTGGGGTTAAGTGGTGCTTAACCATTGTTAAAAGTTAATCGGGAGCCATTTTAACCATGGTTAAGGGTCATGGTAAGTCAAAAATGGGCCCCGAAGGTATGGTAGGGCCTAGAGTGGCCTCCTACTAGGTCTGGGCCCTGCACAAAGCCCGAGATTAAAAAATTTACAGAATTGAGGTAATCGGATTACCTCTATTACAGTGCATTTTTAACCAGAGTTTGCAAGGGTTTAACTGGGGTTAGGGATCATCCCTGAGAAAAGTAAAAGCATAGACAGGTAGCCTGAAGTCTAAGGATTCCAGTGAGTCTGGTCTCAGCCCAAGATCAAATCAGGAGTGGGCCCCACAGGGGCGCAAAGTTGTAAAAAAAAGCTCCCTGTTATGTCGGTAATCAGACTACCAACATTAAGAATCGTTACTTAACCAAAGTGTGAGGCTATTGCAACCATGGTTAAACTCATGGTTAGCCCCTGAAATTTTGCAGGTGGAAGGGAGTAAGGACTTTCAAATGGGCTTGGAGTGGACCCAAGAGGATGAGGCATGTGGGCCCCACAGGGGCCCAAAGTCACTGCAAAATAAAGCCAAACTTGTCAGTAATGGGATTACCGACAGAATGCTACCTGTATTTTGGAGGCTAACTAAGCATAGTTAGGCCTTGAGTTAAAGCCTGAAATTTGGTAGGGGGATAACCAGGGGTCTGAAGTACCAAACGCTGGCCCTGGAACTGACTAGGGCTCAGCTTAACTAGGGTTAAATGAGGGTTACAGAGGAGGTTCAAAGAGTGTCGGCACTGCTATTGCCGACACTAAGATGTTTTTCAAAAAAGCTGATGTATCTCAACTGTGGGTTGCACGAGCAAGGGTCTAAGGGTTCCCTCATGATCTAAGGGACCCCCAGACTCTAAGGAGAAGGGCCATGCACTGCAAAGAGGGTGTTGCACCTGTGTAAACCTAAGGGATGTCCCCCATGCCTACGGGAGACTCCCTATCCTTGGTGGGAGCTACAAACAGTAAAGAAGCATGATAAAGTGGGACCCCTGGAGTAGGACTAGGGGTCCCTTACAATGAGCAAAACAGAAACCGAGTGGGGTGGCCCCTACGCTGCTGTGTAGGAGTCCTTGGTGGCTGTCAGTGATGCTGGAAGTTAGGATTAGTGTGAGGATAGCCTAAGAATGGTGCTGGGAAAGCTTGGAGGTGTTCCTACAGGGACTGAGATGCTGTTAGAGGGAGTGTATGGCTGGGAGAGGCGACTGGTTTGAGCTGGAAGCGTTTTAGCAAAGTTTGGACTTGAAAAAAACTGGGTCTAGAACCTATAGGGGTGCATTGGTACTTATAGAGGAGTGGAGGGTGGCCAGGGGCAGTTTAGTCATTATTGGAGGCATGGGGGACCAGATGAGAGGAGCCCATGTGGCCTGGGGTGGTTACTAATACGTGGGTTCTACAAAAACTCAAGGTGGCTGTAGTTGGATTACCGCCACCCTCAATACTGTTGATATTGAGGGTGTCGGTAATCCAAATGCCGACACCCAGGGTTTTATCCAATTTGGGCCACACCCATACTCACTTGGGCCGAAAGCATTGAGAGTTTTCCATTTTTGGTATTTTCCCGCCTGGATTTTGAATTGATGGGTTGTGGGCCCCACCCTAGTGGACCCTAGAGTGTTGTAGGCCCAAGTTTGGGCCCACCAAAGGCCTAGGCTTTGGTTTTTCATGGTTTTGGATTGTAAATGGGCCTTGAGCCCATGAGGGCTTGTCCTAGGGTTAGGTCTAGGGCTTAGCTAGGTTTTGACTAGGGTTTAGCTAGTGTCACACTAGGGTTTAGCCTAGGGTTTAGGGTATGCCTAATGGTAATGGGCTTTGAGCCCAAGGGTTTGGTTATAGGGTTTTAAAGGCAATGGGCCATGAGCCCAAAGGCCTTGGTTCTAGGGTACCTAGGGTTTAGAGTATACCTAGGGCTTGTCTAGGGTTCTACAGAGGATTCCACTGGGAAGGACTGGGGTTTTGACAGGGTGTCAAAATTGAGTGCTTACAGTTGGGTACCGTCGTCTTCCACCAAGTAATGCAAACTTGTAGGGAAAGACCGGATGAATCCGAGCTGAGTTGAATCCCGGAGATAGAGCTGCCTTATCCCTTGCACAATGGGAGGCTTCGACTATCTTCAAGAAAGACCCTTTGAGCGCCTCTCAGTTCGAGTGATTCATTATAAAACTGTTTATTTTATTTTTTTTGTTTATTATAGCTAATTGTGCTCTAATTTGTGAATATTTTTAGACTAACTGTCAATAATTTGAAGATAGAGTCGTTCTCCTATGGCTACTATAACAAAGATGGGAATTGTACCTGTGGATGCCGCACCAAAGTTTGATGGAAAGCACTACCACCTTTGGGTTCAACAGATGAAATATTTTCTCAAGCAACTAAGTGTCCTGTACGTGCTTACTGAAAAATGTCCTGAATTCCGACTGGAACCGGTGTTACTGCAGAAGCCACCAAGACCGCCACTGAAAAAACTCACAAATGGATTGACGACAAATATACTTGTCATAACAATTTATTCAACTCTCTTTCCCATGCACTATATGATCAATTCTCAAAGAGAGCCAAAAGTGCTAGAGAGTTATGGGAGATGTTCCGAGCTGTCTACATAGTTGAAAAATCTGGAACGAAGAAATTCCAAGTCGCTAATTACCTGAATTCAAGATGCTCGATAACAAATCTGTTATTGAACAAATTCAAGAACTCCAAAAGATTGCAGATGGAATTGTAAGTTTCGGCATGAAACTAGATGAGAACTTCCATGTTAATGCTATTATAGCAAAGCTACCTCCTTCATGGAGGTCATACCACTCTAAATTAATGAAGAAGAAAGAGGACTTGTTGCTCGAAACTTTACTCCATCTCATCATGGTAGAAGAAGAGTCTCTTAAGAGAGACAAGAAAGATGAATCGGTGGCTAATGCCAATGTCGTTGAGAGCAAGCCTACCAATTCATTACCTCTAAGAAAGAAAGAGTTCAAGAAAGATTACAAGAAAGCAGAAAAGCCAAACAGGAAGCAACAATACCGAAACTTTGTTCCAAGAAAACAAGTTGAATGCTACAATTATGGCAAGCCTGGTCACATTTCTAGAGAATGTAAAGAGAAGAAAAGATTCAACAGGAAACCGAATTATCAGAACAAAAGATATGAGAAGAAGAACGATCGAAATGAACCAATGGCAGCCGTAATGACCGGGGCCAATATGATTGGCGAAGATGCTGAATTGTGGGTCGACACTGGTGCGACCCGACACATCTGTGGAGATAGAAACATGTTCACCTCCTATTAAATAGTGGGGGAGGGTATGAACATGTTCATGGGAAATCACTCATCCTCTAAAGTTGCTGGAAAGGAGACAATGGAGCTCATGTTCACCTCTGGTAAATCGATTCTTCTCAAGGAAGTTTTTCAAGTTCTCGACATTCGAAAGAATCTGGTATTGGCCTCTTTGCTGAGTTGTCATGGATTTAAGATGGTGTTTGAGTTTGACAAGTGTGTGATTACTAAGAATTGTGTTTTTGTTGGAAAAGACTATGTTGTATCTGAGATGTTCAAACTCAACATCGTTAATGAAATGATTTCTGTTTCTGCTTATATCGTTGAGTCAATTGATTTGTGGCATGGTGGACTGGGCCATATAAATTTTAAGAAAATAAAAGCTATGGCAAACCAAAGACTAATTGAATTTCATATCAGTGATAAGCATGAAAAGTGTATTGCTTGTAGTAAATGCAAGATAACTAGAGCCTCGTTGCCTGGAGTCGAGAGGTCTACCACAACTCTAGATTTAATTCACACTGATATTTGTAAAATGATTAATACCCTATCCCGAGGAGGCAAGCGGTACTTCATCACATTTATTGATGATGCATTCAGATTTACATATGTATATCTTATACGGGCAAAAGATGAAGCTTTTGAGAAGTTCAAAACGTTTAAGGCAAAAGTCGAAAACCAACTTGAAAAGAAGATCAGGATTCTAAGGTCCAATAGAGGTGGAGAATATATTGACGCTGAATTTACAAAATTCTGTGAAATCAACAGGATTCAACATGAGATGTTTGCTCTCTACACACCACAACAGAATGGTATTGCTGAACGCAAAAATCGGACTTTGACAGAGATGATAAACATAATGTTAACAAGCTCAGGAGCACCTGCTAACCTGTGGAGTGAAGACTTATTGATAGCATGTCACATTTTGAACCGAGTACTGCAAAAAAAGTCAAAAATGGTTCCTTATGAGTTATGGAAAGGTAGAAAGTCGAATCTAAAGTATCTCAGGGTTTGGGGATGTCTTGCTCAAGTTAGGTTACCTAACCTAAACCAGCCTAAGGTAGGTCCCAGGGGCACCGACAGTGTCCTAATTGGTTATTCTTTGACAAGCAAAGCATATCGGTTTTTAAACTTAGAAACTCCTGCCCCCTATACTATAGTCGAATCCATTAATGCAGATTTATTTGAAAATACTTTTCCATTTAAGAAAAATTTGGAAATAGTTGAGGTGCATCTGGAGTCCAATGCTAAGAGAAAAGAGCCTGAAACTTCTATTTTGCTAGATCCTCGTCGAAGTTCTAGAACTAAAGTTTGTAAAGACTTTGGTCCTGATTTCATCACTTACATTGTGGAGAAAGAACCTGTCAGTTATGCTGAAGCTATGACATTAAATGATGCTACATTTAGGAAGGAAGCAATAGATGATGAAATGCATTCTATATTGTCCAACAACACTTGGACTTTAGTGGAAGCAAGACTATTGGATGCAAGTGGATTTTTAAGAAAAAGTTAAAACCTGATGGTACAGTTGATAAGTTCAAGGCGAGGATGGTTGCTAAGGGGTTCAGACAAAGAATGAGTTTCGATTATTTCGACACCTATGCCTTAGTAGCAAGGATGACTATTATTCGATTGTTGATAGCTCTGGCTGCGATCAATGACTTGATCATCCACCAGATGGATGTCAAGACCGCCTTTCTCAATGGTGATCTTGAAGAAGAGATATATATGGATCAGCCAGAAGGTTTTGTCCTGCCAAGGAATCATAAGAAAGTGTGTAAATTGTTAAAGTCGATTTACGGTCTTAAACAAGCACCCAAGCAGTGGCATGACAAATTCAGGAGGATTCTCCTCTCTGATGGCTATCAAATAAATAGTGGTGATATATGTGTATACGGCAAATTCAGAAAAAATTTTGCAGTTATCATTTGTCTCTATGTCGACGATATGGTGATTTTTGGAACGGATTTGGAAAGTATTATGAACACTAAAAGGTTTCTATCGTCGAATTTTGACATGAAGGATTTGGGTGAAGCTGATGTAATTATGGGAATTAAGATCATCAGAAATAACCAAGGAATTGCTCTATCTCAGTCCAATTACATAGAGAAATTCCTCATAAGATTTAATCAGTTCAATTGCTCCCCTGCCCCAACTCCAGTTGATTCCAGTAAGCAAGAATGAAGGCAGAAGTGTATCTCAACTTGACTACTCTCAAATTATTGGCAGTCTCATGTATGTCATGCACTGCACAAGACCAGACATTGCCCAAGCAGTGGGCATGTTATGCAGATACACTAGTAATCCAGGGAAGATTCATTTGAGAGCACTTATCAGAGTTCTCAGATACCTCAAAGGTACTTTAACTTATGGGATACATTTTGGGAGAATTCCAGCTGTACTTGAGGGTTACAGTGATGTAACTTAGAACTCATGTCCGGATAAGTCGACATCTGTAACGGCCTGGATATTTACTTTGGGAGGAGGAGCCATATCTTGGAAATCCAAAAAACAGACGTGTACTACTCATTCAACTATGGAATCTGAGTTCATCGCCCTGTCATCAGCAAGCGAAGAGGTAGAATGGCTCAAGAGTGTATTGGTAGATATACCAATATGGGGTACACCTGTACCAGCTATCACAATTAATTGTGACAACCAGGCTGCAATGCTCAAGGCATATAGTGAGAATTACAACGGAAAATCCAAACAAGTTCGTCTGAAGCACAATCATGTGAGGGGTCTTATAACTGATGACAAGATTGTTGTTCCGTATGTTAAGCCCAAAGAAAATTTGGCAGATCCTTTATCCAAGGGCCTTGGCACAGACCTTGTGATAAAAACTTCAAAGGGAATGGGACTAAAGCCTGTAAAATAGTTATACAAGGTAGAAACCCAAGCTGATGAGTCTCTCAGGTTCAATGGAACAAACAAACTTATATATAATAACTATTGAGCACTATCACTAAAGAAATTATTTCTTTCTATCAATCTCTTTTGAGACGTGTCCATTCCTTGTATGTGATAGATAGTACATATCCTGTAGGCTGCCAACCTACAGATAATCCTGTGATTATAGGTTGAGAATTATTAAGAATTCTCTTAATGAGTGTTATACGCCTTAAATGGTGGCAGTGTGACAGGAGCACTCTTAATAGACTCACCTTTCTGAGAATAAGAAGTTCGTCATTTCTTATGAGTTGAGGCTAGCTCTCAGTAAATTGGGATTGAAGCATGGACGTAAAAATGCTGAGCTGTTTGGTACAAATAACCTCTGAAAGGATTGTGTGTACAACATATTTGGTTAGTTAGTTCGGGTTCATAGTTCAAGTTTCTACCTACTGTGTTCCTTGACTGTCTTTGATTTGTTTGTACTAAGTGGAGGTTCAAGTTGAAAGACACCTTCATGTATGCACATGATATTCTTGAATGCCCATTTTAAAATAAAATCAATTGGGGGTTTGTTGGATTTAATTTGATTTTAAAATAATAAAATAATAAATTTATAAGTTTTTATTATTATTAAATTTGGTTTTAACATGTATATTTTTGAGACATGCTAGTGTGTGTCTTAATGTTTTTGGTTATTGGTTCTTTCATCTTATGTGGATCATTAGATCATTTTGGTATTAGAAACCAATGGCTATGATTAAGGGACATGGACCTTTTAATCAAGTGCATGTATGGAGTATTTGTCTTGAGGCTCTTTATTGCCCAACGTTTTTTGAGGTACTTAGATTCTTTGAATTTTCAACACCATAACACATGGGTTCATGCATGGGTTCATGGGTTGATTCTCTTAACCTTTTAACATCATGCATCTAGTCATGTGGATTTTAATGTCATACGTGTGACTTTTGATTTGCTTGAGAGAGATGCTCATCTCATCTCCTCTATAAATAGAGAATGAGAATCAGAGAATTGAGATATGGTTCTTCTTAGACGCCGAAGCTCTGCGGGATTCTAATCAGACCAAGGTTATATACACTATCATAGAGGTATACATCGGCGGGTTCAAGACATACTTCTTCTTCCATATTGATCAGTCGTATTATGTGGATTGATCTTTCTGGGGATCGGACTATTCAGTTCGTTCCCGTTAAATTGATCTAACCGAATTGTCTTTTTAGACAGACCTCAAGATTAATTTTGACAATCCAAATGGATCGTCTCTTTACTAGACTAATTGGACAGACTCTTTTGGGTCTGTCCTAACTAACTAGTATTTTGAGATAATCCGATCGGATCGTCATTTTTGTGGATTGATCCTTAATTGGATTAATCCATCAACTCGAAACCGCAAAAGCTAATGGGAGACTCTTTCAAATTTTTTTGGACAATTTGCAACACTTAAAATAATTAAATTTAGATGTGTTTTGAAATAATCGGCAAAATAATTTTTTGTGGGACGGTTTCTTGAAATTAAATTAAATTAATTTAATTGAAATCAATTCTGATACAATAAAATTAAATTGATTAATTTTTTATAGGTGGTTAAATTTAAAGTATGAGAAGAGATGAAATTTTAATTTAAAATTAATTTTTCGGGCATTCTAAAGGAGGTTGGGTACCGTCGTCTTCCACCAAGTAATGCAAACTTGTAGGGAAAGACCGGATGAATTCGAGCTGAGTTGAATCCCGAAGATAGAGCTGCCTTATCCCTTGCATAATGGGAGGCTTCGACTATCTTGAAGAAAAACTCTTTGAGTGCCTCTCAGTTCGAGTGATTCATTGTAAAACTATTTATTTTATTTCTTTGTTTATTGTTGCTAATTGTGCTCTTATTTGTGAATGTTTTTAGACTAACCGTCAACAAGCTACATGGGAGAGAGAAGCTGAGGTGCGGGAGAAGTATCCCTATTTGTTTGTGTAAATGGCAGCTTAAAGTATAGGCAAGGCATGGGTTAAGTCTCTGTATTTTGGTTTCGTTGATGTAACTCCATTTTGAATCAATAAAATCATAAATTTATATGCTTTTGTGTCTCATTTCCTTACATGTTTTATAACATCCTTTATTGTACTATTTTTCTCGTTCTGTCCTAAATTTCGAGGACAAAATTTCTATAAGGGGGGAGGATGTAGAGTCCCGGACCTTTGCCCATGTAAAACCCTATGTCCATTGATCGTCAATTTATTAAACCTTGTAATAGTTACAATTCCGTAGAATAGCGACTAGTGTGGGGTGTCGAACCACAGAGGACTGCGCTGGTTTCGTTAACTATTTCTCCATATTAATTTTAAGTCAATAAGTAACACGATTGATTGATTTTAACCTAATTAAACTATCAGATTTTATTTAATCAAATTAAACTAAGAGATTTTGGTTATATATCGGTGAGAAAAGATCTAGGGTGTTTGAATCCATCACTAGCCTTATAATTAAATCCATATATATTTATTTAGGTTTTTCATGCATAAACAATAGGGATGATATCGACTACAAGTCTCAACTCATCAAAATAAGAATGATTTGAGGAATCAAACTCTAGGCATATCCTATCTTTGGTTAGCACGAGTGATGCACATTAAACTAGGATTGTGGCATCACTCGTCTTCCCTAGGCATAGAATATCCTATAATTTAATTACTCGATAGTAAAAATCATTGTATAAAATTCATACAAACAATCATAGAAATAAGATATGAATGAATTTAATTTCAATGCAATAAAACCTAAGACAAAGATAAGATCATATTGAAACTGATTATAAACTCGAATTATTGGTTGAAGAACAACTCTCTCATTATGCATTAATCATTGGTTATACATAGAATAAAATACAAGGGATACAATTACTTGGCTAGGGTTTTATCTAAACCCTAAAAAAATAAATTTGTTCATAGCGAGAGCAAGGTATACCGCTTTCGACAAAGAACACAAATAATGCGAAGAATTTATCCTCCAACCTCCATAGATCTTCAGAGCCTTCCTCTTCAAATCTCCAAAATTCAGAACCTTTTTTCATAATAGGAGGCTTTTTTTTTGTAGAAAGAAAGTCTCAGTGAAGTATAGCTTTAGAAACATCTAAAACGGGCTCAGATGAGGGTTTTCCGCACTTTTCAACACAACCAAAACGATGTCTTTCGATCGATCGGCCAAAAGAGCACCGATTGATCGGTGGCTATGGAATCTGACAAAACTTCCTTCATGGAAGTTGTAGATCTTTTCGACATAGTCGATTTGATATATTATTCTATCCCTCATACACCGAATAAGAATTGTTTTGCATTTCTAACTCCTCTTTGACTCGGATCTTTACTCGGTTTCGATTCACAGGAAACTTTATAGCTTGTAAATTCTCATTTTAGTCTTCTTTTCCTCGCATGAACCTGAAAACTATAAACACACTCAAGTGAAGTAACGTAATGGATAAAAGAGCTCAATAGGATTAACAAATGCAGTTTAAGGTGCATATATGTGTAACAATTAACACCGATCACCCATCAAGGGTATTTTGGTCCAAAAAAAATTGTAGGTCTTGATATTCGTTAATAAAAATGTTTGGATGAGTTTTAACCTTGAAAACATGTATTAGAATGTTTAAAATGTATAACAAGCTAAGTTAGTGAAGCTTAGTTTGAAGAAAAGCATAAACAAGGGAAGTTCTGAAATTTTTGTTCAAATGAAACTAGCAAATTCTATTTGAATTGTCATTTTCAGCAGCCATTTCCATTTGAAATGCATCATTTTCATTCGAATGAACCTTTTAAAAACATTTTTTTTTAACTATGCTAAGTCTGGGTTTTTAGGGTTTTACACCCTATGACTATAAATAGGACTTCATTTCCGAGGTTTAAGGGATTCTAAGAGTTTTTTACCCAATTTGGCTAAGGAAATGAGAAAACTTTAGGTTTTCCAAAGAAAAGCTTGGAGGGAGAAAGATCTAGCTTGGAAACTTCATGAAAAGCTTAGAAATCAACATCAAGCCTTCTTGAGAGCGTTTTGGATCGAAGGGAACGATCTCAAATGTCGATATCCTATCTAATCTAACCATATTTACTGTTTTGCATGCTTAAGTGAGAATGTCTATGAATTTTCCATGAAATATGCATGAATTTGCATGGATTAATGAATATGAGCATGAAATAAAGTAGATATCCGCTTTAATCTATTTATAGTGATGGTTTTGTATGATGGAACACTAATAGTATGAGATTTGTAGATTTAATTGCTATATGTTGTATCTATTGGATGACATTTGGGAAAATTGGTGATTCTATATTTGAAAAATGGATGTTATTGGGGTTTTATGAATGTTGTAGGGTTTGATACTTCTTTTACATTGATAAAACATGTGTTAAATGGTTTGTATGTATGAAATGAAGTATGAGAATTCATTATTTAGAGATTGTGGTGAATTATGATGGTTGTGAAGTATTATGAAATGATAATATGATGTTAGTGTTGAATGAAAGGAACTTTGTAAATGAATGTGATGATGAGAATGGAAATATGATATGTTTGTTATTGCTTATATTATGAAAATGTGAAATTATGATAATATGTTAACTGTGATTGTCATGATAAATTATGCCCTATTTATACAGTATGATAATCGGTATTCGGGTAAACTAACACTTAGAAGAAATCCTCCATGTCGAGAATTCTCTAACCAGGGAGATGTAACATGACGGAGTTTCTTGGCAGAAGATCGAAATCTAATAGGTTGACCGAGCTCGAATGTCAATTACGACACTCAAGCACAAGTACACATGCGTGAAAGTCACAAGTATCACGGGTACACAAACATGTCATGAACATTGCATGGACACTGAAATACAAGTACAAGTACACTAAGCCAAAAAATACAAGGGCAAGAACAAGTGCATACATTACAAGTTTAAGAATACAAGTGTATAAATTACGAGTTCAAGAATACAAGTGCATGAATTACAAGTCCAATAATACAAGGACCCTGAACTACAAGAAGCGCCGGAAAACCGTGTGTGCTCTCTATGAATATGATTTCAAGTCCCGAATAATGCATAATGGACATTGGGTCAACAAGTACATCTGGAGGCTTATGCTACCATTGATACACCTCCATGGGTATGACCAAAAGACCTAAAATATTATCTCAAAAGAAACAAGCATGCATGACATTCATTGTACGAGTCCATGTGTCACACAAGTACACGAGTCAAGATGATGACATGTTATGCTCGCATGCTTTTCGCGCACTCTAATTATGTTACTATCATACGATTTTGTTATTGATTATATTATCCTTATATGATACTGTCATTGATTATATAACTGTTGCATGAGCTGATATATATTGAACAGGTGCATGTGGTATTATCATTGTTAATTAGATTTGATATTCGCTGAGTGTTTTCAATACTCAGTCGACCTGTTATTGTCGTCAGATTTAGCGCATGAGCAAGCTCCGCTCCTTGGATTGAAGAAGATTACCAAGAAGAAAGAGAAGCAAGTGATCCATTCGAGGGTGGTACAAGGGACTTGGATAGTTACCCTTTCTATTATTTTTTATTTTAGTTTAATGAGAGGGAAATTATAATAGACTATCATGCTTTTGTGGATGTTGCTTTAGACTGAGTTTATTGAGGATCATAGTGGTTGATACAAATTTTTAGACTACGTTCATATTAGTCTCATGGTATGCAGGATGGTTTGTTCATATATGGGAGAGAAATTTATATTTGTTATTTTGGGAGAAATGTTATCTTGTTATTATTTTTTTGTCTTTGAAGTTAGGCAGGGACAAGTAATGCAGCGGACCCAGAGTCCCATTATGATCAAGGTGGGGTTTTGGGGTCGTTACACAATGTATCTCTGACAATTTTTGTACCAAAAATGTCCCTCAAGCTTATATACCAAAAATATTCTGTAATTATTTTCCCCAAATGCCCCTCACTAAGGTCCCTCTTCTCAGACTCTCTCCTCCTCCCCTCTTTGTCACATGCATCGCATGTGCGGCCCACTAGTATATATAATGTGTCCAATCATCGAAGGATTAAAACAACTTAAATTAAACGAATTGTGTTTAATGTATTCATCATATCTCGGGTGCACTTATCACCACCCTTGACGGTATTGTACTTAATTTTATCAACATAATAAAAAAAAACAATTAGGATAGTGATTGGGTGCAATCGAGAGTGTTGGGTTCTCCGATCAAGAATCCAAATGCCCAAAAATTTGATGGCATGGACACAACATTTAATGCATGTCAAGCCATTAATTTTGTGTCATTGGGTTCTCGATGGGACGGCCACCACTCAATTTCAGGTACTATCAAGCGTACCCAAACACTATCCAAGAAACAATAGAAATGACTACAAGAAAATTTTATAAATAATTGAAAATTTTGCGATTTTAAGTTTGAATTTTAATATGAGTTAAAGCTCTCTTTAAATATCTCGCATAGAGCTTCCCTTTTAATATAAAGTCGGTGACAATCTCATAGTTATGGAGATGATACTCTTTTATAAAATTGTCACTACTTCTCTCAATAATTATAGGACTGCTACCAACTATAAAGGACAGCCCCCCCCCCCCCCTCAAGTTGTTTGAAGCAAAATTTTGCTTCATATTTAAATTGTTTTAAGTTTGTACCCTTACACTAAGATGATCGTTTGTGTACAAACAAAAAGGAATCATGCGAGGGGTTTTTTTTTTTTTGGTTAAGGGGGCTTTTAGACATAACCCATTTGTTTTGACAGTTATAAATACCCTCCAATATCAAACATTCAATCTGCAACCCTATAATGTATTGTGTGTTAAGAAGAGTTGATGCTCCTTATTCATTTTTCCTAAAATCCATACACCAATATGTTGGGCACGTGATGCAGCAGAACAAAACACAATCCCAAAGTGAGGCAATGAAACAAGTATAAACATTTTGCATCGTATATGATCCAAGTTGATATGAGATTTCTCTTTTATAAGATTTAGAATAATCACGCATACAAGAGTAACACACAATCCAAGCCTTTGAAATGAGAAATGGAAAACAGACCCAGGGTCAGCTTAGAAGTTTATCCCAGTGACCTCATTGGTCCAACCCCCTTTTTTACCATCCATCAACTGTGGTTAGCCCCTTAGAGTTAAGCAATCTAACCATGATTTTTAGAAAAAACAAAAAACAAAAATACTTATTTTAATTTAATTAAGCTTAACCATGATTAAATAGGGGTTAAAAGGGACTCAGGGACACTGCGGTCAGCTTAGAAGAGGACCCTGGGGTCTTCTTCTCAGTCCTTTGAAATTTCTCTTGGAGAATATTCAAATCACTCTCACTCTTCAGCATGTATCATGCTCATTATACCTTTACCTCTTTTTGCATATGGGTTATATTGAGAAACATGTGAGAAATTATTTTAAGGAAAAATCCTCATATTATCTTAGGCATTGTCACAAACATCATAGCTCAAATCAAACTATCCTCATTTTGTCAAATGATATCATAGCATTATGTTCATACATCATACATCGCAACCCTGCCCTTCATAACTCTATATCATAGCTACTCAATCTTAAGATTATTTCCTTACCCCAAAAAATGTTGATTATTTTATTTTTTAAACAATAATAGAATTTAAGTAAGTATAGGCTAAAAATATTAGTTCCGTAATACAGTGCAAGTCGCAACCCCCCTTGCTAACCAAGTGAGCAATTAGCTCAAAATCAGTTGATTGATTCCTACCACACATTCTATCACTAATATTTTTGTATGCCCTACGAGGTAAGTTTAAATAGAATTTATAACAAATTGACAAATATCCATCTAAAGCTAGAGAACATTGATATCGATGCTCATTAGAACAACATAAGTACCCTTTTAGTAGCTCACATTGACATAAGGAGTATAATTAAAGTTATAAACGGAGCAGATTTCAAAGCATATAGTAGCCTATCCGAATTCCATCCTATTACATTAGCTGACTATCCAAACCGGGCTTGATATTTGGCATATATTGAAATAAAGTATCCATTAAAATATTAGAATCCATATTTGTGAGGGGAATTTACCGAAAGGACACGCGTCAGCAGCAGCTCCTCCCAAGTTCTGATTTACTGGTAGAAGGTTGGAGTGGAGGGTGTGATACCCTGACCTGTACTCCGATGATTAAGTCAGTAGGTGTAGAAGATGATGAACAGTAAGAATATAATAGAGAGTTCGAAGGTCTTTTCTTCCTTTTTTACACAATGTTCTTCACAGGTTTATATAGGCCACCCTTGCCATGGCCATGGGCACCCATTGATGTCCATGCATACCTCGAATCCCTGATGTGTACTTCAGTAATCATTTTAGATAGATCTCCCGGTCATTCGTACTGCACGCGCATCTGCACACAAAAAGAGCAGGCAAAGAGTAGGAACTCGTCCGAGGTGACTGGCATTGAATGCAGCATTAAATGCCCTTTAATGCCAAGACAATGTTACCCACCTACCATCGTAGAGGTAGGATCAGTCCTAGGCGACTGGGCAGTAATGCCAGATCTCATTATATGTTAGGATACGCAATCGTTGACAATAAGACGATGGGTACGTCGTCAGAATGAGGACGTGATCGTCGTCCACGGGACCACGGGTCCGTCGTCAGGATGAGGACGTGATCATCGTCCATGAGACCACGGGTCCGTCGTCAGGATGAGGACGTGATCGTCGTCCACGAGACCACGTTCTCGTCGTCCATACGACAACGGGCCCGTCATCGAGGAGACGACGGAAATGAGCTCAAACGATAACACCACACTGAGGACGAGCTCGTTGTTACCACACTTAGGTTTATACAAAATTTACCCATTACAATATTTTTATTCAAATTATTTGATTACTTTAACAATTTGTTTTAAACAAACTAGAAAATACATATTTATTTTAAAATTGATTACATTACGATTTTTATATTAGAATAACAATTCATGTCTTAAGACTATGTAAAAAAAATACACATCATTAAGGATATTTTAATTCACATTAACTTATCTTCTACTATATGTCAGTTGGTTCCACATGGCACCTCTCATAGCCCACGGTTTGAGCTTCAAGTTGATGCCATGTGTCACCTTATTATTGCCACATGTCACCTTCTTATTAGGTATATAAATTAGGTTGTGGACCCACTCACATTCATATTAAAAGTTTTATTAATAAAGACATTTATTTAAATGTGATACGTAGTAGAATGTGTAATTCTCTCTTCCTATTCACCTATTTAATTCTCACCCATTTAATCAAATAATAAATGGTTAATAAGTTCAAGTCCCCAACCCTCCCATCTCATCCGCCCACTTACTTCCCATTTATGTATTTCCAACAGGGTAACCCATCCGTTTCATACATGTCCATTCATTCCCGCCTCTGTCTTCCCACAAAAGCCTCTCTCCAATGTATCTATCTGCCCACTTTTCCCACCGTTTCATCTACCTACCATCTCTCATCCCTCTTTCGTCTTCCCCCACAAACGTTCCACTACTACTCCATGATATTCAAACCATCGCCTTCCGAAGCGCCACTCCGATCACCCACCTCTCGAAGCACCACTCTAATGGAGTATAACAATCCAAGCTCCTCATTCTCTCCCTCTATCTTTTAACGGCAAGCTCACTCCTCTCTCTCTCTCTCTCTCTCTCTCTCTCTCTCTCACTCACAAGTATCATCTTTGGAAATGCAGCTAACCAAAAGTCCACTAAAACACGATTTCTATTGTCCAACGACAACCCTATTGCTTGCGATATTGTGTTTCAACACAGGTTAACTTTAACAATGTTTTCATCTCTGATTTTTATTGAATTTGAAAGCAATTTACATCCACTTTAGAGTTCAGCCTACTACTTTTATGGAAATAACAGTCTATTGTTTCTTCTCTGCTCAAAATTATTTTTACGGAATTTTAATTGATCTAGCAAAAAGATTGATTGAGTACTTATATGTAGGTTTGCTATTTGGAGGCTTGAAATTACAAAAAAAAATGACTTACACAACAGGATTGCAAAGTAGGTAACACTGAAATTGCCTTATGGAATTGCATCTCTGCTAAATCATAAGGCAGTGTTGCTATTACTAACATGAATTGACAATCTCCTGTTTCAGTCCAAAGGAAATGTCATTTTGCAAGCAAGCTTGGAGAGAAGAAATCAAGCTTTGCATGAGCGGCACTTGGCACTTGAACAAGATGTATTCAATTCTTTGCAGAATTTATTTGGTCTTTTTTTTTTTTAAATTATCTGTTTATAATATGATTTAGCTCAACATGTTCAAGTAGTGTCTTTTAACTTTAATTCGTTCTCAAGTTGGATACGTCCTCACCTTATTGGTATGAGTAAGTGCTGATTATTTTGTGCACTTTAATATAAACAGAATTTCGGACTTCTTTTGTTTCAATGAAGCTTTTATGTTGGCTAATATCATATCCAGATTCCAGATACATTTGTCTCTTTAATCTTAACATGATTAATAACTTTTCTAATAGTTGTTAGTGGTCCATAGTTGCGACTCATACCATGTGCAATGTGTCCATTCTTCAACTACTTTGATGTTGTTGCTTCACATATTTTGTGCAAGTTCGAATTTCTTCCGGTTTGTTATTACAATTTGTTTTATCTGATAAATTATGTGTTACCTTTGTTATTTTGGTAATTCCATAAACAATAAAAAGACAAAAACAAAAAAAACAAAGAAACCAACGTTCCCACCAAGAATTTTGTGATCTGTAGTAACATTATCTTGGGTTTAAGTTGCTTGAGTGACAATGCATAGACTTCAAGTTGTTTTGTCATAGTATCCTTCTTTTAATACCAAAGTGATCTATATGAAGTTGGCAATGGGAAACATAAGCATAGATAAAATATGCACTCAACCATTCAGATGTTTTATTTTCACACTGAATCTATGTTTAATTGAATAATAACTGTAATGGTTTTATTTTTCCGTCGATTGTTTCAATACACTGCTAATTTGAGTTCCTTCTAAGATAAGGATTTGGTGCAAAAGTTTTGATCAAATTTATTTAATGTATCTTATTTTTCTTCTATTATGGAACTTATTTAAGTTGCTATATCGATTCTTGGCACTAATTTGGCATTATTTTGAGACGAGAGTATAATTTCTATATCTGATTGTGAATGTGGACCTATAGAATATATGTGGGCCTGACGTAATTAGGTGCACTAATGTAGGCTGTTGCCTCTCACAGTTAGGCCTTAGTGAACCATCATCTTGCACACTTCCAATTTCCTGGGGATTTCCAGGGTATATAGGCAGGTTCCCATGAAAATAATGTTTTGTGTGTTTGTTACTCTCCAGCCATTGCTATTAGCATGTAGATAATTGCATGGTTGCATGTAGGCTCAAGTGTGTGGTATTTCTCATATTCTTTATTCATCATACATATCTCCGGAGATTAGGCAATTCAAAGTTAGCGATTTTAAAAATCTCTAATTTTTTATTTAACAATCTCACTTTTTTTACTTTAGTTCTATAATGCTCCGCAATGAGTATCAAGTAAAGTTGGTATTAAAGCCTTTAAACCTTGATCGGAGGTGGAAATTTATGTACGCAATTGAACATGAAATTTCTTTACCTGTTCAATTTTTAATGAAACAAAGATAGATTACTCAGAAATCAACAAAACCCAATCAAAATACCAAATGAACATTCAAATGTTTTGGCCAAAATTGCAATAATGCTGAAATCTCTTTCTCTGTTCATAAAAACAACCTAAATACTTAAGAAACAGGGAAACCCAGAAAACCCCAGATCAGAATACCATAGTACAGCTCAAATATAATAAGGAAATTTAATCAGATCATGGTTTTTCTTGCTTTTCTCCAACAGATCAAAGAACAAACCATACTCGGATTTCATAGTCTTCATGAACAAGAACAAGATTTGAAGTACAGGAAAACGACTGAATTTTATCTCCCTTCTCTCACTCTTACTCTCTTGGTAGTTTCTATTTGATCTCAACGCGTTGAAGCATAGCTCCAACTGATATTAAGACTCTTATATTAAATTCTTACATTTAATTTAATTTAATTTATAATCTTCTAACCTCCCGTGCATCGCACGGGGTTTTTGCTAGTATAGGTTTATATCGGTAAGATATTTATCAAGTTAGAGATACCAATATCCAAATTCAATTCGAATATAAATAGATAGTAAAAGTCATATTCAAATTCACTCCATCAAATAGCCATTTGGTTACTGATAATTTGATATATTGATTTGATAAATATCAGACCGATTATGTAATATATTACTTTATATGTACATAATATATTATAAGCTCATAAGACTAAAATATCCATATTTAATATGTATTTTTTATTTTCATAATTGTACGACATTAAATTGTTTTATATGAACTAGTGGGCAGCACGTGAGAGAGAGGGAAAGGGGAGAGAGACTGGGAAGATGGATATAGAGACATTTGAAAAAAAATTAAGGAATATTGTGGACATAGAAACTTGAAGGACATTTTGGATATCCCCTATAAAAAAAATTATGAGGGCATGTTGGTTATAAAAATATGACGTAGGGACATTTTGAGACTCAAAAAAATTTAGAGGCATTTTGAGTAAAGCAAAGAAAGGGGGCGGGCGGGGCATTGGCGAGACGTTTTTCTTTAGAAACAGTTAGTCTGTTAATTGTGGTTCAAATTCACAAACCTTTTACAAAAAAAAATAATTTGCACCTCCCCCCTGCTTTGGGGGAAGGTTCCGGGTTCCACTCCCGAGAGGGTGAGAGTTTGTATATACTCTCCACCTGCCCACTAACTGAACAGATACTAACACCTAACCGGCGTTGTGGCCTAAACGTATATCTCATAACAAAAAAAAAAGACTTAGTGGGATTACCAAAAAAAAAAAAAATACAGGATTTTCTCAAGTTCAAATCGGGGAGAATCTCTCCAGTTTGAACCCCTAGAGGTCGCTATGTGTCTCCTTTGACACCCCTTAACCATGGGTAAGGTTCACCCACCCCTAGGGTTCACTCACCCATCATTGGTTTTTTTTTTTAATTATTATTTTTTAAATTACAAAAACTGTTTTTAGAGTTTTTTAACATTAAAAACAGTTTTTTAATTTTAAAAAAAGAAATAATTTTTTTTAAAAAAAAACCAAGGATGGATGGGTGAACCCTAGGGGTGGGTGAACCTTACCCATGGTTAAGGGGTGCAAAGGAGATATGTAGCGACCTCTAGGGGTTCAAACTGGAGAGATTCTCCCCGGTTTGACTGTAGCTTCGCCTGTTGTGAACACCCCATTTTTACACCCTTTAATCCTATTTTTATTTTATTATTTTAAATTAATTTTAATTTTAATTCTTTATCTTATTTACTAGTGTCAAGGAATTGAGTTCGAGAGAAAGAGAGAGAGAGATCCGCTACTCAAGAATTCCCTTAACCAAAACCCGTGTCATACTTAGTGGCCTTTCTTGAGTGTTCGAAACCCAAGCCCAAATCCATCTCTAAAGATTAATCCCTAAAATCCAAATCCAAGTCTAAGGTCTTTAGGCCCAAGCCCATGACCCAATTGATTAAGCCCTAAAAGCCCAAGGCCATACATTAACCAAGCCTAATTCTCCCTTATATAAAGCCTTGATTGAGAACAAGGTTCTCATTTGGGAACTCCGATTTTCCCAGGGAGTAACCGTAGACCCCCTTATTTTGGATTATCTCGGGATCCTACTTCCCCTAAGTAGGTGGCGACTCTTAGAATAAATTTAGCGTTGTTCCTCTACTCTCGGACCTTATCTCGACACTTAGAGTTGAGAGGGGAGGAAAGGCGGTAAATTTATGCGTTTACAGCTTTGGCGACTCTGCTGGGGATTACCTAAGATCTAACCTGAAAATTAGGTAAAAGCCAAACATTTCTAAATCATTAATCATTTCCTAAAGCAATTATTCTTTTTGCTAATTCTTTCTATGTTGTGGGTATGTTCTTATTCTCTTTCTTGTGCATATCATATTCATTGCATTTTAGTGTAATCACCTCATAACCCATTAGTTGGACCTATGGGGCCTACGGCTGTTTGATACGTATCTTCAGTGCCAGGGGCTTTCTGATCTGTGGAGTTCAGCTGGATCACGCCTTATGGGTTATACCCGTAGAAACGGATTCAGTTTCTCCCACTTGCGCCAATCATCCCATTTTGGGAGTAGCATATACGGCCAAGTGTCCCCCAACCACCTTAGGAACACCTTGCATTACCCCAGCATATGCATATAGTTTAGGTAGAGATATAGTCTATAAGCATCTGTCTAGGAAGGTTTCCCCTAGTCTTACTTTGCTTATAGCCTATACCCGCCTTGCCTTTTGATTGAACATGAAGGTACCCATTTGTACCCATATGTTCATTCAGAAAAAGGGCCCGTGTGAGCCTTTGTTGGTTTGAATAAACTCCCAACTCATCTCTAGACTTTGCATATGGGGTTCAACAACCCAGATTTTATTGGATATCCATATCCATATTCTATCTTAAATCCAATGGGTCTTGGTTTCCAATAACCCAACTTAGTAGATAGACCCCTATCTACCTACCCCATTGGTTTACATATGTCAAGGATCACCCCTTTCAACAAAATAATTGGTGAAAAAAAAAAAAAAACTCAAAATCAAAATTCAATAAAAACAAAATCAAAAATTTAAAACTCAAAAAAAAAAAAAAAGGATCAAAAATTCAAAATCCAAAAAAAAAACAAAGAAAGTTCAGAATTCAAAAAAAGAGGTTCAAAATTCAAAAAAAAGAGAAAAAAATTCAAAAGAACAAAAAATATAAAAAAAAAATTCAAAAAAATGAAATGAGAAATTCAAAGTCCAAATAAAATCAAAAGTAAAAAAGTAAAAAAGAGTCAAAATTCAAACATAAATAAAAAAAAAAGTGGAAGCTCAAAATTCAAATAAGTCAAAAATTAAAAAAAAATCATTAATTCAAAATTCCAAAAAAAATGAAAACTCAAAATCCGAAAAAAAATAAATAAATCTGAACTTCAAAAAAAATGTCATTAACTCATAGTTCAAGAAAAATAAAACAAATCAAAAGTTCAAAATTCAGAAGGAACAAAAATTCAAAATCATAAATTCAAAATTCGAAAAATTCAAAGATCCAAATGTGTTGAAAAAAAAATAAAAAATCCAAATTGAAAAAAATCAAAAAATATCAAAATTCCAAAAAAAGAAAACAAAAAAAAATCAAATATCCAAAATTCAAAAAAAAAATATAAAGTTGAAAATCCAAAAAAATAAATAAATAATCCATCCTCTTCATGGCACTATCTGTCAGTGCACATTCACCTGCTAGCCTAGCATTTTCACTGCACTACCAGTACATCTACATTGCATGCCTCTGTGGCATTGTGCTTCATCATGGCATTGTACTGCATTTCATCATAGGATTGCGCTGCACTTCATCATTACACTACACTCACACTATCATTGCACCGCACTCACTTTGTCACTGCACTACACTCACTTCAACGCTGCATTGGCTAGGTTTAGTCGAGTCTCCCTCATGCATCATCTAGTTGGCAACACCCAGGTAGCACAACCATGGAGTCCAGTTCCAAAAGTCTATCATTCAAAACATGTCCTGACCCTTAATTTGGCACATCTCATTTAGGAAGTTGCTTAATAGGCCATTCATTTTGAGTCTCACATAACACTCACCTCATTCATAATTCATCCATGCATACTCATGCAACATCATAACCCAATCACCTCAGTCTGGTATTGACTCGCTCTTTACTCTCATCTTTTAACTTGCCCAAGTAGTGGAACAAAAGCAGAAAATATGGAGCATGGAGACACATCGAGTGACCAAAAGATCATCACGATGACTCTCCTTGATCATCGGGTAAGACATCGGAGAAATCAAATTTGTCCTCAAAGATGTTACCCTGGCTCTCAACAAACTCTTGGTGGCATAGGGGCAAACCTAGATTCACCCATCAACCATCCCAAAAAACACCCGCTCATTTATCTTAATGACACAATCACAGACTTCTCTTACCCAACATATCATTCCATGCCCACCCCCCGCACTGTAAAAGTGCGGGTACCACCCAAAACTTGATGGATGTGACCAATTTCGAACTTGAGATACCTAAAACATCTGTCTCCATACATCATTTTGCTACATCAACAAATCACCCTTGTGCCATCTCTGAAAGCTAAACAGGGCATTTCAGAAAGGAGTTCCAAGAGTAAGATGTCGAGCGAGATTGATCGAAATCAAGCCAAGTCCGAGTCCGTTTTAGTCAGGTCTTCGTTCCAAAAGAGTCAGTTACAGTGGCCCATGTGTATATCCAGTTTGCAATAATCGAGTCATCTCCACTTTTCAATTCCTTGAAATCTCTATTCCTTTCAAGAGTCTCATTTCTCATTTGGCTAATGAAGGCGTGACCTAGCACTTTTCAAAGAGTCTAGTGATCTGAAGCTATCAAAAATCCAAAAATATCTTTCTCCTAATAAAAAAATGTTAGCTAAGCTTGTTGGTTTAAATAAGGGATCACTCAAACAAAAATCAAATCCACAACCCTCAGGGGCAGAGTATGATGAAGAGCATAGAGAGATTCCCAACGAGAAACCCTCAATCCCAAGCGAGTGTTACAAAGCAGAACAAAATTGAGTAATGATCATACGTGTGCAAAAATTAGAACATTGCTATGCCAGGGGCAGGGATCAAGGTCAAGATCGATCAGGCAAAATGCAAGTTCACCTCCTTGTCCGCCAAAACCCTCCAAGACACAAAGTTATAGATTCTCAGTTGTCCCAGTTCAATAGTTTGCATGCAAAGCAGTCGACTATGACAAGAATGATCAGATGTAAAATTGTCAGATTCAGTCAATACGTGAAATACATCTACTACACGCAGAGGGGCAAGAGGAAAGATTCGCTTGAGGTGAGATTCAAAACCCCCCTAAGATCACGATATAAGTTGGGGCAACAGATTCACCATAATAGTACCCTCACCGATGCTTGGGGCAGGAATAGTGTGGTTGCTCAAGATCCAAATTTGAGAAATGCCGCGGAGCAATTATCATAGACAAGCGAGAAAGCGGATCTAAATCAAGATTTGTCCATGCCGGGGTGAAGCCACTCTTATTAAGATATGATATTTTTCTTCAAGTGACATATCTCATCAGAGCACTCACTCAGAGTAAAAGTGGTCAAACTCTTCACACAGTTGTGCAGATCAACAAGCCAGAGCAAATGATTCGTTTTCACCAAGGCATCATCAAGCTATGCAGATGCAAGGGGCAAACTCAACATTTGTACAAGGAGCCCTGAGCCAATCAACATGGATAAAGTTAAAAAGTATTATGCTTAGGGTCTTGTTTGATAGATGCTTACACTCTTAGCCTCTTCGGGAAAGGACAGGAGGCCATTTTTGTCACCTAATTCCCTTACGATTTATGTAACACCCTCGATATATCATCAAAGTTCGATAGTTAGCCCTCTTGAGCCTAATAGTCCTTCTTTCAAAAAAAATTTCAACGGGACACCCTGTACTCAATCTGTTTGAACTACGTCAATGACCTGATCCTGTAAAAGGGTACGTAGGCAGCCTGAAAAATTAGGTTCGGTCACAACATTCAATCTATTGAGCGAAAAATCAGTCTTGATAAAAAAAAAAGGGGGGGCCAATAAAAAAAATGCAGAAAGACAAAGAGGAAAAAAAGTAAGGGCAAGAAAAAAAGTCAAGAGACGCTCAAGTAGATGAATTTTCAATGAAAATTTTTATCTTCTGTCAGAAGCAAAAGAAACAAAATTCTTCTCCCCATAGTGGAAAATAATTTCTCATATAAAAGGGTGTCCCAAACTGTCGGTCCCCTAGCCTACATTTCGTCCTATCTTAAGTCCACCTCGATCCTCTAGAGAATAAGAGTGCAGGCAATTTATCAGACAATATTCAAAAGCAAAATGCAAGCATCCAAGGCAATGAAGGGAGCAAAACCCAACTTGAAACAAATCGCGGGCATGAGTGAAAACCTGAAAAGGCCTCATTACGCAAAAATTACGCGAACCCCAGCCCTAGTCTTGCGACTAGGGGCAAAAAAGGGAAATATAAAAATTGATCAACTTCGCAGGCATGAGTGAAAACTGGCAACGGCCTCATTGCGCAAAAATTATGCGACCCCATGACTTGGTCATTCCAAGGGTAAAAAAGGGAAAAGTTGACAACATCAAACGTTCAACAACAGGTTTCTTGAAATCAGGTCAAAGGTACTCCAAGCACCAATTGAAGGATTTTATAGTCGAAACAAAATCATACCTCAAAAAAGTCGCGGAAAACCTGAAATGGCCTCATTACGCGAACCCCAGTCCTAGTCTTGTGACTAGGGGCAAAAAAGGGAAATACAAAAATTGATCAACTTCGCAGGCATGAGTGAAAACCAGAAATGGCCTCATTGCGTAAAAATTATGCGATCCCCAGACTTGGTCATTCCAAGGGCAAAAAAGGGAAAAGTTGAAAGCAATAAGCATTCGCTAAGTACATCCCCGAGATCAAGACAAATCACTTTCAAGCACTAGCTGAAGAATCTTATCGTTAGATTAGACTAAGTGTCTCTTGTTCCAAGCAAGGCCCAACTCAGCACATGTCAAGGATTAAAGCTCAACTTTACCAGTGACATAACATGATGGGTCACATTTTGCTTAGCATTATATTCTACCCCTGAGGACAAGTTCAACCACCATGTGAGGGTGATCACCTTATTAAATCCAATGAATAAAGATAGCATTTGCATTCAAAAAATTTCGGTTGTCCTCAAAATAACCAACCATAATCAGGATCTTGATATTTGTTTGAAATCAATCTCGTTCAAACCATAGGGTGTTTCCAAGAAATATCTCATCATCCTCAATTTGGTCATCAGGGTCATAGTGCTTGTCACATCTTTTGGCTTGGTCAAATCAATCTCATCTCAACAATTGTTCAAGGCACTAAACAAGCTCGACAAGAAGATGGAGCAAGGTCTAGAACCTCTGAAATCTCAAACAAGCATGAGACAGGAATCTAAGAGCGAGTCATATACTTAGCCCATCATCAATCTGCGTCTCTCATGAATGTCAATTTGGTTCAATAATGGTTTAGCCAACTCAACCACATCATAAGTCGAGTCATGCATAGGTCTGCATCTCATACATGCACACTATCCAGTCTAGTACACTCTCAACACAGATTACACTATAGTTGCACACACCTGATCGAGTCACACATATCGCACTCTAGTGGCAACCATCTTATACACTATAGCTACACGCACTCAATCAAATCGCACATATCGCACTCTAGTGGCAACCATCTTATACACTATAGCTGCACACACTCAATCGAGTCACATGTATTGCACTTTACGTTGCACCCATTTTGCACACACTCATTTGCACTCTTGTTGTACTCAGTTGCATACATTTAATGGAGTTGCACACATCACAACTACACTCAGTTGCACACACTCATTCGAGACACACACTTTACACTCTTGCTGCACTCAATTGCACACAATTAATGGGGTCTTACACATCACACTTTTGTTGCTCTCAGTTGCACACATTCAATCGAGTCACACACTTTGCACTATAGTTGCTCTCACTTAGTCGAGCTAAAATTTAGCAACACTATCACAGACACTGCACAACATTGCACTGCACAACAGCTACAACAGACATGCTACACTACACAACAGTTGCATTTGCATCACACACATTACACTGCATAACAATTGTATCATACATTGCATTGCATAGCAGTTGCGGTACAGTACATACACTGCACACAACAGTTGCATCACATACACAACACAAAGCCACAATCATGCTAAACTAGGCAAGGCCGGGAGGTCTCTAGTAAAAGCTATGCATCCTGGTTGACATAGAAATGTGTTGTCACCAATCAATGCAGCATGTTTGACATCGAAATGTGTTGTCACCCATCAATGCAGCATGTTTGACATCGAAATGTGTTGTCATTCATCCCTTCTTGTCTGACATCGAAATGTGTTGTCAGTCAATCCTGGTTGACATCGAAATGTGTTGTCACCAATCAGTGCAGCATGTTTGACATCGAAATGTGTTGTCATTCATCCCTTCTTGTCTGACATCGAAATGTGTTGTCATTCAATCCTGGTTGACATCGAAATGTGTTGTCACCCATCATTTCAGCATGTTTGACATCGAAATGTGTTGTCATTCATCCCTTCTTGTCTGACATCGAAATGTGTTGTCATTCATCTCTTCTTGGTTGACATCGAAATGTGTTGTCATCCATTTCATCTCTTTTGTTTGACATCGAAATGTGTTGTCATTCATCTCTTCTTGGTTGACATCGAAATGTGTTGTCATCCATTTCATCTCTTCTGTTTGACATCGAAATGTGTTGTCATTCATCTCTTCTTGGTTGACATCGAAATGTGTTGTCATCTAGTTCATCTCTTCTGTTTGACATCGAAATGTGTTGTCATTCATCTCTTCTTGGTTGACATCGAAATGTGTTGTCATCTATTTCATCTCTTTTGTTTGACATCGAAATGTGTTGTCATTCTTCTTTTCTTGGTTGACATCGAAATGTGTTGTCATCCATTTCATCTCTTCTGTTTGACATCAAAATGTGTTTTCATTCATCTCTTCTTGGTTGACATCGAAATGTGTTGTCATCAATTTCATCTCTTCTGTTTGACATCGAAATGTGTTGTCATTCACCTCTTCTTGGTTGATACTGAAATGTGTTGTCATCCATTTCATCTCTTCTGTTTGACATCAAAATGTGTTGTCATTCATCTCTTCTTGGTTGACATCGAAATGTGTTGTCATCTAGTTCATCTCTTCTGTTTGACATCGAAATGTGTTGTCATTCATCTCTTCTTGGTTGACACCGAAATGTGTTGTCATCAATTTCATCTCTTCTGTTTGACATCGAAATGTGTTGTCATTCACCTCTTCTTGGTTGACATCGAAATGTGTTGTCATCTAGTTCATCTCTTCTGTTTGACATCGAAATGTGTTGTCATTCAATCTCTTCTTGGTTGACATCGAAATGTGCTGTCATCTATCTCATCTCTTCTGTTTGACATCGAAATGTGTTGTCATTCATTCAATCTCGGCTGACATCGAAATGTGTTGTCATTTATCACTTCTTGGTTGACATCGAAATGTGTTGTCATTCAGTTTGGTTTGGCTGACATCGAAATGTGTTGTCACTTTCTCACTCATCAATACACTTTTAGCTGACATCGAAATGTATTGTCACCCATCATTTCCATCATTTGGTTGACATAGGAATGTGCTGTCACTCACTTCATTAATCATTAGTTTTCAAGCTCCCTTCAATCCATGTTTCACTTACATTCATTTTCCCAGCAATCCGTCAATCCATGGTCCATGAACACCCATTTTCCCCAGCAGTCCTCCGTAATGAGGCTATAAACTACTATCATTCACTCCATTATTTTACTTTTGACAAGTTTAACTAGGGTTAGAATTTGGTTATCATTTCTTCTATCTTTGATTTTCGTATCCTTTTTCAGGATTTTTGTGTGTAAAAATGACGGTGTTTCAGTCTTTGTCGTTCAATTGCTAACAATCTCCGACAAAGAGGGGCAACTGTGAACACCCCATTTTTACACCCTTTAATCCTATTTTTATTTTATTATTTTAAATTAATTTTAATTTTAATTCTTTATCTTATTTACTAATGTCAAGGAATTGAGTTCGAGAGAAAGAGAGAGAGAGATCCGCTACTCAAGAATTCCCTTAACCAAAACCCGTGTCATACTTAGTGGCCTTTCTTGAGTGTTCGAAACCCAAGCCCAAATCCATCTCTAAAGATTAATCCCTAAAATCCAAATCCAAGTCTAAGGTCTTTAGGCCCAAGCCCATGACCCAATTGATTAAGCCCTAAAAGCCCAAGGCCATACATTAACCAAGCCTAATTCTCCCTTATATAAAGCCTTGATTGAGAACAAGGTTCTCATTTGGGAACTCCGATTTTCCCAGGGAGTAACCGTAGACCCCCTTATTTTGGATTATCTCGGGATCCTACTTCCCCTAAGTAGGTGGCGACTCTTAGAATAAATTTAGCGTTGTTCCTCTACTCTCGGACCTTATCTCGACACTTAGAGTTGAGAGGGGAGGAAAGGCGGTAAATTTATGCGTTTACACCTGTGGTGTTGTTACCTTAACAGACAAAAAAAAAAAAAAAAAAAACAACAAAGAAAATGAAGACTTAGTGGACCCAACTTTTGCACGTGAGAGAGAGGGAGGGTAAAGGGAGGAGAGAGAGTGGGTAAGTGATGAAAAGTGACGAAATGAAGGACATTGATTGGAGTGACCAAAAAAAAATTTTGATTGAGACGTGAGGAGAGAGAGAATAATGATAAAATGACAAAATCATCCTTTTAATAATTTCAGCATTTTGTAAAGTTTTGTTTACACCTTTTTTATTTTCATTACACTAAAGGGCATTTTAGGTATCAGAAATTTTTTGTTAACGTTTTGAAACGGAGGCATCCGCTTTATAATAGTAGAGATAAATGAGGTGATTTGTATTCTGTTTTCAAATAAAATAGTTAAAATGCAGTGACAGTGTGATAATTCAGTGACTTTACTAAGGGAGAGGTTAGTGAAAATCCATCTTTCCCAATAGGGCTCTTCGAGCACAGCGCAGCTCACAATTTCACCCAACCCAACAATCTCCTTCAAAAACTATCTGCACACAAAACAAATACCTCTTTTTTTTGGTCACTCAGAACAACTACTTTAATTGTTTTCTATTTGGTGCAACAGTAGATAATCCATATATTAGAAGATGCAAAATATGGGGAGTTGAAAATTACTTTGAACTGTTTATGTATGGCAAACAAAAGAAAGAAAGGGTTAAAGATCCAGTAATCAAGATGGCCTATACTTGCTGGGAAATGCATACAGTTTTCGTAAAACAAAATAACCTAATGTTTGGGTAATATGGGTCGGTTGGGTCACATGTGCCCAACCCTTGACTGACCCAATTATTGTCAGGTTCGATAAGCTCGATTCAAACCCAACATGCATATGGGGTCCACATTTGGGTCGGGTCACCTGCTCAACCCAAGAACGACCCATTTGGCATTACCATGTCATCCAAAAGATGGTTGGTGATGGCCAAGGCATGACCTTATCTTTAGACAGCTTCCTTTGAAGAACATGCCTGTAACATACTAACATGGAATAAAGAGTTTTTGTGGCTTCGAGCATGGAAATTTATGAATGACCTCATGGAAGGGCGGTAGTGAGCAGGTCCCGGGGTCAAATCCCCTCTTGGTATGGTTGAGTAAGCTTGGAACTTCTTCCTTACAAAAATAAAATGCAAAATGATCTTCTGGTGCTCAAAACAATTTAAAGGAGTTACACACTATAACCGACATTGTAATGATCACATTCCTCAAGGGCATATGCTGACCTCTATTAATTGCATCAACTTAATAGTACTAGCTAGCTGGGTAGCAGCCAAACTGGTACTGTGTTGGTCAAACAATATCGGAGCCCATGCCCTCCAAAGTAAACACAGAACATAAAATATCTATTTTGCAGTCTATGATCAGACACCGACCTTCAGCGTCTGATGTATAAAAAACTACATAAAACTGGAAGTAAGAACAGTGGCTTTGCAACAAAGTCGTGAACTTGGTTGATGACTATTTTGTAGCAAGGATCCATCTTTGAGCTTGAAGATTTCAGAAGAAACAAGGATTCTGCCAATATCAAGATTGTTATTCTGTTCAATTTGTCCCACAACTGATAAACAGGGTGGAACAATCTTTTGGACAAGAGTGCTTTTCATGACAATACAAGAACAGGTACACAACTAGGTATACAACTAGCGTTCCATGACGTCTGCAACTGTCACAATTTTATAAGCTGGTCCTCTAGCATAATTACTCTATTTATTTATGGGGCTTGGTTAAGGGAATCCAATGGAGCTGTATCGAAATTGAGTCTTAATAGGGCAGTCGTCACTGCTTATGGACCCAAACTTGGGTGATCTATCCATGACCAGGCTGAAGTTAGGGGAGTTCCACACCAAGTGATGATGAAGAATCAGCGGATGAGTTGTAGACTTATAGTTAGGGGTGAAATGTCACATGAACTCATAGCTACTTGGTTCTCTCCTAACTGCTTTGAGGTGCAATAGTAGGAGAAACACTATTTTAGTGCAAGCCGCAAGATTACCAAATCGAGGCAAACTAGAGCATCACCAAATCATGGCAAATACAAAATGACTTCAAAATAATGGGTGAAGGTTGGCCAGTGAGAAAATGAAGGATAAACTTCATGAATCATCAGCTAAGACCCTCAACCGCTTAGTGATAAAGGAGGTAGGGTTGCAGACTAGAATGTTTGCCTAGAAGCAGCCACATTTGAAGAGTGTATATGCTCCCTAGAAGGGTCTACTGAGAGAAAGATGGGTCAGAGGGATGCTGTCTTAAGTAAGATTGGTTATGGATTTGGTGTTGCTCCTTCTGTTTTTAAGTTTCTTCTTGCCAATGCCTTCTTTACATAACAAGGTTTTAGACATCAACACTGGACTTCAGCACACTTGCCTAACGAGAATTATTTGAACAGCTGTAAATGACCCACATGGAGCTCCATCTGTGACTCCCACTCTGTTGTCATGTTTTTGAAGATGTTGTTAGAATCCTTAAGATGATTATACCCAGGGGAGATGGTGGGACTCTAACCACACCGGAAACCTCGTATTCCATAAAGGATGGCCAAAAAGTACGATAACCAGCTAAAGGCTGCAATTTTTTTTACATAAAGCCATAAAAAACCAGGAAAATAATTTGTGAAACAAGTTCCTAGGCTCAAATGGTTTAGGGAAAAGCAATCATATTAACTAATTTTGCTGCAAGACACAATTTTCACAAGCTCATAAGGCTGTCTAGGGAGAGCTTTTTAAAAATTTGTGTATGACCACCTAGAACTTCATCTGTGATCCCCATTCTGTCATCATGCTTTTCCAGAGTGCTTTAAGTCTCCGTGAGATGAATATATCCAAGGATGGACAGAAACTAGGATAACCTGTTAGTGGCTGCAATAATTTTCCCATTAAGCCCTATCAGACCAGACGAAACATTCTAGAAATAAATTTCTAGAGTCAAATGGTTTAGGGAAAATTATTTCATGAAAGTGAGAGTACTTCAACTGTTGCAAGCTTATAAAGCTGTTCGTCTTCTTCTTATATATGCTAACAATGACGAAGGGGTTCTCCAACTTGTGTAATCTCTCGTAATTCTCTATTAAGGTTAACATTATTATTATTATTAGGAAGATACTCTTGTTAATGAAATAGGAAGAAAACTCTTTAGTAAATAGACAACACGTGAATATTTCAAGGAAAATAACACAACAACGACGGACGGGTTCTCCAACTTGTGTAATGTCTTATAATTCTCTGTTAATCTATACCATGCACTGAGAATGAACTAAAGAACAAAACACATTAATACCCATCTCATAAAAAATTAAAAAGCATATTCAAATTAAAGAGTGACTACTTCCGAATGGAATTCCAAGAGAGAGCAAGCATCTTCTGTTGTTCCAAAAATACCTGTAAACGCTAATTCCTGAAAAGCAGACCTGGAAAATCACGAACAATACTGTAACCATAAACTCAGAAAAAATCCAGCAATTGAAATTTGATCAGAACAATGGCAGATCATGTGAGGTGAGGCACGGATACTTCACTTTCTTTAAGACAATTCGTGCCCCCAAAAAAATGCACTGGGTTATTGGTCGCGCTGCCTCCAGGATACAACAACCTCTCACAGTCTATCCCTGACTATAAGCATGCACAGGTTATAGTCGCACACTACTCTGTAAATCTAACCCAACAACAGAACTCGAAAATATGTATATGAAAACCCGAAAGAAAGAGTTGAATAAAACCGGAGAAGAAGAGATTCTTTTTCTGTGTATAAAATAATATAGAAGATGCACATATATGAAGAATGAAAAATCTCTTTAGATTCTAAAACTGATATATTTAATCCCAATATAATTAGTGGTTAATGACCACTAACGGGAATAAAACGGTAATATTAGAGAAATCTCAAACGGTAATATAGCTTTAAAGGTTAAAACACTATTGGGCCTTATATAAAACAAATAGATTTTATTTTAATCAAAGACCTAACCCAACCCAACCCAACCCAGCCCGACCCGGCCGCCCGTCTCGGCTCGGCTCGGCTCGGCTCGGCGCGCGCGCGTGTGAGTTGTAGCATAGCATAGTCACAATGTGCAATGGGTAGGTAGACAACAAATTCTAATGCCCTTGAAGGCCCAAGCCTTTTACCAACACTCCATTATATAAAGAGGTAAAACATTTCATAGTTTTTCCATATGGGACTAAAAGAAACACCCAAAACACAAAAACAAAGTTTTCCTTAGTTTTGAATCACACCAAAAACACAACAATCCCCCCACTTGATTCAAAAACAATAATAATAATAATAAATAACATAGCTGGGTAAGATTAGATTTAATGCATAAACAAAAGTGTCACATAGATTTGAACATTTGCATAGTTTAAAGTAAAATTCTCACCAGATACTTAGTTACCATAGATCATAGATCTTAGTATTCAAAATTGAGTTCTTTAGTGATGAGTCTTTATACTTTAAACACACTAACTCTTACAGAGTCTACAGGTGTCTAAGCCAGCACTTTTCGGCCATGTGCTTTTATCCCGGTTTAATAAGTGTTCCAGAGAAATAGGTAATTTCTCATAGAAAGCGACCCCACTTCTACAATTATATAGGCGAGTCTATCAAGGATGCCTATGTGACTCCACATCCCACTCAATAGAGCTATAAATCTCATTAAGAGGAAACCCTCATCCTCTAATCGTCACATACTTTATGCACTATTCACACCATAGGAAGGGACTTGGAGATTAATAATATTATTACTATTATTTTCCTATTATAATGCTTCACCTCAAACCACTCTATAACTTGTTCTTCCCATTAAACCTGTTCTTGGGATCTCCAGTCTTCAGGTTGGGTTACCATTACAGTTAGTTTATTTTCAATTAGCTTAACTCTCATCCCCTTCGATGTATTCCACACTTTTTCCCTTGTTAGGCCTTTAGTCAAGGGGTCTCCCAGATTTTCTGGTGATCTGATTTCATTAACAGATATAACTCCATCTCGTAGAAGTTCTCTCAAACATGCATGTTTTCGACGTATTTGTCGAGATTTCCCATTATACTGTGTGTTATTAGCTCTACCTATTGCAGTATTGCAATCACAGTGAATTTTAACAGCCGAGACTGTTTATTCCATAAAGGAATATTGAACAAAAAGTTTCAAAGCCACTCTGCTTCTTCTCCCGCTAAAGATAGAGCTATCAATTCTGATTCTATAGTAGAGTTTGACAAAATTGTTTGTTTCTTGGATTTCCAAGAAACTGCACCACCACCAATGGTGAAAATATACCCACTTGTAGCTTTATATTCATCAGAGACAGAATTCAAATTAGCATCACTATATCCTTCTACCACAGCAGGATATCTAGCATCGTGTAATCTATGATCCATAGATCCTTTTAAGTATCTAAGGATTCTGCTAATTGCATCCCAATGCTCCTTACTGGGATTACTATTGTATCTACTTAATTTCTCAACTCCATATACAGTGTCCGGGCGAGTGCAATTCATAGCATACATGAAGCTTCCAATGACACTAACATATTCATTTTGGTTTATATTATCTCATTCATTAGGTGATAGATAAACACTAGGATCATATGGAGTACAAACATGACTACAATCATAATGATTGTATTTTAATAATAATTTTTTAATATAATGAGATTGAGATAAAATTATCTCATCATCCTTTCTAATAATATTAATTCCAAGAATTAAATTTGCTTCTCCAAGATCTTTCATATCAAATTGGGATGACAAAAATTCTTTTGTCTCATTTATGATTTTTTGATTTGTTCCAAAAATCAATAAATCATCTACATATAGACAAATGATTATTCCACAATCACCATTAAATTTATAATGTATACATTTATCACTTTCATTTGTACTATATCCATGAGTCATTAATATATTATTAAATTTCTCATGTCACTGTTTAGGAGCTTGTTTTAAACCATATAATGATTTTACAAGTTTACACACTTTATTAGATTGTCCAGGGACAATAAATCCCTCTAATTGATTCATATAAATTTCTTCATCTAAATTACCATTTAAGAATGCAGTTTTTACATCAATTTGGTGAATGATTAAATTATGTATGGATGCTATAACAAATAATACTCGAATAGAGGTAATTCTTAATACAGGTGAATATGTATCAAAATAATTTATTCATTCTTTTTGCTTATAACCCTTGGCTACCAATCTAGCCTTATATTTTTCTATTGATCCATCAGCTTTAAGTTTCTTTTTAAATATCCACTTACAGCCTATAGTTTTAGTTCTAGGAGGATGATCAACTAATATCCGAGTGTGATTGGACATTATTGAATTCATTTCATTTTCCATAATTTCTCTCCAAAATGAAGAATCATATGACTCAAATGTCTCCTTTAAAGAAATAAGATTGTTCTCTACCATATAAGTATAAAAATCAGATCCATAATCTTTACTCTTTTTAGCTCCTTTACTCTTTCTGGACTCAATTTCAGCCTCGTCTGAATTGATTATTTCAAGATTTTAAGAGCTAGGATCACTAAACACATTAGGATTTTGGTTTATTAAACCCCTACTATTTGAAGGTTTAAAAGGAAAAAGATTTTCGAAAAAATCTGTTTCCCTTGATTCAATAATAACATTATTTTCAATGTTTAAAAATCTATATTCTTTACTATTTATTGCATAACCAATAAAAGCACATCTCTTAGATTTAGGTCATAATTTATTTATTTTAGGATCATTATATCTAACAATTGCTAAACATCCCCATGTTTTAAAATAACTTAAATTTGGTTTTCTCCCTTTCCAAATTTCATATGGAGTCATTTTTGTTTTTTTACTAGGTATTCTATTTTGAATATAACTAACAGTAAGGAGAGCTTCTCCCCATAAATTTAAAGGTATGTCTGAACTGTTAAGCATTGCATTAACCATTTCTATCAATGTTCTATTTTTTCTTTCAGCAACTTCATTTTGCTAAGGGATATAAGGAGCTATTACTTGGTGTATTATTCCACTTGATTCACAAAATAAATCAAATTCGTTAGAGATATATTCACCTCCTCTATCACTCCTTAATATTTTAATTTTTAAATTTAATTGATTTTCTACTTCAGACTTTATTACTTGCTTAAATCCAGCCTCGTTCAGAAGATGGCTCAACACTAAATTTTTCCTCAAATCTGGAATGTGAAGAACGTCCTTCAGAGTCACAGACTTCCCTGAAGTGAAATTGAGAGTAATATCTCTAACTCCAACAACCTTAGAGGTTGATGAGTTCCTCATCTGGACATCATGGTTGCTTTTGACAGTCTCATATTTTTTAAACAAATTTCTGGCATAGCAGACGTGCCTCGTCGCACCCGTATCTGCCCACCAACCCTCACTGAAACCCATCATGTCAATTTCAGTGATCATAGTAACAAGGGGTTCTTCCACCATATTTGCTTGAGAATAATTTCTTTTACGGAATTGACAATTCTTAGCAAAATGTCCAGATTTCCCACAGACGAAACATCCACTTGATTTTGAGTTTTCTCCTGTCTTCTGAAAATGTTGAAATGACTTTTTATTCTTCATAGACTTCCTGTTAGTTTTCAAAAATTTATGTTTTTTCTTCCCCGAAGAATCAACAAAATTTACCTTTGAAATCATCTCAGAATTCTCTTCTTTTTTATCTGAAGCTCTAGATTCTTCTTCAATCTGAGTTTTCATCACCAAATTTTCAATTGAAAATTCATTTGATTTATGGCGAAGAGAATTTCTGAAATCCTTCCATGATGGAGGCAATTTCTCTATAATAGCAGCCACTTGAAATTGTTCTGGAATTTTCGTTCTCTCAATAACAATCTCATGAATTATTATTTGAAATTCCTGAGTTTGTTTTACTACGGATTTATCATCAACCATTACAAACTTTAAAAATCTGTTCACTGAATATTTTTTAGACTCAGCCTCCTCAGTTTGATATTTTTTCTCTAAAACTACCCATAAGCTTTTTACAGATTTTTCAGTGCAATATAAATCGTACATGACATTTGTCATGTCAATTAAAATGTGTCATTTGCACAAAAAATCTGCAGATTCCTATCTTTCCTTATAATGAGATCTATCTGGTTCTTCTTCTTCTTCATTAAGAACATCAGTTAAAACATATGCTAATTTAAGCGATGTTAGCAGAAAAAACATTTTCTGTTGTCAACGCTTAAAATTAAACCCATCAAAAATTTCAGTCCTAATCACAGAATCATTCGTCCTAACATTTATAGAAGTCATGACGAATTGTCTTAAAATTGTTGTTCCAAAAATACCTGTAAATGCTAATTCCTGAAAAGTAGACCCGGAAAGTCACGAACAATACTTCAACCACGAAGTCAGAAAAAATCCTGCACTTGAAATTTGATCAGAACAATGGCAGATCGTGTGAGGTGAGACATGGATACTTCGCTTTCTTTAAGACAATTCGCGCCCCCAAAAAAATGCACTGGGTTATTGGTCGCGCTGTCTCTAGGATACAACAACCTCTCACAGTCTATCCCTGACTATAAGCGTGCACAGCTTATGGTCGCACACCACTCTGTAAATCTAACCCAGCAATAGAACTCGAAAATATGTATATGATAACCCGAAAGAAAGAATTGAATAAAACAATAGAAGAAGAAATTTTTTTTCTGTGTAGAAACTAATATAGATGATGCACATATATAGAGAATGAAAAATCTCTTTAGATTCTAAAACTAATATATTTAATCCCAATATAATTAGTGGTTAATGACTACTAACGGGAATAAAACGATAATATTAGAGAAATCTCAAACGGTAATATAGTTTTAAAGGTTAAAACACTATTGGACCTTATATATAAAAAAAAGATTTTATTTTAATCAAAGACCTAAACCAACCCAACCCGGCTCGGCTCAGCTTGCTCGGTGCACGCGTGTGTTGTAGCATAGCATAGTCACAATGTGCAATGGGTGGGTAGACAACAAATTCTAATGCCCTTGAAGGCCCAAACCTTTTACCAACACTCCATTATATTATATAAAGACGTAAAACATTTCATAGTTTTTGCATGCGGGACTAAAAGAAACACCCAAAACACAAAAACAAGGTTTTCTTTTGAATCACACCAAAAACACAACATCTTCCAAACTAAAGCAGAAATAAACACACAGACAAGCAAGAAAAGAGCATCCCAGGTGGAGGACAGGTTCACATAAGGTTAAACCGACGGAACTAGGCAAGAAATCATAACACAACATAATCTTATAGATGAGCAGTGATAGGCGTACCCATGTAAGTATCATATACCAATTGGGCACTCAGAATATCCACAACTGCAGAACCAACAGATTTAAACACAGTTATCTCCTCAGAACTCCTCCTCCCAATCTTCTCTCCATTGATCAAATCCACCAATCTCCCGCCAATCTCTCCTGGAGAAATCACCCCTCTTTGAAAAGCACCCACCAATTCCCCAGCTTCCACCATTGCAGCCTCACAGTCAACAAACACTCTTCCCCTCTTAACAGCATCATCATCACATTCCCTCATCAATGGCGTAAAAGAACCCACCAAATCCAAATGGGCACCTGCCTTCAAAGCCTCACCTTTCACAATTGGATCCTCAGAGCTTGTTGCACAGCTCAATATATCACCCAACCCTAGAATCCCCTCCAAAAACTCTGTGCTTTCAAAACAAACCCCACCCATTTCTTCTTCTTCTTCTTGTAGTTTCTTAACCAGATTTTTAGCTCTCTCTGCATTTCGATTCCATACAATCACTTTTCTCAAACTAGGTCTAACAGAAAGATGAGCTTTAATGAGGTACGGAGCTAACGATCCGGCTCCGATCATCACGAGAATTTCAGCGTCTTCTCTAGATAGGAATTTTGAAGCCAAAGCTGAGACGCATGAAGTTCTCCAGAGAGTCAATTCGGTGCCATCCATTACAGCTACAGTCTGACCTGTAATCGAATTGAAAAGGAGGTAACTGGCATGGATTCCAGGTAGGTTTCGAGCAGAGTTTTGGGGATAAGAGGTTAGGAGCTTGACACCGATGTAGGGAAGAGAAGGAGAGAGAGACCAAGACGGCATTAGAAGCAGAGACGATGAAGAATCGATGGAGTAGTTTTGGCGAATCGGGGATTGAATTGTAGTTGAAATTGAGGGGAAAGAGGATTGGAAGTGTTGGAGAAGAGAAGGGTAAGAGAGTAGAGAACGTACGGAGCCACGATCGAGGAAGATCGGAGCTGTATTACTGCTATTAGGTTTCTTCTCGGTTTGTTCTTCTCTGGCCGCCATTAACTTGAAGCTTCAACGTCAGAAACTCTGAACGCAAACGAAAATGGGATGTCAAAAAAGAGTAGAACGTCAAAAGTAATGTACGAAATTAATTCGAATATAATAGGGCTAATACTCAATAATTTGTTAAAAAATTCATCGAACTATATACAATTACATATATAAAATTTCTAAGTGAATGCATTAATTCTTCGGTTCATATTACAACTCTCTAACTCATATTACAGAAAATTAAAAAAAAAAAGTGCGATTAGAGAATTAGAGAATGAGAGTCGAACGTGGAAGGGAGACTGGAGATTTAGAAAGAGATAATCACTCTTGAAATGGAGAGTGATAGTTGCTGGTGTTGACAATACTATAAAGTCGGATACTCCGTCCTCAACTGTTGGCGGTTGATTGTGTCATTGTAAAAAGTGACAATTGTTGTGCGTTAGGGTGTTACTGTCGCAGGTTTAGTCCCACCTAGGTTGAGAACAAGATTTTCCTGGGGTGTATAAGGGGTCACACTCCAGTCCTTTGGAGTGGTTGCTTCTTGTTTTTTGGGTAGTCGATATCATTTACTTGGCCTCGAATTGTTTTTGGCGGAGTCAGAAAGGGCTCTCGGGCAACCATAGAATAAGGAACATGTGGCTTTAAAAAGGGGAGAAGTCATTTCATTTTCTCCCCATGATTTTGACTTCTCCCCACTTCATATCTCTTCCCCTTTTATCTCAACACCTTATCGCCATGTGTCATATAGTGTGTGGAGAAGTCAATCATGGGGCCTGTGATTGACTTCTTCATCATTTGTCCCATATTCTATGGTTGTCCGAGACAAGCCCTTTCTGGCTTCCACTCCGAGGCCCATTTACCTACGTCGGTAGAGTCAGCCGGTCAGAAGTTTGCTTGGACAGTGGAGGTCTTGCTGCTCGTACCATGTGGATTAGATCCCCATACCCGAAGGCCACATGTCGCGACCCAAAACTCACCCTAAGAGTTAGAGTGAATCTTGGACGACTTGTCATGACTTACATGCCTTGCTTGACGAAATAACCTGCAAAATAGATTGAGCATATACCATAGAGGACAAAAATAGTGGATGACCCACAAAAGAAATTGCAGACTTGCCCGCCAAAATACATATATATAACTCTCAAGCTCACCCACAATCTCTCACTTAGAATCTACCGCCTAATAGTGACCGTCTACGTAAGGCTCCTCAGCAGGGACCTCCTCGATGTACTCCTCCTCTACCCATGGGCCAGGAGCACATATGTCGAAAGGAGCAGTCGCTCCACTATCACCTGTCGACATAAGATGTACGGCTAAGCATGAAATACTCAGCGTGTACCAAATACTAACCAACAGCTATAGCATAACAATAACAATATAAGGCAGAAAGCAAATTAAATCATAACAGGAAAGCAAACAGTTTATAGTTTATGCTTGCATAACATCAAAGTCGGAAATCTCTTGAAAACATCATGTGCTTGGCTTGACTTGAAATACTTTTTTCGTGTTCAAAACTTGTCTTGTCATGTGTCTTGTCTTGCCGTATCGTATTGTGTCATGCTTGTATCATGTGTGTCATGTCATGTATCATGCTTGCTTGGAAAATAAACATGTTCATGCTACTTGTGAGGGAGGGGAGACCCCTCTTCCTAAATGAGAAACAACTTGTGAGAGAGGGGAGACTCCTCTTTAACGAAATGCATTGAATGTAACATGCATGCTTTGGGCGTTCTCGTTCTTATCAAAAGCGAAACAAAATATATCGTAAGATATGCCCTACCTCTATTTACCAACCCTTTCGTTTGGCCTTGTCATGGTGTTCGTGAATCAAAAATAAAACCTTGAAAAAAAACACGGTGTTTAATGCTTGAAGATCCTACTCGTGGACTACATGCCATGCTCCTGGATTTGTGTACAATTAAGGATGATGTGAACACCCCATTTTTACACCCCTAAAATCTTATTTACCTTTTATTTTATTTTATTATTTTTTATTAGTTATTTTAATTTTACTCATTTTTATTTTTATTTTTATTAAGGAGAGAGACAAGGAGAAATCCCATGTAAGCCTTTGGCCAAGAACCCAATTCATGTGACTCACCACGTTTCCAAAACAAAATCCAATTCAAAACCCCAAGCCCAAGTTTACTTAAGCTAAATCCTCTAAGGGATGGAACTTTAAAGCCTATGGCCCAAGTGAGATCCAAAACTTGTTTAAAGTTTTCATTGCTTAAAGCCCAAGCCCATAACATAAGCCTCATACCCTAAATTCTTTAGACCACTCTATAAATAATCTTTATGAGGTTAGATGACCTCATTTTTCCTTCTCTTCATTTTCGGCAGAGAGCTTCACTCATCTCTCCCATTATTTTCTCCCTCTCTTTCTTCTTCAGTTGGCAACAGCAAGCAGATTTCCCTCTCTTGGGTGTGAAACCTCACCCCTACACTAGCAGCAGACCAACTCCAGTAGCCAACTCCGTTTGTTCTCATCGCCGGCGCCAGCATCTTCGTTTGTGAGGTTCGGCCAACAGTCCCCTTCACCACTGTAGCATCACCTTCGGCGGTTCGTCCTTACTGACCACCTTGGCCACAACTCCAATCTCCGGCGAGCTCTTCTCCAGATTCACATCCGGTGAATTCCACGACCAGTCTCAATCTGGCAGCAATTGGGATTTCTCTCTCTGAGTTGTAGCTCCAACCAGCTCCAGTTCCCTCCGTTTCCTTGGATCTAGAGAATCCTCTCTCAATCTCCGATCAGGTAGCCTTCTTTCTCGGTTCGGTTTTCAGTTCATGTGATCCAGAGTTTTCTAGATCTAGATCTAGGTTTCTAGATCTAGATCTATTGATCTAAATTGTTCTTCATTATTTGTTTAGTTACTTATTCATCTTCTCCGATCAGTGAATCGGTTTCATCTCTTCTCCCCTTCCCCGGCGAACCAATTTCCCCGGCGAGCTGTGAGTTGCGCCCAAGGTAAACCTCTCATTTTTCCTTCTCTTTCATTTTGGTTTTATTTCTACCGGTTTTATTTCCTGATCAACAATTTCTAGATCTAGATCTAGAATTTCTAGATCAAGATCTAGATCTATTTGATCCGATTTTTTTATTTTATTTATTTTCAGTTCTATTTTCTTTCTTATTATTCATCTTCTTTTGATTTTTCTGAGATCTAATCTATGGCAGGGGAGGTAATTTCGCCTCTGTTCATCTTTTCCGTTTGACCCAGCTTTGATCATCTGTGTCTCCGGCGAGCTCGATCAGTCGGGTCATCTCGATTGCATCAACCATCTTCTCCGGTGAGCTTCGGTTAGTCTCGGCTGGCTGCTGCGCCCGTAGTGACCATCACCTCATCTTCATTCCACCTCTGGTTTAAATCCAAGTAATTGCTCAAGCCAGCACCAAGCATTTCTTCGGCCACTATCTGCATCCCATGTCCCTATTTCCATTTTATTTTATTGTATTTTATTTTGTGCTTTATATCTTCTCTATTTTTTCGGTCTGAGATAGCGTTCTTCATCACCGAACCAGCAACCTCTCATCATCTTCAACCTTCTCCACGCAAGGCAGGTATACTACTCTCTGTTTAATTTCTTTTCATTTTTTGTTTGGCTTGTTGTTTCTCAGGTGATTGGAAACCCCTGTAGAATCATTCTCAAATTTTTTGGGTTTACCTCTTGAGGCCTTAGAATGATAGTGGACCAAAGCCAATTGACCGTTAGTGGTCAATGGGCCTTGGCCCATTAACTTCCTCTTTGAGCCTCATTACTTTTATATCTCATGTCATGTATGTATGTATTATTCATGTGTGTGCAAGAGGGTTAGGCCACAATTTTCTTTTCCTATTTTGCCTACATGGGGCACTTAGATAGTTCTTTAACCCTAAATAATTGGCCTACCCCGTTAGTTTAGCCTTACAAAAAAAATTCATCAAAAATTATAAAAAATATCAAAATAAATTAAAGGTACTGGTCTATCCCCCCTTGGGACCTAGAGCAGGGTCCGTATTTAAACCATAGCCTATTTTGGTTTAAGGCCGCTCGATCCGCCCTGCCCTTTGCCTTTAAGTTAATTAAGTCAGTTAGGCTTTATTTTCCTTTTTGCCTACCTTGGGCACTTAGGCTAGTTCTTGACTAGTTAACTTGCTAAAAAAAATATATATATATACAAAAAAATCGAAATATACAAAATAACAAATACATTCAAAAAAAAATATATATATATAATATAGAAAATAAAGAAAAAAAATCAAAATAAATTAAAGGTACTGGTCTATCCCCCCTTGGGACCTAGAGCAGGGTCCGTATTTAAACCATAACCTCTTTTGGTTTAAGGCCGCTCGATCCGCCCTGCTCTTTGCCTTTAAGTTAATTAAGTCAGTTAGACCTTATTTTCCTTTTTGCCTACCTTGGGCACTTAGGTTAGTTCTTGACTAGTAAAACTTGCCAAAATTTAAAAAATACAAAAAAAAATTAAAACAAACAAAAAATACAAAAACTCAAAAAAAATACAAAACAACAAAAACATTCAAAAAATCTAAAATGAAAAAGGACTTACCCTAATAATTGAACGCCCCCTAGAGCTCCCCCACGAGCACCTAGCTACGCGACCATCTCTCGGAATGAGATTCATAAATCTCAATTCCACATTCCCCCCAACTCAAACACGAGTTGGAAGTGACCACACTGCGAAACGAGTATAAAAATAGTCACGCCCCCGAACTACAATGAGGGTCTGATTCTGACTAATCGGATAAGTAGGCAGCCCGAGCCAGGGTTCGACCCCAACCTAGGATAAAAATCTTATACCCCTTTATGATTGTTTATGTTTGATTAGCAAAATTAATAATTGTTTTAGGGAATTTTAAGTGATTTAAACGTTTGGCTTAGACCTAGTGAGTAGGTAACCGTCATTAGATGGGGGTCCTAGGGTGCCTAATCCCTTCCCCAGGACCTAAATGGATCTCTTACCTAGACTATTCTGGACCGTAGACCCCTTATCTTGGATTACCTCGGGATCCTACTTCCCCTAAGTAGGTGGGGACTCTTAGAATAAATTTAGTGTTATTCCTCAACTCTCGGACCTTATCTTGACACTTAGAGATGAGAGGGGAAGAAAGGCGGTAAATTTAGGTGTTTACAGCTTTGGCGACTCTGCTGGGGAAGACCTAAGATCCAACCTGAAAATTAGGTAAAAGCCAAACATCTTTAAATCCCTAATCATTTCCTGAAGCAATTATTCTTTTGCTAATTCTTTCTATGTTGTGGGTATGTTCTTATTCTCTCTCCTGTGCATATCATATTCATTGGATTTTAGTGTAATCACCTTATAACCCATTAGTTGGATCTATGGGGCCTACGGCTGTTTGATTCGTATCTTCAGTGTCAGGGGCTTTCTGATCTGTGGAGTTCAGCTGGATCACGTCTTATGGGTTGTACCCGTAGAAACGGATTCAGTTTCTCCCACTTGCGCCAATCGTCCCATTTTGGGAGTCGCATATACGGCCAAGTGTCCCCCAACCACCTTAGGAACACCTTGCATTACCCCGGCATATGCATATAGATTAGGTTGTGATATAGTTTATAAGCAGTAAATTAGGGCGGTTTCTCCCAATCCTACTCTGCATATAATCTATACCCGCCCTCTTTTTTGGTTGTATATTAGGGTATCTTTTTTGTACCCATATGTTCATTCAAGAAAGAGGGCATGTGTGTACCATGTTTGATGATGGCCCCTGTGTGATTGAATAAACCTCTTACTCGCTTCTTTAAATCATTACATATGGGGGTCCTAACCTCAAATAATAAATGGGTACTCACTTATCCATTTTTTATTTTAAACTTAATGGGCCTTGGTTTCCAATAACCCAAGATAGTAGGTTGGACCTCTACACCACCTACCCCATTGGTTTACATATGTCTTGACTAAAATAAAGAATTTTAAAAGAAAAAAATAATTTAAAAAAAAAAAAAAATCTCTTTCGTGACACTACATATGGGATTCAAAATCCAGATGTAAATGGATATCCCCGTATTCATTTATTACCTTAATCTAATAGGTCTTGGAAACCCAAGTTAGTGGACTGGGCTTTTGTCCACCCACCCTGTTAGTTTACATATGTAATGCCACACTAGAAAAAAAAAAAAGATAAAATAAAAAAGAACATTCTCAAACTTTTGCATCATCATTTAGCACCTGTATAGAGTCTCACTTGTGCACTATTGTCTAGATGGCAAGCCCTTCAGGAATAATTAAGCCGGAAGGCCTAGGTCCTTCACTCAAATTGGAGATGCGTGCTGCTTGCGATGCCAAACTCAGAGATACAGCTACAATCTTTAGTTCAGCTCAAGGCCTTAACTCTACTCGTCGCCTAGTTTGGATACAAAGATACCATGTGGGAAATATTTTAGACCTTGCTTTGATCAATCCTAATTGGCCCTTAGTCAAGGCGGCGATTCTTTGTTGGGATCCTAAAAGTGTAGTTTTCCATTTTGACAAAAACAAAATGTGTCCGACAATCGAAGAAGTTAAACGCATCTTAGGGTTTGATATTGATGGTCATGCTATTTTACCTCATTACAGAACAAATTACCAGTATGAGCTCGCACAGTTCTTACACATCAAGCCTGACCGATTACCCAACAATGCCAAAGGTACTTACTCGAGGGTTGAAATGGACAAACTGTGGGATATGTATAGACCTTCGTGGGACCCTAGCGCACCTGAAGCTGAATCCGAGTCAACACTCAATGTTCTTACGTGGATTGTTCTAGCTCAGCTTATCTTCCCAAAAAACCTCAGTTTTGCTGAATCTGTATTGGTGGGGGTAGTCAAAGACATGCGTAGTGGAGGGTCAGTCGTCCCGATGATCCTGGGAGAGCTTCTTAAGGGTCTTAAATATAGCAGTGAGAACAGGAAAGGGACATTCAACGCCAGTTTATCCCTTTTGCATTTATGGTTGGTCGAGCACTTACCATCAATGGTTACTGTGCCCTCAGAATTTGCTTATGATGCTCGAAACATAGTACGAAAATTCAGCCAGACTCAATCCAAGCTTGCTTTCAAAAAAATGAAAGACTGTTACAGAAAGCTCCAGCAGTTATCAAAGGACGAGATAATTTGGAAGTGTCATTGGCTCATAATCAACAAGCAAATGCTTCCTCTTTTAACTACTTTTGGAAGAAGATGTATAGTTCTTGCTGGCCTAACTAGTTCGTCACCCTACATTCCACTCAGAGTACTCCGACAGTTTGGATACCGACAGTTTATCCCAGTAATCGATGATTTGGCGAAAGACTATTGTGTTTTCTCTACTACATCTGAACTTCTAGAGAGACGTTTCCAAAATGAATGGAGACGATCTAAAAGAGAAAAATTTCCAGGCGATGTAGTAGAATATGGACCAGGGATACCGTCGACTGAAGAAGAGTATGATTTATGGTTGGAGAACCCTGACATACAATCAGAGATGCCAAAGCTAGCAGAATTGCTCACCCCAGTTACAGCACCGTCCAGGGGAAGCCTTCCCCTTTCTGAGGTGGTGGTGCCGTGGAAAGATACTTTTCTTTGTAATCGTCTTAAGATACTAAGGGATACTAAGAAGCTCAAGTCAGCGCAACAGGCGCACCGGCAACAAGAAGCCGAGCTGAAAAGGGAATGTCAGGAAGTCCGCAAGAAGGAGGAATAGTTGGAGCAGATCCAAGTCAAGATTCTGAGAGATATGGAAGAGTTGGAGACAGTGCAACAGACCATCCGACAACAGGAAGATGACTTGAGGAGTCGATGTCAGTTGGCCTATGATAAAGAACATCAGCTAGAGCAAGCACTCCGAGAGTTTCAAAAGCGGAAAAGAGATGATGCTGAGGAGTCTTTCCAGTATGAAGTCCAGTTCCGTCCGAATCAAGAACAGTTTAAAGCAGTCAAACACCATGCTCAAGTCGAAGCTCTAGAGTTCGACTACAGGATTCAAAGTGCGTCGGGCGTGGTAGATAGGTTAGAAAGTGAGATTGCTATCCTTCGTCAACAAGTGGTAGACCTTGGGGGCAACCCCTTACCTCCCGACTTTATTATTCTTGAGAGACCTGTATAAGGTTGAGTCATTTTCCTTTTGTCTTTCTGTTTGTCTTTTGTTGCTTTTCATTTTTTTTTTTTGGTTCAGTGTTGTCTTAGAATCACACAAACACATGCATATATAAAGAAGTGATTTTCATCTTTTTGCTGTCAAATCATGCATTCATGTTTAATCGCTATATCTTTCTCAATGTTGCATGAAACAGCGAATTATCACTCGTTCTGTATCTCGTGCTCTTGCTCAAGCTGTAATACTAGATCTGGACAGTCCTGAAGTCGCAGATTGGTCATCTCAAAGTTCAGCAGACATGGCTGCTCCTAACAATCGTTTGGATTCAAGTACAGACCAGCTTGTACAAGCACACGATCAGGAGATAGATGGGATGAAAACCCAATTGGATAATATTCAGGAAACCTTGCAGGCTCTGATGGCTTTGCAACTTAATAAACCTACACACCAACCAGAAACCGAACCATTTCAACCAGAACAGCCTAGAACTGTATTCCAACCAGAAAATTTTCAGCCAGACCAACCTGGAATTGGAACCTTTCGGCATCAACCAGATCAGTCAGGGTTTAGACCTTTTCAACCGGATCAACCTAGGGTTGAGATTCCCGTCCCAAATTTTACCTTTATATACCCCTTTCATGATCAACCAGGTGAGGATGGTGATTTTGACTACACTCGATTTGATGGAAAAACTGGTGAGGCTGTGCACTGTGATCATCACAATCCAAAGGCGCCACAAGATTCTGAGTTGTTGATATCTCTCAAGAACCAACAAGAAGAAATTCTTCAGTTGAAAGAGATGATGAAAAAAATGCAGGGGGTATCATCTTCCTCTATAGGGATAACTTTGGATGATCTAGTCTTCTCCTTTGATACTTTGGTTCCCTCTGATTTTCGAGTTCCAGAATTCACCAAATATGGGGGCAAAGGGTGCCCGAAAGAGCATCTACATTTGTATGTGGGAGACATGATGGCTTACAGAGATAAACCATCATATCTTATCTAATATTTTCAGAAAAGTCTGAAAGATGCTGCTCTAAGGTGGTGGCTTTCAATTGATAAGAAGCGGATTACCAGTTGGCAAGATGTGATCGATCTCTTCATTGATCAATTTTCTTTTAACTTGGAGGTGCTCCCGCAAAAGAGTGATCTAGAGCAGCTGTCTCAGAGGAATAACGAATCATTCATTGAGTATGCCGCTAGATGGAGAGAGGTGGCATCAAGACTATCAGTGCAATTATCGAAGGAAGAAATGGCCTCTACTTTCTTGGGAACCTTAAAGCAACCATATTCGACACTAATGATAACTTTACCGGCAACAGATTTCAAGGTAATTGTCGAGACAGGAGCAAGAATTGAAACGGCTGTTAAAAATGGTACTATACATGCCAGTCTTAGCCATACATCTCTGAGGTCAAGTGCTCCATTTAACAGGAATAATGGGCAAAAGGATATCAGGAAAAAAAAAGAAGTTAATTGGATTGCACCCAGTGCACCCTTGATGTTGCCTGCTCCACCGATTCGACAACATCCTCAACCTCAAAATCCTCAGCCGGTAAGGCAAAATCAGTATCAACAGACGTGACAGCCAGTGAGAAACCCTCAGAGAAATTTCACTCTCTTACCTTACTCTTTAAGTCAGCTTCTGACTTTCCTTCTCAAACAGGATCTTGTAACTCTAAAGGGACTGACTCCTCTCATTCCAGTTGATAAGCAAAATCGAAATTACCATGTAGATCATTATTGTGCATATCATCGAGGCTCTGGTCATGCTACAGATGTATGTTACACTCTTCGGCATGATATTCAAAATCTCTTAGATCAAGGTAGAGTTGAATTTACACCTGGAAATACTAGCATCATCCAAGCTCCTTTTCCCCCACATCAAGGACAAATTAACTTTCTGAGAGGGGATGGGTCTGATGTTAGTATGGTGGAGATTGGTGGGTTGTCAGAGATAGATGATGCTATATGTCCTTCGTACCGAGTCCCTGTTCGAATCCCATATCCTCAGTCTTTGTTGTCCCCCGAATCCCCAGTTATTCAACCCATCCAAATACCTCGCATGTCGCTAACCCACTCATCTACTATTCAACCCATTCAGCGTCCTATACAAATCCCTTTTATTCCTGTTGAAGAAGAGAGGATTGTTTATACCATCCCTTGCCCTGTTGGTTGGCCTACAACCCCAGTTGTATCATCTCCACGACCCCTTGGTAAAGGTCCAGTCCAGATTCCGTACATTCCAGCACCAATCCATCCCCTTAATCGTTTACCGGCCCCTCCATCTCTCATTCTAGACAATGAAAACATCACTGCAATAACCAGGTCAGGAAGAATTTACCAGTAACCTGAAGTTGAACTGCCTAAGCCCAAGGGCAAAGAGCAATGTCTGAATCCTGAGCAACAAAAAGATGAAGATGCTGCATTGTTGAAAATTTTGGAGAAAGCGAAGGAATATAATATTGCCCATCAACTCACGAGGCTCCCAGTTCAAATTTCAGTGATGGGACTACTCTTAACTTCAGAGCACCATCAGGAGCAATTGCTCAGGGTGTTTAACAACGCTCATGTCACAAAGGATATAACGCCCGAGCGTTTAGGGCAATTGGTAGGTCAGATTCTAGAACCGAAGACTATTACCTTCAATGAAGAAGAAATCCCAGACAATGATAAAGAGCACACTAAAGCTCTTTACATCTCAGTGTAGTGCAGGGGTAAAACACTTTCAGCAGTCTTGGTAGATAATGGGTCTGGTTTGAACGTCTGTACATTGACTACTTTGGAAGGTTTGGGAATGGATATCAGCCATGTCAAGAAAAGACCTATGACAATTAGAGCTTTCAACAATTCAACTCGTCAAAATTTGGGAGACGTCAACTTAAACATCTCTATTGGGCCATCAGAATTTTTGACCAATTTTCAAGTGGTTAATGTACTAGCTTCTTTTACTCTTCTTCTTGGAAGGCCGTGGATCCACATGGCCAGAGCCATCCCATCATTACTTCATCAGAGGATTAAGTTCATTCAAGGTGACCAATTGATTGTGATTCCGACAGAGTCTTGGGCAAATTCCTTTGGGGATGTCCAAGAATTGGGACAAGGGGCAGCTTTTATGACTTATCAATTTGAGGAGGTTACATGTATTGCTCAGCTTGAAAGCAAGAAGGATGAATATATACCAGCCTTGGGTTTGGGCGCCCACCATCAAGGAATGAAGAAGCGGTATGTGGCACCTCGCTATACACCTCGTTTCAGAATAGGGTACAAACTAGAGTTGAAAGATTTCCTGAACAAGTTGACTAAAGGAAAATCATCAGTAAAGTCGGTGCCCCCACCTCCCCTATATGTTACCTTTCCTACTAGTACTCCCAAGCCCTCTGATTTTGAAATTTATAAAAACCTTCCCTTTGAAGAATCAGACTCAAAGCCAACCGTCAACCCTGCACCCAAACCTCAGCCAAAGGACGATCCTGCAAGGTTTCATGAAATGTTTGAGGTTGCTCAATTGTTTGAAGAACTCGCTGTTGAAGATGCAGTCCAGATTGATTACGTGGCAGAGGAACAAGTTTTCACCCTTTCTAGTGTTTCGCAAGCACCATCTAGTTCTGTTCCGCTCATACGAGCCAGTTCTTCTCCGCTCGTATGGTGGACCGATCCCATCACAGTTGAAGCAGCCAGAGGAATGCAGAGAAAGAAGGTCGGACTAGTCAGACCATGATCCAGTTTCTTTTCTTTATTTTGTTATCTTCATCTTTAGGTCAAAAAGAGAAAAACTAAAAATTTTTGTTTTTCAGGTGGCTTTGTTGGTCATTTCAAAATAGTCGATAGTTTTTTTCGCTTTATGCATCTTTGTAAATATTGCAAAACATCAGAAAATCAATGAAATTCATTTTCTTTGTCTCAATACTAGTTTCTTTTTGTATATACATAAAATCTTGGTACATGATGGTATGAACTAGGTCTCCAAAAGAGGCTTAGTGAGCTAAAGTCACTACTAAGAAAAAAAAATAATAAAAAAATAAAAAACTAAACTCAAATACTAAGACCGAGCTTACTGGTTTGCCAGGGAATTGCCTAGGATAAAGCTAATTCTAAACATGAAATCAATCTTGAACTTTTGGAAGTAGAGTATGACGAAGAGCAAGAAGAGGAACCTCTACAAGAGATCCTCGACCTCCTTGAACATTACGAGGGGATATGTAAACCTATTGATGAGGACACCGAGACCATAAATCTTGGATCCGAAGACGATCCTAAGTGTGTGAAGATTGGCATTACAATGAGTCCCGAGCAAAGGAGCGCTATGATTGACTTCCTCAAAAGTTACATTGATGTATTCGCTTGGTCATATGCAGACATGCCCGGCCTTGATCCATAATTAGTAGTCCACAGATTGCCTTTAAACCCAGGGATGAAACCAGTTAAGCAGAAGCTTAGATGGTTAAGGCCAGAATGGTCTCAGAAAGTTAAAGAGGAGATCAAAAAGCAAATAAGTGCGGGTTTTCTAGCAGTGGCAACTTACCCAGAATGGTTGGCCAATATTGTACCGTTGCCTAAGAAAGATGGCAAGGTCAGAATGTGCATTGACTATAGAAACTTGAACAAGGCTAGCCCAAAAGATAATTTTCCACTTCCTCACATAGATATCCTTGTCGATAACACAGCTGGACATGAAACCCTATCTTTCATGGATGGGTCTTCTGGATGCAATCAGATTAAAATAGGCGAAGAGGATATGGAAAAGACCTCGTTCATTACCCCGTGGGGCACCTTTTGTTACAAGGTCATGCCATTTGGGCTCAAGAATGCGGGGGCAACTTATCAAATGGCAATGACAGCTTTATTTCATGATATGATGCACAAGAGTACAGAGGTTTATGTAGACGACATGATTCTCGAATCTCCGCTGGCTAAAGATCACCTAGAAGATTTGAAGAAGTTATGTGACAGGCTCAGAGTCTTTGGTTTAAGGTTAAATCCAGCAAAATGTACGTTCGGAACAATGTCAGGAAAGCTTCTTGGTTTCATTGTCAGCAAATGAGGAATTGAAGTTGATCCAGCTAAGGCAAGAGCTATCATAGAGATGCCTGCACCTCAGACAGAAAAAGAAATTCGAGGATTTTTGGGTAGGATTCAGTATATCAGCCATTTTATTGCACAGCTTACTCCGATTTGTGAGCCGATATTCAAATTGCTTAGAAAGAATGTGCCTACAGTCTGGTCAGATAAATGTCAACAGGCCTTTGATAAGATCAAGCAGTATCTTCTCAATCCACCCGTACTTGTCCCTCCAACACCCAGACGATCACTTTTAATGTACATCTCCATCCAAAAGACTTCAATGGATTGTGTGCTAGCTCAGCATGATGAATCAGGCAGGAAAGAATAGGCCATTTATTACATCAGTAAGCGTTTGCATGAGTACGAAGAGAAGTACAATGCATTAGAGAGGACTTGTCTAGCATTGGTTTGGGCCACCCAACACTTACGACATTATTTATTGTCCTACCCTGTGATTTTGATATCAAGAATGGATCCGCTCAAGTACTTACTAGAGAAGCCCGCTACGTCAGGAAGAACAGCTCGGTGGCTCATGATGTTATCAGAATTTGACATCACATACATGACACAGAAATTGATCAAGGGCCAAGCAATTGCAGATCATTTGGCATATAACCCATCATCCGATTATGTTTCAGTGCATGACCAGTTTCCGGATGAAGCTATTCTAAGTTTAGAACCAAAAAATCCTGATTATATTGGATGGGAGATGTACTTTGATGGAGCCGCAAACCAACATGGGAATGAGGCAGGAGCAGTCTTAATCTCGCCAAGAGGAGCTCATCTTCCTATCTCAGTCAAGCTAAAGTTCAAATGTTCGAATAATGCTGCAGAATACGAGGCATGTATAGCTGGACTCAGAGAAGCACATTGTATTGGCATAGAAGAGATTGATGTTTACGGTGATTCGTCATTGGTAATTTGTCAAGCTAATGAGTCATGGGCAATCAAGGAAGAAAAGTTGATTCCGTATCTGGCGTGCCTTAATGTTTTAATCACTAAGTTCAGGAGAATCACTTTTAATCATAGGTGTAGGACGCATAACAGATTCGCCGATGCTCTTGCAACCCTAGCTGCGATGGTGAAATTTCCTAAAGGAAATCTGATTTGGCCTATTGAGATTCAGCAACAAGACCAACCAGCTTATTGTCTAGTTATAGAAGAGGGCCCAGATGACAAGCCATGGTACACAGATATCAAGCAATACTTGGATGACAGCACTTTTCCTCTGGATGCCACCAAAACAGATCGTCGAGCAATCAGAAGACTCTCTATTCAGTTTGTTCTCTCAGGAGGAGTATTATACAAGAGGTCACCGAACTTGATTTGGTTGAGATGCCTTAATAAAAAGGAAGCAGCACAAGTGGTTGAAGAAGTTCACGGAGGAGTTTGTGGTCCCCACATGAACGGATTAATGCTGTCAAAGAAGATTCTTAGATTGGGGTACTATTGGACTACTATGGAATCCGATTACTGTCCACATGTTCAGAAATGCCATCAATGCCAGATTTATGCAGACCGAATCAATGCACCGTCTGTTACACTGCACAATCTTACTGCACTTTGGCCTTTCTCAGCCTGGGGCATAGACGTCATTGGGCCCATCACGCCGAAAGCATCAAACGGTCATTGATTTATTCTTGTTGCGATTGATTATTTCACAAAATGGGTTGAAGCAGCATCTTTTGCTAATGTCACAGCCTCAGTTGTTCAGCGGTTTTTCAAAAAAGATATCATCTGCAGATATGGTGTTCCGTATGAGATTGTCACAGATAATGCTCTTAATTTCTGTAACAAAGGTATGACTGAACTCTGCCAAAGATTCAAAATCCAGCATCATAATTCTACACCATACAAACCTCAAGCCAATGGTGCAGTAGAAGCCGTAAACAAAAATATGAAACGAATTATCGAGAAGATGACAATCAAATATTCTGCCTGGCATGAAATGCTCCCCTATGCACTCATGGCCTACAGAACATCGATTCGCACTTCGACTGGTGCGACACCATTCTCCTTAGCATATGGTATAGAAGCTGTCTTGCCTAGTGAGGTAGAAATTCCGTCATTACGAGTGCTAATGGAAGCAGAAATTGAAGAATCAGAATGGGCGCAAGCCAGATACGAACAGTTGCATTTGATTGAAGAAAAACGACTGAAAGCCATAAATCACTCTCAAGCCTATCAGAGGCGTATGGCTAGGGCATTCAATAAGAAATTCAAGCACAGATACATTGAAGTTGGTGACCTTGTTCTCCAGAAATTATTGCCAAATCGTCCAGATCCGAGAGGGAAATTTACACCAAACTACGAAGGCCCATACATTGTCCGAGAAAAGTTCTCTGGAGGCGCCCTTTGAATTGGACGTATGGATGATGAGGATCTTCCTGAGCCAATCAATATAGATAAAGTTAAGAAGTATTATGCTTAAGATCCTATCTGATAATTGCTTGTACTCTTAGCTTCTTTAGGGCATGATAGGAGGCCGTATTTGGCACCTGTTCTCCCTATAAGTCGTGTAACGCCCGCAATACATCAATAAAGTTCGTTAGTTAACCCTTCAAGCCTAATAACCTCTCTTTCAAAAACCTTGTATCGGGACACCTTGCACTTAGTTTGCTATGAACTACGTCATGACCTGATCCTGAAAAGGGTACGTAGGCAACCTGGAAACCAGGTGCGGTCAAATTTTCAAATCATTTGGGCAAAAGTAGCCTCAATTCGTAAAAAAAGGAAGAAGCCCAGCAGAAAAAAAACAAAATAAAAAAGGGGGTTGATCGAAAAAAAAATTCAAAAAAAAAATTAATTAGATCAAGAGGTGCTCAAGAAAAGAAAGAATTCCGATAAGCAGAAAGGGTGTCCCAAACTTTCGGCCCCCTCAGCCAACATTTCGTCCTATCTCAAGTTCTCCTAGATCCCTTAGAGACTAAGAGTACAAGCAATTATCAGAATAGTATCTGAGGTATAACACTGACATTCAAGGCAATGAAGGGAGTAAAGCCTCAATCGGAATAAATCGCGGGCATGAGTGAAAACCGGAAATGGCCTCATTGCACAAAAATTACGCGAACCCCAATTCTAGTCTTGTGACTAGGGGCAAAAAAGAGGAAAAAGAGGATCTGATCAATTTCGCAGGCATGAGTGAAAACCGGAAACGGCCTCATTGCGTAAAAATTATGCGACGTGACTTAGTTATTCCAAGGGTAAAAAAAGAAAACGTTGAAAGTGGTTCAACAGCGGATCTGATGAAGTCTACTTGAGCCTCAGCCCTTCAAGCAATTAGTCGCAGTATTAAGAGTTGAATCATATGGAATAAATTGCGGGCATGAGTGAAAACCGGAAACGGCCTCATTGCGCAAAAATTACGCGAACCCCAGTCCTAGTCTTGTGACTAGGGGCAAAAAAAAAAAAAACGCAAAGAAGAAGATTTGATCAACTTCCCAGGCATGAGTGAAAACCGGCAACGGCCTCATCGCGCAAAAATTATGCAAGCTCGTGACTTGGTCATTCCAAGGGTAAAAAAGTTGAAAAACAGTTCAATAGCAAAATCTACAGAAGACCTCTTGTGCTTTACCTCTCAAGCAATCAGTTTGTCTTAGCAATCCATTCGTTCACAGGACTCCTTGTATTACCGATCCAACACATGATGAGATCAAACTTATATATCCTGGACAATAATGATCAATAAAGTGATTTCTCTTGGTCATACTGTACTTTTCGAAAAAGCCAAATGTTTTCATGGTTTCCAAATGCTACATCCAAAAGGCAGTTCCCTTGTAAACTCGAAAGCAGAGTATAGTATTTCGCATGGTTTCAAAAGCCATCTTTCAAAATAATTTATTTTTAAAAAAAAAAAAAAAAAATTCTCAAAAGAAAAAAATCTAAAGATTTTGTTCATATGGGTCTCATGGTCTGACTATGGCAGTCTTCTCTCGCCAGCAATCAGCATGGCAAGCAGCGTCTTTTGCGATCGCAGATTAGCAAGGAAGCAAGTAAATCTCTGGCAAATTATCTTTTCTCTGCTGTTTGACATCGGAATGTGTTGTCATTCAGTTTGGTTTGGTTGACATCGAAATGTGTTGTCATTCATCTCGTCTCTTTTGTTTGACATCGAAATGTGTTGTCATTCAATCTCTTCTTGGTTGACATCGAAATGTGTTGTCATTCATTCGTTTGACATCAAAATGTGTTGTCATTCATTCAAGTCTGGCTGACATCGAAATGTGTTGTCACCCATCAATTCAATCTCTTCTTGGTTGACATCGGAATGTGTTGTCATCCATTTCATTTCTTCTGTTTGACATCGAAATGTGTTGTCATACATCTCTTCTTGGTTGACATTGAAATGTGTTGTCATTCATTTAATCTTGGCTGATATCGAAATGTGTTGTCACCCATCAATTCAATCTCTTCTTGGTTGACATCGAAATGTGTTGTCATCCATTTCATCTCTTCTGTTTGACATCGAAATGTGTTGTCATTCATTTAATCTTGGCTGACATCGAAATGTGTTGTCACCCATCAATTCAATCTCTTCTTGGTTGATATCGAAATGTGTTGTCATCCATTTCATCTCTTCTATTTGACATCGAAATGTGTTGTCATTCATTCAATCCTGGCTGACATCGAAATGTGTTGTCACCCATCAATTCAATCTCTTCTTGGTTGACATCGAAATGTGTTGCCATCCATTTCATTTCTTCTGTTCGACATCGAAATGTGTTGTCATACATCTCTTCTTGGTTAACATCCAAAGGTGTTGTCATCCATTTCATCTCTTCTGTTTGACATCGAAATGTGTTGTCATTCAGTCAATCCTGGCTGACATCGAAATGTGTTGCCACCCATCAATTCAATCTTTTCTTGGTTGACATCGAAATGTGTTGTCATTCATTTCATATTGTCCACTTGACATCAGAATGTGTTGTCATCCATCTCATCTCCCCCTGTTTGACAATCGAATGTGTTGTCATTCACTCCATCTTTTTGTTTCTAGCAAGTTTACTAAGATTAGTTGTTTAGTTTCCTTTTCTTTTATCTTTGATTTTCATAAGATCTTCGGGTTTTACGTGTGTAAAATTGATAGTGTTTCAGTCGTTGTCGTTCAATTGCCAGCACTCTCTGACAAAGAGCGGCAACTGTGAACACCCCATTTTTACACCCCTAAATCTTATTTACCTTTTATTTTATTTTATTATTTATTATTATTATTTTTTATTAGTTATTTTAATTTTACTCATTTTTATTTTTATTTTTATTAAGGAGAGAGACAAGGAGAAATCCCATGTAAGCCTTTGGCCAAGAACCCAATTCATGTGACTCACCACGTTTCCAAAACAAAATCCAATTCAAAACCCCAAGCCCAAGTTTACTTAAGCTAAATCCTCTAAGGGATGGAACTTTAAAGCCTATGGCCCAAGTGAGATCCAAAACTTGTTTAAAGTTTTCATTGCTTAAAGCCCAAGCCCATAACATAAGCCTCATACCCTAAATTCTTTAGACCACTCTATAAATAATCTTTATGAGGTTAGATGACCTCATTTTTCCTTCTCTTCATTTTCGGCAGAGAGCTTCACTCATCTCTCCCATTATTTTCTCCCTCTCTTTCTTCTTCAGTTGGCAACAGCAAGCAGATTTCCCTCTCTTGGGTGTGAAACCTCACCCCTACACTAGCAGCAGACCAACTCCAGTAGCCAACTCCGTTTGTTCTCATCGCCGGCGCCAGCTTCTTCGTTTGTGAGGTTTGGCCAACAGTCCCCTTCACCACTGTAGCATCACCTTCGGCGGCTCGTCCTTACTGACCACCTCGGCCACAGCTCCAATCTCCGGCGAGCTCTTCTCCAGATTCACATCCGGTGAATTCCACGACCAGTCTCAATCCGACAACAATTGGGATTTCTCTCTCTGAGTTGTAGCTCCAACCAGCTCCAATTCCCTCCGTTTCCTTGGATCTAGAGAATCCTCTCTCAATCTCCGATCAAGTAGCCTTCTTTCTCGGTTCGGTTTTCAGTTCATGTGATCCAGAGTTTTCTAGATCTAGATCTAGGTTTCTAGATCTAGATCTATTGATCTAAATTGTTCTTCATTATTTGTTTAGTTACTTATTCATCTTGTCCGATCAGTGAATCGGTTTCATCTCTTCTCCCCTTCCCCGGCGAACCAATTTCCCCGGCGAGCTGTGAGTTGCGCCCAAGGTAAACCTCTCAGTTTTCCTTCTCTTTCATTTTGGTTTTATTTCTACCGGTTTTATTTCCTGATCAACAATTTCTAGATCTAGATCTAGATCTAGAATTTCTAGATCGAGATCTAGATCTATTTGATCCAATTTTTTTATTTTATTTATTTTCAGTTCTATTTTCTTTCTTATTATTCATCTTCTTTTGATTTTTCTGAGATCTAATCTATGGCAGGGGAGGTAATTTCACCTCTGTTCATCTTTTCCATTTGACCCAGCTTTGATCATCTGTGTCTCCGGCGAGTTCGATCAGTCGGGTCATCTCGATTGCATCAACCATCTTCTCCAATGAGCTTCGGTTAGTCTCGGCCAGCTGCTGCGCCCGTAGTGACCATCACCTCATCTTCATTCCACCTCTGGTTCAAATCCAAGTAATTGCTCAAGCCAGCGCCAAGCATTTCTCCTGCCACTGCCTGCATCCCATGTCCCTATTTCCATTTTATTTTATTGTATTTTATTTTAGGCTGTGTATCTTCCCTATTTTTTCGGTCTGAGATAGCGTTCTTCATCACCGAACCAGCAGCCTCTCATCATCTTCAACCTTCTCCACGCCAGGCAGGTATACTCCTCTTTGTTTAATTTCTTTTCATTTTTTGTTTTGTCTTGTTGTTTCTCAGATGATTCTCAGATGATTGGAAACCCCCGTAGAATCATTCTCGAATTTTTTGGGTTTACCTCTTGAGGCCTTAGAATGATAGTGGACCAAAGCCAATTGACCGTTAGTGGTCAATGGGCCTTGGCCCATTAACTTCCTCTTTGAGCCTCATTACTTTTATATCTCATGTCATGTATGTATGTATTATTCATGTGTGTGCAAGAGGGTTAGGCCACAATTTTCTTTTCCTATTTTGCCTACATGGGGCACTTAGATAGTTCTTTAACCCTAAATAATTGGCCTACCCCGTTAGTTTAGCCTTACAAAAAAAATTCATCAAAAATTATAAAAAAATATCAAAATAAATTAAAGGTACTGGTCTATCCCCCCTTGGGACCTAGAGCAGGGCCGTTTTTAAACCATAGCCTCTTTTGGTTTAAGGCTGCTCGATCCGCCCTGCCCTTTGCCTTTAAGTTAATTAAGTCAGTTAGGCTTTATTTTCCTTTTTGCCTACCTTAGGCACTTAGGCTAGTTCTTGACTAGTTAACTTGCTAAAATAAAATAAAAAATATACAAAAAAATCGAAATATACAAAATAACAAAAACATTCAAAAAATCAAAAAAATATAATATAGAAAATAAAAAAAAATAAATAATAAAAATAAATTAAAGGTACTGGTCTATCTCCCCTTGGGACCTAGAGCAGGGTCCGTATTTAAACCATAACCTCTTTTGGTTTGAGGCCGTTCGATCCGCCCTGCTCTTTGCCTTGAAGTTAATTAAGTCAGATAGACCTTATTTTCCTTTTTGCCTACCTTGGGCACTTAGGTTAGTTCTTGACTAGTAAAACTTGCCAAAATTTAAAAAATACAAAAAAAAATTAAAACAAACAAAAAATACAAAAACTCAAAAAAAATACAAAACAACAAAAACATTCAAAAAATCTAAAATGAAAAAGGACTTACCCTAATAAATGAACGCCCCCTAGAGCTCCCCCACGAGCACCTAGCTACGCGACCATCTCTCGGAATGAGATTCATAAATCTCAATTTCACATTCCCCCCAACTCAAACACGAGTTGAAAGTGACCACACTCCGGAACGAGTATAAAAACAGTCACGCCCCCGAACTACTATGAGGGTCTGATTCCGACTAACCGGATAAGTAGGCAGCCCGAGCCAGGGTTCGACCCCAACCTAGGATAAAGATCTTATACCCCTTTATGATTGTTTATGTTTGATTAGCAAAATTAATAATTGTTTTAGGGAATTTTAAGTGATTTAAACGTTTGGCTTAGACCTAGTGAGCAGGTAACCGTCATTAGATGGGGGTCCTGGGGTACCTAATCCCTTCCCCAGGACCTAAATGGATCTCTTACCTAGACTATTCTGGACCGTAGACCCCTTATCTTGGATTACCTCGGGATCCTACTTCCCCTAAGTAGGTGGCGACTCTTAGAATAAATTTAGCATTATTTCTCAACTCTCGGACTTTATCTTGACACTTAGAGATGAGAGGGGAGGAAAGACGGTAAATTTAGGTGTTTACAAATGACATTGGCATAGAAAACATTTGCATTTAATCAAGAATTAAATCAAACAATTAAGCATTTAATCTATCCACTTGCCATTCTAGGACGTAAAGGAATTCACACATGCATCTTCTATGAATAAATCATTATCTTCTTCATTGAGGCATTTCATCAAACATTTGGTATGTGCATTATGGTTAATCCTAAATCTTGTATTTCTAGGTGGGTTAATGCTCACAAGATACATGTATGTTCGTTATTAGTACAATGCCCTCCCCATTTCATTCATTACATAACATACACACGACATCCAATCGCCCATACACACTCCATCCATACATCCCAACCATTCTTATTCTCAAAAATTAGGGAAAACAAAGAAAAAAGAAGAAAAGAGAGAAGAAGGTGAACTAGGAGGGTAGTATAGGGTACCGACTTTGAATAGGTTGAAGCAAAACCCTTGAAATGGAGTTTCAACTTGAGGAAGAACTCCCACTTGGTTTGAAAAACTCTAGATACTTTGAGGAAGGTCCTTTGCTTGAAAATCTTCAAGATGAGCTTCCCTTGATCTCCAAATCCAAGCTACTTTGGAGGATTTCCCGAAACCCTCTTCTCCTTTCTCTTCCCTCTTTCTCTCATCTAGGTCAGAAAAACCCCAAATGAGGCTCCTCTATCAAAACAAGGGTTTAAGACCCTCAAATCTGGCTTCAGTTACCGCATGTGATTGATCGCACACTTATCTGCGATTGATCGCAGGTCCTTGCGGTCTATCGTACCTGGGGATCCATCTATCGCATATGGCCCAGAGAGTTTGGGAACCATTTCGCCTGCATGCGATCGATCGCACCTGACTTGCGATCGATCGCACCCTTCAGAATTTTTTGTTTTCTTCTATTTTTCCTCTCTTTGGTAATTCGGCCATAACTTTTAACTCGTTTGTCCGATTTTGACGATTCAACTTGCGTTTGATTCTTCTTTCAAAGGGGAACATTCCTAGTGTTTTAGAATTTCCAATTTCTACATTATTTATCGATTAAATTACCCCTGAAGTTGACTGATCCGCAAATGAGATTCAGTAACTCGGGTTTTCGACATGTTCGACTTAGGAATATTACTTCTTAACACTTAGAGTTCTTTAAAATTTATCATTTCGTAGAAATGGAAGATTACAAAGGCATAATGCCTTGGCATGATTTCCAATACATGACAAAAAGTTTCGGGGCTCTACATCCTCGCCCCCTTATAAAAATTTCATCCCCGAAATTTGGACGACATTTGCATTACAAACCCAAAACATCATTACATTGCACAACAAACCTATTCAAATAACTCCGGGTATTTCTCTTTGACTTTGGCTTCATGTTCCCATGTGGCCTCTTCCCGAGTATGATGTTGTCACTGAACGAACACCAATGTAATAGTTTTGTTGCGAAGCACTTGATCTCTACGGTCCAACACTTGAATCTGCTTCTCAACCAAAGTGAGATCCTCTCGGATTTCCAACGGTTCCAAGTCTATGACATGCGAAGGGTCCACAATGTAATTTCGAAGCATAGATACGTGGAAAACGTTGTGAACCGCGGCCATGTGAGGTGGAAGAGCTACTCGGTAAGCAACTTCACCAATTCTTGTGATAATTTCAAACGGCCCAACTTACCAAGGAGTAAGCTTGACTCTCTTGCCAAATCTCATAATCTCCTTGTTAGGAGATACCTTCACAAAGACTCGATCCCCTACTTGGAATTTCAAGTCCCTGCGGAGCCTGTCCGCATAGCTCTTTTGACGATTTTGAGCGGCTTTCAACCGATCCCGGATGATCTTAACCTTGCTTGCAGTTTGTTCGATCAACTCAGGACCCAACACCTTTCTCTCTCCTACCTCATATTTGTAGAGAGGAGACCTGCAGCTTCGCCCATACAAGGCCTCAAATGGTGCCATTTGGATGCTCGCTTGGTAGCTATTGTTATAGGCGAATTCAACCAAAGGCAAGTGCTCTTCTCAGCTACCCCTGAAATCCAACATACATGTCTGAAGCATGTCTTCGATGATCTGGTTCACACTCTCGGTTTGTCCATCCGTTTGTGGATGAAAGACGGTGCTGAAGTCGAGTTGGGAACCCATGGCTTCCTGAAAACTCTTCCAAAACCTAGACGTGAATCTTGGATCCCGATCTGACACAATACTAACTGGCACCCCGTGTAACCGAACGATCTCCTTGATATACAGTGCGGCCAACTGGCTCGAGTTGAAAGTAGTCCGGTAAGGTAAGAAGTGTACGGACTTTGTTAAACGATCCACCACAACCCATATCGCATTTGAGTTCCTTGCCCTTTTTGGCAAGCCAACAATGAAGTCCATGGAGATGTGCTCCCATTTCCATTCGGGAATCGGGAGAGACTGCAATAGACCTGCCGGTCTCAAGTGCTCTGCCTTCACCTGTTGGCACACCAAATACCGTGCCACATACTCCGCAACATCCCTCTCATATTCCACCACCAAAAGTGACTATTGAGGATCCAGTACATCTTTGTACCCTCAGGATGCATAGTATATTTCAATCGGTGGGCTTCATCCATAATCTCCTTCCGAAGATTTGCGTTGACTGGGACACACAGCCTTCCTGAAGGCCACACCCCTACCACTCACGCAAGAGGCAGGGTGTCTTTGGAGTGGTATCTTGGACTTACCCTTGTTGTACCTTAGCGGCTACCTTAGATGTGACTACGTGTGAGTTTAGTGTGGTAGTTACAAAAAAAGAGTAGTGTGTGGAAGTTATATGATATCATTGTCGACACAAATTTTGTGTCCGAAAATCAAGGATAAGAAACGTATGACAAATAATATTTTTATTGATATTGGTGAGGATACAAATCTTTGAGGTTTAATCTCTGTAAAATAGAGAAACCTATGATTCTTCTCTTTACAAAACCTTTAATCCGAGGGCTGGAAAACAGCGTATTCTCAGATCTGAACTTCGAGATTGTAGTCGAAAATATTGCCGGAGTACTTGGGTTTTAACGGAGATCTTCAGAGCTTTGGCTTTAATGGAGATCTGCGGAGCTTCAAGCTTTAATGGAGATCTACGGAGCTTTCGGCTTTGATCGAGATCTTCGGAGCTTAGACTTTTGATGGAGATCTACAGAGCTTTCAGCTTTGATCGAGATCTTCGGAGCTTAGACTTTTGATGGAGATCTACGGAGCTTCAGGCTTTAATCGAGATCTTCAGAACTTTAGACTTTTGATGGAGATCTACGGAGCTTCAGGCTTTAATCGAGATCTTCAGAACTTTAGACTTTGGTAGAGATTTTTGGAGCTTCAGGGCTTTTTTCTTCTTCTCCTCTTTTTTTCCTTTTTTTTTTTTTTTTTATCCCCCTTCTTGTAGAGAATAAGCTATCTTTTATAAATTTATGAGTGATAGAGACCTCCTTTAACACAACATCTTGGGAGACTTATCATATTTGAATTGATAAGTCTTGTGGGGCTAGTGGATCACAGTTGGAGTCTATCCAATCTGTGGGTCCCATTTGATGGAAGTTAGCCTTTATCTTTAAAGAGTTTTATATTATTTTAACTCTACGTAGGGTCCACCTTCTAAGATCTTGCCATGTGGCAATTTTGATCTTATCAAAATTTGCATGCCTACAATCATTTCACAAAAAAAAAGGAAATAAAATCAAATTCTCTAAAGTTGTAACAAGGAGTCTGGTTATGCCCCTGAGGTCGCCACATGTTCGTGTTGAGACCCTTTAACTATGGTTAAGATTCACACACCCTTAGGGTTCATTCAATTATCATTCGTTTTCGGGAAAAAATATCAATTTTTTAAAAACTCTTATTAAAATTTCCTAACTCATAGGATTAAGAAAATTCGAAAGACTAGCTGGGTGAATCTTAACAGTAGCAAAGGGGTGTCAATATGGACACGTGGCAACCTCAAAGCTTGTGAACCGGCCAATTGAGCCGTTCAAACCGAGAACCGGTTATCCAACCGGTTCAACGACCGGTCCAGATGTATTAAAACATTGGGAAAAACAAAACCAATTGGATTTGATCCCAATTCCAACTCAAGAGGAAGACAAACTACCGGGACAAGTTACAACACCCACTGACCTATCGTCTTCCCGCTAATACGTTTCATTGGTTTTTATTTTTTTTCAAATTCGCGCCACACATCTCGTTGTTAGAGAGAGAGAGAGAGAGAGAGAGAGAGAGAGGGAGACAGAGATGGACGGCGACAGCGGCTTCTGCAAGACAATCTGCTCCATCTGCTTCGAGGATCTAAAGCCAATCGTCGAAGACCTTCAAGCCATTTCTATCTGCGGCCATGTCTTTCACGAGCTCTGGTTCGTATCGTATCGTATCGTATCTCCCTCTCATTTTTTCTATTCTTTCGTTCTGCCCTAACAATCATTCTAATACGATTCGTTCTGTCTGTGGAGAAACAGTCTTCAGCAATGGTTTGAGTACTGTTCAAATGCGAAGAAGACCACTTGCCCTGTATGCAAGCAGATCTGTACCCAAAAGAGCGTTGGCCGGCTCTATTTCCAGTCAATCGGCGATGTAACCGATCTGATTCTCTCTCAGAAACTGTTCGAGAAAGGAGGAGAAGAAAATCCCGAGACATTGCGTAGGGAAGTGAGGAAATTGGAAGGGAAACTTTTAGGATTCAATTCGGCTTTTGAACGTCAACAAAAAGATCTCAATGAACTCAATGAGCAGGTATTCGATTTTGATTAGTGCTAATCGATTTATTATTGTTTTGATTTGGTTCTTATTTGTGGATTCCTGTTTCAGCTCTGTATCTGCAAGGAGCAGGCCAAGAAAGAGGCGATGTTGAAATTTGAAGCTTTGCAACAGAAAACATCAATGCAGCAGTTGCTTCATTCGAAATCCGAGGTAATTCCTTTAATTGGGATAATTTTTTCCTCTTGAATCTTGATGTAGATTGATTTGTAGATGTATTGTTTAATTCATTTTTGATTGATTTAATTTCATAGGAACTTGTTAGATCATCCTCCGAGTGCTCCAGGCTGCAGGAGAGGAGTATAGCTCTAGCGAAAGAGCTTGCTGCACTCAAATTGTAAGGGTAGTTGTAGGTTGCGACTAGAATAAACTCAGGTATTTGTTTATGGTTATTTTGCACTTACTCTGGCTATATGGTTCGCAATCTAGGGTATCCGATTTGAACTTGGAGGAAGATGAGGTTTTGAAGCTTGCTTCGTTTGGTAATGGGGCTAATAGCAAAGATACAGTAGACATTCTGAAGAAGTCGTTAGTCCTTCGTAATAAGTAAGCCTTCTAACTGCTATGTTATTTGCAAGTATGAGAGTAGCAAATTGTTGCTGGTTTTACCTACAGTGCAATAATAAACTGGAAGCTGGTGTTTTAAAAAACGATAAGACTCAAATGCTACTCTCGGTTTAAAATTCACTACATCCCTTGGTTGAAATATGACAATAGTTTGTTTTGATCTGACATCGTATTAAAGGTATGGATATATCTATAATGAAGAATCATGCATTTTCTCAATTTTCTTACTGTCATTTGATTAGTGTTTCAAGGCCTTAAATACTTTAGAAACCAATGTGTGAGAATCAAACTTCAGATGCCAGTCCACAGATGAACTGTGTGTTGAAGGGGATTACACATTAATCAAATTAATGGTTGTATACAACAATTTAAGGCCTTTTCAGCCCCTACATTACTTTGGCATAAATCAGACATGCCTCGGGCTGTCAGGCACATCATGGATATGGCTATATATATAACTAGCCTAACATGTTAGGGAAAGCATGAAAACTGGAAAAAGCTACTCTACTGAAGTACATAGATCAATCCATCATCTTCAATGTCAAAGTCCTTCCTAATCGAGCACCAAGAAATAAGGAGTTGGTGAATTCTCCAACAGACTAGGTCCGTAGAGGAAGCAATACCATAAAAACTTCCTATTTCTTTCCTTCCATAACGATTAACCTATTGCTCCAGCCTCTCGGTAACATAGCCCATACAACCGAGGAAGGGGACTCCAAAGGCATTGATAACCAACCTGATAAGGAATATCCAAAGGGCCTAGGAAAGATTTAGACGATCCCTAACCGAAGGAAGAATTTGCTTCCAATGGCGGAGGCAAAAGGACAATGTAACAGGAGGTGGTCCATCGACTCTTTTGTCCCAAGGCACATAAAACAACAGTAGGCCATCATTCACCCTCTATTTTTCCAATGGTCGCAAGTGAGGATTTTTTCAAGCTTTGCCAGCCAAAGGAAGAATGATATCTTAGATGAAATACCTGAATTCCACACAGCTCAATGAGGAAAAGATAGACTAGGACTATCACACAAATATTTTTTTGTTGATGACAAAATGATTACAAGCTACAAAAATAAACATACATCAAGCAACAAAAACACACAGAGGTCTTGCACAGAGTCAAGAGGTTCCTTAGACAAAAGGGAGATCACCCTTGTCTCTATCAGAGACAAATGATGAACAAAGGATAATTCCCATCTTCGGCAAGGATGCTCGGAGTGCTCGCCTAGCTAGGCGATGTGCCTTACCGTTGCCCTCTCGGTGAACGTGAGTGATATTACTATCTTAAAATGTTGATAGTAAGAGGTGAACATCCCTCATAACAGCGAACACATTAGAGGGGATAGAGTAACTCTTGCCTTGAAGGAACAGACCAACATCAAAGAGTCAGATTCCAACCAAACTTTGCTCCAGCCTTTCTTTTTAGCCAGACTAGCACCTGAACGCAAAACAATGGCCTCAACAACATCAGCATTACTTCCATGAATGAGTCTCGTAGAGGTTGTAATCAGCAGAAACACAAGCCTTGTTGTGCATCTCATTGGTTGCACCATCACAATTAATTTTCATCCACCCTAGAGGAGGGAACCAAGTGATAGGGCCAGTAATGGTTGTTTGGGAGGTGGTTTGAGACGTTTCAGGTGAATAGGTTGAGGCGATACCTGAGGCTCAAGAGGTGGCTCTGTGAATGATTACTCTAGGGTCTGGCTTTCTTTTATTGAAAGAAAAGTCATTGCGCTCAAACCAGATGTGCCAAAGGATAGAGATAATTAAAATTTTGGGGTCTAGATCCGTCCTATTTAGGCAAGGGTCATGCAATGGCATATTTAGCCGGATGAGCAAGGGGTATGGGCCATGTCAATGTGAAGAGGTGATACACACTTTCTGGGGCTGAGTTGCAGAAAGAACAAGAGGGATCAGTTATGATTTTCTTCTTTGTGAGGTTTTCATTAACTGCGAGAGCATCCCGAGCACATCTCCAAAGAATGTCAAAAAGATGTTACTGTGAGTGTGAAATAAGTCACTAACATTTGTTGTCCCTTAGATCATAATCGATTATCCTTACCCAATGAGACAAGAGAAGTAGGGGCAACACGGTTGAACAAACAAAGGAGATCTTTTATCTCTCAGTCATTGAGGTTTATGTTTAAATCATGGAGACCATACAGACATCTTTTGTCCAAAGATGGGTTACATAGTTAGTGACAATGATTTAATCATGTACAACTAGGCTTTAACAAGACATTCAACTACTTTGATGGCTGGGGAAACACTTGAACAGCTAAGGAAATTATTAATGGTCAAGAAAAGTGTCCATCTAGTCAGTCAGGTATCTTGTGGTATGCGGCATTTTGGAGGGGATCCACTAAGGTCCAGTTTGATGAGTTTGTGGACCACATATACAGGATTAGGGGTGTTGGTCCATTATTCCTTTGAGGATATTGAACCTCAGGCCTATCATACATATTTCCTATAAATAAATGACAACCACATACAGAGATTCATTGTTCCATGTCAACTGGCCTGTACATGCCATGAAATTCGTGGTTGTAGGGATTACAAGAATGCAATAACTGATTCAGATTTAAGCTTCGCTTCAAGCTGCATATGATTTTTCTCTCTGACTGTAAACACAATTTGATTAACTTCAGGTATTGGCTGTTGCATATATTATATGGGATGATTCCAATTTGAGTTGTGTGAGAATGGTTAGGTGCAAGTCCATACTTAAGCTATATCCCATTCCCAAACCATGTCATGCTGTGTGGTTTTTTGTTCTGAATGTGCGTGGTTTAACTACATACTGTAGCACGATAGAAACATCGTAGGAAATTGTTTCAGTTACCATATACTCCTGATTTTTTTTTGTTTCATTTGTTATATAATTCTCATTTACATTGCTTTCCATAGGAGTTACAAAGAATTGATGGCGCAGTGCAACCTTCTAGGAAGAGGAGAGACTCGCTCTCTTAAAAAGCTTGAGAAGGCTAAAGAGAGGATAAAGAAACTGAAGGTAGTCCATCTTGAATCCCTTAGAGTGAATCTTGTATGCTTTTTAATTCCTAATTTGACCTAGAAGATTCTGTTTTATGGTGTATGTCAGACAACGGTCCAAGAATTGGAGATGGCTCTTGAAGTAAAAGATAACGAAGTTTTGAGGGCCTTGAAAGCATCCAAGAAAACAAGTAAACAGATTGATCTGAATGGTGTCAAGGGGAACTCTAATTTGCTGCATATTAACAAACATTCATTTGAAGATCAAATGGAGCAGCTTTCTGTACCTGTGATGAATAATTTAGTTCAAACTGGAAGCTTGACCAATGACCCATTTCTCTTTAGGAAAACTGACAACTCTAAATACTGCAAAGATTTGGGTGTAAATACTTTTAAAGACAATACATGTACCATTAATCTTGATCAAGAGAAGGATACTTGTTTCTTAGCAAATGCTTCTGAAATTTCTACAGCTGTGCATGAACATTCAAATCCTGTGTTCAAACCTCAAACCCAAGCCCATTTTAGTGAGGATGTAGCTGTTTTGAACTCCAGTATTTCCAGACCTGGAGCGTCTTCTGATACCAACAGAGAAGCCTTGATGCATGGGCAAAGTAGTAGGGTAGGGCTCTCAGGTTCAAAAACTGGTACTAAAAATGACAAAGGGAATGCTTATGCTGCTGCTATGGATGAAGATTTGATGGTGCTTGTTGATGACATTACAGAGGTTCAACCTTTGCTTCAGATTAGAAAAGAGACTCCATTCCCTGTTCCTATTGCCCAACCAGGTGAGTCATTTGAAATTCAAATTCAATTGGTGGTGAATTAAAAACATGAGTTGAAATTTGCAAAATGATCCACATATGGAACATATTTTTGGTGCAATAATTCTAGTTTGATTCCGGGATCTATGGAATAATAGAGGCAGTGACTATAACTATAAGCAGAATACAAGGACAGGTAAGTCGATATCGTGCTTACCTATGGGATCTCTCATACTCAATACTTACTATTGAAAAGAATTAACATCACAATAAAAATTTAGAAATGTATTTCTGTTGCTCAATTCCGAATTAGCGTTTCTTCTCAACTCACATAAAACCTACAGGAGATCAATGTTTTTCTGCTGGACTGCTTGGGCCTGATGGAGCAAACAGACATTTAGGGAAATGGTGCAAGCGGGTCCACGACAAGGGATCAGTAGCATCATCAATGCCAAAGCAAGGATCAAGTACAGGTACTGGGGATTTGATTGCTGTTGGAGCTGATGGAAGAGGTGGTAGGATTAAAGTTCTGCGATCTCAAAACCTGTCATCTTTGGTGGGTCTTCTCCTTCATATCTTCATTCAATACATCTCAGTCATCAAAAGTTCAGTCTTTAATCAATGTGTTTTGTTGTCATGTTTATGCAGGATGGTGAGAGGAGTTCAGTGTGGCCAAAGAGAGGCAAATATGGAATTAAATCAAGTGGTCAGCAATCTCAAGGGTGCTTGCAAATAGAGCATTTCTTTGGAAAGGCAAGTCAATAGTATAGATGTGCGCATGTAAGTTACCCTGTCTGGGGCTATATATACTATGATGCATGTTTGTAGCCAAAAAGCAAAAAAAATCATTTGCTACTTTTCTGAATCTTCTGTTCATTAAAAGAAAGATTAATTTTTTTTTTCTTCGTGGCCTTTGGTGGGGCATTGTCAATGCGGTTTGACTGGTTCAGGCTGGGATTGCAAGTTTGCAACCAGTAACCAAGTAGCGTTACTCGATCTTAAATGCATCCCACTAGATTGGAAGTTTAGAACATGGGGCCTCTATCACAGTGAGTGTAGCATAGATTGAAGAGAGCTCCCACTGTTGAGCTCAATGGCTTGCAGAAACTGACCAAGTAGCAAGCATGGGTTGGTTCTTCCCAAGCAATGGTGGGCAGTTAGACCTTTTTATTGGTCTAACATTTGTGGATCTATCGCAGATTCGACTTAAGCACTTCTACTGCATCTAACCATCATGTATTCATGTTCCTCTTTCCTATGCAGAAATGGCTAGGGCCAAAACACCTGTTATCTCTTAGCCCATTACCCTGCCGATGAAATAACATATGGGTTGTGTGTTGGATAAACTCTAAATTGGCTTCTATCAACTTTTGACTTTAAAAAAGTCATAAGTCAAAAGTGAATCGAAATTACCTTTGGAGGAGTGCTACCCTATTATACCTACTAAGTCAATTTTTTCCACAGATGCATGGTGGGTGCAACATGTGGTATTGTTACTCTATAACAGGGGGATGGGCTGACACTTGTTGCCAATCACCTTTGGTTATCTCTATAACATTTGACTTTTTGCAAAATCAAAAGTACTTTTTTTAGGAAGCTAGCCCAAAGAAACTTTTGTAGGAAGTTGACATTTTAACTTTTTTTGGAAGTCTAGTTTTGCTGAAAGTTCTAGAAGTCCTCTTTAAAAAGTTTATCTAAACAGGCCCATAGGATCATCCAAATAGGTTAACTTTTGGCTGTTTTTTTTTTTTTTTTTTTTCTATAGCTGGAGAATAAATACAACTAATTGCATCATTAGGTAGAATCAAGTTAAACTTCTGCAATACATTTGAGATACTCCTATGCCATCGTGTCGGATAGAGTTAGATGTACACAGACTCTTTGCATGGTATAGAGTTGGTACAAGGAAAACGGACCACAAACTCCTCTTCCAAGTGGACTACCCAATTGCTAAGAGACACATGGCAATAAAAACTTCTATTTTAGATTTCATCATTTTCTCTTTCCCAATGTGTTGAAATTTGATTCTAGTGGTCAGTTTGGAAGAGGACCCTGTGGTCCTCTAATCAGAACTTGTAGTATTTTTTTTTTGGCTAAACTCAACAACACCACAAGGCGAAGCTGACGGCAATTGGAACTTGTAGTATAACTCTTACAATAAACCTTACAACCATACACGCAGCGGAAGAAGAGCACGGAGTAAAACAGCTCATTTTGAACCCCCAAAACCATACACGGATAACGGAAGAAGAGCACGGAGTAAAATAGCTAATTTTGCAAGCAAGCTCGGCTCTGAATCTTGACTTGGGCAAATAAATTTGGACCACTTGTGTCATTCAAGTCATTTAAAAAATTACAATTCTTGTAAAGGAGTGAGATCAATGTACCACCATATACATGTCAAGAATTCAAAGATCATGTTGGATACAATTTCACAACTATGCCAATACTCAGGTGACCATACCCTATATTGTTTGCAATGCAAACCAGGTTTCTACTAAACCGAATGAGCCCAGCTTTTCCGAGCATCACCAAATGCCACCTAAAAATATTGTCCCCTCCACAGAATCAAAACAGTTCTAGTTTCCCCAGCCGCCTTAAAAACATCCTCATTCCATCCAATTCCTAAATGCAGATTTCTTTCATCCCGACTTTGCACCCCAGACCAAACAAGGAGGGGGAGGGGGGGTTTAAACCACCGAAAAGTTGTGGTCAATAGTGCTTCAAAAAAAGCTTACACAATAACATAAAATATCCTTACATTTCCAACCTGTAATGCAATTCAGCCAGAATAAATAATTCCAACAAAACAAGAGGAAATAACACTTATTTTTGCCTCAATTAGCAGCAATGTACAGATCGTTACACACTTTCAAAATCCCGAAAACCAAAATTTCAGTCTCTCTTCAATGAGAGACTCACTCTCTTCCCCTCCACATAAAACTTCTCACTGCCTTCTAGCTGCAGACAGAAAACAACTGAATGTCACTATGACTACTGAGTACTTCTGTATATATTCTGAGTCAAATGCAAGGCCACATAATGAAGAAGGTATCATAATCCATGTTGTTTTTATAATTGAAAGTGCATCTATTGCACTTACTCAAAGGGTAAAATAGGAAAATTCCCAACTCATTAAAAAAATGTAAAGACACATTGAAAGAGATCTGGTTCAGGAAACCAAGTGCAGTGCTTCCAAAGTCAATAAACGAGTCAAGAAATAACATCGGATTTGCCTAATTCAAAGCAATTAAAGGAGAAAGAAGACTACATTATGAAAGATGGCCATAGAGGAATAGAATTTTCTGGATATTCTCCAAATCTGCAGCCATACACTGAAATAATTGTTTCATAGTAATCAGAGAATAATACCTTTCGTTTCAAGTATGAGAGAGCATCGCTCTTTGAAGAGAAATTGGAGAAAGCAGAAGCTGAATGTTCATCAATAAGTACTTTAAGCTGTTTCAGCTTTAGCGACTCACCTGGAGCCTGCAATACAAAGTTAATTAGTGGTGAAAAACAACCTTAAACTTTAGAAGAGCTCGCAATTTTGAGGAAGCACCTGACGAAGAAGCTGTTTACAGAGTTTTTTCAACTTCACTTTCGGTTCACCATTCTCTTCCATTTCTAGCATGTCATCATGTTTTCGTTTTACTGAATAACCTAAATCCGAAGAATCCTCACCATCACTGTCATTAAATGATGTCTTCTTTCCTTCGAAGTGGCAGCCAGCTATTTTCCTCGGCCGATCCTTAATGCCTAATCCTTGCTTTCCAGTGGTGGATTTATCCTGGAGATGAAAAGGATTCACATTAGAAGTCAACCTTTAAAAAAAAATTGTAACCTCTCACAAAAAAATCTCACTTTTACTAGATTTGTATAATGGTTCACATCAACATACACTCATAATTAGCAATTACTAGGGTAAGAATATCTTTTTTCCTCGAGCACCTGACCTGTCTTGGTTGCACAATCCATAACCATTTTTTCCCTTTTCAGGGGTACCGGTAGAAAATCCCATACACATACATTAATGCAACATAACATAACATAACATGTGTGCATATATATATATATATAGTGCATGCGTTTCATTATCACGAACGGAATAGATCACAACTCAAACTTATCCGTAAGTTGGCAAAAATCATTTATTCACCCTAAACAACTCAAGACATATCCAAATCCAATCCCTTGAAAATGTAACAATATATGATAATATAATAACTCCATGAAAAGCACAACTTTTAGTTTAATTTGCCTAAAATATCTGCCAGAAGAAGAAATACTTTGCATGGCATCCAAGGCTATGGAGCCAAGTATGATCAGTAATCCTTTTGAAATGTCTTCTAGGAAGTAATGTCATATGTCCAAGTCATGATTATGTTTCTACAAGTCCAAGCAATGGCAAGTAGACAACTAATCATTACTCTAGTTTATTTGAAGGAAATTATTGCATAACTGTTGAGCCACTCCCATGACTTTCCAACTAGTGCTTAGGCATGCCTTTAATCTCATCTGTGGCTGATTACACTAAGGGCATGTTTTCTTAGTCATTAAGCAAAAAGATTTAACACATGCACATCTGGGTTCCAGGCTTGAACTACTCCCCTTGACCTCCTAAATCGTATGCAGCATTCCGACTTCCAAGCCTGAAGCCGTTGATGTCTTCAAGTAGTATGTACTCTGGCTAGTACATAGGACATCCATTTACATAAGATACATGATGGAAAAGAAAATTGGTGAAGGAAAAAAATAATGCATGCTAAATAAATAATGGATATACCAAAACTTTCAACGAAAGACTAAATGCAAAACAAGTTGTATTCTACATAATTTGGATATTTGTCATCCACCTATGGATCAGGTGTCAAAGACATATACTAGATCTCAGACAAGGAAATAAAGAGGCCTCAGAAACTAATGACTACACAAGTAATTGAAGTAATAAATACATTAAAAGGATAGAACGGTAGTGCGCACACACACATAGTATAAATAAATACATTCAAGATGACATTAAAGGTTTGGTGGGGTTGTAGATTCGTGTCATTTACAACTTTTGTAGTTTCTAATTTACATCATTTCTCAATTTTCTTGATACGTTGTAAAATCAAAATTAATGCCATGATATATATTTAAAACTCATCTCATTTCATCAAACCTTACATGTCAGTAGAATATGATAATACATACGAGTATACTTAAAGTTCACGTGTATATTCCTTTTTGCAGGAGTTACAGTAAATTCAAGCTACGTGAACAGAGTTTGCTCAGTTAAAGCACAAATAACTTCTTTTCCAGAAGCGATATGCTCTATTGCATAGTCTTGATTAATAAAAAGAATGCATACCTGGACAAGTTTGTAAAGATTTTCTTGATCTTCTTCAAAAAATGCAACCCTATTATCAAAATTTTGAGCATTTTCTGGTAGGGGAGACTTCTTTGCTGTAGATTGTGCTCCAAGAAAACCTCCTGAGACAAACCCATATTTATGGCCCCACCATTGCAGGGAAACATCTCTATCTGTGTTTCCTGTCACAATGTGCAGACCTTTTAGTTCAGTAACAAGTTGATGTTAAGTTGTCTAGCTAGCAATAGCAGCTTACTGGTGAATGATGTGATTAATAAAATTATATGGCTAATAATTGAATAGTACTGTTTTCCCCAAGAAGTGAAGAGGGCTGATGTGCACAGAAATAGTACATCTCCCAATGATCAAAGTACACAAATCAGAAAGATACCCTAGAAAATTTGAGCATGAAATATCTATTGGTATATACCTAAGTAACCGAAGCGTAGTGCGGGAGTGAGAGCGGGAGCGGGAGCGGGAGCGGGAGCGAGAGCGAGAGCGTCAAATTTCAATTTAAGATATGATCGAGAGCGCCTCCGGAGCAGCAATACATAAAAAAAAAATTAATATTTTACCCGTAACACTCTCTCTATACTAATACTTATATAAAAGGGTAAAAAAGTAAATAAGTAAAACTAATAATAATTGAATAAAAAAATAAAATTGAAAAAGGCTTATTCGGTTGAAAAACTTAAACACTTGAAAAAGCAATAAATCCTTCTCTCCTTGTCCTATCAACCATCTCTCACCGGCCTTATCAGCCTTGTCAATCACAGTAAACCGTCTTTAATATGAGAGATAAAACTAAAAACAATTTTTTAAAACCAAAACCGGGGTTGAAACCAAAACTGGGCGCTCCGTGAAATGCAAAACCGCGCTCTGTGAAATGCGAAATCGCGCTTCGGCGGCGAATCCGCTCTCAAACCATGAGAGCGAGGTTTGAGAGCGGGAGCGACAGGATATACCCACGGTTTGGGTTACTAAGGTATATACACAACGTAATTTTAAACAACACAAATTGAAGACAGGAAGAGAACAAGGATTCTAAGCTTCACAAAGAGCACCGGAAGGATAGAGGGAAAAATATTGAACATTGGATTTTGAGTGACCATGGCATCAACTTGTGTTCATCCACAAGAACAGATGCAGTCTGTGGAGTTGCATAATACTTGTTCAGTTAGTGCATATGCACAAGCCCTGAAATGTTCAACAATTGATAATAGCATATCCACAAGAAAGAACCACAGCGCCAAGTGCCAATTAGATCTTCCTTTTGATACGACACATCCTTTATGATTACCATTCTTTCATCTCTTCTACTCCAAAACCTCCAATTGGGAAAAAATCCACATAGTCGATAAGAAAGAGTGATATTAAACAATAGCTACTGAAATGAGTTGCCTAAATGATGTTAAAAGCTAACCAGGCACATGAGTTGAACACTTACCTTTCGGTATCATAAGAATCTTGCTATGCATTTTGCCTTTCAAAAACGGAAAATAAATAATCCCCTCCTTAGAGCGAGGATGGGAGAAGCCGTTTTGCCCCCTCTTTTCGAGTTGTGTCCCCTTTTAACTCCCTTTAACAGTGGTTAAGATACACCCCGTCTCTTACACCAGTGGTGGGGTGTGGCTTCTCTATTGAGGGAGGTTTGGGGATCCAATCCCCCCCGAGTGATGAGTTTGCAAGAGCTCCAATCCCCAAACTAACCACTAACCGTACTAATGCAGGTAAATGATATCCGAAGCCAAAAAAAAAGGTTAAGATTCACTAACCCTTAGGGTTAAAGTAACTAATCCATGTCCAAGTACGGATCTCCCTCCGAGTGGGTCCCCCCGCAGTCCAAGGCCCTCACCGCTCGGGTTTATGGAAAGGGATAATGTCAGGCTAGGAATCTTTCTCCCATCACATCAGCTTTCGCGTAGGGCAAGGCAACGAAGTTCAGTTCTGGACAGACAAATGGTGAGGCCCACCACCCTCAGTGCTGACTTCTACCCAATATAGCTCCTAGCTTCAGATTGATCTGCTTCAGTGGAATCCTATATCGAGTACTCCCCCACCAATAGAATGTGGTGCCCATGCTTGCGGTGCAACCTCAATGATTGAGAGCTAGACATCCTCCAAAACCTCCTAGCTCAACTCCAACAGGTCCCCATCTACCCATCCCTCAAGGACACCCGCCTATGGCCTTGAGACCCCAAAGGTCAGTTCTCAAAGCGATCCCTTTATCAAGCTCTCCTTCCACTCTCCGGCCCCGCCTTCCCTTTTAGAACAATTTGGAAGGAGGGTTTGCCTCCCAAGGTATCCTTTGGATTGTGACCTTGGACAAGATATTAACATGCAATCACCTTATGAGTAGAGGGTGGCAGATGGTTGTTTCATGTGCCTTGACGATGAGGAGACGGTAGATCACCTCTTGCTAAATTGCCCTTTTGCAAATAAGGTTTGGAGCTATTTCCTTTCCTGTTTGGGACTCAGTTGGGTCTTCCCCCATTCCTTCCGGGACTTCTTATCTTGTAAGTTCTCGGTGCTACTAGGGAAAGAGGGCTTTGACGGGGGCCCATTGTGGTTTGGTCTATCTGGAAAGAACGGGAATTCAAGGGTCTTTGAGGACACTAGCTTGCCTTAAACCAAAACTTGCCTAAGGGCAGGCCAGTACGTTAAGCATTGGTGCTCCATTTTGGAGAAGTTTGATTCAGCCTGGATTTACTTTTTGCTGTAACTTTTCATATTGTGCTCTGCTTTTATTGTTTCTTTATTGTTCTAATATGGCTTGGGTTCACCCCCTTGTGACCCCTAGCCCATCATTGTACTACTTTTTCACATATATATATATATCCATCTTTCTTACCTGTCAAAAAAATTAAGTCATAGTTGAAGGCCAGTTAAAGGGGATTTGTGAGGGCAAGAAGGAATAGTCCCCTTCTCGCTCCGAGGAGACTATTGCTCTTAAAAAAAAATTACAAAATGTTTGTAATATAATACTTATGCCAATGGGAGACTTCTTTCGCTGAAATAAGGATCGATATGGGTACTATTTCTGCTAGATTTTTTTTGGGGGTGTTCAAGGTCAAATTTAAAAGGAAAAGCCAAAGGTCAACTCATTATCTGATGGAACCTCCTACAATGTTATCAACCAAATACCTATATTGCTCTCAAATGCCTAAACTCAAAGAGCTGCATAAGTTGCCACAACTTAGGATTTAGGTTAGGAGACAATCTAGTGGTACAAACTGGCTTTAATTGACATCACTGTAACCCAATTGGTAAGCATGAGCATGAGCATGAGCATGAGCATGAACTACAAACATTAACTGTAATGAAATATAAACTAAAGTCATCTGAAGGAATTATAACGTGATAGAATTATAATAGACGACTTCAGTATCAAAGGCAAGACCAATTTTTGAAACTTTGTGCAAATTATCAATAATTTGGCTGATTATTACTAATTTGCAGATCAACGAAGTTTCGATGTGGGATATTAATTATTTTACAATAAATCGTACTTTTTTTTTTTTTTTGCAATATTCTGATCGCACAATTAAAAATTATAGTGAGATTTTGACTTAACTTCAGTTATAAAAATGACGAAGTTTCAATGAACTTCTGAAACTTCTAAGTTTCAGCAATTCACTTCAAGATTTGGGGTTTTGGCTTGGGATTTCATTTTTTCCCCACCTTTCACTAAGGTTTGAGTCTCATGGTGAAAATCAACCAAAGCCCCAAAGAAAGCCAAGATTGACGTGGGGATTCCATGGAGAATTTTTTTTTCGGAAGAAACTTCTTGAAAGGTAAGTTTTTAATATTTTTACTTTTTTTACTTTTAAGGTTTGGATTAATTCCATTTCATGTGAAATCATAGCATGTTGAATGTTTCAACGATTGGCTAGAAAACTTAAATTTTCTACCAATTTTTTTAAAAAAATTTATTTTAAATAAAAAAGTATTTAAAAAATACTATTATGTATATCTATTATTATAAAATAACGATTAATAGTCAATATTAGGTGAAACTATAGAATGTTATATATGTCCAGCCAATCTATCGTCTGGCTATAATTTTTTTAAGAAAATAATTAATCTGATAAACTATATTTGAATATTTTGATAATTACTTATATATTACAATTAATAATTTTCAAAATAGTCTTCAATACAAAGCTATGACATAATAAAATTATAAGTATTTGATTTTTTTAAAGGTATTTAACTTTATTAACCATAATTAGTTTAAATTATATTTAAAGTAAGATAATCGAAAAGATATATTTAAATTATATGCATATTATAGTTTAGTTTTGGCAATCGTTTTATTTTAATATATCACTATTTTTGTTTAACATTTTGTATTTGTCTGTCTACTTTGTTACTTAGGATGTCAACAGGAGGGAAGAGACTTGACAATTGACATTGGATCATGGCACGCCATACCAAGGTAGTAAGCATAAGTCAATCAGCAATAAAGCAATTATTGTGGGCATGTTACAAAGAGTGGTGGAATGACATGCCTAAAGCAACACCTAGCAAGAGGTTGAGTTCATCTCCTCAAATGAGAATTCCCCCTTTTTATAGGAGTTCATCTACTTATGTTGGATTGTGTATTTAATGGCTAAACATCGCGCGTTTTAACATTTTAATACTTTGATTAGTGTTTTTGGATGGACTTTCTATGTATGCTCTAATGATGTATGAAATAGTAGACACTGCCACCAACGAGCGTCTTTTCTCCATTCCAATGCATCTCTCTCTCATATATATAAATATATATATATGGTCATCTCATGTTGATCTCTCAATTTGATTCAGTTCGAGGACTAACCAGTTAGACTGATCTGTTCGAGTGAGTCAATCGTATTGACTACCAACGGCTAACCCTTTCGGGCTTGCCACCATGATTGAGCTACATGTAGCACCGATCTGTGATTAACCATTTCTGGAATCACACACTGTTCTGTTCAATTGGATCTAGTCTAATCTGAACAACGAACGGGCCAATGATTCGACCTTCTTTGGTGGACTGGGTATGGAGGTCTTCTTCCTCCTTGGACGATTTGTCTTCTTCCTTTGAACGGACTGGTTCTCTAGTTCTGAGGTCTGTCTGCAATTCGGCAGAGTTTCTGGTCTCTGTAATTCGTCTGGTGGGTTTAAGCCTTCTCAACCCCTCCTTATATAGAGCCTCAAGTGGTAAGGCACCTTTTCGTTGGGCCTAATAACCACTCTAACTACCCACATCGGAAAAATAGAAGGCAGTTTTTTTCTTTATAAATGTTTTAAAACTCTACTAGAGTGTAATCTTGTGGTGTAGGAGACTCCTTAAAGTGTAGGAGACTCCTATTTTCAGTCTTTAGACCATATCTTCGAGGCACGAGCTGTGCTCACGTAATGAGCGACGTGCACGTGCAAAGGGCAATGAGTTTTGGGCGCTATAAGGCGCACTTTGTACTTCGCACGTGCGCATCGTCACGATTGGTCGCTTCTTCTTTTGTCTGATCAAATCGGGACCGTCAGTTAGATGGACCGAGATCGTGTGCTCCTAGGAGACACGTGGTGGGCCGTGTGGGTGTTACCCACACGGATCTGGATGGGTTCGACCGGCCCATGTGGGTTGGCAGACCTGAGTTTTCCATGCAACCCATCGGTTACGGTTGGAGCGGTTAGATTTGTTAAATCTGGATCGTGGAGAGTTGGGGTGGTTATCAAGACCAACGAAAATGTGTCTTACCACTTGAGGCTTTATATAAGGAGGGGTTGAGAAGACACAAACCTACCAGACGAATTAGAGAGCCCAGAAACTGTGTTGAATTGCAGACATAGCCCGGAACCAGAGAACCACTCCGTCCAAAGGAGGAAGACAGACTAATCCAAGGATGAAGAAGGCCTCCATACCTAGACCACAAGAGAAGGTCAAACCATAGGCCTGTTCGTTGTTTAGATTGGACTAAATCCAATTGAACAGAACAGTGTGTGATACCAGAAATGGTTAATCACATATTGATGCTACTTGTAGCCCAATCATGGTGGCAAGCCCGAAAGGGTTAGCCTTTTGGTAGTTTATATGATTAACCTATTCGAACAGATCAGTGTAACTGGTTAGTCCTCGGACTGAACCATTTTGATAGATCGACATGAGATGGCTAAATCAGATCGCCTAGTATTGTCCTAATGGACCCTTCTAACAGATAGTTTAACCGGTTGGTCTACGGACTAAACCAACTGATTGATCGAATTGAGATGGTCCAAACGGACTCAACCAATTGGACCATTCCGGTCCATATACCGTTATGCTACCAAAATTATGGCAAACAACAGAAAGGTTGGCCTAGACTCTAGATTAAAACAGATTAATGATTTAATTATTTTGTTAAGTTAAATAAATGTATTTAACTTATGATTTAATTGATTTTCAATTAAATGGTTGTTTATTTATTAAACAAAATGTTTGATTAATTTGACTGATTTCTAAAATGATTTTTTGGACTAAAAATCATGTTTCAATGTTTTAGATTAATTATTTTATTCAAATAGATTTTTCATAAGCTCAATTAATCTATTGTGGGGTTTTATTAATTTAATGGATTTTAAATTAATTATTCGGGAATACTCTAAAAGAAATTTGGTGCAACACAATCCGCCAAGTAGTGCAAACTCGTAGGGATTAGTTGGTTGAATCCGAGTTGAGTTGTATCCCGGAGATAGGGCTGTTTTTCCCTTGCACATGGGAAGCTTCGACTATCTTCAAGAAAGACTCTTTTTCGAGCGCCTCTCAACTTGCGGGATTCTATTATATATATATATATATTGCATTTTTTGATCCCTAAGTGTGTATTTATGTTTGCTAAAGTGTATTTAGGGTCACTTTAGCATTTCTTAAAGATTTAACTAAAAATTTTCATTTAAATCTAATAATTTGAATATTTCGAATCACTGAAGACTTGTTAGTTACTTATTGTCGGGTGTTCCATTAAAAGTGACTATGAGGACTTGACAATTCATCACTTGTTTTCTTTGTTACTATTGTAGATTTGTAGGTCCTCATATATTGGTGGAGGGGATATGTTTTTACTTTCTTCTTTCAACTTTATGTTTCTGTTCGGGTTCACTATCTTATAACCCTTTCTTTAGTATTTCTTTTTGCTATATATATATATATGATTCCAATTTACAAATAAAAAAATGAATTATCGATGGGGACCCAAACTTCTAGTTGTATTACTGTGGCTGTCAATGGGCCGGGCCGGGGTCTGTCCAAGCCCAACCCTCACTTGTAAAGGTCTGGCCCAAGCCCTCGAAAGGCCTGAACTGGCTAGGCCCATGCCCTACCCTCAGGGCTAGGACTGGGCTGAGCCCTGGGCTTGAAAGCAGATAAAGAGAAAAAACTTGTCATGATATTTAACGATATTCATTTAAGTGTTTTAAAACACGAAAACTCGGATCGACTCGAGACTTTGCCAAGTCGAGTCAATTTATAAAACTCGACCAAAACTCGAAAAATATAATATATTATTTAATATTTATTATATAATAATATGAAGAAAATTTAACAATAAAACCACACTTAATATGATATTATATATAAATAATTTTATAAAATATAGAATAAATTGTAGAGAGTTGGTCTGGAATTGCCAGCTACCCATGCATCTTCCTGAGAAAGCCATTCTCTCACAAATTAGATAAAACCTTAACATATCATAGGGAGTACTATTTATCATAATCACACCTTGTACAAGGTAAACCTTTTGATTGCTCATTGGACGATTGTGTATCATGGGCCTGCCAATCATCATAAAACACATTTTTATTAAATTGAAAGAAATCATAACAGAACATAAAATCCACACAAACATTAAGCACAACATTGACTCAGCTCTTTCTCTCTCAGATCCAAATTTCTTTCATTATCTTCTCTCCCTTCTTAAATGCATCAAACTATCCATGGATCTTGACTTCCGACCTCATCATCTGTTGATTCCCGTGGTTGATCATTCGTCGATTCTGCTCTCTTTTTTTGGACCGGACTATGCTGGCAATGAATCCCTTCTCATCTGAAACACGTTTGAGGTAAGCAACTTAATTTGTGTAAAGGGTGGGGGATTTTTTTTTCTTTTTCTTTTTCTTTCCCTTCCTCCTTTTTTGTGTAACTCAAAGAGAATGAAACCCCTTCCATTCTTTTCCTGTTATTAGGATTTTGTAAAAAGAATTTACAAGATTTCAGTCTTATCCCTTTATGGATTGGTTCGATCCACTCGACTCAATCAATTCGACGGAGTCAGACGAGTTTCAGACCATTTTTTACACTTCCGAGTTTCCAAACAAGTTGGCTCAAAATCCAGCCGATCTAAGTTGACTCGGCCGAGTTTCAAGCCAATTCAACGATTATTAAAACAATTTTTTTCCAAATCACCATCGGCTGCCAACGTGACATCAACCCTCCTTTATTTGGGCTTGGGATCGGCCGAGTCAAAATTGACTATCTGATTTTTAAGCTACGGTTTCTATTATCAAAGAAATATTTATCCGTCATGTGTTCTATCTTGATATGCATCAGTATAACTTGTTCCTCTGTTCTAAACTCGACGAGTCGGCTCGAAACTCGGCCGACTCAACTCGGTCAGGTTTCGAGCCTAGTCGTAAAAACCATAGTTTTAAAACTCGCCGAGTCGACTCGAAACTTGGCCGAGTCGACTCGGTCAGGTTTCGAGCCTAGTCGTAAAAACTCAGACATGACACTATAAAGTGAGTTTCTTGGTCGATTCTCCCGAGTTATGTAACTATTTTTTGAAACCCCCGTATAAATGCTAAACAGAAAGGGGGGGTGAACATGTTAGGGCACAGAGTCTCTCTCCCAAAACCCCCACTCTCTCGTTCCATGATCGGCGATAGGCAACTGGAGACCAACGATCAAGGCTTGAGGTAAGTCTTTCCTCTCTCTCTCTCTCTCTCTTCCTATATTCAACGCAACAATCATATTTAGGTTAATCTTCTCTCTTCCCTCTCTTCCCTCTTTCTCTTCCCAGATTCGACGCAATAGTCATGTTTAGGTCTGCATGTAGACTGTAGAGACCTCCCTGTTCAACCCCCATTAGAATGATATTCCATTAATATCATAAATAATTAGTTATTATTCGCTTGAAATTATAATGTAAGACTTCATAGTTCAAGCTTCATAGTTCATTGTGAAATTATGTATGTCATTTTAGGCATGTTTTATAATTAATTTTGAACATATAGTATATACAATATTTAAAATAATTCCATATGTTCGAGTTTAGGGGTCAAAACTCGGTCGAGTCAAGACCAAGTTTTTGAGTTGACTCTACTCGGCAAGGTTTTGAGTTGAGTCGGGTTTTAGAACACTGACTTGTGCTAATGATAGCAAGGGTATCTTTGGTTACAAGGATAAGGGAGGGATTGGATGTAGATGAGCATCTTGTTGTCATAGAGAAATTGGAAGACTTTTTATTTTTCTTTGAATGTGCTTGAATATAAGATACACACAAAAAATGCTAATTCTGAGAATAGCATGTCCTTGATCCTTATAACTTAGTCCCTAACAAGCAAAACAATTTGTAAGTTGAGCTCTTATACAGTTATACTAGACTAGATGAGAGCTAGTCTCATAGCCAAAGAACACCATTGTGAAAGTCGTGTGAAAGTCGTTAACTACAGGCGGACAATCACTACCTAAGGGATTCGTACTACAATTATAATTTATATATGTACGGCGTTAAAAGATGGTAGAATGGAAACTTCAGTTTAAAATTATATATATATATATATATATATATATATATTTAGTATGTGAAGGCTGGGCCGGGCGTAGAGGGCGTTACCCAAGCCCAACACTCATGTCAGCGGGCCTAGATAGGCCAACGAGCTTTATGGGTGAAAAAAGCCTTCAATTTTGCGAGCTTTGGAGGACCGGGTACCCTCATTGGAGGGTGGTACTGACAACGCTATGTATTATCAATAATCCGTGAATTAATTTGCATACTACAACTCCGACACAAAGTCAAAGTTTAAAATCCAGCAAGAAAAATCCAGCAAGAGTACTCCTTTTATCTACTATTTTAAAAGTTACCTTCAACATCAAAAACATGAAACTCAAATGCCTTTGTTGACTCCAATTCGCTAACTTCAAGATTAGTTTGAGGGCTCTCGACCTTTTTTACCTGGAATACAACACAATTAACAATAATGACTAAAAGTCACGAAAATTACACCACAAAAAGTACTTGGAAACTAGCAGTCTACTCAAATTGCACTAGGAATGTCTTTTGTCTAGTCAAAAGTATATACCTGGATGCAATTCCCTTTAATATTACACACTTCAGAAGAAAAATGTTAGCATAAAATGAAATTGGAGACTTAATTTGTATAATATCAAGATAAATATGAATCAAGATTCAATAAATTTTAGATTTTTGGGTATTACCTCTCCTAGATAGCGATTAAGAAAGATTTTGATGAGATTCGGCTGCTACCTTTTTTGTGCCTGTGTAGTGCCTTCAACTAGCTTTTTTGGTTGCTCAAGCTTGTGTTCTTGTTTTGTTCACCAATTGGTGAACTATTGTATCTTATCTATTTTTATCAATGCATTAAATTTTACGATTTGAGTTAAAAACAAGTATTACTGTTTCAAGTGAATAATGGACATTGTTTCCTTGCTGATATGCGTAGTAACAAAGTTCTCTGATTTTTTTTAAATATCCTGAATAAGTCTCAACTTTTTCGTTGAACGATTAATTCACAACTTTTGAAAAAAAAATTACATTTTTTTGTCTTCAAGAAGTCGCGAATTTTGCGAATTAAACACAATTTATTTACAACTTCTAAACAAATCTCAAATAAATATCTAATATATGAAATATATTTTGTTTAAGTTTACAAAATTAAAAATATTTATTCATCTCTTGACCAACATTTTAATGATTTTTCTTGAATTTTGCCCATCCTTTCCCGATTTTTTTTAAATTTATTCTGACTTTTTTCCCAGCCGAATATAGTTCTCAAACCTCAACTTGGTAACTATATATATATCGCATGTGGTACTCTTTTCTATACTTATATTTATTTACGATAGTAAATAACTTAAGAGTAAACTACTTTGTAAATCCTTGTGCTTGTCAAATATAATATGCAATTGAGGATATGGGAGGCTAAATTTATTCAATGTCGGATGATGAGTGGATTGTGGAGAAAGAAGATCCAACCTTTCTTGCTTATCCAAGCTGGATGGAAATTAATGAGGTCTTGGACAAAGCCCTATAAGGAAACTATGGTAAGAATGAAATTGAGAAGACGCAATAAATGAGTTTTGACTTTATACTAAGTTTTTGAGATGCTAGAAATTTATTAATCTTCTTGTTTTTGACATGATAAGATTCCATTATGAAGTAGGGGGGATGTGGATGTTGATATGCGAAAAGAGAAAGAAAGATAATATTAGAAATGATTACATTCGAGAGAATAGTTCCAATAGATGGTAAAATAAAGGAGAGGTGACTAAGATGTTTTGGACACATTCAGAGAAGACCAAAAACGCCACCAGTGAGGAAGAATACATTGGAGAAACATCAAGGTTCTAAAAGGGTAAGGAAGAGACAAAAAATGACATGGATGGATATAGTGATGAAATATTTGATTGATTTGATAGCAAGAATGCTAGCTTGCTAAGTTAGCAAAGTCGTTGGGCGTCGAAAGTCAAAACCATGAATTGAGTTTAAAACCCGCCACTTATCTTCTAACTTACTAACCATTACGATTGCCTATTCAAAAGAAGAAGAAGAACGGAATGACAGAACACTGACCCCCAAATATTGAGGAGGAAGAGGAGGAGGAGGAATACAGAAATAAAGTGAAGAAGAGACTGTTGAAATTGAAGAACTTGATGATGATGAGGAAGAAATGGATGAAAATGGATATATACCAAAGAATGAAGGACAAAAACCATGTAATGATGCTCAAATGAAAACATGGAGGATGGGCATGATGATGCTCACAACACTACCATTTAACAAGAATTTTGAAATATGAAACCTCTTTCGGTGTATTTGGATCTTCTATATAGTTAACAACTTTTTTGTTAAATTTTCTTTTGTTAATGGAAGAGCATAGGAACTAGTTAGCGATATACGTATGGTTTTCATCTTTTGTGAAAATGTCACAGTTGATATGTGATGCTAATATCTTGTGGTGCAAAGTCGAGATTATGTATGATTTTGGCATATTTTGTAACGACCCGGAATTTTAATATGATAAAATTATGTGTTTATGGGTCCTTAATGGAGGTTAATTAGTTAATTATTTGTTAAATTAATAAAAAGTGGATTTTGCTCGGGATTGAAGTGCACCGAGGAAATCTCAGTATCTTTTGGCGAAAATCGCACACAGTGTGTCGGTCGACTGTCGGGACACACCCCTATCGTATCGGTTCCGTCAGGTATCATTTCGCAGGACCGCGGAGCCATTATGTGTGATAAAATTGAGAAAAACGGGAAATTGCCATATTTCCAGAAATTAAGTGGGACCCAATGTCTGTTGGAGATCCTAATAGAAATCCGTGCGGTTGACACTAATGCATGTCGGTCGGCCATGGGGACTAATGTCTGTCGTCTCGACAGTTAGTTATCTCAAACGAAGAAATGACGGTCTGTTTTGTGTTCGAAATCAGGAAATTAGTGGGTTTTGCAGTTTTCGTCCAGACTTACTTTTGACTGTCAAAACTCAGTATTTTTCTCTGAAATTTTTACAGTAAGTGTCGGACTATCCCAAGCTCAGTCACTTGAAGTTTCGTCATAATCGGGCATCATGAAATAGGGTTTCAAAGGCCGTATACACGAGAAAATACGGAAGAATAGTCAAATGGTCAACCCGTTGACTTGGTCAATGGGACCATTAATGGTGGTCATGTGCATGGCACATGACCTTTGAATTATAAATAGGGGGCAGCCCCTTTTATTCTCACGGTTTGCAACAGTGGGGGAGGTTCTGCCACAGCATGTTTTAGAGAGAGAAAGTGAGGAGAGAGAAAGGAAGAGAGAAAGGGAAAGGGAGGTCCCCTTGGGGTTTTTCGACGTCCCCGACGCGTTGGCGGCATCTGATTTTCTCTCCGGTGTCTCGTTTGGCGTGTAGAGAGAAAAAAAAAGGTAGAGAGAGAAAGTGGAGAGAGAAAGTGGCATACGCTCTACCTTGAATTGATCATCCTTCCGAGCGCGTTGGCGGTGTCCGTTTCGGCCCTAGACGCCTCGAAGTGCGTGAAAGAGGTAAAAACCTCTTCCATCTCTTTTATTTTCCCTATTATTTGTTATATTCTTTATGTGGAATGTATGTGCATTGATGGAAAAGGGTATGAGATCCCGTGGATGTGTTATGGGAAGGTGGTTGTGCGTAGAAAATGAGTAGAGGGGTGTAGCCCTCGGTCTCGAGTCTCAAAATCCCGGATTTAGACTCACTGTGTAAAAGGGGTGGATGGAAAAAGGGTCGGAAACTCCTATGAGCTGTTTTGATTTTCTGTGGACCTTCGGGGAGCCCAGATCGGGTCCCGGGTAAATTGTATTGTCACCCTGGGGTGTCGAAAAGTTGTTTTGCAGGTCTATAAGGCTATGGACACATCCATTAGCTTGGAAACATTCCCTAACAGGATGGTGTGTTACTGAATGTGATTCACGGGCGTGAGGCCCAACTGTTTCAGTTAATCAAGCAAGACTTGGATTAACTGGGGTTACTCGGTAGTTAGAAAACTTAACCAGGGTTAAAGTGTAATTCTCCGTGACTGATAGTCGGGAGTGAGTGGATTATTATCCATAGATCCTCTTTGACTAGGTCAAGAGTGGTGATGTCGTATAGTCCTCTATGACTGATAGTCGAGAGTGGGTGGAATAATATCCATAGATCCTCTTTAGCGAGGTACGTGACTGATCGTCGGGAGTGGGTGAAATAAGGTCCATGGATCCTCTTTGGCGAGGTACCTGACTGATCGTCGGGAGTGTTATCCATAGATCCTCTTTGGCTAGGTCTGGAGTGGTGGTGTTATGTAATCCTCCGTGACTGATAGTCGGGAGTGGGTGGAATAATATCCATAGATCCTCTTTGGCGAGGTACGTGACTGATCGTCAGGAGTGGGTGGAATAATGTCCATGGATCCTCTTTGGCGAGGTACGTGACTGATCGTCGGGAGTGGGTGGAGTGTTATCCATAGATCCTCTTTGGCTAGGTCTGGAATGGTAGTGTTATGTAATCCTCTGTGACTGATAGTCGGGAGTGGGTGGATTTAATATCCATAGATCCTCTTTGGCTAGGTCTGGAGTGGTGAGTTACGTTAGTTCTCTGTGACTGATAGTCGGGAGTGGGTGGATTTGATATCCATAGATCCTTTTTGGCCAAGTCTAGAGTGGTGAGATATGTTAGTCCTCTGTGGCTGATAGTCGGGAGTGTGTGGATTTGATATCTATAGATCCTCTTTGGCTAGGTCTGGAGTGGTGAGTTATGTTAGCCCTCCGTGATTGATAGTCGGGAGTGGGTGGATGTGATATCCATAGATCTTCTTTGACTAGGTCATGGAAGGCGATGGGTATACTATTTGAAAGAGATGTCGTGAGAACAAGGTTCTCACTTTTGCCGAGTCAGATAGTTGTATGATCTTGTATTGAGTCTAAAGGCTCAAGGTATGATTTGAATGAGCATGAGCCCGATCGATTGATAGCTGAGTCTGTGAACTCAGGGATAGAAGTTGTATGCGGATGAAGGTCTGATCGATCGAATCTGTGGACTCAAGAATAGAGAGTGAGCGGTTATCTGGAATCGGTAACCTGGTGTTGTGAATATAATTGATATTGGAGGAATTTGCCAATGGAAAATATTTGGAGGTTGGAAACCTTGGTTAAAGTGAAATAACTCTGGGTGACCTCGGGTCACGATTTATCTTTAATTATTTACTATTGTAATATGGAAATTGAGCGATATTATTATGTTATTCTGATGTGTATTACTAGGTGGAAAATAGCCTACATGGATTGTGGATTTTACTGGGCTTTATGGCTCACTCCTCTCATTTGATGTTTCAGATTCTGAAGCAGGTAGCTTGATAGAGTCTGGAGAGTGTTCCGACGCAGTTGTGGTGCCAAAATTAAAGGCTATTGTAACCAGTGAGGTAACGTATTTGCTTATGATGAGTTATTGTTATGACCAGTTGTTATTGCTTATGTAAGTTCATAAGAAAAGTTGAAAAATTCTGGCATTTTCGCGGGTAAAGTCTTCCGCATGCGTGGTTATGATGAACGAGCACGCGTCTCGGAATTTGTTTCCCTAGGCGCGGGTTCAGGGCGTCAAGGTTCTAAATGTCGATATCGCTTGACATGTCGGAGCCGTGAAAAAAAGATATATCGGAGATATATCGGAAGATATATCGTTTATCGGTGATTTTTGAAAAAATGACAAAAAAAATAAGGTAAAACATGAAATTTTGCAGTGAAACTTCAGAAAATGTTAAAATAGATGTTAATATACATTTTAAAATAAAAACATTAAAAAAAAAAATAATATACACAAGAGATGCAATAAGAAGAGAGTAAAGATGTACACTGACGAGTGACAATAATATAAGATTGATTCATGTTTCATTCATTTCTCAATAAGATGTGCTTTTACCTCTATGTATTAATATAATCAATTTTATTTCATTTTAAATAGTTTCTAAATCTATTTTATATGCAATTGATGAGCTTCATGTTTTTACAGGACTGAATCAATACGGGAAGATGAAGAGATGATTAAATTATCGGAGACCCTGCATCAAGAGAAAAAGAAGATGACTTTAATTTGAGTTGCCTATGAAATTGATGTAATTATGTAAAAAGACGTGAATGTAGTGCGGGACTCCTATTTGATGTAAACAAGCTGTGAATTTTATTTTTATCTGGATGTAATTATGTAAAAAGAAGAGGACTGTAATTTTATTTGACTATGAAGTGAATGTAATTTTATTTTTGATGTAAACAAGCAGGACCTCTAGATCTATTGAATATTGTTTAAGTAATTAAAAGTTTAATGTAATAAAGCAAGACCTCTATGCCAAAATATAAAGTTTTTTTTTCTATTTCTATTTTTTTAACAGGTTAGAAAATTTAATTTTAGTTCTTTTAAACATTATAGAAGATTTGATTGAAAGAGAGGTAAAGAGAACTGTGCATAACATTAAATGTGAAATGTATTTTCAACGGCGTTAACCTTAATGGTTAGTAAATCTTAACCACAATTAAAGGGAGTTAAATGAGGACATGTTAATTTTTAAAAAAATCTAAAAACCAAGGTTAGATGTTTTAACCCTAAAGATTAATGAAACTTAACCACATTTAAAGGGAGTTATAAGGTGACACGTTTCATTTTTTTAATTTCTAAAAATCAAAGTTAGATGCTTTAACCTCAAAGGTTAGTGAATCTTAACCTTAGTTAAAGGGAGTTAGATGGGGACATATTAATTTAAAAAAATTGAAAACCAAGGTAGATGCTTTAATCCTAAAGGTTAATGAATCTTAATCATAGTTAAAGGGATTTACAAGGTGACACATTTTATTTTAAAAAAATTAAAGTTAGATGCTTTAACCTTAAAGGTTAGTGAATCTTAACCACAGGTAAAGGGAGTTAAGAGGGGACACCCTTTTAACTTTGGTTAAGATTCACTAACCCTTAGGATTAAAGGTTTAAAATATTTAACCTTAGTTTTTAGAAAAAAAAATTAATCACAAGGGTTAAAACTTGTTAACCACAGTTTAAGGCTAGTTAGCATAATCCTTGTTAGGGTTTAAAGTATAAGTTAAAACAAATAAAATATATTATTTAATAGAGTGAGGGTAGCATAACCCTTATTAGGGTTTAAAGATAAAACAAATGACATGTTATTTAATGGAGTGAGGGTAGCATAACCCTTAGAGGGTTTAAAGTTTATCACAAACGCTCGTTTCACGATTTCAGCCAAAAGGAAATAAAAAAAATAAAACCAGAGGGTCGGGAAGGAGAAAGAGAGGGAGGAACCTGGCTAGGGTGACGACGACGGCGACTGCAAATGGCGACGACGACGACGGCGACGGCGGATGGCCACGATACACCTCTTCTTCCTTCTTCTTTCTTCTTTACTCTCAAGGTTTCAACCCCTTTTTTTTTTCCTTCTAAATCCAAAATCAATCTTCAAATCTTCACTCTCAAATCCTCTCAAATCTTGATTCTTTGCAAATTGCATGAAAGATCAGTGATTCAGTGGGATTTAAAGAAGCTGAATGGAGAGGACACACTGTCACAGCCTCACGGGTCTTCTGTTCACTCATTGAGTGATTTCTTTTTGTGATTTCTTTTTTTGGATGGATTCCTATCCCTGCGAATTTGCAAAAGCGGGAAAAAGTTGCTTTCCCGTGATCCGAATCTCTCCCCCTTTTTTTTTTTTCATAAAATGAACTGTCGATCGAAATCGGTGATGTATCGCCGATATCTCCGATATATCGCCGATACCTCCCGACAACAAGCAAAAATTTCTTAACACGATGTCGATGTGTCGGTCATGACCGACAACGACAAATATCGGCGATATATCGCCGATATTGTCGATTTTTAGAACCTTGCAGGGCGTCACATATTTTATTCTTTATGTTATTTGGATATTATTTTATACTATTTTTCTTAATTTCAAGGAGAAATCTTTATGAACCCTTTGATCTTACAATTTGAATCTCGACTAAATTCAGATCCTACCTCCTTACGGTTGCTCAATCCGATTCAATTTTGAAAACATTAAATAAAGTTACTTTCAATATTTTTAAATCAGAAATTAAATTTTGTGAGTTTGGTAGGAATAATAAAATCCCAAAATAGGCATTAACAGAGTCCTAAGTCACCTATACATCTGTGATCTGTCTTTCGGTTATCTAGGAAACTATTCAGACTAGAAAATTAAAAGATAAAATAAAAACCACTGTCACATGCCTATGCGTGGACGCAGCAGGTTCGAACTGAACTGCTTGAGTCAAACAATTCAATGGTCAAACCATCTAGGTCAATGTCTTTGGCCATTTTGAGTTCATATATTGGGTTATAGGCTGAACTTAATGACTCAAGGCTCAGCTCCTGGTCCGACTGACTAACGTAGTTTGGGTTTTAACACATTGGCTTTAACTATAGGGATTTGTAGATTACAGCAGGCAAATCCACAACTTATCTGTACAATAAATCACACACAAAAATGGATGCAATAATCTTAATGTTTTTTCCCTGTAAGGATTTGTAGATTACAGCAGAGTAGCAGACAGTTCCACAAAAATGCATGAGAATTATACTGACAAGAAACGACCACAAGATGTAGGGTCCAAACATTTGAAAATGAACTTTCAACATTAACTTGATTTTAAAACACATTACAACTTGCTTATCTTAAAATGAGATTTGACACTGTTACACATGATAGCTGAACACTACACATTAACAAAAAATCCAAGTTTATAACACATCAAAGCATTGCATAATAGTTAGTAACTATCTTGTAACAAATGCTTTGAATAACTCTATGTGGTCCAGTACAATTACAAAGAAAACATTTGCAATGAACTTATGCAAGATAATCAAGGAAGTGCGGAACATACAAGGATTCCCTCAAGATCCTTGGAAGAATATGCATGGACGAGCTTCCCTCGCTCTCTTTTCTTGTATCTGATCAAAATCCAATGTAATTTAAAACACAAACAACATAGAAAAGAATACTCATTGGGGAAACAAAATCTACGCAAAAGCTAAATAAAATACAAGCGATGGAATAAAATTTATTGACCTCCCCTGTGGTCGAGTAACCTTAACAATTGGATCCTGATCCTCTTTAGATGCACAATTCTTTGTGCCTTCTTGAATTTCATTCTTCTCAACAACTGTTACATACAAAGATAATCCTCACCAAACCAATTCGAGATAAGAAGGGCAATAGAACATCACTTTAATTTAATTTTACCTTCATCATTGGTTTCTGCTTCATTGATTTCTGCTGCTTGCTGCCAATTACAAAACAAAATAAATAAACAAAGGGGAAAAAATATATTAGAACTACCAAACGTCTCATATGTAATTTTTAACAATTTATGCTGGGAACATATGTTTCATACAAAAATAAGTAAATAAATAAGTGAATTACCACTTTCAATCTTTTGAGAATGTTGTCGAATTGCGAGGTGTCGAATGCCCAGGCGTTAGCAACTTTGTCTAAACCAACACCTATTGAACGAATTGGGAAAATAATGTATATCAATTTAAATTCAACATTTAAATCGCATCAAAACACATTAACTTTGAATTCAACAACAAAAATAGTGATAAAAGGGAAACCTGTAGTGTCTTGTTTGTTTTTAACTTTAACATATCCCTTAATTCCTTGCTTGTCTTTTCCAAGTCCTTCTCCTTCCTCCCAACCCTAGAGAAGAAAATCAGACCACAACACATCAAATATGCAATATCAAATGATGCAGTAATTTAACGAGTAAAAATAAATGATTTTGGTTATATTTTAGGAATTTTTGAGTGACGGAAGATATACAGAATTGGATCGGGGACAAGAACTTACCATTTGTTTCATTAGACGGAAGGCGGCAGATTGCCTAGCCACTCCGACGTAACAGAGAGGAGCTTCAGGTGCTGTCATGGCTTCTCTCTCTCTCTCTCAATTTCTCAAGGTGAGAGAGAGATTCCGCCGTTTCGGGAGGGAGGAGTTAAAAATGGCCGGTGTGGAGGAGGTAGAGAATTAATTAGGGCTTTTGAGAACGAAGGGTGGAAGCTCAAGTGATTGGGCCGAATTGTCGCAGCACGTCTTGGGCTTGGGCTTGGGCTTCGGCCGTGCCTATCAAAAATCATTAGATGTAGGGCTGTCAAAAGGCCAGATAGGGGTAGGGCCGGGGTCAGCCCCAGCCCTACCCTTCCCTATACGAGTAGGGCCCTGGCCCTTCAAGGGAAGGGATTGATTGGGCCCTAGCCCTACCCTCAAGGGCCAGGGTCAGGCCAAAGGGCCAGAAGAAAGAGCAGGAATTTTTTTGTCATTTGAGGTATTGTTTGTGAAATTAAGATTAGGGTTAGCAAGAGCATACGAGGCTTTTATAGAGTTAAGTTTGTGAAATTACCCATATAACCCTACTGTTAAACCGTTTGAGAGGGTTATATGAGTAATTTCATAAATATAATATAATTATATATATATGTGTGTGTGTGTGTAGGATTATAAACATAAGGTACGGTGTAGCAACTTAAGAGAAGGGCCGGGCTTCAAAGGGTTGGGGGGGGTGCTAGGGCTTTGGCGGGCCAAGTACCCTTCATCAAGGGCTGTTTTGACACCCCTAATAAGATGAAAGCCCAAGTGCAGCCTCCCCCTAGTTGCAACCGTTTGGAGTGGAATGCTATGCGTACTTTTATGTCCAATTCTTACCATAATAAGATTTCAAGTCTTACCCTTTTTATGAGATTTGATTTCTTTCATTTTTTGCTTTCAAAGTCTTATGGGAATTGAACTCAATAGATGAAAAGCATCCTTACATCTAGTTCTTAGAAAAAAAATGCATATTATCTATTGACAAAACTTGAAGTCTTCTCAAAAGAATGGACCCTAAGCCACAATTTCAATCACAAATTGGTACAAATCTGTAGTTCTTCATCCCTCTTTTTTTTTATTTGGATTCCATAAGTCTCTCCTCTTTCTCATGACTTTTGTTGCTCGCTCTCTCTCTGTTTATTTCCCCGTGCTCTCTCCATTTGTTCCCCTGATGTCTATTTCTCTGTATCTTGAGTTTTTCTAATTTATTTCCCGCTCTAAAACTTGGCCTATGGATGAAAAAAAAATTACACACAAAGGTGCATTTTTGCAAAGCCTTAAATCCAAACATATATACATTATAAAATTTGAGTTGAAATACTTGTAAGCACCCAATTTTTACACCCTGTGAACCTCAACTCTTCCCAGTAGAAATCCTAGGACTCACCCTAGCTAAACCCTAAAACCCTAGGACAATTATCCGGGCTCAAAAGCTCATTACCCTAAGCCCTAGGCTAACCCTAGCCAGCCCTAGGAGAGCCCTAAAACCCTTAGGCAAGCCCTAGAACCCCCAAAACCTTAGAACCAAACCCGTTGGGCTCACGGACCATTACCCTTAGAATTCTCCAAACCCTAGGTCAAACCCTAGGTGAGCCCTAACTAAATCCTAAGTCTAGCCCTAGACATGCCCTAGACCTAGCCCTAACCAAACCCAAGCCGAAACCTAGGATAAGCCCTCATGGGCTCAAGGCCCGCTTACAAGTCCAAACACTCAAAACACATAGAGCAAAGCCTTTGGAGGCCCAAACTAGGGTGGGGGCCCACACCCCTTGAGTTCGAATTTAGGTGGGAAAATTTCCCAAAAGGCAACCTTATCCTCAACTCGGCTCAAGTGTGTGATGGTCTGGCCCTAAATAGCAATAAGCCCAGAGTGTTGGTAATCGAATTACCGACACTCCAAAAAACTCAGCTTTGAGAGTGGCGGTAATTCGATTACCGCCATTCCTGGAAAACCTGAAAATGCGTATCAGCACCCACCTGGGTGCATTGGGGTTGCTCCCATTGGTCCCCTACGACTCCTGTAATGCCCAAACTACCCCCGAGGACCTCCCCTTCTCCTCTATAAATCCTAGGTCATTCCCCTTAGTTCTGGACAGCCAAAAACGATAGCAAAGCCCTGTCAAAATTCAAACCCGAGTTCCACCAACCCAACTACACCTCCTTAACCTGTAGCCTCCACCTAAAACCACTCCCAGAGTGAACCCGGAGGCCATTATAGGCCAGCCTTAGCTCCCCCCTCAGCTCTGTCGTGCAACCTCCACTGCTCCTCATCACCGTAGCAACACCACCAGAGGGTAGACCGCCCTCTCCCCTCTCTTTTTTCTATTGAAACTCAGTGTAAGGACCCCTGGTCCTACTCCAGGGGTCCATGTTTTGTTCTTTTTTTCATTCATAGTAGTTGTTTTAGCCAAGGACATGAGTCTCCGGTCTCTACCATAGGCATGGAGAACCTCCTCGAGCCTTTTAATTCAGGATCAACACTCATCTAACTGCATGGACATCCCCCATAGGGTCTAGGGGTCCCTCAGTCCATGAGGGAACCCTTAGACCCCGGCTGGTTCAAGGCCAGTAAGGGAAACCGTTTTTTTTATAAAAAGTGCTAGTAGTCGGTAGTATATTTACCGCCAACTCAAAAATAGCAGCAAACCAGACTGGCGGTAATCCTTTTACCGCCAAAACCGTCTTGCAAATATAGTGACTTTGGGCCCCTATGGGACCCACATGCCTCATGCTCTTGGGCCCACTCTTGGCCCATTGGATAGCCCTCACTCCCCTCTACCTCCCTGTAAAATAACATACCCAGGGGCCAAGCCTAACCATGGGTAGCAAGGCCCCAAACCCTGGTTAACAGAATGGCTTTACTGTCGATAATCAGATTACCGACAATTTAAAATTTGTTTGTTGTTTATTGGCAGTAATCATATTACCGCCAATACTAAGACTTTTGTTGATGCCTTTGGGCCCCTGTGGGGCCCACACTTGAGCTCTTCTGGGCTTGAGACAAAGTCCACTGGACTCCTGGCACTCCAGGATTTCTCCCTATGCCTTCACTTTCCATAGGGGTGACCCCTAACTGCGGTTAAACCCTTACAAACTGTGGTTAAAAATTTGCTATAATAGAGGTAATCAGATTACCTCTATTCTGTAAAATTTTGATTTCGGGCTTTGTGTAGGGCCCAGACTTGGTAGGAGGCCATTCTAGGCTCTGCCATACCTTCTGGACCCATTTTTTACTTACCATGACTCTTAACCATGGTTAAAACGACATCTGATTAACTTTTAACCATGGTTAAGCACCACTTAACTCCACAAAAATTTGGAAAAATTCCTAAAAAATCCAAAAAAATATATAAGACCAAAAAATGAACTTTTTGACCTTTTTAACAATGGTTAAAACCCTTAACCATGATTAACTCCATTTTAACCCCGATTAGCAATCCTAACCCTGGGTTAACACACCATTTTGCCTCTGGGCTTCATCATTGTCCTATCGGGCCTAGACCCTAGTCTACCGGACTACCCCTCGGCCTACTAGGCCCATAATTTGCACATTGACCAATCTTGGTCAAGTAAAACCCTAATATACCGGATCAGGCCCATTAGCCACACTTGGCGCGCACACACACACCCTCTAGCCTTGGCACGGGCTCAAGTGCTAGAACTACACTCGGTCTGATCTCACCCCTAATGTGAGTACGTAGGCAATCTAACACGGGTTCGACCCTAGTTAGTTTTTTCTTTCTTCCAGTTAGTATTAACTTAACACTTGGGCATTTGATTAATATTGACATTTAAATTGGCTTAAACCTAGCAAGTAGGGAACCACCATGTGTGGAAGTGTCGGGGTGCCTAACCCCTTTCCTGAACTTAACCGAACCTCTTACCTCGATCCCTGATCGCGGACCAACGCCTTATCCAACATTTCCCGGGGACTTATCCCTTCTGAATAAATAGGTGGCGACTCTTAACAAAACCCGTGAGATTTTTGAGGGAGCGAAATCCCGTGCTCACAATACTAATCGTGAAAATAGGAACTTTGCTAGTAAGGACCGCACGCACATTCATACAGACCAGACATTGCCTTAAAATATATAATTTCATTTTTTTTCACATAGAAAGAATTGTTTAAATTTATAAGTATAGTTTAATTATAAAACCTTTTCCCAATATTTTATAAACACATTATAAATTATATTATACTTAAAAACAAAAGAAATAAGTATTTTCTTACCTTAAATTAAATTGTTATAAGGGTAATCTATTATTTAGTGAGTACAATTTTGAGGCTGCTTTAAAAAGTGAAGCTCATTTTTAGTAAGAAGTGCATGCACAGTCCTAAAGATTAGACCTTACCTTAAAATAATTTAATTTTTTTCACATATGATTAATCATTTAAATTTATGAGTCTTGTTTAATAGTAAAATGTTACCCCAACATTTTATAAACACATTCTAAAATTATATCATCCTTAAAAACAAAGCCCAAAGTTTTTTCTTACCCTAAATTAAGTTGTTATAAGGGTGGTCTTATTATTATTATTTTTTTTTTTGGTTAACGGGTAAAACTTTCATTCAAGTATGAAAACAGAGAGGGTCCAAAGACAGGACATGATCCCTGTTTGGACTAGAGAGATCTCCTACAAAATACTCTGAGGAAGACATGAGAATACTCTCATTGAGTGCTTTCTGAGCAATAGAATGAGCAAAGCCATTTGCCTCCCTATTAATATACTCAAAATGCACTTCGATACATTTTTGGGCTAACATCTGAATATGTGCAACAATAGAACTGATTTCCACATGAAGGAGAGAAGAGGAACCAGAGAGAAATTCCACAATCTCTTTTGAATCAGATTCAATGATGATTCTCTTCCATTTTTTGGCGATAGCCAATACTAAACCGAGACGAACAACCTCTACCTCTGCTATGCGAGCAGACCCCCCCCCCCCCCCCCCCCAGAGGGGTTTCGCTGAGCTTCCAACTTCTAGCCCATCTGAATTTCTTGCAAACGCACCTGCTCTAGCAGCCAGACCACTAGGAAGAGCAGCCCCGTCAACATTTACTTTAATCCAATTGGCCTGTGGGGGGCTCCACTTAGTCTCCGAGACTGAAGGAACAAATATTGTATTTGGTTTACAAAACTCATTAGCAAGAGAATTTGCTCGCTGGATTGCTTGGTCTATGTCCGGAATGGCGCCATTAAAAACCACATCGTTGCGAAGTAACCATATACACCAAGTAGTAGTGCATAACCGGATAGCCAGCTCGTAGTTGTTCTTCTCAAACTCAGCAATCTCAGACCACCCAGACCACCATTTGAAAAAAGTCTGGTTTGCAACCTCAAGTAGACGAAGGGATAGATGTGATCCAAACCAAATACACCTTGACACTGGACACTCCAAAAAGAGATGGGAACTAGTTTCCTCAGCTGCGTTGCATAAAGGACAGACCCCCTTGACGTCCACCTTTTTTCGCCGGAGGTTGTAAGCCATCGCGATAGCCTCATGACAGACCCGCCACACAAAATTCTGGATTTTGGGAGGAACTGGAACTTTCCATAATTTTTTCCACACTTTTTTCATTGGTGTACCAGAATTTAAGCTACAAGATGGCAGCCTAGCAGTTAGGATTTCATTGGCTAGATGAGAAGCTGTTTTTACTAGAAACTCACCAGATTTTGAGAAGTGTCAGATAAGTTTATCTTGACCACCGTGGATACTCACTGGAATTTTCCTTATTTCCAACAAGGATGCTCTAGGAAAAAGAGTTCTAATTCGGTCCCAATCCCAGCTATCACCCGATGGAGCCATAAGCGATGCAACTTTATCCTCATTTGGTCTCACCAAAGGATGAGGTAAAGGTTTAAATTGGGGCAGGTTTGGAACCCAAGGGTCTTTCCAGATCCGAACCTCATTTCCACAACCAATCTACCAGTGCAGCCCCTTCTCAAGATATCCCGCCCTGCCAACAAACTCCGCCACCCCCAGGATGGCTTACCTCCTACTTTTGCATCCAAGAAAGATGATTTGGGAAAATACAAAGCCTTCATCAATTGCGCCCATACCGAATTTGGATTTTGAATCAGCCTCCACCCGAGCTTTGCCAGAAGACCCAAGTTAAAAGCTTGGAGATTTCGAAAACCCATACCCCCTTTCTCCTTTGGAAGACATAATGTATTCCAACTAACCCAATGAATAGGATGATCCGTTCCTTTACTCCACCAAAAACGGGATATAGCAGACGTAACCTCCTTTATCCATCCAATAGGGATTTTAAAACAACTCATTGCAAAGGATGGAATTGCTTGAATCACAGCCTTAATGAGAACACCACGACTAGCTTGGGTTAGTAGAGAGCCTGCCCACCCATGTAAACGATTATAGACCCGATTCTTCAAGCTCTCAAAAACTTGTTTTCTAGATCTCCCGAACTCAGATGGCAATCCCAAATTATTTTCAGAGTAAGAGAGATGTCGTGTATGAAGTATCTTCCCAATCATTCTTCGGAATCGATTGGGAGTATTGGAGCTGAAAGCTACACCTGTCTTATGGAAATTTAATTTTTGACCTGAAGCTTTTCCAAAACGGGTGAGGATTTCCATAAGGTTAGCAGCTTCGTCAAGGTTAGCTTTTAACGGGATCAAGCAATCATCCGCAAAGAATAAGTGTGAAATAGTTGGTGCACCCCTATTAATTTTCAAACCACTAATCTTTCTTTCATGACCTGCAGAGATAATAAGACTAGAAAGGACTTCAGCACAAAATAGAAATAAATAAGGGGAGAGCGGGTCACCTTGCCGAATGCCTCTTTCTGGTTGGAAAAATCCATTTGGTTCCCCATTCAACATAACTGAATAGGAAACGGTAGTAACACACTGCTGGAGAAGCTTTAACCAATTCTCACAAAAACCCAGCTTTTTCATTGCCCTAAAAAGGAATGGCCACTCGACCCGATCGTATGCTTTATTGAGATCCAACTTGACAGCCATACTTCGATTCGGCCCTCCCTTTTGCCTTTTCAAATAATGACTGACCTCATGCGCTATCAATATATTGTCGAAGATTTGCCGAGATAGGAGTCGGATTTTTTGCGCTAAAAGATGAGACGGGACAATGGATCCGCGACCTTGTGCTGATTGAAAACCATGTTTTAAAACACTTCAAGGAGCTATTTACTTCCTCTCAACCTGAAAACATTCAAGATATTCTCCATCATGTTCAATCCCGTGTTACTGCCCAAATGAATTCCGACTTGTGTTGTCCAGTTACAGATGATGAGATAAAACAGGCGCTTTTCCAAATTGGCCGGTCCAAAGCTCCTGGGCCAGATGGTATGCCCGACAGTTTTTACCAGCATCATTGGCAGATCGTGGGAAAAGACTTGTGTGAAGCTGTCCATAGCTTCTTTCATAATGGCTTTATGTTGAAACAGATAAACTTTACCCACATAACTCTTATTATTTAGTGAGTGTAATTATGAGGTGGAGCTTTGCTTTAAAAAGTGAAGCTCATCTTTCTTTTAGTGGAAAAACCGTAACACTTTTGTAATTATGGAGAAAGACAATGGTGATTTTGTAAAATAAATTATTTCCATAATCATAAGATTGTCACCCCATAAGTACCTCCGCCTTGTATTGTGAACTCTTATTTTATTGGATTTTGCTAGCTCAAGTCGTAAATCTTCCAAAGACTCAACTGGGGTGCTACAAATGTTAAACATCTATCTATCTATCTATCTACCAGTATAAAACACAGTTAGAGTGTTCCTCTTGATGCCACATAGGTCTTCCTTTTGATGCCACATAATACTCCTCTTCATTTGTGAGGCCACATCATTACAATAAAAAAAAAATGAGTGGGACCATAATTTAAACCACCTTTCATAATTCTCTCATTAATCCTCCCTCACACGTTTTCATAATCTAGGGCCTCTCTAATTCTCTCTTGTCAATAACTTTCCCCATGTTATCTTCTCTAGAAGGCCCTTTTAATTCTCCTAATTTATCTCCCTCCACTAACCGATTAAAAAAAAAACCTCCTAAATTATCTCCCCCACTAACCTAATTTATCTCTCCCACTTACCAATCTAAGGGAAATCCCTTTTGAGACGTCTGTCTAAGCCATGCGGATAGACACAAAGCATTACGTCCCTTCCCTCTTCCCTCCATAATAATCCTCTCATTCCTACCGTTTCCAAAAGAGAATTCAAGGGTATGAATTTCTAAAATTTAACTGACGTCTTAATTGGGTATCCTTAAATTGATTGTTTTCCATAAATCTTTGCTGGTAAGGGCCTCTTGTGCACATTGGGTCTTGTATTGCTTCCTTGCTAGGCCAAGGTGGACCTCACAATTACCCTTCAAATGGCGCTGGTTGCGCTAGGCCAACAATGACAGGGACTGTAGGGATCTTATCACTTGTGGGGCAGCCTATGGTGTCTATGCTGCTTTCTGTGGCCTTGGGTGGCGTCCTGTTTGCTCTAGCGGAGGTCGCAACTTGGTGGTGGAGTTCCCTTCTTTGGAGAAAGTTCTTCATCACTGCAGTGGTGGTGCTAAGAGAATTCATTGAGTATTGCAACTCTGGGAATTGCGGACTGTTTGGAAAATAAGGTCTTAATATATGTGATTTGAGCTCTATTACTATGAGTTACCATGCAATGGATCCTGTTCCTGTTTTGGAGTTATTGTTAGAGTTTAGGGAAGGTTAAACAACTACCTTTTCCACAAGGTCCTCACACTCTACAATCTCATTAATGATGAGTAAGAAAGCTACTTTTAGACTTCACTATCTATTCAAGTTGTTATTTCTTACGTATTCTTTATTTCTTTTCTGCATGAATGGGAGAATAAAAGTTTGTGAAAACACAAGGATATATTCTCATTCTTAACGTAAGAGATGAGGAAGATGACTAACATTTATAAAAGATTGCATTAGTTATAATCAAGAGAATCCTTGATTAAGGAAACTCTCCAAAAAGAATAATGGGACAAGAAGTAAGTATACAGAATTCTAGATTAGGAAGATTTGAGGATATCTTTTCTAACTAAATATGATTTTGCATGAGTTGTACACAACAATGCAGGAGGAGGTGTGCACAACCGTGCATGAGCAGAATGCCCTTTCTCATCCTTGGTCGTTTGATTAGAAATTGACCCGGGAGAGACACAGAGGCACAATTTGGTCTTTAATCCATGATATTGGGGTTGTGGTAATGGTTTGTAAAGATATCGGCCAGTTGATTGATGGAAGAAATAAACCGAGTTGTGAGAGATCTGAGAGAAACTTCTCACAACCAGCTGATTGGTGGAAGCAATGCATGAGGTGTGCACAAAAGTGCATCAGTGGAATGCTCTTTCTCAACCTTGGTGGTTTGATCATTATGATTGTTATTAGAGAATACATAAGATCCTCCTCAGTCTCATTGTCTCCCTTAATATTCTACATTGGTCCTCCTTTCATTCATTTTATTTTTAATGTGGGTCAAGTTTAATTGTTCTCTAAACTTTATACAATTACCAAGTTTCATTGTTCTCTTAACTTTATATAATTAGTTATCAAGTTTAATTGATTTTTTTCCTAATTTTTTCAGATATCATGAAATTAATTAAAAAACAAGTGACCCAATATGGGATATGCTTATAATTCGTGCAAAGTTTGGGCTATTTTGTTGTTTGGTTTACTGGGGATTAGTGGGTTGGGAATATGGGATATGTGTATTCCCTTCTAATGGTCCATATGTTTGATCGTTAGCAAACTTTGAAGACATATAATTGTTTGTGACTTTTTTGGATTACCCAATTGCCAAAAGTAAGGTATACTCATAAAAATTCATTTTTGGGTGCATATTAAAAATAGGGCAGCAATATAAAAACTCTAGATAGTACCTACTATCGAGAGCTGAACCGTTGAATTGAAAATCCAATGGCTCCATGCCCTCACATGCTTTAAATGATGGCCCCACTTGATGCTTGAGACCTTGAGATTGAAAATCCAAAGATGGAGCTCTTAATAGTATGTACTATCGAGAATTTTAAATCACTTCCCTTAAAAATATTATAACCACTGCAAAGTGCAAACCTCTTGGCAATAAGGGTGTCATGAAATTACTTCTTTGCATAATTGCTTATGTATGTTGCAGGTAGTTGCACCCCTCACTTTTGAAAAAAAAAATTATCTACTAACTTATAGATGACCCACAAACTCAATCCTCAAAATTTTTCCTGTACGCACCACCTAACCCAAAATAATTCATACCCACATAAACATTCTCCATAAAACCCATCAAATTATCAGTGGAGTATTGTGGATAATACCCCCAAATCAATTTGATTAGATAAAGCTGTGAAAAAGAGAAGTTGGTTCAATCTAGATGAGAAGACTAACAAATTATCCCTTCATAATTATATCTTTCATGTGGTAAGAAACTCCCCCAAAAAAGGCTATGATGTAATTGTCAAAAAAAAAAAAAAATCGTAGAAGAGTTATGGGAAATAAGAGAAGAATATTTAGGTGCAAATAATTTCTATATTATTTTTTTTATACTTTCAATTATTTCATTGTAATACAATTGATTATCAGTCACGGGCTTCTTACTAGTTCTCTAACTATTACCTTTTAAATAGTTAAAATAATGAAACATCACCACGTGTTAGGCCATCTTGTGTCTATGAAAAGTTTGGAGTAAATGCGGAGTCAAATCCTCTATAGTGATAACTGGATTTGGCAAATCCGGTTATCACCCCTCGAGGTCGCCACGTGTCTCCTTTGACACCCCTTAACCGTGGGTAAGGTTCACCCACCCCTAGGGTTCACCCACCCATCCTTAGTTTTTTTTTTTTTTTTTTAAAAGTAAAAAACTGTTTTTTGAGTTTTTTTAATATTAAAAACAGTTTTTTAATTTTTTTTTAAAAAACTAAGGATGGGTGGGTGAACCCTAAGGGTGGGTGAACCTTACCCACGGTTAAGGGGTGTCAAAGGAGACATGTGGTGACCTCTAGGGATGATAACCGGATTTTAAAAATAGTTTTTTAATTTTAAAAAAAGAATTAATATTTTTTTAAAAAAAACCAAAGATGGGTGGGTGAACCTTATCCATGGTTAAGGGGTGTCAAAGGAGACACGTGGTGACCTCTAGGGGTGATAACTGGATTTGCCAAATCCGGTTATCACCGTAGATGATCTGGCTCCAATGCGATTGGGTTTAGCACTCCACTATTTTATGGAGCCAAATCATCTCCGGTGATAGTGACCAAAAAAAAAATCATCTCCGGTGATAACAGGATTTGGCAAATCCGGTTATCACTCCTAGAGGTTGTCACATGTCTCCTTTGACATCCCTTAATCATGGGTAAGGTTCACCCACCCCTAGGGTTCACACACCCATTTTATTTTTATTTTTTTTAAATATTAATTATTATTTTTAAATTAAAAAACTGTTTTTAATATTCCGGTTATCACCCCTAGAGGTTGCCACGTGTATCCTTTGACACCCCTTAACCGTGGGTAAGGTTCATCCACCCCTAGGATTCACCCACCCATTTTTTTTTTTAAATATTAATTCTTTTTTTAAAATTAAAAAACTGTTTTTAATATTAAAAAAACTCTAAAAACAGTTTTTTAATTTGAAAAAAAGAATTGATATTTAAAAAAAAAAAAACCAAAAATGGGTGGGTGAACCTTACTCACGGGGGTGTCAAAGGAGACACGTGGCAACCTCTAGGGGTGATAACTGGAATATTAAAAACAGTTTTTTAAATTTTAAAAAAGAATTAATATTTTTTTTTAAAAACCAAAAATGGGTGGGTGAACCCTAGGGGTGGGTGGACCTTACCCACGGTTAAGGGGTGTCAAAGGAGACATGTGGCGATCTCTAGGGGTGATAACCGGATTTGCCAAATCCGGTTATCACCGTAGAGGATTTGACTCCCTATTTTATTTCCTTTCGAATATTCCAAAGAAAGCTAGGGGGTTTTTGGTAATTTGGGATTTGGTTAGGAGGTAGGGCAGTTAACCTAACTTAACTAGCAACAGCAACATTGTACTGTAAATTTTTTCCTAAGCACCCCACTTTTAACCGTCTGATTATTTGTTCATATATTTTTAATTTTCTGATATTCTCTAGATGGGCTGTAAGATGTAGATAGAGACTGCTCTATCTAATCTCTCTCGTCTCGTCGATTTCGCTTCTCCAAATCGGCTTTTAATGGGGTCTCTGTTCGAAGACTGGCCTTCATTCGATCCTCATAATTTTAGCCAGCTTCGACCGTCCGATCCTGCAAATCCTTCTGTAAGTAATTTTCTTCTAATTCAATTCGAGAAAAAAAAAATCGATTTTGTATTGTTTTTTCTTTATTTTAGTGAAAAGTTTTGATTTCGATTTGGTGGGTATGATCTGTTAGAGTAGCTTTTCTATTGGGTATTATGGATTTGCTGAATTCTGTAATATACTTTTTTTTTTTTCCTTCATGCAAGATTGAGATTTTCTGGCTTCCATTGATACACAAACGATTGCCAAATAATATTGCAGTTTTGGGTTTGAAATTTATGAGAATTTCACAATCATATGACACTTGGAAATCTACAATCTGGCGATTTTCAATTATCATCTCTATGGTGGAACTAATAGGGGTTTTAGAGGAGATCTTTTGTCAGTTGGTTCTTCTTTTTTATTGGAATCTTTATAGTACAATATTTCTATTAGTACTAGTCAGTACTCAGTAGTGACATTTAGTTATAAATTTGTCAATTTCAAGAGCTAACTCAGAACTTCCTGCAAAAATCTCGAAAACCCCATCCGTGACAGTTGGAGGAATAAGTAGTAAAATACCTACTGGTTCATTATCTGAATTAGTTGGGTATTTATTGTTTAACATTATATGAAGCATTCAGATGCAGGACAGTGATATGAATAAATTGCAGGTAGTTTTGGTAATGAGGTTGCATAATATATAATAATTGTGCAGATGTAGGATATATAAAACCCTTATTTAAAAATAATTTAATTTAAATTTACATTCCATGTTCAGAATTGTGCAGATGTAGGATATATAAACCCCTTATTTAAAAAAATTTAATTTAAATTTACATTCCATGTTCAGAAGTGAATTTCTTTGATGGCAATGTTAACAACAGAAGGGAATGGTAGTGAAGCATAGCACGTTTTGTTCAATGTTTAGAAATATTTTAAACTTATAATGGTTTTTTAGTGGCTACCAAGTGCGCTGGGATCATGAGAATCAGTGAGAGAATAGAGACTGTGCAAAAGGTCGTAAACTTGAGAAACAAATTTTCCACTTTCATCTCTTAGCCTAGCAAGTATTAGTTTTCTGTTTCATTTCTTAATAGAAGAAGAACTAAGTACTTTCTTATCTTGATTATGTATGTAACTGTGTATTTTTTTCATGCTTTCCACTACTACTTTTTTTCTCCTTTTACACATATTACAGCATAAATTTTCCTCCATTTTAATTCCATAAACTCTATTGGTCTCATCCGCTTTAAATCTATTTTCCTTTCTCTTTATGTTATCTAATGCTTTCTTCCTAGATAATCTTATATATTCAGAGCTCCAAATAAAAAAGGAAAAATTCACCATGCTTTTGTTCAGTTTCTTTCCTAGTTGCTACTGGATTAGAAATCTTGTTTTACAATACCATATTCATTTCAGACCGTTACTTTGAACTGTTCTATCTAAACACTGCATTTTTTTTGGCTAATTGCTCTCTTTACAAGAACTATGGGAAAGAAAGACCTTTTTATGTGCATCCATGAGTTCATCCAATCTGCTGGTTTTCACGTTGATCCATTGAGGTGGACTGGAAGATTCCTGAATCAGTCATGAGTTTTTAAAAAGTTTGAATGATGGATATAAAGGACATTTTTAACAACCAGAATATGTTAGTTGGTGATACTATATGCGTTGTATTTTTCTTGCTCTCGAGTCATTGCACTCCAACACTGGGAATTCTGTATTGAACGAGGGACAAAAGTAAGGCATTGTCAGCTTTCCAGCTGAAGCTTGCAGGTTACCCTTCTGTGCTGCCTAGTTCTTGTTAAGCCGTTCTAGGTTGAGATTTTAGTTTCAACTGGATAAACAGCTTGCGAATTTGTTGTAGATCAAGTTTTCTTTCTTCTGGTAAACAATGATGGTTGGCTTTTTGCTGAATTTGTATCTACATATATAAATTGAGATCTCAGATTTGCTTATTTTCTGAAGTGCCATGTCTGGCGCCTTGTATTTTCATTTAAGATTTATGTTCTATCTTACATTTATTAGAAACAATAAATAGAAATTGGTGAGATCTTAAGTGCATTTTTTTCTTGAAAATATGTTTCTATTTGTTTTCAGAAAATGGTGCCTGCCACTTATCATCCTAATCTTAGTCGGACTGTTCCACCACCTAATCAAGGTAATGAAGAGTTTTTTATATCGCCTTTTCATGTCATTACTGCCTTCCATTCATTTGGATAACACGATTTCAAAATCTAAGATCACTTCTGTTGAAGGGATATAGTATTGGCAGTGTGCACATTTTAGTGTAATTATTCAGTGGGAGGATATGTAACATAGACTTGCAATGTTTGTTCGGGTTGGATGTGGACACGAGATATTGGTTTCGGATTCAGAAAATTCTGCATGTCAACACACTCATCAAGCAAATATAAGCGTAGACTTTAAAAAATCTCAATAAGTAGACATCAAAATACAATTATTACATAGATAACTGTTTTTTTTTTAATCGGTAAACAAGCCAAGATACATTAAAAAGGAAGAAAGGATACAGGACACTAAGCAAAGCAGACAAAAGTTTACAAGTAAGTAAACTCAAATCAACAGAACATAAAAAACCATCCTGGCTCCAAGCCTAGAACCCTACCAATACAAAGACTCAACCCAGAAGTGCCTTAAGCTCCGCCCCATTGAATTGAAGGCCCATTCCAACACAACCAACCGAATATGAGCACAAATATGGGACCGAGATGTCAAGGAGTCCTCAAAAACTCTGAGATTTCTCTCCTTCCATATCATCCATGATATGGCCCCCGGCAGTACCGACCAAAGGGCCTCCCTAGCTCCATCCACACTGAACCTACGCCAACTAGATAAGAAATTACAAAAGGAAGAGGGGCATACCCAGTCCATACCCAATCGCACAAAGAAATAACCCCAAATACCAAACACGAACGGACAATGAAGGAGCAAATGGTCCACTGACTCTTCCGCTTGAAAGCACATGAAACACCGGTTGACCATCCTCCACCCTCTATGTTGCAGATGGTCGCATGTGAGGATTTTATTCAAAGTTGCATTCCATAGGAAGAAAGAAACCTTAGAAGGAATACCTGGATTCCACACAATCCGATGAGGGAATGAACCCATGGAAACTGGACCCAAGGACTGAAACAAGGATCTTGCTAAGAAGCAACCATTGCTATTACCTAACCAGACCCTGCAATCCCTAATATCAGCACACGAGGAGTAAGAGATTAAGCGAGCCATCAATCGTAACACTTCATCAATTTCCCAATCATTTAAATCTTGTCTCAACGATGGATACCAAACCACCCCCTCTCCCTGCCTTTCAAAATAATCTCTGACCATTACCTCCTTATTAGAAGCAAGCATGAAAATATACCCAAAATCATCCTGGAGCCTAGACTCACCACACCACACCACACATCTTTCCAAAATCTCACTTCATTTCCTTGACCCACTCTAAACTTGAACCTAGGCACCACCAAACTAGCCATCGCCATAATCCCCTTCCAAAGGCCCAAACCCTGGGAACGCTTGACCTGTCTTGGAACCCAACAAGACTCCTCCCCATACTTGGCCACAATCACCACACGCCACAAACTAGTCCTCTCCGCACCAAACCACCAAATCCATTTCCTAACAATGCCTTATTCATCAAAACCATTGACTTCAGGCTCAACCCCCCGACCTCCTTAGGCTGACAAATTTGATTCCATGCCACGAAGTGATATTTAAATGTATACACCTTCTCGATCCACAAAAACTCTGCATTCGCTCTAGCCAACTGGCCACTGACTTTGGCATGGTTAAGATGGACATGAAGTATGTCGGAAGACTACTCATGGTGCTATGGATAAGAGTGAGTTTACCTCATTTGGAGAGATAATGCGCCTTCCACCCTGCTAATCGCTTCGCACACCTTTTATAATCGGCGTCCACACTTCTTTAGCTTTGAATCCGCCCCCTAATGGCATACCCAAGTATCTTGTCGGAAGTACGCCGAATTTACACCCAAAACAAGCTGCCAACTGGTCCATGTTCAAAACTTCTCCAACCCTTACTATCTCTGACTTGGCTAGGTTAACTCGCAATCCCGAAACCGCTTCAAAACACCTAAGGAGACACCAGAGATGCAAAAAATGACTTGGCGACGCGTTGCAGAAAATCAAGGTGTCGTCAGAGCAAACTGGAGATGGGATATCCTCAGATTAGTATTGCCAACCCCGAATCCCTCGAACATTGACCCCTCTGCTCTAGATAACATTTTGCTCAACACCTCTGACACCATCACAAAAAGGAACGGGGATAGCGAATCTTCCTACTGCAACCCCCTAGATCTAGGGAAGTAACCTACCGAACTCTCATTCAGAATAATGGAGAAGGAAACGAAGGATATACACATCTTCACCCAATGCCTCCACTTGCGACCAAACCCCATTATGCCAAGCACGTAATTCAGGAAATCCCAATTCACATGATTGTAAGCTTTCTCCAAATCTACTTTGCAAACAATACCAGGGGATCGAGATCTAATACGGGCATCAATGCATTCATTGGCTATCAGGATCCCATCTAGAATCTGTCTTCACTCCACAAAGGCACCTTGTTGAGGAGAGATTATGGAAGCCATCACTTTCTGAAGACGGGCCGCCAAGACTTTAGACAGAATCTTGTACAAACTACTCACCAGGCTAATTGGGTGAAACTCCGTGAGTTCCACCGCACCCTCCTTCGGAATCAACACTATAAAAGTATTATTCAACACTCTATCGAAGCGCCCTGATAAATATAGTTCATTCATCACCTTCAGAACATCTCTCCCCACAATCTCCTGGCAAGCCCTGTAGAACTCAATGGTGAATCTATTTGGGCCGGGAGCCTTATCCCCGGCCATGCCCTGAATCACATCCAACACCTCTTCTTCTTCAAATGGCCCCTCTAAAGAAGAACTTCGCTCAAGAGACAGGCTTGAGAATGCTAAACCATCCAACTTTGGCCGCCAACTTTCCCTCTCTTGATACAGATCTTCATAGTAAGAGACGACACTATCTTTTAACTCACTACTTCCCTTCCTTCACGACCCATGCACCTTTAACCTAGATATAAAGTTCCGTTTTCTATTATAATTAGCGGTGCGGTGGAAGAACTTTGTTTTCTGGTCTCCCTCTTTCAACCACCTTGCTTTAGCCTTCTGTTTCCAACTTATCTCCTCTAACTTGAGCACTTCCAAATATTCCATCTTTTTTGCCTCATAATCCTGAGATTCAATATCTGAAAGATCCCTGCTAGCCGCATACTCTTCCAACTGCACAATCTCCCTGCCTAAACCAACTAGCCGAATTTGAATATTACCAAAGACCTCTTTATTCCACACCTTTAATCTTGTTTTTAGGGCTTTCAATTTTCAATTGAAGCGCGTACTAATGGACCCCCTCCTCCCTCTTCTCTCCACACTTCGGCCACTACAACATGAAATCTCTCATCCTTAAGCCACATATTTTCAAAGCGAAATGGAGAAAGACCGCCTTTGAAACAACCAGATTCTAAAACAGTAGGCGATGGGCAAATGATCCGAAATTAGCTTGGGAAGAGATGTTTGAATAACATTTGGGAACTGACTCTCCCACTCTGGGCTAACTAAAACTATGTCCAACCTGCTAGCTCTTCCACTAGATACCGAGTGAGACCACGTAAACTGCGCCCCCCGAGTTGGATAATTAATATGGTTATTACGACGGATGAACTCCCCAAACCTCCTCATCTTTGTCGATAGAACACATCCCCCTTTCTTCTCCGAAGCTAAGCGAATACAGTTAAAATCTCCCCCCAAACACCAAGGACCTCCCCACCTCACACAAACATCCTCCAACTCATCCCACAAATGTCTATCTGCTGCCCCTCCTGAAGGCCTGTAAACCCCAGTGAACACCCAAGTAAAGTCCTCCCCCACCAATCTGCAAAAGATGGAAGAAGAGTATGCCCCTCTAGAACCTCTATCTTCGCTTTATCCCACATAAGTAGGATACCACCTGAAGCCCCAAAGGAAGGGCTCTCAGTCCACCCCGGGCGTCAATAGGACCCCACAAATCTCAAACATGGAAATCCTACACTGCTTCTAGCTTCATTTCCTGAATACATACAATCGTCGGCCGTTTAGAACGCACAAAGTGTTTGATAGCCACTCTCTTCTCAGCCTGAACCAGTCCCCTTATATTCCAAGATATGATCGAAAACTCTTAACATCTGGCAACTCTACGACCCCTACTTGACTTAGGACTATTGGACACACCCTGAGCAATTGGTCTATCATAGTTAACCCCGCTCACTAACCGCCTCAACTCCATAGCGGAGGACCCTTTCCTCCCTACACCAGTCTTACGCAACATATTCATCTCCCCTTCAGACCCGCTCTTCTCTATTCTTCGAAACAGTGCCCTCGCCTCCTCCTCATGTCCCTCAATAGAGACCTCCAAAAATTTACTCAACCCCTCCATATGGCTGACCACCCAGTCTGATACCTCTTCCGGCGCCAAAAGATCATCCCTAATTGGGCTCCCTTCCCCTCCTTCTGTGGGTAAGCATGACCTCTGTACTTTGCTTCCCGCGTCTTCCTCAGAAGATGAAGGCTTTGTGCCCCTTGCAATAACAACAGAGGCTCAGGATCCAAACTTTCTGTCGCTGCCACCTTCTCGGTCTGACTCCATTCTTGAATACGATCTGAACTCTTCTCCTCCATCCTGCCTCCCTCTGACCTGACGACCGAGCCACAAGGTGCCACAACGCTCATGTCGAACCCTGGAGAAACCGGAAAATCAACTCCACCCTCCATTTGGGGATACAGACTAACATCACTCTCTAGGGGAGCCTCTCCATAAGGGCTCGCCAACTCAGAACTCTTAATAAGAGTGTCATTGTGCATTTGACAAGTCAAAGTTTGAGAAATCGGAAGTGCTCTTGTTATATCCTTGAGGTGCTTTACAGAAAAAAGAGCATGAAGAGCTTGAGCTGTTTGAAGGTTTGGCATACAAAGCATCCATATGAATACTAAAGGGTTGAAGTAGTGGAATTTTCTAATAAATAGTAGAATCATGAAAGTAAAACTCGAAAAATGCAAAATAGGAGGAATGATTGATTGGAGTAGCTGAAAGAAGGATTATAACTAGATCAGCATTTTAAAATGCTGGAATGCAACTAATAATGGGATCTTGATATTGTTACTTAGACGCTTGACATGCATAATACTTTTCCTTGCTACCAAATTTGTGTGTTTATCTAATTACAGTAATACAAAAGTCAGTAACCAAGCGCACCATTTCATTTTGCCAAAGTGACCATGAATGATTTCACCTTCATTTTCTAATCACTGAATCTTTGGCAATCCTAGCCACAACTGATAATGAACTGTAACTTCTGCAGAGATTCAGCCTCAGGGCATATATTGATGAAAGCTTTGGATATTTTGGTGCGAGTGCTACACATTTTGTACTTCCGCCGTCTTACTGAGATGCTGTTTCTGTTTAATATCCAGGCAGAAGTATAACATGGGAGTTGAACTTACATTCCACAATGTCTAACAGATTTCCTTATGTGGAAACTTGGCTTTGCTGCCCTTTTTCGCTGAGCAAATTTATTCTTAACTATTTCACTTGCATCTTAGTTTAATTTCTCTCAATCACAGTACATGTAGTTATAGAATGAGTTTCCCTTAAAAATATGTCGACTCTTGAAGAAAAGTCCAAATTAGCTGCATTTGGATTTGAAATCTTAAACAGAAAGTTGACTGAGCAGCCTAGGCTGTGATTTTGGTCTTGATTATCATTTATTCTTAGAATTTATTGTACACTCTGCTATTTCTCGAAATATGAAGGTCATAGAACCTTCTTGTTTACAGTTGTTGCTCGTTGTTCCATTTGTTTATATATATATTGTGCTTTTGGGATCCATTTTGTTTTATTTGGCGTAAGCGCCTTTCAAAGAGTTGAACTCTCCTAGCAGTGATAACAACTGAAGCAACAAATATTCTTTTGAGACACTTATATCGAGAAACCGAAGAGAAGGTTCGGTTTCTCATCTTAATAATGTCATCTACAAGAACCCCACCACACACCTCTTTTCTTCTCGACTTCTCACTGCTTTCATCTTTGCAGTTGAGACCAAAGAGAGCTGCTTCTGAACATCTGATACCAGAGAATGGATGCAAGCAGCCTAGGGGTTCTTTCGCAAATACTTCCAACTGAGCCCTGCTTATTTAAATTGTCCATGTATCCATTCTTAGTGTCATGCCAAGTTCGTGTTAATTTGTTATAAATTAAGTGTGTCTGCTTGCTCGTTCATGTAACATGCATAGCCAGACATGTAGATTATGTGTCTATAAATACTAAATGGAATAAATACAGAGGGTGTCCCCATTACAAATATAGACGATTTTTGTTTTCCATTTAGTTTTTTATGTTGTACTGGCTCAGTCCATTTGTGTTTTGAACCTTTGGTGCACTCATGCCTTACATGTGCCAGATATAGTAACTTACATGTTCTATCCCAAGTGCTCACGAAATTGCAGCAGTCACCTTAGGACTTGGTCCCGACCAGGGTGCATCAATGCTTTATAACCTCAGGCTATAATTATTGTGCTCACGAAATTGTTACTGTCACCTGGCCATCCATGTGTTAAACATACAGTTAGCGATACAAGCCACCAACCCTTTGGCTCCACCTTCATAAGAGATTTCCTAGTCGTACTCATAGCCCAGATATAGATCCAGTTGGATGATCTTTCTTCTCTGAACTGCTGATCGGAGTCTGGAAATAGGGTCCATCTATCAGAGGGTAGGTACATTTCTTTCTCTATTAATATATTGCTGCAACTTACCATTTAAATAAATAATCAGATGGTATCCAATGGCAAGTTTGATTGAAGAATAATAAGAGGACATTTTTTTTTCCTTTTAACTTAATATTATCCAATGCCAAAGTTTGATTAAAAGGACAGAAAGGATGCCTCAGCAGCATAAACAAAATATAAAAAATGGAATTTCTGATTAAATTTCTCTAGAAAGGAATACATTATGTATATTACAAATTTGCATCCACAAAATCATAAGAGCAAGTGATTTAAAAGTGTAAAGTACATCAAATGTATTTGAATACATTCCCCAAGTACGATCGGCTGCCCTTTACTTCCAGCCTCAGCTATTTGCTTCCTGCCAAAAGGAGATTTACCATTTTGAGATCATCAGGCAAGTCCAGAAGCTGAACTGGCCATATTCCATGGAGTTTTCCTTTGGTAATCTCCACAGCCCTTTATTTTGATCTGCAGTTTGTTGAGAGCTTCCTCAATTGCAAATTTCCCTCCTTTTATAGCTTACAGAAGCCCATATAAATGATTATCTTAATGATTCCTAGCTTACCTCTGTACCTGGCATTATTTGGGTCGAATGGATATCGGTAATGATTTGTACTTCACACCTTAATTCCATATGCCTATAAGAATAGCAGCTCACAACATATAGACCATCCTGACATAACTTGAGCTGCACAAGTATATTATGCATGTTTTACTTATTCTTACGATTGCAATTGAATCCGTACCTGACATTGTTTGGATCATCGGATGCAACAAATACTGGAATTTATTTGTACCAACCCCGGGCTTCTCTCAAGGTCACCAAGATAAGTGGAAATGGGATTGGACTTAAAACTGTCTCGGGTGAGGCAAGAACTAAGAAGGCATTCTCATCCCAACCATTTATAAGGCAAATTCCTCTTCATGATTCCCAAGAGCCATTTTGTACCACTCTCTCTTATTGGAAGGTAAGAGACATTGCTGGCAAAGTGCAGTTCTTCATCTCTTGATGATTTACCATGTTGGCATCAGATGTATCAGCGATCAGCTAAATCAGTTTTAATTGTTAAACTAATTGAAGTGGGTCTGTAATTCAGCCTGGGATGCAGTCCTCTCAACGGCCATCCACCACTCGTAATCTTCATCATCAGCCATCTCCTGCTTGGGCACCAGAGAAAGAAAGGGATAAGTAAGTGGCAAGAGAAATATAAGATTTTAGACCACTAATTTGATACATAGAAATAAGCTCATTTGGCAAACACTTAAGCGGCAAATATTAGCAGCAGTCGTTAGCTAACAGCGAGCTAGTGTATCCTCAGTAAGATTGACATGCAATAAGATAAAGAAAATAAGCTGATAATAGTTGGGATATAAGTGAAGAATGAAAAATAATAACCAAATTTTGGCAGCACAAAAACCAAATAATCTAGCATTTTTTATTTATTTCTCGCGACAGCCAGGTCTTATACAACTTTCTTTGTTAAGAAGTTATCTTCGACCACCCAAAAGATGGAACCAAAGTGGTTACCATGTAAGCATATAAGAAATAATAATAAAAAAGAGAAGGAAAAAAAACCCTGAAATTAAAGACCTCTAGGCTGGAGTTTCATAAACTAAGGAATTATTGGGTAGAACCTCCTCATGAGTTGATACAACTTCAAAAAAAACTTGACCTACAAACAACGAACAGTCATGATGATTAAAGGAATGCTCTTATATCATAACTACATGTCAGCAAAGGTAACCCTGTAGGGAGAAGTGGAACAGAGTCCCTTTCTGTTCTAAAATTTGGTCTAAAACCAAGTAGTAAGATTTATAGTAACTTGTTTATATCCCTTGATTACGAAAAGGAATGGGAAACGAAAATCATAAGATTTACATAACCAAAAATGTATTACCCTCATGGCACCAAATAATGGAAAAACAAAAGTAACCACATGTATGAATGGAGCTAGAAGACCAACCATGTGGCCAAACTTCGGTTTTTTTCTCATATTTTCAATGTCATCTGCAATCCTTATGGCTTCGAGCCACCATCCATCTTTCTTGCAGGTGTCTGTAATGCTCTCATCACTATACCGCAAAATATGTTCCAGACCAATTTCACCAAATTGTTGTTCAAGGTTATTATTCGTCATCCCTGAATGATTCTCTACCAGTACCGAGTTGAAGACAGCCATACTATCAGGGACAGCATCTGTGGGGATCAGACGCAAGGGAGATCGATAACCTGGTGTCATCAATTAGCTCAGGGGACAGTCAGCACTCATGCAACTGAAGGGGTTTGGAAATGAAGGCATTAGCAAAAGAACTGTTTCCATACCTTTGCAATCAGGATCGTAGCATTTCTGATAATAGACAGCCCTTCTTAGGTCAACAATGTACATCACTGGACCAACAAAATATTACTGCACATCAGCCTGTTTTGTCTAAACATATCAAAATAAGAAGTGGAGAAACTGAACCAAAAAAAATGCAACAAAATTCATCAATTAAAAAGATTGCAAGCAATATATTTACTAATATAAAGAGGATAGAGGGTGATCAAAACGTTGATTGAATTCTCCATAATTCCCAAACTACCATTTACTCCTTTAGTCAGGGATTGAAGATGTTGAATAAATTTCAGTTAATTCCACATTTGCCCTTTACTCATTTAGGTTTTAATGTTGGTTGAATTTTACCCTTTAGATGTATGGGTTCAAAATGTTGACTGAATTTTACTCAATTCCAAAACTACCCATTACTCATATATAAAGAGTACTTTAAAAGGTTGATAGAATATTAGCTTAATTCCAAAACTACACTTTTGATAATATACAAAGAGAATGATACTTTAAAAAGTTATTTGATTTTAGCTTAATTGATAATATACAAAGAGAATAATACTTTAAAAAGTTATTTGATTTTAGCTTAATTCCAAAATTATCCTTTAATAATTTTAGCTTTTATTAATATAAGAAACTTTTTCACCAAAAAAATTTAAGGGACTTAAGAAGTTGATTGAAATTTAATTTAATTTTAAAATTGCCTCTTATTAATATATAAAGCAATGTTTTCATAACCGGACTAGCCATCAAACCAGTTGGTGACTAGTTCCCTGTTCGACCAGTCCGGTTGAACTGTGTCCTTTTATTATTAAAAACATATATATATATATATATTTTATTTTATTTTTTTTCTTGGCCAAAATGTCCTTAAAGATTTTTCATTTTCAAAATGCCCTTAAGTTAGATTTCTATACCCAAAATCCCCTCAATTTTTTTCCTAAAGTCAGAATGTCCTGAATACTTTGTAACATAGTTACTAGAACGGGAAGCGAAAACAAGAAGCATAGCGAAAGGGAGAAGTAGGAAGCGAGACTCAAAAAAACCTTAAGAAATGGGAAGCGAGAAATGAGATATAAGCTCTTCATTCCCATTATATTATTATGGGTAACCATATCTTTGCTTTTATCCTGCATGAGATTTTTATAGAAAAGTAGGTGCCTTAGGTTCCAAACTGACAATACTTGCTTTGAGTCTACACCCTAGGCTATAGACTGTGATCTATCTCATCATTTCACACAAACAACTCCCTTTGACTATTAGATGGGACATGATGGAAGCATCTGTCTGGAAAAACGAGTCTGGGAAACGAGCTTCCTGGGATACGAGTTTCCCATCCTGTACATAGCTTCCCTGCAACTATGCTTTGTAGTTCCTAAAATGCCCCTGAGTCAAATTTCAATACCCAAAATGCCCCTCACTAATGTTTTTAACACAAAATATTCCTCAAGTTTGCCCATATTTTATTTTCATTATTTCTAAAATGTCCCTCAATTTTTTATATACCCAAAATGTCTCTAAAGCTTTTTGGTTCTCAAAATGTCCCTACGTCATGTTTCTATACCCAACGTGTCCCTCACAATTTTTTTATCCAAAATGTCCCTCAAGTTTCTATACCTAAAATATTCTTTAAATTTTTTCCCAAAATGCCCCTCAATAGGGTTCCTCTTCCCAATCTCTCTCTCCCCTCCCTCTCACGTGCATCACATGTGCAGCCCACTAGTTTTAATATAATGAGCCAACACATTTCATCATCTTAAGTCATGCACTACTCCCCAGAAAAAAAGAAGTCATGCACTACTAAAAACTATGTCCTACTTTGAAACGTCCTGGAATTCCATTCTGATAAGAACTAGGTTGGTTTGTGCTGATTCATGTTGGATGTGTTAACGTGCACCAGTGTAGTCAAAGCGTCGCCTAGGCGTTTTTGGGCCTCAACCGCCTAGGCGCCCCTCTAGGTAGGCGAAAGTCACTAGACGCCGCCTAGACGACTGCCTAGGCGACACCTAGACATCTCGGCGCTAGGCGGTCACCTAGGCGGTCCATACATAATTTCTTCTAAAAACCTATTTTAAAACCCTCTTTCCAACACTCCTTTAAAATCCTATATTAAAATTTCATTTAAAACCCTCTTTTAAACCATATTTTAAATGGGGTAATGATTAACCCACCACGCATTTGATTATGTAGTCAAATGTTGTGTCCACTTGTCCCTTTTAATACCCCTTTAACTATGGTTAAGCTTAAGAAAGTTAAGGTTAATATATTTTTTTTTCAAAGACTATGGTTAGATTGCTTAACCCTAGGGGTGAGTTAATCTTAACCGCAACTGATGGGTGTTAAAAAGCGGGACATGGACCAATGAGGACCGCACATTCCTCTATAGTGGAATGCGGCGGCGTTAAGTTAAACATTTTCCATTTTCAACTCTATTTTAAAACCATCATTTAAACTCTTAAACCTTATTTTAAAACCCTCTTTTAAAGTCTAAAAACACTATCATAGATATAGGTGGTGCATTTAAACTTTAAAAGCAACATCCAAAGTACTCACCTTAAAAGTTAGAAAACTTCAAACTAATTATGTATCTATTATTTATATAATGTGTATATACTAATATTACATATAAATATATTTAATATATATAAATATAACTTAATTATTTTTATCGCCTAGGCAGCGCCTCGCCTAGCCAGGCTTAATCGCCTAGACGCCTTGACTACACTGACGTGCACAATATAACCGTTACTACTAATCTGTTGCCAATCTTTGCAGGCCAGCAAAATACTAACGGATGTTGAAAAAGGAAAGAGAATCAAACATTTGTTCCTTTACTTACATTTGAAAGCATTAACTTAAAATTTTAGGAATCACAGATGATAGGGATGATGAAATGACCAAGAGGTTCAACGATTTCTTTTTCTTTTACCTTCTTGATAGGTGGGATAGACTCCCCCCCCCCCCCTAACGAAGAGGAAAATTTTACACCCTTTGCAGAAAAATTGACTGGCATCCTAAGGCGATTGAGAGAAAACAAGAGCCCACTCCCTATACAAGTAAACAATGTAATAAAGAAAACAAAGTAAATCTCAAGATCCAAGTTCACTTCTTCAGTTGGGTTTTGAAAACCTTAGCTTTAGACTTTTGACTTGGGGTGAGGACAGTAAAGAATCTACTTTCTGTATCTTGAAAAGGAATTACTAGATTTGTAATTGGTAATAACAGTTTCGTACATGCCAGTGCTTTATCTTTCTTTTCGGACCAGTTAAACAATATCAACTAGTATTTACCAATAAAAAAATTACACTATAGAACAGCATTATGAATCTACAGCAAAATGAACAATCGATGCCAGTATTATATAAAAACAAAAACAAATAGAGCTGCAAAAGACAACACTGAAAACATGACGCTTAAGACAGCTTTATAATTTATAATGCTCCTAGCATGACATACAAATCTAAAAATTCCATGCAGAGAGTAGGCACTGAGTCATCAAGTGTCTACATGATTATCATTACACAGAAAAATCACAAAATTCTGTGCTGAATCGTTGGTGAATTTGAGTGCTACGATTAGACCTTGAAGACCTTTTCTGGATGTATTTGCTAACTCATACAACATCAATGCAACTGCAAAGCATTCTGAATCATTATCAAGTTCAAAATATCGCATCAAATTTTTTTTGTAAGATGTAAATGTCACATAAATAACATTTCTTAGGAGTATTCTTGGTCATCAGACTGATCACCAAGCAACAACATAAGCATTTCTACAAGTTAAACTGACAAGTCAGGCATACAGCTGAACTCCCTTTTTTCTTTTTTGGTGACAAGATAGTATCATTAAAGAACCAAATGGAAAGAGAAATACAGATCAAACTTGAATAAGAAACAAAGTGAAGGAAAAATCACCAAGGCTATGTGCTAGCCAAAGCCAAAAGAAGATTGGACCAAATGGGCCATTACAATACTCACTATTTTACCATTTCAAAATACAAATAGCCTTTAAAAACACTTATATAGAATGGATTCACAGATTAAAGATGTATACGCATCCAATACTTCTTTCAAGAAGAATACAATGGCATGATCATTTTAGTTAGATCTTAACAGGGAAGAAAAAGAGATACTAACTAAGAATAAATGCTACCATGATTGCTTTTGTGTTGTCTACCGATCCGCTCACAATATCTATTTCTTGACATACTGTACACCATCAAACCGTACTCTGAGAACCAATACCAGCTTCGAATTTTCCCTAGAATGGCAGCAAATCATCAGCAAGATAACAAAAAGAGCATAAGGAAAAACATTTAGTACCCAGAAAAGTTTGTAACAGGATTTACGAAGGAAAATACAACAAAAGGAAGAGACATTCAAAGAATATTTAAGAGATGGAAAATGTTAACTTTCACGTTGTGTGTGAACCTTAACAATCCTTCACGCAGGCTTATTTGAATGGCATTGTTGTAACTTGTAATTATGGAGTGAATTGTGGCCATTTTTACAAAATCAGCTTTTCCCCAAAACTACAAACATGCCACCCTTATTTACAAAATTGCCACTCTAACAATCCTGCGTGAAACTTGATACGTTCACACACAGTGTGAATGTTATCAGTCCCCTTAAGAGGTTTATTTAAATCACTTTCCGGATAGTAGAAAAGGAGAAGATCAATTAAGATTGGGTTCTTTTGGCCATTGTCCCAAGTAATCCCAAAATCTCGCTTTGCATGACCTCATGGCTTCGGGATTTTAAAAAGGCTGGGTGGAGTTAGGTCTTTCTGGATTTGTAAGGTTATAAGAAGTGGCTTAGAACTAGTAGGAACATTTCAGTGAAACGAGACTACAAAGAACACATAAAATGCTTAATTTGACTTAAGCTGAATATATAGGAGAGATCAAAGCTCTCCAAATAGCTCAAGAATACCCACCACCAAATACCTCTCATGCACATGTTGGGCATATGGTGACTTTGAATCAGTGTACAAAGACTCGGAGAGTCGACTCAAAACTTGGTCAAGTATTAAGCTGAATATATAGGAGAGATCAAAGCTCTCCAAATAGCTCAAGACAACCCACCACCAAATACCTCTCATGCACATGTTGGGCATATGGTGACTTTGAATCAGTGTACAAAGACTCGGCGAGTTGACTCAAAACTCAGCCGAGTCGACTTGATTCGACAGAGTTTCGGGTCGACTCACCCAAAACATTCGATAGTTCCCTTTTACCCAAGTAACTTGAGTGACTCAGTCGAGTCGGAGCGAGTTACTCGACTCGAAAGACACGGCCGAGTCACTTGAGGACATAGATGTCCTTTTTTAAAAATCATGGACCCAATCGAGGTCACATTCGAGAAGAAGAAGAGGAAGATTCTAATTTTTGAAATTAACAATAGCATTATAATTTCTAAAATTAGGATTGATTTTAGGCTTTTAGCAATACAATTACTTTAGGACTGTTTTTAATTTTTAAGTTTGCAGTAGAAGTGTATAAAGTAGAAATTATTTTGTAGCAGAAATTTTTTAACTATGTTTGATAATATATATATATATCCTTACCTTTATAAAAAGCCGCTATCTTCACTAAAGGCCAAAAAATTTCATCGAACTTTGATTCCAGAAATACCCCTATCTTTAACTACTTGTTTCTATCAAAGTGCCATCTTTAACCGTTATTCCTTATAACTCCGTTCTACAATTCCACTGCCCCCACCGACTGTTTGTCTTTCATATCAAAAATACCTAACGAACTCCATACCTCTTGCCTTTTCTCATTATGAGAAAAAAAAGCATGCCATACCTCTTAAATCTAGACCTTGCCTGATCTTAGCATCATCAAATGCAACGAGACCACTAACCACATTCCATCCCAATGCCATGCGTAATAGCATACTAAGCATGGGGCTGCTCTTAACCTCTGCCAAAGATTTTTAGTTTATGAGTTGTTTTTTTCTTTCTTTATATCAGAGATTAAGAAATAATTTTACACATTTTTCAATTGAATAGTTGTTGGTGATTGTGTTTGTATTTACTTAATTTTTTATATTCTTTTATACATGTAATTAGGAAACATAGGCTGCGCGTGCAACAATACTAGTTTATATAAAAGATTGTTTTGAAAAAGATGGTTGATTTTATATAAAAGATTATTTTGAAAAAGATGGTTGATGTTGTTTTGAGGAGTATTTGTCCTTATATTTTTGTTTATGTTTATACTTGGAGAAATATTTTTTGTAATATTGAGTGTTTTCTATTCTAGATTGAAGGTATTTGTATGTTTGTGAAAATGAAATCTTTTGTGTTTTGATTTTCTATGTTTGGAAGGAGCGGTTTTTTGATGTGAGAAACCAAATTGTTCACAAAATGAATCGAGTTCTTTCATGCTAGTAATTTGTTCTCTTTTGAATTTTTCTTTGAGACGGAGATCAGTGCACAATGCAATGCATCTGTATTGATACTTGTGATAAGATCACCATAAGTAAGCTTATCATAAGGTATTTGGCCATTATTTTTAAACTAATTTTTTCTGCAAATAAACTTGGTAATCCAGAAAGATATTTTTCTTTCAAAAAAGATTGATTACAATCGTCACACATCATGACTTTTGTAAGAAATATATCTTTGTACCATCTAAAATCTTGAAATTTTCTATGTCGTAGATTTGTGAGGATATCAGAAGAACTATCTTTCATTTTTGAAGGATCTCCTAAGAAGTGCTTTGCGATGGAGAAGATCAAAGTTGCAACTACATCTTGGATTTCTTCATCATTGTTTGTCTTCATTATACTTCCAACAAAAGTAATTTTGACAACATTAAGAATTGAGTTTCTATCATTTTGAGTGAGATAATGATCCCACCATCCTTTGAGTTGTCCTGTAAATCCAGCTACTATCATTTGAGCTATAGAATGATCAACAAAATCATTTCTGGTTTTGTAGGTTGTACTAACCAGTGTCATTTCTTGAAGGGTATTGAGAATATGCTATCCATGTTTCATTCATACATAGTTTCACTATGATAGGAAACTTATTTAAATTATTCACATTCCTCTATCTGCATGTCGGGGTACGTAGGTCTTGGATAGAAATTCCTAGTTGGAGCGTGTTTCCAATCTAAGTTATTGATTGAGAAATTTTCTTGATTTTTAAAATTTGTTCTAGTTTGTCAATATCAAATTGGTCAGAGTCTGATTATGATATATTTGAGATTTTGTCTAGGACTCCTATTGTTCGAGAACTAGCAGTTTGAGGTATTGGAGAGTCAGGTACTTCCGTACATTTGCCGATGATTGTGTATAGTTTTTCTAATCTTTCGTTGATTTCATTTTAAAGTATTTTGGATGATAGTTGTCTAGCTAAATTTTGAGGGATTTCATGCGGTTTAAATATTGGTTGGTCTGTTTGTGGTTGAATTTTTGGATGAATATTTTTTCATTGAACTAAGTTTTCTACTCTAGTGAGTTGTGTTACCAACGTTTGTACGTGTTGGTTTGTGTAATTATTTTGTTCTATAATTTTTGTGATATCATTGGCATTTACATCATTTCTAAGTTTAAATGGAAAAGCAATGATTGTAGTATTTCTAGTTGGAATGTGGATTTGTTCTAACAGAGGATGTACTGATTCCACAGTTTTTCTATCAGCGGTTTGTCATGTGATTGAGGATTTATTTGTGACATTAATACACTTTGGAAAGGGGAAATAAATTGAATTTTGTTATGTATAAAATTCAAACCATTTGAAGAAGTACATATGACATTTATATTTTCTAAGAAATCCATAATATTGTTCTTGGATTTGAGATTTTCTTTTTGAAAAACCATTTTCTTGGATATTCATTTTCTTGAGAATAAAAATCTTTTCGTAGAAATCCTGTTTATTTCAAATTCTTGTTCTAAGAGACTAAGCATAATTAAGGATCATTCATTTGAGATTGTGTTGGTGACATTTGCGGTGATTTACTTGGTGAATTTTCTTTTTGATTTGAATTTTCACGAGATTTGACTGTGTAATATGGTTGAGATATCTTTGAAGTTCTAATTCTTGATAAATGTGTTATTTTTGTAGGAATTGCAGAACATGAAGCTCTTGAGGATTCTGGTTCAAAATCTCAAAAGTTCAAATTTGTTTTGTGAAAAGAAGAAAATCGGATTTCTACATTTCCACTAGGATGTTCAACTATTTGTTCTATACTATCATCATCAATCTTTGGTGAAGGAGCTTCATTTTGATGACTCCAGTTTAAGGGTAGAGTGATATCACTCCACTTGATTGGTTTTGGTATTATGATGTTTAATTTGTTGAGATTTGCTTGGAGGAGAATGATCAAAGTTGCAACTACATCTTAGATTGCTTCATCATTGTTTGTCTTAATTATACTTCCATCAGAAGTAATTTTGACAGCATTAAGAATTGATTTTCTATTATTTTGAGTGAAATAATGATCCCACCATCCTTTGAGTTGTCTTGTAAATTGAGAGCCATGGGTGACACAATACACACACACACATATACTTCCGAGTTGGTTGAGTCGAATTTTTTTCAAGTCTTCCGAGTTACTCGGCCCGGCTAATTTTCGAGTTGAGTTTTTGAATTATGCTTTGAATAATTGTACAAGGCATCATTTAACACGTGCTCTACTCTCACTTTCAAAGCAAGATAACAAATAATAACAATAAATTCATATAAGGAAATAAAATTGAAAAAACTAAAGTTTCACTTTCACCCTTACTAACAAAAATAATGTTTATAGAACTCATTTGGAAGTGAAGTTTTAAAAAATATAAAAACAAAAAAATTGAAACGAGACACCACCTGATACATTTCCAATTGAGGCAATAGATTCCACAAATTTGTCCAAAGCTGGGAATGGTGACTTTCCCATGAAGTATGCCGATGGCACATCCCTCGTGCATGAACTTGGTACAATTTGTTGAGGAACATTAAAATAATTTTGAATATTACCGTTTACCTGCATTAAGAAAAAATTTCAATTGTTGCAAAGATCAAACCACATATCATACAACCCTTGTCTAAACATACAAGCCATTCTTTTCCTTCAACCATAACATTCAAACATAAGAAGTCATTTGGATCGAGTGATCAACAAAAATTGTTTGAGATGACATTTGAGACATGTCCAGATACTTTACAAGGTAACTCGAAGCCTCAACGATGAAAATGGATCTTATAAAAAAGGGCACAACTACCTCAGAATCAAAGTGCAGGGTCTTCACACAATCTAAATCCATTTTGCAGATTAAGAGCTTCTTGCAGTCAACATCCATTTTGCAGATTAAGGACTCCATGAACATTTCTTCCTCACTCTGTAATTTATCAGCAAAGTATTAATTGGAATACAAAGGACATGTTACAAGTGCAAGAGAAGTAGAGAACAAAACATGGTGAAATCAAATATGGTACTATAAGGAAAAAAAATACCAAACCACAAAAGAACACAGGTTTCTCTTTTGTAAATGTATCACATTGCTCTCAAATAAATGAGCTGTAAAAGAAAAATAGAGGATCAAGAGATCAATAGAGTTCATGTCTGTCGGGCTGAAGTCTCAGAGTTGTGAATTTTTATTTAGATGGTTCAAATTTTAGGTGAAAATGCTTTGGATTTTCTTCAACAAGAAGGATGTGTGAAAATTGAAATAAACAGAAAGAAGGAATGGAATTGCAAAAAAAAAAAGGGATCAATTCATGGGAAAAGTAACATCTTTAGTGCATCATTGATGCACAAAGGCTCCAAGAAAATGATTTGAAAATTAAGGGTTCTTCAGGATGATGCCTTGTGTAACTGTAAGGCTTTTTCACTCTACATATCATTGCCCAGTTTGGCAGGATTTTATCCTAGGTTTAATTTTGGAATTTGTTAATGGCTGTAATTAAGTTAATGAATCGCTGGTGTTCATACATGTTTACTTTTTTAAGGAACAAAATATGCCATTTCTGAGTCCAAAAGCTCCATCTACCAGCTCCTACTTATTTTATTTGATTTTCCACTCTTTTTTTTAATTCTTGTATTGGCACCACAATTGGGTTGGGTACAAATACGCACAGCGAAGAAAATATGATCCTAAGTTGCTAAAAATATTTTTTAAGCTCCACACTGATGGCTTCTCTAACTCAACAATATCCAGGGAGATTAATTTCTAAACTGTATGCTTGTCAATGACGATGGATATCAAGTGTTCGTCAAGTTTTCATATTTTTTAAGCTCCACAATGATGGCTTCTCTAACTCAACAATATCCAGGGAGATTAATTTCTAACCTGTATGCTTGTCGATGACGATGGATATCAAGTGTTTGTCAAATTTTCAAAAATTTATTATAATTGATGTGCATTGGATTACATGGTGTCTTGGTGTTACTAAGTGAAGTTGTGATCTGATCCCAGCGTAATGGCTGATCGCACTCATGTCTAATCCATGCCTTGAAACTAAAGCAAGGTTTGGGCGTTCAGAAACATATAAAATCCAGGTCCTTAATTATGGGAATTAGATTGGTTTGTAGTTTAACCTGGGAGTTTTTTTATTTTTTTATAGAAGTTTAACCTGGGAGTTAACTGCACTGGAAGTCTGGAACTTTTAAGCTTGGACAGGCTCAGGCCTTAAGTCAAGCATGTAAGGGCCAATCCCGAACTGACAATGGTGCAGCCTCACTAACAGCACAATAGTATGTGCAAATAGTGACTAATGAGAAGTCTTGTATAGGTGACACACACCCAACTGGATCTTCACCATTGTTCTTCTCAGGAAGAATTATAAAGTTCAAATACGTGAATGCAATGTATAATAAAAAGGGGAACAACATTTTGGGATTGAAAGCTATAAAATTTGGCTATCAATATACTTGAGGTAAGTATACAACAACAAGAGAAGAAAATCTAGGTATTAAAAATTACAATGAACAAACAACCTCAATCCCAGCTCACTGAACAATAACTTGAAATCTTTGAGTTACTAAGGGTTATATCACCAAGAAAGCATTGAAATTCATAAATTTAAAGGTATGTGAGACACGCGCTAGAACAAACACTATAAAATGAAATGGGCACTGAAAACATTGATGAACGAAAAACACCTTTAGCCAAATTTGTAGCAACGCTGTGTTGTGCCCATTTTACCAATGGAATGAGTTACAAGCCACAAAATGGTTCCAAACACGTGAAAAGGTGGAGCGCCTTTGTGCACATTGAAAAATAGTGCCGATGCATTTTGAAGTGTGTCCAAATATCTCCGTGAGTTTTCTCAAGAAGGATATAGGAAGAAATAGAAGACAAAACTTACTAATTTAAAACATTAGCCCGATGAGAAATATGATCTTTGAATGAAAGGAGTACCATACCATGTTCTTACATTTGAAGCGCCAAGTAGGTAGAAGCACTGAGTTCTTCCCTGCTTTCGAGGATAGAGCTAGACGAAAACAACGATTCCGAGAATAGACAGCCGTGTCCACAAAAAGTTGGCATGGAAGTTCAACAGAGCTTAAATCTTTTGAAACAAACAATTTTTCAAGTCTTCTGTTGCTCTCCCTTGCACTATAAATCCGTGAGCATATCTGTAATATTTCAATAGACAATGAGAAACGAGCATTTCCTTCATTTTATTGAAATGTTTACATAATGGGAAGTGGCCATAGTAACTGAAACGGTAGAAATTCTCTTACTGAGACCCATCATTTTTTTTGTTTGCATTGGGCTCTTTCATTAACTAGTGTTGATATCCGTTAGTCTGCTATATTTTTTCTTGATAGAAAGATGACAAGATGACTCCATGTGCTCTGATTCATTATTTTGATTCTGATCCAGAGCAATATCAAAGTTTTAGATCCCTGTCTAAAAAAATTAATCATCTGATTCTGTATGCACCAGTTCTCCATTTTGCTCATTAATCACCAACGGTTGGTATGAACCCCAGAGAATGGTAGCTGAATCTTCAGAACAATAGATTTTTTCCAAATCTTGACAGAGAGGATTCTCAAAGCGGGATCCTGCCTTAATTGAAGTGGAATTGCAACTTAAATTCAGCGGATCTGACTTGTGGGTGTTGTACAGTCGTTGTCGACTAGCCAATAGGTGATTTGTATAAAAAAAATGTTGTAGAAAATGTAGAGCTTTGCAATTTTCATCCATAGAACTATTCTCTGATTGGAAAAGTACACCATACTCAACTAATTGAAGCAATGAATACCCAAAGAAGCAATCAAACATAACTTTAAAAATTGAGATAAGATAGTTTCCTGATATTTAAGGAAAATACTTAGAATCTGACTCTACCTTCAGTTGAATAAAAAATTATTAATCTATAATTATATTCATGAGCAAAAAAAATAAATGTTGTTCAATGATTTACGAAGGCAGTAAAGCATACCTCGGCAATAAATGCACCAGCATGTGAGTTGTCCTTGAAGGCAGTTTCTGGTATGCGGATGATCAAGTGACGCGAAAACTTTTCTGTGAAAAAATAATAACAGAAGAAACATATATAATTTTAAATACCAAGCTTTTAATGAAATTACATGCAATACATGATGCTTTCTGATTAGTTGCCATAAACTGGAATATCACAAAAGCTCATGTATGCTTTATGAACATTATTGTTTGCTTTTCTCTGGGAAATCCGGACATGTATCATGTATGCCTTCTTCATAGTGGTCCATGTACTCTTCATAAATCATAACAACAATTAGACTTAATGAGATCTAAGTCAGTTATTATAGATTCTTACAGATGGATACAGACTATTAGGATTCAGCCGTAAAATAATTAAATTCTTCTTTCTCTATCTCTCTCTTACATTCACACACGCACATGCACGCGTGCACACAAACAAATATATGTCACTTTTCTTAATAAGGAAATGATTCTAACTTCTGACAGTGCAACTTTTATAGTAAATTCGACAACGGTGTGGCAACTGATACAATGTGATCACTTTTCAGAATGTTTTAAGCAGAAGAAACTAGTTACACGAAGTTATATTTGAAAGGCATATGATAACAACTCCATAGGAATGGCGAATGATCCAGGAACATGGATAGCCAGATTTCTCCAGCTAGACACACAAATCACCAAATCTCATCTACCTAGGGATAAAAGTGAAGGAAAGCAACTAGAAGTACAATATCTTACCTTATTCATATTCATTCTGTCTACAGCAGATTATCGTAAGTTTCCCAATCAACAGTTTGGTGTCAAACCCGATATTTCCATTTCTGATTTCTAATTTCTAATTTTGGGTCCATTCCTTCAGTAATTGTTATTGGTTCCAATTAGATCAGTCAAAATATGACCCAAAAGAAAGAATAACTAAATAAATGCCCATTTGCACCAGTATTGCCTTGACATTAATTTTCTCAATTTGGAAATACTTAGAACTAACAGCACAAAAACATCACATATAGAAAACAAACGGAAGGATAGTGAATCATGCCACCTACTAAAAATAACATACCCTCAGTAGATGAATCAAGCTCTACAATCCATTCTAGGTTTCCTTGTATAGAGTATTTCTCAAGTAAAGCATCTAAAATGACTGATATCAGGAGATCAACCATTTCATCTCCATTTTTTCCTGCATTGCCTCTCCTATTGAACTCCAGATCAAAATACAAGTGGCATGGTAAACCCTGAAAGTAACAACATCGGATTGTCAGAATCAACAGATGACGATAACATGGCCAAAAGGATTCATGACACATATGGCAAAACTAACTTTATGGATGAAAGAAGATGACCAAAAGAGTGTATTTCAAAGAAGGGTCCTAGACCAAAGTACTCAGTCTCTCACAAAAACGAAAAATTGTATGCAACAAAATATTTGGGCATTTATTGCTTCACTAAAAACTGACAATGAAAATCATTGAAGAGTTTAATACATAAATTCGTGTTACTGGTTTGGTGACATTAATTTGTATCTACATTAAGCATCTTTCTTCCAAAAAGCATCAGAAATAAATCAGGAAGAGGGAATAAATTGCATGGACAGAAAACAATACAACTTGCAGAACTATATCAAAAACTGACTGATTCCATTCAGATAATTTACTATTCTTGCAGTATATATGCTCAATCAATAGAGAAAAATGACAGAAGTAGTCACCTCCTGAATCACTTCATAATGATGGCGAAATTTGGAATCCATATTTTTGTACCTGAAATTAGAACTGTCAGAACAAGCCAATACTTGAAAAGCAAGGACCTCAAACTCTTGTATTAACCATAAATAATTATGAAAAAAAGAGTAAAGATAACCTTCGCCAGAACTCCGTATATGTTGAGACAAGGAACCTTCTTTGTCCATTCAAATGATCTTGATAGCTGAAAACATGAACATGAGCATATCTTTTTGCAAACTGCATTGCTTCATCTTGCCTGGGAAATGTAGCCCACACTTCCTCCCTAGATAAACAACCAATATGAATCAACTCAAAGTAGGAAAGACAATAATGGGTGTTGAATGTAAGATAAATTGACGAGGAAAAACTCACAAGAACGAGGCACATAGCCACATCCAAAGAATGTACCTTGCACTCAAGTCATTTTGTTCAGTAAGATCGTCATGGATTTCATGTAACAATCGCAACAAACGGGATGGCCTCTTTGCTGGTACGCCATGTGGGGATCCATAAAAGACAACCGGAGAGAACTGCTTGCCACTGTTACAGTTCATTGATTTAACTGTCTTTGTTCCAAGCTGAAGGAATAATGATATACATTAGTGAACAACATTAGACATAATTCAGTTAAATCGTGCTTTAAACTAAACAATGAAACGTGACATGTTCAACCAATAGTTATAGCAGAATCGCAGATTGCTATGTCTTTTAGCACTCGTCAAATTTTAACTCAAAAGACTTCAAACATTGATTTTCATCAAGAAAGAGATTACCATGTAGAAGATAACCCATCTATCTAATAAAAAGATAAGGGTTTGCCAAACCCCCCGCTCCCCCCCACCCCCCAAAAAAAGACTCAACGGAGTCTGATTCATTATATATATATATATATATATATATAGAGAGAGAGAGAGAGAGAGAGAGAGGAGAGAAGCTATTAGACATTTATGCCCATAAAAGCCATTCCGGACATGTATTAATCTACATTATTAATATTAATATAGAATCTTTACATTCACCAATTGTCTTCTACATTGGATAATATAAAGTATCTCATAAGATGAGACTACTTTGCCCATAGGTAACATTGTAGGTAAACCATCCAGTTGGTTTTGAACCAAATGCTAAGGAGATATGATCTTCCAGTTCCTTGTAGACCTAGAATTGTTCTAAGTTATTCAGGATACATCTGGACAATGTATTCCTACTAACTTACACATGGTTAGTTTCATAAGATGGAGTGATGAATCTCAAGCACTGAGAGAAGGGTCTCTTGACTGAGATGTGGATATAAGTAATAAGTATTTATATTGTAATTGGATCACATAGTGGATACCCTTAGAAATATACTGTCTACATATTTAGGGTAGTCCATTTGACAGAATGTCCTTAACCTGAGAGGTCGACATCTTCTCTAGTATTTGCTTATATAGCTTTGATGTAGCCAATCGTCAATGTCCAATACACTGAACTAAATACGAGCTCGTTGGGTTATGTACGCTATATTTGAAGAAGTGTGTGCACACTCAACAAGGACTCCACTGCTCTTCATCTAGAGTAATTTATATTGAGTTGATACTTGCCAAACAAGACTTGGAAATCCAGCTGGTATTTATCGATGAAATTGTTTTATCGGAATGATTATTTTCTGAATAAAAGAAAGTAATTATTATAATTCTTTTAATGAACTTCAAATCATATTTGCAAGTCCAGACTAACTAAAGGTAACAAAGAGAAAGAGTTCTCAATATAAGCTAAGGATTACAGATAGTATAAGATATTGTCCCATAAGCTTATAACAATATTAGATGGTGGAAGGACGTGTTTGTAAACAAATTTTGTAATAGAATATACCTGCAAGTAATTCTCTAATTTCTGGGGGTTAGTCATATTGTATTAATGGACATTATTGTGATTAGTGATAGTCCAGGGGCTTAGATAAAATTCTATGATCCTAATGGAATTATACGAAAGTGTTTCCTAACAACAAGGCAATAACCTAAAAGGTGAAGCACTTGGTCTCACAACTGGAAATAAGAGATCCCTTTAGATCCCACACACAAGGACCTTCTTAAAACTTTTAATTTAATTAAGAATTAAATTAATTAATTTCTCTATGTATTTCATTATAAAGTATAGCGAAGCTCTTATAGGTGAAATCACATAAGATGTGATTAACCAAATGGGTAGGTCCCACATGAGATTTTGATAAAGATTAAAGGTTGACCAACAAGGAGTTTAACACTCCAATTATGTGGGGGCCACCTAGGGTGGGATGGCCACTTCTATGCAACATTATCTAATTAGTTACTAATAATGATTGGTTACTAATTAATTGTTTCCTAGAAAAAAAGGAATAATGGAATTAAATGGGACTTCTAATTAGATTAAAAGAGTTTCTATTTTGATTAAATTCTAATTGGATTATGAATTATCATAATAGAATTAAATAGAGAATTCGAACTAGATTAGAATTAGAAAGAGGAATTTTACTTGAGCTACAAGTTAGCAATCAAGGGGTCTATAAATAGACCCATAGTGTGGAACGTCTAAGAGATCAATCAAAAAGGATTCTCTCTTTCTCTCTCTCTCTCCCTCAAAAAGCTCACGCCCCTCTCTCTCTTGCGGTTGTACGGTCACCCCTCTCCCATCTTCTTCCTTTGGGTTGTTTTGATCTTGTTGAAGATCAATAACAAATCTTTCAAGATCAAGATTGTTTCTTTAAGGATCAAGATTGATTCTTTATTGATCAAGAAGAGTTCTTGCAATCAATAAAAGATTATAGAGTTTGATTGGAAGGGCCATTAGCTTCCATTGGAGAAAAGCTTTAAAGGATTAAAGAAGGTTCGTGTCAATCGTGAAGGAGACTTTTCACTTGCGAAGTTTTGTAGGTATTGTTTTATCGAATCGTAAAAAAGACTTTTCATTTGCAAAGTCTTGAAGGTATTTATTGTTTTATCCTTCATTGAATAAAATCAATTAGAAATATAGTCAGATCTATGGGTTTCGAAGTATACCCCCCAAGAACTGTTTTTCTAAAATTAAAAAGAGGCATACTTTCAGAAGCCAGTATCCAAACTATAATTTGCCTTTTGGAACTCTGGCCAAAACACTACCAAAGCTCCAAAGAGGCTTGTTGGTGGTGACTGCATGCACAAACCAGCCGATATGACTGCTACATGCGTGATGCATCCAAGCAGGGCAGACTTGTTGCTCTTAATACGTGTGAAATGCAAGTAATGCAAATGACCTACTTTCTCCAAGCAGAGCTGCATTTCTAATGTATTTTGCTGCCTTTGCCTTGCTGATCCAGGAGATGAAGATGCAGAAAATGCAGAGTTTTCTCCTTGTGTTGAGCTTGCTTTCTTTGATTTGTCTCGGAATATCTTTCTTTCTCTCATTGCAGACTCTGCCATACAACAAAATGATAACTTCTTCTGATCAAAACAAACGAAATATGCAAGTTACAAAGACAAAAATAAAAATGGAGCCGTAACCCGTGCAGTACGACGTGTCATGACACAGAATCACATAATCCACTCAAATTGCAATTCATGATGTTGGAGATCCCAACAGAAAAATGATTGACCCCAATTGTCACTGAAGTTGGTAGCGAATAGTGATAGTCATTATATTTAAATATGGGGGGTTTAATTATAATTAAGGAAATTTCCCTTTTATTAATTAATAAGGATTGAGGAGGGGACATGCTGTAGGATTATCTAAACACGTCCCTCTCTCTTTACTCCTCTATATCTTCTTCTCTACATCATCTTCCCAACCCTAATCCAACCCTGATCTCGGAACAACAAAGAAACTTCATGAAACTTCCCCCCCAACAGTTTAATACTAAGATATACAATAATATTCAGAAATCAAAACTGCAAAGTAATTTGAAATTCGGTAATGCTGGAGAAACCAACAGCAAAAACCTTGCTCTTAATTCTCAATGAGTAATTCATTCCCTGAAACAAAGATCATTCACAAGATTCTCTCAACAAACTCACAAGCACTATTTACTATATCTAGAAGAATCTCAATCTTGCATAATTAGAACGTGATTTAGGCAAGTAATTGTAGTTCAAACAAAGCCTCCTTCTAATTCTTAGAACAGAAAATCTTGGACGCCGCAAAGGCGAAGAACCGATAAAGTTAGGTTGAGTAAGATTGGAGAGCTTACGAGGAGGAGAGACGCCGCACTTGAAACAGTCGAACAGACGATCGACATCGTCCATGGGATCTGAAGACAAAATTTCGCTACTCTCTCAGTCTCTGTTTTTCTCTTTTCTTCCAACGGGCGGGAATTTGATTTTGGAAGAGATGGACCGCCCTAGGTAGTCCAAAATTTACTTTGGGCCCAAATTTAGGTAGGCTCAGCCCGCCCAAACTTCAGACCAAACAATTAGGTAGGGGTGTCACTGGGCCTAATTATTAGTTGGGTTGGGATTGGGGTTGGGCTTGTAGTCTAAAGATCGTGACCTGTTACGGTAGGCTTCTAATCAGACTTGGCCTGACTAACCCAGACCAATTAGGGCCGTTTAGTTTATAGGCAAAATTTTACACATGATTTTTTAGGTGAGCTAATCTGGGTTGGCTCGGTTAGGCCCAATTAATAAGTGAGCCAGCCAGCCGTTTATTAATTGAGCCAAGTCGAGATTGGGATGAGTCTGGCCCATTTAGAGCCCTACAATTAGGGATGTAAATGGGTCGAATTCGGGTGATCCAGTCCAAGTCAGACTTGGCCCAATTAATCGATGGGTGGGGCCTGGCCAGCAACTTATTAATCAGGTCTAATTGGGCCAAGTCATGCTGCCAAAAAAATCATGTGTGAAATTTTGCCCACCAAAAAAAAAAGACTAAACGGCCTAGAACTAAATTTTGCCTATGAACTAAAAAGTCATGTGTAAAAAATCCTTTGTAAGGTTGAGGGTGTTTGTGGTCTGCGTGTGTGTGCATGAGTCTGTGTGTGTGCGCTCTTCCTTCTATTGCCTGTAGCTTCACCTAGTGGTGTTGTTACCTTCAACCAAAAAAAAAAAAAAAATCATTTGTAAAAATCATGTGTAAAACCCAATCCTACTCTTTCATATTTTTCACATTGTGGATGGCCTTATCTGAAGTACATGGGGTCTACAATATAATCTTATTCTACCATATTTCTGACAAGATGAAGAGTCATGAATTCAAATTTTCACTATTTTTTTTGCCCTCACTTTCCTTCTTCTTGTTGTTATAGAATTTTTAATTGTCATGAATTCAATGATTCTGTAACCCTGTGTTCATCTGATCAATTGACATAATTCTCTTTATTTTATCACTTGCACTCATTTATTTTTGGGGAAAATACATTTACATCCCCCCCCCCACCCCCCCGAGGTTTGACGAAAATACACATAGGCCTCCTTAGTTTTCATAAAATACATTAGGCACCCTACTTTTCAAATGATTCTATGTTTGGCTGCTGAGAAAATTAAAAAAAAAAAGTATGGAAAAGAAAAGAAAAAGAAAGGAAATTTTAAAAAAAATAACATAGACAAGATATGAAGTTTAACATATTCTCTTTGCTTTCTTCCCAAATCCAATATTTTTTTTTGAAGGAAATGAAATCCCCACTTTGAAATAAAATTATGGGCTAATTTTCTCTTCCTTTTCTTTTCCACAAAAATTTTCTTTGTAACCAAACACCAGAAAACTCCATTTTCTTTCACTTTTCTTTTCCACAACCTATTTTCTCGGTAACCAAACACAACATAAATGCTTAACCATTATATAAACAATAGGATAATGTAATTAGCATTAAGAAAGCCATATACATACATTTCTCATTGTCTTTTGATCTTTGTTTCAATTTGAGCACGTGAAAACATAACAAGAAAGAATATACTCACGCTTCCACATTTTCTTGAATTTTTTTTGTAAGACCTCAAAAATGGGATTCTCATTATTTTATATAATATGTGAACGGTGTTTGTATACGATGTATTTTGTAAAAAATTGGAAAATTTGTGGGTTTGTCATATTTTACAGGAATTACTTTTTATCCTTAAAACTCAATATTCTTACTCGAGATTTTTATAGCAGGTGTCGGACTGGTCAATGTACCGTCACCAGTAATTTCGTAATTTTCACGTGTAGGATTATTTAGTTAGGAATTGAAGAGTAAAGAAAAGTAGAAAATACCAGAAGTCAAAAGTCAAATGGACATGTGGCCACACACATGTGTGCCATGTGTCCCACTAACCAACAGTAACACTTGTCTTTCAAAAGACAAGTGTCTCACATGTGATTGAAAGAATATAAGTGAAGAGAATACCTCATTTCTATCATTTTAGAGAGAGTGAAAGTGCTGAAAAAATTCTGCAGAGAACGAGAGAGAGAGAGAGAGAGACTTTTCTAGAGAGAGAATGAGTTTTTAGAGAGAGAAGGTGTTCTTGAGAAGGTGGCTCACTACCTCAGCTATTTCCGGCTCTCCGAATTCATTTCCAACGTCATTTTCAACCTCATAAGCTGCTGGAGAGATTTTCTGAAATTCTAGAGAAAGAAAAAGGTGTTCTAGAGAGAGAAGGCAAATCCTAAAGAGAGAAAGCTTGAGGCTCACTACCCTGACTATTTCCAACGCTTGATCTGAATCCAATTCCATCATCGTTTTCATCCTCAGAGGCGTATTTCAGAGCTTAGAGGGTAAGATTTTCTCTTTCCTTTGCTCAATTTCAAGGTTCTTGAATGCATTATCATGTTCTTGGATTTTGATGGATTTGGTGTGTGATTTTGTGAATTGTATAAAATAGGTCTAAGACCCTGTTAAAATAGGGTAGAAATGAGGAATGTTGGGTGAAATGGTTAAAAGGAAAAAAAAAATAGAGGAAAAGCCTTGAATTCGGACTGAGAAAACAGTCTAAATTTTTCGCTCTAGTAAAGTTAATCTCAGCTTTATAAGATTTATTTAATGTGTTTAGATGATATTTAAGGTTAAGGGAGATCCAATGACACTGTATGTATGTTCCTAGGTGTGGTTTATCATAAAGTTTGATTTACAGGAGCGTGTTAATATTTGCTTCATCACTTTGATTTCGAGACGTAGTTAAAGTTTGATCGTTTGATAAGTACACTCTACTAGTTTATTTTGTAGATAGAATTATATATTGATATTCTGATTTCATGACTATTATTAATTGTTATTGAAGCATGATGAGTAATCATGAATAATTATTTGATATTACTTATTTATAAAATTTCTCAAGCATGTTCTATTGTTTATAATTCATGATTGATCATGCATGCATGTCATGATTTAAATTTCAGTTTTAAGAACGCATGTTTATACAAATGTTAACATAAATTTGAAAAGAAACGAAAATGATTTATGAAAGACATGTTTAAATCTATTTTTTTAGGCTTCAAGTTATCAAAACAATGATAAAGCCAGACGTAGGGCTAGTCAACGGAGTTGGGGACCTTGACATTATATCTATATATTATACTATAACGGTCAAGCATGGTCGTTACCAAGTCAAGGCTCTAACTCCCGGCTTCAAGCATGAGGGATGCTGGTTTGCGACGGACTATGATACGGCGGCTAGGCATACCCCAATTTCAAGAGAACAAGAACAGGAACAGGAACAAGCAAATTCGAGCAAGTACGATACCATGATTCACGCAAGACAAGAACGAGAACAATATAACATGTTTTATCAAACATAAGACACGACAAGAACCATGAGTTACAAACATGTTTTAAGTATTTCAGTTCATGCATGCATCACAATTATATTGTTTTACATTCTCATGCATTATATGTCTTGTATAATATCTATTGTCTGCTATTAGTTTGTACTCGTGGAGTATTCCATACTTAGCCGTACATTTTATGTCAGCAGAAATTGGCTTTGATATTTACGGTTCCAGGACATGGATTGAGGAAGATTATGGTGAAGATGAGCAGTCTTTGGAGCCTCAAGTGGAGGCTAGAGAGTTGGATGTCTGGCCTTATGAAGAGGTTGAATGTTAAATAGGAAATTTTGATGTAAAGATTATTTTGTGAGCAAGTATGTTTGCTCTTTACGTTAGGTGCATGTATATAACTTTAGTATGTCTTGGAATAATTCAATTAGGTATATAAAATATTAGCTTCTGCTGTTACATGCCTTGTTAATTACATGATGGTTTGACAGGTCAGGTCAAGTCATAATCCAAAGTACCATAAACTTCTAGGGGGTATTTTGGGGCGTGACATTTTTTATTAGGTACTCTCATTAATTAGTCATTCAATAACAATTGTAAACAAGGAGATTTAAAAATAAAAAAGAAAAGACGGGGGTTGAAGACTTGCCAACAAGCATCAAAGTATTGTAAAGTAATCACAAAAAGCCTAAAAAAATAACAAAATTAAATTTTTTTATAACTCTTATCAATAGACTAAGGTAGTATTTAAGATTACTTAATTTAAGATTGGAGTTAGTTTGATGCTTTATTTCATCAATTAAGCTTGTTCAGGAATATGTTATTTTTGCGTCTGAACGAATCAATTAGTATGCTTAGCAGGTTCCTTTAAGCTTAGAGGTTCATGCTTAATTAAGATAACTGAATAAGCTTTTGTGCTAAGCTACTTCTAACCATCATGTGTATTAAAAATTTATTTAAAAGTTCAACAATTGTATCCTTATAAATATTTAAAATTTCAAGAGACATCATTCTATATTTATAAATTACCTATTCTCAAATCATAAACCAAACAAATTTTGTAATCTTATTTCAAATTCAGGCTTATATTATGAAATAGACTTCACTTTTTTTTTTGTTAAGAGATAAGATATTATTCAAGAAGTGGATAACTAGTTACATAACACCTGGGGAGCCCTTGGAGGAGGAACAACCTAGTGAGGAACAGGAGTCAGTGCAGAAATATTCCTAATACTAATATTTAGTGCTTGATGCGCGGCGTTATGAGCTGCCTCGTTGGCTTGGCGATTGATAAGATGAAACTTCACTTTCCTACCAGATCGACACAAACTCTTGATATCTTCCAGAATGGTGTATATCTCCCAGTGAGGGAGAGGGGATAATCCCACTAAATGATCCAGGATTTCTTTTGAATTTGATTCCAAGACAACTTGGTGCCAGAGATGGTGGGCAGCCATCCTTAAACCTAAGCGAATTGCCTATGCTTCCGCCACTCTGCTGGTTACCCCACTAAGGGGTTTGCCAATCGAAAACAAAAAGATTTCATTCTAATTCCTCGCAATCGCGCCCGCCGCAAGACCTGAAACCAGAGATGCTCCATCAACATTTATCTTCATCCACCTTGGATCTGGGGCTTCCCAACGAATACTCCTTTGGTTGGACTGGGGGGGGGGGGGGGGGGAAGATTAAGGCCCCAGGATATTTCAGAAAAGTGCCAGTATTCGGAAATAATTCTTTCAATTGAGAAGATGATTGGTCTGGGGTCTGAAGGGGCTCCATTGAACATCACGTTATTTCTATTATTCCATATCGCCCAAAGAATGCAACATAGACGCACCGCGAGGGAGCTACAACCCTTATGGAAATCCGGATGTTCTGTCCATCTTATCCACCAGTCTTTGAAGGATAGATACTGCTGATTGGCACTGGTGATTGAGAGAGGGGAGCTGAATCAAATTTTTTTTGAACAAGGACAAGTAAGGAAGAGATGTTCGATGGTCTCCTCCGTCTGGTGGCATAACGGGCAATCCACTGCTAAATTATTTTTTTCCTAAGGTCAGCCGCCACCGCAAGAGCATTACACACACGCCACATGAATAGTTGGATTTTAGGGGGAGCCGGAATTCACCAAAAAATAAACCAATCATGGCCATGGGTTGAGCAGGTCGAAGAACTGGATGAGGCCTTAGAAGACTCCATGATCGAATTGGCAAGATGCGAAGCCGAACTAACTTTGAAGCAACCACTCTTTGTATAATGTCATAGTAATTTATCTGGGACTGAAAACGAGCTTATAGGGATTTTACTGATCTACCGAACTGATTCCACTGCCATGATATTAGATAGCCCTTGAATATCCCAGCTATGATCATTAGTGTTTATAAAGGTGAAAACCGACGGAGTTTGCATATTGGCTCCCTCTAGTATATCTCCATCTCCGATTTTCCACCTCATTGTGCTAAATTATTGCGTCCAGCTAGCAAACTACGCCAACCCCAAGACAGTCTTGCTCCAGACTTTGCCCATAGAAAATTCCCGTTGAGATAATATATAGCCTTCATGGTTTGAGTCCACAGGGTATTCGGATTGGAGAGGAGCCCACCCTTGCTTGGCTAGGAGGCCTAAATTGAGTGCCTGAAGATCCCTAAAGCCCATCCCACCATATTTTGAACTTGTACATAGTTGCTTCCAGCTTACCCAATGGATTTTCCGGCTCGGTTTGTTACTCCACCAGAATTTTGCCGCCACTGAGTTTACTTCATTCGTCCATTTTTTTGGCAATTGGAAACAACTCATAGCATATCCCGGGATAGCTTGAGCTATAGCCTTGATTAGAACACCTCTCCCCGCTTGAGTAAGGGTTGACCCTAAACAATTGAAAACTTAATTATATACCTTTCAACTATGAATCTTTAAGCTATATATATATAGTTAGGCAGTCCAAACGAAATATTACCTAAACCTAGATATATATGTATTAACACCCCGCCCTCTTGCGCCAGTGGTTGGGGTGTGGCCTCCAGATGTGGGAGATCAGGGGATCGAATCCCCTCGGGTATGAGTTGCAAGAACTCCCCTGCCCAATGCTAACTCCTAACCATGTAACCGATTCAGGATTACTAACATAGGTATATGATAACTCCAGCCAAAAAAGAAAAGAAAAAGATATATATGTATTATGTAATAATATATATTAGTACATCAAATTATTATTATTATTAGCGTATATGACTGGACTCGGGTTGGGACAGGTTGACCGAGGCCTCAACCCAAGTCCAACCTAACATTTCCAGTCCAAATCTAGTCCAAAATTTTAAAAGTCCAGTCTTGACAGTCATTGGGCATTAATGGGGTTAGGTTTGTGTTAGATCGTGCTCGCTCAAATTGCACCCCTATGTTTTATATTTTGTTGAGAAATGCCAGCCCCAAACACAAACTTCCAAAAATCTTCGGGGTGTAGCTTAGTGGTAAAGGACGGACCGCAAATCCGAAGGCCTCGAGACGCTCTCCTTAATATCGGATGTATGGGTTGAGGGTTTACTTATAGATCACGTGAAACTAGTCTAAATATGGGTAGATACCCATGTTTGCCAAAAAAAAGAGCACACAAACTTCCAAACATTTATTTTGATATTGACAAGTATCCTTATTTTTCTCTCTTATCTTACAATCCATAGACTCATAAATTTCTTATTTACAAATTTTTGATATTTTGAAGGAGTCACATTAGAATTTCGCAGTTAAGCATGCTTGAACGAGAATAGTACTGGGATGAGTGGCCTCTTGCGAAATCCTCGTATTGCACCCTTCCTTTTTATCAACAACGTGATCCCGCGAGAGTTTGAAAAACAATTGAATTATGGCTTAGTACTCTTCTATTTTGTTTGGTCACTAACGTTGTAATCCTTTTTTCTTTATTTTTTTTGGTATGACAATCTTTTATTCGATGAGAAAGTCAGAACATGTTTTCTTCAACGTTTATTATCGTTTGAATGGAATTGCTTAGGTTTCAACATTCCACGTGTTAAAAGTAACATATGACTAGAATGAAAATCTTCCAGAAAGAAAAATGGAAGACAGTCAGACAAGGGAAACCACCGGGATGCAGGGGCCGATAAAGACGGTCAAATTCTATGTTAAAGAAACAGCTACCCTGATGGTTGACCCAAAATTTTGACCGTCACACACTTCGTTCATACACGAAAGGGCATATGGTTCGGGTTCGGGTTCGTGATATCAAAATGACCGTTGATTTCACGCTTTATCATCATGACCGTTGGTTCACACGTAAAGACATTGAACAAGCACGATTGCCCGTATCCATCGGGACCGTCCAATTGAAAGAACCGTTCATGCATAACTCAGATGACAGTGGCCGTGGTCCGTGGATCAGTACACTGTCTTGGAAAAATGGCAAACTTCATTAAGTGGGTATCAATCCAATTGCCAGTCCACTGATTTGATGATCCAGATCACCAGATTTTAAATGCCGAGTCAATTGTAAGCCTAGGTTATTTCATTCTTCATACTAGGATTAACGTGGATTATGGGCATTATTCATACGGATAATATTTTAGTCAATGGGTACTCCTACACCACACCATGGGCTTGCAAGTGTGGCTAGTGTTCGAGTCTTGGTGTTGCCAGGGTGGAGTCCGGAATTTTTTTTCGGGGGCTAACAATGTGGGTGTGGGGGTTCGGCGCTTCACCCCGAAAAATAATTTTTAATGATCAAGTTCATGGGCTATGGTCAAGATCCGTGGGGCTTCAGTACCTCCACACCTGGCTCCGCCCCTACTCCAAGGTACACCCAACTCATAAAATTAAAGATATCTACTTTTTTTTTTTTTTTCAAAAGTTGAGGGGCAAAGCCCCCCTAGGCCCTATGTGGCTCCGCCCACCTTAACCCTAATTAAATGATTAGTGGCTTTCAAAAATTAAAAAAAATTGGGTACTCCTAAGTTGGAACAGATAATACTATCCTGCTAACCAAGAAGTGCCAAAAAAAAAAAAAAAAAACCCCACAAGTACATATACTCTCAATTCATAACCCTTACACCCCGCCGCTTGCACCAGTGGTGGGGTGTGGTTTCTTTGTTGAGGGCGGTTTGGGGATCCAATCCCCTTGAGTATGAGTTGTAAGAGCTCCAATGCCTTAGCTAACTACTAACAAAATAAAAAATAAAAACTCCCAAATATATATACTCTCAATTCATAACCCTTACAACTCGCTTCTTGCGCTAGTGGTGGGGTGTGGTCTCTCTGTTGAGGGTGGTTTGGGAATCCAATCCCAAGGGTATGAGTTGCAAGAGCTCCAATGCCTAGGCTAACCACTAATCGGATTAACGTAGGTAAATGATATCCAGTAAAAAAATAAAAAATAAAAAATTCATAACCCTATAATTCAAATAATTAAATAACAAGATTAAAGTTGATAAGTCAGGCCAAATCTAATCTTGACCCTTAATTACTTGAATTAAAGGATTAGAATTAGGAGTATATTTGAAAGTACCCATAGACTGATTCATAAGAGATCGAATCACAGCCAATCGCGATTGAACTTGGGGGCAATTCAATCACAGTCATAGGTCAACAAGTGTCCCTATTAATTGTGGTTATGTTTCTTTAACTATTGGGGTTCAACAATTCAACCTTGGTTTTTAAAAAAAAACCTTAGGGTTAAGAAAAGTTAACCCTAGGGTTTTATTTTTTATTAGTTAAAAAAACTATGATTAGATTGTTGAACCTAAAGGATTAGTGAATCTTAACCACGGTTAATAGGGATAAAAAAAAGACACGTGTTGACCTATGGATGTGATTGAACCATCCCCATGTTCAATCGCAATTGGCTGTGATCCGATCTCGAATCGTAATAATTAAGGTTTTGATTAGTCATTCGTGACTTAAACTTCTACTTGTCAGATCATGAAGAAAACTTTTTGACTTGATCTTAAAACCACTCTCGTGAAAAGCCAACTCAACAACTGAGCTAAAGGGACAGGTCACGGAATGGTTGAGATCATCCAATCGACATTTTTTTGGTTATAGTCAAACCAAAGAGATCATTCCCCAATCGAACGGACTATAGCAAGAAGTGTTTGAATACATTTGATTTTGTCAGGCACTCTCCACTATCCGATAGTAGTCTTTACCAGGCTATGCATTACACGGACTGTATCATGTAAAGAGGAGCCCCTAACCATACAATGGAAACTTTCCCTCCAAGTAAAATACTTTGGTAGTGCTAGTTTCGTGCACAGGGAGAGCAATGAGGGGAGACTGAGTGGTAGCAAAATCGAAATTAAAAAGGTAAAGATACTTTTATAGTCAAAGGCTCTTTCCTCCAGTGTGTTTTTTTGAAGATAGAGACTGTTTTATTCGATGGCGACAACCATTTAATGGAGCTGACCTATTGTCTCAGAAATCTCCTTAGTTGGGACCCATTTAATGGTGAACCCTTTGAAGGGTTTATCAAAATTCTCATTTTCAAAGGTCCTTAAGAAGAAATGAAATTATCATGTCATTTCTCCCCACGGCAGAGCCAAGAATTTTCCTGGAATACCTTAAAAAAAAACAAAAAAAATTTCCTAGAATACCCAATAAAAATTCCTGGAATACCCAAAAAAAAAACGAAAAAAATATCTTGGGACCAAAATAAATGTATCAAGAAGATTAATAGATTTTTGGGTATGGGTCTTGGGGTTCGGGGGCTTAGCGATTTTTATTTTTATTTTAATAATGAGTCAATCGTGATCATAAAATTCGTTAAAGTTGCATTCCAATAAAGGTCAACATGTCTCTTTTAAGAGAGTCATTATATAAATAAAAGAAAAATATATAATGGACTACTTTATGTAACTAAATGTCGGTCCTTATTGGTTCTTGCCCTCTTTCTTAACACCTACCATCTATGATTAAGATTCACTCACTCCTAGGGTTCATCCATCCAACCTTGGGTTTTTTAAATAATTATTAACCATAATTTATTTAAGTTTAACTATACTTAAAAGAAGTGTTAAAAGGGACATATGGACCGCATTCGACTATCTAGCCGAATGCGTGGTCCGTTAATCATTGCTTTAAATAAAATTAACCGCTTTTCTAAATAAATTAATTGTAGAGACTCGAATCTAAATTCTCTATTTTTATCTTGTTTACTAAGGGTAGTTAGTCTTTTATCATGTTTTATGCATATGTATTTATATTTAATTGGTGTGGTGTGATCAGGGCTTAATTAAATTTGTAAAGAGAGGGATACATTAACATATCCTTAACTTTAGGAAGCTCTAGTTTTATCACCCTTGATTGGAATCGAGTGCTTTTTGAACTATTAGAAAGATATTGAAACCATCTTTAATGTTCATTTCTATTATATTTCCAGAATTTGAGTCGAGATTAAGTAAAATATTGGATTTCCGAAGTCGGGTCTGTTGAAATTCTAATCTACTGTAATTCAACCAAAACTAGTCAGCTTTAGAGTCCATTTAGGTAATTAAAAACTCGGAATTAAGATTTTTCCATTAGAGACAATTGTTCACCTTTGAATAAAAAGCCTAAAGCAAGTTGAATCGTCAAAATCCGATAAGCGAGTCAAAAGTTATGGTCGAAATACCAAACGAAAAAAATCGGGTCTACTCACTGGAATTTGGACGATCGATCGTCCAAAGCCGACGATCGATCGCCCGAAACCTAGAAAAATGGATAAGTCACTGGAATTTGGACGATCGATCGTCATAACACGACCCAATTTCATTAAAAGACCCGTAAATTGAGGTTTTTAATCATTGAGACTATAAATAGAGGTCATATTTCAAGGTTTTAGAGTATCCTAACAATTTCTAACCTAATTTGACAAAGGAGGAGATGAAACCTAAGGTTTTGATTAAGAAATTTATTAAAGAAGAAGAAGATAGCTTGAAAATTGCAAGGAAAGCTTGAAGATCTTCCTCAAATCTTCTTGAGAACGATTTGAATCAAAGAGAATGATTTCTAAGGTCAATATCCTTTCTAATCTAACCTTAGTAAATGTTTTACATGTTTTAAATAAGAATGTTTATGGATTATCAAGGGTATTGCATGAATATGCAAAGATGAGTAGGTAATAAGCATGAATGAGAGATTTTACTCTTAAAATGAGGGTTTTGCATGTACTATAAGCTCTATTGTGTATGAATGGTCAATATCCTCTCCAATTTAAACCTTGTATTCTTATGTTTATTGATTAAGTATGATAAACGATGAATTTGTATGCGATATTGCATGTTTAAGTAAGGATATAGATGAATTTGTATGTTAGAAGCTTAAATTGGATTTTGAGTTATGTTTTATGAGTTATGGATGTATGAAAATGATGATGGATGGACTAAAATGGTAAATTGATGGATTATGGATGCATGGAGTGTGGTTGAGCTTGAATTGAATGCTCAGGGATTATGTGAATGACTATTGTATGATGAAATAATGAGGAAGAGCAATGTACACATAATTAATACACTTACGGTGTTTGTTCAAATGTTTGAGAGTGTTTTCAATGTTAATATGTTGTTATTAAGAATTGAGAAACTAAGCAAATGAGATATTATGGTTTATCATGCTAAATTATGTGTTATTTATATAACATGAGAGTTTTGCATGTATTATAAATTCTATAGAAATGAACGTGAAATTTTATCTGTAACATGAGAGTTTAATTTGTGATACAAATTCTATTAAGTATGATTCTATTATTATGATGTTCTATGAATGAGGGAATGAGATGTGGTTACTATTTACAAAATTGGTTAAGAAAATCATGAGATCATGATAATGTATTGTTTGCTATGATTATGTAAATTATGCCCTAAACACTCGTATGCTAAATTATGTCATATTTATACTTGTACGGTGATCAATAATCGGATAGGCCAAAGCTTAGAGGAAGTCTTCCATGACAGGAATTCTCTAATTAGGAAGATGTAACCTAGCACAGTTTCTTGGCGGAAGACTAAAGTCTAGGTGATGACCGAGTTTGAATATTAATCACGAATGTTAAATTATGTCTATCTATATCGTATGGTGATTGATATTCGGGTAGGACAAAACTTAGATGAAGGTCTTTCAAATCGGGAATTCTCTAACTATATGGTATGAGACAGTATAGTAGAGTTTTCCTGGTGGGAGATTGGAATCTAAGCGATGATCAATTCGAATGTTAATTGCGACACTTATGCATAAACTCACGTGTATGTTAAGATAAGAGCTTCATAAGTCACACATGTTGACCACAAGCATAAGCATTGCATACGCCTGATAGACTGAATAAGCCAAATGATGGACCTGAATAAGTGCATGATCTGAATAAGCTGCTCAAGGACTCATAAACATCTCATAAGCATGTTGTCTCCTAAGTTTAAGATTATCACAAATACATGAGTCAAGGTGATGATATGAACATTGAACTTATCATGCGTTGTCAGAACTTATCATGTGTTGTCGATCTTCTTATGCATTGTCGATTTTATCATGCGTTGTTGGATAAAAATATTGAATTATGAACACTAAACTTATCATGCGTTGTCGATCTTCTCATGTGTTGTCGGATAAGAATATTGAATTATAAATACTGAGCTTATTATACATTGTCGATCTGATCATGCGTTGTTGATCTTATCATGCGTTGTCAGAACTTATCATGCGTTGTCAGATATTGAAACTGAATTACAAGTACTGAAACATGAATATGGAACTTATCGTGCGTTGACTGACATTGACACTGAATTGCAAGTACTGAATCATGAACACGAAATTACAAGGGCAATGAAACACGTCATAATATGTTCGCATATTTTCCGCACTCTGATTATGCAAATGTCATATGAACCTGTCATTGATTATGCTATATGAAACTGTTATAAATTATGCAAATGTCATATGAATCTGTCATTGATTATGCTATATGAACCTATCATGGACTATGCAAATGTCATATGAACCTGTTATTGATTATGTTATATGAACCTATCATGGATTATACAAACGTCATATGAACATGTTATTGATTTTGTAATTGTTTCATGAATTTAATATTGGTTATGAGTATGAGTTATTGTAAGTTAGTCTGGATATTCACTGAACGTTGTCAATGCTCAGTCGACTTGTTATTGTTGGCAGGTTTAGAGCGAGTTGAGTGTTAAACCATGGGTGAGGATTTCTACGTCATGATAGAAAAAGAAGGTGAGCCTCCGGTTGAGGAAGCTCGAAAGTTGGTTAGGTAGACACTTTCTTAGACATTGTTTTACATTTTGAAAAAGATTGTAATAAACTTATGTGTTTCAGGATGTTGCTTAGACCGTCTTACTTTTGTTGGTGGATTAGACTATCCCGTATGGTGGGTTATGTTGGACAGATTGCATTTGTACAGGATGATTTGAGTTTTATATATCGAATTTTATTATTTTAATTTTTGGAGACTCGATTTTTAGTATTGCCTTCGATGGAGTTAAGTAGGTTCAAGCAGTGTAACAGGCCTAAAGTTCCATTATGACCAAGTTGGGGTTTTGGGGCGTTACATTAATTCTATTTTTAATTTTATATTATAATATAAAAAATATAAATTTTTGAAAGGACCAAACTTTCCACGTAGTCAACTGACTAAAGTTATTTTGGGGGCATTATATATAAATAATAGTAAGAATGTATTTTCAATTTTTTATAATATTATATAATAATAAACAAAATCCTTATTTTCTAAAGGATTCTCCATGCGTGCTGGTGGGGGGGAGTCCACCAACATTAATGGGGATCCAACACGTACCCTGTGCACTTGACCAACCTTCTCATTTTCAAACTTAATTTATTTTGACGAGAAATAAAAATTCTAGGTGGGCATACTATTGATTGTTTTAATAAAAAATTCAGAAGAAGAGATTAAGTATGACCAAGAGTTCCAATTGACGAAATAACCGGAGCAATCAAAAAAACCCTTTGATAGAGATATTTTGGAAATTATAGAAGAAAAATTAGTTAACAGAAATACCATTATGTTATATTTGTAATTACCAAATTAGTCCTTCTATGAAGATCTCCAGTTATCTCTTTAACAGGGAACTATGGCGTCTGTGTTCTACACTGTAGCTAGGGTGTTTTATCCTTATCAAACAATTTTTTTTGTAAAAAGGTATTTTATAGTGTTTCCAAACGCCCCTTTAATCTCTTCAAAAGAAAAGATTTTCCTAACACGTCTCCTTAATTTTTATTTAAAAAATTTGCTACCACAGATGCTGTGGCTAATCTACACTCTCTCTTTACCTCGTTCTAGTTGTGACTAACAGCGGTAAAGAAGTCCAAAGCTGACTGCCTACCTGATAAATGAGTCTGCGCCAAATTAAAACACCTCTGAAAGGTTTTCAAAAGGAGGTAGATCTGGTGATCTTTCATGGCAACTTCTTTTAGTACAAAATTTTCTCATTCGAAGAAGAAAATCTAACTAGACAAGCTGGCATAGGCATCAGTAATATTCACAAACGAATTAAAACCCAGGAATTTTACTTCTTTCTCTCCCTCACGTGCTTTTGCTTTTTTCATGACTGCAAACGAATGCAATTACGATTGACTGACCAAAGCAAATTTGACTTACTCTTTGCATTAATGGGTTTGGTTGATAATTGTCTGGAATTTTTGAAGTTTGAAAATTTGTCTCTCCTACTACTTTCACTCTATAAATTCCTCCATAACTCTATCTCTCCCTCACAGCATTGTTTTTTATTCCTACTCCATTACTGATCACTAAGAGTTTTTGGATTTTAAAAAGTATAATGGGGTTCACTTCGAGCAATCAACACCTCTTGTCTAAGATAGCAACTAGCCTTGGACATGGCGAGGACTCTCCTTATTTTGATGGATGGAAGGCGTACGATAAAGATCCTTTTAATCTTACCCAGAATCCCAATGGAGTTATCCAGATGGGTCTTGCAGAAAATCCGGTACTACAAACTCAGTTCTTCTTTCAAATGATATTGATCTAAAATGGCATGAACTAGCAGTTGAATAACTTCTTGTTGTTATCTATGTTTGTAGCTTTGCTTTGACTTGATTCAAGAGTGGATTAAGAAAAACCCAAAAGCTTCGATTTGCACTGCCGAAGGAGTTGATGAATTCAAGGATATTGCCATCTTTCAAGATTATCATGGCTTACCAGAATTCAGAAATGTATGGAAGACCAACCCTTCTCTTTCTATATATGCATTGCAATATTACTGTGTGTTCATCATCTTAATCATCATTATCATGGTTAATCTGCAGGCGGTGGCGAAGTTTATGGGGAGAGCGAGAGGAGGGAGGGTTACATTCGACCCGGATCGCATAGTTATGAGTGGTGGAGCCACTGGTGCTAACGAGTTGATCGCTTTTTGCTTGGCGGACCCTGGTGATGCTTTCCTGGTCCCCTCACCTTACTATCCAGCGTATGATTCCTTTCTTTTTTCCCATGGTATTATGGCTTTGTGGAAATTAAAAGGATAGAGAGATGTATGACTCATGGCTAGCCCCACTCTCCTCTTAGTGCACCCAGACAAAGATTTTATGGTGGGGACTCCAATTGCGACACAAATCTTTCTTCTTACCCAAAATATTAATGAGAGGGTGCAATAGGAGAAGAGTGGGGCTAGCGGTCCCCTAAATCATATCGGGTTGAGCTAATTCCCTTACCGGCCCCTCCTTGTCTTTTCAACGAGGAATCCAAGCCCATCCTTCAAGTAGACCGGGTAAACCCTGTGCGCATGCCCATAGCAGAGCGAGTAAAACCTTAGGGATGGCAAGCCTAAGGCCCATGAGAACCATTGATCCTTGTGCGGGTAGCCCCAAGGGGATGGCAAGAGTCGGACTCAGGACCTCCGCTTCCTAAGGTGTGATGCCAACTTAGCTATCCTTGAGGTTCAATAATTTATTTAAGCTAATTAAAGAGAGTCTAACAGTAGATTAGTGATCACATAAAGGGGTGGCAATTTCCGATCCGCCACGGGCTAGGAATGGGGCTTTAGACCCTTGTTCAATGGCTTCATCTCCATCCATATTTCTTATATCTAGCTACTTCCCAATCTCTTAGCTAACCTTAGGAAATGAATTGATGACTTGTGAATTTTTTTTTCCAACATACGCACACAACACACAAACACACACACCCACGCACCATACATAAGGAATCACCTCACGACTCACCTCATAAATGGGTACCGACTGTAACTTGTGAAGCTCTTGTTACTCCTATTTCTCGCAATTAATCAGTTTGACTCAAGAGATTTGGCACTGTATTGCAGATTTGACCGAGACTTGAGATGGAGAACAGGAGTGCAACTAGTCCCAGTTCCTTGCCATAGCTCAAACGATTTCAAGATCACCAAAGCTGCACTAGAAACCGCTTACGAGAAAGCCCAAGAATCCAACATCAAAGTAAAGGGGTTGATCATAACAAACCCATCAAACCCATTAGGCACCATCTTAGATAGAGAGACATTAAGAACCCTGGTAAGCTTCATAAACGAAAAGAACATCCACCTAATCTGTGACGAAATATATGCAGCAACTGTCTTCACCGAGCCCAATTTCGTTAGCATAGCCGAGATATTATCAGAAGACATAGCTTGCAATCGCGATCTTATCCACATTGTGTATAGCCTCTCCAAGGATATGGGGTTGCCGGGGTTTCGGGTTGGTATAGTTTACTCATATAACGATGAAGTAGTGAACTGCGGCCGCAAAATGTCGAGCTATGGACTAGTCTCAACACAGACCCAACACCTAATTGCATCAATGCTGTTAGATGAAGAATTCACTGAGAGTTTCATCACTGAGAGTGCAAAAAGGCTAGCAACAAGGCATGGGGTTTTCACAAGGGGTCTTGCTAAAGTGAACATAGATTGTTTGAATAGTAATGCTGGTCTCTTTTGTTGGATGGATTTGCGTCGCCTCCTTAAAGAGTCGACCGTTGAAGCGGAGTTAGCTTTGTGGCGTCTAATAATACACGAGGTTAAGCTTAATGTTTCGCCTGGTTCTTCATTTCATTGCTCAGAGCCTGGTTGGTTTAGGGTTTGTTTTGCAAATATGGATGAGGAGACCATGGAAGTGGCTCTACAGAGAATTCATACATTTGTTCATCAGAAGGAGACAGTAGTGCCAGCAAAGAATAAAAAACTTTGGCGAAGCAATCTTCGATCACTAAGCTTCTCCTCTCGACGGTTGGGGTTGGACGAGGTCGTCTTGATGTCGCCTCACTCGCCGATTCCTCACTCGCCTCTTTTACGTGCCAAGACTTAGTAGCACAGAGTCTCTCTTTGTCGCCACCACCACCATTAATTAGAGATCAGCGGCAGCCAGCAGCCAATTTGGTGGAAAAACTGTTATTATGTATGTACTATTAGGGAAATATTATGTTGGGAAATTAATGATTTAATACCTATGAGATACACAACATCTCATAGACAACATTGGATTAGCATTAATCAATGATTTGATTAGATTAAGTTTCTATCTTGAGGTGAATGTAATATCTTTATAAACCCTAGTTGGGTCTCTTTGTAATCATCTTGAGAATTCAATAAATTAGTTTCTCTTCATGGTTTCAGAGTGGGCGATCCGTCGCCTATGTTGAATTTTTTTTTTTTATTCCGCTTTTCCAGCGGGTGGTGCCGCCACCACCCGCTGGGTGTGAAACCTATGATTTTTATTTTTTGTTTTAAATAAAAATCCTATTATCATCTTCTATACATTTACAATCCTCAGTTCTCATACTCATACTCATGATCTTTTTTTTTTTCATTATTGAAGACCTCTCTAACGAGAGTTTTTCTTTAAATCGTGGGTCATATTTCATGTGCTTTGGGAGAAGACCATGACAGCTTGATCTAGTTGGCCACCGGCTCCGACAGACTCAAGAATGAGCGGAATGTAACAAAAATGGACTTCATAGACTGGTGGTGACCACCAAGAATAGACCTATTTTTCGACAAATTATCTAAGAAGATGAGGGGTGAGGAGTACTCGACTTGTGACAAACACATGAAGATCTCGATCTTCATGTGTTTGAGGGGAAGTATTAGGGAAATATTATGTTAGAAAATTAATGATGTAATAACAATGAGATACACAAGATCTCATATACAATATTGGATTAGCATCAATTAAGGATTTGATTAGATTAGGTTTCTATCTTGAGGTCAATGTAATCTCTATATAAACCCTAGTTGGGTCTCTTTGTAATCATCTTGAGAATTCAATAAATCAGTTTCTCTTCATGTACTCCATTGCATCATTCATTATTGTAATCAAAGAATCAGATTAGCATAAATTAGGATTATATTGTTCATGATTGAATAAGAACTTAGAACTCTTGTATTAGATCTATCTAAAGCTTTGAACAAGTTATTGTAAATCAACTTGGGCCTCATTTGAGTCAAATTATTAGTTATAATTAATTATAAGCGATTATATTGGGCATTTAAAAAAAATGTATTTTGGTTATTTTGAAAAAATAAAAATATAATTTAGAAAATTTCTCTCGTTAGATTAAAGGGGTTGTAAGCTACTTTTAAAAGTGCATAATCAATTATGCTCCTCCAAATCACTCATGCAAGATTATGAAATCACTGATTATTTACATAATCAATTATTACGTAATTTCTTATGACGGTCGGACTAAATGATATTTTCCTTTTATAATTCCGGCATAAACATTTATAAGTGATTAAATTGATTCTGATAATCCGAACCAAACGATCCCATTGTATCCTATAGTAACACATGTCTTTCCCATAAAGAAAGTGAGTTTATAAGAAAGTGAAGCTAGCATTGCCTAGTGAGTTATTGTAAATCATCCGATTAATCTCATATATATATACTAGCGGGTGGCACGTGCGATGCACGTGAGAGCGAGGGGAAGGAGCTAACCACAGTTAATAAGAGTTAAAAGGGACATGTGTTAACCCGTGGGTGTGATTGAACTCTCCCTGAGTTCAATCGCTATTGACGGTGATTCTATTCTTTAAATAGATAGATGAGGGTTGTTTGGGAATTAAAGTAAAACATAAATTAAAGTTTGGTTTTATATAAGGGTAGTTTAGGAATTTCAGAAAATTCAGGCTATGCCTGCCTCTTCCATTATAATATACTAGCGGGTGGCACGTGCGATACACATAAGAGCGAGGGGAAGGAGTTAACCACATATGGGATGGGATTTCGTCAACCCTCTCCAGACTAAAACCGTTTAGCCTCCGTCCTAAAGGTCAAGACGTCTCTTTTGACACTCCTTCATTGTGAGAGGCACTGATCCTAAGAGTTCACCCATATAACCTTAATTTTTAGAAAAAATATTTTAAAAATATTAAGGTTAAAAGGATAGTTTAAGAGGCTCTTAGTTATATGATTGAGCCAGACTATGGCAAGGCTAGACTAAATCCGATCCCTAATATTTGAATCCTCCAATTGTGACAGCGGAACTATGTATTTTTTTTTATTTATTACTAGCGGGTGGCACGTGCGATGCACATGAAAGCAAGGGGAATGAGTTAACCACAATTAATAGGAGTTAAAAGGGACACGTGTTAACTTGCGGGTGCGATTGAACTCTCCCCGAGTTCAATTGCGATTGACTGTGATTCTATTATTTAAATAGATAGATGAGGGTAGTTTGGGAATTAAAGTAAAGCATTAAATTAAAGTTTTGTTTTATATAAGAGTAGTTTAGGAATTTCAAAAACTTACGCCTATCTTTCCCAATAAAATAGTAAAGACAATGAAGATATATATATATATATATATATATATATATATATATATATATATATATATATATTATGGGAAAATCTAGAGTTCACGCATTGAGTGAACTCTTTACAAGTCACGCAAGAGTAAAAGTGATGGTGTTTTTGTAATTAAAACCAACCATGGTGACTGTATTGTAATTATGAAAGAATTTTTTTTTAAGAAAGTGGCCACCAGATCACACTGTTATTACAGGTATGCCATCCAATTACAACCGGCATCACCTTTTCCTGATTCACACACCAAAGGTGGCCCACTAATTGAATGGTCCGGATCGACGAGTTATCAAAGGACACGATCGTCTTTCAGTGAAAGATACAAAACCTCAGAAATTTGATTGAAAAAAGGTGCCAAATCATCTCCAGTGATAACCGGATGTGACACATCCGGTTATCACCCCTAGAGGTCGCCACGTGTCTCCTTTGACACCCCTTAACCGTGGGTAAGGTTCACCCACCCCTAGGTTCACCGAGGCCAAAGGTTTCGGCCGACCAGCCGTATCGAAGAAAAGAAAACAAAATGATGAAGACATTACTAACACAACCAGCGGCCGTGATGGCGACGATGAGGATGACGACAAGATCCCGTCAGTTGTGTTCGATAGAATGATTGCTCGGAGACTGTTTTACGTCGGTGTTCCTATGGTCACCATAGTCACCAAGTACGGGTACGGGTATTAAACGTCAATGATACGTTCGGGAAGTACGGGTTTTAAACGGTAAAACACGGGGAGTTAAAAATAATAATAAATAATTATATATATATATATTCATTTAACTCATAATTTAAGCTTACACAGTTGCAAAACGAAGGTAACCACACAAGATTTAAACCACACAGATGCAAATGATAAGGAGGAATACCCCTCCCCAATATGTATATAAACTGATTAACTCATATATCCCTAGACATGAAGCTCCCAAAAGCATCACAAGATGGTTTACGAGTTAAAAGAATTTTGCGTATGAAAAATGGGTGACTCTTGGGTAGAATCGAAGCTAGTCTCTTCTAGTCCTAGCTAAGGAGATAAACTAGACATTGAAGAGGAATAATCCAAGAGAGAGAGAGAGAGAGAGACTTATCATTGCCGGAGAGAGGTTCCACCGGAGAGCAGCCGAGTGCGAGACGAGAGAGCTGAGACTTGAGACTAGAACGAGAGACGAGGTATTTACGTTTTGCCCTAACACATCGTCTCGTAACTCGTAAAACACGTTTCAACCTTCTTTTTTTGGTTAAAAAAAGTTTTAAACGCGTATAAAACGGAGTACGCGTTTAAAACGCGTTTAAAACGTATTTTAAAGTTTAAAACGGCAAACAAGTTTAAAACGGAGTTTAAAACGGTGACCCCCTTCAAAAGTTTTAAACGCGTTTTAAACGCGTTTTAAACGGGTACTTTGTGACTATGATGGTCACTGGTGTGGCATTGCTACAGTTATTTAGCATATTGAAGGATCAACATGTGTGGGATGTACCTCTTTGGCTTCCTTTCTTAACGACGCTAATTGCGTTCGGGAGTTCGGCACTTGGAATTGCTTATGGTACTCTATCTACAAGTTTAGATCCAGAAAAGGAGGGTTCAGTTCTAGGGTGGGAAGAAACTCAACAGAATTGGCCTGAATTATGGAAAGAGGAGAATGAGAGAGAGAGATGATCAATCTTTCTTTTATTACTGTTATTGTGTTATTTCTCACAACTTCATACATGTAATACTGTTGTAGATGGAAGTTACATTGTGGTTTATTATTATGTTATCCTCTTATGCCAGTTGTAGGGGTTGCAAATTCCACCCTGAAACTGCCCCATTTGTGTGTAGAACAGAGGCAGAGTAGTCAATTTACCTTGTTATCGCCAGTCGGCTATGTGGGCAGATCCTCACCCTGAATGTGATCCAATGGCTGATCAGTCTGCAGTTTACGACGTGTGGCCACGATGTGGGCGGGAAACCAAAAGTTGCAAGGCAGCGTTTTGAGTGGGCTTTAACGCTGCTCCGTTAACTCACCCCAAAGAGTAAAACACTCTCGTCTAAGCCAGAAAAGGGAAGAGAAGAAATTGGGGGGAAAACTCTCGTTGATGTCGAAGAAGAAGATCTCTGGTTAAGAAATAGTCCCATTGCTACTTTCCGGCACTCGGATCCGTCGTTCCGCAGGAAATCGTCGTGCTCCTTAGCAGGATTCATCTGCTCTTGAATTGTTGCAGAGATCCGTTGCCGCCGTAAGAAAAAAGGTATGATTTTCAGATCTAGATCTGTTTATTCTTTCAATTTTTTATTTATGCATGAAGATGCCATTTACATGGTTTATACAGTTTAAATATAATCTGAGTTTATTAAATTATTAGATATTACTGCTTTGGTTCGAGAATCGATTGAATCTATTCTTTGCTTATTTTCATTTTTTTTACTTTTATATAGGTTCAGGATATAATTTACAATTTTGGCCTATATTTTATATATTTGGTGGTTGAACTGATTTCATCTTCTCTGCAAGATTCCTATTTGCAATTGAAAAAAAAAAAAAAGGAAAAGTAGAAAAGACAGCACATACACAACTTTTTGGGTATACTAGTAGACCCGGCACGTGCCTTGCACGTGCAGGGTTGTGTAAAATGGAGAAACAAAACGAAATCCAAAATAATTATGTAAACTAATCATCTATCGCACTGAATTCAACCACTAATATAACAAATTTTTTTTTAAAAAAAATCAAATTAAAAGTCATTTATGCTCCAGTAGCTATAATTCTACAATTCTAAAAATGAACATCAAAGAAAGTCATTTATGCTCCAGATGCTACAAAGATGTTGACATATTAGAGTTTCGATTTTTTTTAAGTCTCACTGGCACATATGGAAAGCAAAGTAGGTGATCCAATGTAACTTGGACATGACCATATGTCTAGATATTGGGCATAGGTAGGGAGTGTCAGTAACAGTGTAACACTGACTCAGGAAAATCAAATACCCCTAAGAATCCATAGAGTTTATTGCATATATGTTGCAAACATGGAAATAACATATCTAGTTTAGCTGATATGATTCAAATTTGTGCAAAGAATATAAAAAAATGATAACAGTATATTCAAAAAATTTAGAGCACTGATTGTTTTATAAGGGTGTCCAAACAGTTTAGGGGCTTGATTATTGGAAAGATTACTGGTTGTGGTACAAGTGCAAACTTACAGGGGCAAGCAGCAGACATAGCTGAGTATTTGGCGGGATCGAGGAGCTGTTGAGGCGTTGGGGGGGTGAGAAGTAAGGATAAGGAATGGAGGAAGAGGAAGAGGAGTCAGGTGGGGGGGGGGGGGTTGCTACAGAACAACTGCTTAACGAGAGAAGGGCAGGTTATTCGACAGCTGCAAATGGGGCCCACCAGAATCGCAGGTGTCCATAGGAGAGATAGAGGAACATAATATATTAGTTTTCATTACATGGTGTCATAGATTAAGCAGCTGCTGGAGAGTTCTATGCAGCTGCAACAGGTGATTATAGAAGGATAAGATTGAGTAAGAAAAAAAAATTTGGAGACGTGAGAAAATAAACATTGTAAGTGGGGCCCACAGAAGAATGAAAAAACAAAACCAAAGGACTAAGTAGACAAAAGATGGCTATAGGTCCTTGTAAGAGCATTACATATTGTCGAAGGAAGACATAGGGGGCAAAAATGACCAAACGATTGTTCGGCAGCTGCTATACAAGAGCAGCTTAACTGCCTCTTTTATTAGAGGGTATAGAAACATGGTTTATCAATCAGGGGAGAATTATTGAATAATTAAGATTTTTCTCAGTGTTTCTCTAATTCCTGCAATGCATGCTATGGTTATGGCTGAAAAAATCATTTTTTGGGTAGATTTCAGGTGATTTTGCAGTTGAAAGGAAGGTGTTGGTAGATTTCAAGTCCCAAAAGTTGGTTTTAGGTGAGAAGTGTGGTTGAGAGGCATTTGTTTGTGAAATATTCTGCCGTAAATTTCTTGGATGAGTAAGAGAAGCCTATTTTAAAGGCTTGAACAGAGCGTATTTTGGGTGCCTTTGACATTGGTTCCTCTTGATGGAGAGAAAAGGGAAAGTGGGTATAATAATATCATGTGATTACAGTTGAGAAATCTATAAGGAACTCGTGATAAATTAAAGGGCTTACAAGGATTGAAAGGTGGTCTTTGATCATAGAATTGAACCAACATCTCAGAAGACTATTCAGAGAGTTGTTTCCCAAAAAGCTCTGTAGATGGGTAGTGTAGAGATCCGAACTTTATTTCATTCTTTTAATAGAATTAATAAGGGTAGTTTAATCTTTTGCTATGTTTTTATGCATATTTAATTATATTTAAGTGGTGTAGTGTGGTCTAAATGGTTTAAGTGTTAATAGTGAAAAATCGGAGCTGACGATCGATCATAAGTGAGCTGACGATCGATCGCCCAGAACCTAAAACCTAAGTAAGCTACTGTTTTGTGCGACGATCGATCGCACTAACGTGACAATTGATCATCATGAACCAAAAAAACTAGGTAAGCTTCTGTTTCTTTGACGATCGATCGCAGCAGATGCGACGATCGATCGCAGCAGATGCGACGATCGATCGCTAGGTGAGCGACGATCGACCGCAACTCGCGAATCAAGTTTCTAAAAGATTTACGGAAATAAGGGTTTTAAACCCTTAGCCTATAAATAACACTTTTAATTCAAGTGTTTCAGACTCTAAAGGATTTCTAACCTAATTTGGGAGAGATTTGGGAAAAAACCTAAGGTTTCAAGAAGATTTAGCTTAAAGAAGAAGAGTTTTGCTTGAAGGAAAAGAAGATTAGCTTGGAGATCAACCCCAAAGCTTGAAGGAGTTTCATCTAATGATTTGGATCCAAGAGAAGGATCCCTATGGTCGATATCCTTTCTAATTCAATCATAGTAATGTTTTTATATGCTAAATAAGGATTTCAACCCCAAAGCTTGAAGGAGCTTCATCTAGCGATTTGGATCCAAATGAAGGATCCTTAAGGTCGATAAGCTTTCTAATTCAACCCTAATAATGTTTTTATATGTTAAATAAGGATAAGTATGGATTATCAAGAGATTTACATGAATATGCATGAATTAAGGAATTAAAATATGAATTGAGATTGAAATCATATCTGGTCTAACTCTTGTATTATTATGATTATTGATTTAGTATGATAAATGATGAATTAGTAAAAGAATTGCATGTTTTAAAAAAGATATGGATGGATTCTTATGTTAGTTGCTTAAATTGAATTGTGGATTATGTTATGGACTATGGATGTATGAAAATGATGGTGGATGGGGTATAATGGAGAATGGATGAATTATGAAAGTGTGGATTAGTGTTGGGTTTGGAATGGATGAATGTGGGTTATGTATGAGTATTGATATGGTTTTGGAAATGTGAAAAGACATTGTATACATAACTAACAAATGATAGGTGTTTGTTGAAATGTCTAGTAACATTAAATATGAAATTGATGATATTGAAAGGCTTATACGAGCACGATAAGATATGCTATGATGAATTATGTCTAATAATGAAGTTAGAAATGTTAGCATGAGCATGACAAGATAAGAAGTATGTTATCATAAATTATGTTTGTGAGCACGGGTTTCGGGTACCCTAAAAAAAATTTCACGAGTTTAGAGTCGTCACCTATTCATTCAAAAAGGATAAGTTTCTGGGATTTGGATAAGGTCTTGGTCTGTGATTGAGATTAGGGTAAGATGTTCGGTTAAGTCCGGGAAAGGTGTTAGGCACCCCGAGACTTCCATTTTACAATGGTTCCTTACTCCCTAGGTTTAAGCCAATTAATGTCAAAGTTTGTCAAAATGGCTAAGTGTTTCAAGTAAAACTAATCTAAGAAAGAAAAGCTAACTAGGATCGATGCCTACGTATTTACAAGGGGATGAGATAAGACCGAGCGTAATTCTGGCACATGAGCCCGTGCCAAGGTTAGGGGTGTGTGTGTGTGCACCAAGGGTGGTTAACAAACTAGTCCGGTAGACTAGGGTTTGGTTGACCGAGGTTAGTCAAGTGCATGGTTTAAGCCCGGTAGGCTTAGGGTTAGTCCAGTAGACTAGGGTTTGGGCTTAGTAGGCCAAGAGAGAAGCCCGGTAGGTTAAGACAAAGTTTGACCAATATTAGGGTTGCTAACCGGGGTTAGGTCAAACTAACCATGGTTAGTTTTGCTAACCACAGCTAAAGAGGTATGGTCAAGCCTGACAGGCTGAGGTTGGGCCCGGTAGGCCAAGGGTGAGCCCGGTAAGCTGAGGGATTAGGCCCAGTAGGCCAAAGCGGATTTAACCGAGGTTAAGGTTGTTAATCGGAGTTAAATGAGAGTTAACCATGGTTAAGGCTGCTAATCAAGGTAAAAAAGTCCAGAAACTGTTTTTTTGGTCTTTTTGAATTTTTTGAATGTTTTTAGGATTTTTCCAGATTTTTTCAGTGGTTAAAGATTGCTTAACCATTGTTAAGGGAGTATGTCACTATGGTTAGGGCTACTAACCATGGTTAAATAGTTGAAAGAGACAATTTTTGGGTACTTCAGAATATCTGATTTTTTGAGTATTTTCCCAGAATTTTATGGGTTAAAGGTTGTTTAAATGGTTAAATGTTAACCAATTGTGAATTTAACCATGGTTAAGGGGCCAGAAGGGTGTAGGTGGGCTCAGGGAGCATGATAGGGCCTAGACTGGCTTCCTACCTAGTCTGGACCCTGAGCAAAACCCAAGGATTAAAAAAATCAGAAATAGAGGTAATATGATTACCTCCATTTCGTAATAATTTTAACCTTAGTTTGCGAACTTGTAACTTGGGTTAGGTGTTAATCCCAGGGGTCTTGAGACCACAAGGGTGAAGGATGAAGTGCAAGGAAGACCCTGGGCCTTTGGTGGGCCCAGGAGAAGGTCAGGTATGGGCCCTACAGAGGTCCAAAGGTGCACTGTTTGGCAGTTTGAAATGGTTGTAGATAGTTTACCACCATTAACTAAGCTGAGCTTTGAGGGCAATTTAACCAGGGTTAGACTACTGGGTAAGGTTTGGGATGACTATAAGAGATAGCCAAGGGTCAAAGGGGTCTAACCATGGCCCTGGAATGGACCAGGGCCTAACCTAACTATGGTTAAGAGGCTACTAAAGGAAGACCCTAGGAATGACGGTAATTATTCTACTGCCATTCCTGGTTTTCACTAGAAACCGATTTTCTCCTACTGGGGTCTGCACCAGTGGACTTCTAGGGGACTGAGGGTACCCTAGAGCTTGAGGGGAGATGCTATGCACATATAGGGGGCTGTACCCGAGATCAAACAACCTCAAGGAGTCCCCTATGCTTACGGGAAGCCATAGAGGGTCCTATCCTTGGTTTGCAGTGTATGACAATGAAAGAAATACTGTATGGGACCCCTGCAATGGGACCAGGTGTCCCTTACAAAGCTTTAGCAATGAATAAGAAAGAGAGAGAGGAGTATACCCCATTGGCGGACTGTACTACGGCTGTGAAGGGTGGTGGAAGGTGGCCGATGGTGGAGACAGACCAAAGACGGCCTAGGGGAGCTTCTGGAAAGTTTGGGGATTATCTTAAGTGGAAGGCTAGTGACTGGAAGGCTGGTGTATGAGCTACCCGTTAGATAGGGGTTTGAGGTAAGTGTTTAGGAGTGGGTTCAACTGTGGATGAGGGGAGTTTAAATAGGGGTGAATGGAGAGGCCTGAGGGTGTTCTGGGCATTACCGGAGGTGTGAGGGACCAACTAGAGAGGACCCAGTGTGGCCAGGAGGGAGCCTAATACGAAATTGCAGAAGATCAGGTAATGGCAGTAATCTAATTACCGCCATTAGCAAACTAGACAAAATGGGTAATGACGGTAATTAGTTTACCGCCATTTAGAATTTTTCCAAATTGGGCTTAGCCCTCACATATGCGGGCCGAAAGCACTCTGCAAATACCCTTTTTAGGGAATAGCGGTAATGTAATTATCATCATTCTCAAAATTTGAATTTTTTAGGTGGGCCTTACACCAACTGTCTAAATGCTTTGTGGGCCCCTGTTTGGGCCCACTAGGTGATTTGGCTACGGTTTTAGGGATTTTGGGCCTGAAATAGGCTTTAGGTGGACCCTAGGGTTTACCCAGGGTTTAACCCTGGTTTACCTAGGGTTAGTCTAGGGTTTAGGGTATTACCTATGTTTAACTAGGGTTTTAGGATATTACCTAGGTTTGACTAGGGTTTTAGGGTTTAGGAGCTTGCTAATGGGCCTTGAGCCCGTAGGGATTTGATCTAGGGTCTTAGGTTTAGAGTTTACTTAGGGTTAGGCCTAGGGTTTAGGGTTTCACGTAGGGTTAGTATAGGGTTTGAATTAGGGTTTGATTAGGGTTTGCATCAGGGTCTGGATTAGGGTTTACCTAGGGCTGTTAGGGTTTTAGGTTTAGGGTTTATCTAGGGTTATTAGGGTTTACCTAAGGTTTAGCTGGGGATAACCATGGTTAATGAAGAGATGTAAAAATTAGGTGCTTATAGCTGCCCCTCTTTGCCGGAGAGTGCCAAATTTGCAATTGAATAACAAAGACTGGAATCATCTTATTTTTACACCAAGATTGAATTTTGAGAGATGATAATATGCATGTATGCTGTGCGAGTGATGCAATGAGTGATGTACCTCCCTATAGTTGCTGGGGATATGGGCAACTTGGGGGAAGAAGGAAGTAGTTAAGACCATTTAATGAGAATGAAGAGTAGTCTGTGCTACTTATGCTGGAGACTGATGAATGCAATGGAAGACGGCATTACCTGGAGGCGCTAGCCAGGATTGATTGATGTGGTTTCTCTCAGAGGGGGTTTGACCAAATCGATCGAATGACACACAGGGTGTCAAGAACACACGAGGTGCCGAAGGTAAGACATGCGAGGTGTCGACAAAGTGTGTTATGTCGACGCTCACCTAGGATGTCAAGGACACACGGGGTGTCAAGAAGGAAGACATGCGAGGTGCCGACAAAGTGTGTTATGTCGGCGCTCATTTGGAATGTCAATGACACACTAGGTGCCGAGAACACATGAGGTGTTTTGCAGAGAGTGTCGGCAGGTTGATTGGGTGTCAATGGAGACTCGATGATGTCTGAGATATGTAAGGTGGCAGCATGTTGACTTGGCTTCATTGTTCACCTGGGATGTCGAGGACACCCGGGGTTACCGAAAAGGAGACATGCGGAGAGTGTCAGTAGGTTGAATATGCGTCAATGGAGACTCGATGATGTTAGAGACATGCAAGGTGGCGACATGTTGACTTGGCATTAATGTTCACCTCAGATGTCGAGGACTGCCTTCGTCCTTTTGCCCTGTCTGCTTCCCAAGGGAGAAAGTAATCCACTCCAACTGACGGTACACATCGGACCAATACATTGTAGTTGGAGCAGTGCTGAACTCTAGAGTGCCATTAAAAGAGTGTTTGTCCCTCCGAAACCTATGATCCGTCTTTAGGAAACGACGGTGCCCCATTGATAAGTGCTTAATTTTGTTTAATTATCCCCATTTAAATAAGCATTATCATACTTCTTTGGTTTATATCTTCATTTTTAAACGTAAAGTGGTGTATTTTCTCCTCACCATTGCGTTGTCCTCTTTCTCTTAATTTTCATGATACATTTGCATGTATTTATACATGTCTTGGAAGGTCGCATGCAAAATATTTTTAAGAGAGACTTATTACGTGTATTTATTTTTTGTAGGAATCCTAACCCCAGATTACTCTCGGGATTCAAGAAGTCCAAAGTTTCAAATAGCCCATGTTCAACTCAAAGATCTAAAGGAGTTAGAGCCCAAAGTGCAAAGCCCAAGCCAAAAGTCCGTGGGAGGGTGCACGGAATTCCAACCTTCCACCTAAATGGATTGAAGTCATTAGTCGCCAACCCAAGTCTCACATTTCGAGCATCCGAACCGAAAAAAGGGTACTTGTTCAAATTTTCCCAGGCTGGTGAGTCTGCAGGATGCCTTAACCTCCCATCCTTAGTTCGACCCTCATCATGTCATCTTATTTCAGAAGCAGTCTTGGACGACATAAACAATCTTTATAACCTGAGTTTCAATGAAAAGTGATGTAAAATCTTCATCGGAGTCTTTTTTTTCTTGCCTCTCGACTGATCATCCCTTATCTTCCATCTTGATTCACCACAGATGTCACATGTTTGCTTGTTCACAATTTCTTTCCAGTAAAGCATGCAATCATTTGGGCAAACATCAATTTTTTTATATTTAAGTCCTAAGTTAGACATCACTTTTTTTGTTTGAAAATACGTATCTGGTAGTGTTGATCCCTCGGAGAGTACCTCCCTCAACAACTCAAGCAATAAGGTGAATGATTTGTTGCTCCATCCACTAAGACACTTAATGTGATATAATCTTAGGATGAAAGACAACTTTGTGTGATTCAGACATCCTGGATACAAAGCCTGTCCCGCATCCCTTACCAATTGAAATATTTTATCCACCTCAAGAGTGGGATCCCAACTACTAGTGCCGATTTCATCTCGATTTGGTATCCCAAACAAATTGTGCACCAGATCTTCCATCTCATTCTGTCTGTCATACACGTCAGGATTTTGAGACACTTAGCCAATCGATGTGTGTTGTAATATGTCTTCCCCGTGATAAAACCAAAATTTATAATTAAGGTCGAATCCGTAACAGATCATATGGTCTTACGTTGTACCTTTTTCTTGATAAACCACATTGTTGGATTTGGGACATGGACACTTTATACCGTCATTGCTATCAGTCGCTCCATGAGCTAATGTAAACTCTATAAACTCATTCACCCCTTCTATGTATTCCTTTGATGCCCTATGTAACCCAAAACAGACCATATGCATGCTCAAATACTAATATTTTATCATTTCGAGTTTCGTCAAAACTTAAGAAAAATGGTACCTTGATATTCCAATCCAACTCCTATCCATGAGGGATGAGATTAGATAGTTAAGTCCTTCATTAGCTATTCTAAAAAATAGCAAACGTTGATCATATCAGTCAATTACAATAAAACAACTGTCAAATGACTTCACCATCTACACAATATGTATGCATGCATGCCTTTTATCATTATCCACTTTTCTTCTAACAGGTGGGGTGTTCTTATCCTATTCAGGAATGCATAATCCCCAGAAGTCAATAGCTTAAGTGCTTTGTTCCATTTCAAGAAAATTTCGGTAGCATTTCCCTGTGGTTTTCCAAGCACACGACTTAGACTAGGTGCAAACATGCCACATTTTCTAAATATGTACCCAGAGAACAAGAGAAACCACTGCCAAAATTTTTCTCAATCTGGAGAAACAAAGCAACTGAATATACTAGACATTATACATTCTCAAACTGTCCAACCGGACAATTCAAGAATCATATACAGACAAATACACTTTATCACAAATAAGACCGAAAAGTTGTTAACCTGCATTTAGCTCTAAAAGAGAACTAAATGTCATAGTTTACAACTAATTCGTCCAAAGAGGTGATACAAGAAATGCACTTATCACGCCATGATTGTTGAACGGAAAATCTAAGCTTCAATGTATGGATGAGTATGAACCTATGAACTTAAATTTCCATTTAGCCACAAATAATGTCCTAAATAGGGTAATCTGTACATTATCTGCTCCAACATTGACATATAACATAGAGATCAGAAGGAAATATCATATAACCACCAAAATAGTTAATATAGACCACGGGATTCAGTCATGCACTATACAAAGTGTAGCAGAGCGGGAACAAGATTGTTAACAATTAAATAAGCACAAGATACGTACAATTGAACTACAGATCTTACTGTGCATATATACCATAGAAAAAACAGCAGATTAAGAAATCTCATTACTTAAGCAAGGTTAGATGGATAAATCCCAAGGTTCTAAATGTCGATATCGCTCGACATGTCGGAGCCGCGGAAAAAAGATATATCGGAGATATATTGGAAGATATATCGTTTATCGGTGATTTTTAGAAAAAATGGCAAAAAATAGGGCAATACATGAAATTTTGTAGTGAAAATTCAGGAAATGTTAAAATAGATGTTAATACACCTTTTAGAATAAAAACATTTAAAAAAATAACAATGTATACAAGAGATGCAATAAGAAAAGAGCAAAGATGTGCGTTGACGAGTGACAATAATGTATGATTGATTCATGTTTCATTCATTTCTCAATCAATCATAAATTCATAATTTATAAGATTCATAATAATACAAACATACATAATACAACCCACCAAAAAACCTACAATCACCACCAGAAGGAGTTATGCGGAGGTTCGATTTCATCATCTCTGTCTTCACTTGGTTGGCTATAGTGCTGATTCTCCACATACGTACAATATTGTGCCCAACTCATCACATTATGGTACATGGATGTATACTCATGTACATAATGTTGGTAGTAATCTGGGCTAAGATATAGTAACACTCCAATTGGTGGATACTGTGGGTGATATTCTGAGACATATCCATAAGGATATTGATCTTGTGTGGAATGTGAATAACTATGTTCTTGAGAGCCTGATGCCTGAGACTGTGTATCCTGGTCATGGCTGGAGAACTATGTATGTTGAGACCCTCTGGAACTAGAGCCCGAATGTTCCGTGTCCCCAAATCAAGCATCGTGTCCCACATCTCGTTCTTTGCCCTTGCCCTTGCCCTTGCCCTGACCCCTGCCCTTGCCCTGGCTTCCTCGACGAGGGACGTAATGAATCGGTTGGCTTTCTGCTGGATGTGAAGGTGGGGCACCATGATCTTGGTCCTGTGTGACATGGTCAAAGTCAGCCTCTGCGGTGAATGAGCTCAGAGGCCTCTGCTCTGGTTCAACTCCGATGTTACCTCCATCCCCAGGACTGTCGCCGCCTCCGTCACTCTCATCATGGTCATCAGACTCATCACCACCCTCACTATTACTATTGGACAATCTACTTGTCCTAGCGGTTCTTGCACTTGAAGTCTCAGGACCTTTTGGACATCTGATCATCTCATCAAATGATTCCGTGCTAAAGCTGCTCCTGCTGCCGCTAGTGCTAGACCCTACTTCTATAGCAATAACTCTTTCTACATCGTTACCCATCTCAATGGCCACGCTAGCTATAACTGCGTTCGGACGCCCATCATCTTCATCAAGTGATGAAACCTTAACCCACTCAGAAAGTGGATTATCTTGATCCTCAGTGGCACCGATTAACATCAGGCCTAAAAGATCCTGCTCAGGTTGCTTCCCAGTGTCAATCTACAGTTGCCTGAGTCGCAGCTTCATATTATAGTGACAAAAGACCAATTTTTACAGCTTTTTGTAGCCAAGTCGGTTCCGCTGCTTTGTGTGGATGAGGGCAAATGTACTCCAATTTCGCTCACATGCTAAAGATGAAGCAGTCTGTGCTAACACGCGAGCCGCCAATTTTCTGAGGGTCGGACAGTCGGTTCCGTACATTTGCCACCAATCAGCTGACAATTAAACGATGTTATCCATTAGTTTCATATATATTTTGATGTAGAGAAATAAAATATAATTACTTTATTGAGAAGAAATTACTCACACGGCGTCATCCTAGACCTTCCCTCCTTAGCAGCAGTTCTTCCAAAGCTCCCCTGCGCATCCCTGAAGCGCACTAGCTATAGATTTTGAGAAAACATGTTACAATTAGATAGAATATATTAGAATGCAATAATGCACATAAATATGTTATAGTTAACGAGATAAAGATATTTCACCTCATTCCCGAAGTCTCCCTTTCTCTTACACTTCAGGTCCAACGTCTCGAAGACGTCGTGAACAGCCTTCATTAAGTCATCCCGATTCCCCAATTTTTGGTTATAGTGATACTTTGGGTTCAAATAATATGTTGAAACGTGAAAGTTATACGACATGTAATTAGTATTACAAGCATGCAATAACTTCAATGTAAACATCTAATAAACATCAAACTTACCAGCAACATGAAGGGGATGCTCCATTGTCTTATCCCAACGAGCATCGATAATCTTGTGGACCCACTTGTATCCACGAGGGGACACATTTTTTATCGACAACTTCATTACCCGCATTAATTCATACACAGAACCCATAGTCGGCCACTTATCTGCATCTATCACCCTTAAGACACGGTAAATAGGCTCTAGTATGGCAGCCGTATCATCCACTTTGTCCCAAAATTTGTTATTAAGGACAATGTCCTCAACTTTTTTTGCCAAAATAGTGCGCATTTGTCCATATTCTACCCAATCAGTCCCAGTGAATAATGCCTTTAGTCCAATTTTATGTTTGGACAAACTCTCTAAGGCAATAAAATTGGTGGCGAAGCGCGTCGCCCCTGGCCGTACTATTTCACCACCACACAAAGCCCTCATCTTTGCTAGAACCCAACTGTGGTTGTATGTGAAATTGGTTACCGTTCTTACCTCGTCAATAACCTCCTTCACAGATTTCCTTTCTCCTATTGCCTGTAACATCAGGTCTATGCAATGGGCTACGCAAGGGGTCCAGTATAAGGGATACTTTTTCATAAGCATCTTCCCAGCCTTCACGAAGGCACTCCCATTATCAGTCATCACCTGGACTACATTTTTCTTTCCCACTTCCTCTACAATACCCTTCATTAAGTCATATATATATTTTGCATCCTTTATATTGTCAGATGCATCAACGGACTTTAAAAATATTGTTCTTCCCTGACTGTACACCATAAAGTTGATGATCGAAAGCCTAGTGGGTCCTGTCCAACCATCACACATAATAGTGACACTAAAGTTTTCCCACGTTGGCTTTAGAGTGCCAATATAGTCTCTCATCTCCTTCTCCTCTGCGTCTAAGTATTTACCTGTAATCTCATATGGAGAAGGAAGCTCTACCCCCAGCCCAACCCTTTCTGCCTCATGAATCATGTTCTTAAACTGTGGGGTTGAGGTGGCATTAGCAGACACATGACTATGTATGAAAAACTTGGATACAGCTGTTCCAAGCGCTTCGACCAGACTTCCCCCACTCCACATTTCCTTCAGCCGCTTCTGTTTTGCATTTCGACTTTTGTACAGAGATGAATCATGTGGCAGATCCGGGACTTTCATGCTTTGGCTGCGGTCAAACATACCATGTGGTTGTGTCCCAGTCCCAAAATTAGATGTCCTACCAGTCGAACCGGATGGTCCTGCTCCGACACTGCCTCTGAAATCGGCAGACCGCATGAGAGCTGTAAATGAACGCTCCTGATCTCTGTCCCACTGCTGGCGCATAGATTGACGATAGCCCTGTCGATATGCTAGCCTCTCGTCAACTCCAATACAGTCGATTGGTATAAAGTATCATCTTCGTCGTCATCATCCACATTTACTGGTGGCTGTAGACCACGCCTTATTTCTTGACGGATTGTCTTTTGCTCTGCGACATGCTCCAGTCTCTGCTTAGCCCCAATGGTAAGGTTAACCTTCATAGCTTGTCTGACCTCCATCGGACAACTTGGACAGTCTGCCACATTCGAATCACCCCCGGCAAGATGCCACTTTAACCGGGTAATTCCACCGTTCCTTATTTTTTTGCCACAATAATTACATATTGCTCAATTCTTGTTCCCTTCTATTTGTTTGCCATGCGACCAACCTATGTCCCGTACCATCTTCTAGTGGATCACCAATAAATATTAATGTCAAACACATAATATAATCAAACACCAAAACCCGTGATTTTTTTAATGATTATCAATGTTAATTGTTTTAGAAATATGAAAAGTTTATGAATGCACATTACAGTTGATAAATAATTGAAATTTAATTTAGTTTATCAAATTGTTTCTATATGATAAGTAATTGAATTTTAATTTAGTTTCTCAAACTGTTTTTATATGCAATTGATGAGTTCAATGTTTTTACAGGACAAAATCAATATGGAAAAGAGAGGAGATGTAACTGATCGGAGACCCTGCATCAAGAAAAAAGGAAGACGACTATAATTTTATTTGAGTATGAAGTTGATGTAATTATATAAAAAGAAGTGGATGTAATTTTATTTGACTATGAAGTTGATGTAATTATGTAAAAAGAAGTGGATGTAATTTTATTTGACTATGAAGTGGATGTAATTATGTAAAAAGAAGTTGATGCAATTTTATTTAAATGTGCGGGACTCCTGTTTAAGTTTTAAATATATAGAATTTTTATTTTAATGTAATCTATGTATACTGAGTGTTGTTTAGATGATTACAAGCTTAATGTCATCAAGCAAGACTTCTTCGTCAAAATACAAAATACTAAGGTTCTTATTTCTTTTACAAATTATAGTGTGGTGGAATTACTCGGGCTAATTCTTTTACAATATAAAAAATACTGCACAATGGATCACTAAAAAATATAATCAAGTTAAACATATGATATAATCAACTCTTATCGCCTCTGTTTTTTTTATGATTATCCATGTTAATTGTTTTGACAATTTGAAATACTTATAACTTTATGAGTGCACATTAGAGTAGATAAATAATTGATGTAGATGTAATTGTCCTAAGGCAATGTGCAGACTCATAATCAAGTTTCAATAGTTATATATATATATATATATATATATATATATATATATATATATATATATATATATATAACATTGATCATAACTAAATAAAAATATACAAATTATGGCAGACCAGTATTAATATTTTTTTGTCTTCAAAATAGTATGTTTTATAATCTTTTAAAATTATGTAATAAGAATAGTATATTAGCCTATCAATTTTTATACTAAAAAGTATGTTAACTTATTAATCAAAGTGATTACTGATTAGTGAAAGTATGTTAAATTTTTGTACTAAAAAGAATAGCTAAGTGATTACTAATTAGTCAATGTGTTATTATATTTTTAAAAAGCCCTTATGAGGTTAGAGATATTACTTATAAATTATTTTTAATTTATAAAATATTATTAAGAAATTATTAATTTTTTAATACTACTAAAATAGTCTTATGAGCATAATTTGCTAGAGATACATTTCTATCAAGACCAGTTTTAAAATCTTAAAAGATTATAACATATTACTTTTGCCATATAATATAATTTCTAATATGGCAGACCAGTTTTAAAATTTTTTTGTCTTCAAAATAGTATGTTTTATAATCTTTTAAAATTATGTAATAAAAATAGTATATTAACTTATAAATTTTTATACTAAAAAATATGTTAACTTATTAATCAAAGTGATTACTGATTAGTGAAAGTATGTTAACTTTTTGTACTAAAAACAATAGCTAAGTGATTACTGATTAGTCAAGGTGTTATTATATTTTTAAAAAGCCCTTATGAGGTTAGAGATATTACATATAAATTATTTTTAATTTATAAAATATTATTAAGAAATTATTGATTTTTTAATATTACTAAAATGGTCTTATGAGTATAATTTGCTAGAGATACATCTTTATCAAGACCAGTTTTAAAATCTTAAAAGATTATAACATATTACTTTTTGCCATATAATATAATTTCTAATATGACAGACCAGTTTTAAAATTTTTTGGTCTTCAAAATAATATGTTTTATAATATTTTAACATTATGTAATAAAAATAGTATATTAACTTATAAATTTTTATACTAAAAAATATGTTAACTTATTAATCAAAGTGATTACTGATTAGTGAAAGTATGTTAAATTTTTGTACTAAAAAGAATAACTAAGTGATTACTGATTAGTCAAAGTGTTATTATATTTTTAAAAAGCCCTTATGAGGTTAGAGATATTACATATAAATTATTTTTAATTTATAAAATATTATTAAGAAATTATTAATTTTTTAATACTACTAAAATGGTCTTATGAGCATAATTTGCTAAAGATACATCTTTATCAAGACCAGTTTTAAAATCTTAAAAGATTATAACATATTACTTTTTGTCATATAATATAATTTCTAATATGGCAGACTAGTTTTAAAATTTTTTTGTCTTCAAAATAGTATGTTTTATAATCTTTTAAGATTATGTAATAAAAATAGTATATTAACTTATAAATTTTTGTACTAAAAAGTATATTAACTTATTAATCAAAGTGATTACTGATTAGTGAAAGTATGCTAAATTTTTGTACTAAAAAGAATAGCTAAGTGATTACTGATTAGTCAAGGTGTTATTATATTTTTAAAAAGCCCTTATGAGGTTAGAGATATTACATATAAATTATTTTTAATTTATAAAATATTATTATTTTTTTAATATTACTAAAATGGTCTTATGGGCATAATTTGCTAGAGATACATCTTTATCATGAAATTATTATTTTTTTGTTATATTTCAATATAGTGAAGCTTTTTTAAAATTAAAGCCTCCATATAATTTATTAAGAGAGTGAAAGTGTGAAACTAGCATTACCTTTTAAATTTTAGGTTAAAATCCCTAATATTAACATGATAACTTTTTTACAAAAAAAAATGCGTTAACAATTAAATAACCCTTATAAGGGTTTATAAGGTAATGCTAGTTTCATAGAAAAAATAAAGCCCTTAAAAAAATAAAAATAAAAAGTAAGAGTGAAGTTAGATAACCCTTAAAAGGGTTTTAAGTTTTACATAGGAGTGGAGTTAGATAACCCTTATAAGAGTTTTGAGTTTTAAGTTTTAAGTAGGAGTGAGTGAAGTTAGCAAACCCAGGGTGTTAAGTTTTAAATAGGAGTGAGTGAAGTTAGCAAACCCTTATAAGAGTTTTAAGTTTTAAGTAGGAGGAGTGAACTTAGCAAACCCTTATAAGGGTTTCAAGCTTATCATCAAAAGAATCGTAACCTTACGGAACAGAGAACATAACCAAAAAAAAAAACTCGAGAGAGGAGGAACCGAGGGGCAAGGAGGAACCTGTTTGGGCGTTTAGCAATGGCGACGGCGACGGCGACGGCGACGGCGACTGCGAAGATGACGGTGGACGGCAACGGTGGACAACGACTGTGGACTGGCTCAGGTACGGGTACCCTCTGGCCTCTTCTTCCTCCTTCTTCCTTCTTCTTCCTTCTTCTTTCTTCTAAATCAACCCCCCCTTTTTTTTTCTACTAAATCAAAGTGTGAACTCTCAAGATCGCAATTGCATGAATGATATGTAGGTTTTTTCAAATTTAAAGACAATGAATGTGACACCATTCACGGGTTTTTTGTAGTTAGTACTGATTTTCTTTTTCTTTTTTCGGATTGATGCTTGCGCATGCGAAAAAAAAGGGGAACCCTGACCGAATCTCTGATTTGGATGTGACTCATCTGCTTTTGGTCGATATCGGTATGGTATTGTCGATATATCGATGATATCGGCGATATATCGGCGATACCAACCGATACTGTGTATATTTATTTAAACAGGGTGTCGATGCATCGGTCGTCAACGATACCGAAAAATATCGGCGATATATCGCCGATATTTTTGATATTACGAACCTTGATAAATTCTAGTGCTGAGTCACTCTTAATCATTGTTCATGGGTGTTAAAGGGAACACTTGTCGGTTGTAGAGCCTTTTAATTGTGGTGGGTGGATCTTAACCATAGTTAAGGGGTTTCAAAATGGACACGTGGCGACCTCAGGGGTGATTACCGGATTTTCCAAATCTGGTTATCACTGTAGAGGATTTGGTCTCTTGATATTTTTGTTTTATGGTTTATACCAACTGAATTTCATAGAAGATGAGAAACCTTACAATTTTAGAATTATACTTGATTAATTTTGATTCTTAAAAAAATCAGATTTTTCTTTATTTTTTCCCCTATAGACTACTTTCCTAAATTTGCACTATTCTCTTACAACGTTTATTTACTTTTTAATCAAATGATTGTGGGGGTGCTTGATGTTTCGGTTTTAAGGTTTATATACCAACTAAAGTTTAAGATTTTAGAATTTAATTACAAATTCTTTCTAATTTTTCCCATTTTCGCAATTGATTGGAAGATTACATTGGATACATATAGAGTTCATGATTCTCCAGTTAATGTATTTTTTGTTTCATATCTCATTAGTTGTGAATATTTTCCTTCCTTATCTTGCACACGCATACAAACACACATATCTTAAAATATATGAACATGAATGTTTATATCATTCTACTTTATGTCCGTGCATTGCACTTAGGATTTTGCTAGTAATTAAATTAAAGAAATTACAACTGATTAAATTTAAAGAAATTATAAATTAAAGAAATTACCTTTACACAGAGAAGGTGGCCGGAGGTGGAGGGTGTTGCGAGCTATAAAGGGTGGTGTTACGAAATTACAGAGAAAGAGCAATAATCCTTGGCTGAGGAGCGGATTATTGCTCTCATCCTCACAAAACCCCTTTAACTGCCTTTGAACAATGGTAAACAATTTTTAACCCTTATAGTTACATTTTTATTTTATTTTTTTTCTAAAAACCAAAGTTAGATGCTTTAAGGCCTTAAGGATTAGTGAATCTTAGTCACAATTAAAGAGAGTTAAAAAGGGGTCACATGGCGAGAAAATGGGGACAAGGCACATTCCTTTGCTCCTCAGGTGAGGATGTGATTAACTTGCAAAAAAAAACATTTGGCATATGGGGCGAGTCTAGAGGTAGCGTTTGCCAAATCTTAAATAAGTTAATAAGTATATTTTGTAAATAATTATTTATTTAAATCACTTTTTTACAAGAAGTCCGTTTGACAGTCATTTTTTTAAAATAAAAAAGTATTTATTAATGGAGATAAATTAATAGGGTAAATAGTTTCTTAAATTAGCAAGACATTTATGGCATGTAATAAAATTAATGGGAACAAGTAAGTATCATTTAGGAGCTGGAGTTGTTTTGACTTTTTGAGCTTCTTTTATGTACCTATTTAAAAAAATTTATTTGAGAACCCTAATCGTATTTATTAAGCATCCTTATTTGCAAATAAGTACTTTTAGTAGAGTTGCCAACCACCCTAAAATTCCAAGCTCTTTTCTTTCTATTCATGGGATCTCCTAAGCTCCTAGTGTCCCCCATCAGCTTCTTAGGTCCATGTTTGCAAAATCTACGAATATCTTTGACTTCAAGTCAATGAATATTCATGTGCCTATACGAGAAGATTGAAGACCCCAATTCCTTCAAATTGTTGGGGCACGTGGATTGCAACAAGGATCCCTGTTATTATCACTAGTAACAAATAGTGATCATGCTCTTCTCCACTTGGAGTAGGACTAGCTATTTTTGTTATTTAGGAATCTAAGGGTTGTTTGGCATTAATTCGGTGATTCTCTATTTCTAGAAACAAATCAACTTCCATATTTTTGGATTCTCATTATCCTTTTTTATATGAACGACAAATTTTGATCCCCGTCTTAAATAAGAAAGTTTTCTAATTTGGAATAACATCCAAAATTACAAGATTTGGAGTATCCACCTATTCTAATTATGAGGAAAAATAAGAACCATAAGCAATCCAATGACAAGACATATGGTCTATATAGAAAATTTAGTCAAGAGATTTACTTGTGCTAAGAAAATGTATTAGAGATATCTGCTAAAAGTAGTTACCTACTTCCTAAATCTAGAGTGGACTAATTTTGGAAGCCTTATTTTTAATTCTTAATATAATAATATGCTATTTATGATATCATGCTCAATAATGAAAACATGCTAATTGAGATAATGAAATATTTAGAAATGAAAACATGCTAAGTCAATCACCTAAGATTTTCTATTATGCAAACAAGTTTACTTGAGAGGTTGTGAGAGAGTGATCTTTGTAATCTCTTTGCTTTGAACTAATGAAGAATGTGACCTCTCCGCACGGACATAGCAAACATCAAATGAACAATATAAATCCAGTGTGCTCTTTTAAAATTTTTATTTTGTAATTGAAGGTCATTTTCACCATATAATTTGCCAAGTGTATGTATATTATATAGTCATAGGAAATTGGAAATGGGAGATTAAATCACAGGCCAACATATATCCCTTTTTAACCCACAGGCCAATACGTATCCCTTTTAGCACTTATTGAACTATGGTTAAGATTCACTAATCCTTAGGATTCAATAATATAACCTTAGTTTTAAAAAAATTTAACTATGTTTAAGAATTTTTTATCCTTAAGAGTTAATATTTTTTTTAAAGAATCGAGGTGTTGAAACTCAAGAATTAATAAATCTTAATCATAATAATAAGAGTTAGAAGGGTCACGTGTTAGCTAGGATCGGATTTGGTCTGGCGCTCGCCAAACCAAAACCATATGGCGTACTCATAGAGCCCCCTTTAACTATCCTTTTAACCTTAGCCAAAATTTTTAAACTTCTACGGTTAAATTTTTATTTATTTATTTTTCTAAAAACCAATAGTACTTGGTTGAACTCTAAGAATTAGTGAATCTTAACCACAATTAAGGGGTGTTAAAAGGAACATGTGGTGACCTTTGAGATGAGGGCTAGATGGTTTTGGTCTAGCGAGGACCCGACCAAATCCCATTCTGTGTTAAATTGTGAGTGCGATTGGCTGTGATTCATCTCTGGAATGGAGGCTCGTGCCCCTGAGCTTTGAGTTTGAATTTGTCCAATTGCAAGAACTTGGGATTGCACTCACTCACAAAGGGGTGGAAATCGAAGTGGGAGGGTTAATATTTTTTGTAAAACAAAAGTTAGCTTCTTTTTCATTAGAGATATCATTTACCTACATTAGTAGAGCGAGATAGTCAGAAGTTAGCTTGGGCAGTGGAGCTCTTGCAACTCATACCCGGGTGGGATTAGATCCCTAGACCTCCTCCATGGAAGGCCACACCCCTACCACTCACGCAAGAGGCGAGGGTGTTACAAAAGTTAGCTTGTTGGACCCTAAAGATTAGTGAATCTTAACTATAGTTAATTGAGATTAAAAGAGACATGTGTTGACCTGTGGGTGCGATTGAACTCTCTTGAGTTTAATCGCAATTGACTTGATCCCATCTCCTGAGCTTTAAATCAAAAAAATATTTTATAATAAGTTGATTAATTATTTAAGTGGACATAATCATATATAATGGATAGTTGCCCTCTAAAAAAAATATACTATATTTAATAATTTAAAATAGCACAGCCATGAGGCAAGGGGACAACTGTCCTTGAACTTTAAAATAAAATAAAATTCTGACATGTTATTTAATTATTTAATAAGGCATGACTATAGAGCAAGGGGACATTTGTCTCATAATCAAGGGGAAACAATACCAATAAAATATGAACGAAATGTAAGATGAAATGACCTAATAGCATAGTCATCAAAAAAAAAAAATTAGGGGTAGACCCATAATATTTCATAACCACCCAATAATTTTTCACAAATTTATCAACAATTAATATCATTTTCATTTAAATACTGTGCCCCCACTACTAGAAAATCCTAGCTCCGCCCCTGTCTATTACAATCCCACAACCTAACAACACTGTCGTTGAGGGTGCTGCGAGCTGATAAGAATTATATCTCTAGGAACACAAACTTTATATATTTAATTTACAAAAATTTACTAATTTCATAAATAGAAAATACCTAAAAAATCAACAATCACAAAATTATAAATTAAGGAAATTACCTTTACACAGAGAAGATGGCTGGAGGTGGAGGGTGCTCCGAGCTAACAGGTGGTGCTGCGAAATTACAGAGAAAGAGAGGTGAGGTACCATGGACCCTCTGTGGAGGGTGGAGCTATTGTGAACCTTCCGTGGAGCTGTCGGAGATGGGAGAGAGAGTTAAGAGAGAGAAATCAACCCACCAAAAAAAAAATGGCTTACATGCACGTTATCAGGGATTACTTGAGCGTGGAGAGGGGAGATCAAGTAGCCGGAGGTTCCGGATGTCGCCGGAGCTGGCCACCGAGGGAGAGCAGGTGATGTAAAAACCGTAGGTCGCCGGTGCAAGATGGAGGTCGTCAAAGAGGTAGATTGGCCAGAGATCAGTGTTCGGCGGTGGTGGAGTGGCCGGAGATCAGTGGCGGTGGTGGAGAGTAGGAGAGTAGGGAAGGAAGAAAGAGAAAGAAATAAAAAACTATCGGGGTCCTATTAAAGGAATATTACGACAGTTACACTATACCCGCTGTCATATATAAAAACAACACGACGGTTATATTATATCTGCCGCCCTAACTAAAAAAATAACGATGGTTATTAATACACCCACCGCTATATGTTCGCCGTGAATAAGGTGACGGGAAACCAAAAGGGTTGGAGGGAAAGATTTCTGCAGTGGGTATGTATGAACCCGCCGTAGTGTGTGCTATGTAACGGCCGTTATTAATTAACCGCCGTTACTATAGTCCCAAAAACAGTTATTGACGGCGGTATTATAGACCCGCCATAGTATGTGCTATGTGGCGGCGGATATTTGGAACCGCCTCCAAATATCCACTGCCATAGGCCATTATTTTTGTAGTGTCAGCAACCATTAAATGAGGGTGTGGATAGTTTCCATTCATATTCAGGAATGTTCATTTTGGTGAACGACTTTGACCTATGTCAAGGAGTCCTCGGGGGGATGCTAAATATTTTTAGCTCGTGTTTAGGAGTGTCAATTTTGCTCTAACTTTTGCTTGGACTTTGATCCAGCGAGCATCTTTATTTTATTCAAGTCACCCACTATTGGAAGGTGACAATGGTAATTTCATATTCCAAGGGGATGATGTTCTTTTAAAAGAACTGGTTGAACCCAAGTTGATTTTTTCAGGCTGCCTACGTACCCATGATAGGATAAAGCCAAACATAATTCCAAATAGGGGCGATTTTAGACTCGTAATTTACGAGTAGATAGTTTCCGTTCATATCTAGGAATGTTTCGACTTGTAATTTTGAGAACAAGTATGTATTTTCTGTTCATGCCTAAGAAGGTTTAGACTTGTATTTAAGGGGCAAGCCTTTGAAAAACGACGAATCTTTTTAGCTTGTATTCAGGAGTCTATCAAATTACTCTAATTTTTGTCTAAACTGACTATTGGAGTGTTAGTTTAGAGAGCTTTTGTTGCCTTAATTTTTGTCTGGACTGACTCTTGGAGTGTTAGTCTAGCGGGTATTTTGTTTTGACTCAATTTTTGTCTAAGTCGTCTTTCGGATTTTCAACTTAACGAGTCATGTTACTCTAACTTTTGCCTAAGCCGTCTTTTCGGATTTTCAACTTAGCGGATATTTTGGTATCCTAATTTTTACCTACACCATCTTTTTGAGATTTTGATATAGTGGGATTTGAAAATCTTACATTGATCGGGGAAGATATTCCGTTGTCCGTCCATTTCAATTAGCAGATATGCTTCATTTAATTGTATTCCCTTGATAGCAAGAAGTCCTTCCTTGGATTTTTGGTTTCAAGACTTGTAGATCTTCCATCTAAGAAGGAGTACCTTCGGTTCACCCATGTCTGATGAGTATCAAAAGATTCGTCTATCTGAAGGCCTACTGCAATGTTTGTGTGTATATGTAAATAGTTTCTCTTTTTTTATTTATTTGGTGGCCTTCACTTTATTGTAAGTATTATTTCTTAATAAATGTCTTCCTGTGATCGTCAATTATCGTCTCGGACAACTATATTTGCTTGATCACGAATTTATTTTTTGGTAATGCACTTTCATACCAGTGAAGAGAATGTTGTGTAAAACGTCATCAAGAATGGAATGAAGAAAGTGCATTTAAAAGGGAAATTTTGCTGCTGAGACTACAAAAGTTTGGGATGCTTTAACATCCACTAGTTATCTTGTGAAAGGGGCGTCCAAAATTTTGTGTTTTAACATCTGAGTATTAGCCAAAAAAATAAAACAATTAAATAATGGCTAGCACTCTTCTATTTTGTTTGGTCAAAACATGTTTTCTTCATCGTCTATTATCGTTTGAATGGAATTGCTTAGGTTTCAACATTCCTCGTGTCAAAAGTCATATATGACTAGAATGAAAATCTTCCAAAAATAAAATGGAACAGTGAGGAAAACCACCGAGATACAGGGACTGATAAAGAAAATCAAATTTTATGTTAAAGAAACAGCTACCGTGATGGTTGACCCAAAATTTTGACCGTCAAACACTTCGTTCATACACGAAAGGGCTTATGGTTCGGGTTCGTCATATCATAACGACCGTTGATTTCACGCTTTATCATCATGACCGTTGGGTTCACACGTACAAGCAATGAATACGCACGATTGCCCATATCCAACTGGACCGTCCAATTGAAAGAACCGTTCATGCATAACTCAGGTCGTCGATAAGTACACTGTCTTGGAAAAATGGCAAACTTCATTAAGTGGGTATCAATCCAATTGCCAGTCCACTGATTTGATGTTCCAGATCACGAGAATTTAAATGCCGAGTCAATTGTCCCAGTGTTAGTATATCCCCTTTTGGAGGAGGTACGGGTTTCATTCCCGAGAAGGTGAGAGTTTGTATATATTCTCAACCCACCCACTAATTGAACAGATACTAACACCTATCCGGCGTTGCGGCCTAAACGTATATCTCGAACAAATAAAAAATAAAAAAAACTATAAGCCTAGGTCATTTCATAGTTCATACAAGGATGAACGTGGATTATGGTCATCATTTATATGGATAATATTTTAGTTGGTCAATAGGTATTTCTACACCATGGGCTTGTCCCAGTGGTTGCGTATCTCCCTTTTGGGGGAGGTGTGATGTGTTCGAGTCTTGTCTTGCAAAGGGCGGAGTCAAGAATTTTTTGCACGGGACTAACAATGTGGGTGTGGGGGTTTGGGGCTACACCCAGAAAATAATTTTTGATGGTCAAGTTTTGGGCTTTGGTCAAGATCCTTCGGGCTTCACAGCTCCACACCTAGCTCCGCCCCTATTCCAAGGTACACCCAGATGATAAAATTAAAGATATTTGTTTTTATTTTCAAGGGCTCCGCCCGTTGGTGTGGCTGTTGACGCCAACCATAAGCACTAACCACCTAACCTTAAACCTAATTAAATGATGAGTGACTTTCATATATAAAAGGAGAAAATACATTTACAGCCCTGAGGTTTGACGAAAATACACATAGACTCTTCAGTTTTCAAAAAATAAGTACCCTTACTTTCTAAAATAATGGCACTTAGACCCCTCTCCATTAGTTGACAGTTAGTCAACTCACTTCAAAGCTGATGTATGCTGATGTCATGTGATGAAGTATATAAAATTCTAAAATTGCACCTCTAATTTTCAGAAAACATTATTCTTACTCCAAAACACTATCTATTACCTACTACTAAGGCAGAGTGAGTCTTTGTCGTCATGCCACGTTGGATTGTCCCTTGATGACACTTATCAAGCCACGCCTCCACGTAGGTCTCCATTTAGGTATCCACGTAGGAATCAATCCAATTATGAAATCAGTCCAGCTTGAACTTCATATTAATTGTTTCCTAACCGTTACTATTCAAGTCATTAAACCTTACCGTTACTCCTTCCATGAATATTAACACACCTACGATTCCCCCATGGTGTAGGCTGTCACAACATATCAAACCCTCATGGTGTAGCCTACCACAAAGCCCCCTATCTCACCTGATCGCACAAGTGCACATGATCTTCTTCCCACCCCATGGCGTTGCCTGCCACAACGTATCAAGCCCCCATGGTGCCTGCCACAACGTATCAAGCCCTATCTCTCATAACTTCAATGCATTAACTGTTACTTCATCAACATTAGCTACGTGTATCGCCCTATCAAGTGCGCATGATCTTCTTCCCAAAATCTCTTCATAACTGTAACTCTTCAATTCATTTACCGTTACTCCATCATGGCACTTATCAAGCCCCCTATCAAGTTATCTCCATTCCAAAAATTAAATTACAACACATTCTCATCTTCTTTGTTGAAATCTATATTTCATTATCAATTCAAACCACATCCTAACATCACACAACAAAGTACTCTAATTTGGAAATCATCCTGTTTGGAGTTTTTGCACAAGGTATGCTTATTTATGCTTTCCTTTGACATTGAACACTATTCACTGTATCTAACCAACTCTATTTTCTATCTTCATATTAACCACTATAGGTTTGCGGATCTTTTTTCGTCACAGTTTTGACCTGATTAAACTTCATTTCGGATTGTGCACCAGGTATGGTTACCTATGAATGTAATTTTTTAAAGTATGCATATTATCACTTATACTTCTTCTTAATGATGCACCAAATCTGTTTGACACCAAATCTATTTGATGAAATGCTCCTTAGATATATTAAAATTTTAAAGTATGCATATTATCACTTATACTTCTTCTTAATAACACACTAAATCTGTTTGATGAAATGCTCCTTAGATATATACTAGAATATACTAAATGGAAGGTCCTATGTTTTGGGGTTTAACCTCTTTTATGATGGACCCATTCAAGAGCATGTCCTTCTGGAGCATCATGAGATCGCTCAATGCATTAAGGAGATGGAAAGGGTTGAGTCATTACAAAATCAGGCACATACACAACTAAACTGGGATCAGAATTGAATATCAGAAAAGAGAAGTTGAGTATTGCATTTTATAGAACTTATAACTGAAAAAGCTGATGAAAATCTATGATCTATAAGTGATCAGGTACCCAAATCGATATACTAAACTACCTAGGTTCTTTGTTTGTCCTCCAAAAGGTGTAATTCTCATCAGTTATAAAGCTAGTAATTCATATGGAAGAGTGAAATTAGCATCACAGTACAAGTTCAAAAGCTTAAAAAACTTAGATTGATGATCATTATTTCTTAAATTAGAACACTTTTAGTTTTTGCACTATAATCTGCTACTAGAAAATGAACTAGACGATTAAATTGCATCTCATAGCAACCATTTTCTTTAGATAGTGCTATGTTGTTGTCATCATCAACATAGAAGCAGGACTTGGCTTGGACTGATTAGGTTATTTTAGGAATGTGTTATAATATAAAAACATTTTCTTTTGTGGGTTAAAAGTAAATGAAGATGCATTATGATAAACTCACATCCTCCGACAGCCCAATACATATACCCACACACATACATGCCTACTGATCTTTGAAAAACAGAGATGTGCTAGTCAAGAAATATGGAGCTCAGCTACCGTTCTTCTCTTTTTATTTTTTCAGAATTTATAATATCTGAATATTGCTTCAGGTACATACTGATCTTTGACTGAACGTTTAAATTGCATCTCATAACAACCATTTTCTTTAGACAGTGCTATGTTGTTGTCATCAGCAACATAGAAGCAGTGAAGTCTTATACTTGGGATGTGCTTGCCATATTGTCTTACATTTAAATGAATATACTTCGTAGCATATAACCTTTTATCAACAAAGGAACTCTAGGATTAAGGGATGCCTTCCTAAACGGTTTGAGATGTCACAACTCCACACCTCTTCTTCTCCTCTGACCGTTTATAATAACCCCTCTTTTTCCATTGCCCAACAATCTCTACTCTTACAGGTTATTCTTCTTTCTTTTTTTCCTTTTAAAATGTTGTGTATTGTGTGTGCTTTCAAAACCTTTACACTTTGGCTTGATCTAGAACCTTTTAGACTCTGTTTTATGTTCTTTCTTTGGAAAAGGCTACGCTTTGCTGGCATTCGATGACTAAACAATCTATTACTTAAAAACCCACAACCTTCTCCCTCTTTATTTCCTCTTCTCCCAATAATTCTTCAATTTCCCTTATTTCTCTAATACATACTGAAGACACACAAAAAATACCTTTAAGGTTCATGTCACAATGTTATGTAAGCGTAAATAACCACAACACATAACACACAATATCTACCTTCTTCCTCTTTATTTCCTCTTCTCTTCTTTAGAGAGAGATAGATATGTTCGTGGGAGTATTTTTGAGTTGGATAAGGACTATTTTTGTAGAGAGATGGTCAGATGGGGGCTGTTTTCAGAGATAAAAGTAGGGTCTGCTATGGAAGTTTTACTGGGATGATTTAGAGAGAAGAACGGTCCTTATTATTAATTTTAAATTTTAATTTCAACTTACACATCAAAGGATGTTCTTGCCCGTGCATTGCACGGGGTGTTACTAGTATAATACTAACGGGTAGCACCTGCGATGCACATGAGAGCGAGGGGAAGGAGTTAACCACAGTTAATAGGAGTTAAAAGGGACACGTGTTAACCCGCATGTGCAATTGAACTCTCCCCGAGTTCAATCACGATTTGCTGTGATTCTATTATTTAAATAGATAGATGAGCAAGGGGTAGTTTGGGAATTAAAATAAAATATTATATCAAAGTTTTGTTTTATATAAGGGTTGTTTGAGAATTTTGGAAAAATTAAGCTACGCCCGCCTCTCGCATTATAATAGTAAAGATTATAAAAAAAAAATTGAAAAATACATTTTTATAATTATTTATATATTGTGCCCCCCCAAACACCCCGCCTCTTGCGTGAGTGGTAGGAGTGTGGCCTTCCAAGGGTGGAGGTCTGGGGATCTAATCCCTCAAGGGGTAAGAGTTGCAAGAGTTCCACTGCCCCAGCTAACTTCTAACAAGCTGACTCTACTATTGTATGTAAATGATATTTGGTCCTTGTGGGGCCCTCTAAATTATATATATATAGTGCCCCCAAAATAACGTTAGTTAGTTGACTCTGTGGACAGTTTAGTTCCTTCAAAACTTTAGATTTTTTATATGTATAATATGAAATTAAAAATAGAATTAATTAATTTAGAAAAGCAGTTAATTTTATTTAGAGCAGTGATTAACGGACCACACATTCAACTATCTAGCTGAATGCGGTCCATTTGTCCCTTTTAACACTTCTTTTAAATATGGTTAAGCTTAAATAAATTATGACTAATAATTATTTTAAAAACCAAGGCTTGATGGATAAAGCTTAAGAGTGAGTGAATCTTAACCACAGATGGTAGGTGTTAAGAAAGAGGGCATGAACTTATAAGGACTGACATTTAGCTACATAAAGCAATCCACTATATATTTTTCTTTTATTTATATATAATGGCTCTCTCAAACGGGACATGTTACTGGTTCTTTATTGGAATGCAACATTAATGAATTTTATGATCACGATAGACCCATTACTAAAATAAAAATATAAATTGCTAAGCTCCCGAACCCCAAGCCCCATACCCAAAAATCTATTAATTTTCTTTATACATTTAAAATTTCTTTGTTTTTTTTTTTTTTTTTTTTGGGTATTCCAGGAAAATTCTTGCCTCTACCGTGGGGAGAAATGACATATAATTTCATTTCTTCTTAAGGGCATTTGAAAATGAGAATTTTGATAAACCCTTCAAAGGGTTCACCATTAAATGGGTCCCAACTAAGGAGATTTCTGAGAAAATAGGTTAGCTCCATTATATGGTTGTAGCCATCCAATCAACAATCTCTATCTTCAAAAAAAAAAAAATTTTGAGGGAAGAAAGAGCCTTTGACTATAAAGTATCTTTGCCTTATTAATTTCATTTCTTCTTAAGGGCCTTTTTAATTTCGATTTTGCTACCCCAGTCTCTCCTCATTGCTCTCCCGGTGCACGAACCTAGCACTCCCAAAGTATTTACTTGGAGCCAAAGTTTCCATTGTATGGTTAGTAGGCCCCTCTTTACATGATATAGTCCGTGTAATGCATAGCGTGGTAAAGACTACTATCGGACATTGGAGAGTGAGTTACAAAATCAAATGTATTCAAACACTTCAATTTTGCTACCCCAATCTCTTTGGTTTGACTATAACCAAGAAAATGTCGATTGGATGATCTCAACCATTCCACGACTTGTCCCTTTAGCTCAGTTGGTGAGGTGGCTTTTCACGAGAGTTGTTCTAAGATCAAAGTCAAAATAATTCTCTTCATGATGTGACAAGTAAAAGTTTAACTCACCAATTACTAATCAAAACCTTAATTATTACGAATCGAGATCGGAACACAGCCAATTACGATTGAACTTGGGGATGGTTCAATCGCACCCAAAGGTCAATATGTGTCTTTTTTTTTTATCTCTATTAAACGCGGTTAAGATTCACTAATCCTTAGGGTCCAACAATCTATCCATAGTTTTTTTAACTAATAAAAAATATAACCCTAGAGTTAACTTTTCTTAACCCTAAGTTTTTTTTTGGGGAAAACAAATTTACACCCCCTAAGGTTTTACCAAAATACACATAGACCCCCCTTAGGTTTTTGAAAATATATTAACTACCCCTATTTTTCAAAATATTGACATTAACACCCCTTCCATCAGTTGACCCCTTCCATCAACTGACCATTAGTCAACTAATGGAATGATGATGTCTTGGGTTAAAATGGTATGAACTACCAAAAATACCCTTTCTAGAGTTCATTTTCTATTTTTTTATTTACGAAATTATCCCTTCTTTTTTTGAATGAAATCAAATTTTCTAGAGTGACCACGTGTCCTTTTAAACACCCCTTGCGGTGGCTACATGTCCTTTTTGACACCCCTTGAGGTGGCAACGTGTCCTTCGTGACAACCCCTTTGAGGTGGCCACGTGTCCTTTTTGACACCCCTTGAGGTGGCCACGTGTCCTCTTGACACCCCTTGACGGGGTTAGATTCACCCACCCCAAGGGTTCACCCGCCCATCCTTGGTTTTTTTTTCTAAATATTAATTCTTTTTAAAAAATTTAATAATTGTTTTAAAGACTTTTTAAATATTAAAATATTTTTAAAAATAATTAATATTTAGAAAAAAAAAAAACCAAGGATGGTCTGGTGAACCCTAGGGGTGGTCACGTGTCCTTTCTGACACCCCTTGAAGTAGCCACGTGTCTCTTTTGACACCCCTTAACTTAACTGTGGTTAAGATTCACCCACCCCTAGGGTTCACCCGCCCATCTTTGGTTTTTTTATTCTAAATATTAATTATTTTAAAAATATTTTAATATTAAAAAAGTCTTAAAAATAATTATTAAATTTTTTTTAAAAAAAAATATTTAAGAAAAAAAAAAACCAAGGATGAGCCAGTGAACCATAGGAATGGGTGAATCTAACCCCAATTAAGGGGAGTGAAGAAGGACACGTGGCCACCTTAAGGGGTGTTAAGAAGGACACGTGGCCACCTCAAGGGGTGTCAAGAAGGACATGTGGCCACCACAAGGGGTGTCAAAAAGGACACGTGGCCACCTCAAGGGGTGTCAAGAAGGACATGTGGTCACCACAAGGGGTGTCAAAAAGGACACGTGGTCATCCTAAAAGATTTGATTTCATTCAAAAAAGAATGGACAATTTCGTAAATAAGAAAAATAGAAAATGGCAACTTTAGAGAGTATTTTTGATAGTTTATACCATTTTATCCCATGACATCATCATTCCATCAGTTGACTAATGGTCAATTGATGGAAAGAGTGTTAGTGTCAATATTTTGAAAAGTAGTTAATGTATTTTCTAAAACCTAAGGGGGTCTATGAGTATTTTAGTCAAATCTCAGGGGTTGTAAATGTATTTTCCCATTTTTTGTTTTTAAAACCAAGGTTAAATTGTTGAACTCTCGTAGTTGAAGAAACTTAACCACAGTTAAGTTAATAGGGACATGTGTTGACTTATGATTGCGATTGAACTGTCCCCGAGTTCAATCGCGATTGGCTGTGATTCGATCCCTTATGAATCAGTCTATGGGTACTTTCAAATATACTCATAATCCTAATCTTTTAATTCAAATAATTAAGGATCAAGATTAGATTTGGCCTCACTTATCAACTTTAATCCTGTTCTTTAATTATTTGAATTATAAGGTTATGAATTTTTTATTTTTTTACTTTTTACTGTGGATATCATTTACCTACGTTAATACGGTTAGTGGTTAGCCTAGGCATTAGAGTTCTTGCAACTCATATCTGGGGGGATTGGATCTGACCACCCTCAATAGAGAGGCCACACCCCACCACTGGTGCAAGAGGTGGGTTGTAAGGGTCCTGAATTGAGAGTATATGTATTTGGGAGTTTTTTTCTTTGCCTGTTAGTGGTAGCTTAGGCATTGGAGCTCTTGTAACTCGGGGGATTGGATCCCCAAACTGCCCTCAACCAAGCGACCACACCCCACCACTGGCGCAAGAGGCCAGGTGTAAGGGTTATGAATTGAGAGTATATATGCCTGGTTTTGTTTTTTGGCACTTCTTGGTTAGCAGGATAGTATTATCTGTTCCAACTTCGGAGGACCCAAATTTTTTTTATTTTGAAGAAAATACATTTACACCGCTGAGGTTTGATGAAAATACACATAGATCCCTCAATTTTCAAAAATTACATTAAGTACCCTTACTTTTTAAAATAATGGCACTTAGGCCCCCTCCATCAGTTGACCGATAGTCAACTCACAGAAATGCTTATGTAAGTATATAAAATTCTACAATTGCCCTCTAAGTTTCAGAAAACACTATCCTTGCTCCAAAACACTATTTATTTAATATTTAAAAATCTGGTTCTCAGCCATGAGGTCGCCACGTGTCCCTTTTGACACCCCTAAACCGTAGTTAAGATTCACCCACTCATCCTTGTTTTCTTTTAAATATTAATTCTTTTTTGAAAATTAAAAAAATTAGTTTTTTTAATATTGAAAACAGTATTTTAATACCACTCCTTGAGGTCGCCACGTGTCCCTTTTGACACCCCTTAACTGTGGTTAAGATTCATTCACCCATCCTTGGTTTTTTTTAAAAATATTAATTCTTTTTTGAAAATTAAACAAAAAATTAGTTTTTTTAATATTAAAAACAATTTTTTAATACCACTCCTTGAGGCCGCCACCTGTCCCTTTTAACACCCCTTAACCGTGGTTAAGATTCACCCACCCATCCTTTGATTTTATTAAAAGTATTAATTCATTTTTGAAAATTAAAAAAAAAATAGAGTTTTTTAATATCGCCCCTTGAGTTTGTCACGTATCCCTTTTGACACCCCTTAACCATGGTTAAGATTCACCCACCTATCCTTGTTTTTTTTTTACATATTAATCTTTTTTTGAAAATTAAAAAAAAATAGTGTTTTTTTAATATTAAAAATAGTTTTTAATATCACCCATTGAGGTGGCCACATGTCCCTTTTGACACCCCTTAACCGTGGTTAAGATTCACCCACCCATCCTTGGCTTTTAAAAAAAACATTAATTCATTTTTGAAAAAAAAAAAAGAATTAGAGTTTTTTAAATATTAAAAACAGTTTTTAATATCACCACTTTAGGTCGCCACGTGTCCCTTTTGACACTCCTTAACCATGGTTAAGATTCACCCCTTAATTTTCAAAAATGAATTTATATTAAAAAAAAAACCAAGGATGAGTGGATGAATCTTAACCATGGTTAAGGGGTGTCAAAAGGGACACGAGGCGACCTCAAGGGGTGATTTTAAAAACTGTTTTTAATATTAAAAAAACTCTATTTAAAAAAAAAATTAATATGTAAAAAAAAACAAGGATTGGGGGGTGAATCTTAACCACGGTTAAGGGGTGTCAAAAGGGACACGTGACGACCTGAAGGGGTGATATTAAAAAACTTTATTTTTTCTTCATTTTCAAAAATGAATTAATATTTTTTTTAAAAGTCAAGAATGGGTGGGTGAATCTTAACCACAGTTAAGGGGTGTCAAAAGAGATAGTGGCGACCTCAAGGGGTGGTATTAAAAAACTATTTTTAATATTAAAAAAACTCTAATTTTTTTTAATTTTCAAAAAAGAATTAATATTTTAAAAAAAAACCAAGGATGAGTGAGTGAATCCTAACCACGGTTTAGGGGTGTCAAAAGGGACACGTGGCAAACGGTTAAGGGGTGTCAAAAGGGACACATGGCAACCTCATGGGTGAGAACCGGATTTTTAAATATTAAATAAACTAGTAACACACCGTGCATGCACGGGAAAGAACATCCTAATAATTGATGTGAAAGTTGAAATTAAAATTTAAAATTAATAATAAGGACCGCTCTTCTCTCTAAATCATCCCAGCAAAACTTCCATAGCAGACCATACTTTTATCTCTGAAAACAGCCCCCGTTTGACCATCTTTCTACAAAAACAATCCTTATCCGACTCAAAAATACTCCCACGAACATATCTATCTCTCTCTAAAGAAGAGAAGAGGAAATAAAGAGGAAGAAGGTAGATATTGTGTGTTATGTGCTGTGGTTATTTATGCTTACATGACATTGTGACATGAACCTTAAAGGTATTTTTTGTGTGTCTTCAGTATGTATTAGAGAAATAAGGGAAATTGAAGAATTATTGGGAGAAGAGGAAATAAAGAGGGAGAAGGTTGTGGGTTTTTAAGTAATAGACTGTTTAGTCATCGAATGCCAGCAAAGCGTAGCCTTTTCCAAAGAAAGAACATAAAACAGAGTCTAAAAGGTTCTAGATCAAGCCAAAGTGTAAAGGTTTTGAAAGCATACACAATACACAACATTTTGAAAGGAAAAAAAGAAAGAAGAATAACTTGTAAGAGTAGAGATTGTTGGGCAATGGAAAAAGAGGGGTTATTATAAACGGTCAGAGGAGAAGAAGAGGTGTGGAGTTGTGCCATCTCAAATCGTTTAGGAAGGCATCCCTTAATCCTAGAGTTGATAAAAGGTTATATGCTACGAAGTATATTCATTTAAATGTAAGACAATATGACAAGCACATCCCAAGTATAAGATTTCATTGCTTCTATGTTGCTGATGACAACAACATAGCACTGTCTAAAGAAAATAGTTGTTATGAGATGCGATTTAATCGTTCAGTCAAAGATCAGTATGTACCTGAAGAAATATTCAGAGATTATAAATTCTGAAAAAATAAAAAGAGAAGAACGGTAGCCGAACTCCATATTTCTTGACCAGCACATCTCTGTTTTTCAAAGATCAGTAGGCATGTATGTGTGTGGGTGTATGTATTGGGCTGTCGGAGGATGTGAGTTTATCATAATGCATCTTCATTTACTTTTAACTCACAAAAGAAAATGTTTTTATATTTTGTAACACAGTCCTAAACTAACCTAATCAGTCCAAGCCAAGTCCTACTTCTATGTTGATGATGACAACAACATAGCACTTTCTAAAAAAAATGGTTGCTATGAGATACAATTTAATCGTCCAGTTCATTTTCTAGTTGCAGATTATAGTGCAAAAACTAAAAGTGTTCTAGTTTAAGAAATAATGATCATCAATCTAAGTTTTTTAAGTTTCTGAACTTGTACTGTGATGCTAATTTCACTCTTCCATATGAAATATTACCAGCTTTATAACTGATGAGAATTACACCTTTTGGAGGACAAACAAAGAACCTAGGTAGTTTAGTATATCGATTTGGGTACCTGATCACTTATAGATCATAGATTTTCATCAGCTTTTTCAGTTATAAGTTCCATAAAATGCAATACTCAACTTCTCTTTTCTGATATTCAATTTTGATCCCAGTTTAGTTGTGTATGTGCCTAATTTTGTAATGACTCAACCCTTTCAATCTTGTTAATGCATTGAGCGATCTCATGATGCTCCAAAAGGACATGCTCTTGAACGGGTCCATCATAAAAGAGGTTAAACCCCAAAACATAGGACCTTCCATTTAGTATATTCTAGTATATATCTAAGGAGCATTTCATCAAACAGATTTAGTGTGTTATTAAGAAGAAGTACAAGTGATAATATGCATACTTTAAAATTTTAATATATCTAAGGAGCATTTCATCAAACAGATTTGGTGTCAAACAGATTTGGTGCATCATTAAGAAGAAGTATAAGTGATAATATGCATACTTTAAAAAATTACATTCATAGGTAACCATACCTGGTGCAAAATCCAAAATAAAGTTTAATCAGGTCAAAACTGTGACGAAAAAGGATCCGGGAAACCTATAGTGGTTAATATGAAGATAGAAAATAGAGTTGGTTAGATACAGTGAATGGTGTTCACTGTCAAAGGAAAACATAAATAATCATACCTTGTGCAAAAACTCCAAACAGGATGATTCCGAAATTAGAGTACTTTGTTGTGTGATGTTGGGATGTGGTTTGAATTGATAATCTATACTACTACTATATGGCAGAGTGAAAACTCTCATCCTTATGCCACCTAAGCCTGCCTTTCATATGTGAAGCCACATAAGCTTACTCTTCACTTGTGAAGCCACATAAGCAAATTAGTGGGACCCACTCAACGTAGGTTTCATATCTTCCCTCTCACTACAGTAACTGTTTTAAACATTAATATCATCTCCCCACTAATATTTCCTTCCATTTTCAACGTATGAGAGATGAAAGTCTCTTTTACTTCTCCTAAATCATCTCCCCAATAATATTTCTTTCCATTTTAAACGTATGAGAGATGAGAGTTTCTTTTAATTCTCCTAAATTATCTCCGCACTAATCTTTCCCTTCCATTTTAAACGAATGAGATAAGGAAAAAATCATTTTAAATCATTTTCTACATCTTCGCATTTAAGGTGTAATTTCAATAGACGTTTCTCTATCTTCACATTTAAGGTGATATGGAAATTTAATCTCATCCGTCTCTCATCCCATATTACACAAATTGAGATGGTTTCTTTCCCTTAAATTCTTATTATTCCTCTTTCTCCTTCTCTTTGTTGCACCCTTTTTTACAGGTGAGGTGAGGAGACTCCATCAAGTGATCTTCACTCAGAATCAGGCAGTCCGAAGTAAATGTCAATGCCATTAGAGATGAATTCTCATAACATATTTACGATGGAAAAAATGACGTCGGAGACATTGAGGACTGGGTCAAATGCTCTATCAGTGCATTACTTATTTCATCTCCAAACTCGGCCAAATGTAAGCAGGTTTCTAGAGAGGGAGAGGAATCATCAATGATCGTGTAGAGTGTTATCTATGTGTTTTGTGGATGAGTCGACTCACCCCTTTCCGAATGGTCTTTTTGATACTTTTGAAATAGGGAAAGGATTACCTTTGGCGGACGCCCAAGGCCCAGCCTCGGGCGTCCATACATCACCTGCCATGTGGTGATAAAAAAGGGGGAGGATTATCAGTTGGGGAGAAGTCAAAAATCAGGGGGAAATGAAATGACTTCTCCCCTTTTTAGCACCACATGCCACATGATGTATGGACTCCCAAGGCTGGGCCTTGGGCATCCGCTAGAGGTAATTTGTTCCCTTTGAAATAATTTACATTGCTGTGCTTTTTTGGAGGGATATACTTTTAAAAAAAAAATGGAAGATAGTACTTACAATTCAGGAGACACAACCCATCGGGCTCCTCCTGACCAACAAAAGTTTTCGCACACTCTTTCCGAACAAAATCTGCTACTCCATCGGAGTTGATCTTGACTCAGCCACGTCATTGGAGGAGTCCAAAACCGTGTGCCTGGTTCCTCTTTCCGTTAATTACCCAATCCAAGGATGTACTTCAAGATGTCATGGCTATTTGGAATATCATATTTCTTGAGTCGGTCAGTTTTTGCATTCACGGATTGTGATTTCTTAGTCTTTGCAATATTGCCCCGGGCTAACTTTTTGGAGCTTGCTTGAGTTTTTCATTTTTAAACATTTTCCACCAGTGGCCATACTAGATTTATGGCAAACACATCTCTTCAAACAAAATTTGCTATGTGGGATATGGGACGGTGCTAGGTGGGATTTGGGACGAGGATTAGGCCTTATGGAATCTATTCGTTGGTGTAAACATTATGTAGGCTAAGTTAGTGTCAGGTCTAGCTATAAAGTTTTTAAATAATTTTAATTGTTTCAATTACCCTAAACCTAATACTTATATATTATGTAAAAGCCTTATCCCGATGTGGAGGCTAAGAAATATTTGTTATAGATTTTGTTAGTGTTGGCTGATGATAGTGGCAGAGGAAGTAGATGAGATGCTTCCACTCATGAATGTTGAAGATGAAGCATGTGATGTGGCCATATTACATGGGCAAAAGTTTGGCTCTGGTGGACGCCCCGAGCCAAGCGCTCGGGCATCCACAAGTGATGGGGCACCTGGCGATAATTTGGGGGGAGAAGTCATTTCATTCTCTCCCCATGATTTTGACTTCTCCCCACTTAATATCTCTCCCATTTAAAACGCCACTTGTTCCATCATTTGTGGATGCCCGAGCGCTTGGCTCGGGCATCCACCAAAGCAAATTCGAGGCCTATTACATGATATGGACCATGGTGCTCATGGGATGTGGCCATACGTGCTACCACTCGTGAATGTTTGAGATAAGTGATGCCTCATAACAACAAGAAAAAGTATTAATTTTTGTAGCGGTAGTTAATGGGTGGTAGTATCTCAAACAAGCCAGTAGACTACTCCACCATCTTCAATTTTCTAATTTTGTTTTTGTTTTTGCAGAATCACTATATTACGAAGACCTTACCTCTAATGGATGTGATTTCCCCATACCTGCCCAAAGGTATCTTAGTTTTTAAAATCTCTAATTGGAATTGTTGATGGATCATTCTTATTGTTTATATGTTCTTTTTTAAAAAGAATTTCTAACTAAATAAATTTGAAATATAAATTCAAATCAGTTTCATTATTCCCTCTATGTTACAATCCATCATTAATTTGAAAGAAATAAACATCATTTTTTGCTCTCTTTTTTTTAGCAAAGTTTTTTTCCCTTTAGATTTCACATTCCCTTTGTGACACAGGTCGTCATATATTTTAAAAAATGAACTCCAATTTTTATTTGGTTGACTTTTGGCAGACAGGCAGTCATGGATGTTATGCATGTCTAAACATTAGGATTTCTTCCATTGTAATTCCAAAACTTCTAAAATTGCAATCTTACAATATATATGTTCTCTAGAAATGTACATACACTAGCTTCGTTTCAATGGTTGCCAACAAAACCATTGGTTCAAATGTAACATCAAAACAATCTTTTAGGTTACCCAATCTTGACCGAGGTCATTTATTATCATATATAGGGAACTATGGAAGGAAAGCAATCGTACAATTTTTTAAAGGTGAATGTGATTCCATCTTCCCAAAGGATTTTTAGGACATTATATATTCATTTAATATGAAAAAAAGGAAAAACCAATTAATGAAATATTGATTATTGATGCTCTACCACTTTGTTATTGTAGTTGTTTTTCTGTTTTGGTAAGTTTACATCCATGACATATCTAACCTTTTTTGTTATGTTTTTAGAAAATTTCTTCTCATCATTCTTATGGTTTGAGTTCCATCTCAATGTTGGGCCGTGCATCGCACGGGGTGTTTGCTAGTGAAATATAGATTTCAACAAAGAAGATGAGAATGTGCTGTAATTTAATTTTTTGAATGGAGATAGCTTGATAGGAGGCTTGATACGTGCCATGATGGAGTAACGGTAAATGAATTGAAGAGTTACGATTATGAAGAAAATAATGATAGTTTTGGCTATTTTGATGAAGTATAAAAATGGCTCACCAACATGATTTTTTGTAAGTTTTGACTATTTTGGTGAGGCAAATTTGGTGAGGCTGCTAGGAATGCTCTTAGACCTTAAAAATAAGGAACCCCTCTCTACTTTATTTGTTTAGATATTTTTCCTCCACTTCTAAAATATTTATTTAGAAGTGTAATTAGAGGGTTATCAAACACTCTAAAACCCAATAAGCTCTTATTACTTAGAGTTAACAAACGCCACTAACTGCGGTAAAGAAGTCCAAAGCTGACTGCCTACCTGATAAATGAGTCTGCGCCAAATTAAAACACCTCCGAAAGGTTTTCAAAAGGAGGTAGATCTGATGATCTTTCATTGCAACTTCTTTTAGTACAAAATTTTCTCATTCAAAGAAGAAAATCTAACTAGACAAGCTGGCATAGGCATCGGTATTCACAAACGAATCAAAACCCAGGAATTTTTCTTCTCTACCTCACTTGATTTTGCTTTTTTCATGACTGCAAACGAATGCAATTACGATCGATTGACTGACCAAAGCAAGTTTGATTTACTCTTTGTGGGTTTAGTTGATAATTGTCTGGAATTTTGTAAGTTTGAAAATCTGTCTCTCCTTCCAATTTCACTCTATAAATTCCTCCATAACCCCATCTCTCCCTCACTGGTTAAGACTTTTTGGATTTTAAAAAAGTATAATGGGTTTCACTTCGAGCAATCAACACCTCTTGTCTAAGATAGCAACTAGCCTTGGACATGGCGAGGAATCTCCTTATTTTGATGGATGGAAGGCGTACGATAAAGATCCTTTTAATCCTACCCAGAATCCCAATGGAGTTATCCAGATGGGTCTTGCAGAAAATCCGGTACTACAAACTCAGTTCTTCTTTCGGATGATATTGATCTAAAATGGCATGAACTAGCTAGCAGTTGAATAACTTCTTGTTGTTATCTATGTTTGTAGCTTTGCTTTGACTTGATTCAAGAGTGGATTAAGAAAAACCCAAAAGCTTCGATTTGCACTGCTGAAGGAGTTGATGAATTCAAGGATATTGCCATCTTTCAAGATTATCATGGCTTACCAGAATTCAGAAATGTATGGAAGACCAACCCTTCTCTTTCTATATATGCATTGCAGTATTACTGTGTGTTCATCATCTTAATCATCATTATCATGGTTAATCTGCAGGCGGTGGCGAAGTTTATGGGGAGAGCGAGAGGAGGGAGGGTTACATTCGACCCGGATCGCATAGTTATGAGTGGTGGAGCCACTGGTGCTAACGAGTTGATCGCTTTCTGCTTGGCGGACCCTGGTGATGCTTTCCTGGTCCCCTCACCTTACTATCCAGCGTATGATTCCTTTCTTTTTTCCTATGGTATTATGGCTTTGTGGAAATTAAAAGGATAGAGAGATGTATGACTTATGGCTAGCCCCACTCTCCTCTTAGTGCACCAGACAAAGATTTTATGGTGGGGACTCCAATTGCGACATAATCTTTCTTCTTACCCAAAAATGAGAGAGTGCAATAGGAGAAGAGTGGGGCTAGCAGTCCCCTAAATCATATCGGGTTGAGCAAATTCCCTTACCGTCCCCCTCATTTTTTTAACGAGGAACCCAAGCCCATCCTTCAAGTAGACCGGGTAAACCCTTTGCGCATGCCCATAGCAGAGCGAGTAAACCACTACAAAAAAATTACCGAGTAGTAATGGATTAGCAACAAATAAATTTCTGTCTCTAATAGTGTTATTGGCGAAAAATTGATCATTAGTGACAGAAATATTCTGTCAAATTTCTTGTAGTGAACCTTGGGGATGGCAAGCCCAGAGAACCATGGAACCTTGTGTGGGTAGCCTCAAGGAGATGACAAGAGTCGGACTCAGGACCTCAGCTTCTTGAGGTGTGATCCCTTACCAACTTAGCTACCCTTGAGGTTCAATAATTTATTTAAGTTAATGAGAGTCTAACAGTAGATTAGTGATCACATAAAGGGGTGGCAATTTCCAATCCGCCACGGGCTTGGATTGGGGCTTTAGACCCTTGTTATTTTTGGTAGAAAGCTTTAGACCCTTGTTCAATGGCTTCAGTTCTATCCATGTTTCTTGGCCTTGGATCAGGCGTAACAAGAAAGGGCTTATCTGGGGGTAGGGGACAAGTGGTGGAGAAGTCAAAATCATGTGGCTCATGTTTTTGACTTCACCCATAATAAGACATGTGGCGATAAGTGTGTGAGAATAAGGGGGAGAGATATCAAATGGGGAGAAGTCAAAATAATGGGGAGAAAATGAAATGACTTCTCCCCATTTATATGTCAACTGTCGCACAATGTATGGAACTGAGAGCCCTTTCTAGCTTCGCCAGAGACAATCCGAGGGCATGTTTCTTATATGAGACGTAATCTTCTCCGTTTGTAACCAGTTTTGCTAAAACCAGTTACACCCCTGAGGTGGCCACATGTCTCTTTTGACACATTTTAACTGTGGTTAAGATTCACTCACCCCTAGGGTTCACTCACCTATCATTGGTTTTCAGAAAAAATAATAAAATAATTTATAAACCTTGATTAAAATTCATTACCACCTAGGAATAATTTTTTAAAAATATTTTTCTCTAAAAACCAAAGATAGGTGGATGAACCCTAAGGGTGAGTGACTCTTAACCACAATTAAAGGGTTTAAAAAGGGACACGTGGCTACCTCGGGAGTATAACCGGTTTTGGCAAAAACCGGTTACAACTGGCTCAGGATTACCTCTGGTAGCTGCCCGAACTTAGCACTCGGGCATCCACAAAACAATGGGCATGTGGCAGATGTCAGTGGGCAGAAGTCATTTCACTTGTCCCCATCATTTTGACTTCTGCCCCACTGACAACTTTTCCCTTTAAAATGGCCACGTATCCTATGTTTTGTGGATGCCTGAGCGCTAAGCTCGGGCAGCTACCAGAGATAATCCTGAGCCGTTACAACTGGAGAAGATTACGAGTCTTCTTATATCTAGCTACTTCCCAATCTCTTAGCTGACCTTAGGAAATGAATTGATGACTAGTGAATTTATTTTTTAAACATACGCACACAACACACACACACGCACCATACAAAGGTATCCATCCGTGGAATTTTAGAGTAGGAATAATGATTTAGAGTTTCCAAAGTGGGCCCCATCTCTAAATATAGAGGAGATGCCGAAATAGAGGAGAGTTATTGAGTATTGCGTTGGAGATGCTCTTCAATGGCTTCAGTTCCATCCATGTTCCTTATATCTAGCTACTTCCCAAGCTCTTAGCTGACTTTAGGAAATGAATTGATGACTTGTGAATTTTTTTTTTCAACATACGCACACAACACATAAACACACACCCACGCACCATATATAAAGGAATCACCTCAGGACTCACCTCCCAAATGGGTACCGACTGTAACTTGTGAAGCTCTTGTTACTCCTATTTCTTGCAATTAATCAGTTTGACTTAAAAGAGATTTGGCACTGTATTGCAGTTTTGACCGAGACTTGAAATGGAGAACAGGAGTGCAACTAGTCCCAGTTCCTTGCCATAGCTCAAACGATTTCAAGATCACCAAAGCGGCACTGGAGACGGCCTATGAGAAAGCCCAAGAAGCCAACATCAAAGTAAAGGGGTTGATCATAACAAACCCATCAAACCCATTAGGCACCATCTTAGATAGAGAGACATTAAGAACCCTAGTAAGCTTCATAAACGAAAAGAACATCCACCTAATCTGTGACGAAATATATGCAGCCACTGTCTTCACCGATTCCAATTTCGTTAGCATAGCCGAGATATTATCGGAAGACATAGCTTGCAATCGCGATCTTATCCACATTGTGTATAGCCTCTCCAAGGATATGGGGTTGCCGGGGTTTCGGGTTGGTATAGTATACTCATATAACGATGAAGTAGTGAACAGCGGCCGCAAAATGTCGAGCTACGGACTAGTCTCAACACAGACCCAACACCTAATTGCATCAATGCTGTTAGACGAAGAATTCACTGAGAGGTTCATCATTGAGAGTGCAAAAAGGCTAGCAACAAGGCATGGGGTTTTCACAAGGGGTCTTGCTAAAGTGAACATAGATTGTTTGAATAGTAATGCTGGTCTCTTTTGTTGGATGGATTTGCATCGCCTCCTTAAAGAGTCGACCGTTGAAGCGGAGTTAGCTTTGTGGCGTCTAATAATACACGAGGTTAAGCTTAATGTTTCGCCTGGTTCTTCATTTCATTGCTCAGAGCCTGGTTGGTTTAGGGTTTGTTTTGCGAATATGGATGAGGAGACCATGGAAGTGGCTCTACAGAGAATTCATACATTTGTTCATCAGAAGGAGACAGTAGTGCCAACAAAGAATAAAAAACTTTGGCGAAGCAATCTTCGAACACTAAGCTTCTCCTCTCGACGGTTGGGGTTGGACGAGGTCGCTTTGATGTCGCCTCACTCGCCGATTCCTCACTCGCCTCTTTTACATGCCAGGACTTAATAGCACAGTATCTCTCTTTGTTGACACCACCACCATTAATTGGAGATCATCAGCAGCCAGCAGCCAATTTGGTGGAAAAACTGTTATTATGTATGTACTATTAGGGATTATTATGTTAGGAAATTAATGATATAATATCTGTGAGATACACGACATCTCATAGACAATATTGGATTAACATCAATCAAGGATTTGATTTGATTAGGTTTCTGTTTTAAAGTCAATGTAATTTATATAGAAACCCTAGTTGGGCCTCTTTGTAATCATCTTGAGAATTCAATAAGTCAGTTTCTCTTCAAGGTATCAGAGTGGGCGATCCACCGCTTATTTTGATTTTTTTTTTTAAATTCCGCTATTCCGGCGGGTGGTGCCGCCAGCGCCCGCCAGGTGTGAAACCTTTGATTTTTATTTTAAATAAAAACCATACTATCATCTTCTATACTTTTACAATCCTCATTTCTCATACTCATACTCATGCCTCAAGATCTTTTTTTTTTTTTTCATTTATTGAAGACCTCTCTAACAAGAGTTTTTCTTTAAATCTCGGGTCATACTTCATGTGCTTTGGGAGAAGATCATGACAGCTTGATCTAGTTGGTCACCGGTTCTGACAGACTTAAGAATGAGCTGGATGCGATAGAAATGGACTTCACAAACTGACAGTGACCACCAAGCACAGACCTATTCGTCAACAAATTATCTAAGAAGATGAGGGGTGAGGAGCACTCGACTTGTGGCAAACACATGAAGATCTCGATCCTCATGTGTTTGATACGGAGTATTAAGGATGTATTATGTTAGGAAATTAATGGTGTAATATCTATGAGATACACAAGATCTCATAGACAATATTGGATTAGTATCAATCAAGGATTTGATTAGATTAGGTTTCTATCTTGAGGTCAATGTCATCTCTATATAAACCCTAGCCCTAGTTGGGTCTCTTTGTAATCATCTTGAGAATTCAATAAACCAGTTTCTCTTCATGGACTCCATTGCATCATTCATTATTGTAATCGGAGAATTAGATTAGCATAAATTAGGATTATATTGTTCATGATTGAATAAGAACTTAGAACTCTTGTATTAGATCTATCTAAAGCTTTGAACAAGTTATTGTAAATCATCTTAGGCCTCATTTGGGTCGAATTATTGCAGTCATAATTAATTATAAGTGATTATATTGGGTATTTTAAAAAAAATGTATTTTGGTTATTTTGAAAAAATAAAAATATATTTTAGAAAATTTCTCTCGTTAGCTTAAAGGGGTTGTAAGCTACTTTTAAAAGTGCATAGTCAGTTATGCTCCTCCAAATCACTCATGCAAGATTATGAAATCACTGATTATTTACATAATCAATTATTACGTAATTTCTTTTGATGGTCAGACTAAATGATATTATCCTTTTATAATTCCGGCATAGACATTTATAAGCGATTAAATCGATTCCAATAATCAGAACCACAAGACCCCATAGTATCCTATAGTAACACATGTCTTTCCCATAAAGAAAGTGAAGCTAGCATCGCCCAATGAGTTATTGTAAATCATCCGATTAATCTTATATATATATATACTAGCGGGTGGCTAGTGCTATGCACGTGAAAGCGAGGGGAAGGAGTTAACCCGCGGGTGCGAACTCTCCCCGAGTTCAATCGCGATTGAATTCTATTCTTTAAATAGATAGATGAGGGTAGTTTGGGAATTAAAGTAAAACATTAAATTAAAGTTTTGTTTTATATAACGGTAGTTTAGGAATTTCAAAAAATTCAGGCTACTGCCTCTCCCATTATAATAGTATATATATATATATATATATATATATATACTAGCAAACACCCCGTGCGATGCACGGGAAATTGAAAAATAGAAAAATAAAAAGGAAATGAAAGATAAATAAACTAAAAAGGTAGAACAAATTGAATGCAGAAATTGAAAAACTAGAAAAGGAAAATGAAAAATAAAAGTAAAAAATGAATAAAATGAAAAAGTAGATCAAATTCAATGCCAAGAGTTGCCTGAAAATCACGAGCTACAGTTACACATAACTTCAGTAAAACTGTTACTGTTTGTGGATGAAGAAAATCTAACATATTAACTAACACTGAGAAGAGCACAAGGCGGAGAATTAGATTGATTTGTCTTAATATGAGGAACTAACTTACAACACAGTTGTTAATTATTGATTCTCTTCCATTGTTGTAGTATCAGGGTAACAAAATTCTCTGGTGAACGTGAAACTACTCTAATACTGTGTATAGATTCAGATTATCTTATGGGTGTTTATTATTATTATTTTTTTGAGCCTGATGGAGCCACTGTCTTAGGCCTTTACCCAAGTTTTAATTTTTAAATTTCTTTCCCTTATGAAATGATCGAGTCTTCTATATACTATACTATTCTCATTCAAAAGATGGACTCTACTGATCTACCTCTCTGCCTAGCCTTCTCAACACCTCTAGAATAAACACTCTTTGTTGCCATTGGTTCGAAATATATCTCAGTTCAATTAAACAATGAATATACTCACAATTCTTACACGTACGTCATCTAGCTGAAGCATCTTGTAGTCGTGTTTGTTATTCTCTAAAGGAGTTCCATCAACCGCTGGACCACATCTGCATTCAGATGATGATTACACGTGTTAAAGTATGCAGGGGTGACAATTTGCACCATTACAGTGTGAGAGTACGCCAAGCATAGGACCCCCTCTATACATCACCACTGGGATTTAATCAAATGGTAATAGAAGAGGGATTCTGTCACAATGTAATACTGGTTTGTAATACTGAATTATCATGTATATAACTTAATCAGAAAAACATATAACTGAATCATCATGTATATATAACTGAATTACGCCTCTTATACTGATTTGTAAACTGCAATCGCATCATCAACTGGAACCCAGGCATCAAGAGGCACCGCCTCTGCACATCGCTTGGGGCTAAAGAACCCGCCAACATGCAAATGCAAATTGAATCCAAACCTTCCATTCTTTGTGGCCCGCATGTAAGCAAGATCATTAATGTGTGGATGCTTGAAAAGATCGTGAGAGTCCACTACACACATTCCATTTCCTTGGCCTGCTCACATGAAACCTCACACAGACATTTAATTTTTTTTTTATGCTTATTTGACAGTTATGTCCATTGATTATGTGATTTTGTTGTTTTCGCCTAAATAATTAAGTGATTCCAAATTGGTGACCTGAGTTACGTCGAGAATCGTATATTTTACTTTTGTTTGTGCATCTAATCAATTCGAACTATCGAACAAAATCATATCTTGGAATGGGAATAAACCAAAACCATGAAATGCAGATGATACTGCACAAATGGGAAACATTTCTGTAACTTAAAAGAGTGGCTGATAATTTTTAGGTTTAATCAACAAATACAATATCTGGATTGATGACAATTGCCCTCGAATTAGACAACAAAATACAGGGATTTACAGAGATTTCTAGTATGAACATGTTTAATGACAATAATCAAAAGCAAGCAAGAGTATGCACAAGAGAGGGAAGATAAGACACAAGTTAGTGAAGGCCGGGTTGCCGCTAGAAGTGGCTGTGATGAACTGGGATAACAAGTCGCGCTAGGACCTTGTATCGACTATCGTTCGATGCGGGCAAGCGGATTCCCAACAGGCAGGGGCGGAGCCATGAATTTTTCATTGGGGGGGCCAAAATACATGTATACAAAAAAAAATTTGGTTTGAGGGTATGAGATTTGGGGGTTTGGGGGCGTAGCCCCCGAGAAAAATTTTTTTGGGGTAGTTTTTTTATTTTGAAATTTTTTTTTTCTTGGTAATACCTTTGAGGTTGCCACCTGTCCTATTAATACCCCTTCATTGTGGTTAAGATTCACCAACCTCCTTGGTTTAAAAAAAATATATCAAATTTCTTTTTGAACCCTTGTTAAAAATTCACTAACTCCTAAGATTAAAATTATTTAAATATTTTTTTTTTAAATCAAGGATAAGTAGGTGAACCATGAGATTGGGTGAATTTTAACCATAGTTAAGAGGTGTCAATAGGGACATGAGCATAAGGGGACTCCATTGGGGGGCCACTATATATGTGACAAAAAAAATTGGGGGGGCCACTACATCATATAGGACAAAAAAATTGGGGGGGTCAAGTATACTAAAAATATTTTTTTTTAATTGAGGGGCCCACTAGTCATACTAGTAGAGAAGGGATTTACAAAAAATTTGGAGGGGGGGGGGGTATCTTTCAGTGGCTCTTCCTCCCTTCTGATGTAAGGATTGGACTATGGGACGGATTTTGACCCCTCATTTCCTTCCAAACACAACCGGAGACAACTTTCTGTATTTATGTCTTCTCCCAATCACCTAGAACCCCGATGGAGCTGCCATGCCCTTTGAGAGGTAGTGCTCCTTTTATAGATTATAGATGTATGACAAAAAGGAAAGATGAAAAAGAAGACATTGTAACAGGCGTTACAACTTCAAAGATGGAAAAGAATACGTTACAACATCAAAGATGGAAAATAAGACTTTGTAACAGGCTTAACATTCCTAAGCTTAATAAGAATGTGACACATGACAATAATTTAGAACTTAAATAGAGGCCTATGAAGAAGCCACGTGGAGACCAACCGGGTCATAGTATAAGTATAGATAGATATGCGATTTATGTCCCAGCAAAGGTGGCCCACTAATTGAATGGTCAGGATCGACGAGTTATCAAAGGACACGATCGTCTTTCAGTGAAATAAACAAAACCTCAGAAATTTGAAAAAATTATCAAAAAAGAGACAAATATCTGCTGAAACAAAGCACCTCCATTCATTATTTTCGGATAAGATTCTAATAATAGGTAGATACATATATGGTAGCAGAACTAGCTAGGAGAAGAAACATAGCTTAACAAACCATGGAAACTCTGAGTTCTCTAGCACTACCACCTCTCTACATCACAAAGGCATCTCCATTGAGGAGAAGAAGCCCAACCCTCCATCCCACAACCATGAACAAACCTTCTTCCCCTACAAGAACATGGGAACTTCATGCCGAGGCCAAAGGTTTCGGCCGACCAGCCGTATCGAAGAAAAGAAAACAAAATGATGAAGACATTACTAACACAACCAGCGGCCGTGATGGCGACGATGAGGATGACGACAAGATCCCGTCAGTTGTGTTCGATAGAATGATTGCTCGGATACTGTTTTACGTCGGTGTTCCTATGATCACTGGTGTGGCATTGCTACAGTTATTTAGCATATTGAAGGATCAACATGTGTGGGATGTGCCTCTTTGGCTTCCTTTCTTAACGACGCTAATTGCGTTCGGGAGTTCGGCACTTGGGATTGCTTATGGTACTCTATCTACAAGTTTAGATCCAGATAAGGAGGGTTCAGTTCTAGGGTGGGAAGAAGCTCAACAGAATTGGCCTGAATTATGGAAAGAGGAGAATGAGAGAGAGAGATGATCAATCTTTCTTTTATTACTTTATTACTGTTATTGTGTTATTTCTCACAATTTCATACTTGTCATACTGTTGTAGATGGAAGTTACATTGTGGTTTATCATTATGTTATCCTCTTATGCCAATAGTAGGGGTTGCAAATTCCACCCTGAAACTGCCCCATTTGTGTGTTAAACAGAGGCAGAGTAGTCAGTTTACCTTGTTATCACCGGTCGGCTATGTGGGCAGATCCTCACCCTGACTGTGACCCAATCGCCGATCAGTCTACAATTAACGGCGTGTTTGACGACTCACGAGCTACTGCAGTTTTGCAATTTTTGATATTTTAGTTCATGTTTTGCAATCTAAATATGAACAGAGGTTGTCTTCTTGGACTTGCCATTAAAGACTAGAAATGGCGGCAGATTATGAATAGCCTCTAGTTTCATGGATCTGCTTAAATCAAACAAGAATTAGTCGGATAGTGGGGGAGAAATGCGGTTAAAGATGACATAATTGGGTATTGTTGAACAAGGATGTTAGTGATAGGGGCAGAGCCAGGATTTTCTTGTAAGGACAAGCAATAATTGATAATTGATCGATAATGTTAGTAATTGCGGATGAATTTAAGGAGAATGATAAGATGTGCACAAAATAATATTCTGGGTCTAAAGGGTGTGAGGGCGTAGCTTTGAATACAAATTTTGATGACCAAGTTCACAGGTTATACGTTTCTTATATATTCTACGGATATTGATATTTCTTTTTTAGGGCGAATTCATATATTATAAAGTATATTTTTTTTCCATAGTTAAGGATTATATATTTATATCTCTCGCTTGATGATTATGTTCTATTAAATAATTAAATAATATAATATAAAATATATAATTTTTCCACCCTTGCCCGAGACTCCACCGTGTCATATTGAGCATGTAACAAATGAACGCAGTAGCCATGACATGGGCATGGATATTATCTATCTGGAAATGGCTGGTCTATCTATGACAATATGGGCCAACGAAGGATGATTCCGAACTCAGCCCAACTATTTAGCCCAAGCCCAAGCCCAAGCCCAAGCCCAATCTAAGCTTCCCTACCCAAAAAAAAAAGGCATACATAACAGATAACGAACAAGATCGAATTCCGTTACAATTAACGGCGTTACTCCTTGCCGGTTTGGTCGTCGTTAACTTGCTACCGTTACTATCCCCGTAAAATCTCGACCGTTGCAGCGATTACGTAAACGTTCTCTCTTTTCTTCCTCGGATCTCGCCTTCCTTCCCTCTTGACTTCGCCCTTCCCTTTTCAGTTATTTCAAATTCAATCACAAATTTAGAACAAAACCTAGAAAGTTACACAAACAAAACCCTAAGCAGCTCGTCTTTCATTTCGCGTCTCTTTCCTTCCTCGCTGATCTCTCGAGGAAGAAGGCGAAAACAAAAGGATGGAGTGAATTCAAAACCCTAACCCTAGCTCAATATTCTCTGCTACAATTTTAGGTTTTGATTGCAATTTTCTCCAAAATTGAGTTTTTTTTTTCTTTTGTCTGAGATCGATTGACGACGATGGATTATCAGGAGAAGAAGGATTCTTCAATGTCAATCTGCGTGCCGAAGAAGAGCTCAATCTCTAACCCTAATTCTCCTAATTTCTACCGTCTCATCAACGGGCCTGCTTCACCTCCATCGGGCTGTTTCGAAATCCGGCTTTTCTACGTTCGAATTGCTCCATGCGTCGTTGGCAGTGTTCCAGACCATCTCACGATTTGCCACCTCCGGCGCGAAATTGGGGTTTTGTTAGAGATTAATGGCTCCCGTATACCTGCTTCCGACACCGCGTCGTTAACCCTTCGTCGCGATCGGCTTGATAAGGAGTCGTCGGAGGTTACGTATGTTAGTACTGATACAGTTAGAGTTACAGGGGCTGTTGAATTTGAGGTATTCGAGAGGGAAGATATGGTTTTATGTGGTTCTCTGGAACGGATGGAATCTCCTTGGAGCAATGGCAGTGTTGGGCTGGATCATCATCAGGGGTTGGAGAACGATTCGAAGACGGGTTGGGGTATGGATTGCTATACAGCTGCGTCATTAGCAACGGGTTCGTCTGCTTTCTTTCAGCCAAAGCTTGGAATTTCCTCGCCTTCAATTGAGGTATATGTTGCCGGGTGCTGCTCTGGAGTCCCTCTGATTTTGACGAAGATGATTCAGCTTAGTCCTAGACGGAAACCACCAAGGCATATGACTCTTGATGCTATTCCAGAGGATAACGAAACTGGGAAGGAGCAGAAGAGCATTAATGGTTTGGTTGGTGATGGAAAATTGCAGGTAAGGAAATGCTGTCACCTAATTTCTGAGTTCCTGTTCGTTTTGTTAGCATACATTTTGATGCTTTCTTTGCTGAGATTTATGCCAATTGTTTCATATCAAGATCTGCAAATTCTAATTTTTCCTATGAAACCTTAGACAAAACCTATGCTCTCTCTATATATAAGTAACATATGCGATCTAATTTCATGTGTCTCGGACATCTTTGTCACTAGCCCTTTAGTGCCCTAGAGATAGGGCCTAGGCACTGCTAGGCGACCTAATATAAAAAACTGAGGAGTATAACCAGATAGTACAGAATCAAACCCACTAGGTATAAGAAAATAGAAGGTGTTTTAACTCCATTGTTTTAAAAATCAGCAAAATCTTCAATTTGCCTTATTTAATAATTTCAGATAGTCTTTAATTTTCGTTTTCTTTAAAAAAAAACTTTATGTCCTATGCCAAAAAGATGTATGGTAACAAAGTTCTTTGATTTTTTCAAAAATCCCGAAAATACGCCATATTTTGGTCAGATGATGAATTCTCTAATTATTCACAACTTTTTTTAAAAAATCACAACTTTTTCAAAAAAGTCACGAATTTTATGAATTAAACACAAATTATTCACAACTTTTTGAAAATGTCCCAAAGAAATATTTAATATATGAAATATATTTGTTTATAATTTAATAATTAGTAGTTTTATTTAATATTTTTTCATATTTGCCCGATGTTATACCAATTTATTTTCGAATTTTGTCAATTTTTTTGGAATTTTTTCCTAGACAAATAATTCTCAAACTCTGACATGGTAACTATGGTTGGTATAATGTTGGTTTCTCTGTATAATTATTAAATGTTTTTTTTATTATTTTCGTTTTTTTCTCGAAGTTTTTCCTACTTTGTTGAATTTTTCCAAACTAGACCCTCACCGAATTATTCTCGAACTCCAACTTTGTTACTAAGATTATATGTTTGTTTGTCCAGTTTCATCATAATTGAATTAATAGTTCATCAACATCCCATTTCTTCTAGTTTTATAATTGATAAGAAGTCTTACGCCAAAGAAGTTGTCGGATTAACTAAGTGGACTGAATCCCTCTTTATCACTGGTTATCTTGTTTCATTCCACATTAATTTAATAGTTCATCAACATCCCATATATGCTAGGTAGTACTATAATTGAAAAACAAAGTTATCAAAAGATAACCCATGTAAACCCTTATAGACTAGAAAGTACATCCCTACATTCAAATTCTCCTTAAATATACCAAACAAGACAATTGCAAAACAGTTTCTTGAATATTTTTCCGGTCCTTCGATACAAAAAAATATATTTACCAAGAATGAGAAAACTGCAGCCGTGGACAACCTAGCATATTTTTTATGACTGCTTTCAATAGTTTGTGTAGTTGTATTCAGTTTTCGAATACCTAACTTAATATTCTTGGAGATACTAGTTTGTATGCCTTCTCCCAAGCCTTAATTTGCCTTGTTGACTCTTTCTGATATATTCTCCATCACCATGAGTCCTCTCATCACTCGGGGAAATTGAAAGAATTCATCATTTATTGGTGGTTTCTTGTTGGAAAGTTTGTGGCTCAGGAGTTGGATCCTGTTTTAAAGCAGAGTTTTTTTACTGTATTGAAATTCTCACGAACAGTTATCAGATTTTGTGTTTAATTGTAGGCTCTAAGAAACACGACTATTGAATGAACAATTATCGCTACTTTGTTGTGTTGACTTAAGTTGTAGCCTATGCACATGGTAGAGATATGCAAGATTAGGGACGCTGTCTTTAGAAATTATCCATCTCATCCTTTTTTCTTTACCTTGTTAGTGTCATTGAGCGGCGCGCAATACAAACTTGATACTCCAACGCTCGATGTCCACAATTGTCACATTTAAATGAGTAGGCAACTTCAGATCATAATTACAGTCATTACTATTAAAATCGTATGACTTAGGATTTTAGTTTAATTATTCAATCATATCTTGTCTTAACCCAAACAGTAGTCTCCCTTTGAAGTACTTTTATGTACATCCTATGATTCACAAGTTAAATCATCCATTTATAGAAATTACAGTTCGAGCTAAAAATAGGGGTCATTCTTTCAAGTGAAACTGTCACACTATTGTCCTCTTTTCTTTTGAAAGCTTCCTGAAGCCACTGTTAGAAATAATATTTCTCATAAGATATATATACATATTAGTGATCTTTTTATTTTTGTCATTTCCTATACCTTAAACCCTAAGAAAGAAACCACTGGGACTGTTTGCTCATTGAATAGATTTAGAATCTGTATCTTCCTATGTGTTTCTGAACTTGAAAAGGATGCTTTTTAGCACACTCTGTGAGCTTTTTTATTGTTTCCATGATCTTTGAGTGTACTTGTTACTGTGGTTTCAACATAACAAGTTTCCCTGTACTAGTTTCTAGAAATATAGTACTCTGGTGGGCTCAAGACAATCAAGTGGTTCGCATCCTACATTGTGAGTCTGTGACCATGAAGTAACAGCTTCAGCCCCAGCTTACCCACCAAATAGAAAATTGATGATTGTTTTTTTTGTATCCAAAAATTGCGACAATTAAGTCACAGCTTAATCATTGATAGATTAAGCTGAAAACTTATTTTGTTCATGAGAAACTTGAGACTTTAAATTGGCATTGAGATAGTTTGGGAACTTTGGGAACTTATTCAATCACAGGGTTGATGATGTAAGCTTTAAGATGATAACGATATGGTGTCCATATTCTTATTATTGTTAGTGATGGTTCAGATGCCATGTTTGCAAATGGATAGACCCAAACCTATGGAATATATTTATAACCTCTTGTTTAATAATTAGGCCGTAAATGAACAGAAATATGATTTGATGCTATTGATTTTGGAGTATGTGGGCATATATTAAATTTTCTCAAATTCCAAAAGAAATCATTGGAAATTTTAAATTTTCTACTATTTGATTTGTCATCTCATTCAAGTTGATATGTTTGGAATTTATGTTTTGATTTGTTTTTCAAAATGTTGATTACATTAGTCTCCTCTTAATATCTTCGGAAAAGAAATCCTTAAACCTTGATGATTTAAAGTGCTATATATTTGTCTGGTTCCATTATAACCACTCAAATCCCTAAGTATTAGGTATTCATGGCTTAAGGAAAAATTTCTTGTATTTTATCAAGTACCATAAACTGCAGAAATACTTATGTTCCTATGGACCTATGTCATGTGAATTTTCAAACGATACGATGTTCTAGTTCTGCAACCATAATTTCAGAGTGAGCGAGTCCCATTTGTCAATAAGAAGTAATGATTATCCAGTATTGTTGATCCATCTATTCCCCGCATTATTTTTGGAGATGTTTGCAAGGGTGGAGCCGGGGGGCAGCTGCCCCCTCTGAACTTTTGAAGAAAAAAACACCTTGGTTTGCTGTTACTAATGCACCTAATATGTTTCTTGAAGTTAATATTTTTATATGATAAAATTTAGGTTCTAGATCATTTTGATATGGTTTGCCCATGCAGGGATTTGGGACCCATTGTTTGATAAGGTTTCATGTAGAATATCTCCTATGCAAACAGTGACCGGATCGAGTAATCATATCCATCTGATTTATGGAACTCTGTTGGACTGTCAGGCTAAAAGATAAAAGGAAAAGGAAAAAAAGAAAGAAAATTCAGCAGCGAGACTACAGAAGAGCCTTATCAAATGGATAGTCAGGATCGTTAGACAGGTCAATTTTGGCATTGATATTCTAACCGGGACAATTTGACTGATGATCTCCACTCCCCTGTATGTGTGAAAACATTAGTATATCATAGGCAGCAGCTTTCTTACGGTCTAGTCAATGGTTTGATTGGTTTCCCCATGTTTTCTCATTTACCATTGGTCGCTAGAACTTCCATGAGGACTTACCCTTATCTGGAAATTGGAACCAATGAAATATAGGGAAGCTATGGCCGGTTGCTGGCTTGATGTTTATGTTGCCTTCTCTTTGTTCCATCTGGCATCAATTTACGCGGGAATATATCATAGGTGGATTATGGTATGTCTAACTATTGAACTTCTTGTGAGGAAATGGAGAGATTGGATATGCAGTGTGCATTCTGTATGTGCAAGTTCACGGCATAATTCTCATCCTTCAGGGTAATGCTTCAGGTAGTGAGCGTTCCCAGCATTCAGGGAAAATAACCCATGCACTGATAAATCCTCATGGGCATTTATCAATCGACCATCGCTTGCCCCCCCTACAAGAAAATCCTGGTTCCGCCCCTGTGTAGATGCATTGGTTGTAATTATAAAGCCCAAGATAGTAAATGAGACCAAGAATGAGCTGAAGAGAGAAATATACTTCAGGTTTGGGTTTGGTTTTGGATGCTTAAGAGTGAGGGTTTTCGCTTTTCAAGAAGATTTTACAATTCACATGTTATCAAGTATTGTGGGGTGCCAGGTGGTTGGGGATAGTTTATGGAATATGGAGATATCATTTGTGAGATGAAATATGCAAAATTGGAGCCGTACTTCGGATGGAATTTATGTGGAGTAATGTGGACTTCACTCAGCTTCACGAGGCTGGATATTGTAATCTGAAGCAAGTCTTTCATATAGCTTGATGTTCAATTTGGTCTTGTGTGCCTTCATCTGTTCAATTTTCAATCAGATGGTATCTTGTATTGAGGGGATTGAATTGCAGTTGGCTAGACAATTGAACTACAAATTTTGGGGTAGTGTTGAGCCATTTCAGGACTTGGAAGTGGAGTGATCTGGTTTTGTGGTTAAAATGCTGTTAGAGAAAAGAGGTCCTCCACTCCTAACTGCATGACTTAGCAAGGAACTAGAATGAGCAAAACGTAGAAAAATACTAAAAGAGAAGCTAAGAGATTAATAAGTCAAGTCAAATATAAGGCATATGATAGCTTATACAATAAACAAAACAAAAGGGAGGGTGAGAAAAAAAAAATTAGAGACCTATATCATGTTAAATGCATTAAGAGCGACAACCAATGAGCACTAGTGAAAGATGAAGAGATTAAATAAAGATGGAGATGATATTTTCGAAAGTTAATAAATGAAGAATGCACATAGGGCCTCAAACTAGGTGATTTTTTTTTGTTTGGTCAAACAAAAATATGATTATCAAGAAAGCCAAAACAGACTGAGAATACATAGAAGAAGAAGCATGGGCCAGTTATGCCTCTTGATTTTCAGATGAATGAGGTCTAATAGCCTATTCATGGCGAGACACTGTAAGTTGAGCTCGACGAGAGGCCTGTAGGGCCTGTGAAGCCAGCCAATGAGCCACTGAGTTGACTTCTCTGCAAACATGTTTGATCTCAATCGAAGAAAAGTTGGCCATAGTGCTCAGATATCCGCAATGATGGCTTGGACTTCAACTGGTGTTTGAGGGTCCATCCGCGATAACGATGACTTGAGAATGATGGAATCTGATTCAATGATAAAACTGGACCAATTATACGCTGTTGCCATTGCCATGCCAAGTTGGATTGCTTGAGTTTCCGCAATCAAAGCGGATGCATGAGGGATGGTGATGCAGCCCAAGATTTGGAAGCCTACATTTTGAGATGTGTTATGTTATGTGGGAGTGAGCCAAGTCACAAAGTTCGCGAATAGTTCGCGAACTATTCGGTTGGGGCACTCAGGAGTACTGTTCGGCGGACTTTTCCCGAACCCACGATCTGTTCGGCGGGTCGCGAACAGTTCGCGGACTATTCGCGACCCGCCGAACAGATCGCGGGTTCGGGTTATATTCGTTTGAGTTTTTTTTTTTTTTTCGTTCGTATATAAGCCATTCCAAGGCAAGGGTTAGGGCAGAAACGACCCCACAACACTGTTCTCAGCTCCACCAGACCCCACGCCCCGTCGTTCATCTCAGGCTGCTGCTCTCCGGCGAACAGTCACTCCGGCGAGCATTCACTCCGGTGAACTGGTCTCCCTCTCTGGTAAGTGCTCTCTCTCTCTCTCTCTCTCTCTCTCTCTCTCTCTCTCGCCTTGTCTCTGTCTCTCTCTCTCTCTCTCGCCTTCTGTCTCACGGTCTCACCTTCTCTATTCTCTCTCTCTCTCTCTCTCGCCTTGTCTCTGTCTCTCTCTCTTTCTCTCGCCTTCTCTCTGGATCTCTCGCCTTCTGTCTCACGGTCTCACCTTCTCTCTTCTCTCTCTCTCTCTCTCTCTCTCTCTCTCTCTCTCTCTGTATTCAAAAACCATTAATTTTAGTAATTTTTTTTCACTGTTTTTTTTCCCCTGATAATGAAACTTTAGTAATCCTCTTTGAATCAATGATTTTGGGGAAATCAATAGTAAAGAACATAAACCCCTCTCAGTTCTTGCTTCTTTTTTTCGTATATCAGGGTATGTAGAGTTGAAAGTTGAAACCCTCTCGTTTGCAGACTCTTAAGTCATCGCACTTTGCAATTTGCAATTTACCAAACCTGCTGTGAGCCTGTGACTGTGAGTTCACCTGAACCTGACATTAGAATACATAAGGTAGTTAATAACAGTAGTTAATTAGTTATTAAAAAAAATTAAAAGATGATAAATACTGATTGCTAATGGTAGAATTGATTATGTTCATGTTATACTCATATGCTAATATTACTGATTGCTTTAGTAATCTTTACTAATTATTGAATTGCTTTTGCTAATTTCTGAATTTTTTTGATTTAGTAATATTTACTTTCTAATTACTGAATTGCTTTGTTATGCTTTAGTAATCTTTAGTACTAATTACTCATATGCTTTTGTTAATTGCTGAATTTGTATGCCTTACTGCCTTAGTAGTCTAGTCATAACTCATATGCTAATTGCTAATCGCCGAATTGTTAATTGTTATTTGCTAATTAGTATGCTTAGTACTAGTGTACTACTAATTGTTGATTTACTTATGTAAAATGAATTGCTTTTTCTTTTGGAATTAGGGTCAGACTATCAGTGTCTTGAAAAATAGTAATAATAAAAGATGCCAAGACAGAAGGATCCATTGTGGGAGTATGTTACGGTAGTATCTTCCTCGAAGCTTCGCTGCAACTTCTGTCAAGAAGTTTTTACGGGTACTATCACAAGACTGAAGTATCATCTTTCTAAGATGAGCAATAGAGATGTGAAGCCATGCCCTTCTGTACTTGACCACGTTTGGGAAATGGCAGAAAAGACTATGGTCGAGTTCGAGCATAGTAAAAAGCAGAAGGTATTTGCTGGTAGGAGTTCTCAAGGGTCTGTTTCTAGCACAGTTAGTGGTGCTATAGGAGGAGAAGGAGGTGATGTGGAAGGGCCCTTTAGGGCTCAAGCTATTCAACCAAAGATCAATGCAATAATGAAGAAGAAGGAGAAAGAGATTGCAGATATACAGTTGGTGACGGCTATGGTTGCAAACAATCTGTCATTCAATTTGTTAAGGTCGCAAGAATTTAAAGATGCTCTAGCATGTGTTGCAAACCACGGGCCAGGATATATTCCTCCTAGCAGTGAAACAGCTAGAGTGAAGATTTTGGCGACCTTGAAGGATCGAGCAGAAGGGTACATCAAAGCGATTAAAGCATCTTGGGCTATATCGGGGTGCACGGTTATGTCTGACTGTTAGACGGATGGGAGGAAGAGGCCACATGTAAATTTGTTCGTGGCGAGCCCTAAAGGGACAATTTTCTGGAAAAGTGAATGCACAATAGGGAAGAAGAAAGATGCAACATATATTGCAAATTTTATTGCATCTGGAATTGAAGAAATAGGCCCTCAAAATGTTGTGCAATTCATTTAAGATAATGCTTCAAATTATTGTGCCGCGGGGATCATAATTGAAGATAGGTTTCCAAATATCTTCAAGACATCTTGTGCAGCTCACTGCTTAGATCTCATCCTAGAAGAAATTGATGAGCTTGCTTATGTGAAGTCAATTGTGGAAAGTGCTAGGATGATTGTGAAGTTTGTTTACAAGTTTCAACATGTCTTAGATTTGATGAGGGTACATACACAAGGAAAGGAACTCAAAAGACCTGGTGCAACGAGATTTGCAACACATTTTTTGTGTTTGCAATCTATTATTAAAGAGGAACAAGCCTTGAGATATATGATAGCTTCATCTGAATGGAGAGCTCTTCCTTAAAGCAAGACAGATGAAGGATTATTATTTTCAACTACAATTCAAGGAAATCTGTTTTGGGAGAGTGGAAGAGAGATTATCCAAATGGTTGAACCTCTTGTTAGGGTTCTACGAATGACAGATGGTGATGGCTCCACCATGGGATACCTCTATGAAAGTATGGATAGGGCAAAAGAGGCAATAAAAGAACTTTATCAAGGTGCCATAGAGAAATATATGCCTATTTGGAATATTATCGATAAGAGGTGGAACAACACCTTACACAGTCCCTTACATGCAGTTGCTGCTTATCTTAATCCCTACTTGTTTTTTGCTAATCTTGTGAGTATGGATACAGAAGTGAAAACGGGGTTTGAGAAGGTCATTGATAAGATGATCTTTGAGGATAATGATAAAGTCGCTATTGGGAAAGAGCTGAGACTTTACCATCAAAAAAACCCTTCCATCTTTAATAGAATGGCAGTTGCCAACCTTGAGGATACACATCCAAGTAAGTATATTAAATTTAATTACATTTTAAGTTTTTAATATGTTTGATTAGATTTTTAAATTTATAGTTATTCAAATTAATTTATTGTGTATGTACATTTGTATTTAGGACTTTGGTGGGACATGTGGGGATGCAATGTTCCAATTCTTAAAAAGTTGGCAATCAAATTGCATAGCCAACCGTGCAGCGCTTCAGCATGTGAAAGAAATTGGAGTGCTTTCGAGGCTGCACACACGAAGAAGAGGAATAGATTGGAACCAAAAAAATTGCATGACTTGGTGTTCATCCGAATGAACTTGCATTTCATGAAGAACAGTGCAAGTCAAGAATTAAAGGATTCAGATCCAATCATGATTGAGAAGATCTTGGCATTCCCAGATGTACCTACAGTTGAAGGGGAAGATGAAGATGAAGTTGAAGTTGAAGTTGAAGGTGGAGGTGGTGGGTGCTCTTCTAGTGAATCATCTGAAAAAGAAGATGAACACCTTGATGATGATGCTGTATTTGACCGGTTAATAAATCAAACTCCCCGAGTGAATGTGGAGTGATTTATTGTAATACTTTTTGTTGGAAGATGAATGGTGACTTTTATGTTGTTGATATTTTGTCTTGAGAGATGAGAGTGATATTTTTGTAATACTTTTTGTTGAAATGTCTTGATGAATGACTATGAAATCAATGTTAGAACTTTGAAGTATGAAAATCTCCAATTGAAATGATGTTATGAACTTCATTGTTGATTATCTAGTAGTTATTTTGCAGCTTAGCTATTTATTTATTTAAAAAGATTAGTTGGTATCATGTTTCCATTTTTTTTTATAATTATTAATTATATTTGCCCGAACTTATCCCGAATTTGCCGAATTTTGCCGAATTTTTCCGAATTTATAACTTGCCGAATAATTCCCGAACCCGAACATTGTTACTATGGGAGTGAGAAATATGATATCAAGACCCATGATCCATTTACCCATGACCTATTACCCATGTTCTAACAATCTATTTAATCAATCCATATACCATTCAACAAGTCAAAGACTTTCCACCTTCACATTAACAGATGCAGGGCGATTTAGGGGTGGTTTAATTTGAAGGAAAATCATGAAAGACTTAGTCGTTTTAGAGTGTAAAAACAACCCAAACTCAGCAAGGTAGACTCCTCAACACCCAAATTCAGCAAGTTATCTCCCAAGAGAATAACTAAGCTTGAAATAAGCTAACAAGCTTATAATATCATATATTAATTCAAAAAAGAACTCTTTCTCATTTCATTTCTTAAGGATATATAGAGAACAAGATCCTACATGGAAAACTACTACAAAACCCTTTATCATGGGGAAACATCAAACTCATTAAATAACCCCACTCACTACAACTAATATATGGGAAAACACCACTTTCTACAACTAAACACTAGGTAACATTAATGTGAAGGTGGAAAGTCTTTGACTTGTTGAATGGTATATGGATTGATTAAATGGATAGTTAGAACATGGGTAACAGGACATGGGTAAATGGATCATGGGTCTTGATATCATATTTCTCACTCTCACTCTCACATAACATAATATATCTCAAAATGTTGGCTTCCAAATCTTGGGCTGCATCATTCTTCTCCTCTTGAAAAGAACTCGCCCTCAAGTTTATTATTGCAGATTTAGCAAGAGCTTGATTTTTGGTCTTCGGCTTGCCCAATACTCTTCTCACTTTAATCTTTTAAGTTGCACTTTGAACATATGTATCATCGGTTGGGTCCATGATGATTCTCTTGCATAGTTTTCTCGACTTGCTTTTTTAGGATGTTTTCTAATGTTGGTGTAGATATTCTTGAAAATTGAAACATGCACCATACATGTCATCTTTAAAGAAACCTCTTAAGATCTCCTCAAGAATGGATCTTCATAGGCAGACAATCAAATGAGTGTATACTTTTCTTCTTCAAAAATAGGAGTTTCAACTGTGAGTAAATAATCATCCTCTAAATATTCATCGAAGATTGGCGGTAGCTCCCAATCTACAACATTTTCATTCGAAGAATAAGATTTCGAATTTGATACTAAATTCTAAAACACTAGTTTGTTTACTTACCATTTTTGAGATTGAAAGTTGTTGATGCATCTTTACTCTTATGCCTTCAACTTCATCACCATACAAGTCATAAATTGGTGCTCCATAGAATATGTCTTTGTTGCCATCGCGACTCCTCAAACGATATGACACAAAGATTAGTCTAATTGTAATTCTACGAACCTCCCAACGAACGAACTTGCTATGATACCAATTGATGTAGGACGAAAATCAACACTAATGAATCAAAGCAACTTCACTGATAAAATAGGGGAGAAATTACAATAGAAACATAGGAGGATATGGAGAATCACTCAACCCAAGGAGAGGAATCACTCAACTCTCAAATGGATATATGGGGAATCACTTACCTAAGGAGAGGAATCACTCAACTCTCAGAAAAGAGGCTAACAAGCACTCAAAAAGACTGAAATTGTATTTCAAAATAATCTGATCTCTCTCATCTCATTACATATCCTTTTATAATCCTTGTGATACAAAAATCTGTAACCAAATATGCATTGGAATTGACAAATTTCAATTTCCCACATGAGCATTTCCTAAGTAACAAAATATGGAAACTATTACCTATTAAATAACTTTAAAAGAGCCTCTTGGTCTTTCTTCATGGGTTGTTCCAGTCATGGGCTTTTTCTTTTATGGGCTTTACATGGGCTGTATTTTTTCTAGTTTCTTGGACTGCATCATTCCCTCCTCCTTCAAAAGAACTTGTCCTCGAGTTTGGGTGATTTTGATGGTTAAACGTCCTCCCAAACTTTGACATTCTTCTTAAACCTAAAATACGAATTCATTTTTAGGAGCGTAGTCCATACAATATTGATGGCGGGCTTGTTCTCTGCAATAAACACAATAAGAAAGGAATTCGGGTCATCCTCTATCTCCACATTGTTGACACACTTTACTCCATTGAATGAGCTGATCTTGAGCAATTTCATTAGATCCGACCGACTCATGATCAGAATCACACTTATCTCCATTAGGCTCGTCATTCGAATTATAGGTTATTGGGAACAATTGATAGATTAAATTGTGAGCCCCCTTCATCACTTGAGATATTAATTATTTTAAAATCACTTTCCTTCTTCAAGTCACTTTCACAACAAATAATGTCAAGAGTAGGCGCGGATTTCTTCGAATTGGATTCTTTTCCATCTAATACATTCATGGAAAAATATTTTCTTTTCTTATCAAGTATTTCATCATTCCATTCCACATCTTGTATTACCACCTTTTCTTTGTTACAATTTTTTTTAGGAGATCTGATGGACCCTCCATGGCTAGCATTCATTCCTTGATGTATGATGTGTCCTTTGTTGTCATAAACATCAAAGATAGGTGGTGATTCAAACAACATACCTGAGTCTTCATGGTCCAATGGCATGCGTCTCTTCTTAATGTATAGCTCTCCTTTGTTTGCCATAGAGATTTGGCACAAATTTTCGGATGATAGTAGACTGCTCAAACACTCTTCGGTAAAACGATAATATCTTCCTCTAGAAAACTCCAATTAACGTACCGTTTGTTGTGTTAGAAACTAGACTCCAAGAGTTTTCTAACAATGTATAGAATTTGTTGTGAAACTGAGTGAGCAGAATCAGATTTAGCCAAAAACAGAGGTCAAATTCCGGTTCTGCAACCTGGCTCTGATACCAACTGATGCAGGGCGATTTAGGGGTGATTTAATTTGAAGGAAAACCACGAAAGACTTAGTCATTTTAGAGTGTAAAAAGACCCAAACTCAGCAAGGTGGACTCCTCAACACCCAAATTCAGCAAGTTATCTCTCAAGAGAATAACTAAGCTTGAAATAAGCTAACAAGCTTATAATATCATATATTAATTCAAAAAAGAGCTCATTCTCATTTCATTTCTTAAGGATATATAGAGAACAAGATCCTACGTGGAAAACTACTACAAAACCCACTATCATGGGAAAACATCAAACTCATGAAATAACCCCACTCACTACAACTAATATATGGGAAAACGCCACTTTCTACAACTAAACACTAGGTAACATAAATGTGAAGGTGGATAGTCTTTGACTTGTTGAATGGTATATGGATTGATTAAATGGATAGTTAGAACATAGGTAATAGGTCATGGGTAAATGGATCATGGGTCTTGATATTATATTTCTCACTCCCACATAACATAATATATCTCAAAATGTAGGCTTCCAAATCTTGGGCTACATCATTCTCCTCCTCTTGAAAAGAACTCGCCCTCGAGTTTATTATTGCAGATTTAGTAAGAGCTTGATTTTTGGTCTTCGGCTTGCCCAATACTCCCACTTTAATCTTTTAAGTCACACTTTGAACGTATGTATCATCGGTTGGGTCCATGATGATTCTCTTGCATAGTTTTCTCGACTTGCTTTTTTAGGATGTCTTCTAATGTTGGTGTAGATATTCTTGAAAATTGAAAATGCACCATACATGTCATCTTTAAAGAAACCTCTAAAGATATCCACAAGAATTGATCTTCATAGGCAGACAATGAAATCAGTGTATACTTTTCTTTTTCAAAAATAGGAGTTTCAACTGTGAGTAAATAATCATCCTCTGAATATTCATCAAAGATTGGCCGCGACTCCCAATCTACAACATTTTCATTCGAAGAATAAGACTCCGAGTTTGATACTAAAACACTAGTTCGGTTACTTATCATTTTTGAGATTGAAAGTTATCAATCTATATACCATTCAACAAGTCAAAGACTTTTCACCTTCATATTAATTTTACCTAGTGTTTAGTTGTAGAAAGTGATGTTTTCCCATATATTAGTTGTAGTGAGTGGGGTTATTTAATGAGTTTGATGTTTCCCCATGATAGTGGGTTTTGTAGTAGTTTTTCATATAGGATCTTGTTCTCTATATATCCTTAAGAAATGAAATGAGAATGAGCTCTTTTTTGAATTAATATATGATATTAGAAGCTTTTAGCTTATTTTTAGTTTAGTAATTCTCTTGGGAGATAACTTGCTGAATTTGGGTGTTGAGGAGTCCACCTTGCTGAGTTTGAGTCGTTTTTATACTCTTAAATGACCAAGGCTTTCGTGGTTTTCCTTCAAATTAAACCATCCCTAAATCGCCCTGCATTAGATGGGCTCTGCACGAAAAGCAAGTAAAGCCCCAGTATGATCACGAGCTATTGCACCAACACCCGCTGAATTGGATGGAGAATGAAAGGCCCCATCACAATTAATTTTGTGGATAGATGGAACCAAAGAAGGAATCCAATGTGCGCAGGAGCGAGAAGCTTGCTGGTTGCCTACCATGTTTGGGGAGAGAGTTCCAAATTTCTGACGCATATTGAACTTCATGAAGGAGGGCTCTCTGAGGCGATGGGTGCTTGTCTTCAAAAATCCAGAGGTTCTATAATAGCCAGATGGACCACAGAGTTGAACTCAATAGACATAGTAGATTGATAGCATTATTGGACTGAGTCAGAAGGATGTACAAGTCCTGCTACCATAGATCAAAACGCAATATAGGGCCCTGCCCAATCCTCAATGAAAGAGGAGATCCCCACCATATGGCACGTGCAAAATCGCAAGTTATAAATAGATGCTCAATAGTTGGGGAATAGACCACAAAGGGGGCACAGATTGTCCACGTCGGACAAGTAAAGAGTTAGTGCAACATTTCCATAAAAAATAATTGGATCTTGGGGGGCACCTGAAGATGCCATATTGAATCCCAGAGTTTTGGATTTGGTTGGGCTGTGGTAGAGGCTTGAGTGTGCTGATGACAAAAAAATCCCCGTGATGCATATTAAGCTGTGCGAACTGAGAAGACCCCCATTCTTTTCAAATTGCCACTATGCGATCATGAAATGAGCCCGAACTAGGGTGGGTCTTCAGAATTGCGTTCACTTCGAAAGGGTGAAGAGATTGTTAAGAAGAGTGGTTTGCCAATAGTGAGTATTTGGGTTGATGTCGATCAAGTCACTAACCCCCGATCAAAGAGTATAGTCTGGAGGGCAACCAGAGAAAATACGATATCCTGGAAGACCTGGAACCCAAGGATCATTCCATATAAAAATATTGGTGCCAGTGCCAACTTGCCACCTTAAGCCTTTGGTTAGTAGCTTGTGATCTTCTAATAGGCTTCGCCACCCTCATGAGGGACGAGATCCCAATTTAGCATGCAAAAAATCAGTATGAGGAAAGTAGATAGCTTTAAGATAGTTCCAAAACTGTTTTATCTGTTGCTCTCAGCCATGACATTATTTACCAGCGTATTTTCACTTTAGCTAACAGCTTCTCTCTTAATAAAGCATCGATATTTCCATGTTATTTTAAAAGGTTCTTTGATCTTTTGGATTTCTGAAATTCTTGATGCTCTTTTGCAAGTAAATGCTTCATCTAGTATCTGTCTTCTTATATTGATGTGTATACTGTATAACAATTTGAGGCTTCTGCAGATCACAGAGGCAGAAGTTGACGGATACGAGTCAGAAGGGAAAATTGGGCACAGCTTCTATTCAGACGGTATGTACACTGACGATGATGGCCAGCTGTCATGGTTCAATGCCGGTGTAAGAGTTGGTGTGGGTATTGGTCTGGGAATGTGTGTTGGGATTGGAATTGGTGTTGGAATACTAATGAGCTCTTATCAAGCAACATCCAGAACCTTCAGGAGGAGGTTTTTCTAAACTTGATATTCTCAATCACAAACATATGATTCTGGTTCAGAAAAGAATTATGGGTTCTACCACGGTTGTGGCTATGGGGGGAAAGAAGCACAGTATTCAGTCTCTCTTGTATGCATGAGTTTTGGTACGATGTGGCGGCTGTACAGTTTTTGAGTCTGTGGATCAAAGTTTTTTCTTGATCGGAATCTCTCCGGGAGCTGCCGCTCTCTTCGATCTTCCCTTTGTAGCGATGACTATAGCATAACTGTGTCGTTTCAACTGGGATAGTGATGTAGATGTAAGATAAGATTGCTTCAATCTTTGGATGCGGCAGGCAAATAATACCAGGTCAGTTATTTAATTCGACTTTTATCCATAAACCCGCGTGAGGTATATAGATATTATAGAGATTTCTGTTCAGGAATTGGTGTAAGCTAGAGAGTTTGGGTGTGTATCCGTTTCTGTACAATGTATGTTTTGTAGAGATTTTGAGTCGTCTCAAGTTAATGGGAATTTTAATTTTGGTTAATCATTTTTACAATATGGAAAATTTGTGTTTTTTTTGGTGGAATGGTTAAATACACACTAAAATAGGCCAACATACACACACACACACAGCGTCCACATAAGGCTATGTTTTCAGTAGTATTACTATTGTGGTATGGGTGGATGCATAGTTATCTCTCTTTCATCCAAAGTTGGCACATAAAATTGGCATCCATTACCTCTGGCGGACGCCTGAGCGTCCACACATCATCCAACATGTGGCGATAAAAAGGGGAGAGATATCATGTGGGGAGAAAATGAAATGACTTCTCCTTTTTATCGCCACATGTCAGATGATGTGTGGACACCCAAGCGCACGCTAGAGGTAATTCGATGCCCATAAAATTATATATAGAACCAGCTGGCCCCAGTGACCAGATGTTCGACGGGTGATGAATTGAATGGCGCAGTTCCGGCAGTTTTAAATAAATTTATAATGGACTCAGAAGATGGGTTTGGGTTTCATTTTTAGCCCGTATAAACAATAAACGGGTTGTGTTTGATTTATTGTTTTCAAGTTGATGGTATTCTTACCTGACTAAACCAGAGTTCAAAATTGAAGAAAAAAAAATAATTTAAAAATAATAATAATCGGACAATGTCCAAACCAGAGTTCAAACTTCAAGTAGAGGCTGTAAATTGTAATAAAATAAAAAACTTCAATAGAGGCCTGGGTAAGTTATTTTTTAGATTTAATCTGGACAATGTCTGGACTTCCCCGACATATTTCAAGTATCCCCACCCTCCCCCCATTAGGCTACACCTGACACCACCAAATGTATACAAAGACTATCTGGTTTATGATTTGATTTTAGTAAAATAAATGAAATGAAATGATTTACTTTGGCACGGCCGGAGAAAGCCAATTACATTACTGATTAAGTTGGGCTGTTGAAATGTAGCTCCCCTCAACTGGGATCTCCCAAGTCCTGCAAAATCATTCTTTTCAACTGGTTTTACTCTAAGGGTCCATTCTTTTGCAGGCGCTTTCTAAGTTTTGTCATTGGACCATTTTGATTTCATTTTGAGAATTAGATGTATTCTGCTTTTCATCTCCTTGGTTGCAATTCTCGTGAAATTTCAATGCATAAAATAAATGATTTCTAATTTCATAGTAAGAATTAATCTTACTAGAAACCTTGATAAAATGAATCAAATTTCGTAACAACTTGTATGACAAAGTACTAAAACGGTAAAACCTAAACATACTTGGTGTTGAAATTTTTTGTTCCAACCTGCCTACTTGAAGTTGCCCAGATTTTTGCATTTTTTAGTGGCTTTGGACCCTCGGTTGGGTGTTTCTCAACCTATTATATGAGACTCCCAAATATACTTTCAAATCCTAACCGTTCACTAAAGAGTAGGATTTGACTTGATTTATTTTGTCATTTTTAATGTCACATCAGTTTTAATTTAAAATTTTCATAATTGAATTAAAGAATTAAGATTTTGAAGTATATTTGAGAGTACACTTTGAGAGTATCCATCCACTTACACATTACATTTATGTCCGCTTGAGTTGGGCTTCTAAACCATGGTCATTACATCAATTTCGTTTCTTTGTTAAAATCTAATAATAGTTCGTGTAATTATATACTTACACATTTATTTTTTAACCATTGATTTTAAGTTCAAAGATTATTATAAATTATAATCTAGCTATTTTATTTATTTATGTAAATCAATTAGGCATGCATGTATTGGTTGAGAAATTTTGTTTTTTTGACCCGTTTATAAAAAGAGCAATTGTCCCCTTACCTTGACAAAACCTCTTCAAACTATGGTTAACAAGTTTTAATATCAGTGGTTAAATTTTTTCTTCTAAAAGTCAAGGTTAAATACTTTAATCTTAAGGGTTGATAAGTCTTAATCACGATTAAAGAAAATAAAAAAAATGGAACAAGTGGCAGAAAAGGGGTGAGATAGTATATTACCTCCTCCGACGAGGAGGTGAATATTTTCTTATAAAAATGGATTGGACAACCCTACTCTTTCTTTTGTTATTTAATTATAAAAATAATAATAATTACCTTGATTCATGAATATAACCCGTGAATATATTTCGTATTTACATGATGTCATTTCACATCGGTTGGGAAGTGGACTTCGTAGGGGTGTATAAGGGGTCATCAACCCTCCTTAAGACTGGCTTTTTGGAGTGGTTGCTTGGACTTACCCTTATGGCTACCTTAGGTCTGGTTGTGTGTGTGCGTCTAAAGTGTATGTGTGTTACATGATAACCTTACTACCAAAAAAGTCATCATTTTACCCAAAAAAAAAAAAAAATATATATATATATATATATATATATATATATATATATTTCATATTTGGGACATGATTGGAATTAATAGAACTTAGAGGACATTTTTCCTCCTAACAATTTTAATAATTTGAGGAGTGTTACCGTCACGCGCATTTTATAGACGTGAGGACACATCCCTCCCTTTCATGACACGTTGGAACAACGAAGTACAAGCACTTTTCGATGTGTCTACAAGGACACAGAATGTGTCTGGCTCGCTTCTTGCAAATTTCGAGAGAGAGAGAGAGAGGGAGTTCGGATGGGCAACAACGCAATTGCGCTGTTGCCCCTTTGTGTCACACATAAATGGGTCTCATCTTTTATTTGATTCCCAATCTATCCCTATTGAATGTGGGGCCCTACTTTGTGAGACACAAAGGGGCAACAGCGCACGGCTCGAGAGAGAGGCCACTCCTCCGAACGCTCCGTCGAAGCCGCCCTTGCCTCCGATCTAGGCCTCTAGCTCATGCACGTCGACACCAGCCATGCCAAAGAGATTGCTGACACAGTCATGGCTCTCTTCCTTGGCTTGCTCCGTCGCACTCACTTCCCCTCTTGCCATGCCTGCTCCCTGTCCGGATGGCTCAGCTCCATTCAGCCGCTTTGTTGCGGCATGCGCCGGTGTTGATTTTGATTTATTAAAATAGAATTTTTTAATTGGTTTTAATAAAATAAAAGTTGGGTTTTAATGATTTGGAAGAAAACCATTTGATTTGATTTAAAATGTTGTTTTTACACTAGTGGTTTTGGGAAGAAAAAATCATGTTTTCAAAAGAAAATTATTGTGACTTTTATTAGTCCCACATCAGAAATTAATGAGAGTTGAAACACTTAATAAGTAATCCTCTCTCCTTAGAGATTGTTCTCTTGTGTGTGCTTACACATTAATTGTGGGTGCACTAGCGGGGTGCATCGCACCAAGCGCAACACACTGAACGCGCATGTGCAGGGGCAATGGGCGCTATGAGGCACGTTTTGCACTTCACGAGTCGTTTGAGTCACCTATTTTTTTTAAGAATAAAAGTCAGATCAACGGTGTAAATTTGATCAGGATTGAGATGGTGGTTCGGATTTCGTGATTCGTTACGGATCATGGGTATGTGTCCAGGTTCGTTGAACTTGGTGGGCTATTGAATGAGTCAGTTGGAGAAACCCAAGAGACTCAGTGAGTGGGTTGGTTAGGAAGCCCAAGTAGCTCCCAAGGCCTAGCCCTCGCCTATATAAAGTGAAGATGAGGATGAAGATTTTACAGAAGTTGGAATTCGTATCAGACCTCTCAGAGATTGAGCCTAGAAAGAGAGCCCGAACCAGGGAAGAAAGCTCCAGAACTCCATTGGAGATCTGAAGCCCATCTCAAGGTTGAAGATGACTCAACCCAGTAAGCTAGATCACAGTATTCAACTAGTTCATTCAGACCAGTTAATCATCTGTCACCAAACAAAGAAGTGATCTGACTATTAGTCTGGCCAATTGAGATCGCTATGTAACCAAACAGAACACTGTCCAGATTTATCAAGAATAGAAAACAGAAGGAGAACTCGGCCAGTGTAGTAATACACTGACCCTTGGGGCACTATTACAAAACAGAACCCGTAGACGATCTGTTTCCAAACAGTGTGTCTCTTCGAAACTGATTCTAGAATTCTCAGAATCTGGTTTACAGAATCCATACAGATCCAATTCTAGAACTGTTATTCTTAGAGAGTAATTCTGCTTGGCAATCACTTGTGATAACCTAATTTGGTTTATACAATCTATGTAATAAATTGTTATCCTTGTAAATGGATAACTAGGATCTTAACTGGAATAACAATTTGTGGGCATCTTAAAATGAGGTTTAAGTAGAGTTCTTACTAGATAGTGCAGATCTGTAGAGGAACGGATTGATTCCTAGCTAGGTTGAATCCCGGGGATAGAGTTGTCTTAATCTCTTGCATAAACGGAAGACTCCAACTATCTTCAAGAAGCGTTTGTCGCGCCTCTTAGCCGAAATTGATTAAGAAGATTTACGGTCATTGTGTGTAAATTGTTTGAACTAATTAACCAACAAATTGAAGATATATCTACTCCAATGACCACCGTGACTCCACTCGGCTTTGTCCCTATCAACAAAAATCGTTTTGATGGACGGTTTGATGAGACCAATTTCAACCGCTATGAAGAACAAATCATGTACTTCATGAGGCAATTGAAGGTTGCTTATGTTTTGACTGATGAATGTCTCGACATTCTTCTTGCACCTGGAGCATCCAGCTCGGAGATTACCGCTGCAACGACAATTGCACAGAAATGGGTTGATGATGACTACACTTGTCGTTACAACATTTTGAACTCCCTTTCTAATCAACTGTACAATCAGTTTTCCAAGAAGACTAAGGGAGCTGAGGAGGTTTGGGATGCATTGAAGATTGTCTACATTGTAGAAGAGTCTGGAAAGAACTTTGAAGTTACGAACTATGTTGAGTTCAAGATGGAAGATGGAAAGCCAATCCTGCCCCAGATTCAGGATTTACAGAAGATAGCAGATGCAATCACTGCTGGTGGGATGACTCTTGATGAGAACTTTCATGTTAGAGTCATCATCTCGAAGCTGCCTCCAACTTGGAAGTCTTATTGCTCTAAGTTGATGCACAAGAATGAAGACATCCCTCTTGTGGAGTTGATGCACCATTTGAGGGTGGAGGAAGAGTCTCGTAATCGAGACAAGAAGCATGAAGAGTCAGTTGCAAAGGCTTATGTTGCTGAGGCAAGGACTGAGAAGAAGAAGACTAGTCCGAATAGCTCTGGACCAAGAAAGAACAATTTCAAGAAGTAAGGAACAATGATGAATGATGAAAGGAGGGACTCCTATAGAAGAGACTCCTACATGAACTATGACAGGAAGCCACTAGAGTGCTACACCTGCGAAAAAATTAGACACATCACCAAGTGTAGTCGTCTCAGGAATACGGGCAAAGACACCAAGGAGAAAAGAGATCGAAATGATAAGGATAAGGACGACAAGATGATCACTGTCGTTTCTGAGGTCCTTATGATTAATGGAGATTCTGAGTGGTTCATCGATATCGGCGCCACTCGTCACGTCTGTTGTGACAAGAATATGTTCACCTCCTACGAATTAGTGGGGGATGAGATGAATATATTCATGGGTAACTCCTCATAGTCTTGTATGTTCCTAACATCAGGAAGAATTTGGTCTCTGGTGCTGCTCTTAGCAAGCATGGTTTTTAGATGGTATTTGAGTCAGACAAGTTTGTCTTGACCAAGAATGGGGTGTTTGTGGGTAAGGGTTATTCTATTGGTGGCTTGTTCAAGCTTAAAATTTTGAATGAAAACTCCTCTGCTTTTACTTATGTTTCTGAGTCTTGTGATCTTTGACATGGTAGATTAGGCCATGTGAATTATGAAACTATTAAATCAATGGCTAACCTAGGGTTAATTATTAACCATAATAATAACCATCAACCTCTTGACTTTTAAAATCATGAAAATATGTAATAAACTGGACTATTCCCTATGATGAACAGGAAGCATAAGCATCTGTATGGGGTGATTTGTGGAACTTCGTTGTGTGGATATTATATTAACTATGTGCAACTTTTACGTACACTGCATGGGCTGGCTGCATGTTTATTGGCTACTGTTATGTTGCACACATCCACAATTTTGTATCATTCTCTCATTGTATGCGTGAATTGGGCGTATAAATGTGCATGATTGATTGCATCACATCGAAAGATTTTGAAGAACAATTCTGTAGGTTTTCTAACTGCCCCGTTATTCCAAAATCCAGGCCATTTTGGATGTACGCATTGAGATTCTTGCAACTGTATGTGAAGATGACGGGGATGCACGCTGGCTGGATTAGAATGTATATGAGTAAGAAGCCTAACCTGTTCCCTCTCTTTCTTTTTGGTTTGTAATCCTCAAAATCAAGTTTTGAAGCATTCAATTTTGATTGTTAAAGTAGAATCCTCAGTGTCAGTGATGTACAGTACCATCTTTTTTTTGTGTGTGGGTTTTTTTTCCTCTTCAAAGTATTTTGCAACTCTTCAGGCGTCACCAACATCGACTCTCTTTCTCTCTCCCACCATTGTATTAAGCACATTTTGATAGAAGGTTTTGGTATAATATAGAATTGTTCTAACTCCTCTATCTCCTTTTAAGACCTTGTTATGTGGCCAGTAGAAATGATCCACAAAGAAAAGAACTCTACATGTTAAATGGTTAAGAGTCATTTGATTAGGTTGATCTTTGAATTCCCTCTTAGGAAGTGATGTACTGACTTTTCCTTTTGGTAATATTAGATGTCCTGATAAAGGGTTTATAGACAAAAGGCCATTTGATCATTTCCTTCTATCATATTCAAGGTTGTCAGACTTAGCCCAACGAGATGATACTTCCTTCTTTTCTTTGCTCATTTTATCTAGGTTAGTAGGTTGGTTAGGAGTTAGGTTAGGTTAGTACACGTACTCAAAACTGAGTCTTCTGCCCTCAAAAGGGATACATCTTATCACTAGAGCAAACCATGGAGCTGTGAGATGCTTTCTTTTGGCCTAGTTCCTCGAGACTAGGTGTAAGCATTTGCAAGTCGCAACGGTTGTCATGTAGGGTGGTTAATGAACAAGGTGCTCGTTTATTTAAGCAAACAAGCCAGCTTGATTTTTGAGCTCGTTTAGTTTAAGGAGCCAAGATTGAACACACCCCTACTCGGCTCGATTATATATATAATTAAATTACTTTAAGGGGTAGAAAAAGGAAACTTTCAGCCTGTTGTCGTAGGTTACTTCGCATAGAAGTTGTAGATTAAGCGTAGAAGTTGTAGATTTTTTTTTGTAGGGCCCCACAGGGACTAGATATCATTTACCTACGTCAATAGAGTCTACCGGTCAAAAGTTAGTTAGGGCAGTGGAGCTCTTGCAACTCTTACCCCTTGGGGGGATTAGATCCCCAGACCTCCACCCTTGGAAGGCCACACCCCTACCACTCACTCAAGAGGGGGGTGTGCGTAGAAGTTGTAGATTAAGGTGGTGAATTTAAATGATTTCATTTCAGGTTATTTTTTAAACAAATTCTATATTATGTATATATTTTTTTAAACTAATCTTATTTTACTGAGCTCGGCATAGTTCGGCTCCAACTCAGGCTTGCTCGTTTATAAATAAGCCGAGCCAAGCTTGAACACTTTTAAATATATATATTTTTTTGGTTCATTGGAGGCCACATGGACCTATGGGCTACACAATGGAGGTTAGCCCTCCCCCTCCCATAAATCCCCCAATCCTGATGTAGTTGGGAACTGGATTTGATCCCAAGTCTCTAGTAGGACGCCTAGAGACTTTACCAACTAAACTAGCTGGCACTCCACAATAAAAGCTCATACCCACCCTTATTATCATGGCTATCAGTGTTATTAAAACCGGTAAAAACGGGAACTGGTCAGGTCATCGGTTTAGGAAAACTCCCAAAAGTGGATTGTTTTTTTTAAAAAAAACCCACAGAACCAACTAGATTCGAGTGGGAAATCGGAAAAACCAATAGATCCAGTCAGGAAAAGAGGAAAAATGAGGAAAAAAAGGCATTTTTTCAACTAATAAAAGGACACAGTGGAATCGAGAACCGGCCACTCTACCGGTTCTAAAAATACTAATGGTTATATATATATTTGCTTCAGTTGGAGGGAAAGGACCATCTACTGAATCCCTTTAACTTATACTAAATGCAAGCCCGGCCCATTGACACCTCCGTGATTTCTTTTTTAATAAATATGGGGTGTCCGGAGCTTAAGATTAAAACTAATCTCCACGTGTTGCCAGGGGATAACCCTCCCCCTAGCAACCGATAACGCGGGTGCTCCCAAACTCGATCTCGAGACCTCCGGGTCCATGGTTCGTCTTCTGACCACTGGGCTACACCCCCTTATGGACAGTTCATCATATTGTGCTCTACAAGGTGTAATACCTCTCAAAATCTATATTGGTGTTTGGGAGGATCCAACTACAGGGATAACGAAGAACCCTAGGGTGTCAAGAGTGTCAATTGGCCAGCCATGCCCGTGGCTTGATCTAACCCGGCTAAGTAGTTAGGCAGCCTTGGGCCTACGACCTTAGGGCCCAATACCCATTTGGCTATACCACCTGGGTCTTATTGGCCCCATCTAATTACTAAATACCCTTCAATAGCTAGGTCCAGCCCGGGTTAATTAATAATAATATGGTGTGGTTGGGCCTACCTCTAAAGCATGTTGTTTATTAATCGACGGCCCGACTTGAGTTTAGAATAACTTCGAGCTTGAACCTACCTCTAAAGCCAGAATAATAACCAGGCTGCAATTGGGTTGGCTCGGCCAGTTGATCCCTAGCTACCTTTTAAAAGTGGATAATTTGTCTCCTCCAATCCTCGCTGCCGAACTTATAAGCGAAGTGTTGGTGAATTACTTCCTTTGATTATGCTAATGAGGGTGGTTTCTCTAATGAGTCAGTCTATGGTTACTCCCAAATCTACTCCCTAATCTTAACCGCTAATAACGAACTACTAAAGGCTAGGATTTGAGTTGACTTATTTTGTCTTTTCTAATGCCACATCAGCTCTAATCCTAACCGTTTAACAACTGAGATAAACGATTAGGATTTGGGAGTACTCCTTGGGAGTATCCCTAGACTAATTCTTCTCTAATAGATGACACAACAAAAAATGATCACTGGAGAGTTGTTGATGGTTTGAACAATCCTTCCTACCCAAACAACCGCAGGGGTTCGACCCCCCTCAAATTATTATTATTTTTTGCAATCCTTTATGGGGTCGTATTAAATTGTAGGCCCAACATAATTTTTAAATTTTATTAGTATAGTTCCCCCTCCCCCCCCAATTTTTTTTTGTCTTATATATAGTAGGCCCCAATTGTTGTGAACGGTATTAGTGTCTAGCTAAGTCCACTAGAATTTCTCTCAAATTGTTACTAGACTCCTTGGAGTCTGGTTATGCCCTTGAGGTCCCCAAATGTCCTTATTGACACTCTTTAAGGAATTGATTTCAATTCTAAAAATGGAAGTCTGCAAGATGCGATCGATCGCCTCTACAGGAAGTGGGATTAGTTTCGATTTTTTCTTTTTTTTGAGTTTCCCCTTATATAAAGACTAATTTGTATTAGGGTTTAGAACCGAGAGTTCATAGAACTGAAGTCAAACTTTTCTTTGAAAGAGAGAGATAGTTTGAGAGGTTGAGGAACCATTGTATTCTCTTTGCTTTGAATTTAGTGAAGAAGGTGATCTCTCCGTGGACGTAGCCTCAGTTGGATGAACCACGTATATCAAGTGTTCTTGTGTGTTTCTGTTTGTGTTCATTAGGTTATCTTTTCACCACAAATTGGTATCAGAGCTAGGTTTAATTCAAAGCAATGACAACGAAAAGTTTCAGCGCCAAGTTCGATGTTGCAAGATTTGATGGGAAGGACAACTTCGGATTATGGCAGAGTTGGGTTAAAGATCTATTGATACAACAAGGTTTGCACAAAACCTTAAAGAGTAAATCATATAAACCAGAGTCAATGTCTGATGATGATAGGGACGATCTGGAATTGAAGGCGGCGAGCACCATTATGTTAAGCTTATCTGACGACGTTCTCTATCACGTGGTCAATGAAGATTCAGCACCGAAGCTTTGGATGAAACTCGAAAGCCTATATATGAAGAAGTCATTGTCAAAGAGGTTGTTCCTAAAGTAGAAACTTTATACTCTCAAGATGAAGGAAGGCGGGGATCTCACTGAGCACATGAATGCACTCAACAGAGTAATCAATGATTTAGCAAGCATTGAGGAGAAGGTCAGCGATGAAGATCATACCCTACAACTTCTATTTTTTACTTCCACCCTTTTATAAACATCTGGTTACTACCCTACTTTACGGAAATGATACCCTAGAGTCAAAAGACACAGTAGCAACTCTACTCTCAAACAATTTGAGAAAGAAAAACATGGAAGAAGAAAATACCCATGATGAGGGTTTATTCGTTAGAGGAAAAGAAATGGAGAAAGGAAAGAGAAAAAAACAAAGAAGAGGAAGGTCGAAATCAAAGTCTGGAAGGACTTGGCCTCAATGTCACCATTGCAAGAAATATGGTTACAAAAGAAAGACTGTAGAATCCTAAAAGAAGAGCAAAAAAAAGAATCGGAAAGAGGGAAGGGGAAAGCCTCAAATCAAGCTAATGCAGCTTCAGAAGAAAGTAGCGACGACAAAGCCTTTTGCGCATTTTCAAGTAAGGAACCATTTTCTGATTCTTGAATTCTAGATTCAAGTTGCTCATATCATATGTGTCCTAATAAATCTTGGTTTAGTAAATATAAGAACTATGATAGGGGGAATAGTATTGATGGGTAATGATGCAGTCTATAAGATAGTAGGAACTGGTACTGCCAGGATAAAGATGTTCGATGGGGTAATTCAAACCTTAACTGATGTTAGGCATGTACCTGACCTAAAAAAGAATTTAATTTCTTTGGATACGATGGAAGCCGCTGGGTGTAGGTACACAACTTCAGGTGGAGCTCTGAAGGTAGTCAAGGGAGCCATTGTTATCTTAAAGGGTATAAGGACTGGAACCCTATACAAGATGATAGCGAATACTGTGACAGGTGGAGCCGCTATTGGTTCATAAGAAGGCAACAATGAGACCCAGCTATGGTATAGGAGACTGAGTTATATGAGCGACAGAACCCTAATGGAGCTTCACAGTAGAAAACTCCTAAAAGGGATTAAAACTTGCAAGCTGCAGTTCTGTAAGCATTGTGTGTTTGGGAAGTAGTCAAGGGTGATGTTCAAGATCTCTTCACACCGCAGTGAGAGAATTTTAGAGTATGTTCATTCAAATGTGTGGGGGCCAGCCCCTATGAAGTCACTACCGAGATTTCTATATTATGTGACATTTATAGATGATTTCTTGAGGAAGATTTGAGTGTATTACATAAAGCAGAATTCTAAGGTGTTCAACATTTTCAAGCAGTGAAAAACTAGAGTTGAAAAGCAGACATGAAAGTAGGTGAAGTGTCTGAGATCAAACAATGGAGTAGAATATACATATGCAAAATTCACTAAATTCTGTAGAGATGAGGGTATTGCTCAAAACTTCACTACACCCAGAACTCCACAACAGGATGGAGTGACAGAATGAATGAACATGACACTCTAGATAAAACTCGGAGTATGAGAATTGATGTTGGGTTGAAGAAAAAATTATGGGCAGAAGCAATCAACACAACAAGTTTTTTGATAAATAGATCACTTTCTACAGCAGTAGATCTAATGACACCAAAAGAGGTTTGGTCAGGTAAAACATATGATTATTCTATGTTGAGAATTTTTGGTTGTCCAGCTTATGCACATTTGCAAGGTGACCTGAGGAGTAAGCTTAATGCAATGACACCCTATGAAGTCACTACCGAGATTTCTATATTATGTGACATTTATAGATGATTTCTTGAGGAAGATTTGAGTGTATTACATAAAGCAGAATTCTAAGGTGTTCAACATTTTCAAGCAGTGAAAAACTAGAGTTGAAAAGCAGACATGAAAGTAGGTGAAGTGTCTGAGATCAAACAATGGAGTAGAATATACATATGCAAAATTCACTAAATTCTGTAGAGATGAGGGTATTGCTCAAAACTTCACTACACCCAGAACTCCACAACAGGATGGAGTGACAGAATGAATGAACATGACACTCTAGATAAAACTCGGAGTATGAGAATTGATGTTGGGTTGAAGAAAAAATTATGGGCAGAAGCAATCAACACAACAAGTTTTTTGATAAATAGATCACTTTCTACAGCAGTAGATCTAATGACACCAAAAGAGGTTTGGTCAGGTAAAACATATGATTATTCTATGTTGAGAATTTTTGGTTGTCCAGCTTATGCACATTTGCAAGGTGACCTGAGGAGTAAGCTTAATGCAATGACACCCTATGAAGTCACTACCGAGATTTCTATATTATGTGACATTTATAGATGATTTCTTGAGGAAGATTTGAGTGTATTACATAAAGCAGAATTCTAAGGTGTTCAACATTTTCAAGCAGTGAAAAACTAGAGTTGAAAAGCAGACATGAAAGTAGGTGAAGTGTCTGAGATCAAACAATGGAGTAGAATATACATATGCAAAATTCACTAAATTCTGTAGAGATGAGGGTATTGCTCAAAACTTCACTACACCCAGAACTCCACAACAGGATGGAGTGACAGAATGAATGAACATGACACTCTAGATAAAACTCGGAGTATGAGAATTGATGTTGGGTTGAAGAAAAAATTATGGGCAGAAGCAATCAACACAACAAGTTTTTTGATAAATAGATCACTTTCTACAGCAGTAGATCTAATGACACCAAAAGAGGTTTGGTCAGGTAAAACATATGATTATTCTATGTTGAGAATTTTTGGTTGTCCAGCTTATGCACATTTGCAAGGTGACCTGAGGAGTAAGCTTAATGCAAAATCAAGAAAGTGTATTTTTCTGGGTTTCCAGAAAGGAGTTAAAGGCTACAAGTTATGGAATCCCGAAACAAGGAAGATTGTTGTGAGCAAGGATAAAAAAAATGAGACTGTCATGATAAAAAAAAATGAGTAGCATTGTGATGATGCAACCGGCAGTAGGGAGCATTTAGTTTAGGTGGAGCTGGATATATCTGAATCAAAAAAAAGTGATGAAGAATCACCTCTTCAGATCGAGAGAGTTAATCAACAGCCATAGCTATGGAGATCACAATGGGTTCGAAAAGCACCCAGAAAATATAATGATGACATAGACATGGTAGTTTTTGCTCTCATGACTGAGAATGGAGAACCATCCAGCTTCAAGGAAGTAGTGTCAAATGGTGATCACAGAAAGTAGGAGAAGGAAATAGATGACGAGATAGAATCACTACATACGAACCATACATGAGATCTTATAGAACTGCCTTAGGGGAAGAAAGTTATTTGTTGCAAGTGGATTTTAAAAAAGAAATAACCGATCACAGAAAACAGCGAAGTGAAGTTCAAGGCAAGACTGGTTGCAAATGATTTTGCACAAAGAGAATGAATAAATTTCAATGAAATCTTCTCACCAATAGTGAAACATACCTCTATCAAAACACTGTTGTCGATAGTAGCTATGCAAGACCTGGAGCTTGAATAGATGGATGTGAAGATAATTTTCTTACACTAAGAGCTAGATGAAGAGATATATATGCAACAGCCAGAGAGATTTCAGATGAGAGGTCTGTAAACTGAAGAGGTCTTTGTATGGTCTGAAGCAGTCACCCAGACAATAATACAAACGGTTTGACTCATTCATGCTGAAGAATGAGTATTCCAGAAGTGAGCATGATCACTATCTCTATTCAAAAAAATAAGAGATAGTTCCTTCGTATATCATTCACTCTATGTGGATGACATGTTGATTGCTGCCAAAAGCATGTTAGAGGTGAAGATTTTGAAGAAGTAACCCAGCAGCAAGTTTGAGATGAAAGACCTAAGTACAACAAAGGTGAATCTAGGTATGAAAATTTAGAGAGATAGTAAACTTGGAAAATTGTCTATATCCCAAGGGAAATACTTAAGAAGGGTCTTTGCAAGATTCGAGATGCAATATGCAAAATCGGTGAGTACTCATTTGGCGGCCCATTTCAAGTTATCCTCTCAGTTATGTCCAGTGACAGATGAAAAGAAGGAAGAGATGACAGAATTTTCATATGCAAGTGTCATGGACAGCTTGATGTATGCCATGATTTGCACTAGACCTGACATCTCACAAGGTGTCAGTGTTGTTAGTAGGTATATGGCGAATCCTGTAAAGGAGCACTGGCAGGGAGTGAAGTGGATTCTGAGGTACTTGAAGGGTACCATTGATGTCAGAATCTTATCTGGCAAGAATGACAAATGTGAGGTAGTTGGGTATGTCAATTCCGACTATGCTGGGGACTTAGACAGGAGGAGGTCTTCTACAGGGTACTTGTTTACACTGGTTGAAGGACCAATTTGTTTCCAGATCCATGTTGCAGCCTACTACATCATTGTCAATGACCGAAGTTGAATACATGACAGCTTCAAAAGCAAGCTATCTGGTTGAGAAGTTTGGTTGGTGAAGTGAGAGTAAAGCAGGAGAAAATGATTCTTTACTGTGACAATCAAAGTGTCATACACTTGGCAAATAATCAAGTTTACCATTCAAGAACGAAGCATATTGATGTGTGCTTCCATTTCATAAGAGATGCGATATCTGAGAAGGAGATTCTATTGGAGAAAATTCACACGAGTGAAAACCCTTCAGATATAATGACAAAGCCTATTACCATTTCCAAGTTTAAATATTGTTTGTACTTGGTTAACATTTGATGAGATCGATGGAAGGCCACACCCTTGAGGGAGGGTGTGAAGGCATCTTTGGAGATGCAGTTATCCTTCATCCGAGGTAGAGCAGAATTGAAGCTAAAGTGGAAAGTGTTGGGAATTGGTTTCAATTCTAAAAAAGGAAGTCTACAAGATGTGCTCGATCGCCCCTTTCCCTCAGAAAGACAAAGAAGGGCAAAAAAGGGTCGGAAGGCAGCACAACAAAAGCTCCTAGGCCCTATATGGGATCCTCGCGAAGAGCCGATCAAATTGCATCCAACCTACGTTAATGTTAAAGTAACCAACGAGGCATTTGACGAATCAAAAGGGAGACAATTGAGAATGTTGGCCCCTTTACAACTCAATGGAAAACAAAGGATGATTGCATGACGAAACATCCTAACAAACATTGGATGACAATTGGTCTCTCGAGTAGTTCTAATCACTCGTCACTTAAAAGAAGCAGAGCATGACTCGGAAGAGAAACCAAAATAATTGGAGAAAATGATGAAGCATGGTAGATAAGCAGTGAGAGTCAGGCAACGAACTCTCCTCCTCTTTAATAGTGGTAATCACGCAGTGAAACGGCCGAGTCGCCTCGTCATCCCTCCGTCCACGTAATCTTGTCAGGGAGAAAGATTGTCATCTAAAGAGTGCAGGTAGATCGACACCTCCACCGAAGCTCCTCTGGGGCGCCCTGGCCGATAGGTTCTCGCCTGAACAAGCAAGCATATTAGAATAATTCAAAGCAAGAAGGAATTGTATCTATAGTGCCTATCTATATTTCAATCTAAGGTCTAATTCTTTCGTTGCCCACCTTCCCTCACTCCACGAGAGATCAACAACAAATAGTGACGTGCGATCTGCATAACGAGCGTATTTTCAAGTTCCTCATCATTCAACATCTTCGTCCAATTCGTGTTTATTTGTTGAGATCAGATCTTCCTCATGGAACTCAAAAATGGTTTAACGAGCCTAACAAAATCCAGAATTGGAGAATTTTGTTTTGTTTCAACATCTGGGTAGTGGTTCGTTCATAGTCAAAAATGAGTATCCCCTTCCTTTTCTTTTCCCCTCCATTGCCCTATCAAAACCCAGCCCATCCATCTGGTCTAATCGAAGGGTGTAACCCATGAAGACCTCACAGTTGACAAAGGACTCATTTGATTTTAACTCGGAACTTGCCGCTTGGATCTGGCAGATAAGACAAGACTTTCTTAAGAAGCAAATCACCAAAAACCAGTTCTCTTGGTCGGACCTTCTTGGAAAATGCTCGTGCTATCTCTCTTTGGTAAGTTTGTGCGTGACACTTTGCTTTCAACCTATGTTCCTCGATGTTTTTAAGCTGCTTCGGGCTCGAAGCCATTCTCCATTCTCTAGAATACTATCCATCAAGATATGGAGGGGGGGGTACATGAAGTGGTGATTAGGCCCGTAGATTGATCACTCAGTAAATTGCAGACATCTGGGGGTGATATCGAGCTGAGCCGAGTAGTGGTGTGTTCAAGCTTGTCCGTATAAACGAGCTCAAATATCATGTTCAAGCTTGACTTGTTTATTAAATAAACGAGCTCGAGCTTTACTAGCCGAGCTCGGGTAGTTCACGAGCAACTTGGTTTATTGGATATAGCTATTTATATTAGGTAAAAAAAATTCACTTTATTATCCTAGGCAAAGAAATCACAATGTTAACTAAAATTTTAGTATAAGATTATAATTATATAAAGGGTATTCTTATTATATAAAATACATTATATATTATTAATCTTTACTAGTATATAATACATATACTTGATTTTAATATATAAATAAATTAAGTATATTAAAAATATTTTAGTAGGTTAATATATATATATATAATCGAGCCAAACTTTTGAAAAGCCAAGTAGGTTGTGTTCAAGTTTTGATCTTTAACTAAATGAGCTCGAAAATCATGTTCAAGCTTGGCTTGTTTCCAAAATAAACAAACAAGCTCGAGCTTTTAACGAGCCGAGCTCAAGTAATTCGCAAGCACTGTGGTTCATTAACCACCCCTACAGACAGCTGACGTGGCAAGCCCCATACTGTGATGTAGGCCTAGCAAGGATAGCAATGAGGACACGAAATGGCAATGCAAAGAAAAACGCACAAGCAACTAGCTCATAAGCCCTCTTAGGAGGTCAATTCTGTCGTAATCACTCCTACATCTTCTTTAAGACTAGTTGGCAAGATTGAACACGATCTGAGGGATCCGAACAAGCCTAGCTCGGAAGCCCTCTTAGGAGGCCAGTTCTGCCGTAATCGCTCTTATGTCTTCTTCAAGATGGGTTTGCTAGATGGAACGCAACCCGGGGGGTCTGAACAAGCCTAGATTGGCTCTCTTATGAGGCTAGTTCTGCCATAAACACTCCTACATCTTCTTCAAGACAAGTTGGCAGGATGGAATGCGACTCGAGGGGTCCAAACAAGCCTAGCTCATAAGCCCTCTTGGGAGGCCAGTTCTGTTGTAATCACTCTTATGTCGTCTTTAAGACGGGTTGGAAAGACGGAATGCAATCTGAGGGGTCTTAACAAGCCTAGCTCGAAAGCCCTCTTAGGAGGTCAGTTTTACCGTAATCACTCCAATGTCTTATTAAAGATGGGTTAATAGGATGGAACGCAACCCGAGGGATCCGAACGAGGCTAGCTCGGAAGCCCTCTTAGGAGGTCAGTTATGTCTTAATCGCTCCCACGTCTTCTTCAAGACGGGTTGGCAAGACGGAAAGCGGCCCAAGGTGTTCGACCGAGTCTATCTCAGAAGACCTCTTAGGAGGTCAGTTATGCCATAATCACTCCTACGTCTTCTTCAAGACGATTTGGCAGGATGGAACGCCAGTCGAGGTGTCCGAACGATCCTAGCACGGAAGCCCTCTTAAGAGGCCAGTTTTGCCGTAATCACTCATACATATTTTTCAAGACGGACTGGAACGGTCGATTGAACTGGAAAAACTAGGAAACAGCCAAGTCGCTGGTTCCAAAAACTCCCAAAATCGGATTGAATTAAAAATCGATAGAACTAGCCAGATCCAACAGGGAAACCGGGGTTAAAAATCGGTAGAACCGGCCGAGAAGGGGGAAAATGGGAAAAAATAATTATTTTACAATAAAGTGCACGACCGTACTAGGCCGGTGGAACCGAGAATTGACCACTCTAACAGTTTGATGCCCGACCCGATTCTAAAAACACTGCTCTAAACTATCTCTAATACCTGCAAGGCTGATAGAGTCCCAACTTACCAGCCAGAAAGAAGGCTTTGATAGCCCAAGAACTCCTCCATCTTCATTGGGTTTCAACTCAATTTACAAGCTATGTGATGTGATGATTGAAAATGTGGCATAAGATAATGTACTACACAGACGGCATACCTCATATCAAAACCAAATGATTTCAGGCTATGTTTCAACAAGTTCTCATAGATTTATGTTTAGCTTAGTAATTTGTCTCCATAATTAAATCCTGCAGCAGCAATAGAGGAAGCTGATATTTAACAAAACATAAGGTGGGAAAAGGAGTTCATTTAGATAGGATCCCTTGGTAATTTACATGCTTACCAAAAATAGTATTTTACTTAAACTCAAGAAGATGCAGAATGCAACAATTTTCTACTCTCACAGTGACTACAACACGTGGTATTGCTACCCTTCAACAGATTTAAGGAAACAAAAATTTCAAAGGAGTTGACGGTTTACACCGGTTCTCAAGATAACAAAGAAAAGCTGAGACACTTGTCGGTATCAATGTGAGAGCTTGGAAGTTTGCAATTAGGGCTATCATTTCTCTAAATTAAATGATCATAAGACTAGCCACTTTTGCTTATATGATGAGGTGTGTCCTGAGATCAAGTCCCAGAAGGGTAGAAGGGCAACCTTCCCTCGGTGATGTGGCATGGAAAGCAGGAGTTCCACTCACTAATTACTTACCGACTAACACTAACTACTTTAAAAAAAGACTCGTAATCATCTCTAGTTGTAACTGGACTTAGGGGAGTCCAGTTATGCCACTGACGCTGCCACATGTTCCTTTTGACACCTCTTAACAGTGGTTAAGATTCACCCACCCCTAGGGTTCACCAACCTATCCTTGGTTTTTAGAAAAAAAATATTTTAAAGAAAGTAACGCTAAAGTTAGTGAATTTTAACCAGGGTTAAATTACTTTTTAATTTTTTTTTTCTAAAAACCAAGGAGACGTAGGTGAACCCTAGGGTGGATGAATCTTAACCACAGTTAAAGGGTGTCAAAAGAGATACGTGGCGGTGTCGATGGCGTAACTAGACTCCCCTAAGTCCAGTTACAACTGCAGAGAATCACGAGTTAAAATAAAGTTCACAACTTAATGTACTTGGAATGAGTTCAACTGAATCAACATTGCAGGTAGTGGTTCTCAGAATCGCAATTAATTTGACCATTGCGAATGGGTGAGCTGCTATTGAATTTATTGGTGGCCGAGTTGCCCAAGACCCGTTTCTCAAACCCACTTTCGAAATTGCTACAATGTTCAATGACATTCAGGCGGGTCTAACTGTCCTTCAGCCCTTCAAGGAAGCCTACAAACATCGAGCTGGAAATACTTTTGCTCATTAGCTGGTCACCCATGCTTTTGTATGAGTGCCAATCTTGTTCTTGAATCTAAATTGCTGTCCTTAGGGATGTCAATCTGGCCTTCGTGTGAGGGTACCCAACCCGACCCTCAAAAGCCCACAAAATTGAGGGCTTTTTGCCATCTACAAAGGCCACAAGTCTGCTAAAAAAAATTATGTCTGCTGACATGAGGAGTGGACTTGGGTAGCACCCTTTGAGGCCGGGGCGATTGATCGTAGGAAACGGGATTAGTTTCGATTTTTTCTTTTTTCCGAGTTTTCCCTTATATAAAGACTACTTTGTATTAGATTTTGGAATCGAGAGTTCACAGAACTTAAGCCAAACTTTTCTTTGAGAGAGATAGTTTGAGAGGTTGAGGAACCATTGTCTTCTCTTTGTTTTGAATTTAATGAAGAAGGTAATCTCTTCGTGGATGTAGCCCTAGTTGGGTGAACCACGCATATCCTGTGTTCTTGTGTGTTTATATTTGTGTTCATTAGGTTATCTTTTCACAGCATAAAATTCACCCACTTTTATGGTTCACCTACCTATCCTTGATTTTTTGGAAAAAATATTGAAAATTTTTAAACTTAGGAGTGTAAATTTCAATCAAGTTTTGAAAAAAAAATTGGATTAAAAAAAAAAAACCAAGGATAGGTGGGTGAACTCTAGGGGTGGGTGAATAGTGTCAGACACGTGGGGACCTCAAGGGCATAACTAGGAAAAAAAATTCTCAAAAATAAAATTACTCATTTTTTTTTCTCTAGGGCTACGCCCCCGAACCTCTAGGCTCTATACCTTCAAATCTATTAGTTTTTTTATACATGTATTTCGGCCTCCTAAGGGAAAATTCCTGGCTCCGCCCCTGGCCCCACATCTGGGTCTCAATGTGATGGCCCAGAGTAGGCAGACTCGGATTTGCTCCTTAAACTCTTTAAATAATGGGCCATACCCGAGGTCTTGAGGTCGATTCTTGGGCTCCCCTCAATATCAGTTGTATGGGGTGGGGGTATTCCTTATGCAGCAACACGTGGGACTAGTATGAGTCTTTAAGGCTTAGGATATCCACGTTTATCAACAACAAAAAAAGGGTTGCGCTAAGTTGGGCTCGAGTAGATATTTGGGTGGGCTTGGGCAGGGAATCTAAGGCCCCTTGGACTCGTGTACTATACTTCTAATCGGATTGTGCCCAACCCAATCCTACACAACCCGATCAATAACGAAGTCAGGCCCAACCCATATAATAACCGAACTAGTCTCGGGCCTAGTTAGTAGTGTCAATAGACCAGCATGACCCAATAGCCCAGCCTGGCCCAGCTCAAAAATAGCTCACCCATCACCCATATTTTAATGACATAACTCAATTACTTAAGCCCAAATTGATATGTGTGGCTTGTCTTCAGCAATACGAGCAATTCCAGCCTATTATTAATGTGTCCTAAACAATGAAATTAGAATTGTGATGGAATTGACAATTCTGTTCCTCAATTCCATAAATCCAAACGTACCTTTAGAGAAATCTAAGGGGTTATTGCTGACTTAGAATTTTTTATATTTTTTTTAAGAATTCTGTAATTTTCATCCCGTAGCTACCATAGAGGACACATAGTTACCCCCCACAGAGATCAAATCAGAGCTAATTGTGATTGAATTCAATCACATATATGGCTCAAAATGGTTGGAGGAGATCAAAAAATTTGAATATGAATTTTCCCGCTATTTTGATCTCTCCAATCATGTTGAGCCACATAAGTGATTGAATTCAATCATAATTGGCTCTGATTTGATCTCCCCCCACAACCACAGCGTCGGATTACCTCTAGCGCATGCCCGAGGCCTAGCATTGGGCGTGCATTCATAATCCGGCATGTGGTGATAAAAAGGGCAGAAGTCATTTCATTTTCTATCCTGTTCTTTGACTTCTCTCCAACTGATTTCTCTTCCTTTTTATCACCACATGGCAAATAGTGAATGGACGCATGAGGCTGAGCCTCGGGTGCGCCAGAGGTAATCCGATGCCTCATCAGACGGTAGGTCACACCCTTCCACAGAAAATTTCTGCCACGTGTATGGCACAAGTAGGTTCGGACGGCTTCTTCCCTTCCTACCACCTGAGATTCCTTAGTTGTGGCCGATATATAACGTGAGCTAGCTTTGTAAACCACTATCTTCTCTCTCAATCAGTAACGAAGCAAAATACAGAGTACAGCATATGCTGTCTGTTATTCCCAACACAGTTGAAGGTTTCTACTTGGATTCCAATGGAATGGCTCTTCATGGAGTCGACTCCTTAGAAACAGCAACGACCATGACTGTCACAACCACATCTTCATCAGAAGATCCATCCAAGAAGATTCGAAAGCCGTACACCATTACCAAGTCCAGAGAAAGCTGGACCGAACAAGAGCATGACAAGTTCCTCGAAGCTCTCCAACTGTAAGTATCCAGTTATTCAGCCTACCCCATTTCATTTAGCTGAAAAAAATTACTCTTTTGGCAATTTCATTTGGTTTCTCCAGTTAGGTTATTGATGATGAATTGGTTCTCAATTGGGGTTTCCAAGTTAGAGATTATTTTAAAAAAAAATATAATCTGAAATGATTTTTTGACATGGGTGTTGTGGAGCTGGAAATTAAAGCATGTTAATGGGTAGTAGTATGGGAATCTACGGTTTTGCATTGGGAGTCTGTAATGGTTGTGGCAATGGGTTTTCTGGGTTAGATGTTTCATGTCTTTTTACTGGTGAAGTCAGAAGTGTGTATGTTGTTGGGTTTAAAAGGGTTTCGGGGATCTTTAATATTTGAATTTGATCTGAAACCAATAGTCATTTCTTCATTTTTGCAGGATTTGAATGTCCATATCACGATTTTAATTTTGAAACCATACGATTCAACTTTCAATTTCCGATCAAACAGATACTGACAACTTTTGTAGAAAGATACTCTTTTCCGAATGGTTTCCTTACTGTCCCTTTCTGGGATTAACTTCATAAACTATGAATTGAAGTGGATGTGTCATCTCCTCTCTAGTTGGGAAAATGTTGAGAAGTTTTTCATTGAGAGTCGAGTTGATTTGGTAAAATTATGTTAGCATTTGAGGAGTGAATTTACTGCAAACTACCTCTCCTTCCTTATATCCATTTTACATTCCTTTTGTCCGTCCTGAAAATCTCGAGTAGATAAGAGTTTCTCTAGTGGTGATTTGGGTATTCTGCAGGCTGGTAACTGCAAGTCTTCCAGTCGTTGCAAGAAGTTATAGGAAATGCCTTCATTACTAACAGAGCAGAGAAGTAGATGTTGTTATCATCTGGAAAATGATGGGGATTCAAAGACTCACTGTTTTTCTGATTGGCCAATTTGTCCTGCCTTAGCTATAGTGAGTCAAGCTGCATATTTTTGGACTAGTGAAACTGTGGTACTTTGACATAGATTCTTGATATCAAGGTCGTGGGAATGACTAGAAGTAAATAACTCTTGGCTGTACTTTTTGGAATCCATTGGTTTGAACTCTTCCACCAATGAAGGTGACAGAAATTCAGATAGTATTAGTGTGTTTAAAACTCCTCAAATACTAAGAAATGAACACAGTTGACAAGTGGAGAAGTGATAAGGGAATTTCAGAGGTAGTCTTCGATTAGCTTTAGGACAAGCCGAGCTAGTACTTCCTCATTGGAAATTTGGCTAGTTTGTGTGCTAAGTGCAGACCATTGCTATCTTAGTCACGTCTCCCTTAAGAATGAAACATGCCTGTGATACTATTTTCTACTTTGTTTGAATATTTTGTGACTAGTGGTCTCATTAATGAAGCAAGTTATAGGATATTTTCTACTTTGTTTGAATATTTTGTGACTAGTGGTCTCATTAATGAAGCAAGTTATAGGATTGTGTTGGAGAGCTCCATCTCAGGTTGAAATTTTCTGACTCTTCCCTAGACAGGGAGCATCCTAGTTTTTGTTCTCAATATTGCACACTTTGAAATTTATTCTGATATTGTTTCTTTGCCCTTGATTATTTTCAGCTTTGATCGTGATTGGAAGAAGATTGAAGCATTTGTTGGGTCAAAGACAGTTCTCCAGGTAATTTCAAATGCATAATTCCCTATTTGCTAAAATAATTTAACGTGCTTCAATTTTATCATGCCATTTATGATGTTGAAAAATCGAGTTAAGTTGAAGTTTGCATGCCTTAGCTTCCTAAAATTGATTAATTTATTAGATGCTGTCAAGAGAAAACAAGAAATCTTTATGATTGTTTTTTAATTTGCTATCATTTGACATGGGACGAAAATTCTTTATCAGGATTGATTTGGGTCCTTACAAAATAAGTTGACTTAGGTTCAATTAGGGTAAATCATCACTATCGATCTATGATCACAGTCATCTGTAGAATCCGTGCATCAATAAAATTTTATTGTGGGGTCTGGATGTATGCTTGGAGACTCTGAAACTGACTCGAAATGGTTTAGAAGGTTTTGAGAGTTTTTTGCCTTTTGAAACTCCATGTTTGAGATGATAAACTCCAATGGGTAAAACAACGGCATCAGCTGTGTTACTTGTACACATGCTGATCTCAGCTCAATTAAGATAAGGGTCCGTATATAAGGAAAATGAATAGCCCAACCTTATCAAACCAAGTATTCCTAAAATATTGCATCTCTAGCAATTATTTTTACTTCCTTTGCTCTTTTAAATAAATATTCTGCTGGTACACTCAGAAGATAGCTTGTTCTGTAATTCATCAGGTGGTGAAGACTTTACCAATATCATGTTAATTATTAACATTAGAAGTTCAAATATTATCCACTCTCCAGACACAAATACCGTTACTAGTCAATTGTTCTAACTTCTATGTCATGGGTTAAGTCGATGAGCAATGTTCTTTTATCCAATTTACTGTGAAGTTACACGGAGATTATTGGCTAGCATGAGATATATGATTCCTCCTCATATTCACATGAAGTTACTACAATTGGAGCATCCAGGGATTCTGTTCAACTATACTTGCTAGCTTTGTAGCTCCTAAACTAGCTATCTCTGGCTCATATTCTTTAGGCACTCGTTCCACTGCAAGAAGACTAAACACCTTGTTGATCAATATCATAAATAGCTTTAGTGTCAGTGTTTTGTCTACATTCGAAATACTAAAGGATGGTCTTTGTAGATACGCAGTCATGCACAAAAGTACTTTCTGAAGGTTCAGAAGAGTGGAACAAGTGAACATTTACCTCCTCCTCGGCCAAAGAGGAAAGCGACTCATCCCTACCCACAGAAAGCCTCCAAAAATGGTAAGAATAGTTTAAGTGTTTGACTCTACTATGCTTGGTTGTATAGCGAAAAACTTTATGAAATCCTTACTCATAATTTTGGCAGTTCCAATGCTCTCACCGATGACGGGGTCATTTCAGTCATCTGCTCTGCTAGAGCCGGGATATGTTCTCAGGCAAGATTCATCATCGATGCTTAGGAATCCTATTACTAGTGAAGCTGTTTCTTCCTGGACCCAGAATTCTGCTCAACCAGTCAGTGTATCACATGCAACTAAAGGTTCTATTTGTTCTAACCTGCTTTATCTTTACCAACTTAACCTCGTTTCTTGTCTCAGAGCATCAGCTTCTCCTTGTGTTCTTTTCCAGATGATATGGGATCTGCAGGGCCAACAGTGTTGAACAATGGCTGTTGCAGTAGCACTGAAATCATTCCAAGGACATGGCCAACTGGTGAAACAGCTAGTCAAGGGAATCACAGTCAATCACCAAGAGGTGAGTGCCTCTTTTATTGCAGAATTTCACTATTCAAAGAAAATTTTAACTATAGCAGTCATTTCAAGGCTGGCTAGGGAAAGCAGGGATAAAACATTAGTTTGAATAAATAAATAAATATTTGGTATCAAGTTTTAATGCTAAAGAATAGATCGAATCATTATCTTTTTCACTTTTTTTCCCAATAGATTGTCTTATTTCCATCACATGTCAATGCAAAGCACAAGTAGAATGTAACTGTGAAGTTTTTATTAATTTATTTTAGTGGGAGATTTTCCAAGATGAGAAATTGTCTCACATCAGAAAGTTCCATTTCTCCACATGCCTGGAGCCTGAGTTTTACCAATTATTGATTATTGCATGGTTAAATTGGTATGCCAGGACATTTCAAAAGAAAATTTGCACCAGCGCTTCACACAGAAAATTTTCAATTCTAACACCATACTATGTCATACCTGTGCTGTGAAGTTGCTGGACATGACACTGGTTTGATCAGTAGCGCATTAGTGAGAAACAGAATGAAACTTGCTACATTTTACTCCATGTTTCTCTTTTAAGCTTGAAGAACCAGCAGTCTGCAGATTGAGCTAAATAGTAAATAGTCGCTCATATGAGTGTAATTAGAAAGTGAATTCTGGATCTTCATGTATCATTGGAACTTATTTTCCTTCATATATGGTCCTCTCTCTTTCAACAACAATTTTGTGTGTGTGTGTGTGTGTGCATAATACACTAAGCAAGCATGCAATATCTTCATTTTATGATACTTGTCATTGTCTGTTGTATGTATGCTACTGTTCTTATACTCTTTTGGTCACATTAATAACTTTACTTTCTGTTTGAAGCAGTTATGCCGGACTTTGTTCAAGTATACAGCTTTATTGGAAGCATCTTCGACCCAAACACCAGTGGTCACTTACAGAAACTGAAAAGGATGGATCCAATTGATGTCGAAACTGTATGTCTTCTATAACCTATACTGTTTAAACCATTCTATATGTAAAGTAGATTTGTTGGTTATATAGTGAATCGTGCTCAGTTGCGAAGCTGCTACTTAATCTGAGGCAATTATTACAATATGTATCTTAAGATAATTCTTCAGCAGTGCAGTATGTAGACATATTAGTAATAAAAAGGCTACATACTAAGTATTAGATTTATTTTACTTGAGAATTCTATTTTCTTGATTCCATTCATGGGAACCTCGACTATGATGTTTTCATGTTGTGTGGGAAGGTCATGAAAGCAACCGTGCTTTTTAGTAGTTGTCAGTGTGGCAAATAGCTTTAATGTTAGTGTAAAGACTAATTAGTAAACCTAGCTTTTGTTAATCTTGAGGAATTTATCTACATGGTAGCTATTTTTTTAATTCAGCTAGTACTCAAAGTTCTGGCTTCTAGCTTAATTTGTGTTTTTAATCTAAATCATAGTTGCAGGGAAGCTATGTACAAGGTGGGAAAATCGCTTCCCAGGAAGCTCATTTCCCAGACTCGCTCCCACTCGCTTCCATCAGGTCTCATTTAGTGGTCAAAAGGGGTATATATCTAGGAAGTAATGGGATACACCTGATTCTAAAGCCTCCATATAGATCCTAAGCAAGTATCTTTGGATTTAAACCTAAGGCTTCATAACACCTACTTCTCCACAAATATCTCATGTATGATAAAATTTAAGGTATGATTGGTCATCCTAATATAATAGAAATGAGGCACCTATATCCATAATCACAAAGTACCCGTTTAAAACGCGTTTAAAACTTTTGGAGGGGGTCACCGTTTTAAATTCCGTTTTAAACTTGTTTGCCGTTTTAAACTTTAAAATACGTTTTAAACGCGTTTTAAACGCGTACTCCGTTTTATACGCGTTTAAAACTTTTTTTTTTTTTTTTAAAAAGAAGGTTAAAACGTGTTTTACGAATTACGAGACGATGTGTTAGGGCAAAACGTCAATACCTCGTCTCTCGTTCTGGTCTCAAGTCTCAGCTCTCTCGTCTCGCACTCGGCTGCTCTCCGGTGGAGCCTCTCTCCGGCAATGATAAGTCTCTCTCTCTCTCTCTCTCTCTTGGATTATTCCTCTTCAATGTCTAGTTTATCTCCTTAACTAGGACTAGAAGAGACTAGCTTCGATTCTACCCAAGAGTCACCCATTTTTCATACGCAGAATTCTTTTAACACGTAAACCATCTTGTGATGCTTTTGGGAGCTTCATGTCTAGGGATATATGAGTTAATCAGTTTATATACATATTGGGGAGGGGTATTCCTCCTTATCCTTTGCATCTGTGTAGTTTAAATCTTGTGTGGTTACCTTCGTTTTGCAACTGTGTAAGCTTAAATTAGGAGTTAAATGAATATATATATATATATATATATATATATATAATTATTTATTATTATTTTTAACTTCCCGTACTTTTCCCGTGTTTTACCGTTTAAAACCCGTACTTCCCGAACGTATCATTGACGTTTAATACCCGTACCCGTACTTGGTGACTATGCCTATATCTATTTCTCGCTTCCCATTTCATAATTTTTTTGAGTCTCGCTTCTCGTTTCTTGGTTTCGCTTCTCGATTAGGTAACTATGATCTAAATATTGGCTTTGTTAAGGTTAAAATTCCTTCTACTTATATCCCAACCTGATCTTTCTATATGCTTGACATTGTTCTTGGTTTTAATAATTTTTTAAAGGAAGTGTATTGGCCTTACCCTTTCATGGATCGGTGGTATATCAAACATCTTACCTTTCCATAACAAAGGGAAAGGATAAGCACAAATAATTCTAAATACAGAAAGATGAGATTTTGATTTAGATTCTAACAAATTTGAAATCATCTGTTATCACCCTCCCTTAAGCTTATCGGGTTTAAAAGAGACGAGAAGATTGGACCACAATGTGACAAACCGACTAGAGGTGAGACCCTTGGTAAAAATATCGGCAACTTGATCTATGCTTGGGACAAACCGTATGATCAAAGAACCATCCATGATGCAATCACGAACAAAGTGATAGTCAATGTCAATATGTTTGGTGCGAGCAAGATGAATGGGATTCACGACCATATGAGTAGCGCTAATATTATCACAGTAGAGTACTGAGGAGGAGGAAGGTAGAGCTCGAAGATCACGCAATAAGAAACGTAGCCAAGTGATTTCGGCGGAGCATATAGTAAGAGCACGGTATTCAACTTCAACACTAGAGCGAGACACAGTTGGTTGCTTCTTGGAACACAATGAAATGAGATGAGGACCTAGAAAGATACAGGTTCCTGTAGTGGATCGGCGATCGTTGGGGCTGCTAGCCCAATCAGCATCAGAATAAGCACGTAGATTAAAATCAGTAAAGCGCTGAAGATGAAGCCCAAAACTCAATGTCCCTTTGAGATAACGGAGTATACTTTGACAGCAATCAGGTGAGAGGTTGTGGGAGCATGCATGAACTGACATGCTTGATTAACAACATAGGCGATATCTGGCCTTGTGATGGTTAAATATTGTAAGGCACCAACAATGCAATGATATGAGGTAACATCAGAAAAAGGATCACTGTCGGAGACAGATAATTTAGTGCCACATATAACGGGAGTAGAAATGGGCTTTGCTTCCAACATGTGGGCCTTTTTTAAAAGATCAACAGTATACTTAGTTTGGGTCAACACCATAGAAGAACTTGATCGGTGAACCTCAATGTTGAGAACCGAGATCCTTCATGTCAAATTGGCTGTGAAATAGATTGATAAGAGTGGAGATGGTTGATGCCGATGAGCCGGTAATATTTATGTTGTCCACATAGAGAAGTACTAGCATGTTAGAAGAGGAATGTCGGATAAGCATTGATGAAACGGCGCGACATTGATAGAAACCAACGGCAAGTGTGGTAGTGAAGCGTTGAAACCAAGCCCGAGGAGCTTGGTTTAGGCTGTATAAAGCTTTGTTGAGACGACATACATAATCAGGCTGAGTATGATCCACCAATCCAGGAGGTTCCTTCATATAGACTACCTCTTTAAGATGATTGTGTAAAAATGCATTTTTAACGTCAAGTTGATGAATGGACCAAGCACGATTAATGGTCACACTCAGAACAATGCAGATTGTAGCAGGTTTAACCACGGGACTAAATGTTTCATCGTAGTCAACACCGGGCTGTTGAGTGAAACCCTTTGCAACGAGTCAAGCCTTATGTCGCTCAATGGATCCATCAATTTTTCTTTTTATCTTGAAGACCCATTTGCAGCCTACAATATTGTAAGCAGGAGTAGGTGGCACAAGGGTCCATGTGTGGTTCTTTTGAAGAGCCGCATATTCTTCTATCATTGCTTGCCACCATTGTGGGTGTTTGGAGGCTTGAGTATATGAGGATGGTTCATAATCCTCTACTAGAGCCAAAAAACAAGGATACCGGGTTGCAAGAAGATTTGGGATGATTTTTGGACGACAAGTGCCATCCATGCTTCTGGTCATCATAGAATGGTGAGATAGGGGTTCAACTATAGTAGGAAGTTGTAGTGTGGATTGGGAAGAAGTAGGATCTTGGGTAGAGGTGAAGCTAATGGGTGAATTGGGCATAATAGAGGTGGGGAGTGGGGCCATTGGTGAAGAAGAGTGGGTTGGCAAAGGGAGAGAAGAAGACGGTGATGGTGGTGGTGGGGAGGTATGAGGGGTAGAGTTAGGTGAAGGAGTATGCTGGGTTATTTGATCAGGTTGAAAAGGAATAGGTCGAGAAAGGTAGATCCACTTATCCATGTCCTTCAAAGTAGTTGATGTAGGTAGTTGTGGTTGAGCTCATGCATAGGGAATTTTTTTTTCATCAAAGACCACATGACGAGATATATAGACACGCCCGGCCATTGGATCAAGGCATTTATAGCCTTTATATTGGTCTGCGTAGCCAATGAAAATGCATGGTTGAGATCTAGCCTCCAACATATCTTTAGTAAAGGGTCGAAGATATAGGAAGCAACAACTACCAAATACACGTAGAAATGAGTAATTCGGCGCTTTGCCAAACAAATTTTTATCAGGAGAGATACTGCCCAAAACTATCGAAGGTAATCGATTGATCAAATAGACACTCATCTGAAAAGCTTCGACCCAAAAATTCTTTGGCATACCAGCCTAATCAAGTAGGGAAATTCCCATTTCAGTAATATGGCAATGCTTACGTTATGCAACACCATTCTGTTTGGGAGTTGCAGGACATGAGAATCGTTGTTGTATACCACACCTAGTTAAGTGAGTTGAGAATGGACCCAAAAATTTTCCACCATGGTCTAACTGAAATTGTTTAATCTTTCGATCAAATTGATTTTCAACAAGTGTCTGAAAATTAACAAAATATTTCAAGGTATCGCTCTTATTTGTCAAGGCAAATATCCAAGTAAATCTAGAAAAATCATCCACCAACACAAGATAGTAACGAAAACCATGTCTTGCCAAAGCAGGAGCAAGACCCCACAAATCAGCATGAATTATATCTAATGGAGCTTGAGAAAAAGAGTCAGAAATACCAAAAGGAAGTTTTCGACTTCGTCCAGCCATGCAACTAGGGCAGACATGTAATTGTTTTCTACTACCAGCAATTGAAATACAAGATTTCTTAACCAAAAAACCAATGGTTGTGACTGGGATGTCCAAGGCACATATGCCAAACTTCACGTGAAGCAAAATTTCCTGTAGTTCCAAGCAATCCCATCCTTCCATTTGCAAATCTTTGTCCTCCAGACCACGACCTGATTGGATACAGTCCATCACTAATTGGTCCAGTCATTAACACTCTCCCAGTTAGTCGATCCTTCACACAAAAGCCAGTGCCGGAGAAAATAATAATGCAGTCATTATCTTTAACAAATTGGCCCACTGATAATAAATTTTTGCAAAGAAATGGAACATGCAAGATACGATTTAAGTGCAAAGGACCAGATGGAGTATTTAAGTTAACAGATCCAATACCAGATATTGGCAAACTAGCTCCATTACCCACGAAAACTTGATCCAAGCCTTGATAATCACTCCGATTCACCATGCTAGAGGAATCGCCTGTCATGTGATTCGAGGCTCCGGTATCTGGGTACCACACATCATCCACAGGCACTTGCATGTGTAATCCAGCAAAAGACTGCGCTAGATCATCACGTTTATAACGCTGATAGCAATTAACAGCTGAATGGTTTGTTTTTACACAAATTTGGCATACCACAGAAGGTAGACGATTAGTTGAGTTGTATGAATGTCCACGATTTTGATTCCGAGGTTGATTGTGTCTAAAATGTCCCTGATTATTTTGATTTTGTTGGAAATTGTTACTGTTATTGGGACATTGATTACTAATATTTGAGTCTCCTTTGTGCTGATTTGACTGTCCTCGTCCTCGAGTAGAGACAAAATCAGCCTGATCATTTGAAGCAGTGTTGTCAACAATTCGTTCTTCGAGTCGTACTTCTTGACTCAGTAGCATTTCAATGACACAAAAGATAGAAGGTAAATCATCTGACCTGGTGTAGATGGCTGTAATGAATGGATCATATTCAGAAGGAAGACCATGGAGGATGATCATAACTAAATCATTGTCACTTATAGGATTTTGTACGGCTGCAAGCTGGTCTGAAATTCCTTTGATGCGATTAACATACTCCATAATTGATGATCCTCCTTTCTTTATAGTCTGCAATTGTGCCTTGAGTTGCATGATGCGAGCAGACGATTGAGATGCAAACATTTTGTCAAGAGCATCCCAAACTTCTTTTGATGTCGATAAGTCCCCATTTGGGCCAGCATGGATTCCGTCATTGTAGCATTCAACCAATTAAGCAAAAGTTGATCGACAAGTTGCCATGACTTGTATTCTGGATTATCAGTCATTGTGACTGTTGTTCTTTTCGTCCGGAACTGCTACCTTTTCTGATGGTGGCGTATAGGAGCCATCAACGAGCCTTAGAAGCTTCTGGGATCTTAATATGGGCACCATTTGTCTATGCCACAAGAGATAATTTGTTCGATCCAACTTGATGGAGACTAAGTTAGAAAGATTCTGAAAGTTGGGGAAGGTCAAGTTGGTAGCTGATGAGCCTGAGGATGCCATGATAAAGAGAGAAAGAGGGAGAGATCACTTCAAACTTTTGAAGGATGAAGAAGACAAGAGACCTTAAAAATTTTGAAGGATGAAGAAGACAAGAGACCTTAGAAAGGCTCTGATACCATAATAATTTTGTAAAGGAAGTGTATTGGCCATATCCTTTAATGGATTGGTGGTATATTTATATGCAAAGTGTAGAATATCAAACATCTTACCTTTCCATAACAAAGGGAAAGGATAAGCACAAATAATTCTAAATACAGAAAGATGAGATATTGATTTAGTTCTAACAGATTTGAAATCATCTGTTATCAGGTTTAGCTAGTAAAGCATGCTTTATAGTAACATGACATGCACGATCGGTTAATAGTAGAAAAGTATGCATTTTAATGTAACTTTCAAGGGTATTACAGGAAGAATAATACTGATAGTAAAAAAATGTGTATGAAGAAACATATTGAATTCTTCCAAAACATTTGTAATAAATGTCTGCAACCAATAGCACTAGTAGTTGTTTCGTGAGTCAGAAGCCCTTCCAAAAAATTCATGTTTCTTCTAGTTTTTTGTCCACAGCGATTCCAATTTCAATCATGCCTATATGTCTCATACTCTCATGTCAGGACTTATGATTTGCTGGTGTGCTTTGACAAAGCAAAGGTCGACGACTTGGTTATCTTTTTCATTCTTAGTTATTTCTTCATTATGAATCGAGATCTTTGTCACACTTGGTGCACATTGAGCTGTTCAGTAATACAATTGACTTCCAAGCAGATGCTTCTTCACCTTATGATACAGCAGCAATATGAAAGTTTCTACATTCGTTTGTCATCCTTCATGATGATTTGGATGTCCTTTAGTTTTGATCTACACTGGCATTGAACTTTCCTCGAGTGGAGGATCAGAAATCAGGGCTTTGCTAAAGACCTTTGGTACTATAAGAGTCCAAAAGTAGCTTATGTTGTACACTCCTTTGTTAAGCAGATACTTCTTTGACGAGCTATTGTTATTCCTTCATTATAGATTGAGTTATTTATCACACTTGATGCACATTGAGCTGTTCAGTAATACTTATGATTTCCAAACAGAGGGTTTTGCTAAATATCCATAGTATAAGAGTCCTTTAAACACCCCCGAAACCTACACAATATTACTCATATTTGCACGGATCTCGTGGCATGAACCGGGAAATATCCCAAGGTATAATGGAAAATCAATAAGATAATAATTCATTAAACAGATAAGAATATCAAGCACAACTAAAGTCTCAATATAATGAATCTACCAATGAAAATCATCTCAAGGTTTAACCCAAAGTGTACCTCACTACAATTTCGCTCTTTCTCCAAAAGTAATAAAATAAACTACCCATGTCTCGTTAGCTCTAAGCGAGAAGAATTTCTATCCTCTTCAGTCACTATCTAAAATGGATCAAAGCAATCAGGGTGAGCAGAAAGCTCAGCAAGATAAACACATCCATCAAGGTATATCAACAGGTTACAATTACATCAACTCACATACAACTAATAACAATTTCCAGTAATAGCATAAATGTTCCATTATGAATTACATGGTCCAGTTCACTTGTCTTTAGGGATTGCACATAGTTCACCCCTAGTAAGTAGTAACAATCATCCCGAACACAGCTCACTCAAAAGGGGATGCTTGGGATCGCATTTAGTTCACCCAAAGTAGTTAGACCTGGGCTGCATATAACTCTTCTAGTTAACCATCCCTTGGGTAATCATTCTTAGATTGCCCAATTTCTCATTTTAGGGATCGCACAAAGTTCACCTAATTTTCAACTTTTGGATCCAATTACCAAAATTATTATTAAAATAACTGCATCCACAAATGGGGTTGAGCTGTGTTCCTGCAACTGAAACCTTAGTTATAAATATCAAATATTTATAACCCTTTAAAATCTCAAACTCTTTTGAGTTTATGGGGGTAAAGGGTTCATGGTTTCACAAAACCTTAAGGGCTTGAAAAATCCTTTTTATGCTAGCAAGTTTTGAAAAACTCTTAAACTAGCATATATAGGCCAAGTTACTAACCAATTATTTAATAACTAATTAGTTAATTTAGTTAGAGGTATCTTTCATCCATCTAACAAATTAACTAATAAGATATGAAATTATAACTAATATAGGTCAAGCTACTAACCAATTATTTAGTAACTAAGTATTTAAGTTAGTTAGGGATATCTTTCAACCATCTAACAAATTAACTAATAATATATAAAATTATAACTAATATTCATAAATCAGATTCAACATGGTTTTCAAACATAAAGGCAATATGATATTACTCTAACATGTATGAGATCATGATACAACATTAATAACAATCCAGATATCTCAAAAAAAACCTCAACATCTCACATTAACATTGTATTTGTACTTAGAATTATCTAAGTATTCCAACAATGTTCATTTAATTGCAAAATGACAATAGAAACCAAATCTAAACCTAGAGTGGAGTATTCACTTACCTTTTTCTCGAAGGTTTAGACTAAAAACAACCCGGAAGAGATCGTCTCGAAAGGATCGAGAGTATCAACCCACCTCGAAAATCTCGAACCTCGAGCATCGGATCTCAATCTCGCACCTTGAATTGATCCACCAAAAGTTTAGCAACCGGTTTTTCCTTTCTCCAACGCATTCTCTTCCCTAAAGAATTAGGTTTTGATAAAAAAAAAGACCAATTAGTTTACCTCTTAGTATTTATACTAATCCCCCTAATTAGTGTTTTACAGAACTACCCTTACTAAAGGTGTTTGGTTTCAAACATAATTAACCTATTTAAACCCAACTATTGTGTCAAATCTAACCCACCTAAGTTAGACAATAGGACCAAACGCCCAATAACAATTACCAAACTACCCTCAAAGTGTAAAATTACCAAATTATCCTAGAGTGAATTAAATTAGGGTCATTACAGTCCTAAAGTAGCTCTTGTTGTATAGTGCTTTGCTAAATGTCATATTTTTAAATGAATAATTGGAATTTTATCAAAATAGGAATGAGTATTTACAAGGAAAAGGGAAATGAGAGAATTCTCCTAGAAAGCGACCACAATGACTTGAGAGTCACAAAAAACAAGGTGATCCCCTCTATACATTAAATCATATATTGAAACCCTCGAAAAATCCCCAAGAGAGAAAGCCCAGCTACTCAAACTGCACCCAATTAACAGATTGTTTTTGCTAAAGATCTTTATTTCTATAAGAGAGCCCCTAAAGTAGCTCGTATTGTATACTGCACCACCCATACATTTCAGGAAATGAAGGATAGAACTGGATCAGCCATGCACACAGTAGGTACTTTATAATGAATATACAATCTAGTTATAATTTCTAGGTAAAATCAGAGAGACCAAGACTCTGAAATCCACTTGCTTAACCATTTGATTACTTCTTTTATAAGTGAGAAGTGATGGATTCTATAATATAAACTTGATCAGATGGCTTCTCATAACATTCTTCTCTTATAAATGCAAATGGTTAGAGCCATTTTACAGTGCCTAAGGTGCACTATGTTCAGCCTGAACAAATGAGAGTTTTCAGTGGAACTGGTGAGCCATACTAGCTGGTTAGATGTTTGAGATAATGGGCTCATATTCCCTGCTAAAGCAGTTAAACCTTTGTGTTGGGTTCACTGAAGTGATTAAAGCAAACCAACGATGAGTTGAACCTGAGGACAATAGTAAAAAAGAATCTTCTATTTCTAACTATGAGAATTGGGTCAGTTCAAACTCACTGGAGTGGTGGTAGTCTCCTCTCCAGGAAAGATGACTTAATGTTTATTGCCTCTTGATAGCAGTGTAGTTGAATACTGGCCCTCCTGGAGAATGGTTATTATTCCCCGCTTCTGTTTAACTAATCCTAAGCCCAATCAATCAAGGGAAATTTTCTGTGTTTACGAGGTGAAGGAGCGATTTCCCCCAGATTGAAAAAAAAAACGGAAAAAGAAGAAGAAGAATAAGAAGATTCTGGAGTCTTCTATTATCCCTGAAACTGCTTTTCATAGATCCTGATGATATCAGACATGAGATGAATGTCTGATAGTTTAGATTACAACCCTCAACATGAGCAAGGCGAAATTTATGGAAATGATCAAGCGAGCTTCTGACATGCTTCACTTAGGTTCACAATAAATGAATTATCAATAGACACTAAAGAGGGATAGGAACATATGACAATGCTGCACCAGATATCACCTATAGTGTTCTGCTTATCAACTATCTCTCTCTCTCTCATGCGTGTGTGTGTGAACATACCTAAACATTGTCTCCAATGATTTTAGTGATTGATCTGATACTGTAGATCTACCTGGTATCAGTGTATGGATCAATATTTGCTTCAGAAACAACTGGTGTAATTAATGCATAATTTTGGGCGCCTGTCCAGGTGGTGTTGTTAATGAGAAACCTCTCGGTCAATTTGTCAAGCACTGATTTTGAGGATCACGTAAGTTCCCTTTTCCACTTATCACATGTATTTCATTTTCTTGACATTACGTGTTTCAGCATATAGCATGGATGATGCATCTGATGGCACTCCTTATATCACTTGAAATGGCACTCTCTGAAGATCATGAGCAATTCTGCTGCAGTGTTCTGTTTTGTTTTCAAGCTCAATATTATAGCTCTTGAGAGACCATATTAAATGAACTCGTGGGTTTTAAAACTGTACATCTCGCAACCAATGATGTTTGAAATGTGTGATATAAGCGGAACATCTTTTGGCTCTTTATGTCAATAAGTTAAAGATGGTTGTGGGATATACGGTGCTGAAACCCGCAAGACCGTTTACTATGCTAGGTCGCAAGCTGTTGGATGCTTTCCTTCAGTTCTATTCGGTGCAATATGATTTCATTTTACATCTTTAAAGTTTTTGCAAGGTATTGTTGTATTGTTCATCTGAATATTGAGAGTTTCTTACCAAATTTAATTGGGTTTTATTAGTGAATTCCCCCCCACCCCCCCCAAAAAAAAAAAAAAAATTAGCCTCTTCCCATTAGTAAAATAGTATAGTTTGCCAGTGTTTGGTGGCAAATAAGCATGCACGGACTTTCTGGCACTTATCTTGATCAGTTTCTTCTGATATCCTTCTTCTTTCCTATAGGTTATCAGGCTAGGTGTAATATTAGAATTCATTTTACAGCACAAGTAACAAGTAGGATTTTAGGCATAGCTACCTTCTAATGTTACAGGTGAAACATGAATGAAGTGAAAAATTGTCTTTGTATGATGGGATGACCTTCAATCTTGGCTGCACCACACGTTAATGAAGAAAGTATATATGTGTATACCTATATATATACCTGGTTGCAGAGCAATGAAGAAAGACTACATTGACCCCAATTGTTGTGTATTGTCAGTTGTGTTGGAGATGAGAGGACTCTTGAGCAGTATTTTGGAATCAAATAGTCCTCTTTGGTGGGAAGAATACATTAATTGTCTGATGTTTCGTAATGAAATGTTGGTTCGTTGGCAGCGAGTTGACCAAAGTGAGATTCCTAAATTTAATGAGCAATATGGGCTTGATTAAGGAGTTGCAGGTCTACTAATCCCTAACTCACTTGCCCCCTTCTTCCCATTTGAGACACATTCCTACAAAAGGGAGACCAAAATAAACCAAGAAGTATGTCTAATGACTTATCTAATCCTCCTGCCCCTAACATATCTGTTTAAGCTTCCGTCCTAGCTTGTGGCATTCTTCCTTATTTTTTGGTCTAGCACTAAAACAATATTTCCAATGCACAAAAGATCAAGTCTCCTCTATGCTCTATCTTCCAACTCTTCTCATTTTGCTTCTTATGGACAATCCCTTGGACCAAACTGAAATCCAATCGAGAAGTTAGTGATGATCTCTCACAACCATTTCCTGAACAGTATCTAGTGTTTCCTGAACAGTTCAGCTGGACTAGATGGGAAGGTTTTAGCTATTTCTTAGTTCATCTATTGTGATCTATCCTCGAGCCTGGCAGTATCTAGTGTTAAACAACTCTTTCTCGTTAGGGTCTCCAGAATTTTTTCCCCTGCTTTCTACACTTGTGCACCTGTGACTAACTAATCGTGTATTCTCGGCAGTGTAGTCAAGGCGGTGCCTAGGCCTTTTCCCTTGGATAGGCATAGTGGCACCTAAGGGAAGTCTCAGCGGAATCTAGGCAACAAATATATATATATATATGGGAAAAACTAGAATTCACGCAATGCGTGAAACACTTAACAGTCACGCAAGTATAAAACATTAAGTTTTTTTGTAATTACTAACAAATAGGATGGCATTTATGTAATTATGCCAGATTATTGTTTTTGCAAAATTGCCAACACTTTAAAATTGCAGGAATGCCATTGAGTTTGTACATGCGTGAACTTTAAGAGTTTCACGCATTGCGTGATCTCTAGTAACCCCCTATATATATATATATATTATGAATGAGTAGATAAATAATAAAATACATGCAACCTACAAAACCACACAAAAATAAACTCCTTTTTGTGGCACCAAGCATGTGTTACATGCATGCTTAGTTCCCCTTTTCAAGCATTAGGAAAAATGTTGGAAGTGGGAAAATGATAGCTTGTTTTGTTAGATTCAAGACTTCAAAAATATCTGGTAGATACAAATAGAGAAGGAAACACAACGAGATGCTTCAAGGCGTGCTAGAAATCCACTTTCCTTAAGACGTTATTCACCCCCATTACTGGTTTGCAAACAGGTTTTTAGCAAATCGCCTCCAGGATACAATGAAGCCCAGTATGACACTGTTGTTGATCTACGTCTTGCAATGACGTTCAAGACCAACCCGAACTCTTGAGCAATGGTCGAGTGTAATATAATAAAATTCACTTGAATGTTGAAAAATTATTTTGCAAAAGGTGACTGGTGTCTGTTATGTTTTAAACCCAGAAACCACCCAAAGAATTTATATAAACCTATGAGCGCGAAGAGGTGCTTGTCTCTTATAAATATCCATTTATCCAATAGGTGTAATGAAGAGTTACCAACAGTTAGGTAACGGTAACGGTCAAAGGTTCTTGAATTCAAAAAATAACTGTGACTGGTCATATTCTATGGGTAATGGTCAAAAGTGGTTTTGATTGAAATAGCAACCGTGAAAGACCAAAAACATAGTATTGGGTGCACTTGCTCCACAAACTAACCTAGGCCCACTAAACGATGTGGAACTATCTAGGCCCACTAATAGGTAGTTGAAATGGGTTTTGATAAAACCCATTAACATACATATATCACTAAAATATTATTTTATTTTAGAAAATATCCAACATGTTTAACCTATCCTTGAATCTAATTCTTTTGAAATTGGTGCAGAGAAAGTTGCTTTCATCCTATGATGTTGATCCTGAGAAGGCTAAATCTGGTAACTCAAATAACACTCTCCATGCTGATGAGCCCGAGAATACTACTCCATTTGGGTAGAAAGAGAAAGTATAATAAAAGCTTCATTTGTGTATATCAGTTGGCATGATAGATGTGCTTTCTCTTGCGTTCAATTTCAGCACAACGGATTGCTGACCATCAACAAATAAAATGCCAGGACAATGGGGAATGATCAGTGAGCTTCAGTTGCAACCAAGTATTAATAATGTAAGGTTACTCCACTCGTTGTTGTAAGTATTAACTAATGAGGTAAAACCATCAATTTGCTGCATAGTTTTTCATGGCTGCCTCCATTTGCATGTGTCATATATTTACTCAAAGAAAAAAGGCCTGCACAATTCAGAAATATAATACTGTACGAGCATCTTCAAGGCATTAAGCCTATCCTTTGTAAAAAGCTGGGTGTCTGTATCTTCCAAGTTTTGAGTGTATATTGTCATATATTTTTGTTGAGGTTTAACATTCCGGAATAATGTTAAAATGACCCAGATTGGATGGGTCTTTTGCCCAAAAGCAACTCTATTTTGTCCGATTTTATGATGAATTGCAGGCCGGATGGTTCATACTGCTTTTCTCAGCTATTAGGTTGAAGGGAAACACGGCGGGGTGTTCAATGGAGTCACACAAAACTATTATACTCCACTTGTACGCCCGAATGCCTAAAAATTCTGGAAGATGAACTGATCAGCTTTGCAAGTAACCATTCAATATGAGCATATAGTTTGAGCAGGGGAGGAGTTGACTCCATAGCCCCCAATTGCGGTATTCTGGACCAGGATAGAGCAATCCTAGCAGCCAAACACGCCCCATATGTTTTGACCTTGTGGCATGCGACCAGCATTCTGGTAAAATATTGGACATCTCTTTTCCTTTTCATCTTTGGAAATGGAGTGAGCTTAGCAAATTTGGGCCTAACTGTTTCTGACAGAATCTCATACCTTTCCAAACGCTGAACTTAGACACAGGATCTTCTCCCGTTCATGCTGGCAAGGAGACTGCCAGCACCCAGTGGCATGCAAACCAACATTTTGGTAGGTGTGCACATGAGTATGTGATGCCTTCCCACTAGCTGCTGGCGGTCTCCTCACCAGTACGAACTGGAGATCCCAAGTCATATGGCATCAAACTAGCATACACTTCTTGTATTTGCAAATCTAGGCCAGAGTGCAGTTGGAGGGGCCCTGTTATAGCCGTTTAGGCTATAGAGCAATTGAAAACCTTCATGATTTTTAGTTTTGTGGATGTTGGAATCACCATCATTTTAGAATACAGCTTCTAGAGTTCCAGGACCATATAGCGAAATAAAGGTCTAGGGTATCAAATACCGTGAGTGAGGAGTTAAAAAATTAACAATACTAACTTCCCACCTAATAAACTAAATAAATGTTGTCACGCCAAAAACATAAATAAAAGTAAAGGGGTTGTGTTTCGAAATAGCAAGTAGCGTGCATTTTATACTGGTAATGAAATGTTAAACCGAGATTTTACCAGCAGAGCTTAAAAAGCACAGCTTGCTATTTCGAGAAACGTGGATCTTTTTTCTAGGGCTCTTATTTTGTGCTGGGATGACAGCCAACTAGCTAGACTTAATGCCAAATTGATTTTGTGATGACAGGCATCCGATCTTCTGAAATTTTCGACAATTCACCTGATTGTTTTTCATCATCCAAAAATAGTGCACTAAGCTGTATGGTTGCGATCATCTTTTCGTAGAACTTTTCAACATATAAAATCTAATGGTGCCCTCTGATGGTGGTTGAGTACCCTGCTCACAACCTACCATATGCCCTAGAATTGTGCTGATGGACTATAAACAGTGCTCAGAGGGTCATCAACTTCTACAATGCTGGCATTCTGTTGGGTAGGGACTCTGTTTATCCAAATTCATATTGGCCACTCTTTTACAAAGAATATCACTAGTGATTAGCCAACAACCACCCAAAACCACTATTTGGCTCCATTAGCATGGTGGAAATGCTGCTATGGGGCTGATCCATCCCAAAAATCCGCCAATACCTGCAACAGAGCCATGAAAAAGAAAAAAAATCTCCAAGCTTCCCATTCTTTTGTGGGGTGTGTGTGTGTGTGCGCGCGGTGGTGGTGGTGGTGGGGACAAAGAACAAATCAAAAATCTCAACAAGATTCTACAACTGAAATCCATATATTACAACATTTCCAGACAAAACCTCTTGAAATTAAGCAAATCAAGACGGCAAGCCCCTTCTAGAAGTTGGGATCCAAAAAAATATAAACCATCTAGCACCACCAACACATCAATCATCGTGACCTATTACCTATACCTAAAACCCATGTCAAGCTCATGACCGTACATCCCCCGACGATTTTCAGCATCAGCAATAGGATGTGTGTGCTTTGAGTTTGCTCTCAGTTCCATATCCATAAGCCTTTCAAATGCCTCCGGATGATTGCTTCCACCAACACCTCCGTCAGCACCACGGGCTAAAAATACCACAAGAAAATAAAACAGTTAAAAGATTAAATCTACAATTATCATCTACAAATCAGACCCCAAATAATAATCACAGATCAACAATTTGTCATTATCATAGAAATTCACATCACAAATTAGCAATAAAATACCTCATATGATAACAAGGCAGCAACCTACCAAGGGAGGGTATAGATATTTTTTAATGATGCATTTCACCAAAAAAGTTCCACTACCGTATCAGACTAATCGGTATTCCTTGTCTTTTTAGGCCATGATCTCAACTCCAAGTAGATGGTTTAGAGATGTTCGTTCTAGCTCTGCATTACTTTTATAGTGGCAAATGTCACTGGTGTGCAAGTGCACACTGATCTAGCAATTTGATTGATGGGCCTCCTCTTAAAGTGCACATCCCAAAATTTGCTCTAATTAGGGACCGAACCAGTTGCTTCTTCTGAATGATCAACAAAGTTATGGCAAGTCCACTGGTCTCTTTTCTTTGTTTTTTCATTTTTAGGGTTGTCCAGTTGAGGTGATTTTTGGGGCGTGCAAATACAAATGAGTGTCTTGTGTACACTACTGAAAACCAGGGATAACAACGATAACAGGAATAACAACAGGTAAATCACATCATTTCTCGAAGTAATATCTCATAAAGAAAAGAACTAACTTTACCATTAAGCCTACAAAAATGAACTGGTATAGAGTCTATAGACATAAAAATTACATATCCTCCTAGGGTTTGAGTCTAAATTCCTTACCATACCACGGTTAGGAGGTTGGAAGATGAAGTTAACGGAAACACACACACACAAAAAAAAAGGCAGAGGACACCAGCATGGCAGTGAGTGCTTTACCTGGCATTGGCATTCCAAGGCCACCGTAGTTAGGTTGCCGGTGACTCAAAGGAAAACCTTGCATTGGATTCAGCTCGGGAATGTGACCAGCCATGTGATTAATGGAATGTGGAGGCAGTTGCGCATCTCTTGGCAGTCCCTGTAGTAGGTGAGGTGTTGGGAAATTGCCTGGCATATGCATCTGCTGTAACAACGAATGATGGGCAGGAGTATCAAATCCTGTTGGCCCGGCAGGGATGTGTTGAAAGGGACGAAATATATTTGCAGGAAAGTGACGGTGGGGTTGAGGATCATGATGGGTGATTCTCTGAGAATTCATACAAGGATGATGAGAATCCAATGCATGCAACGATGGCCTCCCATGATTCATCTGAGGGTGATGAAACTGTGAATAAGATGGCTGGACATGCAGATTCTGATACGGAATCTCAGGCTCCACTGGATCATAAGGACCATGAAGAAAAGGTGGACCTTCCAGACCTGGTAGCATAGATCTTTCATCTTTGAGGACATCATTTAGAGCCACTAACTTCTCAGCAGTATCAATTGATGTGTTAGAAGACAAAAACTCAGCTTTAGTTGCATTTCCAGCATGCAAAAACATCGAGTTTTGGGGCATCACAGGATCACCAATGGAAATCAAGTTGTCTTCAGCCAGCCGAATGTCAACTGACCCATCAGCTTTGTCATCAAAGCCACCAACAGCACTGTGCCTTGACCCTACTTCAGCTCCGAGCTTTGACCTTACTTCAGTTCGATGATCATCAAAGCCTAACAAATGTCTCTCAATCTTTTCCAAAACATTGCCTTCATGACTGGTCCTGTGGGATCCATATTCACCAGCTGTAGGAGGAAAGAAAGTATCATCTGCAACTGGTAATGGCAACCCATGAAACTCCGAAACATCAGTTCTCGTGGGCCCACTAATCGAACCTCTTTGGATAGAGACTGGTGCTTCAACCGATTGCAGTTCCTTCATGAAGGCTGTCCCAAATAGTGTTTCGAGAGTCAGAGTCTTTTCAGTATTGTGAGATTTTTCGGCATTTCCCCCACTTGAACTGTTAAGCACAGTGCTAATGTTTCCTGTTTCAAAAACATTGAGTTTGGCTGAGGACCCTAGGTCTAGATTGGCCGATGGTGGCAGATTTTTTCGGCCTTTTCCCTTCTGTAACAAAGAAAGAAGATGCTGGGATGCACAATCATCGATGTCAGCCTTTGTCTGCTCAGCCTTTGCATCAGAATCACTCCAGTCTTGTACAGCGTGCTGCAGACTGGAACTATTTTCATTTATGTCGGACAAAATTGATTGTTCGAGGTCTTCACATGTAAGGACTCCCCGAGCTGCATCTTGCTTATTACAGTTGTACAATTTCTCAGAGATCTCCACTGTGGCAGAGGTTGCTGTAGATGTCATAAACATGTGTCTAAGGTCACTGCTTGCGGAAGAGAAGTTTGGTGGAATGTGCTCAGTTGCTTTCTCATCCGATACTCCAGACACTTGGGTTCCATCTTTCTCACTACCGACAACTAGAGAAAGTAAGTCTCTATGCTTGCCAGATGACACATTATCTACTGGTTTCTTTACTGCAATAAGATGGGTACAATAATCATCGCTCTACCCTATGATGCCACTACTCAATGCAGAAAAATGGAGTTATAGTACAGCATCCAAAAGCTTAAGAGAGTTTTTTTCAACTTCAAAAGGTTGATATAAGCATACCTTCTTCAAGAAACAAATGAGCAAATTTGGAAGATTGGAAGGTTATGGGGCTCCATCTCTCATCTGCATTAACATCATGATGCTGGTGGAGCAACAAAAATTGATGAAGGGTGTCAGTTTCTTGATACTAAACATTTTATTGATCGTAACTTAGAAACTGCAAGTTGTCCAAACTAGAATTTTTACCTTCAAAAGCATATATGTCAATTATAGTATTTGCATCAGCTCTACAGTTCCATAGGAAGGAAAATTTTGAATAAATCAGTAACATACTAGGAACATGGTTCAAATTATCAAAGTGTATCGACCGTATCGTTCCAATTCGAATCGGTTTTTAGGGTTACCAATACACCCGAATGCAACCAAACACCCATATTATAATTTAGGGGGAATTGTTGTTTAAAACTGCGTACTTTTGCCGTGTTAAATATTATACCCACATCGCCGTATAATACTCGTTTAATACGTGAATTCCGTATTAAACACGTACAATACGCGTGTTTTTAACGTACTTTTACCGTGTTAGATGCATATTCCGTCTTAAATGATTGCCATTACTTAATAATCATGATTTTTTTAAAATATTAATTATTTTTTTATTTTCCTGTACTTTTGCCTGTTTTTGCCATATAACACCCGTACTTCCCGAATGGATCGTTGTCGTATTATACCCGTACCCATACTTGGTAACTATGAAATGTATCCCTATATGTTTTTCCTATATCGGCCCTTAGGAACTGTATCAATACAATATGTCAATGCATACCAATACGTATTCGATACTACATATTTTTACCCGTGTTTCAAACCGTATCAATCGATACTATTGAGTATCGTAACAGTATTACAACGGTATAGTAGCGATCACTGCGATGCAAAAATTTAAGAAACGAATGGGGCTCATTTTGGGTTTTGGAAAAATTCTTCCAACCTACAACCAGCCAAAGATTTGTATTCTTATTGGAAAAAATCTTACAATACAGCCTTCTATGCTCTTCTCCAAAGAAAAAACCTCCAACACACACACACACATATATATATATAGAACCATGGCTGTCAAGGTGATTTGAGGTGACAGATCCCATGGACGCCTAAGGTGGTATCCTAAGGCGCCCGGGGTGTCGCCTGATGAACTCTTTGCAGCAGAAATTTCCCTAATATGAGATCTATGTATGTTGCATTTCATTGAATAAAGGGCCTTACAATTCATATAAATTGCAAAATCTCCATTGTCAAGATACACTCTGATAAAACCGTCATTGGAGACAATTCTATGAATGATAAAGGGAAATTTCAAGCATTGAGAATAAAAAAATGGAACAAAAAAAGTTTACAATGACCGTCGAGAGAGAGGAACTGTGGGGAATAAAAAAAATCTATAGTAACGGCGAACAAGAGAGAGAGAGAGAGAGAGTGTGTAAAACTGAATAAAAATAGAAAATAGTCAACATCAATGTGACTGCCGAACAAAGGATAGAGAGAGGGAGAGGTCGTACCTCTTACTCTCATTTTTTCTTTTTTCTTTCTTCTCGATTACAATAAAGAAAGGTTATTAAAAAAAATCATGTAATAAGTAAAATATATATAATTATGGGTCTGCACATATTGGACCGCCTAGCCCCAATTGTATCTCTTGGTCACCTAGTCAACACCTTTAACAACCATACAAAAACAGAAGGACCATATGGTCCACCCACAAATAGAGGGAGAGAGAGAGAGACCAATTGGTCCACCCATTGAGCGAAAGAGATGACAATGTAACATGAGGGAAACATACTAGACACCATTCATCTCTTCCTTTTTCTTCTATTTGCTAATCATTTATTTGTTGGATATAAAAATCCTAACATATTATATTGTAAAAGACATGAAAAACATATAAAATAACATTTTTTTGGTTGAACAAACTATAATATTGAAATAAAATGGTTTTTATACCTTTAAATAATAATATTATTACATATATCAATTTTTTAATAATGACCGCCTAAGGGGCCATTTGCCTGAGCCCAGCAAAGCGCTTGGTCGCCTGAGGTGACACCTTTAACCATGGAAATAAAAATTGTCGAAACCAATACGAAATGGGCAATACATATAGGTATCGGTAGCCCCTTGTACAAAATTTATACTGATACAAAACGGGCGATACATATCGTTTATTAGTTATGTATATTTTATTTCATTGTAATTGTGTTTCCTACTTATGTCTTTTAGTCGCTTCCCGTGACTTTATACTTGGTAAATTTTGTTCCTATAACTCATTTGATTTTTTTAAAATTTAATTTGACTTTTTTTTAATTTTTTTAAGAAAAAGAAAAGATCATATGTATCGTCCGAAACCGATACACATAGGTTTCGGTTGGGACCGAGTCATCCTCCGAAACCGTATTTTTAATCCTTGCCTTTAACAACTATGATCAAAATTGAATGTAGCATCATGTTCCAGACAATATTACATGAAATAACATTCAATAGGATAGAAAAATTACACAAATTAAATTGAAACAAGATTATGAAGACCTCCAAGTGGTGCTTTCTTTTATTGGCAAGTTTTTATTCAGTTCAACCTTCTTATTAAATAAACCTTTATCTGTAACACTAACAGGCAAAAGAATGACTACTGTAATTGATCATACAACACAATAATCAATGTCCGTAATGCCATGTTTAATTCATATCTTGGTGAGAAAGAAAGACCGGTATCTATGAGATAAAATGGAAAAGAACATATATAAATCAGCTAATTAGAATTTCAGCATGAATTAGACAGGTAGTGAAAGAATGAATATTACCTCAATGGAACTAGACGAGCCAGCACTATTTACTGGTAAAGCACTCCTAAAAAGCTTTTCTAGGATTGACGTTGAATGATCTTGACCAAATGTACCCACAATTTCATGTCCTGACACTTTCTCAGAATCAAAATCTATACCTTCACCATCCTCCTGAGCTTTACAATCTTTTGAAAGATTAGAGGTCTTATAAGATGGATTAACAACAACGGAATTGTCAGAAACTTTTACAGACGATGAAGGAAGCACAACCTTTTCACTCTCATTTATAAAAGGAAAAATACTCTTAGTCTCATGTTGTTGCTCAATGAAACCCATATGTTGTGCTGATTGTTTCTCCTCTTGACTAACATAAGTCCCATCTGCCAGAGAGTTACCTTTGGCATGCATAATGTTATTCTCAAATTCAAGATTCTCAACCTGTAGAAGCAACAGACTGAAGAAATCAAATACGAAAGGAACATAATGATGATGCATGAAATTTGGATAATATGACCCAATCTTGGGCCTGCAACTTCTAAACCATATTTTTCCAACAAATATTAATGGGCTTAAGGCTACACTAATTGATAATCTCCAAACTAATTTAAAAATCTGGAGACGCCGATTTTTCAACATTTCACCCAACACCACATAAAATCCACAACTTGATTTATTCTTGGATGAAGATACCGTTATTTTCCCAAAATTACACATTTTGGCATTCTCACAAGATTATTCAATTCTTAAAATAACTTACAAAAGGTGAGCTGTATAGAAGATTGTAATATTCCAAAAGGATCTTCTTTGAAACCTGACTTGAAAAATCATAAAAATGCACACAGAGGATTTAAAGGTTTACAATGTATCGTTGCCAACGCATCTAAAAGTTATTGGCTTATTGCGTTTTTGGAATCCCAGGTAAAACACTGGATGAAAATTTTCCACAGCAAAAAAAAAGACATTAAACCACTTTTTCTCTTTTAAAATGTTAAAAATGTTTTTCCCATTGTCACAACAATGCCCCATTAGGAACTTTAGGTGATTGCAATCTAAGTTTGGAGAGATTTGGGGTAAACAAGAGCATTCTCATCCCAAGAATTATTGTTTTCTATGTCTTTGTGCAGAAGAATTCGTGGATCATCTGCTTTTACACTACCCTTGTTGCATTTGGTATTTGGGGTAATTTTCTATCCCGTCTAGGGATGGAGTTAGTCTTCCCTTCATCCTTCCAGAACTTTTTATCTTGTTAGTCTAGGGGGCGCTTGGATGATGCTCAGGAAGTGATTTGGGCTGCTCTACCATGAGCTATCACATGAACGATTTGGAAAGAGAGGAATAAGAGTTTTTGAAGAATCTCCCTCTCCCTCTCATAGTGACAAAGTTGGGGTTCGGGAATAATTCGGCAGAGATCAAGTTCGGAAAATTCGGAAAAATTTGGAAAAAAAATAAAAAGTAAATTAATAATTATAAAAATATACGAAACAATTTGATTAAAATATATTTTAAAAAATAATTTTTTTGAATAATTCGGGAATTATTCGTAAAAAACGCGAATAAAAAGCAAAAAACTCAAATAATTCAGAAAAACGTCATTTTAAAAAAAAATCGCAATTTAAACGCGGAACTATTCGGCAACTCCAAAATTCGCAAATAAAACGCGTGTTTTTAATTTAAAAAAACGGCATTTTTTGTTACAATGCTCCCTCTTCCCATCTATGTTCTAGCATCAGATATCTAATCCTTCTCTAGTGCTCGACCTGTCGAGCGCAACTTGGATTAATATCTGGTTTGAGATTGTTATCTTTACCTTTTTGGGATTTGTATCTTTGATGTCATGTTGTCGTAATTTTATTTTTGTTTAGGGCTTTTTCCTCTGTTGGAGTTTACTACTCGGTAAACTTTGACTTTTTTTTATCTATTATATTCTCGCTTCTTATATATATCATGATTGCTTACCGATCAAAAAAGAATTTAATTTGTGTTTTCTGGATGATCTTAGGCCATTATCATCAATGCCTTATCCCAATTCCCAACTATTTAGGGTAAGCAATAAAGACTGTTCCGCCATAACATTTTATCAGAAGTCATATCTTCATTGTGCTATCAAATATTTCCTTACTATCTCCATCCACATCATGTTTAGCCTACCTCTCTCCTTTTTAGAGCATTCAACTTGCACCAACTCACCCCTCACCAAGGCCCTTGTTGGTCTTCATTAAATGTGTCCAAACCATTTCAATGGAAGCTCCCTTATTCTATCACCTTGAAGCTACTCTCAAATTATCTTAAACATTTAAATGTGCTAATACTAATCTTATTCTTCCTAATCGTTTGAGTCGCCCAGGGGCGGAGCCAGGGGGGCGCGGGGGGGGGGGGGCCATTGCCCCCCCAAATTTTTTTGTAAATGTTTAGTGTCTAGTATGAATAGTGGGCCCTTGCCCCCCCAAATTTTTTTGTAAATGTTTAGTGTCTAGTATGAATAGTGGGCCCCTCAATTAAATTATTTTTTTTTTAGTATACTTGCCCCCCCCCCCCCCCAATCTTCTTTGTCCTACATAATATAGTGGCCACCTCAATTTTTTTTTGTCATATATATAGTGGGCCCCCAAATGGAGTTCCCTTATGCCCTTGAGGTTGCCACATGTCCCTATTGACACCCCTTAACTATGGTTAAAATTCACTCAATCTTAGGGTTCACCTACTTATCCTTGGTTTTTAGAAAAAAATATTTAAATAATTTTAACCTGAGGAGTTAGTGAATTTTAAACTAGGGTTCAAAAAGAAATTTGATATTTTTTTTAAAACCAAGGATAGGTGGGTGAATCTTAACCACAATTAAGGGGTATTAATAGGGACACATGGCGACCTCAAAAGCATTACATGGAAAAAAAATTCTCAAAATAAAAAAGCTACCCCAAAAAAATTTTTCCCAGGGTAGCCCCCGAACCCCCAAATTCCATACCCTCAAATCAAATTTTTTTTTATACATGTATTTTGGCCCCCCCCCCAATTAAAAATTCCTAGCTCCGCCCCTGGAATCACCCATCTAACCATCCTCATCTTGGCTACACATTCAATCAATATGTTGTTTCTTAGCCGCCCAACATTCTGCTCCTTTTTTTTTAATCAGTAATCAAGCATATATATATAAGGAAAAAAGGAAAGAGATACAAATGTATAATTACAAAGGAGTTCACAAGATCATGAACCCACAAAAGCATAAAGAAGAGCAAAGGGGAAAAGAACAAATTCTGAGGGACCCAGTGATGGAATGTCCCAGATCTTGGCCCAGTCAAACCCTCAAACTAGTAAAGGACTCAGGCCTCCTCCCCTGGAACTAGATGAGCACCCCAATACCAACAACCAGATCCAGGAGCAGATGCGATAAGGAGCACATAGGGAGTCCTCAAAAACTCTCTTGTTCCTCTCTTTCCAAATGGACCACGTTATGGCACTCGGCAAGACGGATCAAATAATCATCCTTGAGCTATCCCCCCAAACCAAGTACCATTCAGATAAGAAGTTGTGAAAGGAAGAGGGGAAGACCCAATCCAAGCCCACTCAGGAGAGAAAGAAATCCCAAATCTCACGAGCGAAAGGACAATGCAAGAGTAGGTGGTTTATTGAATCTTCCGCTTGGAGGCACATAAAGCATCGGTTAGCCATTTTTTACCCTCTATTCTTCAGGTGATCACATGCTCCTTAAAGCATGTTGGCCTTCTCATTGGCATTATAAAAATGGTCTTGTCTAATGTGATGACCTTAAGTCATCATTATCATCATCAATGCCTTATCCCAAATATGTAAGGATCGACAATATGAATCCTATTTTGTCATTCCGTTCTTTTAAAAGTTATAACTAAGGTTAAGTCACGTGTTATCAAATATTTTATCACAAACTCCATCCACATCATTTTTTGTCTTTTTCTCTCTTTTTTATAGCCCTCAACTTGGGAAAAAATTTTCTTATTGGATCCAGTAGTGGTCTTCTCTGAATGTGTCCAAACCATTGCAACCGACTTCCACTTATTTTATTACCTATTGGAGCTACTCTCAGATTCTCTCAAATGCGCTCATTTCTAATATTATCTTTCTTTGTCTTCCTACTCATTCATCTCAACATCTTCATCTTGGTTACACTAATTTTATTACTATGTTGTTTCTTAACTCAAAATTCTACTCCGTGAAGCACTGCATGTCTTATTGTTGTCTTCTAAATTTTTTCTTTTAGTTTGATTAGGATGCGTCGGTCACATATCACTCCGGATGCACTTCTCTACTTTAGACATCTAGCTTTAATTCTATGGGCAACATTCTCTTCAATCTCTCCATCATTATAAATTATTGAGCTAAGATATCGAAATTGGTCACTTTGGGATATCTCTAGGTCATCAATCTCAACAACTATCCTAACCCTATTTGTGCTTTTACTAAAGTTGCATTTCATTTTGGTTTGACTTATTTTGAAACCCTTAGATTCCAAGGTATTCCTCCAAAATTCTAGTTTTGCATTTACCTCTCTTTAGTTTCATCCAATAATACCACATTTGAAATAACATACACCAATGGACCTCATCTTGAATATGAGTTGTAAACTCAAAAGAAGGGAGCTACATGTGAGCTAAGCTTGGAGATGGAAATCTTCTTTCGTTTCTCAAATCATAACTAATGTAAAAAAGATATAGACTCATAGTTGATCCCTAATGTAACCCAATTATCATATGAAACTCGTTTATCTCACCACCAATTGTTCTCACGGTAGTTTGATACTCCTTCATACATGTCCTTGATAATATCAATGTTTTCTTGGATCTCTTTTTTTTCCCCCAATGCCCACCGAATTAATTATCTAAGAACTCTATCAAATGCCTTTTCTAAGTTAATAAATAGCATATTTAGGTCTTTCTTCTTCGCGCTAAACTTTTCCATCAATTGCCTAAGTAAAAAATAGACTTAATCGTAGACATTCCCGGTACGAATCCAAATGGATAAAACCCTAGCTATTTGGCTTAATTTTTGTTCTATCACTCTCTCATAACTTCTACCATAATACTTATCCTCCACACTTTCGGCATTTCATCTTCTTCAGAATATTATTAAACTTTGTATGCCAGAATATGCCAATCTATCCTATACATTTTCACACTTCAATTGGAATACTATCTGGTCCGAAGGCCTTTCATATCTCATCCTAGTTAAAGATTTTTTAATTTTATTACCTTAATTCTACGAAATAACAATGGTCTCTAGTCTCCACTAAGTTAATATATATGCCTACTCTAAGGTGTGGCAGTTTTTATTTAGTTAAGTTTTAAAAAATCATCATCATCTCTCATTTATCTTTGCATCCTTCACCAATACTCTATGATCGTCGCTATTAATGCATCTAACACGATCTAGGTCCGTAGTTTTCCTCTTCCTATATGGCTATATCTTACAAGTTTATATAAAAAAATTTCATCCTCTCTTGTGCCTCTAACTTATTGTGTGAGTCATCATGCCTTAAATTTAGCCTGACTTATTACTTTCTTAGCTTCATTTTTAAATTTAATTTTTTAGGACCTTTTTCCTAGGCGACATAGAAAAAACCACATAATCATTAAGATCATGATAATGTGGTTTTAAATTCCCACAAAGAAAATGTGGGTTTAAATTCTCAGGACCTTTTACCTAAAGTCCTACATCTTAACTAATTCTCTCGAATCTCCTTTCTTTTCCTTTCTTCCTCGTGATATAAGTAATAAATAATGATATTGTTTGTGGGTTTGCCACTAGTTTTAGATTGAGGAATGATGATCACTTTAGCTCTTGGTATTACCTGAATAATTATCTTTCGTGCAATCTCCAATGGCATGTTGCCCTTTTGTAATTGATTGCCTAATTAGATGAATGACTGTCTTTAAAAAGGACTGACGATTAAAAATAAAATCCATAAATTCCAATGGAGATCCCAATAGAAAAAAATAGCAAATCTGGTAATTTGAATTGATAGCATACACGTATCTTAATGATAACTTCAACCAAGTTATCAAGTTTGTGGAGAATAGAGATGGTGGGGGAAAAAAAGGAGAGGGTGGAATCCACGAGTCAACATGTATTTGATCTGGCAAAGAGAGACAAATACCATCGATGAAAATAGACATTCCAATTAACTTGTTTGCGTGGCAAGTTTTTCTTTCTTTTTGATAAGTGGAGAAATATTATTAACAAGAGACTGCCTTTAAGATAAAGACAACCAAGAAAAACAAAAGAAATGCAAAACTATGCAAACCAAAACAAGATCCAAGATCCAAGATCCAAGATCAAGGCCAAATATCCTCAGGTATGTTATTAATGAACTCTCTCTCTTATGAGGGCACTAAAAGACAATAAGGTTTCTAGCCGAAAAGGTAAAAATGGCTCCCTAGCTAGAAGCTTTAGACGAGGAAGAATCGTCAAAAACATGACCATTGCGCTCCTTTCAGATGGACCAGTAGATAGCACTACAGATCAAACACCATATAATTCAGTTTCTACCTTCCACCGCATGTGAAAACCAACCCGATAAATAGTCAAAAAGGCTTAGGGGAAAAACCCAAGTCATGCCCATGGGGTTAAGAAAAGTTGTCCAATTTTTCCTTGTGAAACTGCAATTAGGGCTGCATTCAAGCCAAGCTGGCTCGTGAGCTCAGCTTGTTCGAGCCAAGCTCAAGCTATTATTTTAGGCTCCAAGCTTTACTTGAGCTCAAATGTTTCAACAAGCCAAGCTTGAGCCAGACCTTGTATGATTCGGCTCGGCTCGAAGCTTGGTTCAGATTAAGCTCGGCTAAACTCAAAATATAATATATATATTTTTGGAAATTTCATTTGTATGAATATATAATAATATGTTTTAACTTATAATAAATAATTATAGGAGATCATAATAACAAAAGAAAGTTGAGAAGTTAAAAGCAAAAAACCTAATCCTAACTCTCTACTTTAGGATTGAGGTTGAGAACTATCCTCAAATATGATTTGCATTGTTAGATTAATTTTATGTATTTTCTAGTAATGTAATTTAATAATAAATTATTTTATTAAAATCATGTAAAATCAATCTAAATAACCTTGAAATTCGAATCAAGCTCGAGTATTCCGAGCTCGGCTTGGCTTGAATCAAGTTCAAGCTTAGCTCGATCACGCTTGTTTAAGCCAAGCTCAAGTCTAAACATTCAAGCTTGAATCAAGCTTGAGCATGTTCAAACCAAGCTCGGCTCAAATACAGGTATAATTGCAATGAATAAGCAAATGATCAACAGACTCTCCTCCCTCCATACACGAATAATATCCATTAACAAACCTCTAACCTCCGTTCATACTTCAAAAGGTGATCAACAAGTTTGCATGATGTGGTGAAATCCAAAAGTCAATATGTAATCCAGACAAATTACAAAGATTGGTAGTGCGAAAAAGTCCAAAAGGAGGGGAAATCTACGAGTTGAGATGCACTGAAGTTAGGAAGCAAAGAGAGAGATGTTGAAATTCAGGAGTCAAGATGTGCTGAAGTTAGGGGGGAGAGAGAGAGAGAAAGAGTTGTCAACGGAAACATGCACCTCAATCAACTTGTTCTCATCAAAGAGTGACCAGCAACCAATGACTTCCAATCACAGTGCTTAAACAGAGAAAATCCCAGCACCACTGAACTTTACTACAATAATTGCTACTTGCACAAAAAAAGAGAAGTGAGGCATGGTTCAGGGAAAAGAACATGCATTTGTGAACAGTGACTTTCTGGTGCAAAACAATTCCAAAAAAATGAACAAATTAATTACCTCTGATGCAGGGGAATCAATCAAAGAATTTGTTCCCAGATTATTCTCTCGGATTGTGCTTGTAAAACCTGGGGGTACAAGTGGTCTGGATGCTGGAGTCTGTGTGGGCAAAGAACATTTGGCAGACTCAATATGTGAAGCCGGTGGTATCACACGGTCCTCCAATTCATTGTTACTATTCAAAAGGCTCTTTTCATCTGTGGAATCCCTTAATAGTGCAGCAATATCTGGGTCAAAATTTTCTTTATGCTTGTCTGGAAATTGTTTTTGCTTCTCTTGAAATGCTTTCTGCTGTTCCTTCCTCATCAACTCAAACGAAGCTGAGGAAAAAACAGTTATCCATGTGAGTTTTAACTTTTAGGGGACCAGTTAATTCCCTAATATTTACTGGCCCAAACTATTAAAACACAAAAAGAAGACTTGCACAACCAGCACAAAAGTCAAATAAGGGTCACTACCACACAATCTGAAGAAAATAGAAATCACCTCTTCTCTTTCTTTCCTCTTCTGCTCTATCCTGACTTGAATACTCAGCAGAACCAAATGTTTCATCATTAAAAGAGTCAGTACTGTCTCGCCGTGAGTGAGGTACTGCCTGAAAGATACGAAAAGAATTTATCATGATGAAGTTAGCTCATAAAAATTCCAACCATCACCTTTGGGCTTAACTTATTCCCCTTTTTACATTCTTTGTATTCCATGTTGATAAAAGCATACTCCAACATTATTAAAAAAACTGCCAAACATCAAATCCAGAATCATAGACGTCAAATGAACCTGAAGTTTTGTTCACACCTAGAGCCACCAAATAAATGTATAAAGAACAAACCAATACCTTATAAGGACGTGGAGGATGATATGGTTCATTACTCCTATTGAGCTGATATTGACCATTCCCGTGAACCTTTGGGGCCGAAGCCCCTGCTGTATATCCAGATGGTCTTGGAAAAGCACCACTTCCCAGAAGCCCATCATGTTCGGGATTTTGCCAAGAACGTCGAGATTGGTTGCCATAACGTCTTCCAGAATCTGCATAGTAATATAAACATTCAATAGGCTACAAAATCTGATGTAATACCATCTATCAGTAAGTTTTCATAGACAAGGCTACAGTCAAGAAGAAACTCAGCACAACACAAATGGAATAGTTCATCGCGTCATGGCAGAATTGAGCATTAGCAACATACTAAGGAAATCTATAACGAGTAGAGCATAGATACCCAACTATTTGAAGAATCTCAGCATGTCAATGAGATAAATTGAACTTTTATATTTAAGGTAATTAAGTTTAATGCTTCTACAGGTACATAAATGCTATATGCATAACAACTAAAGAGTTGGATCGATCCCATAACTCGATTGGGGACACGATGCATTTCAATATGAGGCCACCAATGTGATCTTAATCTTCGGCTCAATTTAAAGGAGCAAAAGGTAACAAAATAGGAAATCCGTTATCCAATATGAGTCATTCAAAGAATGAGGATCTTTTACCACTCGTTCCAGAATTACTTTTTGCATCTGTTACTTGTGCCTCTCATAGTTCAAAAAAAGGGTTTCGGACACCGTAACGGACACGGCTGAAACCGTTACGGTACAGTTTCAGCCTTTACGGCTTTTTTTTTTTTTTTTGCTTAAAAAAATCGCAATAAATAGAAAAAAAATAAAAAAGATGTAAGGAAGAAGTAATAAGATTCAAAAGAGTTTTTTTCATTAAAAAATATCGTTTTACCTTCAGCAGATTGCCCGGGGGGGTGGCAGGGGGCAGAGCCCCTCTGCGACGCGATTGCATCGCAAATGATTTTTTTAGTGGAAAAAACGATATTTTTTAGTAAAAAAATATGTCGGAAAACATTACGATACCTATACGTAGCGTAACAGTATCGGGTAACGGTTTCGGCGTTTTTTAAAACCATGGTGCCTCTTTTCCGGAAAATAGCTTCATGCATGTTAGAGGAGGCAAGAAAAGCGGAAAGGAATCCATATTCTATAGGTACCATATTTCTTGGGAACCTTAATTCTGGACTTGCTCCAAACTAATCATAGAAATCAAATTACATTCAGCACCATGTAGGCTAAATGCCACCAGTTACTTTACAAACAACCTCCATTTGAAGAATCAACCCTCGGTATAGGTTATAAATCATTAAATCCGTAGTTTCTTAAAGTTCCTTTTTAAAGTTTTATACATGTTTATCAGTATAAACATGAAATCTCCCATTGAGCCACCAAATAACATTAAAATAGATATCCACGGCTATGCTTAAGGGACCTAGTAGATCAGTTTAGCCCCCATTATACATGTAACGGTTATCACCTCATTGACTTTGCATTGTCAACCCGCTACCAGCCCCACCAAGTTGAAATTGCATGACCTTCAATTTTAATGAATAGCATGCTAAATAAAATTTGCCCTTAATTTATCCTCAATTGTGAACCATATGCAGCTGCATTGTTTCCCAAAATCTCTAATCCAACCACCGTGACTAGTCTAATGAAATCTATGCTCCTTCAATCCCACTGCAAGGTCATCCTCTCAACCTCTAAGATAATCTCCATAACCTCATCTTGAATGTCTACATAAACCGCACAAATATAAAAGCCCCAAGATCCATTTAAAAGCCCCACAACAAAGAAATATTGTTCCATAAATTTAAATTCATGCACATATTTTTATTTATTTTTGGTAAATAAAGATGTGCAGATATTCACGAATATTAATCAAAACAGTGTTTAAAGTGGTAGTTTGACGTTGAAAACACGTATTTCTACCATGCTCCAATTTTACCTTACCAAAAGGTTTTGTTGTACTACACATCGATTGGAGAAAAAGCAAGCCCTCAACTGCTATTACAATTGCCTTTATAAGAGTTCCTATTAAAGGTAAGTTATTCTGAATTTAAGATTGGTCCATGAAATTTGGTCTTGGTAAGAACATCACAATATGGTCCTTCCAATGGACCACGCCACTAGAGCATTACATAAAAAAATCAACACTGAACAATCTCCACAACGTTGTTCGTCACAACTAATGTCAGGAAAAATAATTAAGGGAGAAAAACTAATGTATAGTACAAGCATAGAATGGGTCGATACTCGATAATGGTATTGGGAAAACTTAAAGCATACCAAATTCCGAATCGCGCTGTGAATCAATATCTCTATCATTCGTCCCAGAAGTTTGACTGTCCCACCTTCCATGGATTACTCGTGAATAACTACTTGAATCTCCTCTTGTCGGCGGGGATGGCCAATATTCACTACGCCTGAAACTTTGCAAAGACAAACTACCAGAAGTTCTTTGCCACCCCAGAATGCTATGGGAACCATCCTCAAATTCACTGTTTCAAAAGAAACATCAGATCCAGAGCAACATAATCCAGGATGCAGCAGGAAAGCATCAGTATCAACCACAAGGATGCCACAGCCACTATGAAATAGATAATATGTCTTTAGCTTAATAATTCACTAATTTTATGGAGATAGAAATAAACTTTTAAAAAATATATATATATTAAAGCAGAATTTACCTTAGAACTGATGGGTCGAACCCACTGGGTAACTTTTTGCAAATATCCAAACCACTTAAAGTTAAAAGAAAATCTCGTGTATATGAAATTTTTGACTGCCTGGATCATTATGAGAACAAAAAAGCTTATTACTCATGGAGTCATGAACAAAAGATGAGAGAGAAACAAATTACCAAATTATAAAGAGTGATAGAAGAAAGTTGATTACTTCTGAAATTCGTGAGTACTTTCATCCAGCTGTGCTTTCAAGCATCGATCTGTATTTTCTGAGCTCATTCTGGTACACTAGGAAAACCCACTACTTAAAACAAAATCTGATCAACGTGTGCTACCGAGAAGAAAGAGCATCAGTCCTTGCCCCCAAGTTCAATCATACAAGCACACTCCAATAAGCAGAGACTAAAAATCTAAATCTCAGTGTCTCAATTATTCCAACAAGCCCATAACAAATCCAGCACTCTATCCTCAAAAAATATCCAATGATATATGTCCTTCCTTAAGGGTACTCTGACTCAGAAACTGAAAAATGCTCCAGCATAAGTACACAATTTGGAGATAGCAAAATACCAACACAATATTTTTCACCGAACAGCTAGCTGTTTTCATGTCGCTCGTTAATCATTCATCAACGCAGGTCCAAGCAAAAAGGGTCCCATAATACTATGAACTCATATTGAGTTGTTCCATTCTCTATTCCGAATCTATCTACAACAATATCAAGAACACATGAAGATTTGATACCAACTGAGCTACCTCTCACAAAATTGCCCAGAAAACAATATCCAGTAATGATCCCCTTCTCAAACTGAAAAAATACAAAGATATAGAGAGAGAGCGAATCACTTTTTTCCGCAATCATTCATTGGATAATGGAATTCTCAACCAGAATCCTAAATTCTCCACAAAGTAAACCGAAAAATTATCATTGAAAATGCTTGAATTCTGCTATGAACAATTCCAGATAAGCATCAAATTGGACAATTTCTAGGGAACTATTTCCTACTCGTTAAGCTCTGAAACTAGGGTTTATATGCACGAAAAAATGATGAGACAAAGAACAACAACTACGCGAATCGGAGAAATATAGAGCGAATCACTCAAACGTACGTGTTGGAAAAACAAAACAAAAAATGAAACTAGGGTTTCAATCATTTGCCTTCTTGTTTACATACCTTCTTCGATCGCTCGGAGAGAGATATAACTTATAAGGGTCTCCGCCAGGTTCAGAGATTGCAGAGACAAAGTGGAAAAATGATCTTCGTATCACCCAGAGAATTGACAAACAAACAACCAAAAGTACTTCTTTTTAGGGAAATGTTTCCTTTTTTGAGCACAAATGCGATCGAACCTGTGAGATTATAATTGTGTGTAAGACGTGAAGTACTTGAGCCGACTGCCGAGGGCTCAAAGCCTCAAACCCAAATAATGTTCTCTAGGTTGAAGCTATTAATGGATCGGGATCCACGTCGGCTACGATCACTTAACCATCCTGTGTTTCGCTTGAGCTTAAGCCTGTATATGCCAAATTCAAACCAACTCACAATGCCCCTTGGATTGCCTTTTTTTTTTTTTTTTTTTACTCTGGTTAAGATGTTTTAACCCTTAAGATTAATTTTTTAAAAAAAATTTCAGATTATATTGTTTCACATTAAGGGTTAGTAAATTTTAACCATAATTACCAGAGGATTAAAAGGACATATGTTGACTTGTGAGTGGGATTGAACTCTCCCGGGATTGGATATGATCCCTACTTGCAAGAATTGGTGTGCGATAATCAATAAATACCTGTGTTTTTTTCTTAGAAATTCCACAATAGAAATGAAGCTCGATCTGTAACCTTGTAAGCAGGGGTGATTAACGAATAAAGTGCTTGCAAACAGTTCGAGCTCGTTTTAGCAAAACAAGCTAAGCTTGAGCTTGGTTTTTTGGCTCATTTAATTAACTAGTCAAGCCCGAATATTCAGCTTATTAAAAGCTCGGCTCAATTATATATATATATATATATGTAAAGTATTTTTAGATTATTGAAATATTTAGATTAAGGATATAATTAACATACTTAAGGGACGAAAAAATGGAATACATTTGGCCTTAGGCTTGTTGTCCTAGGTTTCTTCATTTAAAAGTTGTAGATTAAAGTGATGAATTTAAATGATTTCATCTCATTGAACTAATCATAATTTAATATAGATAATATGAATATTTTAAACTAATCATATTTTAACTATCGTTAAAAGCTCGAGAACGATTTTGTTCATTTATAAACTAGTTGAGTCAAGCTTGAATACCATGAAATATTTACATGCTTGATAAAAGCTCCACTTAACTCGATGCTCAACCCTACCTGCATAGTTTTGCAATAAGTAAATAACAATCTTACTAAGAAAATTGTGATTTGAGGAGCGAACAGAGTCATTCCCTTTAAAATGATTTTGTACACCCCACCAATGTATTGATTATATGTAGACGATGGTAAAAGATCGGATTTGAACCGGATTTTACCATATCCGAATATGATCCGATTAAACTTTGGATAGATCTGAATTGGATCCGAGATCTGTCGAATTCTGAATTGTCTAATTTGAATCAGTTATTCATTAAATATTCAAATCCAATCCAATTAATATATATTTAAAAATTAAAAATTTTGTGAGCAATATTGTAATATATTTACATAGTTAAATTATTATTATTATTACTATTATATGTATGTGTACAATAAAATCTAATCATATTTTAATTGGATCACTATAAATCCAAATTCGATTAAATTATATTTGGATTAAAGATCTCATATTCATATCTGATCCGACGGATCTCTAAGAGGATTAAGATTTGGTCTAATCAGGCTCGGATTGGACCTTGATCTAATCCATTGACAATCCTAAGGATGACAATTTGATTTGCTAACTCGTAAGAGGGAGGGATTTTGGAGATTCACCTACTCGTTGAACCACACACTAAATTACAGTCTTTTTTTTTCCTTCCAATCCATTGACAATCCTAGTCCCAAGAATGGCAATTTGATTTGCTATCTCGTAGGAGGAAGGGAGTTTGGAGATTCACCTACTCGTTGAACCACACACTATATTACAAGCTTTTTTTTGGTTAAATATTACATAAAGTCACATCTAATCATTTCTCTCTCTTTATATTTATAAATATATATATCAGTGGGACGCACATACGATGCACATGAGAAAGGGGAGGGAGAGAGAGTGTGGAAAGAGGGACCTTAGTGAGACCCACTAATGCACTTGTGTTAGAGGGGAGATGTCGAAGAGATAAAATGTATTAGAAAGGTAAGTTGTGTGGCAGTTGAAAATATATAGAGAGTGAGAGATAAAAAAATATGAGTAGATAGTTGAGGAATTAACTTCGCGCGTCAAAATCTCATCTTGGTTAAATGAGACTTTGGACTCGTAACACTTATGTACAACACTTGTCTTAACAGCATACAAGCATACCCAAAATGAGAGCTTGGAAATTTCTTTTTAATAACCATAATAAAATCATCGAATATCAGCTAACCATCATTCAAAACTGTAGACCAACTTAAACATAACAATCCTGACCATCCATCATGATCTCAAATCTTAAATTTAAACTCAAGCAACATCCATCTTTAAAATATCTTATTACAACCTCTTAAAACAAATAAAATACTAATTGATCAATAATAAGGATAGTGATCCAGATCAATTTCTCATCCCCAATCGATAATCACTTTCGGGATCCTCGAAATACTCTTCATCAACCCAAGGTTCTATAAACTGCTCCGAACTTAAATTTGTTGACATCAAGAGTACTTTGACTGAGAAACATTCAGTGGATATAAAGTCTGACTAACAATATATAATATCATGCATTATTAGGCTTATCATACATATCATAATTTACATGTTCAGAGTGCGTAAAATATGTGAACATATCTTATCATCATTCATGACATGTTTAGACTCATGACTTGTGCGGCTTGTGCATATGCATGTCAATTCGTATCAGATGCATGACAGTTCATACCAGAAGCATGTTAGTTCTTACCAGATGTATGAAATTGTGCAGAGTTGACATGTGCATGTACTTGTACAGACTACCATACTGTGAACTTGTGCTTGAGTGTCATGATTAATTTTCATTTAGGTTATCCTTTAGATTTCAATCTCTCACCATCGAAATCTCATCATAGCGTCTCATATCACCATAGTAAATCATGTTTAACACAATTCATATAACAATCATTATCATCAATTCGATCACAACCGACATACATCCATTCCTCCATATACAATCACATGTATACTCAACCCTAAAATAACCACATCATCATATATCAATTCTTGTAATCATCTTCAATTACACGTCATGAAATCAATAGCATATCATCATACATATTCGTTAATCAAATCCGATCTTGAATCTCATATCCTTGAAATAATGTAAAACCATACTATTCAATCATGCTTATCATTTTTAACACATGTTTAATCATATCTTAATCAATGTTTGTCATTACCACAGAGTAATCATTAACAAAATAACAAATTGAACATTTCACAATTGTTTCCTTACGATTAATCGCTTGCAAATGCTCTTGGATCTCGATCTCCAAGCTTTTCTCATTTTTCAAGCAAAACTATAGGTTAGACTCTCTTTGGAACTTCTAATGCTCTTAGAATGTGTTGGTAACCCAAAACCCTTGAGTTAAGGGTCTATTTATAAAGTTAAGAGTCCTAAATACTTACTAATTCTCGAAAAAATTATAAAATAGCAGATTTATGGGGAATTTATCCATCGGGCGGTTGACCAGTGAGACTGGGCAGTCGACCTGTCTTGGTGGGAGGTGGACTAGTGGACTTTGGCCCTCTTCCATTTTTCCTCATACAAATTTTTTTCAGCGTATCTTCTAGTCGACCGGTGGGTAGGGGGGTCGACCGGTCTCCCCTATTTTTGGTTGTTTCTTCACTTAAACACTTAATTAATTGCAATATATCAACTTTAAATTATAGAAAACATTAAATAGAAAATATTAAATACAATATTTTGACACGGATACCAAAATTATCATTCGGTTTGCACAAATACCAAGACAAAAGAGTTTTAGATATATACATCAGCTCTATTTAAGGAGATTAAGGAGATTGAAGTTAATAGATTTGAAATGAATTTACTACCTTTTAAATATTTATTCACTAAATAGAAATAAGGTAATATGATATTGAGCAATGCTATGTCCACTTTCCGGCCATCCACTCTTCCCTACTTTTGTACAAGAAAACAAAATAGTGTGACACTTTTGTGTGGGTCACACCGCTTTTGTTTTGTCCTTTTGTTTTAAATTAGTAAAAACCATCGGAGAGTGGATGGCTGGAAAGTGGAAATAGCATTGCTCTATGATATTTAGTTTTCTTATCATAGTAGAAAAAGTCAATCAACGCCACCTATCCCTCATTTTCTCATTATAATAGTATATATATATATATATATAGGGAATACTAGTTCAAGATTAATATATATATTGTAAGTAAATCAATTGTACAATTATGAATCAACTTGGCCCGATAAGACCCACTCGGCTATATCTCGAATAAATATAGATCAAACTCAGACCATAATATATGAGACCCAAATATAACCGAACCTACACGACCCGTAGCACTCCCTTAAGGTTGTAATATCAAAAAATGACAAAAGATAGTCCCACATCAGTTGGGCTTGTTTGTGTCTGTGTACATAAGACTCCACACCACCTTCAAAAGTCAGGTACCCTTTTGTGAGGAATGATCGTGAGTGTTAAGCCTCATGTGATGGTTCAGCTACCCACAACCCCCACTAGCCTAGTACCTCTTCTGCTCATTCCCCTGACCCTGTTTGGAACCGAATTTGGGGTTTACCTATCCCTCCTAAATTCCATATCTTCATATGGAGATATTGCAAGGGCTCTCTACATGTTGCAGATGTCCTCCATTCAAAGAGAGTGCCCCTTGACTCGATTTGCTTGTTGTGTGGTTCACATGCTGAGTCAATCACACACTTATTCTTCCAATGCTCATTTGCTCGTAGTGTGTGGTTTGGCTCCAACCTCACTTGGCGCCTACCCTCGAACCCCCCTCCTCCTTTAGGATTTGGTGGACTGCATGGAATGACCAACCTGATTTTAATATCGACAATTATGGAATCACCATCTAGATCATAGCCCTATTTTGGGCCATTTGGGTACTAGGAACGCCTAAGTGTTCGAGGGAATGACTCCCTACCCGTCCAATACGATGTGGGCTGCCTCAGCCTTATCCTATGAGCTGAGAGAAAGTACAGTCATTCAGCAGCACCCCCTCAGCCAACTAACAGGTTGGCTAAAAATCAATTTCGATGGCTCATGGGATCCTCTGTCCACCAAAGTAGGTGCGGGTATCGTCATTTGGGACCACACAGGCTTCACCATATTCAACAACTCTTTCCCGTTGGATGCTGGCAGCGCTCGGATAGCCGAAGCTAAGGCATTGTTCATTGGGCTTCACATAGCCGAACTCCACAACTGGACCCACTTTATCCTTGAAGGGGACGCTCAACAATTGATTTCTTACTTATGTGGTCATACTAGCGATATCCACTGGGATGTCACACGCTTACGAAGGACTGTTGGAAGATTTGGAGCAGCTTCCCTTTAGCCTCGACCCAAGCTATTCATCGATCAGTAAATGAAGCAGTCCACCGAATGGTGCCATCAGGGCTATCAGGACCACCCGGACCCATATCCTAAGCACCAGTCGACCTATCCTTTCGACCCAGGGTCTTGTGCTGTGGCCCTTGTATCTTGAGTTATCTTGTTGAGCTCTTTTCTATTTTATAGCTGTTTACCAAAAAAAATAAAATTTCATGGGCTAGGTGTGTGTGTTAGATGCATGTGTGAGTCTGGTACTTGTTATATAAAAAAGATTTGCCTAAAAAATTAGAAAATGCTTGGATCAAGGGATAAGGCTAACAAAAATGCTCGTAGTCTTCCTAAGGCGCAAAGTGGTGGTAACAAGTGTGAGTTCATGTTATAGGGTGACAACACCAAGTGTTACACCCACACTGTGTATGTGGGAAAAAACTGACTTAATGCGTCAGGAGTAGCACTCCTCTAAGGCAAATTGGTTAATTATCTATTCACTGTTATTTTTTGTTCTTTCACTTCATAAGACTAGGTTAGTTGACCTAATATACATGAGAGGCTCAGGATTGTCTCCGTCGATGTGAGGGAAAATTTTTATGGCAAACTACAAATCAGTGGACATGTGGTGCTTAAAAAGGAGAAAGAATTTCATTTTCTCCCCATAATTTTGACTTCTCCCCACCTGATATCTCTCATCCTTTTTATCGCCACATGTCCACTGATTTGTGGGTTGCTAGATTTTTTTTTTCTGGCATCGCCGGAGACAATCCCAAAGCTAGACATTGCATTAGGCCATTTCTAACGGACTTACCCGCAAGAGGAAATGATGATCCACTAGCAGGAGATCGAACAAAAGCAAATTCTTTTTGACTCGTGATGATCTCCAGTTGTAACGGGACTCAGGGAGTCCAGTTACATCACTAATGCTGCCACATGTCCCTTTTGACATCCCGTGGCTAAGATTCACCCACCTCTATGTTCACTCACATATCCTTTGTTTTTTAAAAAAATATTTAAAAAGAAATTTAACCCTGATTAGAATTCACTAACTCCTAAGGTTAATATTTTCAAAAAAACCAAGGATAGGTGAGTGAACCCTAGGGTGGGTGAATCTTAACCACGGTTAAGGGGTGTCAAAAGGACCTGTGGCAGCATCAGTGACGTAACCGGACTCCCCCGAGTTCGGTTACAACTGGAGATGATTACGAGTCATTTTTTTGCCGGTACTTGGCAGTTAGCAGCTCAAAGCAAGCCATCCACTCTTGAGTCTTGACTCTCCTATATCACAAATCAACGTCATGATCTGGTGGAGAAAATCTAATCAACAGTCCAAATATAGAAAGGAGGTATATGGTCTACGGATTGGATGGCTCTGATCTTCTAAGTACCTTATCCATATTTCATTGTGTGGGGCCATCAATGCAGCAGATCCTCTGTATTATCGTCTTCCCTGCTGACTTCAATGTAAGACACTAGTCGGAGATACCGAGAAGAGTGAAGCAAAGATCAACAGGCATTTAAAGGAGAATTAAAAACTTCATCGAGAACCGAACCAGTTTAGAGATAAGAAGCAATGATGGTTTATCGGGTAGCTGTAGTAGCAATGGCGAAACCCTCGTTTCTCAGAGCAGATCAATCCATGGCGGGGAATCTCTCATTCGAACATACCAGCTACAAAAGAAGAGGGGATCTTGTATTCGTCATCAACCCTAAAGGTTCTTAGTTCTTACGCTTTGCATCTCATTTATCTTGTTCATGAGTTTCAGTTTTTTCCATCTTTGATTTATTCGAACCAGGTGCCAATGGCCGAACTGGAAAGGAATGGAAGAAATTAGTGCCATATCTCAGGTCTCGCCTTGGTAGAGATTGCAATGTGAGTTCCTATTTTAGTTCATAGTATTAGTTCTGATTTAGTTAGGATTCTCTGTTTAGTCTTGTAGATATACTGTTATGATGATATTAGTTTCTGGATATATTTTTTTTGAGGATTTTATATTTAGATAAAAATCAAAGTCGGAACGTTTCTATTCTACTTAATAGGTGCCTTTGTATCGTGAGAATAATGTCAGTTCAAATTGTGAGGATAATCCAATTGGATTAATAAGAGAAACATGGTTCACATATGATCACATTTTAGGAGAAATTAGGAGAGACAGACTAATTTGCTTACAAATTTGCTAAACCAATTCAGAATTTGCAAGGTTTTTGGCGAACTTGGTAAGTACGTGATTTACCTTAACTAGGCTATCTGGCTTAACAAAATCAAAAATCTATTTAGTGATTCTGTATATATGTTTTATTGAAATTTTTATGTGCTCTTAATTGTTATAATTTCTCTGTGATGTGATCAGATATGTGAATCTTTTACTTCAGGTCCTTCCCATGCCATTGATATAACTAGGGAGGTACACATTTTAAATTTATGTACATTGATAATTTAAGTTTAGGTATCATATTATGTAGGGACTTGGTTTAATATTAGCTATGTGGTGGATCTAATGGTATGCAGGCTATAAGGGAAGGAGCTGATGCTGTGATAGCTGTTGGAGGTGACGGTACTCTTCATGAGGTGTGAGTTGCTTCTCTTTATTTCAACAAGGCTATTTTCATTGTAATTTTGCATCCAACAGACTACATACCCACTGTTTACTGCAATCACCTATGCACAGTTGTAGCATTGACATGTCCTAAAAAGTTCCAATTGTCAGATTTACAAAATAAATAGGTCAGGATATCTTTGCACTGCAAAAGAAAATCTCCTCTGAATCATATGGATTTCTTATAATTTTGCAGCTTAAAAAGTCTTTAATCAAGTCTCTAAATGAAAGACTTTTGGCAAATCTCAATTGATCTGATGGAATAAGAAAAAACATACTAGTAGTTTCTTTCTCCATAAAGCTGTATTTTTGCTGGGGTGTTTTTTATCGACCTTGCAAGTATGTTCCGTTTACACCAACCAAACACACTGAAAGAGGAAAAATAATATATTCAATACATGCTTTCATTTAACAATGCAAGAGTAATAGAAGATATTGCGATGATCAATAGAATTATTCTTAGCTTCATTTGGGACCTTGTGGTATGAGTTGTAAGATTGACTGAATGATATAACTTGCTGTTATTTAGCCAATGCGTTTCAGTCAATTTTGACCCAAGTATGGGCCAATAGACACTTTGTTTTAAGGTTTTGAATTACTGCCTTGTGCACATCACCTTTTTTTTTTTGGTGAGAATTTTCTAGTTGGCCTTGAGATGCTCTCTTGTGCTGATTGCTAAATTAAGGAACATCAACAAATAAAAGGTAACTCATCCACTTTGGCTTGCAATTAGCAGGTTGTAAATGGCTTCTTCTGGGAAGGAAAACCTGTTTCTACTCTTGACCAAGGGGCTACTCATACAACTGCACTTGGTGTAAGTATTTATGAGTTTATTTTGATAATTGTAGTTCTAATAATAATTTATGTTGGTTCTGTTGACTACAGAATTCAATGCACGTGTTAGTATAATTTAAACTGCTTGGTATAGATTTCTCGAGGGAAGATATGATTATGCTATGCCTTCATTACAGCTCATTCCGTTAGGGACTGGATCCGATTTTGCCAGAACATTTGGCTGGTTGGTTCATGTTACTCCTGCCTGGCTTCATTCATTATGAGTTTTGGATGATTGGTTGTTTGTGCTTGTTCATTGAATGACATCATCCTTTATGATTTGTTTTATTAGGAAAAATGACCCTAATGAAGCCATTGAACGCATAGCTAAAGGTTATTTCACCTTACCGTTTTCTTCCACTTTCTTTCATGCTTGATTTGATGCATGATCGAACAAGCTTTTCCGTATAGAGAAATCTGTGTATCTAATTTTGAGCATAACCTATTACTAGCAATTACTTCATTTGGATTTAAGATTTCATTTCTAATCTGCAAATAAAGGCGATGTGCAGGAATGAAATCTCGGATAGATGTTGGCGTTATTAGTGGAAAAAGTGGAGAACCTCATTATTTCATAAATGTGGCTGATATTCATTTGTAAGGGTATATTTCAGTTGAGAGATTTCAGGAGTGAGCTTTACCAAACACTGCATGCTGATCTGAATGTCTCACTCCTATGTTTCGGAAATCTGCAGGAGTGCAAAGGCAGGTTATCATGCTTCTAGGTACAAAAGATTCGGAAACTTATGTTATTTTTTTGGTGCTTTGCAAGCCTTTACTGGGCACAGTAATCGGGACCTTAAGATCAAGGTTAGTGGTATTTATGGTTCTTAAGCACAACCATTTTATCTCCGCATGTGTGAATTTCTCCTACAGAATTACGTAATTCTGTTAGTATTTATGGTGTTCATTTAGCTTCATAAAATGTCATTTTCTCTAGGTAAATGATGAGCAATGGGAAATATTTTCACAAGTAACAGCCCTTTGCATTGGTAATGCGAAATTCTTTGGTGGTGGCATGAAAATTACTCCAAATGCGGACCCTTGCAATGGAAATTTTGAGGTGAAACAATATCATAGTTTCATACAGTATCCCATTCAACTGTTTACACTATACAGTGATATGCTATGCGATTATGTTTGACTTTTGAATTATACTGTCTGTGCCAGGTTGTGATTCTTCAGGACTTCAAATGGTATGATTTTATTCTTAAACTGCATAAGCTGTACAAGGGGACACACCTATCAGTGAAAAATGTGCATTCAAGAAGGTATTTTCTCTTTATTTTAAGGCAAAGGTTAGTCTTATCTTTTATGGATTGTTCTAACTGAAAGTCGCAATTTTTGTGCTACATTCCTGTGGATTATGCTTTTTCCTTTTTTTGATTTATAATGAATTACATTAAGCATGGAGTTGGAAACATGAAGAAAATATCCAAGAACCTTGACCTGAAGGTGAACTAAAACAATTTAAAGTGCTGATTGTCTTAAGTATGTGTTATCAATATCAAGTGATGACAACTTATTTGGTGCAATGTATCATTCGGGCTTCTAGCATTGTACTGAACCTAGATTTTGTGTATAAGGGCAGTGCAATTTTAAACTGTGGTTTTTTCGTCTGCCTCACGTTAAGTCTTAAGACTGACAACTATATAGAGAGTGTCAAACCAAGATTCAATTGATGTAAACAACTCCAATGGTGACAGAGAAGCAAATACCTCAATAGAAAAGCCTGCATGCTATCCTGAATCATTTATCTAGTAAGCAAGGAAGTGTAAATGGAAACGTGTCCATAACTTGTATGCATCATTCACCAGATTATGCTAATATCAATCTCTTTAACCTACGCTAATGTACATGTGCATAGAAAGGAAGGCAGATTTTATATACTCGTGTGGACAATGAGATTGGATAATTTTTGGGGGTTTGAACATAATTTACATTTAGAGGTTGTGGTTCCGTGATTATATTTGGCGCTTTTCTTGAAAATGCATATATCTGCTGGTTTTACAAGATATACTTGAAGAGGGTTTTACGTCTTCATATTTTCACTAGTACATTTACGAGCATGATTTTAGATTCCTTGTTGTCAGTTCTGGTAATTTATCTGCCTATTCTTGCAAGTTGCAACTAATGTGAAGCTGTTGCTGTTGCAGTGTGCAGTCTATCGAAGTGGAGGAAATTGCAGGCAGTGGTAGCATTTATGTTCAGTCTGATGGGGAACATTTAGGGTTTCTTCCACAGAAGTTTTGTATATTACCTGCTGCTATTGAGATGATACACTAACAGGATCCATGTGCCCTCTCAGGAGCTTGAAATTGGATACATCTCTCGCCAGGAAACCAAATTTCGTATTTATTCTTTAGTAATTGGCAAAGTAGGTGTTGTCACAGTGGTTTTTATATATGGAGGAGGCATCAATGACCTCTTTGTTGTCTATGGGGAGGAAAATGAATGAAACAAAAAAGTGAAAAATTAGGAGAAAAATGAAGGGAAAGAAAAGACTTTCTATTATTCATACTTCTGTTTTCTGAATGTAATAATCAATTAAGAAATTTGAGTTTAAAGGCCTCCTATTGACTGACCACCTTGTGATCTTTAACCAGTTTCTCCACTTTTGCTATCTGAAATCTACGCTCATGCTTATAGTCAAGCTAGCAGAAAACCCATTTCAACAAACAAACATATAGTTTCTGTCATTGACTGCAAAATCATAGCTGTGTATACACTTGGGAATTTACACTTCTCTTGAATGAAAGTTTCATTCAAGTACACTGAAATTGAATACTATTGACAAAATCTAACCACATATACATTTCAGATTGAACAATATATGATGCTTTACCATGACCTAGGAAGCTACAGCAATGCTTCTCTTTCAGGCTTCTCCTTAAAGGATACTGAATCTGTACCACCGGAGCCGATATGGATGCACCTGACTCAGCATGACAATTTCCAAGGTAACGTTCAAATTTAATTGTTTCCCCTAGGATTTGTTATATTTAGTTACAGAGTCTATGTGGACAGTTTACTAGCTTGATCCAAGAAATCAATAACCTCTGTCCTGGTCCTCACGATTCGGTGAAAGACCTCTCTGATTTGGCACTGTAAAGGAACCAATCCTTCTTCCATCTTCCGGCATGTCTCCGCCAATTCAGCCACATGCACTCCAATCTCCTCCACCCGGTCTGCCGTCAGTGGAAACTGAAACGAATCCACCAATTCAATCACTGCCTGTCCACAGCTCTCTAGCCTCTGCAGTTCTTCTAATAACCCAGCTGATCCCCTCTTCTCCTTCTTCTTCCACTCCTCTGTGATTCTCTCTTGTAACCCAATTACAGGTCTAGCCCAAACCAACTGCCTCGGAACTGGAAAATGGGTCACAAGACCACCCCTCTCCTGGCATGGAATCGCCGCCACCAGTGCCGACATTACAAACACCGAAACCGTACTCATAACATAAACCAGCGAAGCCAGGCCACTCATTTCTCCACCACGCGGCGCCACCAGATTGGAGGACATTGCCTGAATTTGCTTAGCAGCTGACCATGTCCTAGACACACTCCACGACCGGTGTTTGATTGGGGCCGAACCACCGCCTTTCAAACCGAACGACGACCAATTCAGCTCCCGGTTAGTATTACTGTCTTTATCTTCAATCATCATGGACGAAACAAGAGAATTCAGAGCCTTGGTTGCGCGACGAACCTGGGCTTCTCCTAAAGGCTTTTGCCGAATTGCAAATACAGCAATCTCAGCTAATTTTTGGCAATGGCGAATTGCGTCAACCCCATTAGTAATTGCATTGCAAATGTCAAGAGCTTTGACAGCTCGATCAAATAATTCAGGGATAAGGCGATCGAGTGGGGGTTTAGCAATGTGAGAAGGGTCGCGGCGGAGGAAGAGTAGGGCCTTGAATTCTGATTCGCAGCAGAGGAAATTGTCGAGGAGCTTCCGAAGCCATGCGATGGAGAGGAGGTTATCGACGCCGTCGGAAAGATCGGTGAAGCGATCGGCAACGTGTTTCTGGAAGAGTTCGTGGTCTTCCAGCTCTTCTTCTTGGGGGGCTTCCATGGAGACTACTTGGTTTCGTCGGATGCTGTGGATTGAACGGCCTAAAAAGGAAAACGGAACGGAAGATCCCTGGTATTCTTCTGTCTTGGGCATATATACCTATAGACAGAGAGAGAGAGAGGAATCGCTGCTTTGCAGTTACTATATGGGAACCATATCCTCTGGGAACTTTCTTTGAACGCCCACTCTCTCGTTTTAATCGGAGAGAATGTTTTTAGAAAACACGTGTTCTCTTAATAGAACATAATCACACATCTGTTTTTCAGTGAGTTTCCAAGAAAGAAAGTGATGCTAACATTGCCCCCACTTGACTTGTCTAAGCCGCTGATTCTGCAGATATTCCTTGTGTCTTTTCCCATGAATGCCCTTGATGTCTCGTATAATTACGAAATGCGTGTTATAAAAAATTAAAAATATCTTCTCATCTCATTTCTATTCTTTCAGTTTCGAGGGGTGGTGTTCAGAAATCTAGTTTCGTCACTCCCACTCTTTAATTTGCCTTTCAACAACGCCCTGTTCAGATAAATAGGTTTTTTCATGTTTTTTTAACTAAAATTCTCAAATATTCTACAATATTTTGAAATTTGTATATTTATTTTAAAAATAAAATAATAATATTTATATAAATATATAAAATTTTAATAAAATATTATTTTTAAAAATAATATATTAATAAATCGGAATCTAAAATCCTGTCGAGATACCAATTTTTTTGAAATTTTAGTTATGATTGGTTGACCGTTCCATAATATCAAGTTTTGATATTGTTCTAGAAAACCAAGTTTCGAAAACTCTTTTCAAGGAGGACCGAAATTTCTTATATAAACACAATTTCAAACCTTGACTATAACCAGGATTTCTTCTAATGTGTTTACGAAAGGGTTAGAGATTTGAAGTTTTACCCAACCAACCCAATGACGCCCTGCAAGGAGATGGAGTATAGCTTTACCCAAAAACAAAATAGAAAAGAAGAGGCATTAAGTGTAGAGATTAAATATGAACATGTTACATGAGCTCGGATTGAAGAGATAATTTGAGTAATCCGAAATATGCCTTCACAGGTATTTTAAGAATTACAAAAACATTTCTTAGTTATAGAAATACCTATTTTATATTTTTCTAATAACCAAAACACCCCTATCAAAGACATTTTGGGTTGTTACCGTTATCTCTTCAACCAAAGCTTTAATCTCTAATTTATGGTTTAAGTCGTGCTAGCCCTCTTATGAGACATCTCCTACTGTCATTAAAAAACTAACACATCCTTACTTTAAATTAAAAATCAACACCTGTCATTATCTTGTGTTAATTTTTAACTCATAGTAAGGAATGCATGAGAATAGGGCTAGCATGCCTCTTATGGTTATCATTTCAACTTCGACTTTGCTATTGAGACCACAAAGGGCCGAGACCACAATGAGATCGTGCTTATGATGTACGGCTCTCAAAATTTCATTAAATCTATTTTTGAAATTTTGAGATCAGTGCATCACATGCACGGTCTCAGTGTGGTTTCGACCCTTTGCGGCCAGTGTGGTCTGGCCAATTCGCGGTCTCACTGACATTTTCCTTATCATTTACATAAGTGGGGGGTCTTTCAGTTGCATGGGAGGCATCGCTTACTGAACAAGCAAGTATCTGATCGCTCCTTGCGGCTTTGGACTTCTTGTTCACTTCCAGAAGGTCGTTTGTGGGAGGCAAGGAAAAGTATGAGTTTAACCAAACCATTGCTTTTGCTTCTCCTTCAAGGCTTCAACAAGGTCGCACGTTTGACATCACCCACACTTTCAATTTAGACATTCTACGGGTGACTGTTTGCTAGCTACCGGCGCTGTGGTGCCCACCACCATGAAAATGAAATCACCTGCTCTTTGATTTCTAAGAGATTCTATCTCAATAGGATGTACAGCTATGTTGGATTCTTGGTAGGTGACGAGGCTAGGGATGGCGCAACCATGGCAGAAAATGGGGAAGAATACACTAGTAAGATGGAGGTGATTCCATTTTAACTAAATCAGTTTTGTGACTTGCTTTCAAAAATCCGGAAGTTATTTCCCTGTAAAATCATCGATTTTTCAATATATTTTAAAAGTTATAAAAGTATCTTTATACATTTTTTTTTAAAATAAAAAAATTTACTCTTTTTTTAAAATATGCAACCAAATAACAAAAAAATTATCTTTTACCGTAAAAACTTTCATTCGTAAATGATTTACCTCGTAAAACCGTTTACAAGCAACTGAAGCCTAGATATAGTGATTTAATATTTGATAACAAAGCCATTCATTCAAGAAACAAAATGTTCTTTTCATTGTTCCTTTTTATGTTTGACACTGGTTTAAATGACCAGGATCGCTGACGGTAATCCACGAGTGGGGAGCTTTGTCATGAAGTGGAGGTTGAATATTCCAACTCTTGGCTTCTAGACCGCCATCAAGTTCAATCTTTTGTATGAATTCCGATTACAGTTTAAATACAAAGAGGAACTCTGATTCGTGTTGAGGTAAAGCTCTCATTTTTACATTATTATAGTGGCAAACTTGTAATTTTAGTGTGCTACAAAATTATCTCGACAAAGCTCAGTAATTACAAACATGTCATGCCCCTAGTATAAAAAAGGGAGCTCCGCTTCAACTTCGTTAAGCTGAACTCCAGCTCAAAATTAATCTCTTCCAATTATTCATTGCTATTGATTGATAGTCAAAAAAATTGAGATCCAATCATTTAGTGTGGAGAGAGAGCCATGGTGTGCTTCTTAGTGATCTACTATAGATTATTTACCAGAGGTTGGTAGATTAGTGGTTAGATATAAGGGTGTATCCAAGTGGAGTTGACTAGTTTGTTAGCTTGATTAAGCCAAGTTCAAGCTAGCTTTTTTGGCTTGATCGAGTTGAGCTAAGTTTTTTTTCCAAGTTTGAAACTTTGTTCAAGCCAAGCTCAAGCTAGGGTTCATTTGATTCGGCATGACTTGAAGCTCGGCTCAGCTTGAATATTGTATATATGTTAATTAAATAGTACTTTTAAAAATAAATATTACATATAATATATATTAATAAAAACAAATTTTTTATTGAAGCAAGTTGAAGTCGACTTAAGCTTTAAACAATATTAACTCGAGCTGAGTCATCTAATTCGAGATAAACTTTTTTTTTGGTTTTAAGAGTAAAATTTCATTCATCTAAATGACTGGGGTCATAGACAAACGCCGGACATGATATATCCCGGGTTGTCGGATGGGATAAACTAAGCCCAATACTTTGAATTAACGCTTCATGGGCCGCCTCATGGGCCTCAAAATTTGCATTCCGAGGAATAAAATGAAAAACACCTGATCACAGCTCCACTGCAGCTTTTATATATCTTCCAACAGACTGTTGTTGTCCCAATGAGGAGTGGGGGCTACCCCATTCAGAAAATCTATGGATTCCTTAGAGTTGGATTCTATAAACATTTGTGACCACCCACACTCCAGCCAAAAGCAAACTCCAGCGATTCGCTTCACCTTCGACCGTTCGATTGTTACCTTCCCTAAGAGGTTTACAACCCCTGAAAATCAGATTCCTCTCTGAATCTCACACTACCACTCCTGCTCCAGTTGCCAACCCATTTAATAGAGCCGCACCATCAACATTGGCCTTTAACCAAACCCTCTCTGGAGCTGACCAGAGCTGCTACACAAGGACTATCGTGTCCATCACCACATCAATAGAACTATTAAGATCCACCAGAAACTCCTCCAACTGGTTAATAACCGAAACTGGGTCAGGCCTCACTCCATTAAACACCACATAATTTCGTAACTTCCAGATGAACCACAAAGTGACACTTAACCGCCTAGCTAAGGCACTTCGCTCTCCACCCTACAAGTGATTCATCCATTGCACACACCATTGAGGGAAAGTCTGAGCTGGCTTAGGAGACACTTTCAACGAACATTGTGACCTAAACCATATGCTCTGAGTGCATTCACATTCCAAAAATAGGTGAATAACAGTCTTAGGATACATCCAACACAGGGGAAATTCCTCCAAAACCCGGAGTTTCCTTCGCTTAAGATTCAGAGCAATGGTCATCGCATTATGACATAATCTCCACATGAACAATTTGATTTTTGGAGGAACCTGAATCTGCCATAACTTACTCCACTTAGCTCCCAGTCCACCCCCCATCACTTGAACTACCAGAAAGCCCTACTCATATTTATAACTTGTTATACCAAAAAAGAAGCTGAGCTCAGTAAAAAACGTCCAGAATGAGAATGATGTCAAACTATTTTATCCATATGCAAAGTCACACTAAGAGGGATCTTCAATATTTCAATCCAAGATCTCGGAGTTATCAACCATTCCAGGAGATCCAGATTCCATTGCTTTGTCTCCTCGATGATTAAGTCTTTCACGTGAACATCTCTAAGGGATACTCCTGGCAACGAAATGAGCTTGAACTGAGGAAGAGTAGGCATCCATATATCATCCCCGACTCTAATGCGCGTCCCCTACCCAACTTGCCACTGATAACCTTGGGCAACCACCGCCCCTTCCGGCTAACAGACTCTGCCATGCCCAAGATGGTCTAGCTCCCTTTTTGGCCTCCAAGAAAGAAGTCCTCGGAAAATATATAGATTTGTACACTTGAGCCCATAATGAGTTTTGTTGAGTTAATAGCTATCATCTTTGCTTAGCCAAAAGACCAAGGTTAAAAGCTTGAACCTACTCCACCATTAGATTTTGCATGACAAAGAGTACTCCACCTAACCCAATGAATTTTTTGTCTCATTTCAGAGCTCCACCAAAATTTTCTCGTAGCTGAATTTAACTCCTTAATCCATCGAAGAGGAAACTTGAAACAACTCATAGCATAGACTGGAATAACCTGTACAATCGATTGGATGAAGATTCTCCTCCTCGCTTGAGACAATAGCTTGGTTCTTGATTAAAAATTCCTGCTATGATTATGTGGAAATGCCTCAGAGTGTTAGAACTAAAACACAAACCAAATTTTCGATGATTTACCCTAAGTAACCAAAGCGGTGAGCGGGAGCGAGAGCGTGAAAGCGTTAAATTTTAATTTAGGATAGAGTTGAGAGTGCCTCTGGAGCGACAATATATATAATTTATATTTTAATAATTTTTTTGTTTTTAAAAACAAAGTTATATTTTAAACTCCATAAATTAGTGAAACTTAATCACAATTAATAAGAATAAAAAAAAATGCATGTTGAGGGTGTGATTGAACTCTCCCGGTTGAACTTAGGGAGAGTTCAATTGTTATTAGTTTGATCTCTTATCTTAGCTATACTATAAAAGGTGAAATATAGAAAAAAATTTTAAATAAAAAACTGAAATTGAAAAGACTTTAGTTGAAGAAAAGACTTTAAATTCTTTCCTTAGAAAAAGCAAAAGACTTTTAAGTTTTCCTGACATAGTATACCTATGTAAGAAGAAAAAGCAAATGACAAGACTTAAAGCGCAGATCAAAAGTTTGGAAAAGATGAAACCGAGCTCCTAAATATTGAAACCGGCGCTTTGCAGATTATGAGACCACGCTCCCATGGCGTTTCTGCTCTCAAATCATGGGAGCGAGGTTTGAGAGCAGGAGCGGACAGGGGTAAGGACGGTTTGGGTTACTAAGGATTTACCTTATGTCTGGATGCCTTCTCATATTTGTTTAGAATTTGGAGCAAATATTCCGGTTCGCTAGTTTTGGCTTGGAGAAACACCATGCAAACATCAACAAAAAATGGGTGAGATATCACCGGAGCACCTCGAGCTACTTTGATTCCACTGAATTGATGAAGGTTCACAGCTTGATGCAACAATTGTGAAAGGGGTAGTCACAAATAAGAAAACGATAAGGGGACAATGGTTCCCCTTGCCGCAGTCCCCTACTAGACCGGATATGTCCTCGCGCTTCGCCATTTATAAGGATCCCGTAGGTAACGGTTGAAATACATTGATGGATCCAATGGATCCATTCAAGCGAAACTTTTCAAACTTGAGTCGTGCATGAACTTGGCTTGAACATATTCAATCCGAAGCTCAAGCTCAATTCAATTCGGCTTGAATACACCCCTAGTTAGGTAAGAAAATTGGCGGGCAACTCAACTAAATTAGTGGGCAAATCAACTGCCTTACCCCAAGGGACTCAAAATCAAGTTCACAGCCGATGGGGGGAGGGGGGATACACTCCTACGACTTAGAGCAAATAGAGAGGTGTGTGATAATGTTATATAGGATATGGTTCCAGGTAAATCAGAGAAGGGATTGTTCATAATGAATTCAATGATTCAGATGATCGTCGTCCGATCTATAACTTTATATTTGAATATTCAAGATAAATAGTATACACTTCACAGTCCATGCATTTCTATTGGATCTCTTCTTTAGACCTAACATTTGGAAAATAATCACCTCCTCGGTCGATGGCGTGAAGAGGGGCATCTCGACTCCTATTTTCTTGCCACGTGCCCCCCTTTTAACTCCTTTTAACTGTGGTTAAGATTCACTCACACTTAGGGTTCACTCATCTACCCTTGATTTTTAGAAAAATAAACTAAAAATAAATTGAACCACAAGATTAACAAAATTTAACCAAAATTCAAGGCAGTTTAAGGGCGGCTTTGTGAGAGCGAGGGGTAATAGTTCACATCTGGGCCGTGGAGCCAATTATAGCATATTTATACAGTTATTGGGTTGGCCATGTTTGGCCCAATATAAGGCCCAAAATGAAGCCCAAGACAAGCCCAAACAAGGACGAAATTTGGGCTATAAAATTTTTAATTTCTAGGGTTTTAGAGTCCTCTGTTAGAAGCGAGAGAGGGAGAAAGAGATAGAGAGGATTTGTGTTCGCGTCGTCTCCTCCTCTCATCGCAACAATGGTAAGAGTCTCCATCTATTCATCATCTCCTGCAAGAATTTTTTATATATATATATTTATTTATAATAGATATAATTTTCTTCTTCTTTTCAGATTATTACAGAGAAGAACCGTAGAGAGATCTCCAAGTACCTTTTCCAAGGTTCCTCTTTTTTCACATCTTTATTCATTTTGATTCGATGTTTCGATTTCGTTTTGATTTTCGATACCTGTTTTTTGATTTCCCGTAAATGTGCAGAGGGAGTTTGCTATGCAAAGAAGGATTACAATCTGGCGAAACATCCCGACATTGATGTCCCGAATCTACAGGTGATCAAGCTCATGCAAAGCTTCAAATCGAAGGAGTATGTTCGTGAGACCTTCGCTTGGATGCATTACTACTGGTACCTTACCAATGATGGGATCGAATTCCTTCGGACTTACCTCAATCTTCCATCTGAGATTGTTCCCGCCACTTTGAAGAAGTCCGTTAAACCCATCGGTAGGCCGATGGGTGGTCCTCCAGGAGATCGTCCACGGTAATTTGATATCTATTATTGATATTCTTTTATGGGGTTTTGTTTTTTGTTTGTTTTTTGAAAGTAATGTGCTTAATATGTGTTAAATGTTTGAAATTGTAGTGGCCCGCCTCGCTTTGAAGGAGATCGGCCTAGGTTTGGTGATCGCGATGGGTACCGTGGAGGGCCCCGAGGGCCTCCAGGTGAGTTCGGTGACAAGGGAGGAGCTCCAGCAGACTACCAGCCTTCTTTCAGGGTAATTTTTAATTCCTAAGATCTTTTTATATTTGATTATGGGTTATTAGGCTTGTCTATTTTACTATTGATTTTAGTGTTTAGTGTCACCAAGTTAATGGTTAGATTCTGTTGTTAGTTTCTGGGTGATGTTATGATGGTTTGATTGTTTGGAGTGAGCATTTGTTATGATGCTTTTTGAAGTGTGCATGTTGCCTTTATCCCAAAATCCTTGTGTGTCTCTTCAGAGTTCAGATTTAACCATTCTAAGATACTGATTTATTGCGTGACCAATGGGTTTAAACTTAAATGCTCAAGATATATGGTTTGTATTATTATATAGCTTCAAGCAATGATCAATGGAAATAAGTTCAATTGCCAGACTATCTGTTAAGGTGCAACAGGTTGACGACCAATGTGTACCCACAAGCATGAGCATCCAATTTGATCTGGTACACAACTGTTGATGAATTCCGATTTATAATTAATGATAAAAAAAGGTTTGCTTCAAGTAATTACACAACGGAATAAGTTCAGTTGCTGGAGTAACTGAGCTTTGCCATAATTATTAAGTAATGTTATGGTCTCAAGTATATAGCGATGAAAATGAAGATTAGGATATGTTATGGAATCAATTGGAGTTCGAAAAAAAAATTGGAGTTCGAAATTTCTGATTGAAGTGTAGTTCAGTGGATTAATATTTTGAGGTTATGAATTTCATCTTTAACGTATCTAGTGCTGTGATTGGAAGTTCTTAGGCTGTTTTTTCATGATGTCTTAATATGCCATAGTGTTAAAGTTGTCGAGGTGGTGGAACCTTTCTGTTTTCTTTAAATTTCTAAGACGCCCACATCATAAAACTATATGAGAGAGAGGCTTTTAATATTTTTTAAAACATTTTCTTCTCTTTGAGTGATCATTGATTTGGTCTTATGGCATGGTAGAAGAAATAAGGGCATTGGTCATATAACTATTTACTAAAGTCACAGAGTGATCATTTGATTTGGTCTTATGTTATGGTAGAAGAAATAAGGGCATTGGTCATATAACTATTTACTAAAAGTCATTCATTATAGAGTGATCATTTAATTTGACCTTATGGCATTGTAGAAGAAATAAGGGCATTGGCCATTTTTTTATCGGTAAATGCAATTTCCTTACAACAAAGGAAGAGAAGAGATTCACAAATAATGAACCACAAAAAACAAAAAAAGCAAAGATCTAGCTACCAAAAACACAATAGAATTCACTCCCACCCATACTAGGAAATAAACTTATTGACCCTACCCCCACAACATCGTTTTTAATGAAAACCCATTCTCACAACATAGAATGCGTGTGGGCACACTTTCTTTAAAGTTAGTTGAGAATCCTCAAAGACTCGCCTATACTGCTCCTTCCAAAGAGACCACACCATCGCTCCTGGAAGGAGGGCCCAAATAAAGTTGAATAGGCTACCTAACGATACTAAAAGCCATTCATTATAGTTATTCAATATTGAAGATCCTTTTGGCAATATATGGTAATTTTGACCTGACCAATTTGTATTTGATTTGAGTTTTTGGTTGGGTTTTGTTGCCAATTGAATCAAATTTATCATGGTCCATTGACCAACAATGACTTTTCCGCGGGTTTAGTTTGGGTCTTTAAGATAAGTAGGTCAAGTTTTGATTTGGTTTATCTACCCATTTGTAATTGGATTTTATTGAGCAAATTCGGCCTAACGACAACTTATTTTGCAGGTTTAGAATGAGTCTTTAGTAGTATCTCAAGTTTGAATGTGGTTTCTCTTACCATATGCAATTAAGTCGGTTCAGGTTAGGCTCCAAGCTTGATGGGTATAACAACTAGCTAAGCTATTAATAAATATATGGTTATATACTATTATACTTATTACTATTGAATCCGTAATCCTTACAAAGCAGGGAATACATGGGTATGTAAGCAAATTCTTTTATCAAAACTCTAAGCCAAAGAGAAATAAAAATAAGGAAAAAATAGAGTGAACGAAGTTCTCAAGCATCAAGAAAAAAAGAAGTGACAGTAGTCAAACTAGAAGAAGAGAGTATAAAGAAATTCTATGTAACAAATGTATTCAAGAGTTAAATTTGCCAATGTTTGCAATTTTTTTAATAGCTTATATATATGTCTGTTTTGTATATGTATGTATAGAGAATTAATCTGGTGGTTGTTGAGAAAGAAAGGTGTTCCAAGAAAATATTTGGATATCATTAATGACATGTACGAGAGAGTGGTAATTACCGTGAGAACAATTGGTGGCAAATGTATTCAAGAGTTAAATTTGCCTATGTTTGCAATTTTTTTTTAATAGCTTATAGATATGTGTGTTTGTGTATATGTATGTATAGAGAATTAATCTGATGGTTGTTGGGAAAGAGAGGTTCCAAGAAAATTTATGGATATCATTAATGACATGTACGAGAGAGTGGTAATTACCATGAGTACAATTGGTGGCAATACAAATGATGTTTACATGCCAATAGAGTTACATCAAGGATCAATTATGAGTCCATATATTTTTAAATTGGTTGTGGATGAATTGACGAAGGACCCTTGGATGATGTTGTATTAGTGACTGAACTTAAAGAGGTAAATGCGATACTACAATTATGAAGGGATACTTTGGAATCTAAGAGTTTCAAAATTAGTTGGACCAAGCCAGAATATATGGAATGCTATTTTAGTAAGAACACTGGGTGGAGATGGTTGTTAAGATAAATGACCAAGAGATAACCCCAAAGCGTCTGGTTCTAGTATCTTAGCTGAATTATTCATAATGATGGAAGGATTGGAGATGATTTTACCTACAAAATTATAGTTGGATTACTAAAGTAGAGAAATGCTTATGGAGTGCTATTTGACCAACACATCCCAATCAAATATTATTTTATAAGACAATGATAAGGCCAACTATGCTTTATGGAGCAAAATGTTGGGCTACTAAAAATTAATATTTTAATAGAATGAGTGAAAACAAGATTAGATGTTGAGATTGAGATGGATGAGTGGGAATAAAAGGACACATAAGATCATACATGAGCACATTCACGAGAATTTGAGATAGTTTCATTATGCGATAAATAAAAGAGAATTGATTGAAATGGTTTGGACATGTTCAACGAAGAGCACTAATGATTTTAGTAAGAAGAAGTAAATTGGTACAAGCTGAAGGCTCTAATAGGAGGAGTGGAAGACCAAAAATGACGCGGATAGAGTCAGAAAAATTTCATAACACATGACTTAACCGAAGTTATGGCTTACGGAATGGCGGAACATGATTCGAATTGCCGACCCCAAATATTTGGGATTAGTCATTGACGGTGATGAAATTATATATAGACTCATTAATAGCTTAGATATTTAATAGCTTATATATATATATATATATATATATATATATATATAGCACCTACATATATTTATATTTTTTTCGTAGCATGAAGGGAGATTTAAAGCTATGCCTCTGTTACTTGTCCGTCTATGATGAGATCTTGGGAGGTTCATTAATTCGATTAATCTTGTGTTCCTTGAATAAAAAGCATAGGTTGACTTTGTTGGATAGCTGCATGATACCATGCTTGTTGACACCAATCAATCTATCATTGAGGCCAATAATCACTTGTCTCGATGTTGGTTGAGCAATTTGTTATAGTAATTATTTGACTGCTGTCAGACTGGATCTATCATTTGTCATGGATATTATTAGTTTGTGCACTACTCATAATTTTTTCCCCATCTTGAAGTTACGAATGTTACTTCTCTACTATTTGTATACGTTTAATGTTCATTCTGATATCGTTATTTTGGATGTTGATTCTTTGGTGAGTAACTTCAGATATGAATTGTGGTTACTTGTAAAATACATGGCAAAGTATCTCCAATGCTAAGCTTGGATTCAAACTTGGTTTGCGCTTACTTGTTTAGATTTCGCCCATTCTCTAAAAAGAATAACATGTCCTAGTAACTATGTAATTGGAAATCATTTATCCTTTGCTGTTTGATGGTAAACATTTTATCCTTCATCAGACTTGATTGAAATGAATTTTTCTAATGTGATGTGGCTGGATTTGATTGGGTGGCATGGTAGTAACCCCTGCTGTGCATCAAAGTATCAAACTTATTCCTTTTCTTTTTTTAAAAAAAGGATCATAGTTTTTTCCTCATCTACTGGTTATTCTTTTAGAGTTCTCTTTGTATTTGCTTTTAGAGTTCTCTTTGTATTTGCACTTCTGTGGTTTATTTGGCTTTTCTTGGTTCACTATGTCTCTTTGCATCCTCCACCTTGATTTTGTCACATTTTTTTTAATATATATGTATTATCTTTCATTGTCTTTATACCATTTTCTAACAAATGAGATATTCAATCTTGATTGTCCAGTTCTTGGTCTTCTAATCTCAATGTTTTTCAAATTCTTGGGAGCAATGACTAAATTCTAAGTACCTTCTAACCCACTTTATATTGAGTCTGTTTCTACGAAGTGTGGCTTGGTTGGTACAAACTTTTGCTCTGCAATGCCTTGCTCATGAATGTGGTTTTGCAGTCTTCACAAAGCTTATGATTTTGAGGAATTGCAGAGTGATTTTCATCATTTGAAATTTTCATCTCTGCTAGGGGCAGATCCAATTTGGGAGAATATTGATGTTTTAAATTATATTGTCATATGGAAGAACTCCTTACTACTTTGTTTTTGTTTACTTGACACATACTTGGTTGGATTGAAGTCTACCTACTTCTTTGTGGTCCTTAGAGAAAAAAGTGGGATTATATGCTATGCTACTCCATTTCACTTGGTCTGATGCACATATGTACGGCTTTTGATGATTCTTTCATTTTTATTAATTATATGGTGCTGCTTTTGAACTTGCAGGGTCCTGGTGGAAGGCCTGGCTTTGGTCGTGGAGGTGGTGGTTATGGTGCAGGGCCTACTAGCTCAAGTCTTGAATAAAGGGGATGTTGGTCTTTCAAGTCTCTTTATTGACAGTTTAGGAGTTCAATTCCAGCGATTGAGATGTTGCATTTTGTTGAATTTCCATAAGGTTTGTTATAGTTGTCGTACTATGTTGTGCTTTTATCTCAAATTTTGTTCAGTTTGGCTGTTAATGAAGTTTTAAGAATCACTCTTTCTTTCAGTATGTATCTATATTCCTATTGAAAGATGGACTGCATTGATAAAGCTTTAAAATATTATCTGCCTACACCAGAAGTATGATAAAGCTTTAAAATATTATATGCCTACACCAGAAGTATGACACTCCTTCAACCTTTTCAGCATATTTAAAATCTCTGCTAGACTGACATTGAAATTACTGCTTATAAAGACAACTCTACTGCCTTGAACTGTACTTAATATTTTTCAACTCATTTGGTTAAAATTTTATTATTTTATTTTTCTAAAATCTAAGGGTAGATGGGTGAAACCTAGGGACAGGTGAATCTTAACCACAGTTAAATGGAGTCAAAAGAGGGACACGTTGCATTGAAAGGGACCGGTGGCGCGAGTACTGAGGAGGTGATTATTTTCCTTTAGAAAAATCATGTAGTTCCAGTTTTGTTCCCCAATGGTCTTAAGATTTCAGTGTAGGATGCTCGATGTGCTTCTATTCCATCTCCTAGCAGTTTTTCTTTTTTCAACCAAGCCCTAGTGCACCTCACTAAAGTTTACTGGAAAGTGATTGAAAACTCTCGATATTAGGTCGAGAGCTAAGGAGCTAGGCCGCATGATTGTAAATTCAACAACTCAAGGTGCAAATGCATTAAATGGTAGGCCCAATTGGCACCCATTTGATTTTCAATCGTGCGTCCCTCTCTCGATTTGTACTTGTCATTTCCTAACTTTATCTGCCTTATCAGGTACAAAAGAATTACTTCTAGTTGAAAAACCCTAACAATAGAAAACAACTTGCATGCCAAGGACACTGTAGAAAGACAATCACGGTGACGATTGAGCGCTTCCCATGCGTGGGTCTGACGCAGTGTTTTCACAACCAAAATCAGAAGCTAAACATGTGAATTGAAAAGCCCTATTGAAAACTCAAGAGGGATCAAGGAAAAGTCTTGTATTTTCACAACCAAAATCAGAAGCTAAACATGTGAATTGAAAAGCCCTATTGAAAACTCAAGAGGGATCAAGGAAAAGTCTTGTAGCCAACCTCAGAAGTAGAAAACCAAGAGATATTAAAAGGCCTTGTTTGGATAAACTTCTCTACGAAGAAAAAAGCTTCCTCAGGAATTACTTTCTCCGAAGTAACTCCTAAAGAAGTTTTCAGAAATCATTCCAAACACAAAATAACATTTGCACAAACGAAAAGCTAGTCTTGTAACCCTGGCACTTGCAAAAAGCAACTTCCAAATACTTATCCTCAAGTGACTACCAATTCAAATCTTCACATTTTTGGTCAATCTATATTAATTTAGGTCTCATCTTCTTTTTCCTTAGTAACAAATAAAATCCAATGCGAGAATGATATATTAACTAAAACATACTTTAAATTCCCAGCTTTACATAGAAGGTTGAATTTCTTATTCTGTTGGTTATATATGTATTTGTCAAATACTTATGAGTTTTAAAGCTTTAAATTTTCAGAGTTTTAATACCCTTAAAACAGTCCTCAAAACTAGAGTAAAACAGTACATAAAACAAGCCCTGAATGAGAGTAAAACAAGCCTTAAAAGAAAGGTAAAACAGCTCCTCGATAGTCCTTAAAACCTTAAGAAAATCTGGATTATAGATCATACTTTTGAGTATGGAGAATCTGGGTTTTAAACGCCTTTTATAGGTCAGTTTGAGGCTTGTATTAGAGATAAGTTTAGAGAATATAGAATGGTGTAATAAGATGAGATGAGATACACCTAGATTTGAATTCGAAATAGAATAGTATCAAATATTAGATTTGATTAGGATTAGTTTTGATTAGAATTTGATTTAAATATGATGTGATTATATTTCTATGTTGAGACTCATATGATCTCTATATAATCATCCATGAGGAGTCATTGTAATCATCCAAGAATTCTCAATAAATCAATATCTCTGGAAGCACCTATTTTTACACCCCCCAAACCTTGTCAATCCTCAGTGGAGTCCACTGTCTAACCATAGGTGAGCCCTAGGCTAAACCCTAGACCCTAGTGAAACCCTAAACCCTAGGACAAACCCTAGAATCCTAAATCCTAGAGTCTAGACCCTTGGGCTCGTGGCCCATCATCTTTAAAAACCCTAAGACCCTAGGTAAACCCATTTGGGCTCACGGCCCATTAGCATTTCAAATCCCAAAACCTAAGCCAAACCCTAGGAGAACCCTTACTAAGCCCTAGACCTAGCCCTAGACCAAATCCTAGACCTAGACCTAGCCCTAGCGAAACCTAGGTTCAAGCCCTACGGGCTCAAGGCCCGTTTAAACAATCCAAAAACCTCAAATCCATAAAGCCCAAGCCTTTTTGGGGCCCAAACTCTGGCCCACCACAACCCTTGAGGTTCACATGGGTGGGGCCCACACCCTTGAGTTCGAGTTTTGGCGGGAAAACCCCCCAAAATGGGTGCCCTACATGCATTTCGACCCAAGTGTGCCAAGGCAGGGCCCAAAATAGCATAGTGCCCAGGGTGTCGGTAATCCCTTCACCGACACCCCTTTTATGGCGTGCTTTCATAGTGGCGGTAATCCGATTACCGCCACACCTGGTTTTCTGCAATTGCGTGTTGCAGGCCCCTCTGCAGCCACCTGGGCTCTATCCCGCCGGTTCCCCACTCCTGGTAAATGCCCGAAATGCCCCCTGAGCCCCTCCCATCTCCTCTATTTATACCAAGCCATCCCCATGGACTTTGGGCAGCCAAAAAACGATAGTGAAGCTCTATGAAATTCTAGCCAGCCCACTTCCAATACTCCCACACCCCAGCCTTACTTGAGCTCCATCCTTTACCTCACACCTTTACCAGGTAGTCCCTAGACCAGCCACAGCCTCGACCAGCACCCTCGAACCCCTACTCGATCTGCATCACCTTTGCACAGTCACCGTAGAGCTCACCACAGGGTAGGGATCACCCCTCACACCTTCTCTCGCTTTCTAAATTGTAAGGGACCCCTGGTCCTACTCCAGGGGTCCCCTTCTTGCTTTCCTTCGCTTACAATAGCTAGTTATTGTCAAGGATAGGACCTCCCCACCTTCTTCATAGGTGTGAGAGGATACCTTGAGACTTGTCTCGGGTGTAACACCTTTTAGCCATGCATGGTCACTTCACGTAAGGTCTGGGGGTCTCTCAGACCATGAGGGAACCCCTAGACCCCTGCTTGTATAGCCAACAGCGGTGAAAAATTACTTTGTGGAAAAACTACTAGTGGTCGGTAATCACATTACCGACCCATTGAATTAACCTAAAATCCCTTGTCGGCACTCCCATTATCGACAAGAGTGGCCTGTTTTTATCAGATTTCGGGCCCTTGTGGGGCCCACATGTCACATGCCCTGGGGCCCACCAGTATCTCATTCGAATGCTATTGATCTCCTCTAGCTCCCTGCAAAGTTTCAGGTCCAGGGGCCATGCCTCACTAGGGTTAGCATGACCCCAAACTCAGGTTAAAACTTGTAACACTGTGTCGGCAGTCAGACTGTCGACATTTCAAACTGTTTTTTTGTAAACTTTGGGCCCCTGTGGGCCCCACACCCTTGATCTGATGGACCTGAGACCTGGCCAATTTAAAAGCCTGGTCATCAGGCTACTTGTTCGTACTTTCATTTTACTTAGGGGAGGTCCCTAACCCCAGTTACACCCTCACAAACCCTGGTTAAAATTTTACAGAAATGGGGGTAATCCGATTACCTCCATTCTGTAAAATTTCGATTTTGGGCTTTGTGAAGGGCCCAAACCTGGTAGGAGGCCACTCTAGACCCTACCATACCTTTTGGGCCCACTCTTGACTTACCATGACTTTTAACTATGATTAAATGACCTCCAGGTTAATTTTTAACCATGGTTAAGCACCACTTAACCTATCCCACAAAAATCCTTAAAAATCCAGAAAAATATAAAAGACAAAAAAATATCAATCTTGTACCTTTTAAACCATGGTTAACACCCTTAACCATGGTTAACTCATTTTTAACTTCGATTAGCAACCCTAACCCTGAGTTAACACATCCCTTTGCCTCCGGGCTTCACCCTAGTCTACCGGACTATCCATCGGCCTACCGAGCCCATCACTTTGCACATTAACTAATCTCGGTCAAGCAAAACCCTAATCTACTGGATTAGGTTCATTAGTGGCTTTTTGATGCACACACACCCCCTCGCCTTAGCATGGGCTCAAGTGGTAGAACTACGCTCGGTCTGATCTCACCCCTTATGTGAGTATGTAGGCAACCCAACCCGGGTTCGACCCTAGTTAGTTTTTTCTTTCTTCCGGTTAGTATAAGTTAAACACTTGGACATTTGATTAATCTTGAACTAATTTTGGCTTAATCATAGCAAGTAGTGAACCACCATGTGTAGAAGTGTCGGAGTGCCTAACCCTTTCCCCGAACTTAACTGAACCACTTACCTCGATCTTTGATCGTAGACCAAGACCTTATCCAACATTTTCCGGGGACTTATTCATTCCAAACGAATAGGTGGCGACTCTAAATCCCATGAGACATTTTTCGAGGGAGTGAAATCCCGTGCTTACAATCTCTTTAGCTTGAAGTAGCTTCTAAAATTCAAGTACAACATCTCTTTTATTTCATAACAAAAGACTTGAAAAGCCTCCAAATCTCAGGTGTTACAACCCTTATTTCAAAAGAGATTAAGGCCTATAAAGCCATTAAAATGCAGTCTCTAAACCAACTATTTATTGACTTATATTAAGGCTTAAAAAAGGCTTTAACAATTAGGTTCTTAAACCCATTTTGCAGACTAGTTTAATGCTTGGAAACCTTAAATGGAAAATCAGGTCTTGAACATCCGAACTATCTGGTTTTTAGCACAGTTTTAGGCTTTAAAAATACTGATTTCTTAACTCTAATGCAGCCTAGATTTGAACATAAAAATCTTAAGAACAGTTGAGGTTTTTTTTTTTTTTTTGAGCTTTAACAGCCCATTAGTATGATATTTATATGTTGATTCTTTGCACAACATTACTGGAGTGCAGCATCGCTCCTCCGCGCAGGTTATTCCTTTTTTGATGATCGTCCTCTTTCTTCCTACTCAGCATCCTACTTCCACATTCATTTACCAACAGAAAATTAGGGCTTCGTTCGTTGATTCTCTGCAACCTATACTAATCTCCATAGATCTATTTTTTGTTGATTCTTTGCACAACATTACTCTCCTTTCCCCCTTTTTGGACTCCTTAGATTCTGCTTCCATGACTGTTGTACCATTTTTGCTGGATTTTGTTCAGGAATCCCGTCATCGAAATCTTCAATTTCTGGGTAATATACCATATACATGCTAAGATGAAAGCCATTGCACAGAGGCTTTGTTGAATCCTCGAGAATGCTCTCTGCAAGCAATATCAGACGAGTGTGGTGTAGGCTTGCTCAAGGTTTTATGAGGGCAACACGGGGCAAGAGAACTAACCTTTTATACTGTCCTAAACTTAGCCTTTCCGTCAGTCCAAATATCAACTTCCTGCAGAAGCTACCTCGATCTCCTTTCCGGGGAAGTCAATATTTCAACTTCCTATGATTTTCGACTTTCTCGAGAAATCAAAACGACAAAGGCAAAGCAAACGCCAAATTTCTCAACTTTTAACTTCCCAGAGTTAAAAGGCGGTACAAGTTGCTTGAAAAGTCTCCAAACACTACCTAACTATGACAAAATTTCAAGAAGAAAACAGAGTAATCTACTTAGCTATTGACTCTTTTTAAGTGACCTCAAAACAGAAAAAGAAATATCAAACACCTAGCCCATATTCACCCCTCTATACAAGGACTTCTTGAGACTAAGAAAGACACTATTTACAACATTTACCAGCTCCACCATTTATGGAAAAATTCATTACTTCCTCTCAGTCGACTTCCTCCATTTTGCTCTCCTCATTTCTGTCTTCCTCCAAAGGCGGCATGTCAGTGTCATCACCCCCACCCTCCTCTTCTTCTCCAATGCTCAGACCCAACTTCAACATCCTGTGAATTCTCGCTGCAAAGGTGTTGGGATCTTCAAGGCTGAAACCAGAAGTCAAAAGGGCAGTTTCATATAGCAGCAGCACCAGATCCTTCACCGACTTGTCGTTCTTGTCAGCTTCGGCTCTCTTCCTCAGCTCCTCCATGATGGGATTGTCGGGATTGATCTCCATAGTCTTCTTGCTGGACATGTAAGAGCTCATGCTGCTATCCCTCAACGCCTGAGCCTTCATGATCCTCTCCATATTTGCAGTCCATCCATACTCCCCAGTCACTAAACAGCAAGGGGAATCCACAATTCTATCCGAAACAACCACCTTTTCCACTCTATCTCCCAGGATCTCCTTGATTGTTTTGCACAAATTCTCAAAAGATTTCTTCTTTTCCTCTTTTTCCTTCTTCTCTTCCTCGCTCTCGTCATCAAGCTTCAGTCCTTCTTTGGTTACAGACACAAGTTTCTTCCCATCATACTCCTTCAATGAAGCAGCACCATACTCATCAATGGCATCAACCATGAACAGGACTTCATAGCCTTTCTTCTTGAGCCGCTCTAGAAAAGGCGAGTTCTCAACAGCTTTCTTGCTCTCACCAGTTATATAATAGATGTCCTTCTGGCCCTCCTTCATCCTGGTGACATAATCTTTTAAGCTAGTCATCTCATCACCACTTTTGGTTGAATAATAACGGAGCAGATCAGCCAGCTTAGACCTGTTCTGACTATCTTCATGAACACCCAGTTTCAAGTTCTTGGAGAAAGCTTCGTAGAACTTGGTATAATCCTCTTTGTTCTCGGCAATCTCATTGAACATCTCAATGCATTTCTTCACAAGGTTCTTCCTTATCACCTTGAGGATTTTGCTCTGTTGTAGCATCTCACGAGAGATATTGAGTGGCAGATCATCAGAATCCACAACACCCTTCACAAATCCAAGGTACTCAGGAATGAGCTCCTCACAATTGTCCATGATAAAGACCCTCCTAACATAGAGCCTAATGTTGTGCATCTTCTTCCTTGTGTCAAACAGGTCAAATGGAGCTCTCTTTGGGACGAAGAGGATGGCCTTGAATTCTAGCTGCCCTTCAACAGAGAAGTGTTTATAAGCAAGAGGGTCTTCCCAGTCATTGGTCAGGCTCTTGTAGAAAGATGCATACTCCTCCTTTGTGATCTCCTCTGGTTTGCGCAGCCAAATGGGTTTCTGCTTGTTAATAAGCTCCCATTCATGGGTCACCTCCTTAACCTTCTTCTTCTTCTTCTTCGACTTGGTCTCTTTCTCTTCATCAACATCTTCGACATCACCCTCTTCTTTATGGGTTTCCTCATCTTCATCATCACTGATCTCTTTCTCAATTGTCTTCTCTGTCCAGAGATAGATAGGGTAGCTAATGAACTCAGAGTGCTTCTTCACAAGTTCCTTCAATCTCTTCTCCTCTAAGAACTCCAACTGTTAAACACATCATTATAGCATAATATTCATCATACTTACTGGAAATCCAATACAGTTGCAGATTGATTTGCTAATAATGTTTGGTTGACCCATTTGCTAATAATGCTTGTTTGACCCAAAGTTTGCGCTCATTTAGTTCAATAGTGGAGGTTCCTAGAATTATTTAAGTTCTTATTCTTCGGATTTTGCGGGTATTGATGATATTAGTTCTTATGTAATTAGTTCCTTGATTCAGGAATTTTTGGTTTTATGTCCTGTACTTTTCGTCATTCTATCTTTTTTTTGGTTTGTTAAAGAGGAACACACACACAATCAGACCTAGGGTTACCCCTAACTCCTAAGGTGACATAAAGGCAAAAATACTCGATCATTCCAAAAGGGCCTGAATGGAGGACTGTTGGACCCTTATACATCCAGCCGCTAAGCGGAACGCCGTCTCTTCTAGACTTTATTAAAAGGTGTAGAAGTATATCCAAATCCAGATGCCCCCAAAAGGCAGATCGACCTAGGGAGAGAACAGATTATCTAAATTTATATATATAAAAAAAGAAGAAGAAAAATCACTACTAAATGGATGGAAATCTTACCTGGTCTTCCTTGAGGAAGAGGGTAACCTTTGTTCCCCTGCCCAGTGGCTCTCCATTAACGTCCCTGGTGATGGTAAAAGTGCCACCAGCATGAGATTCCCATACGTACTGGTCATCGTCATTGTGCTTTGTAGTCACTATAACCTTCTCGGCAACTAGGTAAGCCGAGTAGAACCCCACACCAAATTGGCCAATCATACTCACATCAGCTCCAGCCTGCAATGCCTCCATGAATTCCTTGGTCCCGGATTTCGCAATTGTCCCAAGGTTGTTCACCAAATCTACCGAAACACATCAATTCTCAGATGAAACCATAATTATAAACCAGGATTCAAGGCACAATCTGCAACATGGGACATAAATTTAAAATTTTTCTTTCTTTCTTACCAGCTTTGGTCATTCCTACGCCAGTGTCGATGATCGAGAGTGTCTTGTTAACCTTATCAGGGACAATCCTGATGAAAAGCTCCGGCTGAGAATCAAGCTTGCTCTTGTCCGTCAGGCTCTCGAACCGGATCTTGTCCAACGCCTACACCAAAACGACCCAAAACAGAATTGGAATTCGTCGGATTGCATTAATTAGAAAACTTTACTTACATCAGATGCATTGCTGATGAGTTCTCGAAGGAAGATCTCTTTGTTGCTGTAGAAAGTGTTGATGATGAGTCTGAGAAGCTGGTTGATCTCCGCCTGGAAAGCGAAGGTCTCCGCATCTCTCATCTGCACATCCGCCATTACAGAAGACCTACGAAATCAAATACAAAAGAGAGCGTGTGAATTCTAGGGTCCTGTGTTCGCAATAGCAGAGCTCGTTTGATCTTGAAGCTTGACAAAATAGGGACAGCTTCTAGTCTCATTTTTCTCACTTCTTCACTCTTTCTACTGCACTCTTTTTAAATCCGGAAGGTTCTTCCGGGTTCCACCTTTAACGGTCTCAAGTTCCCACTCCCCGCATGCATGCATGGCAAATTGGTAATCCAATCGCGATTGACTTTGGGAGAGTTCAATCACACTCACAAGCCAACACGTGTTCCTTTTTAATTTTGTTAACCATGGTCAGGATTCACTAATTTATTTTTTTAACAAAAAAAAATCTAAAAACTAAGGCGAAATTGATTAACCCTAAGAATTAGTAAATCTTAACCACAAATAATAGGAGTTAAAAGAGACTCGTGTTGAGTGGTTGCAATTGAACTCTCCATGAATTCAATCGTGATTGGCTGTGATTTGATTATATTTTGTGAGAGAGTGTTTTAACATGCATATCAAACATGTGGTTGGTGGAGGTTAAGAGTAGAAGTTGACTGAGAATAAGGCTAGCACTCTTCGGCATTTCAAGGGTGGTGCTAGGCCCACTCAATATTTGATGACTACAAATAATCACACTATTAAACCTTAAACTTAGAAGATTAGTTTCTCTCTTCCTACTTTATTTATGACCAACAAGTATCGTAATTTTTTCCGACCATTTATCCAATTGATTAAATCTAAGAAAGAGAGACGGTTTGAATCATAAAGCTTTAACTGCAAAGACAGCTGAGGGCACTTCTTAGTCCGTAAAGAAAGTGAGGAAGAAAGGCATTGGGGCTGGTATTCCTCTTAAAACTTATGAATTTTTTGTGAACATAGAAATAAAAAAATATTTATAAATTTTATAATTATAAATTAAAATTTAATATTAATAATTAAAATATAATTTAATTAAAACATTGTTACCTAATTTCTCATCTATATCAATCGTTCAAGTAGTATATCATCTTTACTATTATAATGCAAGAGGCAGCCGTAGATGATTTTTCAGAAATTCTCATACTACCCTTATATAAAAACAAAACTTTGATTTAATGTTTGCTTTAATTCTCAAACTACCCCTTATCTTTGATTTAATTTCGAAACTACCCTTGCTCATCTATCTATTTTGAATCACAACCAATCGCGATTGAACTCACCGCGGGTTAACACGTGACCCTTTTAACTCCTATTAACTGTGGTTAACTCCTTCCCCTCGCTCTTACGTGCATCGCATGTGCCACTAGCGAGTTCAATCGCACTTACAGGTTAACACGTGTTCCTTTTAACTCTGGTTAACTCATTCCCCTTGCTCTCATGTGCATCGCATGTGCCACGCGCTATTATATATAACTAAATAGTTATGATAATCTCATAATTATATTTATGGGTTAGTTACTATTTTAGAAGTGTGCATTAACCTATGATGCAAGGCTAATGTTATAACTTTTAAAAATTTTAGCACCATTAATTTCTTTTTTCTATTTTTATTAGTTTATCTGGCTTAATGAATATAAAACTTTAAATAGTAAAAAAATTTGCTGCTACGAGCACACTAATTTTTATTGATTGGGCACCATTTAAAAGAAACAACGTTTTTTTTGTTTTAAAGAATGACTTGTATATGAGCACCCATACTTCCAAACCATTTTCTAAAACTTATTCACTTTTTAAGAACGAACTCCCGAAGCTCTTTTTACCTTACCTTCAGAGAGCTGATGAATTTTAGAAACACGAACTACTGTAAGTTTATCAACCAATACTTTTTTCCTTTATCAATATTCTTTTGTCCTTTTTTGTTCTATTCAAGTGGAGTTTATGTAATTAATTCATTTTGAAATACCTTAATATGCAGCTACTCCATGTTGTTTATTTTGAGATAAACATCCTACTGGTCATTTTCAAATAGTTTGATTTCCTCCACACCATTTTCAACATTGAGTTTTCAATGACCTTTTGTTTCAACCTCTTGGGGTGTAAGATATAAGGAATTGGGTATGATTTCTTTAATACTAATTTACTGGACATTCAATTGGGTTTAAGTCTACCAAATAGGGTAATGAATTATTATGTTTTATGATTTTAAGTTTAGAATGATGTATAATTAAAAAAAAATTATAGATATTTTTTACCTCCTAATGTGCTCCTAGAATTTATTATATTTTAATAGTATACAATTAGTAAATTATATCTTTGGTGTCCATGCATTTAGTAAATGCTGATGTGCTCGTAGTAGTACTCTAAATCCTTGTCAAATATGAAATTGAATTCTCAATATCAATCGACCCGATCAAACAAAAAGAATTCAAAGCATTAAAAAAATCTCATTACATAGCTCATCTACTTTATAACTTGACCTCTCTTACGAAAGGAAGAGGTAGTGACAAACATGTCATAGTGTGAGAGAAGTGATGCCATTTGAATGAATTAGTTAGTAAATGAAAAAGAAATCACTTGAAGAAGAATGAAATTAGGACTGGGATGTGCATATAAGATGATGAAAAATTTCAACAATTTTTAAAATATATTATAATAATCAAATATTAGGGTACGCCTAATACAGTCTATTTTAAGTGCCCACAAGTGAGTTGGCATAAAGTTTTTGAGGAGCAGGAAGTCTGTCCCTGACAAGGGAGGACTCGGGTATGAGTCTCTTACTAATGAGACAATTGAAAATCTCCCAATTTCCCAACCTAACTGTTAAAAGTGAATTAATGGAGTTAAATGATGTGTACAATAAGAAAGTGAAACTTGACACTGGTCAGCTTAGGGCTACAACTAACAAAGAGCAACTAACAGCCTGACACGTCATAAACAATGTTAAAAGTTAGGGACTGGATTCTCTCAAGTTGCAACTTGAGAGAATCTCTCAAGTTGGACACCCTTTAACCATGGGTAAGGTTCACCCACCCCTAGGGTTCACTCACCCATCCTTGGTTTTTTTTTTTATATAATTATTATTTTTTAAATAAAAAAAAACTGTATTTAGAGTTTTTTAATATTAAAAACAGTTTTTTTAATTAAAAAATAATAATTAATATAAAAAAAAACCAAGGATGGGGTAGGTGAACCTTACCCATGGTTAAGGGGTGTCAAAGGAGACACGTGGCGACCTCTAGGGGTTCCAACTTGAGAGAATATCTCGAGTTGCAAGGGCCTAAAAGTTAAGTTTTTAGTTAAATAATAAAAAGAGATTAATTATGAACGTTCCCACTGAAAAGATAACCTAAGCAATCCAAAATATTCCTTATGATGGGTTGTTTCAATTCCAATTATCTCTTCAATCGAAAATATGCCTTGTGGCTATTTTCTTCTGGTCATGTGTTCAACATTAATTCCTAAGATACTCTGTTGAGACATAATTTAGGTTGTTTCGGTTATCTCTTCAATTCAAAATGTGCCTCGTGAATATTTTTCCTTCAGCATGTGTCGGTACATGAAAAAAATCCTTACTCTCAATATGGATTTATTTATATGTAGATTTGATCACAGAACTTCCCTCTTAAGAGAGGCACACCATGGCATTGGAATAGTTCCTAGGTGACATTTTTGAAGGGAAAATTTCCGGACTCGCCAGTAGTTACGCGTCAGTAGCTGTTATGATCTCTAATTCACTAGTAGAAAAAAGATAGTAAAACTTCACCTGTAAATGAAACTGAGGGGGCAGGTGTGCACCTTGAAATAGACTTCGATGATAAAGTCAGTATAATGCATAAGCATATGAGCATGAGAATGTAGAGATATTTATTGTGAGGTCATTGAGTATATGCACTTGAGGACGAGCTTTGGTGTTGTGATCTGGAGGACGAACGATGGAGAGGTATAGGATGTAGCTCGGGTGCAATAGAGGACGTAGCTCTCGATAAAGCAACTTTCGAACAACGTAGCTCTCGGCAATGTAGCTCTCGGACAACGTAACTCTCGACAATCTCTCGGACAACGTAACTCTCGACAATGTAGCTCTCGGACAACGTAACTCTCGACAATGTAGCTCTCGGACAACGAGTACGTTGTCTAGAGGACAACGGATACGTCGTCAAGAAGACAACGGGCTCAGATAACGCTCAGACAACGGGCTTGAACAATGGGCTCAGATAATGGGCTCAGACGACGCTCAGGTACAACTCACAACGTCAGACACAAGTTCAAGTATGCATGCACTCAGCAGATGATCAATTGCGAGGTCATGCAAGTGACAGTGTGACCTTAACATTTCACCAAATAGATAAACATAAAACATCAGGTATTGACAAGATGTAAGGGTTACCGTTCATAGAGAACATCAGGCAGATATAGCTGATTTGAGAGAGCATCCGGTGGCCATAATCGACCATGAGGCCGTGAAGAACATCAAGTGGTCGGGGAACATCAAATGAAGATGAGAGCATCAGGTAGGTGACTGTCTTCTTAGCCCTTTGAAGTTGGGGTGTGAAGGACTTAAGCCTCCCAATTCTTTTTTTTTTTTTTTTTACTTCTCTCTTGTATTCCTCACATTCCTCATATTTTTAGTGATTCTTGCTTATTTATAGTCATTTAGAGTCATCATGACTTGTGTAGTCATGATGAGGTCACCTGTCAGATAACACTTAAGAAAGCCAGCACATTGTCCAAGTGGACTTATATCGACAAAATTGTTAGAATTTATTAGAATGAGAAATTCTTATTTTACCCGTTATTTTTACAAATTTTACCCATTACAATTTCTAATGGCTTTTGTTCCATTTACTCATGAATTGGGATGAATGGAAAGAACCACGTCCATGTTACAAGGGATCGATTGTTTCACACAAATCAGATATCTACTTTGCGTTTTAGGAAGTTAAAACATGACCAGTACAGTTGGTGGAGTGAAATTTGAGGCAGGTTTCCCTTTTTCTCTCTTTCAGCCTATCACACTGGAAACTTAATTAAGGGCGTCTCAACTTTCACGGATATGGACATATTTGCATGATGTTGCCAACTAATAGAACTATTCAATTGTCATTTTCTAAACCTTTTTTTTCTCCTTTTCCAATAATCGTCTCTTGACCTTCTCTCTTTTAAGTAGTTATTGAAAGGGAAAAAATCCCGTACATGCCACGCGTCTGTAGCTGCTTAGCTGGTAGAGGAATGATAGCACAACTCCACCTGTAAATAAGTCTGAGGGGGCAGGTGTGCACCCTGAAATAAGCTCCGATGATAAAGTCAGTATAAGGCACCAAACACAGTATAAGGCACAAGCACAGTATATGACACAAATACAGTGTATGGCACATAAGGCACAAGCACATCAGTATAAGGCACAAGCACATCGATATAAGGCACATAATAGTATAGAGATACTTATCGTGAGGTCACTGGGTATATGCACTTGAGAACGAGCTCTGGTGAGGCACTAGGTGTATGCACTTGAGAACGAGCTCTGGTGAGGCACTGGGTGTATGCACTTGAGGACGAGCTCTGGTGTTATGCTCTGGAGATTGTAGCTCAGGAGGCACAAAGAATATGGCTCAGACAACGTAGCTCTGACAAGGCACAGACAACGTAGCTCTGACACCGTGGCTCGGACAAGGCACGGACAACGTAACTCAGAAGGCACTGACAACGTAGCTCAGAAGACACTGACAACATAGATCAGAAGGCACTGACAACGTAACTCGGACAAGGCACTGACAACGTAGCTCAGAAGGCACTGACAACGTAACTCGGACAAGGCACTGACAACGTAGCTCGGATAACATAGCTCTGACAACGTGCTCTGATAACGTGCTCTGACAACATGCTCTAATAAGGCAGCTCGGATAAGGCACTGGCAACGTAACTCTGACAACGTAGCTTGGATAAGGCACTGGCAATGTAGCTCGGATAAGGCACTGGCAACGTAACTCTGACAACGTAGCTCTGATAAGGCAGCTCGGATAAGGCACTGGCAACGTAACTCTGACAACGTAGCTCGGATAAGGCAGCTCGGATAAGGCACTGGCAACGTAGCTCGGATAAGGCACTGGCAACGTAGCTCGGACGACGTAGCTCTGATAACGCATACGTTGTGCAGCCGTTGTGCATTAGACAACGGGTACGTTGTGCAGCAGACAACGTGTACGTTGTACAACAAACAACGTGTACGTTGTATAGCAAACAACGTGTACTTTGTACAGCTCACGACGGGTACGTTGTACATCAGACAACGGACAACGTGCTCGGCACTATGCACAACACAACGGGACAACGGATTCGGCACCATTCTCAACACAACGTATTCGGCACTATTCACAGCAGACAACGCTACAACGGGTTTGGCACTATTCACAGCGTCAGGCACAAGTTCAAGTATAATTGCACTCACCAGATGATCAACTGCAAGGCCGTGTAAGTGGCAGTGTGACCATTCATGGAGAGCATCAGGCAGACATGGCCTATTTGAGAGACTCCGGTGGCCACAAACGATCGTGAAGCCATAAAGAGCATCAAATAGCCGAAGAACACCAAAGGAAGATGAGAGAATCAGGTGAGTGGCCACCTGCACAGCACTTCGGGGTAGGGGTGTGAATGACTCAATCTTCTCAGATCTCCCTCTTCCTCTTCCTCTTCCTCTTCCTCTTTCTCTTCCTCTTCCTCTTCTTCTCTTCCTCTTCCTCTTCTTCTCTTTCTCTTCTCTCTTGCCTTTCGCACCATCCATCTCTCTTCTTCTTCCGCCCTTTCTCTCCTCTCTTGCCTTTCGCACCATCCATCTCTCTTCTTCTTCTGCCCTTTCTCTCCTCTCTTGCCTTTCGCACCATCCACCTCTCTTCTTCTTCTGCCATTTCTCTCCTCTCTTGCCGTTCGCACCATCCACCCTTTCTCTCTGGTGATTCTTGCTTATTTATGGGCATTTTGAGTCATCATGACTTGTGCAGTCACGATGGGATCACCTGTCAGACAACACTCAAGTGAGCCAGCACATAGCCCAAGTGGGCTTATGTCGGCTAAATTGTCAGATTTTGCCAGAGTGAGAAATCCCTATTTTACCCATTCTTTTTACTTTTTTTTTACGAATTTTATCCCTTACATTTAGCCCCTTCTCAGTGCCTTGAACTTCGTTCGAGGTGCCGAGAATACTCCATGGGTAAAATTCCCGAAAATGATATACCTGGTCCGCAGACACTGATTGTGCTCCGTTCGCCGCTCTCTTCCATTGTAGATGCTCCGTTCTCACTGATACGTTGTGCTTTCGCCAGCGAAGACGAGCTTGTATCAGCCCCTAGTCAGGTTAGAGCAATTGCTTCTCGTGCTCTCGTGCATAGTACCTCAGAGCATGTGTTTAGAGAGCACGGGAATGTACATGTATCACAACACCAAGAAAAATGAAGTCATTAGGTACTTCGAGCACGAGAAGGGGCATGAACACGTGAAGATGCATGAGCACAGAAATTCACTTGATAAGCACAAAGATTCACTTGATAAGCACACGGATGAGTTTGCAGTAAAAACCATCATAAATATAGACAAATGCTATCTCACGCGAATGACTCGTAATGGGGCATCATGACACCATGCTCAGATGACATTGCATAAAAATAAGGCAATTGGTCGCTTACTGGGCAATGCATCTGACTGAGTCACTGAGGTCCCGTAGTGAGCATCATGCTTAGATATGTGTTGAACCGCGTGGTAAGACACCTTGCTCGGATGACATGTCATCAAGAAGCTATAAGTGTCCCATCACCGTATTCAGACATATCAGATAAGACATCATTTGACATTGCATTCACGATGTTTTTTACTTGATATGGCACTGGTCGCTTCTCTCGATCTTTCACTTGATCACGATTGTAAGACACAGACACATTATGAGATGACAGTAAAGGAGTACGGAAGCACATAACATAACACATCATAAATTTAATCAGACAACTGACATTTCATATGATAGGCCTCGTGATGGGACACTACGCTCAGATGACATTTCATTAGTATAAGCCACTAGATTTGCTTAGATGACAATTCATTAGATAAGCCACATGTGTCCCGTGGTGAGTACCCTACTCAGATGATAAGTCATTTGACATTGCATTTATGACACATTTCATTAGACAGTTCATCGATCATTTACTGATAGGCTGATAATTCACTTGATATTGAAAATTCACTATGCACTGGACAGTTCACTTGATATTGAAAATTCACTACAGCATGCACTGGACAGTTCAATTGATAAATCACTTGAGAATGCACTCGATAATTCACTTGAGAATGCACTCGATAATTACCTCTTGATTGTTGTCATGCAATGAAAGCCCCATTCAGACGTAGCTCGTATAAGGCACAAACAACGTATACGTTGTGAAAGCCCTATTTAGACGTAGAAGACGCTCGTCATTTGTGATTGTCTAAGCCCCTTTGCCTCGTTCTCAATTGTTCCCACAGACAACGTTACAACGGATTTAGCACTATTCACAGCACAACGCGACAACGGAATTCCCACAGACAACGTAGCTCTTTCCCACAGACGGCGCTAATTTGAAAGGGAAAAAATCCCGTACATGCCACGCGTCTGTAGCTGCTTAGCTGGTAGAGGAATGATAGCACAACTCCACCTGTGAATAAGTCTGAGGGGGCGGGTGTGCACCCTGAAATAAGCTCCGATGATAAAGTCAGTATAAGGCACCAAACACAGTATAAGGCACAAGCACAGTATATGGCACAAGCACAGTATATGGCACATAAGGCACAAGCACATCAGTATAAGGCACAAACACATCGATATAAGGCACATAATAGTATAGAGACACTTATCGTGAGGTCACTGGGTATATGCACTTGAGAACGAGCTCTGGTGAGGCACTGGGTGTATGCACTTGAGGACGAGCTCTGGTGTTATGCTCTGGAGATTGTAGCTCAGGAGGCACAAAGAATATGGCTCAGACAACGTAGCTCTGACAAGGCACAGACAACGTAGCTCTGACACCGTGGCTCGGACAAGGCACGAACAACATAACTCAGAAGGCATTGACAACATAGCTCAGAAGACACTGACAACATAGCTCAGAAGGCACTGACAACGTAACTCGGACAAGGCACTGACAACGTAGCTCAGAAGGCACTGACAACGTAACTCGGACAAGGCACTGACAACGTAGCTCGGATAACATAGCTCTGACAACGTGCTCTGATAACGTGCTCTGACAACGTGCTCTGATAAGGCAGCTCGGATAAGGCACTGGCAACGTAACTCTGACAACGTAGCTCGGATAAGGCACTGGCAATGTAGCTCGGATAAGGCACTGGCAACGTAACTCTGACAACGTAGCTCTGATAAGGCAGCTCGGATAAGGCACTGACAACGTAACTCTGACAACGTAGCTCGGATAAGGCAGCTCGGATAAGGCACTGGCAACGTAGCTCGGATAAGGCACTGGCAACGTAGCTCGGATAAGATAGCTCGGACGACGTAGCTCTGATAACGCATACGTTGTGCATCCGTTGTGCATCAGACAACGGGTACGTTGTGCAGCAGACAATGTGTACGTTGTACAGCAAACAACGTGTACGTTGTATAGCAAACAACGTGTACGTTGTACAGCTATTTGAGAGATTCCGGTGGCCACAAACGATCGTGAAGCCATAAAGAGCATCAAATAGCCGAAGAACACCAAAGGAAGATGAAAGAATCAGGTGAGTGGCCACCTGCACAGCACTTCGGGGTAGGGGTGTGAATGACTTAATCTTCTCAGATCTCCCTCTTCCTCTTCCTCTTCCTCTTTCTCTTCCTCTTCCTCTTCTACTCTTCCTCTTCCTCTTCTTCTCTTTCTCTCCTCTCTTGCCTTTCGCACCATCCATCTCTCTTCTTCTTCCGCCCTTTCTCTCCTCTCTTGCCTTTCGCATCCTCTCTTGCCTTTCGCACCATCCACCTCTCTTCTTCTTCTGCCATTTCTCTCCTCTCTTGCCTTTCGCACCATCCACCCTTTCTCTCTGGTGATTCTTGTTTATTTATGGGCATTCTGAGTCATCATGACTTGTGCAGTCACGATGGGATCACCTGTCAGACAACACTCAAGTGAGCTAGCACATAGCCCAAGTGGGCTTATGTCGGCTAAATTGTCAGATTTTACCAGAGTGAAAAATCTCTATTTTACCCCTTCTTTTTACTCATTTTTACGAATTTTATCCGTTACAGTTATAGTTATAAAAAATAAATTAATTATTTGTTATTGCATCCTCTAATTAGTATATTAAGGATTATCTAATCTACATTTTCTTGCTTGTGCAAGTGACAGTGTATATTCTCTATAGAATTGATCATGATTAGCTGCCACTAACCAAAGACCGTATTATTCTTTTACGACTTGGAATTCTCCCCTGGTTATAACAAGGAGTCTGGTTATGTTCTAAAGGTCAACAGGTGTCCCTTGTAAGACCCTTAACTGTGATTAAGATTTAGTAACTCTTAAATTCAACCATCTAACCTTGGTTTTTGAAAAAACTTGCGTGGAAAAAGTTTAAAGTTGTTGATTAAAAGAAAAGTGATTAAATACTCTACATGATAATTACTAGATGAAAATCTAACGGGGCTGAAGGCTTATATGGATAACTGGTAGACCGCATTTAATGTTTGGAGCCGTTGGATTTTTAATGGGCGGCCAACTCTCGTTAGTACTTGCTGTGGAGAGTTTATAATCACTTCTCTAATTAAAATTAAAATTAAAAGAGCACTTAAAACGGGAATCATAGCATGATTGAAAACAACAGTCCAATGATGGGTTCCACCCTTTGGAGTCTCTTGAATGACTAACAGGCTAAGAACGGCAGGCCGACACCGTCACCTTTGTAGTTTGTTCTCGTCTTCTCTCTCTCTCTGAGACTGAGCCGTTCTTTCCTCCACGTGTCCTTCATGCAGAGCATGGAACCATCCGTTTCTAATTAAGGAAATCTCTCATGCAAGAATCCATCTAAGCCGTCAGATCTTAACGTACTTCTTGCGACTTTTTCTTCATCTTTTGGCTTAACAGAATTTCTACATCGGACCCCCATTTTGTGAGATCGAATCACAGCCAATCGCGATTGAATTTAGGTAGACTTCAATCGCTCCCACAGGTCAACATGTGTCCCCTTTAATCGCTATTAACCGTGGTTAAGATTCTCCAATAATCTAACCTTAGTTTTTTTAAAAATATATTTAACTCTGGTTAACAATTTTTAACTCTTAAAGTTAATATTTTTTTAACAATTTTCCCCCAAAAACTAAGGTAAGATTATTGAACCCTAAGGTTAAAGAATCTTAACCATGATTAATAGAGGTTAAAGGGGACACGTGTTGAGTTGTGGGAGCGATTGAATTCCTCAATGGTGATTGACTGTGATTCGATCTCACATTTTGTGGTTCCAACTTCCAATCCGAGTCCTTTTCTTTACTCAAGAAGGCCACGTGTCAAACATCGACGGTATATACGGCCCTGCAACCTTCTGGGATAGGATTTCGTCTGAGCCTCACAAGGCGAAATCCGTCTGGCTCCTGTCCTATGGGTCAACACATATTCCTTTATGACATCCCTTAACCGTGGTTAAGCTTCACTACCCCTTACGGTTCAACCACTTAGGTTTTTAGAAAAAAAATTTACCCGTAAGAGTTAAAATTTTATAACTAAGGTTAAAATGACAGTTAAAGGAACTCAAGGAGTGGGCCATCCGATCCCGCAACGTTCCGTCATATCTCATAAAAAAATTTGTCACGAAAATTTATTGTAATAATAAATTTTGCATGAAGTAAGCAGCAGTCAGGAGACCCAGGACGTATACGTCATTCTTCTAAATCTAAGGGTGATATTAGACAACTGCTCCTTTTTAATATATTGAGTTCATTTTAGAGAGAGAGAGAGAGAGAGAGAGAGAGAGTTCTTACTCGGACTATAATTTCACTCTCTGACTTCTCTGCAACTCTGTCTCCTGCCGGAAACAAGCACCAGTTTCCGCCGGGAATCTCCATTTTTCTACGAAAACGATGCCAAATAACTCTAGAAATTCCCATTTTCGTAGAAACCCCTGAAACCCAATCTCTCTCTCTCTCTCTCTCTCTCTGTCTTTTGATCATGACGGTCTACGACGCAGCGTTTATGAACAGTGAGCTCTCAAAGCCGACTTCGATTTTCGGTCTCCGATTATGGGTAGTGATTGGGATCTGTGTTGGAGCATTCATTGTTCTTATTCTCTTCCTCCTTTCTCTCTGCATCACCTCTCGTCGCCGGAAGTCCCCAAAAGCCGGTGCCCGTCCGGGGAAGCGTTTGGGTGGTGACCCCACTCCCGTGGTTTCAAAGGAGATCCAAGAGATCGTCCATTTCTCTGCTTCGGATCATAGACAGGTCTCTCAGGCTGTTCCAGAGATCCAGATCGACATTGGCAAGGCAGAGCACCGGGTGGTGTTCTCTGACCGGCCTTCGTCTCACGCCAGTGGAGAGAGCCGATCGACGAGTGCGACCGATTCAGCTTCCTTCGGTGGGGGTCCGCCGGAGGTTTCGCATCTGGGGTGGGGACATTGGTACACTTTGAGGGAGCTTGAAGTGGCCACCAATTGTTTGGCTGACGAGAATGTGATTGGGGAAGGAGGATATGGGATTGTTTATCTTGGCGTTTTACCGGATAATACGCAAGTGGCAGTGAAGAATTTGTTGAATAACAGGTACCCATTTCACGAATTTGTTTTTAGCTTCAAATTGAATGTTTGGTTGTGATCAATTGATAAGATAGACATGATCTATGGCAATTAATTTTTTTTTTTTTTTTTTGTTGGATTTGTGTCTTTTTACTCTTTTTCTGTGTTTCTATTTTGATTTTATAGCATTTTGTGTTGTGTGTGGATTTCCTTGTTTTTTTTTTTTGTTTGACATTTGCTTCTGTAAAGAGAAGTGTGATTTGTAAGAAAAGAATCTCCTCCTTCTTCCATTCCTGCTGGGTGATTTGAGTGAGAAATTGAAAATTTAATCCCAATTGGTTGAATTTCAGAAACCCAGCAGGTGAAGTTAGTTTGGGTGATTTCTTCTTTCTCAAATATGTTATCTTTTTGGATGATATTTATTGTTCTTTCACTCTTTTCTACTTTGCAGATAGACAAAACTTGCCATGTAATAGTTACTCAACTCAATAATTTCTGGGAAATATTTCTCTGTTCATGTTTTACAGTGGAGTAAGATTATTTTTGATTTCCTTCTTTAGTATTTGTTTCCCTTCTTTGTTTTCCTTGACTGAGAACATGCTTGGATCAAGTTCGAATTGCCTTTTTCCTCTTTGTTATGTCCATCTCTGTAGATCTTGCTTCCTAATCTGTCCTCAACAACTGTTAACCAACTCAATATTTCTGTGCAAAATTTTAGTTTCCAGCTTGGACTTTGGATCCTGCCCTTCCCTCTTGTTTGAAATTATTTGATTTTGATTCATGGCACTGGGGAATTCTCAGGGGGCAAGCTGAGAGGGAGTTTAAAGTAGAGGTGGAAGCAATTGGCCGTGTTAGACACAAGAATCTGGTCAGGTTGCTGGGGTACTGCGTCGAGGGAGCTTACAGGTATTAAATATTTTAGTTATATTCTATGGTAAATTGAGTTTGTGGTTTTCTTTGAGTGTTGAGAGATTTAAGATTATCTAATCTTTTATCTGGTTTTGTTGATTAGGATGCTTGTGTATGAGTATGTAGACAATGGTAATCTGGAGCGGTGGCTTCATGGGGATGTAGGGCAAGTCAGCCCGCTAACATGGAATATTCGGATGAATATTATCCTAGGAATGGCAAAAGGGTACAACAATTTGTTCACCTAAAACTATTTTTATTTGTTTTCTTTTTCTTTGACAATTGTGTGCACATATAGCTCAAAGAGAATATGTTTGTGTAGATTGGCCTACCTTCACGAGGGTCTCGAACCGAAGGTTGTTCACCGAGATGTAAAATCTAGCAACATACTACTTGATCGCCAATGGAATCCTAAGGTCTCCGATTTTGGGCTTGCTAAGCTCTTATGTTCTGAGAGGAGTTATGTTACGACTCGCGTGATGGGAACATTTGGGTTAGTCCATCTCCTTGTTAAAATCTTGCATGTTAGTTCTATTTCATGATAAGAACTGAAACTTTTAAAAAAATATAAGAACTGAACCTTGTGTGTATCTTCTCATCCAAACATATGTAATGTGAAAATTAATGAGTAGTTGACTATGTTACCAACTAAGATTCCGCGGTCTTTGTAGTTATGTAGCGCCAGAATATGCTTGTACTGGTATGTTGAACGAGAGGAGCGATGTTTATAGCTTTGGAATACTTATCATGGAGATAATTACTGGGAGAAATCCCGTGGATTACAATAGACCTCCAGGAGAGGTAGTTAACTTGAAATATTGTGATGCTATTTCTCTATCCTTGCTTATATTTGTTTCCTAATTTTGCTAACTGAAGAGTTGGAAATGATTTACTGATGGCAGGTAAATTTGGTGGATTGGTTAAAGACCATGGTTGGAAACCGAAAATCCGAGCAAGTAGTGGATCCTAAGTTGCCTGAAACGCCTTCTTCAAAGGCAGTCAAGCGGGTTCTTTTGGTTGCTCTTCGATGTGTCGATCCAGATGCACAAAAGAGGCCTAAAATGGGACATGTGATCCACATGCTCGAGGCAGATGACGTGTTATTCCGTGACGTAAGCACTATCTGGTTCTTAACAGAATCAAACATTCATACTTGGATCAGAAAATCAAAAAAGAAAGTTACAGAAGAGTTTCCTCTTCTTGTTTCAACTTGCACCCATTTATATATCCTTATCCCATTTTTGCAGGATCGTCAAATTGGGCGAGAGGCTTTGCATTCTCGTCTTGAAGATCCACAAGAGAATCAGGCTGTTGCAAAATTGGGTGACAACTAACAAGAAGTTGGCCAAGGGGCCTTGTAATACAAATGAAGGGGAAAGCAGCAACAACCGCCTCCAGCAAACAAGGTGGAGATTACAGGAAGGATAAATTAGGTGACTGAAAGTTCCAAGTTTTTGAGATTCATTTTTCATATAGCTCATACTTTCTATTTCACGGAACATGGTGATCTGCATTGTTATATGGTTTACATATTCTTTTCCAAGAGACACTCTTCAAGTTGTAATGCATTTGTATTATAGAGAGAATTCATTCAACATCCTAACAGTAGCAACATCTCTCGTGATATTTTTGGTTTGTCCCCATAACAAAAATTTTGAAATGACGGGAATATGTCAGTATTTCAAGATACATCCACTCCATTTTCATCCATCACCAATTCCTCTGTATTTCTACTAGTTTTTTTCCCCTTTCAGGTTGGTTGTTTACTTGTTTTGGTCTAGATCCATTATCATCAACAGTGGGTAAACATGGGTTCCGTCACCAATCACTGTCAACTCCAAAATCAGATGCTTATGGGAAATGGACCCGGTTAAAGGCAATTAGATTGCAGCATTTGCGGGGTAAGCGCGATAACAAAAGGTGATTACTTCTGTTTTGGTTGGACTTGCTAGTTGGGCAGCCATGTTCTGGATTGCAAGTGGGGTCATAGTTTTTGATTTCGCTATCGATGCCAGGACATGCATTGCCTAGATTCTAGATTGGATATTCGCGGCATTTAAATAACTAAACAAGCTGGCATTGGATGTAACTGGTGAACTAATCTCTTGTCTGTTACCCACAATCTAGATTGATTTTTCAGTGACTTGCACTAATAGCTATGAACTTTGTCTGGGAAAGTAATGGGAGTACTGCATATATAAACCAAACCTTGGATAATCAGACTGAGTTGAGGTATAGGGCTTATTAACTCAGTTGACTTGGTCAGCGACTCACTGTTTTCCCCATTCTATATGGAGATCACTTAATCATCTGCATCTCAAATGGCTTGACTTGAATTGAATACTCAATTCAAATGTAGTTCAAGTTCTCATTATTGATGTCGTGCCAATTACTGTTTTGAGTAAAAATAAGTAAAAAGAAATATCGTTATTGGATTTGCAGCTCTTCCATTATTAAGAAAACCATTTAGTTGCTGACAGATTAAAGGGGTGTCTACACATGGAGGGAGCATGCATTCACGTGATGTTGTGTGTGTGTATATATATATATATATACAGAGAGAGAGAGAGATTCGAAGGTGTTTGGTTCTTCTGTTCTTCCAGGCTGTATTGCTGGTGGAATAAAGAATTGGAGATAGCACAGCTGTATAGAAAAGAAACAAAAGAAGTGGAATAACCCATACCTTACGAAAGCGAAAAAAAAAAGGCAGTTTGGGTGCAAAATTTATTGGCTAAGAAAAAAGTCTTTATCTCACGTTATGGAAACATTGCCCCTTTCGTTTTTTTGGGAAGGAGGGCAAGTATAATGTTTTTAGAAGTCCTCAAATGGTGAAGGGCAAGGGATTATCTATGGTAGATGCCCGAAATTTCTTCTCGGGCACGGCTCTTTGTACGATGTGATGTGTGATAAGACATTTAAATAAGGAAGTGATAGGATGCATTGCACATTCCGTTGCGCACACCTTTCAAGCTTGTCACATGTTCTCTACATCCATTAACCATGGTTAAGATTCATGCATCCCTAGGGTTAAGGTGGCGTTTGAATTAGATTTTATTAACCAAAAATCAATTGTGATAAAATTGATTGTGTAGAAATTAATTGTCAAATAATCACTTTTAAAAATAATAGTGTTCGGGGAATACAAAGTTGAGTCATGCCCTATAAATATCTAATCTTAGTTTTTAGAAAAAATTAACCTTGCGTATGATTCACTTACTCATGTGATTAAGTTTTTTTCAAAATTTTCCTTACAAATAAGTTTATATCATTTAATCCTACAGATGCGGGAATCTTAACCATGATTATTGGATATCAAAGAAGACATGTGGCGAGCTTGGGAGGTGTGTGTACCATCCAAAGGAATGTGCAATGCATCCTATCACTCCCCCTATTTCAATGCCTAACCCCTTGTCGTGCAAAGAGGGGTGCCCGAGAGGAAATTTCGGGCATTTGCCAAGAGATAATCTCCTGCCCCCATGAGGGTGGTTCTTGGACCAAGTCCAAGGGAGGGATGTTTAACTCGGTGAAATGGAAAACATGAGGTTCTCTCACTATAGTTACTAGCCCACTAACCCAAGCTACTAAGCTACTAGCAGTAGATAAAGACGTGAGATTCTCTACGGTTATAACCGGACTCTTTGGAGTTCGGTTACATCCCAAAGGTCAACATGTGTCCCTTTTAGTACCCCTCAACTGTGGTTAAGATTCACTAAAACTTAGTATTCAATCTAATCTTGGTTTTTAGAAAAAAAAAATATTAACTTTAAAGGTTAATGCTTGTAACTAGAGCTAAAAGAAGGGAAGGCTTTTATGTTGTAACTGAACTTGTAGAGGATTTTAAGTGGTAAGATAAATGATGCCTTAATACCAAAAAGAGAAAAAAATCTTCAATTTTAAGAGTTCGTCATTAAGGAAGAATTGTCGAAACTGCATTTGCATCTTTCTTTTCAAATTTCCGAGATAAGAGGCACATTTGAAGAATCCCGTTTGAGTCGATCTAGCAATCAGGTGAGCTTGCACAAACACTCATCCACTAACTCAGTAATATGGCATGTATTGGCTGAAGAAGTCTCATTAGGTGGCGTTTGGTAAACATTAATCTAAATAGGTAGAACTTATTTGAAAATTGAACTTATTTAGACTTTAGATTGTTGAAAGTTAATTGGATGACTCCATCTCTATGTCTCTTTATTACTTTTTATTTTTGAGGTAAAACCTCTATTTCAAAAAGATCTAGACATCCAAATAACATTCAACTTAACATTCTAAAGTCCAACTAAGCTCAATTTTTAAATATGCTTTATCTATTTAGATTAGTGTTACCAAATGCTACCTTAGTTTAACTAAATCGCTTCTAACAAATAAGTGACTTTTTTCTAACTCTCAAGATCCCGACAAGCGCAGTAGTAACACATGCTTGGAAGGTGAATGCTAACGCGCTTAATGTTATGAACCCCCTGTCAGTACCCCATTTTTACACCCACTTTTAACCGTGGTTAACCAATTTAATCATGGTTAGCTCTCCCTAATCCTAGGACAACCCTTAGGTCAAGCCCAAGCCGTAGAACCTAAAACCTACGGGCTCAAGGCCTATTAGCAATCCCTAAGCCTAAACCCTAGGTCTAACCCTAGGTAAGCCCTAGACTAAACCCTAGCCTAAGGTATGAGCCCCACAGGCTCAAAGCCCATTTCAAGCCCAAAACCATCAAAATAATAGCACCTAGGCCTTTGGGGGGGGGGTCCAAAGCAAGGGCCCACCAACCCCTAGGGGTCCACTTGGGTGGGGCCCACACCCCTCAAATTTGAAATCAAGCGGGAAACCCCGGAAATGGAAAAATCTTATCCTCATTCGGCCCAAGTGTGCGAGAGCCTGACCCTTTTTGGTAATTCAGCATAGTGTTAGTAATAAGATTACCGACACTCTCAAAATGCACTGTTTTGAGAGTAGCGGTAATCCAACTACCGCTACTCTGTAATTCCTGCAGATCGTGTATCAGGCACCTCCTTGCTCCACCTCGGTTCCCTCAAAGCTATCCCCTACGCCTTGTTTAATACCCTAAACACCCCTAAACCCTTCCTCAGCTCCTATAAGATCCCCCACCTCCTCTATGGTTGAGGCACTCCAAAATCTCCCATAGTTAAACCCTGTAAATTTTCAGCCAAGGCAATTATCTTGCTTCCCAGCCTAGGTCATTCCCTTAGGCAGACCCTTGCTCATCCTAGAAGTCTTGCCAGGCTACCCTCGGGTTTCGCCACCGTGCACCACTGCTGCTCCGCCACCTTGAAGGCTAAATCGAGAGGGTAGGGGTTTGTTCCTACCCATTTTCTTTTATCCTCAAGTTTTGTAGACCCCTCGCCATCTTCCAGGGTTCGTTTAAATCTGCTTTGGTTTGTTTATTGCTTGTTTTGCATCATCTCAGCCCAAGGACAAGATCCCCCTACCTCTTTATGGGTATGGGGGACACCCTAGAGGGTACAACTCGGGTTCAATGACCCCCCGTTGTGTACAAGACCTCCCCTAGCTCTCTAGGGGACCCTCAATCCATGAGGGATCCCCTGGAATGACTGTAGTGCAAACCCCATAGGGGGAAATATTTTTTTCTAGGATTTCTGTAATGACGGTAATCCAATTACCACCATTACTGAACCTTACTGTTGCAGAGCCTTTAACCGTGGTTAGTTTGACCCTTGGTCTAATCCAGGGGTATGGTTAGGACCTCCTGCTTGTCTTCTATCTCCCCTAAAAATTTCAGGCCCTAACTCATCGTTTAACTATGGTTAAAACCTCTTGGTTTAAAAACTGTCAAAGATGGCAGTAATCCAATTACCGCTATTTATGATTTTATGCAAATAGTGTGTTTGGGCCTACTCCAGGCCCATTTCAGACCACCTTAGATCATTCCAGGGCCCACTATGAGGCCCAGGACATTGTCGAATGTCCCCTGACCAAACCTAAGGGTCCTCGACCTTGGGTTAACCCCTTAACTCGAGTTAAAACCATAGCAAAGTCCTCTATAAAATTGCTGTGAATGGCGGTAGATCATCTACCGCCATTCCAAAACCTCTCTATTTTGGAATGGCGGTGGACCATCCACCGACATCCCCTGTATCCTTTGTTTTGGGCTTTGCATAGGCTCAACACTGGTGGGAGGCCAGTCTAAGCCTTGCTACGTGTACTGGGGCCCATTTCAGACCTGACCAGCTTACTTAACTAGGGTTAGCTTAACCCTAGTTATATTGTAACCATGGTTAACTTGCTTGACCCCTTTTGAAAAATCCTAAAAAATACCAAAAACATTACAAAATCAAAAAGACCAAATTTGACATTGCTTGCTTCCTTAACCATGGTTAGGCCTCCCTAACCATAGTTAACACCTTCTTAACCGCGGTTAGACTCAACCTTGCACTTGATCAACTCGGTCAACAAAACCCTAGCTATGGGCTAGAACTTTGACTATCCAATGTACACACACACCCCTAGCCTTGGCACGGGTTCATGTGCCAGAACTACGCTCGGTCTGATCTCATCCCTATATGAGTACGTAGGCAATCCAACTCGGATTCGACCCTAGCCTAGTTTACTTTGCTTATTTTTTCGAATTAGCATCTTCTTAAACACTTAGACATTTAATTAATAATGAGATTAAATTGGCTTAAATTTAGGGAGTAGGTAACCATTTATAAAATGGGAGTCTTGGGGTGCCTAACACCTTCCCTAGGACTCAATCGAACCACTTACCCTAATCTTTGATAGACCATTTGCCTTTTCCAAATAGTTGCTTACCCAGGACCTATCCCTAAGAATGAATAGGTGGCGACTCTCAGTCAAACTTAAGTGGGCGACAAAACCCGTTCATCTATGCATACAAGCCGAATTAGGCGGGCTTCTCTCTGTGGTTATATTGGGCTTTTAACAGGCCGAACCAAGGTCTAAAAGGCCCGGCAAATGACAAATTTAAAGGCCAGGCCTAGCCAGCTGTTGAATGGTTCTGGGTTCATTCTCCCATCTAGTTTGGGACCTGCTTGTTCACAGTTGTTCTTTAGTAGTGAAACTAACCGTGAAAATGTTTTGCATGATTTTTGCTCTCAATAGTGGGTAACGTATTACGTATACTCGAATAGGCATTGTTCCCTACGCCTCACACAGTTAGGTGCCACCTGAAATATTTTTGGGCTCACAAAAATTAGATTGGAAGTAAGTTATTATGCATACTACGTGGTTTTTTTTTTTTGGTCAAGGTAACAATACCACGAGGCAAAGCTACAGGTAATAGAACAGGTAATAGAAGGGAAAACACACACCACTCGCACGCACACACACAGCCACATGCAACCACTAAGCCCATGAAGAATCAACCTAAAGGAACCTCAAAACGGGTACCAACCGTTTGAGGGCCATGGAACTTTATGAGCTATAGTGGGTGGTAGTAAATATCAGTTTTTTTTTTGGAACTCGGGAATCCCAACCCTTTGGGTTAGGACTAATCTCCGAGGATGCGACGTGAGCTTGCAACCCGCCACACCAGGTAAGTCCGGGTAAATCCGCGTGGGGCTGCCCCCAAAGGGTGAGTGAGTAATGAAACCTAGGATCTCCCCATTTTTTTTGTTGGGTTGTAAATAGTAAATGATGCAGCTCGAGCAGAAAGTATACAAACGCCTTAGACTGAAGCCCAATACATGACTATCTACCATTTAACTGTTGTTAAGAAATTCTAACTCTTAAGAGTTTTTTTTTTTTTTTTTTAAATTTAATTAGGTGATCGGGCAGCAAGAGGACCTTCGTCCTCTAATCACTAACTCTTTTTGAAAAGAATTAGTATGAGGCCTTATGGCATGCGAGCGGACTATAACATCGTGTACATTTTACAAGGGAACCGCATTTGACTATGCAGTCAAATGTGCAGGCCCCATTGGTCCGTGTTCCCTTTTAAACACGGATCAATTGTGGTTAAGATTTATTCACTCCTATGATTAAGCAATCTAACATTGGTTTTTAAAAATAAAAATATTAACCTTAATTTTCTTAAGCGTAATCCTAGTTAAAGGAGTGTTAGAAGGGACACGTGGACATGACATTGAATATACAGTAGCCCCTCTTATAATTAATATTTTATAAGTTAATAATCTCTAATAATTAATAAATTTGTAAGGAACCAACTTGGTTCTATAGTGTATAATTAATAATCTCTTATACTTGCTATTTAATAATTTTTTAAGAAAATTCTAGTATATTATTAATTATAAGAGATGTTTTTTTATACTATATTAATACATAGTCATACGTCTCTTATAAACACTTTATGATGGTTTAGATATCAGGAAGAGAAAGAGATAAAATTATTTTAAATATTCTGACTATGTATAATAAATTATCATATACATAATATAAACTATAAAGTTTTAGATATTTAAAAAAGAAAAAACTAAAAAAAATCATTGTATGGAAACTTCAAAATAATTAACAAAAGTTAAAGGGAGAATCCCACAAATAGCAGAGTTCAAAACTAATTTTGCCTCTTCCCAAAATAAATGAAAATTTTTTTTTCTTTTCTTTGAAAAATAAGTTAACTTTACCTAACTAAAATTACCATATACTAACCTTATACATTTGTATCTACATGAAGCTTATAAGGAAAACACAATACATACATTCAGAAGAAATTATGAAAAGAAAATTTTGATGAACCATTATAGTGATTCTTATATATAATATTATCTTATAATTAATATAATTTCTTTCTACCAAGGTTATTGATTACAAGAGAGTCTACTGTATAGTCAAATGCGTGGTGGGCTAATCACTGCCCTTCTCATTATTAATGATAACATGTGCACTCTATACTTAAATTACCTTTTCTCATATAATAGACCCAAACAGAAGTTTAAACTTAATAAGTGGGCCTACGAAATGCAACCCAAAAGCTGGATAAGGTCCACAAGATACCTATTGGTGCCAACAAACTTCAATAGGCGATTAACGTGGAAAGATATATCATGTTATGCATTATGCACGCCCTTCATGAGCACCCTTTGGGCCTTTCCACCTATTCATTGGTTTAGCATGGATATCCTTGATTCTTGAATGCTGAGAAGGCCCACCTTCCTCATCTGCGTCGAGCCAGACAATAAGCAAAGCAGCTTTCAGACAGACACGCTGTTCTTGATTCGAGAAGCGTTTATGTTAGAGAGTGAATCACAGCCTCACGAAGCGGAGGTCCTGAGTTCGATTCCCTGCTCTCGTTGGCCACCCTCCGGATTTATCCCGACTTTCCTGGTGCGTGTGGAGAGAGGGCTCTGCACGTGCCCGGGGGAACTAGTCGGGTGCTCTAAGAGGCCCAGATACCCTCGTCAAAAAAAAAAAAAAAAAAAGAATCACAGCCAATCACCGATTGAATTCAGGGAGAGTTCAATTGCTCCCACAGGTCAACACGTGTCCCCTTTAACCTTTATTAATCACGGTTAAGATTCTCTACCCTTGGTGTTTAATAATCTAACCTTAGTTTTCTGAAAAGCATATTAAAAAAATATCAACCTTAATTGTGCCTTTTATTATGATTTGGACTGTATATTAGGTGGATTTGCCTTGTATTATGGTTTGGACTATATATTAGGTGCAACTACGCAGGTCTAGCTGGAACCACCCTTTGTTACTGAAAGGAAAAAATCTCGTACATGCCACACGTCTATAGCTGTTTAGCTGGTAGAGGAATGATAGCAAAACTCCACCTGTGAATGAGTCTGAGGGGGCGGGTGTGCACCCTGAAATAAGCTCCGATGATAAAGTCAGTAAAAGGCACAAGCACAGTATAAGGCATAAGGCACAAGCACAGTATAAGGTACAAGCACATCAGTATAAGGCACAAGGCACATGAACATATGCACATAATAGTATAGAGATACTTATCGTGAGGTCACTGGGCATATGCACTTGAGGACGAGCTCTGGTGTTATGCTCTGGAGATTGTAGCTCAGGAGGCACAAAGAATATGGCTCAGACAACGTAGCTCGGACAAGGCACAGACAACGTAGCTCAGAAGGCACTGACAACGTAGCTCAGAAGGTACTGACAACGTAGCTCAGAAGGCACTGACAACGTAGCTCTAGCTCGGATAACATAGCTCTGACAACGCAGCTTAGACAAAGCATAGACAACGTAGCTCGGATAAGACACTGGCAACGTAGCTCAGAAGGCACAGACAACGTAGCTCAGAAGGCACTGACAACGTAGCTCTAGCTTGGATAACATAGCTCTGATAACGCAGCTTAGACAAAGCATAGACAACGTAGCTCAGATAAGACACTGGCAACGTAGCTCGGATAAGGCACTGGCAACGTAGCTCTGACAACATAGCTCTGACAACGTGCTCTGATAACGTGCTCTGATAAGGCACAGACAACGTAGCTTGGATAAGACACTGGCAACGTAGCTCGGATAAGGCACTGGCAACGTAGCTCTGATAACGTATACGTTGTGCATCCATTGTGCATCAGACAACGGGTACGTTGTACAACAGACAACGTGTACGATGTACAGCAAACAACGTGTGTTGTACAGCTCACGACGGGTTCGTTGTACATCAGACAACGGACAACGAGCTCGGCACTATGCACAACACAACGTGACAACGTATTCGTCACCATTCACAACACAACGTATTCGGCACTATTCACAGCAGGCAACGCGACAACGGATTCGGCACCATTCACAACGGACAATGCTACAACGAATTCGGCACTGTTCACAGCGTCAGGCACAAGTTCAAGTATGATTGCACTCACCAGATGATCAATTGAAAGGCCGTGCAAATGGCAGTGTGACCATTCATGGAGAGCATCAGGCGGACATGACCTGCACAACACTTTGGGGTAGGGGTGTGAATGACTCAAGCTTCTCAGATCTCCCTCTTCCTCTTCCTCTTCCTCTTCCTCTTCTTCTTCTTCTCTTTCTTTTCTCTCTTGCCTTTCGCACCATCCTCTTTGCCTTTCGCACCATCCATCTCCTCTCTCTGGTGATTCTTGCTTATTTATAGGCATTTGGAGTCATCATGACTTGTGCAGTCATGATAAGGTCACCTGTCAGACAACACTCAAGTGAGCCAGCACATAGCCCAAGTGGACTTATGTCGGCTAAATTGTTAGAATTTGTGAGCATGAGAAATCCCTATTTTACCCATTCTTTTTACTCCTTTTTACGAATTTTATCTGTTACATTTAGCCCATTCTCGGTGCCTTGAACTCCGTTCGAGGTGCCGAGAATACTCCATGGGTAAAATTCCCGAAAATGATACATGGTCCGCAGACACTGATTGTGTTCCGCTCTCCGCTCTCTTCCGTTGTAGATACTTCGTTCTCACTGATACGCTGTGCTTTCGCCAGCGAAGACGAGCTTGTATCAACCCCTAGTCAAGTCACTGGATTCTCTCACTCGTGCATAGTACCTCAGAGCATGTGTCAGAGAGCACGGGAATGTACATATATCACAACACCAAGAAAAATGAAGTCATTAGGTACTTCGAGCACGAGAATGTGCATGAACACGTGAAGATGCATGAGCATAGAGATTCACTTGATAAGCACAGAGATTCACTTGATAAACACACGGATGAGTTTGCAGTAAAAACCATCATAAATATAGACAAATGCTATCTCACGCGAATGACTCGTAATGAGGCATCATGACACCATGCTCAGATAGCATTGCATGAGGATAAGCCAATTGGTCGCTTAACGGACAATGCATCTGACTGAGTCACAGAGATCCCGTAGTGAGCATCATGCTTAGATATGTGTTGAACCGTGTGGTAAGACACCTTGCTCCGATGACATGTCATCAAGAAGCTACCAGTGTCTCATCACCGTATTCAGACATATCAGATAAGACATAATTTGACATTGCATTCACGATGTTTTTTACTTGATATGGCACTGGTCGCTTCTCTTGATCTTTCACTTGATAAGTCACTTGATAGGCTGATAATTCACTTGATAATTCACTAGAGCATGCATAAGTCACTTCGAAATTCACTTGATAGTGAAAATGCACTAGAGCATGCACTGGACAGTTCACTTGATAAAGCACTTAAGAATGCACTCAATAATTCACTTGAGAATGCACTCGATAATTACCTCTTGATTGTTGCCATGCAGTGAAAGCCTCATTCAGACGTAGAAGATGCTCGTCATTTATGATTGTCTAAGCCCCTTTGCCTCATTCTCAATTGTTCCCACAGAGGGTTTGATTTCCCACAGACGGCGCCATTTTGAAAGGAAAAAATCCCGTATATGCCACGCGTCTATAGCTGTTTAGCTGGTAGAGGAATGATAGCAAAACTCCACCTGTGAATGAGTCTGAGGGGGCGGGTGTGCACCCTGAAATAAGCTCCGATGATAAAGTCAGTAAAAGGCACAAGCACAGTATAAGGCACAAGCACAGTAGAAGGTACAAGCACATCAATATAAGGCACAAAGCACATGAACATATGCACATAATAGTATAGAGATACTTATCGTGAGGTCACTGGGCATATGCACTTGAGGACGAGCTCTGGTGTTATGCTCTGGAGATTGTAGCTCAGGAGGCACAAAGAATATGGCTCAGACAACGTAGCTCGGACAAGGCATAGGCAACGTAGCTCAGAAGGCACTGACAACGTAGCTCAGAAGGCACTGACAACGTAGCTCAGAAGGCACAGACAACGTAGCTCAGAAGGTACTGACAACATAGCTCAGAAGGCACTGACAACGTAGCTCTAGCTCGGATAACATAGCTCTGACAACGCAGCTTAGACAAAGCATAGACAACGTAGCTCGGATAAGACACTGGCAACGTAGCTCAGAAGGCACTGACAACGTAGCTCAGAAGGCACAGACAACGTAGCTTAGAAGGTACTGACAACGTAGCTCAGAAGGCACTGACAACGTAGCTCTAGCTCGGATAACATAGATCTGACAACGTAGCTTAGACAAAGCATAGACAACGTAGCTCGGATAAGACACTGGCAACGTAGCTCGGATAAGGCACTGGCAACGTAGCTCTGACAACGTAGCTCTGACAACGTGCTCTGATAACGTACTCTGATAAGGCACAGACAACGTAGCTCGGATAAGACACTAGCAACGTAGCTCGGATAAGGCACTGGCAACGTAGCTCTGATAACGTATACGTTGTGCATCCGTTGTGCATCAGACAACGGGTACGTTGTACAGCAGACAACGTGTACGTTGTACAGCAAACAACGTGTACGTTGTACAGCAGACAACGTGTACGTTGTACAGCTCACGACGGGTTCGTTGTACATCAGACAACGGACAACGAGCTCGGCACTATGCACAACACAACGTGACAACGGATTCGTCACCATTCACAGCACAACGTATTCGGCACTATTCACAGCAGGCAACGCGATAACGGATTCGACACCATTCACAGCGGACAACGCTACAACGAATTCGGCACTGTTCACAGCGTCAGGCACAAGTTCAAGTATGATTGCACTCACCAGATGATCAATTGAAATGCCGTGCAAGTGGCAGTGTGACCATTCATGGTGAGCATCAGGCGGACATGGCCTGCACAGCACTTTGGGGTAGGGGTGTGAATGACTCAAGCTTCTCAAATCTCCCTCTTCCTCTTCCTCTCTTTCTTTTTTCTCTTGCCTTTCGCACCATCCTCTTTGCCTTTCGCACCATCCATCTCCTCTCTCTGGTGATTCTTGCTTATTTATAGGCATTTGGAGTCATCATGACTTGTGCAGTCATGATAAGGTCACCTGTCAGACAACACTCAAGTGAGCCAGCACATAGCCCAAGTGGACTTATGTTGGCTAAATTGTTAGAATTTGTGAGCATGAGAAATCCCTATTTTACCCATTCTTTTTACTCTTTTTTACGAATTTTATCCGTTACAGTTACGATGGCCCCTTTGGGTTACTCAAATGGAAAATTTGTAATTTAACGTCTTTGCGTTGTGCATTATTATTATTCTTTAATCATGGAAAAACCGAAGGGCGATGAGAGATTTGTAATCGGAAGAATCTCACGTTGCTGTGGACGTAGGGATATTGATGTTTTTCTCTTTTAACATTTTGGTTTTGTACAACTTACCACCTAAAGAAGGCAGACGAGTTAAGATCCCAATCAATTATAATTAAAATCAAGAATAGTTAAGATTCTCTAACATTCAGAGTTCAACAATTTAATGTTAGTTTTCAGAGGAAAAAAATATCAAACGATCATGTTAGAGACATAAACAATCATGATAATTATAACCAATTCGAAATAACAAATCGAATATGAAAATAAATTTAGTCTCACTTTGGTTTAGATTATGACTTTGAATCATAAGCCCTCCATTAATCAGGTCATTTTGGAGTGATTGTGTGGATTTACCCTTATAACACTCTAACAAGTACCTTATGCCTCATCGTGTGTGTTTAGATTACGTCTCTAACAAAAAAAAAAAAAGTAATATGTATATGGATAATATTCGTATTTTTTTTTACTCTCTAATTCTTCGTATTTTTTTTTATTAAAATCATGTCATGTGCAAGGGTGAGAAAGGAAGGAGGTAGTGACTTGTGGCGAGTGAGAGATGGACGTGGAATTCCCACACAAAGATGCGTTTATCTTTCCCTTCCGCGACTCACCAGGGACCCCTCCACCTCTCGTTCTCTCCTTCGCTCTGACATGTGTAATCCTATTACCCTCCACAATCAGCTCATCTTTACACCTTTCACCCCTGTTTCTCATTCAAAACTACGGAAATGCCACAGCTGTCTAAAATGGCCTGAATTTCCCTCGCAAAACGAAAGAAAAATATGACATGCTGCAATATCACCATTGTTTAGGTAGACATTTGCATGCTGGAGAATGTGACTGAGCAACGAACTTCAATGCACGTTATAATACCCCTATCTTTAAATGGTAAACATTAATTAAATGAGAAGTCACCCTACTCTCAAGCCTTTTCTACTCTCATCTCTACTAGAAACAACCATTTAAAGCACACAGGAGAGGACAAAACATGTGATTGGTTGGTGGAGTCTAAGAGTAGGGCTAGCATTCATCTAATTAAATATAGAAGCATGGATATTAGTCCCCGAGAAATGTTAGCCTACACTCCCGCATATTTCCAAACTTTTACTGTTAGCATGAGAGCATGAGGTACTACTTTTCTCTATTACCTTTAAAACGAGTTCAAACTAAAACTTAATTTTTCAAATTTTTTTTTTTTTCACTTGTTGGATGTATTTGAAACGGTGCAGGTGCATCCCTCTATAAATGAGAACGCACAAAATCACCCAAGCATATTATCTATAGAAAGTAAAAGTATAAAACTAAGATGCTTGCTACCCATAGTCTCAGTAAAAAATAAACTAAGATGCTTGCTAGCCATAATCTCAGTCAAAAATAAAAAAGATTATAAAATCAAGAACAAAAAAGTTAGGACATGTGTTATTTTTTTCTTCTTAGAGTAAAGAATGCGAGAGAGTAGGCTAGCACGCTCTTAAAACTAAACCATTCATTTTTGGGTGAAAGGTAAACACAACACACTCAAACTTAGGCCAACACAGTCATACACAACAAAAGGCTGAGCCAACACATCTTACCAAAATGACCTAACTTTTGGTAAGAGGGAGAAGCCTTAAATAGTCTCCGATTAGGAATATCTAGCTGATGTGGGACTAAGTTGAAAACTCCAACCGTCCAAAGTTTCAGGGAGAGTATAAACTTTTTTGGTAAAAGGTAAACACAACACATAGGCCAACACACTTACACTTGGTCGGACCAGCAGAAAAATCTTTCCTTGTAACTCTAGATTTTTGGACAAAACATTGGAAGGTTTTTGTAGGAGTTTTTTTAATCTTAAAATTCTAAAATTTTCTAATTAAAATTTGAAAATAAACTCAACAAGAAAAGCAGGATGGTTGCTTCAATCCATGGCCTTCATTCGGCTATTTATTTCCTAGGCTCAGTCTATAAACCACTATTAGACGTGATAACAAGTATAGACTAAGGGTCTAAGAATTATAGTCCTGGATTTCAATGGGCATTAGTTTTTTTTTGTTAGGAAATGGGCATTAGTTGAACAATTTAAATATGAGTTTGAGCTTTGCTTCATGACTCATGAGTCGAGCTCTCTTTTCTAATGAGTTGATGATGGCAGTATTGCAATTTTGAGATAGGTAGCAATAATTTTGAAAAATACAAATTCTTTCTATAATTACAAGATTGACACTTATCATACTACTCTCAATTAAGTTTTTCCCCCAATATTTTGTTAGCCTGTAAATTTTTGATCTAATGTAACATCTTTGACTTTGATGATAACAAAATAATAGAATGACATTTGTGTTACTAATGTTCTATTAAATTTAAATGTAATTCAGCTTATGAAGAGCATTAACACATCATCCAAGATAAAAAGATGAAAATGGAATCCAAGCTAAAAGACGATTCATCTATCAAATCATAAAAAAACAAATTAGATCAAGTTGAACATATTGAAGATCATGCCCAAAGTCCAAGTCGGATCTTGAAGCTAAAGAAGAAATCTACTCAATATCAAAATTGAAGATGAAGACTTTGAAGAAGATTTTATAGTTTATTATTTAGTATTTAAGAGTACTTAAGATTTACGTAAGAAATCCTCAAAGTTTAATCGGTTGAATTATTCAATACTTAGATCGACCATAAGTGTCTTAAGACTCAATTGAATATCAATCTAAGAACCTAAAACATGATAAATATCTTACTAAAGATAAGGTATAAAACTATGAAAATTATGTCTATCATATTGGTTAAGTAAAGATGAGTTTTCTGAGAAAAATCAAATGATTCGTTGACGAGTGAGTTTGAGTAACTCATACTTGATGACAAATGAAATAGCAGAAACTACTGTTCTATTTTTACCATCTGACTCATTGACGACTGAGCAGTGCTCTGGTGTACTCATTGACGATTGCTTGCGGGAACCAACTCTAACGGATAGTTTTTAACGGTTCTTTTGTTTTGGTTGATGCCTTCAACGGCTATATTTTTATAAGAGCTATAAATAGGATTGATTTATGAATGAAATTAAGAACTTAATACTTTCAATAAATCAAATCATTCACTCAAAGCTTAGATTACCAAATCCATCGATTTCAACTTAGAAATCCAAAATCCTAGTTTTTGAGTTATTCAACTCCTATTTTTAAGGGATTCATAGAGGATCTTAATTGTAATTTACCAGTTCGTTCTATGAGCATTTCAAGATTTTAAACACTTATTCAAAGTGTGTTGAAATCAAGATGTCTGTGAGAGTCTTGTCCGTGAAATCGGGAGCTTTATAAGTTGTGATCTTCACCCGAATAGATATTATAATGGTTTAGGTTTCACTCAGAAGAAGTCTTTGCAATTGGGTATAAATCGTGGTATATTTTTTAGCGGGTATAACTTAAGGTGAGGACGTAGACGGGTTGTCAAATCTCATAATCAACATCGTGTGCCAACGTGTTTACATTCTCTTTAACTCTTCTCTTTACATTTTTTTTAAATATTGTTTGAGTAGAATTATTTAATTTATATTTCATTTAACTTGTTTAAGTTGAAATTTTGTTGAGAGAAGTAAGAAAAAATTTTAAATTACCATTGACCCTATTCCCCCCCCCCCTCTAAGGTCCAATCCTTGGACAACATATTTTCATTAATGACTTGTGATTTAAATAAAAAAAAGTCATTAACATAAAGCTTTAGGAGAAAAAGGATCCCAAGATGTAAAAGAGACCCAACAGGTACTCATTTGGAAAAGCAAATTGTCAATGATAGATTTGGGATCTTCTCTTGCTGGTAATGACAAGGAAATAGTTAGCACCAATCACAAGGTGTTACACATCCTTTTTTTTACGCGCTTACTAAGGCATGTTAATCGGTGCTAAATGTTATACATAAAAGCACTTCAAACTTAACTTGCTAATCATTTAGAGTAATTATTTATATTATTTTATGCTACTTGGTTGTTTATTCTTATTTCAGGTTCATACGAGGAAAAGAAGATAAAATGGAAGATTTACAAGCTTCAAAGACTCCAAAAATCTCAGAAAAAAGAAGAGTAAAAGAAAGAAGAAGAAAAGAGAGCGAAATCGCAGAAATCTACCCTGATAAATCGATTGGCCAAAATCGCACTTCTATCAATAGAGGGGTAGTTTGGTAATTTTTATTTATCCAAAATTTATGAAACTTTTTGGGTAGATTCTAGATGACCTAAAGGAGCTATGTTTAAAATTTCGGGTCAATCCGATTAAAATTGAGCTTTCTAGAATTATTTGAAGTTTAGTGGCAAAACTGTAAATAGGGTGAAATAATATTCCGTGAATAGTGTTTCGTGAATAGTGTTTTAGTACTTTTAAACACTTTCCAACTCTATTATTGTCTTCCTAAATGATGGTTTAATCCTCATTCAACCCTAAGAGAGTTTAGAGAGAGAAAAAAAAGAGTTGTACCTCAATTAGAACTTCTTATTCTAGAAGAACTCTATCTTTCTATCTTTCTCTATAAAAAGGAGAATTCTTAGCCATTATCAAGAAAGAGAGAGAGAAATTTGTAGAGATTTTGGATCTGAAGAAGAGAAGTTCTGGAGATCAAGGAAGTAATGAAGAGAAGTGCTGCAACTTTGTCCATGAAGATGTTGCATTCCTCCCTCGCGATGAACTAATTTCCACTCTAGGGTTTCGATGAAACCCTAGCCAAGTAACTGTGTCTTTTATTTTGTTTTTATTTTAATTCTCTGTATTGTAAAACATTGATTGCATAATGAGAGGGTTGTTTTCAAACAATCGGATTTATTTGAATTATATTTAATTTCAATGGAATTCTCAACCTGTCTTAGGTATTATGAAATTGGAATTAAAATCACTTGTGTTAATTTTCGTTAGAATTTAAATATAGGTTTTATGCAATGGTTTTAAAATATCGAGAGATTAAATCTGAAGATATTTTATGCTAAGGGAAGACGAGTGATTACACAACCGTAGATTAGTGTGTATCATTCGTGCTAACCGAAGATACGATATTCTAAGGATATAATCCCTTGAACTTTTCTTGAGCAGTTGAGAGGGGACGTGCTGTCACTCTAACTGGAATGTTTACAATTTAAGAGGTTATAATAAATTTAAAATAGGGATTAGTTATTAGGTTAGTGGTGGATTTGAAAACCCTAGATTTTCTCTCCAAAATGATTTAAAAACCCAATTGTTTTTAGTTTAATTTAGTTTTATTTAAATCAGTTTAATTCATTGTTTTAGTTTAATCAAATCAAAATTCAATTGTCTCAATTATTAGTTTAAAATGAATCTGAATAAAAAGCAACGAAACCAGCGCAGTCCTCAGAGGAACGATACCCTTACTAGTACTATTCTACGGAATTATTACTAAGAAGGAATAATTTAAGTTTGACTGACCGAGCAAGTGAGCTCTATTATCCAACACAACACTCCTCCAAAATTTAAGGATCCCGGTGCTCCTACTATTTCGTGTATCATTGGAGATCACTCCATTGACCGGGCACTCCTTGATTTAGGAGCTAGTGTTAATATTTTACCTTTCTCGGTGTATGAGAAACTTGGCTTAGGAGAGCTTCGCCCCACATCCGTTGTATTACAATTAGCGGATAGATCCATAAAAAAACCTCGTGGGATAGTTGAAGATGTTTTGATTAAAGTTGATAAATTTTTCTTTCCTGTCGACTTTCTTGTCCTTGACATGGAACCTGTGTGCAATTCAAAAAACCAAATTCCAATCATCCTTGGTCGTCCCTTCCTGGCTACTGCCAATGCATGTATAAACTGTAGGACTGGGGTGATGAAAGTGTCATTTGGTAACATGAAAGTTCGGTTGAATGTCTTCACTACTCCCGAACAACAATCGAAATGGGAAGATTGCTTCCTAGTTGATAAACTTGATAAGATATTTGAGGATGTCCCTCCTTATGTTTTAATTGATAATCCTTTAGAGGCATCATTCACTCATCTTAAACTCCCGGATCCCATCATAGAAAAATCCATAGGGTATGGTTATTCTTATAGTCCTGGCTTTCAATGGGCATTAGTTTTTTTTTGTTAGGAAATGGGCATTAGTTGAACAATTTAAATATGAGTTTGAGCTTTGCTTCATGACTCATGAGTCGAGCTCTCTTTTCTAATGAGTTGATGATGGCAGTATTGCAATTTTGAGATAGGTAGCAATAATTTTGAAAAATACAAATTCTTTTTATAATTACAAGATTGACACTTATCATACTACTCTCAATTAAGTTTTTTCCCCAATATTTTGTTAGCCTGTAACTTTTTGATCTAATGTAACATCTTTGATTTTGATGATAACAAAATAATAGAATGACATTTGTGTTACTAATGTTCTATTAAATTTAAATGTAATTCAGCTTATGAAGAACATTAACACATCATCCAAGATAAAAAGATGAAAATGGAATCCAAGCTAAAAGACGATTCATCTATCAAATCATAAAAAAACAAATTGGATCAAGTTGAACATATTGAAGATCATGCCCAAAGTCCAAGTCGGATCTTGAAGCTAAAGAAGAAATCTACTCAATATCAAAATTGAAGATGAAGACTTTCAAGAAGATTTTATAGTTTATTATTTAGTATTTAAGAGTACTTAAGATTTACGTAAGAAATCCTCAAAGTTTAATCGGTTGAATTATTCAATACTTAGATTGACCATAAGTGTCTTAAGACTCAATTGAATACCAATCTAAGAACCTAAAACATGATAAATTCTTACTAAAATAGGTAAAATATGGAAAATTATGTCTATCATATAGGTTAAGTAAAGATGAGTTTTCTGAGAAAAATCAAATGATTCGTCGACGAGTGAGTTTGAGTAACTCATACTTGATGACAAATGAAATAGCAGAAACTACTGTTCTATTTTTACCATCTGACTCATTGACGACTGAGCAGTGTTCTGGTGCACTCATCGACGATTGCTTGCGGGAACCAACTCTAACGGATAGTTTTTAACGGTTCTTTTGTTTTGGTTGATGCCTTCAACGACTATATTTTTATAAGAGCTATAAATAGGATTGATTTATGAATGAAATTAAGAACTTAATACTTTCAATAAATCAAATCATTCACTCAAAGCTTATATTACCAAATCCATCGAATTCAACTTAGAAATCCAAAATCCTAGTTTTTGAATTATTCAACTTGTATTTTTAAGGGATTCATAGAGGATCTTAATTGTAATTTACCAATTCGTTCTATGAGCATTTCAAGATTTTAAACACTTATTCAAAGTGTGTTGAAATCAAGATGTCTGTGAGAGTCTTGTCCGTGAAACCGAGAGCTTTATAAGGTGTGATCTTCACCCGAATAGATATTATAATGGTTTAGGTTTCACTCAGAAGAAGTCTTTGCAATTGGGTATAAATCGTGGTATATTTTTTAGCGGGTATAACTTAAGGTGGGGACGTAGACGGGTTGTCAAATCTCATAATCAACATCGTGTGCCAACGTGTTTACATTCTCTGTAACTCTTCTCTTTACATTTTTTTTTTATATTGTTTGAGTGGACTTAGATTCTGCACAGTCACACTTATAAAAGAAAAAGTATTGAATGAAAGCCTTGGGGTTGGTAGTTTAAATTAAAAGGAAATTCAATGATAAATGAGAAGACAGAAAAACTGTTGAAAAGTAAGGTTGATGTCACACATTCGATTGTTAGTCACATTACACATCAAAGAAATTCTGACAAATATTTTATGAGCTAATTTTTCAAACTGGGTAAGAATAGTGTGAAATTGAGAATGTGGAGAATTGAAAATTCAACATTTTGAATAATTTTTGGATTATCTTGTATGTATTGTGATTTTAAAATTTTTTAGAATATGTTCAATCAATGTTTTGAATCTTGCATGTTTTACTTGAGTCTATTGTACAATTACAGGGTAGTACAGATGTTTGTAGGTGTCATCACATGTGCATACAACTAATGCCTTAATTGACTTTATGGGAATATGTAACACCTTTCGATTTGGGGGACTAACAATCTCCTCACCAGTACCAACTGCTGAAGATCGCAAGTCTCCATGCTATTGTGGCCTTTGAGTGTTTTTTTCTTTTTGGCTAGAGTTATCATGTACCTACGTTAGTAAATCTTGAATAGATTAGATTGTCCAGGATTAGCATTAGACTGGGGAGTTCTTGCAACTAATATCCGAGGGGATTCGATCCTCTAATCTCCCACATCTGGAGGCCACACCCAAGCTGTTAAAAGGTCAAGATATCTTCTTCAACCCTTTGCAACTGTTAAATCCGTATAAGGCAAGAAATCCAGGCCTTTTGACGTTTTAACACTCAAGGAGGAAGGTCACAGTTGAGCTCCAACGCCCAAATTCTTGAACACCTCGTTTGCGGTTGGGGTTCATTGGAAAGCCATGCATCATGAGTTCCCTTTATTTACCTTAAGGGGGTAAAATGTGTAATTATTTAATGGAAACCCAACAGATGCAGAACTCCGTTTCATATTTAAACTGATTAAAAAAAACTTAATAAAGAATCAGGCACATGTGGGCATTTTGGTAGTTTTAGGAAAAGATAGGGGTATTTCTACAGGTAATTTGATTCAAAAGGGCCAAACCCGAAATTGAATATGAGGTCTCCATTCGTTTAACCTTGGGTACGTTCCAGGTCTTTCTAAAACTCATTCCGAGGTTTAACTTTAACCTCTCTTTCTTTCGTTTCTTCTGAGGTCTGAGTTCGTTCAACTGTATTTCCAAAGGCGTTGTCCATGGCGGTCGAAATCTCCGTCACTGCTAGCTCCAGAGCCTACCGATATCCATTCCTGGCTCCGAAATCCTGCTCCGTAATCACACCCTCTTCGCTATTCTTTCCCGACATTCTCCGCCACAAAAGGATTTTTCCCTTGAAGAGAAATTCTAGATTCACTGTCTGCTTCGTTTTGGAGGAGAAAAAACAGGAGATTAGTGGATTCGAAGAAGATAAAACCGAGGACTTCTCTGATGAGATGAGGAATGAGATCCCGTCCGTACGAGTTGCAGAGAAATTAGCGAGGAAGAGATCCGAACGGTTTACTTATCTCGTCGCTGCAGTCATGTCTACTTTCGGAATCACTTCGATGGCTGTTATGGCCGTTTATTACAGATTTTCATGGCAAATGGAGGTTTTTTCTTCTCTCTATTGTCTTTCTCTTTCTGGGGTTCCATTCTTTTTTCCTTTCTAAAATCTGGGGTTCTTTTACTTTCCATTAACAGGGCGTAGATGTTCCTCTTTCGGAAATGTTCGGTACATTTGCTTTGTCCGTTGGTGCTGCTGTAAGTTATCCTTTTCTTCTGTCTCTGCGCTAATTCAAGAAAAAAACTTTTCTTTTTGGGGAATTCGGTATTTGATCGAATTGGGTGTTCTTGATTTTCAGGTGGGGATGGAGTTTTGGGCGAGATGGGCTCACAAAGCGCTCTGGCATGCTTCATTATGGCATATGCACGAGGTTTACTTTCGTTTTTTAATCAAAGTTTTAATTTTTTTTGTTGACACTGGTTCGATTTGGCTCTGTCGCCATTGATTTATTAAAAGAGATCTTGCGAATTTGATTACAGTCTCACCATCGACCCAGAGACGGTCCATTCGAGCTCAACGACGTCTTCGCTATTATCAACGCCGTTCCGGCCATCGCTCTTCTCGCCTTCGGTTTCTTCCACAAAGGCCTCCTTCCCGGACTCTGTTTCGGCGCTGTGAGTCTCTCTCTCTCTCTCTCTGAGTCGATTCAGTCGACAACGAGTCGAATCGGTCACTGTTTAAGCAGTTTTATTACGATTTCATCGGACTAATATACCCTTCATTAACACTTTAATGACGTTATCCTTGATTTGTGAAAGGGGAACGATGGTATCTAATTTGCTATCTTTAAACACGGGTTTTCCAATAAGAACTTGACACGTAGTTGACTTGATAACCATTGCAGGGTTTGGGAATTACAGTGTTTGGCATGGCCTACATGTTCGTCCACGACGGTCTTGTTCACCGGAGATTCCCCGTGGGGCCCATAGCTAACGTCCCTTATTTGCGAAAAGTTGCTGCGGCCCATCAAGTAACTATACACCGGCAGTACATATAATCTTTATTCTATCAATTATTTGTGAAATCTGAACCGTAAATCTAACGTTGATCTCTCTTCGTTTTTGATGTGTGGTTTTAGCTCCATCACTCGGAGAAATTCGATGGTGTACCATATGGGTTGTTCTTGGGACCCAAGGTGGGCCCTATTTTTCTTCTTGCTTTTAGTAATTTTTTATTTATTTATGATGGTAACGAGAGATTGAGTTATGTTATGGTGTTGCAGGAACTAGAAGAAGTGGGAGGTATTGAAGAGTTGGAGAAAGAGATCAACCGTAGAATTAAGCTATCTAAAGGTTCATGATCAAACAACTGATGGGGTCCACTTATTTTGACTACAGTACTGTGTTTCTACTGAAAAGAGAAAAATAGGAAACGGATCTAGTATGATGGAAATAGAATGATCTGTGTACCATATTACTGTATCAGAGTCACCATGAGAAAATGAGAAAACAGTGTGTATGGGATTTTTGCTGATTCCCAAATTTGTCTCAAAATGCCTTTTGTGTTTTAGCATTTATAATAATTTATAATTATAAAGTTTGAAGATTGATTTTTCTTTTGTATATTTTTCATTTTTACAAAAAAATAAGAAATCATTTATATAAGTTTAGTAAATTGGATCAATGACCTCACTCTAAAGTCACCTAAAACCCTAAGCAACTATGGAGGTGTGCTTGTAAATTGTTAAAACTTAGTATTTTATAAGAGAAAAATAAAAGGGTAATACTAGCCCTACTTTTTTTTTTCTTCTTTTTTTTTAGGTCACTCTTTTTAAGGATTAATACAAAACACATGTTTTTCTCTTAGTCTTTGTTTGTTTTCTTGTAAAAAGTTTTATGACATAAATTATTTATGAAAGACATGCTTTTACGGTAAAAGATGAATGTTTCTCATTTTTTTAGTTGTTTGATTTCATTTTAGAAAATAAGGTGATTTTTGAAAAAATAAAAAACAAAATTTAAAATATATTTAAATACACAAGGATTTTATAGAAAATTGACAGAAATCTTAAAATGTAGGTCATTTTCGGTAAAAGTGGTTCTTTTTCGTAAAACATTTTATTTATAAAAGATTTCGCATGCAGACAAATACGCATCAATGACATTTTCTATGGATTCAGTTTATTTTCCTTTATTTTACATCGAAACAAATGGAGTATTCCTTAAAAAAAAAGTAGAGTTAGCAGTACTAAGATAAAATAGCAAGTTGTTCTCTATTTTTTAAAAAGTAAATTGTGCTAAAGTGCGGTCTTCACCCTTAGATTGCAAGTGTAGTTCTATCAGGAAAGCTCTATTAAAATTAAAATAAAATGGTGTCCATAGGATGCATGACTTCAAATGTCCTTCTGATTTTAATTCACTATTTTGATTATCTCTACATTCAAAACTTCCAAATTGAAACTACTTAAGTTGGGTTTTATGGAAATAAAATTTGAAAATTTTCTCCTAAAGCTAAGGGGTTTAACATTCTCTGATAAATTGATTAATACAAGTCCAAACGATGCACTTATTTGACTCATTATAAATAATTTATCTTTCAATACTAGAAAATAAAAGTTGTGAAAATATAATGGTGAATACATGGATGCATATTAATTTTATTTCCAATCACTAAGTGGATGTTGTTAGTAAGTGGAGTGTTAGTCTCATACGGGTATTTTAAAATATTTTTATACTTTCAGTCGAGGTGCAACACCTATCTTTGATATCCTTCAAAAAGGTTAAAATAAATAAAAATAACAATACTTGTCACAATCACAATGAGAATTTGAAATTTTGGATACATGGCTAACATTTCTCTTGTTGGTAAATGTAACTGTTCCAAATCTGGCAAATTGTATCTAAGGTTGTAATTACTTTTTTTTATTAACATATCTAAGTATATGGGACCGCCTAACCCCAGCTTACCTTCCACCAAAATATATATATATATATTGTTCCAAACTTCCTGTGATTGTGACTGAGTGACAATATTGTGAAAATATGTGAAAGGAGATACATTAGAAATGAATTCCCACGCGGTTGTTGCAAGAACTAACTTTTAAGTGTTAGGTAATTTAGCATTAAGCTCTCATTATTCCACAAGGAATATTGTCAATTTGATTAGTCGGAAAAGAAAGGGTGAGACCATGAATAAATGGCGATTGGACCAATCTAAATACTATGTCCCTATTGTCGTTGAGGGATCCGACTGTTATGCACTTTTTAGGGTTTGGTCAAGATCAATGAGATACACAAGGAAGAAAAAAAATTGAACATATTTGACTACGGAATTATCTAAATTTTAAATATAATATAATAATGCTAACCAGTCTATCAACCTATAAGTTGTAACAAAGGATCATGCCCCCCTTTTTTTGGTATCGAAATATGGTTAGGACCAACTCTAGTCAGTAATTAACTATTCATTGGTTAGAGGTTAGCAGCTTGGGCCAGGCGATCAAGCATTTTAACTGCCACTCCACAACTCGTGAAAGTGGATTTTAGAACCACCTATATGAGAGATATGCACGCTGCAAGTGGTGGAGCCAAAGGACATGAACTTTATGAATTTTTTTCATATATTATTTAATGGGGATAGTCATGAGACAAAGGCACATTTGTCTTGAACTTTTGAAAAGAAAGATTTTATTCTGTTATTGAATTATTTAACAGATATAACCATAACATAAGACAGGTTATCTATCCGGAGGAGAAACAATAACGGTAGGATATATAGAACCCACACCCCCTAGACTTATAATATTTCATCCAGGCTTAATCATTCTTTTAGACTAATAAGAAATTACTAATATTTTCAATCAACTTGCTTAGCCCTTCAATAAAATCTTGGTTTGGGTGAGATTTAATCTCAATCAATTGAGATTGAACACTCCTCAAGTTCAATCACACCCACAACCAGGGGCGGAGCCAGGAAATTTTCGTTGGGGGGGCCGAAATACATGTATAAATTTTTTTATGAATTTGAGGGTATGGAGCTTGGGGGTTCGGGGGTGTAGCCCCCGAGAAATTTATTTTTTGGTAATTTCCTTTTTTTTGAGAAAATTTTGTCCCAATTATGCCCTAGAGGCCGCCACATGTGCTTATTGATACCACTTAACTGTGATTAAGATTCACCCACCTATCATTGATTTTTAAAAATGATACCAAATTTTTTTTTTTCTAAGGTTAAGTAGGTGAACCATGGTGAACTAACTTCTAAGGTTAAAAAATTTTCAATCTTTTTAAAAAAAAAACTAAAGATAAGTTGGTGAACTATAATAATTTTAACCATAGTTAATGGGTGTCAATAGGGACATGTGGCAACCTCAAGGCCATCACCAGACTCCATTGGGGGGCACTACATATAGGACAAAAGATTGGGGGGGCCACTGTGTATATAAGACAAAAACATTAGGGGGAGGTGCCATTGAACTTGAGAAGATTTCAATCGCTGTGATGGCTCCGCCACTGACGGTGACGGAGGTGCGATTATGGCCCTTGACTGTACTGAATTGTTGAGCAGGAGGACTTACGTGGGATATTTGATATCTTGATTCTTTAGTGCAGGTCATAATCCTTTAATAAGTGCATAAACCACTTAAGCTAATCTCCACATGGTGCTTTCAACGAGGATTGGATGGTCGGCTGCCACGTGGGGACTCCTCCACATCAATGGTGTCATGTCTGACCAAAGCTTAACGACTATGGTCTTCCATTGGCTATCTTTAGACTTTATCTCACGACAAAAACCAAAAATGGTGTACCAGAAATGGAAGACGTGTAAGCAAAGAGAGATGGTAAGGGGTCCACGCGTCGATCCAAAGACCAGGGTCTTGCCACCGAATGTTCCACCACCGTCCCAAAACATCCGCCACTGTAGTTGGCTGAGCCAGGAACAAAGCATGTCTCGACATGTCTGTTTTTGGCATAAAAATGTGATTAGATGGGTTTTGTTATGGGTGTTGCACTAATTAGATGGTGACACTTGTAACAATTTAATCGGAATTTAATAAATAAATAAATAAAATAATAATAATAATAGATATGCTCAACCCCAAGCGTCCACTTCAATAAAAAGAGCGAAGTTGCTAGAGAAGCCCTCAGAATACAAGACATCACTCGGACTAAAAGGTTACCAAATATACAATACGTTTAAGAATTTTGCTTTTTATTGTTTTTGGCATATCTATGGCTACTCGTATTCTCAAGTCTTAAACCTTTTAATTCAATTATTAATTAAAGTATCAATTTAGAGTTGTTGTCACATTAAAAAAAAAACGTACAAGTACACAAAATCATAGATTTAAAGGGTCATGATTTGGCTCAACATATTTTACGTTTTTTTTTTTAATGTGACAACAACTCTAAATTGATACTTTAATTAATAATTGAATTAAAAGGTATAAGATAGTGTACACAAAACCTATGATTTTGTGTCTTTAGTCATAGACCGCCAAGATTTGAAAGTATATTTGAGAGTACTCATAGGTTGACTCATTTTTTCTTACCACAAAGAATTTTGTTGATCATATTCTTATTTTCGTAGATGGGATGGAGAATATATATTTTTGAATTATGAGAACACGGTGGCATTAGTTTAGGTTTAGACTTATCGCACGCGTACATACACACACAAACACACACATATATATACTAGTAAACACCCCGTGTAATGCACAAGACCAAAAGTAATCATAATTTTATTTAGTAAAAACGAAAACATCATGGGAATGCTATCCCCAAATTTTTTTTTATTTTCCACTTTCTCTGTGAGACTACCACATGCCTAAATCATCTCATTTTTTTAGTTTTAATCGGCTGCAAAAATATCCAAGGAAAGTGATGACACTTGTTAGTCGCGTCGAGAAAGTGAGGAAGAGAGAAATCTACCGACATAATGAGAAAATAAGTTGAAATTAAAAAGTCCTAAAAATTGTATTAATATGAGTAGGGTGAACTAAAAAATTAGACTAACCTTGACAACAAACCCATGACTAATAATATAGTGGATTGAGATTGTATGACAACCCAAAAACAATAAAAATATATGCCTTTAAGCTTGAATTTAGGGGCCTACATAGAATCCCAAAGCTCGTCCATATAAATGTCAATTGCAAACCCACAAATCTCTCAAATTACTTTTCCTTTCATCTCCCAAACCACGCTACAAATTTCTTATGTCCCTCCCCCTAAACTTTGTTCTCATCTGACAAAGAAATGCTCGAATTAGGACTGTATAATAGTTGAAAATTGTTGTAAAGTACCATATACCTAACTAATTCGTGTGAACATGCTGAAATTAAGACTATTATATGACATGTAGCACATGAGGATTCCAATCTAAGTAATAGATCCAACACCTCAATTGATGCGCTCAGATTACATAGACTGTAAACCCGAACCAATTCTTACGTCATTTATAAGTAAAATTCATTCTTACATTTGAAAAAAAAAAGAGACTAAATTGCACAATTATGAATTCCAAACCATAGGAGTGGAAACTATCTTATTTTGCTTATTAAATCATGAATGAATTAAAAGAAAAAAAAATTAAATTTTATTTCTGATGTATATGCTTGATGGTACACCATCAACACATGGGATATAATCTCTTCCTCTTTATCAAGAAAACAGAGATGGTTGAATTTTGGTGTATATACTGAACACCATCCACACATGAGATATAAATTGTTTCTTATTAATCAAAAAAGTAAAGAGATGGCTTTCTAGACCCCATTCAAAGAGTCTTTATAGGAGCAGTGTTATGGGGAATCAGATAACAGCAAGGGGGCTTGGATGTAGGCATGCCGCCGATGGCTAACGCCTTCAGTTGAAAATGAAGGGCTCGCATATCGTGGCAAGATGCACCGTCACTTACGCCGGGGGGCTGGTATTGCATCGATTCGGCCATGGGTGGGGACACAGGCATGCTGTTGGTGGCTAACGCATCCAAACAGAATATATGAGCTAGCTTGTTATGAATCCTAAGTTGCGGGAAGGTTCAGCTGTCCCGCAACCTGCTGCACATTCACTTCCCTTATCACAACTATCAATGTCACTGCTAGTAGTTGACTAGAGAAATGTTACTTCTGAAACTATGATAACATCCAAGTTTGATTCGATTATGTCTTCAGGAACAATGCTGAAAGTCTCATGCAATGTGAATACATCGTCAACCTTACTAGCAAATTTAGTAAAGAATCTAGTGAGCTGATCTGTTAGACATTTTGAGCCTCTATCTGAGGTTAGCCACGTTCCTCCTAAACAAATGGATGAGCCCTTCTCCACCGATTGATATCAGTTGCCATCATCAACGAAAGGCATAGGGGCCAACAATTTCATCAATCATACGATACACGTATACCCCCAAACATCTCCATCTCTCTCATGGGTGAGTTTGGTAGAGAGGTGAATTTATAGGAATGAAATGGTTCATCTCTAAAACTACTCCTCTCCCCCCCCCCCCAATAAATGCATTAACAGTTACAAAATCAGTAATGATGATAGAAATCAAAGAAATTGAATAAATAGAATTAAATAGGAATTATTACAGGGAATATATTAATGGGGGATTGATTGAAAAAAATGAAAGTTAAATGAGAAAAACATCTATTTTCTCATGTTAGGAAGATGAGTGGTCCATGCAGCCCATCTATTAACTTAATTAATAATATATTTAATAAGAAAGTTCTTAAAAAAAGAGAATTAAGTGATAAAAAAATAAATAAAGTAAGTGAGGTCTACAAAGCAACAATTTATGGGATGAGAGAGATTAAGTGCCACGTGGCAATAACTTGAAGCTCAAATGGAAGCTTGTGAGGGATGCCATGTGGAACCAACCATCATATAGTATTAGAATATAATATACTAGTAAAATTGCACGTGTGATGCAAGTAAACATTTTCAATAATTTAACATTTTAAATTTTTCTATAATACCAAAAAAAGTATATTTATTAATAATTGTTTCGAAACTGAAAATTTTATTCCAAAAAATATTTAAACATTAAATAAAAAGTTACTATTTTATTTGCAAATATGATGCACATCCTAACCCCAAAGGGGTGGACCAGTGATTCTTGGGCCTTTCCACAAGGGGTTCCATTTCTCACTCCCCCTTTGGGGCTTGCTCCGCACGGGTTTATTTGAACTTACTTGGTGTGGCGGGCTGCGGGCTCACGTTGCACCCTGGGGGATTAGTCCTGACCCAAATGATTGGGAACACCTCGAGTTCCAAAAGAAAAAAAAATGATGCACATCCATGACAAGCAAATATATTGTAAGTGCTTCATCCTAACATAAAATTTTGAAGTATTCTAACAATATAAAGAATATCAAGGTCATTGCAATTATTTAAAATGAAATTTAACACTAAAAAATGAAATAAGAGCATTAAATTAAGCAACTAATACTAAGCAACACAAAAGATTAAGATATTATGTTAATCAAAACACAAGTAAATTAAATAAACTCTATAAATTATCCAAAGTTAAATTATTGCTTGTATTAGTGAGTTTCACTAATTGGAAAAAAAGGTTAGTGAGACTATATTGTGTATTGTTAAGATATTATTTTAATATAAATAGTTTTATTTAAATTAAATTTATTAAAAAATAAATTTATAAAAATACTATCATATTACTATGATAATAAAAATTAATATTTAATCAGCATTGAAGCTCATTGGCTTCACCTATCTAGTGTTTGGACCAACACATGGCAAACTTATGTTGTTTTCATTAAAGGAAGAAACTGAAACACAAACTAAATATTCGATAGCAACCACACTGTTTCAGTGAATCATAAGAGAAAAGTAGACTGCATTTGGATGAGGCATACCTAGAGAGTCACTGGTGTGTTTATTGATTAGAAAATTGGTCAAATTCACAATATGATTGTAGAACCCTAAAATTTATTAATTTTACGCAAAGGTCCTTACACTCTGATAAAATTATATAAAAAGCCTAAAATCATTAAAAAGCCCTATACATTTAAATTGGGCCTAATGACAAGGCATGAGCCTTTTACGGCTCGGGTCTGGGCACGAAGTAGAAAGCCTATAAACTCAAAACTCAAGTCCAAATCTAAATGGGTCATACACTCGATAAGTGGGTCGATCCGTCAATACAAAAAACCTGATTGTGGACTCAATACCCAAGAAGATGGGTGGGGCCCATGAAAGCCTCCTAAGTCCCTTAAACTACTAAATAGAGTGGGACTCTTGAAATCCTTATCTCTAAATGGATAAGCCTTATCAAGATCTCTTAAATCTTTTAAACTACTAAATAGAGTGGGACTCTTGAAATCCTTATCTCTAAATGGATAAGTCTTATCAAGATCTCTTAAACTACTAAATAGAGTGGGACTCTTGAAATCCTTATCTCTAAATGGATAAGTCTTATCAAGATCTCTTAAATCCCTTAAACTACTAAATAGAGTGGGACTCTTGAAATCCTTATCTCTAAATGGATAAGTCTTATCAAGATCTCTTAAATCCCTTAAACTACTAAATAGAGTGGGACTCTTGAAATCCTTATCTCTAAATGGATAAGTCTTATCAAGATCTCTTAAATCCCTTAAACTACTAAATAAAGTGGGACTCTTGAAATCCTTATCTCTAAATGGATAAGCCTTATTAAGATCTCTTAAATCCTTTAAACCACTAGATGGAGTAGGATTCTTGAGATCCTTATCTCTAAAAGTCTATAAATAAGAGCCAAAGCTAGAGATTTAGAGATTCAGAAATTCAGAGAGAGAAATTCAGAAGAAGCCAAAGAAGAGAACTCAGAAGCATTCTCTAGCCTTCAAAGAAAAGAAATCAAATCATTCCGGAGAAGACAAAGCTGCAAAGAAGCCAGTTCTCCTCCAAAATAACTTTCTAGCCGATTAAGCGCGAAGCCCGGAAGAAAGGAAAAGCTACATCAACACCTTCAAAGAAGATCGAGATCACGCCTCGGCCCTCATCTTCTACTTTGGAAATTTCTGATTGTTAATCAGAGGATTTCTTGAGAGTTGTACCAAACTGAAAATAAATAAAATATTTTGTTCATCATTATTTCGTCCACGAAATTTTGTGTCGACAAATTTTTGGCACGCCCGGTGGGAGCCTCTCTATCTCTCATCTTTCAGTCAGCAAACAATTAAGCAGCATCAATGGCCCCCAAGAGACCTGTTGTTGCAGCCACCGCCATCCATGGAAAGAGAAACACAACCTCTTCTGCACCTGAATCTACACCAGCTACTAGCGATGATCGGCGAGCAACACGTCATATGACGCAGTCTGGTACCTCTCACTTGGTTGGGGCCCTCTCTCAACATTGCAAGCAACGCGTCTCCAAACCGATGCAAATGGCTAAGACTGCGCGGGCCAGGATGCCTGAGGGTATGTCCTCCAGTCATCCTTCCGATGCACAGTCTAGCGCAGGTTCAACATCCTCCGTGACCTCTCCTTCTCAAGGTCGAGCCTCCAAAGAAGTGCAGAATCAAAATCATTCGAATTCTGAGACACATACCTCCATCAGGTCTGTCATGATGATGGAAGCAGCGACGATTGAAGAGCAGATCGCACAAATGTCTAACGCAATTGCAAATTTAACAAAGGCAGTTGAGGATAAAGATGCCCAGATTGTAGACTTGGTAAGCCGTTTGGAGCAGAATAACCAAGCAGATGAATCCAATCAAGGACCGACTAATCCCCCTGGGTTCAATCTCCGAGGCCCTCGTGAAGCGGAAGAACAAAACAAAGGGTTCACTCGCCAAGGAAATCGTGATGCTGAGGAACAAAACCAGAATGCATCCGGCTCGCGAGATCTCATTCGGGACAGTCACCAAGCATCAATTGCTTCACTCTCCATCCAACAGCTACAAGCAATGATTACTGATACCATTTGTGCTCAATACGGGAGTGTGTCACAATCTTCCTTGGTCTATGCCAAGCCATACTCTCAACGCATTGAGCAAATGCGCTTCTCGGCAGGATACCAACCGCCAAAGTTTCAACAGTTCGATGGAAAAGACAATCCAAAGCAACACGTTGCCCATTTTATCGAGACTTGCAATAATGCCGGCACGTACGGAGACTTCATGGTGAAACAGTTCGTTCGCTCCCTCAAAGGGAATGCGTTCGATTGGTATACCGATCTAGAGTCTGGTTCCATTGACAGTTGGGATCAACTGGAGCGCGAGTTTCTCAACCGCTTCTACAGCACCAGAAGGACAGTGAGTATGGTGGAGCTTGCCGCTGTACGACAAGTGAAAGATGAACCTGTTATTGACTACATCGACAAGTGGAGGAATCTTGCTCTTAACTGCAAGGATCGTCTTTCTGAACCATCTGCTATTGAGATGTGCATCCAAGGGATGCACTGGGGGCTTCTTTACATCCTCAAAGGGATTAAGTCTCGTTCTTTTGAAGAATTAGCTACACGGGCTCATGACATGGAGCTCAGTATAGCCGCACATGGAGATCCACGACCGATCGATTCTTTCAAGTCGGAGAAGAAGCAGTGGAACACATCCAAACCCTCCAAAACTAAGGAGGCTATGATCACCACTACTACCACCAAGCCGGTCAAGATCTCGAGCCAAAAGAAGCAGGAACCGCCAAAGGCAGGCACATCTCAAGAAAGAGGGCAAGGCAGGATGACGCTCAAAGAGCTCGAGGCAAAAGAATATCATTTTCCAGACTCTGAGGTATCTGGTATGCTCGATCAACTGCTAAGTCTAAAGTTGATTGAATTGCCAACCTCTAAACGTCCAGAGGAAGCGGGTCGTGTTGAAGACCCAAAATACTGCCGATACCACCAACTGATTAGCCATCCGGTTGGAAAATGTTTCGTCCTCAAAGAGAAGATTATGGACCTAGCTCGACAAGGAAAGATTGAACTTGACTCCGTCAATGATGTGGCAGCCTCGAATATGACGAGTGTTGCCTTCGGGTCTTTCAACCCCAGTTTGATTCCACCTTCATCATCTGTAACAATGTTGTCTCCTCAAGCAATAAAAGCACCATGGCGGCCACAAAATTTGAAGCAAGTCACAGCCGGAACTCTTGGCTTTGGCATCCCCCATTCAATATCAGTGATAGCATCCAGTCAAGGGCAGATTCCATTGTCTCAGCTACATCAACAACAATGTCTCCCTACAAAAATTGAACGAGAGTCAACAGAAGAATCTTCTCTCATCGATAATGACGGTTGGACATTGGTTACACGACGGCGACGACGTGTGCAACATCCACCTCCTCCTTTTCATCCAAGAGCAAAACGGACCAAAAGAAAGACTCGTCCAAGCATCAAGTCAAAGAAGAAGAAGAAGGTAGTGAAGAAAAAAGCATTCAAAGTGCCTCCTGCTGATCTTGAAGAGATTTTTCAGCAGTTTCCTCCTTTGGCAATCACATTTGGCGACTTCATACCAATGTGGTTTCTCCAAAAACAGGAACGAGAGCCGGCCTACTCTGTCGCATGTTACCAAGTCGAATCAGACACATCGGAAAAAGAAGTGAACGATATACCTGCCAACCAATCATCCCCTTCAATTAATGAAGAGGAGCATCCCAAAGGAGAAGATGATGCATCCGACATTGAAGAGACATCAATACACTTGAGTCTTTTTGAGGCCCTACAACTACCGGAAAAGACTCGGCTCAGCCTCGCTCAAACCTTGACTAATCCCGAAAAGTACAAGGAAAAAGACTGGGTTCAAAGGAAGTCGGAGACATGTGCCTCTTGCATGGCCACCATCACCTTCGATGATGAAGACCTACAACTTGGTTCTCATCCTCATAACAGGCCGTTATATGTCACAGGATCCATTAAAGAACACAAAGTTCAACGCATTCTTCTTGACTGCGGGTCTGCTGTCAATATCATGCCCATCCGCACGATGAGAAAAGTTGGCATCTCTCCAGATCAATTGAGTCGAAGTAGGCTGGTGATCCAAGGCTTTAACCAAGGGGGGCAGAGAGCCATCGGAATGGTCCGCTTAAAGCTCACAATCAAAGACTTGGAATCCGAAGTACTTTTTCATGTAATTGATTGCAAGACATCATACCACTTACTGCTTGGACGTCCTTGGTTACACGAGACAGGTGTGGTTCCATCTACATGGCATCAATGCTTCAAGTATTACAAGGATGGTATGCAGAGAAAGATTGTTGCTGAGAGTCGACCTTTTGAGAAGACTGAAACACACTTTGCTGATGCTAAGTTCTACACGGAGACTGAAGTCCTCTCAGAAGCACTTCCAACTTCGGTACCATCTTCTAGCAGACTCGACATCAACAAAGGAAAAGAAGCTGAAATTTTTTCATCCCCCAAGTCCCAAAAGGATGAGAAAGCTCAAAAAGTATCAAAAGGAGAGGAAACAAACAAGTCAACGAAGAACTCTACCAATATCTCTAATCCAATCTCAGTGCTTCAATACATTCCGCAATCACGTCGAAAGCCGGGACAACTTCCTTTTGTGGCAATGACTAAAGAGACCAACTCTACTTTTTCAAAAGTCAACCTAAACACTTTGCAAGATGAGTTAGTTCTTCCAGTAGCACCGCTCGTCAAATCCATAATTATAAGGCCACCAATTGTAGGATTTGTCGCATCTACAATGAAGTTTGAAGAAGAGGAAGACATCTCAACCCAAGAAAGTTCAAAGGTTTGGTATGGAGCTAAGACAGAAAAGCTCTTCGAAGCAGCTGGATATGGAAAAGGTGAGCCCATACGCTTAGGCAAGCTTCAACCTCTTGACCAAATCCATGGCCTCACAAAGGCGCAGGCCCAACTAGTTCGAAAAGGAGAAAAGTTCGTTATCAATCGTCAAGGAGTTGGTTCTACACCTCAAACACCAATCAAAATCTCAGTAAAGGAGAAAGTCTCTACTCAACACATTACAGTGCAAGTAGCCAACGATTGTGAAAACAAAGTCCCCTCAGCTTATGCATCTGTCTTTGATCGACTTACCCCACCAATACAAAGTACTTCGGTCTTTGAGCGTTTAGGAGCAGCACAAAGTGATACAACCTTAAACTCTCAAGTTCTCCAATGGCGTGAGTCTGCACTCACCCGCTTCGGAGCACAAGGAAAAGAAGACGAACCTGCTCCTCTGAACAAGTCCAAAAGACGATGTAGACATGGGAAGAGGCATGTCAGTCGCAAAAATGTTGGTGACCCACAAAGTGTAATTCCATCGCAAATGAAACGACAAGCAATTTTGGAAGTCTCAACAACAGATGCTTTGACGGTAAAACGACGCATTATCATCTCCACTAACCAAGGAAAACAATCTCAAACAAATCAAATTGAGATGAGCGAGATCGAAGATGTTGCTACTGTCAATCACATTACCATCCAAGAGCCTGTCGAAGAAGAGTCATCATCTTCAAACGATGAACTAGAAAGTGCTCCTCCAGTCTTCGAAGAAGGGGGGCAAGCTACCGTCGACGAGCTCAAACAATTAAACCTTGGTACAGAAGAAGAACTGCGCCCTATCTTTGTCAGTGCACTCTTAAGTCCTGAGGAAGAAGCTGATTACTTCAAGCTACTGCGAGAATACAAAGACGTTTTTGCATGGAGTTACAAGGACATGCCCGGCCTTGATCCCAAAGTAGCAATCCATCACCTAGCTATCAAACATGGCGTTCGCCCCATCAAGCAAGCGCAGCGTCGCTATCGGCCTGAACTGGTTCCACAGATCGAAGCTGAAGTCAACAAGCTGATCGAAGCTGATTTCATCCGAGAAGTGAAGTATCCAAGTTGGATTGCAAATATTGTCCCAGTCAAGAAGAAGAATGGACAAATCCGAGTATGCGTAGATTTTCGCGACCTGAATAATGCATGTCCAAAAGATGACTTTCCATTGCCAATTACGGAGCTCATGGTCGATGCTACAACAGGACACGAAGTCTTATCCTTTATGGATGGTTCATCTGGTTATAACCAAATTCGTATGGATCCAAAGGATGAAGAACTCACAGCCTTTCGTACACCAAAGGGAATTTACTACTATAAAGTGATGCCGTTTGGACTAAAAAATGCTGGTGCCACTTATCAACGTGCTATGCAAAAGATTTTTGATGATGTCTTGCACACAAAGGTTGAATGCTACGTCGATGACTTAGTGGTAAAATCAAAAAGGAGAGCGGATCATCTTCAAGACCTTCGTGACATTTTCATCAGACTTCGAAGGTACCAATTAAAGATGAACCCTTTAAAGTGTGCATTTGGAGTCACTTCAGGCAAATTCCTCGGGTTTGTTGTCCGACATCGCGGTATTGAGATTGACCAAGCTAAAATCGATGCTATCCACAATATGCCAGAACCTAAGAATATCCACGAGCTTAAAGGCCTCCAAGGTCGTCTCGCCTACATCCGGAGGTTCATCTCAAACCTAGCAGGGCGGTGTCACCCCTTTAACAAGTTGATGAAGAAAGATGCATTGTTCAAATGAGATGATGCTTGTAAGAAAGCTTTCGAAAGCATCAAAGAGTATCTCCTCAAAGCACCGGTTTTAGCAGCGCCTATCCCCAATAAACCACTGATTCTTTACATCAGTGCTCAAGAGCAGTCATTGGGGGCATTATTGGCACAAGAAAATCATGATCGCAAAGAAAATGCGCTCTACTACCTGAGCCGAACTCTGGTGGGGGCAGAATTGAACTATTCACCCATTGAGAAGATATGTCTTGCTCTTATCTTCGCTACAAAGAAGTTGAGGCACTATATGCTGTCACACACAGTCCGACTTATCTCTCACGCCGATCCACTCAAATACATAATGACGAGACCAGTTCTATCGGGAAGGCTCGCCAAATGGGCACTTCTCCTGTCAGAATTTGAGATCGTTTACATCCCTCAGAAGGCAGTAAAAGGACAAGCGGTAGCTGACTTCCTCGCAGATCATCCAATCCCAGCTGATTGGGAATTATCTCAAGACTTGCCCGATGAAGAGATCTTCTACACTGATGTAATACCATCATGGAAGATGTTTTTTGATGGTGCTGCAAGAAAGAATGCAGCAGGAGCAGGAGTCGTCTTTGTAACTCCACAAGATGAAGTCCTTCCATTCGCCTTCACATTGGCAGAGTTATGTTCAAACAATGTGGCTGAATATCAATCCCTCATAATTGGATTGGAACTAGCCCGAGACATGCAGTTGTACCAGCTCAATGTGTATGGAGACTCAAAGCTTGTCATTAACCAGCTCTTGACAGAGTACGACATCCTCAAGCCCAATCTAATCCCCTACTATCTCTATGCTGCTGAGCTCATAAGTCAGTTCGAAGATATCACTATGTTGCATGTTTCAAGAAACGAGAATAAACAAGCTGATGCTTTGGCCAACCTTGCAGCAACTTTAGCTGTACTTGAAGAAGAAGTGACGACGGTTCCTGTCTGTCGGAGATGGGTCATCCCTCACTTGATCCACCATGACATCGCTCAACAAGCAACAAATTTCATCGAAGTATTCGAGATTGAGGTTGAAGACTGGAGACAACCTCTCGTTGAATATCTTCAATATGGAAAATTGCCGAATGATCTCAAGCACAAGACTGAAATTCGTCGTCGTGCGCCCCGATTCCTATACTTCAACAATGAGCTGTATCGTCGCTCTTTCAATGACATCTTGATGAGATGTCTTGGAAATGATGAAGCTAAAGAGGCCCTTGAAGAAACTCATTTAGGTATCTGTGGAGCTCATCAGTCAGGACCAAAGTTGCATGATCGCCTAAAGAGAATGGGATACTATTGGCCAACCATAGTGAAAGACTCGCTCGAGTTTGCCAAAAGATGTCATGCATGTCAAATCCATGGAGACTTCATTCGCCAACCACCCGAGCCGCTTCACCCAACAGTAGCATCTTGGCCCTTTGACAATTGGGGACTTGATGTTGTCGGGCCACTCCCAAAGTCTTCTAAACAACACCTCTACATTCTTGCTGCGACAGACTATTTCTCCAAATGGGCAGAAGCAATCCCTCTCAAAGAAGTCAAGAAAGAGACGGTTGTAGACTTCATCAAAAATAATATTGTCTTCCGCTATGGGGTCCCCCGTTATATAGTAACGGATAACGGGAAACCATTCAAGAATGCTCTGATGGATCAATTTTGTGCGAAGTTCGAAATCAAGCAAAGATGCTCTACAATGTACAATGCGCCAGCAAACGGACTCGCAGAAGCTTTCAATAAAACTCTTTGCAAGCTCCTTGAGAAGGTTGTTTCCAAGTCGAAAAAGGATTGGCATGAACGGATTGGTGAAGCACTTTGGGCATACCGAACTTCATACCGCACTCCTACACAAGCCACACCTTACTCGCTTGTCTATGGAGTCGAAGCAATACTTCCATTGGAACGCCAAATTCCATCACTACGGATTGCGATCCAAGAAGGCCTCACAGGTGATGACAATACAAAGCTACGTCTTGCTGAACTCGAAGCTTTGGACGAAAAGAGGTTAGAAGCGCAGCAACGCCTCGAGTGCTATCAAGCTCGCTTGTCTCGAGCTTTCAACAAGAAAGTTCGACCTCGCTCCTTCCAAATAGGTGACTTAGTACTTGCAGTTCGAAGGCCTATTATTCTTTCACATCGGTCTGGAGAGAAATTTGATCCAAAGTGGGATGGACCGCATGTGGTGAGAGAAGTCTACACCAACGGCGCTTACCTTCTTTCAACACCCGATGGAGTTCGTCTTGGTCCTATCAACGGCAAGTTCCTCAAGCAATACTATCCATGATAGAACAATGCTCCTCGATATGAGCCTAAAGTGTCCACAACGCTCCTCGATATGAGCCTAAAGTGTCCACAATGCTCCTCGATACGAGCCTAAAGTGTCCACAACGCTCCTTGATACGAGTTTAAAGTGTCCACAACGCTCCTTGACGTATGAGCTTAAAATGCATGTCACTCTTGGCTTATACAACCAAAATTGTAAAAGGTTCAAAAAAAAAAAATAAAAAATAAAAAATAAAAATCGAACTACGTTAAAGCTTGATCCCATTACGGGTACGTAGGCAGCCTGTAAAGTTACCTCAGGTTCAGCTACCATAAAAAAAAAAAAAAACCCATTAGCAGCAAACTGTTGTCTCCAACAAACGGGAACCGTACAGTGGCATCGCCGACTTAGTCCAGGCCGTTTCGGGCCTTTCGGCACTCGAATGTCTAAAACCCAAACCTGCACAAAAAAAAAACATGGGTGCATTAATGCCGTTCTCTTCCTATTTGTAAGGGGAGGTAACCTGTCTCCTTATCCCATTAGGAATAGGATTCGTGTCTAACCCAAATCAAGATAAACTCCAAATAAATTAAATCCAAATCAAACACTAAATCAAGGGTTACACTAATGTCACTCATAGGTTCCATCATTATATCCTTGAGGGGGCAATTTGTAGAACCCTAAAATTTATTAATTTTACGCAAAGGTCCTTACACTCTGATAAAATTATATAAAAAGCCTAAAATCATTAAAAAGCCCTATACATTTAAATTGGGCCTAATGACAAGGCATGAGCCTTTTACGGCTCGGGTCTGGGCACGAAGTAGAAAGCCTATAAACTCAAAACTCAAGTCCAAATCTAAATGGGTCATACACTCGATAAGTGGGTCGATCCGTCAATACAAAAAACCTGATTGTGGACTCAATACCCAAGAAGATGGGTGGAGCCCATGAAAGCCTCCTAAGTCCCTTAAACTACTAAATAGAGTGAGACTCTTGAAATCCTTATCTCTAAATGGATAAGCCTTATCAAGATCTCTTAAATCTTTTAAACTACTAAATAGAGTGGGACTCTTGAAATCCTTATCTCTAAATGGATAAGTCTTATCAAGATCTCTTAAACTACTAAATAGAGTGGGACTCTTGAAATCCTTATCTCTAAATGGATAAGTCTTATCAAGATCTCTTAAATCCCTTAAACTACTAAATAGAGTGGGACTCTTGAAATCCTTATCTCTAAATGGATAAGTCTTATCAAGATCTCTTAAATCCCTTAAACTACTAAATAAAGTGGGACTCTTGAAATCCTTATCTCTAAATGGATAAGCCTTATTAAGATCTCTTAAATCCTTTAAACCACTAGATGGAGTAGGATTCTTGAGATCCTTATCTCTAAAAGTCTATAAATAAGAGCCAAAGCTAGAGATTTAGAGATTCAGAAATTCAGAGAGAGAAATTCAGAAGAAGCCAAAGAAGAGAACTCAGAAGCATTCTCTAGCCTTCAAAGAAAAGAAATCAAATCATTCCGGAGAAGACAAAGCTGCAAAGAAGCCAGTTCTCCTCCAAAATAACTTTCTAGCCGATTAAGCGCGAAGCCCGGAAGAAAGGAAAAGCTACATCAACACCTTCAAAGAAGATCGAGATCACGCCTCGGCCCTCATCTTCTACTTTGGAAATTTCTGATTGTTAATCAGAGGATTTCTTGAGAGTTGTACCAAACTGAAAATAAATAAAATATTTTGTTCATCATTATTTCGTCCACGAAATTTTGTGTCGACAATGATAACGCATAATTGAAGACTGTTGCATGAAGAAGGAATCCAACGGCCATTGGAGCCATGTACAGAAGGAGTCTGGAAAACATTAAACACAATTGTATTGGTTATACTGAAATTTTGGTACTACCAACTTAAAGTAATAGCCAAAAAAAAAACAATTGAACACTGATCATAGGGCTCCGTACCAAAAAAATAATCATAGGGCTTAGGGATGTTGGGTTACCTGTTAGGTGTCAATGTCACTACAAAGGAGTAACAATACCAGGACGAGTCGAACGATTATTCGTTACAATCGCAATAATTTCCAAAGTTAAAGACTCAAAAGCAGATCGCCCTTGTGAATAATATGCCAAAATATCAATCACATCCATCTTTGCACCTCCATGCTCTAACGATTATACGTTACAGTGATATGCCAAAATATCAACCGGTTCTACCTAGGACAAAAAAATAAATCAGTAATATTTTGTTTTTGGTACGCACCTCAGAACCCTGATCACTCCATTTTGAATACATATCACTGTTTCACTATTTTACTCTATTTAGAATTGAGAAGCCCCAATTTCTTTAAAAGAATTATTATTTTTGGATATTTTAATACAATTAGACCGCAATCCGGAATAGCTAGATGAATAGCATAGTAGGCGCTTCAATCCAAGGGGTTCGATGTGGGCCTCTATCTTATACAGCATAACGTGATTAATGCGATTAATGCTTCTTAAACTAGGGTTAATAGAATGGTTTTTTAAGAAAGATTGGTAAAATTATTTTTCAATTTCTCTAAAATACATTAATTTCTATTTTATTTTCACTTATAGCATCCTCATCTTCCGATAGGCTAATTCTATAAAGAGTAGTGATTATGGGGTCCGTTTCATATCATACCCCATATCCTCGTGTCCCTTTTAACACCCCTTTAACCATAATTAAACTTAACTAAATTAAAATTAAGGTTTTTTTTGAAAAACCATGGTTGGATTGCTTTACCCTAGGCGTGAGTGAATCTTAACCACAATAGATGAGTATTTAAAATTGGGTCGTGGACCAATGAGGTCTGACTATTCTGGTACAAAATGGATACCTCATGTAGGTTAATTATTTTCCTTCTATAAATTATTTGCTTCTTTAATGCTAGCTACACTTTTTAAATGCTCGTGAGAGGGGTGGGGGAGAGTGATAGGGGAACCCTAGAGGCGAGTGAATTTTAACCACGGTTGAAGAATGTCAAAAGAGACACGTGTTAACCTTTGGGTGCAATTGATGAGAAAGGGGTAGTTTGAGGTGGGTGAATTTTAACCATAGTTAAGGATCAAAAGGTCTAGATGAGAAATGATCGTTTGAGAATTAAGTAAAACATTAAATCAAGATTTTGTCTTAAGGATAGTTTGAGAATTTATAACTTTAAATAGATTTTAGATGAAAAAATGGTAGTTTGAGAATTTATCAAAAATCAGGCTACTGTTTAAATTGTAGATGTGAAAGGGGTAATTTGAAAATTAAGTAAAACATTAAATGAAGAAAGATTGGTAAGGTTGGTAAGGTTTGTATATAAGGGTAGTTTGAGAATTGACAAAAATCAGGTTATGGGGTAGTTTTGGAATTTCCATTATTAGGGGGCTTCTCTCATTATAGTAAATAAACTAGTGGGTGGCACGTGCGATGCACGTGAGAGCGAGGGGAAGGAGTTAACCACAGTTAATTGGAGCTAAAAGGGACACGTGTTAACCTGCGGGTGTGATTGAACTCTCCCCAAGTTCAATCGTGATTGACTGTGATTCTATTATTTAAATAGATGATGATGGTAGTTTAGGAATTAAAGTAAAACATTAAATTAAAGTTTTGTTTTATATAAGGGTAGTTTAGGAATTTTGAAAAATTCAGGCTACACCCGACTCTCCCACTATAATAGTAAAGATAAATTATTTGCTTCTTTAATACTAGCTACACTTTTTTTTAAATTCACTTTCTTTATGGGAATTGCGTGTGTTATTGTATTCTATTAAAAGAAAGGCACATGTTTTCAGGTAACACATTCTATGATAGTTTTTTTTTTAAAAAGTAAGTCTTTAAAGAAAGTGATGCTAGCATTATCGTAAAACTAATATTGACATTGTTAAATAATTAAATCACCTTGATTGAACATTTGCCCGAGCACAGACCTTGTCATCTTGAGCAGTGAGTATCGGGATCCTCACTTAAGTTATTGCCTATTCTCATGTCCCTTTTAATCTCATTTAATTCTGATTAAGTTTAATTAAATTAAAATTAAGATTTTTATTTTTTTTGTTTTTCAAAAACCCTAGGGTGAGTGAATGTTACCCATAGGGAATGGGATTTGGTGGTCTGGTCCTCACTAGACCAAAACCATCTAGCCCTCATCCCAAAAAGTCAACATGTGTCTCTTGTAAAACTTTTTAACTATGGTTAAGATTCACTAATCCTTAGAGTTCAACCATGCAACCTTGGTCTAAAAAAAATATATATTAAATAAATTTAACCATTAGAGTTAAAATTTCTTAACCAATGTTAAAAAGACAATTAAATAGGGTATGTGAGTAAGGCCATATGGTTTTGGTCTGGCGACTGGCATGGGCTAGACCAAATCCGTTCTCTACCCATAGTTGGTGAGTGTTAAAAAATAGGGCGTGGACTAATGAGGACCGGCTATTTCGTCACATAATGGCAACCACGGATAAGCTAAGCATTTTCCATAGATCTTAGATGAGAACAATTGAGTGCTGATGAGTCTAGTCGGTCGATGCATAGGTCTATATAAGAAGTTTTAACCCCTGCAGTAGTTAAATTTTTCTTCTTCTAAAAATAAATCAAGGTTAGATGCTTTAACTTGAAGGGCGTGTGAATCTCAACCATCATAAAAAGAAGTTAAAAAAGGACACATGACGAGAAAAGAGGACGAAATACCTCATTCTGTCCACTAGCAAGGAGGTGATTATTTTCCAATAAATAAAATTGGAACAAAATGCAACAAGAAAAAGAAAGGGATAAGTAAGGGTGTAAACGAGCCCTCAATTGCTAACTTGAGCTCGACTCGTCTATACATAATCGAACTCGAACTAACTTGCACTATTATTTTAAACTCGTTTACCATAATTTTAATAAAAATAATTCAAATCAAAATCCTAAGAGTTAAACATACTCTTTGGATTACCCTATCGCCAGGAAAAAAAAGAAAAGAAAAACACTTAAGAACTGAACATAGTTATTCACTTGAGTCTTATTGTAGGAACATATTTCAGAGAATCTATAAATTGAAAATATAAAATTACCTTTTAAGATTTACTTCAACAAAAAAATATATTTTAATCTAATTGTAGGAACAATATACATAGAATCTATATGTTGAAAAGATGAAGTTACTTTTAAATTTTACCTCAATAAAAAAATTATATTCAGTTTAACTTTTATGTGAAAACTATTATCATTCGCGTATTATAAACTGTAAAGTAAAATTAATCGAGCCGAGCCAAGTTGCTCGTTGCTTGTGTTTGGCTTGATTAACAAACGAGCTCAATCATTTAGCTCGGCTCAGTTTAATGAGATCAAATACCCAACACTAAGCTCAATTTGAGACAAATTGAGCCGGCTCACCAGCTGGCTCGGCTCATTCTAGGGGTAATGACGCACACTGGACGAGCAATATGCATGTGCACCAGCTGTGCAATGGTGTCTAAACTCTAAACACACGCACGTCCGTCCAGATTGAAGAATAGAGTACAGTCAACATCACATGCAAGTTGAGAGAGAGAGAGAGAGAGCCTTGTCGTCTGTCCAAACCAAAGCGAATGAGCTTTCTGTCCTCACCTGCTTAAACGAACTATACGCCAGCCATTCCAACTTTTCATAAGGTTCCCCACAAAAGCTTGGTTTCAATTACCCCATAAAGTTTGATGGTAGGAAATGCAGCCACGAAGACGGATAACCGTATTATGGTGGAATAGGAAACATCTTAGCATTCTCTTCATTCTCTCAAGTCTCGAGGATCAAAAATCACCCACCACTTTAATGGTGGGTCTCACCCCAATAAACACGAAACATGTGTGCAAAACAAAAGATAAGATGATCATACCTAAGACATTGCCTGGTCGAGCGGCTCCAGCCTTTTCCAACTTCGTTTACCTTATACAAACACATAGCCCATTGGGCTAAGCAAGTTGGGCTTAACAACTTTTGTTGGCCAGGAATTCGACGGAGAGCGAAAACAGAAGCCAATGGATAGCAGCCCAAGCCCAAACTAAGAAGTACCCCAGCTTCTGCCTATACACTATAATACACAAAGATGATGCTTCGACTCTATATATTTTAATTTATTAAAGAATAAGTAAATGATATTTATTTTATTTAATTGTACAGTCTAACTTATTTATATACTTTGTGCACTAACTCTTTTTTTTTTTTTTTTCTATTTGCACAATAAACAGCAATTTTACATATTTTCTCTATTTATTAAATATTTTCACTTCTTTTAATCTCATCATATTTATATTTTAATAGTACATGTAATATGGAAAACCTCATTTTTTAAATATATATTTTGTACAATATTGAAAATAATTCACTTTTTTTTTGTACAATTAATTTCCACTTGTATCTCCTACTTTATAATCCATATCCAAGTGTCTAAACATGAGATATCTCTGAAAAGATAATCTGTGGATGCTCAAATGCGAGCTAGGTTCAGAAAAGGATTAGCGGTTTGATAATCATAGTTTCAGAATGGAAGTGGCACCCCATATAGAAGGATTTGGGCGCTAAACATGGGGTTCGCCTATCCTTAGCAAACCAGGCAATGGAGACTCTGCATTGCTTTTTCACCCAATAAATACGTTCCAATGCCCAACTTTGAGATAATAAAACCTCGTACCGGGAAAATACCAGGGTTCAGACATTAGCAATGGAGTTCCAGGCGGTTTATGCACCTAACTCACTGCTCTGAAACTCCAGTCATGCCTTTCGGATGAGAAGCCCGTAGTACTCACTACTCACACATCTGCTTTGACATTAAAAGAGATAAGAAATCCCACATCAGTTAAGTAAGCTAGCAAATGCTAAAATAATCTTATTGTGATCTTATAGTATTGCCGATTGTCAGTAAATATATACTAATTAATCAAAACATAAGTACTTTCAGATCTTAATTAGTCTATTGTATACATCTTAATCAAGCTAAGCAAATTTCGAGCTGAGATCTAAATTATCTGGATCAAAGTAGAAGGGAAGACAATAGATATTGGGGTTCAATACTTCAATATATGATATCTTTCTACTACTCAATTCAGTGGGTCTCAATCACACAAGAAAGACGCCCATAATTATGAATTACATGTTTGATAACATGCAAATGACCTAGGCAAAGTTCATTATAATTTCGTGTCATTATATCACACAACAGCATTCCTCTGGAACATAGTTTCAATGGTCAATGCAAAAAAAATTGACGGATTGCCCTCAGGTGCATCTCATTCCTTTTTCTACGCAGAAATGAGAAACTAGTTACTTTATCAAGTCATGTTATGTTCTTAGTTCATGATTACTCAATCTGCTATAGCATCTCAATAGCAGTCTTAAATTCTTGGTGATGATGCATAAATTTAATTAATAAGGCTAGTGCAGGATTTGCGTAGCCGCTCCTAAATAGTTGGGACAGGGCTTTGATAGTTATCACGAATTAATGATCAATCATCTATGTTAAAAGTTAGTGAGTCATATCACAGCTATTTCCACTTTCAAGCCCAAGGCTTCTGAGACTTGGAATCACTAGGAAAATCAACTCTGGAATGTTAATTTGTACTACATTTTGTGTTTCAGATGCTGCACCTAGTTTAAACTACAAAAGTTCAGAAGCACTGGATCTATCTTCTTAGATTCTAATTCGAGGAAGGTGCATATGGCTTGCCGAGTCACAGAAACTAAGGAATTGTATCAGACAATTCAGACGTGAGCTGTTGATTCCAAGTTCAGTGCTATCAGGTGATGGCTACAGAATGAAACTAATGGAATATAATTTTCAATGAATGACATGTGTGTCAATTCTTCCAAACTTGTAAGGCTCAACATTGAGACTTAAATCTTATTAGGCTAATGCCTCAAACTTTGAGACTAACATGAAGCACATGCTTCATGCTTTGAGGGCTTGAAACTCGACTTTATGTTTGAGGCATGTGCCACATTCATTAATCAACAATGAGGTCCTAGGCCGACTTCACCATTAATTTTTTTAAGGCTTGTCTCTTATACATTAATCAAAAATAGGTTCTAGCCACAGAACTAAGACCTAAACATTACATTATAAGGTGTGTGCCTTATAATTTCTTTAAACAATAAAAAAAATATATTGATTTTTTCTTTTTTATTTTGATAATAGTTTAAATTAATTCTTAATTTATGATGCCTAACGTATTTAGGCTTTTTAAAACCTTGTTAAGTATATTTTGCTCTAATTTTTATAGTAGATTTCGCAATAATTTGTTGTCATTGCCTAACATATATAGTTGGTGACTACTTTACAATTGTTTGTTGGAATCCAAAATCCACTACATGATATGATTCAACATCATCCGTCTTTCAATATGTATATGAATAAAAAAGAAAATATAAATTTCAGTTTTTCTTGCTTTTTAAATTTTATTTTTATGGCCGATAATTTTTATAATATTACATATGCGTGTGTACACACACACATATGTATTATACCATTTAATAAAATTTTTAAAAAATGTTTTGACAATATTCTTATTTATTTGTTAAAATGAGGAAGCGTGAAGTAAGACTTACGTCTCACGCATCTTGAGGTCCTAACACCACGTCTCATGCCTTCACGTTTTAAAACAATGCTAATAAGTACCTTATTTTGTGCGGTTTATATAAGACTGCTTCCTTGTAAAGCACTTCTCTTTTGGAAAAAAATTTGCTTGTAAGTAATGTATTAGATATGTTGTTTGTTACTGTCACTCGAAAATTTGGTTGTGAATAGTGTATTATATAAGTTATTTGTTAGGTCAATCATTCTTCCAATAATTCGTGGCTTAGTGAAATTTTATTAGCTTTATCAGTGTAATCTCAGACTCTCTATCATGACGGTTTAACTTTATGAAACAAAATCCTCTACGGTGATAACCGGATTTGGCAAATCCAGTTATTACCCCTGAGGTCGCCATGTGTCCATTTTGGACACTTCTTAACTGTGGTTAATATTCACCCACCCCTAGGGTTCACCCACCCATCCTTGGGTGATAAAAAGAATTAATATTTTTTTTTAATATTAATTCAAATCCCTAGGGTTCACCACACCACATTCAAGGGAAATAAAGTGAGAGAAACACTCACATATTTTTTTAAAAAATCAGAAAGAACAGAAGACCTCACTGTGTATGTCACAGTGTTATACCAAGCAAATTCTCTACCAAAGCACAGGAATACAAATAAGCTAAGCTCTAGTGCAAGTCACAAACATCAGTTTAAGGATGACTCTAGAGTCCAACGGCTAACTTATTTAATGCATAAACATTGAAATGAAGAAAGACAGAGATTACCTACTTCCTCCTCATCTTGAACAAGTAAATGCTGTTAAAAATCCAAGCAAAAAACTTGCATTCCGAGAAAATCACATTAACCCAAAAATTTTTGGAACTCGGCCACCAATCTGCATTAGGTTCGATTCTTACCCACCAAAGAATGAGAAAAAACCAGGCTTCTTTGGCTCCTCCTCAACCATCACAGCTTTCATGCTATCCTGTTCAACAAGCCTCCATCCCGCCTGCTCAAAAGCCAAACCAGCTAATTCAAAACAAGAGGATACCCACGATTTGTACTCCGAATCCTCTGGAATCAGCCCCGACAGAACCAATCCCAGCATTTCCTGAACATCAAGAACAGACATCATATCTTCCCCTCTTATCAAATCCGTCCGAACTCGATTAACAATCATCTTAATATCTTTAATTCCATCGCATTCGAGCAACCCAATCACCCTATCAGCGTCCCTCAAGCTGGTAATATCCGGTGTAGTAACAAGAACTGCTTCTTTCGCCGGAGTAATAGCAGTAATGAAGCCAGCATCAATTCCGGCAGGACAGTCAATAAGAATAAAATCCGGGGAACCTTCCAGGCGAGATTTCAAGGCTTCTACGAGCCAAATCAAGGCTTTCCCGCCAAACCCAAGTGGGATTTTCGATCGCGGTTTTGAGATACAGAGAAGCTCGAAATTGGACCAACGTTTGTCACGGATTAACGCCTGGTCAATGCGGGAATCGCCATTAAGGACCTCTACGGCAGTGTAATTGACTCGGTTTTCCAGGCCGAGAAGAAGGTCGAGATTTCGGAGACTTACATCAGCGTCAATGGCGACGATAGTGAAGCCGAGACGAGCGAGGGAGAGGCCAACATTGGCGGTAGTTGTGGTTTTGCCAACACCGCCTTTGCCGGAGGTGATGACGACAACAAAAGGAGTCTCTCCGGCTCCATTGAAGAACTGACTGGATGGTAATGGTGGTGTAGGGTTTGTTCTTGTAATTGGGGTTTAAGGGTTTTGGGGTTTTTCGGTAGAAGGGTTGGGGTGAAATGAAAATTTGAGGAGAAGAAGTATGGAAAGAAGATGGGTTCAGGTTAATAGTGAGTAGTTGCAGAGAAATCATGGCTGCTGTATGTGTAGAGAGAGAGAGAGAGAGAGAGAGAGAGAGCTCTTGGTCTGTCCAAAAGGGGAATGCCATTTCTTCTTCAGAAATCAGAACTGAAAGTCTGAAACAGAGTGATAGAGTGTTTCACTGGACTATTACAATATAATGATCCAGTTTCTTCTAGAGGGGACCCAGGAAAGATGGGGTGGGGTCCTGACTCCCTGAGTCCATTACCTCTACATGTCTGCTTGTGCTTTGAAACTATACAAAAGCTTCAGGAACCTTCTCTTCCTTCCACATTATACGAAACTCGCTTCGTTGGTATTTTTTCCCCTGTTTGCTGCAGACTTCGAAGTTCAATCGAAGGTATGGAAATTAGCTTCGTCCTCCTGTTTATGTTCTTGGTAGTTTTTTTTTTTTTTTATCTATATTATTCACAAGCAAATCAACCTCAACAGATTTTCAAATCCATTCTCGATTTGCAAGGTGGGGTCTGTGAATTCTATGTCTGAATTGAAACCCTGTCAATATCAATCTTCTGTTCTGTTCTATAGCAATTCTGTTTGCCCCATCTAGTGTTCTCCTGTATTTCATTAATCTGATATTTGTATGTGATCTAAACTGGTTTATTAAGCTTCCTTGTAAGATTTAGTAAGTGGGTATGTTGGGTTCTTTATTGAGATTCCATACTCATTCTGTTTGTTGGCAGTTCTGTCGATTACTTTATTTCTTTTCTTTTTAAGGAAGGAATATTTATAGGTAGAATTCAAATTTCATTGAGTTCTTGAGTGATCCGAAACGAGGATAGGTGGAGTTTTTGTCTGCTGTGATTGGTTGTTTGATAAGGTGAATGTGACTATGTATTAACAACGAACTCATTGGTTTCTCTTCACCTGTGAATCATTGGTCCATTAAAGGGGAATTTACAAGAGAGGCAATGGAGTATTGTTAATTATACAATGTGAACAAGTTTGTCCGCTAATTCATTCTCTATGAATGTGAGATGTGGCTGCTCACAAATATTTCACTGATCTCGTGGTTGGCGAGATGGAAGTTAGTTGGATGTTTATAATGAAAAGTTTTTTTTTTTTAAATAATACTCTGCATTGGCAATTTAGTTAGTGGGCTGTGTCATCGTTCAGGAAGTAGTGGAAAACAATTTTTGAGCCGGGCATTTAGAGACAACATGCCATGAGGACCAAGGCATGAAGGTTATGCTCCAACCCGGACTTAATCATGTCACTGGTTAGTCTGAAAATACGAACCAATCCTGCAACCCTATCATCTAATGGAGAGAACAAACATCGATGACTACAAAAGGAGAGTTGGTGAAACAGTTATGATGATCAGGCAAAAGTCTATGCATAGGATGTAAAAGATTGTGGTTTGCAGTAACTTTTAATTGTGGCAAGTCTGAGGAGTATGTGTTTTATGAGCATGCATTTTCCATCCAAGTAAAAAAATTCAAATCATGATTATAATGTTATTTGAATCATTTCTACCTGTATCAGTTTTCTAACAATTTTTTTTTGGGTAACGAGGGTATCCGGGCCTCTTAGTGCACCTGACTAAATCCCTGGGGCACGTATAAACTCCCCAATCATACGCACCAGGAAAGTCTGTTTCTAACAAAATTGCTAAGTCAAATTTATTTACTTATTTCATTACATTTTATTTTTGTAATTATTTCTTTGACGTGGTTTTTATTATTAATAGTTTTACCCTAAAGATTGCATACCAGATCAGTCTGCTGGAGGTTGCTGAATTATTTACAAGTTACATGATGGTGAAAGGGGTTTATGTCATTATATCCTTCTATATGAAGCTTAGAAATCACCCAAAATGCTTGTTTTGTTTTTCATTTGTTTTCAGAAATCACTAAAATGCTTGTTTTGTTCCACTAAAATGTGGTTAGGATTTTTGAGTTGCTTCCTGCACGCAGTTTATGCTGAGGAAATAGTGAGTCCTGTTTACCCAAATGCAAATGTAAGGAATTGCTCCCAAACCTTTTCACTTGTAGGCACGATGACTCGAATTTCTTTATGAATTCCAGGCTGCAGGATCTCTAGTTTCTTTTATTTTTTATTTTTCCTTTTTTTCGGTAAAGAAAATCACTAGTTCCTTACTCTATATGTTTGGGGAAGAAATAGATGGGGTCCATATGCATGGAACAGTTGCATTATTGCTGCAAAGAACATTCTTAAACAAATATACTATATGAGAGGTACATAGGGTCATATGACTACTTTGTTCTTTGAGGCCTTTCTGTTTATTTTTTAATATCTTAATTACCTGACCGCAATATACATATAAAATCAGGGACCATGGCAACTCCTGTTGCAGAAAAGCAAGGAAACAATAATCTTGAGGAAGGAAAAGGACCCTTTATGGGCAAGGTTGAGACTATCACCTTCAACAAATTACCGTTCCCGCCTGTTATTGGGCCTTTGGTCGTTCTATTGTTGCTAGAAATGGAATCCAGTTGTTGCACAGACAGGTGATGAGAATACATTCCACTCCATTACTGATGTTCTATGATAACCTTATTACTGTCCTTATTTTAAAAATATTTTGAGTCTTTTGAGAATTTTGATCACAGTGACTAGTGTGTAGCTGAGCATTATAACCACGCATTTCCAGAAGTTGATGTACCACGCTATAACTGGACGAATAAAAGGTTCCAGGAATATGTTGTACATATTTAACAGCCACCGTAGTACCTCATAGGGCTTATTTAGGAACCCTGCAGGAGCTAGATATCAGTAGTATTTTATTATCTATATGGTAAACTGAGCTTTTATATGTTGGTGGAAGTTAACATACCCTCAGTTGCCTCTGGGAACTCATCGAATAGGAAACTGACATTCTTCAACAGCATCTGAGATTCTCAGTAGGGAAGCCCATTTCAGGAGAAACACCAAAGGAGACAATATTGATAACAATAGTGAAATAAATAATGACAGGTGAACTAACTTAGCAGAGTGCTCACCGATCAAAAAAAAAACTTAGCAGAGTGCTCACTGCTCACCAATGAGAGGTTGCTCTTGTTTATCAGATTAGTGAAGAAAATCACCAATCATTCTCTTAGGTGAGAGTGAAATTAAATCGACTGTAACGATTATTGGAGTCTTATTGGTTTTTCGAAGACTAATGTGGAGATGGAAGGATCTCCCTTAATAGTACTAATGGTTTGTGTTACGTACACTTAGTTAGTGGGTAGTTATTGAAAAGTGGGGGATTCTAGTAGGTAGTTTATATATTGTAGTGGGTAGTTTGTAACTGATTACTAGAATTATAAAAGAGATGTAATAGCTTAATTTTAGTATCAATGAAAAGAATTATGAGTTTCTTTCTTAAGGGAGAACTAGGAGGTTTTGGTCGATCTCAAATAAGGTCAAAAGGTGTAGATCTCCCCTTGATGACATCAAACTCTTCCTCCTTTTCATTTAATTTTCCTTTTTCATTGGGTATCAGAAAAAGGTACGTAACAGTGTGAGAATTGAGGAGAGTATGTGGTGGAATTACCAGCGCTAGTACTCCTGGTTTGATCGGGGACTCAGTCAGGACTTGAGCTTTCCTGCATATATTAATAGCGCATTTGGTGTTAACATCTATTTGATAAACTACACTGGTAGATTAAATATTGAATTTGAGTCAATATTGTTGTTTAATACTTAATGACTAGTCTTTCTCCTTGTTTTGAGCATTCATAGAAGCTGCAGCCTCTGGTGAAGGGGATGCGTTTATCTTCCCACTCTACATCATCAACGACGCCGATGGTTAGTCATCTTGTTCTAAGTCTTTAGATGATCATGGGGACAGCAATAACCATTATAAGATTAGCAATGGCAGATGAAAGAGTACCTAAGTGCCACATGACCACAGCTGCAAAATTGTCTCCTTCACAGACACTTTCAATGATGAACTTCACATTGTTTCCGGTGCAATGGAGCAGTTGTTCAAAGAACTTCATAACTTCCTGCAGTAGTTCACAGGTGAGGATGTTCTGAATTTGGTTTATGGGGTGTTTGGATTGGATTTTTTTGGCCAAAAATCAATTCTAGTAAAATTGATTGTGTAGAAATTAATGGTGAAATAATCATTTTTTCAAATTATAGTTTTTGGAGAATACGTAGGTGAGTCTCTTAATTTCGTATTCTCTGAACACTATTATTTGAAAAAATGATTATTTGATCATGAATTTCTACACAATCAATTTTATCAGAATTGATTTTTGGCCAAAAATATCCAATCCAAACTCCACCTTAATGTACTCACTGTGGTGCAAGTGGTTCATGTATAAAGGAAGAACCCCAGTTTAATGGTCCACCTTGGAGATCTCCTATGGTAGTAAACCAATAACTGAGGTGATTATCCATTAGCTAGAAGCCTAGAACAGATATCAGTGCTAGTGGTCTCCCAGGTGGTCCTATCGAGCTCTTCATGTAGACCACGTTTGGGTTAATTACTGGATGGGGACTCTTTAATGTGAATCTTCTTGATGGCCAATCTATAACTTGTTCCCAACCAAAACGTCTTAAAATACAGATGAAATGAAGGCTCCATTTGTTTGCTCGGAAATGATTTTGTGAAATAAAATCATTTACGGTTTAAAATTTTTATGGTAAAAGATAAATTTTCCATTTTACTTCTTGTTGTTTGGTTGCATTCTTGAAAAAGAGGCGACAAAGTTCTTTATGTTACTTCCCTTCCAAAAAAAAAAAAAAAAAAGTTCTTCATGTTACTTGTGTTCATCATTCCAATAAAAATATGAAGAGGGGTATTGTGGTCATTTTGAAAAGATTTTTTTTTTTTTTTTAGAGAAAATACATTTACACCTCTTGACGTTTGATGAAAATACACGTAGACCCCTCAGGTTTCAGAAAATACATTAGGTATCCCTACTTTTCAAAATATTGACACTTAACACTCCTTCCAGCAGTTTATCAGCAGTCATGATGATGTCATGTGATAAAATGGTATGAACTACCCAAATATCATCTCTAAAGTTATCATTTTCTATTTTTCTCATATGCCAAAATTGTCATTTCGTTTTTAAATGAGATCAAATCCTCAAGATGACCACATGTCCTTTTTGACACCCCTTGTGGTGGCCACATGTCCTTCTTGACACCCCTTGAGGTGGCCACGGGTCCTTGAAACCCCTTAAATGGGGTTAGATTCACCCATCCCTATGGTTCACCCGACCATCCTTGGTTTTTTTTTTTCTAAATATTATTATTATTTTTTAATTTAATAATTGTTTTTAAGATTTTTTTAATATTAAAATATTTTAAAAATTTTCTCATATGCCAAAATTGTCCCTTCGTTTTTAAATGAGATCAAATCCTCTAGGATGACCACATGTCCTTTTTGACACCCCTTGTGGTTGCCACGTGTCCTTTTTGACACCCCTTGAGGTGGACACGTGTCCTTGAAACCCCTTAAATGGGGTTAGATTCACCCACCCCTATGGTTCACCTGACCATCCTTGTTTTTTTTTTTTTTCTAAATATTGATTCTTTTTTTAAAATTTAATAATTGTTTTAAAGACTTTTTATTATTAAAATATTTTTAAAAATAATTAATATTTAGAAAAAAAAACCAAGGATGAGCGGGTGAACCCCAGGGGTGGCCATGTGTCCTTTTTGACAGCCCTTGAAGTAGTCATGTGTCCCTTTTGACACCCCGTAACTGTGGTTAAGATTCATCCACCCCTAGGGTTCACTCGTCCATCCTTGGTTTTTTTATATATTAAAACTTTTTAAAAAATATTAATTCTTTTTTTAAAATTTTAAATTTTTTTTTTAGGCTTTTTTAATATTAAAATATTTTTAAAAGAATTAATATTAAAAAAAAAACCAAGGATTGGCAGGTGAACCCTTGAGGTGGCCACGTGTCCTTTTTGACACCTCTTAGACGGGGTTAGATTCACCCACGCCTAGGGTTCACCCACTCATCCTTGGTTTTTTGTTTTCTAAATATTAATTATTTTTAAAAATATTATAATATTAAAAAAGTCTTAAAAACAATTATTAAATTAAAAAAAAATTAATATTTAGAAAAAAAAAAAAACCAAGGATGGGCGGGTGAATCAAACCCCATTTAAGGGGTGTCAAAAAGGACACGTGGCCATCTCAAGGGGTGTCAAAAAGGACACGTGGTCACCTTAGAGGATTTGATCTCATTTATTTAAAAATGAAAGGACAATTTTGGCATATGAGAAAAATGGAAAATGACAACTTTAGAGAGAGTATTTTTGATAGTTCATACCATTTTATTCCATGACATCATCATTCCATCAGTTGACCAACGGTCAACTGACCGAAGGGGTGTAAGTGTTAATATTTTGAAAAGTAGGGGTACCTAATGTATTTTTTGAAACCTGAGGTGGTCTATGTGTATTTTCGCCAAACCTTTAGGTGGTGTAAATGTATTTTCTTCTTCTTTTTTTTTTCTAATAAGAGATATCAGTTACCTACATTAGTAGAGTTAGCCGGTCATAAGTTGGCCTGGGCAGGGGAGCTCTTGCAATTCATACCCGGGTGAGATTAGATCCCTAGACTTCCACCATGCAAGCAGGGCAGTCAGGAGCCTTGTCTGGGGAGCCATACGCTAGAAAGCTCGGGTAAAGGTATGCCTAACCATAACTCTCCTCTATTCAATTCTGGTCAGAAATCTAGTAGGGAGGTTAGGTTTGGAGAGGGGGCAGTACTCTCAGATGTGGTGGAGGCGTGCTCTTGGTCGGAGATTGTCAGGGATAGTGTCTCACCTGATCTCGGTGTTTCGGGATCTTTGGCGCTTTCTAGTATGCAGCAGGGTGAAGATTGCCTTTCGGAGGGGTTCAGGAACTCGAAATCTCTGTCGCCAGTTCGAGGGGGAGTCCCTGAGTTGGGCGGTAATAGGCGGAGTCTGGAAGGGGAGTTTCAGTTGGGTGCAGAACAGGTTTCGGATTGGGTGCTTCGTCATCTGGAAGGTTTGAGTCGATTCCGGGGTCTTTCTTTCGAGGGACATGAAGAGGAGGCGAGGCTGTTGTTTCAACGGATCTAGCAGAGTGGGATGCACAAGGGAGGGGGGAGTTGCCAGCCAAAGGCTGTGGGTAAGAAGAAAAGCTCTTCCGTCAGAGAAAAGAGAAGGTTGGAAAATGGAATAAACTATGACCGTCCAGCCGCTCGGGGTGTCTCTTGTAGGCCTAGTTTAAGCAGGGGCCGAAGAGTTGCTCGATGTTAGAGGCCTCCATACTTGCATGGAATGTTAGGGGGTTGGGGCAAGTAGAGAAACGAGCAGTAGTAAAACAGTTTGTGAGAATGAAGCGGCCAACAATTTTGTGCATTTAGGAGACTAAGCTAGAAGTAGTCTCTGAGTTTCATGCCCATGAGCTTTGGGGCTTGGGGGATCCAGGATGGGTCTTTTGTCCTTCTTTGGGTGCTGCGGGAGGCATTATAATTATGTGGGATAAAGCTAAGCTTGAGGTTTTAGATTCTGAACAGGGAGCCTTTTCGCTATCCATTTTTTGCAAGATGGTTGGGGAGGATTCTTCCTGGGTGTTTACAGGGGTCTACGGTCCTTTGGGAGGGTCAGATGATAGACCTTTGTGGCTCGAGCTGGAGGATGTTAGCGTTCGGTGGGGAGGTCCTTGGTGCTTGGGGGGTGATTTCAACTGTATCCGGGTAGCCTCAGAGAAGAAAGGGGGAAGTGTTCTGACGGCGAAAATGAAGAGGTTCGGAAAGTTTATCCGGAGGCATGCTCTTATAGACTATCCGTTGCGGGGGATTCAGTTTACGTGGTCTCAGTCGGCCTTGAGTGGGCGAGCTAGTCGGATAGACAGATCTTTAGTCAGCCTGGATTGGGAGAATTTATTTCCCGATGTTTCTCAATCTTCCTTTCCTAGAACCATTTCGGATCATATGCTGATTGTGTTGGAATCCGGCAGTTTCAGAGGGGGCCCATCTCCTTTCCGTTTTGAGAACATGTGGCTGAAGGACGAAAGGTTTCAGGAGGTCGTGTCTGAGGTTTTGAGGGGTATTAGGGGAGGGGGGGGGGGGGGGGTTCTGCTAGTAAGCGGTTCAGTTTCAAATTGAGAGCTTTGAAAGAGAGGCTCAAGGTGTGGAATAATGAGGTGTTTGACAATATTAAGGTGAGATTGGTGGGATTGCTCCAGGAGTTGTTAGGGTGGGAGGTGTTGGCTGAAGCTAGAGAGTTGAGTCCTATTGAAGCCAGAGAGTATGACGATAAGAAGTTGGAGTATTCAGCAGTGCTAAATCTGGAAGAGATTAGTTGGAAGCAGAAGGCTAGAACAAAGTGGCTTAGAGAAGGCGATCGGAATACAAAATTCTTTCATCGTACAGCCAACTTTAACAAGAAACGTAATTTTATTTCGAAGATTAGGGTGGATGGGGTGATGAAGGAGGAGAGCAAAGAAATTGAAGAAAGTGTTGTTTCTTATTATACAGGCTTATACAAGGAAAAGGAAAGTTGGAGGCCGAGGTTGGATGGGCTCCCCTTCGCTAGTTTGACCCCAATGCAAAGTAATATGCTGGAAAGGCCATTTGAGGAGGGTGAAGTGTTAGATATCATCCGAGGAATGGCCGGAATAAGGCTCCCGGTCCGGATGGGTTTACCATTGAGTTCTATAAGGCTTGTTGGGAGATTGTGGGGAGTGATTTTATGGAGGTTATGCCGGAGCTTTATGTTTCAAATCGGTTTGATAAAGGGCTCAATAATACTTTTGTTGTGTTAATTCCGAAGAGGGATGGAGTGGTGGACCTTGCGGATTTTCGCCCTATCAGTCTAGTCAGTAGTGGGTATAAGATTCTATCTAAAGTGTTGGCAGCTCGCCTCCAGCCAGTGTTAGCCTGTTTGATCTCGCCTCAACAAGGAGCTTTTGTGGGGGGTAGGCAGATTCAGGATGAAATTCTGATAGCTAATGAATGTATTGACGATCGCCTTAGGGCTGGAGTCCCGGGAATTCTTTGTAAAGTAGATTTGGAGAAGGCCTATGATCACGTTAATTGGGGATTTCTAGACTACACCTTGGGTAGAATGGGTTTTGTGGAAGTTCGGTCGGGTAGTTCCCTAGTTCTAGGGGGTTGAGGCAGGGTGATCCGCTATCCCCATTTCTTTTTGTGATAGGAGCGGAATCTTTGAGCAGAATGTTGGCGAAAGAGGAAGGGGAAGTTTTTGAAGGCTTCGGGATAGGTTCTTCTCAGTTGCGGGTTTCTCACCTGCTGTTTGCGGATGATACACTCATATTTTGTAACCCGTTGTCGAGTAATCTTTTGTACTTAAGGGGCATCCTTCGTTGTTTTGAAGCGGTGTCCGGATTACGAGTCAATTTGGCAAAGTCAGAGATTTTGAAAATGGGAGAAGTTGCTTGTATGGATCAGTTGGCAGTGTGCTTGGGTTGTAAAGTGGGCTCTCTCCCATCTAGGTATCTGGGTTTCCCTCTAGGGGGTGGTTACAAAGCTAAAGCGGTTTGGGATCCAGTGATAGAGAGGTGTGAGAAGCGGATGGCAGGGTGGAAGGCTCATTTTTTATCTAAAGGTGGTAAATTAGTTCTTATTCAAAGCACCCTTAATAATCTTCCGATTTACTTTATGTCTTCATTAACCATTCCTAAGTCCGTGGCTATTGCTCTTGAGAGATTACAGAGGGACTTCTTGTGGCATAAGAAGGTGGATTCTTTTAAGTATCATTTGGTGGCGTGGAAGGACATTTGTCGTCCAAAGGAGGATGGGGGGTTGAACTTTAAGGCGCTGGTGCAAGTCAATAAGGCATTACTAGGGAAGTGGATTTGACGATTCGGAGAGGAGAGGTCTAGCTTGTGGCGGGCGGTGATAGTAGCTAAATATGGGGAAAGATCGTGGTGGATTCCGAGTCAAGCAAAGAGCTCTCATGGTGTAAGTCTTTGGAAGGGGATCATGGCGGTGGTGGGAGAGGTGGTACCTAAGTTCAAATTTATTGTGGGGCAGGGGTCGGAAGTGCGATTCTGGAAAGATGTGTGGTGTGGTGAGAGGAAGCTCCAGGAGGAATTTCATCATATTTTTACGCTAGCTGTGAACAAGGAGGCGGTGGTTGGAGATTACTTTGAGAGCAGAGGAGAAGGGGTGGTTTGGAGTCCGGTTCTAAGGCGAGACCTAAATGATTGAGAGGTTGAGGAAGTTGCGAGACTGTTGGCTAGGCTATTCTCGTACTCGTCACGTGTGGAGAATAGGGACTGTCGAATTTTGTCTGGTAGTTCGAATGGCAGATTCTCAGTTAGATCCATCTTTCAATCCTTGGGTCTTAGGGTTGCGGGTTCTTTTCCTCACCATGTTGTGTGGAATCCAAGCATCCCCTCAAAGGTGTCCTTTTTCCTTTGGAATGCAGCGTTGAATAAAATTTTGTCTTGCGATCATTTGCAGCATAGAGGGTGGCAGATGGCTAATAGATGCTTCTTGTGTCTTGAAGCGGAGGAGATAGTTGATCATTTGTTGATACATTGTCCTGTGGTAAATGGTGTTTGGGGCTTTTTTCTTGCCCGCTTAGGTGTTGCCTGGATCTTTCCTTCGTCTTTTCTCGAATGTTTATCTTGTTGGCCTAGAAGCAGTGGAGATGAAGCTTTGGACGCGATTTGGTCCATTCTTCCGGGAGCAGTATCTTGGATGATTTGGAAAGAATGGAATCAAAGAGTGTTTGAGGATGTCGCGGCTTCGCGTTTCCGTCTGTGTGCGAGGGTGCGGGTGGTGGTGATGGAGTGGGCGGGACTTGTTTAGGAAAGGGAGGAGATTCGGAGGGTGTTGGCTTAGGGGTTCTCTTGGCAAGGGGTGGTCGGCAAGGAGTCAGGATGTATCTTTTGTTTGCGTTCCCGTTGAGTTTATTTGCTTGTAAACTTTCGATTTCGTGTTTTGTGTGCTTGTTTCCTTGTAAATCTTTTTGGTAATATATTGGTTTGGTTATCGATAAAAAAAAAAAGAAACATATGTGAATAGGGATATTTTTGTTATTTTAGAAAATACGTATATTTATCATTTAAAAATATATTTAAAGAGATGATGAGTTTATATAAAAATGATCGTACGTGTTTTTTAAATGCAAGACATTTTTTTTTTGCTGCAAAAATTGCTCCTTTTTCATAAAACCTTGTATTTTATGCAAAAATGACATTATTCAGGAATTTGATCCGTTTTCCTCATTTGACATCGAAACCAACGGAGCAAAGGAGAAAACTAACCTTTCTCCCTTGAAATGGTTGAAGAAATGTGAGGTCATCAAAGCAACAGTCGTCGGAGATGAAGTCATTCAGCTTCTTCAAGTTCTTATCATTGACGCAATCATAGAACTCTTCCATTGTATGGGACAGCAAAACTGAACTTGGTTGTTTCTCAGAATTGCTCGGCAATGACATTATTCTCCACCGGTGATTGCAGACATGTTTGTGCACTGATGCTGTCCTCTTGGAGCAAATGCTAAGACATGAAATCATAGTCTTATTCTGCTCAGGTGACCATGTTCTGCTGACTGCCACCGACCGGAGAGCCGGCCGTGCACTTGCCGCCGGGAGAATGTACTGCCTTGGGGCTGGACCTGACAGTCTAATCGTAGCCATGGCTGCAAACTAACTCAATTGAGATAAAAGATCGTATAAATATTGTAGTAGGAATAATGAAAGGTAGACCAGAGAGTAGGAGAATAGAATAGAGCAAGGGATAAAGGGTTCTTGACCTGCCTTGGCTGGAAATCAAAGAATCACTTCCAAGAAACGATTCAAAAGAATCAGAATCTTTGCCTTCACTTCATTGGTGGGTCCCAATCCCATACCTATCTGCATGAGCAAAGTCAAAAAATGAGCGTTTGTTGATTGAGGAGTCAGGAACCACTTGATCTGTGGACCATCTAATACCTGAATTGATCAGACAGTTAAGGTTCTGGTCGTAACAGTTTGTTCATTAAGTGGGACCCTCTTGATCGTCCGATCTTCTAGAGTTTTGCAACGTGTCATGGCATAATTAGTGAGTTGGCAAAACTTTCTTCACACAAGTCAGGAGCCCTAGATTTACTGCAACCAAAATCTCTTAACTGACACGCGTCCTTTTATTTAGCGAAATGACATAAATACCCTTTCTGTGCCTACTTTCTTCCGTCATTGCTCACGGCCATTTCATGTCTCTCTCTCTCTCTCTCGATCGATCTGGAGAAGATTACGGCATTTGTAAATCCAATTCGAAACACAAAACTCATAAACCCTAATTTTATCTTCTTTCTCTGCTAGACTGGACATGAAGATAGTGAAATTCCGAAACCCTATTCTCTCTCCACCATTTTGATCAGGTATGGCTTATCTAGATCTCCTTTTCCCTTTTCTTCTTGACATCCTGTTGATGTTGTAATAACGAAACTAATTTAATCTCTTTTTTGTTTAATTTTTATTTATTTTTCTCTTTTTGAATTTTGGTATTTTTGAGGATAATTCGATCTGCTGCTAATCGTAGTATTTGTAGAACTATTGTTTCTTCCATTGGTATATGATGTTTCTGTATCTATTTCGGGTGGATCAAACTCTACTCTCTATGTCTTTCACGGATCGCGTGGTGGTGGAAACCAGGGTTTTATAGCATTTAGGGCTTGAGCTGAATTAGGGATTGTTGTGCAAAAGTTGAACAGATCTGATGGCAGGATCCCTGGTTTTAGAAGATTTAGGGATTTTGTTTGAATTAGGGTGTCAAGCGTTCATGTTCCTTTGACAGATCGAGATGCAGGTGTTCAAAATTTGGAAAATTCTTGTGTTAGGTGGTCGATTAGGGTTTCAACCATTTCACTGTTGGAGGGAAATTCCGTAAAATTCTTGTGTTAGGTGGTCGATAAGGGTTTCAACCATTTCACTTTTGGAGGGAAATTCCGTGGGATCTTTGCAGTTTCGGGTTCAGATGTGTTACTAAGTTCAAGGTCTTCTCCACAAGTCATCAGTAGAGGGTCACTGGAGTTATTGTCTCTCTGCTTCTTCGGGCACCATCACCGTGGTGTTTCATTCTCATTGATTTTCCTTTGGAGCTTCCCATCATGGTTTAGGGTTGTCACCGTAACAATTAGGGTTTGCAGAGCGTGGAGGATGACTAATGGATGTTTTATGGGGCCTAGAATTGGAGGAGTTGGTTGACCACCTTCTGCTTCATTGTCCTTTTGCTTCCAAGATTTAGACTTATTAGCTTACCTTCCAAAAAAAAGAAAGAGTAGATCTATTTTCTGTCTCGATTGGGAAGCAGTTGGACCTTCTCTCATTTCTTCTGAGACTTCTTATCTTGTTAGCTTCTGGTGTGTTTGGAGGGGGAAGGAGGGATAATTGTAGGGCCTGTGTTTCCCACAGCGGTTGCTTGGAAGGAAATGAACTCTAGGGTGTTTGAGGGAGTGTCATCCTCCCATATTAGAGTTTGCTTTAGTATTGGACAGATCTTGGTTCAGTGGTGTGCTATACAAGAGGGATTTGACGTTGTAGGTTTATATATTTTATTGTAGTTGTCCGGGATGGTTTTAGTTTTAGTTTTTCTGTTGTGATAGTGTTAGTCCCGACTTTACTCCCTTGTGAGCTGTGACCCCTTTGTAGAATCTTTTCTAATCCATTTTATTAATATACATGTTTAATACTTATAAATAAATAAATAAAAGTTTAGGGTTTGCTGTTAAATTAGGCTTGTAAAAAAAACCTTCAACAAGGGTACTCTGCTCTTTAGAGTTGGGTTAGGGCTAGGTCAAGGTTAGGATCTTCCCCTTATAAGTAAGGTCAAGGTTAAGGCTAACTCTTGGCCCTGTCCTTTGACAGCCCTACCCTTACTCCAACCCCTTAAAATCGTAATCTTAATCCCTTGACCCTAACCATAACCTCTTGATTGGCTGATTCCCTAATCCTAACACTATGATTACCCATTACACTTTGATTATAGCCTTAGTTATTTGCCATGAATAGATAGGTTCTATTCTATCTGGTTTTATTATTAGACTTGTTTTACTTTACTTTACTTTACTTTAATATTTATTTTAATTTAAATAATTTCAATTAAATTATTTGTTGGGTTAACATTCAGTGTAGAAAAAATCCCTTTATCTTGAATGAGGAAAACTTTATCACTTTTCTTTCCCGCCTTGTGGTCTTGCCCTAGCCCTTGAGGGCAGGGTTAGGGCCTAATCAATCCAGGCCCTTGAAGGGCTAAGACTTACCCTTATAAGGAAGGGCAGAATTAGGGCTGACCCGTGACTGGCCCCAACCCTGCCCTTTGACAACCCTAAGTTAGATGGGCATGTGTGTGTGTGTATCTTCTGGGATTTTGCTATTTAGTACAATCAGATGACTTACATATTGAATTTTTCACTTCAACTGCAGTAGGGGAGGCCATGTGAGCTGTTTGATGATCTTCACGTCTTCAGTTTCAATCTGCTTATTGTTTTTCTTTTTATACCGAGATGGGTAAATGCAAGGGCTGTGGGAAATTGGGAAGGATAGTTCCAAGGGATGGGTCTGTGAGTGCTTACCATTATTCCCTTATGCTATCTCCTGTCGTTTCTGTTTGGGATTGCATTGTTCGTAAAATGAGATATTCCTTCAGACCTGAGTGGGTGTAGCTGTGGGCAGTTTGACGTTATATTAGTTTCCACTGTAGTTTTCAGAGTTAGAAACTTACAAATTACAGTTTAATATAAAGGAAAAGGATTATAGAAAAAAATGTATACGTTTTAGTGGAGTTCTCTTGAAGAAGAAGTTGAGCAAACAGGACTGGTTAGTTAGAGAGCTTGGTAGTGTTAATGGATAATCTGGCATGTGCTCAAGTGCCACCTGTTGTTAGGAAAGAGAAGAAGAAGCAGGCGAAGGATGAGCTGGATCGTCAAAAACAAGCTGAGAAGAAAAAGAGGCGCCTGGAGAAAGCTCTCGCTACTTCCGCTGCCATCATTTCTGATCTTGAAAAGAAGAAACAGAAAAGGATAGAAGAGCAGCAGCGGCTCGATGAAGAGGGTGCTGCAATAGCTGAGGCAGTAGCTCTGCGTGTCCTCCTAGGTGAAGACTCGGATGATTCATGTAAGATTGTGCTGAAGAAGGATGAAGGGTTCAACCATTTGGATTGTGGTAGCAATATTGGCCTCTTTGTGGGAGGATGGAGACCAGCGCTTCCTCATCATGGCTGTACAAAGTATTCCCTTGGCAGATCAGGGTTTGTTTCTGATACTTATGGATCTGGATGCAAATGGAACAACTTGGGGAACAGTGGCTGGTCATTATCACCTGGAATTTTTGGAAGAGATCTCCATGCTCCACATTTTGAAGAGAGAGGTCGAAGTACTGCTGAAATCTCTGCCGGTCTTATTGCCGCACAGGCTGTTTCATCACTGAAAATTGCAGAAGATGCCCATGCAAACAAGATTGTCATCAATGGAATGTTAGAGGATAAGTTAAGCAGGTTTGGTAACCAGGTCCAATCTCTTTAAGGAATTTTGGTCCTAGCTCCTAATAATGGCTTGTATATATTATTTATCGTGAATGTTGAATGTACCCTTCTACTTGTATAAGGGTCTTTCGTCCTCAGTATTAAACAGTGTTGCATTGTTGTGTTCTTGAATTTCTTGCTTATTGTTTGTTACAAGAAGCTTGTAATGTTTCTGTGGAGAGATACCCAGAACTATGTGGGCATTGACAGACCTATATTGTATTACACTACTGGTATCATGAATGGAATTTACGTCTTCTCAGTTGTATAAGGATCTTTCAAATGTCAAAAAGTTGAATTTACTCTCCTCTGTGTGAATGAGCTTTAGCATTTACGAAAGTATTGTATGGTTAAAGTTCTTGATTATTTTCTTTGTTTCTTGCACTTCCTTTAGAATACATCCATTCCAAATTCCAAAACAATTTGGGGTTTGTGATGAGCCCCATTGTAAGAAGAGAAAGGGTTTAATCTATTGTGTTGGATTTGGTAGTGAGTGTAAATCAAGAAATTGAGAAAGTGATCTGCACCTCTGCCTTCCGGTTTGGATAGCTGCACTGCCTATAAGGATGGTCGGGTTGCTCTTTGCTCCACAGTTGGAAATTCTGGCACTCATGAGTTTCTGAGATCATAGTCTAGGAAGAAGGTGATATGAGTTCAGTCATTCCCTTACTGCGCTGTAAAATCTTTCTGACCTCTGGCCCGCACGTGAACGGTATGCATGACATTTCCTTCCCCGAACGATAGATCGCCCACTTGATGTAACATGCAATAGAATCCTGTGAAATTTTCAATGGTTGGGGGCTGGATCAGGACCACCACATAGGTGGGTTTGTCTAGTATCTAGGAAGTGGGGTTACACAACAAAAGTGGTCTTCCTCTTTCATGGGAAAAGAGGAGAGGTTCTCCAAAGCATGCCAAGTGAAATGTAATAATCTCCTTATGTTTAGATGCCTAGTAGTTGCCACCCAAACTAGACAATCACCATGTGCCTGTGAAGGAATCATAATGGCATCCTGATAATGAAAACCAAGTGGTATATGGAGGTATATTTGGTGTCCTGTTACTCCGGTAATGTGACCACTCAAAATACACTATACGGTCCTGAACGCAAACTGAATAAATCAATGAAAAACTGCCTACATAGGAAAAACTACCTTGTGCAGACCCTTGAGGATGGGCTCAACATGGCGGGCACGTAGCGGGATGGTCTAAATCAATGACCTGTGTAAATATCCATCCACCGTCCACATCAAAGTATAGATACGCTATTACATGTGCACGCGTATGGACAGAGATTAGTATTTATGTATGTGTCGATGAGAAATTAGCAACTTGACCATATGCTGATACATCAAATGCACATTCTATTACAAGATGGGTTGACCTGACCGGACCTGCAACACAACCATTTGGTCTTTCCAAGGAGATCTCCCTGAAAACCCATCTAAATTGCACTGAGAGCAACACAACCATTGGTCTTAACAAGTGTCCCTGCTTCTCAAAACCCATCTAAATTGCACTTAAACTAACAAATCTAAGCTGTCAAAATATACAAAAATAAATCCCTACATTACCACCATATGAAGTCTACATCATATCCATGTTATCTCCTAAAATAAATCCCCACTGTTCCAGAAAGCTCGTTTATGTTTCCTCCACTCTCTTAGATCAATCCTCTCTGGTATTACAATCAACCATTGTTATGATACATAAAGCCCCAAATCAAAGCAAACTGGCTCATATATATCCACATTTTTGAGGAGTCAAGATTTTCAGGAAGTTGATTTATCTAGGCTCAACCCCATATGAGCAACAAGATCAGTGCATTTCGAAAAGGTTTTAGGGGCAGAAGACCTCTACACATTCTACTCCATTGTTCTATGCTCCCTAGAGCCTGCTTCACAAAGCTCCCACTCCAATGGGGATTCCTATTTGAGGGGCACCAAAAAGATTAGAAATGTTTGATTCGTATGAAACACTGTATGATGGATACCTCCTAACCATCTGATGAGTTCATATAAGTAATTGATACATAATAGAATCAATCTATATGATGTTTTGTTTCCAATTTTTGGTGGCTTGATGTCAAACTCATGGGCAGATGACGTTGCAAATGCAGACCATATCCCTACGCAGGGTCCACTCACCGAATTGGGATCCTGTTCAATCGGCATTGAACTCGGGAGACTTCAATCACACTCACAGGTCGACATGTGTTTCATTTAAGCCTCATTAACTATGGTTAAGATTCACTAACCCTTAGGGTTAAGCAATCTAACCTTGTTTTTTTTAAAAAAAAATATTAACCCTACAATTTAAAATGTCTTAAACCAGAGTTAAATAAGGCAATTAAAAGGCTTTGTGAATGCGATGGCACCGGATTGCCTATGGCAGGAGCCAGAAAAATCCTCTTGGGCTTCCACACATCATCCGACATGTGGCAATAAAAAGGGGGAGATGTCATTTCATTTTCTCCCCATGTTTTTGACTCTCCCCACTTGATATATTTCCCTCTTTTTATCACCATATGTAATTGGATGATGTGTGGAGCCCAAGAGGAATTTTTTTGGCATCTGTCAGAGACAATCCAATGCCGAATGCGATTGAACTCTCCTCACCAGCACCTCGCAAAAGGTGCCACCTATCTTCTTTACACGCCACCAAAGTCTGTGCACATAAATCTATACCTCGGTTGGTGTGTAATGGATTATGTGGCACTTTTGAGTGGGTGTTGTCAGTCTCCTCGTCAACACCAACAGGATAATCCCAAGTCATTTTAAACCCTTCAATTTGTCGACCTTTATCCATCACGTTACCTCTCCCTTCCTGAAGTTGAACCACTCTTCATTAATTAAAAAACCCCTACAACTGTCACACATATATTTTCCTTCATCAACGACTCTTTAAAATTAAAACCCTTTATAATCGTCATGCACGTTCTCACTCAGTTAAATTCGTCTCTTTTGCCACACAATTTCATCGTTGTTGTACCCATTTTTTCAAACAAGGAAGATTCACTCCCTAAACCCATTTTCTCTGGACTCCTTTCCTTTCCGATCATGTTTGTTCTTGGAGGGGCTTTCAAGCTCGATCGCGACTGTGTGGGCTTAGCAGATAGACAAAGGAAACTCTAGGCTTTGCAAATGGCTGACATTCTAGAGATAGAGAGAGAGGTTTGGAGTTTTTGGGTTTTGTAACATCCCAAGTTCTAAAAAAAGCCTGTAACCCAACCCATAACCCATTGCTCGCCCATTGCCCAAGAGCTCGAAGAGTTATGGTGAAAATTAATTAAATTTTTTTTATTAAAATTAATATTTTCAACTCATTCATTAGTTAAAATTACACATTTTGTTGTAATAAATTGCAAACCATACTAATCAATTTATAATATGATGTGTAATAATAACAATCATAAAATCAGATTACCGTCACAGAAAATCTAATAATATACTACCAAAATGAAATGCGTATAAGGCCGAATTAAGTCTTAACATTATCAATCTCATTCAACATATCAATTAAAAGAAAATTACTAAATTTTATATATTTAGTCCAACTTCTTACTATATCTTCTGAAACATAAATTAATACTGAGCTTCACAAGTCCATTAAAAAATCAACCTTCATCAAATATTGTAATAGTGATGATAAATGTTAAATATAAAAAAAAAAAAACACTTCTTTCAAAATAATGCAATGCAAGAATTCCTCTGAGAATAAATCATATCATTTTAATTATACACTCACACATATATCAAAGATTTTCTTTCATCTAAATTCGTGTATCAATGTGACTCGATTTCTCACCAGCTCGGCATAAACTCTTATAATACGCACACTAGGTCTTCTCTAGGATATTTGAGGTCTTTCATCCTAGGGTATTGAGCCCTTCTTGCTTACTTTAGAGGATTTTCTCTAATGAGGTCTCTAGGACATACCTATATGCACGTATTCAAACAAAATTAAAGACTGTCATTTTCATTAGTTTTTTTTCAAATCTCAAATAAAAACACTTCAAATGTGTTAATTATTATTTCTTTAGAAATCAAACTTAATGAAATTTTCTAAACAAATATTAAATATTTTAAAACTTATGATTGTTCATTAAAAAAAAAGTAAAATAACTTCATACCTAAGCAATGACGCTGAAGTAAACTCTTCCAAATTAATTAGATTTCAGAGGAAGATATTATATCTAATTAATTAAAAGGAATCTTTAGTAGGAAAAAAACATTTACAATTAAACTCTTCCGAATTCAATCGCAACTAGCAAACACTCTATGCGATGCACGGGGCAAAAAAAATAAATGAAACTAAAAAGATGGAATGACATAGAAGACAAATTAAACATAATTTTGGTTTTTTGTTGGAGAGAGAAAGAGTACTAAATGGAGCAGTGATTAGCGGACCCATGGGTCTATTTCATATCTTACCCCGTGTCCTCATGTCCCTTTTAACACCTCTTTAACTCTGGTTAAACTTAACTAAGTTAAAATTAAGGTTTTAACCCCTTTTAACCATGGTTAAGATTCCTTATTTCTTAGGGTTCAACAATCTAATATTTTTTTTTAGGAAAAATATAAATCTTAGGGTTAAGAAATTTTAACCCTAAGGTTAAAGTGGACCCATGGGTCCGTTTCATATCTTACCCCGTGTCCTTGTGTCCCTTTTTACACCCCTTTAACCCTGGTTAAGCTTAATAAAAATAAAAATTAAGATTTAATTTAAAAAAAAAAAAAACCATGGTTAGATTGCTTCACCATAGGGGTGAGTGAATCTTAACTAGAGAAGATGCGTATTTAAAATGAGGCGTGGACCAATGAGGACCTGCCATTCTGTTACAAAATGGAAACCACTGTATGTTAACTATTTTCCCACTAAAAGGTATGAACTATGACGTTGGGAGAGGAGCAATAGCACTGATAAGATTAAGTATAATGGGTCCCACAATAAGTTGGGGGAAAAATTAGCTCTGGTGGATGCCCGAGCGCAAATGATGGGACATGTGGCGATTAAAAGGGGGAGGATATCAAGTGGGGAGAAGTCAAAATCATGGGGAGAAAATGAAATGACTTCTCCCCCAAATTATCGCCAGGTGCTTCTTCATTTGTGGACGCCCGAACCCCAAGCCCCCAGTTCAGGCGTCACCGGAGCTTATTTTTTTGCCATAAGTTGGAGATCTTATCCTACATATGTGACTTTGAGAGGTCCAATGTGGCAATTAGAGAAACAATCACATACAAATACTTGGGGATTGGATTTGGTCTTGCTCTCGCAAGACCAAAACCGTCTTGCCTTGTTTTTGCTTCCGTCATGTGGTGATAAAAAAGATAAAAGACATCACGGGGGGGGGGGTCAAAAAATAGGGGAGAAAATGAAATGAATTCTCCCCTTTTTATTGCCACATGGCGGATGCAAGACCAAGGCAAGACAATTTTGGTCTTGCTAGAGCGAGACCAAGTCCAATCCCAAATACATGACATTCATGGAAGCAACAAATTGCGTTATATAGTAGATAGAGATTATGATCCACTCTCGGCTTGAAGAGTCGTGATAGCCCTACTCAGCCAAAAGTCAACACATGTTCTTGCGTACAACTCAAAACTAACATCTATCCTTACATTAAGAAGAACGATTTGATCTTGCCTTGGTTTGACCAGACCCGTATGGCCTCACTCACATAGCCCTTTTAACCCTTGTTAAGAAATTTTAACTTCTCTTGTTAAAGGACAAATGTCAACTTGTGGGATGAGTGCCAGTGAAATTTGGTCTGGCCTATTCTTATATTCAAAAGTGTTGGTTTTTGGCAGAGAGAAAGGAATGTATGAGAATAGAGCTAACAACCTGGGGCTTGAAAATCGGTTATGGTCTTAGGATAGGTAATGCTAACTGTTTTAACTTTTAAGTCTTTAGATAGAAGAAAAGAGGGTTATGTGGGTGTGGGATACCAAAAGAATATATCTTTACTATTGTGATGCAAGAGGCATGTGTTGATGATTTTTTTCAAAATTCTCTAATTACCCTTATATAAAAACAAAACTTTGATTTAATGTTTTACTTTAATTACCAAGCTATCCTTACTTTTGAATTAATGTTTTACTTTAATTCTTAAACTATCCCTTGCCATCTATCTATTTAGAATCACAGCCAATCACGATTGACCTTGAGGAGAGTTCAATCATACCCGTGGGTTAACACGTGCTCCTTTTAATTCCTATGACCTGTGGTTACTCTACTTAAATCCTTCCCCTCGCTCTCACGTGCATTGCACGTGCTACTAGCGAGTTCAATCGAGAGTCGTTAACTCCTTCCCCTCGCCACCCGCTAGTGTATATATATTCAAGAAAGGTCACTTGACAGTTTGAAAATTTATCTGCACATGGAAAGGGAAAGTGAATTGTGTGAGCTGCTACTGACTGTTTGATCCAAAATCCAAACGGTATCATGGCATGTGTGGGCCCACCATTTAATGCATGGGCACCATGACCCGTTGGATTCTAGGTCAGACGGAGCGCACCCAATCACTTTCCTTTGAAAAAGTTGCAACGGTCATTATATTTTTGATTCTCTCTCCCTTTGCTTTTCCTATTTCATTGCTTTGCAAAGAAGAACCAGAGGTTTCGAGTAGAAGAAGAACTAGAGGTATTGAGAAGAAGAGAAACCAGAGCCCTTCGTGAAAAGCAACAAAACTCTATCTCCACGACCTCCTCATCGTCCTTTAAATCAGATGTCCTTTCCTCTTCCAAAACCCATGAAACCCTAACCCATCACGCAATCGATTAGAAGCTTCACTTGGTCTTGTCCTTCGTTTTTGTTCCCTTATTTATTTCCATCACGTTCTTTTATTCTTTCAATTCTTTTTAGGGTTTTGATAGTTTTTTCTGAAACTCGAAATCTAGAGCAATGGCGGTGAAAAGTTCGAAGCCCAACTACAAGATTGCTTATGATCAGAAACTATGCCGGCTTCTTGATGAGTACAGCCAGACCTTGATGGCTGCGGCCAAAAACTTAGGATCGAACCAGTTCGAGAATATCAAGAAGCGGTTGCGTAGAGATTCATTCGTATCGATGGGTAAGAACACGATGATCAATCAATCGATCAGGCTTACAACTGAGCTCCAGCTGTGTCTGTGTGTGTTTTCAATGAAATAACATCTAAGATTTTTGTGTTTTCCATGAAATGAAAGTTGGACGATCCTTCCTCAGGTCAATCGAGGCCCTTTTCATAGCTTTGAAGTCTGTTTAACCTTTCTTAAGGGAAAGAGAGAAAAGGGAAAGAGAGAAAATGCTGACTAAATAAAGGAAATCGAACTAGGTATTTCTTAAATTACCTTTTTCTATATACTTGCTTCTTCTTCTTATAAGCTTTTAGTAATGTTTCCATTTGTTTAATTTCTTACTTTAGGTTTTAGATGATGAGAAAGATGATACATCTTTCAATCCGTTTCTGCAATTTGGCAAGACAAATCAAGCCCCAGTTCTGTTCTTATTCCTTAAACCTTCAGCATCATCCATAGCTGGTTATTATTCGCCCTCCCCTCTCTATTTCTGATATTTGAAGTAGAGTACTTGCAAAGGGCCTGATAAACATTGTGTATGTGTCTTCTCTTTTTGTGAATTTCATGATTGTCAACCATGTTTTCAACTATCCAAGTGGTAGTCTGAAATGGATTTTAGACTTCCTATCATGTAATGTTCTTGGTCTATGACCCTTCCAAAAAGGATCCCACCAATTGGATAGTGTTCAAAGATGTATGGGCAAGGTGAGATACGTGCCATGAAGGTTTAAATATTTCAGTGTTCAACTTTGTGTTGTTTTGTCATGGAAACATGTGGAAACTTGAGAAAATCATTGTAATTCATTTCGAAACTTGTAACATTTTGAATGTTATTATAGTAAACATAAACAATCTTTGTAATATGAAACGAGGGTAAAACTGGAAGATTACTAACCAGTCGAGAAAAAAAAAAGGCAAAGTACTTAACGGCAGACCTATCTGAGAATTTTTGAGAATCAGACCTGGAGTGTTGTTCAAATTTTTACAAAAATATTTTGTCATTGTATTGGTAATACCATTTTAGTTCATCCTTTATGTACTCCTCTCTTGCTCAACATTAGGATGGATGCACAATCTTCCCTCCTAATCATGTGGATAACAGCCTCAGAAGCTTCGGTCAAGAGAGAAGGAAAAAGGGGCTGTGGAACAAGCCTTTCATATTTCTAAAGGCTTTTCGGGAGCTATTTACAGGAATTGAAAAACATGTTCAGTAGATACAAGCTGCTACTCACCTTATTCCATATTGTCTTCAAACTTATTCTACGAAGATCATAATTAAGGATTCCAATCTCACATATAGTTTTCATTCTTGATATATTATTATTTCCATTCACACTTTATTATGTATTATCTGTTCCTTTGCATGAAATCTTAGGATTACAAAGCCGTCATCTAATTAGGAACTAGGAATACTAAAAACCAGGATCCTTTAGATCTTCTTAAGGGCTCAGGTTAATAAAATCATCATCTAATATACTTTTAGTAGGGCTACTAAAAAACTGGACCCATTAGATCATCTTAAGGGCAGCAATGCCCTTGATCTGACCAAAAAGAGTAGAGATGGTACTCGGGCTATAGATAGATGGAGGTGAATAGGGTTCAAGGAGAAGAGGGCTGCACAAAGTATGGCAACTTATGTCCATGCAGGTGAAAGCTTTAGGATCTACACCGCAACTTATTTCCATTCAATTGAAAGCTTTAGAAGCTTATGTTGAATAAAACCTGATACCAATATGGTTAATAATTAATATAGTAGTTAGTACTTTCATTGATATTTTTGAACTTTTCATTGCATGTCGTAGTATCAATTGTGGATTTTGACAGTTGACGAGAAGTGTTGATCCCGAGCATGGTAAGTTAAGCCCACATGAACAAATTCGGATGGGCAATAAGGGTGGACCCACGTCAACATAGGGTGGGCCCATGTTTTGTAAAGACACAAACAGGCAATAGCACAACAGCGTGCACTATTGCCCATCTGAATTTCACATGAACGTAACACGGTTGAAACAATGCTTTTAGCGAGGTCTATTTTTGCTAACTTGTTTCTGTTAGTGACATTTGTTTGTGAAGACATATTCTTATATGCTTGTTTAAGCTTAACGATGATCCTTTGTCAGTTATTTTTACTTGAGGTTGCAGATGTGCATTGGGACATGATGAGGGAATTCAATGATAGGATTGAAGACTCTTTATATGGAAAGATCCATGGTGGTATGTTTGGGTGGTATCTTTGGTAGAGTTGGTTCCTTCTATTCAATTTCTAGATAAATAAAAGGAATTTTTTAGGTGGTTGGGTTTAGGGTATTTATGACTTACAAATGAGAAGTAAACTTCAATCTTTGCCATCTCGCTACTACAATAAGACTTGGAGATTCTAAAATTTTTAATATCTTCAACACAAGAATTTTTCTTACTTATCATGTCTTAATGCTTAACATATGATTGCAGAAGTCATGAATCATTTGTCATGGAAAGTCGTACTAATGCATAGATATGAGAATTGGTAGATTGCAAATGTAAACTTCACATTTATTGCATTTCTACTAATTAAATCTTTCTACAAGATTAAAAGCATACAACTAACCAATAGTTCCAGCATGTGAATGCTAATTACCGAGAAACAATAGAATTCATATAAACTTTCTCATTTTTTCAAATCATCGCATGGCTTGCTCTATTCACTATTACAATTAACCAATAGTTCTAGCACATGAATGCTAACAATGGAGAAATAATAAAATTTATTGAAATTTTCTCGTTGTTTCAAAATTTCATTTGGCTTGCTCTATTCACTATTGCATTATCTCCATGTTTTTAAATTGAGAAGCTTCTTCATTGTCAAATGATTGGCTGAACTGGTTTGAAGGTGTGTGTCTCCACACCATAAAGATAAAAATGAGACTATAAATTAAATAAAATATTTATAAATTAAAATTTCATAAATCTATCTTTTTTTTCACTGTTCTATATATTTTTTGTTTGGATATATTATTTGTGATATTTCTATACCCATTATAAAAGAGGCTTATTTGCCCCTAATATAATAATTTTGTCTGATCTCTTTTGTGAATATTCCCTTCATATCCATATTGATTCTTACTGTTTTACCCTTTTAGATGCTTCCCAATTCCCACCTCCCACCTCCCACCTCCTCTGTATATTCCAGAGCCTTTCCACCCTCTTCCTCTTCTCTACTCCCTCTCCTTCACCCTTACCTCATTTGCCACCGCTCTCCGATCAAAAGATCACCCCTACCTCATTTGACAAGTTAAAACAATAATGCGACCATTTCAAAGTGGTGGCCTTCTCGCTCTTTCACTACTCATTCTCTCCCTTTCCACAGAGCAATGGCGATGGCAGAGAGCATCGTCGGTCTCCTCCTCCTTATGCTGGTTTTGATTCTCCTTCTCATCATCTTGGCCTGTAAGCCGTGGTATTTCTTATCCTCTGAGCAATCCGTTAATTTTAATGTTCATGCGCTTTGATTCAGATATTTTCTTCAGTGTTGCTATTGATTTTGTTTGCAAAGAATTTTCAGTGTGAGTTTATGATTTTGGGCATGGAGCTTTTTTTGAATGAAATTGGTTTTAATTTCCTTTTTTCTTTTCAATTTGGCATAAGTTAGAGGAGAGCAACATGTGTAATCTCCCATGAAAAATACGAATTGTGGGTGATGCTCAATGACGGAAAGTTGATGTTTTCTATTAATGGAAAGCCCATATACCACTTTGTCAATACCTCCACTTTTAGAGAGTACATTGTCACCCATGTTGGTTGTGTTGCCAAGATCAACCCGCAGCTCCACTTTATAAAGTCTGCATCCTTAGCTGTAGAATATCTAGAGGTTGGAAAATGAAATATTTCATTTGAAATTATTACATATTATTTCCCTATTTTGTTATGGATGGATATGGCTGTTGTGTTGCAGGTCCTGATAACACATTTTTTTTGGAAGGACTCCTGGCAACACCTTGAATGTTGCCAAACCTTAATCGGTGGCCATTTTTGGATTGTTTCACTTTGTTTTGCATTTGTTTTCCCTCTTCTCATAACAAGTGGCAACTATTTATATTTATTATGAGAATTTGAGTCGTAGTGGTTTTACATGAATAGGCGGCTGAAAGGCTAGAATTTCTGGGGCTTCTTGGATTATTGGTGTGGATTTGAACGCTGACAGATTCAACGAAGGTGAGAGAAACTACGTACTACTATAGTATTTTCCTAATAGAATTTGCTTGATAAAACTTGTTCTAGAGAAAGGAGATGTGGATTTGCAGGTGCTTTAGCAACAACAATGACTAATGGTTGTGCATCCCATTGAGAGGGCAAAGCTTGATCTGTTGCAGACCCAAAAGAGCAACCTTGCTATCATTGGTGGAGGGCGTTAAAGGTTTAAAGGGATGTCTGGTTGTATTGTCCAAAGCAGTGTTGTAAATGTCGTTTTCGGGTTTTTATCGGATGGATTTTCTATGGATATTTTCAAATATGGAGTTTTTTTCAGGTATTTCTTGCCTAAATCTTGGTAATGATTAAAATAATAATTAAATTAAAAAATATAGTAATATATATCACCAATTTATAAATTCATCAAACCGACAATATTGAGTATTTTTGCGATATTTTTATAGTATCGGTAAATCTCGAGATATTTTCACGAAGTATTTCTTGGGAGACTTTTAAAATACCCCGAAAAAAAATGGAGTTTTAAACTTTAGAATCAATTGCGGAATCATGTTTTCTTCAATTGATTACTCCTAATCGGCAAACTCCTATGTTTCTTCAATCGATCATCTTTTCTGTTCCAGAATCGATTGCTACATTGTAATTGTGTTAATTTTTGTTTACCTTCAAAATTTGATTGAAAATTTGAGTTTTCTATCAATGTTTGAGTGAGTTTGACTAACCTTGAATTGAGTCATAAAAATATTAATTTTTGCGTAATTTCCGAGTGATATAGAGGTTCTCCTGTAATTAATCTAAAATTGCTATCTGACTATTTCAATTTCCACCGAATTGTAGCACTTAATCATACAATTGTTGTTCATAAATAAACAAAGAAGAAGAAAAACTAAATCGAAATGGGAAAAACATCCTCATTGTTACAGATTCTTCAACACAATTTAGACAGGAGGTTGGGTTGGATTTTGTCAGGAGTAATAGATGAGGTGATGACTCTTACATTGAGTGCTCTTGGAGGAGTTTGGATCCCTTGGGAGCTCTTAAATTTTTAATATTTTAATAAAGAGATAGAAAAATTTAGGGTTCATACTGATTTAGATGGAAAAGGATACTAAATTTAGGGTTCATAGAAAAATTTTGAGTTGCAAATATGTGGACTTATTTTAAGTTTGAATCAAATATTCTATATAGGAGCATCGAGGTTGATTTCAAAACCCATAGTAGTGGAAGGGGATTCTTCTAATTAGATTGGGGTTCATGTTGGCTCATACTTACCATATGTGTAGGATCTAGCCAAATCATGATATATAATGGTGTTATTAATGGAAAGAGTTATGCTCTAAAGTATGGATCCTAGGTTGTACGGTTAGAATGGCAGAAGAGGTTTTGTGTTACTGATCAGCAGGGTTGTTAGTATACAGAACGATTGTATTGTTTCTGATTAAGCAATACAATTTTTTGGGACTGATAAGAACTAGTGACGTGAAAATTAAGCTGAAATTCGCATTAAGCAATTCATTTGTGTATTCAGTATTAGTATTAAAGAGACTTTTCCACTAGATGGGCTTGGCAAAGTTGTAGACTTCGAGCAAGTGTGAAACAAACAGTTTGCTACACATCGAAAACCCTAACTCTCATCACGCTGTGTCGAGGTCTAGAATTTGAGTGTGGACACCATGAAGAGATTTTGCCTCTTCTTAGTGAAACATTCCTCTGATGTTTTTTCAGCTCTTATTTGGCCTTTTGGCATATCATGTGATATTTCACTTGTGTTCAATTTGGTTTTTAGTTTATTTGAAGCAATTTTGCATTTGTGAGACCTATTTATTCTTTTATCGATCCAAGGCTTTTTCTTGGGCCGTAATTTGATCTCTTGAACATTGCATAGTTTTATTAATCTATCTGTAAAAGATTTAACAAAATCTTTCTCCAGTACATAGTTGCATCTTATCAGTAATATTTCTATTTGGTACATATTTTTTTGGCATTCACTGTATTCTCCTTTTCTCACATCTCTAAATGTATTCCAAAGTTATCCCACCAACCGTATTGTTGTATGTATTCCATAGTTTTCCCACCAACCGTATAGTTGTATGTCATCTCTTTGTGCACACAAAGTTCAATACTGTAATCTAGATTTGTGCTCAGTAAAGAGAATGGTAGAATACATAAAAAAGAAATATTGAAGGTTTTCAATTGTTGTAATTAACTGGTTGCTGTAATTAACTGAATTTTGAGCTGAGTGTCCATATTATTTTTTGTGAAAAAAATATATAATGAATTTTGTGAATTTGGTCTAAGGTTGACACATCTATATATTTGCTGGATTTTTTGGGGGGCATTTACAAATTCTTACAGATTTCTAATATGCAGTTTTTGTTCGTTTTATTAGGGCTTTTACTAATTTTTCTTCAAGGTTTCTTAATTTATTTTTCTATTGTACTTCATGTGAATTGTTCTGATATGATATGGGTTTTCACCTATCTTGATTTGATATTTATTGATATTTATAGTTTCTTATAATTTATTGATTTATTAAAAAATTTTCATTGATCAAATATGTGGGGGTTATTGTTGTAGTGGTATGGGAGGCGGGAAAGCCACTGGTGATGGCAAAACTAGAGGTCACTACCATAGGCAATGGATGTCCGTTTGAAGATCCTCTACACCTCCCTTTGCTACACTGATGTATACTTCCGAGAAGCCAAGGTAACAACTTTCAGATGAAATTTACATCTTTAAAACAACTGTAAGTAACACTAATGACAAAGAAACATAGTATTAAGCATTGGTCCATTGTTCTTACCAATTTGCTTTCATTTTTGGGTAAGTCCTTAATTTAAGCATTGGTCCATTGTTCTTACCAATTTGCTTTCATTTTTGGGTAAGTCCTTAATTTAAGCATTGGTCCATTGTTCTTACCAATTTGCTTTCATATTCGGGTAAGTCCTTAATTTAAACATTGGTCCATTGTTCTTCCTCTTGTATAGAAAACATCTTCAGGACCCTGCCTGGAAGATGTGTGCATAACCTTTATGGATATACATATATTAAGTTCATATCTCCCAGTGGCACTTCCAATGCCTCTAATGGCCAAAGTTTTTTATGCATTCTCAGTATTTGATGCAAATCAAATACATATGGATGCTCACCTTCTGAAATTCCACACCTATACCATATCTGTGAGTGGACAAATTTGGGGTGGAAGATGTATTCTCTCCTTTAGGGGTTTCTTTCTCTGTTTCTTTGTTGTCTAGGGTTTAACTTAGTTAATTTTGTGATGTTTTAATTGGGTATTTTTATGATGGAAAGGAAAAGATGGCGGAAAGTGATAGCAATGGTGAAGGTGATAGCACCAACGTGGAGGGCGATGAGAAATCTACTGTTATGTATGATGGAAATCATGCTATTCAAATCAAGGAAGTTGAGGGAATTCCACAGGGAGATATTTATATGGGGGATGCACACAGGGAGATATTTACACACAGGGAATTCCAGGTTCAAGAACAAATTAACCATGGTGATATATTTATATGGGCTGTGGACACCAGGCAGGTTCAAACTCAAATGTCGTTTTTGCCGTTGGTATAATTGTGTTTGTTTATTTTATTTATTTAGTATTGTTTATTAAATAACAGTGCTCTTTAGTTTAGTTTCATGGATCATTCCATCTTCTTTGATTTCTCCGTGTTTAGTCGTTTATTTCTGAATCTATCTGATATGCATGCCAACTATTGTTGCTATTGCAGCTTGAACTTGCTAATTAAACCAACCCTGGCCATATGCTAAAATTACATTCTCCACAGGTCTCTTTCTGTTTTTCTCCATTCAAATAGATCTTGGCTTCATCAACCATGAAATCTGCTTTAAAAATGACTTTACTTATTTGTAGTCGATTAGGTAGTGTTTTTCTCTAAGATCATCGTTGTAGCATTTGTTCTTATTGTTGTGCAGGGGTTGGCAAGGCTGTGGTTGAGGAGAGGTGCATGACAAATTTGGTATATATATATATATATTTTGTTGAAGAGTTGAAAGTGGGATTGTAGGCTTATGATCCGGAGCAGGGATTGATGGGGAAATTTGGCAAATTTCTGCAACAAAATACTTGGCTGTAGTCAGTAAAAGAGGAGGTTAAATCGTGGTTTTGGACAGTTGGATTTGGAATCATGGAAATATGCAACAAAATCAGTGGGCCTTTGTGGGGCCCACACTCGACCTCCTCTTGGGCCCCACAAAGGCCCAAATTGTTCCCTGAACCATAAGCTACCCAACTATGGTCTCGGATCACCCTGGGTCAGCCCCTAACCATAGTTAAATCGCTGACGAACAGTGGTTGGAAATGTGTGTTTTTTTTTTTAAATCTATCATTTTATGTGATATTCATCTAGGCAAATTTGGGCCTTTGTGGGCCCACACCCGACCTCGCCTTGGGCCCAACAATAGCTCAAAATGCTCCCTGCACATCAGGCTACCCACTGGCAGTCTTGGATTCCCGGGATTTCCCTGTTAACCATGGTTAAACTCACGTTAACTATGGTTAAAAATGTAATATTTTTTTTGTTTTTTTTGCAATTGCTGAACTTTGTGAGGGCCTGGACTGGGTAGGAGGCCAGTCTAGGCCCTGCCATGGTCCTTGAGCCCATTTTTGACCAAGCCGACTCTTTAACCATGGTTAAACCTGCCTGTGGTTAACCCTTAACCATAGTTAAGCAGCCCATGAACTCAAAATATTCTAGCAAAATCACCAAAAAATAAAAAGTATTCTCTGAAATCTAGAATTATCCTCTGTGACCACTTTCGTTTTGGTTGGAGTCCTTAACCATAGTTAAACACCATGTTTGGTTAACTTTTAACCATGGTTAAACAGCCCTTAACCAGAAAAAATATAGAAAAATGCTCAAAATTTCCAAAATAATCTGACAAGCCTATAAATGGTCTCCTTCAACCATTTAACTATGGTTAGCAGCCCTAACCATGGTGACCACCCCCCTTAACCATGATTAAGCAATCCTTAACCATTGGAAAAAATCTGGAAAAATCCCAAAAAAATCTAAGAAATTCAAAAATACCAAAAATACTGATATTGGACTTTTTAACCATGGTTAATCTCTTTTTTAACCACGATTAGCAACCCTAACCCTTGGTTAAGGCACCTTTGGCCTACCGGGCCTCACCAATTGGCCTACCAGGTCAAACCATAACAATCTTAACTGTGGTTAGCAACTCTAACCATAGTTAGTTTGACTTAACCCCAGTTAGCAATCATAACCATGGTCAAACTTTGTCTTAGCCTACCGGGTTTCCATCTTAGCCTACCGGGCCCAACCCTTGTCTATCGGACTTACCTTAGGCCTACTAGACCCAAACCATGCATTTTGACCAACCCCAGTCAACCAAACCCTAGTCTACCGGATTAGGCCCATTAGCCACCCTTGGGGCACACACACACCCCTAGCCTTAGCACGGGCTCATGTGCCAGAACTATGCTCGGTCTGATCTCACCCCAATGTGAATATGTAGGCAACCCAACCCGGGTTCGACCCTAGTTTAAGATTTTATCTTTCTTACAATTAGCATTACATTAAACATTAAGATATTTGATTAAAATTGAGATTAATTTGGCTTAATCCTAGCAAGTAGGGAATCACTGAAAGTGGAAGTACCGGGGTGTCTAACCCCTTCCCCAGACTTAACCGAGCCTTTTACCCTGATCTCAAATCGCAGACCGAGACCTTATCCAAATCCCGAGGACTTATCCCTTCTGAATGAATATGTGGCAACTCTAAACAATCCCCGTGAGTTTCAATCAGGTTTCCCTAAAACCCATGCTCACAACAGTTAAGGGGTGTAAAAAGAGACATATGGTGACCACAGTGTTGTAACCGGTTTTTCCCAAAACCGATTACAACTGGAGAAGATCACAAAGGTTCAAATTTCTTAAACCTAAGGGTTAATGAATCTTAACTACAGTTCATAGGGGTTGAAAGGGACCCATGTTGGTGCGATTTAACTCTCCCTAAATTCAATCTCAATTGACTATCATCTGATCTCTATGCAAAAAAAAAACCCAATTATCGTATCGGATTCTCAGAGTATGCTTAGCTGTTCTCTTTGTAGTTGAGTTTCGAAAAATCCATGCCACCAAAAGTCCATATCAGCTCCAACTCTTAGTAGATTGTATAGCAATAGTTAGACTTAAAGTAGTACACGTCCCAATTGATCAATAAGAAATAAATTACGTATTGGAACGGGTGATTTCGCCATTCCTAAAAAAAAAAATTTGGATAAAAGGGTTTTGAGACGGTGTGCAAACTGGCAACAATGCATGCGATCCTCTTCTCCTCTCTGCAACTTCCTTTCACTTTCATCTGATCTCTCTCTCCCTCTCTCTTATTCTTTCTTATTTGCGTAATCCATATTTAGAGATTTATTCCTCCCGTTTTCTTTCTAATTCTGCATTGATCTTCAGCTATTATTAAAGATTTGTTTTTGGTGGAACAACGAAGCAGATTCACCATGAAAGTAATGCCTTCAATAGTGCTTAAATTCTGATTTTTTTTCTCTGGGTAGTTTGTAGTTTGTGTTTTTGTTGCTTCGTCTCTACAATCAAACTCCAGAAAACCCCGGAAACTCCAGACCATGAAAGGGACTCAGAATTCAGAAAAGCTAATCTGGGACCAGATGAGAAGCTCCACTTCAATCCCCATTCCCACTCCATGTCAAGCTCTACCAAAGCTAATGGTCTGGCTCCTCCTCGTAACCTCAGTTACCTCCCTCATTTACACTGTAAAATTCGTTTGTTCATCTCCTCGTACCTGTGAAGAAAACCCTTTAAATACCCATAAAAAAACATATCAATTCATCATCTCCAATATCATCTGAAATCCCAATCTCCTCCACTGATTTGAATCAAAACCAGACACCCCCACTTGGTCTCAAGCACATTGTCTTTGGAATCGCTGCCTCAGAGAGTCTGTGGGAAAAGAGGAAGAACTACATCAAGCTATGGTGGAGACCTGAAGTGATGAGAGGAATTGTTTGGTTAGATAAGCCTGTAAATACAGATAACGATGAAGGACTACCCCCATTAATGATCTCAGCCGACACGTCCCGATTCAACTACACGAGCCAGCAGGGTAACCGGTCTGCGATTCAGATTTCACGTATCGTATCGAAGGCTTTGAAACTGGGTATGAAGGATGTGAGGTGGTTTGTAATGGGAGACGATGATATAGTGTTAGTTGTAGATAATCTGGTTAGGGTTTCATCTAAGTACGATCATAATCAGTTTTATTATATTGGGACTTCTTCGAAAAGTCATATACAGAATATTTACTTCTCGTATGGAATGGCTTATGGGGGTGGAGGTTTCGCCATTAGTTACCCATTAGCGAAAGAGCTTGAGAAAATGCAAGATAGGTGTATACAGAGGTACCCAGAATTGTACGGCTCAATTGACCGGATGCAAGCTTGCGTAGGGGAGCTCGGTGTACCGCTCACTAAGGAGGTCAGGTTCCACTGGGTTTGCTTCTGTGAATCATTTCTCTGTTTCCCAATTTGTGTTGTGTTTGTTTCAGGTTTCTGTCTTTCAAGGCGATTCAGTCGCTACAACAGAAGACGTCTCCAATCTATATTTCCATTTTCCACTACAACTTTTATCGATTTAACTATCACGAAATTTAGGGAAATGTTTTTGATGCGATATTCATGCGTTAGTGACATTGATCCGGATGGTTGTTATATAGTGTTTTGATGGACTAAGACTTATGTTTCGTAACGGATCTTACTGAATTAAGACTTGTGGTTCCCGGAGAAAGCAGATTTCCGGGTTCGAGAATCTAGGATAAATTTCCATGTATAGTACATGTATAATACACTGTAATTAATACATCGTAATTAAGGACTGTATAGAGACATTCCATGTATAGTACATGTATAATACACCGTAATTAAGGACTGTATAGAGACAGCCGTCTGTGGCTTTTAAGACCCCCTAACTATGGCTAAGATTCACCAACCCTTTGACTCTTAGAATTCAATCATCTAACCTTGATTTTTAGAAAAAAAAATATTACTTCTAAAGATTAAAGTTATTAACCATAGTTAAAGAGAATTTCAAGTCAAAAACTAATGGTATGAATGGGCTAGGCTTGACCTGAATTTTTGTAGTTTTTATATAGGACCGCCCCAACCTGGCACTTTTACTAGAGGGTTTTGGGGATGAATTCTGTCGTTGACACCCTAACAAAAACCTCTTACAAAAACTACTGCTGTCAATGGGCCAGGTTTTGGCCTGAATTTTGTAATTTTTGGATAGGACAGCCCGATCTAGCACTTTTACAAGAGGGTTTTGGGACCTGATTTCCGCCATTGGGCATTGACACCCTAACAAAAACCTCTTATTAACTACTTGAATTGGGCCAAGCTTAGTTTTAAAAAAATTGCAAAGTCCAAGCCCGGCCCACTGATAGCCCAGGCTGAGTAAGATCTTACACGGTGTAATCTTTTCCGGGAAGAAAAATCAGCCCCTCGGTGAAGGGAGCCATCTAGGGCTGCATATTGGGCCGATTTTAAGTTTAAAAGCTTTTGTAAATGTGTTAGGCATATTCAACAATCACCAAAAGTCAAACCCAAAGCCGGCCATGCTCTCTAAGATTTCGTTGTTGTAATTAATATTTTTCCTCTAAAACAACTGTTAAATTCTTTAACTTTAAGAGGAGTTAAAAGGGGACATGTGGCGAAGTATAAGGCGCAAGACTAAATAATTCGCTGATTATTTTTCTTCCAGAAAATATCATCAGTATTGTAGTCGAAATGTCAACCTTATAGTGTTTCTAACAGCATACCTTTGATGGATTATGACCAGTTCGACGTGTATGGGAGCCTATTTGGACTCCTTGCAGCGCACCCGGTGACGCCACTAGTGTCGATGCACCACCTGGACGTGGTCGAGCCCATCTTCCCCAACGTGAACCGCGTTGAAGCACTACAGCGACTCACAATGCCAATGAAGCTTGACTCAGCTGGCCTCATGCAGCAATACATCTGCTACGATAAAGAAAACAGCTGGACGGTCTCAGTTTCCTGGGGCTATGTTGTTTAGATAATCCAGGGTATCTTATCGGCCAGGGAGATGGAGCTTCCTTCAAGAACATTTCTCAATTGGTACAATAATGCCGATTACACTGCATTTGCCTTCAACACTCGGCCTATTAGCCGAAACCAGTGTCAAAACCTCTTTGTTTATTACCTATCTAATGCCATATACAATTCTACAACGAACCAGACGGGTAGCGAGTATGTTCGGCATCGTGTGGCATAGCCGGAGTGCACATGGAAGATGGTTGATCCCTCGGATATTGACAAAGTGGAGGTTTACAAGAGACCCGACCCACATTTGTGGGACAAGGTAAGCAGTTTATGTCATTTACTATGGTTCCCTTTATTTCTGTAGATACTTACAATCTATTATCCTCAGTCCTCACCCAATTAATAATCAGTGATGGGTATCACACTTGCACCTGGAAGATCTCCAATGCCAAAAACTAGACTCAATTGGGTAATGTAAAGGCATTCGAAAGTCGAAACCCATCGAATGAATGCCTTAGATTCAGTACTGCAATTATCTGATCAGCATGGTTCTTTTGGCCCAAGAGATCTCACATGTGAGAGTTCTAAGGAAAATTTTGGGACGTAATAAGATTACTGTGAGGGGAAATTACCGAAAGGACACGCGTCAGCAGCAGCTCCTCCCAAGTTCTGATTTACTGATAGAAGGTTGGAGTGGAGGGTGTGATACCCTGACCTGCACTCCGATGATTAAGTCAGTAGGTGTAGGAGATGATGAACAGTAAGAATATAATAGTGAGTTCGAAGGTCTTAGCTCCCCCAATTTTTCGTCCCCTTTTACACTGTTCTTCACAGGTTTATATAGGCCACTCTTGCCATGGCCATGGGCACCCATTGATGTCCATGCATACCTCGAATCCCTGATGTGTACTTCAGTAGTCATTTTAGATAGATCTCCCGGTCATTCGTACCGCACGCGCATCTGCACACAAAAAGAGCAGGCAAAGAGTAGGAACTCGTCCGAGGTGACTGACATTAAATGCAGCATTAAATGTCACTTAATGCCAAGACAATGTTACCCACCTACCATCGTAGAGGTAGGATCAGTCTCAGGCGACTGGGCAGCAACGCCAGATCTCATTACGTGTTAGGATACACGATCGTGGACAATAAGACGACGGGTACGTCGTCTGAATGAGGACGTGATCATCGTCCACGAGACTACGGGTCCGTCGTCAACGTGAGGACGTTATCGTCGTCCACGTGACCACGGGTCCGTCGTCAGCGTGGGGACGTTATCGTCGTCCACGTGACCACGGGTCCGTCGTCAGAGTGAGGACGTGATCGTCGTTCACGAGACCACGTTCTCGTCGTCCATGTGACCACGGGTCCGTCGCCGAGGAGACGACGGAAATGAGCTCAAACGATAACACCACACTGAGGACGAGCTCGCTGTTACCACACTTAGGTTTTTACGAAATTTACCCATTACAAATTGCCCCTTTATGATACTTTGAACGTGGTTCGGAGTGTCATAAATATAGCGAGACGTTGGAGGAGAAGATATGGCTCACCTCAGAATGCTGATAGGTCACATACTCTGTACACGAAGGCGTAGCGTCGTGCCAGCTGTATTGCGCGTGCCGAAACATCATACCTCATAAATGTTTGGCAGGCTGTCATCATTATCTTCCGGACGCTTCGTTTTTCCCGACGGTTACTTAACTCGGTCGAAAGACCATCCTGCCCTTCGCGTTGTCTATACGTGTGGACACGCGTACGGTACAGATCGAGGTCATTATCGTCCTCAGAGTTATGGACTGCTCTATAAGTACCGAAGGCCTGGTACTTCATCTTCTTCACTTGAATTCTTGCATCCCGTTACTCTGCCGGAATTTCTCCTCACCGACGATCTGCTGTTCTGGTTTTCATCCTTCTCCGGCTGTGCCTCTCCTTGCTTCCTAAATCCAGTTTCGGTAAGAACCTTCTCTTTTCCTTTTACTCTGTGGTCGTTTTTCCTACATTTCTTCTTTTTCTCCTTGTTTACGACCATGTCTGCCGAACTAGTTAGGATAGACAGTGCCGATGAGGCCAGTTGCTCAGGCAGTGCCCCTCACGGTGTTATCACCGGTGTGTCCAAATCCAAAACCAGACCAGTGGTCAAATACGCACTTGACCATTACAGAACCCTTTTCCAAATTCCTCCTCACGTCCACATTCATTTCGGGGAAGAAGACGTTCTTCCCGACCATCGCTCTTCCTGTACAATCGTCTACCTCGCTCAGTTCGAGGCTGGACTTCGATTTCCCCTCTCTCCCGTCACGGACTCCGTCCTGTCCGCCCTTCAAATTACCCCGGGGCAAATGCACCCAAAATTCTACAAGTACATGTCTCTGATGGACAAGTTCAACAGAGACGGGTACAATGTAGACGCCAGGCACGTCTTCCACTTCCGCTTCGTCGTGAAGTGTCCCGGGGTTGTTGAGGAGGGGAAGAAGACGTACTTCACCTGGAGACAAAAATCCAAAATCCCCGACATCATCTCACACCTCCCCGACGTGGAACGGGACTGGAAGGAGATGCCCTTCGTGGTCTCTGGTGCTTGGAGGGCAGAGACTGCCCGTCCTGTTCCCCACGAATTTACCTCAGGTCTGTTACTATTCAGTCGTTTTCCGTTGTCGGTTTTTTTTTTGAAAACGTGCTTCTGTCACATGGCTAATAATATTTTGCTTTTTCTGCAGAGGCTTCTAAGATACACTTTTCTGACCTGTCCGCGGAAGAAGAGTACGCGCTCCGGAGGGTTCGCAGCGATAAAGGGGACGCCTACGTCACCTGGAAGCCGTCCTCAATTCGAGAGACAAGGTCCACTGTAGAAGCAGGGGCCAAATCTAAAAAGTCTCGTCGACAAGCTCGTCCGTCGTCAAAGAGACCGCTCGGACAGGCAGCTGTCTTCGGAGAAGAAGACATGGCCGACCAATCTTCTCCACGATCTTCACAGGCTCCGGCCTTAACTCGTCCTCCCCGCCCTTCCCGTCTATCTTCAGCGGAGAAGAGGGCGGAGAAAAGAGAGAGAGTTGAAGCTCTCAAGGCTCTAACGGCGAAGAAGGCTCGGCGAGAAGCGGAGCACGATCGACGGGTCCGAGAACGCGCATCTGCCGGGGTGCCATCTACTCAGGCGGCAACAGTTGGCGAGGGGAGTGGTGTCCCCGTGGAGGAACCTCCAATCGTCATCAGCGGCTCTCCCACGGATGTTGTGACCGCTCCGTCTATTGTGGCAGAGACGGCTGCCCCCGCGATCGTCCCGGCCTCTGCTCCCTCTCTAGCCGCAAATGTGGCCTCATCTTCTGCCCCTCCTCGAGAGAGGATTACCATGGGGGGCCCTGCCGAACTCTGGAATCCCGTCTTCCCCAGAGGGTACACCCGTCCTACCATTGCCCATTCTGCGATGGAGCACGATTCTATCGCCACATCGATGATGTTGGCGATGAGGCTCCTAGCGGATATGGCCGCAACGAGGGACCTGCACTGGATGGGGATGTTCAGTGCTGCGAGTCGAGCTGTTGCCACGGTACGCTTTTTTTTTTTTTTTACCATCTTTCTTTCTCTTCTTTTTGTAGCTGGGCAACATGCTTGCCGGGATGTACGAGGTCACAGCCGAGAACAGGCGTACCTCCAATGGGCTGAGGGACAAGGTCCTTGACCTGGAGAGGAGGGGAGCCGAGGACGTGAAACGGCTGAACCACGAGCTGATATCCGTCAAAGCTGATCTTCGGACTGCCAAAGGCACGATTGCCTCGGCTGTGAAACAGCGGGACAAAGCTCGGGACGAAGCCCGTAAGGCGATGGAAGGAGAGAAGGCGGCAGTGGAACAGGCCGAGAGGTCCGTCCTCAGGATCAGTGAGATGGACGAGATCGTGAACTCTCTCCGTCAGCGGCTGGAGACGATGGAAGCCGAAAAAGCAGCACTGTCCGAACAGCTCGAGGGGGCCACGGCCGCGAGGGACAAGGAGGTTGAAGCCGCCAAGGAGGCTTTAACGGAGTCTCTTCGAGCCCACTTCCAGACGGAGATGGAGCGGCTGATAACTGAAGACCGGGTCGAGACGGAGAGAGAACTCATGAAGGAACTCCGAGAATCGGGACGACTGGTAGAGTCTCCCCAACAATCGAAGGACGAGGCCACTCGTTCTAAGGCTGTGGGCATGGAGATCTCGCCTGGCGAAGAACCCGAGGTACAAGGAGGGGGGCAACCCTCGTCTTCTCTTGGACCATCTCCCGTCCTCCCCGAGGCTCCTGCTGAAATCGCCTCTGCAGATCCTGCTGCTGCTGCTGACGACGTTCCGACCGTTCCTGATGACGCTGTCGTGATCGTTGTCGTTGGCGAAGACTGATCCTTCCTCCTTCCTATCCCTTGCTTTTTAATTTTGTACCGGCTGTACTCTTGTTCATCTTATGTCAATGAAAAATTTCTGTTTTATATGTACCTCTTTTATGATCACTGTGTTGCAACCGATTGGTCCGGAATAATCATCTCGTTCAAATAAGACAAATAGCACATAATTAACTCGTGATTGAGTATAACTCTCATAACGAAAATAAGACAAATAGCACATAACTAACTCGTGATTGAGTATAAATCTCATAACGAATATAATTCACATCACTTCTAATAACGGGTCGTTAAAGAAGCGGATTAACACTACGGACGTAATTTGACAACAAGTCCATTTCATAAAGACGAACTTATGGTAACTCGTGGTGGGACACCATGCTCAGAGGACATTCCATTAGTATAAGCCGCTGAGATGCTCAGATGGTAATTCCTTTGTATGAGCCACCTGTGTCCCGTGGTGAGTACCATATTCGTGTAAAATGCACTTGACGTGGTAACTCGTGGTGGGACACCATGCTCAGAGGACATTCCATTAGTATAAGCCGCTGAGATGCTCAGATGGCAATTCCTTTGTATGAGCCACCTGTGTCCCGTGGTGAGTACCCTGTGCGAGTGAAATGTACCCGTCGTGGTATTTCGTCTAGAATGTTTTACAACGTACTGAATATATACGGTATTGGAAAAATTTACTCGTGGTAATTCATAACACACAACTTTATTGGAAAAATTGTTTTAGATTCATAATGTTCCACGATTTTTGAATTACATTACCTTGTAAGTCTTTAAGGTAGTGCACCCTGGGACTCCCGACACGATCCACGATATATGGCCCTTCCCAGTTGGGACCCAGTTTCCCGCTGTTGACTTCACGAGTGTTTTGGAAAACTTTTCGAAGAACGAGATCTCTGATTTGAAGAATCCTTCTCCGTACTTTCTTGTTGTATGCCTTTCGTAATTGTTGTTGATAGCGTTTCATCTGAATGCTGGCGTCTTCCCGCTTTTCTTCCAGCAAGTCTAAATGAATAGCCATTAATTCGACATTTTTGTTTTCCTCTCCGTGTTTCTTCCGTGAACGTGTTGTTGGCAGACAGACTTCAGTGGGTATAACAGCTTCCGCCCCGTATGCCAAAGAGAACGGGGTCTCGTTCGTAGGGCTCCGTGGTGTTGTCCTGTATCCCCACAACGCGTTATGTAATTCGCTGGTCCACTTTCCCTTGGAATCTTCCAGTCTTCTCTTGAGGGCATTCAAAATGTTCTTGTTGGCTGCCTCGGCAAGGCCATTCCCTTGTGGATAATAAGGAGAAGAGAAGATATGCTTGATTTTCAACTCTCGGCAAAAGTCGGCGATGAGCTTTCCTGTAAATTGCTTCCCGTTGTCAGAAATGATGGACTGCGGGATGCCGAATCTACAGATAATGTGTTCCCACAAGAATTTCTTCACTTCTTGTTCTCTAATACGCGCAAGGGGAACAGCCTCGATCCACCGGGAGAAATAGTCCGTGGCCACCAGCAGAAAAATTAAATTACCGGGAGCTTTGGGAAAGGGTCCCACGATGTCAAGTCCCCAACGAGCGAAAGGCCAAGGTTGAGATACGATGTTGAGTTCCTGAGCGGGGGCATGAATCAACTTCGCATGACGCTGACATTGACTGCATTTCTGCACGTACTTCTGTGCGTCAGCTTGCATGTAAGGCCAAAAATATCCTTGCTCAGAGCACGATGAGCGATAGTCCGTCCTCCCGAGTGGATGCCACAAATCCCTTCATGGAGCTCGGCTAAGATCGTCTCTACGTTTTCAGGATGCACGCATTTCAAAAGGGGTCCTCCAAAGGATTTACGGTACAGTTCCCCGTCCACAAGGATATAACGGGGAGCCGTATATTGTATTCGTCTTGCTTCCTTTGTGTCAGAGGGGAGAATTCCATTCTTCAAGAAAGTTGTTATGCCCGTCATCCAGCTCGGCACTTGATTTACGGACAACACCGTGCGTTGCGTTTGTAGCTCAATAGAGGGGTACTCTTTATACTCAACGAGGATTGTCTTGGGTTCATCAGTTTGTAACATTGAGGCGAGGTATGCCAACGCGTCAGCATGCCTGTTATCGTCCCTTCGGACATGTTTGATCTCGAGGACATCAAAGGCCCTCCGTTGTTCTTGTAAAAGTGCAGCGTAGTGCCTCATCCGCTCATCCCGACATTCATAGGTTCCGTTGACTTGGTTCACCACGAGCTGTGAGTCACAGAACACCCGGAGTTTAGAAATTCCCAGCTCTCGGGCACTCTGCAACCCAAGGATCAACGCCTCATATTCAGCTTCGTTATTGGAGGCAGCATAACCAAGGCGCGTCAGTTTCTGTACTTTAACATGCTCAGGGCTGACAAGAACAGCACCAAGTCCCGAACCGCTGGCATTAGACGACCCATCCACATACAAGACCCAATCGCACCACGCCGTCAGTTTGGTTCCGTCTCCAGTCTCTTCTTCCACAACGGGATTCTCTTCCGCATCGTCTGGGAGCTCGTGACGGTCGGGCTCTGCTGAAGTTTCGGCCTCCTCCACGGGGAAATCGGCTAAGAAGCTTGCAACGGCCTGCCCTTTCTCTGCGGTTCGGGCCTGATATTGGATATCGAACTCGCTGAGCGCCACAGCCTACTTCGACATACGTCCCTCGGTTTCAGGTCGCCCCAACACAGTTTTCAGAGGATACGTCGTGATGACGACGATGGTATGTGCCTGAAAATAAGGACGTAACTTCTCAGCAGAAAAGACGAGAGCCAAGCATACCTTCTCCATCCTGCTGTAGTTGGACTCTGCTTTGTGGAATGTTTTGCTGACAAAATAAACAGGCTTCTCTACGCCGTCGTGACTTCTGAGCAGCACGGAGCCAATGGCTCGTTCCGAAACGGAGAGATAGAGGTACAACACTTCACCAGGTTCAGGTACGGAGAGGATCGGAGCAGAGCCTAGATACGTCTTCAAGGCGGCGAAAGATTGGAAACACTCTTCTGTCCATCTGAAGACGGAATCCTTTCTCAGCAGCTCGAACAGAGGTCTGCACCGATCAGAAGACTTTGATATAAACCGGTTGAGAGCAGCGATACGTCCCGTCAGTTTTTGAACTTCTTTCCTTGTCTTCGGTTCCGGCATATCTATCAAAGCACGGATTTGCGTGGGATTTGCTTCGATGCCCCGTTGACTGACGAGATAACCAAGGAACTTGCCCGAGGCGACGCCGAATGTACATTTCTCAGGATTTAACTTCAGGTTGAAAGTGCGTAAAATAGAAAAAGGCTCCGCCAAGTCGGTGACAAGAGAGGCCCGAGTTCGGCTTTTCACGACGATATCGTCAATATACACCTCCACCGATTTACCAAGCAAGGATCCAAACATCAGATTCATTAGCCGTTGATAAGTGGCCCCGGCATTCTTCAGACCAAAGGGCATGACCCGGTAACAGAACAGGCCACGTTCCGTTATGAAGGCCGTCTTCTCTTGATCGTCCTCCGCTAAGAGGATTTGATTGTAACCTGAATACCCGTCCATGAAGCTCAACATCTCGTGACCCGCGGTTGCTGTGATTAGTCTATCGATTCTGGGAACTGGGAAGAAGTCTTTCGGACAGGCTTTATTAACATTAGTGAAATCGATACAGACTTTGACTTTCCCGTTCTTCTTCGGAACAGCTACTACATTGGCTATCCACTCCGGATATTGGACCTCACGAATGAATCCGTGCCGAATTAACTTATCGATCTCTTCATTGACGGCCTCATGGTACGCTGGAGCAAGTCTACGAGGCTTCTGTTTAACTGGATTGACTACGGGATCAACGTTGAGATGGTGACAGATGATTTCAGGACGTATACCCGTCATGTCTTCATGTGACCAAGCGAAAACGTCAAGATTCTTCCTCAGAAAATTTATCAACTCCCGCTCTTCATCCGTTGTCAAACAAGTCCCGATCTGCAGCATTCTTGGCTCGTTCTTCGTCCCCAGATTGGCAAGCTTCGTGGGTTCAACAGAGTGTTTTATCAACGATTCACCCGTGCTCTCCTCTTCCACGGACCCGACCTGTAATTGCTATTTGAGCGGATTGGGTGGGGCGTAATCACACTTCTGCGATGCCAGCTGGTCTCCTCTTATTTCACGTGGTCCGTCCGGAGTGGGGAACTTCAGTACCTGGTAATAGGAAGACGGAACAGCTCTCATTTCGTGAGTCCACCATCGCCCCAAGATAGCATTGTATGGGGACGGCGCGTCGATAATGGAGAACCAGGTGGATAGGGTGATAGGTCCAGCTTTGACTGGTAAGACGACTTCTCCCAGGGGTTGCATCGAACTTCCTTCGAATCCTACCAAGGGGGTCTGTGCAGGGACAAGAACCGCCGGGTCCAACTCCATCTTTGCGAAAGCATAGAGATACAGGATATCTGCTCCACTTCCAGGGTCAATGAGCACTCGCCTGATGTCGAATTCGCCAATTCTCATAGACAGGACAAGAGCATCGTAGTGAGGCCTGACCACAGTTGTCATGTCTTGATCAGTTAACGATAGGACCTGCTCGACTTCCTTCGTCGTCGATCGCACTTGACAAACTTTTGCCACGTGTGATAACTTCCTTGCCTTCGCTCGGTACTGTTGCTCGACATCTACTTCCGGTGCCCGAGCGCGATGGATGACGTTTATGACTCCCTTCGGAGCTTCTCCGTCTCGGCTCATATGACCAGATGGCTCTCCCTCGTGAGACCGAGTGGATGGCTCCATAATATGCCCCTCTCCTCTTCCAGAGTCCACGTATTCTCCCAAGTAGCCCTCACGGACTAATCTTTCCAAGTATTCTCTCAGGATGCGACAACGATTTGTGAGATGCCTGTGGCATTTGTGGTACTGACAGTATTCGTGCGCCCTGGGTCCCGTGGTGACATCACGAACGGTCCGTGCTGGCCATTTGAAGTATGGTTTATCTTCCATCGTCTTCATGATCGTCGCCGGGCTTGCTGAGAAGTTGACTTGACCACCACGAGACGTGAAAGGACGTCTTTCTGTTGCTTGATTCTCCCTCTCCTTGTAATGCCCGGGTTCCTCTCGTCCCTGACAGGCACGGTCGTCCCTCCGCCGGAAATTGGACCGTAGATCCGTTCTCCTTGACGAGTCTGCATCTTGGCGGATTCCCAACGAGAGTCGGTTCGGTTCTCCTCGTCGTTCAACGTACACAACTTTTTCCTGTCGTGTGCGTCTACGTGGTTCCTCGTCACTGGAAGACGATTCATACTTTGATCTCTTCCCTCTCTTCGAGGAGGGTCTGCTTCCCCATTCCACAGCATCTACCCCTCGTGCTCTGGGCCTCGTTGTTGCTGCAATATCTTCTTCCATCCTTCCATACTTAGAGGCATGGACTATCAGTTCGTCCATCTTGATTGGACAATCAAGGGCAAGAGACTTATAGAGCTTGGAACTCTTGGGTATGGCGTTCTTGAAGGCCGCTATGCAAGTGCAGTCCTCAATCTTGTCGATATTAGAGACTTCATCGGTAAACCGTTGAATAAAATCTCTAAGGGATTCCGCCGACTTCATTCTTATGGCGAAGAGGGAATCTGCGCCTGCTTTCTTCTTCTTGTTAATGATGTACTGGTCAATGAAAACTGATCTCAGATCAGCCATACACCTGATCGACCCCGCGGGTAGATTACGGAACCATCTCGCAGCCGCTCCAGTCAGGCTGCTAGGAAAGGCTTTGCAGAGGAGATTGTCATCCGGGTTACGGACAGCCATAGCATTCTTGAAGTCGGTCAGGTGGTCAATAGGATCTCTCCTCCCGTCGAACTTGACAAAGTTTGGTACCATGAACTTTGATGGGGTATAGGATTCGACGATCTCCTTAGAGAAAGGAGACGTCTCCTCCTCGTCCTTGTACTTCTGAGCATACTGATCGAGAGAGGCTCCACTTGTCGTTCCTCTGACTCGAGCATTAATCAAAGCTTCCACGTCTTTGAGGGTCAGGCCTGTCTTCAACCCGTCGTCGCTGACATGGAGATCTCGATGTTCAGCACGAACACCAAGAGAACGAGGGTGGGCAGCTTCCTCAGTAGAAGGAGTGAGAGTGAATCTTCTTTCCGGATTCTCTGGCGCAGACGGCGAGATCGGGGCCGTTCCTCTGGGGGGAGGAGAAGGAGGGAAATTGAGTTTATGAGCTGCAGAGCCTCCTCTAGGAGATTCGTCATCGATCTCCAAGTTTCCGTGCTCCAAAGCATCAAGCCGCTCCTGCAGTGACTGTTGTTGGCTGACTATCTGGGCCAGAGTGGCCTGTTGTTGTTGTAATAGTAACAAGATGGGATCAGATATGGTCATGGGCCTTTCTGGTTGTCCAGAAGATGGGCCTGATGCGAACGTTTGCGCGGTGGAAGGGGTGCATGAAATGGCTTGAGGGGGCTGGTTCTCGATGATAGAGTGAGGAGTTTGGTCTGCCATACTGACCGAAAGAAGTGGTGTGAGCAAAGGGTGGTTTCGATTAAGAATTTCCCACAGACGGCGCCAATTTTGTGAGGGGAAATTACCGAAAGGACACGCGTCAGCAGCAGCTCCTCCCAAGTTCTGATTTACTGATAGAAGGTTGGAGTGGAGGGTGTGATACCCTGACCTGCACTCCGATGATTAAGTCAGTAGGTGTAGGAGATGATGAACAGTAAGAATATAATAGTGAGTTCGAAGCTCTTAGCTCCCCCAATTTTTCGTCCCCTTTTACACTGTTCTTCACAGGTTTATATAGGCCACTCTTGCCATGGCCATAGGCACCCATTGATGTCCATGCATACCTCGAATCCCTGATGTGTACTTCAGTAATCATTTTAGATAGATCTCCCGGTCATTCGTACCGCACGCGCATCTGCACACAAAAAGAGCAGGCAAAGAGTAGGAACTCGTCCGAGGTGACTGGCATTAAATGCAGCATTAAATGCCACTTAATGCCAAGACAATGTTACCCACCTACCATCGTAGAGGTAGGATCAGTCCCAGGCGACTGGGCAGCAACGCCAGATCTCATTACGTGTTAGGATACGCGATCGTGGACAATAAGACGACAGGTACGTCGTCTGAATGAGGACGTGATCATCGTCCACGAGACTACGGGTCCGTCGTCAGCGTGAGGACGTTATCGTCGTCCACGTGACCACGGGTCCGTCGTCAGCGTGGGGACGTTATCGTCGTCCACGTGACCACGGGTCCGTCGTCAGAGTGAGGACGTGATCGTCGTTCACGAGACCACGTTCTCGTCGTCCATGTGACCACGGGTCCGTCGCCGAGGAGACGACGGAAATGAGCTCAAACGATAACACCACACTGAGGACGAGCTCGCTGTTACCACACTTAGGTTTTTACGAAATTTACCCATTACAATTACTAATTATAAAAATAATAAATAAATATTTTTTATATTATATATTTATCCAAGACTTTTTTTTTAAAAAAAATGCATAATAACTCAAGTCTAATTCACGACTTTTTGAAAACAAGGCGCGGTTTTTTCTAAAAGTTGTGAATACTTCAGGAATTAATTCGTTCAACAAAAATCGTGTACAATTTGAGACTTTTTGAAAAAATCGAAAAAACTTTGTTACTATGGTTCATAGGCCCTATTTAAAGGTAAAGAAACCCTAGATTTTGCCTCTAAATACTAATATTGGTGGTCGTGGTATAATCATGCATGTGAATATAATGTTTAAAATGTGGGTGTTGTTTTTGAATGTTGTGACAGTCTCCAAGAAGGACTTGTAGCAGGATATTGAGTCCAAAGAAAGGGAGCTTGATTATTGAAGTAGGTATATGTACGGAAGGTGAGACAATTGAATTATAGCAACACTGAAAGATAGCTATTTATTTTCTGATTCTTAATTTGTTTATTTTTTCTTTAGTTTCTTGTAATCTCTTAGGTTCAGTAATCAACAATGATCAGAAATAAATTTACTGTAATAATGAAGAATATACATGGTTCGTCCACTCACTACAAGAAATCTACCGAGTAGTGACGGAAAAAACATTTCGACTAGCACCACTCCAAATGAAAAAACATCTGATTTATCTGTCAGCTGCTGCCGTTTGAAATATTCTGGATCGAGATACCCGAAGCTACCTTTCACACCTGTGCTAACATGGGTTTCGTCTAGACGGGGACCTGATCTTGAAAGTCCAAAATCAGCTACCTTTGCCACATAGTTCTCATCAAGCAATATGTTGGTTGATTTAACATCACGATGGATAATCCCCTGGGCTGAACCTGTGTGAAGGTAGTGAAGACCCCTTGCTGAACCAATGCATATCTCAAGCCTCTGCTTCCAAGACAAAGGCGGCAATCCCGAACCATATAAATGATTCTTCAGTGGCCCTTTCTCCATGTATTCATAAACCAGTATCATCTTTGACTGTTCTTCGCAATACCCAACTAAGGAAACAAGATGGCGGTGGCGAATTTTGGACAAAACCATGATCTCTGTCTGGAACTCAGGGAGGCCTTGCCTAGATCCTGGTACACCTCTCTTCACAGCAATTTTTGTATTATCTCTGAGCAGATTATTGTCAAAGTTAATTGTTGCAGAAGCTATATCAGCAAAAGGAATCTTCAAGCCGAGATTTATATTTGGGCCCGGGGATGCATTAATCATCTTTCTGAAGGTTTTGATTTGGGTTTTGGTTTCTTCTTCCTGCATTTCAAAGTGAGCAGGACTGTAAGTATTGCTGCACATATAACACTGAAGCCTCCAAGAATTGAGCCCACCAGAACCCACACTTTTTTCTTCTGAGACCCATTTTGTGAAGTTGAACTCACACCATTAATCATCTTCATGATCTCTACCCCATTCAGAATAGCATTTTTTCTCAAAGTAGAGCTCAGATCAGAAGGGCCAACACTTAAATGCATAAACCCGGAATTGTCTGAATCGACAACAAAGTCCATGTAGAAAGGAACTGCAAATATATGGTCTGTAAGAGAAGATAGATCGAGATCTGTGTACACAGAGTAATCATCGATATATACGTTGAAATACAGCAGGTTACGCTTTTCACTAACAATATCACAGAAATGCATCCGAACCAGGTGCCTAGCACCACTTGAATTCACAGGAAAAGCCCAAGTTATATTGAATTTCGCCCCCAATATAGTATTATTCATGTTCATCAGCTGGGCAGTCATGTAAACATTATCAGGAGCAATCTCTCTGCTCGCTTCTCCTTTCTGGTAATTTGGTGGATTATGGTGAGAAGCAGATTTTGCTGCAGACTTCAGAACCAGAAAATCTGCATCCAGAATCCAAGTCCTCCAAAGGGTGTCATTAAAAGGTGTAATCTTTTTGCCTCCAACATTGATCCTATGAACAGCCTCTAAGATCTGGGATGACAGGCCTGTGTACTTCTCAATTCCAGAACAACCCGAGCTCCCTCATCAACAATGAGATCATCGGGAGCCGAAAAGACTTCAATTGCATTAACAAATCCAAAACCCGATTTTCCCACAGGAGTAAACAAGATTTCAAGCTTCTCCCTATCTATATTCAGTATATACTCCTTCAACACAGCAGTTTTGACACTAAAATCTCTCAAAAGCGAATACCCATTAACCGAAACGTGGAAGTTAGCAGATCTGAGATCATAATTCTGAGAAGAGAAGGGAAAGAAATGGAGACGTACCAGGTGGGTACCATTTGTCTTGATCCCAAGTTCATTGCTGGAGACCCTTGTGAAAACTCTAGCTGTCTGGAATAGAGGTGACGAACCCAGAGATGGGCTTTGGTCTCTGAGTGATATGGTTCCAGTTGTGGATAGAAAGCCAGAACCAGTGTCCGTCGAATCGCCGACAAAGTTTCGGCTATCGACCACAGTGCTTGCGTTCGATCCTCCGCAGTCGATGAGATAATTGTCTAAAGGAGTGAAAGGCAATGAGAGAATACGACTAACTGGGAATTGGAGAAGAAAGAGATGAATAATAGAGAGAAATGGAAACATTTTCTTCTCCATTAATGGAGATTTTTGGTTTGTTGAGAAGAAGTTCAAGCTTTGGATTTCATAGCAGAAGAGAGAATATTAACAGTGGCTGACTCTTTAGTAAGAGATTGGACTGTGAATGCAGTCTATGGAATCTTTTTTTTTCTTTGTATTTTTGGTTGGTTTGAAGTTTGAACTTTCAAACCGTCCAAATAGGTGAAATGTCCGTTTTGCTTTCTTCTTTTGTAAATGTAAAGCTGGTAAACGAGTTCACAGCTCGGCTTGTTAAGAACTCCTTTGAGCTTGACTTGTTTAGTATTATAATATACATAAATATTTAATTAGAGATTAATATGTTTAAGTATCTAAGAGCATTCCTAGCAGCCATGAGCCAAATGGCTAAAAAGTGCTAAAAACTCTTTCCAACAGCCTCATCAATGACTCTCTTCTCTCTCTCTCTCTCTCAAACAACAGATATGCCCTAGACACCATTAGAGTTTTTTTTTTTTCTCTCCATAAATCTTTGGGAGCCGCTCATCTTCTTCTTAACAGGTTTACCATTTTTCTTACACAAGTTCTTTTGGATTCTGCAGATTGGGCAGCATCAAACTGAAAAGAGTAGAGTTATAAGCGCTGTTTACTGAGGTAAGCAACTTTTCATATAGATTTTTTTTCTACATCAAGCACGATTGATCGTATTCCCTATATAGTTCAGATTGAGTGCGGCCACTCTTGGTTTCTCTCTCTCCCATCTCTCCCGATCTGAGTCCTCTCTTTCTCACGATTTGGGCGAGAAGATGATTTTGGGTTTGCTCTGTTTGGTTCATGTGAAGTAACTCGCATTTTAAAAAAAGTGGATCAAATCAAGATGCCTTCAAGCGTTTTCAGAGATTGCATACAGTGGATATTTGCACTTCAAACCCTTCTTTAGGAAATAAATAGTTAAAAGAGATGTCCTTCTCTTGATGGAATATGTGAATAAGATGAATTGCATTGTGCCCACCTTCAATGGGGAAAGAGTGGATCTACACTTATCCGGTCAGTTCAGAAAAAGAGATCCGAAAGACACTGGTAATATCCCAGAAGAAATTAGTAAGTTCTAATTTGTGGTATAAATAGAAAGCAATGTCTTTTTTTTGGGATTGGTTTTGTAACACCCCTACCACCCTAAATAACCATATCTAAAAATAATCCTTAAAGGGGTTTTTGAATATAAGCTGCTGCATTCTACCAGCTTTGCAAATACTTATGAGTAACAGTTTTGCAAATTAACTCATGGTTTTGCAACTGTTAGACAAACAACCTAAATCCCTAGTTTCGTTAGGCTTTCGTTTGTTATTGTTAGGAAAATAGCTATTATGCCATTATGATATTTCATAACCTCACAAAGCCTTTAATTACCCTTGAATTATGGTTAATAAGTTTTAACCATTGTGATTAAGATTCACACCCTTAGGGATAAAGCATCTAACCCTGGTTTTAAGAAAATTTAACTTGTCCCTATTAACTTCCTTTAACTTAGGTTAAGATACACTATCCCTTAAGAGAAAGCATCTCACCTTGGTTTTAAAAGAAAAAAATTAACGTGTCCCCCTTCAACTCCCTTTAATTGTGGTTAAGATTTATTAACCCTTAGGGTTAAAGCATCTAACCTTGATGTTTAGAAAAAATATTTGAAAATATTAACGTGTCCCTTTTTAACGCTTTTAACTGTGGTTAAGATTCACTCACCCTTAAGGTTAAAACACCTAACTTCGCTTTTTAGGAAAAAAAATAATAAAAAATTTAAGGCGTCCCCTTTTAACTCCCATTAACTGTGGTTAAGATCAACTAACCCTTATGGTTAAAGCATCTAACCTTTGTTTTTAGGAAATTTTAAAAAAAAATTATAACCTATCTTTAACTCCCTTTAACTGTTAAGATCAACTAACCCTTAGGGTTAAAGCATCCAACCTTGGTTTTTAGATAAACGAGCTCGGAAATCTTGTTCAAGCTTGACTCGCTTATTAAATAAACGAGCTCGAGCTTTACTAGCGGAACTAAAGCCGAGCCCGAGTAGTTCACGAGCAGCTTGTTTTATTGGATATAGCTATTTATATTAGGTAAAAAAATCACTTTAGAAATCACGGTGTTAACTAAAATTTTAGCATTAGATTATAATTAGATAAAGGGTATTCTTATCATATAAAATACATTATATACTATAAATCTTTACTAGTATGTAACAGGAAAATAGTTAACTTACCCGTGAATCCCATTTTATAACCGAATGGCCGGTCCTCATTGGTCCACGCCCCAATTTTAAATACTCACTTACTGTGGTTAATAATCACTCACCCTAGGGTTAAGCAATCCAACCATAGTTTAAAAAAAAACAAAAACCAAAATCTTAGTTTTAATTTAGTTAAGCTTAACCAAGGTTAAAGGGTGTTAAAAGGGACATGTGGACAAGGGGGTAAGATATGAAACGGACCCATGGGTCCGCTAACCACTGCTGTATATAATACATATACTTAGTTTTAATATTTAAATGACATAAGTATATTTTAAATATTTTAGTACAATAATATGTATAGATAATCGAACCGAGCTTTTATCGAGCCGAGCAATGGTGTGTTCAAGCTCGGCTCGTTTACTAAATAAATGAACGATACTTGAGCTTTGAACAAGCCGAGCCCAAGTAGTTCACGACCATGTTGTTCAATAACCATCCTAAGTTGTTTGCTAGTACTATTATATGCTAGAGATACAGTATTTCTATGGATGCCACCTATGTCTTCCTCTTGATGCCATATAGGATTCCTTGATCTTCATTTGTGAGGCCATGTCATTAAACTAAAATCAATTGGTGGCATCCATGTTTCAAAAATATAGGGAGTGAGACCACTCCTTTCTAGGGCTTGAATACCCTTATAAATTTTTTAACTGGAGTTAAATATTTTTTAAAAAAAAACAAGGCTATATTTTTTAACCCAAATAGTTATCGAATCTTAACCACAATTAATAGGGGTTAAATGGGATATCAGCTAACATTTGGTGCGATTGAACTCGGGGAGAGTCCCATCCCAATTGACTGTGATCCAATCTCATCTTCGTTAGGATCCTAACTACTTTCTGTAATCCAACAACATCAATACAATCTAGAGTCTCTAGACTACAACCGACAGGAAGGTTATTTCTTAACCCTAAGGTTAAAATTTCTTAAATCTAAATTAAAATTTCTTTAAACTAAGGTTACTTTTTTAAAATATTTTTTAAAACAGAGGTTAGATTGTCTAGTGGATCTTAATTACGGTTTATAGGGATTAAAAGGGACACATGTTGACCTGTGGGTGCGATAGGACTCTCTCGAGTTCAATTGTGATTGGTTGTGATCTGATCTCTATGCAACCCCTCCCCCCTCCCAATTATTTATTTTATCATATCGGATTCTGAGAGTATGCTTAGCAGTCTTCGTTTGATGTTTTCTTTTTTTCGGTTAAAGAGGTAAAGATATCATTCATAATTCAGGAGAAAAACCAGATAAGCTCCTAACAGGGGATCCAGCTCCTGTGCTCGAAATGGGGTACTCAGATCCAAGGTTGTTAAATCGTAATCGAATCGTAAAATCGTTTTAGGACCGATTCGATTTAAATCGGGATTCAAATCGTAAATCGTAAGATTCAATTCATTTCAAAAATAATTTCTTAAAAAATACAAAAAATTACTTAATAAATCAGAAAAATAGAATAATCTATTATCCAAAGGATTTCATTCATATCTATTGATAAAAGAAAGTAATGAATATATTATTGCATACACTATAAAAAAATGCAAATGATCTTTCTAAAATGAAAAAAAAAACCATTATCATTAAAGATAATTCAACAAAAGTAAACTCATATAATCATGTTGTATGAGATGAAGTATCAAAAGACTTGTACAATAAAAAGACTAATAAAATAAACTATTAAGTTTTCCCAAAATCCAACTCCATCATCTTTCTCCTTCTTAATTTTTTTTTTCTTATTTCATAGCAACAGAGAGACAACCCAAATAGGGGTTTTGGCATGTCCGTAACAGGGGTTTTCCTGTTTCTTTTCTCTTCTTAAAAACCATAAAGTACATTTTTGAAAATCAAAAGAATAAAAAATATTTTTTAAGTATTGGTCCGTAAAAGAGGTTTCGTGCTCGAATTGTATAAATCGTACGATTTGAATCGCAAATCGTAATATGAATCGCAAATCAAATGAGATTTACCCAATTAAGATTTTCACATCCGATTTGAATCGTTTTGCTTGAGATTTGAATCGAATCGTAGGATTTGAATCGTAAATCGCAAGGATTTAACAACCATGCTCAGATCTTGCTTGGGCTTTAACCCAAGCAAGACACACCACCTAAAAAGAATCCAACGGCCCTGAATAGTTCGGTTTTAATCTTTTGAGATCCAAAAATTGAGCGCCAAAAGCACCCGATTCTCCTTCTCTTCTCCCTCTCTTTCAAATCTCAAGCAAACCTTTTGAGGAAAAACTCCCGATTCCGATGACCCCGATTCCGGCTTGTGCAGATTATTTTTTTTTGCAAATCTCAAGCAAACTCGCACCCGATTTTTGTTTTTGATATGCTTCCGAGTCCGAAAAGGTTGTTCCTGATAATGTATCGGCATCTCCAATTCACAGGCCAAAAAGAAATGTTCTTGGGTGACCCCAAATACTGGTGCGTTCTTGTTTCTTTGAATTCAGAGTAATTAGTTATGCTTGTGCAGATTTTTTTTGGGGTATAAATCTATTTGTTTTGTTGATGAGATATTCGGTGGTTAACACCATAAATTAGTTTCTTGTAAACGAGGCCATGGTTGGATCTAACATCTAGAGGGCTTTGTATAATGGGTTCTGAGGTTCATGCTTGGAGGTGGTGGAATATGAACCTTTTAATGTTAGGTATAACCACATGACCATACTCTAGTTATGTAGTAGTTTATGCGGATCCCACGAGCTTATAAGGTATATCACAGTAGATACAAAACTTTAAAGAAATGAATTTTATGTTCTAAATTACACACTAATAACTATCCAAATTTCTTAATGTAAGCAGGCAGCAGTTTGTGGAGGGATTAGTACATTGTAGCAAATAACCTACTAGGGAATTATGAGGTTGGAGTTGATTCCAAGTTAAACCCGAACAATAAGGCTCTAAAAGATCACAGGAAAAGGAAAACTTTAGGCATAGAATATATGAATTAGTAGAGAGAAACACACAACTAAGTACACACTATATGCCAAGCAAGAAGAAACAAAATATGTAATTCAGTATGCCAAGCAAGAAGAAACAAAATATGTAATTCAGTAATAAAAAAAGTGCATACTTGGCATTTATAAATGGCACACGAATCAGAGAACAAGATTCTGATTACTTTTGAAACTAGCCTTGCACCAATTGTTCTACCTCCCTCCCTCAGCAAATCTTTGTCCTGTTAAACTATTAACCAGCAATCAATTACAAACTTCCATGTACTCAATTTCAGACCTTATCAGGCTGTCAGAAATATAGAAAAATATATTTTTTTAAAAAAAAGTAAAATGTATACTCTTTGGAACTAGAAATTTTCAATTGAAGTCTCAAAGTTTGTTACTAGCTTGGGGCTTGCTTTAATGGTGGTAATTTGATAAGATGAGCTTCATAAGATTACAAGCATGAATTTGGAAATTTCAAACATATAAGAATTCTGACCACTAGGAAGCAAGCACAAGATATAGGTAAGATCTTCCCAAAAAAAAGCAATGACAATCACACCAGTGCAGTCAAGGCGTCGCCTAGGCAATTTTGGGCCTACGTCGCCTAGGCGCCCCTCTAGCCGGGCGATCCTAGTAAAAAAAATTTTTTTTTTTTACTTAAAAAAATCCAAAATATCTTAATAAATAAATAAAAATAAAAAAACATGTAATGAAGAAGTAATAAGATTTTAAATCGTTTTTTTCACTAATATTATACATGGACAGTGACAAAAATTTGGATATTTGGCTCAGATTTTGAAGTGTTTAATACTCCACTATGTCAACATGTCTTTGGTTATGTGATGAATGATTGTAATAGACTTTTTATTTTATATTTTTGTGGAATATGGGTGTGGAGTTTTGGTCTTTTGGATGTTATATATAATAATATACATACGTGATATATATATATATATATATATTTATATTAAATTTATCGCCTAGGCAACGCCTCGCCTAACTGGGGCTAATCGCCTAGGCATCGCCTAGACGCCTTGACTACACTGAATCGCACAGTGAAATGGTACACTATGTGGATACCCTCCACTTCTATATGTAAAAATAAGGTGTTAGGAATCTCTTGGTCTCCTCCTTTGTTTCATTGTCTGAGAACTCCATTCCCAAAAATTCAAAAATAAAAGAAAATAAAAAACAAATAAATCAATGTATTGTGTCTCTCCAATGTTAATGTCAGGAATCTCACAAACATCAAAATGTTTCTCTTAGGCACCCAAACAAACACTTGCAGGTCCATCTATCCATAGACAATATTCAAAGCCCAGAAAAACTAAAGTTAATATGGTTTATATGTGGAGTGAAGAAGGGTTTGATTCATTTGGTAGTGGAGGGTTGTGTTCCAACTTCCAACATAGCGCCTGTTATTGAGAGTTTTAACTTATGTCCCATATTATAATATCCAAGGAGATTGTCTTCTTTTCCGTGCCTTGTGATTAAGTGATTCAAGATGTCCTGCATTTCAATCAGCATTTCCTATTTGTTATATCACCAATGTTGATCATAAAAATAGTAGCCTTAAAAAAAATTAACATGTCAGTAATGTAATTCACAGAAACCATTTCAGTTTGGGAGTATTTGCAAATAATCCTGCAGTATCCATTTCGATAAGTACCCCTTCCTCCCCTCAAGCAACTGTACCTTGACAGAATCGACATCCCACATATGAACCAAGGCAATAATTCCACATCCCTTTCAAACAATCAGCACAACCTAATGGCATAAGCTTGGGGATGATTCCCCATCATCAAAGCGGCCAGGGCGCATAAGTGCAGCATCAATTGCATGGGGGCGATTGTAGCGGCCAAAACAAGAATCCCCTGTAGAAGAAAGGGAAAAAACTCAGACTACACGAAGAAAATTAGATGTATCTCTTAATATTTCATACAAATGATGTGATGTTGAAATATATAGACAGTGGTATAATTTATGGGATTTGAAGCTCACCTTAGCCTCTTCTAAATCATCCATTTCAGTGAACAACATAGATAGAAAGTCTCTCTCCTACGACAACGTTACTGCTTGAACTCCCACCTCTGCCATTAAAGTAAAAAAAAACATTGGAAACCTGATAATGTTCAGTTAGTCTTACTAACTCTATTGAAATATATTATGTAAGAAAATGTTCTGAGTAGGGAAGAGAACTCCCTATAAAGACAGAGCTCCTACTGACACATTTCCTGGCAAGTTGATCAGCCATATCAAGTCTCTGTTGTCAATAAATTCAAATAAATTCATTACTAGCACCTATTTGAAATGTCGCAACACTGTCAGCATCCAAAACCAAGACTGCCTCACCTTGTAAACTCCCAAGTATGTCCGCCATCCAACTCAAAGAAAGAGCAAATATAAAATGTTTGCTCATGTAGGTTTAGACAATGCACACATAAATATGAATAACAAGCTGTCAACAAGACTTTTTTTTTTTTTTTCAGATAATACTTGGTCTGTTCATACATTGCAACATCCAATCACTCAGTGAATTGGTACACTATATGGGATACACTCCACTTCTATATGTAAAAAACAAGGTGTTAGGAATCTCTTGGTCTCCTCCTCTGATTCATTGCCCGAGAACTCCACTCCCAAAAATTCAAAAATAAAAGAAAATAAAAAAACAAATAAATCAATGTAATGTGTCTCTCCAATTTTAATGAAGGAATCTCACGAACATCAAAATGTTTCTCTTAGACACCCAAACAAACACCTACAGGTCCACTTACCCATAGACAACATTCAAAGCCCAAAAAAACTAAAAAAATATCACAAAAGGTTCATATTCCACCACCTCCAAGCATGAACGTCAGAACCCATTAACCAAAGCCCTCTAGATGTTAAATCCAACCATGGCCTCATTTACAAGAAACTAATTTATGGTGTTAACCACCGAATATCTCATCAACAAAACACACAGATTTATACCCCAAAAAAAATTACTCTGAATTCAAAGAAACAAGAACCCACCAGTATTTGGGGTCACCCAAGAACACTTCTTTTTGGCCTGTGAAGTATAAGGTGGAGATGCCGATACACTATCAGGAAACAACCTTTTCGGACTTGGAAGCATATCAAAAAAAAAAAAAAAAATCGGGTGCTTGTTTGCTTGGGATTTGCAAAAAAAAAATCTACGCCGGAATCGGGGGGGTTTTCCTCAAAAGGTTTTCTGGAGTTTGATCCCCTAACAGGCAAAACTAGTTCCGAAAAATCCATGCCACCAAAAGTCCATATCAGCTCCAACTCTTCGTACTCCTTAATATAAACAGTTGTTAGGGTTAAAATTGTCAAAAGCACAACTCACAATTGAATTGGATCACCTCTATCTCACGATTGTGTAAGATACGTAAAGGGGTTTGAGAGGATGTTTAAACCGGCAACAATGCATTCTCTCTGCAACTTCCTTTCACTTTCATCTCTCTCCCTTTCTCTTATTCTTTCTTATTTGGGTAATCCAGATTTAGAAATTTATTCCTCCCGTTTTCTTTCTAATTCTAAATTGATCTTCAGCTATTATTAAAGATTTGTTTTCGGTGGAACAACGAAGCATATTCACCATGAAAGTAATGCCTTCAATAGTGCTTAAATTCTGATTTTTTTTTCTCTGGGTAGTTTGTGTTTTTGTTGCTTCGTCTCTACAATCAAACTCCAGAAAACCCCGGAAACTCCAGACCATGAAAGGGACTCAGAATTCAGAAAAGGTAATCTGGGACCACATGAGAAGCTCCTCTTCAATCCCCATTCCCGCTCCATGTCGAGTTCTACCAAAGCTAATGGTCTGGCTCCTCCTCGTAACCTCAGTTACCTCCCTCATTTACACTGTAAAATTTGTTTGTTCATCTCCTCGTCTCTGTGAAGAAAACCTTTTAAATACCCATAAAAAACATATCAGTTCATCATCTCCAATATCATCTGAAATCCCAATCTCCTCCACTGATTTGAATCAAAACCAGACACCCCCACTTGGTCTCAAGCACATTGTCTTTGGAATCGCAGCCTCAGAGAGTCTATGGGAAAAGAGGAAGAACTACATCAAGCTATGGTGGAGACCCGAAGAGATGAGAGGAATTGTTTGGTTAGATAAGCCTGTAAATACAGACAGCGATGAAGGACTGCCCCCATTAATGATCTCAGCCGATACGTCCCGATTCAACTACACGAACCAGCAGGGTAATCGGTCTGCAATTCGGATTTCACGAATCGTATCAGAGGCTTTGAAACTGGGTATGAAGGATGTGAGGTGGTTTGTAATGGGAGACGACGATACAGTGTTTGTTGCAGATAATCTGGTTAGGGTTTTATCCAAGTACGATCATAATCAGTTTTATTATATTGGGACTTCTTCGGAAAGTCATTTACAGAATATTTACTTTTCGTATGGAATGGCTTATGGGGGTGGAGGTTTCGCCATTAGTTACCCATTAGCGAAAGAGCTTGCGAAAATGCAAGATAGGTGTATACAGAGTTACCCAGAATTGTACGGCTCAGATGATCGGATGCAAGCTTGCATGGCGGAGCTCGGTGTACCGCTCACTAAGGAGGTCGGCTTCCACCAGGTTTGTTTCTGTGAATCGTTTCTCTGTTTCCTAATCTGTGTTGTGTTTGTTTCGGGTTTCTGTCTTTCAAGGCGATTCAGTCGCTCCAACAGAAGACGTCTCCAATCTATACTTCCACTACTACATTTATCGCTTTAACTATCACGAAATTTAGGGAAGGAGTCAAATCCTCTACGGTGACAAATCCGGTTATCATCCCTAGAGGTCGCCACGTGTCTCCTTTGACACCCTTTCACCGTGGGTAAGGTTCACCCACCCCTAGGGTTCACCCACCCATTTTTGGTTTTAAATTAAATTTTTTTTTTAAATTAAAAAACTGTTTTTAATATTAAAAAAACTCTAAAAATAGTTTTTTAATTTTAAAAAAAGAATTAATTTAAAACTAAAAATGGGTGAGTGAACCCTAGGGGTGGATGAACCTTACCCACGGTTAAGGGGTGTCAAAGGAGACACGTGGTGACCTTTAGGGGTGATAATTGGATTTGTCAAATCCGGTTATCACCGGAGATGATTTGGCTCCTTTAAGACCTGTTTCGGATCTTACTGAATTAAGACTTGTGGTTCCCGATAAACCAGATTTCCGGGTTTGAAAATCCAGGGTAAATTTGCATGTATGGTACATGTATAATACATTGTAATTAATACACCGTAATTAAGGACTGGAAAGAGGCATCCATGTATAGTACATGTATAATACACCGTAATAAGGACAGTATAGAGAGAGGGGTCTATGGCTTTTAAGACCCCTTAACTATGGTTAAGATTCACTAACCCTTAGACCCTTAGAATTCAATCATCTAACCTTGATTTTTAGATAAAAAAATATTAACTCTAAGGATTAAAGTTATTAACCATATATAGTTAAAGTTACAACCCTGGAGAATTTTAAGTCAAAAACTAATGGTATGAATGGGCTAGGCTTGGGCTGAATTTTTGTAGTTTTTATATAGGACCGCCCCAGCCTTGCACTTTTACGAGAGGGTTTTGGGGCTAAATTCTGCCGTTGACACCCTAACAAAAACCTCTTACAAAAACTACTCGTGTCAAATGGGTTTGGCTTGGGCCTGAATTTTGTAATTTTTTTAATACAACCACTAGATCTGGCACTTTTACAAGAGGGTTTTGGGACCGGATTTCCGCCATTGGGCATTGACACCCTAATAAAAACCTCTTATTAACTACTTGAATTTGGCCAAGCTTTTAACAAAACTGCAAAGTCCAAGCCTGGCCCACTGATAGCCCAGGATGAGAAAGATCTTATTCGGTGTACTCTTTTCCAGGAAGAATAATCAGCTCCTCGATGTAGGGAGCCGGCTGCACATTTGGCCGACTTTGGGTTTTACATAGGCATATTCAAAAATGTAAAAGATTTATTTTCATACTCAGAAATGTAAAAGACTGCCATCAGCGGACATATGGTAAGAAAAAAGAAAAAAAAAATATTAAATAGAAAGAAGTCAAAAAAATAGGTAAAAAAAAATAAAAAAATTGACTTCTCGCCACTTGGGTTTATGTCCGAGACTAATTCTTTTGCCATTAAAAATCACCAAAAGTCAAACCCAAAGCCGCCCATATGCAGCCCTTTTTTCTTTGGAAAGACATATGCAGCCCTAGAGGCCTCTGAATATTCACAAAACCCAACTGCTCATGAGGAAGTTTTAATTGTTGTAATTAATTTTTTTCCTTCTAAAAACAATTGTTAAATTCTTTACCTTTAAGAGGAGTTAAAAGGGGACACGTGGCGAATTATAAGGCGCAAGACGAATAATTCGCTGATTATTTTTATTCCAGAAAATATCATCACTATTGTAGTCGAAATGTCAACCTTTTAGTTTTTCCTAACAGCATTCCTTTCATGGATTATGATCAGTTGGACGTGTATGGGAGCCTGTTTGGACTCCTTGCGGCACACCCGGTGACGCCACTAGTGTCGATGCACCACCTGGACGTGGTCGAGCCCATCTTCCCCAACGTGAACCGCGTTGAAGCTCTACGGCGACTCACAGTGCCAATGAAGCTTGATTCAGCTGGCCTCATGCAGCAATCCATCTGCTACGATAAAGAAAACAGCTGGACGGTCTCAGTTTCCTGGGGCTATGCTGTTCAGATAATCCGGGGTATCTTATCGGCCAGGGAGATGGAGCTTCCTTCAAGAACATTTCTCAATTGGTACAAGAATGCCGATTACACTGCATTTGCCTTCAACACTCGGCCTGTTAGCCTTAACCAGTGTCAAAACCCCTTCGTTTATTACCTATCTAATGCCATATACAATTCTAGAACAAACCAGACGGCCAGTGAGTATGTTCGGCATCGTGTCGCACAGCCGGAGTGCACATGGAAGATGGCTGATCCTTCGGATATTGACAGAGTGGAAGTCTACAAGAGACCCGACATACATTTGTGGGACAAGGTAAGCAGTTTATGTCATTTACTATGGTTTCGTTTATTTCTGGAGATGCTAACAGTCCATTATCCTCAGTCCTCACCCAGTTAATAATCAGTGATGGGTATCACACTTGCACCTAGAAGATCTCCAATGCCAAAAACCAGACTCAATTGGGTAATGTAGAGGCATTTGAAAGTCGAAAACCGTCGAATGAATGCCATAGATTCAGTACTGCAATTATCTGATCAGTTTGGTTCTTTTGGCCCTGGAGATCTCACAAGTGAGAATTCTAAGGAAAATTTTGGGACATAATAAGATGACTAATTATAAAAATAATAAATAAATATTTTTTATATTATATATTTTTCAAGACTTTTTTTTAAAATGTATAATAACTCAAGTCTAATTCACGACTTTTTGAAAACTTCATGAATTAATCGTTCAACTAAAATCGCATACAATTTGGGACTTTTTGAAAAAATCAAAAAAGCTTTGTTACTATGATTCATAGGCCCTATCCAAGGTAAAGAACCCCTAGATTTTGCCTCTAAATACTAATATTGGTGGTAGTGGTATTATCATGCATGTGAATATAATGCGTAAAATGTGGGTGTTGTTTTTGAATGTTATGGCAGTCTCCAAGAAGGAATTGTTGCAGGATATTGAGTCCAAACAAGGAAGGGAGCATGATTATTGAAGTAGGTGTATGTAGGGAAGGTGAGACAATTCAATTATAGCAACACAAAGATAGCTATTCTTTTTCTAATTCTTAATTTGTTTATTTTTTTCTTTAGTTTCTTGTAATCTCTTAGGTTCAGTAATCATGATGAATATACATGGTTCGTACACTCACTACAAGAAATCTACCGACCGTGACGGAAACTTTCCGTCACTAATGCTTAATTTTCCATCGTTATGATTATTAGGGACGGAAATACATCCGTTGCTTATGATTATTTGAACACAATTTAGGGCATTTTATTTATATAGTAGCATCACCAATTTCTTAAATCTGGTGTGTATGTACAGGGGTGGAGCCAGGAGGGCATGCCTCCCCCCGGGCAAAAAAAAAATTGAAATCCCTTTGTAGTGCTATTTAGTGGGGGCCTCACAAATTCTATGTTTTATTTATATTTATATACTGGCCCCCCAAAATTTTTAGTCTACTTTTTATAATCCCCTCCAGATTTTAATTTATTTTTATAGTGCCCCCAAATTATTGTTAATCTCTAAGTAGGTCGTGAAAAATTGAACAAGAACTGAATAACATAGAAGAACTTTCTCCTCTATTAAATATGGAGATTGGATCACAGCCAATTGCAATTGAACTCGCCACGAGTTCAGTCGCACCCAGGCCAACAAATGTCCTTTTTAACTCGTGTTAATTATGATTAAGATCTATTAACCCTTAAGATTCAACAATATAACATTGGTTTCAAAAAGAAATATTAAAAAATATTAACCCTATGAGTTCAAAATTTTAACTAGAGCTACAAAGATTTAATTTTTTTTTCTAAAAACCATTGTTATATTGTTGAACCTCAAGAAACACAGTTAACTGAGGTTAAAAGAGACACGTGTTACCCTGTGGCTGCAATTGAACTCTCCCTAAGTTCAATCGCAATTGGCTGTGATTTGATCTTTTACATAGGTATGTTTTTTTTTTAAAAATGTAAATGGTATCAAAATTTTATATATAGTGGCCCCCAAATAACATAGGATGTAATTTTTTATTATGTGGGAAGTTTGGTCCCTTAAAATTTTGTAAATTTTTTTATACATATTATATAAAAAGTTAAAAAAATATAATTAATTTTATTTATATAATGGCTCTATCAAAAAATATATATTCTCGGGAGCTATGCCCCCAACCCCATGCTTGATTTTTTTTTCCCCATAATATACATGTACATTGCCCCCCCCCCCCCCCCCCCCACAAAGAAAAATTCCTGGCTCCGCCCCTGTGTATGTGTGAATTAATGGATACCATCTAAGCTTATCTTTCTGATAGTGCAATTCAAATTCTGATGACAAATCTGGTTGTCATTTTTGAGTTCCGTTACTGAGGATAACGTGTCGATGAGCTTGCTTGATTCACCGATCAGTGTAGAACTGGTAAGAGAGTTTATTAGATTAATGCCATTGAATATCACACTTTCTCTCTATAAAATCAAAATAAAGCCCTAATTTGATTCTCTCAAATGGGCTATTATTGTTGCAGGCTCTTACCAATATTTTGGACAAAAACATCTCACAAAGTTCGATTATTGACTCTCTATTGTCACTCTTTAGTAGGAGATCACTACTCGATCTCTTATAAAAGTTTTAAAAGATAATGTCTTTTGTGATTGAAGATTCTTAAACTTTAGGATCCTCATTCTCTACTTTTATATTGATTTTGAATATGGATAATATATGCTATTGTGACCGTGTTAGGGTTGAGACCATCAAGACCATGCCCCCGAGCACGGGATTTAACGGGATTTCAGACGGTCCCATCATATGAAAATGGGTCCCACCTAAACCCACTGTGTGAAAATGGGCCCCATCTGAAATCTCGTGCGATTTCTTTCTCGGGTGCCAGGTCTCGGCTCCTAGATGGTCTCCGTAGCAAATTCCTTCCATCTAATATCTTAGGGCTAGCATTTCTCAACTCTCAATGATTTTGAAGTTGTCGACAGATGACATGGCTAGCAGGGCGGGCCACCCAAAAATGACAAGGATGTCCGAATTGCATATGGGAAAAGGAGGAATTTTCATCCACAAAAATGCGGCCGTTACCTCATGACTGGAGATCGAATCAAATCCAATCACGATTGAAGTCGGGAGAGTTCAATTGCACCTACAAGTCAACCCGTGTCCCTGTTAACTCTTTTTAACCGTAGTTAAGATATACTAACCTTTAAAATTCAGCGCTAAGTCGCTAGGTCTAAGTCATGCTTAGCTAGCCTACTCGTCATTTTAACGTCTTTGACACATTCCAATTCATTAGATTCCCACTTCCTATCTAAGTGCATCTCCATGCCGACAAACATCCATCGCTACTCTCATGAAACTGACCTTGTATTCTAAATACATTTCTTCCTCTTGACTTTTCATTGTATTCCATTATTTAAGTTTTAAAAGGGTGGGATACATTATAATTGGTACAAGTACGTGATAATAATAATACACAAGAAAAATCCTCTAACACTTGCCATTGAGTGCTGCCTAACAAGGCATGGCCACCCTTTGAGATCTTTGTAGATGCTTTATAACATTCCTTGAAAAATATAGAAGACTCACAACTGTAACCGTATCCACTTATGTTAGGTACTTTTCAAATAACACTACAGTAGACTCTCTTGTAAGTAATAACCTTAGTGGAGAGAATTTATATTAATTATAAGAAAATATTATATATAAAAATCACTATATTGATCCATAAAAAAATTTCATTTCATAATTTCTTTAGAATATATTGTATTTTATATATAAGCATCATGTAGATACAAATGTATAAGGCCAATATATGGTAATTTCAGTTTGGTAAAATTAACCCCTTTGTCAAAGAGAAGAAAAAATATCATTTCTTTTGAGGAGAAAAATTCATTTTGAACTCTATCGTGGGATTATCCCTTTAACTTTTGTTAATTATTTTGAAGTCCTTATGAAATGATTATTTTGGTTTTTTCATTCTAAAATATTTAGAACTGTATATTATATATATGATAATTTATTATACATAGTCAAGATATCTAAAATAATTTTATCCTTTTCTTTTCCTAATACCTAAACCATCATAAAGTGATTATATTATAAGATTCATATAACTATGTATTAATATAGTATAAAAACATCTCTTATAATTAATAATATACTAGAACTTTCTTAGAAAATTATTAAATAACAAGTATAAGAGATTATTAATTATACATTATGGAACCAAGTTTGTTCCTTACAATATTATTAATTATTAGAGATTATTAAGTTAGAAAATATTAATTATAAGAGAGCCTACTGTAACTAAAAGGGTCATATGTTCGGTAATTTTGAAAAACAACACTGACTAAAAGGGAGGGCTTTTTTTTTTGTTTATTGGAAGCCACATGGACCTATAAACTACACAATGAGGGATAGCCCTCCTTCTCCCATAAACCCTCCTAACCTTGATGTAGGCCCCAAAAAACACAAAAAAAAGTTACCCTAAAAGGAGGGCTTTTCACCTCATGTTACTGGGTTCTTAAGGCGTGCACGCTCTACTCTTAGAGTCTCACGCAATTCCTACCCTCATCAAAGCAAGGTCCCATGTCTTTGATATTGTTTTTGCCAAAAACAAGCACATGTGTTGATATGTGAGTAGTGAGAGTAAGGCTAGCTCGGCTTGTATTCTTAAAGAAAATCTATTGGCCGTGGTTATATTTGGTGCAGTCTCTTGAATTCTACGGCAAATTCATGCCTATAGAAATGATTCGGACTGAGATCTGTATATATCTAATTTGCTCTTTTTGGGGGGTTAATAGATAAGCTAACATTTAAAACACACGATCAGAACTATGATAAATGTCAAAAGTGCCATAAGAGTAAAACCCATACATTAGGGTGCGCGTATCATTCACTTCAAACACTAAAGTATAAGCAAAATTAAACCAATGAAGTTAAAAGAGGGAGACGTGGCGAGTTAAGAGGGGGAACACGGCCTAATACCGAGTTCTGGCATTAGGAACCGACTTAGTGGATTTGCGCTCCGTACATAAGGGTTGAATGATACGCGCACAACGCAGCCACGCGCTTGAAGTCTTTGAGTTGACGACCCAGTACCGAGAAGAGAATCACTGGATTTTAACAACCCTCCAATGGGTGGCACACACCTGTCAAACGCGGAAACTAACTCAAACCTCTGAAATACCAAAGATAAATAATAAGAGAATCTCTCAAGTCTCATCTCTAGATTGGAGAAGCTCGAATTCCATCTCTCATGGAGATTTCACGAAAAAACAGAGACCCAAAGCTCTATCTTTTCCTCTCCCTCTCATATCTGCAACTCTCGATCTTCTTCAATCTCTCATGGGCTTTCTCTCCTCTAGATAATTACCTGATCGACTGCGGATCCTACTCCACCGTCGACGTCGATAATCGCTACTTCGTCGGCGACTCGTCCAAGTCCGGATCCGTCTTCTTGTCTGCAACTCGAACGATCTCACTCAAAAACCAAAACCCTTCTCTGGGTTCATCTCCTCTCTATCACACAGCAAGGGTATTTACCAAACCCTCAAATTACGAGTTTGAGATTAAGAAAAATGGCATCCATTTGGTACGTTTCCATTTTCTCCCATTTTCTGAATCGAAATACAATCTCTCTGATGCTCAGTTCCATGTTTCGGTTCATGGGTTTTTGCTTTTGAGCAATTTTAGTGTTGTGGACAGAAAAACCCCTGTTTTAAAGGAGTATTTGATCTGGGTTGACAGTGGAAAACTTGTAATTTCGTTTATGCCTTGGAGGGATTCTTCAATTGCGTTTGTAAATGCGATTGAAGTTATTTCTGCGCCTGAAGATCTCATAGCTGATACTGCTAGGTTTGTGAGTTCTGATAGAATTGAGAATTGTGATGGGTTGACAAAACAGGCCTTGGAGACTGTTTACAGGATCACTATGGGAGGACCTAAGGTTACCCCTTTTAATGATTCTCTGTGGAGAACTTGGATTCCTGATGATGGGTTCTTGAAATCGAAGGCCGCCTTGGAGACAGTTTATTTCAGTGGCCGGATTCAGTATCAGAGGGGAGGGGCTAGTCGTGAAATTGCCCCAGACAATGTATACAATACTGCTCGAGTCACGAATAATCGGAATGTCTCCATGCCAGATTTTAACATTACATGGGGTTTTCCTGTTAGTTCCGGTTATAAGTACCTTGTTCGGATGCATTTCTGTGATATCGTTAGTATGTCGACTTATTTGCTCTATCTTGATATTTACATCAATGGAAATTTGGCTTATAAAGATCTGGGTCTCTCCGAGCTTACGAACGGAATGCTGGCTGCTCCTTACTATGCCGACTTTGTTGTTTATGGTGATAGCTCAAGGGTTTTAAGCATAAGTATAGGTGCTTCCAGTCTGGGTGTTCGAGGGATAAGTAAAGCAATACTGAATGGGTTAGAGATCATGAAGATGAATAATTCGATGGGTAGTCTTGATGGAGAACTATCTGTGGATTCGGTTTTGAAGAGTTGGCCAAAAGGAAATATTGGTATTCTTGTGCCTTTGGTTGCTGTCATTAGCTTGTTGATAGTTGCATTCGCGGTTATTTATAGGAGGAGGACTGAATTAAAGGACTCTGTGGTATGGTCACCGTTGCCTGTAGATGTTTCCAAAGGTAATTTAAAGTATATTAATCAACTATCATCAGGTAAATTGGGATTTCTCTGAAGGACCAATGGTTGTTGTACAATATAAGCCATGTAGGTTGTAGGAACTGGGAAGGATGCTAGTAATTTCTCCGGTACATGCTGTGTGCAAGTTGTATTTTGAAGCTCATATAGAATTATAAGAGCTTGTTGAATGTTGTATTTGTATTCCGTACTTAAGTTGTATCGAAATAGTTTATTTATTTTAATCCATAATATACTTTGTGCATATCTTGGTTGTTGTCTAATTCATTGCCCACTCCTGTCTAACTTTGGAACTTGGTAAAAAGGAGCTCTGCCAGTTGAATTGTAGTATGCAACTCATGAATGCAAAATGCTTCATATTGCTTCAGTTGTTTATTGTACCTTCTTTCCATTCTGTTAATTGTAATTTTGTGTCTGAACTGAATAGTCATTTGCTTCCTTAATCCTTATTGGTTAAAACATATTGCAAAATATTTAAACATGTTGACTTGAAGGAGAAAACAAAGTTCTTTTGGGTGAGGTAAATTTACTCGTTCGAATGGCTCAGATTTTGAGTAGTCATAGACTCGTAGGTCTCTACCTGAATATTTTGCCTTCTGAGTTTTAACCTTGACGTATTCACTTGAAATAACCCAAGTGAACTTAATCAAAACCGTCTTCGTGGGGAAAACTATAATCAAAATGGGTTCATTCATGCAATGAACAACTTAGCATAAGTTTGGTGAAACTAAATGGTGTTCCCATTTCCTCTTCACCTTCTCTGATATTGGAGGAGTCTCTTTATTTGTTATATAAACGCCCGACCAATTTCAGATTATGAAAATTGTGAATATGCAGGACAAAGAGTCTCTTGCGGAAGAATTCACTGTTGATAAATCAAGCCTAAAATTCCTCAACTTCCCATCTTCATTGACAAAGAGACTGGTTCTTCTATGTTTTTTCTTTCTGATAAAACACTTAATCTGCTCGTTGTGGAAAATTTTCAGTCTACCTGCTTCAAGGTTAATCAATTGAAAATCATACAGTATTGGGTAGGTATATGACTTTTAATATACCTCTAGGCTAGAGTGCTAGGATACATAATAGGCAAATTACCAGGATTTTCATGAGAGTTATCCACAGAATCATCAGGGAAATTTTTGTTTACCATGCCGACTTAAAATTAATTGATAACACGTACATCATTCAATTGCTTGATCCATTAACATTTGACATTAGGTTGGTACCTACCACCAATAAAGTTAAAATTACTATTCTTAACGAATTTTGCTCTGCGATTCCTATGATTTCATTAACTTCAACTTTGAGGCTTCTTTACAAGGATCCTAGTAACTTAAGTATTTGTTACACCTATTGAGGGGCTATACGTCTGTTGGCTCTTCTATTTTTACGGGGAATTCTTGATGTTTGTAGGATAGAAATGAAATCTACCCGAGAATCTAATCATTCATATTTACATTAGCAACATAAATATATTGCATGTTGCCTATTACTTATGCAGTAAATATAAATGTTCCACTGCAAGACAGATTCTGTGCAAGAAACTGTCATTAGTTATTTCCATTGTTTAATGGGTCTATTCTAAATTTAACGTAATTCGATGGTAGACTGAAACATGAGAGCCTTGAGTTCCATCGTGGTAAAGTAGAAAGAGTACTTCATGTGTGGAGACGATCCTCAGAATAGAGTCTTGAAGCCTATGGATGCATTAAAAATCAAGATTCTAGGAGTCCTAATGTCAAGAGGCTCATGGTTTTCTGTGAACAAGGAACACTAACAACTTGTTTGGGTCATTTCTGAAACTCTATATGGATTTATAATCACTGAAAATGTTGAGCACTGGTGGCCAGTCTTGGGGAAACACACAAATGCACATGTACTGCCCAAGGCAGGGATTCGGATGGCCACATACCAAACATCAAAAACTGCTAGAAGACCCTTCAATTCTGTTAAGAATCATATTTAGACAATGCTAAATAAGTTAGCTTAGGGCATCAGCTAAGAAGCATTATCCACTATGTGATCCTTGTTCCGTATTTAGTCTTACTTGGCATCATCTATGGTCATAGCAACAAAGTTCTCTGAATTTTTTAAAAAGTTTTGAATGGTAAGCGACTTTTTATCAAACAACTAATTTATAAAGTATTTGTGACTTATTTAAAAAATCATGATTTTTAAAAATTGCGAATTTTACGAATTACATGTGAATTATCATGACATTTAGAAATATTTGTTAATAAATATCTAATATATTTGTGTATTATTTTTCATAAGTAGTAATCTTATTTTTTAAAAAAATTTTATATCTTGCCCGACATTTTTCCAAATTTTCTGAATTTTTTCCAAGACGAATAATTCCGAACTTCGACTTTATAACTAAGCTTACGATAGCATGTGTCCAATATCTTCATGCCAGATTTAGTTCTGACCTTACAAGAAATGTCGATAAGACCAAGGGAAATACAAGAGCAGAGTACCTCTGAACATTGTGCTGAAACTAAGCGCTGCAATTGGTGTTGGTTAACCAAACTTATCAAGGATTAATTATGACATTAATCTTCATATTTATAACAGCAAATCCAATGGGAGAAAATAATTGAAACAGGATGACTATTTTCACCTTTTGTGTGTTCTTATTTTCATTTTCTAGCTAGCTTTGGGCCTGGGCTCACTCTCTTGTGATCCTTATCTGACCATGTATATATATATAACCAAGCAAAAAAAAATGAAAGAAGATAATAGAGTAATTTATCCGCTTCGTTCAAGATACATTGACTCCATTCCACATGACAAAGCTGCAACATTAGATGCAATACAAATTCTTTCCACCAAGCGTTTAACAACAGTCTCATTAAAAGATATTGAGCTTGCAACTTTGGTTTCACGAAGTATTCCAATATTACTAAAGCAGAACGCCTGATGAAATGGTATGCACTGGAGATGCTATGCTAAGGAACATGGCGAGTGAAAAAAAATGGAAGGGAAAGTGTATTGGCGCATAGTAATTGCTAGATAAACCAGTGAAAGAATCTTAAATTCAGTTCTCAAACCACCTTTTTTGCAAAAGATCTAGGGGTCCATCCTTGTAAAATATCGTATCCCCCCTATGAAGCTCGACTGTATTCATGATTCTTAAAGGTACTCTCTCATGGAGATTAGGACTTTGCTACTTCATATCCTGGTAAAATAAAAGGAAGTTACAGTATATGAAGACCCCTGCAGTTTGTGCCCTTATTGCAACAAATGCACTCCTGTTATTTTCATCCTTACAAAATTGCTGCAAGTACATCTTCTTAAATAGTTTTCCCCACATTTTATTTTTCGCCAATAAAAAAAAATTCCATGCCACTAAGCTACTGTTTTTTTTCACTGATGAAGAAAATAAATCAGATATTTCGTTTACCCTAGGAATATATATATGATACATCATTTCCCTCAAGAAAAGTTATCAGTTCACTCGATTAATTGGACATACACAGTTAGTATTTCAGTATCAGACATAAGGTGGATGAAGTCAATCAAAATGAGAATACTAAGCATGTAGAAATTATTATGTAGGCCTAAGGATTTTCATGCAAGTTTTTTTTTTTCCCCTAATCAAGCAATCAGGCTTTGGATCCCTACAGTGTTGGCAGTGGCATTTCAACTCAACAGTAAAAAAATTTCTAATTTTTTTCAAAATTCCCAAATAATTCGCAACTTTTTTGTTGAACTATTAATTCACGAAGTATTTGAGACATTTTGAAAAAATTGCAACTTTTTCCCACTGTCGTGAATTTGGTGAATGAAATGTGAATTATTCACAATTTTTTGAAAAAGACCCCAACTAAATCTAATATATGAAATATATTAGTTTATAGTTTATCATAATTAGTAACCTAATTTTCATTTTCATATCTTGCCCAACATTTTCCATATATATATATATATATATTCTGAGTTTTGTCAAAATTTTCCCCAGCCAAATAATTCCCAAACTCCGACTTGGTGACAATATTATTTGGTGGATTATCCATAAGCAAGAAAGTTCAGTAATAGGAGAGAATACAAAGGATTGCATGGAACCTGGTGAAACTGTACATCTGAACAGGAGAGATGAGATACATATTACTTATAAGTTCTAGACTCTAAAGTAAATCATCCCTAGTATAGGACCAACAAAGACTAGAGCCTATATATACAAATGTAAAATTACAGTTCCACAGTGGATGCAATTTTCTCTAATGCCCTACAACAAGAATACAGCACACACTACTCCCAACATTCCTACAGGAGTTGAACAGAGTAAATGTAACCAAACTCGACCCTCTCCTGCACCCATTAATAAGCTCTGAGTAAACGCCATGGTAAAATATAGATGAGATACAGTAAGAAAACAAGAACTTGAGTAGTTACAGAAGCTAAAATTCCAGATAGATGCCTCCAAGATCTGTTGCACCAAAAGTTTCAGGAGTTAGAATATGAGCTTTAAAGGATCCTACCTGTTTGATTCTCTGTCAAATATCATAGCATTTTGTTGCAGGGATTTCTTATCTAACAGCATGAGCCTAGAAACTATCTGCCTTCATTGGTGATCAATTGGGAGAAGACGAGACTTGATCTTATGCCCAAATTCTCATCACTACTATCTCCCTGAATTCTAACATTACTAGAAGGAATACGCGGAAAAACTCCAGGTGATGGCAGCTCAGATGCATGGGTGGTGCTGTCCTCATGTGGTTCTCTTTCCATCTCCGTCTCTTGAAGCTGTAATGCGTATTCCAAACTCCATAACACATCACCCATGGTGGGCCTATCAACGCCATATTCAGCCAAACATTTCTCCGCGGTCTCCCCAAATATCTTCAGAGATTTCGGTTTGATCTTACCTGTGAGTTGGGGATCAATGATTTGCTCAAGCAAACCCTTTTTCTGCCACTGCATTGCCCATTCAGCTAAATTCACCTGCTCACTCGAAAGCAAAGGATCGATAGCCGGTCTTGCACAAATCACTTCGACTAGCACCACTCCAAATGAATAAACATCTGATTTATCTGTCAGCTGCTGCCGTTTGAAATACTCTGGATCGAGATACCCAAAGCTACCTTTTACACCTGTGCTAACGTGGGTTTCGTCTAGACGGGGACCTGATCTTGAAAGACCAAAATCTGCTACCTTTGCCACATAGTTATCATCAAGCAATATGTTGGTGGATTTAACGTCACGATGGATAATTCCCTGGGCTGAACCTGTGTGAAGGTAGTGAAGACCCCTTGCTGAACCAATGCATATCTCAAGCCTCTGCTTCCAAGACAAAGGCGGCAATCCCGAATCATATAAATGATTCTTCAGTGCTCCTTTCTCCATGTATTCATATACCAATATCATCTCCGACTGTTCTTCGCAATACCCAACCAAGGAAACAAGATGGCGGTGGCGAATTTTGGTCAAAACCATGATCTCTGTCTGGAATTCAGGGAGGCCTTGCCTAGATCCTGGTACACCTCTCTTCACAGCAATGTTTGTGTTGTCTCTGAGCACCCCTCTGTATACCCTACCAAATCCACCTGAACCAATAACCAGATTCTTGTCAAAGTTGTTTGTTGCAGACTGTATATCAGCAAAAGGAATCTTCAATCCGAGATTTATATTTGGGCCAGGGGATGCATTGGGGGTTCCTTCAGACACTCTACTGTGTGAACTTCCTCTGTATGTCGCCATGGGTGTCCACGCCACACTTTCTGAAGGTTTCGGTTTTGATTTTGGTTTTGATTTCTTCCTGCATTTCAAAGTGAGCAGGACTGTAAGTATTGCTGCACATATAACACTGAAGCCTCCAAGAATTGAGCCCACCAGAACCCACACTTTTTTCTTCTGAGACCCATTTTGTGAGGTTGAACTCACACCAGTAATCATCTTCATGATCTCTACCCCATTCAGAATAGCATTTTTTCTCAAAGTAGAGCTCAGATCAGAAGGGCCAACACTTACATGCATAAACGTGGAATTGTCTGAATGGACGACAAAGTCCATATAGAAAGGAACTGCAAGCATATGGTCTGTAAGAGAAGATAGATCGAGATCTGTGTACGCAGAGTAATCATCGATATATACATTGAAATACAGCAGGTTACGCTTTTCACTAACAATATCACAGAAATGCATCCGAACCAGGTGCCTAGCACCACTTGAATTCACAGGAAAAGCCCAAGTTATATTGAATTTCGCCCCCAATATAGTATTATTCATGTTCATCTGCTGGGCAGTCATGTAAACATTATCAGGAGCAATCTCTCTGCTCGCTTCTCCTTTCTGGTAATTTGGCGGATTATGGCGAGAAGCAGGTTTTGCTGCAGCATCCAGAACCAGAAAATCTGCATCCGGAATCCAAGTCCTCCAAAGGGTGTCATTAAAAGGTGTAATCTTTTTGCCTCCAACATTGATCCTATGAACAGTCTCTAAGATCTGGGACGACAGGCCTGTGTACTTCTCAATTACAGTAGAATCAACAACCCGAGCTCCCTCATCAACAATGAGATCGTCGGGAGCCGAAAAGACTTCAATTGCATTAACAAATCCAAAACCCGATTTTCCCACAGGACTAAACAAGATTTCAAGCTTCTCCCTATCTAAATTCAGTATATACTCCTTCAACACAGCAGTTTTGACACTAAAATCTCTCAAAAGCGAATACCCATTAACCGAAACGTGGAAATTAGCAGAACTGAGATCATAATTCTGGGAAGAGAAGGGAAAGAAATGGAGACGTACCAGGTGGGTACCATTTGTCTTGATCCCAAGTTCATAGCTGGAGACCCTTGTGAAAACTCTAGCTGTCTGGTATAGAGGTGACGAATCCGGAGATGGGCTTTGGTCTCTGAGTGATATGGTTCCAGTTGTGGATAGAAAGCCAGAACCAGTGTCCGTCGAATCGCCGACAAAGTTTCGGCTATCGACCACAGTGCTTGCGTTCGATCCTCCGCAGTCGATGAGATAATTGTCTAAAGGAGTGAAAGGCAATGAGAGAATACGACTAACTGGGAATTGGAGAAGAAAGAGATGAATAATAGAGAGATATGGAAGCATTCTCTTCTCCATTAATGGAGATTTTTGGTTTGTTGAGAAGAAGTTCAAGCTCTGGATTTCATAGCAGAAGAGAGAATATTAAGAGATTGGACTGTTAATGCAGTCTATGGAATCTTTTTTATTTTCTTGGTATTTTTGGTTGGTTTGAAGTTTGAACTTTCAAACCGTCCAAATGGGTGAAATGCCCGTTTTGCTTTCTTCTTTTGTAAATTTAGAGCTGGTAAACGAGTTCAGAGCTCGGCTTGATAAAGAACTCCTTTGAGCTTGACTTGTTTAATATTATTATATACACAGCGGGTGGCACATGCGATCCACGTGAGAGCGAGGGGAAGGAGTAAACGACACCCGATTGAACTCGCTAGTGGCACGTGCAATGCAAGTGAGAGCGAGGGGAAGGAGTTAACCACAGTTAATAGGAATTAAAATGGGCACGTGTTAACCCACGGGTGTGATTGAACACTCCCTGAGGTCAATCGCGATTGGTTGTGATTCTAAATAGATAGATGGCAAGGGATAGTTTAGGAATTAAAGTAAAACATTAAATCAAAGGCAAGGGTAGTTTGGAAATTAAAGTAAAACATTAAATCAATATTTTGTTTTTATATAAGGGTAATTTGGAAATTTTGAAAAAAATCATCTCCACATGCCTCTCGTATTATAATAGTAAAGATAAATATTTAATTTGTTTAATATTATAATATACATAAATATTTAATTAGAGATTAATATGTTTAAGTATCCAAGATAATGCACAAACTTGTTTTAAGCTCTGATATGTTATGTTTATCTTCGAAAAAAGATCAGGATTGTCTCTGGCAAAGCCAGAAAGGTGGTCTCGGGCTACCACACATTATGCTTAAGAGATGTGGCGTAAAAAAGGGGAGAAGTCATTTCATATTCTCCTCATGACTTTGACTTCTCCCCACTTGATATATCTCCCCTTTGTTTCACCATTTTTTCGTCACATGTCAAATAATATGCGAAGAAGTCAAAATCATGGGACAATAAAATGACTTCTCTAACTACACGTCGCAAACATTGTGGTAGCTCAAAACCACCCTTTCTGGCTTCTTCATCAGAGAGAATCCGAGGCCTCTTAAAATATATATATATATATATATATATATATATATATATATATATATGAACTTAAAAAACTATAAAAAGTAACAATGGAGTAAACTCGTTTCATCTAGGTAAACAAGTTGAGCCGAGCCAATCTCAAGCTAAAAGTTTTGATCATGAGCCGAGCTTGAACACCCACCTAATTAAACACCCTATTTGTAATGGGATAAGCATCAGACAATGGGCCCTACAATGGTGGAATGGGAATTAGCTATAATAATCAAATGGGTGGGAGTGGGACCTACCTAAAATTTTAATTATATGTATTTCTATTGATTCAATGGTTGAATTAGAATTATATTAATTAGTACAATGGATTTGGTCTACCATTACGCTCATGGGATTAGCAAAAGAATTCAGAGCAGCTGTACCTCTCCAAGATTCACTAACACAGTGTGCAATACCTGCCATTCTTTCATTGTGTTTTACAAGGAAGGGTATTTAAGGAACTTCAAAATAAGGAATGGCTATGGTTATTCCATCATGTTGTGTTTTTGTACAGAAGATTCTAGTTGCATGTCCTGATTTTTAGTATAGTTCTATTGATAATGAAATGGTGCTTTTACTCAGTTGGTTAGGTATGATTGTGGAAAACCAAAAGGTAAAGAGAGTATTGATTAGGGTCGTTCTTTTGCTGGGACTTATAAAGTCCCGCACTTTGTAAGTTATGTAAGTTATGTCATTCGGACAATATGAATTTTCTTATGAGAATTAGCTGTATTGTGCTTTTCATCTATTGGGTTGCAATTAAGACTTGAAAAATTATAAGACTTGAATTCTCATGATTGTAAGAATTAATTTTGTTAGAAACCTTAATAAAGTGACTTAGATTTTCTAACATTTATCATAAACAAAGTGCAAAGTGTCAAATTTTGTAAGTCTCACCAGAAGAACGTGCCCTTAGTAGACTCAAAGAGACATGATTGGAGAGTAAACCCAAACCCTACTAATTCAATTCGGATTGGGTTGTACTGAATGAGCTATGTAAGTAGTGGTCTATTCAAGCTGAGCTGATCTTGGCCAAGTTTGAGCTTGGCTTGAGCTTGATTCGAGCTCAAATGTTTAGGCTTGAGCTTGACTTTGAAGAAACTTATCGAATTTAAGCTTCGTTCAAGCTCGAATTTTATTTGAGCTTGGGTTGACTCGAGCTTGATTCACGGTATTATTTTTTGTTTAATTTTACACGATCTTAATAAAAATATTCATTAGTAGATCATAATATAAGAAACTATAGTGCATAACCAAAATAAGATTTGGAGGATAGTCTTTTGATCCAACAAGTAAAGAGTTAGATTAGAGTTTTTGTTTTTTAACTTATTAACTTTTTGTTGTTAATATCTCTTAAATTTATTTATTATAAATTAAAAAGTATTATTATCTATGATATAATATTTCGAACTAAGTCAAATCGTGCCCTAAATCAGCTGTGCCAAATCAAACAGGGTCTGGCTTGAACTGGACTTGTTTTTAAATATTCGAACTCAAATAAAAATAAATAAAGTTTAACTTGATTCATTTGAGCTTAAAATGTTAGCTTGAGCTTGGCTCGATCAAGCTGAATTAAGTTTTCTTTTGGGTAAAAAAATAAAAAACAAAGCTGAGTTAAGTTGAGTTGACGGGTTAGCTAACTTAGCTTGACTGCAGCCCTATGTGTAAGTATGAAAATCCAAAACGCCAGTTGTGATGTTTTGTCGGGGGCACGGAGCCTAGCGAGTTCAATGACGTAAGCCCCTTTAGAGATAGGGGTCACTTTTAGTCATCTCAAATGAAGACGCGCGTGGCTTACTCGGCTTCCTCACAACAAACCCAAGTATTATATGGAATTTTTTTCCCTCCATTGTTATCCATTTGCTTCTTCAGTGGTTACTATGGCTTTGCTCTAGATTGCAAAGCTATAGGACCATTCAATAAGTGACCCACTAGTAGTGCGTATAAAGCAAAGGCGTGTGGTGTAGAGTGAAAGCACCACCATGTGAAACTGCTTGCCATATAATAGTTCTTATGGCTTAAGTGCAGTCGTGAAGAAACGGTATCTTACAATGTGAAATCGTTGACTTGAGATCCTTAAGAGGGCATTGACTACTAAAATGACAGCAGGTGTCCACTTCCTACTTAGCTTCTTCATGCAAGGGAAAGAGACATAAAGTGGAAGAGGCACATGTAGAGTTGGCAAACGAAATTGCGAATTTGTTAATTTTCACCATGCTATATATTTTACCCTCGACTATTTTTCTATTCAATATCATTCTATTAAATAAGGAAAGTGATTGGACCCTGGGATTGGATATCCAATGGTGTCATGACACATGGCCTTAGTTTTGGTGAGCAGTTAAGAGGGAGGGCATCCATCAATAGGTGAATGTCTTAGGTTTGCAAATATGATTCATAGGTATGCTCATCACTACTCACTGAAAATTCAATGGTCCAGCTTTCGATAGTATCTACTATTAAGAGTTTCAAATCACTTCCTTAAATATAAGAGTATTTTGATATTTTTCATAGGGGACATTTCAATAAATAGGAAAGAGAAGTATAAGAAAACTATATATATACTAGCAAAACCCCCGTGCAATGCACGGGCGCAAAGTAGAATGAGATAAACATGCATGTTCATATATTTTAAGATATGTGTGTTTGCATGCACGTGTAAGATAAGGAAGGAAAAGCATCACAACTAATGAGATATGAAACGAAAAATACATTAATTGGAGAATCATGAACTCTATATGTATCTAATGTAATCTTCCAATCAATTGCGAAAATGAGAAAAAATTTGTAATTAAAATCTAAAATCTGAAACTTTAGTTGGTATATAAACCTTAAAACCAAAACGTCAAGCACCCTCAAAATCATTTGATTAAAAAGTAAATAAACTTTGTAAGAGAATAATACAAATTTAGGAAAGTAGTCTATAGGAAAAAAATTGTTAGGTTTGTCATCTTCCATGAAATTCAGTAGGTATAAACTATAAAACAAAAATATCAAGAGACCAAATCCTCGACAATGATAACCGGATTTAGCAAATCCGGTAATCACCTCTGAGGTCACCATGTGTTCCTTTTGAAACCCCTTAACTATTGTTAAGATCCACCCACCCCTAGGATTTATACACCCATCCTTGGTTTTTCTTTTTTAATATTAAAAAAAAAAGGTATAAAGTGGGTAGTTAAGAGAGGGTATTTATGAGTCTCACTTAAGTGGAGTTGGGACTTGGGGAGAGAGAGGAGGTCTTTGTTGAGTAGAAGAATCTGTTGGGGCATGGGAGAGAGTTAATAATGGGGAGAGAAAATGAGAAGTTAAGAGAATGTATTTATGGCTCTCACTATGTTATGGTGTGGTATCTCAAATCTTAAAATAGAGATCAAAGATTTCTATAATATATAGTATAAATATATATAGTTTTGAAATTGTTGGTTGATTAAAATAAAATTATGAATCTTTGATCTAAAAAGTATAAAATGTAGCCCTAGTAGAGCTCAAGTTAATAGTTTTGTTCATAACTTTAACCAGAGTAGTGAAACTGAGCTGATCGTCTAAGCCTAAACACTTGGTTACACTAGGCTCGATTATGGAAGGGTGTTAAGGGCATCCGATGAGGGCAGGTCTTGTGGTAACATTTTCGAGTTTGAAAGTTTTAAAAATGCTACACCCCTACCCCTTGTGCCAGTGGTGGGGTGTGGCCTTTCTGTTGAGGGAAGTGGGGGATCAAATCCCCTTGGGTGACGAGTCGCAAGAGTTTTAAAAATGATCTAACCGTAGGTAAATGATACTCTAGCCAAAAAAAATGAACAATCTCTCTAACCGTAGGTAAATGATACTCTAAACCAAAAAAAAAAGTTTTAAAAATGCTTGGATTTGATGTAATAGAAAGGTTGACAGTATGGGCAATGCTAGCATCACTTTCTTTCAAACTCACTTTCTTTATGGACCAATCTTGAATAAATGTATTCCATTAAAACAATAATACATGTTTTCCACTAACATTCTTTCCAATAAAAAAAGAGAGTGAACCTTAAAAGAAAGTGATGCTAGCATTATCCTAACAGTATAGAAATTTTCATTAGACCACACGTGACCGGATGGCCCGCTAATCACACTCTTGTAATTAAATGATAACATGTCAAATTTGAAATCAAAGAAAAAAGAATATATTTTAACCTGAAACTATGTTTTTATTAGCATCATTTATCTATTATTAGGATTAATAGAATAATAAATGTTGAATGGACCTCCAGCTTGACATCAACATCAACAGGAAAACCTTCCCTCCTAAGACCTGATACAAGAAACAACCTCACGAGGACACACCATGCCTATTAAGCTAGAGGGGCATGTCAAAGGAAAAGCTGGCCAATGCTTTACTATGAGTTGTATTGCCCATCCCAGTCTCAGTGCTCTCGACTAGATATAAGAGGATTACGTTGTGTCAGAAATTTTTGTTAAATCATATGACATGAATCCGGATTTGCTAATTTAAGACTAAAATGGTTATATTGCCTACTCCAAACTCTTGGATGTTCAGATTTCTCGGCAAATTAAACTTTGTTAAATAATAGAGTTCAAATATGAAGCGAAACTCTGCTTCAATGCTTTTGAGTAGCGTTCCCATTTTTAATGTATAAATTGTGTCAATCTAAGAGTAGTGCTAGTTTTGAAAAGATTTTTCACTTCATAATTATAAGGTTGTCATCGACTTTAGATTAAAAGGGAAGCTTTGTTCAACGGCCTTTGCCTTGAATGATAGCTCTGTCTCATATCTTTAGTATATAATGGGGATTGCCTGTTAAAAACGTTGATTGAAATCTGCAAATACCTAAAGTACCCCTCAACCCTTAATATAATGAATAAGGTCATAAAGAAATTTGGAAGCCAAAGTTTGTAAATGGTTGAAATTTTGAAGGTTGGTTTCGTCATTCAACTAAAACGTTCTCTCTCATATGTATGCACACGTCACTCCTTCCCATCTCTCCCACGTCCCTCTCACCCTCTCTCCTTTTTCCAAGTGAAGAGAATCACATCACATCCAATCGCGATTGAACGAAGGGAGAGTTCAATCGCACCCACAAGTCCTTAGGGTTTAACGATTTAACCTTGATTTTTAATTAAATATTTTTAACTCCTAAGGCAAAATTTTAAAAATAGTTTTTTCCTTAAAACCAAAGTTAGATTGTTGAATTCTAAGTGTTAAGAAATATTAACCATGGTTAATAAGGGTTAAAAATTACATGTGTTAATCTGTGGGTGTGATTGAACTCAGGGGTGGGTGAATCTTAATCACAGTAAATTAGTGTTAAAAGGACACATGCGACCTTAGTGGCATAACTGGACTCCTCGCTCTCTTGGCAAAATGCTCCAAAGGAAAAACGTCTCGCCAAGGTCCCGCCCACCCCCTTTCTTTGCTATACCCAAAATATCTCTAAGTTTTTTTGGTTCGTAAAATGTCACAACATCATATTTCAAAAAGAATCGTCTCTCACAATTTATTTATTTTAATCTAAAATATCTCTCAAGTTTCTAGACTCAAAATATTCCTAATTTTTTTTTTTTTGAAATGTCCACACTAGGGTCCTTCCCTGTCTCTCCCCTTCCTCTCTCTCTCACATGTGCATCGCACGTGCCACTCACTAGTTTAAAATTAATTCTTTTTCAGGACATTCCCCAAAGGTTGGCGGGGTTGGTGATTTGATGAGTGGACATCCTACTTGCAGCATCACTGGAGGGCCTCGTGAAAGAGGCATATTATACCATGTGAGCAATAGATGGCTGATATATCTATTAAGTTTATCATGCTAAAAAAAATCCTTAAATTATATTTTGATTGTAGTTTACAAAATTGGGGTATTATGGTAGAAATAATTTTTCTCAAATGTTTAGGGGGCTAAAACCTCCGTCCCTCGGATCCACTCCTCTTCTGGCCCCATGTGGCTCCGCCCTTGCATATGGCCGTTCTAGCTAGGTTGTCAAAGGGCTAAACCAAGGTAGGGCCTAGGTCTTATTGGGTCCGGCTCTCATTCACATAGGTGAGAGCTTAACTCAACCCTAGCTCTCAAGGACTTGGACTGACTAGGCCTAAGCCCAACTCTCAAGGGACATGGCCGAAAGAACAAATAAAAATTATATCATGTTTTAGCAAATTTTTTCTACATTGATTGCCAATCTAATCATCTATCATGTAATCCTCCTCAGTCCTTTATTTGAGATTGGGACTGACAAGGCAAGGTGAAAATTGCTAACTTCCTATACATTTCTATTATGGTGGGGGGTTAGGTTCAATTTATAGTAAGGGGGATTGGTGAAATTGCCACCACACTCCAATTGTTACCATTATATTTTTATATTAATACAGTTAGATTAAAAAAATATTACAACTTACAAGATACACGGTAGCCTCTTAAATTAAATTAATAATGATAATAGTAATAAATAGTAGTTGTAGTGACTATACTACGATGGCAGTCTGTTACACATTAAATTATTGTTACACATATAAATAAGTCTTAACCTTGAATTATTATAAGTTTTAATCTATTATATTATATGTGAGCATGGATTTTTACCCACTTGGTTTGACTGAGAGTCGCCACCTATTCATTCTTAGGGATATGTCCGGAGTTTGGATTTAAGGTAATGGTCTCAATTAAAGTTAGGGTAAACAGTTCGATTAAGTCTCGGGGAAGGTGTTAGGCACCCTATGACCCCCATTTTGCAATAGTTACCTACTCCCTAAATTTAAGTCAATTTTAATCTCAATATTAATTAGAATGTCTAAGTGTTTAAAAGAATGTTAATCCAAGAAAAATAGAAAGCTAGATGACTAGGGTCGAACCTAAGTAGGGTTGCCTACGTACTTACATAGGGGTGAGATCAGACCCAGCGTAGTTCTAGCACATGGGCCCGTGCCAAGGCTAAGAGGTATTTGTGTGCGCATAAGGGAAGCTTATGAGTTATCTCGGGGGCTAGGTTTAATTGACTGGGGAGGTCAAGTGCACAAGTGTTAAGTCTAACCGCGGTTAAAGAAGATTTAACTATAGTTAGATGAGCTAACCAAAGCTAAAGAGGTCCTATAAGTCTCTTTTTGGTTTTCTTGTATTTTTATATTTTTTTGGGATTTTGGGGATATTTGAATATTTTTGGTATTTTGAGATTTTATCATGTTTTTGGTATTTTAATCTTTTATCATGTTTTTGGTATTTTAAGCTTTTATCATGTTTTTTTGGATTTTCATATAGGTAGGGTTTTGACAAACTTAATTAAATTCAAATTTAACCCAAAAAAATTTCAAGGAGAGGTTAGGCTAAAAGATTGTATTTAAGACATAAAGAGGGATCTTGGCATTAATAGTAGATGGTCTATTGTTAACACCTATTTTGTTGGATTGGTATTGATAATAAATCAAATACAATTGTCTTAACATGAGACATTTTGGACAACATCATTTTTTAAGTCCTTAAACTGTCTTTCACCTATTCAAAATAAAATATGAAGAATAAGAAGAAAAGAAGAGATAAGTAGAGAAATTGAAAATTCATCCTCTTTCTTTTAAGGTGGTTCATTTACACCATTATAAATGATGTAATGTTGCTCTAACGAATGTTAGCGAAGGGATGAGATTTCACAAAGAATTCTAGAAAGAAAACTAGAATCCCAAAAAAGAAACAAAATGAAAAGAGAGGTATAGCTTTAGCTTCTACTCTCTATGGGTCTACCCATATCCACACTTGTGGGTACATAAAAAGAAAGAAAAAAATATGTATATGAAAAAGAAAAGAAAAAAAAGAACATCTCATTGCTTTTGATATGGGGTCCTTCTACACCATTAGATTGGTGTAGAGAGACCCAACTATGCTTAAGAAATGAGAGACCAAGAAGAGAGAACAAAATAAAAATGAGATAAAAAAAAAAAGAGAAGATGATGAAAGAAAGAGTGCCTACTCCTTCAAGAATTCTTCTTTAATGCTCCAAGAGATAGAGTTTTGTTTAGAGTCCACAAAGGAGGAGAGTTAGTGAAGAACTCTAAGCTTTTAGTCTTAGAATTCTTTCCAAACTCTAAACCTTGGTTTCTTCTCCCTTCTTCAAACTCAAGAGAAACATAAGTGGGTGGGAACCTTTTAGGGGTCATGAGGAATGGATCTAAGGGGGCTAAGAGATTGATATTTATAGGAAAACTAAGAGGTTGAGTTGTGTCTTTTACATGGTGGATAAAAAGAGTTAGTGAGTAAAGACTTGAGTGTTGTAAGGTGAGTTGATAGATTGAGTGTTGTAAGAGGTGTAAGAGAGTTGATGGTTGAGTATTGTAAGGGGTGTAAGAGTGTTGTAAGAGGTGTAAGAGAGTTGATGAGCTGAGTGTTGTAAGGGGTGTAAGAGAGTTGATGAGTTGAGTGAACTATGAGTTATATGGATATGGGGAGTATGATATAAGTTAGGCGGATATGGATATGTGGACTATATCTTATGGATCATGGGTTATTAGTAGATGAGTTATGAGTTATGGTTATTGGACTTTGACTATGACATTTGGGCTTGGGCTATGGAAATAGGCTTTGGCTTAGGTAATTGGGTAATTGAGTAATTAGACTTAACTACTTGGGTTGGATAATGAAATTAGTTAATTGAGTTTGATTGAGTTGTTTAGGTATAAGTTTGGTCAAATGGGTTTGAGTCTTGGGTAAACTTTGGACCCTTTGAAGAAGCGGGAAGAGGGATAGGGGGTGCAAAAATGAGGTGCTTACATTATATATGTAATAATATATTAGGTGTGACATATAAAGTGGAGGGTCGGGTCGGCCGAGTTAGGTGCTTACCGAGCCCGGCCCTCGAGTAAGAGGCACTTCAAAATTAAGTCCGACTTAGTCCTAGGGTCTTAAGAGAAAAAATAAAGCTCTCTATTTTCCGGGCCTTGACGGGTTGGGCCCCTCATCAATGGCCGGATTGACAGACCTACTTCTAGCACAATGGTGAGGATTAAGTCATAGGATGTTGGCAAACAAGATCAATTACTAACACTAGGTAAATTATGTTTGTAAAAAATAAATATTGGGTTGTAGATATACTTACGACTTACGTTGTTGGATGATAAATATGCGGTGAACATGGGTCCCACCACTTGCCAGATTAAAGACCATAATCAAGTCTCATCTCATGAGCTCGCATCCACCCCTACACCAACCCCGCATGATCAATCATGGTTTCAATTGTCGAGTCATGATGCAATTCAATGGGTTGCAAAGTGCCCTGGCTGGCCCGAGGCCTGCCCAATCCAACCCGTGTTAAGGACGGGCTAGGTAGAGTTTCTACTGGGTTCGGTTTGGGCTTAAATCTAGGCCCTAAGTTGAGTTCGGACTGGGTTTGGGCTGATCTTGGCCCAATCCGATGGCCTGAACACACCCTGAACAAGTTATAATTATAGGGTGCAGCTATACGCACACCACACTAATTACTAGTATACACCAAATTTATAAAAAAAATATATATTTACTAGCATACACACCAAAAAGAAGATTAAAAAGACCATTTGCCCCCCTTCATTTTCCTTTCTTTCATGCCTGAGAAGTAGTCAAAGATTGAGTTTCTTGTTTTCAATATTCTAGCATTTGTGACAATCCTTTTTCAATTTGTCGGGAAACTTGTGGAGTTCATCAGATTTCTCAGGAACGGGGAGATTTCCTGGCCAAAACTTGGGTAAAGCATCGGAGAAGTTGAATTTTTGTAGACATGTCATCTATTGAGTCAATACTTGAAGAAGAAGGGGGCTTTAGGAGATCTAAGCCTTCATGGAATAACTTGCAATCTATTTTGCAGACATGTGGTCTCTGGAGCCAATGCTTGGAAGATGGGGTTTTAGGAGATCTGAGCCTTGGAATGAATCTGGAAGGGAAAAGAATGAACCTTTTTTTCTCTATTTATTTTTTTCGCCATGGTAGCTGTCGCACCAACCCCTCAATACATTTGTTTCCGTAGTCCCCATTTTATCCTTTATCCCACCACCAGTGTCCAGTTGCACCAAACTTAAAAGAGTGTTGTTTTACAGAAACCAAAAAGATTAGATTCTACTTGAATAATGCATTGTCCAATTGCATCAATGAGTCCTTGAGCTTTGCTAGAAATTCCTCCTTGCATATCCATCTTGCTACTTCATCTCTGTTAGAGGCGATTCCTTGAAATTGTTGGACGGCAGTATGGACTAGACGAGGGTAAGGGCATAATTGTCGAAAACAATTTTTTTTGGTGTATATATCAACAAATAACGGGATTCTTGTAAGTTTGGTGTATATCAGCAAAGGTTGAGGTGAGCGTAGCACCACCCGAATTATAATATAAACTCATCTATCACTGGTGAACAAAAGATGGAATGGATGACTAACATCGTCTAATCAAATCAAGCTCCAACTTTAGAGATTTCATAGGTGGTGCAATTGAAAGGCAAAAGTCACCATAAATGTATAATTCTGAGATTTGTAGAGCACATGTGGGATGGAGCTAGAAGTACCTGGAACGGGATTTTGGCAGAAAGGGGCCTGCATGGGCTAATTCTGGCTCAGCTCGAACTCAGATTTTTATGCAAGGGTTGGGTTTGGGCCTTATCTCACGGGCTAGGATAGGTTTGGGCCTATGATAAATAAGATGGGGTGGGACCGAACCAGCATCGGCTCGGTCCAGCCCAGCCCGATGTGGAGCGCTTTACTCAATACACCAATATATATAACATTATTACCAAAAGGTCCCCCATTTCTTCAAAGTTTAAACACCAACGGGGTATTATCCGTAAATCTAATGCTCTAATCCTCTTACGGAAGCTATTTCTTACATTGGGATCGTCTGCAACTCTTTTGCTTCAGAGGGGAAGGGAAGAGCTTATCATCCATTTGGAATCGCTTCTCAGGCGTTTCGCGTAAGTTTATTCACTTTTAAAATAGGAATTTTATATATATTTTGTCCTGAGCTGTAATATTAGGAATTTTCGATTTGTTATCTTCTTTTTCCGTATAAAGATGATGCATTGACGGCTAGTTATGAGATTCTTGTTTGCATGATTTCTTCCAAAAGATTGAAAATCTTAGTTTTATCCTATTGTACTGATTTTACTATTCTCTTGACTTTCTCCAAACCCTAGACTATCCAATTACATCCACGAATACATGCATAGACATGCGTATGCACATACATACATGTTTTCATGCTTGGTATGGACTATGGAGGATTCAACTCTATCGATCTGTAGCAGTATATTCTTAGGAGATTTGCTTGTAATGAAGAATTGAATAAGTACAATGGAATGAGATGAATGAATTATGGATTGAACAAAAGATTACAAGGAATTACAAAAAACAGACTATTTGAGGTGCCTAGCCTCCATAAAACCAACTCTGTCTTCTTCGATGCATTCTTCCCCTTCTCTAGACTTATTTATACTAGCCTTTTTACAATATACTAGCCTTTAACAATAAGCCCAAACTACAATCAGTTACAATCAGACAATCAGTTACAATCACAATCAGTTACAATCACAATCAGTTACAATCAGACAATCAGTTACAATCAGTTACAATCAGTTACAATCAGGCATGGCTGTAATATTGCTCTTGACATAGCATCCTCCCTTAAAACACCTTGCCCACAAGGTGTGGATAAGAATGTTTTAAAGCATAAAAATCCTCCCAAGTTGCGTCATCTGATCCTTGTCTAGTCCACTTGATAAGGAGTTCAGCAACAGCCCGATTGTTCTTCTTGCGAATGCGACGGGCTAAAACTTCCACCGGTTCAGGTTGAATAACACCATTAGAATCCACAGGCGGCAACTTTGGGGCCAAGTAATTAGATTTTCCCAACTTGGGTTTTAGCTGTGAGACATGAAAAACAGGATGAATCCTGGCTTCAGATGGTAGATCTAGCTCATACGCGATCTCACCCACCTTGCGAAGGATCGTGAAAGGCCCATAAAAGCGCAGAGATAACTTCAACGACTTGCGGACAGCCACTGAAAGCTGTCGATATGGTTGAAGCCGGAGGTAAACCTGCTGACCCACCTCTAATTTTCGTTCTGTTCTATGCAAATCAGCATACTTCTTCATCCTTTGTTGGGCATGTTGCAGGTTCGTTAGCAAAAGAGCTAAGATCTGCTCTCAATTCCATAGAACTTCATCCACTGCATCAACCTTAGTGGTCCCCGGTATATAGGTAAGCAATTGGGGTGGAGGTAAGCCATATACAGCCTCGAAAGGGGTCATTTTTATAGAAGTATGACAAGTTGTATTATACCAATACTCAGCCCAAGGTAACCATGACACCCACTGTTTAGGCTGATCCTGCACAAAACACCTGAGATAGCTTTCTAGACACTTGTTCACAATCTCAGTTTGACCATCGGTTTGAGGATGGTAACTAGTGCTAAGTTTGAGAGTAGTTCCTTGGAGTCGAAATAGTTCCCTCCAAAAAGCACTAGTAAATGTAGGATCTCGATCCGACACAATGGAAGTCGGCATGCCATGTAACTTAAAAACATTAGTAATGAACAACTGAGCCACTTTAAGTGCAGAATATGGATGAGCTAAAGAGATGAAATGATTGTATTTAGAGAGTCTGTCAACCACTACAAAAACCATTGAGTGCCCATGTGATAGAGGTAGACCTTCCACAAAATCCATGGTGATGTTTGACCGAACCCGAGTAGGGATGGGAAGGGGTTGTAGCAACCCTGCAGGAGAAATATTCTCATACTTGTTCTGTTGACAAATCTCACATTCCCTGATAAAAGTTTTGAGATCTTTACGCATCCCCTTCCAATAAAAATCTCTTTTGGCTCGATGCAAAGTCTTCTCATATCCAGAATGACCAGCCATAGGATCACAATGCACAAATTGGAAAATCTGATCCTTGAGAGTTTGACAATCGCTAATATAAATTTTCTTCTTATAGAACAAAATACCATCTCGAAAAGAGAACTTGGCAGAATCCAACTCTCCCTTATGCCACCTTTCCATTAAACCTTTCAATTCACCATTTAGCACATATTGTTTCTTTAGATCTAACACCCAATTCACAGTAGGACTAGAGATTAAAGAAAGGGTAATTTCAGGCTCCTAATCCTCGCGCCTCGATGGGGCATCTGCCACCGTATTATCCATCCCTTTCTTATACTCAACTGTAAAGTCATAACCAATAAGCTTGGTAATCCATTTCTGCTGGAATGGAGTGCCTACTTTCTGTTCCAACAAGAACTTTAAACTTTGGTGGTCAGTTCTCACAATAAAGGATTGACCCAACAAATAAGGGCGCCACTTCTGAACTGTTGTTACCAAAGCAAACAATTCATTCTCATAAGTAGACATATGTAAGGCCTTACCCTTTAAAGCTTTACTCAAAAAAGCTATAGGTTGCTTACTCTGCATCAATACTGCCCCAATTCCCAATCTACTAGCATCACACTCAATCACAAAAGGTTGAGAAAAATTGGGTAAAGCTAGGACAGGAGCTGCTGTAACTGCAGACTTGAGGTGCTGAAATGCTTCCTTAGCTGACTCCCCCCACGAAAAAGAGTTCTTCCTTAACATTGCTATCAATGGGGCAGCAATGGAGCCATACTGTTTAATAAATTTTCGATAATACCCTATTAATCCCAAAAATCCTCTTAAGGACTTCAAAGTCTTAGGAAAAGGCCAATCTATCATAGCTTGAATTTTTTCTGGGTCAGCTCTCACCCATTGAGCTGAAATAATATGCCCTAGGTAATCAATCTCAGCACACCCAAACCGAAACTTGGACATTTTGGCATATAGTTGATTCTGCCTTAAAATATCTAAAGTGATTTGCAAATGACCCTTGTGAGTTTCCAAATCCTCACTAAAGACTAGGATATCATCAAAGAATTCGTAGATAAGGCTTAAAAACTTGATTCATAAGACTTTGAAAAGTGGATGGTGCATTTGTAAGCCCAAATGGCATTACAAGAAACTCATAGTGACCCTCATGAGTTCGAAAAGCCGTTTTAGGAATATCCCCTTCAACTACTCGGATCTGGTGGTATCCAGACCTTAAATCCAGCTTTGAAAAATTTTTTGCTCCCCACAACTCATCAAGTAATTCATCTACATCAGGTATAGGAAATTTATCCTTAATAGTTACCTGATTGAGGGCTCTATAATCCACACACATCCTCCAACTCCCATCAGCTTTGCGTACCAGCAACACCGGAGAAGAAAATGGACTCTGGCTAGTCCTGACTACCCCTGATTGCAGCAACTCTTTCACAATTTTTTCAATCTCTTCCTTTTGATAAAAGGGATAACGATAAGGTCGTAGAGAAACTGGTTGTGCACCCTCCTTTAGAACAATAGAATGGTCATGAGACCTATTGGGAGGTAATCCTTTAGGTTCCATAAAGACAACAGCATAATCAGCCAATATTCCTGCCAATAGCCCTTCTCCTTGAGCTCTGGGTTTCTAAACAGCAGTACCAATACCCGGTTGTAAGAGAACACTACCACTGTTTACAAGTTGGAGTAAGATCCCTTTCCTTTCACTCCTAGACAGCTTAAAAGTTTCACCATCTTCTAATGTTATAGTGTTCAAAGTGCTTAATCCCTGCAAAAAACACTTCTTCTCTTCAAAGATAAATTCCATGGTTAGCTTTATAAAATCCCATAACATGGGTCCTAAAGACCTCAACCATTGAATTCCCAGCACCATATCACATCCTGCCAATGATAGAATATAGAGATCAATGACAAAAGAATAGCCTTGCATCTGCACCCTTGTACCCTGACTCTTCCCTGGACTGATAAGTTCTACTCCATTAGCTATTTTCACTTTAATAGCCTCTTGGGTACGTGTTTGTACTCCAATTTTCTCAGCCATTTTCTGGTCTAAAAAATTATGAGTACTCCCCGAGTCAATTATGATAACAATTCTTTTATTCCTGATCATCCCTACAATCCTCATAGTTTTAGGAGTAGGAGTCCCTGTAATAGCATTAAGAGAAATCTCAGGAAATTCTTCTAAGAAAAAGTCACCAGGGTCCGGTTCCACTGGTTTATCTTCCTCCTCTACTGCTACACTTTCCTCAATGCCTTCAATAAGGAATAATCTAGGTGTACTGCATACATGGCCTTGAGGCCATTTAGCATCACAACTGTAACATAAACCCTTCTTCCTTCTTTCCAGCATTTGAGCATGAGAAATTTTTTGAACAAGGACCAGTGCTCTGTTATGACTGGAATTAGCAGATTTGGTTTGGTTACCTCTAGAGCCTGAAACCTTAGGATTCTTCTGCTGTCCAAACAGCACGGCCTTCCCTCCAAATGAACCAGTTCCCCTATTACCCCTAATTGTGTTTGTTGGTTGTTGATAAGAACTAGGATTCCATATAGATCTACCACTTCTTCTATCACTTAACACATATTCTTCTTGAATTTTGGACAAAGAATAAGCATCAATCAAAGATTGAGGTTTAAACATTCGAACTGGCAATCTAATTTCATCCTTAAGACCCCACAAAAAACAACTCAACTTGTGAGTTTCCGAAGGGCCATATACTCTATTAGCTAGAGTCTCAAACTGAGTCTTATAATCCTCAAGTAACCCTACATGCTTCAGTTTAGTTAAAGCCTCCATAGGATCATCATAAGATCCTTCACCAAACCTAGTTTGTATAGCCCTAACAAAATCATTCCAAGTAGAAAAACATCTATTAGCATGCATTTCTTGATACCAAACTAGGGCTTTACCTTCCATGTGGAATGATGAAATTGTCAACTGTTGAGGATCCGGCGTGCCATAGTACTCAAAGAATTGATCTGCTTGATAGCACCACCCAACCGGATCTTCCCCTTCAAACTTTGGAAAATCCAATCGAATGGATTTAGTATGAAATCCATCTCCTGCACCTCCACTAATGCCTTCTTGAAAAGAATGACCCTTAGCACTGAAACTATGGCCATGATTGCCAAGCTGTTCTTGATTACCAAGATTCCTGCTATTAGCTACAAACATCTCCTTAATCATCTTTAATAATTCTGCCTGACCTTTCTTGATTTCCTCTTGAACAGCTCCCTGCAAATCTGCCCGGGTCACCATGTCAACCTGGACCTTCGTCATGGCATCCGTGAGCTGCTGAATTCTAGCTTCTTCAGACATTGTTGATCTGGTTCTCATGTAGAAGGGATCGAAAGGGCTCTGATACCACTTGTAGCAGTATATTCTTAGGAGATTTGCTTGTAATGAAGAATTGAATAAGTACAATGGAATGAGATGAATGTATTATGGATTGAACAAAAGATTACAAGGAATTACAAAAAAAGACTATTCGAGGTGCCTAGCCTCCATAAAACCAACTCTGTCTTCTTCGATGCTTTCTTCTCCTTCTCTAGACTTATTTATACTAGCCTTTTTACAATATACTAGCCTTTTACAATAAGCCCAAACTACAATCAGTTACAATCAGACAATCAGTTACAATCACAATCAGTTACAATCAGACAATCAGTTACAATCAGTTACAATCAGGCATGGCTGTAATATTACTCTTGACACGATCTTTGTTGTGTTGGGAGAAGATTAGAGGTGTACATGGTTTCGCCCCTAATTGGGATAGAAGAGAAAAAACAATCTTTTTTGGTTTTCTTGTTAAAAGCCGACAATCTCTGATGGGTACCCATTAAATCCACATTGATGTCCATGCATGTGCATGTACAGAATCATTATGCCTAATTGAATAAAGAGAATCTCCTTGACTCTCTCCCATAGATTGCTACGAAATTAGGATTTTTTTTTTTTTTATTTCAAAGTTATTTGAATTGTAGTGCTCAAGTGTAGGATACGTTATCTATGAGATGGAGAATAAAAGGTAACTATAAGGTGAATGAAAGGCAAGTAATGAGAATAGTAGAGACTTGAGAAGGTTCCTCACTCTCGAAGTGGTTTTGCTGACCCCATTCTTCTTTTTGTTTTCCCTTGTTTTTAATTGAGTTTCTCATCATATCCTTGGTACGATTTGAGGATCGTATCAATTTGGTATCAAAGCCAGTCCTCCCCACTACTCGAATTCGCTGCACCTGGAACTATGGTGACCAATAATGAGCTTGCACAAGAGGTTGCCATTCTCCGCCAACAACTCTAGGAAATGTTGAACCGCTTTGAGAAAATCGCCTCCTCCGTACAACTTATGGAAGAGGAGAGAGAATCGAACACAAATGTTGTTGAGTCAGGAGGAGCACGTCGAGATCTAGCACACCATCGTTCGGTCAAACTTGATTTTTTAAAGTTTGATGGAGACAACCCTACTAATTGGATTTATAGAGCCACACAACTTCAAGAGTTCAATCAAATTCCGGATGATAAAATGTAGTACACGTTGCAATCCATTTTACAGGTGATGCTATTGCTTGGTATCAATGGATGAAGAAAACTATCAGTGAAATGACTTGGCAACAACTCACTTGTGCCTTATGTGTACGATTTGGACCTACAGAAAGTGTAGATCCTAGTGGTGAACTATCAAAGCTACGACAAACAACCATTGTTCGTGATTATCAATCACGTTTTGAGAGATTGGCTAACCGCACCTCGTGATTATCCGAATCCTTTTGATGGGGTGTTTCATATCAGGACTTCGGGACGAAATCCGTGTTGGGGTTAAGGTCTCTCAACCCTCCACTCTAATAGAAGCATGCCAAGTGGCGTCAATTCATGAAGAAGCAACCACTATTACTCATCGAAATTCACATCCGAACAACTTAAGACCTTCTATTCCCATACAAAGTTCTACACCAAAAGAAGGCATTCCTCTGATAAAAAAATCGACACCACAAGAGTTGCAAGATCGTCAGAAAAGGGCCTTGCTACAACTGTGATGAGAAATTTAGCATGGGGCATCGATGCAAGGCACAATTGGCGATCATCATAGGACTCGAAGAGGAAGTCATGGAAGAAGAAGAACCCTCGGAAGAGGAATTCACGTATCGGTTTATGCATTAGCTGGATCAGTTGGACCTCGAAGCATGCGCATAGAAGGCCTTTCAAAGAGACAACCTGTGTGTGTTTTGCTGGATTCCGGAAGCACATAGAACTTCATCAGCCTCAACCTTGCCAAGATCTTGAATTTTCAAATATTACGTGATTAGATATTCGAAGTTACGGTGGCAGATGGTGGAAAAGTTCAAAGCAAAGGTCGGTGTGCCAACATACCTCTTACCTTACAAGGTTTCTCTTCTCATGCTTGGTAGATTGCCATGTACTGCCATTGGGAGGTTTTGACTTTGTATTAGGCGCACAATGGCTGGCCACATTAGGAGAAATTGGGTGGAATTTTGCCCTACTCTGAATGTGCTTCTTCTTCAAGAACCGTGCATATGTCCTACATGGCTCACACAACATCACAATAGAGATGGTTAGTAGTCGGCTCATTACACGTATGATAGAAAAGCAAAATCCAGGTCTGTGCATTCAACTCTATGTTGTAAGCAATGGTGGAGCTCCACTTAATATTCCAAATGATCTCAAGAAGGTGCTAGAGTCGTACGACATCATATTTCGTGAACCCAAGGGTCTACCCCTTGTGCAATCTCACGACCATCGTATTGCTTTAGAACCTGGCAACTGACCAACAAATGTCCACCCATATCGGTATCCATATTTTCAAAAGCATGAAATTGAAAAATAGTTCGAGAAATGTTGGTTTTCGGGGTCATCCGAACTAGTTCAAGTCCTTACTCGTCACCAGTATTATTGGTGCGGAAGGACGACACATGGCAAATGTGTGTTGACTATCGTGCCTTGAACGGAATCACCATCAAGGACAAATTTCCAATTCCGGTTGTTGATGAACTATTGGATGAACTCCATGGAGCTTGGTATTTCTCCAAGCTGGACTTACGATCCGGGTACCATTAAATTCGGGTCCGAGAAGAAGACATCTCAAAGACGGCATTCCGAACACATGATGGACACTATGAATTTTTAGTAATGCCATTTGGTCTCACTAATGCTCCTTCTACCTTTCAAGGCTTAATGAATGATGTTTTTCGAGAATACTTACGAAAGTTTATTTTGGTATTTTTTGATGACATTTTGATTTATAGTTCAAGTTGGGAGGATCATTTAACACACGTGTCAAAGACCCTTCAAATCCTTCAAGCATAGAAATTATTAATAAGCCTTCTAAGTGTACATTTGGTGTCTCTTAAGTGGAGTACTTGGTTCACAATTTCTTTTGAAGGTGTACGGGCTGATCCACAAAAGATTGACTGCATGACCTCATGGGAGAAACCATAGACTATTAAGGAGCTGTGGGGATTTCTAGGACTCACCGGGTATTACCGAAAATTCATCCAAGATTATGGACGCATTAGTGCACCATTGTCAAGCCTACTACGAAAATTTACTAAGGCATTTGTGATCGAGTGTGATGCTTCGGATACTGATATCAGGGTCATTCTTATGCAAGATGGGTGACCTATCGCGTTTTCAAGCAAAGCTTTATCCGAACGGAATAAGGGTGTATCAACTTACAAAAAGGAGATGCTTTCCACTAGACATGCCGCTACTAAATGCCGCCACTAAATGCCGCCCTTAACTTCCTGGTCATAACAGCTTGAAACATCTTCTCAATCAAAGGATCATAACTATAGCCTAACAAAAGCGGCTTACAAAACTCATGGGGTACGATTATGAACAGGTGTACAAGATGGGGACTGAAAATTCAGCTGTTGATGCTCTTTCATGACAATTCGAACTAGGAACTATATCTGCCATTTTTCCCCCATTTGGATAGATGTAGGCGAGGTGATATTCTTATGAGAAGGATTTTTTCTTACAAACTCTAATAAAACGACCATCACAAATAGGTGAACAAGTTCCTCAGTCCTCACTATACATACCTGGGTGTCCTTTTAAAGTATAAGGGACAGCTGGTTTTGGGTTCATCCTCTTCCCTATGCACAAAGGTATTGCATGAGCTTCATGGATCAGCCACTAGCGGGCACTCTGGATTTAAAAAAATCTACAAGAGGGTCTCTTGCATCTTCTATTGGAAAGGACTAAAAAGGGATGTCAAACAATATCTAGCGGAGTGTGACACATGCCAATGGAACAAATACGAGACCTTGAGTCCTCCTGGGCTACTACAACCACGCTCCATACCAGACCAGATTTGGACAGAAATTTCCATGGATTTTATAGATGGACTTCCAAATTTGCGAGGCAAAACAATTATTTTTGTGGTGGTTGACCAGCTATCTAAATATGCCCATTTTGTTACGCTATCCCATCCGTACACCGCGGCATCCATAGCACAAGCCTTGACAACATCTTCAAACTCCAGGGCATTTCTCTCTCCATTGTAACTGATTGTGACCCTATCTTTGCAAGAAACTTTTGGAAGGTATTGTGGAAATTACAGGGCACCAAGTTGAAGATGATTATGGCGTTTCACCCTCAAACCGACGGTCAAGCTGAAATCTTCAATCGTTGCCTTGAGACTTACTTGCGATGCTTCACTAGTGATCGATCTAACCACTGGGTTCGTTGTTACCTTGGGTAGAATGGTGGTATAACACCACCTATCATGAAGCAACCAATTTTTCGCCTTACAAAATTATCTATGTTCGAGCTCCACCATCCATTACTCTATACTCCGGTGACTCAATGGTACACCACTTTGATATAGAACTTCGAGACCGTGATTGCATACTCCGTACACTTAAAAAAATTTGCATTGGGCTCAAGAACGCATGAAAAATCAGGCTGATAAACATCGAACTGAGCACGAGTTTCAAGCGGACAATTGGGTTTATCTTCGCCTTCAACCATACCAACAGACTTCACTTGCAATGCTGTGATCAAGCAATCTTTCTCCAAGGTTCTATGGGCCATACTGTAGACACCCTATTTTGTATGGGCCTGAAAAGCCCGATGATGCCAAGTACTGATAGAGAGAGATGATGAGATCCGGACTCCAGAAAATCCAAGGTCAAAGTCAAAAAAGTAAAAGCCCAACTCTAAACCGAGCCCAAACCAACCCAGACCCAAGGGGCAAGGCCACTTTAGCTTAAAATTAACCCGCGCCCTCTAAAAGGGCGCGCCCCTATTTTTGGCCTAATTCGGTTCCCGCGGCTTTTTGAAAGGCGCGATTCAGGGAAAACCTTAATTTTGACTTCGTTTTGTGTGCCGACGTATTTTGGGGTTATTTTTTTTAGTCCCACATCACTCAGAAAAAGCGAAATCCTTATTTTTCACCTTATAAAAAGGATCCTCATCCTAACCTAATGGTTAACTTTGAAAAAGCCCAGATTTGCCCAACCCATAACTTGGAGAACCCTCTAACTTCGGTGTGAGCCTTCAGAACCCAGAAAATTCCAGCCATCTAAGCTATCAACGTAAGAGTGATCTTCACCAACTTTGGGGGAAAAATCTTGGGAGTTCGGATCTCGTTGAAGTTTCTTCTTTCTTCAAATACTTAGAGCATCTAAAAATGGAAAATGTATGCAACATCCACATCTTCTACTTCTACTCGTCCAAGTCTCTTCTTCCCTCGCTTCATTTGAGTAGCTCGGCAATTTCCCTCTTCACGGTTGTGCGGACAAGAAAATCCGGGTGAAGGAAAGGGCCGGAAGACCAGATTTTCGACTTCTTTTTTTCAGTTTATTTTATTGTTAGTAGTTTTGTCTCTTTTCCACCCAAAGGTAGACGAGGCCCCTCTTAACTCGGTCGAGGAGAGAAGTGTGGCCGTTCGCCGATTTAAGGAAAAGAGGTTTTACCGCGCAAGTAGAGAGAAACTCATCCTAACTCGGTCGAGGAGGGGTGACTTTCCAATCTCGAAATAAAAGGAAACAAGTAGAGAGTAAATCACCTTAACTCGGTCGAGTAGGGGCGGTTTTTCAATCTCGAAATAATAAGAAAGAGAAAATGATTTTAAATTAATTTAATGGAGAAAGCTAAGAGGTAATCGTCGCTCGACGGATGAGGTGGGGTGCCTAACACCTTCCCCAACTCATAAGAGAATCCCCGGACCCAATCTCGATTTTTATTTAATCGAGGGTTCTTAATTTTGGGTGACCAATCACACTCGGAATCTTGGTTGGTGGCGACTCTAACAGATCTCATCTTCTCATCAGTTGGAAAACACGGATGTGGGGAGGAGATCGACTCGGGCCGGCTATCACATACATACCAGATTCTTTTTTTTTGGTCATTGGCCATACCAGATTCTTGAACGATTGGAAAAGGTTGCCTATCGATTAGCACTTCCGACCAAATCTAAAATCCACTCAGTCTTCCATGTTTGATGCCTAAAAAGGACAATTGGCACACGTGCAGCAATAGCTATGGACCTTCCTGCACTTCATGATGATGGTGTTTTTCAAGTCCAACCTCATGCGATCATTGATCGTCGAGTCATCAAGCACAGCAACAAGGCTGTCACAGAGGTACTCGTTCAATGGCTCCATACTCCACCAGAAGATGTCACATGGGAGAATTGGGAATCATGGCAACAAAAATTCCCTGATTTTCGACCTTGAGGACATGGTCTGTTTCAAGAGGTGGGGAATGATGGGTACCCATTAAATCTACATTGATGTCCATGCATGTGCATGCATAGAATCATCATGCCAAATTGAATAAAGAGAATCTCCTTGATTCTCTCCTTTAGATTGCTACGAAATTAGGATTAGTTGTTTTTGAATTAAAAGTTATTTGAATTGTAGTGCTCAAGTGTAGGAGACGTTATCAATGAGATGGAGGATAAAAGGTAATTGTAAGGTGAATGAAAGGCAAGTAATGAGAATAGTAGAGACTTGAGGAGGTTCCCCACCCTCGAAGTGGTTTTCTCACTCCATTCTTCTTCTTGTATTCCCTTGGCCGGAGTTCTATGAAGCATGGGAGGAGATTCTAGAAATTCAGATCCTTGGTAACCAAGCGGATAGACTGATTTGGACCCCGACAACAAATGGTAAGTTCTCTATTAAGTCGGCTTGGGATAGGCTCAGATCTCAGAGACTGAAGGCCTCATGGTCTACCTTGCTCTGGTTTCCCCAGGCGATTCCCCGACATTCCATGATCGCTTGGATTGTCATCAAGTATGTGTTGGTCACTAAGGTTAAGCTGTGGTCGCTTGGGGTCTCCTCCAAAGTGATTTATGCTGCCTTTGCTGTCAGGATTCAGAAATCACGACCACTTGTTTGTTAGGTTCCCCTACGTGACTGAGATTTGGTAGAGTATTATGATGTTTATCTTTCTCCAATATAGGCAATATGTGCAATGGAGTCAGTTAGTCTGTTGGTTTGCTAAGAAATGCACTCAATCCTCAAGAAAGTTGCTTTCAATGCTGTAGTGTACCTACCACATATGGGCTGATAGGAACAAGCGCAACTTTTGTAATGACTTTCTTTCTCCAAGGCTGCTGTTGTGGAAGATCATTGATGACGTCAAAACTAAACTAAATGGGGCTGATCTCCAAGTGCAAGACAATGCGCCCAACAGTCTGGTTGTTGATCGTTGGGGTCTTAAAGTCTGTTGGTGTGTTTTTGTCATAAAATGGGTCTCTTGGATCCCCCCGATGGTAATACTGTAAAGATTAACGCTGATGGTCCTTTAGGGATGATAGAGGCGGCTATAGGTGCATCCTTCAGAACGAAAGTGGATTGGCCATTACTGCTCTGGTGGGTATGAAGGAGGGCCTCTTGATTATCTACTTTGAATTATTGGTCATCTTGCAGGCAGTGTAGTCAAGGTGTCTAGGCGATGCCTAGGCGATTAGGCCTGACTAGGCGAGGTGTTGCGTAGGCGATAAAAATAATTAAAATATGTATATATATATATATATATATATATAATATTAATATATACACATAACAATTCAAACCTCTTAAGGTTGACAACAATCTAGACAAATTAACATTTAATGCTGTAATATTTGAATGCAAGTCTTTTTCAGCTAAACTATTAGTTGACTTTTTGACCTTGTAGATGAAAATAATTTTAAAGACTAAAATACGAGACTTTTTTTTACCGGACATTTAGGTTTTAGTAATATTTTGTTATAATAGAATTTATGAAAATTTAAAATTTGAGAAATAACTTAGCATTTGCAAGTTGAAATTTTGACAAAGACGCTAAAAATGCGGATTTTGTTCTTGAACTGAAAAGTTGATTTTTTATTCTTTAGGAATTTGGATCTAATATAATTTTTATTGATTTCAAAAGGGGGTATAATATTATTTACATATACTATCTTAAGTAAATGAAAGTAAAGTATACAACCATTGACTTAAATGGTATTTATAATCTATATGTTAATAAGCTGTAAAACTGTAAAATAGGCTGACTATTAAAGGGTTCAGGTAACTACTGTCCGCCTAGAGGTGCTTAGGCGGTGACAGTCCAATACTACCTAGGCGACGCCTTGACTACACTGCTTGCAGGGTCTTAAGATTGCATTAGCTCGAAATTTCCTTTGTCAGGTGGAGTCTGACTCTCTATGGGTAGTTAAGTGCATCAACTTGGGGTGTGAGTGGCCATGGGATAGTCTTTTTATCTTGACTAAGATTATGGATTTGCTTCCTAGCTTTGAGAGATTCGAAATCTGCTATATTCATCGTGAGGCCAATCGGGCCACTGATTTCCTCTCAAAGCTTGGTACAGTTAGTGGCGAAGCTGTTTTGGATCCTTCCTTGTTCTTGCCTCCACTTTCAAAGATTATAAATCTTGATGCGAGAGGTTGTAAATATATTCAGTTGTAATTCCTTTTGCTTTTATCTATCTGGTCGGGGTCTGCCTAACCCCAGCTTACCATCTCCAAAAAAAAAAATGTTAATTGAGTTTCTCATCATATCCTTTATACGATTTGAGGTTCATATCAATCTCAAGAGAAATAGAGAATGCCAGTTTTGTAATGTTTAATGGTGATTCTTCCAACTCACATAAAGTCTATGGTTTATGTTTTTTGCATAACAATTACCCGTCCAAAACCCGTATTTATGTTTTGTATATTGAGGTACATGAAAGATTGTCTTGGAAAGGGGCTTTTAGTTTGCTCCTCTTCCAGCTTGAATATATGAGGACCTACAAATTCCGATTGGTCTGAGTGCATGTTTATAACTTTATACTTTGATTTAACATTTAGAGTATAGTTTTCCTTATGAGGCACTTTACTAAATATCAATTAATCTTTCAACAATGAGGCAGTGAAGCTTCAATGAAAAAATGAATAATAGAACTGAATTATCACTATGTGGGAGAGGAAGTTTATAGAAGAGAATGAGAGGAAGTTTAAGAAGAGAATGAAGAATTAAGGTAAAGAAGAAGAAGAATTCATAGGAGAAAAGGAGGAGATAATTTTGGAAATTATTGTTTTTCTCTATAATAATGTATGTCCACTTATTTATAGTGGACCAACACAACCAACTTGCCACTTTGGCTACAACTCATAAAATTGAAAAGTCCTAATTCAATCTTTAAACATAATTAAACACCTACTAATACCAGAAATAGTAACACCCTAACACATTGCACTTACTAATATCAGAAATAGCAACTCCCTAAAACAACAGTAAACTAAATTAGGAAACTAACTAAATAAGGACTAAGGGTCCTAACATCCCCCCCCCCCCCCCCCCCTAGCGCTAAAATGGCTTGCCGTCAAGCCAGAAAACCTGAAAAACGGCCAAAATATCGTAGTAATCGTCCCATGTAGCTTCATCACGAGAAGACCCGCCCAATGCATCAAGACCCGAGCCACTACTTGATTGCCGCACGTAACAATTCCATGGTCTAAAAGGGATAAGGGCTTCCAATCGAACGTGCCCGAATCTTGAGGAGTGAGAGTTGATTGTGTGGTTGTAGACGAAGAAACACCCAATCACCCACATGGAAGTCACGCTCCGTGCGATGTTGTAAAAAAAAATTATCCTTGATTGGATTACTTTTAAATTCTCCTTGAGAATGCGTAGCATAGCATCACGTTCTATTCATGCAAGATCAACGGAATATACATTAGTAGTACCCGACAAATATGCATCAATGCGAGGCAGAACAATTGTTATTGTGACCTCTTTTGACAATGCCATAGGATGGAGAAAAACACCTTGTTTTTCTTGCAATAACAACCTATTAATTTTGCCATTACTGGTGGGAACGGTGTTAGATGAACCGTTTCCTACCAACTGAATAGCACATCTAATCAACGAAAATTGCATTGTGAGCTTGGCAAAATCCCACATAATTACACCCAAAGAACGGAGCCAATGTGTGCCAAGGACAATATCACATCCGCTAATAGGAAGCAAGAGAAAATCTGATTTTAAAAGAAAGCCTTGAATGTTTAATTGAACGCTAGAACCTTTACCATGACTTTTAATGACCCCACCATCTGCCACCATAACTTGGAAAGGTTCCGTGGAAGAGTCGATGCACTCGCAATGTTTGGCTAGTGAAGGATTCAAAAAATTATGAGTCAAACTTGAATCCACCAAATCATCACATTTCGTTGTTTTAGAAATCCGTTAAGGCACATAGTCTTGGGCTAAGTTAATCCCGTGAGGTAATGAATGAAAATTTCTACTTCGGGTGTGTTTGCAGCCTCATTATCAATTGCGTCTTCATGGTCTTCATTGGAATAAATATTGGCCTCCAAAAGGAGTAGTTGAGGTTTCTTGTAATGATGCCCCGGTTTGAATTGTTCATCACACAATTAAAACAAAGACCCTTGGGTTGTTGATGGCTTGCTTTGCTGGTGAGAGTCGTTTAATAGGAGGAAGCCCAGAAGGAGCTAGTCCAAGTAATGATGGTGTAGGCCCAAGATGTGCCGATCTAGTGGGAGGAGGAAGAAGTGCTGGACGATTTGAGTTCACATGAAAAGCCGATTTTCTAGTTGTCACAATTACAATTTCATCTTGAAGCTTGTATAAGGGTAGTAGGCTTCCACACTTGAACTTCTACCCTAATTCATCGCGCAAACCCAAAACAAAGCAACTAATTAGAAAATCTTCGGCCAATCCTCTTATTCCTTTCGCCAACTGCTCGACTTGATAGACACTAATTGTCCCCGTTTGACTTAACTTAGAAAGAGCACCGCTAGGATTGACCTAATCCATTGTGCCAAATCTTGTACACAATGCCCGCGTAAATAGCACCCAACTTATCACCTAAGGTGTGTTCCAACCATTGGTACCATGGAATAGCGTCTCCGATAAGATGAGTCAATGCCAATGGCAAGGTCACCATCTGTTCATTTGTGGTATTGGTGATCTTCTGTTATTGCTCCGCATGAAAAAAACTTTGCATGAAGAACCCAACCAAATGGATCTTCTCAGTTAAACAATGGAAATTCAACCTGAATGGTGCAGCCTTGAATTATAGGCTTAACTTGATTTGGGCGATCGTAAACCCTTAGTTGTGGGCTGGTCAGTGGCAATTGCTCCAAGCGTTCCCATATACGATCCATCATGCCCGACAACTCGTTAATTCGTTGAATGTCCATGAAATTTCTTCGATTCGTTGGGCGAGGGACAAAACTTGATCTTCAAGTTCCTTAACTGTCATGATAAAGGCCTAGAAGGATGCTCTAATACTAGATGTTAGCTTGTTAATTGAGGAAGAGGAAGTTTAAGAAGAGAATAAAGAATTAAGGTAAAGAAGAAGAATTCGTAGGAGAAAGGGGGAGCTAATTCACGGAAAATATTGCTTAGCTCTATAATAATGTATGTCCACTTATTCATAGTGGACCAACACAACCAACTTGCCACTTTGGCTACAACTCATAAAATAGAAAAGTCCTAATTCAACTCTAAATAGAATTAAACACCTACTAATATATGAAATAGCAACTCCCTAATACAATAGCACCTACTAATATCAGAAATAGCAACTCCCTAAAACCAACTCCCTAAAACAACAGTAAACTAAATTAGGAAACTAACTAAATAAGGAAACTAACTAAACAAGGACTAGGGGTCATAACAAACTCTATCTATCTTTGTTGTGTTGGGAGAAGATTAGAGGTGTACATGGTTTCGCCTCTAATTGGGATAGAAGAGAAAGGCAATCCTTTTTGGTTTTCTTGTTAAAAGCCAACAATCTCAAGAGAAAACTAACTAAACAAGGACTAGGGGTCATAACAAACTCTATCGATCTTTGTTGTGTTGGGAGAAGATTAGAGGTGTACTTGGTTTCGCCTCTAATTGGGATAGAAGAGAGAGGCAATCCTTTTTGGTTTTCTTGTTAAAAGCCAACAATCTCAAGAGAAATAGAGAATGCCAGTTTTGTAATGTTTAATGGCGATTCTTCCAACTCACAGAAAGCCTATGATTTATGTTTTTAGCATAACAATTACCTGTCTGAAACCCGTATTTATGTTGTGTATATTGAGGTACATGAAAGATTGTCTCGGAAAGGGTCTTTTAGTTGCTCCTCTTCCAGCTTGAATATGTGAGGACCTGCAAATTCCGATTGGTTTGAGTGCATGTTTATAACTTTATACTTTGATTTAACATTTAGAGACTATAGTTTTCCTTATGAGGCACTTTACTACATATCAATCAATCTATTCAACAATGAGGCAGTGAAGCTTCAATGAAAAAATGCCCAATAGAACTGAATTATCACTGTGGGAGAGACCCAATACATTTTGAAAAAAGGAATAGTTGGGTAGCCAAGGTGAATGTTAAAGAAATAATTTTTTTACTTTAATTTTTGTTTTGTCTAGGAAGGCTTGGGAATGATAAGTTTCAATTCTTTAGAAGCTTCGACTGCTAGAACTTATTCATCAACTTGAGGTGGAGTGGTAGGGAAACATTTAATGATAGTGTTGTGTCATCAAAATCTAGATTTTGGCTTTTATCGAACATTTCTTCAAATACGTGCATTTTAGTCATTTCATCATCACTACCATCATCTCTTGCATTTATTTTTGGTCCAAGGATTTTGGTGAATAATGCTTTGGGCCGAGATTTCATGGCTCAGTACCGTGATAATATGCTGCAATTTTATAACTTCCACAAAAAAATTTATGCCATATTAAAGAAGAGTCTATGGTGGTATTTATCATTTTACACATATCAAAGCATAGTTGGTCAAACATAAGATGGGAGTTTTAGTTGATAGCTTAACTTAGCTGGACATGACTGATATCTTAGTTGCAGGGAAGCTATAAGGTGGGAAGCTCACTTCACAGGAAGCTTGTTTCCTAGACTCGCTTCTCGGGAAGCTTACTTTCATCGTTTTACATTTAATGGTCAAATGGGTTATGTATCTAGAAAGGGATGGAATAAACCCGAGTCTAAAGCCTGCGGCATAGATCCTAGAAAGTAGTGTTGTATTGAAACCTAAGGCACCTACTTCTTCACAAATATCTCATGTAAGATAAAATTTAAGGTATGGTTGACCATCCTAATATAATGGGAATGAGACACCTATATCTCATTTCTCGTTTTTAATTTCCTAAGAATTTTTTTAGCCTCGCTTTCGCTTTGCTTCTCCTTTTTGCTTCTCACCTTGGTAACTATGAGTCTATGACTGATACATATGGTGTTCTGGTACCAACTTAACCTGCATATGTATATATATATATATATATCCCATGCAATTTCACATAGGCACATAGGCTAGCCCCATCTACCACCTGAATACCAAACTATTTGTATGTATATATGTTTAAATGCACTCAACAATATTATGCGTGCTTATTTTTGCTGTTTGCTTTAATGTCATTGCAAAGGAATTACGCTGGCTAGTGAACAGTTACGATGAAAGATGACACATTCAGCTGAGAGGCCATCTTCCAGTTATCACTTTGTGTTGTTGTAGTTGATAAGCCTGATATAAACAGGGCACTTACCTTAAAAGTTTTGTTTAAATGCAGGTGCATGAGAACGTGATACACTGAAGGCCAAAACCTCTTTTATGCTTGTGGGCTGAAACTCTAACCATAGCCATCAGACTCCCTTACCACTCTCATGGTAGGATTGATGTTTTATGTATAGATGCATCCATGACATCTTTAATTTTGCATGTAATCAGAATCTACAGAACAACTCAGAAAAATCCCTCACTTCTGGGAGGACGCATCTGGTTCTTCCATGTTTCTACCCCTATTTTCCTCAAAATTCCTACAACTCTCATGCCGATGCCTCTAGTAGAATGCTGTTTATTTTCCCCTTTTGAGCATTGAATGGTTTTCTTTTGAGCACTGAATGTTGGTATGCGGTTTCTGCCAACTGGATGCCCTAGTGTCTAATGGTAACATCTGATTGCAAGATGTTTACTTTCTCTTGGGTTGCTTGCATAATTCTTTATGGAAAGTGTACAGACTTGTAGCTATACACTATTTTGTTCTAATACAATCTTATCAAACTCTAGAAGCGGATCCCTTGGAACTTTTCTCTTATTATGTCATGTAGCTTGGCATACTGTAATGTTGACTTGGGCTATTGTAATTACTGAATGCAGGACCCCAGTGGTCTTGTTGATGAGAAGTGTGAAAGCAGATTATACGTTGGTAACCTTGAACATAGAATAACAGAGTGAGATTAATTTTTGCAAAATACTTGAGTTCTCTTTCCACATATGCCTGTGAAAATTAGTATCCCCACTTCGTGGGCTGCTTCATGAAAACCTTCTAATTTTTTCAGGGCTCTTCTGATCAAGATGTTTTCTCCTTTTGGAAAGATTGTTTCGGAGGACTTTTTGTGGCACAACCGTGGCCCAAAACGTGGAGAGCCTCGTGGCTTTGCTTTTATCCAGTTTAGCACTAGAGAGGTAAGTTGGCCAGATCTAATCAAGCAATTCCTGATTGTATTTTGGAGGCTTAAAACCAGAATCAAGCAATTTCTGATTTCCACCATTGAAGTGAGCATGCAGGAGGCTCAACTGGCCAAGGAGAAGATGAATGGGAGATTAGCTTGTGGCCGCCCTTTGGTTGTACGCTTAGCTAGCGAGAAGTACTTGATTGAAACAGCATCAAATCCCCCTAAAGCTTTTGGCGAGGCAAACAAATCAAGCCTAGCTGGTAGCACTCCAAGACAAATGAGTCGGAATGCTAAAATAGCTGCAATAAAGAACAAATTAAAGGCAATGGAAGAAGAGAGCTGTAGCACGAAGAAACAGAAGCAAGCTGACAGCACCTCTTGCAGTAGAGGTTTTGACCATTCATCTGCCAAAGATAGTAGGCTAAGATACTAAATGACAGCCAAACCTTTGTTTGTGGAACAGTTCTTACCAATCCCTGAAGAATCCATGACAAGGTACTTGGTTTCAGGGAATTTTTAGTGATTGTGATAATACTGAACTTGTAAGTTGATCGTTTCTTGAATAACTATTCTAGTCACGGGTATTTGTGGTAGATAATGTTCTTGTCTGTTGAGGATGATTTACAAGTTTTTCGAGCCCTCTCTTTAGTCCTCGGGTGGCAAGCCAGGGGATCAACATTTGTGCAGGGTTGAACCTATGTATAAATTTATATACTTGGATTCCTAATCATATCAAAAACCTTTTATTGATTAAATGTTCCTCCGGTTTTTTTTTCCCCAGTCCCCATTTCCTTAGAGAAGTGTTGGATGTATAGTCAAGCTTTTGACTTCATAGAGTAGTAATTATGGAAAGACTAAGGACATACCTGGCATTATTTTGAGGAGTCAACAGGCATATTAAAGTATACTAAGGGGGCGTTTGCAACACTACTAGAAGCTTAGTAAGTATTTTTGTAAATAAGTGTTACTTTTTGTAAATAAATGCTTTTCAAAAAGTAGATGAGGTTTTTTTTTTTGTTTTTTTTGGTTAACACAATAAACACACACGCCCAGGCCACAAGGCATTTGCACCCACGTACCCTTCTCAGAAAAAAAGAGGCATGTGGGGTCTTAAGGGCTCACAAGCTTAGAGGAACTGCATTGATGTTGGACGAATATTTAGTTTTTTTGGTTAACACAATAAACACACACTATAACGGTTATTTGTAAGTATTTTTTCTCTAGCCACTTTTAATTATTACTTATTAATTTTTTTTAGAAGTCTCAAAATTCAAAATATGGGTGTGACATGTGGCATTGCTAACCCTTCAATAGGTTGCGGTTGTATATTTACAAAAATTTCAAACAAGAGGAAATTATGATCGGTTGTAAGTTTAAAACAAAAATTTCAAACATGAGGAAGATGTACTGACAATTGTTGTTGCCATTGCTCTTAAGCTACTTAATTAAGTACAAACCTCATAATTTAACAAGCTAAACCTATTTAAGACCTAAAATTAAGTGTTGAAAATATGTTCTCAAAACAAGCTTAGCCGTTGAAATTAAACACTAAGCTACAATAGGACCTAAAATTAAGTGTTCCTAAATGCTACATTAATTAGGGCTAGATTCTCTCTTGGTTCTCTTCAAACGTCACGGATGAGGCTATGCTTAGCACTCCATTATCATTTAACCCAAACCATTCCTCTCTAGAAGATTTCGATTCCTAAACCTCAAAGTATCATCAATTCTTCAAAATTGAGTTCACCTCCCGATACTCTTGTATATAATGTTTGACAGAATGGGTCCTCCCATTTGTAGATTTGGCGTATAAATGCAACTAACATGAACACCCTCAAGTCCTTTTAAACTATTCCAAAATAACACAATTATGGCACCTTTCCGAAAGCCAATGACATTGAGTAGGCAAGGGTTGGCTAAAATGGAATGCAGTGCAGGTAATTCTATTTTTTTTTTTTTGGAGGGATAGCCGGGGGAGACTGAAACTCTTCTAGGCAAGGACTAGTCCATTCGGGTGTCCGCACCGACCTACTCAAAATTTTCCCTACAGACACCAGGGTAAGTCGTGCAGTGGGAGTTAAACACAACCACAGGCAGCAAACCCGGGATATGCTAGCCAACTGCACCAACCCCTGGTGTCTTAGACATGAAAATGAAGTTCCAACTTCCGGATGATAGATTAGGGACCACAACTGGTAAGATGACCATGATCTTTTTTTATTTCTGTGGAATGGTCACAATCGCCAAAGCCGAGGACCCACCCTGATGAGTTGCAAATTTAATAGTAATCCCCAAAAAAATCTGGATCACTTCCCAAAAGGATGGAATTCTGGATCAAACTAAAGCTATGAATGGTTAATCAGCTTTGCTTGGGGATGTAGAATGGTCCCCTTAGATAGAGGGAGAGATAGAGGCATATCAATCCTAATGAAGAGAGTTTACAGGTCCATTACAACTTTTACCCAAAAGAGGAAAGAAGTATCTGTACTTCCTTGCATCAATCAATGGCGGTCGAGCGAACGCACACCACAAATATTATAATCGACATAATGAAAAAATACCAGTGTAAAAAGATGTTCATAGAATATCTACCTATGTATTGCAGTATGTATCTGTGAAGTATGTATCTATATCCATGTATTTATCTGTCATCCCTCCTTGGTCCATAACTCGAAAACCATCCCATCGGAGCTTTTCTCTGTCCGGTGAAGTCATGTAGGAACTGTGCTTCTATCAAGTTCCTAGAAGGAAGATTTTGTGCCTCCCCATCTAAAATCGAGTACTGAATTGATTGGCAATCTTCAATATGGTCTCTAGGGAAGAAGAGAGAGTGCTCCGACGTTGGCGAGAATGCTAGACTCACACCATCCCCACCATGCTGTTGTAATCCCAATGTTAGAGACACACTGCTGCTTGAGCTAGGATGGACACAATTATTAGTGTAAGAGAGAGTGCTAGTCGTGTGGTTGTTGTAAGATGAGAAATCCAAGTCAGTGACTCCATTTGTATCTGCAACTCTCCCAAACTGTAGTTGATGCTGCTGTAGTTGGTAGTGATTTTCATGGTTTACACCATTTTTGCAATAATTTTTGTCTGGGTTACTGATTATGGAAGAGAGACACTGAGAGATAAGCTGGTCTGGTGTTGGTTTCTGATCATCGGAGCATAGGTTATTAGAACTTTGATTAGGGCTATGGTGTTGATTCAGCTGGACGTCGTCATCGAGGTCTGCAACCCCATTTGATGAGGAAGCTATGTTCTCTTGCTCCTTTGTTTCTTCCAAGTACATCTCCTCCACCATTGGTTTCCATAGTCTGACTCTTGCATTAATGAACCAATTTGACACCTGTAAAAGCATATATATAACACAGTTATTTCTAAGATTTTGCTAGCCACTCTATCCCCTATTGCATTGCACTCTTCCTTTTCAGGCAAGAAGACACAAATTTTGTGGTAGGCCTCGGACACAAAAACCATTTCCTTCGTTTTTTTTTTTTTTTTTTGGCTTTGGTTACCCAAAAATGGGAGAAGAAGCCAAATTAAGGCTAGCTAACACTCCCCTTATTTCTGTGTCACAAATAATATAAAATTTCGGTTCGAAATCAAAATGACAAATATATATGGTAGCACAATTTCGGCCGAAATAAGACTAGTTTCTTTTGTTATATTCTAAATTTTTGATTGAATTCAATTCAGTTAATAGTTTCTGGAAATTAAAAAAAAAAATCAGAATTGACGGAACATCCAATTATGCTTTTTTTTTTTGGTGTGTCTAGGACCCGCAGTGGAACTCACTATAACTTAGAGCATTCCTAGCAGCCTTATTTTGGTGAGCCAAAAGACTAAAAAGGTGTTAAAATGACTCCCAGCAGCCTCAACAGCATGAAGAAATCCCTTTGGTGAGTCTACAGTACTCACCAAGTTTGGTGAGTACTGTAGACTCACCAAAGTTAAATCTTCTCACCCTTGGGCCCACACAAATAATAAAATAAGGTTTCTCTCTCTCCCTTTCTTTTTTGTGGTCCCCCACAAATAATAAAATAATATTTTTCTCTTTCTTCCTTTTTCGTTTTCCCACACAAATGATAAAATATTGCTTCTCTCTCCTTTTTTTTTTGGTTAAAATGGTGAGGCTGTTGGGAGTGTTTTAAAAAAGTGGCTCACCAAAACCACTTTTTGTAGGTTTTGGCTATTTTGGTGAGTGAAATTTGGTGAGGCTGCTAGGAATGCTCTTATTGTCAGGTAGGCTGTCATGTCACCTTATATAAATAGGGGTGGAGCCAGGGGTGGTGAGTGGCCATGCCCTCCCCTCCCCCAAAAAAAAATTTATTTTTTGAAAAGTTTTCTGTTATGTATTTGCAATTTTAAAAATAAATAATATCTAATTTTTGTATATAGTGCCCCCTAAATTTGGATGGTTGAAAATGTGAAAAGTTTGACTCTCTCAAAATTTTGTAAATTTTTTTCTATGTTTTATATAAGAAAATTAAAAATTACAATTAATTTTACTTATATAATGACTCTCAAAAGGAAGAAGGACCCTTATTTTTATTGTATATTAGACTTTTATTGGAATATAATATTAACGAATTTTATGACCACAATGGACCCATTACAGGAAAAAAAAAAGAAAAAAAAAGCATGGGTTATGGCCCAAGCCCCACACAATTTTGCGCATGCTTAATCATTCTCTACAAAACCTATTAATTTTCTTGATACATATGTAAGGAAAATTTCTTGGCTCCGCACTTGCATATATACATATATATCAATGCATTCATACATACATACATATACTTGTAAATTCTTGGCAGATATACCCCATTGAGAATATAAATTCATAGAGAAAATTAAAATATAATTGAGAAATGTGGACATGCCTGGCTTCTCGAGAGACCAGTTTGGCGGGCCAAGATGTGTTTATCTACATCGCTTGGATACCTGCAAGGGATATGTACTGTTTAGTAGTTATTACAGATAGCGTAGATATTAGTTTTACTACTACAAAGAAGGCAAAAGAGAAATATGGACTGTGGATCCATCAGAGAGAGATTTCAGTACTAAGATTTATCTGTTCTTTGTATATATATGCAGAAAACTTTGATTCACATCACTATATTTACATATTATTTTGAGGTTAATGTGTATTTTTTTTTGTTACCGTGGGTCATCATTTAACTACGTTAGTAGGTTAATGTGACTTGAGAACAAGAATAAGAGAGATGGAGATTTACGGGTTAAGGAAGTGTTCGAATAGCCAAGCTCGAAGAACAGACACAGATTGCTCGGGGAGGCCTCTTTGTGGTCTCCATGGATGAGTCTCCATCAAGCTCATCTGGTGAAATTCTCTTTGTTGTCTAATAGTTTGATCAAGAAGCCTCAGCCTCGGTGTTTCGCCTTTAGTAGTCCCCAGTGCAACTGGGTCCTTCTCCCCCATTGCCTTCTTGATCACCTGAATCTGACCCACAATCCCATCTCTTAGGCACTTGAAATGCCTCGACATGGCCTTAGAAGCTAATGCCGAATAGCTAACCGCAGCACTTGTTCCGGCCACCTTTTCGAACGAAGTTACCATGGCCTTCATCTGATCACAGTAGTTCTTGTATCTTCTATCTACCTAAAGAACACGAAAGTGAAGATTTTACATTTTTCTTTTGTACTCAAAATTGAGATATGGTAGATGAGATGCCTTGAAAAGGAAAGGAATAGAGGTTTCTGAAAGTAAATGAAAATGCCCCAATCGTCACGATATGGGAATGAGTGGAAACGTCTCAATTAGTTCAAGATTAGAACCCATTAATCAATCAACCACCTTGTAACAGTTGAGCTTCCTTACCTTTATCGCAGATTTGGAAAAAAAAGAAAAAGAAGCTTTAATGGAGCAAATTAAATTAAATTAAAATCAAATATACCTCTTCAAGCATGGAAAGCAACTTGGATTTTCGTTTTTGTAATTCATGGAGCTCTAGAGAGTACAAAGATTGGTTTCGTGAAGAACCACTGCCATTATCATCCTCCGATTGATTAGTCGTCATATGGGGCTTCTTCTTTGGTGGATTGCTGTGCTTTGTTTCGAGGTTACAGAGGTGGTTCAAAAGTTCCTGAGCAGGAACTAAGTACTTCGAGTTTTTGAGCTTGAACTGGGTTTGATCAAGATTTGCAGCTTTTCCAGAGTGGTTATCTTGCAGGATTTGTTGTTGGTGGTAGTGATGAAGATTAGCTGATTTTCTGAAGAACCCATCTCTGGAATTCGACGACATAAATCGAATATCATTTTGTTGTTGATGTTGATGATGATGGCTTGTCTCTCTGAGCTCGAACGACTGTAATCCAATACTAGAAGGCTTCTTAGAGCACAAAGAGAGTGAGAGTCCTTGACTCGGTCGCTCGTTTCCTTCACAGGGAAAGACACACCTCGGAGAAGAATTATCGATGAGTAATCGATTCTCGTGCCACACTGAGTTGGGTGCAACGATTAGATTCTCGCTCGTTGTTTCAGAGAATCCAGTTGAGAAATCCGGTCTACTGAACTCAGTTTGATAAAAATCGCTTGTGGATTCGTTAATCATATTTGAAGAAGACGATCCTTGGTTGCCTGGTTTGCTGAAGAACCCATTCAACTGTAAATTCTTCGAAGGAACCTCTAACATCTCCATGTCTGTAGTCAAGCCAAAGATCTCTGGATTAGATTCGAAGCTCTGCATCTGGTTCACGAGATGGGTCTGAATAGTTGGGTTACTAGACAAAACATCCGAGTAGCAAAAGCCAGCAGAAGAAACCAAGCTTCTGGATTTTTCTTCTGAAGATTCACAAGCCATAGAACCCAATTCTTCCTGTTCTTATTTCTGTTTATACTACTGTTATTGACGGTTATGATTCTGCAACTGAAAATTCCATCAAAGCCCAGTTCCACATAATACCCACAACCCCGCCATTAAAACACAGTCGAAGAACACAAAACAAGATCAAGAAACAAAATTATCAAACTCAAGTTCCTCTTTTGCCCAGTATAAACTGATTAAAAAAAAAAAGGTATTTTTTATTTCTTTTTTGGGTCTGAGAACAGATCAACAGGGCTTGGAGAGGGATCTCTTACCGAATATAGAAGAACAGATGATCTTGCTATCTTAACGGTCGCCAGATATAGGTGAGGATGTTGGTGGCGGAGGTGCGCATTACGCCTCCTTGTTAGAATTCTCTTATTAATAACCCAGTTTGATTTACCATGAAAATCAACCTAACCTATATTGGAAGGAAGATCACAAATATCATATCAGAAATAAAGAGAGCAGATAGAAGTGATGATGGCCACCAAACATCTCTCTCTCTCTATATCGCTCTAGGTAGTCCAAGTGGGTCCTCCATGATATAAATACATAATCAAAAGAGATTTTTCCATAAATTATAAATTAAATCCTCTCAATTATTTATAAGTTATTAAAACACAGAAATATAAACAAAATAGCTAAAAATATATATTATTTTAAGAAAGACAAAAAAGAAAAACTAAAAGTAGTGATATAGGAACAGAATAGCAGAAGAAGAAGAGATTGCCCTTTGCCTGCTACACAAACTTAAAGACCGCCATTGAAAGCTTTACTTACATGAAATCAAACCCAATTGTTAATCTTTGCAAACAGAAAGTAAAGGAAAGAATTTAGAGATCTTTTGGTGTACACGAAACCCAATATGTCTATTAATGATCCCAAGTGAGTTCTTTCTCAGGCTTTTCAGCTGGGTTTCTGGGTTTTTCTTCAGTTTGGTCTGCTGAATCCGCATTTCTTCTGATCAAATTACAGTTCTTGAGTGAGAGAAAGAGTAGATGCTGTATAGTATATGCTGTGCAGTGCACTGTGCAAGAGATGTGGTCCAGTATTGCCAACTAACTCCAATTAAAACGCCTATTATAGCGCTCTCTCTCCCTAAAGCAGGTGGTCCTACTAAGAGGGGTGTATTCAAGCCGAGCTTTGCCAAGCTTGGGATTGGCTTCAACATGCCCCCATCTCAGCTTGAGCTTGATTCCAACTCAAATGCTTAGGCTTTGTTTAAGTAAGTTTGATCCAGTTCGAGCTTAAAATTTATTCAGGTCCATCCAAGGTTGATTCATGGAGTTATTGTTTAATTTTATACTAGCGGGTTGCACGTGCTATGCACGTGAGAGCGAGGGAAAGAAGTTAATCACAGTTAATATGAGTTAAAAGGGGCACGTGTTAACCTGTAGGTGCGATTGGACTCTCCCCAAGTTCAATCGCAATTGGCTCTGATTCTATTCTTTAATAGATAAGGGTAGTTTGGGAATTATAGTAAAACATTAAATAAAGTTTTGTTTTATATAATGATAGTTTAAGAATTTTGAAAAAATCGGGCTACTCCTACCTCTCGCATTATAATAGTAAAGATGATTTTAATAAAAATGTTTCTTTTAAAATTATAATACAAAAGATTTCCAAAAATTATCTGGGAGTAATCCTCAAGTAATCCTTTCAGTCTTTAGTCTTTAGGGTCAGGTAACTATTTTTGTTATTATTATTTCTTAAATTTCTTTATTATAAATTAAAAATATTATAATCAATAATACAAAAGTTAAAAATATTATTTTGTACTATTATAAATAACATTACTAACAAATATTATATATTTATAATATTTCAAGCTTAACCAAGTTCTAATTGAGTCAAGTTTAATTAAAAGAGTCTTAGTTTAAACTTGATTTATTTAAACCTTCGATTTCAAATAAAAGTTTAACTTGATTCATTTGAACATGAAATGCTAGCTTGGGCCGCTTGGGTTGAACTAAGCCGAGTCGAGCCAATAACCTAACTCGAGTACTGGCTGTGCAGCCTTAGGTCGTACATCGTTTTCTCCGCCGTTCATCATTCTCTTACCTTCCCAATAATATGCTGACGCGATGGATATCGTCTTTTCTCCGAAGATGTTTTATGTGATGGACAATACGCACCCATGCGTATAATAATAACTTCGTGAAGGAGGGGCCGGATTTGATCTCGCTATCGCCGGACCAAAATCATCTTGCCTTCAAAATTTGGGTGACAAGTGGTGATAAAAAGGGGAGAAATATAGAGCAGAGAAGTCAAAAAATAAGGGAGAGGGATGGACTAATGAGGTCCAGCTTAGGTTTACAAATAGATTTCTCAGATATGCCTATCACTGCTCAAAATAAAATGACTTCTCCATACCTAATGTTTTATGGAGGCGGGATGATTTTGGTCTGACGAGAGCCCGATCAAATCCCATCCCCATGAGGAAAGGGTGGTTAACATTAGCAGGCAAGTAGGGGGTAGTGCTAGCACCCAACGCTCCACTCGCCCCTCTTTTGAGGGGGAAAATGACAATCACTTGACACTCGCGGGTGGGCCCCACTCCAAAAATGCTTGTTCTTTTCCAATTAAAGGGCGATGGACTAGCGGCGATGGGGGATAGCACTACCATAGCGGATTATTTTAGCATCTTGTCGGTGCGCATGTAAGGAGGGTGCGCGTTACGCATCCCTCTGAGGACGAACATTGTACGGTAGTACACTGGAGTTGTTTTAAAGAGACTTGAGAAGTCTTGAACACACAAAAAACAGAGACGTGAGAACTCCCAGAAAAGGCGGAGTAAAAAATAAAAACTGCTGTAGAGTACAGTGAATCTTTGCATTAATTTTAGATTTTTGAACAGTTTTTTTTTGGTCCAACACAATAACACTGTAAGGTGTTACTGTAGGCAAGTCCACTTATTTTTATAAAAAAATGCTTTAATTTCTGTAACGGATAAAATTCGTAAAATCAACTCAGCGTTGGAGAACGAGCTCCTTTTTATCGTTTTGTTCACGAAAGTGACACGTGGACACAAGTTGGGGTCACGTGCTTAAAATAGAGGGGTCACACGTTGTCTGATGCACAACGATCCCGTTGTGCGCATTACGACGTCTTTGTTCTCTTGCAAAACGACGTTTCCGTTGTGGCTTTGACAACGTGCTCGTTGTCTGAAGCACAACGTGAACGTTATACTCAAGACAACGTCTTTGTCGTTACGCGAACAACGAGTCCGTTGTCTCACCAACAACGATGTCGTGCTGTGTTTTAAGGCATCTACACCGTAACCGAGCTTGAGTTAACAACGAGACCGACTCGTAGGAGGAAGTGATCAGGAGGCGATCCATAATTCCGACAAGTGTGCCGAACGCGCCGTTTCGTGCCGAAAGCACTGTCTTGGCATTTAATGCTGGTCACTTCTGTGTACCGTCCGATCCCGTCCGATTGGACTTATAGGAGGCTCTCACGTGTGATGCAACCGGCGGCAGATATGTCTAAGATATTTGACAATGAGTGCAAATACACGTGGTATGGACACTTATAGCCATCTATGGTCATCGATGGCCATACCAACCTTACCCTATAAAAACCCCGTGATTTTTAGTGCACAAGACACTGGTTCATTGATCCAGACCTGAGAGTATACGTGTTCAGTGCTTCTAGTGCCTTGCGTAACTTTCAGTGACTGTTCTAGTGTTTACTGTTCATCATCTTCTTCACCTACTGACTTTATCATCGGAGTACAGGTCAGGGTGCCACACCCTCCACTCCAACCTTCTACCGGTAAACCAGAGCATGGGAGGAGCTGCTGCTGACGCGTGTCCTTTCCGGTTTTTCCTCTCACAATTTCAATAAAATAAATAGATGGTTGGTCGTTAGTAAAAGTAGTTGACAGATAGTAGGGCTAGCACTCCTCTTTAGATCTTTGAACAGTTGATACGGTCTGCACCCTAGAAAAAGAAAAAGAAGAAAAACAAGTTGATACGGTAAACAATGCTTGCCTCCCATTGGATGTGTGAGTACATTATAACTTTGATCCGAAATCAAGCCACTGAAGCTGTGATAGGTTTTTTTTTTTTGGTTAAGGAGGCTGTGATAGTTGAAGTATCGAAAAAAAAAAATCTTCGAATATCATTTACCTATATTAGTACGGTTAGTGGTTAGTTTGGGGATTAGAGTTCTTGCGACTCACTACCTGAAGGGGGATTGTAAAGAATTTCAATAAGTTTGAATTCCTCTCATAATGCTGAGAGAACCAATGGTATTGATCTTATATAGAATCATATACATTACGTTTACAGAAGATGGAGGTTTTCCATTTTAGGAAACTTCTATTTAAATTACATATCAGATTGGGAAGATATATGAGAATGGAGAGAATCTTGAGTAATTAATATTCTCTATTAATCTATACTAATCCAGCACGTAAGATCTGTTGTTGATCTGTTTTGGGCTGGATCCTCTCCTTGACTTCAGCCTTGCATGTAGTAGGGGTGTTAATCTCCTTAGATGAATCTGAATCGTTTATACTCCCCTGCAAACTTGACTGGGGATGCGACCATAGGCCAAGTTTGTTATGTAAACCACGGAAGACATCACGAGGCCAAAGGTTTGGTGAGAATATTTGCAAGTTGTTATTTTGAGGAGATAAAGCGAATGATAAGAGATCCAAGAGCCACCTCCTCACAGACAAAATGATAATTAATTTTTGATATGTTTGGTGCGAGCATGGAACATTGGATTTACCGTCATGTATAGAGCTGCTAAATTATCACAAAACAAGGTGTAAGGCTGAGAGTGAGCAAGTCCAATATCACGGAGGATGAAAGAAAGCCATGTAAGCTCGGCTGTTGTGGAAGCCATTGCATGATATTCAACCTCCGTACTAGATCGAGCGATAGTGGGTTGTTTCTTGGCACTCCATGAAATGCAATTCGAACCCATAAAGGTACAGTACCCAGTGGTGGAACGACGAGTCGATGGACACCCAGCCCAATCAGTGTCAGAAAAGGAAAAGAGATCAAGAGTGCTTCTACTGAGAATGCACAGACCAAGATGGAGAGTACCACTGACGTATCATAGGATACGCTTCACCATTTGAAAGTGACCAATAGTTGGAGCATGCATGAATTGACAGACAGTATTGACTGCATATGAAAGGTCTGGACGAGTCATGGTCAAGTATTGTAATGCACCAACCAGACTTCGATATTGGGTCACATCTGGATAGGATTCATTGCCACCTTTAACCTCTGTTGATTTTGTTGCCATTGGTGTAGCAAGCGGCTTGCATGATTGCAGGTTAGCCCAATGGAGAAGATCATAAGCATATTTAGACTGAGATAGAAACAAGCCATCTGGAGTACGGTGGACCTCTATCCCAAGAAAGAAGTGTAATGGACCCAGATCCTTCATTAAGAACATACAACTTAGAGTTGTAATCAGATCATTAAGAAGAACAAGACTATCACCAGTTAAGATAATATCATTATAATAGAAGAATGATGATGTGTTCGCCATGTTTGTAAACAAAGAGAGATGAATCAGCCACACTGCAAAAGAAACCATACCCGAGAAGGAATGAGCTGAAGCGATCAAACCATGCCCTAGGTGCCTCTTTGAGCCCATATAAGGCTCTTTTAAGGTGGCACACATGAGTTGGGTGTTTGGAGTCTATGAAGCTTGGTGGTTGCTCCATATAGACCGGGTCTTCAAGATGCCTGTAAGGGATAAAATTCGTAAAACTAATTGAGCGTTGGGGAACGAGCTAGCTTTTGTTGTTTTGTTCACGAAAGTGACACGTGGACATGCGTTTGGGTCACGTGCTTAAAATAGAAGGATAAAACGTTGTCTGATGCACAACGTTCACATTGTACAAATCACGACATATCTGTGGTCCTGTGAACAACATTTTCGTTGTGGCTTGACAACGTGTCCGTTATCTTATGCACAACGTAAACGTTGTACTCTCGACAAATGTTTCCGTTGTCACATGAACAACGAGCCCATTGTAACTCAAATAACGATGTCCAGACCTTATTTTAAGACATATACAACGTACCCGAGCTCGAGTCAACAACGAGACCGATTCGCAGGAGGAAGTGATCAGGAGGCGATCGTTTATTCTGACAAGTAGGCCGAAAGCACTGTCTTGGCATTTAATGCTGGTCACTTCTGGGTGCTGTCAGACTCAACCGACTGAATTCATAGTAGGCTCTCACCTGTGATGCAACAGGTGGCAGATCTTACTGACATATTTGGTAATGAGTGCAGGGCACGTGGTATGGGTGTCCATGGTCATTTATGGCCATACCAAGGTTAATCTATAAATACCCCGAGAATTTCAGTGCTTAGGGGATAGATATATATATTTTTCAGTGCTTAAGAGATATATTTTTCAGTGCTTCAGAATCAATCGAGACCAAGAAATATTTGCTCTCTATCTCTAACTTTTGTGCGTGTTACTATTCATCATCTTCTCCACCTACTTACTTTATCATCGGAGTACAGGTCAGGGTATCACACCCTTCAACTCCCACCTTCTACCAGTAAACTAGAGTGTGAGTAGCTGCGGCTGACGCATGTCCTTCCCGGTAATTTTCCCTTTCAATGCCCATGCAAAAATGCATTCTTGACATCAAGTTGCCGAATAGGCCATCCTTTAACTGTTGCAACAGAGAGGACAAGCCGAATTATTGCTGGTATTATGATTGGAATAAATGTCTCAGAAAAATTGATCCCTTCCTGTTGGTTGTGAACACCCCATTTTTACACCCCTAAAATTCTTTTTTCTAATTTAATTTAATTAATTATTTTTATATATTTCTTTAATTTATTTTTCATTTTGTTTTGTTATTTGTTTGGTCTCAAGAGAGAGAGAGATTGAGAGAGTTGGAGAGAGGTCCAAGTCTAAGTCCAAGACCAAGACCAAACCCCATCCAATTCCTAAAAACCAAACCCCAAATTCAAATCCAAGGTCTTCTAAAGCCCAAAGCCCATACCCATTTATCTAAAATCAAGAGTGGGGTATTCAAAACCCCAATCTCATTGGCGTGAGAGCAGCAGTCTCATCACTCTCTCCTTCTCTTTCTCTTCTTCATCTTCGCCAGCCCCCTTCTCTCCCAATTTCTACTCCCTTTTTCTTCTTGTTCTTCTTTGGTGAAGACAATAGAAAGCCAAGAGTATCCATCTCTCTAACATCTCACTCAACCACTATTTTAGTCCATCTCCTCGTCGCCGGCGATCTTCTTTGGTTCTTTGAGTCACCTCGGCAGCAGCCCCATTGCTAGATCTGTAGAGACCTCAACTCGGTTTGAGCTCCGGCCACCTCCTCCGGTAATTTCCATCAGCTTTCCCATCTTCCGGTGAGATCTCATCAGGCACAGCAGCTCCACCACTTTTAGTTTCGGCCATCTTCTCTAATCAGCAGCAATTTTTGTGAGCTATGAAACCTCCGGCGAGCTTCACCATTCCGGCAACAGCACTCCATCTTCTCCGATCTCTCGATCTATAGAAGATCTCAATTCGTGTCCGATCATCTTCTCCGGCAAATATAGCCGCCATCTCCATGGTTTCTTAGATCTAAACTCCAGTTGTTTTCTCTGCCGACGTCAGTAGCAATTCATCGTCTCCGCATCTCAGCAATTTCAATCATCATCTCCACCTCCCCAGCTCGTTTCTCCTTTGATTTCATCTTAATCTCAGGTAACCCCTCTTTCCCTTTTCCATATTCATGTGTTGTGTTTCTGGATCCAACGGTGGTTGGAATTAATTTATCTAAATGTTTGATAATCTTTAATTTGAGATCATGTGGAGTTATGACCCTGTTGTTGAGAGCAGATTTGGTTTGCTCTGTATTTTGTTTTGAGTTGTTAGCTCAGTTTTAGAAGGTTTTAGGACTAGCCGAATCCTACTGTTAGATTGTATGCATTGTTCAGTGCTCTATGAGCTTGTGGCAAATTTTGTGGCCTAGTTTTGCTTGGAACTTGAAGAGCAGAGTATCGATTTTGCTTAAAACCAGACCATAACCTTTTAAGTCCTAGCTTCCCTTTTGAAATTTGTAGATTATAGGTTTTGTTTTGGCCAAACTTTTAAATATGGTGACCTATTCCAATTTTTGATGTGGCCATTGTGGTTTATTGTATTATTCTTCTTTATTTGTCAAGTTGACCTACGGAAGGAGTCACCTTCGGTACCTGTTTTTATTTATATATTTTATCTTGGTTGTTGCCCGGGTGAACCAGATCTAATCTTATGCTATGTTATTGTGTCAAAGTCAATTGACTAGTTTTCAACGATAGTCAATAGGCTTTGACACATTAGCTTTGCCTTGGCCCATATTGATCTCAATTTATTCTTAGCTCTATTTATTGTTATTTGAAATTTAATCCATGTGTGTGTGTACATATTATAGGTTTAGGCCTTAGGCTTTATTTTCCTTTTTGCCTACATTGGGCACCTAGGTTAGTTCTTGACTAGTTAAACTTGCCAAAATTAAAAAAAAAAAAATCAAAAAATACAAAATAACAAAAACATTCAAAAATTCTAAAATGAAAAAAAACTTACCATAATAAATGAACGCCCCCTAGCGCTCCCCCATGAGCACCTAGCTACGTAACCAACTCTCAGGATGAGATTCATAAATCTCAATTCCGTATCCCCCAACTCAAGTTCGAGTTGGAAGTGACCACACTCCGAAACGAGTATAAAAACAGTCACCACCCCGAACTACTATTAGGGTCTGATTCCGACTAACCAGATAAGTAGGCAGCCCAAACCAAGGTTCGACCCCAACCAAAGATAAAATTTTTACACCCCATATTGATCTGTGTTTGATTAGCAAAATTAATAATTGTTTAGGAAATTTTTAGGGATTTTAAATGTTTGGCTTAGACCTAATGAGTAGGTTATCATCAGTAGATGGAGGTCCTGGGGTGCCTAACCCCTTCCCCAGGACCTAAATGGATCTCTTACCTAGACTACTCTGGACCGTAGACCCCTTATTTTGGGTTTTATCTCGGGATCCTACTTCCCCTAAGTAGGTGGCGACTCTTAGAATAAATTTAGCATTATTCCTCTACTCTCGGACCTTATCTCAATACTTAGAGTTGAGAGGGGAGGAAATGCGGTAAATTTATGTGTTTACATTGGTTATATCCTTTGGCCACAAGTCTTGCCTTCAAATGCTCCAAGCAACCATCAACCCAAAGTTTGGTTTTAAAAACCCAGCAGTACCCAACCACATTCATGTGTGATGTCCGAGGGACCAAGACCTAGGTTTTATTTTCAGCTAATGCAGTCATTTCCTCAAGCATGGATGATTTCCATCCTGGATGTTTCAATGCACTTTTGACACTTTTAGGCTCAGTAGGAAGGCTCAGGATTAGCTCTGTCACCTGCCCGAGCTTAGCGCTCGGGCATCCATCCACAATAAGGCACCTGGTATTTTTAAACGAAAAAAATTCAGTTGGGCAGAAGTCAAAATGATGGGACAGAGTGAAATGACTTCTGCCCATGACTTTCTCCCAGGTGCCTTATTGTGGGTGGATGCCCGAGCGCTAAGCTCTGGCGGGTGACAGAGCTAATCCTGAGCCCAGTAGGAATGGTAGAGAGAGTGGCAACATGGACATATTTAGGATTGGGTTTAACCACACCGACTTTACTTCTAGCTGTCATGCTATGAGATGAGTAAGATGGAAGTAATAGTGTGGTAGGAGATGATGTGCCGGGCTGATTCTCTTGTTGAGTGGGACTGGCATGTATAGGGGGATCAAGGGTGTCTTGTGTAGCCAAATCTTGAACCGATGCAGCTAAAGGATTATCAAGTGAAGCTTCTATAGGATTGTCAAGTGAAGCTTGTGGAGTAATGAGTGTAATTGAATTCTGATCCGGAGCAGCTGCGGGTAGAATATCATCATGTGCCTGAACTAATGGCTCATTAAAGAGTCGGGCACGATCTCTTGGTGTGAGATCAATTGATGGTGATGGATCGTTCTTAAATGGATCATTCCACTCTTGAAAGGTGGACAACTCCCCATTTACTTGTGCTACATCAGATGGGTCAGAAGATAGAGCAAATGGAAAAAGATTTTCATCAAAGACCACGTGGTGCGAAATATAGACTCTTCCTGTTGATCGAAGAATGCACCGATATCCTTTGTGTTTATCACTATATCCCAAAAAAAATACACGGTAAGGAACGAGGATCAAACTTGTTTCATGCATAATTTTGGAGATATGGATAACAACGAGATCCAAATGTTCTGAGCATAGAATAGATAGGCTTCTTGTTGAATAATATAGCATACGGACAACCCATACGCAATGTAGGTGATGTAACCTGTTAATGAGGAAATTAGCAGTAGAGAATGCATCAACCCAAAATCGTTTTGGTACCGAAGCTTGGTACATCATGGCAAGCTTGAGCTCCACCAAATGAGGATTGATGAACAATTCCGGCGTTCCAGGACATGAGGATTGATGAACAATTCCACATTCAAGTAAGTGTTCAAGAAATTCCTTTTTTGAAAATTCTCCACCATTATCTGACTGGAAAATCTTGATTTTTTTTATAAAGTTGTTTTTCCACCATTTTTTGAAACACAACAAAGTATCTAAAAAAATCTGACTTTCTTTTAAGTGGATAGAACCAACAATAACAGGAGAAATCATCAATAAACACCACATAAAAGTGAAAGCCTTGTACTGATAAAGTTGGGGCTGGTCCCCATAAATCACAATGCACTTTATTTAACGGTTCATCTGACCAATTAAAGGAAGGGTAAAAAGGGAGTCTAGAACTCTTGCTTAACTGACAACTTGTGCATAAATCATGTGATTTTTTATTGACTGAAATCAAATCATAACACCTTCGTTTGTGAATGACCAAGCCGTCTATGCCATACGTCCTCATCTACAGTCTGAAACCATTTGGAGAAGTTTACTTCGACTTTTGGTGCATCAAGAACATAATGGCCTCCTTGCTTATTCCCCGATGCCAGAACCCGATGCGTCTTCAAGTCCTTAATAACAAAGTCATGACCATAAAATTCAAAGAAGCAAGGATAGTCACTAGTAAGTTGAGACATTGACAGTAAACTCTTCTTAATGTTTGGGACTAATAACACATCTTTCAAGGGTATGGTAGTTCCTCTTGTTGTTATTTTGCCTTCTCCAATATGAGAGATGTGTAATTGGTCTCAATTTCCAATCATAACTGAATCAAATCCTTGATAAGGTATCAAAGTAGTGAATTTACATCAATTTTCTGTGATGTGCACAGTTGCACCAGTATCCGGGAACCACTCGACATCTTGAGAGTCTGTAAGTTGCATCGCAGCTAAGGCTTTTGGAATATCCTTAGCTTGAAAACTATTGTTGAATCAATTCCAGCATTTGAGAGCTTTGTGCCCTCTCTTTTTGCAAATCTGACACACCACAATCTGCCCTCCACTGTTGTTTTGTTGTAGGGATCGTGTATGTTGTTGGTCTAAAGCATTGACATCTCGTTGGGACCGAGTTCCTTGCCCAAACTGAGGAAACCCCTTTCCTTTTGATGTAAAAAACTGACCCCCACCTTTCTTATTTGTATATTTGTTACTGTCTTTAGATCTTTGGCCAATAAAAGCCATGGTATGATCCGTTGAATTACTTTGATGTCCTTTGCTTCTTAGTTCATGACTTTGAAGCAAAAATCAGAGAAAGAGGGGACAAGTGGTTTTAACATAGTTGTAGCGAAAGACTCATATTTTGGTCCAAGTCCACTCAAGAGCCAAAAGACTTTACTCTGATCGGATACAAGCTTACCAATGACATTTAACTGGTCACAAATTGATTTAAAATCTCTTAAGGACTCAGATAAAGAGGACGTACCCTTTTTCATGTACTAAAGTTTTGAGAGCAACTCGAACTCTCGAGCTTGTGAGTTTGTGAGAAGGCGTCTACTAGAGCACGCCACACATCTGTTGTAGTTTTAAGACCGACAGCAAGTCCTAGAACCTCTTTGGAGAGTGTTCTAGTTATCCACGCTTTCACCAATCGATCTGTGTGAGTCCAAGACTACAGATTTGGATTCGGAATCTGTAGAACTCCGGAACCGAGTTCACTGTGCTATGAATAGTATTAGTGAATAATGCCCTTATATGGTGTGTGTAAGGGCCCTAAGGCCCCCTATTGTGTTCTTGATATTATGATTAGTCAAGTGAGGGTTTTAGGTACATGGTTTGAGTCTTAAAAAAAGAGTGTAAAAATACTCTAAGTGGGTAAAATCAAGGGTATAAAATATCCTAAGTGTTTAAATAGGTTGTAAGTGAATAGTGCTAGTGCTTGAGGCATAAAGAGGTCGGAGCCTCTCATGCATGTTGGTGTGAATTTAATGATCACCGAGGTGGGTTAAAAACCTATGGAGAACGAGTTATGAGGTGTGAGTAGGGTGTTGGACTCAAGGGAAAATAGTGTGAAAACACTCAAAGTATTCTAGGTGTTGAAAATGTATGTTTCGGCAATTCTCTCAAATTTAAGAGCTCTATTTTAGTCACCGTTGCTCATAATCGAGTGATTATTGAATTTTTGGAAATGTATTGGAATCCTCTTTGAGGTTCATGTTTACCATTTTTCTTGATTTTGAGTCGGGGTTGAGTTAAAATTTGGATTTCCAAAACTAGGTCTGCTGCAAATCTAGGTTTCTGAAACCCAATTCCAGAATAGTCAGCTTTAGAGGAAAATTGGTCCATGAATAAAGAAGAATTAGAATTTGTGCAAAACATAAAAATTGTTCTCCTTTAAATGAAGAGTCCAACGTAAGTTGAATCGTCAAAATCCGACAAGCGAGTCAAAAGTTATGGCCAAAACACTGAAGCATGTTTTTGCGGAAAATCTCACTCGAGCGAGATGGAAGCCCGCCCGAGCGAGATCGCACAGACACGTTTTTTTGGGGAGTTTTCACTAACCTAACACTATATATACATCTTCAAACTTGGGTTTTGTTTCTTCAAAAGCTTTTCAACCCTTCTTAAGTGTTTGATCAAAGAGATTTGATCTTCTAAGGTAGATACACTCTACTAGATTCTAATTGCATAAACCATTAATGAAAAACATGAATTTCTTGATAAGTAGGCATATGTAGCCTTATATATGTGTAAATACACTCTCATAACTATTGATTTCATAAACCCCTTTCTATATCGAGATAAAATCCTATGAATGGTGATATGAGTTAAATTGTGATGATGTTAAATGAATAAAAGATGGTAAATAGTTAGGTTTTATGTGTTAGTATCCAAAAATGAAAAACATGTTAAAAGGCATAAGTTTTGGGAAAAATAAAGGAGAAAAACATTATTTTCGACATAATTAGAATGATGTGATTTATTTGTATATGGGCTATGGTGATAGATGAATTATGTTAAATATTGGCTATATGACTATATGTAAAGTGTTTTCCTTATGTCCACCATGTTATTTGCAATTGCTACACTGACACTTATGTATATGCATGATCGAATTTTTCTAAATTATGGGTATCCAAAAGAAGAAGTATATGTGTATAAGAGGTAATACAAGAATAAGAAGAAGATAAGTATAAGATGCAAATGAACCATATGAAAAGTACAAGAAGCAAAAGAAGTATATGGAAAGTATAAGAGGCAAAAGAGGTTACAAGAAGTACAGGAAGTATATGTAAAAAACCGACGGGGATGCACGATAGCAGGTCGCCTGAAAGGGAAATGGATATTGGCATTGGACTTCGATGATATCAGGCCGCTCGGAAGGTTAATGGATACTGGTCGTCTACTTCGAAGGTAGCCAAGGGTGAGGATGATATTAGGCCACCCACCTTACGTGGGTACAGGTACTAGTTGTCCGACTCCCGAGGTAGCAAATGATGAATACCATGGTATTTTAAATACCCGTACATAAGAAGATAATAAAAGATGAAAACCAAGGTATTTTAAATACCTGTATATGCAAAGATAAAAGACGATAAGAAGATGTTTTACGAGATTTTTTCGAGATATATGCACATGATATGATTTGTTTTCTGTGCTTTGATTTCAAGAATGCATGTGAAATGATTAACTATGAGATATATTATATTTATGTTTATGACATTACTATCTAGTGGTTTGTATACGCGGAGTATTCAATACTCAACTGTACATATTTATGTCGGCAGGTCCTGTTGATGCACATGCTTAGGAGCCGTGGGTCGAGAAGGAGTATATTGAGGAGGTGCCTACTTAGGAGGAGCTTCAGGAATATCAGAGGGTAATTGATAGATGGTGGCCCGGAGTTTGAGTGATGAGAGGGAGTGACTTGTATATAAATTTTGTTGAGTGAAGTGTTCACTCTTTATTTTGGGTTGTTATAAACTTGGATTACGGTATTTTAGTCTTAGTATAAACCTAGCATACGATATGTATAGAAAGAAAAAAATTTGTTCTGCTTCAGCTATCATATGTCTTATATGTTGTATAGGATGGTTTGGTAATGAGTTCACGACGCCAAAGTATCCTAACTCATAGGGGATATTTTGGGTCGCGACAGAATCTTTTCGCTTCCGTCGGCTGAATCCATTTCACGATCTGGTGCTGGTGTTTCTCCTGCGATGAAACCAAGTAGATCTTGACTCTCTATCAATGATAAAACTTGTGTTTCCCATAGTAAAAAATTGGTTGAAGTTAATTTGAGTGAAACAAAATTGAAAACGAACAACAAGAATTTACTTTGAGAAGGTGAAGTTCTCTTGGTATTGCTATGATACCATAAAGAATTTCAATAAGTTTGAATTCCTCTCACACTGCTGAGAGAACCAATGGTATTGATCTTATATAGAATCATATACATTACGTTTACAGAAGATGGAGGTTTCCCATTTTAGGAAACTTCTATTTAAATTACATATCAGATTGGGAAGATATATGAGAATGGAGTGAATCTTGGGTAATTAATATTCTCTATCAATCCATACTAATCCAGCACGTAAGATCTATTGTTGATCTGTTTTGACTCTGTTTTGGGCTGAATCCTCTCCTTGACTTCAGTCTTAGATGAATCTGCATTGTCTATCTCAAACCTCCCTCAATAGAGAAGCCAACTATTGGCGCAAAAGGCCGCGTGTAAACACCCACTCGTTTTACTAACCTAGAATAGGGTTGCAGACTAAGCATATATCTTGGAAAAAAAAAACTTTCAAAGTCTGACTCTTAAGGAAGTCATCTACACTCTGAGAGAGGATCCAATATCGTGCCACTCGGAGATCTATCCTATTTCTAAAGGACATCAAGTTTATGCTGAGCGACAATGACACAATCATCTTCCAACATGTCAATCGTTCGGCTAATTCCTTGGCTCATGGCCTTGTCCAACAAGCTCTTAACACGAGCATTCGCTGTCTTGTATCCTCTTGGATTTCAATTCTTGCCCGCATAGGACTTAGCTCTTCATCTGTAAATATCTCTTTTTAAAATGAAGTTAATCTTCTGCCAAAAATAAAAAAACAAACAAACAAACAAAGTCCGACATGGTGAAAATATAACTTAGGAACAAAGAATGCTAAGCATACTTTATTACTATCATATATATATATATATATATTATTTTATTATTGAAGTCATTGTTCTACCAAACTATAATTGTAGTACGATTTCTTTTAGTAACTGGTTGTCTATAGTTCACGGCTTTTATAAGTGTATTTTTTTGCTAATAAGAGTAACTTTCTTCTCGTTTAGTATAAAGAGAAGTGCTAGCACCAAACACACTAAGTCAAACTTTTTCCAAAGATGTAAAGTGGATGCAACACATTGTGTTGTTACCTTATAACAGGGAGACGGTTTGAGATTTCTTGTTACCACCTTGCGTCTTTGAAAGACTATGATTGGGGCTAGCATTTCTGTAGTATAAAATTTCAACATATGTGATAAATGTTTTGCTTATTATAGGCTAATTTATAAAGGTCATGGACATTATATTTTCAGAAACATCTTTTGATGTGTATTTTATTTTCAAATGTATTCAAAGAAAAATAGAAGTCCTCCATCTTTCCAATGATAATAAAATGCTCATCTATGTTCAATCCCTCCCTTATCCTTGTAACCAAACACACCTTTTTTATCGGACAAGTTGTTCTTATGCGTATCAAAATAGAACACATAACTGATAAATATTTCTTTGATAATAGAAATTATAGTTCGAAAATTAAGTTGTCAATTTTGATCTCGGTCAATCTAAGCCCCAATAAAAGAAGTGGTTTGATGGCATGTTGGATATAATGACAATACTTTTTCTTTAATTCTTTTAAGCTCAGCTTAACCACTTCAGGCCATTCGAGGGCCTGGCCAGACCTTTACTAGTGAGGGTTGAGCTGAAGTAGACAAAACCTAGCCGGTCCATTGACAGCCCTAGTTGTAGCCTAGGGCTATAAACAACCATTGCCATACTTCAGAAAATGTTTTAGGTACAAATTAATTTTTATAATTATTAAAAATTAAATAAAAATATATAATAGTTGTGAATTTGGGTTACAACAACCATTGTTGCTAAGTTTCTGTCATGTGGACCAGACAACTTAGACAATTTCGTGATGGAGCATTAATTGTATAAATTTGGCGGTTTTTCCTCCTAATACTCTTTACATGATCTAAATGCCCCCTAAGTGTTCTTATGGCCGTCAAATAGGTTTCTTCTACGTGTCAAAATTTTAGTATTTTTTTTCTCTCTTGAAGGACTATCATCAAGGTCCAATGGATGCTAGTTTATGGACTGAAAACTTTCCAACAAGTCTCGATCAGCTTGCTCCATATCAAACGCACAAAACTTCAATGAAATTAAATAAAGTTTGACCGCAATTAATTCCTAAGATTAATGTTAACCCTGCTTAGCTTTCAGAAAAGTATATTAAAAATGAGAAGCTACTAAACTCTTCTGCTTGTCGGACGTCTGTCACGTGGTTGCAACAATCAGACGTAATCGGATAGCTTGTAACCATAGAGGGTCCGGGGTGAAGAAAAAGGGCTAGCTAGTTTCTTCCTTACAAATGAGAATGGGTTAGAAACCAAACAAGTCTATAAAAAAAAAAATTAAATTAAAAAAAAAAAAAGTTTCCTGGTGTGTATGTTTTGGAAGATGATAAGACTAAGAACTTTTTTTTTGGCGCATTTAGTTTAGTTTATTTTAGACTACCAAAATACTTTTCCACTTTAACCAAAAAAAAAAACTTTTCAACCATAAGAAGGCATTTAATTTGCATATAAATCTAGTCATATAAATGGACTTAACTCAATCATTGTGTTTAGCGGGTTAGAGAGTTGAGCACTTAGACTTAAAAGCGGCCTAAACATAGTGAGCCTATTAATTAATTGCCACATGAATATCACTTGAGGAATTGAACCCCGGTTATTTTGAGAGATTGGGTACATACAAAGAAAAATATATATTAGTCACAATCACATCAACTATTAATCGACCTTAATCATATAAATGGAAGAGATTAACTATGAATAAGAAGTTTGGTTGAACAGTTAACCCAAGCAACCCAAAAATTACCTCAGAAAGTGGCAGTTTGATAATTATGAACACGACCAATGTTATTTTTTAATAGTTCACTTGTTTCATAAATACCCCTTCACAAGGTAAATTTTGGATTGTTCCGGTTGATTGTTCAATTGGAGCTCCTATTCGTTGCTTGGTCGGACACATTCATTCATCACCAATCCCTCTTCTTTATCGATAGGATTCCCATCATTTGCAGCCTTTTGGACGTGCTCTATATTAAGGTATTTGTCTTTTGTATCTAAGGGATGATTAATGGTTGATTGGGAACAACATTTTTCAATGACTAAATGCTGGGTTCCCTTCTAAATCGAATTTCTGAAGAGAAAAAGGGGGGAGGGGGTTCTAAATAAAATTTAAGTGCTAAAGAAAAAAATTTACAAAGAAAAGGTAAAACTTGAATAAATTCCAACTAATAAAAACGAAGAGAAAATGACATATACATCATCACAAGTGGAGAATGAAGCACCCTTTGTAAATGATGGAATCCATATATGGTCCCTTCAGTTATAGCCCGTTCATGTAGACTATATATGTTACAACATAGATATCTTTTTATTTTCATTATTATTATTTTTTAAGCTAGGAATCCCAAGCCCACTCTTCGAGTAGATCGATAAATCCGGGTGCATGCAAGACCCCACAACCTCCATGAACAAGTAATCCTAAGGCCCATGAGAATCATAAAATCTTGTGGGGGTGACCCTAAGGGGATGACAAGAGTCGAACTCAAGACCTCTACTTCTTGAGTTGTGATCCTAAGCCCACCCTTCAATTTGCATGCTTTTCTTTTTTGGTATCACTCTTTTGCGGTGGTTAAAGCTAGCCAAACAGTAGAAATTTCAATCGCCACAACTTTTGAGAAGGGATCCCAAACCATTCATATGGGAGAATTTGATGTCAATTTGCTTATTCCATCGGGTAATTGGTTGCGGCCTAACCCGTATATCAATCACCTATATATATATATATATATATATATATATATATATATATATATATATATATATATATATTTTATATCCAATCTATGTACTTTTACTTTTGCTAATAGTTTCCGAAATTTCATTGACCATAAAAGTTAGAAACTAATCAGAAAGGTTGCAAATGAAGAAGAAGAAAAAAAAAAAAGAAGATGGTAACCATTACCTAACTGTGTATAAACAATAACTAAGGTTTATAAGACGTGGACCTTAGATCGTCAAAGGGTTTGGGCTTACCAACTCAAACCAAATCCTTTGATCACAAAAGGGTCGGACGGTGGATAAGGCATGAGAGTCTGGTTAGGGTTAGCGAGAAATATCTTACACGTCCTAATTTTATTATTGGAAGTCTGTGCAGCCATGCTGGCTTTGTGGAAACGCATGGCTGCAAATCAAAGGTCAAGCCACGCGCATATTCCCAGGTTTCTATGAAAGAGTGGTGGTCCCTTGTTCCAACTACTACCACCACCTCCCACCTCCAATCTCCGTTCGATGGTGGGGTCCACCTTGGTTACATTATTAGGAGGCTTACGTCATCATAGCTTCTTTTGCTTCTTATTCAGCTTTTATATCTCGTGGTTTTGGCTCCGGGGTTTGGATTCTCTCTCCTAAGAAAATCTCACGCGCTTCATTCACGGTGGGCAGGGCAGTCCAAAAGTGTAGGGCCGAGGTAGGACAGGGTCAACCCTAATTTTATCTTTTATTTATAAGGGATGGTCCTACATATTGTCCTAACCCTTCATGGGCTTAGATTGTGTGGGTTCTAATTTCGCTATTAGGGAGCTAAAGTTAGGTAGTGTTGGAAAGAAAATCCAAATCCAGAATTTTTTGGATGAGAGAATTTTTTTTACACCAACTTATTAGAAAATAATATGTAATAGTGTAATATAATGTGATGAAATACACACATCCAATAAAACTCTATTTTTGATTAATATGACCATCGATGAGTTGTTTTTTTTCTCGTTGATATAATTTTGAATATGTTACCATGCGGATGGTGAATCTTTATAAGAGGAAAAGGATTAATATGGGTCAAATAGAAGCCAAATCCTCTACATGATAATAGGATTTGGCAAATCCGGCCACCCCTTGAGTAGCCACGTGTTCTTTTTCACACCTCTTAACTGTGGTTAAGATTCACCCACACATCCATGGTTTTTTTTTTATTATTAATTTTTTTTAAATTAAAAAATTGTTTTAAGGTTTTTTTTTAATATTAAAATATTTTTATAAAAGAATTAATATTTTTAAAAAAAAAATCAAGGATGGGTCAAAAGGGACACATGGCGACCTCAAAGGGTGATAACCAGATTTGTAGAGGATTTGGCTTCGGTCAAATAATGGCCTCTACGAGCCTGACAGTCAGTGCCTCTAATGGGACTGAAAAGGGCCTCAACGGCCAAAAAAATGTAGCCTTAAAAGGCTTTAAGTGGGCCTCTATGGGCCAAATAGAGTTAGGCAAGAAAAGAAGTTGCCACACAAAAGGGTTGACTGAATTGGGTCCATGCAGGCTTCATTAACCACAAAGGATACTAATATGTGTGTGTGTGACACACAATAGCATTGCCCAATATATCAAAAAGGTAGGAAAATAATATATTTTTTAATTATTATATATAAAAAAAGAGAAACGAATCGAAATAGGGACGTGATGGGTAAGGGAGATATCGTCCAAAAAGGGACACTTCTAGTTCTAGCCAAGTGAACGTGGCACATGGGCAGCTTGTGTGTGGTGTGTGTGTATGTGAGTTTGCATGTGGTGTGTGTGTGTGTTTGCTTGGGTGGTATGAGTATTCCCCTGTCTTTGCCTTCAGTCATTGCCTTGTGGTATGATTGAGTTTACCAAAAAAAAACTTGGCACAACCAGATTTAAATGGTGTTGTATAACAGCTGGGTTAGATCAGTAACAAATCGGCAAGCAACTTTGAACAAAGGAGAAAGCTGCATTGGACGGTGGCAACTCAACACTAGCAGCGGAGATAGTGATTAGGAGTGCAAATCCTCTTGTCAGACCCTAATACCAATTGCAGTAATAGGGGCCCACACACTCAAATACAACTTGTCACCTCATTTAGTATCATTTCTAATTCCTAAAAGACAAAGAATAGAAAGTCATCTCTGTTATTGTCTAAGTTAAAGGGCAAAACGGTCTTGTCGCAAAACAAAATTTGCCCATAACTGTATAACCTAGATCTTGATGGCATGGTATGATGAATAGTATTGTGAATAATGCCTAAAGTTTAAAGTCTATTGTAATGCTTTGAATAGTTATCAATGATAATGAGAACCTTGTTTTGATATATCTTGAGTGGATGATGTGTTATGGCAGATATTAAAGCTTTAAGAATGTTTTCTTAAGTTTGTGGGTGTTTGGGATGAAGGAGCAAAAATATAAAATACTCAAACTGTGTCGAAAGGGGAATATCTTAACATACCTTCAACTTTAGGGAACTCTAGTTTTGTCACCGATGATCGGAATCGAATAATTCTTGAGTCATTATAAAGATATTTAAACTCTCTTTAATGTTCATGTTTATCATTTTTCTAGATTTTTAGTCGAAGCTAGGTTAAATATTGAATTTCCGAATAATGGTCTGTTGAAATTCTGGTTTGCTGAAATCCATCACAAGACCAATCAGCTTTAGAGCCATTTATACCATCAAGAACTTAGAATTAGGATTTACCCATTATACACAAAATTGTTTCATTTTAAATGACGAGTCCAACGTAAGTTGAATCGTCAAAATCTAATATACGAGTCAAAAGTTATAGTCGAAATATCATAATAGAGGAAAAGAGTCAAAATTTGGGGGGGTTGCGATCGATCACAATCAATTGAAATCTGGGGGTTTCTTTCTGTGAAAGGTGTGATTGATCATCTCCAGGCATGATAGATTACACTATGGGCTGCGATCTATTCTAGATGGTGTGCGATCGATCGCAATCGTGCGCAGAGTTACGAAAATTAGGGTTTTAACCCATTGAGCTATAAATAGAGGAGATTTTGGGGAGGGGGTTTTTGTTGAAGATCAAGTGGAGCTCAAATCCTTGCTTCTAAGACTTGGATTATCTTCCTTAAGCAAGGATCTTCCATCTCAAGGTTGGATCTTCTCCATCAAACTTGAATTTCACTTTCACAAGCGTTCTTAAGTCTTTTCCCTAGAATTTTAAGGTAGATACATTCTACTAACCTTCCTTGCTATGATTCATTAATATGCATTTCTATTATTGTGTTATTGTCTGTAAAAATTAAGATGTAAACTATGTTTTGAAGATGAGGCTAAGTTGTGTAGTTTAATATGTGTATACTAATGAAATGGATGAAGTAAAACCAAGGTATAAGATCTTGTTCTTAGTATTGTAAGCTTTGATTTATGTGTTTGAAGACAAGTGGGCATATAGTCTAATGCATATAACTTTGCATGTGTATACAATTGAAAAGCATGAATTGAAATTGAGGTTTATGGCCTCGTGTGTGTGTAATTAACTTGCTCATGATTCATTGATGCTAAGTAGATATTGATTTCTATATGGTAATCTTTTTAGTAAAATATTAAGGTGTATAGCCTCGTAAGTGTATGTTATTGGGATAAATAACATGAAATAGAGATTTCAATAATGTTTAATGGTTTCCTTAAAAAATATATGAATAAGAGTATAGAAAATGATGATTTTATCGGAAAGTAAGTTTTTGAATCATGGTTTTTATGAAAAGGAATATATACTCTCTATTAGTTAGCTATGTTATGATGCTAAGAAAAGTGAAATGGAGTTAATGATTTTTGGATGAAATAGGCTAAGTAGCACATTTGTATACTATGATACATGCATGAATGATGCTCCATGATATGTTTCGATGTTCTTACTTTATGATGCTCACAATACTCTATGCAATTTATTCAATGTTTAAAATCCTTTCTATGATCATTATGATGCTCACACATACTCTATGATGCTCACAAACATTATGCACAAGTATGGGGTAGGATCAAGATGTTTCATAAGACTCATAAGAAAGATTTAATAAGTTCATAAGTAAAAGGATCATAAGAAAAATTTGTACGAAATGAAATGCAAGCTTATAAGAAAAGAAATAAGAAATGTAAAGCATGAAAAAATGTTAGTGTATTATGACCAGGTACGGGCACTAACATCTGTTTCCAAGATTATGAGAAGACACTAGTATACTATGACCAGGTATGAGTACTAGTGTCTGTCTCCAAGTAAAAACGATATAAGCATGAAATAATACTAGTGTACTATGACCAGGTACGTACACTAGTAACTGTTTCCAACAAGTATGAAAGGATGTTAGTGTACTATGACCATGTATGTGCACTAACATCCGTTTCCAAGAATATGAGGGGATACTGGTATACTATAACCATGTGCAGGTACTAGTATCTTTCTGTAAGTAAAAACCAAGAATATGACAAGATTCTAGTGTACTATGACTAGGTACGGGCACTAGTATCTGTTTCCAAGGTAAGTAAGAAATGATGATTAGTGTACTATGACCAGGTACAGGCACTATCATCCATTTTCATGTAAGCAAGATCATAAGAAACTCACAAGTAAGTTAACAAGAATATGAAAGGATGCTAGTGTACTATGACTAGGTACGAACACTAGTATCTGTTTCTAAGATCAGTAAGAAAAGATGTTAGTATACTATGACCAGGTGTAGACACTAACATCTGTTTCCAAGTAAGTAAGAGAAGATCCTAGTATACTATGACCAGGTACGGGTACTAGCATCTATCTCAGAATAAGTACAAGATAAGTGAAAAGAATGATCTCATAAGCTAAGATTCTCATAAGACACATAAGGAACCCACAAGATTCATAAGATGCATAAGGAACTCACAAGACTCATAAGATATTTGAAATACGTTTTGTTAAAATATGAACTTAAGGTATGATTTAAAGTATGATTTTCGAGATTATGCATTTGTTATCTTGACTTAACTTTCGCACTCTGATTATGTATATGTTATGATGAACTGTATCATGTATGACATATTAATGTATTATAACATGATTAGTTAGTAGTATGTATACGCTGAATATTCAATACTCAGCTGAATTGTTATTTCGGTAGGTTCCAGGATGGACGGTCGTGCTCTGGAGCCATGAGTCGAGGAGGTTCATGGAGAGCAGGAGCTTACTTGAGATTATCATCTAAATGTTAAGTGCCTTGACATGTGGCCTTATAGTTGAGTTGAGCGATAGACATGTATTTTGAGATTTTGTTTTTGGGGAATTTCATGTAGACTTGAATTGGTAACCCAAGTGCTGAATCTTTTGTACATGCTATAGTTTCTATTTAGTCTTTTGTCTATGTTATCACTTGGAAGAACTTTTATATAGAAGAAATTTGCAGGTTCACTATTTGTCATGCCTTTTGTACGCTTTGCAGGATGGTTTGAAGTATAAGTCACGTTGCCAAAATATCATAACTCCTATGTGGTATTTTGGGGCGTGACAATAACTCTTTTCGTGAGATGAAATGGCGAGCTAAGATGAAACCAGTCTTCGTGAGATGAAACGGTAGCAAGGCTCTCACTCGCCGTTGGGAATACCCCGCTGACCCATCTCTATTGGCCATCAAGTCGAAGATTCTGATCAAAGATGGATGCTTCAGGTTTCTCTCGAGTAGGACCATAGAGAGTTTTTTTTTTCATTTTTCTCCTTCCCTTATTTTTTCTTTAGTTTTTTGTTTTTTCTTCACTAGTACATCATTTCTTTAATCTGTATATATATAATAGATTTTCATGACTAGCTGACTGGTGAAAGGATTTGGTGGGGACTATGTGGTTTCCATGTTTTCTGAGTTTTGATGGGTTGAGCCAACATGCTTGGATGAATTACTTAATTAGAAATGATATGCCAAACGTTTATTTTGTTCAAGACAATTTTGCTCTTATAGTTTAGAGTTAACAGAGATGGTCTCTTTTTCCTATATTCTAGGCATTAAATGATTATTAGTGAAGTGGTAACTTTTAATTGGGTGTGTGGGCCCTAATACCAATTCTAGGATTAGGGTCCGAGTGTCCGACTAGAGGATTTGCACTCAGTAATTAGAGGGGCCCTCTAACAACTTCAAAGAGTATGGTCATTAAAAAAATTGAGATGTGATGAGAGGAGAGGAAAGGAAAGGAGAATAGAGAATAAGAGCCATACGAAGGATGAGCATCTAGTTGTGTATAGACTAACAATATGAAAAAACAATCAAAGAAATTAATACCAATCTAATATAATGGGAAGAAGAAGGTTTAGACCTGACGGGTGGCAGTGAATGCCACCCGCAGGAAAGAACAACGCCAATTAGAGTCAACCAATTTACAATAAGTCGGATTGACCTGCTCTGATACCATGAAATATAATAAGTTTTGTTGAATCGTTTTATGATCTACACAATGATCGGTTTATATAAGTGTGCTGCTAAGCGTACCTCAACATTTTCTACCCATGCATCAAAAATAAAATAAATGTCATTAAAATTTAAGTGCACACACGAATAATGAAAAAGCCAACAATAGCCTCAATAAACGAAGAAATCGCCAAATACCAAAAAAATGGCCTAGCATAGGATTGCCAACAGCAATTCAAGATGAACTTTCGCCAAAACTAAATACAGGTAGAACCCCTCTTTTTAACCCTAATTTTCATAATAAGAACCCTTATTTTATCTCCTCATCTACCTCAATAAACGAAGAAAAACAGGGAGAAAAGAGAGTATTTACAGGATTTAATGGAGGTGGTATGTCATTAAACGGACAGGTTTGACTTCCATTATCGAATTCAAGAAGAACCCCTGAAGATATGTAATCTTCAAACACTGTTTATTCTCTACTCGACCTTGCCAAAAACAGTAGCAGCGTGTGTTGGTGGTTCAAGCAAAGGGAAAGAGAGGAATGCACCACCTGCCTCCTTCATTGTCCAAAACTGAAGATTGTGAAATTAGATAATAACAAAAGAAAAATTCTAAATCAATAAAGAAAATGAAAAAGAATAGTTGTTCGGTCTTTTTCTGGAGACGAGGGTGAACAAGGGCAAGGGTAAAAGTAAAAGAGGGCATGGTTGTCCTTTTCCCTAACTAAAATTTATTAATATATTTTTTTAGGGTGACGCTACGAGCACACCACTATTTACTGACTGGACACCATTTATATTACTTACTAACTGTACACCATTAAAATATATAAAATTCTACAAGCACACCAAAAGTAAAAAAATACCTATAAATTTTCTACTTATACATCATTTTAAGGGATATACTTGTACTTGCGCATGCCTCTCCACCCTCCCACGTGTCTCTTTTTAACTCTCATTAATAGTGGTTAAGATTCACTTACCTCTAGAGTTCTTTCATATAACCTTGGCTTTTAGAAGACAAAAAAAAGGAAATATATTAACCTTAAAAATACTAACCTTAGGTAGATTGAACTTCACCATAGTTAAAGGGGCTATATAAGCTACCACGTGTCAATTTTAACACCCATTAATTGTGTTTAAATTCACTCACCCTTAGGGTTCACCCATATAAGTCACCACATATCCAGTTTTATTGAAAGAGTACTTTGGTAGCCCTGCGACCACCGTGAAACAATTGTTTCTGTAAGATTATCAATATGAAAAATAAGCACAAAGTATATAGAATGAGACAATATATAGAGGGAGACGAGAAGGGATATAAAAGGAGAAGACATTGAAAAGATTACTTCTATAAAAGGAGAAGACTGATTATTAGGAGACTTTTTAGTAAGGGTTTAAGGATTTGGGGTGTGGGTGCACATAGAAATACAAACTATAAAAAAAAATGTAAGTTATTTTTTTAAATGGTGTCCAGTCAGCAAATAATGGGCTGCTCGTAGCAGCACCATTTTTTTTTAATATTTTGTATATAGTCAATAAGTAATGGTGTGCTCGTAGCACCACCCTTATATAAAGATGCATTACATTTAAAGATAGAAACAAAATCTCAATTAAATCTACTCTACTTAATTTGATCTAATAAAACTAATTCAAATTCAAATATATCTTGTGATGAGATACGATTGAATTTCATTACACCATATTACACTATTACATATTATTCTCTAATACAACTACTAACGTAATGGATTATTCAATTAAAATAAAATAAATATAAATATAAAACAAAATAATTGTAATTATAAAATTAGATAAAACAAAACATATCTTAGCAACATGCTAATGATTTAATCAAAGTATTAGGATAAGGAAAATAGTCACCTCCTCGACCAGTGATGCAAGGAGGGGTGTCTCGGCTCCTATTTTCTTGCCATGTGTCCCTCTTCTAACCCATTTAATTGTGGTTAAGATTCATCCACCCTTAGAGTTCACCTATCTACCCTGAGTTTTTAGAAAAATAAAATAGAAAACAATTAAATGGGAGTTGAAAGGACGGCTATGTGAGAGGGAGGAGGAGTAGTCCCCTCTTAGGCTGACGAGGGGACTATTGCTCTTAGGATAATTGAGTTAGGGAATTAGCTCATCGAGATCTCGATTAAGGTTTTAAGAGGTTAGAGTTGTGATAGAGCTATCAAAGGATAAGATCGGGGCAGGTAATATTGGCCCTAAGGCCCCTAACCTCACCCTTATTTGTACCCTAATTTGTAAGAGCAAGACTCTCCCTTCAAGGGTCTGGAATGATTAGACCCTAGCCCTGGCTTCAAGGGTCAAGTCGGACGAAGTACCTCTCTTTCTTTCTTCATTTCTCTTTTTTTTTCTTTTCTTTTTTTTTTCCGAACTCGGGGTGTACCCAACCCGTTTGGTCCGGACTAATCCTGCAGGGCAAAGTACCCTTGCTAAAGGGTTTTTTGACAGGCCATGAGTAGTGTCCATCTTTAGAGCGACAAATAGATAAAATTCGAAGGGGAATATTGATATCTTTACTATTCAAAATCATTAAATATCTTATGCAATAAATTATTTATACTAGTTTTGATTAAAATACATTGGCACAAGTGTGAATATCCATATGGGAAAATAATCACCTCCTCGGTCGGTGATGCAAGGAGGGGCGTCTCAGCTCCCATTATCTTGCCACGTGTCCCTCTCATCCACCCTTAGGGTTCACCCATCTACCCTTGGTTTTTAGAAAAATAAAATAAAAAATTAACTAAAGGGTTAAAAAAACTAACCCGAGTTAATGGGAATTCAAGGGCCGGCTATGTGAGAGCGAGAGCGAGGAGCGATAGTTCGCTCTTCGCCAGTGGAGCGAACTATTGCTCATCCATATGTGGAGTTGTTCGGATTCCATTTCGTCAAATGACAGGTGATTCATTCATCATGTTTTGCCCGCTTCGGCTTTCTAACCCACTTACCAATGCTATTTGGGATAGCAAACTAAATGTATTCTACCATCGAAAAGGAAGATTTGATTGGAGCAGTGATAGACTTACTTGAGATATCTATTTGGTGAGTATTTAAGAGGGGTATGGACTATGTACCAACGAGGTCCAGCCTTAGGTTTGTAAATGAATATCTCAAGTATGTTAACTATTTTCCTTTTGATTAAAATAAGCTGAATAATATTTAAAATAAATTTTGAAAAATATTAAATATATATGTGTATTAAAATAAGAAATTATTATTTTATCTTTCTATTTTAAAAATAATAATAATAATTTAAATATTCCAACAACTTAAATTGTCCGAAAGTGTAAGGAATGGAAAATCAACTTGAATTGGATTAGTTTTAACTTTAAGTTATAATAGATAAGAGCAATGATAGGCGTACTTGGGATTTACAAACCTAAGACTGAGCCTCATTTGGTCTAAGCCCCCCTCTTAAATACTTGCCTACTGTGTTGAGTATTTAAGAGAGGAGGGTTAGGCTTGCAAATACATATCCCAGGTACGTTTATTTTCCAATTGATAACTAGGGTTAATAAGACAATGCCTCAATCAGGGGCATGCCCCCCCCCCCCCCCCCCCTCCCCCCCCCCCCCCGAAATTTTTTTTTGTAATTCCTTATTATTTTAGTATGAAATGGTGGGCCCCTCAATTTTTAAAAATCTTTTTAATATACTTGGCCCCCCCCCCCCCCCAAAATTAAAAAAAAATTGTCTTATATATGTAGTGGCTAGGCCTGTCAAAAAAGCCCTAGTCAAAGGGTACCCGGCCCTTCCAAACCCGTCAAAGCCCAGCCCTTCTTCGGCCGTTGGGCTGGTTAGGGTCGGGCTAGGGTTAACCCCTGTCAGGCCCGATCCGCCCTACCCTTCCAGGCTCAGCCCACCCCCCCTCTTTAAGAATACTTAATTTAAGTTCTAAAATTACTAATATAACCTCCATTAATGATATTAACATAGGGTAAATTCATAACCAAATTTGAAAGTCATTACAAAATTTTTCACGAGTTCAATGTGTTATATGATTGTATCACCTATTTGAATGGTTTTCTTGAACAAAATCTCACTCTCTTCCGGCCCTTTGGCTTAGCCCAGCCTGGCCCTAGCCCTTGAGTGCAGAGTTAGGGCCCAATCAACCCCGCCCTTAAGGGTTAGGGTTGGGCTAGGGCCTTACTCTTATAGGGAAGGGCTAGGGTTGACCCCGGCCCCTGCCCCTACCCGGCCCTTTGACAGCCCTAGTAGTGGCCCCCCCATTTTTTGTCCTATATATAGTGGACCCCTATGGAATCCGGTTATGCCCTTTAGGTTGCCAAATGTCTCTATTGACACACCTTAACTATTGTTAAAATTCACCCACTCTTAGGGTTCGCCTACTTATCCTTGGTTTTTAGAAAAAAATAAAATAAAATTTTTTTTTTAACATTAGGAGTTAGTGAATTTTAACTAGGGTTTGAAAAAAAATTTGGTTTTTTTTTTAAAACTAAGGATAGGTGGGTGAATTCTAACGTACCATAGTTAAGGGGTATCAATAGAGACACGTGGTGACCTCAAGAACATTACTGGGGAAAAAAATCTTAAAATAAAAAAATTACCCAAAAAAAATAATTTCTCGGGGGCTACGCCTCGAATCCCCAAGTTCCATTCCCCCCCAAATGAAAATTTCCTGGCTCCACCCTTGGCCTCAATGAAGAAAAGTCTTCATTTGGATTAGAAGTACGACAATCTTACCATTGGTCCACACCTTTAATGGGGTTCGAAGACACACCATGGACTTGTCCCAGTGATAGTGTATCTCCCTTTGGGGAGTTGCGACTCTTGTTCGAGTCTTTGGTGTGGCTGTTAACGCACATTACGAGTGCTAACCCTATTGACCTCCTAACTTTTGACCTAGGTAGATAAATGATTTTTTTTTTGTTCGAGATATATGTTTAGGCCCCAATGCCGGTTACATGTTAGTATCTGTTCAGTTAGTGGGCGGATGGAGAGTATATACAAATTCTCACCCCCTCGGGAATTGAACCTGGTACCTCCCCCAAAGCAGATGATACACTACCAGACAAACTCCCAACCAAAAAAAAGAATTTAGGGTCGAAGTCAAAAGATAAAATGGTTACCAAACAAAAAAAAAAAAAGTCAGGAGATAAGATGGAAAGGTGTTTTTGACGTTTTTAAAGGATTATTATGTATTTACAATTTCTAATGAAAAGACATTAATTCAGCATGCACCCTTGGCAATCGGCACAAGAGTTTTTTTTTTCTTTTTCAGCTATTTGTAATTATCCCTTGTTTTTTCTGATTTTGTATTATGCCCCTCTAACTTTTGAAACTTTTGCAAATCCACTCTTCCATTCTTTTCTTTTTTTTTAATTTTTGGGTATGTTCTAATCATTTATCTAACTATGTTAGGGGTTAGGGGTCAGCAGGGTTAGCACTCATGGTGGGCGTCAACAACCACACCAAAGACTCGAACACGAGTCTCCACTCCCCAAAGGGAGATACACTACCACTGGGACAAACCCATGGTGTGTTTCACTCTTCCATTCAAAAGCAAGTTAACGGATGTTAAACTTTTTATTTGATTTTAACCTTATTTGATTTTTAAGAAGATTTATAAAAAAAAAAATCACAAGAAAAGTGTTTGGAACCCACTAACTTTGGTTAAGATTCACTCACCCCTAGGTTGATTATGCTTAACCACGGTTAAAGGGACCTCGACAAGTTGTCATGTGTCCCTTTAAACACTCAATAATTGATTTTAAGATTCATTCACCCCTACGGTTCATGTATTTAACTTTAGTTTTTAGAAGAAAAAAAACATTAACCTTTGATTGATTATGTTTAACCATAATTAAAGGAGGCTCTAAAAGTCGTCTAGTGTCCCTTTTAACACCCACTAACAGTGGTTAATATTCACTCATCCCTAGGGTTCATGCATCTAACCTTGAATTTTAGAAAAAAATTATACAAAAATATTATTATGATTAACCATAGTTAAATGGAGCTCTACAAGCCGTCACATGTCCTTTTTAAAATCCATTAACTATGGCTAAGATTCACTCCCCTTGAATTCATGCATCTAACCTTGGTTTTTAGAAGAAAAAAAATATTAACCTTAGATTGGTTATGCTTAACCACAGTTAAAAGGAGGCTCTATAAGCCACCACATGTCCTTTTAACACCTATTAACAGTAGTTGATATTCACTCCCCTCTAAGGTTCATGCATCTAACAATTGAGTTTATAAAACAATATTAACCTTTGGTTGATAATACTTAACTTCAATTAAAGGGGACTTTACAAGCCACCATGTGCCCTTTTTAATACTCACTAACTGTAGTTAAGATTCACTCGCCCTTAGGGTTCATCCATCTAACCTTATTTTTAGATATTAAAAAAAAAATATTAACCTTAAGTCAATTAAGCTTAATCCCAATTAAAGAGTGATAAAATGGGACGCGTGACGTAGAGAGACGTGTTCTGTCCAACCAATTTAAAAAGGTCATTTTCAAAAAAATTAAGATCCATGAACATGCTTTGGGATGGAGAATCCTAAAAGTTATTGGGAGGGGGGGGGGGGGGGGGGGGGGGATAATGCAAAATCACAAAAAACAAGGGGTATTTACAAATAGTTAAAAACATAGGGGGTTTTGTACAAAAAAAACATTTTCTCTAGAAGCCAACAAACTTTGTAGCCAGTAGCACTCCTACTACTCGTAACCACAGTAGAACACTTTATGCATTTCAACCTGATCAACTGTTGCAAACTGTAGCTTCAGGCTCTCACGAGAAACCATACTCCCACGAGCAACCATGCTCTGATACCAATTGTCATAGTCAACTTTTTGATTTTGCGGAACAACCGTGCGGCGCCTCGATCATCCCATGATCTCGGCCAGCCTTACACCATTACACTATCCATCCATTGAACCGACCCAACGTCTCGTGCTACAATGCTACGACAAGGTACGACCCACTACCGAGTCTCATCCGCTAATCTACGCTTAACTGGCTTATGCATTACTTCATCGTGTCGCACCTGACACTCGTCCAACACATAAGGTTCCCACGTCACCGAGGTTCTGTCTCGTGCATCTCTCAGGATACTAAGGTTCTCGGATCAAGCCGAACATCCAACACGGTCCGATACTCTCGAACACGACTATTGGTCATCCCCCACACATCGCGGATAGCTTAGGAGCATCACTGCCCAGTTTACTGAGCATTGAGGGCATGACGCCCACAACGTGATCTTCGGTCCCCTGACCGAGTATTCCAACCATACTTCGCATCCCTCCTAGACGACCATGATGCATACCGCACGCTTAAAAGTCATACTAGGGTGAAACCTCTTGTCCGAAGGCTCTTCCGTAGTGCTAAGATATCTATCTCATTTATACCGTCCTTTGATATTCCAACAACCATCCAAGGAGACTCTGAGATCCCATTTAGGATCCTAAAGCCCACCCCCAACTCCTTTGGGGTTGCTCATTAGGTGGTCCCAGATGCGCCACAAGGGAATGTAGAGCTACGCCATTCTCTTCAAGGTGGATGATAAACCTTTCACCTTTTACCAGAAGGAAACATTACCATTGCTAGTGAAGTCATACTGGTCTTCTACGGAACAGTACATTGAAGATCCACAAACCATCTGTACCATTGAACTCGTATTAACTTTCTCTTCGAATGAAGGTGCTATCAGTCCTACTTCCAACATACCATGTGCGTCCTACAACACTCGCCCACATGTGTTCGATCAAGCACCAAACTCGAGCTTCACTTCATAACTCTTCATGTACACTGCACCCAAACCATAGTACCTCGTACACAATATCAAGACACCTCCATGTCACTTCACTCTGGTACCTCAACACTAAGGCACCAACCTTGCACCAGGCTACGCTATCGCTTGCATAGTGTCTCGCCTATCTCCTAGGCACTGCACTGGCATCCTTCATGCTTAGGCCATCCTGACCCAGTATCACGGTCAGGACAGTACTTGAAAACTTTTGACCGTGACACTCTGCTATGATGGGAGAACCCCCTATAAGACTCAGAACTTGGCCCCTCAAGATAGAGTCCCTATGATTCCTTGCTACCACTCCTATTCCAACAATTTCCTCATTAGATTTTGAGGCCCCATCATATGCGACAGTGACCCAAGTATGGTGGAGATCCTGTATACCTAGTTTAGAATCACCCATCGTTGGAGAATTAAAGGGGTCCCCGCTGCTCTCTATCTACTGAATCAAACACCTCTACCATTAAGGAGATTGCTTTAATAACAATAAGGAGAGGGGAAGGAGTTGAGTGGTTGTACCTGAGCTTGTTTCTAGCCTTCCAGATGTGCCTAGTTAGGCTAGCAAGACTCGTGATTAAGATAGCAAGACGCACGATTCACTCATCAATCACTAACTTAACTCTAACAGATGATAAATGATGTCTACAATTTAAAAAAAAAAACTATCAATTTTATAAAAGTTATGCTTCTAAATTATACTTTTATATATTATTAAATCTCCTTAATACTTTTATTTTCTTTCTTCATCAACTCTATATATTACACTATCAGGTATATGTTACATTGAAATTTTTTTTTTTTTTTCGGCAAGAGATATGCTGTTAGACCGTAACCTCGATTAGTGGTTAGTATTTGTTATAAGTCAAGGACGGGTGGAGATGACACTCACACCCTCTCGGGAATGGAACCCGAATCACATGAATGGTGACTAACAAACATTACCAATGGTGCAAGCGTTGCTTCCCTTATATAGAAAATTTCACTTTGAAATATTATATACACACGTGTGTATATATTATTGGATTGTCTTGCATTAAATATCATATCAATTGTGGATGTCTGTTCTTGGGTAGAAGTGTGGACTCGGTTTAGAGTTTCTTGGTTGGTTTGTAACCAAATACATATGAAATACATATGAAATGACAGCAATAGAGAGCCAATCCTCAGGGTTTTATTTCTAAAGTCTCTACTCTTTGGTGATTGGAGTATCGCTCTTTGGTGATTGGGGATCGATATATACTCAAAGAGCTGTTATGCTTGACTGGCCAAGCAGACAAATGATCCTCATCTTTTTAATTTCTCCTACATTTTTATTTGTTCATATGCCCATCAATTTATAACTGATCTAACTATTAATTTAGATATATGATCACTTGTACCAAAAAAAAATTGCAATACAACGTGGGAGAACAGGTTTGCTATATTAAAACTTCACTCCAAATTTTGTAGGAGCGGAATTTAGAGAAGATTCCCACCATGTTAGGGGCTTCAGGCACTAAGTTTTCACTGTTCAATCAAACCGATTCAGATATATTTATAAATTGGAGAAAATACATTTACACCCCTAAGGTTTGGTGAAAATACACATAGACCCCTTAGTTTTCAGAAAATACATTGGGTATCCTGCTTTTCAAAATAATGGCACTTACACCCCTTCTGTATGTTGACCATCAGTCAACTAACGGTTAGGCCCCCTTAGGTGGCCACATGTCCCTTTTTAAACCCTCTCACTGTGGCTAAGATTCACCCACCTCCTTGGTTTTTAGAAAAAATAATAAAAAATGATTAACCTTGGTTAAAATTTTCTAACTCCTAAGGTTAAATTTTTTTAAATTTTTTTTTCTAAAACTAAAGATATTTGAGTGAACCGTAGGTGTGGGTGACCTTAACCACAGTTAAGGAGTGTAAAAAGGGACACGTGTCCCTTGAGGTGGCCATGTGTAAAAAAAACGGTTAGGCCCTGAGATGGCCACATGTAAAAAAACCGGTTAGGCCCCTGAGGTGGCCAGGTGTCCCTTTTTACACTCCTTAACTATGGTTAAGGTCACCCACCCCTAGGGTTCACTCAAATATCTTTAGTTTTAGAAAAAAAAAAATTTTAATTTAATCCTAGGAGTTAGAAAATTTTAACCAAGGTTAATGATTTATTTTTATTTTTTTCTTTTAAAAGCCAAGGAGGTGGATGAATCTTAACCACAGTTAAAGGGTTTAAAAAGGGACACATGGCTACCAGAGCATTCCTAGCAGCCTCACCAAATTTTACCCACCAAAATAACCAAAACTCACCTTTTCCTATTTTGGCTATCTAATTTTTTAAAACACTCCTAACAGCCTTATCAAAATAGCCAAAACTCACATTATTTTATTATTTGTGTGAGACCACAATAATACAAATGGAGGCAGAAACCTTTATTTTATTATTTGTGTGAGACCACAATAAAGGGAATAAGAGAAATATTTAGCTTTGGTGAATACTGAGTGTATAGTACTCACCAAGTTTGGTGAATACTGTACAATCACCAAACAAAAATTATCATTTTGATGAGGTTGATGGGGTCCCATTTTTACCATTTTTAGTGATTTGCCTCACCAAAATAACCAAAAAGCTATTTTTGTGAGGCTGCTAGGAATGCTCTAAGGGGGCCTAACCGTTGGTTGACTAATGGTCAACACACAGAAGGGGTGTAAGTGACATTATTTTGAAAAGCAAGGATACCTAATATATTTTCTGAAAACTGAGGGGGTCTATGTGTATTTTTGCTAAACCTCAAGGGTGTAAATGTATTTTTGCCCTTACAAATTTAAGGACCCTAGCTTGATCAAAAGGTTGTGAAAGTTCATGGGCAAATGATAAAAACTACACACCGGGGCTTTGTCCCAATGATAGTGTATCCCCCACTTTGGGGGAGGTACTGGATTCCATTTCCGAGAGGGTGAAAGTTTGTATATACTCTCCACCTGTGTACTAACTGAATAGATACTAACACCTAACCGGCATTGCAGCCTAAACATATTTCTCGTACCAAAAAAAAAAAAAAAGATAAAAGCCTAACACTATCCCTTTAAACCTCAAACGCAGTTGAGAAGTTAGTTAAGATTCACTTGGATGACTTCCTTGTAATTGTGAAATATAGTTTGGCATTATTTGGACAACTCCATAAATTAATTATAATATTTATCACTCTAAAATGACACAATTTGCTAAATAAATTTATATGGGCATAGTCAGGATTCTCTTTTTTGGAAGGTAAGTCAGGATTCTCTTGCAGGGGGCTAACAAAGGGGGTTGATGCGTAGCCCCCAAAAATATTTTGAGGGCCAAATTCATGTGCCATCGTATCTATTTTGTATCCGGTTGTACGTATTTCGTGTCCGTTTGTATAGAATATATTTTTTTCACAAAAATTTGGGGGGTTAGAGCCCTCTTCCCCGGCTTCACCCCTCTATCAGGCAGTTAATAGTATAGTAGTTTTTTTTTGTCTCAAAATTTCAGGGCCTCATGTGACTCCACCCCTGCATATATATATATATGTGTGCGCGTGCGCGCAAATGCCCCTTTTAGTTAGGGGCACAAGGACCGGTCTCTTTAGCTTAGATGACAAAGTGTACGCCTCTCTCGAGGATAATTATGAGTGAATGAAGCCTTTCCTGTTCAGAGGAGTGCTACCCCAATCTTACTATGAAGCCTTTCTTGCTTAGACGAGTGTTCCAATATGATTCTTTTCCAAAGTCTCATGGTGGTAATAACATGTGGCATTGTTACACCTTCAACAAGCTAAAGTTTAATGGAAATAACAAACATACCATAGAAATCTTTTTTATTGCTTCCACACTTGGAAACTTGTATTAATGTGAACGGAAGAATCTTCTTTTTCAATCACAAGAAGCTTCTTTTTTTAGATGGTGAAAGAAGCTTCTCTTGCCTCCCTCATAAGTGTCATCACTCTTCAAACCAGTGGTAGCCGTTTTGAGGAGTGTTTGATTGGTAGCCGTTTTGAGGAGTGTTTGGATGATGCTTATGTTGGGTTGCAAGTGTGGTGTGTGTGTGAGTGCATGGGGTGTGTGTTTCCTTTGTCTTGCCTTCAATTATCGTCTTGTGGTGTAGTTGAGTTAACAAAAAAAAGTTTCTGAATGGCCTGTCATTGGGTGACCCACAATAAAAGATTATGTGGGTTATTTGGTTCGTTATTCGGTTCATGATTTCATTAATCTCAATCCTCTGATTTGTTACTTATCCTAGGATGATCATAAACATCCATTTGACAGACTTTTTTGGGATATTTATTGACTTTTAAATAAGGATAAAAAAAACTCATTTTTGGAGACCATTTTGAGTCCCGTCGAAATTAATATGTATCAGTTTTGACCATTTCTTATTTTTTCCTTTTTTAAAAAAATAAAATCTCAAAAAATTTCAATAAATTTTTTTTAAAAAAAACAGTATATGTGTAACAACATGATTTGCATTTAAAAAATGTATCCAATTTAACCCTCTAAATGAGTTGATCCCGAAATGAAGAACTTGGTGACTGACGTAGATTTTCGCAAATTAAGAATCCAAATCCCCAATTAAGTTTTAGTTTTTAATCAACAAAAATCAAGATTCGAGCGATAGTTTTTAGGGATTTACGTAACCCCTTTTAATTGAAATCGTTGAACGTCCAACACCGAAACCGTTACATATTGTAAGATTCGAGCGATACGTAACGGTTTCGGGCAAGTCAAATTTTTTCTTTAAAAAATTTCTAAAGGTCAGGTTTCTGGTATCGCCTTCTACCAAAACCAATATGGATTAGGTGATACGTATCGGTTTTAGCGTTTTTTTAAACCATGCTTTTAAAATAGCATACTACCTATTTAGGTTCAAGGGATATATATGTCCACGTGTTGTGCTAGAAAGGTAGTTGCTCTTCTCGGGCGTCAACTCCAAAGGGGTGGACCCTCCATTTCTCAGTTGGTAACTTTTTACATCATTAAATAGTTAAAAATCCACAGTTGTAACGTAGGTTCTAATAACGGTAACTCTTATTAGCAACTGTAACAACTACATCAGTGACGATAATATTTTTTTGGCTAGATAAATATGTAGTGACGATTTTAACTCCGTTGGTATAACATGTTTTAGTGACGGATAACTTCCCATCGTAATTAATTGTATACTTACCGATGATATTTTAACCGTCGCTAAAACTTTAATACCAATAGATAATTACCGTCTCTACTGACATTTGACTTATAGTGACAGAATAAAAACGTGGCTACAACTATTTAAAAAAAAAATGATTTAGCAACAGGCAAAAAACTGTCACTACTATTTTTTTGATATATTATTATTTGAAAAAGTAGCACTTAATCTATTCATATTTAACTTGTTACTATTCGCATTCACATTTAACAATATATAATGCAATAAAAATGGATTAATTGAAACACCCCTATCTCCCCCCCCCATAGTGATAGAATAAAAACATGTCTACAACTATTTTTAAAAAAATTGATTTAGCAATGGGCAGAAAACTGTCATTACTATTTTTTTGATATAATATTATTTGAAAAAGTAGCACTTAATCTATTCATATTTAACTTGTTACTATTCGCATTCATATTTAATAACGTATAATGCAATAAAAATGGATTAATTGAAACGCAATGGGTAGAAAACTGTCACTACCATTTTTTTGATATAATATTATTTGAAAAAGTAGCACTTAATTTATTCATATTTAACTTGTTACCATTCGCATTCATATTTAATAACGTATAATGCAATAAAAATGGATTAATTGAAACACCCCTATCCCCCCCCCCCCTTCTCCATCTGACTACTTTTTCATTTCATCTCACATTCTCAAGCATTTTTAAATGCATCACACCATTAGATTGCCATAAGGAGACTAATGGAGACGGGATGAAAACCAGTTGAACTACTAATAATAAAAAAAATGGGGGAGTAAGGTATCAATGCCTTAATTGAATGTTTTAATCTTATTGTTAATAAGTTTGAAGTTTAGATTGTCATTCAAATGTTGAGGTACGCATAGCACAGCCCCTACCTAATTACTCTTCATTATTGAAAACGGATACGGGTTGGTCCTGATTCGGTTGAGGGTTGTTATACCCAAAACAAAACTACCCAACCCAATCCACCCCTAGTCGTGAGAAATACATACCAGGTTTTCCTCGTATGTCTGTCAAGTTCTATATCTACTCCTACTAGTTGCAGAATGAAGCCCAAGAGGGTAAAAAAGGTATCATAAAGCCCAGCCCAGATGCCGCTTCTTGATTTCACTGGGCCCTACATTTCGGTCTGTGCAACGATCCTAAACTCTAGTCCCCATTCCAAGTTTCTAACGTGTGGTCCAAACACAATGGAAATTTGAGGATTCACTTTCTTCCTTTGTCTTGTTATCTCGAAAAGTTGACAGAAAACCCATCAATTGCTCTCAATGGTATTTTTCTCTTAAACACATGGCCACACATCGTTAAGATACAATTAAAAAAGAAAACAAAAATTTCAAAATATGAATTTTTTTGTGTTCTAAATTTTGGCTCATTTATTTGCATTAAATTTCGATTTAGATTCGGAAATCAGGCCCGTTTCCTTCTCTTTTTAATCTCTTTTGCATTTTTATTTGTTCATATGCCCACCAATTTATAATAGATCTAACTATTCATTTAGATAAATGATTACTTGTACAAAAAAAAAAAGGAGAAAATTTTTGCAATACAATGTGGGAGAACAGGTTTGCTTATTAAAACTCCACTACAATTTTTATAGGAGCGCAATTTAGAGAAGAATCAGCATCCATCACACCATGTTAGGCGTCTAAGTTTTGCACTGTTCTATCAAAACCGCCTCAAATATACCTACAAATGTAAGGACCCTAGCTTGATCAAACGGTTGTGAAAGTCTATGGGAAAATGATAAACCATTTTGCACTATCTTTTTGAACCTCAAACAGGGCGGTTGAGAAGTTAGTTAAGATTCACTTAGATGACTTCTTTGTAATTGTGCAATATAGCTTGGCGTTGTTTGGACAACTCCATAAGTTAGTTCTAATATTTATCACTCTAATTGACACAATTTGCTAATTATATATATTTGTGTCCAAACTGTGAAAATTCTGATTTATTGAAAAACTTGGGGTGGATTACAATGACCCATAGATTGTTAAAATAGATAACCTAAAACTCTTAATTTGGAAAGATATTTTTAAAGATAATCCTAATATACTAAAGATAGTGTTGATGATGGTAAATGACGAGTATGACACATGACTTATTAAAAAGATAATAAAGCCAAAATATGTTGATTATTGAAAATCTTTCATGTGGATTCAACAGCTGGAATTGCTACAAAAAAAGTCATCTCAATTCATAGGCTCTAATGCCTTTTTAATGGCTCTAACGCCTCTTTATGGCTCTAATCCCTTTTGGCTCCAATGCCTCTTTTATGGCTCTGAATGCTTTGTCAGGGGGCATGGTATGAATTTTACCTCCATGTGGGAATGGGGGCGCGCTTTCTCCCTATTACCTATTCCAGACACATGACATTTGCTCTTGGCTGACGGGTTGCCAGTCAGGAAGGATTTGGGATGATGTCTTCCTCAATTTTCTTGTGAGCTATACGAGGGTTTTGTCTTTCATAGTCTCATTCTCTTACTCACTAGTAGTTTGAGGTTTGACAGCGGAAGTAAGCTCCGCCCTAGACAGTGTGTCTTCGTCTAGCACCTACGATTGCCTCCTTTGGACTTGAGATTATTAGGGCAAAGTGCCTTCATCCAGCACCTATGATTGCTTCTATTGGACTTTAACTTATTATTAGTACTATTATATAGAGGTAGGTGTCTTCGTCCGAACACCTACATGTTTCCTCGTAAGGACAAGATGTTGTAAAAGCGTATGACCCGCTTTCATGACAAGATGATCAATAATTTGGGGAGGATGATGAGCTGCGGTTTGGAGGTCTTGGAAGAAATTTGTTATAGGATGAAGTGTTATACCGCCTGTAACCTTTGAAGAGCTCACCTAAAAGGCTTTTTGGTCATAAAAGTTTGAAAGAGTTTTAGTAAAATCTACTCTTTCTTGGTGAAATCCAATATTTTTTCTCTCTCAAAAGTTAGTTATAAAGCAATTATTGACAGTTGTACATTAGTTGTAACCCCACCTGATTACCTATAAATAGGGGTGACCCTCATCAAAAAAGAATGAGGTTTTTTAATAAAATGGAATTGTTCTAAGCAGAGAGAGATTTGCGGATTCATCAAGGAAAAGTTGTTTTCGCTAATGGAGTTCTTTACTGTTCTTCTTCTCTCCCTCTGAATCATACATTCTTCTTCCCTCTGTTCTTTCTTTTAAAACCGTTCTCATTCTATTATCAGCCACCCCTTTAAGTTCTTCAGTTTAGAACGGTCTAGATATTAGATTTAGGCTAAACTAAAGTTGCAAGGAACCCCTTTAAACCTCAAGCTCAGAAAATACCAATGACCCTATTTTAGTATTTTCATACAAATCTATTCTACCCCTCTTCTGACACTAATTCAAAATTATCTATGAGATCATGTGTATCTCATAGATATTATATCATTATTTTCCTAATATAATATTTTCCTAAGACTCCCTCTCAAACACATGAGGATCGAGATCTTCATGGATTTGTCACAAGTTGAGTATTCCTCACCTTTGATCTTCTTTGATAATTTGTTGACGAATAATTAAATATCCAACTATATTTGGTGGTAACCGCCAGTCTGTAAAGTCCATCTCTGTCGCATCCCGCTCATTTTTGAGTCTGTCAGAGGTGGCTCACTAGATCAGGCTATTATGATCTCCTTCCAAAACACATGGAGTATGACCTACGATTTAAAGAAAAACTCTCGTTGGAGAGGTCTTCCATAAATGAAAAGAAAAAAAGAGATCCATGATTATGAGTATGATCCTGGAGGTGGTAAAAGTATAGAAAATGATAGTAGGGTTTTTATTTAAAGCAAAAAATAAAAATCAAAGGTTTCATACCCGGCGATCGGTGGCGGCACCATCCGCCGGAAAAGCGGAATCAAACAAAAAAAATCAAAATAGGTAGTGGATCACCCGTTCTGATACCATGTGGAAATTCTGATTTATTGAAAAGCTTGGGGTGAATTACAATGACCCATAGAGGATTTAACTAGATAACTTAAAACTCTTAACTTGGAAAGACAATATTAAAGATAATCTTAATATACTAAAGATATTAATCCACAATTATCTATGAGATTTTATGTATCTCATAGATATTATATCATTATTTCTCTAACATAATATTCCCTAATACAAACGCCTCTTTTAGTTAGGGGCACAAGGATCTGTCTCTTTAGCTTAGATGACAAAGTATGTCCTCTCTCGAGGATGGTTCTGAAATCAGTCTCAATGAATGAAGTCTATCCTGCTTAGAAGATTGATAGCCCGATTCTTACTCCGTGAATGAAGCCTTTCCTGCTTAGAGGAGTGTTAGCCGCAATCTTACATTTTGATTTTTTTTTTTTTTGCAACACCTTCAACAAGCTAAAGTTTAATGGAAATGACAAACATACGGAGAAATCCTTTTTACTTCGAAACTTGTATTAACGTGAATGGAGGAATCTTCTTTTGCCAATCATAAGAAGCTTCTTGAATGGCCTTTGTCATTGGGTGACCCACATTAATAAACAATTATTATTCTATTCATGATTTCATTAATCTCAATATTCTGATTTGTTGCTTTTTGAAGATCGTAAACATCCATTTGGACAGAATTTGTTGGGATCATTATTGACTTTTAAGTAAGGATAAAAGAACTTAGTTTTGGGGACTATATCGATCCTGCCGAAATCAATATGTATCGGTTTCAGTCCTTTTTTTTTTCTTTTTTAAAAATCAAAAAATCTCAAATTTTTTTAAAGCACTATATGGGTAAAAACATGATTTGCATAATAATTAAGAAACTTTACCCAATTTAACCCTCCAAGTGAGTTGATCCCGAAATGAAGAACTTGACGACTAGCGCATATTTCCTCAAATTAAGAATCCAAATACCTAGTCAAGTTTTTAATTAACAAAAAAAAAAAATTTACTACTTAGAATGTATAGAGGAAGAGAAAAATGAAAGATGGATTCTTGAGATGTTTTTAGGGATTTACGTAATCCCTTTTAACTGAAATCATCAAATGAGTCCTATGCCGAAACCGTTAGGTATCGTAAGATTCGAGTGATATGTAACGGTTTTGGACGAATCGTATTTTTTCTTAAAAAAACTTCTAAAGATCAGATTTTGAGTATCACCTCCTACCAAAACCAATACGTATTAGGCAATACGTACCGGCTTTAGAATTTTTTTAAACCATGCTTTTAAAACAGCATACTACTTATCTAGGTTCAAGGGATATGCATATCCATGTATTGTACGAGAAAGGTGGCTGTTCTTCTCCAGCATCAACTCTCCAGCATCAACTCGAAAGGTGGCTGTTCTTCTCCATCATCTTGTCCATGGGTTACATTCAGGTTTGGTGTTTTCAAACTTTATCGGTTTGGCATTTGAACCCAAGGAATAGCAATAAAATAATGAGGTGTGCTAGCCCTACTCTCAACCAAAACTAACACATATTAAAGCAAGGACAAGATTGATTTTTGGCTGTAAGTAAGGACATGAGTTGGTTTTTGGTTAGGAGGACTAGCACACTACAAGAAATCTCACTTTTAGCAACGGTAATAAACGGTCGTTGTTGCTCAGATTATCATCTCTATTACCACTATCGACGGAAAATAAATCGTCGCCCTTCCGTGGGAAATAATACCATAGGTAAAGGTATTAGCGACGGTAATTTCAATCTGCGCTCACGTAGCAACGGAAAAAAAACCGTCACTATAGATAACTTTTTTAGTCGTTTAATAGCCGAAAACTCACAAATGTACATAGCTAGTAGCGACGGTAACTCCTACTAGGAACGGTAACGACTACATCAGTGATGGTAATATTTTTGTCGCTAGATAAACATGTATCGATGGTTTTAATTCTGTTAGTATAACATGTTTTAGCGACGGATAACATCCTATCATAATTAATCTTATATTTACCGAGGATATTTTAACAGTCGTTGAAACTTTATTACCGACAAATAATTACCGTCTCAACGCTATTGACTTATAGTGACAAAATAAAAACCATCGCTAAAACTATTTTCTTAAAAAGGATTTAGCGATGGGCAGGAAATTGTTGCTACTACTTTTTTTAAATAATATTATTGAAAAGGTAGCACTTAACGTGTTCATATTTAACTTGTTACATGTTCACATTCACATTTAATAATATATAATGCAATAAAAAATGAATTAACTGAAAACCATAAAATCAAACACCCCAATCATACCCCCGTCTTCTCCATCTTACTACTTTTTCATTGCCTCTTTCACATTCTCAAGCATTTTAAAATGCATCACGACATTGGATTGCCATAGTGATACCAATGAAGACTGTATGAGAACCACTTGAACTACTAATAGAAAATGGGGGAGTAAGGTAGCAATGCCTTATGTGGATGTTTTATTCTTATTGTTGATAAGTTTGAAGTTTAGTGTATAGTTATAAAATTTGGGTGTAGTCATTCAAACGTTGAGGTACGCATAGCAAAACCCCAATTTAATTATTGTTCATTATTTAAAACGGATACGGATTGGTTCTGATTCGGTTGAGGGTTGTTTTACCCAAAACAAATCTACCCAACCCAATCCACCCCTAGTTGTGAGAGATACACACCAGGTTTTCCTCATATCTGTCAAGTTCTATATCTACTGCTACTAGTCGCAGAATGAAGCCCAAGAGGGTAAAAAAAGTGGCATAAAGCCCAGCCTAGATGCCGCTTCTTGATTTCAGTGGGCCCTCCATTTCAGTCTGTGCAACGATCCTAGACTAGTCCCCATTCCAAGTTTCTAACGTGTGGTCCAAACACAATGGAAATTTGAGGCTTCACTTTCTTCCTTTGTCTTGTTATCTTGAAAAGTTGACAGAAAACCCATCAATTGCTCTCAATGGTATTTTTCTCTTAAACACATGGCCACACATCGTTAAGATACAATTAAAAAAGAATAAAAAAATTTCAAAATATGCATTAAATTTGTTCTAAATTTTGACTCATTTATCTGCATTAAATTTCGATTCAGATTCGGAAATCGGGTCCCGTTTCCTTCTCTTTCGGATTTCTCCAACTACCCTTCAATCTCAACTCCACGTGGATTTGGAGATGAATCCCTCACAATTTTACAAAAAGGAGATGTTAAGCATATCTCACAATCCCTTACTCCTATTTTTAAATAATATAACAAAAATTGTATCAACCCACCTGTGGCCAACACTAACCCTATGTTTGGTTGTCGAGAAAATAAATAAAATCATAAAAAAGAAAAGAAAATTAGACAAAACGCAACTAAAAATTGTATTAAAAATCCAAAATTTTCTTTTCTTTTCTATGTTTTCATCAATTTTCTCGGCAACCAAACATAGCATAATTTCTTTATTTTGTAAGAAAGTTGTCCTCAAGTTTAGCCTCTAACCCTACTCATATCTAAGGGATCGCAACGACCCAGGTTAATCAGGTAATCCGCTCCCCCCCACCCTTATTGGGATGAGTTTGGAGAGTTTTTAAACAATATAGGGGTGGGTTTGGGAATAGAGGGTTAAACTCAAGTCAATTTCCGGCAGAGGATGGATTTAAGCCCCTGATCCGCCCACTCGTTTTATAATGTAAAATTGTTACTCTACCATTAAATAATTCTTAAAATCATCTCAATGTATTACTCATAATATAAAATATCGAATCGCTCGCACTGACTCGATTAGTGCTTAACAGGACAAGGTGAGACAGGATAGGTTTAAGAAAGGTTTTGATAAATAGTAACTAGCCTATCCCACCCCACCTCGGGTTTGGACGCGAATTGGGGTTGTTAATGAGCCGAGCTAGCTTGTGAGCTGATTCAATTCATCTTGAAAATGAACCGACCTTGAGTTGGGTATTTGAGCTCATTTAGCCGAGCTGAATTAATTGATTGAGCTCGTTTGTTAATCAAACCGAACTCAAGCAACGAGCGGCTCGGCTCGGCTCAACTCGATTAATTTTACTGTACTACTTATAATATCCTAATAATATTAGTTTTCACATAGAAGTTAAGATATGTAAAAATGAATTTGTTGTTGAAGTAAAACTTAAAAGGTAACTTCACCTTATCATAATTTATTGATTCTATATGTTATGTTTCTCTCATTAGTCTCACGAGAATAACTATGTCAGTTCTTAAGGTTTTTGTTTTTGTAAGGGAGAATCTGATAAGCATGCTCAACTCTTAGGATTTTGATTAGAATTTTTTTTTTTTTGTTAAATTAGTGATAAATGAGCTTAAAATAATAGGGCAAGCTCATGAGCCGACCAGAGCTCGATTATCTATAAACGAGTCAAGTCCAAGCTAGCATTCGAGAGCTCAAGATGAGCTTGAGCTAGCATATATATGACACGAGCCAAGCTTGAGCAACACCGAGCTTGACTCAACTCGGCTCGTTTACACCCCTAATAGGGGCGGGATAGGGTTGGGAGCCCCCTACCAGTTGTCATCCCTACTCATATCTAAAGCAAAGACATGTTGAAAGAAAGCAAAGATAGAGGTTGATTTTGGGTTGAGAGTAGGGAACTCGGCTAACACATGTCTTCCTTAGTGGAAGAAATTGACACATGTCATTTTCTTAAAGAAAGTGACGTGAAATCTAACAATATCTTTTTTAAAAAAAAAAATAGAAAACGTGAGAGGAGGGATTATAAGAGTATGCATAGCAATGCTCTTTTACAAAACATTGATGGTCCCACCATGAATTTTCATGGTACGTCCATTTGTATAAAAAACAAAAAAACTTCAATATCTTCTCTGCAACTGAAAGCAATATTTTCAAAACAGCAGACGACTAAGACCTTGACGGCCATTGCTAATTGCTATATATAGACCACCATGGCTAACTCCCTTTCGCTTTTGCCTCGTCATAGTCTCTCCTTTTCTCTTCTCTGTTCTATCTCCAAACCAATGGCCTCCATTTCTCTTATTCTCACCCCACCTTCATCTCTCCCACTCTCATTCCACAAACTCTCTACTCGCTGCTGCGAAGACACGCTTGGGCGGCCGAGAGTGACTCGCATTGCGTCTGATAATGGGTTGAGTTTTCCTGAGAAGAGCCCTCTGGTAACCCCAGCTACTGCTTTACCTCCTCGGCCTCGCCGTATAATTCTGGTCCGGCATGGCCAGAGTGAAGGGAATGTTGATGAGAGCGTCTACACAAAGGTCGCTGACCCCAAGATTGGGCTTACTGAGAAAGGGTTGGTTGAAGCAGAGGAGTGTGGGAAGAGGATTAGGGAGCTGATTGAGAGAGATGGGGCTGACGATTGGAAGGTTTATTTCTATGTGTCGCCGTATAAGAGGACGCTTGAGACGTTGCGGGGACTGGGTAAGGCGTTTGAGCCTTCGAGGATTGCTGGGGTCAGAGAGGAGCCTCGTTTAAGGGAGCAAGATTTTGGTATGTTCCATCTTTTTTTCTTTGATTTATGTGGATGAATTGGTTATTTTTCGATTACCCAGAAAACATTTGGAGCAGTTAAAAAAACTAAAAATCTTCAATCTAGAAATTTTTCATTCTTTAGGACTTGAAAAACTCAGAGATTTGGAGGATCTCCCAGCACTTCCATTAAGGGGTGGAGTCAAGTTTTCTTGTAGGGAGCTGGCCAATTGAAAATGTTAGTAATTGCTGATGGAATTTGTGGAGAATGATTATGTGGGTACAGGTACACCATATTTTGGGTCTAGAGGTGGGGGTTTCCAGCTCTCAGGCTTAGTGGCGTAGTCCCCCAAATAAAATAAAAAAAATTTAAGAACTAAGTTCATGGGCTATCTCGCCGGTACATTTTGTACATATCCTATGGGTATTGTTTCTTATTTAGGAGGGCCATCGCGGTTCCACCCGTGCTTCCAACAGAAATCCACATCCCTATGACAAGGTAGGTTACAAACATGCTTGCGCATTGCCAGAATAATTGAGGTGGCAATCAGGCCATTTTGATCAAATTTGCTGCACAACTAATGAAGAGATAGTTGTGTTACACCCTTTTGAAGTTTACTCATTTTTTAACTGTCATGCACTGCCAGGATTCTTCAATGTTCATGACTGAAATAATCACTCAAGCTAACTAGACAATCTACAAAATATGTTTTTGAGTTCTTTTCAAAATTGTGATATCAATTGCTACACTATTCTTGAATTTAACTCAGGGTTAAGAATAAAAATTAGACTACACTTACTGACCCTATTTGTGTTTGTAAAAAGGAAATTTTCAGGACAGAGAGAAAATGCGATTCGAGAAAGCTGTTCGTATTCGTTATGGCCGTTTCTTTTACCGATTTCCTAATGGGGAGTCCGCTGCTGATGTTTACGACCGAATAACAGGTAAATTCAGAAATAAAAAAGTAATTAATGTTATAAGGTTCATTAACTGGTAAATCCAGGAAGTGATGGTTTTCAAATTAATGGTGTTACTTTTGTAGGATTTAGGGAGACACTCAGAGCAGATATTGACATTGGACGCTTTCAGCCACCTGGTGAACGAAACCCAAACATGAACTTAGTAATAGTGTCACATGGTCTAACCTTGCGAGTGTTTCTGATGAGGTGGTACAAATGGACTGTGGAGCAATTTGAGGGTCTCAACAACTTTGGCAATGGAAGCACAGTTGTTATGCAAACAGGATATGGTGGAAGGTGATTATTTCTTTTCTTTTTTTTCCCCTTACCGATATGAAGATGATTCCTGTTTTTCAAATTTACATTAATTATGGATTCCCTGAAATGTTACATGTTTGATCTCAAGATATGCTAAAATTTGAAACTGTTTTTGCGGAACTTCATCAAGTTAACAGTTTAGGTTGTCCCCATAAGTGTAACACAGATTCTTCCCTTTTCTACTGTTAAAACATAGACTATGAGAGCCATATATTTAGTTTAATGAGAGTAGCCTAATTATGCAAGTGCAGTATGTCACAGACTCACAAAGAGACAAAGAAATGGCTAATTATGTTTAGCTGTGTCATCTTTGAAGGCCGTAGTTGAGTATTCCAATAATTTTCACGCTGTTTTTGGGAGTATTTTAATGCAAATTCCTTCATAAAAAATTATTAGTTTTATTAAACAGATTAAGTGTGTTGAATCCAACAATAATACTTTTAGTTTCTGCACAATTTTTGAATCTTTGCTGACTGTACCATGTCTCTCTCAGTCTCGCTAACCATGGTATTTCTCTGTACATACAGAAGGACTTTGAGATCTTCTGTCCGCCGATAAAAGAGGGATTCTTATTGTTTATAAGTATCTTCCATTTAACACAGAACTAGTAGTTGGAACTAGGAAGTCCTCTGCAGAAATACAGAACAACTGTCTGCATCTACCATGATTAACTGTCTCCAACATACATCACATCTACAAGTAATTACATTTCTATGTAAGAACTTACTAGAATTTAATATTTGAGCTTTTAGTAAAGACAATAAAAGCCAGATTGATGTCATAGGGATATCATGAGACATAAGTTGAGGTTTTTTTTTATATACCCACCCTTGTAATCCTCAAAGGATTTTATCTTATATAGATGTGCCTTTTTTGGGAGTGTTTGATTTCTCCTTTTAGGTAATTTTGGACTGGAAGAAGATAGACTTGTATGCCTCACTCAGCCTATTGTTGCTTCTGACAGTTTTCTGCTCCTTCCAGTAGCAATGGCAGTGCGGGTTACGGGTATATCAATAACGTTTTCCTCGTTGTTTTTAGGTGTGTGTTGTGAGGAATTTCTCTTGACCTCAAATATACACATAGCAAGCAAAGAAACTGGATTGCATCCGAGAAGGCAATGTGTAAGAACTCATCAATGAAGAAAAATTTGTCAGCCCATTGAGGTTGTTCGGATGAGTGGAATGGAAATGCCTTCCTTTGGAGAAGCTATGAGTTTATAGAGAGTTGTGGACTTGAACCAAGTCCTTTCATCAGATTGTTTACCCATGATCACAAGCTACTTTAATGATGGTGTAGGCATTAAGAATTCTTGGCAACACTACCTGCAAACATGCAGAGGAACTAAAAGGCTTAGAGGTAACAACTGAATAGAAACGAGTAAATTATACTGATATGAAAATGCGTATATACAAGGCCAATAAAGTCCTGTTTTGTGAAGGATTTTGATCCTGAACAGTGACTAGTTAATACAAAGGTACTAACATAGATACTTGTTAAAATTCTCCCATGAACAGATGGCCCTTTACCCTTTACACATCTAGGAAGGGAAAGAGGGGGGAAACCCATATCGCTCAGGGACGCTCACTTTTTTAAAATCTTTAGCAGGATCTTTGAATGCCTTAGCAGACCCTCCGTTCAGTCAGCCAGATCCCTTTGGTTAGTTCCTTAATGGGAGGTATATGCATGTACATTTATGTATACATGCACATATTTGTGTGTATGAAATCCAGAGGTGTCCTGCAAGCTAGTAGGGGATCACCAACCAACTTGAAATGATACCTTATTAGGATCCTATAATGTCATCTTTTATGTAGGAGAGCTCCTATGATGGAACCACTTGGAAGTCCTCTGGTTCCTTTCATCTCTAGGAAAGAACTCAAGACATCTTTTACTCAAGTAAGTCAAACCATTTGAAGAAATAGAACAACTATGTTTGCATCTGCCTAAGAACTGTGCTGAAATCAGTGTCATCAGACAATGAAAATCTGGTTCAAATAATAATCAGGATAGGAGAGCTAGCTATACTATGATGGTCACAGAGGAACTCACCAACTTTCATGTATGTGCACAATCATGTAGGTTGACAAGGTTTTTGTAGTCCTACCATACAGGAACATTAATATTTCCCCTGATAACTAAGACTCTGAACTCCTACCAGCATTCCTTTAGAGGACATAAGTATCCCAATGAAAGGTCCTATGGGCACCTTTAAATGCTCTTAGCAGTAAGATATCACCTTTCCCATTAACCCTGATGTATTGATACCATAGATGGTGGATTATTGAGACAGGTAAACTATAAAGTGACTCCAAAAAGACCTTCAGACCTAACTTTACACTATAGGGATCTAAAACATAGTTTACTAGAGCGAGAAGCTAAAACGTGAAGCGGAAAGCGATGCTAAACAAATCCTTAGGAGGCGAGAAATAAGATATAGGTGCCTCATTCCCATTATAAGTATGGGCGCAACCATACTTTAGATTTTATCTTACATGAGATATTTATGGAGAAGTAGGTGCCCTGCCCTAGTGAAATTACCCAAAGTGTATCCTTGATATATGATCCCTAAGACCTAGAGGGGGGTGAATAGGTCTAACCTAGGGATGGTTACCGATTTTAATTTTTGCAATTATATTTGCGGAAATAAATAAACAATTGCAAGCAAACCACGACACACAAGATTTTTACGGAAACCCTTCCGGAAAAAACCACGGGACCTAGTCCAGTCAAAGAGATATCACTATGACAAGGTTAACAGAAACTTACATGACTCGAACCCAACTCCTTCGGACTCGACACAACGATCTTTTAGTGCACGGTCCTCTTACCTCAATAAGTCACCACTTATTCGCAAGTCCAGTGGACAACCGAAGCAACCTGAACTATTCTTAGAGTCTCTGAAAAAAAACAGTGATCCTTTGCAAAGGACTCACTCCGTTAGCAACGGCATCGGCTCCTCACCAACCAAACAAAGAACACTCTCTCGAGTGCTGAGGGTATAAATTATGATTTGAACAACGAAGCTCTAGCGGGATCTCATCACAGAGAATCACCTGGTGCAAGTCTAAGATAGACAATGGAGATTATTGCATAACTAGAGGGAGAGCAATAAAGGAGGAACAATGGGAATTATCCAACAACAATGGAGGAACCGATAAGCTTTAAAAAGCCTCCACTCTATTCTCTCATGCACAAAAACCCTAATGAAGGATTAGGCATAAAATTACATTTATAGAGCAACCAAAAAGAAACATTACAAAATCAGATTTAGAACTAATCTGAGCAAGCCCGGTCAACCGAGACTCATGTCGGTCGACCGATATGGTCAAGTCGTATAGCAAAATACCTCTCTGGAAAAATAACCCATACAAAATTTCAAGCACTTGGTCAACCGAGATAGGCTTCGGTTGACCGGATTGGCCAATTTCGTGAGAATTTGGTAATCCGAATTTGCAACACATATTGCTCTTTGTATCTAGCCACCTAGGGATATAATTCATGATCTAAGTCAATTTCTCCTAAGTATTAATTGAGTATCTAGGTCTCACTTACCATCCTAATGAGAGAGCGAAGCTTGATTGCATTTTTTTTGGTCTTCATCTTCACTTCATGAGTACTGGAGGCAAGAACTTATACGAACTAGACATTGTTTTGGTCTCAGAGTTAAGCCAACACAAATAAAGACTTTACACCTAGGTTCCAATCCAATGATACTTGCTCAGGGTTTATACCCTAAGCTGTAGACTCAGGTCTATCCCATCATTTCTCACATACATTGCCCCCTTTGACCATGGGATGTGATGGAAGCAAGTATGGGAAACGAGCTTCCTAGGAAGCAAGTAGTCCACCCTATACATAGCTTCCCTACAACTATGATCTAAGAAATCGAAGAAGATACATGTGTTGTAGATGATTCTATCCCACGACACGCAAGATTTTTTACGGAAACTGGGTCATCCAGCTGTTTATAGATGATTGAATATAGAAACTGGGTCATTCATTCTTTGCTTACTTTTTTTTATTTATCATTTCATGCTTCCAAGTTTAGAATAGATGACTGTTTGGAGTACAAGGAAACATGCTGACATCGCCTTGCTCTATCGTATCTACCATGTCAACAGGTACAGCTTACTGGTGCATCATACCCCAGAAGAGCTAAAAGAGTTCGGCTTGACAGAAGAAATGCTAGTTGATCAGAACTGGTACCAGATTATCGTCTTAATTATTTTCATATTTCCTACCATCACCCTGATGGTAAATTAACATAAGCTATAAATTCTTTTCTGGCTAACCCTGTTCTGTTTGTTGGTTTTTATTTCAGGCAAAAATTTGCAAGGCCGGGGGAATTAAATTATGATTGGTTGACAGCTGGACCATCATTTTTTACCCACTTTGTTAGTGAAGACAACAAAGACTTAAGTTGATGGAACATAAATTTTTACCAGTGAATCACAAAAACATGGAAGCTTGGAGCTGAACCTCTTCATTAGACAGACTTGATCCTGCCATGAACTTGATAAATGCAGTTTACTGGTAGTATGGCTTCCAGCGAAATGTTCTAGTAATTAAATTCATAGATCTGTAAATGGAAACCGATAATGGAAGATATCGTACAATGGCAATGAAAAGTGCATTGGTTTGATAAAGTGGACATTTGCATTCCCCATCTTCATGTGACTGAGAAGACTGCATGGAGGGTTGGTAGAATAGAAATGGGAGAATGTTTATCTTTTTCAGGGACCTGCTTAGTTGAGTTTCTTTTGAAGTTACATATTTGTAGTAAATCCATCATCTTGTTGATATTGCTTTGAAAAAACTTATTGATTATCTTTATTAATTAAAGTGGCGGTGCGTAATGCAGCATTCATCAAGCTTTTGAATAATAATGGGAGCATTAGTTTGTCAAAACAGCATAATCCCAAGTTTCAGTATCCATCAAGAGTACAGAATCCTGTCTTCGGAACATCAGTCTTTAACGATATCTTCAAATAATTATAGAATTTAGAAGAACGTCCAAGTCTGCGCTAGTCCATAATTGAGATATGGAACTTCATATTAGGGCTACTGATATTCTGGCCAGTCCATAATTGAGATAGGGAACTTCATATTAGGGCTACTGATATTCTGGCCAGGAACGATGAGGCAATGGAAACCTTAGAGGTAGTGGTATAGTTTACTTAACAGGCAAGGAGGCTAATGGTGCTGGGATGTGTATCTTCACAGCACTGGTATTTTTACAGTTAAGATTTTTAGCAGGTCCGTTGATAGTGATCACTGATCACCCGTTGAATCCAGGATGCAATAACAGAGATTTGAAAAGCTAGTAGAAACTCTAAAATAATAATGAACATATCCTTGTGCTTTAAGTTTGACTGTCTTGATCTCCAAAGCAACCTGCCTACCAAGAACCAAAACTGTTTGTTGATCCCTTGTGACTACCAGATCTATTAATTGTTCTAGTTCCCAGTTCTAAATTCTCAATCAGTGATACCTGAAAATTGAATAAGTGTTGCCTCCATCGCAGAAACTAGGACGAGGCAATAAGAGATTCCAGTCTAAACTAGGACGAGGCAAGAAGAGATTCCAGTCTGCTGCATAAATTTTCTCTTTCGGTATGAAACAAAGAGGTGTACCATTTTAAAAATTACTTTGCAGCTTGTTTTCAAAGTGCATTCCAAGCGTATCCCTTTCGAAATGCACAGGCGATGCAAACCTACAAAATCCAGGTAGAGAAAGGTATTTTCTGTAACGAATCCAAAACCCCACCTTAGACATAATGAGACTTTGGATCCGCTATCTTACTTATCCCTTGCTTGACTTCAATAGCAATAAGACAAAACTAAAAGATAATTCTCCCGAAATAGCAACCATAAAATTCTTCCGACATATATAATTCAAACCATCTGGAACAACTGAAATAAGCCCAACATAACCCACCATGATCGGGTAGAATAAAGTCATCAAATAAAAACACACAGTCTAAGCAATCTCCTGAAATAATACAAGTCTAAAACGATATTATTCAGAAAGTAAACTATGATCTACTAATAGGGATAACTATCAAAATCTCTGGCTCCCTCCTCTGAAAGCTCACCTACTTCTCTTTATTCAAAATACTGCTACTCAATCTACGACTCCGCCGTATACTGAACCTAACAACAATAACAGGTCGACTGGATATTTAAAACACTCAGCGGATATTCAAACTAACCAACAATAGCAACAACACATATTCATACTCAATATTTTGCTCATGCGATAATTACATAATCGATAACAGATTCATGTAACAAGTACTTAATCAAAGTGCTGAAACATGTGAACACATTATGACATCATCTTAACTCATGTACTTATGTGACTCTTGGACTTATAGTATAAGTTTCATGCATTCTTGTTTTCTCATAAAAATAGTCATCGAGGTCTTGGTATTTAAGTTCATGGAGATACATCGATAGAAGCGTAAGCCCCTAGAACTCTTAGATATCAAATGTTCATGATACTTATCCAAGATTTGAAATCTTATCCATGGAGAGCATCAACGATTACAGGAGCTACTTGAGATATCAGGGTCCTTATAAAATCATGCAGTGTTCTTGTACTTATACTTGTTTTTATTCTTATACTTGTTCTTATTATTCATGTATAGCATTCTTATTCTTATATTTTAATGTCCAGTGTTCAGTGTCCATGTAATGTCCATGTCATGCTTGTGTACACGTGAGACTTGTAATCTACCACACATGTGAACTTGTGTTTGAGTATCGTGATTAATATCCGAACTTAGTCATTGCCTAGATTTCCATCTTCCGCCAAGAAACTCTACTAGGTTGAATCTCCCTAGTTAGAGAATTCTCGACGTGAAGGACTTTCTCTAAGTTTTGGCCTATCCGAATGTCAATCACTATGCAGTATAGATATGACATAATTTATCATGACATGCATTGATATCTCTTGAATATACTTAAACAATTTCAATAACATTATTTCTACATCTTACAATTCAAGCATTCATATTAATATCTAATCCATTATTCATGAACCATTGCCCTTCCTTCATTATTTACAGTCCATCATCCATTCATATTCATCCACAAAACCATAACCATACAATCAAAACTCATCCATTATCATTTCCCTTCCTTCACAAACTACATTAATATCATTCAACTCATCTATATTATCATTTACATATATCTAATTCAATATAAACATCATCACATACTTTAATACAATATTCATTCTCTTTATCATGTTTCACAAAATCACCAAATACATTTAATAGCTCATTTTAAATCTCAAGTATAATAATCAACTCATTTTTATAATAAACATTTAATAATCTTATCTAATCATGTGGAATCATATAATAGATCAATGATAGACTTAGATTAGAAGGGATATCGACCTTTGGAATCCTTCCTTTCGATCCAAATCGCAAGATAAAGCTCCTTAGAGCTTTGGGGTTGATATCCAAGCTAAACTTCTACTTCCTCAAGCAAATTTCTTCTCCTTCAAGCCAAATCCTCTTAAAACCTTAGGTTTCTCCTCAAATTTCTCCCAAATTAGGTTAAAAATCCTTTAGAGCCTAAAACTCTCGAATTAAAAATGTTATTTATAGTCTAGAGGCTTAAAAAATTTTGTGCGCGACTATATCGATCGTACATACACTGCAATCGATCGCAGCAATCGTACACAGGTGCCATCTGTTGCAAATGGCACATAGATTTTCTCAAATTTGTGTGTTCAGTGATCGATCGTAGCTTACCTGTGATCGATCGCAGCTAGCACAGTTCTTATTTTATCTACAGCAACAGCACTAGCAGCACCCTTTCCTCTTCAGCATAAGCCCAACAACATACTTATTTTTCTTTAAAATATTTTAAGTAAATGTTTTTAACTTTTCATTTCCCCCCATTTGGATTCAGTAAAAAATATTAAAAAATCTAATTCCTAATAAATCAAAATCTCATTTTCCAGTTTTAGGCTAAAAACTAAAAATCTTGTCGTCGTTCGATAGTCGAGTTAACCACTCTATACTTAGTAATAAAATCTCATAAAATCAAATATGTTTATTTAATCCATAAATATCTATTTCCAGAAGAAATTATCTCCAAATTTGACAATTTATAATTTTGCTAAAATCATACTCTTCTTATAATTCCTGTACTTAGTCATTTTAAATTTTTTTTCTTAAGATAATTAAGGAACAAAGCATCACATATTAAAGCGTATTTTTAAACTTTTATTAATCATATTGATAACATGAAAGAAAGTTTGGATCTCTACATTTTTTAGAAATGTTTGCAGGCAGAATAATCTCCCTTCGAGAATATGGTGAAGGTCAAGTCCATCTATTTATGGCCAGTCAAGTAAAGAAGACCATGTGAAAGACCTGTGTTGGGGCCTTTTCCCCCAAATCGAAGAACAATGCTGAATCCTTGAACTGAATACAGTACTCTGAACAAAAATAAGTAACCATCAAATTCACTTTGGAAGCAAGCTTAGCTTAACAAATTGATTTTTCACTGATTGATAATACTTCAATGGCCTCCTGGATTGATAATAATTCAATGGCCTCCTACAGAGATTACATCTCTCAAAAAATATTTGAAAAAAAAAAACTATTTAAAAGGAAAACATAGAAAAGTATGACGAGCAAACACTAGGCCCAACAAAATTTTGGGGACGGAATCATAACAGTGAATGTAGTTTCCATAAGCACTGGTAACATGGAAAAGAGGAGTGAGATGCTTTCCTGCTGAAAATAACAAAAATGATTCACCAGGTTCAACATCTCCCCATCCACCTGCAAATTCCATCAACGAAAAAAAGGCACAGGCACTGGGTACAAAAGATCATGAAGGTCTTCTCCTTGTGGGTGCTACATCGTCACATTCTCGCATTCCAAATGACTTGGATCTGACATTATACTTCCCATCTCGACCATATCTGAAATGGCCATTCTCCTCTCTAGGTCTCCCAGGTGCATCCCGAGGCTTACGGTCAATACTACTATTGTAGTCCATAGTACTTACTCTACCATTAAAATCAGTATCACTCTTGTTATGAGAGTTGTGAGCTGCAAAATCATCTTTCACATCATACCGGAACTGCTTGACAGCGCCATCCATATCATAATGCCTTATTGGACGAACCATCCCATATCTGTTGCCGTGTTTCCTCCTATCATCCTCGCTTCCCTCAAACTTAAGTCTTCTGCCACCTCCAACCAACTCAGTAAATCTTCCAGGATGTCTGGGTCTATAGTACTCATTGGGATTCAAACTTCCCGGGGAATCCACAAAATCAAACCTATGGCTCCGTTGGTGAATTCTCCCAGGTGATCTCCTGTCTAGAAATGAAGACTGCTGCTTGTAGCCATGTTCCCTAAAATGATCCTCTTCATCCCTTCGATCATTGATCCATCTGGAAGTATGTTGGGTGGAACCACGACTTCTTGGCAATGACATGAAACCTACAATATGATCTACTGCAAAACCAGGGCCCCTGTAGGGCGACCTCACTCTCTTCATTCTGGCGTCAGGCCTGAAATTTGGAGGTGACCCACTGCGATATCTGAAACCAGGACTCCCAGCCCGATTTCTTCCTCTTGGAGATGGCCGTTCATGAGGAGAGCGAGTTCTGGATCTTGACGGAGATTTTGTGAGCGATCGAGATAGATGAGGAGCCCCTCTTCTTATAACGGGTGAAAAGCTTTGTTCTCTCCTGGCTAAAGGATGTGGCATTTGTAAGGAACGTTCAACGATGTCATCAGGCACAGGACCATCATCTCTCTCCCTTGGGCCCCTACCAGCAAATCGTGAACCATATCTGCCCCGGCCAAAAGGTACACTTCCACCGGGTCTCATTTCTCCCACTGTTCCATTTCCCATATGCATACTGAAAGCCTCATCCCAGTTGGCTGGTGATCTTCTTCTTCTAAGAGACCGATGCACACCTTGTGAGGAAGAATTTACTGATTGCCTGCAGAAGCGTCCATTGGATCTGATACCATCTGCTTTTACAATTGAACCATCTGTGGCAACCGCAAAGCCACTGCTCTCTACCTTTGCAGCAGCATTTTTTGTCCCAGGGCGTCCAAAACCAGCCAGGCCATGGTAACTAGGTGAATGATAACGTTTTAGGCCCAAATGGTCCTTTGAAGGATCAATGCAGCGATCTCCTCTCCGGCCTCTGCCATGCATATGCAACGAGCCCCTTCCAATGGATTTAGCAGAATGAGTGTCCCTCGCAGCTCTAGTATTTGAATCATCAAGGTTGTTGGATCTGAAAGTGTAAGAAAAAGTAAAAATCAATCACTTACATGATCAATGACGTGTCAACATGGAGGATGAAAGAGTAGAGAAAAATAGATGACGAAGTTACCTGCTTCCCTGTATAAATAGTTTATCCTTCCCAGGTGACAAATCAGAGGATGCTGGTCTTTCAATGCACAACAGCAATTCCCTCTTGGATGTCGCAGACCCAAAAACCCTTGCCATGGAATGGTTAATTCTTTCGCCATTATGATTCTTGCTAGCACTGCCATCACTGACTTCCATAATCTTATCAGCAGAATTTTTAGAACCTTCAGGAAACTGATCCCATTCAGACACTGTCATCCTTGAACTCACTGATTGAGTGGTTAATTCTTTTGGAGCATCTCCTTTAACACAAAGGCCATTATCGCCTACCACCTTATCAGAACCTGCACTCAAATCTCGGTCACCATTAACATCCATCTCAAACTTCTCAATGTCATCATTTCTTGCAAACTGCAACCTCAAGTGTGTTTGCACAGCCTTCATTGCTCTTCTTTTACCAGATCCTGCTTCCACAATGCTTGTCATTGATAAGCCACAACTGGTTTCTAGTATATTCTCTATTCTTTGGTCACCTTCATAACCAAAATGATCTGCATGAACAGATGTCTCTTTTTTGCATTCTGCATCCTCCTCAACTTGCACTGACATGGCAACAGAGTAATCGGCAGCATCGAATCCATATGTGTCTATGTTGTCTGACCCATAGTCCAACTGCTCAGCTTCCCCATCCTCAGTTACATATTCTTCCCAGCTATGTACAACGGACTCCCTAAACTCCCCATCCTCATATTCAGAATCATAACCTGCATTGAGCTCGCTCGCCCTTTCCATCCCATCTAAGTGAACAGGATCATCTTGAGAAAAATCTGAATCATAGCTGTCATCAAAAGGATCTTCTAAAGCAACCTTACCAGAGCTATTTCCAGGATCATCATCGTAGCTATTGCATGCCTCATGAGAACTGAAACCACCTGGTGCACCCAACATTTCTGTAAACTGCCCTGAAGACTTGTGTGTGAGTTCCTCGGAGTTGAAATGCACAGTATAATCAACTTCAGTAGTGTCAGCCACGGAAACTTTGTCATCTTCTACCTTTGTATCCGTGTCTACAACAAGTTGACCTGTTACAACAGATGCAGCTAATTTAGACAACTCTTCACAGTTGGGGGAAGATATGGAAATGTCCATTTCATCTGATTTAATGATAGCAATCTCCATAGCATCATCAAGACATCCTGATCCTAGTGGATGACAGGGGTTCATGCTCATTGTCTTGGGGACATTTCCAGCATCACATAAACCAGAAATCTTGTTAGGGGCCTCACCTTCTTCATTCACATCATTGATCTCACAGGTAGCCTTTTCTGGGACAGCTGCATGGGGCAGAGTAACATCATGCTTCTCAGCCTGAGCACTCCTAGTCCTAGAGTACACACTTTCACCAAATTGCTCATCAAAACCACAGTCATCTCTGCTCTGCTTGACAAGAATACTGGTGGATACTGCATTCCTATTTTCCTCAGTCACCCATGTGCTTGAAATACAATCGGATCCAGGGCAGGGAGACTGACCCACACTGACAACTAGATGAGAATTTAGGATTTCACTATTGACCGTGTAGCCAACGACGCTACATTGGGTAGAAGCATTTTCCTCTGCAACAACCGATGTTGAAGGTTCCATGGAATGATCAACAAGAGAAGAAACACCAGATTCAACACTGAAGCTGAATCTTTCTTGATTATGCAAGGATTTTGTTTCTTCAGCTGGGTCCATCATACTATTTGGAGCATTATCAATCCTCGAAGAATGAAACTTTTCTTCGAAGGAGGTAGTTTGGTCAGGGCCAGAGCATGGATGCAATTTAAGCTCCTCTCTGTTCAATTCGCGACTCTCAAAAGCCAAGCTTCTCGGTTCTTCAAGCCTGTAGCTGTCTTCCTGTACATCACCTGGAACCACTCTCACAACTGTAGGTGTTAGTATCCTTCCAATGTTGTAATTGGAATCTCCAGATTCACTCTGCATCTCACAACCTTCCAATTTCCCTTGTTTTTCACTGTGCATACCATCCTCTGAGATGTAATCACTTGCATTTGTCTGAGAATCCACAATTGGAATAGCACATGGACATTCCCATGCGTCCATCAAAGTATTTAAGTCCCAGTGTGACCTATCATCCCGTGAAGAAAACTTAAACTTTCTCACTGTTCCGTCATCCTTGTTGCTTGGACAATTCTGCAATACAGCCCCAGAGCTATGCGGAATAAAAGTGTCCTCCCTATTATATCCATGTTCATTGGTTGCTTCCATTTTTGGGGTAGTTTCTTCCACAGGAATTGCAGAAGTACAAAAGGCAGTTCCTTGATTCGAAATATCAGCGAAATTTAGACAATGCTCTTTGGATAATCCCTTTGCCACAAAACATAATTCTGTGTTCACCAGAATTTTTGGAGACCCTTCCCGTGAAGATTCTTCTACTGCTGAACCCTCTTCAGTATGACTTCCATCAACTCCTGTACTGTTATAGCAGGCAGCAGCTGCCAGTATTGAAATACCTGAGAAGTCTTCACCGTCACTGAGCTTTTCATTCATCTCCTTCTTTTCATCAACAACTTGACCCAACTTGGTCTCCACAGTAGCATCAACTGCCATAAGTTTCTGTTTGGAAATTGAATTGAGATAAAATTCCTTCTGACCTGAAACAGGGTGACCGTTTATAAGCCTCTCAGACCCCTCAAGGTGTGGTGGAGAAGGGGTCCGAGACGGTGGTGATGGAGATCGGAAAAAAAATCTTCTTTTCTTGATTGGTACATCCTCTACTTTGTCCCTGAAGTGGCACCCAAGAATGGTCACCCCAAGCTGCCAAATAGGAAAAAGAGAGAATTAAACGCCATAGAAAAAAGAAAAAAAAAAGGTTCTTCAACTGATAAAGCATTGTATGTACAAGAATAAGTGAGCCTTCTAAAATATAATATTAACCTTCTCAGATTCAGAAATTGGCATGTCCCTCACCCTTTTGGAGTCCTTATCGACGAGCTCCCTACTCCCTTTCAGGCTTCTTGCATTTGGTTTCCTAGCCCGCCTTGATGCACTTCTGCTACCCTTTGAAATCGTATTCCAAGTCAAGTCAGATTTGAAAAGACCTGTAAGTTCCAGGCCCACTGTGCTCAGCATGCTACCGGAGAGAGACCCTCTATCATCAACTAATGGTTTACCACCACAAGTCTTGCAGGACGCCGTCGCTGTTCGTTTTCTACTTAGCTCGAGAGTGGAGGCTGATCCCCTAGTGCAAGTACACAAGCGAATCTGCAAGTTAACAAAAGTACCCTCCATTTAGACATTTAGAAGATATGTACACAAGCATACTCATGGTTGAAATAGAATAGTAAGGAAACTGTGAAACCCACCATCGAATCAAACCCCTCATTATTGCTCCTAGAGAAATTGAGATGGACCAGATCCCTTCCTAATCATCACAGTAGGATCCAAATGATTGGGACCAATGCACCTGTAAAAAATAAGAGTGTGGATCAGCAACAGGACCAAATATATTCAACAAACTCAATATAAACAACAGTTATTCATCCCAATCACTAACTTAATTACTGAACCCTAAAGCTGATAACAAGACTGCCAGTATATGCCTACATAGGCCATTACCTTGGGGCAGCTAGTGTTAACCAGATTTTAAGGCCTGCAAGCAACTCCCTCAGTTCACATTGTGGCTTTGGAAATGGCCGAAACTTGAATTTCAGAATGAGGGCTTCTTTACAACATAATAAACGGGAGTAATGAAAGACTCCAAGTAATGAAAACAGGAGGACAAACACCATGACTCTTATCTCTTCAACAGCTTGGATTAACACCCAAAATTGAAACTTGGCAAGGGTTCTCTCTTTCAACATTACTTCCACCATATTACTAGCTGAGTAACAGATATATTTGGCTCTCTTAGAACTACTACTATACTGATGCCTTTTATTTTTATTTTTTTTTAATTCAGCATTCTTGTGAACTCCTTTTGTACTATATCCCTTTTTAATTTATACAGTGGCTTATTTATCAGTCAAAAACAAAGATATATTATTATTACTAATATAATTAATTCAGAATATGCCGAAGAAGGCAGCTAAACTATCCAAATAGTTAGCTCAGTAATTTCAATCAACTAGTGCCAACTGTCCAGTGATCCAAAGTAAATCCAAAACAATAATAAATCTTCAATACAGGAGGAACCCATTTCTTGATCTAAAGGAACTTGTGACTCCTCTATAGGCTACAGATCGACAGGTGTGCAACCTCAAGCAAGTCAACAATAATCCATGGTTGATTAATCAACACGGAAGAACAATGATTAAAGAAATTTTCCCACTTCAAAATCTCCTTTCCTTACAATGGGAACTACCAAAGCCCCAATTCCCTCATGTTCTCCAAAGATAAGGATGAAGTGCCAGATTTACATCTCTTCTGCAAAACATAGAGAGTCCCCACTATGGATATGGGGATTCTGAAAGAACAAATTCTCAGCCATAACCCAGAGATCCGATCAGATGAACAACAGACAGTGATCCAGTTGACCTATATGCTATTTTAGAAAATGAACCAGCATCCTTAGCAGTCATCATCGCTCCTGCAACAAGCCTTAACATTTTTACGTGGTGTTGATATAAGCGTGCTAAGAAGAAACCACGAGAAACACCTCCTCCGGCAAGCAGATTAGGATGCCTTACGTGTTCGATGGTTCAAAAAGGGAATTACTTGCTCCTAAAAAAATAGGCTTCTCTGAAGCAAATACGAACCCTATTTAGGTGCACAGCCCAAAGAAAACGCCCGTAACAGAAAACCTAGGTCCAGGACGAAGGCGTTTCTTCAATGGCAGCACATGAGGAAGTAATAGCAAATCATAGGCGCTTGGGGAAGTAATTAAACCAGCTCTTAGCGAATAAACGGAGAGCAGGTGAACCCAATTCAAGCGAAGCAGACCAAACAACCCAACATGGAGCACCAAGAACCATTACAGCCTGAGCTCAGCTCATCCCGTAGAGACCAACCTAGAAACCAGATAGAGCTAGGGAAAACCCTACCCCAGAAAGCTTATTTCGAACCAGCTCCTTCCTCATCTTCCATTCTTCGAAAACATTAAACCTAATTACTCTCTTCTTCACCAAGCTTCATACTCGAACTGTCGTCTTCTTCTGAACTACAGATCTAGCAGATCCTGAGACGACCAAATCCTTCGCGCCCTCAACCAAGCAGAAATAGTAATCCACGGTACAATCCAGATAATCGAGAGGGTAAAACCATTCTCTTTCTTTCAATCGACCGAAAAAACTACAAAAAAACATAGAAATCAAGAGCTAGGGTTTTGAATACCTGAGATCGATCTTCTTAATCTTTCGATAATCGCGGGAATGAGCGATCAAACGCCGATGAAACCTTCGATAAGAGAAGCAAAGACCTCCGAATTGTTCCAAAAAATCTTCAAAGGAATGCTTTCTTCTTCTTTCCTCTTCTTCTTAGGTTAGAATCATCTATGAGAATCGATTCTTATATGCTGTTTCCTACCACACATTCCTTTTCCAATACACGCTAATTCCAATTCCTTCCCCAATCTCTCTTCTCCCTGAATACAGTGGCTCAGGCTTTCCTTTCCCACGTACCCACGTACTTATATTAGTTTTGTGACTAAACTGTCCTTATATTTTTATCAATATGCCTAATATACTCTCTCTCTGCCTTTACCACGTTTTGAATCTGCAATTCATCAAGTCAAACACCTACCAATTATGACTCTTGTAATCTCAATTTCTAAGTCAGAATTTAGCATGTTAGCTGCTTAATTTAACATATTTAACGACATAAAAAAAAGTGAATATTATTTATTTATTTTTATATAATTATGTATTTTTAGATTGTGATAATATACATCAAGATTCAAAATATTAGGGCCTTGAATCAAAATGAGCATCCATGGGATCTTTTCTTTTTTAAAGATTCTTGCCAAATTTTAAATTTAACTTCAGTTGCTATTTTCAGAGCGGTCTCAGATTGTCTCTGGCGAAACTAGAAAGGTGATCTCGGGCAACCACAAAATGAGGGACATGTGGCGTTAAAAAAATGAGAAGTCATTCAATTTTCTCCCCGTGATTTTGACTTCTCCCCATTTGATATCTTTCTCCCTCTATCTCATCATTTTATCACCATGTGTTAAATAATGGGTGGAGAAGTCAAAATCATGGGGCCCATGAAATGACTTTTCCAACCACTTGTCCCCTATTTTGTGGTTGCCCAAGAGGAGCCTTTCTAGCTTCACCAGAGACAATCCAAGGTCTTTCAGAGCATCCAGTTACAATTCCTAGGTTTATATTTAGCTACAAGTTTAAGAGCTTCCATCTGAAGAGCGAACTATTCCACTTCGCCCTCACAAAATTCCTTAATTACCTTGAACTCTGGTTAAAAAGTTTTGACATTTGTGGTTATTTTTAAAAAAAAATTAAGGTTGATGTTTTAACCCTAAAGGTTAATAAATCTTAACCATACTTAAAAGGGAGTCAATAAAGGACACATAGTGGAAAAACGAGGCTCATGACACCTCCCTTCTCTCCACCAAGGATGAGGTAATTATTTTCTCCAATAAAATTAGGCAACAATTGTATCTCTAACCTATAAATCTAAGCTTTCTGCGTTTTGCATAACATTAAAACTGGTTGAGGCTAAATCATAGCTAAACCTTAGAAAACTCAAAATTGAGTCTCTTTTGTATATGAAAGTTCAGCTCACACACAAATCTTGTGCGTCTCCACTAATATACAAGATCGATCAATTCGTCTCATTATATAATTATTGTTTTTATTAACATACTTAGAATTTGTTTAAGTGGCACACAATCACTCGGGGCTTACAAAATATGTGTAGACACACAGAAAATAGACTCAAATTTGTAACTAAGACCTAGAATTGTTGTTGTTGTTTTTAATAGCCCCATAAAGGGCACTAACAAAGCAGTTTAGGCTCGACAACCTTGTTTTTTGTTTTTTTAATAAAGTTGAAAATCTTTCATTATGAAATTTGTACAATAAACTCTCAGTAATGGCAGTAGCTTTCTGAGCCCAGTCAAAAAAATACACTAGCCACTAATAAGTCACCAACACTCATAAAGTGAGCATGTTGGGCTTAGGTTTGGGATTGACCCAAGTTGATCCCTTTCCTAACCCAGCCCAAAGTGAACAAAGCAAAGTAAAGCAAGGATTGGGAGATCTTTAGTTATTATAGAAGTTCCTTAGCAGTGGTTGAATAAGAGGGTGTTGACGTGATTCTTCAGCAAATTAAAGGCGAAATTCGAAATTTGATACCTTCCTTTGGTTCTTAGTTCTTTTACTCTCCCCCACCCACTAAACAAAGAAGTCAGATTCTTTATCCGCTCAGCCTCCATGTTCCCTCACGCGACCCGGCTTTATTTGGTGGCCGCTGCCCGATAAAGCTAAGGCTTGTATAACACTAACCAGGGCCACCATTCAGATTGTCCCTCGCTAACCCTACCCTCATGCATGACTATCCATGACTGTAATTTCGCGGCAATAGCCTTTCTAGTTCCGGGATATAAAGAACCAATAGGATCAAATCACCAAATGGCTAATTTTGAACGGTGTCTCAAAAATTTTAATTTTTCAAATATTTTATTGAACTGAAATTTTACAATTATTTTGACTTTTGTTTGTACTTTTTTTAATACTAGTAAAGTTGCACATGCATTTCACGTATAGTTTTTTCATTATTAATGAAAAACATAATTTATTTAAGATTTTCTTTAAAAAAAATTATTGTTGATATATTTTTATTAGGTGGTACTCTCTTTATATTAATTAATTTTATAATATATTAGTATATTTTATGGAATACATTTTAGTAATTAAAATTAAAATTTAATATTAGAAAGGAGTTAATACTCTCTTTATACTAATTATTTTACAATATAATATTATATTTTATAGAATATACTTTAGTGACTAAATTTAAATATTCTTATATGAATTTAAATATAATAAGAGTTAATAATAGCTAATTATTTATGGTCTCACTTATAAATGTATAAAAAAATAAGGACTCTTTCTAATAATCATTATTAATAGTAAGTACTTATAATCAATTTTAAAAAGGGTGTTTGCAAGGGTGGAGCCACATGGGGCCAGGGGTTGAAGCCCCCTAAAATTTTGACAAAAAAATTATCTATTAGTACTAATAGTTGCAAAGCTTGGAAGAGGGGCAAAGCCGAGGGGATGAGAGCTCTAGCCCCCTCCCCATAAACTTTTAAGAAAAAATATATTCCTTATAAATGGATACAGACAGACGCGATTGCCAATGAACTTGGCCCTCAGAAAATATATCCCTTCAAGTTGGCACAAACAAGCGTGATTGCCAATGAATTTGGCCTCAAAACACATTTGGTGGGCTATGCCCCGTGTTAACGCCAAAATTTACCGCCCTTCCTCCCCTCTCAACTCTAAGTGTCGAGATAAAGGTCCGAGAGTGGAGGAATAACGCTAAATTTATTTTAAGAGTCGTCACCTACTTAGGGGAAGTAGGATCCCGAGATAATCCAAATAAGGGGGGTCTACGGTCCAGAGTAGTCTAGGTAAGAGATCCCTTTAGGTCCTGGGGAAGGGGTTAGGCACCCCAGGACCTCCATCCAATGATGGTAACCTACTCATTAGGTTCAAGTCAAACATTTAAAAACCACTTAACATTTCCTAAAACAATTATTAATTTTGCTAATCGAATACAAATCAATATGGGGTGTAAAAAGTTTATTTTTGGTTGGGGTCGAACGCTGATTGGGCTGCCTACTTATCCGGTTAGTCGGAATCAGACCCTCATAGTAGTTCGGGGTCCGTGACTGTTTTTATACTCGTTTCGGAGTGTGGTCACTTCCAACTCGTGTTTGAGTTGGGGAGGGGAAGTGGAATGAGATTTATGAATCTCACTCCGGGAGATGGCAACGTAACTAGGTGCTCGTGGGGGAGCTCTAGGGGGCGTTCATTTATTAGGGTAAGTCTTTTTTACATTTTGTGGGTTTTTAAATGTTTTTGTTATTTTGTATTTTTTTGATTTTTTTTGTATTTTAATTTTGGCAAGTTTTAACTAGTCAAGGCTATCCTAAGTGCCCAAGGTAGGCAAAAATAAAGTCTAAATGATTTTAATTATCTTAAAGGCAAAGAGCAGGGCGGATCGAGCGGCCTTAAACCAAAAGAGGCTATGGTTTAAATACGGACCCTGCTCTAGGTCCCAAGGGAGGATAGACCAGTACCTTTAATTTATTTTGGTCTTTTTTATATTTTTTTGATTTTTTGTAGGGCTAACTAACGGGGTGGGCCAATTATTTAGGGTTAAAAAAGGAAAACTATCTAAGTGCCCAATGTAGGCAAAATAGGAAAAGAAAAATCACGGCCTATCCCTATTGCACACACATGGATAATACATACATACACAACAAAGTAAATGGGCCCCAAGAGAAAGTTAATGGGCCAAGGCCCATTGACCACTAATGGTCAATTGGCTTTGGTCCACTATCTTTCTAAGGCCTCGAGAAATAGGCCCAATAATTTTAAAATTATTCTAGGGACTTATGGACCTTAACTCACTAACATATGGCCCGATCCCAGGGCCCAAAAATATTCAAATCCCCAATACTCCCTCCTCACATTCAAAAGAACAATAAAAACACAGCATAGGGAGAGGCATGCATTTGCTTCGTCTTGGTTTTGAACAAAATTGGAAGTCTAAACTTCATTTTGAACAAAATCAGGGCGTAGCAAATGAATTGGAGCCTATCTAACAAAATTACTACAATAAATAGAGGGTGGTAAATAAATAAATAAATAAAATAAAATAAAATAAAAGGGGAGAGATAATACCTGCGAGGGTTGATGAGGGACTGGCGATAGTGGTGGCTGCTCCGTGGATCAGAATATAGAAGAGGAAACCCAACAAAGGATTTTACAAATTAAGATAATAAAATAAAAAATAAAAAGAAAAAAGGAAAATCAAATGGCTGGTGCAGCCATGGTCTAGCTGGAACAGAGCTCGCCGGAGAAGACGGTCGGATGAGAGTTCCGAAAATCTGGAACGGGAGCATAGACAAAAAGAAGAAAAAAAACCATATAATACACAAATAATGAACTGAAAATAAATTTACGGCAAATGCGCGAATGAGAGTGATCACAGTAGTCTGGATCTACCGATCCAGATCCGAAGAACTTGATGAACAGGAGAAAATCTGAAGAGTGAGGGAAGATTTGGTTACCTCTTGAGGATATCTACTGAACGGAGGTGAAAGGTTGGAGGTGTAGAAGCTCGCCGGAGAGGATGACTGGAGAAAGACGATCGGAGAAGACGGTTGCTGCAACCGAGATGACCCGACTGATCGAGCTCGCCGGAAGGGATGAACAGAGGTGAAACTACCTCTCCTGCCACAAACTCGATCTTAGAAGAACGAAAGAACACAGATCTAAAGATAATTAAATAAATAAATAAAAAAAACGGATCAAATAGATCTAGATCTGGATCCAGATCTAGATCTAGAAATCGAAAAAGGAGGTGGATCGGAGGGGGGTACAGACCTGTGACTCGCCGGAAGGGTAAACTTGCCGGAGATAGTGGCGACGAACTGAGGTAGATGTGGGAGACCACAAGTGAGGTCTTCTTGGTTTCGGAAACCGCCGGAGAGTAAATCGCCGGACGCCTGGTTCGATCGGGAGAAGGAAATCTTAAAAAAATAAAAATAAATAAGCAATAAATTAGTAAATAAACCTAGATCTAGATCTAGATCTAGAAAAGAGTTCGAGGAGATAGATAGAAAAACTAACCTGATCGACGAAACCGGAATCGCCAAGGAGTTGGATTATCTTGGAGCAGCGTTGAACTCGCCGGACGCCGGAGATGATGGATGACTTGGAGAAATGCTATGGTCTGCCGGAGATAGTGGAGATCGCCGGACTGCTGCGACCCAGCCGAGAGAGGGGAACTCGAGCTACTGAGGGATTGAGATCTGTTGGGGAAGAAGGGAGGGCGGCTAACTCGTTTTCACGAGAATGAACAGTGTTTCCTTTTTTTTTTTTAAACTCCTCTCTTGCTTTATAGGAAATTGAGATGGGCCTTGGACCTTAGGGTTCAAACCCTTTGAGGATTTGGGCTTAGGTGCACTTGGGCTACTTTGGATCCAGGCTTGGGCTCATGGGTTTTAAACATGGGGTTTCTCTTTTGAGGGCTTTGAACAATGGGTGAAGGGGATGATCTCTCTCTCTCTTTTTCTTGGATCTAGAACCTCGACACTCAAATAAAATAATAAAATTAAAATTAAAATTAAAATTAAAAATAAAATAAGGGGATTAAGGGGTGTAAAAATGGGGTGTTCACACCCCGAACACCCATTGTTAGCCGCTTGCAAGAAAATTCTGACTCCACCCCTGTGTATTTGGAATTCCAATTAAGATCACCTCTTACGTATCGTTTTAGAGAATCTATTGGTGGATTTTACTAATAAAGTCTGCTTTCTTCTCATGAAAAGCATGAGGTGATGGATTATTCTTATAATTGTAATCTATTTTTACTTATTAATGATAAAATAAGATAAAAGGTAATTACATTACACAAAGTTTGATATACTTCTTGTACTTTTATTTTTTGGTAAACTCAATAACACCACAAGGTGATGACCGAAAGCAAGAGAAATAAACACTCACACCACTCATGCAGACCACACACACACCATGCAGCCCAAATAAGCTTCACCCAGGAGTTTCTTGTACTTTTATTACTTAGAATGCTATTTGCACACTTTACATAATATATTCAATTTTCATAATATCCTTCCCAAAATAAATCACTTTTACTAAAATATAGTTCATATCATTTCGGATGATCATGTATTGTGAAAATGTTGATAACCATCTATTAACAAACAAGAAAATAAAAAACTAGTCTTATACACTTGTGTTAGTGCCTTTGTATTTTCTACAAATGAGTAGTTTGTGGACCATTCCAGTGTGATTAATGATACTAGCGGGTGGCACGTGCGATACACGAGAGAGCGAGGGGAAGGAATTAACAACATTTAATAGGAATTAAAAGGGACACATGTTAACCAGTGGGTGTGATTGAACTCGCTAGTGGCATGTGCGATGCACGTGACCGCGAGGGGAATGAATTAACTGTAGGAGTTAAAAGGGACACGTGTTAACCTGCGGGTGCGATTGAACTCTCCCCGAGTTCAATCACAATTGATTGTGATTCTAAATAGATAGATGAGCAAGGGGTAGTTTGAGAAAACATTAAATCAAAGGCAAGCTAGGAAGCACGGATACTTCAAAAGGGTCTTCGTACCCGTATCCGATACGTATTGGATATGGATATGCCTCTTATACGGTAGGATACGTACAGGATACGACTGAGACATATCATGTTAATTAAAAACATGTTTTTTAATTCGGATACGGCTCTGATACGGCATGGATATACAGGGATACGGCCATGAATAATTTTTTTTTTTGTATTTTTTGGGACCCGGGGGTGTGACCCTATATCTCTTTTGTTTTTGCATAGACATGGTCTTCTTAATATTTTGCTTATTGGATGACTTTCTTTTTTGCTTAGTGGATGATGAGATGACCCTATTTCTTTTGCTTCTGCATGGATATGGTATTTTTTTATATATAAACAGAACTGAACCAATGGTTATTTTGTAATTATAATACAAAATATAATATTATTATTTTATTTTTTTAATCACAAATGTGTCCTGACCATTCCCGTATCCTATTTTTTTTAGGTAATGTCGTATCGCCGTATCCATATCGTATCTGTGCTTCCTCAAAGGTAAGGGATAGTTGGGAATTAAATAAAACATTAAATCAATGTTTTGTTTTCATATAAGGGTAGTTTGGAAATTTCAAAAAATTCATCTACGTTTGCATTATAATAGTAAAGAAAGATAAAGAAGATGTCCACTTATGCTAAGTTTATAACTCAATAACCCATGAATAGAAACTAACAGAGTGCGGCCTAACCCCTTTTATGGAAAAGAAAAAACGCATGCAATATATTGACAATTGGAAAAAGACAATTGCCTAAACTACACTCCTCCCCCTAGACTCCCCCCCCCCCCCCCCCCCCCCACACACACACACACACACACACACACACACACCCATTACAATACTCATAAAGAACTGCAAGTTGCCAGAAAATAAAATTAGCAGGGACATTCGAAACATTATTTGATGGAACATTGCCACCAACCAGCTGAATTGTTGACTGGAGGGTGGCATCCTCCTCTCCTACTAATGTAGCCGACCCCATAGAATTATTATTATTATTATTAATAATAATAAGAGGAATGATAATGGCAAACTATCAATTTTTGGTGAGAGATGTCTACGCCATCCAATTAGATGTCCAAAACATCTCTATTAACTTAATTGATTCGCATTAACTCTTAAAATTAATACAACCTAACCTAAGTTATAATTTTTATCATTCAATCAGATGGCTTAAACTTCTCCGATTGAACTACTTCTGACTTAACAAAGGGGACCCGCACATGATAAAATAATAAAGCTTTAGAGAACATCTCATAGTTAAAAAAAAGTTTCAGATACTTGTCAGGTTATTGGTCTATATCTCATTTGAAAGCAATAATCCTTCTCCATTAGATTCCCCACAACCACGAGGAGCTATGAACAGAACAAATAAAGTCAAGCTCTTCCTTCTTCATAGCTAAACTCTGCACAATCTAACAAACTCATCAAACACAGTCGGCTTATCCCACTGGCCATGTATCCCCTCTTAGGAGGGAGCTTCGGGCATCAATCCCAAGGGTTACATTGATTGTCTCGCCACGTTTAGCCCAACTTCAAATGCTAGGCTTTTTACTAACCCATACTAATTTATGGATAAGTAGAAGACCTGGCATTAGAAGCTTGGCTAAATATGATGAGACAAGCAACGCACCGCTCGGAATTGATCCCGGAACCTCTCTCCTAGAGAAGGGATACACTACCACTGAGATAAGCCCTCGGTGTGTGATAGATACTAAGAATAATACTACTAACCCATTGATTGTAATAAAAAAAAAAAAACTTTATCATCCCATTTTTGTGAAATCTAATCCCTCCCAACTCAGTTTAGAGAGGATAAAGATCCACATGAATCAGGATAAAATGAAATCCATCCAAGAATCAGCATTCCAACACATTATCAAATAAGTGAGTTTCAAGAATCCTCACAAGAAGCAGTCACAATTCGGAGTTGGCGAGACTGTTCTGGCTCACCAATTCTTCTCCAGAAAGCCCTCCTCCACCAGACTTGGAATCCTCTTTGTATATTGGGACAATCTTCGCCGGAGTTCATGAACCGATCGAACCAAGCTAGTAAAATCTCCTGTTGCCAAGCTAATGGCAGAGTGAGAATGGTGTTACTGAGACCATCTTCAATTAAATGTCGATCCAGACCCTTCGAAGCTCTTCTCATCCACCCAAAATCGTCATAAAATGGTTCCAACCATGTTTTCAAAAGCAAGCACCTTACCTCTTTGGAGGCCAGTAACTGCCCTTTTCCAATCCCAACAAACAGTCTAGCAGTCACCCGACTAACTTCATGTCTGTGAATTGCTGGGACTTTGGAGTGAACCTCAGATAGCTCAGATTGAGCCGCCCAATTCTTCAAAAAGTCCTCGGCGATTTGCCGATCGATCAAAATATCGAGAATCCAATGCAGATTGTCTGCTTGCCTTGCAATCTGACCCACATTATTGAAATCGCCTGCCACTGCCCGGAGAAAATTCCGGCGAAGGAGTTGCAGACACCCATCACAAGCTGAATACAGAGACTCCTTACTAAGGTCATTTTGAGACCCATTCTCGCGAAGCATTTTCGAAACCAATCCTTTCATTTCTCTCCTTGCTTTCTCATCTTTGCCTTCAAGAACTACCTGTAAGAGCTTGAGAAGCACTTCTTCACTGTTGCTCCTCTCTTCTGGTCCAGTCGAAACTTCAATGGAAACCCTCTTCAGAACTTCTCCTGCTTCAGCTCCCTCGAGATGGAGCTGTGACAGCAGCGAAGCTACCTTCTCTTCTTCGTCCTCGGCCCATGGAGCAGCTTCCAAGAACTCCAAGCAAGATAAAACCCCAGCATCGAATCCAATCGCAGCTGAAACCTAAAGTACAAAAAAGATAGAAAATTTAAACACCCCAAATCCCTAAATCAAAAAAATTCAATCAAATAGCACCAAACACCATTAAAATTCTGGTTTTACCTTCAATATACCTAGTACTTTGGATACATCCTCCTTCATGAGCTTCTTCCTGAGATCCTTACAATACATCAATCGCAACGTCTCCAGGTAAATTTCAACATCATCGCAATCCGAGATTTCGACAATATGGGGCAAAGATCGTTGTTGCTTTGACCACCGATCAGACAGCTTAGATGCAAAAAATCTACTATGAGCAACAAGGATCTGGCGATGAACATTCATGGAAAAACCCAGACCGTCCTTTGAGCTTAGAGTTAGCTTAACATCGCTCGAAGTCGGATCGTTAAACTGGTTCCCCGGACTACAACTCCCTAAAATCGCAGCCACTCGATGCTGTAACAGAACTTGCTTGTCCTGAACAGAAACTGGGTGTCTTCCGGCGAATACCGGAACATTATTAGCCGAAATCTGGTTTCTGGGGAGGCAATCCTGCTCATTCGCCATCATCTCGAAAAGGGTCGGACTCGATCGGGTCTTATCGAGCGACGGAGGAGGCGACATTGGGTTCAACAATCCGGCGTTTAGAGCAGAATTGAATTTACTATAACCCGATGGGTAAGAACCAAAAGCACCACCACCATTAAAACTCACACCAACACCAACAGTAGTATCCATAATTGGAGAAACCGTAGTGGGTGAGAACCTAAGCTTGAGCTCCGATGGTGACCGTGACGGAGACGGAGACGGAGACGGAGATGGGTTTACAGTTACGGTTAAAGAAATTCGTTCTGGTTCTTGATATGGGGTTGAGAGTCTATGAGGGGTGGTAGAGTTGACCGTCCGGGGTTGCTGCTTTAATGGAGGTGGTGGTGGTGGTGGTGGACAAGGGGAAGGGGAAGGAAGAGGTTTGGCAGCAGAACAACACCAGGAGGTGTCAGGAGAGACGATGGTGGGTGGGTCAGATTTAGGGAGGTGGGTCAGATCGGTGGAGGTAGAAGTGGAAGTGGCGGAGGTGGAAATGGTAGTTTCGCGGTGCTTACGGCGTTTGGATTTGGAAATGGAGGGTTGGGTTTGGGTTTTGAGATGGGCAGATGCTGCCATTTAGGAGATGAGTCGTTGTCCTTTAGCTTAAAGCTTTTAGGTCATGACTCATGAGAGTGAGATGGCTTTGTTTTGTTTTTGTGTTTTTTGAGGAGAACCAGGAAGGATTTAAATTTATATGGCGATGGATTCGAGACAGAGAGAAACAGAGAGCGCAATGCAAAAGACATGAATTTCATTAATGGAAGTGGGAGAAATAGTAAACTCTAGTCTGTTTTTGTATTTGAAAGTTTTCAGTTTTCACAAATTTGGTCTGCTTCCACAGAATGGCATTGGATTGTCTCCGGCATATGCTAGAATATACTCCCGGGCTTCCATACATCATCCGACACGTGATGATAAATGATAAAAGGAAGAATTTTGACTTGAGCAGTAATAGGTGTACCCATCAAATTCATTTAAAAACCTAAAGTTGGACTTCATTGGTCCAGCACTCCCTCGTAAATATACACCAATTGTAGTGAGTATTTAAATGAGATACTGGACTAATGAGGTTCAGTCTTAGATTTCTAAATAGATTTCATGGGTAGGTTAACTATTTCCCTTTTGACTTCTCCCCACTTAACATTTCTCTCCTTTTTAGTCGATGTGTTGGAACAGGATTTTGCTGGCATTGCCGAGAAGTATGTCAATAAAAAAATAAATTATGAATTATGAAAGGTCTTTTTAGGCATTATCTATTTTAAGTTAGTTGGTTAAAATTAAACTAACAAGGAGTTGGGCTTGTGGCCGCAAAAGCCTTAGGTTCGAGTCCCTTCTCCTTATTGGCCACCATTTATTTCAACTTTCTTAGTTGTGTATTTGTTCCCAAAAATATCGCTGCACCAATTTATAAGAATTGATCTTGGTTCATCCACGTGAGAGATATATGCTACCATTAAGACCAATGGGTAGGTGTTTATAAATTGGGACTTTACTTCTGCGACCCATTAGGGCCGAGACCTCCGAGATCATGCTCTATGAGCATGGGATTTCAGGTGGGGCCCATTTCACTTAGTAGGCCCCACCTGAGATCCCATGCTCTTAGAGCATGGTCTCGGTGGTCTCAGCCCTAAGGAGGTCTTAGAAGCTTTATCCAATAAATTATGAAGGCTCACAATGAATATTTTTATTAATATATTCACAATTTGTGTACGATAGTGCACTTATAAAGCAGAACAAGATTTGTGTGCTGACTTACAAATAGACTCATTTGCATTTGCTCTTTGTTGAGCAAAGAAAGAGACATTTAAGTTTTTTCTCTATTTTTCGGAATGCTAATCTATACACCTTTGAAAACAGATTCAAACTCTCACAATGGAAGCTACACAAGTATTGTTGCCACCTTTCAATAGATTAAGTATACAATATTTTCAAATAAAAAGTCCCGTTTACGTACAGAGTTAACAGGAAAAAACACATGTCACTACCTCGTTAAGTCAAGTCTACATAGTTCTTGTGTTATGAGACATAGTTCTTGTGTTATGAGAGAGGCTTGAACCAGTGGTTTGATTTTTTTTTTCACCTATCAGCAATATGCTTGATTTTGTCGGATTGAGAACAAAATGAATGTAGGCTTTTGTTATTCTTCTGCTTGTATTCAGATAAAAAGCCGCCACATACCTAATTGTATTGAAGCTTTGAAGGAGATAGTAAGGAAAACTAAAAAGGGTTACAGCTGGCTCGGGGTTAATGCTGACAGGTTACTCGCCAGTTAATCCCAAGTGATCTCAAGTTTTTTTTTTTTTTAAATACAAGGCAAAAAAAGTGGCCCCGTTTGTGCTGGTTGTTTCGATGTCTAAATTGTTTTATCCCTTTGGCCCTTCCGGCAATCTAAGATTATGCTATGACGAGGCGGTTGTTGTTTGATCACCTACATGTGCTGTATAAAGGGGTTGCATCAAGTCAAAGGTGACCCATTTGTTGAACTAAAATTCTAGCAATTGGTGCACTGGATCACCAATCTAGAGACTAGAGTGGGCTAATGGGTCTGGGATCTATTCTCATGAACTTTGGTGTCCGGTGTGGTAGACGATATGCACTACATTTGACCAACTTTTAAATGTTTAGCTTTCTAACCCACTAACCAATGTACATAGGGGTGGAGCCAGGTGGGGGCCTACGGGGCACGTACCCTCACTGTATTTTTTGAAAAAAAAAAAATTTCCTTTAGATTAGGTGGATCATTAAAATGTGATTGAACTTAGGGAGAGTTCAATCATATCTAGTCAACTCATCAACATATGTCGCTTTTAACATTTGTTAACTATAGTTAAGATTCACTAACGGTTGGAGTTCAATAATATAACCTTGTTTTTAAAAAAAATATTGACACTAAGATTTAAAGTTCCTAACCAAAGTTTAATTTTTTTCTTCTAAAAATCAGGGCTATTGTTGATCAAATCCAAGAGTTAGTAAATCTTAACTACAGTTAATAGAAGTTAAAAGGGACATATGTTGACTTGTAGGTGCAATTGAACTCTCCCTGAGTTCAATTGAAATTTACTGTGATCCGATCTTCATGCAGTTACCATTAAACTTTTAAAAAAAAAATTGTACTAAATCGTTTAATTATTTGATTCGTCATAATTATGGTAAGGGGCAATTGTCCTTAAAAAAACATATTATATTATTTAATGATTTGATAGGTATAGTCATGAGGCAAGGGGGGCAATGTTTCCTAATCTATTGAAAACAAAAAATATCTTTTAAATCATTTTATGTAATTATTTAATGGTGAGAGACATGAAGCAATGGGATAGCTATACCGTAAACAATGAGAAATATATAATACTACTGAGATATGTTCAAAAGATCAATAAAAGTTGATGGATAGCACGAGTCCCTCCGGACTACATTAGATTGGAGTGGCATTTCTTCTTGTATTTATAAAGGAAAGCACTTCAAATGCGTGTAATGGAGCTGGCACGGACATCACCTAATCCACGCTCCAGTGTTGCGCGCGAGGCTGCTATCCATGTGACTCCACAAGGGTCACGAGGCTTCCTTCTTTTAATTTATTCCAAGGAAAAGTAGGTCCCGCGCTTAGAAGGATAATACCATATTAGAGAAGGAAAAGCAAAGGATTGGGTTACCTTTGAGTTTAGATACCAATACCATGTGCTGTCAGCTGTTCTTTGTTGTCTTTTATCTCTTTACCTTTAATATTTTCTTTGGAAGGATTCAAGGAACTCTACCTACCATGGTAAAGATTGGAGTGAAACTATCTTCGTAGGATAGTGATTAGGTGTCTTCCATAGCACCTCCTATCGGGCGCTGACCGTTGTTTGATCGAGAATCCAACAGAACAAAAATTGATGGTGTCCCTCTCTGTTTTATGCATGTCTAGCCATCAATTTTGAGATTGGATGGCCTAACGCTCGATGAACGCACCCACTCACTATCCATCTTAGTAACTCAACGCTACAAAAGATCAAGACATGCCACATTTTAGAAAGAGTATGCATTTTCTATTGTGTCAATCCCATTGATCATTTATAAGCTGGGAAGCAAGGCCGCCCGTCCATTAAGCCATCAAAGCCTTTGCTTTAGGCCCCATTAAAAATTAATAATAATAATAATATTAATAAGGCCCCATTTAGAATATTAAAAAAAATAAAAGACCCATTTAGAATATTAAAAAAAATAAAAGACTCATTTAGAATATTAAAAAAGGTCCATTTATAGTTAATTTTTTTTTTATAATATTAAAAAATTTTAAAAAAAAGTCTCATTTAAAATTTTTCGCTTTATGCCTCCAAATGGCTTGGGCCGGCCTTCTTGGAAGACTATTGTTACTAAATTTTACTCTAAAGATGGTATAACTATTGAATAAAGTTTCATCATTCTAACTTATGAGCTCATTTTTTACCTTAGTTATTCATATATATAAACTAGACATTGGAATAATTTTACCGGGAAAAAAGAGAGTGGAATATAGCATCAGCAGATGGGTTTGAAAAAAGAGAGTGGAATATAGCATCAAAAGATGACCGTATATAATTTTGAAAATTTGGACAAAATAATTCCAATTTATTTTCTAGTTTCAAACTATTTTCAAATGTAGTTTACATATTAAATAGTTATAAAAATGAAGATTGTCTTCACATATATTTTATTTTGAAATATATGTGAAATGATTTGAGAGAACTGAACGTACATTTTAATAAATCTATCTCTCTTACAAATGATATTAAATATATTTTTTATATTAATAAATTAGAATTATCTTTAATAATAAAATTCTGACATTTCAGTGTCCTAATTGATTAGGAATTTTAACTTTAAGTAGGTTAGTCATTACCATAACAAAATTTAAGTGGGTTAGCAGTATTTTTTATCTAATAAATAATTATAATACAGTATTTTAAACTACATTATTATGATATTTCCTATATTATAATGATTGATAAGTATCTAATTAATCTAACTTATATAAATCTAAACTCTTTAATTACAGAGGAATGGATTATTATTTAGAATTTTTTTGTAAAAATGATTTATTTATTTTTTATAATACATTCCTGAAATTTGTTTCAGATTTCAAGCCCGAAATTTCAGGTAAATGTCTATTTTCGATTTTTTTTATAAAATGTTTTTTTATAATACATTTCTAAAATTTGTTTCAAAATTTCGAACATTGTAGTAACATCTCATGGCTCTGGATAATGGGTTATCTTCCCTATATAAACTCATCCGCTTCTGGTCAATGTGGCTTGAAGGATGGGGCCCAAGGGGGGTTTCCAAGCCAAAGCTACCACAGCGATAGTGCATTTTTCTTCCTCCAAAATTTGGGAAAATCACTCAAAAGGCTTAATTGCAGGGAAGTAGTGGAACCACCAGAATTTCACCTTTGAGATAAGTGAAAAACTCAATCCAAATTTGATGGGCTTGACAACCTATTTTAAATGCTTTTTATTTTGGTATCAAGCATCATTTACCTAAGGTTAGTAGTTAGGTTATTAAATTGGTAGGCTCTCAACCGTTAGTAGTTACGTTAGTAAATTGGTAGGCATTTCAACACCCCCCCCCCCCCACAAAGTACCTAAACCCAAGTCCACTACCAAAGGAAAGTGTATCTATTTGGAATTTGAAATGCTATAATCAAAGAGAGGGAGAGTTTTTGAAATTTTTCAAAGTTGATTGTAGATGAAACACCTGTCATTGCTACCATTTAACAGATTATAAAACGTCCTTTTAAAAAAAAAAAATTAAGAGAAAGGTATGACCTCAATTAGTTCTAAGGTAACAGGTAAATGTAGTGACACAAGTTGCAACCACAGAAAGACTTTGGAAAGTTGAGACAGGGCTAGCATTTCTCAAAGTGGAGATGGCTAGCATTTGTCAACAAAACATTATTGCTTTTGCGATAAGTGAAAAAGACGACAACAACAACGAGGCGAACCCCCTATAATATGGCTATTTATACAGTGGAAAGAAATGTCTCCATAGATGCTCGGTTGAGAGCTGATGACCAAGAGAAGCAAGATGATCGGCCACTTGATTAGCTTTGCAGGAGTGAACATAAACAACATTATGGAGATGCAAGTCTACATACTTGGACAAAAATATAAGGTCGGTGTGGTATTCACGCAGGTGAGGGACCATGTTTCATGCATCATTTATTTATCGAATAATGAAACCAGTATTCCCCAATCTCTAACGTTGAGTCAGGCGATAAAATGCATCATATTTACTGTAGACGGATTTTTTTCCAAACAGAAGCAGAAATAGGTTGAAGCATAAGCAAATAGACAGAGAAGTAGAGAAAATAACAGATTGTAATCTTTCAACCATGCCCCCAAGTTTGTATTAGTTGTAAAATACTCAAATTGTCTCTTAGCTCGCCAAAATGTACTGAATTACAAACCACATAGATGGAACCTGATTGATGGAACCTGCCTGATGCAGGAACTAAGGTTTCGACAACTATAATGTGGAAAAAGTGAGAGAAAGAATAGGTAGGGAGGCCGAAGCATAATGCCAAACTATATGTTCGAAATATGTTCAAATTGATTTTATTTGCACACCAGCACGCATCATGATAAAGATCACCTGGGGTAGCCAGCAGGAGGATAACCGGCAGGAGGATAACCTGCTGGAGGGTAACCTTGAGCTTGAGGATAACCAGCTGGATGGTAACCTTGAGGTTGAGGAGGTGGTGGATAACCGTAGGGCTGTCCATATGCCGGTTGAGGTGGATATCCAACTGGGGGAGGAATCGGCTGATCTATGCGCGACATCTGCTGCATCGGAGGCACTGCCATCACCGGTTGTGGCCCAAACTTACCATCTCTTTTGTCCATTTCAACCTTGTGTTGTGTCTGCAATGCTCCACAAAGACATCAGTTAACTGAACATAAAATGAAATGTAAATCATAAGACAGTTTTATCATTTGTATGTAAAGTGTCGAATCCTGTGTACCTGCATACATGCACAGACCCTACAAAAACAGAACATGGTAGAATCAATAAGAAATTTTAAGGTCCCTGGGCCAAGGAAGTTGAGTAAGGAGTAGGGAAGGCCTTACGTGCAATATACCATATCAGATAAACAAGAGAGTATCTGAGAAGCCTCTGAAAGTTCATCACTTCCAACAATCATCGCCACTAGGGAAAATATGCAGGCAATTTGCTGGAGGCAGAACATGAATCCCTATGACAACAAAGAGCAACAAGTTATTACCAAATGCATAAAGTTGTGGATAATGTGTATATATATATTTATATAGAGAGAGAGAGAGAGAGAAAGAGAGAGAGAGTACAATAATGCAGTTATCGCATTTTGTTGTTTGTATATTGAACTCATCTTGCAATAGAAAGCGTGTTGAGGCAACCGAATTTCCGAAGCATAGGAAAACCTAACAGACATGAGCACCAAGAAGCATTAAAGGACCAAGAAATACAGAAAACAGCAGGCAGAGAGCATGCTTAAACAAGAAGTTGCTTGAAAAAGTGGATACACAATATAGAGAAGAAGCATAAAGAAAAATAATTTCATACCTCAGTGCAGAGACAAAATTCGGGGCATCGGCTTTCTCCACACCTACCACTACATGGCAAATACCCAGCACAACACACGTACCTATAACAGATATGAGCAAACAAAATTTACACCAAAAGCTCACTTTAATTTTCATCAAATTAATCTTTCTAGGAAAATATAGAACATCAATTACCTTGACATATCATTATAAAGAGCTCGTTTGCGGAGCAAGTACGATGCACAAGGACCACTACAATGAAAAACAAATACATTAGATACAGTTAAAAAAGAAGATCATCTTCCATTAAATAACTCGCACAATTAAGTGTGTACTAACATCAATAAGACCAACAATGTCTACAAAATTTTCATTTTTCTGGGAACAAACAAACATCGGGATGATGCTAAATTAGTAGTTTATATATATTCATGAGGTGAGAACTCAATAAGGACACCAGTAAGAAATTTCTGGTTTACAAGCTTGGTAATATTAACCTATATATCAAATCAACCTATATATCAAATCAGAATCAATATATTATAAAATCTTAGATTTTGAAAGGACAAAAAAAAAACATTCTATGGTGCCACCCAATTCTATGCGCACTTGATGGAGTCATAGTACTAATAAGAAATAGCTTGTAATTTAGATATACACGAACTCAATGTGTCAAGAACTACTTAGGACTGAAAGCTGTTGATCCTTACAAAGGCTGGAGAAGCTCTAAACTTCTATATTTCAACGTGGAAAGGCCCTCAACAAGATGGGTCAAGTTGGAAGGCTAAAGCAGTTTGGGCCCTAGTTCTAGAAAGGTGCGCGAAGCAGTTACTAATTGGAAGGCTTACTATCTTTCAAAAGGTGGCAAATTAACTCGTATTCAAAGCATAGTTACCAAACACCCGTATAGTACTCATATAATACTTTTAAGGGGGATCGCAGTTTAAAAAACCATACTTTTGTAATGTTACGTGTTATACATGTATCGCCGTTTAATACCCGTTTATTATGTGAATTACGTATTAAACGTGTACAATACGCGTATTTTTGCCGTTCTTTTACCGTGTTAAACGCATATTCTGCATTAATTGATTGTTATTAGTTAATATCATGATTTTTATTTATTTAAAAATATTAATTATTTTAAATTCTATCGTACCTTTGCCGTGTTTTTACCGAATGACACCCGTACTTCTCGAACAGATCATTGCCATATTATACTCAGACCCGTACTTGGTAACTATGATTCAAAGCACCCTGAGTAACCTCCCAACAAATTATATATCCATTTTAACCATGCCCAAGTCTGTTGTTGTTTCGCTTGAGCACATGCAGAGGGAGTTTTTGTGGAATAAGAAGGTTGGCTTATTTAAGTATCACCTGGTGGCTTGGAACCAAATTTATCGGCCTAAAGAAGATGGGAGGTTAAATCTTAAATCTTTGATGCTAGTCAATAAAGCACTGCTAGGAATATGGATTTGGCGTTATGGAGCGGAAAAGACTAATTTGTGGCGTGAAGTGATAGTAGCCAAGTATGGGGCGTTTTCGTGTTGGGTCCCTAATCAGGTTAAGAGCCCCCATGGACTAGGTCTCTAGAAGGGGATTGTGACGATATCCAGCTTGGTGGTGCCTAAATTTAGGTTAAAGTGGGACAGGGGTCTGAAGTGAGATTCTAGAAAGATGTGTGGTGTGGTATGGCGATTCTAGGCTTCAAGATGATTTTGGGTAGTTATTCTTCTTAGCTTCAAACAGGGAAGCGGTTGTTGAAGACTCCTTTGAGAGTAGAGGGAGAGGAAGGGATATGGTGTCCGGTATTGAGACGCGATTTAAATGATTGGGAAATTGATGAATTATTGCGGTTGTTGTTGGCTCAAATAAGTTCATTTTTCCCGTGTACAATTAGGGATTGCAGGGTCTGGTTTGGCAGCAACCATGGTTGCTTCTCAATAAGATCACTTTTACAATCATTGGGTCCAGCATCCATGGGTACGTTTCTTCATTGAGTAGTATGGAATCCAGGCATTCCTTCTAAGGTTTCTTTTTTTCTCTGGAATCAGCCTTGAATAAAATCCTTACTTGTGATCATTTACAACATAGAGAGTAGAGATTGGTCAATAGGTGTTCAATGAGCCTCCAAGCGGAAGAGACTGTGGATCATTTGATCTTGCATTGTCCCATTGTGTTTGGTATCTGGGGATTCTTCCTTTCCTACATGGGTCTGGACTGGGTCTCTCCCTCTTCCTTAACTTCTTATCTTGTTGGTCTAAGGTTAATGAGGATGGGGTTATGGAGGTTCTTTAAATAATTAAAAATACGGTTTCGGAAAATGTATCGATCCCAACCGAAACCTATACGTATCGGTTTCGGGCAATACATATAATTTGTTCTTTTTAAAGAAAAATCAATTTTAAATTTTTAAAAAAAAAATCAAATGAGTTAATAGGAACAAAATTTACCAAATATAAAGTCATTAGAAGTGATCAAAGGCAAATGAGTAAACACAATTACAATTACACAATAAATGAAAACATAAATAACTTAATAAAAGATACATATCGCCCGTTTCGTATCAATATAGATATCGTATAAGGAGCTACCAAAACCAATATGTATCGTCCGTTTCATATTGGTTTCAGAGATTTTTATTTCCATGGGTTCTTTAGTCGGTGCTTCCGGAGGCCATATCATGAATGATATGGAAAGAGAGAAATCTCAGAATGTTTGAGGATACTTCCGTGTCCCATTCTCGTATTTGTGCTCGTATTCGGTTGGCTGCATTAGAATGGGTGGGTCTAAAGTGTGATGGGGAGGAGCTTTGGGGGGTGCTGGGTTGAGCTACCTCTTGGGCGGAGTCTCTAGGCTAGGAGTCAGGACTCTTGTTTCTTCAGTTTGCTTTTGAGTTTATTTGCTTGTAAGCTCTTGTTTTTTGTGCCCCTGTATCCTTGTCTTTCCTCTTTATAATATTTGTTTGATTACCGATCAAAAAAAACAAGATGAGTCATAAGGCTTCAAAGTTAAAGTTTTTTTTTTTTGATTGTTTAAAAAAAGCAAGTGATAAGATTGAATAAAAACTTCTATAGTGGGTTACCAATAGAATTGGTTTTATCTTGAAATTAAGAAGTGGATTCGTGTTGCGTAACGTGTGTTCCATCTGCTCGCATTTTGTTGCTGAGAAATGGCACCTGATTTTCTCAAGGAATGCCTTCCGAGATCTGTTCAACTCTAGTTGACGAAAATATTACTTCTAGTTCTACAACACTCAGTAGTATCCTGCGAATTTTTTCTTTAACAGGAAGAAACAACGGTGACCTACCTCATAGAATATTTGCAGCACCAACAATTTGTCTTTCTCTATGCCTTTGGTGAAGGAACTGAGGAAGCACAATTGTAAAACTTTCTATCAAGCTCTTCCAGTTATGACACAATGGTCAGTTTATTTGCAAAGTTAACTTTGGGTATAATATAGAGAGGAACTAGTGAAGGAATTAGCTAGATGGCATTGATGCAAAGCAGTTACAAGGCCATTGAAGTAGTTGGGGCTCCTGCCGATAGGAAAAGAGTTCATACTTTTGGACTCCGATAGGAAAAGAGTTCTTCCATTCCTAAGGCTTTAAATTCACAGAGGTAGTAAATGTTTGAAAGGATCCAAAGGAAATTCAGGGTTATTAGTGGCATGCAAGGTTCTAAATGTCGATATCGCTCGACATGTTGGAGCCGCGAAAAAAAGATATATCGGAAGATATATCGTTTAACGGTGATTTTTGGAAAAATGACAAAGAAATGAGGTAAAACATGAAATTTTTCAGTGAAACTTCAGGAAATTTTAAAATAGATGTTAATACACTTTTTTGAATAAAAACATTTAAAAAAATAATAATATACATAAGAGATGCAATGCAAACAGAGTAAAGATGTATGCTAACGAGTGACGATAATATATGATTGATTCATGTTTCATTCATATCTCAATCAATCATAAATTAATAATTTATTTGATTCAGAATAATACAAACATACATTAAATTGGGTGTATAATAAATCAATATTAGTTTTTAACATATTAATTTTTGTCATATAATATAATTTCTTATAATGCACATTATTTTTAGAAATATATATATATATATATATATATATTTAAATTATGTACTAAAAATAGTATGTTAACTTAAAAAAATTTGTACTAAAAATAGTATGTTAATTTATAAATTATAACTAAGTGATTACTGATTAGTTAAAGTGGTAGTATATTTTGTTTATTTTTAAAAAGCCCTTATGGACATAATCTTATTACCTATAAATAATTTTGAATTTATAAAATATTTATAAGAAATTATTAATTTTTTAATATTACTAAAAAGCCTTTATGGGCATAATCTTATTACCTATAAATAATTTTGAATTTATAAAATATTATTAAGAAATTATTAATTTTTTAATATTACTAAAAAGAGCTTATGGGCATAATCTTATTACCTATAAATAAATTTTAATTTACAAAATATTATAAAGAATTTTTTTAATATTACTAAAAAGCCCTTATGGCATAATCTTATTACCTATAAATAATTTTTAATTTATAAAATATTATGAAGAAATTATTTATTTTGTAATAATACTAAAAATAATTAAAAGAGAACATTAGTAACAAAGAGTAAACTTAGCATTACCCTTGACCTTGTTATGGTTTAAAACACTTAAAGGTTTTAACAGAGAGTGACCTTGTTAGGTTTAAAACAGAGTGAAGTTAGCATAACCCTTTAAGGGTTCTTTAGGTTTAAAAACAGAGTGATGTTAGCATAACCCTTATAAGGGTTCTTTAGGTTTAAAATAGAGTGATGTTGGCATAGTTCTTTAGCTTTAAAACAGAGTGATGTTAGCATAACCTTTATAAGGGTTCTTTAAGTCTTCGTATACTTCAGAAGAACTACAGAACCCAAGCAAAAAAAAAAAAAAACCCAACATGCAAAGCTCGAAGAAGGGAAAAGGGAAGAGGGATAAGCTCGACCTTGGCATCTAGGAATCTAGGGCTTTCGCAATCAGTGAAGGCAGCAACTCAGTTCTCACGGCAATGGCGATGAAGCTTCACAGGTATGTACCCTTTACTTCGGTTCTTCCTTCTTCTTTCTTCTCCTCTCAAGTCTCGACCATTTTTCCTTTTTTTTTCTTCTTCTAAATCATGATTGAGGACTGATTTTAGTCCGTGAACTTTTATTTTTTGGATGGCTAATACTGCACCTTTGAAAAATTTGGAAAAAATTTTGGGTGCAAGTATTTCGGTCAATATCGGTGAGATATCGACGACATATCGTCGATATCACCGATATTTCGGCGATAACTCACGAAATCATGTAAAAAATACCTTACACCACATAGATATGTCGGCAAGTGTCGATACCGATAAATATCGGCGATATATCACCGATATTTTCGATATTTAGAACCTTGGTGGCATGAAGACTCACGTTTGAAGGCAATGGGATCATAGATATGCTACCAAAATCAAACAGTTTCCGACAGCACATTTTTCCGTCCCCTCCCTTAGTGGATAGAACATGAGGATAGGTGTACAACTAAGGCATTCAGGAGTATTTTTTCCATTTAGCAGTGTCTTTTCCCTCCCTTAGTGGATAGAACATGAGGAAAGTAGTATTGGGTCTTTTGCACATATATAGTTTTACAACGTAAAAGTTATATGAAAAAAAAAATCCTTTGTCTTTTTTAAACAAATTTTTGGTTGCAAACTTGAAATTTGCTGGCAAGTTGTTTTGTTTGTATTTTAGGACAATTAGACAAGAAAGTGTCCAGTTATGCTTGAGTGTCACTTTCCTTCCTATTCTTCCTCAACAAATATTTTTTGCAAGAACACTGTTTTGGGGTGTCTCAAAGATTATTAGAGTAGATATCTCGCCAACACATTGTCTAAAATATTATCAGAGTTGCTATCCCGCCAAGCACACCCATCAGTAACTCGACGTATCAGGTGACCATTTAGGAAGAGTTGAGAAAACATTTAACACCCGAGTTTAAATATGAGGTGGAGCTCCACTTGAAAATGTTTTGACGGAGCACCCCATTTCAATGTAAACATGATGGAAGCATTGAAATTATTGAGTTGTGTAACCATTTCTCTTAATAGTTACAAGGCTACCACCGTGCTTATGCTGTAAATGAGGAGCTCCATCAAAATGTTTTCAAGCGGAGATCCGCCTCATTTTTTTACTCTTAATATTCCCACAATTTTACAAGGAAAAAGACTTCCAAATTTTAATTTGTAACACTTGATTATTATTTTTTCAGTAAACAGCTTTCCCTCAAAATGAGTAATGTGGTATAAACAATTTGAGAATATTATTTTACACAAAAATGGTTTATTCAGTGTTCCAGTTCTACTATGCAAACAAAGGGAGCATAAATCATGTACAAAAGCAAGATTGCAAGAAGAAACCCTATATTAAAATTCTTTTAAAATAATGCTTGGTTGCTACATTCAGAGATTATCTCAATAATCAACACTCAAGAAAGCGGGTAAAACATAACTCACATGGTATATCAGCAATCACTAAATGAGTCCAAGTCTAAGGCAAACAAAAAGAAATTATAGTTGTACCGATTAAATTTTGCTGCGTGCCCAGAGCGCTATAACCAAATAGAGCCTATATCTGCTCCATTCAAAAGGCAAAACTGTGATTTATAATGGCGTTATTACTAATCAAAGTTGGATTGTGGTAGACTTATTCATGAGGCATTATTCGCTCCATTTTTGGCAGAAGGACACACTTTTAAAGTGGGACCCACCTAGAGTGTTTGTCGTTTTGCCACGAATAGAGGTGACTAAGGCTCCTCAGTCCTCATGACTAAAGCTAGCAACCCCTTACAATGTTTACTGTGTAAGCAGTGGAATGCATGGCCTTTTTGTATGCCATGTTCTGACTTTCTGCTTCCCCTCTAATAATTGCATAAATCTATGGCTAGTGGCCCTGTAAAATAAGTTTTATGTTAATAATCTAGGAGTAGCCCCAAGAAGGAGAGTCAATTGACATGGTTTTGAACATGTTTAATGAAGACTAATGATGATGCCAGTAAGGGGTGAGTTGGGGCAAGTTAAAGGCTTTAAAGCAAGGCGAAGGACAAAAATGATGTTGATATAGTTACTGATAAAACATTTGAAGCAACACTCCAAATAGGGAAGTCGTCCTAGACAGATTTGAAATATGGAATACTGGAACTCGATTCATGCATACCAATAAATAATTAGCTAAAAAAACAAGATATGACCCTCTAGTTATCCTCACAATATCTTGGAAAATGATCCCCTCTATTTTGCATCTGGATTTCCTACAAATCTTTAAGGTGAAAATCCATGTGTTTTTTATGGCACCTACCATCCTCATCATCATCAATGTGTTATCCCAACTACTTGGGCTCGAAATACAAATCTTTTTTGTCATTCTATCTAATCAAAAGCAATAAATTTCATCATAGAGTGGATTATCGAATCTTTCCTCACTATCTCCATTCACGTCCATTTTGGCCTTCCTCGTCATTTTAGAGTCTTTAAATTGCACCAACTCACTCCTCATTGGTACTGTATTGGTCTTCGTTGAACGTGTCCAAACATCTCAATTAATTTCCCTTATTAATCACCTATAGAGTTGCTCCCAGATTATATCAAATGCACTTATTTATAATCTTATTTTTCCTAGTCTTCCCACTCATCCATCTCGACATCCTCATCTCAGCAACACTCATTCTAAAAATATGTTAGATGCTACTCCATAAAGCATAGCTGGTTTTACAATTATCTAATTAAATTCTCCTTTTAGATTGATTGGAATGCATCGGTCACACAACACTCTAGAAGCCTATTTCCACTTTAATCACCCACCTCCATTTTTATGGGTAACATCCTCCTGATCTTTATGAATAATGAAGTCAAGATTCCATAAACGGTCACTTTGGGGCATCTCCAAGCCATCAATCTTAATTAACGCCTCAAACCCATTCGCGTTCCTTGGAAAATTGGGTTTCATATATTCTATCTTAATCGAACTTGCTTTAGAATCCTTAGCTTCAAAGGTATCCCTACACAATTCTAATTTCATCCCCTCTCTAGTCTTGTCAAGCAATACCACATCATTTGCAAATAACACGCGCCGAGGAACTTGCTCTAACATTTTTCTTATTTGTCCTTCATATATTCTCAGTTTTAATTTGAAACTTTGATATGGTAAAGTTGACCATCTCAGCTTCCAATTAAAAGCAAAGCGATGAATGCATTGTTATTAACTCCATAATCTTCTTATTTCTATCTACACATAAAAGTTGCTCAAATATTGTAGTTAAACAACACAGCAAGTCAAACCACACTTCTTTCATCCAACAACAAAAATTTAAGAAAAAATTTATAGGATACATTCATCATAAGAAAATAAAACAGAAAGCAGAACCCCATACATCAACAGAACTCTGTAGAAGAAAACATAGGGAGACAACTCAGATCGGCCTATTCAATGAAACAATCTTTCAATTTCCTTCACTCGATTCACTTTTTAATCCATCACAGAAAATTTCACTCAAAGTCAAACAAATTTAAATCAAGTCAAACTTTTCCTAGTTCTGTCACCATCCGAACAAAATTACCCAAGATCTCGAATCAGACAGAACAAAATGTTGAGCTATACAGCCACTATATTATATATTCAGATCAAAACAAAAAAAGAGAAGATCAGATTTCAGTTCCAGAGCAAGTTAGAGCAGATCTGAATACTTACCACCAAAACGCAAAGCAACAATCTGCATATAAGCAAAAACAGAAGAAGATCTCAATCACAGATCCGACGATAATAAAGGAATGTATATATATACATACATGAAAAGACGAAAAACAGAGGAAAAGCTGAGATTGCTTACAAGGAGTATCGGCTTGAATGGTGCTCATGAGATTAGTGTGCCAGAGATTCCGGTAATCCTGGCGAACCTTCATCTTGTCCAGATGAGGCTGCGACGACATGGCCGTACACTCCTGCGTGCGATCTTAGATTGAAGTTTCAGATAACAGAAACCCTAATTTCTAGAAACCAGAGATCTTAGAAATGCCTCTGAAGGCAAATGAAGTATCAAAGCCGAATTTTAAAACCACTCCTCCAAATTCGAAGACCAGTAAGCGTAGAACATTTTAGGCTTTGAATGTTTTGAAGAATAAATACGAAGAAAAATCCAATGACAGATTAGATAGCGTAGACGCCGTAGAGAAGAAGATTTGAAAAAAACGATATGATGCGCCTGGAAGTACGTTAATGAAATACTACTTCAACAATAACGAGGTCATATGGTTATACATGACACACATTATTATATCCAACGGCCGTTATTGATGTGGTACAACAAAAAAACATAACCCGATGAAAGTCACTGTTCCAGTTCAGCATAATCGTAAGTGGACGCCATTATTCCGCTTCTAGAAAAACGGACGGATCGAAAGTCGAAACCAAAAAAAAAAAACTGTCAAAAAGTACGCGCTTCTATTCTTATACACTGGATTGGTTCCCCATTCCCCAATCTGAAACCGCGTGGTTGAGACGTAAGAATAAGAAAATGATTAATGAATGGTCTGCAAGGGGGTGCTAATGGGCCGGATGGCCCAGCCCGAAAATGGCTCGGTTTCAGCCTAATGTTTATACCCTTAGGACTAAGGCTGGGCTCAAAAATTGAGGCCCATTTTTTTTGGGCCAGATTAAGGCTTTTTTTTTGGGGAAGGTCTGTAGTTAGGCAGACCCCTACCAAAATATATAGATCAAAAGGGAATTTACAATCTAAGGTATAAGCTACCCGAACTATCACCATGCAAGATAGTAACAAGCTTAGGTAGAGGGCTGTCAACGGATCGGATTCGGACCAGATCTACCTATATCTGAATCCGATCTGATTACAAATTTGATTGATCCAAATCCAATCCGATATCTACCAGATTCTGAACTACCCAATTTGAGTTTGAATCTAATTATATTTTTAAGATTTGAATCTGATCCGAACCTGGTCTGATTAATTTTAAATTTATTTTAAAAAATTCTATTTTAATAATATAAAAATCTAATAAGACCTTATTTAACTCCAATTAATATTAAGTTTTTTAAAATTAATATCTTATGCATAGAAAAATCTATGTAATATATCTAAAATAAAATAAAATTCAATATTATAATCGAAACGGATTTTAATCGGATCAGATCATCCTATATCCAGATCCGATCTGATTATAATCAGATTCCACCTTGTGATCCATATCCGATCTAGCAGCTCATTAATAGGGTCCAAAATCCAACTAAAGCGGATCTAAGTCATGATCTGATCCATTGACAGCCCTAATTCGCATACGTTTAATTCGAACGTTTATTTCAATCATTAACGATTTGTTCGCGGTTGTTTTAAACCATTTGAATGGTTCGCATATGATACACAATAACACCAACTTCTCACTTTCTCACTTGGTTTTTGGCTCTCCCTCTCTCTTCGTTCACTGTCTCACCGCCTCACCACTCCCCAACCTAGCCAGTCACCACTTCTCGCAGCTCCAGGTTAGTCTCTCTCGAGCTGCTTCTCTCCCATTCATTGTTCAAGCTGCAATGCAGCTATATCGCATACTAGAAGCGATGTGCTTCCCTATCTCGAGTGATGAGTCCCTTCGATAGTGAGTACCCGATGATCTTAAATTAGTGAGAACCGTTAACAATCTCAGTGAGAGAGGAGGAGGTGGTGACCGAAGGAGGAGAGGAAGAAGAAAGCTTGGAGGTTCCTCTGCAAACCCTACATGCCTATCCACAACGGAAAATGGAGGTCTCTAATCTGGTTTTATGGTTTTCCTCTTCCTGGGAAATTCAATATTTGGTTCTTAGAGTTTTCTTTTCGCAACAATATCCAGAATTAGATTGAGATTTAGGATTTCTCTAGAAAAATTGAATTGAATTGGACTAATTTGGAACTGAGATTCAGAATTGTCTCTGTAAATTGGACGTTGCGATATTCTAAAAGAGTTTCTAGGTTTCGTGGATTTGGGAGAGTGTAGAAGATAAGACTATTTATTAATGAGTGGTGCTAGGCACACCTATTACTACAACCCATTATATACAGTTTTCCATGAATAGCAACATGTGCAAGATTATGTGTGACTAGCAACATGTCTCATCCTCCTCTCCTTGATTGAGCCTCCCATCTCTTCACACATCTAACGTTATAACTGAGACAATGAGATACGTTATAAAGACCATGTATCACATGCCCCAATAAGCACCAATGAACACAATTATTTTATATATGCTTGGTAACCCCATTAGTGCCCTATGGTCTTTCTTTCTCTTCTTTATCTCGCTCTCTCATCTACTCCTTCTCTCAAATCCCAAATCCTATTCTCTTTCTTTTCCCCACTCATCCCTCACACTGATTTGTTAAGTACTAAAATTCACGTTATAGTTTTGATGCTTATTTGTGAATTTAATTTATTTTCTTATATAGAGAGATTTTAGAACTTGTTTGTTGTTTGTAGCGTTTGCGCTAAATACGCGTTTATTTTAATTATTTTGTTAAAGTTTAGGTGAAAGGTAATTTATACATGTATTTTATATTTTTAGTCGATTTTTTTAATGAATTATGGAGTCTTGACCCGTATTATACTAGAATTATCCTATAACGCACTATTGACATCCTGCATTTTTTTGCCGACTTTATGAATGAGTTATTAAATAACTATTTCGAATTATACATGAATAATTTCAGTGTCGATTTGTTGCCTTACACCAAATTACTAACTATGTGTAAGAATAGTGTGTACTTGGCTATTATGTCCCAGTTTGTGTGAAAATCTTGGTTGCTCATGATAGTCTGCGCTCGACCTAAAGCAAGTATAACACTAATATACGACTTTTTACCTTTCTTGGTATTTGAATTGGGACATGAGGTTCGAAGAAGATTTAGGGTCCATTCTGAAACTCTTATCGAATGCAATAGGCTCTAAAAAATAAGCTCTAATGTTTTTGGTATTTAATCGTTTGATAAAAAGTCTGAATAATTTCTCTAATTTATAGTAGTATTTTTCTATGGGGAGAAATATGAAAGGTGATGGTATGTTTGAAATTTCTAAAAAAAATTAAGGCATAAAAAGCTAGTCTTGAGAAATTTTTATGTTTGCTTAGAGGTAAAAGGTCTTAAAAAAAATGAGCTCCTGTCTCCTCTTACTTTAGAGGTTAAACTTCTACCTCTAAAATTTTTAGACATTTGATTAGTCTTTTTTTTTTTTTTTGGCCGTGGATATCATTTGCCTATGTTAGAAGGGTTACCGTAGGCATTGGAGCTCTTGCAACTCATACATGGGGGATTGGATCCCAGACTTCTCTCGTTAGAGATGCCACAGCCCACCACTAGCGTAAGAGGCAGGGTGTGACCTTTGATTAGACTTGGTATATCTGATTGTGGAGATTTGGTAGCATTGTAGATCTAGTGGTAAGTGAGTGTACATCTTCCTCAATGCTAAAAATGAACTTGCTAGACCTTTGGCATTGATTGCCAACTTATGCTACCTTCTTTAATGCTATACTTGACCATCAAATGGACTGTTTTTTGAATCAGTGATGCACATTAGTAGAATTTTTTTTTTTTTTGGCCTAACGTCACACTGGAGTAGTACATCATTGTAGTATGTGATATACTAAGAATAGCATGCAATGTTAACTTTAATTGCACAACATTATGCAGTCTAGCTCGAGATTGGTATTTGGCCTCCCATGGCTGCCATGTGGACAATAAAGGGATTCATGCACGTGACATGACACACATCTCGGATTTCATATTGATTTGCATGACATCTACTAATGTATGGTTTATTTTCTTTTTAAAGACCCATGAATGTGAGGCCATCTCATCTCTCATTTGTGATTTTGAGTATGCCTTGTGGTTCATAATTTATTATACATATCTATTAACTAAATATAAGGTAGGCTTTTTTCTCCCTTTCTCCTTTCGCCATGTAGGACTACAATCCTATCACACATGCCACGTGTCAACTAGAATTTTTACTAGAAATTTTTTATTCTCCAAACTCTGGTTGTTGGAAGTGACACAACTCTTCCAGTTTCTCCAAGACTCTGCCATTTACTATATCTTCCCTACTAAATCTCCCTCTTATCTATGCATGTTTTAAAAAAATAGGCAACAGTTTCATTCCTATCCCCATGAAAGTTTATAAAAAAACAGTTTCCATTCTCTTATCCTTAAGAGTTTCAAAAATTTAGGAAATTGTACCCATCTTTTTACGCCATGGACTAGAAATTCTCATTCACTCTTCATCTTTTGCAAGTTAGTTTATCTGAATCAAGGTTGTAGCTAGGTTGATCGAAGCAGGTTAGTTTCCTTTATTTTTAACATCTGAAATTTCATCTATCTTCATTAATGGTTCTTAGTTTCAGCTATAAATTCAGATCTGGAATCATTCAACTTATTTATTTTACTTTTTTAATGGTTCTTAGTTTCAGCTATAAATTCAGATCTGGAATCATTCAACTTATTTATTTTACTTTTTTAACATCTGAAATTTCATCTATCTTCATTAATGGTTCTTAGTTTCAGCTATAAATTCAGATCTGGAATCATTCAACTTATTTATTTTACTTTTTTAATGGTTCTTAGTTTCAGCTATAAATTCAGATCTGGAATCATTCAACTTATTTATTTTACTTTTTTAACATCTGAAATTTCATCTATCTTCATTAATGGTTGCGTTTGAATTCAGGCAGTTTTTATATTTAAAAATAATAATTTACTATTAAAAAAAAAAAAAAATGGGTGGGTGAAACTTACCCACGGTTAAGGGGTGTCAAAGGAGACACGTGGTGACCTCTAGGGGTGATGACCAGATTTGCCAAATCCGGTTATCGCTGTAGAGGATTTGACTCACACACAAATTAACAAATTTCCTCTTTAAAGCCAAATAAATGTGCTTAATATTCTCTTCTTGAACTTGGACTTTGAAGAACTGGGGGGTTAAAATTGATGATGGGATGATGATGCTTATGATGATGGGGTTGATGATGATGATGATGATGATGATGAACCATGTTGAAACTGGCAGAGAAAAGTATGCAGTTGCTTAATTCTGTTACGACTAAGATAGGCTTTTAAGATTCTCTGTTTTTTTAAAGACTGGTGATCTTCTCCAGTCGTAACTTAAAAAAGAAACAGCTTGCAACGTGTGGGTACACGAGTTTAAACAAAGGCGCGTGATTCGGAGCATATATGATAAGGCATATAAATTAGATTGTATGCCATGCATGTACATACCTTGATTGGTAACTGAGATATATTACCCGGTACTTATCTCTTAATTTTATTTGGTCTTACTGTCTTTAATTTTTGGATTTTGCTAGCCGCTTCACAACCTTATTAGTTACTAGCAGAGACCCCGTGTGATGCACGGTAATAATTAAGAATATCTAAAATTAAATAATATTATTTATTTATTTAAATATTAAGTAATATATATTAAAACTATTTCATAAATTTCATTTTTAATAGTATTAGTTTTTTATTATTTGATATACATTATTATTTGTATTAATTAATTAATTTTACAATAATAATTTTTTATTATTTTAATAATATTTATAGGCCTCTTTATTCTATCACGGTGATACAAAGGAATGCTATCCCTACTCTCATTCAACACATACTGACCTCCATTGAACTAAGAAAATGTTTCATTCAAACCCTTTTCACAAAACTTGGTTTCCTTCTCCCAACTCACCCTCTTTACTCTACGGTGATAACCGGATGAATCACAGCCAATTGCGTTTGAATTCAGGCAGTTTTTATATTTAAAAATAATAATTTACTATTAAACAAAAAATGGGTGGGTGAAACTTACCCACGGTTAAGGGGTGTCAAAGGAGACACGTGGTGACCTCTAGGGGTGATAACCAGATTTGCCAAATCCGGTTATCACCGTAGAGGATTTGACTCACACACAAATTAACAAATTTTCTCTTTAAAGCCAAATAAATGTGCTTAATATTCTATAACATTTAATTTTCAATAATCTAACCTTAGCTTTTTAAGAAAATTATTTTAAAAAACTAACCCTAAGATTAAAAAATCTTAACTAGCATTAGAATTCCTTTTTAAAAAAATTCTAGAAAAAATAAATTTAAATTGTTGAATACTAAAGGTTAGAGATTCTTAACCATGATTAATTAATGGAAGTTAAAGGTGGTTGACCTATGGGAACTATTAAACTCTCACTTAATTCAATCGCCCCAGGGCCCGCTTCTAAGCTGACCCAATTGTCCCTGTGTCGTTTTTAACCCATGTTCAACCATGGTTAAGCTTAACTAAAATAAAAGCGTCTTGAGAAGCGGAGCTTGGGGTCTACTTCTAAGCTGACCCATGTGTTCCTGTGTCCCTTTTAAACTTTTTTTAGTTATGGTTAAGCTTTAGAAAATTAAAATTAGTCATTTTGTTTTTTGCTTTTTCTAAAAATCATAGTTAGATTGCTTAACCATACCTATATGAGTAATTTTTTTTTACAAAAAAAATTCTTACTTTATAATTTTTTCAATACTCTTGATCTATGACATTTGAATTTCAAGCTTGGTCAATACCAGGACATAGCATATTTATATATGATTTTTTTTTTCATATTCATGTTTATGTCCTTTTTTTATAGTTCTCTTTTAGTCACTTAAGAAAAATTTACGACACTCTTGTCATGTTATTGCGACTATATTGGATAAATAAATTTACTTTAATCATATATTCTTCGTACCTGTTTTACAATTTAAGACTTGTCCTCATATTGTTCTTGTGTTATAGTTCTCATTCTTAAAAAAGTTACTACTTTTAAGATACACCGTCTTATCGTTATTATGTATCTCAATAGTTACACATTGTTATATTGGTGTATCGTATCTTGCTAACTTTTTTACTTATTATTTATGCAGACCTAATCCCCTTGAGTTAACATTGGATTATTGGCCCGCATCTCGATCATTCCAGGTTTCACATTATTTTCATCAACAATTATTGATCACATCTATATTACATTTTCATTTTTTTACATCTACAAATTTATTAATTATTATAAATATTATGTTATTTGTTATTGTGCTATTTCTATATCGCCTATTCTCAATTCCTACTTTTCATATAAATATGGTATTCCATAATTGTTTCACATTTTAAGTTTAGAATGGATAACATCAATTTTCTACTAAGATATGTTATCTTTACGTATTTAATTGACAATAACTAAAGTTATTGTACATATAGATGCTTTGTAACTGTTGTACCTTTTTTTCTATTCTAGAATGGATAGTGAATCATTTCTATTAAGGAAGGATATCATTGAATCACAGCGACAAACAAGGTTTAGGCGATTTTTAGCTTTACGATCAAAACGAGGGAAAAGGTTAGTGGGGTACAGTGATGATTGCATATCACGCAATTCATGTCAGTTTATTGGGCTAATGAATCCTAAAAATGATGCACAAAGGCATGCACGCTATATTAGAAGGCTCAAATTACAATCAAAACGGAATACTAGTATTTATTAAGCTTCCTTAACTCAATAACTCAGCTTATTAAATTTAAATTACAATATTTACTAATGCAACACTAACATTATGATTTTTTAGATAAACAACAATCTCATAACCAAATGGCCCAAAAGTTTACATGTAGATGAGAGTTTGGAATTAGAGAGAATGAATGTCAGTATTGTTCTGCATTGATGTGGATTGAAGAGAAGTGTTCTAAGAGTTCGGCAAATTGCCCAAAGTTTATGTTCTGCTGTCAATCAGGCAAAATTCAATTACCGCATCTTCTCTCAGTACCAGGATATTTGCAAACTCTTCTACAAAATAGAGAATTTAAGGAACATATAAGAGGATATAACTCAATGTTGTCATTTACATCAATGGGTGGAAAGGTTGATCACAGTGTCTTAGATGGTCGCAGTCCATATACATTTAGAATCAATGGTGAGAATTATCATAGAATCGGCGCTTTCCTTCCTTCATCTGGACATAATCCGAAATTTGCTCAGCTTTATGTATATGATACAGAACATGAAATTCGTAATCGAATAAATGCTGTCGTAGACACTAATAATACATCACAATATGATGTATCTATAGTAAGTGGCTTACAAAGAATGCTAGATGATATCAATCCATATGTGCGAGTATTCCGCATGGCAAGAGATATATTGGCTAAGGATGAAACACTGAATTTTTATATACGGATTATAGAGAGAAGGGATGAGCGACAATACAACAAACCGACATCAAGTGAAGTTGCTGCTTTGATAATTGGTGATGGGACTGAAGATGCTGAATATCGTGATATAATTGTATGTACAACAGAAGGTTACTTGAAAAGGATCAACGAGATGCATCCATCTTATATGCCCTTACAATACCCTCTATTATTTCCATATGGAGAAGATGGATGGCGCAGAAATATTGCATTAACAGTCAGCTCTTCTATTACTCGAAAAACTGTTTCAATACGAGAATTCTATGATTTTCGATTACAGTTTCGATCAACGGAGGGAACAACATTGTTACAAGGAGGCCGTTTGTTTCAACAGTTTGTTGTGAATTGTTATGCGGCCATTGAACAACAACGATTAAATTGGGTGAGACTTAATCAGGATAAATTGCGTTCAGATCTTTACAAAGGTTTAGAAGACGTGGTAACTGCTGGCGATGTCAATGCATCAACAATTGGTAGGAGATTTATATTACCATCATCATTTAATGGGGGACCACGTAATATGGTTCAACATTATCAAGATGCTATGACAATTTGCAGATGGAGAGGCCCTCCAGATCTCTTTATTACGTTTACATGTAATCCAAAGATCCCTGCAATTCAATAAGAACTAGCACGTTTCAGTGGCCAACGCCCTGAGGATCGACCAGATATAGTGGCAAGGATATTCAGGATTATGATGAAGGAGCTAATGTTTGATTTGAAAAAAATCAACATTTTTGGTCAAGTTATTGCTATTACGTTTTTAATTTTCTTAACATCTAAATTTCTTACACAAATTATTATATTAAATACAAGTTATATTTTTTTAAAAATGTCCAGATGTTGATGTCATTGAATTTTCTTTAAAATCTAAACTTTTTGTATAAATATTTAGATTACATACAATTTATAATCATTTTATTCAATATGCAGATGTCCATGTAATAGAATTCCAAAAAAGAGGTCTACCTCATGCACACATCCTTCTTACTCTACGAAAAGAAGATAAATTAAATTCACCAGAAGAAGTTGATGCAATCATTAGTGCTGAGTTTCCAAATAAGAACATAGACCCTCTTGGATATGAGACTGTTGTCAGATGTATGATTCATGGTCCATGTGGATCAGCAAATCCGCGATCTCCATGTATGATAGATGGAAAGTGCTCAAAGAAATATCCGAAGAAATTTTGCAACCAAACAACAATTGATGAAAATGGATTTGTAGTTTATCAGCGTCGCAATAATGGAAACATTATCAATATAAATGGATTTAATGTTGATAATAGATGGGTGATACCCCACAATCGAGATCTCATTAGAAAATATGATGCACATATAAATGTGGAGCGTTGTGCCCAAACTAAGGTTATAAAGTACTTATATAAGTACATACACAAAGGTGTAGACCGAGCAACAATTGTGATTGAAGATAACAGTTTGACTTAAAACGAAAATGGAAGACAACAGTATAAGCAAGTGGATGAAGTCAAACAATATTTAGATTGTAGTTATGTATCAGCGATAGAATCCTGCTGGCGAATTTTTGATTTTGAGCTTCAACAACAACATCCTCCTGTTGAAAGACTGCAATACCACTTACCTGATGAGCAGTTTATTATTTTCAAAGAATCTGATCACATTGACTCGGTTATGACACGACCAGGAATTAGAGACACAATGTTGACACAATGGTTTGAATCGAACAAAATGAATGAAGATGCAAGGTTATTGACATATGTCCAATTTCCAACAAGTTGGGTTTGGAATAGAGAGTTTAAGGCATGGACAAGGCGAAAACAACAAACTTCTATTGGGAGATTATATTTTGCACATCCAAATTCAGGCGAGCGTTATTATCTACGGATGCTACTTCATATTATTCGTAGTGCAACAAACTTTGAGGATCTAAGGACCGTTGATTGTATCATATATCCAACATTCAAGGCTGCTTGCTCTGCTCTTGGATTATTGAAGGACGATACCGAATGACATGAGTCATTAAATGAGGCTTCTCTTTGGGCAACTGGAAGGCAACTACGAGATATGTTCTGTTCTATGTTAATGTTTTCAGAATTGACAAATCCAAATGAACTTTGGGAAAGACATTGGATGGACCTGACTGATGACATACAATATATATCACGAAAATATACTGGTGAACCTGCTCTATGTTTAGATACAGTTGTTTTAAAGGATATGGGTTTGAACGAAATTGAGTTAATATTGAATAGAAATGGAAGATCCCTCAAGGAGTTCGCAGGAATGCCAATGCCCAGCTTGGAAACTCCTACTCTGCTTTTGAATCGTCTCATTAGAGAAGAAATGTCATTCGATGTTGACCTCGAAAAACATAATTTTGAGATTCTGCATTCAGGTTTGAACGAGGAGCAACATTTTGTTTTTGAACAGGTGGTTGAATCATATATTAACAAGAAAGGTGGAGTTTTCTTTGTTTATGGCAGTGGGGGCACTGGAAAAACTTATTTGTGGAAAACTTTAATTGCATATATTCGGGCCAATAAAAAAATTGTACTATCTGTTGCTTCATTGGGTATTGCTGCATTACTTTTACCAAGGGGTCGTACTGTATATTCACGCTTTAAGATCCCTCTAAATTTAGATGAAACATCATGTTGTTCAATAGCTCAGCGAACAGATCTTGCAAAGCTAATACAGGAAGCGGATTTGTTATTATGGGATGAGGCACCAATGACTAATAGACATACGTTTGAGGCTGTCAATAGAACATTTCAAGATTTGATGCCCCCACTAGACTATAATGCAACAAATAAAGCATTCGGAGGAAAACAATTGTACTTGGTGGTGATTTTCGTCAAATTTTACCTGTGGTCAGAAAGGGGACACGCGAGAGCATAGTAGCATCATTATTACAAAGATCAAATATTTTGGCTCAATGTCGTGTTCTAGAATTGCATACTAATATGCGAGTGATGTCTACAACTATTACAGAGGAACAACGTCTTGAAACAAGAAAATTTGCACAATGGATACTTGATGTTGGTGATGGAAGAGTTCCTACAACATCGGTTTCTGGCTCAGGAGAATCAAATTGGATTGAAATTTCAAATGAATTCCTTATTGACAATACTAATGATGGATTAAATCACCTATTTGAGAGTATCTTTCCTGATCTTCGTAGTAGGTATTTAGATTGGTCGTACCTACAAGAACGTAGCATTCTTGCGCCTAAAAATATTGATGTTGATGAAATAAATTCGATATTGCTGTCAATGCTACCAGGTGATGCGCAAAGTTTTCTAAGTGCTGATACATTAGGCCCAACCGATGACAACAGTGAACAAGACATGTATCCGCCTGAATTGTTGCACTCATTGACATTTTCTGGACTACCAAAACATTGTTTGGATCTTAAAGTCGGTGCGCCAGTAATGCTTTTACGTAATTTGAATCAATGTGCGGGTCTTTGCAATGGTACACGATTGATTATTGAAAAGTTGGGAAGACGTGTAATTGAAGCAAAAGTAATCACAGGGAGTAATGCAGGTGATATTGTTTTGATTACAAGGATTGTGTTATCACCTTCAGATACAGAATGACCATTCACCTTGAAGATGAGACAATTTCCTTTAAAGCTGGCTTTTGCAATGACAATAAACAAAAGTCAAGGTCAGACATTGAGACATGCTGGCATATATTTACCTAATCCTGTGATTTCTCATGGACAATTGTACGTTGCTATTTCTCGAGCATCTACTCCAAATGGATTAAAAATTCTTATAGTCAATAAAGAAGAGCAACCATCAAATAGAACAAAGAATGTAGTATTCAAAGAAGTATTCAACGGCATTTCCCATAATTAAACACAAAACATGTATTTTTTTCATTTTATATCCATTATACATATTTTTGACATGTCTACTAAAATATTTTTTTATATATATTTCAAATATTTTCCTTGTGATAATACTAATTACAGATTAAAGTTCCTTATTGAGTATAATATTTTTTATTTAAAACAAACTTTTATATTTATCACATCTCTAAGAACGTGTTATTCTAGAACTTAATATTAATTATATGAATTACATAAATTCTATAATGTTTCCATTTATCATACAAATAGATCTCAAGAGTTTCCAAGTGCTCACAAATTATGATTCAGTTAAATTATAACAACTTTAATGTTTGTATCTAATTTGAAAAATATTTTTGTTCCTTGCAACTATTTAGTTTGAAATAAATTTTATATTTGTTGAATCATGTGTTTACCTAATAACTTCATTTCTCATAACAATTAATCTACTATCTATTCAAATTATGTATGTTCATGTTTCAATTTTTGTCGAATAATAATTTAGTTGTAGTAAATATATACAAACTCAAATGTTGTATACTTGAAAAATATTAGTCCGTAAACGGAATATTTAATAATATTATTTTATCTAAACATTTATGCATATATTACTAACATAATAATGTTTAATATAAATGCAATATTCGATTTATCTCATTAACAAGTCCTATTATAATATTTTCATTTTTTTGTACTAGGATGGATTATGAAACTTTTGATCGCATTCATCCTTATAAGAGCAGTTGGACCATAAAAGTAAGAGTTGGTCGAGTTTTTGATGTTTACGAATATAATAATGTAAAAGGATGTGGAAAACTTCTAAAACTCATTCTGATTGACGAAAAGGTACATTACAATTGTTTTTAAATTTTACTTACATGTAGCGAAAAATTCTAATATAGATGATTGAAAGTTATTTGATTTTAGGGGGATGAAATACAAACTACTTTGTTCAATAGTGACGTTGATAAGTTTGCGTCCATTTTAGAGGAAGAGAGTGTATACTTCATTAAAAACGTAAAAGTCGTTAATGCACTGACCAAATTTCAAGTGGTATCTCATAAATACCAATTGAACTTTACAACTGAAACAAGTATTCATAAAATTGAAGACAATTGTTCTGTGATATCGGTCCGAAAGTATCATTTCAAGGAATTCAAATTGCTGCGAGGTTTGCTTACTAGTGAAGAAACCAAAATATGTACTTTCACTTAACACAAATTGGTTTCAAATCATGCATAGAGTAATTTCTTCTCTAACTAATTTGATTAAATTATATCTTTTAAAATTGTGATATTGAATTTTTTTTTTTGTACATATTATTGGAGTTATTGTTACTGTAAATCCTTCTATTAAAGTCCACAAGAAAAATGGAAACAATACTTTCAAAAGGGACATCGTAGTTGTTGACACTACGTAAGTATATTTCAGTTTATCCATATAATTAAAATGATGATAATATTTTTTAAAATTGTAAATAAATTCTTACTTCATTAGGTTAACTTCAATTATCTTGACCCTTTGGGGTCCGCTTACTTCAAAGTATGATGATCAATTACTACATGCAATGGACAAACATGTTATATTGGTTGCAACAGCTTTGTCGGTTAGGGAATATCAAGGTACAAAAAATAAAAATAAATTACATTTATTATTGTGTTTCATACATTGACTTATTCTAATCTTGCTATCTAAATTAACAGGTGATATGTATCTTTCTTCGACAATATCAACAATACTGAAATTTGAACCATCCATACCAGAAGTCAAGCGCATTTTGGAGTGGTTTGTATTCATTTCAATTGTGTTTATTTATATACTAATCTCAACATTATTTGATTACCTTATATATTATCTTTAGGCTACATGTTGAAGGTGGTATAATTTTATTAAATTCATCGCGTAATGTTGCATACGATTCTGGTTCAAAATTTTCGGCAATCGAAGATAAAGTGCCTATTAATGATCTAATTACGGCATCGTCTACATGTTCATTACAGGTATTGTAGTTGAATTATAGATTCATTCTCATTAGTTTTTTGTTCAATGAAAATTTATTTTAAACGTGTTTGTAATACAGGCCACTTTTTATACCATCAAAGGAACGATTGTTCGCGTTGACACAACAAAACCTTATTGGTATAAAGCATGCATATTGTGCAAGAAAAAGATACACGTGAATGGAGAATTTACATCATGTAACTATTGCAATATACCCAACCCAAGCGTTATCTTCAGGTATACGTTCTTAATTTGATTAGTTTAATTATAAATAAACATATTACTATTGCTTTCGAAAAATGTATCAGATTTTGTGTCAAAGTTGATGTCCAAGATTTTTCAAATCAAGCATCGTTCGTTTTGTTTAACAAAGAGGCAGAATATCTTCTTGATTGTACATCGTTGGATTTTCAAGACCTGAACCTATTGGTAAACTTTCTACTATATTTCACTTTATAAAATTATTTTAGATGATATTTATTGACGAGACATTTATTTATTCAGGAAAGTGAAAGCAATGATTTAGATATAAAGTTAATGAGATGTATGATGAAAGAATATTGGTTCCAAATCCGATTGACTCTAGAAAATCATCGATTCATCATGATGCAAGGCTTCACGGTATCAAACATTAAAGAATGTAACCTCACTGAGTCTGATATGAAACTTCATCAAAAGGTAATTTTTATTAATCCATCTTTATTTCATTCATAACTATTATCTACTCATACATAATTTTTTTCGTTATTATGAAACAATTTCATTTTGTATTCTGATTTTATTTATAAAGATATTACTTAATAGTCACTCACATAAATTATTTTTTTCCTTTGTGCAGTGATAACAATGTCATTGAATCGTCATCAAAAGAGCATGAATATTGACCGTTCATTTCAAAATGTTACAAGATTGGAGAACATCTTTAGTCAAAAAACAAATGATAGATAGACTTTTATTATGTTAGCCTCTTATTTATTTTTTAAAGGACTTAGTTCCATATGAACAAACAAATATAATTCTATTTCCTTTGAACTTTTTTATTCATAATTATGTTTATGGTGTTCTTAATAAAATATTTGTTTTGTCATTAGTATGGATTAATCTTTGGATATCTTATGTTTCATATATGTTCTCAACATGAGATCCTTATAAATTTAATGTGTCAAAGTGTTAGTAAAATTATGTTAATGCTATCAACGCTTTTTTAATTAACTTTTTTTAGTACACAAAACAGGTCTTCCTATTAATCACACGTGTCATAAGTTGGGTAAATGCAATCTCATATTTACATCAAGGATGTCATTGAGTATTTTTTTGATTATGATAATACGTAAATTATGTTTTTTACACTATATACCTATTGTGGAACAAAGCATGTTGTAATACTTTTATTTATAAAATATTAAGTATTTATTATTATATATTCTTTCTCTTTTATCATATTCCTTTTCTAGAGTCTGATTTTATCCCGTGCATCGCACGGGGTGTTCGCTAGTATATATATATATATAAAAGGAGTAGGTGACGTTGATTGGCTTTTTTAAGTATTACAAAAAAAATCAAATATTATACTATCTTTTCATTATTTAGTAAATAGAATTTAAGGGTATTAAAATCATTTTAAATCTATTAACTTTAATCCCCTTAAATAGGGCTGATTCACTCAACTATCAAGTCTTATTTTTTCTCTCACATTGTCCCACTCTCTATGTGTTTTCAATCGCCTTACAACTCACAATTTCTAACACATTTTCCATTTCCCAACCCTCAAACACATGTGCACCATGTGGGTCTTGATCACTCTTTACAGTCTCTCCCAATTTCTTCTCTCACATGCATTGCACGTACTGTCCACTAGTACATATAATGGTATGAGTTATTATTGACAATGGTAGCCAGAAGTTTTTTATGATAGTAACAGGTAAATAGGCATGACTGCAAATTCGACCCTACTTTTGTCACAGTCAAGCATAAACTCGAGTTCATTTCTAGGCTAGAATTGCATAATACGATTGCAAACTCCAAATATATGGATTAAGGAATATAAGAAGAACTTATAGCAGCAATCAAATATTAGCAACCAATATCAGCTAAGTTTTGTTGCTAGGAGAATCTCATTGCAAAGAGATTCCGGGTTTTTTTCTTGGTTAAGAGGCATTTCGAGTGAATTTCTTATTGCCATAGGATGAAGAACTAGTCAAGAGGTCAATAATTTCTTTTGAGTTTGACTCTATTTGTGTATACTGCCAACCCCCGAATATAGCTGCTTGAAGGCTCAGTCTTATAGCGAGAAGTTCCACGTACCATTTAAAGGCTTATTATGGTGAAGGAGAATGTTCCCTTCGTGGTCCTGGTCACGTTGGTAAAACCGATCCATCTACATTGATTTTTATCCATCCTTTCTTTGGTGAAATCCATAAAGCTGAGATTTCGTCTCAGCTATTTTTCAGATCAAGAAGGTCGGAATTTGCCAGGATTTCACTTATGAGAGCTTCGACCCTTCTTATGTCCGAAATAGGTTGCCAGTAGAGTTGAGAAACTCATTCATGAATACTTCTTTCAAATGGGAGTCTGGATCTTAACCTTTCGCGAATGAAAACTTTAAAATTCAATCGCACTTACAATGCCCTTTAACTATTCTTAGGATTAATAGTATTTTAAAAATATTTTATTATAAAAACTATGGTTAACATTCTAAATCTTAACTTAGTTCAATTAAAGAAAATTAAAAGAGACACATGTTGACACTTGTGGGTGCCATTGAACTCTCAAGAGTTCAATCATGATTGGATATGATCCCAAGTTTTCAAATGGGCCATACACTACCAATATCTGATTGTAGAATCAAATTCCTTGTCAACACCTTAGTAACCCAAATCTCCCAACCTGCTACTCCCTCCTGCTTTCAAACCTCGCTCCTTCTCCCAAACCTCTCAACTTGCTACAAATGTCATTTTCATTTCTATGGTACAAGATTCTTGCGAGATTTATTAATTATTAGTGATCTTCTAATTGAATTTGAAAAGATACAGATACATTTAGTAACACAAATCTCCCGACATGCTACTCGCTCCTGCTTTCAAACCTCGCTCCCTCTCCCAAACCTCTCAACTTGTTACTAATGCCATTTTCATTTCTATGGTACATGATTTTTACAAGATTTATTAATTATTGGTGACCTTCTAATTGAATTTGAAAGGATACATTTAATATATTAATAGTCATCTTATTTATCGTGACTACAACTTTTAGTGGTTTTATCAAATTTCTTATATTTTAGAAAGTGAAAATGTTATATTTGCCTAATTTTCAAGAACCAAATATATATATATCAACACTTCCAAAGTGCTCTCGACCATATCCTAAATTGAAATCTGTCGCTCTCGCTCATGGTTTGAAATTGCGTTTAAATCAGTAATTTATATCCTCTAACATGAATCGAAATTTCAAAAATTTTGGATTTCTCGATGAAATTTCAATTTTTTTAAATAAATTTAAATATTTTTTATTAAAATTAAATATTTTCATGATATTTTATGAAATTTTGACCGAAATAATATTTTACTAAAATTTAGTATATTTTAATAAATATTATTATTATATTTTTTAAATTAAAATTTCACAAAAATTTAATAATTTTTTTTGAAATATTTCAGAATTTTATTTTAAAATTTATTGAAAAACTATTTAACAATAAATTTTTGAAATTTTAGCCAAAATTTAAAATTCTAAAATTTCTCCCAAAATTCTGAAATTTCAACCAAAATCCTGAAATTTCAACCAAAATCTGCAAATATAAAATTTACACATTTCGGAGGGTGGGCAAATTCCAGCGTCTGGTTCAGGTCCCCAATGTCCCTCCATCTACCTAGCAGGTCAGAAGAAAATATCCAAGCCTGGCGGAATCGTTGGGCTCATCACCCAGACTTTGGCAATGCGGATAATCCTTTGGGTCTCAGGATTGTCTCCATTTTATGGAGTACATGGAAATTGCATAATGCCACTATGTTTGATAGATGACGCCCGGACCCTCTAATTGCGATAAGCCAGGCTGAAGTCTTTTTTGTTGAATTTATGTCGAGTAGACCAGGAGCCATTGTCTCAGGTCTTAGATTTATTGATTCCAAGTGGAAGACGCCGAGGGAAGGGTGGATCAAGGTAAATGTTAATGGGGCGGCTCTGCCTAGCGGCATCGCGCCTGGTACCGGTGTGGTGGCTCGGGACCACAGGGGTATCATTATCAAGAGTCTTCATAGGGCTCTTCTTGGAGGTTCAGCTCAGCTAGCTAAGGCTAAAGCCATTCGGGGTAGTGTGATTCTGGCCAAATCTAATGGACGACCACAAATTGTAGTGGAGTAGGATTCAAAGGATAGTGGTGGCTCTTTATCGTTAACCATCCCCAACCTTTTCTGATATTTATCATATTTTGGCGAATATAGGTTCCTTATTGCAGTAGAACAACACTATACCATTCTCTTTTGTTAGGCGAGAGGCTAATACGATTGCCCATGATTTAGTTCAGGCGGGCTTAACCGTGAGTCTGCAACACCCTCAGGCTGAGACAAACTATCTGGTTATGACCCAAAGTGTTTTTTCCCCTAATGTTTATGTAACCCTAGGAAGCACGGATACGGATACAAGATATGGGCACGATACAATACGGATACGGCAGAACCTAAAAAAATAAGATACGGGTACGACCAGGATATGTCTGTAATTAAAAAAAAAGATAATACTATATTTTGTATTATAATTGCAAAATAACCATTGATTCAGTTTTGTTTATGTATAAAAAAATATCATGTCCATGCAAAAGCAAAAGAAATAGGATCATCTCATCATCTACTAAGCAAAAAACAAAGTCATCCTATAATCTACTAAGCAAAATATAAAGAAGATCATGTCCATGCAAAAACAAAAGAGATAGGGTCACTCCCCCGGGTCTAAAAAAAAAAAATATTTATGACCATATCCTTGCGTATCCATATCGTATCGGAGCCGTATCTGAAATAAAAAAAATTATTTTTAATTAAGTAGATACGTCTAAATCGTATCCCATACATATCCCACCGTATCGAATACGTATCCATATCCGATAGCGGTACAAGGACCTATTTGAAGTATCATTGTTTCCTAGATGTAACCCCTTTTTAAGCTTTTAAAAAAAAAAAAAAACCAAAATTCTTCGAAATTTCAAAGCTTGCTCCCCGCTCCCGCAATGCGCTCTGGTAACTTAAGTCCAATGCGCTCTTCTTGGTGCAATCATTATAGCTTGATTCTTGAATGGCCTAGATCATGGGCCAAATCATTAATTGGATGGCTGCCACGTATTCACAGAGGATAAATTTTATACGCCAATTATATATTTTCTTTGGCATGGATCACCTCCGGTGTCAACTGACGGTATTCCGTCAGCAATAATTACGATCTGACACGTATCCACTATCAACGCACAAAGCTCTCTCCTTTCCAGCTTCGTTTTTGGCGAGGAATGCAAAATGCAGACATCTCCACTGGAGCGACCTCCCCGCCTGTTAGCTGCAGGCGATCCCGCAACATTTGCTGAACTCCACTGTCTGTACTCAATGGGTAATATACAATTAATAATAAGGGTACAAATGGTATGACAGAAAATATAGAGGAAAAGAGGTACAGAAAGTAAATGCGACCATGTGAGGTGGGCCCTACTCTTTGATTCTGAAATCTCAAAGCGGGATTTTAGTGCGCACCAGCTGCCGGAGCGGATTCCAAACTAGAATTCAAATTTCACGTATCAACAGTTCGGATTCTAGGGTACAACTAGGATAAGATCCGACAGCTTAGACTGACACGTGTATGTACTCCCGGATTTTCAAAAATTATCCCTTTATAGCTTGGCTTGGCTTGAGGGAAAATAATGATGTAATACGACTAGCTTTTGAGCCGAGCCAAAACATTCAAACTCGGGCCAGATCAGAGGACAGATTATCTGACCTGTTAGTTCCGGTCATGAGGTCAATCCGGTATAAAGCAAGACCGTACGTCAGAGGCAGGTCGTTTCGATGGTAGTTGGTAAGCATTTAGTGTGTTGTTGCTGCTCTCAGTAAGCGGGATTTTGATTTTAGCAGAAATTACTCTAAAACGAGAACCTTTCTGCATTCAAACCCTAGCTTTCTTGTGCCCAATCGAATCGAGTTTCAACGCTTCAATTTCTTCTGTATCCGATCGGTCTTCCTCGAATCAGAGATTGGATTTCGATTTTTCAGGGTCAGAAACCCTGTTTTCGAGAAATTTTAGTAGTTTGAATCGACTGCATTTCGCTTGGCCAAGTCGATGCTTTTGTATACAATTCGGAGGAGTTTGAACAGGTAATTGGGTGCAAGAGAAGATTTTCTGGTTTAATTGTGATGCATTTGGTTCGGGAATTTTATGTCTCCGAGTTCATGCATTTATGTTTAGTGTAGGGTATTGAAATTGGTTTTTAGGGTTTCCTTGATTCGATTTTGGTTGTGGTTTCGGTCGGTAATATTCGAATTTGTGTTGAATCGTGTCTGATTCGTCAATTTCTGTTCAGTTAATCCCTTTATAAATCTTGCTAGAACTTCGATCAAAGCTTGAAGATTTTTCCTCCTTTTCTTTACTTCTTATAGGTGGAAAATTGCGGATGATTTTGGTGAAACAGATAACGGAGACAGAGAAAATGGATTCGGGTTAGAAGCTTCAAGAACGTTCTGCACAAAACGATTTCAAGTTGGCTTCGAGAACTTTCAATGGGTAGCTTCAAGATTGTAAATTGAGAATTAAGAGCTAATGGATTTCAAGTTTTTTATCCCCAGCCAAAATACGTCGCCGTTCTATCTTCTGGAGGGGCTTTAAGATCGGGATCTTTTTAATCTGAAAAAACTGTCATCCATTAATTGCGATCGTGCAGGTCCGTGAATCTGAGAAATGAGATATCATGTTTATATATGGCTCTTACATTGAAATTTACCTTCTTAACTTCATATCAGAGCTCAGGGATCTCTCATTGATGAAAGCGGGTAAATCTATTTTGCCCCAGCACTTTATATTGGTAATTATAACTATTTGGGGTTTCTTGTGTTAAAAATCCATTAGATTTTCTTTCAGAGATTTCAATTGGAGCTTGGGCTATTTTCAGAGTGTAGAATCACTGCAACTGAGCACTTGAACAAAAATAGAAGTTGAAGGAAGCGTTTCTAACTCAATATAATGGGTTTTTGTTCGGCAATTCAATCAAATATCAGGATTTGCTAGATTTAGAGGATCAAGGGATCTGATAATGGAGTTCAATTTTGCTGCTTTGCTTCTCTTTTGATAATTTGGGTTTGTTCAATTTCTACTTGCTAAAAATTGGGGAGGGAGCAATTCACAGCAAGAAAATGCTGGAGCCTGAGCTGTGTTCTTCTCGGGTTATGTTTCCTTTTCGTGAGGAAAGCGGTGATGAAGAGCTATCTGTGCTTCCAAGGCACACCAAAGTTATTGTAACAGGAAATAACCGGACAAAGTCCGTTTTGGTGGGTCTGCAAGGAGTCGTCAAGAAAGCTGTTGGCCTCGGTGGCTGGCATTGGCTGGTATCCTTGTGCTCCTTCTCTGTGTCTATTTAATCTATCATTTAGCCATCTATGCTTTGGTTTCTCTAAATATTTGAATCTCTTTTCAGTTTATTCATGCTCAATAAAAATACTTGAATGGTAATTCATCCAGTATATGGCATTGGAGGCAGGAAGTTCTAAGTTTTGCATAGATTTCTATTTGTATTTAATTTGGCTTTTTGCTTAGTAATTAGGTAAACCTGTTAAGATATTATTTATATTAGGAGAACAGTAAAAAATATTACTGGATTTATCTGAATTAGAATGCTTATAAGAAGGTTAAAGGAAGTCTGTATTAGAAACAAGATATTAAGAAGTTGGGAGGACCAGAATATTTATAATTCTGAGTTGGATTCAATTGCTCTCTTGGTTAGTAAATTAGGTTATTTATGTGCAGGATCAGAGTATTGTGGTTGAAAGAAGATAAGAGGATAAGTGATGATTTTCTATTTTAAGCTTTAATAGATGTCTTGATCTTCTTTTAAATATTTACACTGGTGCCTCCGCTCAATGGTCAGGAATAGATGTATTGTTTAAGCTCCAACTCCAAGTTTGTTTAGTAGTTTATTAGTGAATTAAACCCTACTCTGTACTATTTTATTAGTGAATTTTAAGCCCTACTCTGTACTGTTATGTGTATATCTATATTTTTTTGTGGGTTAGTAAAGGTATCTGTATTTGAATTTTAAGGTTCTGAAGAATGGGGTTGAAGTTAAGCTGCAAAGGAATGCATTGAGTGTGCTGGAACCTCCTACAGGGAATGAAGAAGACGACGATGACCATGTCTTTTCTAACTCTTGCAGTAGCTCTGACATGGGTGAGAGGGAGAAAGATTTCGGTATGTATTACTGTTTTACTGTTCCTGCCTGAAGATTGTACTCTATTTACAATTACTCAAATTTCATATCTCATTATGTGGTCTTTCTTCATTTTCTCTTGGGCAGTCAGTAGTATTGAGTTCCACCAACCGAGCAAGCCAAGATTTCGCCATACAAGACCATGGATTACATCAGCATCGGCAAAATCAACGGCTCGGAGCACTTATAGAGAAGTTCATTCCAATATTCACAAACCGCAAACTGTAAGAAACTAGGAAAGCAACATCAATTGTTAATTTTTTAGAATGGTTGTATTAATCTGTCTGATAATTGTTTGTGTGGATAATCAGAGGGTGAACTTGGCAAAACTAGGAACAAATTCTTTGTGGAGATATTGGAGAAGCTTCAACCTTGTGAGTTTCACTAACTTTCATATTCCAGTCTTATGATTCCTATTCTTTGCTACTCGTCACAAGAACTCACCTATTGATCAACACGGATCTCACTGTCAGTGACCAACTTCTTGGATGGACCATGGACCAAAAACCATATCAATCCATGAAAGAGTGGCCCGCCAATTTATTATTGACTGTGTGTACCACCTTCATGGTACCTGCACCACTACATATTTTCGTAGTATAGATAATTTTTACTTGACTGGGTGAATTAAATTTTAGGGGGACATCAATTCAAATCCATCAAAGGAACAAATGGTTGATGCTGTGCAGCGGCACTTCTTATCGCAGGTTCTTCTTCTTCTCTCTCTCCTATACATCTTTCACAACATATTGTTCCTAGTATGGTTTATTTACTGTTTGGATTCAACAGCATTTGGATGAGACACAAGTGATTATAGGATTCATTCATGCGGCCAAGAGATTGAAAACCTTCAACAAGTAGAGACGAAGACATTGGCGACCTACGAGTATGACAATCACACGGGAAAAGAACTGAAGGTCTCCCACGCGTGTACAATTATATACATATCAAGCCTAACCTACAAATCTAATTTAACGACACACCTTCATCTGCTCTTGGAGTTGGTGGGCAAGCCAAATCAAATTTTCTCAGGGATTCTCTGCTTTATCTTAACCATGTAATGTGAGAGACTGAAACCAGGTAATTTATGCCTTAATTTACATCCCAAGATGTGTAATTTGATCACTGTACAGAAGTAGCTAATGATCCTTTGTATGGATTGTGTAATTTTCGTCAGTGCATTCCTAACCAATCAAGATTGGCACCTTTTTTTTTTTTTTTTTTTGAGTTGAATCATTTATTTATTTGATAATAGTAGTTTTTAAAAAATTGTATCTTTGGATTGAAACCTAGAGATTTTATTTATGCAACCAGAATCCAAGGAGAATAGTAATCCAGATCTTTATTTGGCTGCTTCTTTTTGATGGTATTGGTGTCACGGGTTATGGATGGCCATAGACAGCTATGGAGATGTTGACATGTCCGGGGGAGCAAAAGTCTTAAGAAAATCCCAAAGTCACCAATGGCAATGAGTTTCTTTTGCTTTACGATGTCCTCCTTTTCTGCTTTGTTTATTTATTCTTTTGGCTGGTTTTAGGGACGACAGAGGGATTGTCTCCGGACAAGTACCGTACAATCTTGGCAAATAGGAGACTTTCTCAGTATGACTTAACTAAATCAGAACCCTTCAATGTGTGGGCCATATTCAATCTTATGAAAATGAAACTCTATTGGCACGATCTCACACTCGATCAGGACCGTCTAATTGTTGGACCACACAATCTTTTTTTAGACCATACAATCTTAATAGTCAGAACTAGGGGTCTTTTGGCATGGTCTCGTCTTAATCAGGAGCCTCCCAAGTGTTTGTTTTTCAGAGAAGATCTTGGAAATTGGCTGATGGGTAGGGCCGTATTGTAATAATGTGAATTGAGGTACATAGTAAAATTATCTTTGTATCTTATTATAATCTTTGATTAGCAATAAGCAAGTTTAGATTAGAATATATTAAGATATGATTAGATTATCTATCTATACTAAGATTCTTATTTTATAATCTATTTAAACACATATTAAATTGGCCAATTGCATGTATTTTCTGGAGTGATGCATTTCAACGAAACAGTATCACTTTGGAGTGATGGGATGCTCATCATGGTTGAGCCTCTCCTATAACTGCAGCCAAAAAACCACAAGCACAGAGAGCAAATCCGAGATGCTAGCCAACTGCACTGGTGGGTATGTAAAAACACACTGCCTTTGTGTTTCACATGTTAAGACAGTGACCGCGTCGATGTTCTTGGGATTATTGAGCGTCTTGTACTCGGATCTAACTACATTCTTTCCTATGCCAAAAGAGTGGTCATTACTGATCACCCTATGTTAAAATTTTCTTATAACAAGTTTAATGGGACCCCAGGAAGTCTTTGGCAGTTTTCAAATTCAGAAATTTTATATATTGAATCAAATTCCTTGGGAGGCATCGTAATTGAAACTCACTTTTTCAAACTCTCAAATTTAAAGTTATTGGAGATGTCTTCAAACTCTTTTGTATTCATGGTGAATTCCAGCCGGATTACTCCATTTCAACTAAAAGGTTTCCTTGATGGATCGGCATGCAAAGGTTTCTTGTTTACTTAAACTTTTTCAATGCAAGAATCTCAGATCGGGGTGAGATATCTAATAAAATGTTGAAATCTAGAATTCTAGATTGAGTTCTAATTGCATCAAGGGTCGGCTGTCATGTTTGTCTCTTAATGTTATGGTGTTGAGACTCTCAAAGAATTCAATTTCGGGACCTCTTTCTCCCCTCTTGCGCAAAACTATGGATGAACAAAAGAACTTGGAGATTTTTGATCTCTTGAATAATCCTTTTATAGGGAGAATTTTCTCAGTATTGGATGCATCGGCAATCTCGAACATATTGAAACTTGGGAAGCAACAATTTGTTTGGGAAAATTCCTAGCTTAATGAGTTCTTTATTTGCACTCCAATCATTGCAATTCCACAGTGATATATTTTTAGAAATCTGCCTCCATCCCTACAGAGCTACACAAAACTTGAGTTGATTGATCTTGGCAAGAACGGCGTAATGAGAAATATACCAAGTCGATGGGACAAAAAACAACAAATCTAGTGACTCTCCGTTTACAATCAAATGGATTCAGTCTCTTCCAGTCTTGGATCTTGCGAATAATAGCTTATTAGGAGCCACACTACGATACTTGGATAATTTTAGTCTCGTGGTTAAAACGCAAATTTTAGCTAATTGTTTTTCTATTGTCCGACATTCAATCTATATCTCCTACGAAGAGTCTTTTATTGGATAACAAAAGAAGAGAATTAGCGTACAAAAGTTTTCTTCTATTAGTTCAGAGCATAGACTTTTTCATGCAATAACTTATCTGAATGAAATATCCAGTCTTTTGAATTGACTTTTGTAAGTGATAAAATTCATAAAATTAATTGAGCGTTGGGGAACGAGCTAGCTTCTGTTGTTTTGTTCACGAAAGTGACACGTGGACATGCGCTTGGGTCACGTGCTTAAAATAGAAGGATAAACGTTGTCTGATGCACAACGTTCATGTTGTATAAATTACGACGTATCTGTGGTCTTGTGAACAACGTTTTCGTTGTGGCTTGACAATGTGTCCGTTGTCTTATACACAACGTAAACGTTGTATTCTCGACAACGTTTCCGTTGTCAAATGAACAACGAGCCCGTTGTAACTCAGATAAAGATGTCTAGATCATATTTTAAGACATATACAACGTACCCGAGCTCGAGTCAACAACGAGACCGACTCGGAGGAGGAAGTGATCAGGAGGCGATCGGTTATTCTGACAAGTAGGCCGAAAGCATTGTCTTGGCATTTAATGCTGGTCACTTCTGCGTGCTGTCAGACCCAACTGACTGAACTCATAGTAGGCTATCACGTGTGATGCAACAGGTGGCAGATCTTACTGGCATATTTGGTAATGAGTGCAGAGCACGTGGTATGGGTATCCATGGTCATCTATGGCCATACCAATGTTATCCTATAAATACCCCGAGAATTTCAGTGTTGCAGGGACCTAAAGAGACACATATCTTTCAGTGCCTAAGAGATCTTATTTTTCAGTGCTTTTGTGCGTGTAACTGTTCATCTTCTTCTCCACCTACTTACTTTATCATCGGAGTGCAGGTCAGGGCATTACACCCTTCAACTCCCACCTTCTACCAGTAAACCAGAGTGTGTGTAGCTGCGGCTGACTCGTGTCCTTCTCGGCAAATTTCCCTTTCAAAATTGGCACCGTCTGTGGGAAATTATAAACGAACCTCCCTTAGCTCTTTGTGATCATGACTGATCAAACTTCTGTGCTCGGGCGTGAGAATCAAACCCCTCAGGCCACCCCATTCGCACCTTCTGTTGTGCAGACTTTCATTCCTAGGATCAGCCCATCGTCTGAGCAGCTAGAGAGAACCATGCCCCCTATTGAGCCTTCTGTCTCTGATCATATTTTGATGATGTTGCAAAGACAGCAGTCTGCTCTGGATCAGATCACCAGATACCAGCAGATTATGCAAGAAAGGCTTGATGCGTTTGAGCATAGTAGGCTCGAAGTAGATGATGGGTCATCTCAGAGACCTTCAGTGAGACGTCAGCTTGACTTCTCCTCTTCCCCATCGGCATAAGAGAACCGTGACACTAGGTTTGTGCTTCTTCCTACTGAAAGGAATGCAAGACAACCTCAGGTTCATGCAGAGTAGAGAACTCCTTCTAATCGTATTGATTTACGAGAAGAAGCAGGACAAGAAGATTCGAGAGGTGCTGTCGAGGGAGCAGTCGCTCAGAAGACTTGGATGACTTCCAAGGAGGTGGATGCTATGATCAGTGCTCGTGTCAAGAGCATGAAAGGAGGGATTCACAACATACTCACAACGAGACACTAGTGGCTTATCCTAAGGATGTCATCTGAGCAAATCCAGTGGCTTATCCTAATGACATTCTTTGAGCAAGTGTCTCGAAACTAAGTTACATTATGTTCATCTTATGAAATTTTATTCGTCAGATTACATTCACAGTGAACTACATAACGATGTATCCGTTGTGCGTATGATTCAAAGTGTTCGGTGTGTGCATCAATCATTAAGTATGATCTTCATATATATACATTCAAGTACATATGTTGTGAGTTATTATGTTCACATCTGTTCTATGATCTGTGAAAAATATTCAGGTACTTATGTTATATTTTTTCTTGTGTGTATACGTTGTGCGAGTTCCACGAACTCCAGTTATATTACGAGATTAGAGAAAGATACAAATGGAAGAAAACAAAGGGGTTCATTCATTCAATTAAAGAAACCCATTGCTAGGTTAAGTACAGAAAAACCCCATTACACGGGGAGAAAGAAGAATATATTACAAAGTTTCAGCAAAAAACAGAAATCAAGTTTCGGCAGCAATAGCAGGAGCAGGAGAAGAGACGGTAGCATCAGCAGTATCAGCACCAGTAGCTTCAGCAGGACGAACTTCAGCAGCAGGGGCTTCAGGGCAGCTGGTTCAACATTTAGTTCAGTTGGAAGGGGCGCAGGACCTTCGAAGGGATGTGGCTTATCGACTCCTTCAACTTCGGCCTCATTGTCAAGGTCGATAATATCTTTGCTCTGGAGCTCGGAGAAGGTGGTCACGTCCTCCTCGTTGTCCTCCTTCAGTCGACCTTGTTGTCGGAGCATGTTGATCACCTCATTCTCGGTCTTTGCCCGATCCTCATCGAGGAGAGTGTCCAACTGAGACTGATAGTGCTGTTGCAGTCTCGTGGTCATCGCCTTCTCGATGGCCCCTTCAGCCTTCTTGGCTTCCTCAAGCTCTTCAATCAGCGCAGCTCTTGCTGCCTCAGCTTCCTCCAGTTGCCTACTTAGAGCTTGGGAGACGAGCTCCAGCTCGCTGATTCGGAGAACGGCGTTCTCCACGTCTTGTTTAGCTTTCTTTTCTCCCTCCTTCGCTGCTCGAGCTTCGCCTTCTGCCTTCTCTTGTCCCTTGAAGGCGGCAATGAACTTCTCCACTCGCTCCACCTCAGCTCGGGCCTGAGACAGGTCAAACTCGATCTTGAGTCTGTCCTCGGCGAGAGTTCTCTCCAATGTCTCAGCCCTTCCTTGCCAGTATTTGATTGAGTCTCTGAGATGATGGTAGTGGTAGGTACTACGATCACTCAACTCGTGGAGGAGGACGTTTAGCTGCAATAAGAAATATCAGAAATATCAGCACGTCACAACGAGAATTGAACAAACAGATAGGAAAGAGAGAGCAGAAAATCTTACCGAAGCCATGGACTGGCAGGCAGCATAGGACACCTCGGGCAGGGACATCTTGCCAGCATCAGCAATGTCCTGGGAAAGCCTCATGGCATAGGTCAATGCCCGGGCAACCTTCTTCGATGTCTGCACCGAGTCATTGACAGTGGGCGTTCCGAACCGGGTGAAGTCGGGTGACCACTCCCTGACCTTTGACGGTGGTGCACCGATTGGCAGACGCGTTGTAGTCGTCTTCGTTGCGGCAAGAGCAACTATAGCGAAGCTCGAAGCAGTTGGGGCAGCCACGGCTCGAGTAGCAACAGGTATTGTTCTGGCTACTGGCATTCCCGTCGTAGCGTCAGCTCCTTGGTGTGTTGTAGGAGCAGAGGGAGAAGGAGCGGCAGCGCGTGCGTTGTCCTTCTCACGGTGCATTTCTTCCTTTCTCTTCTTTCTGGCCTCGAACTCGGCCTGCGTAGGAATCTTCCGTTTCGGCTTGGAAGGCGCCGCTCCCGTAGTGCGAGGAATATTCTTTGGTGGAGGTGGAAGAGGAGGCAGTGCAGTTGCAGGACGAGCGGTCCTTGGCTTTCTAATCAGTGATGGTGGGTTGGTGCTGGCCAGTCCTTCTTCTGAGCTCGGCTCAACTGCAGGTGAAGAAGAGGAGGCGCCTTGTTGCTTGTGCGAAGTCGGGTTCGAGTTGCCGAAGAAACTCTAAGTGTTAGGTGCCCGCGGTGTCCACCTGATGTACTCTCCACCTCGCACTCGCTTGATGTTCGTGAGTAGGCCTTCTTCTTTTGGCGTGAGTTTTTTGAATGAGATTTTCTTCCCTTCAACTGCAAAAAGAGAAAACAATGTGAGATAACGGAAGTAAGTAGGACGAACAAGGTAATAGACAACGGACACCGGGATAGGGAGACAGAAGAACTAATGCACAACAGACAACGGTAATTATTTACCTGGTTTATCTTGGAAGACATTTGATACAGTGGAAGTCTCTACCTTTCAGCCCCCAGAGACAACGAATGGAGTTGCCTTCCACCCTTTCTCTGTCCAGTATGCCGGAGACAAGGTCTGGGTACAACTGTTTTTTATTCCAAGAATAGTAGTTGTGAGGGCCATCATCAATACCTCGGCATCTGACGGCGTGGCAGAAGTGAAAAAGGTGTCTGGCTTCTATAGGGAATCCATCCTTGATGAATTTAATCATCATGGACATGTATTTGTAGAAGCTAGGGTGCATCTGTCCCGGAGCAAGATGCAGAGTAGAAAGAACTTCGTCCAGGACGGGGTGAAGAGGGAATCGAAGACCAGCTTCGAGTTGGGAGAGGTAGACAACGATACAGGCGGATCGTTTATCGATGTGAGCGTCCTCTCTTTTGAAATGAAGGTTGACGTGGAAAGGGAAATCGAAACGTTCCCTAAGATGGTTCAGATATTCTAACTGTTATTGGCGAAGAACAGAAGATTTTTCTATGTAGGCACCATACGGTGCGCTACCTGTGCAACTAGCCTCATCCTCGGTTTGACCTCTAACCTCTTATACTCTAAAGGGTTCTATGGGAGCCTCGGCAGCCATGATTTGGGAAGAATAGAAAGAAGAACAGTGGGCAAGAAAGGTATGGACAGACTCAACGGGCGGACAGAGAAGAAGAAGAAACAGAACTTGTGAAGTGAAGAGGAGAAAGAGAGGAAGATCAAGTAAAAAAAATAGATAAAGAGTAAGAGCGTACCATGAGCAAAGGCAATAGAGTCTCTGAAGAGAGCTTGAACTTTCGCTTGAGACGCAAAGTTGGCAGAGTAACAGTACTTTAATGGCGAGATAAGTGAAACGAAGCAACCAAGAGGGATTTTTATAGATATCTCGGATATACGAAAAGACAAGAACGCCCTCCATCAGAGCCGTACACCTATGTCAAAGCTGAAAAGAGTAATAGCAGGATCGTCGTTTTACGCAAAGAGAGTAACCGTCAGAGATATAAAGCGTTTTGAATTCCGAAACGGTAATGATGATAGCCTGTCTTGCATTAATGAGGCGTGATGGTTCGCACGTGTAAACCAGCTGGCATGGACGTTTTATCTTCTCAGCATTTCAATCACGCAACGATAGAGATTCCGGGAGCAGAGCCAGGTATAATCTGTTGCTTTTTTTATCCGTTTATGACACTTCGAACTACGTTCCAAGCCTCATAAAGGGGCAAATTGTAAGGGATAAAATTCGTAAAATTAATTGAGCGTTGGGGAACGAGCTAGCTTCTGTTGTTTTGTTCACGAAAGTGACACGTGGACATGCGCTTGGGTCACGTGCTTAAAATAGAAGGATAAATGTTGTCTGATGCATAACGTTCATGTTGTATAAATTACGACGTATTTGTGGTCTCGTGAACATTGTTTTCGTTGTGGCTTGACAACGTGTCCGTTGTCTTATGCACAACGTAAACGTTGTATTCTCGACAACGTTTCCGTTGTCAAATGAACAACGAGCCCGTTGTAACTCAGATAAAGATGTCCAGATCATATTTTAAGACATATACAACGTACCCGAGCTCGAGTCAACAACGAGACTGACTCGCAGGAGGAAGTGATCAGGAGGCGATCAGTTATTCTGACAAGTAGGCCGAAAGCACTGTCTTGGCATTTAATGCTAGTCACTTCTGCGTGCTGTCAGACCCAATCGACTGAACTCATAGTAGGCTCTCACGTGTGATGCAACAGGTGGCAGATCTTACTGACATATTTGGTAATGAGTGCAGAGCACGTGGTATGGGTATCCATGGTCATCTATGGCCATACCAAGGTTATCCTATAAATACCCCGAGAATTTCAGTGTTGCAGGGACCTGAAGAGATACATATCTTTCAGTGCCTAAGAGATCTTATTTTTCAGTGCTTTTGTGCGTGTTACTGTTCATCTTCTTCTCCACCTACTTACTTTATCATTGGAGTGCAGGTCAGGGTATCACACCCTTCAACTCCCACCTTCTACCAGTAAACCAGAGTGTGTGTAGCTGCGGCTGACGCGTGTCCTTCCCGGTAAATTTCCCTTTCAACTTTCTTGAACTTGTCTCAAAATCATTTGGAATGAAAGATACCAAAGAAGATTGACAGCATGACATCATTAGAATTTCTAAATCTCTCAAGAAACCATCTTTTCAAAAAAATTCATCAAAGCATCTCTAATTTGACATTTCTTGCTGACTTGGACTTCCCACATAATGCTTCTCAGAAAAAATTCATTCAAACACCCAGCAGTAAACCTTTGGTGCAAATCCTGTTGTTGATAATGAAGAAGAGTTTGAAATGGCTTGGTTTTACATTAGCACGAGACTTGGATTGTGATGGGGTTATGGACAATTTGCGGTGTTTTATTATTCAAGAAGACATGGAGGTTTGCTTATTTTCCATTTTAGTGGACAAGATAGACCAACTCTACGGGACAACAGTTGTTAAGCTAGCTTGGTTGAAGATGAACAAAGTTGGAGCATAAAACGATAGTTGGCAACCATTGAACTTGTGTGCAAGACCAAGTCATCTCTATGTGGCACATTGCACCCTAAGGACAAGCTGCTGCTCTGCTAACTCAGAATGGAAAATGAAGTGCAAGTAGTGTGAGCACAAGTTTCGGGGAAACCCTAATTGATCTCACGGAGAGAATTTAGAGTCGCCACCTATTCATTCGGAAGGGATAAGTCCCCAAGATTTGGATAAGTTCTTAGTCTGTAATCAGAGATCAGGGTAAGAAGTTCGGTTAAGTCCAGGGAAAGGGTTAGGCACCCCGACACTTCCACTTTCAGTGGTTCTCTACTTGCTAGGGTTAAGCCAAATTAAGTCCAATTTTAATCAAATGCTTAAATGTTTAAGATAATACTAATCCAAGAAGGAGAAAATCCTAAATGTTTAAGATAATATTAATCCAAGTAGGAGAAAATCTTAAATGTTTAAGATAATACTAATCCAAGAAGGAAAAAAAATCCTAGACTAGGGTCGAACCCAGGTTGGACTGCCTACGTACTCACATTAGGGTGAGATTAGACCGAACGTAGTTCTGACACATGAGCCCCTGCCAAGGCTAGGGGTGTGTGTGTGCGCACCAAGGGTGGCTAATGGGTCTAGTCCGGTAGACTAGGGTTTGGTTAACCGGGGTTGGTCAAAGTGCAGGGTTTGGGCGGTAGGCCTAAGGAAATTCTGGTAGACTAGGGTTGGGGCCGGTAGGCTGGTTTGGCCCGGTAGGCCTGGGGTAAGTCTGGTAGACTAGGGTTGGGTCCGGTAGACCCAAAAGTGTTTTAACCAAGGGTTAGGGTTACTAACCGGGGTTAAAAAGGTGAGTAACCATGGTTAACAAGTCCAAAATCAGTATTTTTGGTCTTTTTGAATTTTTTAGATTTTTTAGGGATTTTTTTAATGATTTTTCCCGGCGGTCAAGGACTGCTTAACCGCAATTAAGGTGGGGTGGTCACCATGGTTAAGGGTTTTAATCAGGGTTAAATGGCCAAGTGAGACCATTTTTGGGCTTCTTAGATTATTTTGAAAATTTTGAAAATTTTTCAGATTTTTTCCATGTCCATGGGCTGCTTAATCATGGTTAAGGGTTAACCACAGACGAGTTTAACCATGGTTAAGGGTCCTGTCAGGTCAAGGTGGACCCAGGATCCATGGCAAGGCCTAGACTGGCCTCCTACCCGATCTGGGCCTCCACAAAGTCCAACAAATGCAAAAAAACCCAAAAAAAGTTATACTTTTAACCACAGTTAACACGAGTTTAACCATGGTTAGCGAGAGAACCATGGAAAATCGAGATCACCATTGTGTAGCCTGAAGTCCATTGAACTTTTTGAACCTTTATGGAGCCCAAGGGGAGGTTGGGTGTGGGCCCCACAGAGGCCTAAACTTGTCTTGTTGAAGTTCACATAAAATGACGATTTTTTAAACAAAACTCAAACAGATTTTTCTTGAACTTTGCGGCGATTTTGCTGCTGATTGGTTCAACCCCAGGGGGATCCAAGACCATGGTTGCGAAGCCTGCTGTGAGAAAAAAAATTTGAGCCCTTGTGGGGCCCAAGAGGAGGCTGTATGTGGGCCCCACAGAGGCCCAAAGTTGGCTACTTGAGCTGTTTGGCAGACTGTTGACCCTACTTTGGAATCGATTTAACCACGGTTAACGGCAGAATTAAAGGTTGAAATTTTACAGGGGGTAGCAGGGTATGTGGGGAGTCTAACAATGGCCTCGGTTTCGACCAAGGCCGAGTATAACTTGGATTAAACCGGGGTTAAAGGTGGCTGCCTGAAACTGTTTTGCATAATTTTTTTTTTTTTTTTAAAATTGGTTTGGCCAGTGGTGCTTAACCAAGGAAGAATCCAGGGGGTTCCTCATGGATTGAGGACCCCATAGACCTCAAGGAGTGGTCGTGCATTGTGGTGAGGTGGTGGTGCCTGTGGCCACGCCTCAAGGGAAAATCCCCACGGTCTATGAAGAAGGTGAAACGAGGGGCCCCTGTCATCGGCTATGGTGAGCTGCTGTAGGAAGAAGAGAGCATATGGGACCCCTGGAATGGGACTAGGGGTCACTTACAGTGAGAATAGCAGTAAAATGAAAAGAAATAAGGAAGGGAGGGGAGGGGGGAACGTATACCGAACTGGACGGCTTGTAGAGTGCTGTGGCGGATTGAGGCGGTGGCAGCTGCCTGGGGTTTGCCTTGGAGAAGGAAAACGTAATGGAGGGTGGCTGTTTAGCCTAGCCGAATGTGGATAGAATATGGGTGTGGAATTTTCGAGTTCAATAGTGTTTTTTTTTTGGAACGCAGAAAGGGGTGGCTGTGGTGATCAGTGGTGGAGTTAGGGACTAAAGCGGGCCTTAGGGTAGTTTCAGGTGGGAGAGAAGGTTGGTGGATGTGCTAGCCGAAGGGGGTGGAGGCTAGAGAAGGGAGGACTGAGCTGGTTTGGTTCGACTGTTTTTTTTTGAAAAACTCCCCTAAACCGTAGCTTGCTGTGGGTTTTTATAGAAGAAAAAAAGAGGGATGTATGAGTGGATAATGGGTAACGATGAAGGTGGATGAGGATAAGGCGTGGGGAACCAGAACGAAAGGGGAGCAAGAGAGCCAGGTTACTATCATTGTCCCTTTGACAGGGATGATGAACAATGTTGATTTTAAAAGATTTTTTTTGTTTTTGTTTTTTTGCTTGTTTATTTTGGGCCCAACCCGCATGTGGGCCTTGCCACGTGGGGTTGGTGCCCAAAATTTAAATTCTCTTAAAAATTTTTTTTTTTTAAAATTTAATTTTTTTTTTCTTAATTTATTATTATTTTATTTTATATTTTTTAACTTTTGTTTTGTTCCCCTTTTTGGGCTAAACCACCACATGTGTGGGGAAGGCCAAAAGTGTTTTGTCTTAAAAAAATTTGAATTTTGAAAAGGGTGTGGGTCCCACTTGGATTGGGCTTAGTGGGCCTATGTTTGGGCCCAAACATAGGGTTTTATCCATATTTTTAGGGTTTTGGGCTTGAAATTGGCCTCGAGCCCACAGGGTCTTAGCCTAGGGTTTAGACTAGGGTTAGGCTAGGGTTGGACCTAGGGTTAGGTCTAGGGTTTACCTAGGGTTAGTCTTAGAGTTTAGCTAAGGTTAGCTTAGGGTTAGGCTACGGTTTAGGTTAGGTTGACTGAAATGGGTCTTGAGCCCGTTGGGGTTTTAGCCTAGGGTCTAGAATAGGGCTAAGCTAGGGTTAGGCCTAGGGTTAGGTCTAGGGTTTACCTAGGGTTTTTTCTAAGGCTACTAGGACTTGGATTATGGTCTACTTAGGGCTATTAGGGTTTGGGGTTTACCTAGGGCTAGGCCAGAGTTTAGGGTTTTCCTAGGGCTAGGTTAGGGTTTAGTTGGGATCTACCTAGGGCTACTAGGGCTTGGATTATCGTCTACCTAGGGCTACTAGGTTTTGATCAGGGACAACCATGGTTAACGAGATTTAACCATGGTTAAGCAGAGTGTAAAAATTGGGTGCTTACAAGTAGTACTCAAAAAGGGTTCGACCCTCGACGCAGAAAGGAATCTCCGACTGCTGGACAATAAAGAAAGCTGAGCAATGGACCCCTGTTTGATGAGTGTTATTTACAATTTGACGGGATGGGATTTGATCTGGCTCTTGCCAGACCAAAACCATCCGGCCTTGGTGCAGCCTCTGACACATGGAGATAAAAAGGGGAGCAAACATAAAGTGGAGAGAAGTCAAAATCAGGGGAGAAATTGAAAATGACTTCTCCCCTTTTTATCTCCATGTGTCGGACGCTGCACCAAGGACAGATGGTTTTGGTCTGGCGAGAGCTAGATCAAATCCCATCCCCAATTTGACACAGTGATCCTCTCCAGTTGTTGCTGGCGTGGAGATCGCCAACAACCAACTTTAAAGCGCCACATTTGCATTGAGCATGCCACCCAAGACATTGTGTGCTTCTACCTAGGGTGCTGTGGACGCAACAATGGGTATGTGACACTTTCGGTTTGACGTTGGTGGTCTCCTTGCCGACTACAACTTAAGAGAATCTCGAGTCTTGCAATTTTATTTAGACTTGGGATCTTCTCCGGTTTGTGTTGGCGAGGAGACCACCAGAACCCAATAAGAAGGCACCACATACGCCTCTACACACTGTTGCATGCAAACCAAAACATTGGTAGGCATGCACAGCTGCATGTGGCGCCTTCCCATGAGTGCTGGCAGCCTTCTCACCAGCACGAATTGGAGAAGATCCTCCATCTTTTATTTAGTTCAAACAATTTCCTAATTTAATAAGACATGGAAAAGAACTTGTCTAAATGTCTATTTTTTTTTGGTAACTCTAGGTGTCCCCAACCCTTTGGGATAGGACTAATCCTCGAGGGTGCAACACGAGCCTACAACCCGCCACACTAGGTAAGTCTGGGAAAACCCCATGTGGGACTGGCCCCAAAGGGAAAGTGGGAAGTTGAACCCAAGACCTTCCGCTTCATGACGCATAAGTTCTAGGAACCACTGGTTCACCCCTTTTGGGTTAAATGTCTATAAAGTGTAAATGTCTAATAAATGTCTATTTCAAATTTATGCTATAATTAATTTTTAATTTTTCTATACAAGCTTTAACTTCCAAGGTCGGGGTGCCAGCGCTTTTGGAGATTTGAAGAAGCTTATACGATCATGCCGTTCAGGTCTCCTATTTCTTTCTTTTATCTAGACTATTAATTATAGATTTAGCGATGAGATGTAATTTTTTTGACTGTCTAGTAATAGTTTCTTACGAAGGATTTTGCGAATGGGATTGCATTTAAAAAAAAAAAATAATCTTAGTGTGGTCCACGTATGATGCATGTGTAGTAGGTCTTTTATTGGTTATTTGTATGGGCCACATAGATTCCCTTACCTGTGGGTTCCATTCATTAGACCGTTCATAGCTATCTATATGTTCATCATTTAGTTATTTACTATTAATATTTATAATTAAATCTAAACTATTTCTAATTTATGCTATAAATAATTTTTAATTTTTTTTTATTATGTAAATTTCTTCTTAATTAAGTAAATCCTATCTCATTATAATTTTTTCACATCCTGTGCGATGCATGGGGTTTTTGCTAGTAATGTGAAAATAACATCACAGTTATAGTAGAACTAGTCTACTGGTGCTCCAAAGTGTACTCTCAAATATACTCTCAAATCCATAACATTAAACTTAATTATTAAACAGTTAAGATTAAAATTGATGTGTCATTAAAAAAAAACAAAATAAGCCGAGCCAAATTGTATCCTGGATGGTTTAAACGGTTAGAATTAAGCGAGTATAATTAAGATTACCTAGAGACCGGCTCATTATAATACCTGCTCCTTTCAGCTCAGATGGCGAATTGTGTCTCAGGGTGGTCAATTACAATTTACTAACCAACTATACATATACGATGCCTTGTACCCTAAAAGAAAGAAAAATAGTCACGATTAGATCAATTACCAACTATTGATAACTGAGGAATGCTAGTACAATAGGCTCTACATTTTTTGAAAAGGCCTCGGATTGTCTCTGGCGAAGCCAGAAAGGGCTCCGAGGGTTCCATACATTGTGCGACAGTTGGCGTTCAAATGGGGAGAAGTAATTCCATTTTCTCCCCCATTTTTTTGACTTCTCATTTGATATCTCTCACCCTTATTCTCACACACTTATCACCACATGTCTTATAATGAGTAGAGTAGTCAAAATCATGGGCCCCATGATTTTGACTTCTCCACCACTTGTCACCTATTCTATGGAACCCCGAGACAAGCCTGTCTCTGGCGAAGCCAGAAAGGGCTTGGGCTTCCGGACATTGTGCGACAGTTGGCATTCAAATGGAGAGAGTCATTCCATTTTCTCCCCCATATTTTTGACTTCTGCCCATTTGATATCTCTCACGATCAGATCAATTACATGATAACTGGGGAATTCTAGTACCGTAGATTACATTTTTTGAATACTCTTTGTTTTTTATGTTTTGCTTCTTTATGTTTAAGGTAACAACACCACAAGGCGAAACTACAGTAATGAGAAAGAAGACCACACACACTCACGCACACACATACACACAAACACACACCACAACAACCCTCAACCCAAATAAGCTTCCCAAACACTCCTCAAAACGGGTACCAACCGTTTGAGGTGTGATGAAACTTATAAGGGGATGAGAGCTCGGTTACACAATTGATGTGGGACTAAGATCGTATAGAATTTTTTTTTGGTTAAGGTAACAACACCACAAGGCGAAGCTATAGTCATGAGAAGGAAGACCACACACACTCATGCACACCCACCCACAAATGTAGAAATTCTGAATAACTTTAGTTGATTACAATGACCCATAGAGGGTTTAAATAGATAACCCAAAACTCTTGACTTGAAAAGACAAAATTAAAAATAATCCTAATATACTAAAGATACTAATTTAAGATTATCTTTGAGATCTTGTATATCTCATAGATATTCCATCATTATTTTCCTAACATAATATTTCTCTAATAACAAACACACAACACACACCATCAAGAAAAGGAATACACTTTTTTGAAGTGATAGTTTCTCTTCTTTGATACACAATAAGGCCTCAACCCCAATTAGCAAGTTAGTATCTGTTCAGGGTTAGTGGTCGGGGTGGATTTTCCAACATCACACCCTATTAAGACTTGATCTCGGGTCAAGTAAGTGGTGCCACTCAACCGATGGGGTAACCGGGCAGGTGTTGTTAATTTAACTATTTTTGTAAGAGCAGTGATCAGACCGCATTCAGTAAGCTAGCTGATGTCTTCTCAATTCTTCCCCTTTAATTGTGGTTTCCATTTCGTCCCCTCTGATTGTAGTTAAGGGGTTTTTTTTTTTTCATTTTTGTAACTCACTGTGTCCCCAACCCTCCGGGTTGGGACTAATCCCCGAGGGTGTGATGGGAGTCCGCAACCCACCTCAACAGGAAAGTCCGGGAAAATCGGAGCTAGCCTCAAAGAGGGAGTGAGAACTCAAGACCTTCAACTTCTTGAGGCCTAAGTCAATTGTACTTAAGCTTGGTTAAGCTTAACCAACTTAAGGTAAATATCATTCTACTAATAAAAGTATAAGGATTATACTAAATTTTATTTGGACTAAAATACTCTTTAATTAAAAATATTAACTTATTAATCTATGGTATTGCTCTACTTAGTTTATTATATAAAAAATTATATTATTTGAATCGGTCTAAATACGAAGAGGAGCTCTGCTTTACCACGTTGTGCGGAGCTTCCCTTTTTAAACTAACACAATGGCAATCTTGTAAATACATGAATTAAAAAACTACCCCTGCTACTTTTAGTAATTACAAACATGCTATGACTGTAGTTCAAAAAAGGGAGCTCCGCTTCATCACCGGGAAGCAGAGCTCCGGCTGAAAATTAATCTCTATTAGAATTCTACTTATGTCTTTAACTCTATCCACTTCATAATTCGTGGGTAGGAGTGTTTAAGTTACTTTGGATTAGAGTTTGTAACTAGACGGAGTTTGTTTCCTATTAAGTTTTCTTATTAGGTTAGAATATTTTCTTTTTATACAAATAAAAGCATACGATTTATTACTCCTTCAAAAGAGAGTAGAGCTTTCTAAGGCATACTTTCAGAAGAGAGTCGATCGAGCTTTCTTTTCAATGGTGGAGATGGGCGGTCTCCCTTTGGCATACTTTCAAGACTCCCTGCAAAGGCTCCAATTTACTTCTATCCTCATTTCTGTGACTCGCACCACTGGTGGTCCAAGTCTCTTTCCCTGTTCTTAAGTCATTCAGGCTCTATATCTTGATCATCATGGCAGCATGGAAAGGAGGGCCCATACATGCCATCAAGGATGGCACATGTGCAGATAAACCCGGCTCCACCAAATTGCTTTCCTTACTGAAAATTTTTGATAGCATGTGCATCTTTGAAAATTTTTGATATCATGTGCATCGGCTCTATAATTTTTTTTTTGTTCAAGAAAAGTTTAGGAGGGTGGCCGTGGGTGGTAACCCTAACCGTCGACTCTATTTTCAACATTGCCCCCTGTGATAACAACGACAACAAAGCTACAACTCCATCCAAGAACACAGTTTTTTTTTTTACAAAATCAACAAAAAATAACCCCCAAAACAAATGCTTAAAGTTTGAATAATCTTTTTTTTTTGTTATAGCTCTTTCCTCAATTATTTAGTGTGTGTATATATATATATATACACACACACGTGTGTGTACCTGATAATTGTTAACTTGCTTTTATTGCAACATCAAAATTGAAATTAATGCATTTTTTTTAGTATTTATGATTATGATCTTAGTAATGACCCTCATATTCATTTAATTCTTAGTATATTTCTAAAACATTAGGTTAACAAAAAATACCTTAAACATTAGGGTGTATCTCAGCCGAGCTTGGCTTGAACATGCTAGAGCTTGGCTTGAGCTTTATTCGAGCTCAAATGTTTAGGCTTGAGCTTGGCTTGAACAAGCTTGATCGATCTCAAGCTCTGTTTGAGCTTGTGTTGGCTCAAGCTTGATTCACGAAATTATTTTGTTTAATTGTACATAATTAATTAAACAATTTATTAATAAATTATAATATAAGAAACTACAAAAAAAATTATTACATTCATATATGAAAATTAAGATTTGAGTGTAGTCCTTCGGTCCAAAGAGTAAGAGTTAGATTAGAGTTTCTACTTTAATTGCTCGATTTTATTATTGTCATTATTATCTCTTAAACTTATTTATTACAAATTAAAAATTATTACAATTCTAAGAAATATTGTATATATATATATTTATTTATTTATTTCGAGTCAAGTTGAGCTCGAGGCGAATCGGGCCCTAAACGAGTTGAGCTTCAAGCCAAGCCGAAATAAATAGGTCTAGCTTGAGCTTGACTTGTTTAAACATTTGAGCTCAAATAAAAGCTTGGCTTGATTCGTTCGAGCCTGGAATGCCAGCTTGAGCTTTGCTCAAACAAACTGAGCTGATCAGGGGAGCCATCGAACTAGCTTGGTCTGAGTGTAGCCCTCTTAAACATGTATACTTTTCTTAGATGTGTATCATATATCTAAGAAAGGGTAAACTTAATTATTAAAAAAATTTACGTGCAACACACGTGCACTTTTACTAATATATATTTATGTATTTATTAAAAACCAAGGTTAAATGAATAAATATTTAAGGATGAATGAATATTAACCACAATTAATGAGTGTATTTGGTGAAAACCCCTTACTAGTCAAGGGGTGAAGGTTTTTTGTTTTTTTTTTAAAAATTTTAACCACAGGTTTATTAATAAGAAAAAGCAATTGGGGTGGGGGGACATAAAACCTTACCCCTACAATGACATAAGGGTACAAAGACACTGGCCTAAACTGTGAAAATAAAACTACTCCTTAAATCGAGTAGGTATCCTAACCTCCCTTTTTGGTCTACCTTGAGAAGAATCACTTGGTGATGCTTTATTTTTCTTCTTATTTCTCATTGAAGTCATTGGTTGAAAATCATCTTCTTCTTCAGATTTTTTAATAGGAATATCGTCACGAACTTGCTTCAGCTCACCTAATATATTTCTCTTGTCAAAAAAAATCTTTACAAAATTCCACTCATTGATCGTAGCAGAAGCTCCCACTTCTTTGCTCCATTTTTGACCTATTTTAATAGCAGAACCTAATGATTTAGGTGTTTGAAGGATTTGGGGGGGGAGGGGGGGGGGGGGGGGGGGGGGGGGGTCATTATCGAATATGAAAGACTTGATAGAAAGCATTAATGGACATGACCTTTGTCAGGCTGTTGCTTCCCCACACTTTCAATTGAATAACTGCTTGTTTTAATCCACTTAGCTAAAAGGTAGCCGAATGCACCGCTTGCAACTATCTTTTTTTTGTAGAGCATCGAACTTATTATTCTTAATCCTTGTGAAGTTTATTAAATGCTATGCAAACATGTGTTTAAGCCTGCAAATTTAATGCTAAAAAGTGTTGATTTTAAAACTTAAATAAAACACTTAAATTAAGTCATTTTTGAGGTTTAATTGCATGAAAAGGGAGATAATAATAAATAAATAAATAAAAAAGAAAAAAATTTCGGCGCCGGCGATCGATCGCCCAAAACGCCGTTCAATGGCAGGTTTGCGCGATCTCACTTGTTTTGAGTCCCTAGGGCTCCCAATGTTATAAATACCTCTTTTAGTCGTGGGTTGAGGGTTTCTAAATGTCCCTAAAGCTTTCTAAACCTAAAAGAGAGTGAGAGAAAATGGTTTTTAAAGATTCAAGAGGAAAGATTAAAGGTTTTGCAAGGAAGAAGGGTGAAAAGGCTTAGATCCGCCCCATTCGCAAGCACGTGACCGTAGGGAAGCGATCATGAGAGGTAAATATGACTTCCTTACTATCAATATAGTGATTTTGATATAAATATTATGAAAGTGATAGATCTAAGGCAAGAACAAACAAAGATTAAGCATGCTTATGATGTTTTATACCAGGATTTTCTTATGGAAAATATATATGATGACTTTGTGATGTTTTAAATCATGTTTTTCTCTTGAAAAATTTATATTTGATGTTAGAGAGTTTTAAATCATGATTTTCTTATGGAAAATATATATGATGTATAGAAAGTGATCAAAGTGGTGATTTCCTTGTGAAAATTATTATGTGAGAAATGTTCTTCATGATTTTAATTTCATATCAACAAGGGAAAAGGTAATTATTTTGTAGTGTATGGATGATGGAGAATGGATGAAGGGGATGATGGTTGTAATTGATGAAACTATTATGAGCTTGCTTTGAGATTATGATGTGTTATAAAATTGGGGTTCTGTGAGAATTATTTGATTAAAATTATGTATTGGAAATTTAGACACGATAAATAAAATTGTCTTTTATTTTATTATTGAAAACTTGATAATTCTATATTTCATAGTGATTGTTTATGAGAAATTCTACATGTTTTAAATTAGTGCATGATCTACAATCATCATTATTGCACTCATACTGATTCACGAAATTAAATATGAACAAACATGAGAATAAACAAGATGATAAGTATTATGCAAGTACACAAAGACATGAGTATGATGTATGATTGAATTTTGCACTGACCGAGTACCCACAAGCCTAAGATCAAGACAAGACCAGTCGTATACACCAGCGAATGTGTAGACAAGCCGTATACACCGGATAATGTGTAGACAAGCCGTATACACCAGATAATGTGTAGACAAGCCGTATGCACTGGATAATGTGTAAACCATGTGGTACCTCAGAAAGTAGGGTATATGTTAGTCGCTACTCAATATATGTGGTAGAGTTATATTAAGTTATTGCATTTGCATGTTGTTGGATACATTCACGAACAAGAAAAATAAGTAAGATAAACAAGAGACACCAGTGCAAGTGATCAAGTATAAGAACTGAAATTAAATTATGCTTCCGCACTCTGAATTGATATATGTTTACATGTCCTGTTAAATTATAAATTATGTTTTATATTAAATATTGTTATATTGTTAGATAGGATTTTGTATATACGCTGGGTGTCTTATTACTCAGTCGATGAATGTTGTTGTCGGCAGGTTCTAGGTTTAATATCTGTGCTCTAGGGCATTGGGAAGAGGAAGAGCCAGCAGATGATTATCCTGATGAGGAATAGAATTTGGACCATTGGCCATTTCCTGGGAATTAGTTTTTAGTATTTATATTTTGAGTTAAGACACTGTAATAGAGTTGATTTTAGATTTATAATTAGATTAATTTGATCATTGGGGATCAGGATGAATAATTGAATTAGTTATGATGTTTTTAGTATTTATTTCAGACATTAAATTTGATCAGCATTTATTTAAAGAGAAAAATTTTCAGGCTCATATTTTAGAATTGCCTTAAATGCTTTATGAGAGGAAGATATGAAAGTGATGGTTAAGTCACGTGCCAAAGTCTCACATTAAGTTAGGTGGGATTTTGGGGCGCGACATTTTTCATTTTAATTGATAAGTTGGTCTATGAGTACTCCCAAATATACTCTCTAATCCTAACCTTTTATAACTAGTCACTCTAATTGATGAGTTGGTCTATGAGTACTCCCAAATATACTCTCTAATCCTAACCTTTTATAACTAACCACTAAGGCTATGTTCAGTTGGGGTGCATGTGGGGGAAGTGAAAGAAAGTGAGGGAAATCACAAAGATCACACTATTCGGTACACGAGAAAACCAAGATTTTAGAGAAAATGGATTCTCAACAGTGTCAACATTTCTCTTATTTGCACCTATTTGAGATTCTGGCAGTTTGGTGGAATAGTGAGAGAAAAGAAAATAGAAGATTTTTAATTTTGCCAACTCTACCCCTCTCTACATGGACCGGATCAGTTCAATAGCACCCACCACATAGCTCACTCCCACATGTCTACATGGGTCCATTTAACCCATATTAACTATGGTTAAATTTTACTAACCCTTGGGTTTAATTATATAACCTTGGTTTTAAAAATATACTAGTAAGGAACCCGTGCGATGCACGGTTACTAAATTTTGAAATGCACCAATGTAAGATTAAAAAAAAATGGTAATAATAATGACTTAATAGTAAATCTTTCAAGTAAAACTTAAAACAAACGAAATTTAGTTTGTTTTTTTGTAAAATGGTTAAACACACACCCACAGTCTTGCACATAGGCCAATGCACACACTCCATCCACATAACCCAATTCATTCACCAAAGCTTAGATTAAAGTATAGATAAATGCAATTTAAAGGTAAACCAATTGTAAAAAAAAAATAAAAAAAATTGTTAATTGAAATGTGTTTGGCGTAAGCAATTTCAATCTATGGAAACTTTCCAAAAAAAAAAATGTATTAAATACTTTTGTCATGAAACAGCCTTAGACTACTTTATAACATATTCACTTCATGAAAAAAAAAAGTGACCTTTAAGAGTGTGTTGAAACTGAGGATTCGGAAGCTTGTTGATTAGGATAGGTCTTCAAGCCTTTGGTGACTAGATCATCATATTCAAGCTCCACCTCGAGTATTTCTGGGTTATCAGTCTGCAAGCCAAAGGAGTTCAGCTACACTTCTCGTTAACTGTCTTTCTTTGGTTTCTTGAAAGGGTAAAATAAAAGAAGAAATGAGAAGAAAATATGGAAGTGATCTGAGGGAGAGAAAAGAGAACACTGAATAATATTGATGAGCTTGGCAACCTTTCTCCTTCAGAACACTCAAGAACATAAGAAGTATCTAAAAATGAAAACTTTTCCCTCAATGTTTCTTATTCCAGAAAGATCCAAAAGTACTGGTCAAAATCAGATTTGATCCGATACCTAATTCTTACTAGTCCTTTCTATTTATAGAGAAAAATTATTTTTAATTAATAATAATAATAATAATATATATAAAATATCCCTTGACGTGACATTGAACTGATTCTGACATATGACAACTGTATTTTGTTAGAAGGAGCCATTCTGTTAAAATATGGACAGAATCCATTAAATGGAGCTTATCTGTTAACAAATGAATGTATTCTGTTAAAAGTAATTGACATCCGTTAAAGGGAGCCTATCTGTTAAATATCACGTGTTCTTTCAAGAAAGAGTTGTCAGCTCATTAGACTACCATAACCAACTTTCAGTTATGATTTAATCTTTTAAACTGTTATGACCCAAACAATCATTTGGATACATTCTTCAAAGGTTAAAAGAGTAAACTACTTTTAGAAATGAGTTTATCTATTTTAACAAATTCCCTCCTAGCCCTTCAAACCACATATCATAATCCTTCCCCCAGATATATAATATTTATATAAATCATCGTACACTAAAGGCGGGTCATAAGCCTTTAGGATACCTTGTCTAGAGAAATTATAAGTGATGGCGAAGGCATTATTCTCAGGGCAGATGCGATATCCATCGTCAGGCCTAAATCATAAAGTACGAGAGAATGAGACTATGGAGGCCTCATTTTCCTCCAATAGCCCACAGGAAAATGGGGACAAGATACATCTCAGCATTCCCTCCTGATTGTTAGCTCAGGAAGTAATCCATACTTTGCTGGAATAGGAGATGGAGGGAACACACACTCCCATTCCCATGAGGAAGGCAATCAGTGCCTTTACCCCCTGACAAGGCAATAGGGTTCATGATGATCTGAATCCACCGAGTCCCTATGGAGACAAGGCTGAACTGGTAACCGCCTTTTTCATCTCAATGGAGTTTGACTCCTTTAAGCTTTTGATCAGCATAAGCCCGTAACACCATTGATTCAAGATCTGTCTTGAAGAATAGAATATCATAATGACGTTAGAAAATATTTAGTAATCTGATTCTACTGAAGTCTTACCAAGGACAAATTTGGTCTTGACGGAATAGGCGGTCTTTTGAGCTTTCTATTAGATGTTGAAAGCTTATCAATTTTTCAAAATATGCTCTTTTGACTATATCATCTTTTGAGTACTCCGCTACTTCAAACCATGAAGGCGTAGTGAGTTGATCAGTATGTTCGAAGTCCGGATCTTATTCTCGAACATGGCATACTTTGGGCTATCTGAACTTTTCAAATCATATGAGCTTTTCACCTGAATCTAAAAGCTTATCACAGTATCTGTAAAAGATTACTTATGCCAGAAGAGGCATTAGTAATTAAGCTTTGGAGGCTTATTACGCTTTCGGAAAGCAGAAAACCATAAAATAGTGTAAATGAGTATCTGATACACTATTAATCTTAGATACTTTAAAGTAATAGAACTTCTTCGGACCATCATAACCTTATCCATGTGGCTTTTGACTAGGTCAAATTTTGACCTAACTAGGAAATAACTTCCAGGTGTCAACTTATCATTTTCCATCATCCACAGGGTGTTTACCTATACAATTATTTTCTCCACACTACAACCTCTCCCAACCTAGGTTTTAGCTTATTTTAGTTTTTAAGGTCTTGGGCTAGGCATAGGTTAGAAGTCACGTAGTGGGGTGGTAACATCTTATTTTCCGTTACTTTTCTTGAATCTATCTAACCACACCTCTTAGTCTCTTAATAGCATAAAGACCTAACCACACCCCTTACAGTAGCATAAAGGCGTATACAAAAAAATGTCTTATAAATTTGGAGCATTTAAAAAAAGTGTCTAAATCTGATAAGATTTAGAATCGTGATATGTCTGATCCATGACTTTAGTTTAGTATAGCAAAATTAAAAATTGATATCGTTTTTTTTAATCTAAATTCTTTGGGCTAGGAGAAAGCATATGCCCTAAATACCTAGCATGTTAGCTGAGCCGTTGGTGGCGTAACAGCCACACCCCACACACAATTCCAACACAAATGGATTGATGAAGAACAAAGCCAATAAAGAAAAAATTAAATCAATCATTAAAACCAATCCAAACAAAGCCTTATCAAATTATCAATAAAACTTAGAATGAAAAAATGCAGAGAAAAAACAGCAACCCGTCCTAGTCGTGACTGCCTTGCCTACGTCTCATAAGAGGGGCTTAAAGGCTTCCTTCTAACCACCAATTGTTCCAATTTGTATTTCCACTGGATGAGGAGAGAACATGAGCGAGAGTTTTTTCAGGGGATGAGCAACCAACTTACAGCAATGGAAGCCACTCAGATTCATCCATTGGATTGTGGTCATTAGCATCGTCATATGAACTGGCTACGTTCTTTGTCGGGGCTGTCTCCAAGAAGTGTAGATGGATGAAAAAAAACATTAGCTTGGTATTGAATAATGGAAACCATCAACAGGCATCTACTTTCGCAATTACGACGGCACTGTAACAGGACAAAGAATTGCCATGTACATGGACTTTCCATGCTAGGTCGATTCCTTCTATTTCGTTGCCACGTGTCCACTAGTTTATTCTCTGGATCTTTTTCTCGGATCATGACAATTTTTCAACAATATGAATCTATTTATGTAGATGAGGAGAGACAGATGGAGAGGAATATTACAGCAGAGATCTCGAAGCATTGGAAAAACCAACAAAGAAGAGGAAAAAATGATACCTCAAAACGGTAGTATTGGGTTGATTACTAAATCAAAGCATTTTGTAACTGACTCAAAGATGGGGAATAATTTGTGCAGTAACCTTCCCTAATAAATTATTGTCACACGTGACAATAACCCTAATAAATGAAAGGAAACGTTTGAGTGGTGGTGGGGGAACGTTTGAGAGAGACTGGGAGTACTTTAGGAAAGTTTTGTAGCAACCTTCCCTAATAAATGATTTTTACATATGGCAATAGCCCTAATAAAAGTAGGATTTAGGAACGGAAATCATTTATTGGAGGGAGGGAGTTTTAGAAGACATCTCTAAGTAAGTAATGGGTGTGAGGATGAGTGGGAAAAAGTTTGGGGATGGGTAGAGAAAGGTATAGCAACATTTATGATATGAAAAGTGTGAAAGGAAATTCCAATGGAGATCTAATTAAATTAAATTTGAAAGGAAATTCCAAATGATGGTGGATGTGGGATTAACAATCTCTAAAAGCTCTCTACACATGACACATGTATATCCAACTGCTCTGCTTTAAGGTAGTACTAGTAAGGAGCCCATCCGATGCACGGTTACACTAAAATAAGATGACAAATTAAAATGATAATAACAATAATAATAATAATAATAATAATAATAAATATCAATTTTCTATAATCTTATGGTGTTTTATGCATGTTGGTCTGTATAGTTATATGCTCTACACTATATATATATATATATATATATATATATAACCAATGCCTATTCCAATTATCAATAAAAACTAAAGGGAAAAATAGCAAGCCTTCCTAGCCCTAAGTGATGGGCCTACATCTCATAGGAGGGCTTGAAGGCTTCCTTTAAACCGCCAAATGACAAAAAACAATTCTAAAATAAATTACAGAAACAAAATGCGGAAAATTAATGCATCGTGTATTATGTTTCAGGTATAAATTACAAATTATTAGAAGAAAATAAGTACATCGTTTCGGCTATAAATTACAAATTATTAGAAGAAAAAAAGTACATGTGAAATCTAAATATTCCATTCATGGAGTGTCAAAAGTGGGTGCAGAGCTACAAGGTGCATGACACAACATTGCCCATTTATAAGGAGGATTCATAAAGCCAAAATGGTGAACAACATTGCCTCCATTGACATGGACTTGAGTCACTTTGCCAATTCTTTGTTGACATTTGTTTACTCTTGTCGCGACCCAAAACCCACCCTAGGAGTTACAGTGAACTTTGGACGACTAATCATGACTTGCTTGACAACTAACCTGCAAAACCCACAGAGCATATACAATAGAGGATATAAACAGCGGAAACATACTCTAACATAGCACAGCGGAAGACTACCAAACCTCTATGTATATACATACGCAATCCAAGTTTATACAAAAAGTCACCAAAAGAAAGTGCAGACATGCCCGCCAAAATACATGAATCTAACTCTCATCTCACCCACAGCTAAATCCACTCAGAATCTACAACCACCTATTGGTAACCCTCTACTGGAGGTTCCTCCAAAGGCTCCTCGACGTACTCCTCTTCCACCCATGGACCAGGAGCACAAACGTCAAATGGAGCAGCAGCTCCCTCATAACCTGCCGACATAAGAAATACGGCTGAGCATGGAATACTCAGCGGGTACTAAGCACTAACCAACAGTCATAGCATACGGATAGCATACATAAAGCAGGTGCAATTCATATATGTTAGACAGAAACAATTATATCATACAAGGAAGTAAAGCAATTCATAATCATGCTTCCATTTCGTAGAAAACCGATAAATCCTCTTGAAAACATCGTGCACTTGACTTGACTTGAAATATCTTTTCGTACTTGAAAGCTTGTCTTGTCTATCTTGCTTGATTCTTGTATGTCGTGTCATGTCATGCATGCTTGCTTGTGATCATGTAACTTGTGAGATACACTTGTGAGATGCCTTGAGAGATGCACTTGAGAGGGAAGGGAGACCCTTCTTTATGCAATGCACTTGCGAGGGAAGGGAGACCCTTCTTCATGATATGTATGTACTTGCGAGGGAAGGGAGACCCTTTTTCATGATATGCACTTGTGAGTGAGGGGAGACCCCTCGTGGAATGTTGGTTCTTGTCTTCTTGTGAAAAGCGAGGTAAAACATATCGTAGGATATGTCCCACCTCTAACCATGTTCTTGAAAACCTCGATAAATCATGTCATGCATGCCGTGCTCGTGGGAACCGTGTACATACTTGCATTAAATTTAAACATGACATTTGGGTAATTTCACAACACATATAACATCAATGATTGAGCAATGTAATATTCATATCATTTAGGGAAAGCAGAAAACACACTATCATAGGCCCTAGCAATATTCAGAATTTATTAGGCATGCATTTACTAATTTACAGCTCACTTTATTCACCTTGGCATTTCATCAAACATGGTGTGTTCATTATGGATTTACCCTACAACATGCTTTTCTAGATGGGTTTTACTCAAATCATACATGTATGTTCATTATTTGGAACAATGCCCTTCCCCATTTGTTCATCACACACAACCATTGGCATCCAATCGCCCAGTCCATCTCCATTCACCATTCACAACCATCCATCTCATAGCACATGTGTAAATAAAAGACAATCAAAAGAAAATACAGGGAGAAGAGGAACTATAACTAGGAGGGTAGTAAAAAGTACCGACCTTGAAGAGATGAGGAAGAAATCCCTCTTCCAAACGACTGTGAGTTGCTGCCCTAGCTTGGAACACGAGCTTCGCACAAGCTTGAGCCGAGATCTTGAAGAAAAACCGGACTGGAAGTGATCTAGGGTCTCAGAACCCTTTGATTTCTCTCCAAAATGGAAACCCTAGGTTGGAATCGCCTTCTCCCCTTTTTCCTATTCTCTCAAACTCTCTAAGTGTCGAATGATGCCCTAAAGGCTTGGGTTAAACTCTTAAAGTAAAGTGGACCGACCAAAAGACCCTAATACCCTTACTGAAATTTCTGTAAAAACACGAGTGCTGAACACATCGTGCTGTGAACAGTGCCGAACACGTTGTGCTGTGAACAGTGCCACACACGTTGTGCTGTGAACAGTGCCGAACACGTTGTGCTGTGAACAGTGCCACACACGTTGTGGTGTGAACAGTGCCACACACGTTGTGCTGTGAACAGTGCCACACAAGTTGTGCTGTGAACAGTGCCGAACACGTTGTGCTGTGAGCAGTGCCACACACGTTGTGTTGTGAACAGTGCCACACACGTTGTGCTGTGAACAGTACCACACACGTTGTGCTGTGAATAGTGCCAACTCGTTGTCCGTTGTGAAGGGTGCCGAACCCGTTGTCACGTTGTGTCGTGCATAGTGCTGAGCTCGTAGTCCGTTGTCTTATGTACAACGTGCCCGTTGTGCTGTACAACGTACCCGTTGTGAGCTGTACAACGGATGCACAACGTATACGTTATCGGAGTACGTTGTCTGTGCTACGTTATCAGAGCACGACGTCAGGGCACGTTGTCTATACGTTGTCTGTGCCTTCCGAGCTACGTCCTTAGTGCATAACCGAGCTACGTCCTTGCGCCTAACCGAGCTACGTCCTTAGTGCATAACCGAGTTACGTCCTTAGCGTATAACTGAGCTACGTCCTTAGCGCCTAACCGAGCTACGATTACCTGCAGGTCCAGACTGTTTTGGCCATATCTTTTGACTCGTTCGTCCAATTTTGACGATTCAACTTGCGTTGTGTTCGTATTTCGAAAAGGCACATTTCTGACGTTTCGAAATTTCCAATTTCTTCCTTATTTATTAATTATACCTCCTAAAAAGACAGAATGACAACGAAAGTGTCATGTATTAAGCATGAAAAAGTCTGGGGCTCTACAACTCTGCTGATCAACCGGTTATAATATCGTCCACCACTTGTTGTGGTAGACCCAAGAAAATGGACCAACAAGATATAATCCACACCCCGACACGCCTTATGAAAGTCAACCTCTCATCTCCATCTCAGTCATTATTGAAGATATTCACGGATTGCATGTGCACCAATCCAGGAAAAACCATACAGCTAAATGCTAAATAGGAATTAGAATTAGATGATCACTCACTGGGACCCTGCAAGAGACATGGATACATATGAAAAATTCACAGTTGAGAATCATAAAATGGATGAGATTGAGACCAAAGTTGTTGAGAGGTAAATAGGCGTATTTAAGAGAGGGAGAGAAAGGTTAAGAGGTGGGGAGACGTTTAAGAGTGACGAATTTAAGAGAGATAAATAGGTGTATTTAAGAGTGAGAAATAGACGTAAGAGATAAATAGACGTATTTAAGAGGGGTTAAGAGGTATTGTTGAGAGATAAATAGGCGTATTTAAGAGAGAGAGAGAAAGTTAAGAGGTGGGGAGACATTTGAGAGTGACGAATTTAAGAGAGATAAATAGGCGTATTTAAGAGAGAGAAATAGACGTAAGAGATAAATAGACGTATTTAAGAGGGTTAAGAGGTATAATTTGAGGGAGGGGAATTTAAGATGACACCCTCTGAAGTTGACATTTATCCAAAACCATCTCTAAGGCTGCCATGTATCAACCCTTTAAGAGAGCTGTTGAGGGGGAAAATCATTTCCACATCCCCTTCCTCCATAAATATGAATACTAATCCTCTCCCTTCAAAAAAATGATTATTGGGAAGATAGTAGGTACTATCAAGAATTGGACCCTTAAATTCAAGATCCAATGGTTTCAAGCATTAGGTGGGGCCCTCATTTAAAGCACTTGAAGACATGGAGCCATTGGATATTAAATCCAACGGTCCAACTCTCGATAGTAGATACTATCGAGAGTTTTTTTCATCACTTTCCATGATTATTAATCTTCTTCTGATCACACCTCTGTAATAAACCTACACACAAAGGCAACTTGCTCTTATGAGAGATAAATAGGTGTATTTAAGAGAGGGAGAGAAGGGTTAACAGGTAGGGAGACGTTTGAGAGTGAAGAATTTAAGAGAGATAAATAGGCGTATTTAAGAGAGAGAAATAGACGTATTTAAGAGGGGTTAAGAGGTATAAATTGAGGGAGGAGACTTTAAGATGACACCCTCTGAAGTTGACATATATCCAGAACCATCTCTAAGGCTACCATGTGTCAACCCTTTAAGAGAGCTATTGAGGGAGAAAATCGTTCCCACATCCCCTCCCTTCATAAGTATGAATACTAATCCTCTCCCTCCATAAAAATGCTTATTGGGAAGATAGTAGGTACTATCGAGAGTTGGACCCTTAGATTCAAGATCCAATGGTTTCAAGCATTAGGTGGGGCCCTCATTTAAAGCACTTGAAGACATGGAGCCATTGGATATATATTAAATCCAACGGTCCAACTCTCGATAGTAGATACCATCGAGAGTTTTTCATCACTTTCTATGATTATTAATCTTCTTCTTATCACACCTCTATAATAAACCTCTACACAGAGGCAACTTGCTCTTATGAGAGATAAATAGACGTATTTAAGAGAGGGAGAGAAGGGTTAAGAGGTGGGGAGACGTTTGAAAGTGACAAATTTAAGAGAGAAAAATAGGCGTATTTAAGAGAGAGAAATAGATGTATAGTGATAAATAGACGTATTTAAGAGGGGTTAAGAGGTATAAATTGAGGGAGGAGAGTTTAAGATGACACACTTTGAAGTTGACACGTGTCCACAATCATCTCTAAGGCTGCCATGTGTCAACCCAACTGTTTGGGTTTCAAAGTAAGTAATAACTAGCGAAAAAACCCGTGCAATGCATGGGAGGTTAGAAGATTAGGAAATAGATTTTTAAAATATAAGAATTTAATATAATACTTGTAAAAATATAATTTTTCATTTTAAAATATATATATATATATATATATTTTGCTCATGGTTAACTCGTCAATAGTTAGTCATTTAATCTTGAGGAGACTCATTGGTTTGGGGTTTCACTTTGGAGTTTGGTGTCAGCCACATTGCTAAGGAAAACTTTTATCAGTTGAATTAGAGGGTTTATTTTCAAAAACTTAAACTAAAATCACAACTGATTCTAGATTTACAAAGATTTATTTTCTAAAAATATAAAAGAGATAACTTAAATGACCACATTTCAGGAAGAATTTTGATATATGCTGCAGAGATACATCTCAATTAAATTTATCCAATTTCATAAAAGGAATAATATTACTTTAGGGTAACTTTTTATATCTCGAGCATATGTAATTACAATATCACTTGTCAATTTTGGATGGAAAGGACATGTTTCACACAGGTAAGAAACATATATTTTAGGTGAGTTAAAACTTGCTTGCACCCTTAGGATTTCAATTGTGCATATTTTTGGAGACTGTTATTCAGAATTTTCATTTTCTTTTCCGGCTAAGCAAATTAAGTGGAAAATTTAGTGTGTGCTCTCCATATTTGATCAATTAAAATTAATACCCCGCTACCAGCCATTACCTCTCTCTAGTTCAAATTTACAAAAAAAAAATATAGTGAATATCAGTTATACCTTTATGTTCCCTTGCATGCATGTGAATTTTATCTTCGTGATAATAATTGAATGGTCAAGATTGAATAGTTATTGTGCATTTCTGTGATCCAATTCCTTGGAGCTTCATAGATAGCAAAAGGTGGCGTTTGACTTTGAACATTATTTTAGTAGGGGCTGGTATAAAGGATGGTGGGGGTTCTCGCCCAACTCCCACTGTTGCACTTTTGAGAAAAAAAAATACAATACCGATACAAAAATATAGCTATTTCTATACAAACGTTTGATTGTGCCCGACACAAAATACCAAAAAAAAAATAAAGTGCTATATCTCCTAACAGTTAGAGGAGAAAAAAAAAAGGAAATATAAGAAAAAAACATTAAAGTTAATATCTATGGCCACTGTGCCAAGCTAACCTCTGCCACTGTGAAGGGAAGTCAGATGGAATGCAGTTCAACATTCCATTCGCTAGCTATACTAAAACAAAATTTCATCAAATCTTATCTTCAGACAAACAAACGAAAAATCACTTGGCATGTTCATACTTAAAATCCTTGTTTGATGAGGCAGGAGGAATGTGATAAACAAACATCAAGTCATCAATATTCACAAATATCTTCTAGAACTCGAACACCAATGGTCGAAGTGTTTTTGTTTCTTCTCGAAAGTGGCCATTAGGGTCTGGATAAAAAATATAGCATGCCAAGAATTACACAAATACCCAACATGACGTCTGCTTCTTCAGTCTCCTCAAAGGCATGACAATTAAGATCAAACTCAAGACAAACAGCAAGGCCATGGATCAGAACATGTTAGAATTTAATCAGTCAGGTTCATTTGTTCTCAACATAACCAAGAAGAGGAAAGCTAAATGTCACAACTGAATCAGATATTAAAGTGAGGGTTTTTGGTGTAGCTGACAAAGAAAACGCCATATTCAACAATTAAGGACACAGGTCAAGTAGATGGTAAACAATAAGATTTTGAAAACAGAGGAGAGATAAGCCGAGATTAAACCGGGGCGGTTTCTGTTTCTTTATGTATTCATAAAAAATGGTCAAAAAATATGCTTACCTCCAAAGATGGGATGAGTACCTCCAAAGAAGGGCGTGCTGCAGAGGAGATCTTCTCTGGAACATGTATATTGGGTTGTTTGGTGATGCATTTGCAGTGCTCAGGTGAAGAGGATGAGTGCCTCCAAGCGTGAAAGGGCATGATAGGATTGCAGTGCTTGAATACCTTTAAAGCAGGGAGGTTTTGGACAATAGATCTTCTCGGTCAGTAACTCCGAACGTTTTGTAATGTGCGTGAATACACCAAATGAATGAGAGGGGAGGTTACTATGACAATATTAATTTAAATTTATTAACTTGAATTACGGTAATTAAAATTAAAAAAATTAATGAAGTGTAATATATTTCTCCATATTTAATCCTTGGAGTTGCAGATATTAATCTGCTAATCAGTTTGAAATGGTATTGACTAAGATTGCTGATCCATTGGGTGCTTGAAGGTCATCATCCAAACCCTTCTGATGATGGTTGACTAAAGAATATAGCTCTCCAAACCCTTCCAATGATGATTGGATTAGATTACTTTCTCCCGCGAATTTCGGGTCATCAATTGGTTCAACACACGTCCTTACATTTTAAGATAGAAAATAATGACTGCCTTATGCGTAAAATATGCATTTAACGGAAAATTTTAAATGCTTAGTGATGACTTTTAGCTGGGAATTTTTTACCGTATTTTTTAATTTTATTGCTCTTGATCTAATAGAAAGTATCACAATTTGATTACAATGCTTCCACCTGTGGCGCTGAAATAAGAGAGTTTGTCACCACTATTGTGTACTGCACCTATTAAGGTGGCACTGCCTTTCCTTATCTTTATCATTCAATATTGTTCTGATGCAAAACTATTTAGTGATTGTAATCTTAGTATCTTACTGTTGGAATCTAAACGGGCTACTTTAGTTTTTAGTGCAGAAAGAGCAGAAATTGAACTATCATGCTTCACCCTGCATCAAGAAGAAACATAGAGAACCATATGATTGAAGAGATGGGGAAAAAAAATTTAAAAAGAAAGAAGCATTTTTTAGAAAAATATTTTAAAATGAAACAATAGAGTGAACCGGTACCCTTCCTAAGAGACATAATAAATAAACCGATAGAGTGAATTGTTACCCTTTTATAATTTTAAGAGACATAGTAGTGGGTTGGACCGTTACAACGTTTCATATTCCTAATTTTTTAACCCCTATATAACTGCCAAATGAAAAAAAAATCTCAAAATCTTTTTAAGGAATCCACGTGTCCACCCACATGCTCAACACCCATCTATAACTAATTTTGAGATAATTCTTTGCCTTGAAACAGTTTATTGTGCAACCCTTAAAAAAAAAGCACAACTCAAAAACTCTCTTTCTGTAGATAAAATATAAATTATAGATTTGATTTTATTGCACTTTTCCAATTGATGAGGAATGGAATACTCATATTCTACATATGGATTTTATGTTCCTTACCGAACGACTTTCGATCTTAATTTACTTCCTAGGAGAACAGGTCATGAAGTTCCGAATAGGCCAGAAGGATAGAGAACAACCAGCTTTCTGGAACAGGGAATTTTTGTTTAGATAAAGTATCAAATTAGGAAAAATATAAGCAAGAGGAAGTAGTTGCTCCTAATGGGAATGAGGTGATCGAGCAACATTGCAACAACGCTCGCTGTTGCCCATATGTGTCTTGCAAAATTGGCCCCATATCTATCATTTGGTGATCCCCATGTAAATAGTAAGTCGCCCCCCATTTTATAAGACACATATGAGCAACAGCGCAACAGCAAGCGCTGTTCCCCATCGGAACTCCACCAAATAAAGGAGACTTCACACCTACAACCACCCTATATATAGGATTTTAAGCTCATTGGCCTCCAAGACATGCCAACTCTTCCTACTTAAAAACTCTCTCTGTTTCGTGTTGCATGATTATGGGTACATCAATTTTAGTTGCGGTCTTCTTGCTTTTGTTTCTTTACATACCAGCTTTCAACTTTAGCTTATGTGATGGATCAGATCCAAAAGTTGTTTGCACCGAAAAAGAGAGGCAGGCACTTCTTAGTTTCAAAAAGGCCCTCAAAGATCCTTCAGACCGGCTCTCATCTTGGACTAGTGATGAAAATTGTTGTACATGGATAGGAGTAGGCTGTAATAACATCACCGGACATGTCGTCGAGCTTCGCCTCGGCAATCCATATAGTGATTATTATATTACTGGAGAATATGAAGCTTATCAGAGCTCCAAGTTGGGTGGCGATATAAATCTTTCTTTGCTTGAATTAAAATATCTGGAATACATGGACCTTAGCTTCAATGATTTTAGAGGCATTCCCATACCAGATTTCCTTGGTTTGGTTTGGGGTTTAAGATATCTTAACCTCAATCGAGCTCAATTTGCCGGAAGGATTCCTCATCAGCTTGGAAATCTCTCGAGCTTACGCTACCTCAGTTTGAGAGGTGACTATGAACTTTATGCAGATGACCTCGAGTGGCTTTCTCATCTATCTTCCTTGGAATACCTTGACATGAGCGTGGTGAACCTTCACAGGTCTATTGATTGGCTACAAATAGTGAATACTCTCCCTTCTCTATCAGAGATACACATGTCCAGCTGTCAACTTACGAAAATCCCTTCATCTATTGGGTATGTTAATTTTACATCTCTTGTTGTTCTTGATCTTTCCTACAACTTCTTCAACTGTACGATACCAAACTGGTTGTTTAATCTTACTAATAGCCTTTCACATCTTGCTCTAAAGAGAAATTATCTGCAAGGTCAGATTCCGAGCATCTTATGGAATCTCTCGAGTTTGGAGTCATTGGACCTGTCATATAATCAACTTACAGGGCATATTCCTAATTGGTTAGGACAACTTAAATCTCTTAAACATCTTTATCTTCAATACAACTCATTTCATGGTCCCATTCCTTCATTTCTCGGAAATATATCATCATTGACACACTTATTTCTTTTTCATAACGAGTTGAATGGGACCCTCCCAGAATGTCTTGGGCAACTTTCACAATTAGAACAATTAGATATCCGATCAAATTCCTTAGGAGGCATCGTAACTGAAACTCACTTTGCCAAACTTTCAAAATTAAAGCTACTGATGATGTCCTCAAATTCCTTGATCTTCAATGTGAGCTCCAATTGGATTCCTCCTTTTCAACTAAACTACATTGGGATGAACTCTTGCACTATAGGGCCCAAGTTTCCTTCATGGATCCGCATGCAAAGATCTCTTTTTTATTTAGGCTTTCGCAAGACAGGAATATCAGATAGTATTCCGACCTGGTTTTGGAACCTGGCTTCCCGCATTAGCTATATCAATCTTTCTGAAAACCAGATCGATGGTGAGATTCCCAATGTAATGTTGAAATCTACAAGTGTTGATTTGAGTTCCAATTACATCAAGGGTCAATTACCACGTTTATCTCCTAATGTGAGAGTGTTGAGACTCTCTAAGAATTCAATATCGGGACCTATTTCTCCTCTCTTGTGCGACAAGATGGGTCAACAAAAGAAATTAGAGGTTCTTGATCTCTCAGAAAATCTATTATCGGGAGAACTTCCTCAGTGTTGGATGTATTGGCAATCTCTGAAGCTTATAAACTTGGGGAGCAACCATTTATCCGGGAAAATTCCTAGCTCAATGGGTTCCTTGTTTGGGCTCCAATCATTACACTTGCACAAGAACAGTTTTTCTGGGGATTTGCCTCCATCCTTACAAAACTGCACAAATCTGCAATTCATTGATCTTGGTGATAACAAGTATTCAGGAAATATACCAAATTGGATGGGAGAAAAAATAGATCTAGTGGTTCTCCGCTTACAGTCAAATGAATTCAGTGGCAATATTCCTCCACAATTATGCCACCTTACTTCTCTTTTAATCTTGGATCTTGCCCATAATAGCCTATCAGGAGCCATACCACGATGCTTCGATAATTTTAGTCTCATGGCTACAACACAGAATTTAGATGGTCGATTTGTTTTTGTTCAAGAATTTGATTATGGCTCTTATGAAGAGAGTTTTTTATTGGTCACCAAAGGAAGAGAATCAGAGTATCAAAGGATTCTTAAACTTGTACGCAGCATAGACCTTTCTAGCAATAACTTATCTGGGGTCATTCCTAGTGAGATATCCCGTCTTTCTGCGTTGCGTTTCTTGAACTTATCACAAAATCATTTGCAAGGAAAGATCCCAGAGAAGATTGGCCACATGACATTATTAGAATCTCTTGATCTCTCAAGAAACCATCTTTCTGGCGAGATTCCTCAAAGCTTGTCCAATTTGACATTTCTTGCTCACTTGGACCTGTCACATAACAACTTCTCGGGAAAAATTCCTTCAAGTACCCAACTACAAAGCTTTGGTGCACTCAGCTACATCGACAATGGTGAACTCTGTGGAGCTCCACTAAAAAACAATTGCACTGGAGATGAAGAGTTTGAACGTCCAAATCATATTGTTGTTGATAATGAAAAAGAGTTGGAAATGACTTGGTTTTACATTAGCATGGGGCCTGGATTCGTGCTGGGGTTCTGGTCAGTTTGTGGTGTTTTGTTATTCAAGAAGACTTGGAGGTATGCTTATTTCCAATTTTTGGACGATAAGCTATACCAACTCTATGTGATAGCAGTTCTTAAATTAGCTTGGTTGAAGAAGAACCAAGTTGGTGGGTAAAAAGGCATCTTTGTATTGGCTTCAGCAACTTTCTAGTTCAAATGTTCTTAACTTGGAAGTTTGCTTGATTTCCATTGTAGGTTTGTTGTTGTGTTAATAAGATACGGCCATAGGAAAAAAAAAAAAGTCTTAGGTTTTTTTTTTTTTCTGGTGTCTTTGTTTAGGGCTGGGGGTTTTTAATTCCCCTTGCCTCGTGTCCTTTAAGGGGTTTTGATTTTATGTCCCCCACTTGTGTTCTTGTAGGGGTAAGGTTTATGTCCCCCTTTGTCGTGTCTTTGTAGAGGTAAGGTTTTATGTCCCCCTATTTTTCCTTTTATTAATAAACAGGTAGGGGTCTACCAAACCCCCCACTCCTTCGGAGTGGATTTTCTTTAAAATAAAAAAGAAAAAAGAAAAAAATGGCCATAGGAAAAAAAGAGAAAATGAAAAAAAGAAAAGAAAAAAGGAAAGTAATAAAGTAGTAATATGTTGTGCTCTTTCGCATTAATTTATTCCCGGATTATTAACATGCTCGATTGCAGCTTTATTGAACCCATGAATTCTTCCAAAAAGAAATTAGAACTTGATATTTCAATATTTGTTGGGAAATTAGAAGACACGGGCCTCATCAAGCTTTCTGATTGAAAATTATGTAATCCATGAATATCCATAACTTCTCTAGGTCCTCCGAAGAAAAAGTAAGGACCACGCATATGGTTTGTGTTTTTTATCCAACTCCATAATTCTTTTGTCTTCGCAGGTTTTGAGAGTAAAATTGTCTAAATCTTCAAATGCATCGATGGTTGCAACCTGAATATGTTTAAAGTAGGCCACTGGCCACCCCTCCATAACATTCATTCGCTAAGTGGTTGCTCCACAATTTTATTTAACTACTTTGTTTAGCCAATATCCAACCACTAACCAATTTCAAGATGATTTGTCCTATAATGATACAAAATCGAACAACCCCCCCCCCCCTCTTACTAAATGTCATAAAGTGATAAAAATTAAAAATCAAAAATCAAATAAAGTAACTGCAAAAAATTAAATAGAGAAGAAAGTCATTTGGTTTTACCTAAACTACGATTTCAAAGACATTGTCGTCCGTGGTAGGTTGAAAAAGGATGTATTCTAGAAGTTGGTTTGGGTAACTAAATTGTCCAAAACATTTGGATTATAAACATTGATACTTATGAGAGCTCCATTGCAGGATTGATCTCCTTTTGTTCTAGTAGTTGCGCTTTGAAAATGAAACATTATTGGATCACAAATGTAGATAATTTAAATTTTAAGTCACGAAAATTACTATTTGAAGTCTAAAATTTTGAAATAAAAGTAAATGCAGTGGCATTATCAAATATATTTATATGATAAATTTATGCATTTATTGTTAACTGTTGTAAACTACTGAAGATTCGTTGTTTATTTGGAATAACAACTAGTAATTTTCATAACAATCATTCTATTTGTATCAAAATATAAAATGTCAAACATGATTTGTATTAAATATGTCATTAGATATAATTAAACTTTCTAAGAAAATAAACACTGCTATACCCCTTGCTTCCAATAAAAGACCACGAAAAAAAAAGTGTATTCCATCTAACCCATCTATAGGGTGTATGAGACTGATTTTGCAAAAAAGCAAAAAAAAAAGACTGGTTTAGCAGCATTCAAGGTCTGTATAAGCTAGCAAATTAGCGCTACACGAGATCTGTGCACCAGCCATTATGTTTATTCAGTGATCAGTAGCCGCCTGATCGAGATATAATGGAGGTGGGATCAATTGGTTGTTTTGAGGTAAGGAAAATAGTCACCTCCTCGGGCCGAGGAGGTGACTTACCGTCTCGTCCCCTATTTTTGGGGCCACGTGTCCACTTTTTTTACTTCCAACTGTGGTTAAGATTCGGTCACCCCTAAGGTTCACACATCTACCCTTGGTTTTTAGAAAAGATATTTTTTAAAAAATTAACCATAGGAGGTGATTAATTTTTTAACCATTGTTCAAAGGGTTTGTGAGAGCAAGGAGGAATAGTCCCCTCCTCAGCACGATGAGGTGACTATTGGCTCTTGAGGTAATCCTGGATTGTATTGTGCCTAGGGATGGCAACGGCCGGTTAATCGGGTAACCCGCCCCGTCCCTATTGGGTCGGGTTTGGGGAGCTATTAAATGGGGTAGGGGCGGGTTTGGGAATGAAGGGTTAAACCCGACTCGGTTCTGGCTAACAATGGATTAAGTTGCCCACCCCTGTTTATTATGTGAAAGTATAATTTTACTTTTAAATGAATCCTAAAATTACCTCAATGTATTACTTATAATGTGAAATATCAAACCATTCCGACTAGTGCTTAACAGAACGTGCGGAACGGGGACGGGATAAAGAAGGATTTTGATAAACAGGGATGGGTCACCTGCCCCGCCTCGCCTCGACCCGGGTTGGGGACGAGAACGGTTTAGGATTTCATTAGGGGTGGGTTTGGGTTGGGGACACCCCGGCCCAAACCCGCCCTGTTGCCAGGGCACGTGACTAACACCATTTCAGAATCATGAAGCAGGCACCCAAGAAGTAAGAAAGCTTAACGTTCCAATTGAGGACTGGATAACCAACAATCTAGTATGTATGTAGGTCCTGTAACATTAGTGTAACGAGGTGGGAGCAGAAATTGAGGTTTGTTATTTAAATCAGTCTCATAGGTGCTAGTAGACAATGAAATGAAGTAACAGTTACAACAATGGAAGATGACCTACAACATGATAATCAGGTTGGTCAACCCAAAAATATAGATGCATATTAGCAGCATTTTATTTTATTTATTATGAATGATATAGCCCATATTAGATCTTCTTTTCTAACCCTTGGAATGGGGATAGTTCCTTTTGGTTACCACCATCACTGGGCCCAAATTGTAAATCTTAAATTGAGATGATGCTTCACTTGTTATAAATAGAAGCTTATGGTAGTGTGTGTATATATATTATTTTTATCAATTAATACTAATTTTGCTTTATTTTCAAAAAATTGAGTACAAAAGCTTCCATACAAGTAGGAAAGTGGGTGGACCAGTGGTTCCTGGGTCTTTCCTCAAGTGGGAGGACCTGGGTTCCATTTCTGACTCCCCCTTTGGGGCCTGCCCCACACGGGTTTTACTTGGACTTACCTGGTGTGGTGGGTTATGGGCTCACGTTGCACCCTTGGGGATTAGTCCTGACCAAAAGGGTTGGGACACCCTGAGTTCCAAAAAAAACATAAAAAGTTCATGTACTGTAACATTAGCAGAGTGATAAGTCTGTAGAAAAAATCAAGATAAATACAGTACGCTACTCAATTTCTCAATGTAACAAAGGTTTTTATGAGAATCACTAATTAAATTCAATGTCCATGTAATGAGTGAGACTTGCAATGTCCACTGAACATCTTTCACTTTAGGCCACGTGGAGGACAAACCGTTCATGTGGAATTAGGGTGACATGAGGGAACAAGTAAAACCCATTAGCACTGCCACCTCAGCTACCACGTGTAACAACCCTGTCATAGCGGGAGAAGGAGCTTGCTGTGACATTGGTGGCAACTCCTCCCAGTTTATTATTTTTAGCAATGCAAATTATTCATGAGTAAGAAAAAAATTCAACAATGTCTCATCCCAAATTCTAGGGATAGATAACCCTAGCATTTCGTTCTATTAAAAGTTATAATTTTTGTTAAATCATATGTAATTAAAAAATTTCTCAGTATCTCCAATCGACATCCTTTTTTTAGCTATTCTCAGATATTTCTTAATAAATGAAAAAAATATTATGAAAAACTATATTATAAATGATAAAAAGGACAAACGTGAATGATGTGATTCTTGAGCAGAGGATGATCAATAGCAGATTGTTTGTCTGTATCAACACAATCATAATTTCTGCTCTGTTGAATTCCTATAGTCTTGCAGTCTATGAAAATACAATATTATTGTTTTATACTCTAATTTGAATGGCAATCACAAGCCATTAGTTGCAAGTTTCTCATTTCATTGGCATTGTGTTCAAACCCTAGTTCAAACTTGAAACTCCATGATAGTAGGCTAAAAAGGACAAGAAGTGCCTCAAAATTTCTTCCTATGAATTCTGTGTGGGGGTATTAGTCATTTTGAAGCATTCTTTCACAAAAATACTGGAAGATGTTTGGTTTTGGTCAGTTTTTCTGTAGGTAGTAAACTGTCTATTATTTTTACCATTTGGCACACTGTCCATACTATTGATTGAGCTTTTCTCCTGTGGTAAAGATTGTTGGTATATTTGGGCTAAATCCCTGCACACATAGCCACTTAACAAACACAGACAAATAATAATAGTAGATAATTAAGTAATTAATTAAGGTAGAGAATCGCTTCACTGAGAAATGCTACAATTGAGTCTTTGTTGAAGATAGTTGAAGTCTCCCATGTGCAAGGGATGTAACTGCTCTATCTACTGGATACAACTCAGCTCGGATTCTCTCCGGTTTTCCCAACGAGTTTGCACTACTCAGTAGAAAACGAGGTACTGATCTTCCTTTAGGATGACCTTTAAAATTAAATATATACATATATATTTCCATTTAATTAGGGTTTTCCAATAAACCGAATATCCTAAAGTCTCATCGGATTTATAGGAAGATATTATCTACTTAACTTGATAATTTCTAAAATTACCATTTTACCCCTTAGGGTTTAAGGGTTTGTTTGGCTACAAGGTTAAGTCCACTCTAGTTTGGTCTAATCCTGTTTTAACGTATTCCAAATTAGGTCTGCTCTTATTCTGTTTGGTTACAGATTCTGGTTTTGTCCTGAATCAATTATGCACATAATCTATTTCTGGTTTGGTCAGAATCAATTCTGTCTTAAGTCTTGTTTGTTTACAGATTTTAAGTTAATCCATTCTAACTTATTTCAAATCTGTTTGGTCACAAGATTATGGTTAATCCAATTTTATCAGGTTCTAATTTCGTTTGGTTACAAATTCAGGCTTGTCCAGATTAACCCATTTCACAAGATACCTCGTTTGGGTATAGATGATCTTTATAGGATCCATCATGTAGATATGATAGGTTCACACCCGAAATCGGATGGTCATCAAGATGGTATTATCCTTATAAGACAGTTCCATTGTTCTACCTGATCTGGTTTCCCAGATTGGGCAGTCCACATGTGGACTGTTCTATGATGGATGGTTGAGAAGCCCAAAGGCATTCTGCAACCTCATTAGGAGCTGAACCTAATTTTATTTCTTAGTATCTATGGGTCTGGATTGATTCGGGCAACTTGCTGGGTCTGAGTTTTGGATCTTGGGTTTCAGGATCTTCATTGTGCTCCAAGGTCCACCATTAATGGAGGTCTTTAAGTTAGGGTCCTCCTAAGAGGTCCCTGGTACGGAGTCCCTCTAATGGACCATGCTTGAAGTAGACTGGACCAGGGTACACTTACTTTGGTTTGGGTCTTCTCTCTTGGCTCATTGGTCTAGGTCCACGGATCTGGCTCTGGTTTGAGTTCCAACAGAATCCAACACCTCTCCAAGGCCCTCCATTTATAATGGACCAAGGCCCCCTTGCACGTGCATGCCCGCACTGCACCCTACCCCAAGCCCTTGCCCGTGCACCTGCACTCGCTGCGAGCACAGCTCGCGCACCCAAGTTATTGTCTAAAGGAATTGATGGGTAATTGTCATGCCTCAAAATACCCCCTAGGAGTTAAGGGATACTTTAGAGGTAACTATTGGTGCCTGTCAAACCATCCTTTAATGAACAAGATAATTGTAACATAATAATGACATAAATCAGAGTACGGAAGCTCATGGCCAACTTTTTCTTTTCCATATAAGGTAATCTGTTTTCCAAGTTTACATGTACAGGCATAAACACCAAGGTAAAGGTGGACATGCCCACCTATCAAAATATCAAAATACAAAAGACAAGATCTCGCTATCGCTCCCCTCAACAGTAATCTAAGTATGGCCACACGTCGAGATCTCTATTTGCTTGCGACTGCCTCGAAATAGGAGGCTCTCTCTCCTTTACATACTCTCCCTCAACCCAAGACTCGGGGTTGAGGGTATCCTTAGTACCTGCCGACATGGAAGTATGGCTGAGCATGGAATACTCAACGTGTACATACTACTAACTAGCAATTGTATGAAACATTAATACAACAGTACTTTCTTGTATGGTATAATTTAAATAATGCAAGACGGGAATAGAAAGGAAACACATCAAATCATAATAAGACAAGCAATATCAATTCAATCCATGTTCATGTCTTGTTTCTTGTTTTCTTGTTTGGTTTAGTCCCCACACACATCACGCATTCATTTCACATACACTTGTTCACTTGACTTATTTTCTTGTTTCTTGACTTTCTTGTTTAATTGTTCTTGTCTTGCTTGTTTAACTGTTCTTGTCTTGCTTGTTTAACTAATGCCCGAACTATGTACTGGACGACACACATTAGCGTATTATCACTTGTTTAACTAATGCCCGAACTATGTACTGGACGGTACACATTAACATCTTGTTTGCTTGCTTGGAGATCACTAATGCCCGAACTATGTACTGGACGACACACATTAGCATCTTGTTGTCTTGTTTCGCTAATGCCCAAACTATGTACTGGATGGCGCACATTAGCTAGATCACTAATGCCTGAACTATGTACTGGACGGCACACATTAGCATCTATGTTCTTGTTTTCACTAATGCCCGAATTATGTACTGGACGGCACACATTAGCTTACTTTTCATGCTTGCTTATTACCTTGTGATATTCCTCGTTCATGTTCATTTACTTGTATTTCATTAACTTGTCTTATGTATGCATTTTCCTAGCATGCTATTTGTGATGATTTCATTAATGTACATGCGTTCTTGAAATATAAACATTCATGGCATTTGTAAATAATAAACAACGAGAGATTTAGGGCAATTCATTTCATTCATTCAATAATTCGTGCATCTTATACCGTCTAATAACACATCACAACAAGTCTCGGAATTCACACTTATTCAAAATTACATGCATTTTTAAAATAAATGATGATTCCTAACAAGTCCCTTCATTCCATTCCATTTACATGCTATTTCGTGTTCACACCACTACCATATTTCCTATTCACTTCTTTAATATTTTAACTTGAACATGCTATAGTTTATAATTACACCCCACATTTAATTCCTTAGAGTATCCCATACTCTTTTTCATCAACTCTTACCCTCAATTCTTAGTAAATGTTCATGAATATAAATTTTTCAAATTGGAGAGTGTATTTACACTCTCACATAAAAACCCCCTTCTTTGTGTCATTTCATTCATTTATTTTTCTTTGAGACATTTCATCAAACACTAAGTGTGTACGTTATGCAAACAATGCCCTTCCCCAATGTTCATCACACCACACACCATCCATTGGCATCCATTGCCCAACCAACCTCCATACACAATATTCCATCTCATATCATGACAAGTTTTGAGGAAAAGAATCAAAGAAACATTAATAGAATTCTAACAAAGAGTCAGTAGTTTGTTTTACCTTGAAAGATTGGGGGAAAAAGCCTTAGGAGGCCGTGGGGAGCGAGATCCAAGCTTGTGGAAGCTTTCCCAAACTTCAAGGTCGAAGATCCACGTGTCTACGGCTTGCACGAGCTTGGTGGAAGCGGTCTCTGAGGTTAGTGACTTGGATTTGGGTGAATCCAAGCCTTTGGAAATGGATTTTTGGCTCACAATCACTCAACCTCTCCTCGAATGGGAAATCCCCTTTGTGATCGTTTCCTCGTGGCTTAGTTCATGAGAAACGCCTTGGTTTTGCACGATCCTTGCTCCCCTCTTTGGTCTTGAGGAGCTTGAAGATTGAAATTGGGGGTTTCCTTGATCTTGAGAGAAACCCCCCTTTTGGAAACCTAAGTTTCCTCTATTTTCTCTCCAAAAGCCATTCTCTAAGTGTTAGAAACTTTGGTCCCCCGAAAATGGGGTATATATAGGTGTTAGGTTAGTGAAAAACCTAAAAAAAAACATTTCTAGGCAATCTTGCTCGAACGGGCTTGGGTATCGCTTGAGCGAGTTACTCCTGGGACTCAAAAACTCATTTTTGGTTAATCTCGATCAAGCGGGTTTGGATCTCGCTCGAGCGAGTTTTTCTGCAAAAACGCACTTCGGTATTTTTGTGATAACTTTTGATTCCCTTATTAAATTTTGACGATTCAACTTGTGTTGGATTTTTATTTCGAAGGAGAACAACTTTCATGTTTTGCACTTTTTATAATTATTTTTTATTCTTGGACCATTTTGCCCCTAAAGCTGACTGACATGCGAATGAGTTTTATTAACCCCTTTTTGCAGCAGATCCGATTCCGGAAATCGGACGTTTGACTCTACCTCGACTCAACATCCGGAAAAGTGATTAACATGGACCTTGAAGGGGGTTTAAATACCTTTCAAAAAATTTAAGAATCACTCGATTCTGAGCAATGATGACTAAACTAGAGCCCTTTAAAGTTGAGGTAAATGCCGAAACATGCCTTTTCAACACCTAGAACACTTCGAGAGTTTTCACACTCTTTTCCCTTGGTTCAACAACCTGACTCACACCTCATGACTTGTTGTTCATAGGTTTTTAACCCACCTCGGTGATCGTTGAAATCACATCAATATGCATGAGAGGCCTCGGCCTCTTTATGCCTCGCGCACTAGCACTATTCACCATTCACTGTTCACTTACAACCCATCAAACACTTAGGGTATTTTATACCCTTGCTATTACCCACTTAGAGTATTTTTATACCCTCTCTTTAAGACTCAAAACACGTACCTACACCCTCACTTGACTCACCATGATACCAAGGACACGAAGGAAGGCCTTATGCCTTTACACATACCATACAAGGGCACTTTTCAATTGTACTATTCATAGTATAGTGAACTCAAATTTCCGGGGTTCTACAATAATATTCTACACCACATGCTTGGTTGTTGACAACTAAGCAACTAAGGGGGTAATTAAATCCTTTAGATTTTATCTTCTTTTCCGATGTGAGACTAAAAAAACAAGCGAAATGCATTAAAAGCGTGTTTTCCCTCTTTCAAGAGATCAAATACCCAACCTAAACAAGGATTAAATGAATGAGGAGTTTTAGTCTATGATTAAAATCAAAACCCCAGATCCTAATGATCCGTTTTTATTAATTTAAAATCAAAATCAACCATCCCCCACTTGATTTAAAATTAATAAAGTAATTTTAGAATTAAGTAAAACAAATTCGGGCATCCATGAATATCCTGTGCATAAATGTAGGTGTCTTTCGACTTGAACCTACACTTAGTTCAAACAAATCAAGAAAGACCAGAGAACCCAGTGGTAAGCGATCTGCCCTTCCCCTTACTAGATCAAATATGGCAATTCGTAATGCTCTCTTCCTTCCCGCCTTCCCTCTTATGCTCTTCCTGTCCCTTTCAATTGGTTTGTCATCTTAGACTATGCCTTGAACTGCAGAACTCGTATTGACTAATCGGGCTTGTCACATACACATTCCTTTCAGAAGATATGTGTACTCATTCAACTTAGCACTTTAACATCCATGCCTTATCCTTGTCTTACTTAGAACTCTAGAGATAAGATAAAATCTCATAGAAGGTGATGAGCCTCCGACACTCAGAAAGGTGAGTCTATCAAGAGTGTTTCTACAGCACTCCAGCCCATTACAGACCCATAGTTACTCATTAAGAAAATCCATTTAAATTCTCAACCTCATCGCAGAATCATCTATAGATCAACTATCTATAGACTCGAACTATTGACATCATCCTCAAGAAGGGACACAACTTGAAATGACATTTCATTTATAGTGCATCTAAAGTCTTTTACAAGGTTTGTTATTCCCATTGAACTTGAGAGACTCATCAAGTTGGGTTTCCACCTAGTATAACTGCTAAACTGGCTTTTGTCGCGACCCAAAATACCCCCTAAGAGTTAGTAGGGCTGTCAAAGGGCCGGGTAGGGGTAGGGCCGGGGTCAGCCCTAGCCCTACCCTTCCCTATAAGAGTAGAGCCCTAGCCCGGCCCTAGCCCTTCAAGGGCCGGGATTAATTGGGCCCTAGCCCTGCCCTCAAGGGTCAGGGCCGGAAGAAAGAGCAAAAAAAAATTTCTCATATGAGATGACGAGATTTTTTTTCTACATGGAAATGAATACCCAATCTCAAATCCAATATTAGATTACTATTAAAAAAAAATGCCAAACTAATCAACAAACAAAAAATTTAGATTGACAGTAGCAGGTTACTATAAAAAAATACCAAACTAATCAACAAACAACAAATTTAGATTGACAGTAGCAGATTACTATAAAAAAAAAGTGTCAAACTAATCAACAAACAACAATTAAAAAATTAGATTCTGAATTTTAGAATCTAATTTGAAAATTAAAAAACAACATTAAACAAATTAGAAAATAATTAGGTAGATTAGAATAAAACAATACTAATTGATTGGGGTCCTGGCCTCCTTGGGATTAGGGTTTTAGAGTGGGTGTTTCGGATTCAATTTCTGGGGTTTTACTGGTTTAGGGTTTCAAGTAAGGTTTTTAAGTAAGGGTTTTCTGTTACGGTTAGGGTTTCTGTAGTACTACTACTTTCAAATATTCGAAATAATTACATAAAAAATTTAGAGAGTAAGGTTCTTGTGTACCCTTGACTGTGAGCGGTGGCCGGTGAGCTTGTGGCTGGTGATCTTCTGAGCACTGAGTTGAGAGAGCACTGAGCACCACCTTCCGTCTACTATCCACCATCCACAGAGCATTGATCTTAAGAGAACACCGAGATTGAGAGAGCACTCATGAGCTTGAGGGAACATTAAGCTTGAGTTGAGAGATAACTGAGCTAAAGAGATTGAAGATTGAGAAGGAAGAGAGGCAGTCGAGAGGCTGAGAGAGATCGGTTGATTCGAGTGAGATTAGGGTTAGGGTTACGAAGCATATTAATAGTTGAGTATATGAAATTACAAAAACAACCCCCTTATTAAAAAATTATTGGGGTTATATTAGTAATTTTACTAATATATTTAAATATATATATTGTTTAAGTTTATATACACTAACTATTGTCTATGTACACTGAAGAAGGGCCGGGTTGAGACGCGTCGGGCAGGGGGGTGCCCTTGCCCGGCCCTATACAAGAAGGGCTTGGGGTTTTTGGGCCCTGCCCGGCCCAAGGGCTGGGAGAGGGCCGGGTTTGGACGAGTTTGAGCGGGCCGGGCAGGGCCGGGTGCCCTCTTACCCGGGCTTTTTTGACACCCTTAGGAGTTAGGGATACTTTAGCTCATGACCGCCGTATCATAACGTCCCGTATGAAATATAAGGCACACATATCAACCTGTTAAAGTACACAAGTTATACATAGCGGAAACAATTTATAATCAAATACTCCTATCGTTCGATTCAAGTCTGAACCAACAAAATATATATCCAAAATCTGGAGTGGACAAGTCCCACTCTCAACATACACAAAATATCTTCTCTCCCTAACATAGTCAGCAGAAGTCAAAGTCGGGCCGCCTATCTAGCGATCCATCATCCTGGTAGTGGTCCATAGAAGGCTCTGGGTCGTAGTATTCTTCCTCTATCCAAGGCTCTGAACCACACAAGTCGAAAGGAACCTGTGCACCTGCCGATGATAACAAATATCGGCTGAGCATGGAATACTCAGTGTATACATACTACTAACAACAAAGCAATAACATCATGGAAGCATGCAAGACATGAAGACTGAAACCCTTAAAACATATCGAAGCATAGAAACCGTGAAATAGCACGTGTGATGACATCTGAAAACCAAAACCGTGTAAGTCTTGCGATAATCATAGCCTTGTGAATTCTTTGAGTCATGTTAAGTTCATAGAGTTCCTTAGAGTCATTTATGATCCATAGAGCCTTAGAGCAATACCATAGAGATCTTAGAACATTTACATTTATGATCCTTGGAGCTTGTACATCGATCTTAGACCTTATCATAAAGTTCCTTGTAAGTTTAGTATGATCCTTGGAGCTTGTGAACCGATCTTAGACAATATAATGGAGTTTCTTAAAATCATCATGTGAGCCCTTTACTTAAAAAACCTTTTTATAACTTTGAGAAATCCATGAAAACCCCGGTTCATGTGAGACATGCGAAGCACATGAGAATAATAGCATACTTAAACATAAAAGTCCTTAGAGGCATTAAACCAAACACATAGAGTGCCTAACAATGACAGTTTACATCCAAGTATAAAATCAATATCACATACCATATTAACCTAAGATTTTAGCATAGAATGAGAAGAACATCATATGATGAACTAGTGTTATCACAAGTTTAGTAGTAGAATGTATCTACTTTGGTGAAATCGATTCCAAAGGCTTGGAACAAGTGAGAACCTCGAGTTTTTAGTTGAAGAACACCAAAGAAGGGAAGATCTTGATCTTCTCCTCAAGCTTGAGCACACCCTAGCTTTTTCTCCTTCTCCTCCTCTCAAACTATCTCAAAAATATATCCTAAGGGTTTCTGAAACCCTTAGGCACGAGCTGGGGCCTTTTATAGGCAAGAGAGCTAGTTAAAAGACTTAAACACCCTTAATGAAGCAAAACTGCGTACAACCGATTGATCGGTGGTCAGGATTGAGTGATCGGTGGCATAGTGAGCGATCGGTGTTTTGACCTAGAGATCGGTTGAAAACACCCTCTCTAAAATTTTTTCCCATACAAAATCTTTGATTAGTTGATAGATACCGATCGATCGCTAGCTGACCGAGCGATCGATGTTATCACCGAGCGATCGGTGCTCCCCTGTTTTTGCTGCAAAACCCTTTTTCCATTACTTGGACCTTCTCCATTCCAACTCTAACACATTGTACCCTCAAAACACACTCTCTTAGGCTATATATACCTATCAACACATGCACACCATATATCCAAACATTTTCATTAGCATAAAACTCATTAGTGTACAAGACTCCACTTTGAGTACTATTCACACACCATTCACTACTTAGTGAAATGAAGATTCTGGGCTCTACATCCTCCCCCCTTACAAGAATTTCGTCCCCGAAATTAGAACGATACCAAAAGAACAAGAAGAAACAAATTATAGGAAAAGAACATCAAGAAAACAAATGAGGGTACTTTTCCCTCACTTCAGCTTCACGCTGCCACATAGCCTATTCTGCACAATGGTGCTGCCATTTCACGAGAACTAATGGGATAGTCTTGGTACGCAAGACTTGATCTCGACGATCCAAGATCTGAGCCGGTTGCTCAACCAGAGTGAGATCCTCTCGAATCTCCACGAGATCAAGAGTAATAACGTGGGAAGGATCCAGAATGTATTTCTTGAGCATGGAAATGTGAAATACATTATGGACCGCTGCCATATGAGGCGGTAGGGCTATCCAGTAAGCAACCTCACCAACCCTAGTGATGATCTCGAATGGCCCCACGTACCTAGGGCTGAGCTTCCGTTTCTTTCCGAACCTCATGATTCCCCGGCTCGGTGAAATCTTCACAAAGACCCGATCCCCAAATTAGAATTCCAAATCTCTGCGACGAGTGTCCGCATAGCACTTCTGCCTATTCTGAGTAGTTTTCAACCGCTCCCTGATGACCTTGACCCTTTCTACAGTCTGCTTGATCAATTCAGGACCTAGTATCTTCCTCTCACCAACCTTGTCTCAGTAAAGAGGAGATCTACAACTTCGACCATACAGAGCTTCGAAAGGTGTCATTTGGATGCTCGCCTGATAACTATTGTTGTAGGCGAACTCAACTAACGGTAAGTGTTCCTCCTAACTGCCCTAAAAGTACAACATACAAGCTCGGAGCATATCCTCTACAATCTGGTTCACCAGCTCAATCTGCCCATCGGTTTGAGGATGAAAGGCGATGTTGAAATCTAACCGAGAACCCATAGCGCTCTGAAAAGTTTTCCAGAACCTGGAAGTAAACCTAGGGTCTCGATCAGACACGATGGAAACTGGCACCCCGTGCAGACGGACCACCTCCTTGACATACAAGGCTACCAACTGATTCGAACTGAATGTAGTCCGGAAAGGAAGAAAATGCGCAGACTTCATCAATTTGTCCACTATCACCCAGATGGCATCGAAGCCCTTCGCCGTCCTTGGAAAACCAACTATGAAGTCCATCGAGATATTCTCCCATTTCCATTCCGGAATAAGGAGGGACTGTAAAAGACCTGCTGGTCTCTGATGCTCGGCCTCACTTGCTGGCACACCAAACATCTAGAAATGTACTCTGCCACATCCCTCTTCATATTACGCCACTAGAAGTACCTTTTCAAGTTATGGTACATCTTCATACCCCCTGGATGCACGGAGTACTTGGATCGATGAGCCTCGACCATTATCTCAAGTCTCAACTCTAGATCGACTGGAATACACCACCTGCCCTTAAATGTGATAGTGCCACCACTACTCACGACAAAATCCTGACTACCACTATTCACCGACTTGTCCCAGTAGGCAAGCAACTCATCATTGGAATCCTGTAACTCCTTGATCCGATCCAAGATATGCGGCCTAACTGAGATGTTTGACATCACCGGCCCATAAGTAGCAAGTCTGAAGGTAGTGTCGAGGTTACACATATCCTTCAATAACTTCAACTCTTGGACCCTCATGTGAGTCATAACCCTGTAAGGCTTTCTGCTAAGAGCATCGGCTACCACGTTCGCCTTACCCGGATGGTATTGAATGGAACAATCATAGTCTTTCATGAACTCCATCCATCGACGCTACCTCATATTCAACTCCTTCTGGAAGAAGAGATATTTCAAGCTCTTGTGATCCGTGAACACATTGAACTCTTCCCCATAGAGGTAGTGATGCCAAATCTTCAGCGCAAAGACGACTGCGGCAAGCTCTAGATCATGTGTGGGGTAGTTCTATTCATGGTCCTTCAACTGGCGAGAAGCATAGGCAACCACTTGCTTATGCTACATAAGAACACACCCAAGCTCGACAAGTGACACATCACTGTAGACTTCGAAGCCACCGCTCCCAGACGGAACCGTGAGAACAGGGGCCAGGGTAAGCTTCTTCTTCAACTCCAGGAAGCTTTCCTCACACTTCTCACTTCAAGTGAACTTAGCATTCGTCCGCGTGAGATAGGTAAGCGGAGCCGCTAAGGTGGAGAATCCCTCCACGAACCTCCTGTAGTATCCTGCCAAGCCGAGAAAACTGTGAATCTCGGTATCACTCCGCAGCCTCTCCCAGTTCATCACTGCCTCGATCTTCACAAGATCGACTGAGATGCCCTCGACAGACACCACATGGCCAAGGAATGGCACCTTTTCCAGTCAAAATTCACACTTGCTTAACTTAGCATACAGGCTATGCTCTCGAAGAGTCTGTAATGTCAGGCGAAGATTTCTCATGTGATCATCCTGTGTCTATGAATACACAAGAATATCATCTATGAATACAATCACACATTGATCGAGAGACGATCTGAACTCCCGGTTTATTAGATCCAAGAATGCAACTGGTATGTTAGTCAGACCAAAAGACATAACTAGAAACTCGTAGTGACTGTATCGGGTTCTGAATGCGTCTTCGGAATGTCTTCTGCCTTGATCTTCAACTAATGATACCCAGATCGGAGATTGATCTTTGAGAAGAACTTTGTGCCCTTCAACTGATCAAACAAGTCGTCTATCCGAGATAATGGATAACGATTCTTGATAGTGACCTTGTTTAGCTACCTGTAGTGAATGCACATCCGCATCGACCCATCCTTCTTCTTCACGAAGAGCATTGGAGCTCCCCAAGGTGAGACACTTGGCCGCATGAAGCCAAGGCCTTGCAATTCTTTCAACTGCTCCTTTAACTCCTTAAGCTCAATAGGGTCCATCCTATACGAAGCCCTAGAAATCGGAGCGGTGCCTGGAGCAAGCTCGATCGCAAACTCGATTGCCCGATCAGGAGGTAATCCCGGTAAGGTGTCCAGAAAAACATCCATATACTGGCACACAACCGGAATAGATGTGGAGTCTCGGACTTCTACACTCGCGAGACTGAGAGCTGCAAAACGAGCAATGTCTTTCCTCTGAAGTCCCCTAAAATGAAACAGCTTCACCCCAGCGAGCTTAAAGTTCACCACCTTCTCGAAACACGCCACGTGTCCATGGTGAGATGAGAGCCAATTCATACCTAGGATAACATCGAAATCCCAATCTTGAAATCCCAGAACTATCAGGTCGACTGGCAACTCATGCTGCATGACTTGCACAACATTGCCCAGATACACTTTATCTGCCTCAACAGACTTGCCCAGTGGAGTCGAAATGGACAACTCCCAAGGCAGCTTACTTGGCTCGGACATAAAGCCTTAGGCAAAACTGGGCGAGACGAATGAATGAGTGGATCCTGTATCGATCAACACCCGTGCTAAATACTCATTCACTAGCAATGCACCTAAGAATTATAACTACTCAAGTTATAAAATAAACTATATACCTAATACATGTTGATACACGCATAGCAAAACACTACATAGCATATATACATACAATACATCATGACAACATTAGAACCTTAACAATCTTAAACTCGCGTGTACCTTGCACAACATCATCAAATGCCTGTGCGTCTCAGTCGGTCATGGCAAATACCCTACCCTGATTTTCCTAACGAGGTTGCTGGGTGGGTGGCAAGGATCTGGAGGCTTGAGATGAAGACCCCTGAAGCGAAGTCTGCCTGCCTGGAGGTCAAACTCCCTATGGCCCAACCTGTGACTGCCTGCGTGGGTAATCCCGTATCACGTGACCAACCTCACCACAGTGGAAGCATTCACCGGATAGTCTGCGGAAATCCCCAGTCTTGTGCCAATGATCACATACGGCGCACTCCTCGAATGCCTGCGATGTGGAGGAAGCTAGAGGCGTAACCCTCGTAGCCTGTGACGTCGTGGGGCACGGTGCCGGAGGCACAAAAGGAGGCCTCTGAGCTGACATCGGCTGAGAGAACTGATATGGAGCAGTCCTGGTTCTCTTCTCGGGCTGTGCTGAACCACTAGACTGTCCCCGGGACATGCTCCTCCCGACGCCACCATCCCTCCTCCTGATAAACTCCTCTGCAGTCTTCTTGGCGATCTTCGCCTTTCCCACTATCTCCCTCCAGGACTCTACTTGGAGGATGGACACCCTATCACGGATGAACACCTTCAACCCCATCTCAAATTTTCTGACCCGCAGATCTTCAGTCGCGATTAGATGTGGAGCAAATCTCGACAACTCGGTGAACTTAGCCTCATACTCGGCTACGTTCATCGCTCCCTACTCTAAGAGCATGAATTCTCTTGCCTTTTGTTCCCGGATAAATCTAGGAAAATACTGCTCGTAGAAGGTATCCAGGAACTCCCCTATGTCCAAGGTTCCCCTGCCTTCGCAACATACCTCTGCCTTTGGGCAGCTCTCCACCAATGCGTGGCTTCACCTTCCATCATAAAGGAAGCCCACTCAACCCGCTGCTCCTCAGTACAGCGGAGAGCCAGAAAGGTATTCTCCAACTGCATAATTCATGCCTCTGCCACCATCGGGCTTAGAGTCCCATAGAATGTAGGAGGCCGCAGTCTCCTGAAAACCTCAAGTCCCGCGGTGTGATGCACCGACGGAGGCACAGGAGTAGTCGGTGGGGTAGGAATAACCACAACAAGTCTGGCTGCTAATATCCATAGCGTTTGTGAAGTAAAGCGGCTCCTCCTCTCTTAGAACCTTACCCTCGGATCTCCGAGTATGGTAACCACGACCCCGATTACTGCGTCTCATGATGTAAAATCCTGAGATCAATGGCAAAACATGAGTCTAACTTGGATACCAATCTTCACACAACATATAACAATTCAATGAACATGAAATGCTAATACCCATATATAGTATACATCGAGGTATACACATAATCATACAAATATAACTTAGAGTTTTCTAGCCTAGCTAAGATCCTTTTGTTGCGCATCAACCCTTTTGGAATAAGACTAAGGATATAGTCTAAATCTGGCATCTAAACTAGGATCCTAGACTGACCTAAGGATTCGCTGGATACCGGTTATGTCATGGTGGCAAACTTAATACAAACAATTCCATCTGAGTTCTAAGTTCAACTCAAAGAACTCACTTCCACTTAGCCCAAGGAAAACTAATCCCTAGAGCTCTGATACCATGTTTGTCGCGACCTAAAATACCCCATAGGAGTTAGGGATACTTTAGCTCGTGACCGTCGTATCATACCGTCCCGTATGACACATAAGGCACACATATCAACCTGTCAGAGTACACAAGTTATACATAGCAGAAACAATTTATAATCAAATACTCCTATCGTTCGGTTCAAGTCTGAACCAACAAAATATATATCCAAAATATGAAGTGGACAAGTCCCACTCTCAACATACACAAAATATCTTCTCCCTAATAGTCAGCAGAAGTCAAAGTTGGGTCGCTTATCTAGCAATCCATCATCCTGGTAATGGTCGATAGAAGGCTCCGGGTTGTAGTATTCTTCCTCTACCCAAGGCTCCGAACCACACAAGTCGAAAGGAACCCGTGCACCTACCGATGATAACAAATATCGGCTGAGCATAGAATACTCTGCGTATACATACTACTAACAACAAAGCAATAACATCATGGAAGCATGCAAGACATGGAGACTGAAACCCTTAAAACATATCGAAGCGTAAAAACCGTGAAATAGCACGTGTGATGACATCCGAAAACCAAAACCTTGTAAGTCTTGCGATAATCATAGCCTTGTGAATTCTTTGATTCATGTTAAGTTCATAGAGTTCCTTAGAGTCATTTATGATCCATAGAGCCTTAGAGCAATATCGTAGAGCAAAACCATAGAGATCTTGGAACATTTACATTTATGATCCTTGGAGCTTGTACATCGATCTTAGACCTTATCATAGAGTTCCTTATAAGTTTAGTATGATCCTTCGAGCTTGTGAACCGATCTTAGACAATATCATGGAGTTTCTTAAAATCATCATGTGAGTCCCTTACTTAAAAACCTTTTTTATAACTTTGAGAAATCCATGAAAACCCCGGTTCATGCGAGACATGCGTAGCACATGAGAATAATAGCATACTTAAACATTAAAGTCCTTAGAGACATTAAACCAAACACATAGAGTGCCTAATAATGGCAGTTTACATCCAAGTATAAAATCAATATCACATACCATATCAACCTAAGATTTTAGCATAGAATGAGAAGAACATCATATGGTGAACTAGTGTTATCACAAGTTTGGTAGTAGAATGTATCTACCTTAGTGAAATCGATGAATTCGATTCCAAAGGTTTGGAACAAGTGAGAACCTCAAGTTCTTAGTTGTAGAACACCAAAGAAAGGAAGATCTTGATCTTCTCTTCAAGCTTGAGCACACCCTAGCTTTTTCTCCCTCTCTTCCTCTCAAACTATCTCAAAAATATGCCCTAAGGGTTTCTGAAAGCCTTAGGCACGAGCTGGGGCCTTTTATAGGCAAGAGAGCTGGTTAAAAGACTGAAAACACCCTTAATGAAGCAAAACTACGTATAACCGATCGATCGGTGGCATACCGAGCGATCGGTGTTTTGACCTAGCGATCAGTTGAAAACACTCTCTTTGGAATTTTTCCCTATACAAAATTTTTGACTAGTTGATAGATACCGATCGATCGCTAGCTGACCGAGCGATCGATGTTATCACCGAGCGATCGGTGCTCCCCTGTTTTTGCTGTAAAACCCTTTTTCCATTACTTGGACCTTCTCCATTCTAACTCTAACACCTTGTACCCTCAAAACACACTCCCTTAGGCTATATATACCTATCAACACATTCACACCATATATCCAAACATTTTCATTAGCATAAAACTCATTAGTGTACAAGACTCCACTTTGAGCACTATTCACACACCATTCACTACTTAGTGAAATGAAGATTCGGGGCTCTATTGCTTTAGTCTCGTTCTTCTAGATGTCTTCATCACAAGGTCCGAGCCAAGGCCTTTGGACAAGTGGTCAGCCAAATTCTATTTGGACTTCACATACTAGATTGTGATTTTTCCATCAGCAATCAGAACCCTAACATGGTTATGCTTCAGGCGGATCTATTTGGACTTGCCATTGTAGTTCTCATTGTATGCTTTGAGCATAACCGCTTGATTATCACAATAAATTATGATTGCTGGCATCGGTGTCTCCCAGCTTGGTACATCAACCAGAATACTCTTGAGCCATTCAACTTCCTCTCTAGCTGACGATAGTGCAATGAACTCTGATTCCATGGTAGAATGAGTTATGCATGTTTACTTCTTGGATTTCCAGAAGATGGCTCCTCCTCCCATTGAGACGATCCATGTAGCGACTGACTTTGATTCATTTGGGCATGAATTTCATATCGCATCACTAAATCTTTTAAGCACAGAGGGTGATCTTTCGTAGTACAGAGCATAGGATAATGTACCCTTCAGATACCGTAAAATTCTTATCAATGCTACCCAATGGAATCTACTAGGGTTACTGGTATATCTGCCCAACATCCCTACTGCTTGGGCTATATCCGGTCTAGTGCAATGCATCGCATACATTAGACTGCCGATAATTTGCGAGTATTCTAGTTTAGAAATACCTTTGACTTCATTATTTATTAATTTAATACTTGAATCAACTGGTGTAGGAGTCGGAGTACAATCAAACTGATTGAACCTCCTGAGAATCTTCTCAATGTAGCTTGACTGAGAAAGCCCAATTCTTTCGTTGCTTCTAATAATCTTGATTCAAAGTATAACATTTGTTTCGCCAATATCAAAGTTAGACGACATAAACTCTTTTGTCTTGACATCAATTTGATCATAAATTCCAAATATGAGCATGTCGTCAACATACAAGCAAATTATCACCCCAGAGTTATCTCTGAATTTGCTATATATCACCACTATTGACTTGATATCCATCAGCTAGAAGGATATTTCTAAATTTATCATGTCATTGTTTTGGAGCTTGCTTTAGTCCATACAATGCCTTCAAAAGTTTGCAAACTTTGTTCTCGTTCTTTGGTAGAACATATTCTTCAGGCTGATCCATGTATATTTCTTATTCTAAATCACCATTAAGGAACACAGTTTTGACATCAACTGATGAATGATCAGATCCTTCGTTAAGAGAATCCTAATGGGGGTCAACCTAACCACAGGGGCATAGGTGTCAAAATAATCAAAATTCATACGCCGTTTGAAGCCATTCGCAACCAGTTTAGCCTTGAACTTTTCTATGGATCCATCTGGTTTTAATTTCTTCTTGAAGATCCACTTGCATCCTATTGACTTGTTTCCTAGAGGTAGGTCCACCAGGATCCAAGTATTGTTGGAGTTAATAGAGTGCATCTCATCATCCATTGACTCTTTCCAAAGATCTACGTCTTCAGATGTCATAGCTTCAGTGTAGCTTGTTGGATCATTCTCGATCAAACAAATATACTCTGGGACAAAATATTTTAGAATTCTTGGTCAAGTACTTCTTGTTAGTTTAGAAGGAACTGAGTCTTCAGGCTCTTTGCGCTTTGAACTGGATTCCAGTTGGTCCCTCACTACTTCTTGACTTCTCTTTTATGAGAACACATTTTCAAAGAATTCAGCACCAATAGCATCCACAACTGAATGTGGTGCAAGAGTTTCCATATTTAGAAACTTGTACGCTTTGCTTGGCATTGAGTAGTCAATGAAGACGCAGTCAGTACCTTTGGTTCCTACCTTGGGGTTGTTCAAGTTAGACAATCTGAGTTGGGTTAGACAACCCCAAACCCTAAGGTACTGCAAATTATGTTTTCTTCCTTTCTATAATTCATATGGAATGGATTCGATCTTTCTTTGAGGAACTCTGTTGAGAATGTGACAGGTAGACAAAATAGTTTCACCCCAGAGATTTGGTGGAGCACCAGAGCTGGTTAGCATGGTATTAAACATTTCTGTCAAAGTTCTAATTTGGTGGAGCAATGGTACAGTTGTCTCATTACGGATCCCATTATCCTTACAAATATTAGTGAAATCTGAATCAAGATATTCACCTTCTCTATCAGTTTGAAGTATCTTGATTCTGGCTTTCTGTAAATTCTCAACTTCTAACTTGAACACCTTGAATTTCTCAAATGTTTCGTCTTTAGTTCGGATGAGAAAAATATGCGTGTAGCTAGAGGTATCGTCGATGAAGGTGATAAAATATCTTTTCCCTACTCTTGACTGTACTTTAGTCATTTTACAGATGTCACTGTGAATAAGCTCGAGTAGCTTTGATTCTCTCTCTACATCCTTGAATGAAGGTCTTACAATTTTACAATTGCTACAGATAATATATTTTTCATGCTTATCACTGGATGCGTTAGCAATTAATCCTTGATTCGTCATTGATTTTATTTTCTTAAAATTAATATGACCTAGCCTACGATACCATAGATCAAAGGACTCAATGATGTAAGCAAAAATAACAGGAGTTTCATTCGTTATGTAAAGCTTGAATATTCCAGACATTAGATACCTTTTTCCCACAAATATCCCATTTTTTGTGAAAACAACCTTGTTAGACTCGAAAATCATCTTGTATCCGAGCTTACCAAGAAGAGCTTCCAAAACAAGGTTCTTACGAATATCCAGCACGTGTAGGACGTCCTTCAGTTCAACGACATTCCCAGAAGTGAACTTCAGCTTCACCACTCCTTTTCCTGCGACCCTTGAAAATAAAGAGTTTCCCATGGAACATGTTCATTTCTTCTCCCACTAGTTCGTAGGAATTGAACATGTTCTTGTCACTGCAGATGTGATGAGTGGCTCCAGTGTCTATCCACCACTTAGTCTCTTTGCCAATCATGTTGACTTCAGTCACTACTACAACCATGTTAATGTTATTTTTCTTCTCTTCCTTCTTCTCAAACTTCCTCTTCTTCTAAAAATTCTTGCATTTCTTTGCATAGTGTCCCATTTTGCCACAAGAGTAACACTCCACATCCTTCTTGAAATTACCGGTGTTGTTGTTGTTGTTCTGCTGCGAACTCTTCTTCTGTCCAAAATTCCATTTCTTCTTAAACTCTTTCTTCCTTGGTTGAACCTTCTTCGATGAATTTGAATCCACCACATGAGCCTTAGCTGTTGGCTCTTCCTTCTTGTCCTGCTTTCTACTCTCTTCTTCTACCCTGACATGGTGCAACAGGGTTTTAAGATTCCAATCTTCCTTCTTGTGCATTAGATTCAAGCGATACTCCTTCCAGGATGAAGGAAGCTTAGCAAAGATAGAGTTGACACGGAAGGTTTCATCAACAACCATTTCAGCTGAGATGACCGCATCTACTATCTTCTGTAGCTCTTGAATTTTCTCCATGATGGTTTTGCCATTAACCATCTTAAATTCCATGTAATTGGCAACATGAAATTTCTTTATCCCAGACTCCTCTGCTAGGAAGACTAGCCTCAAAACTTCCTATAAGTCCTTGACTTGCTTAGTCTTCTTTGAGTGTTGTTCGTACAACTGGTTCGATAGTGAATAATTGAGGATGTGATTTCGGGTTGTGTCATCATCATCAATCTACTTTTGTACTAGACTATTTGCATAATCTACATCTAATTCAAATACTTCGGGAACTTCTGAAAATTTTGGACACTCCTTCTTGAGGACATAATCAACCTTTGATTGTTTCAAGAAAAACTTCATCCTCTGCTCCTAGCGGTAGAAGTTTTTTCCATCAAATCGAGACATCGACTCTACCTGGTTCAGTCCACGTATTTGCAAAGTAGCTAGACAATATCTTCAAATTGTTGGTGTATTTGGGCTAAATCCTTACACACATAGCCATTTAGCAAACACAGACAAATAATAATGACAGCTAATTATACAATTAATTATTTAATTAATTAAGGTAGAGAATCGCTTCACTGAGATGCGCTACAATTGAGTCTTTCTTGAAGATAGTCGAAGCCTCCCATGTGCAAGGGATGTGATAGCTCTATCTCCGGGATACAACTCAGCTCGGATTCTCTCCAGTCTTCCCAACGAGTTTGCACTACTCGGTAGAAGATGGAGTACTGATCTTCCTTTAGGATGCCCTTTAAAATTAAATATATACATATATATTTTTATTTAATTAGAGTTTGTCATTAAACCAAATGTCCTAGAGTCCCATCGGATTTATAGGTAGAGATTATCTAATTAATTTGATAATTTTTAAAATTATCATTTTACCCCTTATGTTTTAAGGGTCCACTATGGTTTGGTCTAATCCTATTTTTACCTATTCCAGATTAGGTCTACTCCTATTTGTTTAGTTATAGATTCTGGTTCTATCCAGAATCAATTCTACACAGAATCTGTTTCTGGTTTGGCCAGAATCAATTTTGTCTTAAGTCTTGTTTGTTTACAGATTTTAAGTTAATCCATTCTAACTTATTCCAAATCTGTTTGGTCACAAGATTATGGTTAATCCAATTTTATCATGTTCTAATTTCGTTTGGTTACATGTTTACGCTTGTCCATAATAACCCATTCCACAAGATGCCCCGTTTGGGTGTAGATGGTCCTTAAAGGATCCATCATGTGGATATGGTAGGTTTACACCTGAAATCGAATGGTCACCAAGATGGTTCTATCCTTATAGGACAAATTCATTGTTCTACTTGATCTAGTTTCTCAGATCGGGCAATCGAACGGTCCACATGTGGACTGTTCTATGATGAACGGTTGAGAAGCCCAAAGGTATTCTGTAACCTCATCAGGAGGTGGACCTAAGTCCATTTCCTAGTATCCATGGATCTGGATTGATCCGGACAACCTGCTGGGTTTGGGTTCTGGATCCTGGGTTTCTAGATCTTCATTTTCTTCATTGAGCTCTAATGCCACCATTAATGGAGGTCTCCAGGTTAGGGTCTTCCTAAGAGGTCCCTGGTACGGAGTCCCCTTAATAGACCATGACTAGAAGTAGATTGGATTAGGATGCACCTACTCTGGTCCAGGTCTTCTTTCTTGGCTCACTGGTTTGGGTCTACGGATCTGGCTCTGGTCTGAGTTCCAACAGAACCCAACACCTCTCCACGATCCTCTATTTATAGAGGACCAAGGCCCCCTTGCATGTGCATGGGCTTAGCCACCTGGCTAGGCCCTTCCTGCCCAGCCAGGCCATGCTAAGGCCACTTGGCTCCAAGGTCAGACCATGGGTTAGGCCACCTCATGATGGACTATAACCACTGACCCATGCAATCATGGGCCTGGTCCACCTGACACCCCAAGTGGGTTCTCAAATCTCACACCACGATCCAACGACCGGATTCAACCTGAGCTAAAGACTTGATCAGACGGCTCTGATCAATCACACTGATCATCCGATCAGGGTCAACATTGATCAACGGTTCTGATTAAATAGACGGTCCTGATTTAGTCAAAATAAATAGCGACTCGCGAAGTGCAAAGTGCACCTTATAGTGCCCAAAGCCCTATGCCCGCACCGCACCTGACCCCGTGCGCCCGCACCCAAGTTATTGTCTAAAGGAATTGGTGGATAATATTCTGCACCACATGCTTGGTTGTTGACAAATAAGCAACTAAGTGGGTAATTAAACCTTTTAGATTTTCTCTTCTTTTCCGATGTGAGACTAAAGAAATAAGGGAAATACACTAAAAGTGTGTTTTCTCTCTTTCAAGAGATTAAACACTCAACCGAAACAATGATTAAATTAAATGGGGGTTTTAGTCCGTGATTAAAATCAAAACCCCAGATCCTAATGATCCGTTTTTATTAATTTAAAATTTCATTTTAAATCAAAATCAACAAAGATGATCTTAGAACAAATTAGAAGTCTATGGAGGAGGCTTGCAAACCATTTTACATAAAAGCTTAGTTTGTTTGCATGTAAATGATTTTATGATGTAAATTATTTACGGTATTAAAGCTTTTACGATAAAATATGAATTTTTCACTTATTTTTTGTTGATTAGTTGCATTCTTAAAAAAATGACGAAAATTTTATTTATCTTAACAGTGTTTGGAGTGGAGGAACATTAAAAATCACAGTAAGAGTGCTATTTTGTCATTTGAATAAAAAATATAAAAATAATATTTTTGTAAATTTTCTAGTTAAACAATAGTTGTTATTTAGAATACAAGTGAAGAGAGATATTTTATCAAGTTAGAAAATACAAGTGGAGAAGGACATTTTTGTCATTTTTAAAAAATATGTGAAGACGTATTATTATTATTTTGAAAATATATTTGAAGAGTGATATTTTTCGTATTTTGGAAAGTACATGCGGAGGGGTACGTAACTTTGTCATTTTGATAAATATACGTGAAGAGAGGTACTTCTGTCCTATTAGAAAATACATGCAACATAGGATAGACGGGTATTCTGTCATCTTAAATATGACTAGTGAATTTTTTTTCATTTTGATAAATATGTGTGAAGAGTGATACTTTCGTAATTTCTAAAATACATACGAGATTTTTACGAAAAAATTACATACAAAATTTTAAAATGTAAGTCATTTTTGCAAAAGTTAATCATTTTCCACAAATCATTTTATTAACGGAAGATTTTACGTGCAAACAAACACATTAAAAATAATATTTTTCGCAAATTTAATTTGTTTTCCCCTATCTACATCGAAACAAACATAACAAAAAGAGAATAGAAAGGGGTGGTCTATAAAACGTTTTATTTACGCAAGATTTGACATGCAAACAAACATGCGAGAAATAATATTTTTCACGAATTTAATTTGTTATCCCCTGTATTACATCAAAACAAACATTACAAAAAGAGAACGGAAGGGGGTGGAAATGGTTATCAAGTTTGTAATTTGGGTACAATAACTGGTTCTGATTTGCTTTTGTTGGTGTGAAAATGGGTGCTTCTGTATGTTGTTTAGTTTAGCTGTTGAATTTTTATTTGTTTTGTAGTTGAATTATTGTTGTAAAATGCTTATATGGATTTTGAAGAATAAAATCTGATTATGTATAGAATACCTTGAGCAAGACCTTAATCACATGGTAGTAACATCAGGGCTAAGGGCAGGCTAATTTTCATCAAATCGCTAAGTGTGCCTATCTTATGAGGGTATCCAGCTAATCGCAACTACTAACAGGAGATGTGCCCAAAAAGAAAGAATTAAAAGTCATGGCTAAGAGATCAATTACTAACAGTTGATAATTAAGGAATGCAAGCCGTGCAGAGCTTTACCCTATGTTTTGTTGTCGAGAAAATAAGTAAAAACATGGAAAAGAAAAGAAAATTAGACCAAACACAACCAAAAATTGTATTAAGAATCCAAAATTTGATTTTCTTTTTTATGTTTTTATCATTTTTCTCGGCAACCAAACATAGCATTAAGGAATGCAAGCCGTGCAGAGCTAATAACTTTTGACTTTGAATACTCCGTTCAAGTGAAAGGTGCTATTGCTTAACTCATTATTTTTAGGCTTTTGCATTTAGGTCATTGCATTAGAATACCCTATTTTATGGCACAAAACAGTTCTTTTTCTGTGTATTTAAGTGTGTTTTTAAAGTCCAGAATTTTTAAAATGCATATTTGCTATTCTTTTCACAAAACCCCGAGACTTTAAAAACTATAAGACTTTAAAGGCTCACTGAAATAGGTGTTTGGAGACTCAACCAAAAGGCCTGCTCATTGGAATGCACATGTGTGCCTTTAATCATGAGACCTCAATAAAAACACACGAACTCTCTAATTTATTTTATTTTTATATTTATTTATTTAGTCACAAAGTCTATACAAAAGAACACGGAACATTAGATGCTCAAACTTGTAAAAAAACTCGGATCTTAAATGACCCGAAACTTGTAGAGTCCCAAACCTTTGAAAATGCGACAAAAGAACACCTTAGAGTGTTAAAATTCAAAATCCTAACTAGTTTGTGTCCTAAAACGGATATTCTAATTTCTAAGGCAAGCTCTTAGTAACTGTGAGACATAATCGTGATATGCTATAAATACTTCAAGAAGCGAAGAGAAAATTAGATGAAAGCTGAAAAAGATAATAGCATGCAACAAAATGAGATCAATACCTCTTAACCTCATTAGATTAAGATTACATCTCTTGATCTCATTGGAATGAGATCAACACCTCCTAATTCTCTCAAAATAAAGAAACCATTTAATTCTCATCCATAATCTAAGAAAAACAAAAAAAAAAACTTGTTACAAGTCTTTTATAATCTCTTAAGAGTCCTAATTTGATAACTCTCCTAACTTAACAAAACAACATAATGGCAATTCTAAACAAATTAAGATTTGAGAAACAAGAGTCATTTATTTAACCACTACCCAACCCTAATCTACCTTAAATATAACTAAAAAATCATACATAAGTCATAAACAAATTAGGACTGTTAACCCCAATCTACCTACATAACTTAAAAATCATACATAAGTCATAAACAAATTAGGACTGTTACAAGGATCGTACGGTCTCACACGCTTTATCCTTTATTTATTTTATTTTTTTGGGAACTCAGGGTGTCCCCAACCTTTTGGGTTGCGACTAATCCCCGAGGGTGCAACGTGAGCCCACAACCCGCCACATCAGGTAAGTCCGGATAAACCCATGCGGGGCTGGCCCCAAAGGGGGAGTGAGAACCAATTAAAACATCAAATTTTTGTTAAAACAACAACTTTTGCCTGTAACTCACTGAGCCAACTCAGACTGGGTCGAATCATGGCCTCTAAATGAGTTTTAATTTTCAAAGTGGAAAGAAATGGAGCAAAGCTTTGAATTGTTAGGGGAATCTCTACCATTTGGTGTACTGACAAGTGACAAGGTGGCATTGGATGGTTCGAGCACGGTCTCAGCGATGTTAGGTGAACGGGATCTGGTTTCATTTACCATAATGCCACTAGAGATGGCTACGAGACTTGGTCTATTGGCTGAATTGTCTTCCACAAGCACCTTGTGGAACACTCTACCTAAGACAAAGACTCCTTCTCAAGAGTCAAAGGCAGGTAAATGCTTTACAAAGATTTTGCTAGTTTTACACTTCTCTTTTGGAGAGGAGAGAGTAGGGGAGAAAGTGAAATTGAAGGAGAGGGATGTTAGCACTCCCATGCTGTGTATTATGATGGGCCTGTCCTATCATTTTCACAAGTAAACTGAAGTCAAAAAAAAAAAAATTGCAGGAAACGTTCTCCATCCAGTGACAGGGGTTTCTGGTCTTCTTCGCCGTGAGATATGGGTTTAAAATTCCAAGAAAGTCGCCGCATGGAATTATTTGGTTCCATCTTCCTTAGTCAGGGTATACCATCTTCAGTACCTCCCATAAATCCCTGATCTACTTCTTAGAATGTTCTTCGTACAATTGGCCTTGACAATGAATTGAGATATAATTTCAGGTTTGTGTGAATGTCTTTATTTGTAGCAATAATATCATCACTTTATTAGGGTTTGTTAATTATTAATTTACCTTGAAGTTCCATTTGCTCCAGAGAATAATAAGTCTATTTAATTAGACAAATTTTCAAAATAACCATTTTGTCCCATAAGGGCTAAGGCATGTTTGGTTATAGGCTTCGACTTAATGTAGTTACGTCTAATTCTGGTTCCAATCTATTATAGGTTAGGTTTGTACCAGTTTGTTCTATTCTGGTTTAACACTATTCCCAATCTGTTTGTTTACAGGTTTTGGTTTGACATTAATCAACTCTACTCTCAATCTGTTTAGATATAGATTTTATAGTTAATCCAATTTAACTTATTTCAATTCTATTTGATTTCATGTTTACTATTAATCTGGTTTTTATATGTTTCAATTTTGTTTGAAAACGAGTTTAAGGTTTACCGGATTAGATTAGGTGGGGTTAGTCACCGGTTAAAATGAAAAGCCTGACTCTTAATGAGCTGGTTTAATATGTTTTAAAATTTTAAATCACACCACCAATCAATGGTTCCAATACTAGCCGTGCTAGATTGGTTCTATTGTTGTTTAGTGTAGTGCAGAAAAATGATAATGGAATCGACGACAAAGCAAATTTATTAAAAGAAAGATAGTAGAAAAATATAGAAAACATAGATCTTGGGGTTAGAAGATAATATGACAAACAAAACAAGAGCATAAGATATATGTGGTTCACCAACTAATGGCTATGTCCAAGATTGAAAACGATCTGAAAACCTTGACTATAATGGAAAAGATTATAAAAAAAGGAGACCAACAAGAAGAAAACCCAAAGTTCACACAAACCTTTTTTTTCACTAAACAAACCCTAAGCCGAATTTTAACTTATATAGACGATAAAAACCTAATTGGAAACATAATCCTATTAAAAAAGGAGTTTCTCAAAAGATCAGATCTAATTTGCCAATTTTTGCGCAAGCCAACTCATACTCACTCGAGCAAGTTGGCTACGGGTTTGCACTGAATTGCTCAGTCAAAACCTCACAGCTACTGGAATTTTACATACGCTCGAACAAACACAATCTCCCCTTGAGCAAGATTCCCAAAACAGAAAAAGCTGAATAAAATTTAAGACCAAACTCAATATTAGCTTAACATTTGGACATTAAAGTAACCTCATATTTTATAAAGACATGAAAAGAAACAAAGGGGAACGTGTCTAAAGTGCCAATTTTCACTCTTGCGCCAGTGGTGGGGTGAGACCTGTTTATTGAGGGAGATCCGGAGAGGGAGATCCGGAGATTCAATCCCCCGGGTATGAGATGCAAGAGCTCCAAAGCTTAAGCTACGCACTAACCCTTCTCACGTAGGTAAATGATATCAAAAAAAGAAAAAGTCACATTTTTCTTTTCTCATGTAGCATCATTTCTAAGTGTAGTAGGTGAGATGTCAGTGGTTTAGCCAAGGCACAGCGGGTCCACACCTCTCTCGGCAATCGATCCCGAGTAAAGTCCCAATTTCCCACTTATTTTTTCTTTTCTTTTATTGTTGTTTTCATACCGTAACTTCAAGGTAATCACAAGCCATTGATTGCAAGCTTTTCATTTTCCTCCAAACTCCATGGTATTTGGCTAAAAGGGACAAAGAAGTGCCTCAAATTTTCTTCCTCCCTTATGCTTACCATTTGACACATTGCCCCCCTCTATGATTGATTGATAGATCTGTTATAGAGAAAAAGAAGAAAAATATTTGTGTGCAGCAACTGATTCTTGTTTGCATAAGGGTGTAAAGACTATAAAAGTTTAGTTGTTTTTTCTCATTTGGAACATCGGATTAAAAGAAAAACATGAAATTTTTAATAAACATGAGTGTTTTTCTCATTCAAAAAAGCAAATACATATCCTAATTAACAAGTACTTTTAGTCGCCAATTAAAATAAAAAATTCGGCTCCTAATATATTTTAAAAAGTTAAATCACAGAAACAATCAATGATTCCTATATCCCTAGTTGTTTTGGATTGGTTCTATGGCTGTTTAGCTCAACAATTGGACCTTAAAGTAATCTCATGTTTAGCACAGACACAGAAAGAAACAAAGGAGAGAACATGTCCAAAGTGCCAATTTTCATGCTACTTTCTAAAGCCACAATTCAGGAAAAAAAAAACTGAAGAGACACCTCTATATATATAACATATTTGTCAGGGATAGGGAGAGGCAGTCAGATCATGATCCGAATCCAATCCGTTTAGCCGGATTTTGGATCCAAGTAGTGATCCGGATCAGATATGGATATAGAATCTGATTATAATTGGATCGGATCCAGATATAGGATGATCCGATCCAATTTTTTATACGTATATTAATATATATAATAGACTTTGGAGGAATATATATAAAAGTAAAGGCTATATATGTAATTTTATATTACATTAAACCCTAAATCAGTAACCCCTTCTCTTCTGCATACAAAGCTTCAAAGTTCACCGGGCAGGTACACAGTACACCGAACTTCCCCTTCTTTCCCTCATCGCCGCAAGTTGGGATACAGTCATCCGGCCATATGGCTATCGATCTTCTTATTGGGTTCCTTCAAGGCAAGCAAAGCACCATCGATGTGCTTGAAGGTGACAAATCCAAATCCCTCTTACCAGTGACCTTATCGAGGATAACAATGGCTTCTTTGAGATCGCCGTATGATAAGAATAGAGTGCGAAGGCTCGCAGTGGTGGTGTCCCACCCGAGGGCTTAGATGAAGAGCTCGCACTGGGTAGGGTCACAGTCGGCGATTGATCGGATGGCGTCCGGACGTCGAGGTGGCCAACCTCGATGGCCTGGAGATTGTCAGAGGAGCTGTTCTTGAGTGAAGGGTTCCAATTTTATTTTATTTTTTTTGAGATTCTCCGATCCGGCTAGGCTTCCAGCTTGTTTGAACTCGAAGAGCAACGACACTAACAGAGTAACAGGGTTGTTTTGTCCTTGTCGACGAACGTTCAATTGGAGGTTTATCATTAGCCGGATCAGATCGGATCGGATCGGATCCAGATCATATCATAAATAAATATTTTAGATTCGAACTTGGATTTGGTATGTTAGAATCCGACGGATCAGATTCGGATATAGCTAGATCCGATCCAATTCCGACCCGTTGACAGCGCTAGCCTGATGCAACAACGATGCAACAACGAACTGAATCTAGCCAAGTTTGGTTGGTTTGCCTGAAAGTTTACCTTGAGCTAGGTTCAAATGAGTTGAGCCAAGTTCAGCTGCCAAGCTAGCTTAGTGGAGTGCAGTGGAGTCAGACTTTCTAGCAATGGCCTTTGTGAATGACAGCCTTATCAAATTTAAGTAATAAAAGAAATAAGAAAAATCTGATGTGGCTTTGCATCATTGGGTCTTTGTAGGACTTACCTACAATGACCATTGTAGGTAAATATAACTCCACATGGTATTTTCTTGCTACGAGAAGTGATTAAAAACACTCCTTAGCATGTATTGAGTGTGAGACCGTTGGATTTGGAGTTTCGAGATGGCTGCGAATGTTGAATACCGTTAACTCGGTTATTTCCTTCCTAAAGTCGGCTTAAAGCTCCATACCGCTAACTCGGTTATTTCCTAGATAAAAATCTGTTCTCTCATTTTCTCTTACGTAGGCTGACCCCTTTTTCTCTCCTCGTGTCCCTTTATCCCATATTAACTATGGTTAAGTCTTACTAATTTTTAAGGTTGAACACTTAACTTTATTTATTAGAAAAAATATTAACCTTAAAGATGTAAACGCCTAAATTTACCGTCTTTCCTCCCCTCTCAATTCTAAGTGTCGAGACAAGGTCCGAAAGTAGAGGAATAACGCTAAATTTATTCTAAGAGTCGCCACCTACTTAGGAGAAGTAGGATCTCAAGATAAATCCAAAAATATGGGGTCTACGGTCCAAAATAGTCTAGGTAAGAGATCCATTTAGGTCCTGGGGAAGGGGTTAGGCACCCCAGGACCTCCATCTACTGATGGTAACCTACTCATTAGGTCTAAGCCAAACATTTAAAATCCCTAAAAATTTTCTAAACAATTATTATTTTTGCTAATCAAACACAGATCAATATGAGGTGTAAAAATTTTATTTTTAGTTGGGGTCGAACCCTGGTTTGGGCTGCCTACTTATCCGGTTAGTCGGAATCAGACCCTAATAGTAGTTTGGGGGTGAGTGACTGTTTTTATACTCGTTTCGGAGTGTGGTCACTTCCAACTCGTGCTTGAATTGGAGGAATTGGAATTGAGATTTATGAATCTCATTCCGGTAGATGGTTGCGTAGCTAGGTGCTCATGGGGGAGCTCTAGGGGGCGTTCATTTATTAGGGTTTGTCATTTTTTTCATTTTTCTTTTCATTTTAGATTTTTTTTCGAATGTTTTTTGTTATTTTGTATTTTTTTATTTTTTTGTATTTTTTATTTTGGCAAGTTTAACTAGTCAAGAGCTAACCTAAGTGCCCAAGGTAGGCAAAAAGGAAAATAAGGCCTAACTGACTTAATTAACTTAAAGGCAAAGAGCAGGACGGATCGAGCAGCCTTAAACCAAAAGAGGTTATGGTTTAAATACGGACCCAGCTCTAGGTCTCAAGGGGAGATAGACCAATACCTTTAATTTATTTTGATCTTTTTTTATATTTTTTTGTAAGACTAACTAACGGGGTAGGCCAATTATTTAGGGTTTAAAAACTACCTAAGTGCCCAATGTAGGCAAGATAGGGAAAGAAAATCGTGGCCTAACCCTATTGCACACACATGGATAATACAAACATATATGACATGAAATACAAAAGAAATTGGTCTAATAGAGAAAGTTAATGGGCCAAGGCCCATTGACCACTAATAGTCAATTGGCTTTGGTCCACTATCATTCTAAAGCCTTAAGAGGTAAGCCCAAAAATTCTAAAATGATCCTAGGGGGCTTATGGGCCTCAATTCACTAACATATGGCCCGATTCAAGGGCCCTAAAAAAAAAAAAAAAAAAATTCAAATCTCCAACACTCCCTCCTTACATTTGAAAAAACTTTAAAAACAACAGGTATTCACTTGCTACGTCTTGGTCTTGAACAAAACTGGAAGTCTAAGCTTCATTTTGAACAAAATCAGGCCATAGAAAACGAATTCAAACCTATTCAAGTTTTGAATTATCTAAAAAAAAATTATTACCATAAATAAAGGGAAGAGATATACCTGCGAGGGTTGTAAGGGGGAGTTGATGTCGGTTGCTCAAGTAGAAGAAATGCTCTCTCTCTCAAAAATTAAGAAAAAAAATCCACAGAACAATGGATATCAAAATAGAATAAAGCAAAAGAAATGGTGAGAGATAGAGCACTGGAATGGTGATGTTCCTCCTGCACAAGTGAGCACAAACAAATGATATACAATAAAATGAGAATAATAAAGGATATGAACATGAAATGACAAAAATAAATAATAAAAAATACTATTAACTTGAAACTTAGATGAATGGGAGACGGACAGGAAAAGGGCTGGCCGGATACAGAGATAGAGAGTTGCTCCTCTGCTTGGATCCGAAACAAGGATAGAATGAAGATTAGGTGGTATGGATTTGAGTTGGAGATGATGGCAGGAGGAATTGAACCCTCTAATGAAACCAGATTACAAGAATGAATAAATAAAAATAAATAAATAAATAAATTCATAAATAAAAGAAGAGAAGATGAAGAGCATAGAAAAACTAATGGTCTGGCATTTTAGATCTGAATTTCTAGATCTAACCAACTCCAAAAAAACAAAACAAAAAATAAATAAATAAATAAAAACGGTGACGAAAGGGGATCAGTCACCTGAGAATGGGGAATGAGTTGCTGATCTAAACGCCGATCTGATCTAGCGAGCAACCGACGAGAATTCATCGATGATGATGAAGAGATCAGAAGTTGCTGGAGGAATCAAGACAGAGTTAGAAAAACAACGAAAAAATAATTTAAAAAAAAAAAAAAAGAAAGACAAAATAAGAAATAAAAACAGAAATTTGATTCTAGATCCAGATCTGGATCTAGAACACAAATTAATGGAGAGACTAGAAAAATGATACAGACCTGTAACTTGCCGAAACAGAGTTTGCCGGAGAAGATGGTCGGCGCTAAGAAGAGAGAAAGGATCGTGAAAGACTGGATATGGCCGGCGATGGAGATCAGCGGTTAACTGAGACCGAAGTCTATACCGATCTAGGATATTTACAGAAAATTAAAAAAAAAATCAATAAGATCAAAGATCCAAAGAAGAAGAAGAAAGGAGGAGAAAAATAGAGAAAAGAAAATCGGTTACCTGAACACAAGGAGAGCAAGGAGTTGATCGGAGATGGCGGAGTTGCTGCGTGATCGTCGTCACCGAACTGCTGCTTACCAGAGACGAAGAGAATGGGAAAGAGAGCTCGAGAGAGGTTGCTGATGGGAGCTAAGAGGGAAGGAAAAAAAAATAGGAAAAATTAGAGGGGGAGAAGAAAGGGAGAGAGCTTGAGAGAGCTGTGGCTACTCTCTGGTTTCACCGAAATGAATAGGAGAAAAAAAACCTATCTCTTGCCTTATATGGTGAACGGTAATGGACTTTGAATACATGGGCCTAATTTTGGCTTTTTTAGAGCATATGGGCTTTGGTTTTGGACACTTGAATTTTTGAAGGTGGACCACAGATTGATGGGTTTTAAACATAGGATTGGGCTTGAGTGTTTATGGATTATGAGGGTAATGGACATGGGTTGCGGATTTTGCCATTGGGTCGTGGATCACGTGGACTGGGTTTTTGGTCCTGCGCTTTGAACATGGAATTTCTCTTTCTCTCTCTCCCTGCTGTAAAAATAAACATAATAATAATAAAATAAAATAAAATAGAGTTAAGTTAAAATAATTAATACAATAAAATAAAATAAGAGGTAAATGAGATTTTAAGGGTGTAAAAATAGGGTGTTCACAAAGGGTTAAATATTTTTTAACAAGAGATATTTTTTTAAAATATTAGCCCCTTTGTTGGGAACAAAAATATTAACTCCTATTAACTATGGTTAAGATCTACTAACTCTTCGGGTTTAATAATATAACTCTATTTATTAAAAAATATATTAACCCTAAGGGTTAATTTTTTTTTTAACAAGAGTTATTTTTTCTTAATATTTAACCCTTAAGGTTAATATTAACGTATTAACCCATATTCACTGCGGTTAAGATTTTCTAAATCTTAGGGTTTGACAATTTAAACTTAATTATTAGAAAAAAAAAGTTAACCCTAATGGTTAATTTTTCTTTAACAAGAGATTTTTTTAATATTTAACCCTTTGGGGAAAAAATATTAGCCCATATTAACTGTGGTTAAGATTTACTAACTCTTAGGGTTCAACAATCTTAACTTTATTTATTAGAAAAAAAAATTAAAAAATATTTAACACTCAAGGTTAAATTTTTTTAACAAGAATTATTTTAGTTTAATATTAACACTTAGGAAAATATATTTAAAAAAATAATTCTTTTTAATTTTTTTTAAGCCTTAGGCTTAATATGTTTTCTAATAAATAAAGTTAAATTGTTGAATCCTAAAAGTTAATAAATCTTAACCACAATTAATATGAGTTAATTTTTTTTCCCTAAGGGCTAAAATTTTAAAAAAATAACTCGTGTAAAAAAATATTTAACCCTTAAGGTTAATAATTTTTTCTAATAAATAAAGTTAGATTTTTGAACCTTAATACTTAACCATGGTTAATATTGATTAAAAGGGACACGCGTTTACTTGTGGGTGTAATTGAACTCAACATTTGTGGGTGCAATTGAATGTAAAGAGTTTAATCACAATTAACTGAAAGGAATTGATCACTTGGTTGCTAGAGAGGAGGAGAGAAAAAGGGGACAGCCTACTTGTAGAAGAGAAAATTAGCATATTTTTATCTCTTCAGCCGTATGGAGGTCTAAGCCGACTTAAGGAAATAACCGGTTCAATAGTTTCCGTCATTCAATGTTTGCAATCATCCCGTGACTCCAAGTCTAATGCTCACACATTAGATAGTACATACTCATTTTCTAAAGACAAAAAGGAAGTGAAGCTTAAAAGAACGTGAATATGTGATGTTATGATTATCTTTAATAAAAAGCAAGTCTGCTTGCAGTCTACCTTTAGAACCAATGGGCAGGTGTGCTTTGTCTCAAATTTTTATACAATGGGCCATCCAATGGAATCCCGTTATTCCCTTTAAGTCGCCACATGTCCCTATTGACACCCTTAATTAACTATAGTTAAAATTTACGGTTCATCTACTTACCTTTGGTTTTTTTAAAAAAATTTTAACCTTAGGAGTTAGTGAATTTTAACTAAGGTTTGAAAAAAAAATTGATATATGTTTTTTAAATCAAGGATAGATGGGTGAATCTTGACCATAGTTAAGGGGTATTAATAGAGACACCACTTGGAGAATTTCTAGTAATTTTTAATGACTACGCGGTTTGGTCTATTGATATTGAAAATATCTTCCAAACTTTATTTATTTATTTATTTTATTTTTTATTTTGAGGATCGAAAGATGGAATACAACACACAACACTCCCCAAGAACCTTTTTAATGACTACACAGTTCGGTCTATTGATATTGAAATATGTTCCGCAAGCACCTTGTGGAACTCTCTACATAGACGAGGACTCCTTGTCTAACACGAATCACTCACTATACCGCCACGCTATAATTGAATGTGTAAGTTACTAGTCATGACAATTGGTGACAAATGCTGATACTGGGATTTTGCTATTTCCACTCTCCCCTCTTTGGGGAGGAGAGAGAGTACAATTTGAAGGAGAGGGATGTTAGCACTCCCATGCTTTGCCTTACTCGATGGGCCACAAAAGGCAGCAAACGTATACTGCATATTTCCTCCTTCCTGGTGGCAACGGGGGTCCTACCATGGATGACTTGACTTGGATATGGTTCACTTGGTTTCCTTCAAGTCTACCCAGTGGAAGGCTGGAAGCTAAAGACTTTAGAAATAATAGGAAAAATTCAAAATTCACACAAAGATCGAAACAGAGAAACCACGTTTTCACGCTACAGCACTCTATATATATATACTTAGTAAAGATGCACATATTAATTTTTTATTAATGAAAGATATAAAAAAGTTTAATTTTTTAAAAAAAATAAGTTTAATTAATAAATTTTAATTAGACTGACTCTCTGAACATTATATAATCTTATAAGATATTAGTATATTTTCATGAATATATTTTAATAATTAAATTACAATTTTCTTATATGAATATAAATTTTGAATATAGATCTAACATATGCGCAATAAATGGTATTGCGAAAAAAGGTTTTACAGACTCCTCGTACTTTCCTCTACAGTGATAAGGGGATTTGGCAAATCCTGTTATTACTCCTAGAGGTCGCCACGTGTCTTCTTTGACACCCCTTAACCGTGGGTAAGATTCACTCACCCCTAATGTTCACCCACTCATCCTTGTTTTTTTTTTAAAAAATATTAATTCTTTTTTAAAAATTAAAAAACTGTTTTTAGAGTTTTTTAAATATTAAAAATAGTTTTTTATTTAAAAAAAAGAATTAATATTTTTATAAAAAAAACCAAAAATGGGTGGGCGAACGCTAGGGGTGGGTGAACCTTACCCACGGTGAAGGGGTGTCAAAGGAGACACGTGGTGACCTCTAGGGGTGATAACCGGATTTGCTTGGCTCCTAATAGCATGAACACCGGGTTTCTCTATTTCCATCTTGGCTTTGGCTAGTCTCTGGCGAAGCCAGAAACCCTCTCGGGGTTCCATACATTGTGCGACAGTTGGCCAAAAAATGGGGAGAAATCATTTCATTTTCTCCCCATTTTTTTGACTTCTCCCCATATGATATCTCTCCCCTTTATTCTCACACACTTATCGCCACATGTCTTATTAAGGGTGGAGAAGTCAAAATCGTGGCCCCATGATTTTGACTTCTCCACCACTGGCTTCGCCAGAGACAATCCCAGGCCTTCTATCTTTGTGTGAATTTTGAATTTTCCCAGTTATTTCTAGATTCGTTAGCCTCCACTGGCTATAAATAGTATTTTAAGCTCATTGGCCTCCACCAAGACGGCATCGACTTCTCCCCAGTTTTTTTTTTTTTTTAATCTCTAATTTTTAACATGAGAATACCATAAGAGAAGAGGAAACCCATTTCGTCTGTTTTTTAAAATCCCAAATTTAGGATTTTCATAGATTTACCCGGCAAGCATACCTAATCCCTAACAATCTCCTTTGTCAAGCTAGTTGGGCATACGAGTTTATTTGAGAGAATCTCTTTGAAATTGAGTGAGCTTACCAAAGACTCGAGAGTGTCTGTGTGACATAGTCTAGGCTGAGAACATAGAGAATCAAAGAAAGCAATCATATGTCTCAACAATGGGACCTCCGCAATTAATTCTACTGTACTTTGTGTCATCTTACAGTCAGCTGCAAATTCTGCTTTCCTTCTTTCATTCACCACCTTCTCAAAATGTTCAAAAAATTCCAATAAACAATGACTGCTGTTTAAATAACGCCTCAAGACACTATTCAGACTTTCACTTCTTTGGGTGCTTTTCATATCGGCACAAAATGTAGTCCTTCCATACACCAAAGCCCATTTCTTTCTCTCATTGAATAACCTTTGTAACCATACATTCCCCCTTAAATTGTATTTATCTAACATGCTCTCCCACCCTTCAAGAAAATCTTCTTCTTCGTCATAATCGTAAACCAATTTGCTGAAATCTGTAGTAAAAGACTTTGCACCACCAAATACATAGCTAAGATGCTTCGTAGCATTCTGATACATGTGCCACACGCATATGCGATGAAATGTATCTGGAAAAACTAAAGAGATTGCATTGGCCATTGCTCTGTCTTGATCTGTAAGAATGGTTTTCGGCTGTTTCTCAGACATTGCATTTAGAAAAGCTCTAAACACCCACTCGAAAGATTCAGTTGTTTCATCGTACATCAATGCCGCTCCAAATAAAATTGATTGCCTATGATGATTAACTCCTACAAATGGTGCAAATGACCGTGCTTGATTATTCGTCCTATAAGTTGTGTCAAAACAGAACACATCACCAAATATATTGTAGTCATTCACCATTCTAGAGTCTGCCCAAAATATGTTAGTTATTTGATCTTCGGCATCAAGCTGTATGGAATATACAAAACCTGAATCTTCCACGACCATCTTTTGAAGATATTGTAATATTCCTCCTGCATCTCCCTTTTTCATAGATCTCATTCTTTTAGAACGAATATAATTTTTCATATCTATGGGAAGGAAACCAACATTTTCGGGTCCTCCAACTTCTGCAGTGATTAGGTCATATGTCTTCTTTGCTGGTATACCAACACTACTTGCCATAATAGCTTCACCGGCTTGTGCCTTAGTTACTTTCCTATGTGATCTAAGCATGTAAGACTTGTTTGGCGTACAATGATGATTGTGCTCTAATTGTACCCGTTCTATCTGATATTCTCCACTCGGCTGAAGCGCAATCATAATGTGAGCCTTACAATCAACTCTAGTAGGATCCCGTTCATATTGGGCAGGCCCTCTTCTATCTTCTTTCTTAAGACCTTCTCTCGAACAACAAAGTTTTCTACGGTAAATGACGCCAGCGCTATTTTTGTTTCTCCAATCTTTTCGAATACTAAAACCAAACCTTCTTGCATAATCATTGTAGAAATTGTATGCGTGATCCTCCGAATTAAATTTCATGCCAATTTCTGGATTTCCCGAACCTTTATTGCACTCAGCCTCTTCTTCCTCAAATGATAACCTGCGTGATACTTGTAATCCACTATTGTCTTCTTCACAAGGACTACCTAATATGTTATGCTCCATCAGGCCAACTGTATTAGAACATTAAATAACCCACCATACAAGTGAAATTATTCCTAAAAAAATGCATTACAATCGAAAAATGAAAATAGCATATTCAATAAAGTAAATAATGAAGTTGTGTTTCTCATTTTTGAAAAAACCAAGTCATAATAGAACAATCAGTCATTCAAATGGCTCATAAGTACTTGCTCATTAAGTTTCTTAACATAAAAAATAACAATCTCCCATGACAAACACAAAAAAAAATCATTTCCCCTTAACAATCTCCCAATATGTCAATATCCCAATATGTTATGCTCCAAAGCATTGCAACATTGCAAGGAGATGGCATGCTTTAGTAACATGCATTTCCTTGATGCATCTCATTTGAGAATCTCAAGTAGCGCAGGGAACTTGGAGGCTGCATATCCAGTGGGCTCATTATCTATAGGCTACTCTGAAAGTGATTTGGAGTCATTGGATTATGTTGCAATGCCCACAAATATACATTTGGCTTCTTATATGTCCTCATACCATAAGAGACAAGCCTTTGGTACGTGAATCAAATTAATCAATGTAGCATTGTATTTGTGTCTTCTTTGTAGATTTTTCTCTGATTAGATCAATATCAAGAAAACAAGTTCAATCTAATTAGGTTTAGTAGAGAAATTTATGGAATTAAGTCCTTGTCTCTATAGGAAGTGATATGCAATGTTCGTTGTGCAATTTAATTAGTTGGTGAACATGCAGAAAAGAGTGATACGAATTGGACACTTTATAAAGTTCTGCATAAGAGACGCATAAGTACAGAAATTTCTCTAATTAAGGCATGCATAATTATCAACAATTGGATACTGAAATTTGTTAATCTTGAACCAAAATATATGCTTTTCGAACAATAATAAGAGACTTCTATTGGGAAAAATATGAACTTTGTGGTTCATCTCCAATGATTTTAACAAAATAACCACAAAGCTAGGGAAACAACCTTGAGACATATGATTGCTTTCTTTGATTCTTTATGTTCTCAGCCTAGACTATGTCACACAGACACTCTCGAGTCTCTGGTAAGCTCACTCAATTTCAAAGAGATTCTCTCAAACAAACTCGTATGCCCAACTAGCTTAACAAAGGAGATTGTTAGGGATTAGGTATGCTTGCCGGGTAAATCTATGAAAATCCTAAATTTGAGATTTTAAAAAACTGACGAAATGGGTTTCCTCTTCTCTTCTGGTATTCTCATCTTAAAAATTAGAGATTAAAAAATAAAAAAAAATTGAAAACCTTACTAACCTGTAAGAGGAAGCCGGAAGCCGGAAGCCGGAAGCCGAAAGCCTTTGGTTTAGAACAACAAGGTCTTCTCCTATGCTGTAGTGGAAATGGGTTTGAGGAGGAGGAAGAAGGGTCTGTCTCTCCTCTTGTCTCAAGACAGACAAGACAACTCTCTACTCTTTTACGTTTTCAAAATTTTGAAAATTATTTTTAAAAAACATAACGGTGTTAACTGTGTGTGTTGGGACGTCCGTTGCCGTCAACACACATGTTCCCGCCACAACTTTGGCCACGCGTAGCTGTTCAAAACCAAGCAAGAGGCTGGGCCTCTAGCGAGCACCAGAGGTAACCAATGCCCTCTAAGACATGCTGACTCCTCCTACTTAAGAACTAGTTTATTGTCGTTGCATGGTCATGGATAAATCAATTTTAGTTGTGGTTCTCTTGCTTTCGCTTCTCTGCATTGGAGCATTCCACTTTTGCTCATGTAATGGAGATCCAAAAGTGGTTTGCACCCAAAAAGAGAGGCAGGCACTTCTTAGTTTCAAAAAGGGTCTCAATGATTCTTCAAATCGGCTCTCGTCTTGGGATGGTGATGAAGATTGTTGTACGTGGATAGGAGTAGACTGCAACAACATCACTGGACATGTCGTTGAGCTTCACCTCGGCAATCCATACAATCGTGATTCTGGTATTTTTGATGCTCAATATTATGATAATTATCAGAGGTCCAAGTTGGGTGGCGATATAAATCCTTCTTTGCTCGAATTAAAACATCTGAATTACCTGGACCTTAGCTTCAATGATTTTGGAGGCATTCCCATACCAGATTTCCTCGGTTCACTCAGAGGTTTAAGATATCTTAACCTTACTCATTCTGGATTTCTCGGAAGGATTCCTCACCAGCTTGGAAATCTCTCGAGCCTACGTTATCTCAATCTAGGACAGAATAACCACTACGACTCTTCCTTTCTTTATGTAGATGACCTTGGGTGGCTTTCTCATCTTTCTTCCTTGGAATACCTTGGCATGAGTGAATTGGACCTTCACAGAGCTTTTGATTGGCTGCAAGTAGTGAATACACTCCCTTCTCTATCAGAGTTACACATGTGCTATTGCCGTCTTGACAACATCCCTCCATCTCTTGGGTATGTTAATTTTACATCACTTGTTGTCCTTGATCTTTCCTTAAACTTTTTCAACTATAGGATGCCCAACTGGTTGTTTAATCTTAGTAATAGCCTTTTACATCTTGATCTAACTGCGACTTTTCTACATGGTCATATTCCTAATGCAATAGGGAACTTGAAGTCTCTCCAGTTTCTTTCCCTTTCCGGGAATCTGAATATTGAAGGTAGAATACCGAGCACCTTGTGGAATCTCAGCAAATTGCAGACTTTAGATCTGTCATTCAACCAATTTGAGGGAGAGATTGGATTTGTAGAAAATTTATCTGGATGCATTGGGAAGAGTTTGGAGTCAATGGATCTGTCATATAATCAACTTACAGGGCATATTCCTAATTGGTTAGGACAACTTAAATCCCTGAAATATCTTTATCTTGCTCGTAACTCACTGTATGGTCCCATTCCTTCATTTCCCGGAAACATATCCTCATTGACACACTTATATCTCTATGATAACGAGTTGAATGGGACCCTCCCAGAAAGTCTCGGACAACTTTCACATTTAGAAGAATTATATATCAAAACAAATTCCTTGGGAGGCATCGTAATTGAGACTCATTTTGCGAAACTCTCAAAATTAAAGTACCTGGATATGTCTTAGAACTCCTTTGTATTCAAGGTGAACTCCAATTGGATTCCTCCTTTTCAACTGGAACACATTGGAATGGGCTCCTGCATCCTAGGGCCCAGGTTTCCTTCATGGGTCCGCACGCAAAGGTCTCTTCTTTATTTAAACTTCTCCAACGCAAGAATCTCAGATACGGTTCCAACCTGGCTTTGGAACCAGGAAATACAGGCTATCGATCTTTTGAACAACCAAATCCATGGTGAGATATCCAATACAATGTTAAAATTAGAAAGTATCGATTTGAGTTCTAATTTCATCACGGGTCGGCTACCACGTTTATCTCCTTATCTCAAAGAGTTGAGGCTCTCTAAGAACTTACTTTCGGGGCCTCTTTCCCCTCTCTTATGTGAAAATATGGATGAACAAAATAACTTGTGGAATCTCGATCTCTCGGAAAATCTTTTATCGGGAGAACTTCCTCAATGTTGGATGCACTGGCAATCTCTGACAGTTTTAAACTTGGGGAGCAACAAATTATTTGGGAAGATTCCTACCTCAATGGGGAGTTTATCCAAACTCATATCATTGCATTTGCGTAATAATAAATTTTTCGGAGATCTGCCTCTATCCTTGCAAGACTGCACAAATCTGAAGTTCATTGATATGGGAGAGAACAAGTTATCGGGAAACATACCAAATTGGATGGGAGAAAGGATAACAAATCTATTGGCTCTTCGCTTACAGTCAAATGAATTCAGTGGCAAAATTCCTCCACAAATATGCCACCTTACGTCTCTTTCAATCTTGAATCTTGCGCATAATAGCCTATCAGGACCCATACCACGATGCTTCTATAATTTTACTTACATGGCGCAAAATTTATTTTATCCTTATGGACTTCCTTATGGATTTCAGAATTATTCTAATTATACCTCCTCCTATGAAGAGAGTCTTTTATTAGTTACCAAAGGAAGAGAATGGGAGTACAAAAGTATTCTTAGATTAGTCCGGAGCATAGACCTTTCGAGCAATAATTTATCTGGGGTCATTCCCAGTGAATTATCCAGTCTTTCTGCATTGCGTTTCTTGAACTTATCTCGAAATCATTTGGAAGGAAAGATACTGGAGAATATCGGCGGCATGACATCATTGGAATCTCTTGATCTCTCAAGAAATCATCTTTCTGGCAAAATTCCTCAAAGCATGTCTAACTTGACATCTCTTTCCGACTTGGACTTATCATATAACAACTTATCGGGAAAAATTCCTTCAAGCACTCAAATGACTTGGTTTTACATTAGCATGGGGTCTGGATTCGTTGTGGGGTTCTGGATAATTTGCGGTGTTTTGTTATTCAAGAAGACTTGGAGGTATGCATATTTTCGATTTTTGGCAGACAAGATACACCAACTCTATGTGACAACAATTCTCAAGCTAGCTTGGTTGAAGAGGAAGTTGAAGAACTAACTGGGTGGGTAAAAGGCATTATCGTCATTGGCTTCAACAACTTTCCAGTTCAAATGCTCTTTGATTGGTAAGTTTTGTTTGATTTCCATTCCACTTGGGTTTGTTGTTGTTATAAATACGATATAGCCTCAGGAAAAAAAAATAGGAAATAGAATAAATAAATAAAAAGGTGATGGTAGGTTGTGTTTCTTGTGTTAATTTGGTGCATAATCACTTATATGATCAGATTCTGACCCAACACCATAACAATTTGTTTTTGAGAGTAACCTTATTTAGATCTTCAAATGCAATACTTGTAATTGTAAACTAAGCACTAATCTAAATAGGTAGAGCTTATTTGAAAATTGTACTTAGTTGGACTTTGGATTGTTAAGTTGAAAGTTAATTGCATGTCTACATTTTTTTGAATTAGAGATTTTAGAGGTAAAAACTTCTACTTTAAATAATAGCTTACTTTAAAGGTAAAACACACTTCAAAAAGATATACATGCAACTCACCTTCAACTTAACAATGTAAAGTCCAACTAAGCACAATTTTAAAATAAGCTCTACCTATTTAGATTAGTGTTACCAAACGCCACCTAAATACCTAAATATGTTTAAAGTAGGCCGCCCCTCCATTGCCTTCATTTTGTAAATGGTCGCTCCCCTTGTAACAACTTCATCTAGGCTAGTATCTTACCACTCTATTACTAATATCAGTCATAAGCGAACAATTTCAAGATGATTTGGCCTATGACACAGAATCAAACAAATGAAAATAAAGTCTTTTTTTTCCTCTTAATATATCAGAAAATGATAACAAGAATTAAATAAAGAAATTAATGAAAATATATAGAAGATAGTCGTTCGGATATACTGAACTGTGATTGGTTTGGTAGAAAAGGATGTATCCGAGAGATGGAGCCAAATCATCTACAGTGATAACCGGATTTGGCAAATCCGGTTATCACCCCTAGAGGTCGCCACGTGTCTCCTTTGACACCCCTTAACCATGGGTAAGGTTCACCCACCCATCCTTTGGTTTTTTTTTTTTAATATTAATTCTTTTTTTAAAATTAAAAAACTGTTTTTAATATTAATAAAACTCTAAAAACAGTTTTTTAATTTTAAAAAAAGAATTAATATTTTTAAAAAAAAAAACAAGGATAGGTGGGTGAACCCTAGGGGTGGGTGAATCTTACCCACGATTAAGGGGTGTCAAAGGAGACACATGGCAACTTCTAGGGGTGACAACCGGATTTGCCAAATCCGGTTATCACCATAGAGGATTTTACTCCCCTAGAGATTGGTTTGGGTAATCTATACATACTTGGGCAATCAATATCGAAGTAACCTGATTATTTCTACCAATCGTCCATTGATCAAAATAAAAGAAATTGAAAATAGGTGATGATTAACAAGCTACTTGATTACACAATTTAAATGGTGTATGAGATCAGAAAATTTGAAGCTTACAGCCAAATACGTAAAGATTCAAGTTCGTTTGTAGCCATGAATACCAGGTTTCACTTGTACACTCAATAATAAAAGCAAGAAAAAAGTAATAAATAAAGTATACTTTCAATCTAAATGACAAGTAAATGAAATTTAATTTACAAAAAAAACAATGAATTGTATTTAACAAATACAAAATTATTCTACATTTGGTACTTACAAGCATTGTAACAAAAAACACTGTTTTTTTTTTTTATTTATAAAAAAAACGCATTTTAGTCATGAATTTTGGAGTTATCGAATGATTCTGCATTTAAATCGCGACTTTAAAAAAAAAAAAAAACGGTGTTTTTCCGAATTATTCGTTTTTTTGCGAATTATTCAAAAAAATTAATTTTTTAAAAAATATATTTTTTAATCAAATTATTCCATATATTTTTATAATTATTAATTTACTTTTCATTTTTTCCTGAATTTTTTCCGAATTTTCCGAACTTGATCTCTAACGAATTATTCCTGAACCCCGACTTTGTCACTATGCTTACAAGCATGACACCTACACTAATCCATGCATAATGACAACATTTGAGGGAGGACATCAAAGATAAGAAACATGAGCAAGAAAAAAGTAAGTAAATTATTATAATAGAGTAGTCATCGTACGACTTACCGTCATATAGCTATATACTTGCTTTGATTGCCAAAATAATTTGAAATCCAAACTCCAGCTTGGTTAAATTGTCTAAAACATTTGTATTATACAAATCGATATTTGTAAGAGATTTCATTCGACAAGTCTTTATCTCCTTTAGAACTAGTTGTGAACACAGGTTTCGGTACCCACATTTTTAGCGTTTGTGTTCGCTTATGAGTTGCCACTCCAAACTCCAGCTTGGTTAAATTGTTAAAACATTTGTATTATACAAATCGATATTTGTAAGAGATTTCATTCGACAAGTCTTTATCTCCTTTAGAACTAGTTGTGAGCACAGGTTTCGGTACCCACATTTTTAGCGTTTGTGTTCGCTTATGAGTTGCCACTTATTAATTCGATAGAGATAAGTCCCAGATGATTGATAAGGTTTTTGGTCTGCTTAGAGTTCTGAGTAAAAGGTTCAGTTAAGCTCGGGGAAAGTGTTAGGCACCCCGGTACTTCTGTTTTACAACGGTTCCCTACTTACTAGGTTTAAGCCAATTTAATGTCAAGTTGTTAATCAAATGCTTTAGATTTAGTTTATACTAATCCAAGAAAGGAAAAGCTAAACCAGGGTCGAACCCCGATTGGGTTGTCTACGTACTCACATTGGGGTAAGATCAGACCGAGCGTAGTTTTGGCACATGAGCCCGTACCAAGGCTAATGGAGTGTTGTGTGTGCACCAAGGGTGGCTAATGGGTCTAGCCTAGAGGCTAGGGTTAGTTGACCGGGTTAGTCAAGTGCTTGGTTATGCTTGAGTGGGTCCGGTAGGCCAAGGGGTAGTCCGGTAGACTAGGGGTTGGGCCCGGTAGGCCAAGATTGGGCCCAGTATGCCAAGGGTGTAAGCCCGGAGGCTAGGATTTAGTCCAGTAGACTAAAGGTTGGGCCTGGTAGGCCAAGATTAGGCCCGATAGGCCTTGGATGGACCCAGAGATCAAGGGTAAGCCCAGTAGGGTTTGGATTAGGCCCGGTAGGCCAAGGGTAAGCCCGGTAGGCTTTGAATTAGGCCCGGTAGGCCTTGGACCCGCAGGTCAAAAATAAGCCAGGTAGCCTTTGGACTGGACCCAGTAGGCCAAGGGTGAGCCTAGTAGACTAAGGGTAAGCCTGGTAGGCTTAGACTTAGGCCCGGTTGGCCAAGGTTAGGCCTGGTAGGCTTTGGATTGGGCCCAGTAGGCTGAGAGTGAGCCCGGTAGGCTAAGGGTAAGCTCGGTAGGCTTAGGGTTAGGCCTGATAGGCCAAGAGTGGTTTAATCGTGGTTAGGATTGCTAACCAGGGTTGGGCAAGGTTCAAGTTATGTTTATGATCCTTAAGTGTGATTTGAACATTTTTAGGGATTTTTCCCAAATTTTTTCAAGTTAAATGGGACTAACCATGGTTAAGACATATGTTTAATCATAGTTAGTCTGGATAACCAAGGTTAGACACTCTAAGAAGTTGGATTTGGGAGTTAGAATATCATTTGGGATTTGTCATTATTTTTTGGAATTTTCCAATGTTTAAATTGGCTTAACCATGATTAAACCAAGTGTTAACCATGGTTAAGCTCATCTAACCATGGTTAGGCAAGCATGTACAGTCCAAAAGTGCTATTTTCTAAAGTTTTGGAATATTTTGGATTTTTAAGGATTTTTTGAAATTTTTCCAAGGGGTTTTATTAACTAACCATTGTTAGTTCTTAACCACCGTTGAGTTAACCACAGTTGAGACAAAGGCAAGGCTTTGGCAGGCTTGGAATGGGCCTCAGAGGCCATGTCAGGTTTAATGGGGGCCTCCCATAGGCTGTGGGCTTACTATAAAGCCCAAAATATTAAAAAAACTGGAATTGGCGGTGAATGCTTTATCGCCAATTCAGATTATTCACAAAACCAGAATGGTGGTGAATTCTTCACCGCCCATTTCAGCATTTTAACCAAGGTTTGTACCCCCTGTAACTATGGTTAGGGGTGGAGTTAGGGGTCCATGACCCATGCTTTTGAAGCTCAGGATGAGGGGAATACCCCGGACCTGTTGTGGGTCCCAGGGGATGCTTTATGTGGGCATGGCATGGGCCCAAAGTATGTTGTACATAAAATGATAAGTGTCGGTAATGTGATTACCGACACTTTGACAGTTTTTTAAACTCATGCGATTTAACCAGGGTTAAGGGGGTGGGGCAAGGCTGTGACACTAAGGTTAAGGTCCAGAAGGTCCTTGGGATCAAAATCATGCCTTGGAGTAGCCCATACGATGCTCAAGTGGGGCCACAAGCACTGGAAGTGCAAACTCCCTGGGTGTCGGTACTGAGTTTACCGACACCCTGGAAACTTCTAAAAATTTGAAAATCCCCCTATGGGGCTGCTACCAGGGTGAACCCAGGGGTTCCCTCATGGATTAAGGGACCCCCAAGGGCCTCTAAGGCTACTTAGAATGGTGCTATGGCCTTGGGGGAGGTTCCCCACACCTATGAAGGTGGGAGAGACCCCCTCACAGTGGGTTCACCTACAAACCAACAAGAAATAGGTCCCCTGGAATGGACCAGGGGCTCACAAGAGTGTACAAGCAAAATACAAAAGGGGTAGGGGGAAGCCCTACCCTGTTGGAGTGCTGGTGGTGACTGGTGGCGGCATTACAGGCGGGGCAGCAGGTGGTGGAGCACGGTGGTGCTGCTTCAGGTGCAGGGGGGTGAGCAAGGAGGCTACTAGGGCTTCTTGGAGTTACCTGGGGACTGCTGGAAAGCCTGGAGAGAAGGCTAAGGGTTGGAATTGAGCAGAGATTCGAATATGAGGTCTGTGGAGTAAGCTACAGGCCATGGGGGCACTACTACTTATAGGGGAACCTAAAGGGGACACCCTGGTATTAGTACCAGGGTGGATGGGGCTCTCATGAGGCGGAATGGCTTCCTGCAACCGGAGAGGGGTGGTGTAGCCGTGCACTAAGCCCGCAGGGGGTGGGTGTGCAACAGGAAGATGAAACCAGGGGTTTCGGTAATGTGATTGCCGACATCCCCAAACCAGTGCAATTTGGGATGTCGGTAATCCTATTATCGACACCATTGGTCTTTGCCCAAAGGGCCTGTCCCAGGCTATGCACGCAGTACGGGGGGTTCAAATTCGAATTTTTGGGCCCTTGCTTTGGCCCAAACCGAGTCTTGGGATTAAGCCCTAAAGGCTAAGGGCTTACTAGTGCTTGGTTTTAGGGCTAGGGCTCGGCTAGGCTAGAGCTAGGCTCAGGCTCGGCTAGGGTTTACTAGGGTTTTACTAGGATTAGGCCTAGGTTTAACTATGGTTAGGGTTTAACTAGGGTTAAATCCTAGGGTTTGTTAGGGTTATACCTAAGGTTTGTCTAGGGTGCACCTAAAGTCTACTAGGGTTTGTCCCAAGGTCAAGGGACTTGGCTGGGGATTACCATGGTTAAGAGACTTAACCATGGTTAGTTAGGGGTGTAAAAATTAGGTGCTTATACTAGTATAGTTGTACACCTAAAAATAAAAGATTATTGGATCGAAAATGCCGAAATTTAAAAGAATTGGTGATGAAAATTACTATTAGAAGTCTAAAATCTTGAAATGAAAATAAATGCAATGTTATTATCAATTATATTTATAAGATAAATTTATGCATTTATTGTTAACTATAGTAAACTATTGAAGATTATTTGTTTATCATGGTTCCTGCTGTGCCTGGTGTCAGCCCGGAAACTTATAAGCTTTTTTAACCATGAAAATTGCGGTAGTGCCAAACCAGATGATGATTGAAATGCTACAAGAGTCAGGAAAGTGCAATCAATAGCTTCAAACTCCAAGCTATAAGTAATTTGATATTGGTTGATATTGGGTGAAAGCCTGCACCTATTATACATTTGGTTGAGTAAGGATCCCCCACCCTGCTTTGTGGGTATTTGACTATCGCACCTATGCCGACATCTAGCTGCGACTAATCCTAGGGAAGCCCAACATCCAGGTTCCTGATCGAAAATCACTTGGCCATATATGAGCATAGCCATTAATTGAACCTCAGTCTCCTAGTCACTAGGCCGGCTTATCCATTAAGCCATCAAAGCCTTTGCTTTAGGCCCATTAAAAAAAAAATTATTAAAAAGTCCTCATTTAGAATATTTTAAAAAAAAAGGTCCATTTAGAATATTAAAAGACCCCATTTATAGTTAATTTTTTTTAAGAATAGTAAAAAATAAAAAAGCTCTATTTAGAATTTTTGCTTTAGGCCTCCAAATGGCTTGGGCCGGCTCTGCTAGTCACTCGGGGCCCTTTTGAAGAAATACAGTTACAATCAATGAATAGAATCAAAGGGTTGTCCCATTCCCTGTGATGTTTTTTTTCCTTTCCTGAGATAGCAATTGACAAGGAAAAGTTTGCAATCCTTTAGTATGAATATGGAGTTCTATTAGATTGATGATAATTTCAGTTTCAAGCCATAAACAAAAAAGCAATCAGTGAAGAATCTCCCAATGAGGCTAAGATAATCAGGAGCAGTGGAAGGTCTCCATTGAATGTGTTTAGCCATCTTATAAGGGTAATTTTTTTTTTTTTAATGATAATTTAATAGACACACACACAACTCACACACACTGACCCTATCTCAACCGAAGCTACAACCACACACACCTCTCAAAACAAGAGGGGCATGGTGATTTTCATTTACCATAGCCTTCAACTTCAAAATGAAGATAGGTTTGGATCCTTAACTTGAAACGACATGCAGAGGTGAGGGGGAAGTGCAAACTACAATATAATAGAAGTTACCTTGTATAATCAAGAGGTCGAATAAAGGAAAATTGGCTGTCGTGATAGTTTAGTTTGTTTGGGGAAACAAAGGACAGTTTCTTTTTTACACATGGCTAGCTTCCTTTTCATTATTATTACACAAATTAATTAGGGACATTTTTGTTATTTTAAATATGGCTTAGGATATTTTAACATTCCTTATATAACAAATTTAAAGAAACTATAATGTTATGGGAAAATGGCATACAAATTTTAAAATATAAGTCATTCTTTGTAAAAGCTGTTAATTTTCAATAAAATGTTTTACTTACAAAAGATTTTGTGTAAACAAACATGTGAAAAATGACATTTTTTGGAAAATTCACTTGTTTTCCCCTATTTTACATAGAAACAATGAAGGCTTTACTTTTTATTGTTGGCCTACATTCTTGAAAATAAGGTCGAAAAAACTTCATTTTATTTACTTCATTTTTCGAGCAGTTCTCAATTATACGCCCTTGCCTCTCCCATCTTTGAACACAAAGAATTAGTCTACGAGTACTCCCAAAGTGTACTCCCAGATATACTCCCAAATCCTAATCGTTAATCTCAATTATTAAACAGTTAGGATTAAAGCTGATGTGGCATTAGAAAAGATAAAATAAGCTAACTCAAACCCTAGTCCTTACTCCTTAGTGGTTGGTTATAAACGGTTAGGATTAGAGAGTATACTTGGGAGTACTAGAGACCGACTCGTAACAGAAAATGATTAAAATGAAAAGAACCAAGAAAACTTCTTGGAGCATCTTTTTGAAAAGATAAATGCTAAAATCTTGATAGTATGCAGTTTAGGCATGACCAGTATTTGCGACTGAATTTTGCCCATTAAAATTCATGAATAAGAATGATCACCAAAATTGACTCAAGAATTATTGTTATGGGTCTATGTGGTTCACCTAATTTTGTATTTTTGTATTGGCTGGTATCTAGTTAACATCCGTTTATCTAGGAGATTTTGATCAATATAATATCGGCTATTGGTGTAATACATTGACGCAGGAGACCATTTCAATTCATGAATTAAGTCATTAAGCAACATAGTTCTACTCCATTTATGTTTTGAGGAAGGAAGCTTTCCCAATCATAATCTGTAGCCTGAAAACAGCACATCAGAAATTCCTCATGTGAAGCTTACGTCAGGGACGGCATACCATGCCTCTATGAAGTTTAGGCCCATGAGATAACTTTTAATGTTCTTCTACGAGATAGGAAATATTGTGTTACAATTGAAGGCCTGAGAGAATTGACATTTAGGGTACATTCTTTTGCTGGGACGTATAAAGCTTGACACTTTGCAATGGTAGTTAGGAAATTTGAGTCACTCTCCAAGTTTTTAACACAATTATTTTTTATCATCATCAGATTTCAAGTCTTATCATTTTTTTGTGAGATTTGAAATCATTCACTTTGCTACATTTGAAGTCACAACGAGAATTGCAACCCTCTACCAGATAGGAAATATTGTGTTACAATTGAAGGCTTGAGAGAATTGATAGGGTACATTCTTTTGCTAGGACGTCTAAAGGTGAGTTAGGATGGGCAACAGCGCACACTGTTGCGCTGTTGCCCCCTTGTGTCTTACAAAAAATGGGGCCCATTTTTTTGATTCCCAGTTTACCCTATTGAATGTGGGGCCCTCCTTTGTAAGACACAAAGGGGCAACAGCGCAACAACGTGCGCTGTTGCCCATTTGAATTCTATAAAGCTTGACACTTTGCAATGGTAGTTGTTAGGAAATTTAACTCACTTTGCCAAGTTTTTAACCCAATTAATTCTTACCATCATGAGATTTCAAGTCTTGTCATTTTTTGTAAGATTTGAAATCATTCATTTTGCTACATTTGATGTCTGACAAGAATTGCAACCCAAGAGATGAAAAGCGCTATACATCTAATTCTTAAAAAAGAAATACATATTGTCAAATGACAAAACTTGCAAAGTGCCGGACTTTATAAGTCTCAGCAAAAGAAGTAAAGAACAAACACTTAAGGGTTGCAAATGAAATGATAATGATAAAAAATATATATACATATATAGGATAATGTGAGCACTTTTAAAGACTCTATTACGACTATAAAGGCCTTTATAACTCTTACCTCGGATTGGAAAGTGGAAATGCACTCTACAAGGCAACCACCACCAAGAGTGCTTATCATCAAAATGCAAGGCCCAAATTTAACTTAGAAATTGAGCAAGCAGTCATCCCCAACAGCGTCGAACAGTAAATCGAAAGTAGGTATATGGCCTTCTTCCTTCATTAGCCTAACATTCCCAGCACAGCATGGATATTTCGTTTTGACACAAATATGTGAATCTCACCAGCAATCTCCATCCAGCTACAACTTAGCACCATATAGTCACACCTGTCCCTCATCATTTTGCGAACTCTCGCCTTCTCAATCAAATGTCGCATGGAAGCATAGATGTTAGATATGAGTATATCAATCACTGGCTCTTTTACATCCAACATGTTATCTGCTGCCCATTTTGCTAATCGTACATTGCCATGGATTTTACTGTAGGATCATGTGGCTACAAGCCCTTAATCGGAATATAACCACGGTTGATGGATAAATCCGGATTAATAGAAAGTCTCAATCCATTGGACAAAACTTAGTTGCATACATACATTCATACACCTCACATGCACAATATCATCACTCATGTTTTAAAGCAAAATATATATCTATTATATATTAGTATTTTTCTCATGTTGCATATGTATGATCAGATATGCATGTTGACATTGTGGGACATCTGATGGTGGGGCACATCTGATCAGATTGGGTAGCTTGATTAGAGTGTATCATTAAGTGATGTAAAACCAAGTCAACAGCCACAACAGCTAATTTGACTGGAATAAACACACTTATGAGCTGAATAACTATTTTGACCTAGGGGTGTGGTGAGACATTAAAGTGGTTTAATCCAGACCATAGATCTGGTAACATCTCTTTGATCAAGCAATGAGAATTCATGATCCAACAGATCTATTATTCTCTATATAAAGAGTCTTCCCTTCTTTGGGAAAGACACGCAAGGATATGAGGATAAACCACTACTTACCTATTCTGTTTTAAGCAAAAGCGTATGAGAAATCCTTCAAAGAAAAATCCTCATACAATCTTAGGCATCGTCACAAAGGTTATAGCTTACATCGTACAATCCTTATTTTATCAAATGCTATCATAGCATTTCGTTCTCTAATTTCTCTAATCGCAGCCCTACATTTACAAGCTCAAATGAATGCTCCCAAGACATTCATTCGAGCTTGTAAGAAGTATAATGTTCTGAAAATACTATGCGCCACATTGACCAGCTCTTGCAAAAAGTATAATGATCTGAATCCTGCACTATTTGATGATTTGTGCTAAGAGTCTTCTCATCCACTGGGCCTACAGGGCTATATGCGGCGAGGAACCCAGTGACGGCAATTTGATCTGGCTTCACACCTTTGGACAACAGCTTCTCAACAATTTATTCCTCTTCGGCAAGACCATGAAATGTGTAAGCACATCGAAAGGCCACATCAAGTTGAGTTAAAAGACTACATGCTAGCAATGCTACGACAACTGAAGTATGCCAATAAGCAGGAACTTGACCAATTTCACTTGTGGTAGACAAATTAGCACTTAATGATGCTAGTCAACGTTAGCTCATCCTTCTCAAAACCTCTTATAATCATTTTAATAAGAAGTTTCAGTCTCTTTCTATCATTCTTAATGATCATGTTACGAACTGCATATTAATGAAATAATAAAGACACTTACAAGACTCATATTTTTCTCTCCCCATTCCCAAATATCATGTTACGAACTGCATATTAATAAGATAATTAAGACACAAAATAAACTATCATCTATTGATATGAGCACTTAAAGGAGGGCTAACCTCCTTACAAGACTCATATTTTTCCCTCCCCATTCCTAAATATCATGTTACGAACTGCATATTAATAAGATAATTAAGACACAAAATAAACTATTATCTATTGATATGAGCACTTCAAGAGGGGCTAACCTCCTTACAAGGCTCATATTTTTCTCTCCCCATTCCTAAATATCTAGACCCTTATTTAAACTAACTTGAACCCTTACAAGGAAACCCATGTAATTCAAACTCTTAAAAAATAATGCAAATCCTAAGAAAATCTGAATTAAATATCCACCAAATCTATTAATTTATTGGCTTATAAAGTGGAGGGTAATGGGTTCGACTTCTCACTCCCCCTTTGGGGCCAACCCCGCATAGTATTTTCCTAGACTTACCTGGTGTGGCGGGTTGTAGGCTCTCACTCGGGGATTAGTCCAAACCCGAAGAGTTAGGGACACCCCGAGTTACTCAAAAAAAACAAAAACAAATAAGGATGTAACAGATCATCCCATCAAAAGCCTTGCAATCATCCTCCATGCTTTTATTTTTTGCGTACACACCAACAACTGCTCTAGCCATTAGAACATCTAAATCAATTTACAACCCAATAATGTGACCAAGAATCTGCTTTTCCAATTTGCATCAGCCCCAGATATATACCACATTAACTGAGCAGTCAATTGAAGATAAATAGGCCACTTTGATTAATTTATTTGTTTTAATAGTCATTTACTCTGGTTATTAAGAAGGTTAGATTCTTAACTTGGTTTTAAAAAAGTTAAATTGACGCTTGTTTTCTTTTTTAAACCAAGGTTAGATTCTTAACTCTAAGGGTTAGGGTTAATGAATATTAACCACAGTTAAAAGGGACACACATGGAGCAAAGAGGCTAGGCCCGAGTGACTTACTCGGGCTTAAGTCAGAGTAAATCTGTTGCCCTAATTACCCTTGGATAACAACTGCATTTTCAAGGTGGCATGGTATCTTTTAGGGTTAAGTACCCCTTCGTCACCCTAAATCAAAAATATCATCTCAAAGGGGATGGTTTGAAAAGTTTTACCAAATAGGGTATGTATTCCAATACTACCCTTATTAGTGTTTGGTTTTATATGGATAGATAAAGGGTAAATATGTTTTAAAAAATGCCCTTTTTGTTAATAAAAATGTAAAGATGCCCTTTCTGATAAATATGTCAAAGGCATGTCTTTTTAGGTAATAAAAATGCGAAAGAATGCCCTTTTAGGTTAAGTGCCCCTTTTATAATATTCTTTAATTTATGAAATGTATAAAAAAAAAAAAAAAAAGAATAAATGGAGGTAGACTGCCAGATCCTGTCCAGATTAATTCTTCTGCCTTAGATAAGAGACAGCATCCGACTAGTAGGCTTTCAAGCCCATACGGAATGGCCTAAGTAGGTTTAAAGTCCCGCCCTCTTTTTGTGGGGCTTTTTTTTTTGGGTAGTCGATATCATATACCTACGTCAATAAAGTCCGTGGTCAGAAGTTAGCATGGGCAGTGGAGCTCTTGCTGTTCGTACCCGAGGAGATGGGATCCCCATACCTTCCCCTTATAAGGCCACACCCCTACCACTCACGCGGGGTGTATTTATTTATTTTTTTTTGAGGTTTGAAATCCCTCATTTTGCAGGTTTTGAAGTCACGGGAATTATAATCTTGAGAAACAAGTGGCAAAAGAATAACATAAAAATATTAATAAATCTCAGGAATTACAAACTCTCACCTCCAATTCCCAAAAAAAAAATACAAACAAACAGGGCATTATTAAATTTAGGGATAAATACTGTTTTATCACCCTAAAGTAAAAAATATCACCTAAAGGGCATGATTTGAAAAGTTTTACCAAATAGAGTATGCATTCCAATATTATCATTATTAGTGTTTGGGTTTGGGTTTTATATGCATAGATAAGGGGTAAATATGTCAAAAGATACCTTTTTAGGTAATAAAAATGCAAAACATGCTTTTTTTTATATATATAAATATGTTAAAAGCATGCACTTTTAAGTAATAAAAATACAAAGCTAGCCCTTTTAGGTGAAGCGCCCGATTTAATTAAGGCATTGGTAGGAATAGAAATATAGGACAAGAATCCAGTGTATATTTAAAAGAGAGAAGGGATAAGCTTGGGAATCCCATAGCAAATGGATTGCTAATAGTGCAGGTTGAGTGCTAATTTGGGGAGACTTGTGCAATAATTATCTGAATGAATGGTGATTTTTCTGCCATAACTTCGTTCTTGTTGTCACTTCATAATCCAAGCTTTGGGCTAGATAAAATCTTTCTTTTCTTGTTATATAATGAGAAGATATTGTATTAAAAGAAATGGAAGCTAAAAGGTTCTTCCAATGTGCAAAGATCACCTAAAAAACCACCCTGTTTAATCTATTAACCAACAACTTCATTGTCATGCATATGTCTATCCAAAATTTTGAGATCTACATGAGTATGTTTCTAGCAATTACATTTAAACTTCCGTGGACAGTCTGAAACCAACTGAACTAATTAAGTAAATAGAAGTGAAATTTTCTTGAAGAACCAGAGATTTGGGAAAGAATGACTAGAGGAGGCAGAGGAACTCAGGACAATGCTGATTGATGACAGAAATCTAGTAAGTTTAATTTTTTTAACAGTAATCTCCAGCAGGTGAGCTCAGAATTTTATCTATTCTCACTAGCCATTCAATATTTATTTCATATGGTTCAAGGCACATGTGCTCTGTATTACTGTCTCTATTCATTTTTCTAATTGCAAATAACATAGCTTTGGTGATTCTGCTTCTGTGTCTCCTGCAGCTGAACTTACATATATATTTTGTTTCTTTTTTTTTTGACATTCTGGATATGTTCATATCATCATAAGCGAAAGAATATTTGTACTACGTTGTAATTGTTGCTTCTAGTACAATTTTTCCCCTGCTATAGCCCACTTTACTTTGTGTTCACCAATTAATCTGTGAATTTTCTGTAATTTCAATCACAATCATTTTCCAAGTTTCTGTTCACTATTGCTAGTCTTATATCTTGCAAATTTTCACTACTTTTTGAAATTGCCGTGTTAAACTTCTACCCACAAAATAAACACTTTTGACTTTCTTTCATTGTTGTTTTCATACTGTAAATTCAGGGAAAATCACGAGCCATTGTTTGCAAGCTTCTCATTTCCTTGAAACTCCATGGTATTTGGCTAAAAAAGAAAAGAGATGCCTCAAATTTTCTTCCTCTGTGGGGTATAATCACTAAGCATTATTTCACAAACCGCAGAATTCAGCAAAAAACGAAGGAAAAAAAAGATTATTTGCTGAAGTGACAAAGGAAATCAAGGTTATTTAATTGTCATTAACTACTCCGGTTAGCAAGTTCTAGTTCATGTGTGAATTTTTTTTAAACAATTTTTTCCCTAAAATCAAGGTGAGATTCATTAATCCTAAGGATGCGTTCGGTTGGTGAGAAAGTGGGTGAAAGAAAAAAAAAATAATAATAATAATAATTATAAGAAATTTTTCGCAAAATAACCATCAAAAAATGGATGAAGTTTTTTGGAAAAAAATTTGTCACAATTGAAAAAGTGTAAGAAAATAAAAGTGTATTTCTTGCAAACCAAACACAAGAAAAGTACAAGAAAACACATTTTACTTTTCTTTTCCTTCACTTTCTTGCCAAACGAACACATCCTAAAGGTTAGTGAATCTTAACCATTATTAAAGGGAGTTGAAGGGAAATGTGGCAAATTAGAGAAGCCTTTTTTTTTTGGTCTCAACAAATTAGAGAAGCTGGACAAGAGTAAAGATGAATGTTAGCCCTCAACTCATACTCTCACTCTCACCCAATTATTTGTCCTTTTTTTTTTTTTTTTCTGTAAAAAAGTGCTTTAATTTCAATAAAGTGGACAGGTGGCTGCAGTGAGAGTAGAGGTTGACCGAGAGTAGGGCTAGCACTCCAAGAGTAAAATACTCTGGTACCTGGAAAGCCATTGCCAACCGGACTCCTTGCCATTCACGTTTTTACAGGATGGGATTTCGTCTGGCTGTCGCCTGATGAAAAACGCCCCATCCCACAGGTCAACACATGTCTGGTTCGAACACTCCTTAACTGTGGTTAAGATTCACTAACCCTTAGAGTTCAACGATGTAACCTTGTTTTCAAAAAAATTAATCATAGGAGTTAAAATATATAAACCAGAGTTAAAAAAAAAGCAGATTAAGGTGCTCTATTAGCGGGCCAGGCGATTTTGGTCTGGCGAAGGCCAGACCAAATCCTATCCCCGTTTTCACTCCTCAACTGTCAGTGAATTGAACTTTGGGGGAAGAGAGAGTGCAGTTAAAGAATGGGATGCTAGCACTCGTAACGGACCTGTGTAAATGTATTCCATCATTTTTTCACAAGTAAATAGGAGTAAAAAAACAAAAGAGAACAAACGTGTTTTTCATATTTCTTCCTTACGTTATTCTCGGAGTCTTGACTCGTCAGTCTTGTGATCCTTCCTGGCAACAGGGGTATTTGATGATTAAGATCTTCATCTAGAAGGAATGTCCTATCATGGATGACTAGACTTGGACTTTAGTTCACTTGGTTCCCCGAATCTACTGACATAGGAAATTAAAGGGAGAATTCCCATTAACGTTCATGATTCACGCCAAGGTTGTTAAAATGGAGAAATCCAGCGTTCAGGCTATAACTCTATATATATAGTGTTTTATGCTCATTGGCCTCCAAGACATGCTAACTCTTCCTACTTAAGAACTGTCTTTGTTTCGTGTTGCATGGTCATGGATAAATCAATTTTAGTTGTGGTTCTCTTGCTTTCGTTTCTCTCCATTGGAGCATTCCACTTTTGCTCATGTAATGGAGATCCAAAAGTGATTTGCACCCAAAAAGAGAGGCAGGCACTTCTTAGTTTCAAAAAGGGTCTCAATGATTCTTCAAATCGGCTCTCGTCTTGGGATGGTGATGAAGATTGTTGTACGTGGATAGGAGTAGACTGCAACAACATCACTGGACATGTCGTTGAGCTTCACCTCGCAATCCATACAATCGTGATTCTGGTATTTTTGATGCTCAATATTATGATAATTATCAGAGGTCCAAGTTGGGTGGCGATATAAGTCCTTTGCTCGAATTAAAACATCTGAATTACCTGGACCTTAGCTTCAATGATTTTGGGGGCATTCCCATACCAAATTTCCTCGGTTCGTTCAGGGGCTTAAGATATCTTAACCTTACTGATTCTGGATTTAGCAGAAGGATTCCTCACCAGCTTGGAAATCTCTCGAGCCTACGTTATCTTGATCTAGGATGGAACTACGAATTCGAAAGTTCCTCTCTTTATGTAGATGACCTTGGCTGGCTTTCTCATCTTTCGTCATTGAAATACTTTGGCATAAGTAGTGTGGACCTTCACAGGGCTGTTGATTGGCTGCAAGTAGTGAATACACTCCCTTCTCTATCAGAGTTACACATGAGACGCTGCAGCCTTGGCAACATCCCTCTATCTCTTGGGTATGTTAATTTTACATCTCTTGTTGTCCTTAATCTTTCCAACAACTTTTTCAACTCTACAATACCCAACTGGTTGTTTAATCTTAGTAATAGCCTTTTACATCTTGATCTAAGTGGGAATTCTCTACAAGGTCATATTCCTAATGCCATAGGGAACTTGAAATCCCACCAGTTTCTTTACCTGTCCTTCAATCACTTTATTGAAGGTAGAATTCCGAACACCTTGTGGAATCTCAGCAAATTGGAGTCAATGGATCTGTCATATAATCAGGCATATTCCTAATTGGTTAGGACATGGGTTGCAGGTTTTGCAATTGGGTCATGGATCATGTGGAATGGATTTTTGACCCCTCATCCACTAGACCAACAAGGCTATTGGCAGCGAGGACCCAGTGATGACAATTTGATCTGCCTTCACAACAGCTTCTCAGAAATTTAAGCTTCTTTGGTAAGAACATGGAATGTGTAAGCACACAAAACCACAACATAAAGTTGAACTAAAAGACTAAAACATGCTCGCAATGCTACCACAGTTGAAGTATGCATTTATCAGTGCATTTGTCATTGATAAAAATGCTTCAAACCATTTTCCATAAGCGTGAACTAGACCAATTGCACTTATGGCAGACGAATTCGCACACGAGCTCAGGACACTAGCCAACGTTAGTTCATCTTGCTCAAAATCTCTTATAATCATTTTCATAAGAAATTTCATAGACTCCTTTCCATCTTCATGCTGTCCATAACCCACGATCATAATGCTCCAACATTCCTAATGATCATCTCATCAAAAGCCTTCCAATCATCCTCCATACTTTTGTTCTTTGCGTACACACCAACAACTGTTCTTAGCCATTAAAACATATAAATCGAAGAACAACCCAATAATAAGTTTTCCCAATTCACACTAGCCCAAGAGACCACATGAACTGAGCAGTCAATTGAAGATAAATACTCCCCACTGTACACCTGCAAACTGCATCAAGTCAAAGACTTCAAAAGCCTCACCCACCCTCAAACCACTCAAAGCATAGCAAGAAACCATCACGTTCGACAAGACCAAATCTCTCAACAAAACATGTCGCTCATCTTCAACTAAAATTTCATAAGGCATATCGATCAATAAGGGAACTACGGACAAAGAAATTGAATCAAATATTGACATCATTAAAAAACAATGCAATTGTTTTCTGATCTTAATATCATTTAGCTTGTGTAGTCGTCGAGCAAATCCATAAAAGTTTTATAATTAGGCTCCTTCATTTCTACCATCGTTTTCCTAAAATATAACAAACCCCAACTGTCAGATGCATGTTATGATCCAGCCAACAGACCCAGATATCATCAAATTCTAAGACACAACTTTCTTTCAGGCAATTCATCGAACAATCTGCGCGCATCAGCAATCGCAATGCACATTGTACACAAACTTAAGATATCGTTTTGCATAGACATTCTAATATAGCATTCCAACTACATTGGGAACGAATATAGTTGTCTTCCTTTTCGAAATTTTTAAGGCGTTCGAACAAAGAAGCTTTCAGGTGGGATTCATCGAAATGGGTTGCTTCGGAAATCTCCATTGAAGCTCTGAGTCGTTTGAAAAGAAGAGATGTGTAGGTTTTCTGAGATGGGTCGTGCACTTCTTCATTTTCCTTGAGATCGAAGAACAGTTGCAAAAGGAACAACAAGGGGCAACCAAGGCTGATAACTTGCGCTTAAAGCTCCGTTTGTTTTGATGTAATATATGAGAAAATAAAAGAATTCCACAGAAAATAACATTTTTTGTGTGTATTTTCTTGACATTTTCAGCGTGTATTTTTATAGGACAATTGATATTTTCCATGAATTTCATTTGTTTTCCTATATTTTATTTTACATCGAAACAAACAGAGCATAAAATGAATTTAGGAAATATTGGAATCAAAAGGGCCATCTCCACTTCCACATGGGTTGAGTACTTAGACTTGGCTACATCCAACAATCTTCCTTTTAGAGTGGTGATTGAGTGGTTTACCTTTATGACACTTTAACGGTAACCTTAAAGCATCTCTAGTGGCAAAGTCATTTTTTTCCAGTGTCTAACTATTTTTTGGCACTGCTACAGTGTCAAAATACTATGATTTAACACCAATGCTCTAATGATGCAAAAGTCATTTCTATATTCAACAAGATGATGTTTGGTAACACTAGTCTAAAAAGAATTGCTTATTTGAAAGTTATGCTTAGTTGGAATTTAGATTGTTAAGTTAAAGGTTAATTGCATATTTTAGTGATTTTTGTCATTTCTCACGCCATATTTGGCATGAGAAATGGCAAAAGCCATTTTTTGGCAATCCTTTCAACTATGCCCTGGAGTATGTTATCTTTGGGTCAAAGTTATCTTTTAGCTTTGGAGAGGCTTTTAACTATGCGCTGGAGATGCTCTTAGGAATGAGTATGACTAAGTGTAAAAAATGAGAGAGGGCTTTTTTTACTATCCCATAAACAATTGTTGTTATCATATTTTTAATTGATAATTGTAGGTCTACTTTCTGTTAAGAGACATTGTTTTTTTAAGGGAAAGGTCTTTCTTTCAATGAAAGACATAATTTTTCTAGTATCCAAATTGAATCCGTAACTTCTTATTTGTGAAAAAAAAAAAAAAAAGATAACAATAAAGACTCCCTTTAAAAAAGTGAATCATAAAATAAAGTAAAGTTAAGCATTACCCCCTTTTTTAATCAAGATTTTTCACTTCAAATACTTCTATATTTTAGTTATAGGTATTGTCACTAGACTAATGAATTTGGTAATTTTCACAAGACATTTTTATCCCTATGTTAGTTTTGAAACTCAATAAAGTTAAGAGTAGTTTAACATTTTCATATAAAATCAATCATTGTATGCAATAGACAAGAAGTACAATTTGATTTTTCTTATATTTTTCATTTCCTAAATTGAATTATTTGTCCTTTGTGAAAAATATCAAACTACCTTTATATTTAATAAATTGATATTCAATACATATAAGAAATAATCTAGTAAAGGTTATCAAGTTTACTTAGTCTTTGTGAAGGTTAATTCAGTTGTATAAATAATATGATTGTTAATCTCACAATTATTATAATTAATAGAACTAATATATAGAAAATAATCACTTTAAGTTATTATTTGGTCGAATTGTTTAAATTATTTCTTAGTTTGAAACCTTTAAATTTCAAGATAGTTTGCACAACTCTATATTTGTCCATCTTAAATTTTATTAATAATATTATATAATTTTGCAAAAAATAAATGTTAATAAATTTGATCATGAATATCAGTACTTAATTCATTCATAATCGATTAAAAATATATATTCAAAGCTAATTATGATGTAACAGAGGTCTCAATAAATCAGGTTGGCCCAAAGCCTAGCCCAGAGAATTATTTTTTTGGGGATATTTTTTTTTTTTTGAGAATTTTTTTTCCCGGTAATGCTTTTGAGGTTGCCATGTGTCCCTATTAATACCCCTTAATTGTGGTTAGGATTCACCCACTCACCTTGGTTTTAAAAATATATATATCAAATTTCTTTTTGAACCCTAGTTTAAAATTCACTAACTCTTGAGGTTAAAATTATTTAAATATTTTTTTTCTAAAAACCAAGAATAAGTAGATAAACCTCAAGATTGGGTGAATTTTAACCATTGTTAAGGGGTGTCAATAGGGACATGTGGCAACCTCAAGGGCATAAGGGGACTCCATTGGGGGGCCAATATATATATGACAAAAAAAATTGGGGGGGCCACTATATCATATAAGACAAAAAAATTGGGTGGGGGGGGAGGGGGGGGGAAGTATAATTAGGCCCCCCGGGGGTCCGCCCCCGAGAAATTGCTTTTACTTGTTAAGTGTAGAAGTTTTGTTATTCTTTACGGAATGAAATCCTCTACGGTTACGCCCTGAGGTCGCTACGACGCTACATGTTCATTTTGACACCATTTAACTATGTTTAAGATTCATTCACCTCTATGTTTCACCTACCTATTCTTTATTTTTAGTAAAGAGACACATGGCAACCTTAGGAGGGAGTCCGATTATAACCATAAAAGATTTCGTTCCATTCTTTACATGTTTACTGAACACGGATGTTTCTACAATGTGCCACGTGTCATCTTATTACTACTAATGAAAGCCGGGGACGGGGAGGCCCACGTGGTGTTCTGGGAGCGATTGTAGGAGATCTTCAACCAATTATTAAACGCTAAACTCTTGAAACGCCACACCCCCGTTCAGCCTCCTTTCTCTATCGAAGCAACGCGCCTGTTCAGTGTGGATACACCCCCCATTTAGCGTACTTTCTCTATTGAAGCAATGCGCCTGTTCAGTGTAGATACACCCTCATCAGTGTAGATACACCCCCATTTAGCGTACTTTCTCTATCGAAGCAATGCGCCTGTTCAGTGTAGTCACACCCCCATTTAGCGTACTTTCTCTATCGAAGCAATGCGTCTGTTCGGTGTAGATATACCCCTATGGCATGTTCCATTGAGACACCAGCAGAAATAATGGAATGCCACACCTTAATCTGACACCATGTTTCTCCTCATTTCTACCCTTAGACTTCAAACCCCGATCCTCCTCCCCTCTCTCTCTATCTTCGAGTTTTAAGCAACCGATGCACCTGTTCAGTATAGATACACCATTCCAACCTCTTTAAAAGCTCGATACATCAACTTCCTCCCATGTATCCCTCCCTTATTTTCTCTCTCTTCATTTGCCTCTGAAAACCCAAAACATCAACCGTCTTTCGTTTTTGTAACGCTGACCATGAATATGTCGAGATTGGATCTGATTCAGATGAACAAAAGAATGCAATTATGGAAATTGATTTAAATTCTACGCATGCGAATTAGAGCACCAAATTTTCTGTTGTATGGATATTGATTTAATGATTTGATCTGATTGCGAGGAATTATTTGTGTATTTGTATTCAAGGTGAGGCTATTGAAATCAACAAGGTTGCAGTGCAGTTCAAGAAATCTGAAAATGGATGGGTAGCCATGTGAAGATTCTGGCAAGAGTTCTCGATTTATCATGTATGCTGCCTCGAAATGCAGCAACCCCCGAGTTCTCTTTTAAGGCCAGAAACTAAGGACCGGTTCTTTTTAGAGGATGAGCCCATAGTGAGTTTTATCTTAAATCCAAATGAAATCTCTTATTTCCATCTGTTTTACTGTGGGACGGGCGGCTGAAATTGTATAGGATTGCCAGTTTTTTTAACTATTAAAAAATTGTCGGTTTTTAGGCGGGACGAGTTGAGGTTTTTTGTGAACCTTAACAAGATTCTGTATGAGTACATATTTTTTGACAATTTGCTTTTTTTCCTGTAACTTGGAAATAAGATTCTTATTCAGTTTTACATCTCTACTTCTCTAAGTAAATTTTTGAAAAGGGGGATTTGATACAATCTATGTGGAGTGACTCATGAAATTTGTCTTGACTAAGGCCGCAATGTAGATGCTCGACGCAATTCCTCACAGATTAGATGTTGAAGTTTGTCTTTACGAATGCCACAAGGTAGGTGTTCATGTTCCATTTAATATTATGATGTTCCTTTTATTTACTTACTATATGAGTTGCTAAACACCTCCCTTGACCGCTCCAATGGTAGGAGTTTATCCCCTGTAGGGGTGGGCTCGGAATGTAGGGGCGAGGCACTTGATATTACAAGTCACTAAAATTTACTAGAAATGTTTTGTCTGTAATTATGTTGCATCCTTCCCTAAGTCAATAGCTCCAATATGCAGGTCACATTCTGATCCTAAGACATCTTTCAAGGCGATTGCTTCGTTGAACTTGATAATCCGATCACCCAATGCACCCCTGCCAAGGGTACTGAATCTCGCATAGAACACCAGGTGACGAGCACATAGGTGGACATAAATTTTGTACATGCATTTATTGAAATTGTTCTAGGACCCAAACCACAACATGAGACTATTGTGAATTAGTAGTCATATCGTTTATTCAATAAGTTCCATTTCACACCTGATTGTGCTGCATGGATCGATAATATCAGTATCAAATTTAAAATAGAACACAAAAAATCCAATCACCATATACGGAATAATTCAGAAAGCTATGGCTGAGTAAGTATGTCCACCTTCTGGAGGCAACCATGGTTCATGCATTTTGAACATGTAGTTTGTGCTTGTGGGGTGGGGTGGGGTGGGGTGGGGTGAATTAGTCATGTATATGTGCATGCATGTAACCAGGCCTATTACATTTAAGTATCCAAATATGATGGCTACTTGGTAGGAAACAAAGACTTTTAAACTCCTATTTGCAAGGTTACTACTATAATCACTATTTCCTATGATAAAACACAAGTGCTCTAACATATAGGATTAATAAAAAAAAATTAAATGTTGTTTATCATCCACTTTTGCATACCTCTTGCACAATGAACTAATCACCAATGAAATGTGAAACATCTTTCTCTCTCTTACCACTGTGCCTTCTATGGAGTTGGTCTTTGATGGCAACTTAGAGATTGAACCCAAAGTAATAATTTTTCATTCATTATGTATTACGACTTACGTGGAGTTGGTCCTTTGATGGACAGATTAGAGATTGAATCCAAAGTCCAAACTAATAATCTTTCGTTGATCTAGAGTAATACCAGACTATTATAAAAATTAAAATATACGAGGTTCTTTACAAAATTTATTTATTATTACGAAAATTGAAATTATCCGTGCATCGCACGGGCTGCTTACTAGTTCTCTTTAATTGTAATTAAGATTTCTAGCCCTTAGAACTAAAGAACCTAACTTTGGTTTATATTTTTTTTTTTAAAATTGTTCTTAAAAAATGTTAAATTCTTTAATACTTAGAATTAGTTAATCTTAATCATAATTAAAAAGACTTCAAAGGGACATGTGGCACGTTGTCCAAGTGTCAGCTTTTTGTTGGATACAGCCAAATACGTAAAGAATCATTTCCCCACGTAAAGAATCATTTCCCAGTGTTAAAACAATATACGGTGGTTGTTATAACAAATTGCACCAACAATGGATAAAGTTGTTGGAACGATTTGAAATGTAAGCAACGCCCTTCGTACGCTTATGCACAAGTATTAAAAATTCATAATCTAAAGTCTAAACCAGACCCACCCTAAAAGAAAAAAAAAATCAGGCAATACATCTTTCATCTATGTTTGAGACGTTGGACAGTGGGTCCAGTCCCCGATCGCCCGTAGAGATCGAATCACAACCAACTACTACTAATGAACTCAGGGAGAGTTCAATTGCTCCCACAAATCAACACGTGTCTCTTTGATCCCATATTAACAATGGTTAAAATTAACTAACCTTTAGGGTTCAACATTCTAACATTGGTTTTTTTGTAATTTTTTGAAAAAAAAATTAACCACAGTTAACAATGAGGGTTAAAAGGCTGTGGGTGCAATTGAACTCTCCCCGAGTTCAGACACGATTGGTTGTGATTGGATCTCACCCATATGCAATATGCATAGTTTGTTTTTGTAGACAGTAATTACAGTCTCTAATACATTGATTATATATTTGTTCTTGCCAAACTCAAATGGAACCTACCCTCCGGAGGTTAGCCCAGTGGTCGGAAGACGAACGGTAAACCTTGAGGTCTTGAGATCAAGTCCGAGTGCACCCGCGTTACCGGTTGCTATGGGGAGGGTATCCCCCATATGGGGATTAGTAGGAGTCTTGAACTCTTGACACCACTTAAAAAAAAAAAAAAAAAAAAAGACCATTGGAATTTCTTAATCATTGTAAGCAAGGAAAAATAAGATGAAGTGAATATTAAAAGGAGGAAATATTCCATGTTCTCTGTTCTATAATTGTCTGTTGCTTCTGGCTTCGTATCCCCTACTTGTTAATTGTTACTGACACAATATCCATCAAGACCGTTCATTTATCGTAACACCTTTTTAATTATCAAGAAAGTAGATCATGATATAAGCATTGATATTGGCCATTCAAGTGAAAGGCCCCAAAACCCAATCTACCAACCTCAATGCTACGCGGAGCGTGCGATCATTTCCAATTACTATTTCAGGATTCTATGTCTATCGGATCGGATATTTACCCTTTTATATGAGCTTTACTTATAAGAGTTTATATATGAGCCGGAGCTATGCTTCAACGCGTTGCAGCGGAGCTCCCATTCCAACCCAAAGCTTGTTGGCAGTTCTGTAATTAGATGGAAAGAGAGTTGCCCTTTTATAGTATGAATTGTCTCATAATAACAGAACTGCCATCGAAAAGGACAGCTCCGCTTGAATGAATTGAAGCAGAGCGCCACTCATATATAAACTCAATCTATAAAGAGTTCTAATTCATCAATGAAGTCTTCCTCGCACGACAGAGGGGATGAAGAGAGAAAGGCCATAGGCTTTCTCATCTACTAAGAATAAAACAAACCTAGAAAAAAGAAAAGAGAAAAAGGAAAAAAGAATCTCTCTCTAATTTCTGAAAATCAAATCGGATTTCTCGATTTCGATCTCCTTCTTCATCGAGAGGTATTTATTACTGTTTCTTATTCGATCTCTGCTGTCAAATTCTGAACTTTTATTGATTGATTGATTGTTGGTTCTTCATTTTATTGGCTGAAATTCTCTTCGTGTTTTTAGTTAGGGTTTATGCTATCTTTGTGGATTTTCTTGCTGAAGCAGTGCAAGAGTCGGGGGATCTACTGGCTTTAGTTTCAGATATCATTTTTTTAATCGGATCGATGTCTTTTTTTTTTTTTTTCTCAAAAACAAATCTTTTATACATCTTTTGAATCGGTTTTGGATTCTCTGAGGATATTGATGATGGTTTCTAGACTGTGGTTTGATTAGGTTGTCGGTGGGATGGAAATGTTTCTGGTTTCGTTAGGGTAATTGAATACAATGTTAGTGAACTCTTCGGTTGATTCTAGTTTTTGGACTGGTTTTGAATAATCTTTCTCTTGATTTTGTTTTCTTTTCAAGTAAATATGGCGTGTAGGAGTTTACGCTGGTTCATTAATCTGGGATTCAGAACTTTATTCCCACAATCTAGGGAAAAAATTACTGGTTTATTGTTCTGAAATTCTTTAATTTCATATATGTAGTGTAGTGTTGATTACCGATAAAAATAAAAAAAAAGAAGGAAAAAAAGAAGTGTTAGACTGCTATTGCAGGATTATCTTCCGTAAGTTTTTTGGTTAACAGTGGTTTAGTCAAGAGAAGTTGAACTGCTTGGTTTAGAACAATAGGTTTTCGTGCAACTTTAACTAAAGATAAGGGAAAATGAGCTAATATGGAAATTTCTTGGGTAGGCCCGGTGTTTGGTACAAGCTCATTGACTTCTTAAATTTTGAGTATATTATTGTGCCAATTGGACAAGTAGATATACAGACATGACAAATGAGTGCTTTGAATTCTTGGTCTTAAGGTTTAAGAGTGGTGGAACCTTGCTTATAGCATAATATTTTTGTAGAGAAACATGGTAGAGGCATCGTGAGAGTGAAAGAGTTGCTTTGAATTGCTGACAATATGTGATAAGTGCTAAGTGAGAGTCAAGTTACATATAGGAAGCTGATAATGGGAGGAAAAATCTACATCTTCGAGCAGCTCTAGGTACTAATATGTTGACGGTTTCACGGTGTACTTCCACTTACCAAACATGAGTAACATCAAAGCTATTAATGAAATATCATGTGTGTGAGCCTCTTAGGACACTTAGAAAGTATTGGAAAATATGCCTCCTTGTGACTCGATCTGATTAGGATGTTACACAAGAAATCTTAGTCAATGGGGTAACTGGATAGAATGTGTTTGTGGACAAAGCATAAACTATCATGTTACTTTGTAGATTTTATTCAGTGTTTTTCAATGAGTCAATTGAGGGCAGGTAGGTTGTATTGATATCATAGTAGTCAAGGTGTCGCTTAGGCGTTTTTGGGCCTCAACTGCCTAGGCTGGCAAAAGTCACTGGGCGACCGCCTAGGCATCTAGGCGCTAGGCGGTCGCCTAGGCGGTCCATACAAAACCTTTTCTAAAAACCTATTTCAAAACCCTCTTTTAAATCCTCTTTAAACCCTCCTTTATAACCCTATTTTTGAAATCTCCTTTAAAACCCTCTTTTGAAACCTCTTTTAAACCCTATTTAAAAAGGGGCAATGATTAGCCCACCACGCATTTGACTATGTAGTCAAATGTCATGTCCACGTGTCCCTTTTCTTACCCCTTGAAGGCTTAACTATGGTTAAACTTAAGAAAATTAAGGGTAATATTTTTGTTTTTTTTTTTAATTTTTAAAAACTAAAGTTAGATTGCTTAACCCTAGGGGTGAGTGAATCTTAACCCCTGTTGATGGGTGTTAAAAAGTGGGACATGGACCAATGATGACCGCACATTCCACTACATAGTGGAATGCGGTGGTAAGTTAAACATTTTCCATTTTAGAAACCCTATTAAAATCCTATTTTAAAACCATCATTTAAACTCTTACCTATTTTAAAACCCTCTTTTAAAGTCTAAAAGCACTATCTTATTAGGATATAGGTGGTGCATTTAAACTTTAAATGCGACATTCAAAGTCAAGACTCAAAACCACCTTAAAAGTTAGAAAACTTCAAACTAATTATATATTTATTATTTATGTAAATGTGTATATATTAATATTACATTACATATATATATATATATATATAATTTTATTATTTTTATCGCCTAGGCATTGCCTAGATGCCTTAACTACACTGATTGATATGCTTGGCCACTATTTATGAGCAATTGGTGATTACTTTAAAAGCCCTTTCAGAAAGTTAAGATATATTTGGCTTGGTTGAAAAAAAAACATATGTGCACTGAGTGGTACGTATCGAACATAGTTTTGATTTTAGCATTGCTAAAGATGCTTATGGAGTTTGGGCATGCCTCTTTCAGCAAAAGTTACGCCATTTAGGCCAAAATCCAAATTACTGTTATGATATTAAATTAAAGGTCTATTAAGTATAGGCGATGTTGTATTCCATAAAAATGGTGCCATGTTGTAGGGTTAGGGAGTCCTAGGCACTACAGGAAGGTATCTTTGTCCTTGAGTAGCTCCCAGCTCTCCCTTATTGATGCATATACGTGTCTGTTTGGAAGGTCAACACTGTAAATGGAAGACAATTTATATTAGTGCATGCACTTCGCTTAGCGATTTGGTTTTAGATGTGTTAGAAATGCCATTCAACCTTACTGCTTAAACAATCCGTTCACATGGGAAAGGGTACTAAAATGCTAGAAACCTAGAAGTCCTACTCCTATATGCTGGCTTATAGGCTAGATTTTTTTTATTTCTTCACGTCATCAGTACAAATTACTCAATTGGAAAATGGATGGCATAAGTTATTTGTGTATTGTATTCTATGACTAGGGGAGTCACAGTGTAGTTAAAGCGTTGAGGCAATGCCTAGGCGATAAGGGGTTCTCTAGGCGAGGCGATGCCCAGGCGACAAAAATTTCTTTTTTCTGCTTACAATATATAATATTATATAAGATTTAGCAAGTGCCTACCTAGATCCTTATCTAGGCGATAGGGGTCTAGGCTAGGCAAGGAGGTGGCCTAGGCGTTGCCTAGTCGACATTTTGACTACACTTTGGAGTCATTGGTGACATTAGGTGATATAGAAAAGGTTATTTCAGTCTTCTTTATTTATTCTGTTACACATTTCAAAAAGTTGTCGTACCATTGTTCAACAATAGAGTTAAGTGCCATATGTAATATGCATAATGTAGTCATGCCGTGCTTTTGGTCAATGTTTAGCCTGTCAAGCTACTATGCTTTGGAGAAGTTTATTATCAGGTTCTAGCCTTTGGATATTGAGAAATGGACAGATTCAGCTTAGGTTTTTCATCTGTAATTTAACATCTAGGCTATAAGCTAGTACTTGGTGAGATTTGGCTGGCTTTCTGTATATATGATAATTGTAGACCAGGAAATACGAGGAAGCTAGTTATTCTGTTATTGTTGCACCTTTAGAATTTTCTGCCTTAGAGTTCTTCAGCTGCATTGCCAGCTTATTATTGATGGTTTCTGCTTGTTACTGCCTGCATTTTTGGTGCTTGTGCCTTTATGTTCATCTTGTTAATCCTCTGCTGATTGTTAATTGATGATCCTCGTAGTTAATTTAAATGTTTATGCTTCTTGAAACATGTCAATGGTGTTTAGGAACTTCTGTAACTGTGTGGGGCTTTAAGAAATGCATTTCTTATCTTTCATCTTTCATCTGATTGTGATTGTCTGTCCTCTTATTCCTTAGAACTGGATATGATGCAAGAACCACCAATAGTTTCAGGTGGATAACAGTGATAATTGAAAGAAATGGGAGGTTGCTGTTGCTGTTCTTCCAGAAGAGCTCAACTGAATGGGACACCAGTATACTATTACGTCAGTAATATCTTCCCTCTCACATTAGATTCCTTCCACATTATTTTCATACCATGCACTTAGTTCTTCAAGCTTGAGGATAATTTTATCTGTATAGCGCAAATATGGTTTGTCACTTCTGCTGCATAGTTAATTATTTTTAGGAATAAGATAGAACATCATCACTGTTAATTTAGTTGTTCTTGCAGTTTCTTTGTCAATATTGACCATTGGGACTTCGTTTATTTTAATATGATGCACTTATTTTACTTACATCATTTTAACTTTTTGGTAAGTTAAAACCTCAGTTACAACTCTCATGTCATAGCTTCTGGTCCACAATATTCAGCCTGATCTTTTCTTTCTAAACACAATTTGAATAATGCTTCCACCAGATGGTTATTATAACAGAAATTTTCCATCAAATGCTTATGCTTTTTTTTTATTCCTAATCATTATAGATCAAATTATTTCCTTGTTTGTTTTAGGTGAATTTGAATTTTAAATGGATTGTGAGGTAATGGGAATTGATTTGTCTCAGTTGACTTATTTTATGATGATTGGTTAGAATTTGTCTGTTCCAACAATTAAATTCTTGGTCAAGTTGATTATTAAATTTTCATTATTCAGAAATTACTTCCATTTTGAGGATTGTGTAATATAGTAAGTGCTTAGTGAATGAATGGACAGGTTGACATACAATTATATCATTCTTAAAAAGATTTACATGTTTGTCCTAACAGAATTGGTGATAGTCAGGAATTCAAAAATTGGCCTGTTTTTTATTCAACAAACTTCTAAAGCTTTTTTTTTTTTTTTGGAATAATATTCACTTGCAAAGCATGTAGTTTGCAGTTTTTCAACACTGTCTCTTCGATGTTGCCACGTGGTAACGTGATAGTATTGAAACTTTTTTAACTTGCGAATGACAATGGTGACGGTGGTCAACCAAGGCCCACATAAAGTTATACATTATATATATATATATATGTAGTTAGACCCACATAAAGTGGCCACCACTTACTAGAACTTGTGGTGAGTTGCCCCATGAAAAAAGGACACATGACAAGTTGTTTTTTAATTTGACCGTTGGATGTCAAGGTGGACCCCTTGGGAGACACGTGATGGAAAAAATAGTCCAATTGGACGTTTCTAAACCATACCATTGAAGGTTGGAAAATCAGAGATTTTTATAGCCTAGATGGGGTATAGTGAACCCTAAGGAGTTAATGCTGAAAAATTGGGGTCTAATTGGATGGTCTGGAATCGTTCGATAGGCCTATTTTTTGTCATGTCTCCCTTGGGACCCACCTTGACATCCAACGGTCAGATCCCCAAAAGACATGCCATGTATCGAGATTCTAGAGGATCTGCTCACTAAAACTTCTAGTGAGCTACGTTAATGGGAACCGTTCTATATATATATATATAAGATGTATTACTTAACAGAAATTATCTGGGTTTTGTGAATACAAAACAAATTTGCCTAGAGTTTTCACATCTCTCTCTCTCCAAACCAGTGTAACAAAAAACGCCGTTATTATTATTTTTTTAAATGTGCGTTTTATTCGCGAATTTTGGAGTTGCCGAACCATTCGGCGTTTAAATCGCGACTTTTAAAAAAAAAACGGCATTTTTCCGAATTATTCACATTTTTTTGTGAATTATTCGCGTTTTTTACGAATTATTCCCGAATTTCCCGAATTATTCAAAAAAATTACTTTTTTGTGTATATTTTAATTAAATTGTTTCGTATATTTTTATAATTATTAATTCACTTTTTATTTTTTTCCCGAATTTTCCGAACTTGATCCCTGCCGAATTATTCCCGAACCCGGACTTTGTCACTATGCTTCAAACTATGCCATTTGGTTTTTGCAGTGATATCTGGTCTTAACAATGGTTTATTTCAACCTATACAACATGTTTCTAATAATATATGAACATCTTTAATCCTTAGAGTTTTACTGAATAAAACAGATTTTGGTCGCCCATGCACTTGCTGGGCAACAACTCTTATGGGCACTCATATCACTTAGGTGTCACTTGGGCACTTTGACTGCACTGCTGGTTTGTTATTATAAAGAAAATTTTCAAATCACCTTTTTTTTTTAACTTTCCAACGCCTTTCTGTAGTGCCCGCGAGCTTTGGAAGAGCATGAGCCCGTATCAGCTCGCCATGGTGCATCCTCAACACTCTCTACAGGACTTCTAGTTGATACGAATCTGGAAACATCAATTCCTGACACTTACCGACCACCTCCAGCACCTGTGCCGTATGATGTGGTTTTGGGACATCCACAAACTCCACCAGGCACTCAAGAAAGGCAAGGCAGAAAGAGTGATGCGGCAGCAGGAACAACAGATTCCGATTCTGTCAGAGAAACAATTAGTGGCAGAAATTTTGAAACTGTAGCTACATATGAAGGTCTGAAAGAATCAGACTGCAAAAGTCAAACCGACTTTGTGCTAGCCTCACCAAAGGAGTCTGAAGTCGAACTTTCAAAATCGAGTGAGCCTATTGTTTCATCAACAGAGGATGATGTTTGCCCTACCTGTCTTGAAGGTATTGTCCTTTCTGAATTTCAGGGGACGACACTGTTATTCCTTCCATGTTTTAACTTTATCATGATTATTGGCTAGGGAGAATTAAATTACACCTTCATCTCATGACCATTTAAGCATCAGAAACCATCTCTTATAGTTCTATTCGTTTGCTGTTAATGATGTGAAATTTACTCCATTGCATTTAGACTAAAAGAATTGCGCATAAACCTTTTGTGTCTGCAGAGTATGACTCGGAGAATCCAAAGATTATTACAAAATGCGAACATCATTTTCACCTCTCATGCATTCTTGAATGGATGGAAAGAAGTGACACCTGCCCTGTATGCGATCAGGTTTGCCTTGCACCGAATTGTCTATGTGTGGTGATTAGATGAAAACATGTTGTGACTGACTAGATGATGACTAGATTCCTGTCTTTAGGTTTTGCTATTTACATTGATATAAAGGTTCTGCTTCTCTAATTATGCAGGAAATGATATTCAACCATAATAATGGGTAGCTATTAAAGACTCCTACAAGATGAAAAGTTTTTAGCCATTTGAAATCAAAGCTTGCTGATGCAAAGAGATTCAGTTATACAGATGTATGGGGGTCTATGTTTTGGTAGTGGTCAGTTAAATTCACAGATTCATCTATATTTTGGTCATGTTAAGGGGAGACTTGTTTGTAGGTTCAGTCCCTTTGCACTTGCTGAAAGTAAAGGAACGGAGACTGAGACACAGCATACCCCATTTCTATTCTCCATTTTTAAACCTTCCTTGTCATTGCTTAGATGTGTGGTAGATTAAAAGTGGAAGAATGACAGGAGCTGCAAGAACGTTGAAGGGAACTGAAACATACCCAGGTTATTTTGTCCAAAAAAAAAAAAAGAAAGGTAAATTCTGCTTTCTGTGCTGTTCTCCTGTTGATTTGCTAGGGTTAGTTCTATTTTTTGTACAGTTTCTCTTTTAATCTGCAAACTTCGATGCCACGAGCAATTATTCTTCTTTTGATTGTTCTGTAAATTGCATAGTGATTTCCTTGTTTTCCTCTCTCTTTTTGGTGGAATTGTTTGTTGGTGGGGGCTTTGATCAGTGTATGGAAGTGAGGAATGATCAATAAAAAAGTGTCTTGTGTTTCAGCGAATTGTGTGTATTATAGCCAGATTTTTACAGTAGAACTTCCACAAATGAGTGTATATGTATGACATATATGTACCATGCTTCAAAGGGGATTTAACTTCTTTCCATGTTGGGGTAGATACTGAATAAAATTCTCATATTTGAATAGTTGCTTCATGTTCAAGAAGATAATTTCTTCAATCTTCTTCTGTATATATAACCCAAGCTTGTAATGAATCCCCAAATTCATCCTTGTTTCTCCCCAGGATATCACCTGTGCTGAAACCTTTCTGATTAGATGACTGACAATCTGTAAATTTTTTTTTTTTTGGGTCTGTCGTAGTTCTTCGACGTTATTTTGGAGGACCAGATTTTTACCAAACTATTCTGTCATGAATAATCCTTCTTGGTATTAGAAGGTTGGCCGGTGTTTCGTTGTTTGGTGACCCATTTTGTTGGTATTAGTGACTCAGGTGGGTTGGCCAAACTGTATCAACAGTGACTTCATCCAAATCTAACCAATTTTTTTTGAGAAATCATATTGAAATTGGGGCGCAATTACGGCTTCGGCTGTACTTATAGTGGAGGGTGTTTTGGAGCCATAATTAGGCACAATATACGGCAGATAGGGTGCTAAAACAAATTGTGTTGCTAATTCCGTGAATGTGCCCCAAGTCTGTTTTCTTTGGTCTTCCACTTTGGGACGTCTTATAGTCTGAGCTTAAATAATCAGTGAGAGCATCAAATTTCCATTTTTGATAGGGTGCTCTCCGGAGGCCCAAGGTGAAACCCTTTGCAAATTAGATCATGTCAAATCCCGAGAATCTCGAGAATCTCACTTAGGATCACAATACTCTTCACTAAACAGGAAACTTGCCCTACAAGCATGGGGACAACACAAATACAGTAAACTTGCCCTACAATCATGGGGACAACACAAATGTGTTAGGAAAATACTCCAATTCCATTGAGGGATGAGAATGGCAATACAATTTGGAAAACCTAACCACTTATGTATAAAGAGGACTAATTGAAACAGAAATTGGGATATGATGGTTGGACACCACTCCCCTCCCCAAAAAAAAAAAGCTCCATCGTATTTCAAAATAACCTTTCTCCTCCTCAACAACCCTTCCCCCATTATTCCTTGTCCTGACTTGATCGTTAGGGCATCTTTGCATATCGGAGGACCTCCACATCTCGAGGAGGAAAAAGTGTTATAGCCAATCAGATCAAGACAAGTGTTTTTTGATGTATCAGATCGGGTATTTTTTTTTCCCACAAAATTGACGTCGTCTATGGGAAATCTCTTTGAGACTTTGAGACTGGTACCATGCCTTTCTTGAAAAGAACAAGCTTTGACTTGACAACCAGACGAGTTTTGCAATTCTCCATCCTCAAGGGGCCTTTCTTCTCAACATTGACACAAGCTTCGTGCGCCATTACCAAACCAGCAAGCTTTCTTCAACTCGATCGTCGTCCTTGGCCGCAATAGAAAATTGTTGTAAAAAGATCTTTGCCAACCGTGACAACTATTCCAAATAATTTATTCATTTTTTCGCTGTGATCCTGCTTCTTTCGATGCCTAAGGTTCTTCAAAGTGGCTGGATGCATAAGGGAAATGCACGTTTCTGAGACCTTAGTCGGGATGTATAGGGGAGTCAACCTACGAGCACGGAAGAGCGTGGTACCGCTGACTGTGGTAAGATTCCAGCCAGTTTCGTGTGTGCCAATTACTTGTGGCAAAAAATGGGAAAAGGCGCTATTTCTAATTGTCGGGGTGGGTGGGCATAGTTGAACATAGCATTTGCCAGAAAAGACGGGAAGATTATAGAGTTAGGGATCCCCTAGCTTCACCGCTTTCACACATGGGTTCAACCCTTTACTACTTTCACTCGGCCAATGAATGGAAACACTACTTACTTACTAAGATTAAATCTCAATTAATTTGGGATATTTTTTCTTTTTTTTTGGGGGGGGGGGGGCATTGGCGACTTGTATAATCATTCATTGTTAGAAATTATTCCTTTTGCACAAACGACCACAATCAACAAAGTATTGCTGCTACCCTGTGTTAACAGAGCTTGGAATGCCCATAACAAGCTCAAAACACCCAGGACGGGCTTGAAATACTTAGAATCATGCCAAAAATAGGCTCTGAATGCTCAGTGTTACAACTTAATTTAATCCAAATTAATGGACATAAAATTAAGAATAAAAATAATATACTTACAAGTGCACAAGTAACACAATTGATGTATCTAGTGAGCACAGGGTCAAATCTACAGGGATTGACTGATGTGCAACAAAAATCAAGGAAACAAAATAAAGAGAAAAGAGAAATTTAAAATCAATTTTCCACTCAATGAGAATGGAGCAAAAATTAATGAGAATACAAAGCAAGAGAAAAAGGTCTAAGGTATCAGGAGAATCCACATATCCCTCCTTATGCTTAGATTTGGATGAAAACGCTTTTAGAATTAAATAATGATTTAATTTAGATGGAAGATAGTACGATAAAACTACTAATTAATCTAACTGAATAATTAAAAGAATCCAAATAAAGCACTTTGTCTCCAACTCACAGGGGATCCAAACATTCCATATATCAATAGACCATATGAAATCAAAGAACATATAGAGGGGAACAATTAACCAAAATAAGAATAATCATTCAATTAAAATTAATAACTAAATCATTCATATCGTTCACATAAGTCGGAATAAACTTCAAATCCCTAACCTTAGAAGGGTGTTTAACAAATCATCATTAGAGTTGTCATCCTCCTTAATGGTTTACTAAACACTACAATAAAATAACTCAAATAAAAAAAAAAACTAAAATAAGTAAACAAACTAAAGGACAAGAAAGTAAGAGAGAGAAGAGATGAGAGAACCAAAGACTCAAGAGATAGTTCACTAGAGAGATAGAGGGAACCAATCCAAGAGAGGGAGGCTAGGGACGTCCCCCAAGGTTTATATAGGGCTGGACGTCCAGCCATTCTCTTCTTTTAGAAATTTCTCTCTTTCCTTTTTCTTAAGCTCTATTCTCTTGTAAAGGAAACATGACACCACACTTTTGACTTTTCCTTTTCTCTTTCTTTCTTTAATATAATGGAGATATCCCAAGACCACCTTTTTGCACTTTCTCTATTTTGGAAGTTTCACCCATGTACCAAATTCTTCTCCACATGCAAACGATCACTCCTTCCTCTTTCTAAATTGTAATATCTCCCCTACATAATTTCCAAGAAAACACTGGTCTTGTTTCTTATTCCAAGAGTCGCTTTCATCCAAAAAGAAATATTTTCTTTCCTTTTTAAAGTAGACACTTGCTCTTTGGGCTTTTGGCTTGGGCTTTGACCCATGCTTGTGAGCTTTAACACTTTGACTTGGGTTTTAGGAGTTGTGGGTTTTAGAACCTGAACATCTTGGGCTTGGTCCGAGTTTGAATCTCTGCAACCAACGAATGCACGTAATAAGGTCTCTTTTAAAAATGTTTTGCATGCAACCTTTCCGGACATATATGAATACATGCAAATATATCATTAAAATCAGAAGAAAGAAAACTACATAATGGTAAGAGGACGATACGCCACTTTATGTATGAAAATGAAGATATAAACCAAAGAAGTATGATAATGCTTAATTAAACACTTATCACTTAGAATGAGTATGGAATGCCCAAAACGGACTCAAAACACCCAAAATCAGGTCAAAATGCCTAGAACAAGTTCGAGACACCCAAAATCAACTCAGAATGCCCAAAACGGGCTAAGAATGCCCAGAATTTGTTCGGAATGCCTAAAATCAACTCGAATATGACTAGAATCAGCTTGGAATGACTAAAATGAACTCGTAACATCCAGAATAACTGAATGAGCCTAGATAGTCCAGAATGAGCCATGAAACATCCAAAAACGATCTCAGAACATTCAAAGTGATTTTAGAAAGTCCAGAAAGCCTCACCAATACCCATCAAGAGGGTATGCACACCAACAACAATATCTTCTTTCACAAACAACTTGTAACCAGCCAACCCTAGGCAGAGAAGGGGAGAAATCCAGCCAACAAATCCTAAGCAGAGGGGAAAATTTGACCAGCAAACCCTAGGTGGAGGGTGAAATTCGTCCAGTGAACCCTAGGCAGAGGGGGAAATCCGACCAGTGAACCCTAGGTGGAGAGGGAAATCCGACCATGTATCCTAGGAGGAAAAGGAAATCCTGCCAGCGAACCCTAGGCAAAGGGGTAAATCCGACCAACGAACCCTAGGCGGATGGGAAGATATGTAGAAACTCAACTACAATACCCCGTGCGATGCACGGGATATATATATATATATACACACACACACTCACCCGGATGTGAAGATATGCAGAAACTCAACTACAATAAAAGCATGACACATTGAAACCTATACATGAAATACCCAAATAAATACCGTCTCCCTAGAAACCCAACTAACATATACAAACTTGAACCCTACCTATGTTTCAAGGCAATCACCAACATTAAACATTAAAAAGTTAACATACTAAGACTCCACTTAGTAGTGTGCATTGGAATTTAACACCACCTTGGGCATTGAATATCATTGAAGCTTAGTGGTGCTTGAATCAGATTCCAAAATGCTTATTTCATGCTCCAAATTTCCTAGACGGTTTTAAAGATGTTGTTTGATGATCTTAACAATCAGGATAGATGGTGGTGCAAAACCTTTCTTCTAGAAAGAAAGTAAACACCATCTTTATTTTTTATAAATTCACCAAACACGCAATTGTCGCATTCCGAATTAGTAAAAGCACAATAAAAAAATACCCGCTTTGCGCCCTCAACTGTTGTTGTTTTTCCTTCAATGTAAAGGGTGAAATAGGCCATATTGGAGATGCCATTAGAACCAAATAGAGAAGCACAGTCATGATCCTCTTTCTCTTAGAACGTAAATGCAAGGAGAAAATAAATTAATTTTAACTTCATTTAATAGTTTTAAATTAATTAACTTGAAATATAATATTAATTATAGATTTAAGAAAAAAATGATACTAAAATAATTTGGGGAATACTGCTACACCACTCCTAATATGCCTAGCCCCTTTAGAGCATCTCCAACCTTATTTCTAAATTATTTCTATTTTTGCTCTAAAATGGAGAGCTTCCTAAAATAGGAGGTCACTTTTTATCCTTGTAACTCCAACCCCACTCCGTATTTCTTTCCTATTTTTATTAAATATTCATTCTTTTATTCCAACCCCACTCCTTATTCAAATGAATTGCCAAAGACTTTTTTTAAATAACATAATTATATTTGAGGAGGAGATTTCCTCCCCTATTTTAGGGAGGGCATATAGGGAGTGTGTTGGAGTGCCGAAAATAGGGTGACCCTCTGTACTGTGGGGAAGAGAGCTCCTATAGGGAGTGCGTTGGAGATGCTGGCAAGAAGACAAAGATAAAGTCCGGATACAAAATAGTTGTCTTCTTATCCAGGAAAAGAGAGATTGCAATAAAAGAGTGTGGGGATAGCAAAATTCAAATAATAATTTTGATAAAAAAAATAAAAATATTAACCAACCAAATCTAATTCACATATTATGTTGCATCTGCTAAATAGGACAAGACCCTAAAAATGCAAGCTATGTACTAATCAAAGTTAGAAGTAGGCTACAAATGATTCATATTGCTCTCCAGCCTAAGCTTTTGGTAGCTTTTTTTTTTTTAATGCCTAAAGAACTGTATATAGGAGATTGAAGGCTAGCAAAGGAAGCTTGGCTAAGGGTAGCTGGACAATCAACGTTTCTTGCACAAGTATTGTTTTCTCATATAGTTTGATAGAAATCTCATCAACCCATTTGAATTTTGAACATGAGGAATTCAAAGGGGGTTGGTTCTGCTTTCTTAGCTTAGCTTAGACATTTAAACCCTTGATTTAAAATTTCTTAACCAGGGTTAAAACTCTGTGAATGCGATTGAACTCTCCAGACTCATTAGTGATTAAAAATAAAAATAAAAATTTAGATGTTGTGAAATTTGAGACCGTGCTTACTGCCTAAGCATCTAATCGTCAAGGTTAAAAAGCATTGTTGCTAGCATTCCCCTTTATCATAATTCAAGATACATTAGCGTCAACTTTACTATTTTATTTTCTATTTTTCTCCAGTGCACTGTTCAAAACATTAGGTTAGTATGGTAGGTATCCCTCTAGCCACATCACTAGGAGAATCTATATTCAATCTCTTGAAAAGTTTGGACTTGATCACAAGTCTTTCATAGATTAAGAGGGCCACACATTAGCTTCTACCTGCCATGTTCTGGGTGGGAGTATGGTGTTAGTATGCTCCTACTGCTTCTTCATACATATCCTGAGTATGGAAACTCTTATAGAAGAGAAGAGGCACTCATCAGAACCGAAAGCTTTCATTCCTTTTTAGGTAAGATGATAAATTTAAGATTCATTTTCAATAATATTTTTGAAATTCTCAGGGATCTAAAAAGAAATTTATGTTTTTCTTATCTTTTAAAGTTTTATTTTTGCAAAATAGGATAGATGTTTGGAGAATCAATGGTGGAAGTAGGAGAATGACACAGAGGGACGATATTGCCCTTGGCGATGCGGAAGGAATCGATTAGGAGGAGAGAGATAAGCCGTTGAGAACTGATCCGAAGCTCGGGGGTCATTCGGGTAGAAAATAGGTTGTTACCCATAGATGCAGTCCATGATCCATGCATACCTTTCCAAATGAGAAGTTGTTTGTGAGAGAATAAGGCATTGCCTTTTCATCAATTATGACCCGATTCATTAGTCCTTTTTGTGTTGTGCTCTAAAGCCCTTTGCAAGGTGTAGAGCTTTATGAGGGTTGACATATTTATTAGAGGAGATTTGGAGAGATGGTCTTTTTCTTTGCTGAATTGCTCTCTCTATGGTCAATTTGCAAGCGAGGTCTATAAATTTAAGAATCTGTGTATGCATTCAGAATCAAGTGCTGATGGTTAGTCTAAAAATATTCACAAATCAAAGCGCAATTAACTATCATTAACAAAGAAATAAAATAAAGGGCGATTCACCTAAAAGGCCATACTTTGCATTTTTATTACCTGAAAAGGCATGTTTTTAACATATTTATCAAAAAAGACATACTTTGTATTTTTACTACCTAATAGGGTATGCTTTTGACATATTAACCCCTTAGCTACGCATATAAAACCCAAAAACGAATAAGGGTAATATTGGAGTACGTACCCTATTTGGTAAAACTTTTCAAACCATGTCCTTTTAGATGATATTTTTGATTTAGGGTGACTAATCGGTACTTATCTCTAAAATAAATAATTATATAATTAATCACTCGAACTAAGAGGCGCTCGAAGAATCCTTCTTGAAGATAGTTGAAGTCTCCCATTGTGCAAGGGATAAGGCAGCTCTATCTCTGAGATTCAACTCAGCTTGGATTCATCCGGTCTTTCCCTATAAGTTTGCACTACTTGGCGGAAGACGACGGTACCCAACCTCCTTTATAATGCCCGAATAAATTAATTTTAAATTAAAATTGAATTTCTTCATATACTTTAAATTTAACCACGTATATAAAATTAATGAAATTAATTTTATTGCATCAAAATTAATTTCAATAAAATTAATTTAATCTCATGATCAAAACGTCGCATAATATGAGATTTTAAAATCAGGATAAATTATTTTACCGATTAATTCAAGACACTTCTAAATTTTATTATTTAAATTAAATTATTTAAGTGTTTCAGATTGTCCAAAATTCACCAGTCTCCCCTTTGTATATGTGGTTTCAGGTTGATGGATCAGTCCAATTAAGGATCGATCCAAAAATTGACGATCCGATCGAATGATCTCAAGATACTAGTCAGTTAGGATAGACTCAAACAGAGTCTGTCCAATTTGTCTAGACAAGAGACGATCCATTTGGATTGTCAAAAATTGATCTCGAGGTCTGTCTAAAAATACAACCCGTTTAAATCAATTTAACAAGTCCGAACTGAATAGTCTGATCCCAAGAAAGATCAATCCACATAATATGACTGATCAATCTAAATGAGACGTATGTCTTGAACCTGCCTTTTGGTTTCTCTGCAATAAGGGATTATATTTCCTCGATCTGGAGGTATCTCGCTGGAGCTTCCGCGCCTAAGGATGAACCCTCCAAGGCTCTCTTACACATTCTCTATTTATAGAGTATGAAGGGACCAAACTTTGAGGCAAACCAATAGTCACACGGTTTGGCTTTAAAGCCCATGACACTATGATCATGATTATGGCATAATGTTTTTTTTTTTTTTTGTAATTTTCTTGACCCATGCCTTTTGGTTTTGATATTTAAAAGAAACAACCATTGGATAAATAAGTCTCTAGGCAATACCCAATGGATATACATGAAAGTTGGTTATCGTCTCTTCATCATAGCCATTGGTTTCCAAGAGCAACTTGATCCAATGATCCATATGGATTAAATGAATCAATAAACCAAAAGACTAAGACACGCACTAGCATGTCCCTCATAGACACATTAAATCATAATTTAATAATAATAAATATTATTAATTTAATATTTTAAAATCAAATCAATTCCAACATCAAGCATCATCAAATGGTTGGGATTTACTCATCAATGGGTCTCGCTTAATCTCCCTTAAAAATATGTTTGATGCCAAAACATGTTGGTTTGAGCCATATGCAAAATGGTGTGATAAATCAAGTTACTGTATTTCATTAAAATATGTTTGATGCCAAAACATGCTAATTTGAGCCATATGAAAAAGGGTGTGATAAATCAAGTGATTGTATTCATTAAGTGGTGGAGCTCATTCCTTCAGCATTACATTTACAAATAGTTTTAATTTCTTTGAGTCTATCTGTCAATGAATTTCTATTTCTGCATCATTGCTCAGTAGGTGCTTGTTTGGTTGCAATTCAAATATAGAACAATTAGTTTGCATAACAATCGGGATATATTTTGTTTGTGGGCTTTACGGGCCTATAGATGAAGCTCACTATCAAGATACTAACTACGAATGAATGTAGTATATAAAATACTTTATCATATTAAACTAATTTTCATATATAAGATATCATACTTTTTAAAATAAATTTTGCAAAACATAGGTATAAAGGGGATTTTGTAAAACACTCTCTCTCACATAATTGCAAGATTGCCACCACATGGGTATAAAGGGGAGCTAGCTCCGCTTTTCTGTCATAAAGCAGAGATGCAACTTGACTATTGATGGAGAGAACAGAGCTTTCGGTGTGAGAGGAGCATGACATGTCAGTTATCATGGCGTGCCAGTTATAGTGGTCTCAACTTTTTTTAATTGAATATTATAAGGTGTATAAAAATATATACTAGCAGAATAAGAGTAAAGTGTTTATGTACACTGGTCGTGCACATATTGCATGCCACATGATTATATTTTTGGAGCAATAAGGTTTATTTATCACCTATGCATATCCATTCTGACTTTCCTTTTAAAGTATATATGTTCTATAGTTTGGAAGATCATATAGTTGTGGATGGTGGACGCATGTGTTTATGTAGATTTTCATTCATTATGTTAAAGTTATCAATGAGCAAAGGTGGTGTGGGAATGTGAATATCTTACAGAACTGTATACTCATATGGACTACGTTGTGTTGTATGTTTAGTGGGAAGACAATGTCTCTTTAATTTTTTTGTGAGTTGTGCTGAAAATTTTGAATGCTTATCGTTTAAAAACTAAAGTTTGTTTATCTATGTTAAGTGTTGACATCATGCTTTAAACCAAATTAGCATTATTTGCAAAATTTATTAAGTTTTATAACTATCTATTGTAAGCATGAACTGGTTTGATTTTGTTTAAAAATATATTTGCAATAAACATGTTGATTGCTTTTTTCTGAGACTTCTACAAATTATTTATCTATGATTAATATAAGTTTCCATGAGTGTGTCTGCTCCAACAGGGTTCATATGTTCTAGACATCGAATCTTATACGAGACTCATATAGAGGAAGAATTTTGCACTTCCCCTATATTTACATGTTTGAACTTTCTTTATATTCTTTAGCTTTTTTCAGTGTCTTTTTCTTTGTGTGACTCGTTTATAATTTGGAAATATGTTAATATATAATCATAATTATTTTGAAAAATAAATTATAGGAAATAGGAGAAAAACTATTTGTCACGCATTACTTGGAAACAACGCTCTTTTTAGCAATTGTGAACTTGAGATAAAATTTATGCTATAAAATTTAATGTGACAAGTCATGTATATGCATAATCAATCGTATATGCATAAGCCAAATACTTATTGGTTCAATTTTTTTGTGAATTAAGCTTTTTGTTATTATATACATTACTTTGTATACTTTTTACTCTTTAACGTTATTATTTATCATTTTTTCTTCTTAGTATATTTAAATTCACTATTTCTTTCATTATTCGTGCACATGAGCTACTTAGTTTGAGATTTTGAAAAGAAACCATCCACGAATTGGTAAAAGTTTTTCTTAGTGATGTGACAAACAACAAACTCCAATGCGAAACCCCAAACCTAATGAGCCACATCAGGGATAAATGACTAACTATTGGCGAGTTAACCATGAGCAATAAAAAAAAAATATCCTTTAATTTAATGAAAATTTTATATTTTTACAAATATTATATTAAATTCTTATTTTTTAAAATCTACTTTCTAGTCTTCTAACCTCTCGTGCACGGATGCACGGGATTTCAGGTGGGACCCACGTTCACATGGTAGGCCCCACCTAAAATACCGTGCACAGATACTAAGTCTTGGTGTCTCGGCCCTTTTACGGTCTCAAAATCATTTCCTTATCATATTTCTCAACAAATGACATCCATCTTATGCTTTAATTTAGGGTAAATTACACTCACCTCTCCTCAAGTTTGGTCAAATTGCAGAGACCTCCCCTCTAGTTTCAAAAATAACACTGCCCTCCCTTGTCAAGTTAGTCAAGTTAACACCATTCACGGTAAATACGTTTGTACTATTTACCCCATTGTAAGTTAAAACACTTTGTGAGTTAACACCACAAAAAACCTCTCTCCTCAACACACTCAAAGTCTCAACAAAGCTTTACCTCACCATGGCCAATCTCCGTCCTACCTCCTTTAATGTCAGTCGCTGTCAACGTCGGCCTCCTTCAACTGAAGGGGTTGATGCTAACGTGCGCAAAGAGGAGAGAAGAATGAGGAAGACATCGGTGCGAATGAAGGATGAAGGCAATAGCGTATGCGTTGTCACCGTTCCAGCAGAAGGTGATGTCGAGGCTGTGGAAGGATCTTCCCAATAAGATCCACAAAAAGGTCTCCAAGAACTGGATCAGCGCCACCCTCCTCCTTACTCATCTTGTCAGAACCTATACGTATGTCTAGAACTACCAGGAAAAGGAGAAGCTGGCTCACAGGTACTAAAGTTGAGCATAGGTGTTGTGCTTCTAATTCAATGGAAGTGCCCAGAATTATCTTTTTAATTTCCAGCAAGTTAACTGAAGTCATGCACATTGATGGGTTGTGTTTTTTAACGGCCAATGCATTATTGTTTGTTAACAAATCTGAGTTACTGTGAATTTCAAATAATTTTTAATTTCTCATCCTCTTTTAATAAATTTGTAGGCTTTGGCTATCTAAAAAAACTGTTGTTTCTTCTTAGTGACAATGTGTCCAATTCTTTTGGGCCTATAACTGGACCCTCTTGTAAATGTTATTGTCATTTCAGGGGTAATTTAGGTATTTTAAAACATTTAGAGCATGATATCATCAAAGTTCATCCACATTTGTAACGATAGATTAGAGAAGGGGGAATCTGTTACTTATAATTAAAAACACAGGAGAGGATAGTATTATTTTCAAAACTAGAGAGAGGTATCTACAATTTGACCAAACCTCAGAGGGAGGTGAGTGTAATTTACCCCTCAAGAGAGGTCCCTTCGCCTCCTAATAATCATATTTCTCAACAAATGACATCCATTTTATGCTTTAATTTATGAGCAATAGTTTGCTCAACACTCCTGCTCTCACAAAGCCCCTTCAATTCTCATGAACTATGGTTAAATTTTGTTAGCTCTTGTTGTAAAATTTTTTATTTTTTTTTCCTAGAAACCAAGAGTAGATGGGAGAACTTAAGGGTGAGTGAATCTTAACCACAATTAAAGTGAGTCAACAAGAAGACACCTGGTAAAAAAAAATATGATGGGCCCATCAAGTGCCTCTCTGTCACTTGATAATGGGATATACACTGCCGCTGACAAAAGTTAATTGTAGTGGTGGGTTAGAAAGGCTTGGCATTTAAATTTGGAAGAGTGCTATCCCAATCGCATTTACTCAAAAAGTTTCCACATATGCAAGACAAATCACGTGGAAATGTTTCATATTTTAACACATTAAAATATTAAAAAACAGAGAAAAAATTTGACATTTGTGGCTACCAAGTTGGGATCAATTGCTATATGAAATTCGTTTTTTGACTGACGTAAAAATAAAATAAAATAAACTGTCCTTTTTTAAGGCTAAACTAATCAATTATAGGTTTGAATAAAATAGCCCCTTCATCTCCTAATTATTATAAGCTCGCCCTGATGTTTCAAGGTAGTAGAGTATCTAGCTTAGCCCTCCTTAAACATTGAGGACTTTTTTCCAATGCCCGCAAGCTAAGAAGGGCTTGTACTGTCCTAAATTTGCACATAATAGGGCTATGCCTTATGTTAATATTAATATGGTATCAAATTATTCATATGCTAATATTATGCCCAGTACATCTTCGAAATGTCTTGTATTATATCAAAATTAAATTAGTACTAGGAATTATATTGTAATAAAATTTAACTATACATCTCAGATCTATGCATGCATATAATTAGTTAAAATATATAATATATTAAATATAATTTTGTTAAAGAGAATCAAGGGCGGAGCCAGGATTTTCTAGTAGTGGGGCACGTGATGGTTGATGGAAATGATAGTAATTGTTGTTGGATTTGAAAGAATTATTAGGTTAGTATGAAATATTGTTTGGGGGCATAACCCCCGATTTTTAAAAAAAAAACTAAGTTTTTGGTTCATTTCGTCCCCACACATCATACATATCTTACGGGTATTGTTTCTCCTTGTTTATTCGACAACTATCCCCTTACCCCATAGCTATGTCCCGTTAAATAACATGATACAAAAGATACATTTGTTTTCACTAGTTCAAGGACAGTTACCCCTTACCTCATGGCTATACCTATTAAATAAGTAAATAATACAATATACTTTTTTTAGGGGCAACTTTCCCTTGTCATAATTATGCCCAGTAAAATAATTAAACAACTAAAAATAATTTTTGGGTAGTGTTACATATACACCAATAATCATTGATATACACCAAATTAAAAAGAAAATCTCATTTACTAGTATACACCCAAAAGAAGAAGAAGAATAGACAGATTTGCCCTCTTCTTCTTCGAAGACGAGAGGAAGAAGAAGAAGAGAGCATATTCTCCGGGCTTTGCCAAGTTTACTCCGAAAAAAAAAATCACTCATAAACATGGAAGAATCAAACCCTCACCAACTGATCTCTTTACCAAAGAACCTTAAAGATTCTTCGAAAGCTCTTATAAAGGATTCAATGTTTTTTCTGAAAGTTCACAGAATGTTTCTACTCTTGTTTTACGCAATTGAAGGTGAAATTGTAGAGATTTAGTATTGAGGGGAGAATAAAAGAGGGTATTTTGATAGATTTTACCGACAAACATCAAATTCCAAACCATACATTTCCTCTATCCCTCTTTGCTACTCCATTTGCAATAAAATAACACTCATAGAAAAATTAAATTACAAAAAACAAAAAAATACTTCTCTCATTCAAACTTCTTCTCCATATATCTTAGACGATATATCATCTACATCCGACGATGGATTAGTTGGAGCAGTGTCGATGTTGCTGGAGGATCTGATTTTTTCGACGGATTACCCGAGTTTTTTATTAGAGTCCTAAGAAAAAACCATGGTTAACCCAAGGGGATGAGTGAATCTTAACCGCAATGTCCCTGTGTCCCTTTCCATTTCCCTTTTATTTTATTTTATCATCAGTATAGAGGAGGAGATAAAAGGGCATTATTGTCTCATTTTCTTCTTTTTTGATATGCATATTAGTAAAGGGTTTTTTAAAGTTTGGTGTATTTAAGCAAACTCTGCGTAGCACCACCCTATTTTTTTTAGTTAAAGGAGTAATACTTGCATAGAGATCGGATTACACAATCAATTGTAATTGAATTTGAGGAGAATTCAATTGTACTCACAAGTCAGCACGTATCCCTTTTAATCTTTATTAACTGTAGTTAAGATTTACTAACTCTTGGCGTTCAACAATATACCATTAGTTTTATAATAAAAATAATAATATAAAGTATTGAAATTTGTTTAAGAATTTTAAATCTTATGATTAATATTTATTTTAAATAGGGTTATATTATTAAACCCTAAGGGTTAATGAATTTTAACCACAGTTAATATAGGTTAAAAGGGACACGTGTTGAACTCTCTCCGAGCTCAATCAGAATTGAGCGATCGGATCTCACAGCCTGTCCCTCATTACATGGCTATGCCAAAAACAATGGTAAAAAAAACCTTTTTCAAAAGTTGAGGCCCCACCTGGCTCCGCCCTATAGTAAACATATTATGCTAGTTTTAACTTAAAAAATATATATCCTACCTGCTATTTAATAAAAATAATAACTCTAGTGATCTTAAAGTTGCATTACCGTCCACAACTAAATAAATTAAAGGTTGATTTTTTTTTTTGTTGGATTGGTCAAGTCAGCAAATAGGACTCAGGTCCTCTGAGTGCTACGTCCAGGCTAAAAGGGTCGGGCCACGGTAAAACCCAGGCCGACAGCAGTAGTCGATCTCCGCCAAAACGTTTTCGGCCGCCTCGTATTTAAATTCTAAAAAATAAATTAAATATGAGTCCTGAGAAGCGGACCAAAGGGTCCGCTTCTAAGCTTACCCCAAGTGTCTCGTGTAGGGGTGGTATCTAGTCGAGCCAAGCCTAATTGTAGTGTGTTCAAGTTTGTTCGTTAGATCGGAAATCATGTTTAAGCTTGACTCGTTCATTGAATAACCGAGCTCAAGCTAATCTCGAGTTTTACTAGTTGAACTCGAATAATTCACAAGCAACTTGTTTTATTGGATATAGTTATTTATATTAAGTTAAAACTTCACTTTATTATTCTAGACATAGAAGTCATGGTGTTAACTAAAATTTTAACATGAGGTTATAATTATATAAAGGGTATTCTAATCATATAAAATATATTATATACTATTAATCTTTACTACTATGTAATATATATACTTAATTTTAATATTTAAATAAAATAAATATATTTTAAATGTTTTAATAGGTTAATATGTATATATAATCAAACCAAGTTTTTATCGAGTCGAGTAGGGTTCAAGCTTGGCTCGTTTACTAAACAAATTCGAAAACGATATTTAAGCTCGACTCGTTTACTAAATTAACGAACGGTACTCGAGCTTATAACGAACATTTTGTTCAATAACCACCCCTAGTCTCGTGTCCTTTTTAACCTCTATTTAACAATGGTTAAGCTTAATTAAATTAAAATTAATATATATATTTTTTTTAAATCATGGTTACATTGCTTAACCTTAGGTGTTAATCACAGTTGATGGACGGTAAAAAAGGCGGTTGGACCACTAAGGTCACTGGAGTCGACCTTGGGTCCGTTTTCCATTTCCCATTAAGAATCTATCCTTCTTTCTGCTCTCTCTCGTTGGCTCCAGAAAGGATTGGTCCTTTCTGTATATTCTATTCTCTTTTCTGTAATCTGAATCACACAGATTCTTTTAAAATTTAAAACTTTTCCTTTCTTTATTTAATCGATCCCACGCCGATCTGCAAGTGACATACTCTCTGTAGAGCTTAGAACAGCTGAAAATGGCTGAGATGTTGCCGAACGTCTCTTCGTTCATGTATTCTGCTGCTCTTATCTGCATTTTGATGGTGCCTGAAGCCGGATCAAGCTCCAATGCAGGATTAACAGAGAATAGAAGGTCTCTTCCGGGTATTGAAACGAATGAGATCAATCCGGGATCAAAAACCCTCAAAAGCTCGGTTCTTTGCAGAAACAGAGGATTCAAGTTCTGTTGCAGCTCCAAGATCTCGAAAAAACCAACAATCATTTGCAAAAATGGATTATTTGAATCCGATTCGAGTGTCAATTGGGTAAATAGATCTTCTAAGCGACGAAGTAGCTTGAAGAAATTGAAAACAAGGTATTTGAGTCGTGAATCCGCAGAATTTGGGGAAAACACCACTGTTTCGAGTATCAGCAAGGAAATGGAGTTAGATGATGTTATAATATTAGGAAATTCGACGGTTCGGAGCATAAACGGAACGTTCGAGCTCGGATTTTTCAGCACCGATGGTGGATCGAACTGGTATCTCGGAATCTGGTACGCTTCAATACCAATACGAACCTACGTGTGGGTCGCAGACCGCAAGAATCCAGTAAAAAACCTAACTTCAGCGACAGTGAGATTTACCGGCGACGGCCGGCTAAAGATAATGGATTCCGACGAGCGTAACGTCTGGCAGACGGAAAATACAGAAAGTGCGACGGAAGCTCAATTTCTAGATAGCGGAAACCTAGTTCTTCTTTCTCAAAAGAGAACAAATGTTTGGCAAAGCTTCGATTTTCCGGCGGACACGTGGCTTCCGGGAATGAACCTTACGAGGCTTCAGTCGTTAACGTCTTGGAGAAGTACGTCGGATCCGTCGCCGGGAAAATACGCTCTCCGACTAAAACCACGGGAGTACGGCGAGTTCGAGCTCGTATTCAATGGCAGTGAGGCATACTGGTCCACCGGAAACTGGACTGGAAATTCGTTCGCCAGCGTTCCTGAAATGATGGTACGGTACATCTACGCTTTCCATTTCCTGAATCCCTTCACACCGGCGGCGTCTTTTTTTTACACCGAATTTTCACTGGAAAAGGGTTCCCGGCCACCGTTGACGCGGTTTTCCGTTGATTATGCCGGTCAACTGAAACAGTACACCTGGAATTCCCAGACGGAGAGCTGGAACATGTTCTGGTCTCAGCCTGAAAATGAGTGCCGTGTTTATGGAATATGTGGAAATTTGGGGTTTTGCAGTATCCGAGCATTGAGGCCTTGCCAGTGTTTCGCCGGATTCCGTCCGGTTGATGATCGGGAATGGAACTCTGGAGAATTTTCTGGTGGTTGTCGCCGTGAGGGTGAGAGTCTGTGCGATGACAATGACGGATTTGAAGAGGTCGGCGCTGTAAGTTTTGATGGAGCCGTTAGTGTGTCATTTTCTGGTAGTCGGAGTTTCTGTGAGAAGTCTTGCTTGAAGAACTGCTCGTGTTTTGGTCTGAACCACAACCCAAAGACTGGTTTTTGTAAGAATCTGTATGGGAATCTGTTGAATCTCCGGAATCTAACGTTTGATAGCACGGAAGAAGATGTTTTATATATTAGGATTGGGAGAAAAGGATTGAAGAAGAAAAAATGGAGAACAGAGGTCTTGATTGTGAGTATCTGTGCAGTGGTGGTGATTTTGGGATTAGGGGTCTTAGTGTTACTGTTTATACAGAAGAGATGGAGCAGGAGTAAGAAGGAAGAAGAAGATGTTCTTCCTGTGACGAATTTGAAGGTGTTCTCTTACAAGGAGCTATGTGCAGCCACTAGGGGTTTCTCAGAAAAGCTCGGGCATGGCGGTTTTGGAGCAGTTTTCCGTGGGGAATTATCTGATTCTTCACTTGTAGCTGTGAAACGGCTCGAACGCCCTGGTGGAGGTGAAAGAGAATTTCGAGCAGAGGTCTGCACAATTGGAAATGTTCAACATGTTAACCTAGTCCGACTCAGAGGCTTCTGTTCAGAGAATTCTCATCGATTACTAGTATATGACTATATGCAAAATGGGTCGCTAAGTGTGTTCTTGCGTCGAGATGTGCGGAATTTGAGCTGGGATGTTCGATTCCAGGTAGCTGTTGGAACAGCCAGAGGTATCGCATACTTGCACGAGGAGTGTCGAGATTGCATCATACATTGTGATATTAAGCCAGAGAACATTCTCCTAGACAGTGATTTTACTGCAAAAGTTTCAGATTTCGGGTTAGCCAAGCTAATTGGCCGGGATTTCAGTCGAGTTCTTACAACAATGAGGGGAACTTGGGGTTATGTTGCACCAGAATGGCTTTCTGGGGTGGCTATCACAGCAAAAGCTGATGTTTACAGTTACGGAATGACATTGTTCGAGATCATAGGCGGGCGGCGCAATGTGGAGGCGCCGCCATCAGTAGGTAGAGAGGGTGGAACTGTGGAAAAGTGGTTCTTCCCGCCATGGGCGGCACGTCAGATAATCGGGGGGAATGTAGCAGCAGTGGTGGATGAGAGGCTTGGAGGGGCTTATGATCCTGTTGAAGCAGAGAGGGTGGCTTTGGTGGCAGTTTGGTGTATTCAGGATGAAGAGGGTGCAAGGCCTACAATGGGTATGGTGGTGAAAATGTTGCAAGGGACAGTGGAAGTCACAATACCGCCACCACCGAAGCTGCTACAGGCGCTGGTCTCTGAGGATTCTTTTCCTGGAATTGGGGCTGTTTCCGGTGAGGGGCTATCAACTGGTGGTGCTTCTTTTGATGACAAAATCCGGATCTCCGAGGATTCTCATTCATCTCACTAGCAATCATTCCTGTTTATGGGTCAAATGAGTGTGGCCTCCGGTTGAGTAAGGTTGAGCAAAAGTCTGTTTTATTAAATTTACAGGAAATTTGCTGCTTGGGGTGGTTTCTTTTGTAAATTTAACTTCCTCCTGATTCACGAGCTTCTTCTGTTATATCAACAATGAAATGAGTAATTGTTCCATAGAATGGGCACAGAAATGTTGTGAGAAACATGGTGCTCTCTTTCAACTGGAGTCATCTCTCTTCACAGCTGGGAAGTCCAGAACCCGAGTACTTGATTGAAGATTATCAAGTACCTTCCTGAATTTCACTCTTCTTGGGTTCAATTTAGAGAGTGGCTTCTCTCCCAGGACCAGAATTTCCCTGAAGCTACATGGCTCTCTCCAGAAGTATCCCTTGCACAAACATAGCCACTTCAGTTTGCAAAGGAACCAAATTTGAAACTTCAAAATGGGTTATTTTTCCGTTGTCATTTATCATTCAAAAGTATGCTGGATTGGTGGGTGAGCTTCTGAATGCAAGCAGTTCCACTTAGCCAAGGTCATTACCAAAGATAGAACAAAACTCGGTAACAATGGTCTTTATAACCTTAGCGTTATAAAAGACCCATAGCATTCTAACACATTAGGAAAGGAAAATAATAGATATAGTCACATTCACTTTTTCTAATTATTGAAAATTTTTCATATCTGCGTATTATTGATTTTTTGTAACCCTGAACTACTACAAAGACTATTTTTGCTCCCTTTGGTTCCCAAACATGTTGATAGTTATCGCATAAATATTTCAAACTAAAACCTATTTAAGTATTTTATTTAGTTTAAGTCTTTGGGTACTCTCAAATTCAAATCCTAACTCTTTAATTCAATTATTAAATGGTTAAGATTAGAATTGGTGTGGCATTAGAAAAGACAAATAAGCGGAACGGTATCTTGACCCTAGGTTAGGACTGGGGAGTACAAATAGACCGACTCATTTGTTTATAGTTCGCCTTGTCGGGCGCTTGAAGGTAGGCCATATGCACAGGTTTAAAGGCCTAGATCTTCCTCATCAAGATAACGGACCTACGTGACAAACTGAATATCAATATAGTCATCCCAAGTACAAACTTTAGTAAATTGAAGTATAAAAGCCTGTCCAACCAAAAAAAAGTATAAAAGCCTGTTAAGAGTGGTCTGGCCCACTTCGGCCTTAGTAGGCTATGGACCTATGGACTATGGGATCCCACGAAGCAAATCGCCCGGCCTTCCCTGTGGCAGTGTTGGGTGGCCAAATCTGGCCTTGGCTTGTCTCTGGCGAAGCCAGAAGGGGCTTGTCTCGGGGTTCATAGAATAGAGGACAAGTGGTGGAGAAGTCAAAATCATGGGCCCATGACTTTCACTTCTCCACTCATAAATAGACATGTGGCAATAAGTGTGTGAGAATAAGGGGAAGAGATATCAAATGGGGAGAAGTCAAAAATCATGGAGAGAAAATAAATGACTTCTCCCCATTTTTAAGCCAGCTGTCGCACAATGTATGGATCCTCAAGAGCCCTTTCTGGCTTCGCGAGAGACAATCCAAGGTCATCTCTTCTACAGCTTTTTACAGCTGTTAAATCATTACAAGGTACAGTAGACTCTCTTGTAATTAATAACCTTAGTGGAAAAAAATTATATTAATTATAAGAAGATATTATATATAAGAATCACTATATTAATCCATCAAAAAATTTCTTCTCATAATTTCTTTTGAATGCATTGTATTTTCCTTATAAGGTCCATGTAGATACAAATGTATAAGGCTAGCACTCCTAAAAAACAAAAAACTCCAAAAAAACAAAAGATTTTATGTTAACCCATTGAACAAACTAATCACATTTGGACCTATCAAAAATAAAGAAAAAAGGTTGTGTCAGTTAACACAAAAAAAAAAACCTCCTAATTTCTTTTTGAACCAAAATTCTTCATATTTTGAGAAGAGGCAAAATTTCTTTTGAACTATGTTTTTCGTGGGATTCTTCCTTTAACATTTTTTAGTTATTTTGAAGTCTTCAAACAATGATTTATTTAGTTCTTTCTTTCTAAAATTTTATAATATATGGTGATTTATTATACATAGCCAAAATATATAAAATGATTTTTATTTCTTTCTCTTTCCGGTACCCAAACCACAATAAAATGTTTATAAGATTCATATAACTCTATGTATTAATATAGTCCTCTTATAATTAATAATATATTATAATTTTCTTAAAAATTATTAAATAGCAAGTATAAGAGATTATTAATTATAACTATAGAACTAAGTTGGTTCCTCACAAATTTATTAATTATTAGAGATTATTAAGTTATAGAATATTAATTATAAGATGGCCTAAGAGATGCTGAACTTCTAAGATTACACAGGGAAGGCAAGAGGGAATAACAGACGATTTGCTTAGATCAGATTCGGAACGCCAATCAAAGTGTTGGTTAGCATGAACACATTTTGGTTAGTATCCAAAATATTTACTATAAGGGTTAAAAATTCTTAATTAGAGTTTTTTTTTAAAATTAGAATATTTTTTTATTGAAAAAAAAAAAAGGTTGGATTGTTGAACCCTAAGGGTTAGTAAATTTTAATCACGGTTAATAGGGGTTAACATGACTCGTGTTGACCTGTGGGTGCAATTGAACTCTTCCTAAATTCAATCACAATTAGCTGTGGTGCGATCTCCATTTCTTCTCTCTGCTCCCCTTAACTCCCAGGGTGAAGATCGAAGCAAAGCCCATCACGATTGACCCACAGGTCAACATTTGTCCATTTTAATTAACCATGGTTAAAATTTACTAGCCATTAGCGTTCCACAATCTAATCTTGGTTTTCAAAAAAAAAAAATTAACTTTACCCTATGTTTGGTTGTTAAGAAAATAAGTAAAAATATAGAAATGAAAAGAAAATTGGACAAAATACAACCAAAAAATGTATTAGAAATCTAAAATTTTCTTTTCTTTTTCATGTTTTCACTTATTTTCTCGACAATCAAACATTTATGTTATGTTTGGTTGCTGAGAAAATATATGAAAATATATAAAAGAAAAGAAAATTTCAAATTTCTAATACAATTTTTAGTTGTGTTTTCTATAATTTTCTTTTCTTTTCCACGTTTTCACTTATTTTCTTAACAACCAAACATAAGGTGAGGATTAAGAAACGTAAAATGGACCAGGGTCAGCTTAGAAGGTGACTTTGTGATTTCATTAATCCATGCCCTCTTTTACCACCTATCAACTATGGTTAAGATTCACTCATCCCCTAAGGTTAAGTAATCTAAACATGGTTTTTAAAATAACAAAAAATATTATTTTTAATTTAATTAAGCTTAACCATAGTAAATTGGTGTTAAAAAGGATACGGAGACACTGCCGTCTGCTAAGAAGAGGACTTTGGGGGTCCTCTTCTCAAACTCAAAGAAATTTTAACCTTTAGTGTTAATTTCAAACCCAAAAAAAAAATTAAAAACAAAATTTTAAAAACCAAGGTTGTATTGTTAAATCCTAAGAGTAAGTGAATTTTAACCATGGTTAATAAAGGTTAAAAGGGACACTTGGTGACGTATGAGTGCCCTTGATTCAATCATGATTGGTTGTGATTCGAACTCCTCTCGGGGTGAGGTGTACAAGCTGTTGCCCATCCAAACTCATAAGGTTCCCAAGGAAGTAGGATTTTCACGGCTCAACTGCCTGACAGCGTCGTCAAGACCAGGTCGGAGAGAGAGAGAGAGAGAGATTTCTCTCTCTAAAAACCGAGCCAAGGAAGAGAATGTCGCCAAACCAGGCGATGTTTTGGGAAGGAACCAAAACACAGGAATGTATAAATAAATAACTTCAAAGTTTAAAAAACAAAAAAAATTAAAAGAAGAGATTACAAGACTTTTAAGATTGAATTACAGTAAATACTTTTTTATAAAGAAAAAAAAAATCGTATTAAAAAAAAGGTCGTAAAAATTGCGGAGGAGAAAGAATTGGAGGAGCAAGAAGGAGGGATGAACAAAAGTTCATCCTCTGTAGCATCAACGCCGGCCGGGAGAGATCGAGATTCACCAACATCTCCTTCGCCGGAGATGGAGGCGCCGTTTTTAAACGGCGTCTCCAACATTGAATCCGGCGAACTCCATGAACTTCACCACGCGCCGTCTACCGTAGTTGAGTCCGGGGACGGAGATTATCCTCCGATCAAGAACTTCAAGGAGGCGAAATCTATATGCTGGAAGGAGACTGTGAAGCTATGGGCAATTGCAGGTCCGATCGCATTTAATATATTGTGTCAGTATGGCCTTAACTCGTTCACGAATATCTTTGTGGGTCATATCGGAAATCTCGAGCTCTCTGCTGTCGCCATTTCCTTGTCCGTCATCGCCACCTTCTCTTTTGGCTTCCTGGTTAGCTTTTCTCCATCTTTATTTATTGATTCTTGTTTTCTGTTTTTGCTTCCGATTTCAATTACTCGCTTTGTATTTCTCTACAAAATCTGTGATTTCTCTATGCGTTAGGTTGGGATCCATGATCATAGTTCATAGATCCAATGGGGTTGAGCTAAGGTCTAGAGAGGCTCGTGTCTGTACCATCATTTGCAATTGGAGATTTTTTTTGCTTCCGATTTCAATACTATTTTTAGGTGATCGGAACCCTTTTGTCGCCGGGTAATTTTTTTAACGTTTTGGCTTGCTCGTTTCAGACTTTAGAGAGTGAACAAAATTGCAATTTTTAGGTGATCATGATTCTTGACCTCTTTCTCGCCAGAGATTTTTTTTTTTCTTTTGGTAAGTTTTTCATTTCAGGCTTTAGAAAGTGGTAAGGTTGGAGCTGCAATTTACTATATTTAGGTGTCATGACCTTTTCTGGCCGGAGAATTTTTAGCGTTTTGGCTTCCTTGTTTCAAGCCTTAGAGAGTGTTAACGTATCAATCACGACCATGCAATATTAACAAGACAAATATTTACTGAAAAGGGTACCAACCAGCGGTTGCCCCCACATCAACAGTGACGGGGCAAGCGCTGTTACCCATTCTAACTCCACCCGCCCAGTGCAGAAAGAATCAACCCACAAGTCACCTCAAAAAGGGTGCCAACCATATAAGGGATTATGTATTCACCTGTTGACAATTGACACTAACCTAATTATAATCATGAGTTGAAATTCTCAACACTTATAACTGGACTCCTTAGAAGTTCCGTCCCCCCCCCCCCCCCCCCCCCCCCACCCCTCTAATTGTTTTTAAGATTCACTAACTCTTACTATTCAACCATCTAATCTTGTTTTTTTTAAGAAAATATTAATCACAGATAACCTTTAGAGTTAATATTTAAAAAAAAAAACTAAGGTTAGATGGTTGAAACCTAAAGGTTAGTGAATCTTAACCACAGTTAAGAGATATTAAAAAGGACAAATGTTGACTTGTGGGACATAACTGGACTCAAAGGGGTCCAGTTCTAACAGTAGAGAATTTCAACTCGGATGGAGAAGGGACCAAGGGCCGGGAGGGGAGGGGCCTTAGCACCCCCAAAATTTTGCAAATTTTTAATATGTTTTGGGTACAATTTTCTAAGAAAAAAAAATGTAAATAATATATTAATTTTGTATATAGTGTCGCCCTCAAAATTAGGATGAAATTCTTGCCTATATGGTATGTTTGGCCCCTTCAAAATTTTATAATTTCTTTTATACTAATAACATAAAAATTAAAAATATATTTATTTTTATTTAAATAATGGCTCTCCCCAAAAAAGAAAACACTTGTTTTTCTTATATACTAGACCTTTATTTATCTAACAATCGATTTATGCGACATTGTAGCTTGGTATGGGAAGTGCACTAGAGACGCTATGCGGACAAGCGTTTGGTGCAGGGCAAGTCGAGTTACTCGGCATTTACATGCAACGCTCCTGGATAATCCTATCAGTGACCTGTTTCTTCCTCTCTCCACTCTACATTCTTGCCACCCCAATCCTAAAGCTCCTCGGCCAAGAAGATGAAATCGCCGACCTTGCCGGGACATTTGCTATACAAGTCATCCCTCAGATGTTTGCACTTGCCTTCAATTTCCCTACCCAGAAGTTCCTACAGGCTCAAAGCAAGGTTGGGGTGCTCGCATGGATTTCGTTGGTGGCTCTCATTATACATGTTGGGGTGCTTTGGCTTTTCATTTCTGTGTTCGGATGGGGAACAGCCGGTGCTGCCGCCGCTTACGACTTATCGGCGTGGGGGGTTGCTATAGCTCAGGTTGCTTATGTTGTTGGTTGGTGTAAGGATGGGTGGAAGGGATTATCTTGGTTAGCTTTCAATGAGATTTGGGCCTTTGTTAGGCTTTCTTTGGCTTCTGCTGTTATGCTTTGCCTTGAGATTTGGTATATGATGACTATAATCGTCCTCACTGGCCACCTTGATAATCCAGTTATCGCTGTTGCTTCTCTTTCTATCTGGTGAGATCATAGTACCATTCATCCATTCTTTCGAAATTATTCCTTTTAGAAATGTCCTAACTAAACCTGAAATGCTCATTTTCTTCTTCTTTCTTTTTCTGCTTCAGCATGAATTTGAATGGGTGGGAAGCCATGTTGTTCATTGGAATCAATGCTGCTATAAGGTAAATTGATTAGACGTAATCTGAGTTCGGATGGGATGGGCAACAGCGGAAGCATATCGTCTGTGTTATTTGGTGTGACTATTCCTGTGTTCTTGGCATTTAAAGGTCAAGATCTCTTATATAAGTGGTTACAACAATTAAATCCGTACAAGGCAAGAGATCTTGGCCTTTGAATACTAAGAACAAAGGGATGGCCACACCAAATAACACACGATATGCTTCCGGCAACAGCGCTTGCTGTTGCCCATATGTGTCTTTTAAAATGGGGCCACTTACAATTCACATGGGGATCACCAAATGATGGATATAGAACCCATTTTGCAAGACACATATGCGCTGTTGCCCATCCGAACTCACGTAATCTGGCCTATGGTTTTAGATAGTGAAATTTGGAAAGTATTATTTCTAAGGATGCCATATCATAACCATGCATGACTGGTGAAACCTTCTATAGCTTTGATGAATAGGCATTAGTAGTGTAACAAAATTCTCTAATTTTTTCAAAAAATCTCATATAATTAAAAGTTGCAATTTTTTCATTGAACAAATAATTCACAACCTAATCACATATTTCTGAAAAAATTAAGCGTGAATTATTCGCGACCTTTTTCAAATAAATATATAATATATGAATTATATTTTGTTTTTTTAAATATAAATTCTCATAATTAAAAAGTTGTCTTATTTGTTCATATCTTAACCGACATTTTTTTTTTTTTCAAAATTTTGCCAATTTTTCTGAAATTTTCCCCAGCCCAATAATACCGGAACTCCGACATGGGGTGGTTGGTGGCAGTCGCCATGGTTATTTATTTTCTGGTGCAGATTTTTGCAGTGGGGGTGTTACTCTGCGTATCTCACTGAGTTCTATTTCTTTTTCATGTTTCAGCGTTCGAGTCTCCAACGAGCTTGGATCAGGACATCCGAGAGCTGCTAAATATACTGTCTTTATCACAGTCCTTGAGTCTCTCCTTATTGGGATCATTTTCATGGCCCTTGTCCTCATAACTAAAGACTCTTTTGCTGTCATATTTACTAGCAGCAAGGAACTCCAACGAGCCGTCTCTAAATTAGCTTACCTTCTTGGTTTGACCGTTCTTCTTAACAGCGTCCAGCCAGTTATTTCAGGTACCCATTTTTGGTTCCCATCTAAATTGTTGGTTAATTTATTTCATTTAACCTCTTGATGCATCCCCATGAAGCAATAAGCTTGAATTTTATGTATAATGGCTCAAATATATTTTGTTCTTGCAGGTGTTGCTGTTGGAGGTGGGTGGCAAGCCTTGGTGGCTTATATTAACTTGGCTTGTTATTACATTTTTGGACTCCCTATTGGGTTCCTTCTGGGTTACAAATTGAAATTTGGAGTGGAGGTAAAATATTTATATCACTGCTTTTGGACTTTTTTTTATAAATTTATAAATAAATAAAAAACACACACACACACAAAAAAAACTTGTATTACTGGAAACGTATAGGAATCCAAAAATTTATGGAGCAAACCAATATGAACTAAATAAAAATCCATTCTAGGGTGGCGGTTCTCCAATTGCGATTCATTTTTTTTGTTAATTTCTTACTAGTGTCTATATCAATGGGTGTTTACTGTTGCAGGGAATTTGGGTTGGAATGATTTGTGGAACTGGTCTGCAGACGTTGATCCTCTTGTTAATCATTTGGAAAACCAACTGGAACAAAGAGGTACGTTACGTTTTAGTTCACTCACTATTAGATTTTTCGAGATAGAGCTGCTTGTAAGCATAGTGAAAAAGACTATTGGCTAGTTAAACACTAATCATATGGACATTACCTTAAAAATTAAGTTCTACCCTTTTGATGGATGTGAAAAATATAGTAAATATTGAGGAAAAGAAAGAAAACTGGAAGATTTCCCAGGTGGGTCCTGAATCTCCTGATCCCTCCATGTGTTCTAATATTGTGCTTATGAATGGTCATTTAGTGTTAACCATGCTCAACCTATAGATTAATAACATATTTAAGAAATGAAAATTAATTCGTTGAGTAATACATATATATATATGTTAGCCACAATCATAGTTCATCCATTGTATTGGGATATTTGAATTGCAGGTTGAACAGGCATCAGAACGTATGCGGAGGTGGGGCGGGCAAAGCAATGAAGCTGATAAGATATGATATAACCTGGCTTAGGAAAAGGTTTTTCTTTTTTTTTTTGATTGTTTAATTCAGATGACGATTAATGGGTTTCTGAATCATTTTTCTTGTTTGCATTCTTTCTTCTTAGATTGGGTTATGTTTAGTGATGTGATGTAATGTTCCAGTTAGATTTTGGCTGTAAAAGATTTCCAGATGCATAAAAAAGTGAGCAACTTGGACTTCTATTAAGCTAGAATACCTCTTGATCATACCCTTACCTAGGGGTGTCTATGGGCCGGGCTTAGGCCTGACTTTATGTTGAATAAGCCCAGCCCAGGCCCGACATTTTTACAAGAGGGTTTTGGGACCCAAATTCGACCCATTGACACCCCTACTCTGTACCGATCAATTGCAAGTGCCTTTCTCCAAGTCCCAACTCCTCCAGTTAATGGGGCTACTTTTTAAAGTAGAGGTTTTTACCTCTAAAATCTCTAAGATGTAGACATAGAATTAACCTTCAACTTAACAATCCAAGTCCAACTAAGCATAATTTTCAAATAAACTCTACTTTTTAGATTAGTGTTACCAAACGCCACCGAAGTGTTTGTCGAAACCAGAAATGCAGAATTGTGCAATTTGCCAATCATGGACAATTTTTTGATATGTTGTAATTAGTGATCTCCCTGACAGATCACATATATTCCAGCAGCTAGGGTTCAAAACATTATTGTGTTTTTTGAAACCGTGAGTCACTTCTGCTACTAGAGTCTGCACCATTATCCGAATCTGGGCTATCATCCAATCCATTCTCTGGCACAAAAAGTTGATGCCCTCTGGTTCAGATTTAAGCAGCACAGCAGAAATCCCTGGAACAGCCTTCAGCTCAAATGCAACATCTGGTCCAAGTTGAACAAGACCAAATTCCCCTCACACAGATACAGATTCTCCAGCAGAAGTGACCGTCTAGCCAATTTTTTTTGGCACAGGCAGGTCATAACTTAATGCAACATCTGCAGGCAACAACTCCAGCGTTACATCAAACTTACTGTCACTAAAATTTACAAAATTGTTGTTACCATCACAAATCAACACCGGCTTTAACTCTGCCTGACAGTCATCTGGAAACACAGTTTTTACCATCTCAGTACACTCATCATCCAATTTCACCATCCCATTATTTTCCCTTGATCAGTTTAGGTCACTTTGCAGGTGAGTAGCCCCTGCATTTTAAAGCCCCTTACAAATGGATAAGATTTCATGACAAAATCAGTGAACTTGATAAATACCAAAGACAGCTAGCAAGAGGATAGATTAACAAACAATAAGAACCTAACCCGGGCTTATTGAATTTAACAATAAATTAAACATTTGAGCCTATGAGAAAAGTGAAAATCAAAAAAATACCAAACAAACTTACAGAATTCACCTGACAACAAGGATTCATATCCAATCATCTAAAGGAAGCTGCTTCAGTATCATTTCCATCGGATAAAATTTAATTGAATGCAAAAGCAATCTATATCCAAATCAGTGAACTACTTGAACAACAGATCTACGAACAGCTATTAGGATGGTACAATTATCCATAGCCAGATCACCAAACTTGATGAGACTTGATTACGAGCAAGAGCTAAACAAAAAGAGAAGGATACTACCAATTGCATGGTCGTGGTCTACGGAACTCAGGTCATTTTTATCAACATTCAACTTTAGAGTATTTTGTTGGTGTAGTAAGAAGCAATTGAAGCTAAAAACATGTGTAGATTCTTCACCTTGTGTTGTCAAATACCATGACTTGTACAACAGCAGACTCAACTCTAACAGGACTGATACGATACGTCAACAATGTTGTGATATTCTAGTAAGCAATTTGGTATAACAAAGAGAGGGAAGGTTCGTCAATTCTTTAAACAAAGAGATACAAATGAGAATGTGACAAATAAAATTTCATCAACTCCTTGAAATTATTGCAACCAGAAGTCCCTCCCTTCCTTTATTCCTTACAACCTCCCCAATAAGAATCTAATCAACAAACCCACTATTTAATCTTTTTTAAATATCATATTCTACATAGATGCATGAATACATATGATATCTTAATGACATCGTTGTTTATAGTATGAGAGTTGGTGTCAATGTGTATTTTTATTGATCTTGCTTTCCTCTTTGGACCCTGTCTGCTTCTTTTAATAAAGAAGCCAACCTCTGCTTATCATTCACATACAGATTTGCTGTCCCAAGCTTATCCTCCCTCATCTCAATAACATATTCCGTCAATGGCGGCATCAAACCTGTGTAAACAAATGCCAAACATTAGACATTCAAAAGAAAGCTTAGAATAATATGAAGTGTGTAAGTTTACACAGAATATGCTGCTCAGAATTTACATTTCAATAAAAGGTGTATAATTATAACATTATACTCTTTGTGTTTTTATATTACACTCTTATGCCCTACTTTACTAACTTCTTAATAGTTTCACTACTTTGGAAAATGCATTATTATTTGACTGATATAGAATTGTGCTTGTATCTGGTCAGTCGATAACTGTAATCTTTCAAGTGTCCATCTACCTCTTAATTAATTTAAGATTATCTACGGAAAAAAATACCCATATTGCATTAGGAAAGATACTCTCACATTCAATACATGGAAATTACATACTCATCGGGCAATACAATAAAAATGCAAGTACAAAATATTGCTGAAGCACACCAGAAGATTGCTATATACCCCTAGTGTGCCAGGGTGATATGGCCCATATTTTTGTTCTAAATACTCCTAGCTTCTTTAAACAGATTTGCAGCCTCATTTATTGCATAACGCTGTACACAAGCAAGCCCCATTTGGTTCAGAGCAATCCCAAAGAAAGCAGATTTCTTCTCTCAACTTTCCCGAAGCTTTGAAATGACATTCTTGAAGCTGGTGTAGGAGTTAAGAGTAATTCCCAACATTCATTCAATTCTATTGTTTGAGGTCTTAGCATTACACAATGGAAAGGGAAACACTCATAAAAACTGTGTCAGAGTTCTTTTGTACATTTATTCACCCTTGTAGCTAACTGAAATCCAAGAAAATGGAGCAGATGCTCTAGCCGTGTGTGAGTGGTAGAATACTTGAATTGTGAAGTGTGGATTCTTTAAAGACATCTGAAGCATTATGGACAATCTTCCTCTATCTGCACATGGAATGGCTAGTGAATGCGACATGTATATTAGGTAATACCAATAGATCTGGGTTCAAAACCCTTGACCAGCCAGGCTTGGGTAAAAAAAACCCATTTGCAATAAGCTTAACTTCCGAAAAAAAATGTATATTCTGCAATCTAGTAGAGACAGGTAGTCTTATATTCTTAGCTTATGGAGATTCAACATGATGTTTGACTGTTATGGGGTATTAGACGGTACTTGTAGGATGTGATTAAGACTTTTAAGTGGATTTGTACCTCTAGTTCATACAAGCACACAAATAAAATGAACAAAAACATCTCAACTCTAATCATATATGAAGGAAGGTGACTTGAGGAAATATGAAATTACAGACCCAAATTCTGTAAATCAATTACCAACAACAAAACATTAACATGGCACAAAGGAGAAACAAATCAGATTCTGAGTATGTCATCAGAAAATGAAAATCATAAGATAGCATTTAGAAACCTGTAAAATCAGTTTCTGGATGCAGTTATTGTATCTAAACGTCAAAATTTAGAATAATATATTTAAACAAAAACTAAAAAGAAGAAGAATATATTTGAACTATAAATAAGAATCCATCACAACTGCTTCCTATCTTGGAACATCCGTGGCTTGGGCATGGCGAATAAGAGGAGGGCTGTAAAGGAGTTGGTCCGGTCCTCCATACTATGCCTTCAGGAAACCAAAATGAATATTATCTCACCCACAGTGGTCGAGGAGGTATGGGGGCTTGGGCCGCACTCTTGGAAGGATATTCCGGCCTACGGGGCGGCTGGAGGGGTCCTTATGGTGTGGGATTCCGATATCATAGAAGTGGTAGAATCCGAGGAAGGGGAATTCTCTCTCTCCATCCGTTGCAAAGCCAGGTCGGATGGATTCGAATGGGTTTTCTCGGGCATATACAGGCCTTCAATTTCTTCCGATCATCCCAGACTATGGTTGGAACTTGACAATGTGGCTGCTCGTTGGGATCTTCCGTGGTGCTTAGGAGGAGATTTCAATTGTGTTTGGTCACCCCAGGAAAAATCCAATGGGGGTATGTTCACTAGTCAGATGCGGGCTTTTGAGTCCTTCATTTCAAGGAATGCTATCCTAGAGTGTCCATTGTTGGGGGCTCAGTTCACCTAGTCAAATTTCCAAGCTAACCCCATCTGTTCCAAGCTGGACAGGTTCCTTTTTTGTTCTCGATGGGAAGAAAAGTATCCGGATGCCCGAACATGTCCCCTAGCCAGATCCATCTCAGATCATGTGCCCATCCTGCTCGATCCCTCGAAGATTCAAATTTGAATTAATGTGGCTGGAGCACCCTGATTTCCTAAGTATAATGGAGGAATCGTGGTCGAGTACCTCATTCAGGGGCACTGCGAGCACCAGATTTAGCTTGAAGTTCAAAGCCCTGAAGGTCCGTCTTAAGGGATGGAATAAAGACGTGTTCAGTCTGATTCCAATCAAGAAAAAAAGGTTGCTAGATGAGATTAGTCGCCTCGACTTGAGGGAAGAGGGAGTCCCTCTAGCCGACACGGAGAGGCAAGTTAGGGAATCTCTTAAGACTGAATACCACCAGCTCCTCGCATCGGAAGAGGTCTTCTGAAAACAAAAGGCTAGGGTGCAATGGCTAAAAGAGGGGGATCGGAACACCCGTTTTTTTCACCGGGTGGCGAACTCCAGGCGAAAAGGGAACCTTATATCTAGCCTTCGTTTTGGCAATTCTGTAGTGGTATCAGAGGGAGAGATAGCCTCGGAAACAGTGAAATATTTGAGACCAGATACACAGAGACTAGGCGTTTTAGACCATCAGTGGATGGGCTAGAATTCTCAATGCTTTCAGATGCACAACGAAATGAGATGGAGTGTCCTTTCTCTGAGGAGGAGATATCCTCTGTTATCCGGGGCATGGCGGGGGATAAAGCACCAGGGCCTGATGGCTTCTGCATAGAGTTCTACAAAAAGTGTTGGCACGTTGTTGGGGCGGATGTGATAGAGGTCTTCCAGGAGGTGTACATCTCAAATTCTTTTGACCCGGTCTTAAACAACACATTTCTAGTTCTCATCCCTAAAGTGGCAGGCGCACAACAACTAGAGGATTTCCGTCCTATCAGCTTAGTGGGCAGTTTGTATAAAATCCTGGCTAAAGTTTTAGAGATCCGTTTGAAAGTGGTCATGTCATCGCTCATTTCGCCATATCAGTGCACATTCGGGGGGGGGGGGGGGGGGGGGACAAATTCTAGATGGTCCCCTGATAGCAAACAAATGTCTCGAGGATCGCCTTCGTAAGAACATCCCGGGAATCTTGTGTAAAATTGACATGGAAAAGGCATACGACCACCTCAATTGGGATTTTTTGGAATATATGCTGGGTCGCATGGGGTTTGGACTCAAATGGAGGGCCTCGATGAGGGCATGTATAAGATCAATTCGGACGTCAGTTCTCATTAATGGATCCCCCATGGTTTTTCCAGGGGTTCGCGGGGTCTTAGGCAAGGAGATCCGCTCTCGCCTCTCCTGTTCATCATTGCTTCGGAAGCATTAAATAGAATGATTCAGAAGGCCTCGCCTACAATGTGGGAAGGCTTCTTGGTTGGGCGCAGCAGTCTGAATATATCACATCTTCAGTTCACAGATGATACCCTCATCTTCTGTGAACCGTCTTGTTCAAAATTGGCCCTAATCTGTTGCCTGTTTCGTTGCTTCGAAGCAGTGTCGGGGTTACGTATAAACCTTGGGAAGAGCGTGATGTTCGCAGTGGGCGATGTGCCCAACCTCGATGAGTTAGTTGCGTGTCTTGGGTGTCGGCGGGGGAGTCTTCCAACGTCATACCTTGGCTTACCGTTGGGCGCCCCATTCAAGGACAAGGCGGTTTGGGACCCGGTTATAGAGAGATTCGCCAAGCACCTGCAAGGTTGGAAGGCTAAAAATTTCTTTGCCAAAGGGGGTAAGTTGACTTTGATAAGGAGCACATTGAGCAGTTTGCCGACATATTTCTTATCTCTTTTTATCATCCCAGCCTCGATTGCATCCACATTAGAAAAAATCAGGAGAGACTTCCTCTGGAATGAAAAGATCGACACCAAAAAATACCATTTGGTGGACTGAAAAACCATATCCCTACCCAAGAGTGGTGGAAGTCTAAACATTCCACCACTAATCTAGGTCAACAAGGCTTTACTGGGTAAGTGGCTTTGGCGTTTCGGGAAAGAGGAGGGGTGTTTGTGGAGGGAGGTGATCTTAGCCAGACATGGGATGGTGAATAGATGGCACCCAAAGGCAGGCCCAGGTCCCCGTGGGGTGGGGGTTTGGAAGCTTATAATGCGAGGATGGGAAGAGTTTTCCTCCCACACACCTTAAGGTGGGAGTTGGGGATGAGGTTAGTTTTTGGATTGACCGCTGGAGTGGTGAAACAACGCTTCGTCAGGATTTCAGGCATTTGTTTCTCCTCACATCTAACAGAAAAGCCTTCGTAGCTGATTATTTGGAGTGGCATAATGTTGCTCCGGTATGGGCCCCTATCCTCCGTCGCAACCTGTTAGAAAGAGAAATCCCAGAGTTCCTAGGTTTGTTAGCTCGTGTTTTGGGGGCCACCCCGTCTCCCTCCACCAGGGATAGTTGTGTTTGGTCCTTAGACAACAAGAGGAGGTTCTCTGTGGGATCATTTTTGCGAGTCATGCGTTCCAGTCCGTTACTACCTTTTCCTCATCAAGCCGTTTGGTTTCCCAAAATTCCATCGAAGATATCTTTTTTCTTATGGTCGGTGGTATTGAATAAAATCTTGACATTGGATCATCTCATGCATAGAGGTTGGCAGCTTGCAAATAGATGTTTTATGTGCCTCGTAGCAGAGGAATCAGTGGATCACCTATTGCTTCATTGTCCGGTAGCGAGAGAGGTTTGGTCCTATTTCTTTTTGCACCTAGACATCTTATCTTGTTGGTTGTCAGGGGTGTTCCCATCGCTAGCAGGGGAATGTTTGGCCTCTCCTCCCTGGGGCAGTTGTTTGGTCCCTATGGAAGGAGAGGAATCAACGCGTATTTGAGGATTCTGTCGCGGAGACTTCCCGGATCCAAGCTAGGGTCGCAATTTAGTATCAGTTTGGGGTTCCGTTGGGGGAGATTTGGAGGATTCCTAGGGGAATACATTTTCACTTTGATTATATGTCTCCTCTTTTTTGTTTTGCATTCCGCTGGTTTGTATTTCTTTTTGTTCCCCAGGTTCACTATTGGTGATCCTTGGGATGTAGTTCTCTCCTTCCTTTTCTTTTAATAAAGCATCTCTTTTACCGATCAAAAAAAACATTAAATATTGGTGATATAACATAAACTTATTTTTGGCTAGAAAAGGGGGGAAATGTTCATAATGAGTCAATAAAGCAATAGAGAAGAAAACAGTTAGTATCATCCATGAACCATCCTCCATCTGAAGATATATAAGCTTTAGTTATAATAAGATTCAGATCTGTAAGAAGTTGCCAAACTTCCAGAAGTATTCCATGTTTGTTTTGACTGTATGCCTTCATCATTTTAAAAAAAAAAACAGATTTAAAAATAAAGACAAGAAAGTATAAAAGCCCAAAGTCTATAAAAAAAAAGGAAAGAAAAGAAGCTAACCTATATAACATGAGTTGCATTCTTGGATGCTTTATTATCAATTACCATGCTGAGAATAGAAATAGAGAACACAACTCTACATTACTTTAGCTTGATTTTAAAATGGCTTTCTTGGAGGAAAGAAGGAAAAAAATGAAAATGAAACTACATGCCTTTGTGGGTTCATTGTTGGAATGAATTTCTCATACTCATCATCCATGCCCCATGCACTATACAAATCAAACTTTATAGGAGTGCAAATAAAGAAACATCTACAAAGCAACGAAGGCTAGGAAAATAAGCCTAATCCATCAACTTTCTGAAAAGTCATGAAATTTCGTATCACAGAGACGACAAATGAAGACAAAAAAACCTAACAATTGAAAAGAGAAGGATACGTGGCCAATTACTTCCCAAATGGAGCAAGAAGAAGACCTAATTGTAAAACAAATAACTTCTCAGACCAAAAAAATTGGGGCTTTTTTATCGGCTGAAGTAAGAAAGAATAATCGAAATCGCAGAAAATACAAACCTTCAGGTTTGTACGCGAAAGCAGGAGTTGGCGAAACGAAGAGGGGAAACCATGCCATGCTTACATAATCCAACGGGGTTTGTCATTTTCAAAGAGGATTTATCGATACCTATTGTTCAGCAGCTGCATTTCAGTGAGAACTAAGAAGAGAAGAGGGACATGGAAGGGGGACATAGAAGGAATATGTAAAGAAGATGTTGGACGAAAAATATTACGGGAGGGGTAAACTCCCGTTTTAATAATAAGGTACTAGAAATTACCTTACTTACAAAGGCAAAGTAATACCATATCTGACCAAAGGGATGATGAGTGACTATCATTTCTGGCCCCCGAGTCAGCAAACATCACTCTAGGGTGACTAAACCTATACAGAAACTCACTTCTGTATACCTTATAGAAGAAATCACTTCATACAAATATACAATGGTGCTCTTATGAACAACGATCTTGAGAATTGGCTATTGTTTCCATAAGTGTTGGGAATCAAGATCAACGTGCTCTGAAATATTCAAGGCAAGATGGTAACCAGGAATAAAGGGAGCTAGAGTAAGTTATCTACGTCAAGACCAAGTTATCAGATGATTGTTTTCTTCTTTCCTGAGATGGTCAGATGATTGTAACCATTCTTCTGGATGATCAAAAGTTCAAAACAAATACAGTAAAATGTCCAAAGAAGTTCATAAATCAATTTCACCAGTGCCTTCTACATCTTGGAGAATGATAAAATAAAAATGAAAAATGACAAAAAAAATCTAAATTAACAAATCCGTGATGAAACTGGTATAAATGATTTGTAAGAATTTTTTGTCTCTCTTCTCTAGGGCATTTTTTACTAATTCAAATGAGAGAGAGAGAACCTAATATAATTTGAAACAAAGGGATATGGAGCCCAATGGAAATTTTGATCATTCTCCCAACACCTACTTTGGAAAAATTATTTGCTACATCATTTGCTTCATGATTACTCATCTATACACATCCAGCATCCCTTCAACCAGATTGGCAATCCACCACAATAACTCCTTTACCTTAATGTTGCACCAAATAAAGTTATAGTCGCCATCCACAGCTAGAAGCAAGACAGGAGACAGAAAAAGATCAACCCTTAGACCTTGTTCACTGGAATCACAAAGGCCGTGAGGATCAGAAAAGACTGTCAATGCTTTGCTTTCATGATAACTGAGGTACCTTCCAGCCTGGCCTTCAAATGAAGTATCTGTCAGAATTCAGCTTGGAGGACGGGAAAGGCTTGTCACGAGTCTTTGGCCTTTTCAGTAGGTCTTCCTCCAATAGAGTTTGACGCAACCTCTTTGCTTCTTTATCAGTAAATAGATACTATTAAAATAAGAATTTTGGTGTAACCTCTTTCCAACTTCTAATAAAGTAGCTCATAACATACCTTAATAAACTCTTAGCAGACTTTGGCAAAGATCGTTTGGTCAAGAAAGTCCTAGCAATTCTCTCCTTACAAAGGATCCAAGGGGCAAAATCTCCATGAACAGAAGGCAAATAAGACAATTGCGCAGGAACATCTCCACGGATCTCCGGCATCAACTGCTCCTTACAAATAGTTGAAGAAGAATATTAACTCTAAAGAAGCAAAGCAGCTAATTAAGAGAAGGTCTAGTTTCATTTCATTGGATAACTAAAGCACGGTAACATAAAAAAAATGACAGGTTGAGCCACATCTATAGACTAGATCTTTGACAAAAGTTATGGCTTTTCATAGAGCGGAATGACCGAATGGGATTAGTGTTGCCAATCCCAAGTATTTGTGATAAAGGCAATGACAATGATGATGATATAGACTAAATCCGGTTAATTTTCTGCTAGGAAGTAAAAGTATGTGCCAGATGCTTACCACTTTGCATTTGTAAAACGACATTCAGGGTGCATAGAGCCATCAAACAAGGTAAACATCTTATCTCCATTCTATACCACAGTTGTCCATAGAACTGCAGGATTAAAAACCCAAAGGTCAATCCCAATCATTCTATCATTCAACTATGACATTTCTCAATTGATAAGTCCAAAAGTTATATGTGATACGGAAGCAAGAGTAACAAAAAAGTGCCAGAATATGAGCAATTTAGCAGGAATTTAGATAATATCTTCCCTAACAACCCATTTCACATTGAAAGGCTTGGTGTATATTATTTGGGGACTTTGAACACTTCTGAAGTAGAAATACATGCACTGGATACATGCTCAAGCAGGTCCAATGAATGTGTGGTTGTTTTATTATTCTCAAACAAGAACTACAGAGTGGAACAATTCTCCGAAGAAAGTACCAACTGCTATTCTGCAGCAGTGATAGAAACTTGTGCACTTACACAGTTCAAATTTCCATCTACGACTTCTCCAATAGTTCACCATCAATAAATATGAGGGAATGCCAGCACAATATTCGACAAGAATACGAACCTTCAAGACTACAGAGTATATACCTACACATAAAAAGAATAGAGTATGTACTTACATATAGCTTCTATGATGAAATATGCAAATGAGTTCTTCTTGCACACGTTTTCTTAAAGCAGAATTGTGAAAACAGAAGATGTTTAAGCTTGCAAGAATTTCAAAAGTATTAAACCAGTATAAGTATAAGATTGGGATTCCAGATTACTTACCAAGGGAAAAGGGATACTAAGAGATATCACGAGAATTTTGCCACATCATTTTCTTAACTTCTTAACCTTTCTTATCCCTGTCTGCATCCAACCCTAGTGCAAAATAGGTAATATTATCTGGCAATAGACCCTTCTCCCTCATATCATCGTAAACCTCATGAGCTTTATTGAGATCTCCGAGCCTGACGTACCCAAAGATAAGAACAGTACAAGTCACCACATTAGGAGTGACTTTCTTTCTTATCATATCATCAACCAACATGAGTGCATAGTCCATCCTATTCAACTTGCAATATCCATCAACAAGACAGGTATAAGTAACAACATCAGGCAAAAGGCCTCTCTGCAGCATTTCCTTGAACAGTCTCTGAGCCTTCTCCATATCTCCAATTTTACAAAATCCAGCAATAATTGCAGTGTAAGAAATCTTGTCAGGAACCGAACCCTTTCTAATCATTTCCTTGAACATCTTCAAGGCCTCATACATTCTGCACCTATTGCACAGTCCATTGATCAAGTTTGTATATGTAATGGTGTTGGGTGTGATCCCATGTTTTAACATCACTGCATACAACTTGAAGGCATCCTTTGAATTCGACTGTTTGAAAAAACCATCGATAAGGGTGCTATAAATAACAACATCGGGAACAAGACTCCTCTTGAGCATCAAAGGGAAAAGCTCCCAGGCCTTTTCCGATTTCCTTTCCCTGCACAGCCTGTTGATGATTGTATTATAAGTAAACAAGTTAGGAATAATACCTTGGTCCTGCATTTCATCCATAAGCTGGAAACCTTCCTCTATACGCCCTTCCTTGCAGTACCCGTCAACAATAACGGCACAAGTAACAGTGTTCGGTAATATGTCTTCTTCAACCATGAGTTTAAATAATTCCAAGGCTTTCTCTAAGCACCCCATCTTGCAATAACCGTGAATCAGACAAGTAAATTGAGAACATCAGGAACCAAGTTATTTCTGATCATTTCCTCCAAAAGTCTATGGGCAGAATCCAAATCCCCATGCTTACATAATCCGTCAATTAAGATGTTGAAAGCAGTCTGATCATGCATATAACCAGAAGCCCCAATATAATGAAACAAATCTAGTGCAAATTTCAACTGTCCGCTCTTACAAAGACCATCCAAGAGCATGCTATAGCTCACTAGGGAAGGTCTTATTTTACTGACCCCCATTTCCTCCAATAAACTGAGACCTTTCACTACATCCCCCTTCTTGCAAAACCCATCAATCAGAATGCTGTAGCTATGAACATCTGGGGATACTCTGCACTTCTTCATTTCTTCCAAAATCCCCATAGCCTCATACAGCTCACCTTTACGGCAAAATCCGTGAATAACAGCATTATAACAGTAACTATTGAGAGGCTCATTTCTACATCTCAAGTTCCGAAGGAAGTCCAAAGCAGACTCTACATCTCCAACTCTACAAAGTCCATGAATGTATGCACCATATGTCACAACTGTTGGACTCACCCCACATTTCACCATTTCTGCTAGTATAGCTTGGCTAATATCTGCTCCAGACTGCCCAAAATCTCCTTTGCAGTAAAAATTCACCAGAATGGTGTAGGTGTACACATTAGGGAATGGCCCAGAGTTCTTCATTTCTTCAAATAAACTTCTAACAAATTCTACTCTTTTTGCTTCTGCCAGACATTTGAGCAAGAAATTGCAAGAAAAAATATTCGGTTCAAGCCCAATTTTCTTAGCCTCCACAAACACATCGACGCCATTTTCAGGCATCAAAGACTCTGCGAAAACCCTCATAAGGACTTCAAAAACAGCCACTGATCTTGCCTCCCTGTTCGACAAATCCAATAACGTGGGAAGCAGTTCAAATGCATCAAAGTTAACTTCTTTATAGTAGCATACAATCTCCCTCAGTAGAGCATGTACTTCCATCTTCATTCCCGCCAATTCGAAAATATGAATGATAATCCCAAATGTGTAGATAGAAAGAGAAAATCCATACTTCTCAACAGCTTTTGAGAACCTTATTTCCCTGGCAACCTTCCAACTCAAAGAATGAAATACTCTAACCAATAAGGGAAACAGTGTGCACTTTCTACTGAAATTCGAGCTATTTCTTGAAACATTACTTTCATCAGCTATGTCAGTTTGGACGGTCGGGATTGAACTAAACTCGTGTTCATCCAATAACAATGCAGAAGAAGCAGTAGAATGCACTCTAAAAAAGCATCCTTTTAGAAGAACAAATCTATTTCGGAACAATCCCAATTCAACTATACTCATAGATTAGGGTTTTTTCACAGTAGAAACCCGATGAACTGAACTAATTCTCGAAAATAGCAAACACCCACCAAACCCCAGTTCCAGGAATTTAACCAATATGCATTAACATCAATGAAAAAGTAAATTCCATGCTTGTTCATCTGAAATGGAAGTGCAGAGCAGCAATTAAAACCCTAAAAATTGAACCTTTATAATAATAATAAAAGGGTGGTGCTACACGCAGAGCAATGGAGCAATCGGGTCAGTAATTCCTTGTCCTACCTTGCATCCGTTTTACTGGCTCATGTTCATATTAAGGCTGAGTCGGGCAATCGGGGCGGCGGAGCCATAGCCACACCAGAAACTCCGGCCACAACCTGGTTTGAAGAAGAGCTTGCCCTTTGGGGAGAGAGAGAGAAAGTGCAGTTACGGAAGAAAGAATGCCCAAGGAGAAGGAGGATTTTTTTGTCTTTTTATTATTTTATTACTGTTTCATTATAAATTTAGAAACCAAATCCTATAACCGGATTTGGCAAATCCGGTTATTACCCTTGAGGTTCTCACGTGTCCCTTTTAACACCTCTTAATTGTGGTTAAGATTCACTCACGCCTTAGTGTTCACCCACCAATCCTTGGATTTTAGAAAAAATTATTAATTGTTTTTAAAAAATATAAAAACTGTTTTTAGGGTTTTTTTTAAAAAATATTAAATTATTTTTAAAAATAATTAATTTTTTTTTCTAAAAACTAAGGATGGGTGGGTGAATCTTAACCATAGTTAAGGGGTGTCAAAAGAGACACGTGGCGACCTCAGGTGTGATAATTGGACCTTAGAGGATTTGGTCTCATAAATTTTGGGTGGTGTTAGATGCACCCGCAATATTTAAAGATTACACCTCATTTTTAAAGATTAATAATTGCACACCATTAATTTCTTAAAATTTTAAATGCACACCAAAATCAGAAAATTACTTATAAAATTTATTATTACACACCAAACTTCAAATTTATTAACTATAAAAATAAAGGTCAATGCTAACTTCACTTTCTTTTAAGAGTCACTCTACCTAAGAATAAATAATACAATCGCCACTTCTTTAATTAATAAGTATGGATTTTCTCATCTAATATATATTGATAATGTATTATGCAAGCAAACTTGGGTGGTGTGCAAAAATTTTAATACCATTAATATATTTTTTTCCTATTTTATATAATTCATAGATAAAATAAAAAGAAGAAAACTTCTAATAATCAAAAAATACTGAATAAATAATTGAATTTTCAACAACTATCAATCACGAAGAGAATCAAAGGCATTTGAGAAATCATAAATTTTAATTTTCTATTGATTGAATAAAATCTTAAATAAAAAAAATTGTCAAACTGAAAACCCATAACAGGAGAAAATGTTAACTAATAGAGAATTAATGACAAATTGAGGCATGGTGAGTGGAGAAGAAGTTAATTAAAGAATAAAGGAAATATAAATGGGGGGCACAGATAAAAATATAGAAAACCCCAAAATATGATAATGATACATAGTCATCAAATATTAGGTGCACATAACACCACCCTAAATTTATTAAAATTAGTGTATATCAATAATTGTATGGGTGCGCCTAGCAACACCCAATAATAATAATAACACAATGAAAAATTAGGGTTTTACCCATCCAACAAATTCTCCTAAAAAAAACAGCTTACAAGCTATTTGTAAAGAATAAAAAAAAGTGTATTCCTCTCAAAGCTTCTGAGAATGATGGTGAAAGGTCCGGCGCTGAGATCTTGCTTGGGTTTTAACCCAAGCACACCACCTCACTAATTTAATATCCAATGGCCTCAAATCAGTTCAACCAACAAAAAAATGCACCAAAAAGAAAATCAGGCCCCGGTTTTAACTCTCCCCCTCACTTTCAAATTAGCCCCAAATAGAATAACAAATCTTCCAAACCAGGGTTTCGGCGAACCAAACCAGACCCTCCCTCACTTTCAACTCAAAAGCCCCAAATAGAAGAAGAAAAAACCCTCCACGACAGAGAGGGGTTCCGACAAACCCATTCCCGTGAAGCATCATTGTCCTTTTTTCTTTTTCTTTTTTTGGTTAAGAGATAATAACATTTAAAGAAAGGAGCAGACTTACATCAGGCCTGGGGAGCCCTTGGGGGAGGGACAACCCAAGGGGTTACAGAATTTGGGGATTGTCTATTTCTGAAGCTAGAATTTAACGCCTGCTGCGCTACATTGTGGGCAGCCTCGTTAGCTTGACGATTGATCCATTAAAATCATATCTCTTTGCATGATCTGAGCATGCACTTGATATCTTCCAAAATGGCATAAATCTCCCAGTGTGGAAGGGGAGAGAAACCAGATAAGTGGTCCAAGAGTTCCTTGGAATCGGATTCTATAACAACTTGAGGCCATCGATGATAGGAGACCAACTTCAAGCCCAAACGGATCGCCTCTGCTTCTGCCACTCTACTTGATACCCCTCCAAGGGGTTTACCCAGGGTTAAGAGTAAGGACCCATCATGATTCCGAGCTACAGCACCTGCCCCAGCTGCTAGTCTCGAGTACAGGGACGCACCATCAACATTAACCTTCACCCAATCTGGATCCGGAGCTGTCCAACGAATTGTCTGCTGATTCTGCTGGGCTGCATAATTAGAGGCACTCCTAGATTCATGGGAGGACCAACATTCTGCAATGAGACGCTCAACATTGTAGGTAATAGGAGTGGGATCAGGAGAGCCACCATTAAACACCACATTATTTCTATGCTTCCAAATTTCCCACATGGTGCAACATAGGCGAACTGCCAGGGTGCTGTAGCCCTTTGCAAAATCTGGATGCTTGGTCCATCGGTGCCACCAGTCTTTGACTGATAGGAGCTGTTGATTAGCAAAGGTGAACGATAGAGCGGATCCAAACCAGAAATTCCTTGAGCAGGGGCATGTAAAGAATAAGTGCTCAATAGTATCCTCCTCCCCACGGCATAGAGGACACTCTACTTCGACTTGGATTTTCCGCTTCCTTAAATTTGTTGCCACCGTTATCGCATTCTTACATACACGCCACATGAACAGTTGGATTTTTTGAGGGACTGGAATCCGCCAAAATAAAGTCCAATTAAGATCAGATTCCGAATTCTCTGTCGAGCTAGATGAGGCCTTGAGCGATTCCAAAACTGAACTTGCGAGATGCGAAGCCGAACTGACCTTGAAACACCCATGCTTAGTAAAATGCCGTAGTAGTTTATCCGGCACCGAAAGAGAACTAATAGGAATTGTTTGCACTTCCTGGACTGATTCCTCTGACATTATGCGGGCCAAACCTTGTACATCCCAGCTGTGATCATCGATGTTAATGAATGTTGATATTGTTGCATTGTGCTCAGGGGCATCTGTGAGCAAGATGGGTTTAAATTGAGGCAAAGAAGGGATCCACGGATCAACTCCCAGCTTAACAAGCATTCCATCCTCGATTTGCCATCTGAGTCCTTTTTCCAAAATGTTCCGACCAGCAAGCACACTGCGCCAACCCCAGGAAGCTCTCGGTCCAGGCTTGGCGAGGAGGAATGAGCCATTAGGGAAGTAGACCGCCTTCATCGTTTGGGCCCACAAGGATGTCGGATTGGTTAGAAGTCGCCATCCTTGCTTTGAGAGGAGGCCAAGATTAAAAGCTTGGAGATCCCTAAATCCCAAACCTCCGTCCTTGAGGTGTTTACACATCTGAGTCCAACTAACCCAATGGATTTTGCGGTTCGGGGCGCTACTCCACCAGAATTTTGCCACTGATGAATTAACCGCATTTGTCCATCTTTTTGGTAATTGAAAACAGCTCATGGCATAGCTCGGAATAGCTTGGACTATAGCCTTTATCAATACTCCTCGCCCTGCTTGAGTTAGTGTGGATCCTATCCATCCTTGAATACGATTAAGCACTCGCTTTTTTAACTCCTCGAAGACCTCCATCTTTGATCGCCCAAACTCAGATGGCAACCCCAAATATCTGCCCGAACCCGCCACAGGTTTGATCTGGAGATAAGTTGCTATCAGACACCGAAACCTCCAAGGTGTGTTGGCACAAAATGTGATCCCCGATTTGGTGCAATTTATGGTTTGTCCTGAAGCAGATTCATATTTTGCGAGAATCTCCAACAAGTTTGCAGCTTCACACAAATTAGCCCTTAAGAACACAATACAATCGTCTGCAAATAATAAATGGGATATGACCAGAGCTCCCCTCGCTATCTGGATCCCACTTAAGGCTTGTGTACTCACGGCTTGATTTAACAAGATAGATAAAGCTTCCATACATATGATGAAGAGGTATGGGGAGAGAGGATCCCCCTGCCTTAGTCCTCGAGAAGGATTAATGAAGCCCTTAGGCTCGCCGTTGATAATAACAGCATAGCTAGCCGTAGTAACACATTGAGATATAAGGTGAATCCATCTTTCACTAAAGCCCAAGCTTCGCATCATATTGAACAGGAAAGGCCATTCAACGCGATCATAAGCCTTACTCATATCCAATTTGATGGCCATTTGAAGGTGTTTCCCCCTCTTCTTCCTCTTAAGGTAATGGGAGAGCTCGTCGGCTATAAGTATATTATCAGAGATTTGACGCCCCTGGATGAATGCTGATTGGGCTTGATCTATAATATCTCCCATGCATAGACGGAGACGGTTTGCCAAAACTTTGGAGATCACCTTATACGCTACGTTGCACAGGCTGATGGGGCGAAATTGATTCAAATCTTCAGGATGAGAGACTTTTGGGATCAATACTATGTGGGTGAAATTTAGTTGCTTTAGCATAAAACCCTCTTTGAAGAAACTTGAGATAGCCCGACAGAGATCATTCCCTACTGCCGTCCAATGTTTCTGATAAAACAATCCCGGCATTCCATCCGGGCCAGGGGCCTTAATAGGACCGATTTGAAAGACTGCTCTTTGGATTTCCTCCCTGGTAAATTCAGCACATAGGTTATCATTCATCTCCTTGAATGGAAGTAAGTTAAGTGATAAATATTTTAATCAAGCTACACTCCAAATTTCCCTAAATCTTTTGCAAACTTATGATGTTTTGAATGAGATGGTCATGTTTCTATTATATAAGTAACATGATGCATGTGCCTTTACTTCTTAAACCATGTTTCAAGGGATACAGATTGACTTCAAAATAACATAGGGTACTTGATGGAATTATAGCATGTGATAGCATGTCCTTCTTCTATGTTTCTAGTTGCACCATTGAAGCTGCAATGGTTCCTTCATGTGGTTTCATGTGGTTCCATTGAGCAACATTACAGTGGTGTTGGTTTACAGAAAATCTAGAAAGAAGTGCTGAAACAGCAAACCTGAGAGGGATTTGACTAACTGCAAAATGAAGTTAATGTACATTCAAAAGACTAAGGAGTTTTGGCTTGTTTGCTTAAGGCCACTTGGTTACACTTCAATGTTGCTTATCCAGAGTCAGATTTGTAGCTTTGTGCATGTAATTGTTTTTTTTTTCATTACAAAGACCACTTTCCTTTAGTTCCACACCCCAAACCCGATCTCACGGTGGCTACAATCAGAACAATGATGGTTCACAATCAGAGCAATGGTGGTTCGCCAAAATGGGTTCATTGGAACCCCTCTGGTTTGGAGGGTTTTTTCTTCTTCTAATTGGGGCTTTTGAGACTCCCTTGTAATTTGAAAGTGAGGGAGAGGAGTTAAAATGGGACCTGGTTTGGTTCGTAAGAATGGGTTCGTCGGAACCCCTCTCTGGTTTGGAGAGATGAGTTAAAATCAGGGTCTGGTTTTGCTTTTGGCTGAACTGATTTGGGACCATTAGATATTACATGAGGGAGGTGGCGTGCTTGGGTTAAAACTCAAGCAAGATCCTAGCACTGCACTGCTTGCCAAGCAGAGGAGCCGGATACATGGTAAAGTTACCGTATTTAAAGGCATAATCTAAAATAGAACAAGGATTTTCTCTTATGCTACGCAGAGGGCAAGGTATAAATCCTCTCTTCTGAAGAGAACGAACAGATGAGAGACTGTAACTCGCTTAAGTGGAGTAAACGCAGAGCCGCGAGTGTTTCTATTTTTAGATAACTTATGCCTTTCCTGAATGACACATATGCCTCGATCTTCTTGCAGATATACCAGCTGCGTCTTGATAGAACAGTATCACTATCACATATACAGAGCCTAGTAACATGGTTGTCAATCAACTGGCCACCATTCCAAATCGTTTTTCTTTGATTCATGATTAATTCTGCAATTCACAATCAATTATTTACAACTCAAGAACTATATAGAGAATAAAGTAAACCATGAATTTTAGGTGGAATATAACTCATTTGCAATACTGATACAACAATTCTAATTGTTCACTAATTTTCATTTTCAAACTGAATTATCATGGGATCTAATCACTCAAGCCTCTTAGCCATGAGACGTTGATGATGGATAGAGCCAGGCATAATTCCCCAAGTTAAAGCTTGAGAATTATTCATCTAAGAAAAATTTCTGTTAAAATCGACAAAATTCATGCATAAATCAAGAAATTGTTGGATAGATTTGAAATATATAAAATAATGAAAAATTATAAATGAATATATATATATATATATACTAGTAGCACGGGGTGTTGAAAAAAATAAATAAATGAAAAATATGATGAGAAAATTTAAAATAGACCATAAGAAAAGAATAAAATAAAATAAAAATGATGATAATTTAATTAACTTGTGAGATTTTTTATATGTATCATATTAAAATTGTCAATGTAATCATTTAAAATTCATAATTTTATTGTTATATATAACTTTTTATCTCATTATTATATAATTTTAAGAAAGTAAGTATGCATCATTATAAAAAAAATATCTTGAAAGAAAATGAATAAACGAAAATTTTGATGAGAAAATTTTATAATATACAATAAGAAAAAAATAAAATAAAATAGAAAAAAAATTATGATAGTTTAATCATTTTGTGAGATTTTTTATATGTATCCTATTAAAAATAGTCAATGTAATCATTTAAAATTTTAAAATTTTATTGTTATATATAAATTTTTATCTCATTATTATATAACTTCAAGAAAGTAAGTTTGCATCATTATAAAAAAAATTATCTTATCTCATCTAAAAATTTAATGTGTCAAAATTATTTAAAATTTTTAGAAATGATGATATTTCTTGTAAATAAATAAGTTCTTTAAATAATTAGTTATTCGAAAGAAAAGTTTACATAGAAGAGAAAATGTTAATCTCTTCCTATTCTTCAACCCGAAACAATATCTAATTAAATTTTTTCTAATGAGACTCACTTTAATACTACCACTGGTTTGCATAATATGACAAAATATAAAATAAAAATCAAATAGAGAACCATGTCAAGAAACTCAATTTCTTATAGAGTATTTACTAATTAGAAAGTTAATATAATTAATTATAACCTAAGTAAATCAATATAATATATATATATAGGTGGCACATTATTTTAGGAAAGATCTCTTTCCTTCGTTTATTATTGTGATTGTTTTTTTTACAATTAATTGAAATAGATGAAAGATTTTGGAGGAATCCACTTGATACTTTGACACTAATGGATATGAAGAATAATTTAAATTTCATTTTATTACTCTTAATATCAATGATAGCGTGAATCTCATTAGTTTCAGTGAGAACAATTTGTGTTATATCAAATCGATACTGCAAGAGCAAAATAGAAGACTCAAAAAAGTGCACTAATACTCAACCAAAGTTCTATGTAGAGAACTATAAGTCTAAAGGTAAGTAATGTCAAAACCAGAACTTGACAGCTTCCAATAGCATTAAATTAACCAAAATATAGTATCTGAAAATGCACTCATGCCATAATGCATCCAAACTCAAGAACTTGATGTGAAAACAAACCTCTTAAGATTTCCACTCTAGATGCTCTAATGTTTAGAAAAAAACCTTCATAGTGAACCATTCTAACTAAAATGCACAACATGCATGCAAAATCCTTACATGTTTGAGAATGAAAAGTGTCTTAAATTTGTCTACTATTTATAGGAGATTAGGGAGAAAGTAGACCAAAAGTTAGAAAATTTGAGAATAGTAGATATTACAATTTAATAAATTGCAATTAAAGAGTTAGAATGTGGAGGGAAGAAAGAAGAAACCCTTAGACTTCATATTTTTAGTAGTTTAAATGTTACAACTTAATTAGTTGCAATTAAAGAGTAGAATTATAAGAAAGAATAAATATTAGTGTTACAATTTAATTAATTATAATTAAAAAATAGAATGTGAGTGAGTGAATGTGAGCATTTAACCAATCACTTGATTAGGAAGAAAAAATAATTATTAAAAGGATGACATGACGTCTTCTTATTGGATCAATTGGAAGATATATGACATGAACCAGAATAGAAAATAGAGGCCAATAAAATATGCAACGTGGAACCAACTAGCATATAGTATTAGTATATATATATATATATATATATATACATTCGGGACTTATTCAAAAAGTAGTGAATAATGCGTGCTTAATTCACAACTTTAAAAATATCACGATTTTTTTCGTGAAGTTTTTTTTTTAAAAGCCACTCAAAGGGAGTGGGGGGTTTGGCAGACCCCTACCTATTGATTAATAGAAAAGATCACGGGGAGACATTCTCCCCCGGGGCCAATTAATTAGGTTAAGGAAAATATGAGGTGATCCCATTAAAGAGAACATTCAAGGATACATCGAGTCTCTTGGATTTCACGTCATAGCATCTATACCCAGACTGAGCATATCCAAGAAAGACACAAGTGGTTGCTTCTCATGAACCTGAATCATTTGCTGAAGCCTCCAATCATTCTTGCTGGAGAGATGCTCTGCAGGAAGAAATCAATGCCCGGGAAAAAAAGAATCTCTTTACAGAGGTGTGGGAAAGAAATCAAGCAGTAGCGCTCCTGTTCACGTAGGCTCTCAAGGCTCCTCAGGCGACAGGCAAAGCTGCATCTGACCCGGAAGGAAGAGAATTAGACTCCTGGGCCCTCCCTTTCTCATGAAAGCTACTTCAGGTAGCCGTAGAGAAAGCTATTGAATAAGCCTATTTTATTTTAATATCTATTATAAATGATTGAATCTTTTTCTTTAATTCATTCCGTGCAGTGCATGCAGGCAGGTTCAGGTTGATGGATGTATTTATTAGACAGAATCCCTCGGATAGGCACCTCCACAATCAAAAATAACTTCCCTGTCCGGTTACAGCCCAATATGGCATAAGCAATTGAGAGTTTTATTCATTAGATACCTGACGTTCTGTTTTTTAGTCCCAAGGCGGTATCGGTAAAGGAAAAAAATAAGGATTCGTAAGGGCTTTCGGGACTTCCTCAACTCATGAATATAATGATCGACAGCCATGTGAACTTGGTAAATCAATGTCGCTAAATGAATAACTAAACAAGTTTGACTCCTACAAGTTGATGTTGTGCGGAAATGTGATAATGAGATCGACGACAATACAAATTAATAACAAGAAAGAGAATAGAAAAATATAGAAAAGATAAAACACCATAAAAAGAAACAAGATATACGTGGTTCACTAAGCAACGGCTATGTCCACGGTCGAAACTGATCCAAAAAACCTTCCCTATAATGGAAAAGATTACCAAAGATGAGCAATTAAGAAGACAACCCAAAAATTTTGCTAAAGCTCACACAAATCTTCTTTATTCCCCCTAATTGCCAATTTTCTCTAATTATCAAATACATTATGATTATTAGTTCATTCAAACAATTTGTTCACACTCATTTTAATTAAGCGATTTCCTTCTAAAATTAAGGCAAACATGAAAAAAAGTTGTGATAACTCTTCCCCATTTTTGGAGTTAGCCTACAACACATGCTCATTTTGTGGACTTGCTATCTAAACCAAACTTCCTTACTTGTGGTCTTAAACACCTGTCCCCTCTAATTAGAATAGTGAAAACGTGCTCTTCATTTGAGGGTGGTCATGGGCTCAAGTCATATCAGAGGAAATACAAAAATGCAACTGGTTAGTTATAGTTTCACTCTGGTGGCATGGCAGGAGGGCACTCACCCTATTTAGTAGACTACTAAACCAACTAGACCAAAAACAAAAAAATGGAGGTGTCCTAAATCTCAATGACACATTTGTTTTTAGGTTTTCAAAGTATGTGAATGTTTTTTTTGGTAAACAAGTATGTGAATGTTCAAAGACCCTCTTTTGTTGACTTTTCTCATTTTAGATGGAAAAAAAATACACCATTTATTTCTCTTTTGAGTTTTCATATTGGCTTTACTTAACATACATAAAGCATAGGTTGGTGATCTTTTGGGTTTTCATATTGGCTTTACAACATACATAAAGCATAGGTTGGTGAAGAAAGAGGCCCTACAACTCTCTAACCAACTACCAAACATTGCTTCTCTCTTATTCCATCTTATCAGGTCTGCTGCTTAGTTTTAAAATTTGAGATGGATTCACAGCCAATCGCGATTGAACTCCGAGAGTTCACACCCACAAGTTAACACATGTCCCTTTTAACTTTATTGATTGTGGTTAAGATTCACTTACCCTTACCTTATGTTTGGTTTCTGAGAAAATAAGTAAAAACATGGAAAAGAAAAGAAAATTAGACAAAACACAATTAAAAATTATATTAGGAATCTAATGTTTTCTTTCATTTTCCATGTTTTTCTTATTTTCTCCACAACCAAACATAGCAGGGTTCAACAATCTAACTTTGACATTTAGATTTTTTTTAAAAAAATAATTTTCTTTTCAAAACTCAGTTTAGATTGTTAAACCCTAAGGGTTAGTCGTAACCATGCTTAATAGGGGCTAAAAGGGACACGTGTTGGCCTGTTGGTGCGATTGAACTCTTCCCGAGTACAATCGTGATCGGCTGTGATCGGATCTCTTGGTTGCATAGGATATAGACTAAATCCTTGCACGCCAATAGATTTGTATACCAATAGACTGATAGACATCTGCTGACGAAAAATTTATAATTTAATTTTGAAAGAAGGAATAATACATTGAACCTAAGATTTTGATGTCTTTAATGGACTCTACCTATTTTGTAAAAATGGTCAACATATGATCTCTTAGGGTGCTTATTCAGTTGGACTCCTCTTGGATTTGGACATTTATGCCCTACAAATTAAACGAACATCAATAGCTCTCTCCTTGTGGGTGACACGAGGATAGACGTCTCATCCCTCATTTTCTCGCCAAGTGTCTTCATGAATTGTGGTTAGTTTCTTTTAATTGTAGTTAAAAATTTTAACGGTAATTTGTTTTAAATAAGGTAAAAAAATGAATTATAAGAGTTAGTAAATCTTAAACATAATTAATACTCCGTTTGTTTTGATGTAAAACAATGGAAAACAAAAGAATTGTATGGAAAATATCATTTTTTGCATGTATTTTCTGTAGGACAAATGATGTTTTCCATGAATTTCATTTGTTTTCCCCTATTTTACATCAAAACAAACAGAGCATAAAGGGAGTAAAAATGAGACTCATGGCGAGAAAATGAGGGACGAGACTGCCTCCCTTTGCTCCACCTGGGAGGAGGGGATTATTTTCCTTAAACAAATTGCTCATATCAAGGCACTGATTCAAAGAACCTTTTTTTTTTTTCTTTTTTTTTTATAACAGGCTGGTATCCCAGAAAAATTGTCCGGATTATCCCCTTTTTCTTACAAGTTAGGTGACTTGAATGCATACGAGTTTTGAACCCAAGATATGTCAAGTATTAAACAAGACAAGCGCTTGCTATGGCAAATAGGCTGTGTCCTTTGCATTGACCTTGTCATTTCCTAACTTGTAGTGGCAAGGCACACTCTCTAATCCATTGTTGTAAGGAAGCTACGCACAGGTGAGAAATTACTCTCACTTTCTCGTAATCGCTTTCATCATACCTTATTTAATGGGTAAAGAGGGTTATATATGGCCTTGGATTGTCTCTGGCGAACCAGAAAGGACTTATCTCGGAGTTCCATAGAATAGAGGACAAGTGGTGGAGAAGTCAAAACCATGGGCCTATGATTTTGACTTCTCCACCCATAATAAGACATGTGGCGATAAGTGTATGAGAATAAGGGGAAGAGATATCAAATGGGGAGAAGTCAAAATAATGGGAGAAAATGAAATGACTTCTCCCCATTTATATGCCAACTGTCGCACAATTTATGAAACCCTGAGAGGCCTTTCTGAGAGGCCTTTCTGGCTCTGCCAGAGACAATACTATGCCTATATATATAGGACAAGATGAAATAAAGCCAGTCTACAACATAGGATGTAAAATTGAGCAAGTATTGTTGGATTGGACTCTAATATACATTGTTTTTCACATATTTAAAAAAGCTTAAGGTATAATTACCCATACTAATATAATGGTAATGAGGTGCACATATCTTATTTTTTGTTTCACATTTCTTAAATATTTTTTAGTATCATTTTTTGCTGCTTCTCGCTATAATTAATTATGATTAGACCGTAGATGGGACAAGAAATGATTTATACACAAATATATCTTTTGGCTCAGGATTGTCTCTGGCGATATCAGAAAGAATTTTTTCTAGCATCCACAAATCAATGGACATGAGGTGATAAAAACGAAGAAGTCATTTCATTTTCTCCCCATGGTTTTAACTTCTCCCCACTTGATATCTCTCCCCTTTTTTAACACCACACGTCCACTGATTTGTGGAGCCAGAAAAATTCTTTCTGGCATCGCCAGAGACAATCATGAGCCATATCTTTTCGATATCGTCAGAAAATAAATAAACGTCAATAACATGATAAATGACACATGGCATTCAAAGAATTTATAATAAATATATATATTTGAGGCGAGTGCCACTTGGTGTATCAAGCTAACATGTGGCACACCTTGGGCGACATGGGATTGTCTCTAGCAGATGCTAAAAAATAGTCTCTGGCTTCCCACACATCATCCGACATGTGGCGATAAAAAGGGGAAGAAGTCATTTCATTTTCTCCCATGTTTTTGACTTCTCCCCACTTGATATCTCACCCTTTTTTATCGCCGCATGTCCCATGTTGAGTGGAGCCAAAGACCATTTTTCTCATTTGCCAAGACAATCCCATGCCACCTTGGGCACTTGGCATGACGGACAGGCCCTTTGAAAGGAATATATTTCCGAGCCGGGAGACTTGTTGTGGAGACATTGTGCTTGCATTTTCCTTTTATTTCTTGCTATGAAAGCTACAAAAGAGGACAACATAAGCTATACCATTCTGATTGCTGACCCCAAAAGGAAATGATATATACCTTCTAGGCTTAACCATCTTTGGTACATAATATGCCAATGTATAATACCATAATCTAAAGCAAGAGCCTTCCTTCGTGGTTGGAAATACTCTTTGGTTTTTTAATGAAAGAAGGGGTTTAGTTGACTTTTTTTATAAGTTGTGTTATACTCAAGAAAATCCCATTTTAATGTACCCTAAATCCATTAATTACATTTGCTTTACCCATTCCCCCCCCCCCCCCCCCCCCCCCCCCCCCCAAAATTCACTATGGCACTACTCAAAAATCCAATTAATCAAAGGATTTTAGCGACCTGATATAGAAATAAAGTTTTTTTTTTTTTTTTTAATTTATAAAAAACAATGGTTAAAGTGTTAATAACTTCTTCATGGTTAAAAAAAGTAAAAGTTAGAAGCCTAATATTAGAAGTTGGGTCAAACGATGGTCATCTCAACCACCGCACTTAGGGAGTGGAACCTTGATCACCCCCCATGTTGTGTGATATCCCCATCCAACGGTCTATAGATCGATTTGGATTATGGATGCTGATAAACTTTTGAACCATAAGATTAACAAACATGGTTGTATTAACAGCTGAGCAGAGTGGGGGCAAAATAGGGAAGAGAAAGAAAAGAGATTAGGAATGGGGACAGAAGTGATATTGATATATATATAAGAGATTTTGAGAATAATGAGACAACCATGAGAATGCAATCTTTTTATTTTTATTAAATCTGCCTTTATATCTCCTCATTTCAGTCATGGATGTCTGAACCATTTTGCTTCTCTATTCTGAAACCCCTTTATATCTCTCTCTAAAACCAGAGAAAAAAAGGAAGAAAAAAATGTCTTCCCCTAGCAAACGCCGAGAGATGGACTTGATGAAACTGTAAGTTATTCAATTGCAGTCTCTAATTATCTTCCTTTTCTTTTATTTTTTTCTGTTCATTTTGACTTTATTTTTGTTTTTTTTCCTCAACTAGGATGATGAGCGACTACAAGGTTGAGATGATTAACGATGGCATGCAGGAATTCTATGTTAATTTTCATGGACCAAGTGACAGTAAATCTTACATACCCATTAGTTTTTTTTTTCCATCTCTCTGTCTTTGGGTTTTCTCTAGAGGAAATTTGAGCTTTTGAAGTTGTTTTTTTTTTTTTTTGATGTATTGAATTAGTTATTTGATTCTACCATGTTGAGCAAGATTGCATCTTGATTGTGATAAAAATGATAATTGGTAACCACATATCTGTTTTTGTCAGTATTCTTCTTTGGTGTATGTAGTGTTTGAAATGATTTATGATGTTTTTGATAGAGAATTTGATGTGGGGTTTTAATTTTTTGTTCTCTGAGTCAATCATCTTGACAATTCCTACAACCTTCTTGCTAATATAAAATATCTATGCAATTTACTCATGCATTTCTTGTTATTAATATGTTGTCCTATCAGCTGAACATTTGGTGTTTACTCATATTCCTTAATGAACTAGTAGATTGCATGTGGATTTTTAATTCGGAACAACAGAAGATACTTTTTATTTTGGTGAATTTTTTTTTAATAAATTGGTGGATTATGGCAGGTCCTTATCATGGGGGTGTGTGGAGGATAAGGGTGGATCTACCAGATGCTTATCCTTATAAATCTCCATCTATCGGCTTTGTTAATAAGATCTACCATCCAAATGTCGATGATATGTGAGTTTTAAGATGTTAACTCCCAGTACTCGTAGCTTGTGAATGGTATTTTCATATGTGGGTTAGTTCACAAGACTCATCAGTTTCGGGATGGATGGTTTTTCAAGTCTGACAATCTTGGTGGGTTTTAAATTTCAGGTCGGGATCAGTTTGTTTAGATGTTATCAATCAGAAATGGAGCCCCATGTTCGGTAAAACAGCACATTATACCATTTTCTTCCATACATAAGATGGTTGTGGCTTTTGTATAGCTCTAGAGCTACTTAGAACAGTATCTGCTTTCCAAGAGTTATCCCAAGAGAGAGTTAGGCATAGGATTTGAAACCTCCTACTTGATTGGGCTTCAGTTAGAGATGATTGGGAGGTGTCGGGGGTTTCAAATCTTTTTGTCTAACCCTGGGCATGTTTTTATTGCGTTGTGGAGTTGGTTTTAGTTTTTATTTTCATTTGTTTTGCCTTCGCTTTGATTGTAGGTTCATCTTTTGTGAATATGCTCTATCTGTTTGTAGCTCTCTTTTGATTTAATTAAAATTTTGACATCTATATTTTTCAGATCTGGTAAATGTGTTTGAAGTGTTCCTTCCGCAACTTCTTTTGTATCCCAATCCATCAGATCCATTGAATGGAGAGGCTGCAGCTCTGATGATGCGTGACCGAACTGCTTATGAACAAAGAGTGAAAGGTAGTAATCTTTCTCAAAGCTCCATCTACCCTAATTATACACGCCTTGCATGTTAATATACTAGTTGTGAAACATTATAAACTTGCTATATTTTATTATTATTCAATTTTTCATCATCTACAACTTTACTACTCGTCTCTAATAAGGATTTGAAGTTGAAGAAACATAGCAATTGAGCTTGATCGTGGTAATTTATAATACAATTTCATTGGACTTTCATGTTTCCCACAGACTGTAGGACGTGTGGCTCAATCTAGTCTTTCTTTTCTATAATTATAGTTGTGTTGTGACTCCTTAAGAATAGCAGACTAATCCCTTGTCAAGTTATCTAATCTTAGCTGTAAAGTATGGGTCTTTTGCTTTTTCTATCAAATGAGTTTCTTTATCATCTGCTAGGACATGTAAGCTCGTTGGATTACAAACAAGTACTACATATAAGTGCTTGCTTTATTTATGCACATTGACGGCCCCTGAGAAATTTCCACTGCATGTGGTTGTTTTTTCAGGGGTAATTTTTTTGGTAAACTCAATCATACCACAAGGCAATGACTGAAGGCAAAGACAAGGGAATACTCACACCACCCAAGCAAACACACACACACACACACACACACACCACATGCAAACTCACACACACACACACCACACACATGCAGCCCATGTAAGCTTCACCCTAGAGCTCCTCAAAACGGGTACCAACCGTTTGAGGCGCCAAGGAACTTATATGGGACAACATGCTCAGGTAGGAACCCGATGTGGGACTAAACACTCACCCTAAGGGTGTTCTGGTTTTTTTGGTAAACTCAATCATACCACAAGGCAATGACTGAAGGCAAAGACAAGGGAATACTCACACCACCCAAGCAAACACACACACACTTAGTACTTGAAAAATTCATCAGGTCTAGTCTCACTCTTTAAACATGTTATCCAATGTTGTGTCATTCTAGAAATTTTTCTTGGCAGAAAAAGGAAAAGCACTGCATTGTTCTTTAGTGCTATCTACTCTCTGTCCGGATCTAATGAGATTCAAGTTTATTAGGTAATGAAAGTTGCTGATGTTGTCCTGATTTGATCCACTCATGCTCTCATTTTGTTGATTATGCCTCGCCAGTCACTTGCCTGCTCTTTGTTGCAATCTTTAACCAGATATGCCTACTATGGATCTAAGTGATCTTGCTGTCCAGCTAAAAATGAGATATCAACTGTATCAGCTGCATAACCTTGGCCCATTTGTTCCCATTTTGTATTGATAAGATCTTTGACTTATTTGAATTTGTTCATTCTGATATTAAAGACCTCCTACCACTCCCATCTCCCACTGGGTTTGGATATTAGACAACTTCCATGTAATCACTAGTAAATTCTTTTAGCCATGTATGGATCCTCCCTATGCAGAACTAATCAGAGATTTTCTATCATTTGAAACCATTCAAAAAGTGAAGATGATCTTCCTTAGATGCCCTTAGGTTTTGTGCGTGTGCGCGTACGTTTGTGTGTGTTTTTATTGAGGGGATGGGGTATCTTATACAAACAACTTTAATAACTTCAAAGGCTTGTGAGATCATTCATCTATTGTCCTTTCACTCCTAGGGAAAGTTGGTTAATTTAATAAATATTTTTTTAATACCCTGAATAGAAATTTGTTATCAATGCTGGAAAGAAGGGATGCATTCTCCAGGTCCACTGCTACATCCAGATCTGTTCCGGCGAAAGGACGTGGCAGCATAGAATTGAGAGACTCAGAGCTGATCAACTTTCTTTCTTTTTTTCCAAGCTGGTTAAGTAAAAGATCAAGATAGTGTTTGGAGGATTGAGAAGCCTGGAGTGAGTTGCGAAGTATATCTTATTGAACAGTAAAGCTGATGTTGTTGATTCGAAAATTAAAGTTGGATGTGATGTGATTGATTATCCAAATGCACAGTTCATATGTAGAAGAAAGCCTGGCTAACAGGAGGCACTATTGGCTATGATATCAATTTGGGGGCATCATAGCAGTTTGGGTGGCAGAGGTCTAGAGATGGTTGGATCAATGATGGGTTGTTTTGGTGTTGAAGATTAGTTTTAATGGGTGCCCTCAGCAGTTTATTACGCTCAATAATCCTGGACACAGAAAAATGTTTGGAGGCAATTGGGCTTGATTAGTCGGTGTGAAACTTCTTTTGCTATTTGGAGTAAAGGAATCGAGTTTCAAGAAATTTCCATTATCTTGCTTTCTTACTCATGTACATAGTGACAAAGTCGGGGTTCAGGAATAATTCGGCAGATGTCAAGTTCGGAAAAATTCGGGAAAATCAGAAAAAATAAATTAATAAATATAAAAATATACCGAACAATTTGATTAAAAAATATACAAAGTATTTTTTTGCCAATTTTGAGAAAATAATTCGGGAATAATTCGAAAAATTTTGGAATAATCCGTAAAATTCGCGAAAAAATCGCCAATAATTTGCCAAAACAAAAATGCGCGAATAATTTGTGAATTTTTGAGAAAAACGGAGTTTTTTTTTGTTACAGAGCTTATGTATGTATGTGTGTATATATATCTTTGTTGGGCATTATCAAGTACAATACATCAAATCAAAATAATAAAATAAAATACATTTATCTGTCCTTAATCACCCCACCCACAAACTAAACGGGGTCACAAAGGAGACATGAAGCTACTTAGAATGGAAAGTAAAGCGTAGAGATGACAGCCTTGCTGAATGCTTCAGAAAGTTGATCAGCACTAGGGACAGAAGGAACGTCGAGAGCCTCGAGCAATGCATTCAAGGACAAAGGGATAATTGTTTTCTGCATGTTTAATTACTTTTGTATGTGCATATGAAATAAGATTGACAGAAAGATAGGTGGAATTCGCAGCATTATCGAATAAAAGGACCAGGCTTGGCAACAGATAACCAAGATTGCGAAGAAGAAACTGAAGCCAAGACACTCAGTCACCAAATGAAGAGTGATATTTGCCCTCCACACTTGAGTGGGTTATGGTGGGATGCTTCTCAGAAAGCCACGAGATATGATAGGGACTGAGAAATATGTTGCCACATAAGATATAAAGCAACCAGACTCTTTATTAAAAATGATTTTCTAACTAGAACTTTCTAATTCATTTACAGACAAACTTTTATACTTCACTTGCTAAATAATCTTTTCTAATTTTCTGACCTGCTAAAATCCCTTGTCATAGTCCTATTGACTTACTGAAAATCTCTACATTCTTATTTTTTTGCCCTCCTGAAGCTTGTTGAAAATTTCAAGCCCTATCCCTTAGCTATTGCCCCCTTTTCGAGTCTTGGCTATTTACAAGACTATGGTGGATCATGTCCTCTTGAATGAAGCTACACCCCTTTGGTGTCCATGAATTTGATTTTGTTGATGGCATCATCCTCTGAAGACCATCCCTTTTTATGCTCTGGCTATGATATACTTGTCTGCAATTGTGACAGCAGTATTCCCTGATTTAAAATGTATAGATAATGTTCATATTAAGCCTTTTCCTGTGTAGCTTCTGCTTAGTGAGCATGATATCGTAGTTTGTGTTTGTATTATCTCTGTTATTAAATTTGCTCATGGTCCAGAATATTGTGAGAGATATGCAAAGCCCGAAGATATTGGGGCTGCCCCAGAGGAGAAATCCAGCGATGAGGAGCTGAGCGAAGGTGACTATGATTCCAGTGATGAGGCAGTAGCAGGTGAAGCAGATCCTTAGGTGCTTGAATTGCATGCCCTTTTAACTCTTTATTTGTAAATGATATTTTATCTCCCAGTTAAATCAAAGGCAACTCCATGGAAGGACTATTCATTGGGCTAAAATTCAGCCTCTTGTCTAGTGTAAATAAATTTACTCTGGCTTCATGTTGTAATAGTAGCATTTATAAGCCCTTTCGACCTATATGCTCATTCATATGCATAAATGTGTGAAATTTGCTTAAGATAGGATGCCGCCAAAATGTGATAAGGAACAGTGTCTGATAGAGCCATGGGCTTGACCCTGTTACAATTATGTCGAGCCATTTTTTTCCTCATTTTTTATATTGGAAATCATGAAATATATTAAAATGGAAAGAGAAATATACTGTGGATGAGCCCAGGGCCTAACACCAGAAAGACAAACATTACAGGATTTAGAAAATTCCAGCAAGCTATATCAAACCCCTCTTGGATAAGCATCGTTGTAACAGAAGTTGCCTCACCCTAAAGCAAACATTAGTGAGATTGTTAAAATTGATTAAATTTTAATTTGTATGGACAGATTATCATTTGGTAATGATACGATTGCCGATTCCATTCTTTAATATGGAATTCGAAGATCCCAACATGGTCGCTGTTATCTGGTTACATTGATCTTTTACCTAGGAACCATGTAGGGGTAGCTACCCAATGGTGAGTCTTAATCCCTGCAGATGCAATTTACTATAAATTCAACCTACCAACTTTCCAGAGTCCAGTTTTACATATGATCTACAAACTAGTAGTGAGAATTGTCTAAATATGTAATTTCATATATTAATCCTAGAAACAAATACAAGAAAAAAAAATTAGACAAAGAAACCATTTGAAGTAAAACAAAAAATCACAAGTCCAAATTGATCAATTCCGCATTCATCAAACAAAAAGAACAATGAAATGCAGCAGTTCTACAATCTGGGCAAAAGAATGGGAAGAATGGGAAGCAGAACATTTCATTTGAAGCTCAAAATGGGAAATTTTCCTCTGCATTTTATTCCAGGCCTTTGTATAATTGTACTGTGAAACCACTCTGCTATGAAGAAAGAATGGAGACTATGGGGAAGTATGAAGAGGACCAACCTTAAGAATCAACTAGTTTGGACATTTGTGAGAAGCCTTGTGAGTTTGCTCAATGTTCCACGAGCAGATACAGAATCGGGATGATGTTCACCATGGATTGAAGTTCTAATGAACACGACTTTCCTGATCAGATCATCCGCTATATCGTACTGTCCGCCTTTTAGCATTAGTTTAGCCCTTGTCTCTAGTACAGTGGCTCTCATTAACACCAGTTCCTGCCAAAGACAAGGATTCAACTGTGCGCTAGTCCGGACAGGCTTGCAACAGAATGATTTATCCAACCACTTCTCAACTGGAGTAACAAAGGACTGCTCTGCAGCTTCTAATGCATCAATGCATAGCCGAAGGAGTTCTGAAGCGGCATTACACCGTGAGAATGTGATAAATGTGCGGATTGCAAGAGGTAGAACCACTTGTTTTACTATGGATAACAACTCTGTCACCTTAAGTTCGACGGCTATAGGGTCTTTCCCAAACCCAAATAGCAAGAAACATGCTGCCCATAGATGTTCAGAGTGCTCGGAAATGGACCCTCGGCTGCTAACTGCCTGAACCATGGCCTGAGCAACTCCAGCAACTCCTCTATTTCGTGCATAGAGCTTGATGATCTCATTAAAATGGAGACACCCTTGTTTGGTGCTACTTCTCACAATACCGAACCTTACCAGCATGGAATACGCTTCGGATTCTGATCTCTTGGTGTATGATGGTGTAAAGCTGCAAATTAGGGCATGAAAACACTTCTTCCATAATTGGGTACCTTGGTGCCTCTCTGGTATCCTGTGTGCCGCTAGAGCCAGTAGGGAAATCGGAATTGCACCTGGTGCAAACCAACCACTTACCTGAACCATTCTGTTTGCCAAACTCCCAGGTCCATCTGCATGATCAAATATTGAGAAACAAACCTCCAAAAGTTGCAAGAGGAAGGTGTATCTCCTTAATTTATGACCTTCCCTACCACTCCATGTTAAGTCTCTTGCAGGCATTCTGTTAATGGTATCCAGAAGCCTATTTGGATTTATAGGAAGCTCAGATAGAATTGCTCCTATAATTCCAAGGCCTAAAGTTAGTCTTCCCAGTTTCTCCTCAATAATCCTAAGAGCTTCGATTTCTGCAATTGAGTAGTCTCTGAGACTTCCCTTCATCAAAGACATTGCCTCTACTCCAGATAAGTAAGAGAGTTTCAGAGGCTCCAAATTCATTATCTGAGGAAGGCGAGTGGAGATTATGAAGTGGGTCTCTCCGCCAAAGCGTGGGAGTAGATCCATTATAAATTTCTGATCCCACCAATCATTCTCACTTTCCAAGTTATCGATCACTACTAAGAAAGGTATATTTCGCATAAGCTCTTTTCGCACTCTAGAAATGGCCACTTCTTCCAGTTCTTCAAAGCTTTTTATCCTGTTTTTCTCTGGGCACTGATTCTCAATTCCCACATCAACTTCTAAGAATGACCAGAAATTCAAATAGTTCTGTCGAATATACCTGCTTTCCCCTCCTATCCATAGGACCATCTTGTACCTTTGAGCATATCTGTACACAAATTCCAAAAGCAGCTCTGTCTTGCCAATGCCCGAGTCCCCGGACACACAAGCAATCCCTTTCCCATACATAACTCTCATAGATCTTTTTCTTCTCCCATATCTTCCACCATTTTTTGCCTGTAGGGGTCGGTACGGCCTTTGAGGACTCCCAACCCTTTGCATCTCAATCTCCTTCTCGGACTCCTTCCATACAACTGGCTCTTTTCCCTTGCTGCTGCTACTCTCTGTTTGCCGATTCCTCAATTTTTCTTCTACCCTGCTATTCTCACTCCGACCAATCACCAAATTCTTTCGCCTGTGTCTAGTCTTGAGTTCAAAGTATTCTCTTTCTGCATCTCCACTCACATCACCGAAAAGAATAAATTCAAGCTCGGATAGTTCTTTCTTCCTCCCAATGAAATTTTCGTTACGAGGGAAAGGGAATTCCTCTTTCTCCACCTTTTCTCTCCACCTAGTCACTCTATCCACTACACTTCTCCTTCCTAATCTTGCTGCCAAGACTGTTACAGCCCCCAAAATACAATCCCTCCAATTACCATCTTGAGCCTCCAATTTCCACTCGACACACGAAAGACCATCTACAGCTTCTTTCCATTCCTTCTCCAACCCTCCATACAACATCCACAGCTCACCCCCATGTTTTTCCCACAACTCCCCTCTCTTCTCTATTATATCTCTAGCGAGGCAATCACCCGGACCCAAATCGAAGAATATAGGAACCAGGTTCTTCTTACCTGAGAAATACCGTAGCTCCTCGATGCTATATGGATTCCCAAATGACTTCCTAGTGAGGATAACAACCCCAAAAATCGAAGCATTGATTGCCCTCTCAATGTTTCCATGGTTCCGAGAGTTCCTACACCGAGCTCTATCGGTTGCAAAGCAACTCACCCCTTGAACTTCCAACTCTGCACGGAGCCAATTAGCAAATCTCAGCAAAGAAAGTTTGCGACCATGAAAACCTATAAAGACATCGCAGCTCCTCAGCTTATCAGAGGAAAGTGAAACTGAATTCTGAATAAATGAGGTTCTGTGGCTTCTCCTGCCCTTCTTCTGTTTCTCTATGTGCCCAACTTGACCATTGCCATTGCCATGGTTGTAACTAGATGCTGCACTTCTGCCAATGCCAGTTGAGGAAGAAACATGATGACAGACTGCTAACTTTTGGATATCACTTGAAACAAATGTGGTAGGTGAAGCATCGGCCGAGACAAATCTGTCACCCGGAAGATGTTCAGGTTTCTGAATTCCAGAGCTGGAACTGAAGGGGTCATTACTTAAAAGGAAACCATTGCAGGAGTTTGGAATGTCAGACTTGGATGACTCGGATTGTTGACAAGTTGGTGATCTCGGAGAGAAGAAGGGTGACTGATTTGCGGAAACAAATGCCGAGGAAGAAGATGAAAGATTCCTTGAAGTTGTGGTGGGATAAGCCCCGACCTTGGAGCTTGCTTGTCGCAGATCCATAAATCCATCTTCCCATACTCAAAAAATATGAATTCCCATGCATTCTAGATCCGACTTGATCTTCTGAAATGGAGATAATGGCTTTCGTCAGTAAAACAACTTTCTAAAATGGAAGATATGGGTCTGAAAAGCTCTATAAAACTTGAATACTCTCAAATTCATAATTCTAGTAAAATTCACTTTCTACCATGGAAGGAAACAATCCAAAAATCTAAAGAAGAAGAACAAAGAAAATTTAAAACTCGAACTTTTGGATTCAAGGAGGGAAAGAGCAAAAGTGGGCAATTTCAATTTGAAGGAAACGGCTTAGAACCACACACTTATTCTCTAATTGGAAGAACAAATGTCTATAAATTCAATCCAAAAAAAAAGAGACTTTTCAGGCATTATATATGTGCCGTAAATCATCTCTGGGATATTAATAGCAGCTCAAAAAGAAAACCAATATCTAAAATGGATAAAAATAGCTAATGACGCCCATTAAACTTGAAATTTCATGCTTCAAGATCTCTACAGCCTCATTTAATCATACCAAACGTCTAAAGCCAAGAGACCCACCTTCCAAAATTGAACAAGAAGCTAAGGAACACCATTAAATAGCTTGAACTTAGAGTGAAATAGATCTAAGGAAGTTCACTCAAGTGTCAAGTACAAACGCTTTTGATGAATATTACTCAAATTCCAAACAAAATAAAATTCAAAGAATCTTTGCTGCTAGTTCAGATCTGAAGACTTACTTCTTCTAAAATCTCGAACATGGTCTCTAAGATTTCAAATTTTCGTCCTCAAATCAAGAACCCCACTCTCTTAAACCAATGGATAACTCCAAAAAAACTCAACTTTTTGTGCACCCCAAATCCCTCAGAACTCTCTGTAATTAGCAAAAAGAACTTAATCAGTCTACCAAGAAAGAACAATGAAATGCAGTTAATTAACATACAAAGTTTCTAAAAATAGAGAAGAAATTCTCCCCCAAACCAAAGCCCATGATTTTCAATTCGCTGAGAGAAAGCCTCAATGAAAGACTGTTATCGCGATTCTCTCCGAGAATTTGTACCGTCCAAGGAAATTTTTATTTTTTTTCGAATAATGACGGATTAGAAGGAAACCCACATTCTAAAATTAGAGATTTGATCGAAGAAAACTCGCCTTTTCAAAAGATCTGAATTTTCAGAGCTATTTAAGAACTGTTTTATCAAAAAAACCGCTGTTTAAGAACTGTTAGTTCTCTTTCTCTTCTGTTCCCTCTCTTATATTCATTGATTTTAGTTTTTCTGACCGTCCGATTAGGGTTGTGGGCCCAAGACTACGGATCTGACGGCGAGATGCTAGCTTTACTTAGTACTTACCTTGAACCTCAGTTTTTGATTCACCCTCATGAGTATGATCTGGTATGATATAGCATACGGTATACTTGAATCTGAACCGTCTAATTGATGGAAATACACACATGTGAGACATGGTTTACATTCTTGTGAGTCCCAAAAATATCAAAGCTTGAACGGTGAGGATGCTTTGGTTGGTGAGGTCTGTTGAAAATGGTGAGAGGTTTTGAGTTGATCAGACAGTACAGACCGATTAATGAAGCTAAGAATATATATTCTCTTTAGTTGTATGGTCTTACACACTATATTTCCCCTCTTATCTTCCACAAGACATTGATGTATGATAATATCGAGTACCATTCAAGTTGACTTGAATGGGATTTGGTTGGCTCTTCCAACAAGTAGTCCAAAACACTTTGGAAGTACCTGCATAAACGTGCAAGCATGCGAGACCATCATATCCATACCTACTATACTCAAGCCGAGCTCAAAAATCAAGGCTTGAGCTCGGCTCGAACAGAACAAATTTGGCTCGAATTTGAATTAATTTGAGCTCAAGCCGAGCCTCAAAGGAACCGAGCTTCGAGCCAAGTCGAATCAAACTTCGAGCTTGGCTTGAACACAGTTACTAGCTCAAATAAAAGCTCAGCTCGGTCGAATCAAAATCTTCAGCCTGAACAACGCTCGATCTGGCGAGCCAGCTTAGCTTGAATACAGCCGCTTAGGTTACAACACCTATGTGTATGTGTGTGTGAGAGAGAGAATGTATCTTCATCCATAGAGACAGTTCCTAGAACTAGAAAAGTAAAGTTCAAGTGACAGCCAACAACTCCCCTTATAATGAAAGGGTCTTGTATTTTAGAGGGGACTAATGGATACAAAATTGTAGCCCACTCAAGAGTACATGTATGTGAAAGCATAAACAAACATAGGCTTCCCCTTCTTGTGTTTTGTAGCTGTTTTTTTTCTTTCCTTGCATCTCAAGTGAGCCTCTAATAATTGTCGCATTACTATGATCAACCAATCAACCCATTAGCGAAGCGACACTTCTCCCAATCATAGTCTTTTTTGACCAATTTTTCAAAGTAAAGACTAACCATGAAACCGAGTAACTTTCCAGAAATAACCTACAAATGCACATAAGAAGTATCATATTAGCGGATACAATCAGGTAGGGCACCGCGTTCTCGAGCTGGATCTACCTGGAAAGTTGTCAACCATGGTGACACTAGTGACTAGTGCACACCTCATTACTCATAATTAGGGCCAAAACCCTAGAAATTTTCTAGGGTATTCTTATCAACATCTAAGGTGGCAAGCCTGATAAAAAAATATTATTAGGGCTAATCCATCCAAGAGGTGTAGGGTATGAGACCTAAGGTGGACTCCTCACTAGTAAAAAAAAGTAAAATGCTAGTGAGACCGCAAAGGGCCGAGACCACACTGAGACCGTGCATGTGATGCATGGATCTCAAAATTTCAAAAACGGATTTAATAAAAAAATTGAGATCCGTGCATCACAAGCACGGTCTTGGTGTGGTCTCGGCCCTTTGCGGTCTCAGTAGCAAAGTCCTAAAAAAAAATGGTGCATGTGTGATTGTGTGTGGTACATTTCTCTCTCTTTTCTTAAACTATGCTGCTTGGTTTCTTGGATGGGGTTCAAAAGTAGCTTTGGGCTTTGTTTTGTGTGTTGGCTGGACTTGAACATGTGGAGTCCATATTAGATAAGCAGTAGAACATGGGAGTATGCTTTTAATATTCATATCAAAGCACAAACCTTATCTCTTAATACAATTTTTAATTCAATTATAACCCTATAAACAACACTCTGCTAGTGTGGAATTAGTGTAATTAATTGATTTATTTCTTTGAAAGAAAGTTATAATAAAATCCTCAGCCTTTGGAAAACACAAGAGGGTCTCTCAAAAGAAACACTAGAAGACTTTTGAGTCACTTTGTTTCAAATTCAAATAAAGTACGAGGACACCAGTAAGACCTGTTCTTGTAATCTTCCAACCTAGTTTTTCTAGGGTTTAGAATTATATACACCATGGAGGTTTAGATGATGGATCTAATCACAGTCTAGGTTAGTGGCCCACCTATCTGGACCGCCCGATTGATGGACCATTTCATGGATTGACTCGACTACAATCCCAAAATGATGCGGGTCAAACGGTCCTATATGTGTGAACATTTTACCACTTTGTGGATCCATAAGAGTCCATTGCAATGTTAGAAACAACAAATCAGTGTAATTTTCATACTCTGAAGTCTGATCCAGGTCAAAGAGCCTTTTTTTTTTAATATTGAATCATTTTTAAAGGTATAAATTGTTTGATTATGTGCATAAATTAATTAGAGTGGTATTCTAAATTGGGTGGAAAATAACTGTTTCTGGAGATTTGAGAAGGAATCTCTCTTACTGGATTTCAATCTGAAGTAATTCTTGGATTTCTCCAATAAAACAATAATCTGAGTTCGAGTTTAAACTGGTATTCCTAATTCAGTCCAGAATTAGACCGATTTATTTCCCGTTCTTGGACCCAGTCTACAACTTGGTTTTCTCGCAATTTTTTTTAATAGTAATCAATCACTAATATTGATAAAAAGAACTACAAAAACAGTATAGCAAGAGATTTTACAAGCGCATAAACCCAAGAAAGAGAAAAGCACAAAACCCGTAATTTTTTCCTCGTAATTAAGCACGAAAAAACCCTAAATTATTTTATATCATCAAGGCCAATCTTCCATGCAGTGTCTAGTCAGTAAATACCAAACTATTACAATTGTAGTGTGGTGCAGTTCATAACATTAGGGTTCAAATGATCTTACAAAGTATTCAAAAAACATCTAGACAGTTTATTAGTGTGTTTACCTTATAGATGAGGCCAAAGCCAAAATAAATAATCGATTAAACCATCCTTGCGTTTTAAACTGCCTACCACAACTTCGAAAATAGTAGATGAAAAAGCAGGAAGATACTAAAGAAACATGGGTGCCACATTATATTACAGTATGAACTCATTTGCAGTAGTACAGTCCAAAAGGGCCACTAAATCAATAGGAACCGGGTTTTTCTTTTCTTTTCTTTTTTGGGCAGTATATACACTCACTTCAAGTCATAAATGGCTTGGCCTCCTTTTACCATTATCTGTCCTCATTCTCTTTACAGGGTTAGCCCAACCCACAGTCCCACCGCCACCATTACCCTGTTGACTCGACTGGTGGGCCCACCCATGCTGATGGGTAACCTGCTGATTCATTTTCACATCCTTCTGGACTGAAACTGGACCAGGACCAGGACCAGGACCAGGAACAGGACCCAGATCTGGACTCCGGACATTCCGACCAATGCTGGGGGTAGACATAGGGCCAGTCCTTGGCTTCACCGCTGATTTGTCTCGGTCTTTCCTCTTCTTCTTGCAGATAACCAGCTCCCCAGGATGAGTGAGCAATGGTGCCTCGTCCACCTGGCCCTTCTCTCGGCCACTGCCGCTTGCCAGCCTTGATTCCTTCTGGGGCATATGGCCTCGGGTCCTCATGTCTTCTTCAGCAGAGATAGGCACACATGACAATAGCTTTGGGGAAGGAATCAGATCAGGTTCCACCTCGTTGATCAGCTTGTGTCGCTTGCTTTGGCCAATAGCAGCCTGTCTTGGAGACAGGGCGGAGGTAGCTCCTGGGCCAGAAAATGAGACTGCATTTCTCGCTTCATGTAGATCTGTGTCCGGAAATGCAATCTTCATAATGTCAAAAAAGAGATCTTGTACTTTCCTCGCTTCAGATCTAACCTGCGAATTGAAATTATACAGTGCCTTGAGATTCTGGCTTTGACTTCATAAAATTGAGAGAAATAGGAAAATATACATGATCTATATTACTAGTAAGAATTTAATAGATTTTTATTTGCCCCCATAAAATTAGAAAGAAGCCTTCACAAACACAACTAAGGTCCGGGAAACTTGTTGATCCAAATTTAGGAGTAAAAAATCTAGAAAGAGTAAGGATTCTTGGTTTCAGAAAATTTAGGGCATGCTCAGTTTTGAGAAATTTAATCATTTCACATAAAGGAAGCAAGGCATAAGTGCAATAGTTTTCAAATAAGTAGAAGCACAAGATGAAACAGACATTCATACCTCGTATGAGAACCCAAAATACTGTGCCGCACTTTTTAACATGGACTGCATGTCCGCCACAAACTCCATCACCCCAGTATACTCTGATCTGTCAACACGCTGATCAATCTTCCGTAGATCCAAGACATTATTCTCGGCCATACCGCTCATGTAACTGGAATTTTCACTCCTCTTCCACAAACTTGTTAACAGGGGTACAATTTGATGACCATCTTTATCTATTCTTCTCTGAAGCTTGCTGATTACATTCTTGCACTGCAAAGAAGAATGATGACTTTTAAGTATTTGCACAGTTGCAATGCATAAGGAGAGGTTATATTTTAAAGAGAAAATCCAACATACAAGTATTGCTATTACACATTATCTACCATATGGATCCACATGGGTATTGATGCTCTCAAGGGTATAGAATAAAATAAAATGCCCTTACTGCAGCCAACACATGGACATGATAACGGTATTTGCAAGCCATCGGGTAACCCATACCAAACATAAAACCCCAAGCCTTAAGTTGTATGGTCTCCAATAAATGGGTATACTGTATACATGTGTTGGCACGAGTCAGAATTCAGCATTCATTAGAATTGGCTAACTCAAGATTCTATCTGTTTTCTCTTTTATTAATTGCACAAACATAAATTAACATTTTCCAAAGGTCACAAACTTTTTTCGAAAAATTTAACACTAGCTTCCAAGAAGAAACTATACAACCAAAGAAAAAACATTTATCTTTCCAAAACCTGAATCCATCACCTCTTCCCACTTTTTCTCCTATGCCCGCACTGTACTCTTCATGGGCTTCAAAATATTACCATCAAAATCCCAAAATGTTGGGAGATTACTCTAGTATCATCCCTATCCCAACACTCTAATTACTAGGATTTAATGCTTTAATCCTTCAGTAAACAAAACATCATGAGAAGAAATGAGACTAGATATGCTCTTTAGCAACCAAAATGCATGGCCAATATCCTAAAAATGTAGAACGTAGCCTGTAGATGTATCAGAAAGTAGGAGATACTATAGTTGGTTATAGGATATAATAAAGTTAGCGTCCTATAAAGCAAGCATCTGATTATCTAAGTGCCATTAATCATTTGGACAGTATCTGTTCCTCAGCAGAAACAGGAAAAAAAAAACAATTACATAACAGCAAAAGATAGGAACAGGCCAATTTTCCAGAGCCCTCAAAAAGTCCCCAGCTTGAGGATCAGGATTAAAAACCAACTCGATCCTCATATCAGCGAGACAGCTATGAAAAAAAGAAATCAGAATAACACAAATGTCATGTGAGCCCAAAAGGAAGTCATTAAAGTCCATCTTACAACGCAATTAACTTCAGAAAGCTTCTACAAGAGCTGTGGGGTCAATAAGAATCAAGAGTAAGGCCCTTGAAACTTCAAGTTCAGATCCGACAATGGTGAACTGAATAGCGCCCAGGAGAATTAATCATATCACCAAGATGGAAAAATTCATGAAAGCATCGCAAGAATTTCAAAACCATGAGCACATGTGACATACTTCACTTTGAGCCATAATTGAAATTTGAAAGTATAGAATTCCAAAACCATGAAAATCTTTCAGTGGAATTTCACCCAATGAAATTTTTCTGTGGAATTTCACAAAATTTTATCAGAGATATGAATACACACTCAGATTCATGACAAATACATGTCCTGCAACCTTTTGGCATGACGAAATGCTATGATCCTAGAGGAAATGAGTGGAACAAAACCCCTACTCAATCATGTCACAGGCGTTAATTGGTCAGGAAAAAAATGTTCAATACTACACATCACGTGATGGGCATTTTAAAAATTACAAAAGGGTTTTAAAGAAAAACAAACATACTATCGAATAATATAGTTTTTTTTTAAATTAACAGCACTTTTATCGCCTTGATCCCAAAAAGGGGGAGCCGAATATTTAAAACATCATTGGCCTATTAGTCTTAAGAGTGTACAAGATTGTAGCCACAGTTCAAGCTTCTAGACTGTAAAAAAAAAGTTATGGGTTGCATTATTTCCACTCTCAAGTTGTCTTCGTGAGAGGTAGAGATAGATCATAGATGGCATTCTTAGAGCTAATTATGCGTGCATAGGGGTCCTATGCAAGTTGGAAATCGAAAAGCCTACATGGTTGGAAATTATTGTGGTATATGTCATGCCTCCCAGTTTCAGCATAGAGATCTTTGGTATATATTAAGATGTTTCGAGGCATTCTCATCCTTAGGCTTGAGGATAAATCTCAACAAAAGTGTTCTCGGTGGGGGAAGTGGTCAACTAAGAGAGGTTGCTAATACAATTGTGTAGGGTGGGAATTTTCCATGTTTCCTATCTCAGTTTGTCTCTTGAGCAAGTTACCGCTCTATGTCGGCTTGGGATCCAGTGGTAAAGAGTGTTGCAAGGAGACTAGTTGCATGGAAGTTAAACTTCTTGTCTAATGGGGGTAGCTTACTTTGATCAAGAGCACATTAGCGAGCATGCCCACTTACTCTTGCTTCTCACTATCCTAGGATGTTCCTTGTGAATGGCAAGGAGGACTCAGCAAATACTACTTGGTTGAATGGAAATCCAAATGATGACCAAAGCAAGAAGGGGGTTGGGTCTGATATCCTTGGGGAATATTTATAACGCACTCTTGGGTAAACGGCTTTGGAACTTTGGTTACAGAGCATACAGTGGAAATTTATCGTGGGAGATTACAGAAGTGGAAGGAAGCTATGGGTAGGAATGTGGAAATGCGTTTTGAAAACAATCACAAGTTTTTAAAATGCACCCACTTTAAATTGGGCAAGGGGGACGAGATCAGCTTTAGGTATGACTGGACCACCATCCCTCAAATAGGATTTCAATACCATCTAATTCATAACTAAGGAGCATGAGGCCACAACAGCAAGTTGCTTTGATAGAATAGCAGAAAAAGTGGTCTGAAAATCAACGTTGAGAGGAGATGTTAACGACTGGGAGTGGCAGCCTATCCTTCATCTTCTGGAGCACCTCAATGGATTCCAACCCAAGGAGTCTGAGAGGCTCTAGACTACAGTCCAAGAAGATTAAGGGGTCAACACAAATGGCAACGGTTATCCAACTCCCAACCCCTGCTTGTGAAATGATCGAGTGAGTATTTTATCCAAAACCATAATCCAAAGGAAGAAAGATACCACGGGTGGAATACCGGGATTCCACACAGACCAAAAGGGAAAGGGAGAATGAGGGCTTGAACTAAACGAATGTAAGAATGATCTCCCTGAAAATCAACCGAAGTTAACTCTAAACCAGTGTTACAAATCTCGTTCTCGGGTTTTTTATCGGCCAAAGTTTTTCAAATGAGATTGTCAAATCTGAAGTTTTTTCAGGTATCTCTCGGCAATGATTAAAAAAATAATTAAAAGTATAAAATAATAATAATAAATCTCAATAACTTCTAAATTCATCAAACCGGTAATATTGGGTATTTATTGAGATATTTTTAAAAATTGGATAAATCTCGGCTAAATCTTGCAATATTTACACTATGAAAAGAGAATTGTATTTCTCGTGAGATTTTTGAAATGTCGTCATAAAATCGGAGATTTAAACTTTAGGTGTTTTTCTTGGTATTTCTCAGATTTTGATTATTTCTTGAGAGATTTGTATCAATGCTCTAAACCACACTCTACCATCATTTTTTGGAACACAAAGGAAATCACTAAGGCGCCTCAGCAGTCAAAGACAATCCTCTGCCTCCTAGTCATTCAGATTTCGCCTCAAACTAGGGCACCACATGAACTTGTTAGAAACCAGCTCGAACTGGCTCGCAACAAGAGCTTCCCTGTCAAGGGCTAACATGAATATATTCCCAAAACCGTCTTTAAGTGTGTCTCTGATCTCTTGTCCCATTTTGAGTGTTTACCCAGATTCATCAACTAGGAATGGTCAAGTTTGGTCTAGGGACAACAAAGGTCAATTTGCAATTAGGTCCCTTCTACAAGCATTGAGACCTGTTTATACCCCATGATTCCTTATCAGGTTTGTCTAGCACAAAGGGGTGCCCTCAAAATTAAAGTTCTTTCTCAGCTTTTCTGTATAGGATCTTGACTCTAGACCACCTCCAACATAGGCTGGAGTTCACCGAATCGTTGCGTGTTGTGCCTGGTAGCCAAGGAATCAATTGATCATCTGCTTCTCCACTTTTACAAGATGACTCTGGACTTTTTTTCTTTCCAGATTTGAGATATCGTGGATTTTTCCCTATTCCTATAAGGCTTCTTATCTTGTTGGCAGGCGACCTCCCTAGGAGCTCAATTGGATCCCATGTGGTCCATCGTTCCAGGTGCCTTATGCTAGTCGATCTAGAAGGAGAGGAACAGACACATCTTTGAAGATTCATCATTGTCTTTCACAAAAATTTGCATTTGAACTAGATCTATGCTGAGAGTATGGGCCTCCACCAAGGAGGAGTTGGAGGATCTAGGGATTGTCTCCCTCATTTTATAGTACGGGTAGCAGATTTTAGTCAGTTGAATGGGTTTGTTATTTGTGTTCCTTGTTTGATTCACTTTTGGTGAATCTTTTTCTTGTGTTTCAATTTATCCTTTATGAAATGATATCAGTTTACAGATCCAAAATAAAATAAAAAATGAGACGCTCCACACCAAAGATCTCAAAAAAAATCTGAACTCAGACCCCTGCCTTACCTTGAACTTAAATGTGACTTGAAAACGACTCAAACACGCATAATCCCTTTCCACAAGCCCACCCCATGAGGCCCACTAACCTCCCTAGACTCCTAGGGTGACTTCTAAAAAAAGGGAAAAAAATTAGCTGACGCCTTTTTCAGTCATTTTAAAATTTAGACCTACCACATAATATAAATACTATCAATTCAAAGATGCATACACGCATAATCCCTTTCCACAAGCCCACCCCATGAGGCCCACTAACCTCCCTAGACTCCTAGGGTGACTTCTAAAAAAAGGGAAAAAAATTAGCTGACGCCTTTTTCAGTCATTTTAAAATTTAGACCTACCACATAATATAAATACTATCAATTCAAAGATGCATACCTTTCTTTGCATGATATCAGACATCTTCGTGCCAAAGAAGGCAGGCCCACTTGTGTTCACAGATTTACCAACCCAACTTTCTCTAGTGTGTTCAGCAGCATCCTCTGCAGGAGCCGACATGCAATTCAATCTGCTGGGCTTTGGCAAAACATGCAATTTCGGAGAATTTGCAATCTTTCTTGATGGTAAATTCCTCCTACTTTTCAAGACTGAATCAGTTGGATCATGCCTGACAGCAACGGGCTCTCTGAATGTTTGGAGTACAGGATCAGTCCTTAACTGCACCTCATATTTATGGTCCACTTGGACTGCCAACTGCGATGAATCTTCATGCTGGAGGGAAGGCTTTTCATTGCTAGACTTTTCTTCGAGCCTTTCCACAGTATGTCGGGGGCGAATCCGAATACTACGCTTACGTTTTATTTTGGGTTGTAAGACCTGTTCATCTTCACCATCATCGCGGTCATGAATCCAACTTCCAGACTGTTGGAGGTCCATCTGAGAGTCACCTGATACAGCAATTTCTCCTTCCTCTAGTTCATCGGGCTGCAAACATTTAAAAGAAGGTAAATTAGCAGATAGCACAAAGTCAAACTAACCAATCCCAGCATAGAGCATCCATACAGAAAGAAAGAAAGAACACATACCAGCCTTTTTGAAAGAGACCCTGGCCTAGCATCCAACGCAGAAAGAGATCCAAACTTCTGGGGAGATATAGAAGGAGACACCATCTGTGCCAATCTTCGACTCTCTGAGGATGATCCTGAGGAATTGACTTCATCAGATATACGATTGTTTCTGGTGCCTTCTGATGCACGGGGGTACTCATAACCACCATCACAAACTGGGCCATTCTCTTCTGATTGGTCCTTGTTACTCGGTGGCGGATCAACAGCACCACTACATTCTTCATCTTCAAACTCACCAATTTCTCCCTCTTCTTCATGCAAAGAATATACATTCCTCTCTTCTGAACTTGCCTCAGAAAATTCCCCATTTTCATCATCCAACTCCCTATAAATTGAAATTTTTTCGTCATTCAATGAGCCTTTTGGCCGGCTCCTTTTCCTCTCTGTTTTTGTAGGAGATAGATCAGAAACAATTTCACTGGATTCCACGCCAATATTGCTCGCTAATAAAGTCTTCTTTAATGGCTTCTTCGACAAACTAGCAATAGTAGCATTCACTTCTCTAGAACTGGCTCGAAGCCACTTAGGTACTCGGTCGTACCTCGTCATCTCCTCAGTCCAATCCAGTTCTTCATCCATTTGATCAAACAGTTCAACTTCTTCTTCACTTCGAGCAATCATGCGATTCACCTCCTGCAGCGAGGGAACATCATGCACAGTTTCTTGGTACCTCTCCTCATCATGCAATAATGTCTCCAAAGTCAAGCGTCTCTCTTCATGCGTTGTCCTCTGATCAAAACGACCAGCATTTATAACCTCATCTGCCATGTCAATCTTATACTGTTGAATATTATTGCGTATAAGGCCCTCAATGGATGCGATGTACCGATCTTTACCTGCTAGGTCATCCTCTAAATCAACTGTACCCCCACTCCTCAATTCATCCTCTTTCTGATGGCTTGAGATTTTGTCAACAACTGCTTCCATATATATGACTTTGACCTCTCTCTTCTGTCCAATGCGATGGGCCCTAGCAACTGCTTGTTCTTCATTTTTGGGATTCGGATCAGGATCATATATGACAACTGTATCTGCAGACTGAAGATTTAGACCTCGTCCAGCAGCACGGATACTAAGCAAGAAGATAAAGCAATCAGAATCGGGCTGTTGAAGTCTACAATAGCCGATTCACGGTCTTCTAAGCTAGTTGTCCCATCAATTCGTCTAAAGACAAGTCGCCGCCATTGCAAATACTCCTCCAATATATCAAGGAGTTTCGTCATTGTACTAAAGAGCAGTACCCGGTGCCCTGTTCTCTGAAGTTTTATGAGAATCCTATCTAGGACCCATAGTTTCCCACAAGATCTTACAAGGAAGTCTTTGGATAAGTCACTGAAATAAGGGTAATTAAGCAAAGGATGATTGCAAGCCTTGCGGAGCTCCATACATCTATTATTGAGAGTTCTATATATCTTTGCTGTGTATAGTGGATTTTTTTGAACCCTCCGCATCTCATCCTCAGGATCAATCCTCAGAGTACCAGTAGATTTAATCCAATCATATATGGTACCTTGAATAGCTGACATTCTACATCTCAAAACAATGGAAACCTGCAAACCACAACAGTTTTAGTTATCAAACCTACCCAGCGACTTACTCAACTAGGAATGCAAAAATAGCATACCTTGGGTGGAAGTGACCCTTCCACATCTTCAACACGACGCCTGAGCATAAAAGGCTCCAGAATTTGATGAAGTCGGTGAATGACAATAACCTTCTTTTCAGTCTCAAGCCAGTCATCCTCCACATTATGAGTAGGTGCATCTTTTTGAAAGGGCTTTGAAAACCAATCATGAAATGCTTTGCGATTATCAAATACTTCAGGAAGAAGTAAATTTAGAAGTGACCACAGCTCTTTCAGATCATTCTGCAAAAGAAAATTCACTGTATATTTAACTCAACCACAAATAACCAATTAATTATAGTTTAGCAAAATTTCACCACTTAGAAGCGGCATAACCTATTAATTATAGTTGACAAGAAGAATGAAAGAAAAAACAGTACACGTAGTTTTAGTACTCAGGAGCAGCATTTATCTCAATTTAATGCTCAAGAAATCAAATACTAGTCCCTCCCAGTCTTAATGCTTTTAGTGTTTTTTCAAAATAGTGTCTTGTTGCTTGGAGTGATAGATTGTAGAATAGATCATGGTTGCAACTCCCAACTTTCAAATTAAGGTCTCTCTCAACCAGGGTGGAAGGATGATATGGTAGAGGAATGAAAGCTCTGGAAAATAATAATACTTGGGGATTAACTATATTACCTAAGGAGAAGAAAGCAGTTGGCTGCAAGTGGGTATATACTATAAAGTATAAAGCTGATGAGACCATGGTTATTCCTTCTGATTTGCAACTCAAATCTTACGATTTGAATCAAATCTCAGGCAAAACGATTCAAATTGCAGGTGAAAATCTTAATTGGGTAAATCTCATTCGATTTGGGATTCAGATTGCGATTGGTGATTTAAATTGTGCGATTCATGCAATTGACGCGATTTGAGCACAAAAACTCTTTTGTATACCGATACTTAAACAAATATTTGTTAATGTTTTTTATTCTTTCAATTTTCTAAAGGTACTTTATGTTTTTTGAGGTGAGAAAATAAACGGGAAAACCCCTATTACAGACATGCCAAAACTCCTATTTAGGTTTTTTCTCTGTTGTGAAATGGGAAAAAAAAAGAAAAGAGAATAGAGTTGGAGAATTGGATTCTAGGAGAACTTGATAATTTATTTTATTGGTCTTTCTAATTATACAAGTCTTTTGATACTAGATCTCATATAACATGATTACATGAGTTTACTTTGTTGATTTATCTTTGATGATATTGGTATTATGTTTCGTTTTATTGAGTTCATTCGCGTTTTATATAGTGTATGCAATGAAGGTTCATCACTTTCTTTTATCAATTGATACGAATGAAATCTTTTGGATAATAGATTATTTCCGTATTTTTTGTATTTAAAAAAAAAATAGATTGAATCTTAAGATTATGATTTGAATCAAATCTATTCTAAAACGATTTTACGATTCGGTTACGATTTAACAACCTTGGATGAGACAGTTAAGAGGTATAAAGCAAAACTTATCACCAAGGGGCTCAACCAAACATATGGTAACGATTATCATGAAAGATTTGTACCAGTGGCAAAGTCAAAATTCAATTTGTTTCACCTTTTGTTTTGGACAAGGGATATCCAGGCCTCCTAGAGCACCCAACTAATCCCTCGGGCACGTCCAGAGCCCTCTCTCCACACACACCAAGAAAGTTGGGATAAATCCGGAGGGTTTGTTTCACCTCGTCTCTTGTTGCCCACAAGTCATGGCATTAGCAAAAACTCAACACTAAAATGCATCCCTATGTAGAGAACTACAGGAAGAAGTCTATATGGATCTTCCATCGGGATGACTACCTAAGAGGAGAGTGGGAAAGTACACATGTTGAAGAAGGCTGTCTATGGCTTGAAACTGTTTCCACAAGCTTGGTTCGAAAGGTTTAGAGATGCCATGATTAAAAACCATTACAAGAGGAGCTCAGCATATCTCACACTATTTGTTTCGGATAATCACATGACAATAATGGTTTAAAATTTCGATACATAACGACCGATACGGGCCGATACGTATTCTGTTTGGAGCTACCCGATTAAACACTGGTATGCTGGAAAAAAAAAATTCCCCGTATTAGGCCGAAAGTATGAAAACCGGCCAAAAGGCAAATGCAGGAAAGAGCTGCTTCTTTTCATTATCGGTCCCAATACGGGAGATTTTTCAGTTAATTTTTTTTCCTTCCATTCCATTTACATTAGGATCCACAACATAGACTCGATACGCACAACTTATTTACATAAAATATTATTTAAATAAATGATTTAAAATTAATTTTAAGTTCTGTTACTAAAGATATTAAAATGTAAATAAGGTTATCCCCACAATTGAATTCAATAAAAATTATATTTGATCCAAATTCTTGAAGAATAAAAATTCAATTTTCCAGTTCAAGAACAAAATCCTTTTTTAGCATCTTTTAAGGATTGGGTTAAAAATTCAACTTTTAAATGATAAGGTATTTCTTAAATATTAAAATTTCATAAATTTTATTATGTCAAAAACTACCAAACCCCAAAAGTCTGGCAAAAAAGACTCAAATTTTAGTCCTAAAAAAAATCTACAGGGTCAAAAATTCAACTAACAGTGTAACAATTCAACATAAAAAGACTTACATTAAGCTTAAAATTTATTATTGTAATTCAATATATTCTTATTTAACTCATTGAATCTAAGGTTTTGATATCTAAATTTTTTTTCTTATACTTAGCTAAGTGACTGGTTTGTATTTCCATACCTTTTTATCAACAGCACGCCTATTTTAACTTATAAAATTTTTAACTCTCATACGAATGGTTATAAACATAGTTGAAGGCTTTTATTTACTTTATTTTTAGCTTATATTTGCATTTAAAAAAGTTTTATTCAAGGTATCCAAGTTTTTCCTTGCATCCGATACGTTGATACGTATCCTGTTTTGGACTTACCGATACAACACCTAATACTGATATTTTGAAATTTGAACCATGATGACAATATTTATCGTGTATGTTCATGGTGTTGTGGTTTAGTGATGATTCTAAAGAGATCCAAGTGTTAAAAGACAATTAGAGTTGTGTATTCGACATAAAGACTAGGGCCTCTTATACTTTCTCGGCATTGAGGTAACAAGGTCAAAAGAAGGCATTTGTAACGACCCGGAATTTTAATAGAATAAAATTATACGTTTATGGATCTTTAACTGAGGTTGATTAGTTAAGTATTTGTTAAATTTGTGGAAAATCAGGTTTGAAGGCGAGGAGCTTCACTTTTGGCGTTGATCTTTTTCCCGAACGTGTTGGTAGTGTCTGTTTTGCCCCTAGATGTCTCGAAAAGCGCGAAAGAAGTAAAATCCTTCTCCATCTCTTCTCTTTTCCCTTATTTAAGCTACTTTATTTATGTGGAATGGTTTGTGATATTATGTGTGGATGGAAAAAGGTTGGAGACCTTATAAATGATGTATGGATGGGATGGATGAGAGTGAAAATGGAGCAGAGGGATGGAGCCCTCGGTTTCGGGCTATGCCTAGCTCGGAATTTAGGCTCAGTGTGATTTGCGATAGATCGCAGGGGAAGTGTGACCGACTGCAGGAAGTTATGAGAGCCCGATTGGGCTTCTATATGTGTGATATGATGTGATTTTGACATTGAAAGGCAATGGTAGGGTCCATTGGCCTGCTTAAGTTCCTTATCGGAACTACTCTTGTATGATGTGATGTTTGTTTTAAGGCAATGGTAGGTCCATTGGCCTGGTTAAGTTCCCTATCGGAACGAATCTGATATGATGTGATGTTTTAAAGGCAATGGTAGGTCCATTGGCCTGGTTAAGTTCCCTATCGGAATGAATCTGATATGATGTGATGTTTTAAAGGCATTGGTAGGGTCCATTGGCCTGGTAAAAGTCCCACCTCGGGACAACCTTTGTGTATGATGTGCTGTTGTTGGGACATGGTAAGGTGATGGAATGGTCTATCGGCCGGGTAATGTTCCACACTGGAACGGTATACCATCGGACTTGGTCCACGGGCGTGAGGCCCAACTGGTTCAATTATTCAAGCAAGGCTTGAATAATTGGGTATTTCCTATGGTTAGAGAACCTAATCTACGTGAACTGCTGTCTGTTGTCCCTCTTTGGCTAGGTTCGGAGAGGCGGTATCTATTATGAGCCCGGGTTCCTCCGTGACCGATAGTCGGGAGAGTTAGGACGGCATTGGGCCATGGGCTCAAGGTTGGATTGGGGTCTATGGACCCAGGGATGTATTGAGTTTACGAACTCAATGATGTTACCTTGAGGGGGCACTGACCTGTGTCGGCAGGTATGCACCCAACAGAGGCTGTGATGATATATGATGGTAGCTGTCAGAGGTGTTGTGCCTGACAGAGGTTAATGTCAGATGTGTTTTGCCTGACAGGATTTGATGTCAGATGTGTTTTTGCCTGACAGGATTTGAGGTCAGAGGTGTTGTGTCTGACAGGATTTGAGGTCAGATGTGTTTTGCCTGACAGGATTTGATGTCAGATATGTTTTGTCTGACAGAGGTTAATGTCAGATGTGTTTTGCCTGACAGGATTTGATGTCAGATATGTTTTGTCTGACAGAGGTTAATGTCAGATGTGTTTTGCCTGACAGGATTGATGTCAGATGTGTTTCCTGACAAGGGTATCATGTCAGAGGTTGTTATGCCTGACAGAGTGGATATGTCAGATGTGTTTCCTGGTTATTAGATGGGTGTTCCTGGCATGTCAGAGTGTTATTCCTGGCAGGTCAGATGTGTTCCTGGTAATCAGATGTGTTTCCTGACAAGGGTATCATGTCAGAGGTGTTATGCCTGACAGAGTGATATGTCAGATGTGTACCTGATAGACAGGTGTTTCCTGATGGTCAGGTGTTTCCTGGTGGTCAGGTGTTTCCTGTTAGTCAGAGGTGCGTCCCTGGCTTGTCAGATGAGTTTCATTTTCCTGACAAGTTGGATGGGTTTCCTGGCTATCAGATGTGTATCCTGGCTGATCAGATGTGTATCCTGGCGATCAGATGTGTATCCTGGCGATCAGATGTGTTTCCTGACAAATGTGGTTGTGTGTGTGTCGGTGTTCCCATAGAGGGAAAATATAAAGTAAGTGTCAGAGGTGTGGTTCCTGACAGAGTGTGATATGTCAGAGGTGTTGTTCCTGACAGAGTGTGATGTGTCAGAAGTATTGTTCCTGGCAGTTATCGGGTGAAGACCCGGGTTATGTGTAGAATATGATGATTTAAGGATTAATTGGGTTGACATACCCAATGATTGGTTATAATCGGGAGAAGTCCCGATTGGTTGATAATTGAGTCTGTGGACTCATGGATAGAGGTTGTACACGGGCGAAGGCCCAGTCGATCGAGTCTGTGGACTCAAGGATAAAGCGTGAGCGGTTATCTGAAACGATAACCTGGTGTCGTGGACAATGACTTGATGAATTTGACAACTTGGAGGTTGGGAACCTCGAATAGGGTGAGATAGCTCTGAGTGACCTCGAGTCACGAATTACGATATTATTATAAATATGAGAATTGTACTGTACTAATATATCATTATTGATGAATGTTAATATGTGGAAAATAGTTTAGATGAGCTGTGGATTTTGCTGGGCTTTATAGCTCACTCCTTCATCTTATGTCTTCAGATTCTGGAGCGATTGTAGATTGGCAAGAAGCTACGCTTGATAGAGTCTGGAGAGTTTTCCGGCGCAGTTGCGGCGCCAAAGTAAGGACTACTATAGCCAGTGGGTAACGCTTTGCTTATGATGGGTTATTGTGATGACCAGTTGTTATTGCTTATGTAAGCTCATAAGAAAAGTTCAAAATTCCCGCATTTTCGCGGGTAAGTCTTCCGCATGCGTGGTTATGACGAACGGCACGCGTCTCGGAACTTGATTCCTTAGGCGCGAGTTGGGGCGTCACAGATTGATATCTCACAAAGAAAATACCTTTGTCCTTACTTAAGCAAAGGGATGTTGGGATCAAAGGCATCTTGTATGCTAATGATGGGTACTTTGATGGAGAGGTGTATACTAATGCCGATTGGGCAGGCTCTCATGTGGACAAGAGGTCCACCACGGAATATTATACATTTCTGGGAGGAAACCATTACGTGGAAGTCAAAGAGGGAAAAAAAAGAATGTTGTTGCGAGGTCAAGCACATAAACTATTTACAGTGCAATGGGATATCATTCTTGTGAAGGTCTATGGATACAGTCCCTTCTCACTGAGTCAGGTGTTGAAGGTAGGCTGTCTATGAAAACTCCGGAGACAATATAGTTGTTATTCATATTTCCAATCCCATCAATCACAAGAGAACCGAGCATATTATATTGAAGTTGATTCTCATTTCGTTGCGGAGAAAGTGGCGTCAAAAGTGTTTTGCACACCTCATGTAGAATCTCAAGAGCAACTGGCAAGCATATTATATTGAAGTTGATTCTCATTTCATTGGAGAGAAAGTGCTGTCAAAAAGTGTTTTGCACACCTCGTGTAGAGTCTCAAGAGCAACTGGCAAATGTAGTCACTAAAGGAGTTGGAAAGGCCTGACTTGTGGAACTGTAGCCAAGTTGAACAAGATAGATATCTATGAACCAACTTGAGAGAAAGTGTCATAATGTAAGATTCCCCCCGTGAGCATAATAGCATCTTGGCATCGGTAATCGAAAGTAACAGTAAGAATGAGTCAGATCCCAATGGGTGGGATTCCAAATTGGCTACATGCACAAATCTCCACTCTCCTTGGAAATCCATTTTCGAATATCCTACTGTCTTTCATCAAGATTACTAAATTTAATCTCAGGGGGAGAACTATATTAGGATTTGGAATGACCTGTTGTGGACTGTGGGGTGATGAGCCCCTTTGCCACAAGTTTCCTTGCATTTTTAAGCTTAGTATGGTGAAAAATTGTGCTATCTCCGACTTGGCAAACTATTCCCCATGGGGTGGCATGGAACTTTTATTTTCGTAGAATTCCCCGATTTGTTGCCGTTGATGTGCTGTCATACCTCCTCATCGTGCTAAAAATTTCTATTTATCTCCTTCAAAGCCAAAATCTAGGGTATAATTCCCAAATCCAAATGGAATTTTCCTGTCCAAGTATTTCTTCCATGAACTCGTAGCTAATAGAGAGGACCCAAGATTTTCCTCGTGAGATTACCTGGAAGCCGATTGCTCCCTCTTATGTAAAATCTTTTGTTTCGACCCTGGCTAATAAAAAGAAAACACTTGCAACTTGCTTCGGAGGAGGAAAATCAGCTGCCTATCTCCCCATATTTGTAAGATGTGTGTGTGTGACATGGAATCCAGAAGTCATCTCTTCATTCGCTACAAGGCTGTTTGGGGTATTTGGTATATATCCGATGAATCAGGTGTGGCCCTTTCTAAATGACATTCTTGACGTATTATATTAGTGGTTAGCACAAAGCTGGTAGGTTGGGTGAGAAGGGGGGTATTATGTCAAAGAGTTCCATTCATGCCATTCTGCGGTTGATTTGGGAAGAACAAAACAATAGAATTTTCAATAGTAAGATTATAAGTTTTCCGTCATTGATTGACAAAATCTCTTCGAAGGTTGTTGCTTGGGTGGTGAATTGCCCCTATATTTAAGAGTAAGAGTAGCGATATCATCAAGTATTGGCCTATTGGGCATTTGTCGCAGGTTTATCGCCTTGTGTGGTTTCCAGACTAAATACTTGGAGCCCTTTTCATAGTGGCTTGTTTGAGTATAACTTTGATGGGAGCTCTTTGAGTAATTCGGGCCCAGTGAGTGTAGGCGACCTTATCAGCGATATTGACGGTACCATTGCACTTCGATTATCGAGGCCTACTGATGTGGTATATTCTAACCAATCTGAGGTTTTAGCTATGAGACTCAATCTTGTACTGTCTAGCTCTCTTGGTCTTCCTACCATCTTTTTAGAATAGCTCTCTTGGTCTTCCTCCCATCTTTTTAGAATTACATAAGAAACGCTAATAGATTGGATGAAGACTGTTCGTGGAGAATTGCCTACACCATTAGAGAGATTCGCGATCTATATGTTCAGAAAAATATCTCATTCTCTTAGATTCCCAAATCTGTGAATGTATAGGCAGATTTATTGTCGAAAAAGGGGGGTAGCAAGGAGCGAGTTGTTTAAAGAAGTGATTTCTTTGTGAGGACTAGTAAATTGTTGTCTTTTATGCTTTCATCTTTTGAGTCCCGCATATGGATGGGCTCCTTTTCTTTGTTTTTGTTGTTTCATTGTTAATCCCATCTGTAGTGCAATATATTTCGTTATCAAAAAATAAATATAAGGATAAGGGTCTAATAGTCACTACTATATTAAACAAAGGTACTTGTGTAAATGCAACTTATAAAAGGGGTTGGATTAGCTAATGCTATTCTAACCCTAATTTTTGCCCCTTCATTCTTCTTCTTTTTCTCTCTTCTTCAACTCAACCTTCCTTTTTCATCTCAAATGAATTTGATTGTGGCAAATTTTAGAATTTGTGTTTACTTTACGCTTGATTGGAATTTTTTAATTGCTTATGGAGTGAGAAAATTTCATCGCAATTTAATTATAGAATGAGTTTCTTTTTTTTATCAGTATTGTAAAATGAATTTCTTTGATTCATTTTGATCTTATAATATGTGGCAACAATGTAAAGGAATTGAAATCTTGGAGGAGCTCCAAAAGGGTGTGACCGATTAAATACAATTGTAAATGATTGGGAAGTTGGTTACATGCAGCGTCTTTTGGGCAAGTCGAGTTCCTTTTCCCCTTGAATTCAGATTAGTGATTGTAAGGTTTGGTCTCGAAGCAACAGCGGCCGATTTTCAGTGAGATCATTCTTTCAGTCCTTTGATTCTTCTCCTTTGTACTTATTTCCTCATACGGCTATGTGGGTTAATCAGGTCCCCACGAATATATCTTTCTTCTTCTAGACTGCAACACTAAATAAGATTCTCACTACGGATCAGTTAAAGAGGAGAGGGTGGAGCTTTGCTAACCGCTGCTATCTGTGCCTGAATGAGGAAGAAAGTGTGAATCAGTTGTTCCTGCACTACCCCGTAGTCTCTGAGCTTTGGGCTTTCTTCTTGGCACGGTTGGGTGTGGAGTGGGTCTTCCCATTTCCCATTTTGAGCTTCTTATCTGATTGGGGTTTGACAACTTTGGTGGGTGCTAAGGAAACAATCTGGACTTTTTTCCCGAGTGCGATAGCATGAGCTATCTGGAAAGAGAGGAATGGTCGCTTATTTGACAACTCACCCTCCCCATTTCTTCATATCCTGTCTCGGGTGCGTCGGTCAATTGTGGATTGGAGTTCCTCTCTTCATTTGGATCAAGAAGTGAGGGATACCTTTGCATCCCTGAGAAGTCAGTGGGTGGCTCAAGTGCGCCTTTGTATCGATATCCTTTTCTCCCTTTAGCTTGTTATTTTTGTCTATCTTGTTTTAGTTTACATCTCCGTAAACTGTTGGTTTCTTTAAAATATATCTGATTTACCGATTAAAAAAAACAATTGTAATTTTGTAAGCATGTTACATTGTGATCCCATCATCCAATCAGAACTAAGTTAATTCCAAAACTTTGAGTGACATTTGTTTAATTTATTCCTCATTGCTTCACTAATTAGTTTAGGAAATTAAAATGTATCTTAGTGAGTGAAAAATAGGCAAACAAAAATATGAAAGAAGTATTACAATGAAGAACATAAGGTAATTAGAGTAGAATTGAATGTGATGCATATAACACTTAACTTTTCCAGGCATTCTAGTTAAAGTTTCTCCTCGTTTAAGAGACCCCATATTTTCTTATGGTTTATAAAGATATGTGGGAACAATGTAAATATATATATATATATATATATATAATTTCTTGTCCCCAACTAGTGTTGAAAATTCGTGTGAATTATTAACAATTCGACCAAATCATCGTCAATCCGTAGGTCAGCAACGTTTCAATTTAGTATATTAGTTATTTTATAATCATTCTTTAAAATTCTCATTATTTTGTAAATTCACATATAATTTGAAAAAAAAAAAACTAGATATTGAAATTTTTTTAGTTATAAATATGTCAAAGTTTTAACTAACTGCCAAAACTTCAATAGTTTGCTAAAACACTTCGGTATTTTTGGCTTTCTATTGGGTTTTTTTTTTTACTTGTTCCCCACCTTTCACTCGATTTGAGTCTCTTACGGTATAAATCAACACAAAGAAAATGAAGATCGACAAGGGACATATGTGGAGTTGATTTCTTTCCCCACTAACCTTGTGTTGACATCCATTTAAGTTAGTTTTTTTTATTTTGAGTGTTGTGATGTATTAAACACTTCTATACATGCCGATGTTTTCCCCAAATCGATACATAATGTGGGTATCAGTCCGATACGTATTGGTTTTCGATACACATGCACAGATACTTACTCGATACACCTGCACGGATGCTTACAATTATTCCAAGGTGTCGAGCTGTATCAAGAGTATCGGACTGATATAGCCATGGTTCAAAATATCAGTACGTACAAGCTGGTACGTACTGATTTTTCCCCCACCCGATACATAGATACGCTGGAAGAAAAAATTCCCCATATCAATATTGTATTTATTGCCCATATAGGACCAATACACTACCGATATGGGCGATATGGTACCAATACGCACGGCACACACCCATTTCTCCTTCCATTTACACTAGAAGTCATGGCACAAACCCGATACACAACACTTATTCACACAAAATACGCAGCACTTATTTTACATTCATTTACTTAAGATATTTATATGTAAATAAGGTTATACCCCCATTTGAATTAAATAAAAATTATCTTAGATCCAAATTCCTGAATAATAAAATATCAACTTTTCGTCCCATTAGCCTAGTGAGTAGCCCGTACAAAATTCTCTCTAAGGTGTTCACTGCTCATCTCAAGGGGGTGATGGCTTCACTAATTCCCCCCCCCCCCCCCCCCCGCAGAGTGCGTTTGTAAGAGGGCGTCAGATTTTAGATATGATTCTCATTACGAATGAATGTATTGACGTCAGGGTCCAATCTAAGACTCCTGGGATCCTTTGCAAGGTCGATATGGAGAAGGCATATGATCATGTGAATTGGGAGTTCGTCATTTATGTTCTTGGAATGATGGGTTTTGGATTGAAGTGGAGGTTATGGATGTGGTCATGCATGTCCTCTGTATCCTTCTCCATTCTTGTTAACGGTAGCTCGGTGGGCTACTTCCCTAGTTCAAGGGGATTGAGACAGGGGGGTCCGCTTTCTCCTTTTCTTTTTGTGATCACCTCAGAGGCTCTGAGTAGGATAATGTCTAGAGCAGAGGGAGTTTACTTTGAAGGATTCTCGGTTGGTCCTAACAGACTGAGGATTTCACATCTTCAATTTGCGGATGATACTCTTATCTTCAGCCGTGCATCGCAAAGGGATTTTCTATATCTCAAATGCCTTCTTAGATGTTTTGAAGCAATGTTTGGTTTACAAGTCAATTTAGCCAAATCAGAGCTCCTCGAGATAGGGGAGGTCCCCGTCTTAGACCATCTCGCCATCTGTCTAGGTTGTCAAGTGGGCTCTTCCTTCGGTGTACCTAGGCATGCCTTTGGGTGCAAGCTATAAAACAAAATCAGTGTGGATTCCAATGCATGACCGAATAGCTAAACGATTATTAGGGTGGAAATCATCATATTTATCGAAAGGGGGGAAATTGACTCTAATCAGGAGCACCCTTCAAAGCCTCCCCACTTTCTTCATGTCCACTGTCACCATTCCACACTTTGTGGTCACTTCTATAGAGAAACTCCAGAGGGCATTTCTATGGAACGAGCGAGGGGAGAAAGTCAAATATCACTTAGTTTCCTGGAAACAAATTTGTCGCACTAAGGAAGATGGGGGTTTGAACCTGAAACCGCTCATACAAGTGAATACAGCTTTGTTAGGCAAATGGGTGTGGAGATTTGAGGTGGAGAGGGACAATTTGTGGCGAAAGGTGATGGTAGCGAAATATGGGAAATCGTCGTGTTAGATTCCGAGGGAGGTTAAAAGTCCTCACAGCCTAGGGTTTTGGAAGGGGATAATGACAAATGCTAACTTAGTGGTGCCTCACTTTAGATTTTGGGTGGGGAGAGGGTCGGAGATTAGGTTCTGGAAGGATGTATAGACTGGATCTACTAGACTAATGGATGATTTTGGCAATATCTTCATACTAGCTTCGAACAGGGATGCCCTAGCGGAGGATTCTTATGAGAGGAGTACAACAGGGGTGGTCTGGTGTCCTTGGATGCGTCGGGACCTCGATGACTGGGACATCAGTGATGTCTCGGCTTTTGGAGCGCATTACCTCGTCTATCCTTTGTCCAGAGGTTAGGGATTGTAAGATATGGTCTGGAAGCAACCATGGTCGATTCTCAGTAAGAGCATTGTTACAAACATTGTTACCTAGCTCGAGTGATTCATTTCCTCATAGGATTGTGTGGAATCCAAGTATTTCATCTAAACTATCTTTCTTCTTATGGTCTACAACATTGAATAAAATTCTAACATGTGATCTCTTACAGCATAGAGGATGAAGTATGGTTTACCGCTGATTTCTGTGTCTCCAAGCGGAAGAGTCAATGGATCATCTTCTTTTGCATTGCCCCATTGTACAGGAGGTGTGGGGATTTTTCCTCTCTCGCATGGGGGTAGCCTGGGTCTTTCCCTCATCTTTTCACAATTTCTTATCTTGTTGGTCCTTGGGTAGAGGGGAGGGCGCTTGGGAGGCGATTTGGGCTATTCTACCTAGGGTTATTTCTTGGTCGATTTGGAGAGAGAAATCTCAGAGTATTTGAGAGGTCTCTTCTACTGTTCCCTGGATATGTGATCGCATTCGGGTGGAGGTCATGGAGTGGGCAGGGCTACACTTTACTGGGGAAGAAATGTGGAGGGTGTTGTAATCACATTTTTAGTTTTAGGGGATTTGGAATTTGCTTGCTTTTTCCTGGGTTTGAGTTTATGTGCTTGTAAACTCTATTATGTTGATCCCCTTTTGTTTTTATCTTCTCCTATTTTTATAGATTGAGTTGTTTTATCGATCAAAAAAAAACTCCCAAATTTAAATTCTAAAATGATCAAAATCCAACTTTCCAGTTCAAGACTAAAATTCAATTTTTAGCCATCAAGGCCAAATTTCAACTTCTAAATTGTACAACTTTTTTCAAATCTCAATGGCTCATAATTTTTTTAATATGTCAACACATTAATAAAATACTAGAGATCGATAAAATTATTTCACACATTGACTTCTATATGGTGTTAGGTCACTACATGTTCAGTCTGAAGCATCGAGTGACATTTATGAAGAGATTCAATAGCTCTCGGATTTACAGTAGACGTACATACATATGTAACAGTCCACATAACAAGTTCACATGAGTTAGCTACATTATTGTCAATATGTCTGATTCACTTAATGTATCACTTTATTTAAATCCTAAGCCCACACCGTTCGAGCAGGCTCGAAGCTAAATGTGATACTGAACTTCTATCATGTTTATAATTTACTTTATGAATTTAAGTAATTACCTTTTTATGAATTTCATTGAAATGAAGGTTTTAATATTTAGATTGTATTTCTCATACTTGACTAAATCACTAATTTATAAGCACGCAAGCATTTTTTAACTTATAAAATTATGAACTCACATATATCTAGTTATAAATGTAGTTGGAGACTTTCATTTAGTTTTTTTTTAGCTTATATTTGCATTAAAAAAAGTTTTATGCAAGGTATCCAATATTTTCCTTGTATTTCTTAGCGTATTCAAGAATTTTTACAGTGTTTCCTAAGCACTTCAGTTTTCCCAAATTTTGTTGTGCCGACACCTTGACACGACACTCCTTGGTATGCGCTTATATTATGTCATGGTGACGTCAGCATTATGGTTAGGCACGTAACGCTTCAAGTATGTCATGACATTTTTAAAATACTATATATATATATTAGATAGTTATGAACTATTTGTAATGTTGTGTAACATTTTGGGCAACATAGAAGAAAACTTACTAGGAGAAGCACCAACGACAATGAATATATACGTCTCTCTCTTGTTTTCTCTTCTCTAATCTCTATATGAGTTTTTTCTCAGAACTTTGGTAGATACTCTGAAAAAAAAATTGGGGGACAAGTGGTTCTTCCTCTCTCTTCTTATTATTTCTCTATATTTTTGAATTATTATTATATATATATGTATAATCATTTTCAAAAATCTAAACGTCTGTACCACCGTATTAGGATTTTCCGAATTTGCCGTGCCGAATGCCTTTAGACACTTGCACACTTGGCACCCATACCACGTGCCTAGGTAACACTAATTTTTTAGCGTATCCTGATTTTTTTTCTGCTATATCCAACCGATACGTCAAGATGTATCCCATATTTGACTTATAGATACGGCACCTGATACCGATATTTTAAGCCATAGATATAGTTGATACAATTCGAGTCTTCAATATATCACGTTTTTAACAAAATTTTTAAAAAAATCATATGTATCAAACGATATTGTCAAGACACTAATAAAAACAGAAAGGGGTCCGCATTTGGGTGTTGGAAAACACCCCTAGAATCCATTATTATGGTCAAGATACTCAGTCTCACTCATCTGGAGCTTATGGACATGATACTCCTTTCGAGACATCGAGCAAAAGTTATGGAAAAATTCCATTGTGCTCAAGTTTGCACCCGATCCGATAGTGTATGCTCTAGATGTCAGTCAACTACAGACATGCATACAAATGTACCAAACTACATATTATGTTCACATGAGTTGACCAAAGTATTATAATCATGCCTAGCACACTTGTAATGTACAACTCTATTCATTTCCTAAGCCCATTGTTCAAGCAAGCCAACACGTAATTCAATGTAGTATTGAAGTTGCAACATTTATGTCATCTACTTTAAGGATGTAAAGTTAATGTGGTCTTATGTATTTCATTGAGTGTAAAGTTTTTGTATTTAAATTGTATTGCCTATACTTGGCTATGTGACTATGGTTTGTGATTTCATACATGTTTATCAACATAGTCGCTTTATTAACTTATAAAATTTTCAACTCTCATATGTATGGTTACAAATTATTTGATGGCCTTTATTTGTTTGTTTTTAGCTTATATTTGTATTCAATAAGTTTTATGCAACGTATTCAAGTTTTTGCTTGCATATCAAAGCGTTTCTTCTTGTATCTTAATTTTTTTCCAACGTATCCATGCATGTATCCATGCATATCTACAATATGTATTCTAAAATTGCCTAACCGCTACCCCCTTTGATACCAATACTTTGAAGCATGTACATGTTACATATATGAAATACCATACCTTGTTACCAACGTGTCTTTTGTTCATTCCAAATGCATCTCTTACATTCTTTGGTTTTTTTATCATTTTTTATCTGTGAGTATTTATGTTTGCTTTAACATTTCAGAAAAAGAAAAATTTCACGTTATCCTTAGTTTTTTTTTATTTTTTGAATTTTGCGAATCTACATAAAAAAATCCCAAACTTCAATGCCAAAAAAAATCCCAACATTCGAAACTTCTTGAGAATTCAAATTTTAAAATCTTCTCCATAGTTATTAAAGTAAAATCCTATCAAACCCAAATGTTGATATGGGACCCTGAACCATAATTGAATGTTTCATGTATAATTCTTTCTCCATGCCCAAAATTACAATGCTAAATACAACTTAAAAACTATAATGCGGTTGAAAAAAAGTTAAATATGTCTAAATTTTATTTTTAAAAATTAAATTTTTTTAGATTCTAGCTTATAGAGTAATAAAAACCAAGTTTTGTTATTAATTATAAAAATATGAAATAAAATATGTTTCATTAGATGGATAATTGAACCATCTTAAATGACAAAATATATACCATTGATTAATGGTAACAAATAAAATGCAATTTAAGACAAGCATCCATGAAAGGAAAGGAATGAAGTAACTTTTTATTTGAAAATGTGGAAGTGTTGTTCCCATTCCAAACTAAAACCTTGACACTTATATTAATCCATCATTAACCAAAGTTTCCATCTATAGTACTAGTTATCTAAAACTCAGATGAATTGAAAATCTGCCTCAACCACTTCATTAGCAACAGCCAAATAAGCCCAATACTTAGAACAAACAACATAGCTATAAAAATCATGAGCCAGGAAAAAAATAAAGCAAAAGAAGCAAGATGGACCAAAATTGTGAAACGGGTCCCTCTAAGAGACTAAAATCTCATGATTAATGTTTGACACTCAAGTTTTCATAAACCATCATCTAAGAATATCCACAAATAAAAATGGTAGATGGACAATGTACTTAGGGATCAAAATCTATAAGGAAGAATACACCAGTAGCTTGTTTCCCAAGGATAAACTAATTGTATACATACAAACATACCCCACATATGAGTGTTCATGCATGTGTGATCACTTGTATGCATTAGAGGGTTAACTCACAGACCTGTAATGGTGTCCCCGTAAGAAGTAGACGTCTTTGACAGCGATACCTATCAAGATCACGAGCTAGAACTGATTCCCTATCCTTCATTCGCTGTGCTTCATCAATTATGATATACTTCCAATCAATTTTTGAAAGCTTTGAACGATCGTACATGATGAACTCATAAGTTGTAACAAGAACATTAAATTTCATTGCGCACACCACCTAGAGAACCAGTTCAAAAAGGAAGTTCAGTAATGTATCAAGAACTCATACATCAACAAAAGAAACAAATTTGTGCACCTTACTTGAGAAAATAATTTTGATCGTTGATCCTTTCCACCAACATAGTAAATGCATGACACTGATGGCAGCCAATTATGCAACTCACTCTGAAGAATAAATAACGTGAGCCAGGAGAAAGTTCAAAGTAATAGATATCAAACTCATAACTATTAGAAGAAAAACTATCTGACCTTCCAGTTAACCAAAACAGCATTTGGAACAATAATAAGATGCGGCCCATAGTTGCCTTTGAACTCCATCAAATAAGCAATCAGTGCCATTACCTGTTTATACAAAGAAAATTATCAAAAGTTACACCATTGATTTGGTTTGTTTTGTCTAGTTTCCTCTTGAAAACAAATTAGACACCAAAACTTCCAAAGCATTAAGGCCTCTAAACCATAGTTACCAAATCCGCGTATAATACATTTAAGGGAGTTGCCGTTTAAAACGGCATACTTTTGCCGTATTACGCATTATGTGTATTGCCGTATAATTCGTGGATTCCATATTAATACACGTATTTTTGCTGTACTTTTGTCGTGCCGTATTTAATGAATGTTAGTAGTTAGTATCATGATTCCTATTTATTTATTAATTATTTTCTAATTTTCCCGTACTTTTGCCGTATTATACCCATACTTGCTAACTATGCTCTAAACTGGACTCTCGGTAATAAAAAAATGAGTAAAAGCCTGAGTTTACGCATTCTATACAGAAAATATATTATACGATTGCTCACAAGTCGAAATGATACACGCAGAAAGAAAGATCAATGCAGTTGCTCAAAACACTAAATTGCACAGAAAGTGACCTGTACAGTCTTCCCAAGTCCCATCTCATCTGCCAATATCCCATTTAATTTGTTGTTATATAAAGAAAGCATCCACTGTAAACCAACCTGCATACCAAAATAATTAACTCAAAATGCTGAACTTTGACAGAATAAACAGTAAAAGAAAGAAAGAAAGAAACAACAACAAAATTGAGTGGTTGTAATTTACAAGTTGATAGTCTCGTAAAGTTCCAGTCCGTAACATGGAGGGTTGCCTTGCAACCCTTTCATTCACTGCATGTGCAAGATTATAATACCTGGTGACAAACTGACAATCATGAGAGGTGACAGCTTAAAAGACAGTAAATGGACTTCAAACATAAGGTGAAAGCCTTGTTTCAAACCAGGGGAAACATTCTGAAACATAGTGAGGCTAAGACCAATTGAGATATGCAAAATAACATACAAATAGGATAGTTACTGCATCAATTAGACACATTTTTTTTTATCACCAGTCAGCACAAATCTTCAATCTCGCAAAACCAAACAATGATTAAACGGATTGATGGCAATCTTACCCTTTTTTGTTGTAAGTTGTAACTAACTAGGAGTTTAATAAGATAACAAAAACATTTATGCAATAGGATCCCCCCCCCCCCCCCCCCCTCTCACCACTATGAAAAAAACTGGCTAACTTCCTGTTTCTCAAAAAAAAAGTCGGCAACATCACTGCAACTAAAAATGGTTGAACAACCTGTTCAACACACTCTTGATTTCTCTTACATGACAGTCTGACAGAAAAATATTGTGCTTCCAACATTATGTATAACAGTATAATAGACTTACTTGTTAACAGATGAACTGTCCTTTGGTGCATTCATTTCAGAGAACTGGTTTCTTATCATTACTTCCTCTCTAGCACAAGCCGCTGCTGCCCTGACTTCTTCTTCTGAGAGACCCTGTTGTCAAAAAAAAAATATATATGAATCCAATAAAACCATCCAATGGATAATAGTAAATGAAAAGGGATATTTCTTGTCTGTACATGTGTTTTCTTGGGCAGCATGGGGTAGGGGGTTGCTGTACAAAAATTAACGAGTAGGAAATAACAAAAAAGAAACTAAAGGTTGAACAAAGCATGCCTGCGATCGAGCAGCTGCTCCAGCAGCATTTGCTGCCTCCTGTACCTCCTGCTGATTCTTGGCAGCCGTTATCTTCCCTCCCAGTTTATGAAGATATTCTTCTGTCTGAGTCAGAAACGATGAGAGAAAGGCATATCTTTGAGCAGCATCACCTGGGATGCTAGTCTGCTGTTCCAGCAACATTTCACGATACCTATCAACATCATTGTTCTTCAATGCCTCCATCCTTTTATTCCGATCTTCATCCTTTCTCTTCGAAAACTCCCTCAACATTCTCTCGTGATATTTTGCAACTCCCCTGTTGCGAGCAGTCCGTGCATCACGGATGGCCCAATGAGCCTCAAGAAGCTTCTTACGCCACTGAAAAATGGATTTTAATTGCTTCTCTCTCATGACCTTCTGAGAGAGCTGTACTTGTCTGGCGAGCTCCAGGCGCTGACGTTCACATAGCCGAACAAACTTCCGATATGGCCTGTCAGGCATCGCCATTATCTCCTGTTGCTGTTGATCGACTTCATCTCTTACACGGCCCTGAAGATCTAAAAGTCGAAGCTTCCTTTCTTCAATTTGCAATCGCATAACAAGATCGGGCCTGATCCTTTTCCTCTCTAAATTTACTGCTAATAAACCACCAATCTTCTTAAGATTCTCTGTCCTCTTCTTGTTAAGCACTTCCATGCCTTCCTCAAGAAGCAGATCCTTCACATCATATGCCAGTGTTAAATTATTCCCGTTGTTAACAACCATTGCTGAGCCAAAGGAGTCATGTTTCCTAGTAAAAAAGGGGAAATCAAAGAGTGGCCCATGAAATTTTCTCGTGGCACCCACATCCTTTGGCTGGGGCACAGTGCTTGCTTGTGCAGGCTTCTTAACTTGCACAGCATCTGTTACCGCAACCTGTGGTGGGATAGCCTTTCCCCTATCTACTGTAAAATCACTTCTAACCGGCAACTTCTGACCCCCACGTTCAACTTCCTGCTCAGACTTCACTGAAGATACAATAATTTGCTGGTCCTCCTTTCCAGCAGATCCCATCTGTATAGGCTCCTTCATAACAGCTGTCACCCCTAGCACGTGACCTGTGGATGTAGTTGCTTTCTCTTCTCCTTTGAAAGAGTCCTCTTTTGACAGATGATGTCCTTTGCTTGATAGCACAGCCTGTGGAACCTTCTCTTTGGACTCCACATTCCTTGCGTGTTCTTCTACATTATTCCCAGCAGATCTATCCTCGTTAGTTACTCCCTGGGGAGGAAGATAAACTTGTTGTAGCTGTGATTCAAGGGATGGCGGGGCAATAGCTTGAAGAACTTCTTGAGGAAGACTGCCCTCTCCTCGCTGTCAAGAAAACAGACCAAGAGGTAAGGTAACATCATCTAGTTAAAACTTACCTATGCACTTATATTAGTCTAAAGCTCAAATATATTATCTTTCAAGTTTATAGAACAGGTATTTCAGAGAGCAAAAAGATGAATTTGCAAACCTTCAGACGCCTGAATGCTAAAATTTGTGCTTTAAGGACATGCAGTTGCTGCTTGGTAAACCCAAGCTGTTGTTGTGTCACCTGGGCCACAGGTCCACCCTGAGATGGGAAATGGGTGGTCGAGCCGCCGTCATTAGATGAAACTGCAGGTTGTGGAGAAGACCGGTTCATCTGCTGCAACTGCCTTAGGTACTGCATTTGTACGGCTTCTGGACCAGTGAATGTATGTTTTGCATTTGGAGAATGATCGATACCCTGGCTTGGATTCACAGAAGACTGTGGTGGATGCATGGGGGGCATGCCATTTCCACTCGCAATCGGCTGTCTGAGAGCCTGGCTCTCCCTACTGTGAACAGAAAGCTGTTGAATCGGAATGTTATTAGTGTTAACCAATGCAGCATTTGCAGTTGATGTAAAGGGTCTAGGGGGAACAGTCTGTCTAGCTTTTGCAGAGCCAGACTGGCCAGACACATCAATTGACGGATTCCCATGGGCAGAACTCTCACTAGCAACAGGTGGAGAAGACATAACGTGTTGCTTGGACATTGGAACCCGTGATGGCTGTGCAGCCACGTTGCTTTCATTTGGTTTCTGCATTGCAGCCATTCTTGATTGCATGAGCGGAAGGAGTTGTGCAACCAGGTTGGCATTGGCAGGTAAAGACAGATCAATGTTGTGTTCCAGTGCCCAAGTCTGCATTGCTTGCAACTGGGCCGTCATCGCAAACTGGTTGTTTGCAATGTTTTGGAAGCTCGGTTGAGCCTGTGGTGCCTGCAAATGCCTTACCATATTTGCTGCCATTAACTGTCCACTTGCTGCCAACCGGGGGAGAGGCTTTGACTCACTCCTTTGGTCAGAGGCCGGCTGCTGTCCTTGATCCATCTGTTTCTCAGCACGTACGAAATGTTCAGCCGGCTTCTTAGATGCGGATGCCTGACCCTGATTATCTGCCTGAATAGACATGACTTCCTGCAATTTCAGATTGCTCATGCGCACATCCTGATCCTTCACGGATGGATGACCCATCATTCCCATTTTACCTTGTTGTTGTGGTTGCATCCCAAGAGCTGATTTCTGCTGAGCCTGGAAAGCATATTGGAGGTAAGCTTGGTGGATAGGATTCTGCATTTGCTGCTCAAGGCCCTGACTCTTATTCTGGCTCTCCTCACGAATCTGAGACTGACCCTGTTGTTGAGATAAATCAGTGAACTTCCTGGACTGTTGAGTCAATTGCATGGAACCAGAAGATGAAGGAAAGTTGCTCCCTCCCATGATTCCATGGAGACCACTTCCTTGATATGCTAGAATGGCTTCATCTCCTTCAGGCTTTCTAAGCAGTTGTTGTTGTAATGACTACATGAGCAATAACAAAGAAACGGAACCTCAAAGTCAAATAAGCATATCCATTCATATAGAACCTAATAAACATTAGCAAGAAAGGTATGGAACGGAGTTGAACAAAACCTAAAGCAAACAGTTCACCCTCTGAAGATACACATGTCAGAGTCCTCATTCACACAAAGTGATCTGACGTAAGAAGCAAATGTATGGCTAAAAGTTACAAGCAGATTTCATCTCTAAAATAAAAGTTCTCAAAGTTACAAGCAGATTTCATCCCAAAGAAGGACAACTAACATACAAAAATCAATGTCAAAAAAAATCTCAACATAACAAATGGGTTAATCCACAACCCAACCAACCCCTCTACCAACTTCCTCCAATTCAAACTCTACAAAGAGAAGTAGAAGCGGGGCGAAACAATAGGTAATAACGAATATAAGAGAGCCTGCAAAACGTTTACTAATAGTAAATTCGGTCCAAGTACTGTTCCATTGTTAGCATTGCAATTTTTTTTAATAGAATTATGCATAGATTTCCTGGTTGAACCGCTTAAATCACTGCTAAACAGTGTCAATTGAACCAATAATTATAATAATGAAATTACATTGTGCTAATGAAATAAAACAATCATATAGTTCAATTCATACATTTCAATCCAGACCCATTACACAAACAGTACTCACTTTCAAAACACCACCAACAATTCAAACACAAAATTCCTCAAATTGCACCAAAACTCACATCAAGATACTTTGAACAAGTGACTTAAACTAACACCCACCTGCCTAAACGCAAGCTGCTGCTGCTGTTGCTGCTGCTGCTGCTGCTGCTGTTGGTGTTGTTGCTGTAGTTGCTTTTGAATTGAATCAAACCCTGATTGTGGTGCTGATACGGCCGAAGACGAAGAAGACGGCGATGCCGAAGAAGACGAGGACGGCCGGGCCGGCGGCCCAACCGCCGGATTTCGTCCCTGACCGGCGGCGCCCACGCCATGCTGCGAACCACCAGATTGCATACAAGAATTTCAAACAAAACCAAAAAAGAAAACCCCCCCAATAAAACGTGGTTCCGAAAAAAACGCTTTTCAAAAACCACAATTAAACGTCTTTTTGTCCACCGATCCCCACCTCAAAACCGTCTTGGCCTCTCTCTCTCTCAGTTTATCACTTTTCCGACGATTTCTCCACCAATATTCAATATATTCCGGTTTTTCGAAAACCAGAATACAGATCGAGGAGTGGTTTTGCGTTCGAATCCAGCGAACTTGCCGGAATCCGATAAACCAGCTCTAGATTTAACCCGATTTGCGTTCCAGTCAAACCCTAGCATTTGAGTTTTTCTTTTTTCTTTTTTTTTCTTTTTTCTTTTTATTCCAGCTGTGAGGACTGACCGATAAACCACCTTTAAATAAACCCGAGGGGGTTGGGCTAGGTAACTACGGTTAAAAGTCCGTCAATTAAGCCGGAGTTCACGGCGTGGAGGTTAAGGAAGGAGAGGATATTACCCTTCAATAATCTAAGTAACTACGAGAATGACCCTAGGTTGAGACATCCGATCATTGCTTTGTAGAGGGACTGTTTGTTTTAGATATTAGATTCAATTGGGTGGGTTCTGTTGGGATACTCCCAACCCAGGTTTAACCTAAAGAGCGTAAACCCAACCCTAGTTTCAACAAAAGGTGCGTTTCTCGTGTTAGAGCATGCGTCCCAATATAATTTTATTGTTATTTGATAGATATTATTATTTATATTAATTAACTGATTTTATAATAATAATTTATTATTACTATAATAATATTTAATAGAAAATCATAAATCTTTAATTATTAAACTTAAATTAATACACCCAATAATTAGAGATAGAGGGCCTCGGATTCTCTTTGGCGAATGCCAGAATGGGCTTGTCTTGGGCAACCATAAAATAGGGGACATGTGATGGTGAAGTCAAAATTATGGGACCTATGATTTTGACTTCTCCACACATAATGAGACATGTGGCGATAAGTGTTTGAGAAATAGGGGGAGAGATATCAAGTGGGGAGAAGTCAAAATCATGGGGAGAAATTGAAATGACTTCTCCCCTTTTTTATGTCAACGGTCGGCTGTCGCACAATGTATGGTAGCCCGAGACCATTTTTTGGCTTCGCCAAAGAGAATCCGAGGTTGAGATAGAGACAATTCTTGAATGAGATAGTTGGTCTCAAACCTATTTACAAGAATTTGATGAGAGAAGACTCTACACTAGGGGAAATAGAAAATGCTAAAAGGATGAAATAGTGGATCTCAAACCTGAATGTGTGGATCAAAAAGAAAAGTTATTTATCAACTCTAAAATTGAATTTATAAGATTGAAGGGATAAAAGTTTGGAAAGCAAATAGATAAAGTCTTAATTCTTTATATATATATATATATATATATATATATATATATATGTGTGTGTGTGTGTGTGTGTGTTAGAAACTTAGAACTCATGCTTAGACTTGGCTAATCGGCTCAACTTATTGGAACAAGCTGATATTTTAGGGTAGAACAAATAAAATTAAACTTTTATTTATATTAAAATGTTTAAACAAGTCATTTTGATTCAACTCGACTCAAAATATTATGTGTGTATATATAATACTAGCAAAGATCTCGTGCAATGCAAAGGTAATAATTTGAGAACTTCTATAATTAAATAATATTATTTATTTATTTAAATATTAAGTAATATATTTTAAAAATATTTAATATATTTTATTTTTAATAATATAAGTTTTTTTTTAATAATATTTAAGTTTTTAAATTTGATAGATATTATTATTTGTTTTAATTAATTAATTTTATAAATAATAAAATTATTATTTTAATAACACTTAATAAAAAATCATAAGTTTTTTAGTATTAAATTTGAATTAATACACCCACGAGTTAGAGAATAGAGAGGACTCAAATATTCTACTAGTAGAGATAGAGAGGACTCTAAGATGAGATAGTAGGTCACAGACCTATCTCAAAGAGTTAGAAATAAGAGAGGACTCTACAACAGTGGAGATAGATAAGGCTTTAGGATGAGATTGTGAGTCCCAAACTTGAACAATGGGGATTAAAGAGAAAAATCACTTGTCATATCTAAAATATAAATTATAAGATTTGCGGGATGGGAGTTTGGAAAGCAAAGAGAGAAAGTCTTATTTCTTTATAGTATACTAGCAGAAATCCCGTGTGATGCACTAGTAATAATTTATACTAAGTAATATATTTTAAGAATATTTAATAATTTTATTTTTAATAATATAAGTTTTTTATTATTTGATAGACATTACTATTTGTATTAATTAATTAATTAATTTTATAGTAATAATGTATTTATTTTAATAACATTTAATGAAAAATCATAAGTTTCTTAGTATTGAACTTAAATTAATATACCCAAGAGTTTGATATAAGAGAGGACTCTACAATAATGGAAATAAAGAGGGCTCTAGGATTAGATAGTGGGTCTCAAATCTTACTTGTAAGATTTGGAGATAAGAGAGGACTCTACAATAATGGAGATAAAGAGGCCTCTAGGATGAGATAGTAGGTCCCAAACCTGAATTGTGAGAATTAAAGAGAAAAGTCGCATGTCATTTCTAAAATATAACTTATAGGATTAAAGGGATGAGAGTTTGGACTGTAAAGAGAGAAAGTCTTATTTCTTTATACTATAAGTAGTAGATTAGTAACATGGTTTATGTTTAATATAATAATAATTTTTAACTTTTTTTTCATTATTTATAATAAATAATTAAAGGCGTTAGAAGCACATAAATATTTACCGACAATGTACCATTAAGTTAAAAATTACTACTACAACAATTCTTAAATGTTCTTCGTCTCTCTTGTCTCCGGCCAAAGACCCTGGTCACAATCTTCTTTATCCCGTTTTCGACTAATTCACTTCTCTTAAACCTTTTGAATCCTTAAGTTTATAATATCTAGAATTCGAAGTTTAATGTGTATTCTAGGAAGAAGATCTACATTTGTATGGTGTCAAGGGCGAACCGGGTGGGAGCCTGTGGGGGCACACTGAACTTTTGAAAACAATTTTTTTTTTCCTCTTTTAGCTTAGCCATGGGAAATGGGAAATGGGAATAGGGACATGCATGCAGTGAGAGTAGATCAGTCAATTGTAATTGAACTAGGGAAAAGTTCAATTGCACCCACACTATGCACTCACAGTACAACATGTATCCCTTTTACCTTCTATTAATTGTGGTTAAGAATCACTAACCCTTGGAGTTAACAATATAACATTTATTTTCTTAATATTAATTAACATTAAGAATTAAAAATTCTTAACCATATTTTTAATATTTTTCTTACAAACCAATGTTAGATTCTTGAACCCTAAGGGTTAGTGAATCTTAAGCACAATTAATGGGGGTTAATAGGGACACGTATTAACTTGTGGATGCGATTGAACTCTCCCTGAGTTTAATCTCAATTGGTTGTAATTCGATTTTCATGAGACAAGGGGGTCTCATGGGGTCAACGGTTCCCTAAACTTTTGAAAACAAAATATAATTTGTATATCATGTTATTTAACGAGTCATAATCATGGGGCAAAGGGATAGATATTCGTAAACAATGAGAAACAATACGAAATGCATGGACAAACTAACCCACAAACTTAGTCATAAAAAAAAATCTAGGGCTATGCCTCGAACCCCATCCCCTAGACCCATAATATTATGTATCAGCCTAATAATTCTCTACAAATTCATAAAAAACTACTATCATTTTCAATTAAACCTCGTGTGCCCCCTCTGCTAGAAAATCCTGGCTTCGCCCCTGTCTGTTGTAATAGTGGCAATGTATGTATCCCTTATTAGGTGATTGGGGAGTACTCCCATTATTTGTGGCAATTGAGATGACCACCTCTGGGCAGCTTCAAATGATAACCATCTAACAATAATACTAATATCACTAAATAGAGAGTACCCAAAAAAAAAGGTGTTTAAGGAATAGTGGACAATAGAAATTTTAACAATTGGTCTATAGTCAGAAAATGGATTGAAAGGTTATCTTCAAACCTTTTTTTTTTGGTTGGTATGAATGGATTAATTATAGTGTAGTTTATTATATCATAAATTAACAAAAAAATACTTTTATTAAAATAAAAAATGATAAATAATGAATAAAGCTTGAACCAATTATAGCTTAAGCTTGACATGAATTGATTTCAAGTTTGAGCCATGCTTGACAGAGCTGGGCTTAGTTTACCTCCAATACTGGTCGGCACCAATTCAATACTGGTCTGCACCAATTCAAGCATAAGCTGCATAACTCTAAATTTGAAAAAGTTTAATTCATTAATGGGGTTGTGATTGGGTGGAGTCGGACCGTGGCTAGACAAGCTTCCGCTCCACACGAGTTGCACCACTATTATTAGAAAGTTGAAATGTCACATCATCCTCAAGTGGTCCTACCATGAATGCACAAGTATGTCTTAGATCTCAGTAAGATCAAAATGGACGGTGAATAAGAGGTGGCCATGTATCATCTATGATAAATGCCACATATTTCCTCTCATATCGGAATGCCAAACTATTTGTTTTTTTACTATAAGAGGAAGGACAATTCTGTAATATGGCACTTCATTCAATTATTTGACCGGATTTGAGTATTAGGTTTCATCAGCTTCCCGGTGACGGTAAACCGCTTTACATTCCAAAACCGCTAATGTTTGTAATTTGTCATTTAGCAAAATCCGTACATCTCGCACAAGTGTGGCTTTTGCTTTAAATGGGAATCCCCTTGGTAATATCTTCTACTTTTGTAAAAGTTAAACTAGGGTGGTTAAAGTAACCATGGTTAACAACCAAGGAAAATATCCCTGTTTCGGTACAATATAACGAAAATATCCTATTGATAAGAAATAAATGTTTCAAGTTCCGGGAGAAATATATTAAAAAGACGTAAACACCCTCCAATGTTTCGAGGATTTACAGTTAAGTATTAAAGGATAAGGAGAATTGTAAAAGGGTATTTGTGAAAGTTTGGGCTTATGATGAATGAATGGGTACAATCGTAAATTTAAAGATTGAAGCAAACCACTAAAAAGTGGGGATTAATTGCGCCTGCTACTAGCACGAAACTTTCATGGAAGTTTTTTGTTTTGTTTTGTTTTCTTTTTTCGAGGGTACTTAAATAGCCCAACTACTGTTAGAAATTGCAAAGAAACCATGTTGTCCAAAATATCATCAGGACGGCTTTTAGTGTTTCGTCTGGTCCCCCAACCCCACACTCAAATTAATATAGGACAGTTATTAGTCTACTGCGCATTTGACTATATTGGCAAATGCCGTGTCCCTTTTAATACATTTTTAACGATGGTTAAGCTTACAAAAAATTAAGGTTAATATTTTTATTGTTTTTCTTTTTAAAACCAAGGTTAGATTGCATAATCCTAGGGTGAATGAATCTTAACCACGATTGATAGGTGTTAAAAAGGTAGTCATAGGCCAATGAGGACCGTACATTTGACCACACAGTGAATGCGTCGTTAAGTTAAACATTTCCCAAAATAATATATCCCTATAATTTCGAGTTGGATGAAATAATTTTCGTTTCTTTTTTAATAAAATTATTTATATTTATTTAAAAGTTTTGAAACTTTTGTGAAATTTTATAAAAATTTAAAATTTTATTTAAACTTAAAATGAAATTATTCTTATCTACATTATAAATTTTATTAAATATCATTCAATTTCCGTAAAAACTTTTACCAAACCTAATAAGGTACTATACTTAAGAGCCTTAAACACTTCTATTAGGAGTTAGGACATTTTATCTAAAATATTATGGTTATAATTAATTATTTAATAAGTTTGTATTGGTTTAGTAATTGGATAAGCAATTTGCATCTAATAACTTTATGCAAAATATATTACAAAATAAGAAAATTGAGAAACTGTTGATTTATTTTGGCCACAATTTTCAATCAAATAATATATTCATAATATAAAATTTTCTAAATTTTGTTCAAATTTTCAAATTTGCATTTTTCAAATAAGAGCTCGAATTTGCTGAAATTTTACGATTTCAATCTTTAGTGAGATTCCAATATGTTATGCACACAGAAGTGTATTGTGTTGATGAACCTGATCATATAATAATTATACATGTAGGGTTGTTAACGGTCTAGGGTGGTTTGATTATTAAGGGGTTGTGATCTGATGTTAATTGAAATAAAATAATATTATATAAATAGATTGCACCCAACACTGAAAAACTATGGAACAAGATCTCAATGGGCCAAAGGTTGTGGGCCCAATCTTGTCAATTTGCATTTCTATGCACAAGCCCTATCCATTCGGTTTGCAATAAAAAGTGATGTAAGAAAATGAACTAGATAGAAAAGAAAATAAGCAAAATAAAGTTTTCTTGTGTATTTTAGTGTGAAAAATAAGATGAATTGTTTTTGATTTCTAAATTGACAGTTTGCATGCATTTTAAATTTTAAAGGGAGAGGAAGGACGAGCAAGCAAAAGAATAGATGGTGAGGCCAGAATTTGACTATGATTGGAAGAGGGAAGAGTAAAGGGAGAGATTGGGAACAAGGTTGGAGAGAGAAAGAGCGAGAGGGGTGTGAGAAGGAGTGACAAATGGACAAAAATAGAGAGAATATATGAAGAATATGAAGATAATGGAGGAGAGAGAGAGAGGATAGGAGAGACATTTATAATTGAAAGACCTTAGTTCACGGTGTTTATTTCTCGGCCGAGTTATGGGAATTGTAGATCTCACTTGATCGTTGCTCTGAACCAAGGGTTCTCTTTATTTACACTAGCGCGTGGCAAACGTGCGATGCACGTGAGAGCAAGGGGAATGAGTTAACCAGAGTTAAAAGGGACACGTGTTAACCCGTAGGTGCGATTGAACTCGCTAGTGGCACGTGCGATGCACGGAAGAGCGAGGGGAAAGCGTTAACTATAGTTAATAGGAGTTAAAAAGGTCACGTGTTAACCCGCGGTGAGTTCAATCGCGATGGATTGTGATTCAAAATAGATAGATGAGCAAGGGTAGTTTCAAAATTAAATCAAAGATAAGGGGTAGTTTGGGAATTAAAGTAAACATTAAATCAAAGTTTTGTTTTTATATAAGGGTAGTATGGGAATTTTTGAAAAATCATCTACGGCTACCTCTTGCATTATAATAGTAAAGAAAAGAAGATATTACTCTATATACTTTATCTTACTTAACTTGTGTATCCCAATGCCCCTACTCAATTACTGATAGGACGAAACTCAATCACTTTTTACTGAATTAATATTTTTATTTAAATAAAACACATAATAGAATAACTATATAATTTGTCTATCTTTTATTTGATAAAATCATATGAATAAACTTATTTCTGTTTCATTGTTTTTAAGGAAATTTATAGTATCAAAATGGACACAAGACTATTAGCAATTGTAACGGATAAAATTCGTAAAAAAAAGTAAAAAGAATGGGTAAAATAGGAATTTCTCACTCTGGCAAATTCTAATAATTTAGCTGACATAAGCCCACTTGGGCTATGTGCTGGCTCTCTTGAGTATTGTCTGACAGGTGACCTCATCATGACTACACAAGTCATGATGACTCCAAATGCCTATAAATAAGCAAGAATCACCAGAGAGAAGGGATGAATTGTGCGAAAGGCAAGAGAGGAGATAAAGGGCAGAAGAAGAAGAGGAAGAGGGAGATCTGAGAAGCTTGAGTCATTCACACCCTTACCCCGAAGGGCTGTGCAGGAGGCCACTCACCTGATTCTCTCATTTTTCTTTGGTGTTCTCCGGCTACTTGATGCTCTTTATGGCCTCACAATCGTTTATGGCCACCGGATTCTCTCAAATAGGCCATGTCCGCCTGATGCTCTCCATGAATGGTCACACTGCCACTTGCACGGCCTTGCAGTTATTCATCTGATGAGTGCAATCATACTTGAACTTGTGCCTGACGCTGTGAATAGTGCCGAACCCGTTGTCGCGTTGTTCACTGTGAATAGTACCGAATCCGTTGTCGCGTTGCCTGCTGTGAATAGTGCCGAACCCGTTGTCGCGTTGTCCACTGTGAATAGTATCGAATCCGTTGTCGCGTTGTCTGCTGTGAATATTGCTGAATCCGTTGTCACGTTGTGTTGTGAATAGTGCCGAGCTCGTTGCCCGTTGTCTGCTGTGCAACGTATCTGTTGTCTGCTGTGCAACGTACCCGATGTCTGATGCAACGTACCCGTTGCCTGATGCACAACGTACCCGTTGCCTGATGCACAACGTATACGTTATCTGAGTTACGTTGTCGGAGCTACGTTGCCAGTGCCTTATCCGAGCTACGTTGTCTGTGCCTCATCCGAGCTACGTTGTTAGAGCTATGTTATCCGAGCTACGTTGTCAGTGCCTTATCTGAGCTACGTTGTCAGAGCTACGTTGTCGGTGCCTTATCTGAGTTACGTTGTCAGAGCTACGTTGCCAGTGCCTTATCCGAGCTACGTTGTCTGTGCCTTATCTGAGCTACGTTGTCTGTGCCTTATCTGAGCTACGTTGTCAGAGCCACGTTGTCTGTGCCTTATCCGAGCTACGTTGCCAGTGCCTTATCTGAGCTACGTTGCCAGTGCCTTATCCGAGCTGCGTTGTCTGTGTCTTATACGAGCTACGTTATCAGAGCTACGTTGTCTGAGCCATATTCTTTGTGCCTCCTGAGCTACAATCTCCAGAGCATAACACCAGAGCTCGTCCTCAAGTGCATACGCCCAGTGTCCTCACGATAAGTATCTCTATACTATTATGTTCATATGTTCATGTGCTTGTGCCTTATCATGTGCTTGTGCCTTATACTAACTTTATCATCGGAGCTTATTTCAGGGTGCACACCCGCCCCCTCAGACTCACTCACAGGTGGCGTTTTGCTATTATTCCTCTACCAGCTAAGCAGCTATAGACGTGTGGCATGTACGAGATTTTTCCCTTTCAGCAATGATACAATGCTTTTATCATTGTTCCAAGTGAGTCATCAAACCGCTCGACCCTTGTGTCTAAATGGTATTACTTAAATACTATTTTTTAGAAATAATTATACTATGGTTTTTAAAACCTGGAGAATTGATCGATTGATTTCTATACTAGTCAATTGTCTAAATCAATTTTGTTTTAATAACATTTTTATTGGGGCAAGAGATTAACATTGATAGAATAATTAAATAAGATTCAAAAGGTTGTCAACCAAATGAATTGTGCAATTTAGCTAGATCAATGCTTGATATTTATAAGACTGATGTGAATAGCTGAATAAAAATAGATAAAAGACCAGCTATCAAATAGAAAATCTAGATCGTGTACATATTTATTTTACGTGGCTAATAAAGGCGAAGCCAAATAAAAAAATTTAGGGAGAATTTTTTCCATGAATTGGATAACAGGATACGTCTAAATTATAATAAAACATCCATAAAAACTCTAATGTATATGCATGATAGTGGATTATATTCTTGCTATTTGGCCTAAGTGTGGATTTTGATGAAAATATCAAATGGATGTTTGTAATGATTTTTTGGTGCCCACAAATTTACTTGAGGATTTATATATTTGTTCATACACATGTAACTATCTTCCCAAATAAGGATGCAAATGTGGACTTTATTATTGAGATACATCATATAAGAGTCTCCAATCTTATCAATCTTCACTACTTCTTAATACAAATAAGGACAATCTTACAATGATATTTTGTATTTAATCAAGCATAGTGAAGCATGCAAGTGACAGTCCTGAAGCTAAATCCGAAGCCAAAGCCGAATACATTCTTGATATACGCAAAAGCCCATATATTAAATAAAGTAGCCTATTATTTGTTATTGGTAAACGAAAATATTTATATTTATACTTATATTGTTTAAAAAAACATGATACCTAAAGTGGCACGATCTTCTTAAATATCACACCATCAATAACCTTCTCCAAAATGCCTTGACTCCTTTAAAAGTTAGCATATATTCGTCATCGTGAATGTGTAAAACTTCAAAATCTATATATAATAGAGAGATGTAATATATATTTTATAGATAACACAGTAAAATTTAGAAGACTATTAAGTTTATAATTTGCTTATAAGTTTTATGATAAATAATTTTTTTCAAATACTTATTTATAATTAGAAGGTTTAGCAATATTTTGAAATATATTCAACATAGATATATTTTGTGTAGACTACTATGTATTCCTATGATAAATTACTTATTAATTCAATGAATTAATTATAAAATTATCAATCTATCAAACTTGAAAGTTTACTTTAGACATTAGATTATATTTTTTAAAGTAATTTAAAATAATTTTAATATAAATATTTATAAGTCTTAGATAAATTTAAAACAATTTTATCAATGATAGCTTTGAATAGAAATGTATTTGATATAAAGTAAATTAAAAAATTAAGTATCAATTCACTTTAATATGTATAAATAATAAAGTAAATAAATTTTATTTAATTAAAACATTTTAACAAAATAATATAAAAAAAACTTATGTAGATAACTGTATATTTAAAATTAAATAGATAAAATAGTTGCTTGAAATTATTTAATTGAAACTTATTTTAAAGTATTGCATATACAAAACAATTCATGATCAATGATGATGAAAAGTAAAGTTCTAAAAGATCCATGTCAATTTTCATACACACATCAATTAAAATATACATCTACATGTAAATATTTTAATCCTAAAAATTGTTGAAATAAATACCATTCAAATATGATACATGAAACATAATTCACATAGAAATTAGAGCATCCAAACAGAAGAATCAAAATGCCTATCCCTCAATTTTAATTATGAGCCCACAATTATTGCAAAACAGAGTGATATTTAGATTTTTTGGTGTGAAAAAACTAATTTTTATTTTCTTAATTTGAATAGAAATTCTAAACTCAGACAAATATTAAATTAGCATGCGACTATTAACCAATTCAAATAGAATTCATCATTTAAACAATAATCCAAAATAATCTTCTTGTGAAATAATAATGTTTTAAAAATCCATTGTTTAACGGTAACTTTAATCAAGCTGATTGAGAAGAGACATGAGGAAGGAACCCTAAAACTTTGTCAATGCCAAAAAATTCCATTTTGAGATTACCTTATAATTATTTGCTGAAGTAGCTAGGTATGTAACTCACCATTCACAATCATGCATAACACGAAATCATTTGCAAGCTTAAGTTTGGGACTAGGTTTTTTGCTACTGACCTTGATGACTAGCGTAGTCCACATCTAGATTAATTTGGGGGCCTTCAATGATAGTGCCGCGATTTCACTTCTACATCACTATATGTTCAAATCCGGAAGCAACAACAACAAGAAAAGAAATCTAGAAAATCTATTCACCTTCTAATGCTATGCTTGTTTATTTAATCTTCTCCAATGTGGTTTACCATATTTATTCACATGTAGTAGGATATTAAATGATTTACCTAATTTGAGTACATGTGTGTTGTTATAATATCTACAAGGATACGATACACAACAATACATGTTGTTTGTTTAAACATATGTGGTGTGTTTGACTATAGTAACAACTTTGCATATGTTAATCATATCTAACATAATCGTCTATATTCGTATTTGGCCCCATGATTTTACGCGAGATGGAAGATTTGTTGTCTTGAAGGCACATTTATCTCACATTTCTTAGTGTTAGAGGAGAGCAGGGGAAAAGCAAGTAGAGATAAGGGCTGGATTTTTTTTTTATTTTTTTGGAAGGCCTTATGAAAAGGAGGAGCTCCTTCAACCTCAGGGGGAGGACCCCCTGAACCCCCCCGCCGCTTAGCTCCCCAAGCTCGAGCAAGCAACCCGCTCCGCTCCCTCGCTCCCCGGCGGGAGCCTCTATATTTCACTCAATAAAGATAGAGCTGGGAGGAGGTGAAATAGAGCTGGAAGGGTAGCCCTCGTTCTCGGAGCTATTCCTAGATTCAATTCTTGTTCTGTGAGGGAGGGGGCCTACAAGTATAAAGTAATTAGGGGTCTTCTACGGAGAATGTTAGCATTAAGGTAGGCTCAGTAGGGAGACATGGCTAAGTAATGGTAAACAACATAATAAGATCGAGAATAGGAGGTGCACGGGGTGGATGGGAGTACTCACTAATATGCATTGGAAAAATGAGAGTTTCATTTTTGGGAGAAACCGACTCTCATCCCTCAACGAAGATCAACACTCATAACTGAAGCATCAAAAGGTTATGCACTGCTCTTCTTAGACTGGGTAAAAGAAACTTTATGGGCACAATTGTGTCGGCTAATATACTAGAGGAATGGCATGTAACCTATGGTGGTTTTGTAAGTGGTGCGGAAGGGCGATTGATAAGCCCAACCTTTCCCCGTATGCTCCTAGCTAGCCTTCTTTAGCATTTGAACCAGAACCGTATTCGTCGACTCTGCCAGCCCAGCTAAAAAACTATAGGGCGCTAACACACCTCTATTAGTAAAGGGTTCCAAACCTCCGTTTGCTTCAGTAGTAACGAGTCCAGGTTGACTATTAGTATTTATCCAAAACACCTGTTCTCCATTTGCACCAAATAAAGTTTGTCAGAAATTTTCAAAGTTTATGTCATAACCAATTTCCTATAATATTATATTTGGTTAATGAAAAAATGAACAGAATAGTAAAAAGAAAATGAAATTGAAAGAAAAGAAAACCAACCATTGTATGGTGTTTGGATGCTAAAGAGAAATTTTTTTTTTTTAATTAAAAGAATTTTATAAAATTAAAATAATAATAATAATAATAATATAAACAACAATAATAATAATATAAGAAGAAGAAGAAACCATATTCTACATCATCATGGCAAAGACCTTTGCCAACCATTTGAATCGTATACCTGATCAAATTTTTAACCCATTGCAAAGTTCTTTCATCTCAGGACCCACAATAATCTGTCTTGAGGTCTTAGGCAAGGGGATCCCCTATCTATTAGCTCTTCACAATCTGCAAAAGCTCCGTACTCTCTACACCATTTAGCAATGAATTGTGCAAAAAATAAAAAAGAGAAAGAAATTTTCCCATAATTGTCATACTAAGTCTATTTCCCATCATTTTCCCTGAAACTTACCCTTAATTGCCATGCTAAGCCTATTTCCTATCATTTTTCCCTTGTGATACTTGTACAAATGCAAAAGCTACCATAGTTGAAGCAAATGAGATTCATGGAATCTCGGGGACTAATTGTAAAGCATCTAACCAACTCGTGAATTCGCAAAATCTGGAATTAAGCTCGCTAGGAATACTCCTGGACATTTTTAGGAAAATCCTTACCCAATTTCACTTCATAAAAAATCTATTAGTCCTTGATTGATACCTTGGTTTCCCAATGGTTTTTACGGATACATTAAAGATTTCATCATTCGAAAGCTCAAATAGTGGAAGGGTACCCTCCTCTCCTAAGCCGGTAGGAAAATCCTTATAAAGGTGCCCAATGGATACTAACCTACTCCATGGGATGTTTCAAATCTCCAGAGAAACTTTGTGAGGATATTTTAGATCTAGTAGCGAGTATAATTCTCAAAGGCATATACTTCCCTCATTATAGTTTCCTAAATGCGTCGAAAGGATACAGAGCTCTGTGGACGTGTCACAACCTGCTACATAGAAGCAAATTTCTCAAAAATAGAGTAGAGGGTAGGAAATGATGAGTCTATTGAGCTCTAGAGTGCCCCGTGTTGATTATGATTAAATATATTATAAAACTAAATTAAAAGAAATTATTAGATAAACTAAAATTTATTTGTTTAAATCATAATCAACAATCCCCACTCAAGTTAAATTAAATTATTTGAAATAGGATGGGCATCCTGGAAATTCATATGCATAAATGAAAGTATCTCGAGAACTTGAACTTTCACATATTGCAAATTAATCGGAAGTCCATCCGAGAGTGTAGCGAACATATGCTTTGAACTGATGAATTCATAAGGACAACGCGAACTTCTTGCACATACAAAATCTTTTATGAGGCTCTTGTACACATTTGCACTTTTAAGCTTGTGCCAAATCCGGATTAGAGTGCGTTCTTGAAATAGCCTGATTAATTTTTATAAACAAAAAAGTGAGGCATCAAGAGTGTTTCTTACATGTTAATCCGACCTTATCAAGTCCATGGAATAATTCCAACACCCTAGCTTTGAAGCTATAGGTTTTTTTAAAGCCTCTTTCTACAAAGGTCTCATATCTAATTGATCTGTAACACGGCTACTGGTAGGAGAATATATTCGGTGAGCTCTTTAGTCCTACAGAGGGTCAAGTCATTGGGAGATGGCCTTTAGTACTCTCTTAATAAGTTGGACGAGAATAAGCCCATAAAAACCTTTTCACAGAAAACATACCAAACACAGCCTTATTCTCTTTCTCTGCATTTCCCTTGATTGCACCTAGAAATGATGCACTAACCCCAAACCGAGTCCATGGCAGTTCACCTAGAAATGGGCCGTCTTGATTCTTGGGCCCAATTGAACACGTGTCCGTTCCTCGTTGTACCTAAGTCTCACGCAAGAATATTCGTACGCGGATAAGTAAGTACATTTCTCCTTTGGAACTGGAGGTTAATTTCTGTCCACCGGCAGTCGCCAGTCGCCAGTCATTCCCTCCAATAACCTTCAAGTTGCAAACAGCCAGCTGTCGGTTATATTATTCCTGAATCCAGAACTACCTCAAGTCCAGATGAAGCCCAGCGTGTTTCAGGTTAACGCGTCTGTGACATCTTTTGACTAAAATACCCTATTGAGATTCCTAGATTGTTAAAAATCCATACACGTTGTTGGGTACTTCAGTACTTAAACTATAAAGGCAAATTAGTAATATTCACATAAAACCAAGAGCATTCTAAAACCCCGTCCTACCGTTTAAAATCTATAAATACCCAACAAGGCTACAAAATAAGTAACAAACATTCTCAGTTCTTAACGGTCATTCATTTTCAAGGAAATTTCATCTTTACCCCTCTAATGGCTTCTCATCCAGTTCCTCTTGAAGTAGAGATCACAATCTCCTCGGCAAAAGACCTCAAAAACGTGAACTGGCGACACGGCAATCTCAAACCCTACGCCGTCGTTTGGGTTGATCCTAATGCCAAACACTCCACCAATGTTGATGAGGATGGTGACACTTCTCCTGTCTGGGACGAGACACTTGCCGTTCCGATACCGTGTCCGATCGAGGATTCTACCTTGTCGATCGACATCGTCCATGCCAACGCCAAAGAGGACACCAAGCCCTTAATCGGGTCGGCCCGTGTCCCACTCAGGGAGATCCTCGATGACGTCGGCATCGGAGAGAAAGCCTTCCGTACTTTGCAGCTCAAACGCCCATCAGGTCGACCACAAGGGAAAATTGAAGCCAAAATTACGGTTCGTGACCCTCGCTATCGTGCACCGGACCCGTACTACGCTTCCCCTTATGGAGTCCCACCACCGTCAAGGGACTACCATGCGCCTACTCCGTATGGGTACCCATACGCTGCTCCGCCACCGGTTGGGTACCAATTCAATCCGCCGCAGTATGGGACACAGGCTCTCTATGGGCAGCCGGCGTACGGGCATGAAACGTACGGTGGGGATCATGAGAAGAAGAGTAAGTACGGGATGGGGACCGGTTTGGCTGTGGGTGCGGTTGCAGGGGTTTTGGGTGGGGTAGCATTGGCGGAGGGTGCTGATTACGTGGAGGACAAGATCGCTGATGACGTGGCGGAGAAAGTTGAGGATGATATAGGGTACGATGATGATGATGGTGGTTTTGGGGGTGATGACTTCTAGGATACGCAATGTGTGATTTATGCGATCCTTTTTCTTTTTCTTAATATAATAGATTATGGGAACTTTATTTTTTCTTTTTCTTTTATGATCGCAAAGATTATGCGAACCTTGTGCTTTTTATGGGTGAGGACTTCTAACGTATGCAATGTGTGATTATGCGCACCTTATGCTTTAAATTATTCTCATCATCATATTTATACAATTTGTTCTCTGTAAAAAGGATAAATACTTAAAGAGGTTTTGGTGCAACGGTTTATCTCTGGAAGATTCCCGAGACACATGCACCTCTCTTTGTATGATACGTGAGAAAACTTTTATTTGAAGAGATAATAGCATGTATGGACATTCATTAGTTTAGTTGAGCGGTACACGCACGCCTCTAAAGCCCATCATGTGTCATTTTTCGTAATCATTGATTGTGGTTAAGATTCACACATTCCCAAGATTAAAATAATATTGGAGTGGATTATAGAAAAAATTAACATTACATAGATTCACTCATTATGTGATTAATTTTTTGTTAATAATTTTTTTTACAAACTAAGGATAAGTTAAGTTAATTTTAAATATGAGTGAATCTTAACCACAGTTAATGAATATCAAAGATGACACATGGCGAGCTTTGGAGATGTGCGCACCTCTTCAATTAAATGTGGGTGAGGGGTGTAGCAGGGGCATCCCTCTTTTAGAGATAAGTTTAGAGAATATTGAGTGGAGTAATAAAGTGAGATGAGATACACTCATCTCATATCTAGGTGAATTTGAATTTGAAATATATTACTATCAATTTTTAGATTTGATTAGTATTAGATTTGATTATGATGTGATATTGCTTCTATCTTGAGACTCATGTAATTTCTATGTAATCCGGATGAGCCATTGTAATCATACAGGCTATTCAATAGAATTCTTTTTTTATTTATTTATCATGGTATCAGAGTGGGTCGATCGGACCTTATTTTGAATTTTTCTTTATTTTAATCTTGTTTTTCCTGCAGGTGGTAGTGCCGCCCGTCTGGCCAATACTTTTTTTTTTCTAAAGTTGTAGTCATCACCAATTCTAGTTGAAATCTATCTATTATTAATACATTTTTTAGTTTTTTTTTTCTTTAAACGACTGACCGACTTCTCTTTATGTGCTATTGGGAGAGATCGTGATAGTTTGCTCTAGTGGATCACCGGCTCCGACATACTCTAAGACGAGCGAGATGCGACAATGATAGATTTCACAAACTGACGGTGACCACCAATATGTACAATTGGATTTTCCGATGACTTTTCAACAAAGCTCAATGATCTCGGACTACTTTTCTTTTTTTAACAATTAGAAGATCTTTCTTCAAATGATCATGCAATTGCGAAAGAGTATTAGAGATAGGTTTAGAGAATATTGAGTGGTGTAATAAAGTGAGATGAGATACACTGTATCTCATCTCCTATCTAAGTAGATTTGAATTTGAAATAGATTACTATTAAGTCTTAGATTTGATTAGTATTATATTTGATTTGATTATGATGTGATATTGTTTCTATCTTGAGACTCATGTAATCTCTATATAATCCGGAAGAGCCATTGTAATCATCCAAACTATTCAATAGAATCCCTTTTTCCATCACCCCTCCTAAAAATCTAATTTATCTATAGTACCCCCAACTCATAAATATGACTTATCTATAGTGCCCCAAAACTCGTTTAGAAAGGATAACAGTACCGGAATACGTCACAAGTGGAAAAAAATTCTAATGAACTTATGAGAAATGCTAGCCCTACTCTCAGTCAACTCATATTATCACCCTCTACCAACCACATGTGAGAGTAGAGTTTGTTTGAGAGTAGGGCTAACCAGGGGTGGAGCCAGGTGGGGGTCTGTGGGGGCCCACTGAAATTTTTTTAAAAATGATTTTTTTTAAATAAAGCCATGGGAATCCAATTGTGATCAAACTCGGGATATTTCAATCGCACCCATAAGCCAACACATGTCCCTTTTAATCCCCATTAATTGTGGTTACCCTTGGGGTTCAATTATATAACATTAGTTTTTTTTTTTAAATATTAACCTCAAGGGTTAAAAATTCTTTACTAGAGTTAAATATTTTTCTAATATTTTTTCCCTAAAAACCAAGGTTATATTGTTGAACCCAAGGGTAAGTGAATCTTAATCATAGTTAATAGAAGTTAATAGAATCTTAATCATAGTTAATAGAAGTTAAAAGTGACACATGTTGGCCGTGGGTGCAATTGAACTTTTCTTGAGTTCAATTGCAATTGGTTGTGATTTGATATCACCTTGAGCTTTGAGTCTGGATCTGTCCAATTGCAATTGAACTTGAGATTTTACTCACAATGGGTCGAGAATCGAAGTGGGAGGGTTAATATTTTTTAAATATTTTTTTTCCTAAAAATCTAGGTTAGATTGTTGAACCTTAAGGGTTAGTGAATCTTACCTACAGTTAACCGGGGTTGAAAGGGGCACATGTTGACCTATGGGTGCAATCGAACTCTCCCCAGTTTAATCGCAATTGAATATGATCCCAACTCCTGAACTTAAAAAAAAAATCTTTTGTACTAAGTTTATTAATTATTTAATCAGGCATAATCACGTGCAAGGGACAGTTGCCATAAAAAAAATTATATTATATTATTTAATTATTTAATATGACATAACCATGAGCCTAGGGGACAACTATCCCTAAACCTTTGAAAATAAAATACATCATGTTATTTAATTATTTAATAGGGCATAGCTATAGAGCAAGGGGACTGTCGTCTCGTAAATAAAGAGAAACAATACATGTAAGATATGTATGAAATGTATGGATGAAATAGCCCAAGAACCTAATTATTAAAAAAAATTTGGGGCTACGCTCATGAATCCCTAGACCCCAAAAATTTTCATACCCACCTAATAATTATCCACAAATCTATCAAAAATTATCAAAAATTACTACTATGTGCCCCTACTACCCTCCGTCCCTAGAGCTAACACTCCTCATGAAGTAATTTTGTAAAAGAGACTTGATCACAGTAAATTGCCATTGAACTCTCTTCGAGTTGAATCGCACTCCAAGATTAACACACCTTTATTAATTGTAGTTAAGATTCACTAACCCTTAGGTTTTAACAATCTAACCTTGGTTTTAAGAAAAAAATATTAATTTTTTAAAGTTCTGATTGAGAAATTTTAACCCTTAGGATTAATATTTTTTAAACAAAAACCAAGGTTAGATTGTTGAAATGTAAAGGTCAGTGAATCTTAACTACAGTTAATAAGGGTTAAAAGGGACTAGTATTGACGTGTGAGTGAGATTGAACGATGGACCCATTAATCAAGGAAAAAAAATTCTCGAGGGCTACGCCCCCTAACCCCCAAACTCATTACTTTTCTTAATACATGTACTTCGGCCCCCCAAGGAAAAATTCTTGGTTCCATCCCTACCCACACATCATGCAAAGAGAGGTGCCCAATGTGTAATCTCGGGCATCTACTAGAGAATCCGCTTCCCCAACATGGGCACTTACAAGGCGGTTTAGGTCGAACATGAACTCATGTATGCAGTATTAGATCATTATTATTGTGTTAGACAACTCAAATATGCAGTAGTAGACCATTATTATTGTGTTAGTGCAGTATATCGACTGCTATGATTTATCTCGTGTCTTGTCCTAGGGGTGAAGCGAGGAGATTTTCCGGGGGGGGGGGGGGGGGGGGGACTACATAAATCAATATCTTGAGCCAGGTGGGTAATCTTCTATCACAGCTTCTTTCGTCCATTTCAGGTGGAAGTCTTGGGTCATCACATGCCGTCTCAAGTTCAGTCCCAGACTTATCATCCTCTGGACTCAGGAGAGGCGTATGACCCCCCCAATGAGGGCATACCATTCAGGTAGATGGTGCAGTTAATGATCATCTACAGTGTGTGGTAGTAGGCTGTTTTTGTGTTCATAATCAGGGCCAAATTTTGGGATTTGCTACTTTTTGTGCGGCTGGTTCTAGTTTGTTCTTAGCTAAAGTTTTGGCGATATGTCTGAGAATTGTGATGGCTTTCCAGTGGAGGCTTTCCTCCGTCACGATACTTATAGATGCAAAAACCGTAGTAGAAGCTATATAAAATCCAGAATCGTGCATTCCAGCTATTTGTAATCAGCTTCTAGATGTGAAAATTCTGCTGCCTCATTTTTTGGTGCAGGGAACCATGTTTTGTATAGAAATCTTGTATGCTCCTAGGCAGCATACCTTGCGTGCTCATGATTTGGCTAAGGCCGCTGTTATTCAAGGCACTTTTGGGTTGTCTTCGTCTTTGTGTTCTCCATAGATTCCAGCTTACCAAAAAAAAAAAGAATGGGTGTGGGGAACTACATATATCAATATCGAAAAAATAATAGAATTTGGGGTATGTGGCTTTGGGGATTCGAGGGCGTAGCCCTTAGGAATTTTTTTTGGGGAAGTAATAGGTCCATCGTGGTCATAAAATTCGTTAATGTTGCATCCCAAAAAGGGGTCCATTGAAAAGGAAAAAAACATGGTCCTTCCTTTTGATAGTCATTATATAAATAAAATTAAGGAAATTGCTTAATTTACCATGCATTTTCATTATGTAACGAAATGTTAGTCTTCATTGGTTCTGCCCAGCTTTTTAATATCTACTAATTGTATTTAAGATTCACTCACCCCTATGCTCATCCATTTAACATTGGATTTTAGAAAAAAATAAAATAGAATAAGGAAAATAGTTAACGTACCTTGGATCTCCATTTGCAAACCTAAGTTGGTCCTCATTAGTCCATGCCCCACTTTGAAATTCTCACCACAATTGGTGAGTATTAAGAGTGGTGGCGTGGACCAATGAGAACCACCCTTAGGTTTGCAAACGGAGATCCCAGGTATGCCTATCACTGCTCATAAAATAATAATAACTTTAAATTGGTTAAGCTTAACCATGGTTAAAGGGATGAAAAAGGAAGACATTTGATTATGTAGTCAAATGTAGGGTGAGCTAATCACTGCTCTAAAATTACTATATTTTTATACTATGAAGATTATTTTTTCACATGTGTGTTTCGTGTTCAATGGAACATGTGCGCCTCCCTTGCTTGACAAATGTCCCTTTTAACATCCATTAATTGTGGTTAAGATTCACTCACCCCTAGGGTCTATACATTTACCCTTGGTTTTTATTATAAATAATTAACTTCTAAGATAATAAATCTTAACTAGGGTTAAAAGGAACACATAAAGAATCAATTCATTTATATTATACGTATATAAAAAGTCTAATATATTTTTGTAGGTCGGGGCCGCTATATACAAATTTTAGATATCATATAGTTTCTTAAAAAGTTATGCATATAATATAATATTAAGTTTTCAAAAAAAATTGGGGGGGCATGCCCCCTCCTCACCCCTGGCTCCACCTGTGCTTGTCCCTGAATAGAGATAGGTACTACCAATCATACCTGTAGGGGTGATATTGAGCAGAGTAGTGGAGGTGTTCAAACTTATTCGTTAATAAAACGAGCTCGAAAATTGAGCTCGAACTTGACTTGTTTATTAAAATGGGAGCTTCACCTAAAATGGCATGCTTTGCATTTTTATTACTTAAAATGCCATGCTTTTAATATATTGATAAAAAAGAAATTCATACTTTGCATTTTTATTACCAAAAAGGTATGTTTTTGACATATTTACCCATTAGTTATTCATATAAAACCCAAACACTAATAAGGGTAATATTGAAATACATACCCTATTTGGTAAAAAATTTCAAATCATGCCCTTTATGTGATATTTTTAATTAAGGGTGACTAAATGGTACTTATCCCTAAAATTAACAAGCACTAGCAAGCACGAGCCGAGATCAAGCTATTCATAAGCAACTTAATTAATTGGATATAGTTATTTATACAAGTGAAAATTTTACCGTATTTTTGCCATATATGTAAAGAAATTATAGTGTTACCTAAATTTTAGTATACATTTATAATTATATGAATGTATTCTTAGCATATAAAATACATTATATACAATTGATCTTTACTGGTGTGTATTAAATATACTTTCATTTAGTATGTAAATGAAAGTATATTTTAAAGAGGAGTGCTAGCCACTGACGCAATAACTCATTTTTTTTCTACAAATGTAGAGAAGGTGCAACACATGGTGTTGCTACCCTATAACAGAGAGATGGTTTGACACTTGTTGTCACCACTTTGCCTCTGGGGAAGCTTGCAATTGGGATAACATTTCTGTATTTAAAATTTTTTATTAAGTTAAAATAATCTAACCGGCCAAAAAAAAAAAAAAAGGAAATTCATTAACCTTGCCTTAGTGGATTTTTTTATATCTAGCTGGGATCAAGATTTAAGCATCCATGATCCAAGGTCAATGCCATGCTTGCATAAGACTTGAAGCATGCTGGATCTGCCTGTTTTGAATGAGTGTGGATTAACAAGAGTCCCCTTTTATAGCCTAAAGGGTTATGGCAGGCATGTTATTTTTTTTTTCTAAAAAAAGGCTTCAATAAGTCTTCCAAAAAACATTTAAATATTTTTCTTTTCATATTTTTCAATAGAAATGTTATTGAAACCATACAAAGATCCTCCTAAGGGAACACTATACTATACTAGAGTGTCATCACATGAGTTTGGGAGACTAATAGAGTACGTCTATGTTTATGATATACATGAGATGCGGCATATTATTACCATCATTCTAAATCAAATTCCTTCCGATTGTGATGAAGATAATAATATAACATGTTTCATGCATATCATAACCATACATCTATACATATACTCTATTATCCATTACTTATTTATTACACTTTTTTCTTACTAAGGTAACATAACTTGTTTCAGGTAATATTAATATTACTTGAATCATTAGAATTGGTATGTAAAATAACTTGACTCAAGTAAAATAACTTGAAGATGCTTTTTTTTTTTTTATAACCATCGATATCCTGAGCCTTGAAAGCTTAGACTAATCCCACGGCTACATAGGGAATACACCCACTCCATGCAACCGTTAATGAGGGAAGCCAGGAATCGAACTTGAGACCTTCGATTTTACGGTTCGTCCAAGTGACCACTGGGCTACACCATCGGGGGTTAACTTGAAAATGCTTTTACTAGATAAACAAATAACAATAATTTAGTGTTTTCTAAGATTTGTGACACTATAATATCGTGTCCCCTTAAAAAGGGTCTCGAATTGCCCTATAACTCTATGGTTTCAAACCAATGACATATATCTTTTTTAAAAGGTCTCGAATTACCCTATAACTATATGGTCTCAATGACATTTCTTTTTATTGAAATGAACCAATGGTTGCTGAATAAGCAAAGCTTGCCCATTGATGGTGTGAGTAGTCCGCCACATCTTTGATCTGGGAGCAAGTCCTGAGGGTGTGTGATGGTTGAATTATCCATTAATTTGCTAACCTAGAACATATATTAACCATACTAAATGGGTTGCGGACTAATCGTATATCTTGAGAAAAAAAATGCTAATACATACTTGTTTTGAATTATCAAGTCTACCGACACTAAAAATGCATTTGAATGTGAGGGCATAATATGCACTCTTGAGATTGGAAACGAGGCCTTAAGGGGTTGTTGTTTCATTTGGAAACGGTTTTTCTTGTTCTGGGAACGGAAACGACTTTTTTGTTCTGTAAAAACATTTGATAACTCAGTTTTAAGGAACAATTTTATGAATCATTACATTTTAGACACAATTTTAAAAGAACACAAAATAATCAATTCTCATAATCAATTATGAAAAACACGCTTACAACAAATGAAATAGACGGACATAATCATTTTTTAAAAGTATTTTATGACACTTTTATAAATATGTTGATGAATATAAGGTTGGGGACACCCTGAGTTTCAAAATAAAAAATAAAATATAACCATATTAAATGTCTATAATAATTTTTATTTTTTCATCCAAATGTAATTTTGTGAGGTGACGTTTGGATAAGATTTTATAGCCAAAATCAATTGTGATAAGAATTGATTGTGTAAAATTAATGAGTAATGCTATGTCTACTTTCCGACTGTCCACTCTAAGATAGTTATTTTTTAAAAAAAAAAACAAAAAAACAAAAAAAAAGCGATAGGTCCCACAAAAAAGTCATACTATTTTGTTTTCTTGTACAAAAATAGAGGAGCAAGGTTTTAAATATCGAAATTTGCAGAGATTTCGGTTTGCCAACCCTAATTGAAATCCCGAAAAATTGTAGGATCTCGACGAAATTTCGAATTCCGAAATATTAATATTTTTTTAATTATATATATATGTTAAAAATAATATTTTATTAAAATTTTATATATTTCTATAAATACTATTACTTTATTTTTAAAATTAAAATATAAATTTCCGAAATATTGTCGAAATTCCGAAATCTTTGAAATCCAACATTTGACTCGAAATTTCGGCCAAAATCCACTTTGTATCGATGTCGTTGGGTTGGACGAAACCGAGATTTCAACGAAATTTAAAACCTTTTAAGGGACAGTGAACAACCAGAAAGTGGGCATAGAATTGCTCAAAATTAATTATCAAATAATTACTTTTACAAATAATAGTATTTGGGGAATATGAAGTTGAGAGCCCTATTATGTTTTTCTTTATAATTGATTCTGACTTATAATTATGAAACAGGTTTACTCCACAAAATTAATTATAAAAATAAAAATTTGTAATTATAATTTTTTTTTGATAAACAAGTGTATATCGGGTCTTTGACTCAGAATTCATCCCACATGCTGGCTGCTGCACAGATCAACCCCCCAAGGCCCTAACAAGTGCAACCGATAGTGAGGGAAACAGGTATCGACCTCGAAACCTCCGGTTTACGGCTGGTCCGTTTGGCCACTAGGCTACACCTCCAGGGAATCAGAATCGATGCCAAACCGCTCTGAATGGCAAAATTAAGGACCTGACACTTCATCAATCGGATCCACAGTGCTTGATCTGGAGAACGTATCGATGTGTCCAAACACCCCCGTAAGAAACTCAATTCCCAGACGAAATGCCAGGAGAACTGGACAGTCCAAACCGCTGAATAATGATGAGCAAACGGAGCAGCTCTTCTTCATCCCTGGTATGTTTAATTGTTCTTCTCATCTTATTTTTTACCGAAAATGGTGGAATTGTTAGAGTTACAGAGGGAGGAAAGGGAAGAATTCATATCCCAGATGAGTTAGAAGACGTGGTAGACGATGAGGAAGATGATTCCTGGAAGGAATGGGGCAAAAAATCGACCCCATCAAAAGATTTCGATCCCCCACCTTTGGATTTTTCCAGGATGGAGCTGCCTGAGATTCAGGCCGAAATGATGAAGCGACATTTCGGGCCGTCATTTGGTTTCGTTAAGCTTCAATTAGGCGTTCGTCGTTCTGCGGTACCCAAATCTTTCCCCCTTTTTTTTCATGGAAATCGTGGGTATGATGGGTTGGGAGTCCCAGATATGAATTGGGTATTCGCCCCCCCAAAAAACGATTTTTTTTGTTTGTTTGGAAATATTTAACATGAATCTAGATTGCATCTTTTGTTCTTAGTTTTAGTTTTTTTCTCTATCTGATGTTCATAATTTCATATTATTGCTGGCTTGCTTAAAAAGGATGGTCTCACTAATCTGCTTAGAAAATTTGAAGAAATATGGAGAGAGAGAGAGAGAGAGAAGAATTATCTTATTATTATTATTATTATTATTATTGTTTAGAGTTCTTTATCATTTGGCCATGGTTATAGAGAATCCTTTGTAGTAAAGCATTTGATGGGTATTATTAATTATTCGCTAATTTGTGGGGAAAAGGAGATCTCATGAAGATTATCATGACTTTGCACTTACAAATTTTCCAGGAGATGGTGGCTGAGATTGCTATGAAGTGGACAAAGGTTCTTAGAACCGGATCCATTGAGGCTAAGTTCATGGGTGTCGATTTGAACACAATCATGTTCACCATGGAGAAGGGGCAGGACATAGCAGAGGTATGCTTTATAGCTATATATCAAAAGGTTAAGATTTTCTGATCAGTTAAGAATTTAAGTTTTTTTGCACTCTGCCTCACTCAAGAGATGGCCCACTAATCTAAATTTTAAGATTGATGAGCTGAAAGGAGATGTTTCTCTGTTAAAGGTTCATCCGGGTTTCGGGTGTTGGGATTCAAGAATAATAATGTTAAAACAAAACAAGATTATTCAAATCCTGGATCTAGACCATGCAATCAACTTTTCTAGAATTCATAATCAAAGGCAAACAAGGATTGAAAGAGATAATCTCATACCTTTCGCTGGAATTTCCCTATTCCCTTCAAGGTGTGATGTTGTGTTTCTCGGCGCTTGAGAGGGATGAGAGGGTCTTCTCTTTTCTCCTTAGGTCTGATTCAATGGGGCTTCCAATTGACGTAAGAGAAAAGAGGGACCCCCTCTTTGCTTTATATACCCTTGGAACCCTACCCATCATAAGATCCAAAGGTTAAGAGGGATCACACCAAAGATCAACGGTCGCCAACCCTGACCATGTTGTTAGCTTTAATAACACTTAAAAGTCCCTGTTTGATCACATCTCTTTAGTGGGACCCATTATCCTTAACATTCTCTATTGACAGCAATATAATCCGAGTTTTGAAAACTAAGGATTGCGCCAGACCACATGGGTTTTTATTTAATAAGAAAAACCCTAACAATCTCCCACTTGGTCCAAAAATCCTTAAATAAAATAAAATGACTCTTCGGATTGAACAACCTTAAAAACATGAGTGGCCACTCTTTTAATTTTGAAAAACATTGCTGTCGAGAATTAAGTGTTCTTTAACTGTCACTTTGATTCAAAAGCACCACTAACGGTGATCATGGAAGCATTTAGCATCTACTAGTGTTCATTTACTATGATACAAGCCACTCCATGGTCAAACAGCTAGTAATACTAATGTTTCAGAGCGGTTCTTTATGGTGGCAAGGTATGGTGTGATATGGACTATACACAACCTTATGTGATCAAAATGTATACGTCCAAAAATTGTCCACGCTACATGCATTTAAGCATATGCATGTCATTCCGATACTTTACGGCAAATGTGAAGTCCATCACCTTGTATCCAGAATGAAGGCCTCAAACATGGTGCCCAACCATGTTCAGCCCAAGCAACTTGAGAGCTTTGTGCGAGGCTCTCGGGCAAACCTGACATCAATGACATCCGTCATGTGAAGTCCATCACTTGATGTCTTTACCTTTTGCACGTGCAGTCAAAACATAACATAATCAAATGATGCATCAATTATTTAATTTGCATAACCATAACATATCAATATCTGAGAGTGTAAAACAATGACATGTATATCATATAAATGTCTGAAATATAAACAATGAACAATACTCCCACTAAATAAAAGAATCAAACGATTCTAAAAGGTTCCATAATAGTGACAAGTTCTTTAAAAAATTTCTGGTGGAGAGTTCTTTACTTAATGGGTTCACAATCCAAACATGCAACAACACAGAATCTGATGAGGATTTCAAATATCTTGAAATCAAGCAAAATCAGAGTCTGAATAACTTTTAAATTTCTAGTTCGATATATTTCTTGTAAACCAAACTGAAATCCTATGAGATAACTCCAAACGTCTAGAAATATGATCTCTGGTAATCTTGATATCCAAATTATAACTTACAACCTGCTCCCACTGACCTTAACATATGTCTGATTTAACAAACATACACAACAAGAATGATATAAAATATAAGTCTAAGGTCAGCTAATAAAGATCATCCACTAATATATTACTACCAACTGTCTGAAAAATATGTCTGATGGAGAGTGTACTCCCCTCAATGATAAATTAAACTGTATCCAATCCTATAATATCTCGCCTAAACAACGGCACAATGAAATAACATCTAATAGTAAAAACCAGAAACAAAGTCTAATACTAATCAGCAAGTTCCAACAGCCTCTAATACTGTTGGTGTAGAGTTCTTCAAAAATCAGCAGCTCATCAGCCTTGGCGCTTCGCCGATGAATGAACTCCTTTGTTCTTCCTGCACCAATCCTTATATTTGAAACAGTTTCTTTTCATGTGACCTTTCCCCTTGCAGAAGAAACACTCAATCTCCTCTAGTTCCTCAGTATTATCATTTCCCTGAAATTGATGTCCCGAACTCTGTCCTAAATTATGACCTGAACTCTGTCCTGAATTTTGTCCTTGCCGAAATTTTTGAATTAGATTTCTTGAACCCTTTATTCTTAAAATTCTTCTTACTACCAGAATTCACAGCCAAGTTCGCATACTCAGCTTTCCCACGCTTCAAGCGCTCTTCCTCACTAACACACACAGCTATCAGTTCATGCAGATCCCACTTCCTATCCTGTGCACTGTAATTAACCTTAAAAGCATCAAATGATTCAGGAAGTGAGGCTACAGCCAAATGCACCATGAGGTCATCCTCAATTGTCAACCCAAGCTCTCTAAGAGAGATAATTAACTTAGATATCTTCAAGATGTGCTCCCGAACATTTCCAGCACCATCATACTTCAATGAAATCAGCTGAGTCAAACAACTGTACTGACGAGACCTAACAGATCCCATAAATTGTTTCTTGATAGTCTCAAGAAGAACCTTAGCTGTATCAGCAGAGGAATACCACCTCTGATGGCTTCTTGAACAGAAGCCCTAATGATCATCATGGCCATCCTATTGGCCTTCTCCCATTTCGAATACAAAGACTTATCTGAATCTGAAGACTCAGCAGTGGGAGTAACCGGCTTTTCCTCCAGTAGGACAAAGTCGTAATCAAGGCAACCCAGAACTATATCTAGCTGCATCTTCCAAGAACTATAGTTTGAACCATTCAGAGGTTCAATCCCAGTCAAATGTTTCTGAACAACAGACCCATCCATATCTGAAAATGTCAATGTTTTACTATGTTATGGTATGTCTAACAAATTATTGCACAAATTATAATAATTTACTTTATACTTGTCCTTGCATGACTTTATTTAAGCTTTATATTCTAATCCGGTCTTGGGGTTAAGCCGGATAGCTAAAGTGGTTTACTTTAAGATTGCTTACTTCCACTTTACGGGACAGGTGGGCGCATCATCTAATCACACCTTTGGGCAAGAGATTTCGACATGCAATTCACCCCCCAATTGGCAACAATAGTCGCGCACAAAACTGATCTATCACGTATTGGATTGATTAGGACACTTCCACACCTTTGGGCAAGAGGGTTTCCTTCTCTCACCGCACGCACAAATCATTCTGCCCCACTCAGTCTACAAGAAGTCCCTAGACACCTTTGGGCAAGACTAGTTATTCAATGTAGGTGAGTGCAAACTCGCGATCTTAAAGAGATTGAAATCCCTAAATTCGAAAAACATAACCTCCATAGGACGGTCACCTTTGGGCAAGACAATCTAACCTACTTTGGTTATGACCATTCGAACGAACGCCTTACAGATCAAACCTAAACCCCATAGGATGATCTAACTTTAATTCTTATATTAATTTTGGGTAAAAGCATCAAGTTTTTCCTTTATTTAATGTCAAAACCATAGGAAAAATCATATTCATGCATTAAAACAGCTATTTACAGTGCTAGAAGTCAAAATGGACCCCAAAAACGGAATCAGAACACCCAAAAACCTCAGGATAGGTCGGACACTCTCTCAAGAATGTCTTGGGGACGTGTCACGCCAGGGGACACTCCCTGCAAGTGTCACGCGCAGGTAGTGCGCGTCACGCACGGAAACTGGATCCACGCGCGGTGGTGCGCCTCACGCGCACGGAAATGGCTCACGCCCGTTCTGCGAGTCACGCGCGCGGGGTTCGACGCTGTCACGCGGCCGGTCTGGGCCTTGGTTCGGTCCGGTTGGTTCAGCCTCGGTCTGGTTCGTATTTGACCGGTTGAACCGGTACGGCCCATAAACCGGGTTCGTTATTCGGGTCGGGTTATGACCCATTCGGTTCGGCTACTATATGGTTCGGGTCAACTGTATTCGGGTTTATGGTCGGGTTTTTTCCGGATCCGTTAGATCTACCCGGTTCGGGTTTATATTGGATCGGGTTGATTAATGGACTCGGGTCGAGGGTCGGTTGACCCTCGTGACCTTGTCTCCTTCACCCGAACATATTAAATTTTTTTTTTTTATTTTTTATTTCCAAACCCTAAACGTATACTGTTAACCCTTCTTATGGGGGCTCTACCGGCCACCTCTCCGGCTGCCGCCGGTGCCAAACCGACGGCCACCCTCGGCGACCAAAACCTCACCGCCGGCACGTTCTCCGGTGACGGACGGCGGCGGAATCGCCGTCCAACCAAAAACAGCCAAAAACCCCTTTTTTTTTTTTTTTTTTTTTAATTTCTGAAAATTTCTTTACTGTTAACCTTTACTCCGATTCACTCGGATCCTAGATACGTTATTAAAAATCCAAAAATTTATTTCAAAACCAATTAAAATTAATTATCAAAAAAAAAAAATCAATCTTTATCTTATTTACCTTTAAATTTCTATTTCTCAATTTCCTTAAATCCGAATCACAAGATCAATAAAAAAAATGGATTATTTAGATCCGAAAATAAAACCCCACTTAATTTGATTATTAAGAAAAATTAATCACAAGGTCAACCCTGTGCTCTGATACCAATTGTTGGGATTCAAGAATAATAATGTTAAAACAAAACAAGATTATTCAAATCCTGGATCTAGACCATGCAATCAACTTTTCTAGAATTCATAATCAAAGGGAAACAAGGATTGAAAGAGATAATCTCATACCTTTCGTTGGAATTTCCCTATTCCCTTCAAGGTGTGATGTTGTGTTTCTCGGCGCTTGAGAGGGATGAGAGGGTCTTCTCTTTTCTCCTTAGGTCTGATTCAATGGGGCTTCCAATTGACGTAAGAGAAAGAGGGACCCCCTCTTTGCTGGGTCTATCAAATGTTTTCCTGGCATGATTTTGAGTTTTGGTTGATGGGTAATCTGTAAAATATTCAAGTTTCCCTTTGGGAAAACATGTGTTGGAGATCCCTGCATTCTCCTGTAATTTCCCTTTACCTTTTCTCTTTCTCTTTTTGTTAGTTGAAAGACTTTGTACTGAACCATCCGGAGGCATATGAGATCAAGATAGGCGATCAAGTTTATCGAAGGCCTGGAGATCCTCCTTTGGAGGAAGTAGTTGAAATGCTCCACAGCAAGAAAAGTAAAGCCGATGACTCTAATCCCCTTGAGGAGCATGAACATCTAAAAGATGAGTTATAGTGAATGGTTTCTCTCTTATTAGTCTGGAATTCTTGCTAATGTACAAGTACATAGCGTCATTCGCTGTTTGTTAATTGATTCACATTCTCAGAGAAACTGGTTTCTCTTTATGTTTTTGGTAGACCTTTTAACCTTTTTATATGATCATCATCAATTGCTTGCCTTCAACCTGTGGTCTAATATAGCAGTACTTGAATATTTGTGGGTTTTCCATGTCTATGAGCCTGCAAGCCCAAGTTGTTTTTCAGCTTATATAGTTGAATTAAGTACAGTTTGCAACCTTCACTCTCTATATAATTCAATCATAAAACCAAATGGGTCCGAATCACCTCACATCTACTTAATGATCATATCAAATCCGAATTATCTGACATCCTCCGCGAGGTGTTTGGGTTGTAATGGCTGTTGCCTCCTAAATGAAAATGAGCTAACATTTTGAAAAAAAAGAAGGGTTTTACAGGACCTCTGAATAATGGTTCAGAGTCTTCAGACAAAATGACTACCCACTGGATGGTTTATATCATTTGAATATGCACTGATTTTTTTCCAACTAGGAGATCTCTTTGGTGGGTCTTGATGACTAAATTACCCAAATCTGTCTGAGTGAACGGTTGGTAGTCCCACATCGACTATTTAGTCAGTTGGATATCTCAATGTCCTTTTTCATCCTTTTTTTATATATCTTTGACCAATTCAATTAATCGTGTTCACGATTTCAGATCGTGATTAGCGCAGTACGAACGGGTGTAGTGCTCTTTTCTCCTTCTGTTACGCTATCTTATGGGGACTCTTTCTCTTCTGCTGGATGTCCATTTAAGGACTCTGTAGGAACTGGTTTTACAACAGAAAGAAAACACTGCCTCTTCTTCCTTGAATATCATCTCTGGTTTTATGATTTTGGGCTGCCTTCTTAGATGAGTTCAGTGTGCCTCTAGTTTGTGTGTGCACGATTGCCGGAGAAATCTGCTGTTGTACCCTGGAGTCCTCACGCCTTAACACCCCTTTGCACCAGAGAAAGATACTTGAGGGGGCGGAATAGAATTTAAGGGCATATTACTTACCGGATTTGTAGTTCATACTTTAGGATACTGTTATTCCAGAATATTAGACATATAACATTTATATCATTTGAATGTGCGCTGATATTTTTTGGCTAGGAGATATCTTTGGTGGGTCTTGATGATTAAATTACCCAAACCTGTCTTAGTGAACGGTTGATGGGCCCATTCGAGGTATCATACTACGACACAATGTAAAATTCCAGCTCTGCTTATTCATATGTTTAAGTCTAGGTGCAAGGGACCTGGTTAGTGGGTTCTTTGCAGGAGATCTTCCATACTGAAATCCTATCTGATATGATGACCATAAGCACCCGTTCCACTGCATTCTTTTGAACAACTAGGAAAGATGAATGATGATCTGTAAGTAATCAACTCAGAATTATAGTATGATTGCATATGATATCAGTAACAAAAAAAAAGAAACTTTGCTAACACTGAATTTGATTACTAGCAGAGTATTAAAAAATTTTCAATGGTGATCTGGGTTAATCCTCTGTCCAGAATTTTACGAATAATCTAAATATCTCAGCCTTGGAATTTCTGTACTCGGTTCTGCATATTACTTTACCAGATTTGTAGTTCATACTTTAGGATACTGTTATTCCAGAATATTGGACATTAAACATTTATATCATTTGAATGTGTGTTGATTTTTTTCGTCTAGAAGATCTCTTTGGTGGGTCTTGATGATTAAATTACCCAAACCCGTCTGAGTGAACGGTTGATGGGTCAATTCGAGGTATCATACTACGACACAATGTAAAATTCCAGCTCTGCTTATTCACATGTTTAAGTCTAGGTGCAATGGAGCTGGTTAGTGGGGTTCTTTGCAGGAGATCTTCCATACTGAAATCCTATATGATTTGATGACCATAAGCATTTGTTCCTCTACATTCTTTTGAACAACTAGGAAAGAGGAATGATGATCTGTAACTAGTCGACTCAGAATTATAGTATGATTGCATCTGATATCAGTAACAAAAAAAAAAACTTTGCTAACACTGAATTTGATTACTAGCAGAGTATTTAAAAATTTTCAATGGTGATCTGGGTTAATCCTGTCAAACAAATTCCACTGTGAAAGTATGGATTTATTTGTTGATTGCATTTAATCTGTACATAATAGGAATAATAATGGTGGAATGAAGGAAACGGAGCAAAGAAGACAACTATATCAGCTTCTACCAAAGGCAGAGAGCTCCAGAAGATTAATCCTCCCAATACTTGCTACTTCCTTTCTGTTTTCCTGACTGTCGTACCCCCAGTCCCCTGCTTCAATCACAGTTACCAAGTTGGGGTTCATGAATTATTCGCCGAAGGAAAATTTTGGAAAAAATCGATGAAATTTGGAAATAATTGGGGGGTAAGATATGAAAAAAAATATAAAATAAAGTTACTAATTATGAAAATTATAAGAAAAGAAATTCATATATTAGATATTTACTCTAGATTTTTCAAAAAGTCATGAATGATTCGTGTTTAATTAATAAAATTTGCGACTTTTCAAAAGTCAGAAATACTTAAAAGGAAAAAGTCACGCATTCTTCAGCTGACTTGTTAAAAAATCGGAGAACTTTGTTATTATGACTTCAATTATACCCAACTGAGCCAGCAAACCCACATACCACACTAGAGCACAATACAGATGCGAGAAGTGACAGAAGATATTACCCAGATACAAATTACATCTGTCTAGTTTAGACTCTTTGATGAGATTCTTTACAGTCATGAGTTGATCTTCCACGAAGAGGTTGAAAAGATTTAACTTTTCAGACGCGTGTTTCGCTTAAAGTGGCCAGAAGAGTGATGCTACTGTTTTTGAGCATGGACCAGCAGATCGGCACGAATAATAAAATGATTTCATTAACTATACATTTCTGTTCCTATTTATTGTTAATCATCAAAAGATCTTACAGGAGTGTTAGACCCCTGGTGTTCTGGTATCCTTTGAAGCTGCTTCAACACTTCTACCTTCAGACTGGGGAGACATCAGGCCATCTGACTGCACTACTTTCACAATAAGAAGTTTATACTATCAAGCAAACATTAGTCTTTCATTCCACTGCAGAGCCAAATATATTCGACTACTGTATGTAAAATCTAAACTTATAAAAAACCTGGGACGGCGAGTCCAGCTGCACCTAGCTTGCATATCAAACCTTGGTCATAAGATGGGGATCATGTCTAAAGAAATTGTGTAAATAATTTCCTCGTTGGTGTCATTTTAGTCACAAAAATTCTGATATTGCCAGGTGAACTTTGTTTCTTCACATCCAACCGATAATTGAATCATATGAGAAGATTTGCTGTCTTTGAAGAATTTCAGAAACAATATAGACAATATGAGTTAGAGAATTGTGGAATTTTTACACCGAAATTAAGGGTGTATACCCAGCAAAGACATCCGAACGAAGGCATTCTTATCTCCAGCAGCAACCTCACAAAAATACATGTTCATATTCAGTTTCTACCATAGGCCAAACCTGTTACAATATTACTGTATAAGGAATTGGTTAGCTCTAACTCTCTATCTCTTCTCCATCTCTATCTCTACTAATATAATATAATGAGAATTCCGGATGTTCAAAATGTTGATTGAAAGTATAATGTCTAAAATACCTTTACATAAAATGATTATAAATAAAGGTGCAAAAGAAAATTTATAAAAAGCTAAATTTTTTGTAAGGGTAGATTTGTCATTTTATCCTTCCACTTTCTCTCTCCCAAGTCTCAATCATTCTCACGTCATTTCCTCGCTTACTCTCTCCCTTTCCCACCCCACTCTCTCCTGTACAGAGATTGAATCAGCCAATCGTGATTGAACTTGAGTTCAATTGCACTCACATTCAATCGCACCCTCATGTCAACACATGCCTATTTTAATTCTTATTAACCGTAGTTAAGATTTATTGACCCTTAGGGTTCAATAATCTAATATTGATTTTTAGAAACTATTTTTTTTTATAAAAAATAAGCTTAGGTTAACGTGTCCCCTTTAACCTTTATTAATTGTGGTTAAGATTTATTAACCCTTAGGGTTCAACAATCAAATCTTGGTTTTTAAATTATTGTTTTTAAAAATAATCGTAGGGTTTAAATTTTTTAATCATTGGGTTACTTTTTTTAAATATTTTTTTTCTAAAAACTATGGTTAGATTGTTAAATCATAAGAGTTAGTAAATCTTAACCACGATTAAGATGAGTTAAAATGTATACGTGTTGACCATTGGGTGTGATTGTGCTCTCCTTAAGTTAGCCAGAGGCCAACATGTTTCTCTCCCTTTCACACACGTGCATCACATTGGTCACACTAGCATGACTCTTTCTCTTTCCTCTCCCTCTCCCTCTCCCTCTCCCTCTCCCCTATCTCACGTGAATCGCACGTGCAGCCCACTGGTAACTTACCAAGGGAAGTTTTATCTTGATCTTACAGAGAATATCACAAATTTAGTATTCTCTTATTTACCAAATAATTGGGACGAATTAATGATGATAGTGACATTATGTTATTAACAGTTGGGAGTAGAAGTTGAAAAATGTTCCATTCATGGAAAGAATCCTAGTGGATTGGTCAGCAAGTATTCAAATGCCACTGACATTACGTTATAACAGTCTTTACACATTCTGCCTGTTCAAACTTTAAACCCCTTTACAATTTTCCATCTCTTTCAAACAAATCGTATTCGTTAATCAAATATTAATTAATAACATATACAAAACAACACGTTCACCACGACATTACAGATATTATATGTTAAAAAAGATATGTAAAATAAATCTATTAAAATTTAAAAGTGAGACCCTCAGATGGTGGGTCCTCAGATTTTCTATTCTCTGCCTTTGAAGTTGATGTTACTCGCAAAGGCGGTTGTTCTACATATATTATTTGGTTTAGAGTCCTGTGAAGGGTCCTCTTCTAACCGCAGTGTCCCCGCGTCCCTTTTAACAATTAATTATTTAACTATGGTTAAGCTTAAGTAAATTAAAATTTATAATTTTGCTTTTTGTTTTTTAAAAATCATGGTTAGATTGCTTAACTGTAGGAGGTGAGTGAATCATAACCACAGTTGATGGGTGGTAAATAGGGGGCGTGGACCAATGAGATTACGGGATCAGCTTCTAAGCTGACTCTGGGTCCGTTTTCCATTTCCCTTTGGTTTAGAGCTGGGGTCCTCTTCTAAGCTGACCGCAGTATCCCCGTGTCCCTTTTAATGTGTTGTAGATAGTCTGTACACCGCAGTGTCCCCTTTGGTTTATACGTGTTGTAGATAGTCTGCTTTGCTTCTAAGTATGAACATTTGCCGATAATTTCACTTGTACTACAAGGTTAGAAAGTGTTCTCTTCTTGCAAGTAAAATCCAAATTACATGGTCTGGCCTATAAAGGCCTCTGCTAGTTCCTTTAATTCCTTCTCATTGAAGAACTGAAGCTAAATTTGTGCCTCTAAGGTTCATCCAAAGGTTAGTCCCTTATCATAAATTTATGCTCATTTCATCTTTTTTTTTTTTTTTTTTGAAGAAATTTGAATTAACATGTTTTTTTTCTTCTTCGCAGCAGCGTGACTTAGCATCTGAAACAGGGCGATGAAGATAAAATTTAGCGTTTGCATTAGAAAATATCTTTTATGCAGAGGTACAAATCTTTCCGGTTCTTTTTCATATACCCTTAGAAGGAACATGAAATTAACCTTTGTTTCCAAGCCATCTAAAAAGGCACCATCTCTATAAGTCATTATTATATTTTGTCATTTAAGAAAAATACTCGGATATTTTTTTTGTTAGCTAGCAGAGAAAAGCAGATGTAAAGATTAATTTTATTGTCATTTGGTAAAAGCAAATGTAAAGAGGAGTTTTGCACCATTTCAGATTACAAGTAAAGGCTAATAGTACATCCTGTTTTTACCGATACTTAGGTGGCGTTTGGTTAGACTTCCCATAGAAGAAAAATACTTCTTAAGGAGTTACTTTGCAGAAAATAACTCCTCAAGAAGTCTGAAAAAGTTATTTGATGGAAAAAATAGGGTTTGGTTTACACATCTGAAAAATAACTTTTAAAAATCTAAAAGTTAAGTTTGCGTTTAGTTTATATTTACAAAAACATAATTTTTAATTTTAAAAATCCAAAAGTCTAGTTACCTAATGACTATAACCTTAAAAATTGTAAGGATAAGCAACTAACACCGGCCATTGTGTCCATGCCCAAGAAAGGAGAAATGACGCCGTGTCAGCTAACAAAACAAATCTTTATTAACTCACATGAGATGTAGGTTTGTCAGTGAAGTGACGCCATATCCTTCATGTTTGAGCGATAGCGCATCATTGTTGCTCATCTTCTATCCTTTAAAATAACACTTTTTGTCAAATATTGCAATAATATGAGTTCTCCTATGTAAAATCATATTTTTTTTTCTTTTTTTAAAATTCAATATATTAAAATATGATTTTTTTGGCATCAGAAAAATGGTTAGGCCACAACCCGAGTTAGTAGTCTTTCTATCTGTTCATTGGTTAAAAGTTAGATGATTAACATTTTAGTTGTGCCAAACGGTAAACTTTTTTAACCTCCACACAAACTCGTGAAAATCAATCTCAGACCCACCCAAGCGAGGGATACACACATTGCCACTCTAGTACTAATGGGCTGATTTTTTTTTAAAAAAAAACTCCGTTATGTGATAATAATAATAATTATTTTAGACTATGATAATATGGATCTGGATCTGGGTCCAGCAATTAAAGTATGAAATCGAGGGCTCTGTTCATAGTTTTTTTTTTGGGATAATCCAGCTCTGTTCATAGTTAATATGTGATCGAGGCAGCATTCTGATGGGGTGGTTGATTTTTGGGCCACATATGGGAAACAGGACAGGTTGCCCATTTGTCTCGGGGATTGTTCAATTGCACCACCCACATGTCTGGTCAACACATGTCCCCTTTAATCTTTATTAATTGTGGTTAAGTTTCACTAACTCTTGGAATAATCTTAGTTTTTTTTGGAAAAAATATTAACCTTAAGAGTTAATTTTTTTTAAGAAATATTTTTTCTAAAAACTAAGAGTAAGTTATTTAACCTAAGGGTTAGAGAATTTTAACCACACTTAATAGGGGTAAAGGGTACATGTGTTTAGGGCTGTCACAGGGCAGGCCATGGTAGGGCCTAGGTCTTACCGGGTCCGGCCCTTATTCACCGAGGTGAGGCCCTAGCCCAAACCTAGCCCCCAGAAGGCCTAAATTGGTTAGGCCCAAACCCTACCCTCAACGGCTAGGGTTGAAAGAACAAAAAAAAATAAAAATAAAAATAAAATATATATATATATATATATATATATATATATATATATATATATATATATATATATATATATATATATATATATATATATATTATGTTTTGACGATTTTTTTCTTCATTGATTGCTAATTTAACGTATAATTCTCATAATTTATTCAGGTTTGGGACTAACAATGCAACTCAAAGATCAACACGATGAAGTTTTAATACCATTTGATCGTCAGTATTAGTGCACCCCAAATTATTATCATTAAATTTTTAGTATTAATATTGTTATATTTATTTTAAAAAGTTATAACTTCCGAGTAGTAACAATAAAAGATGATAGAAAGAGGATAGTTTGTTACACATACACAAAGTAAGTCTTAGTATTATATTTTTTTTCATGAGAAAGAAAGAAAAACGTTACAAGTTACCATATTAGAAAGATTATAGACATATATTACATCATAATGTTAGACACAAAGTAAGGCTTAACCTCTTATATTATTATAAGCATTAAATTATTAAATTATATATGTGATATATTATAAATGGTACAACATATAAAATGGAAGGCTGGGTCGAGTACTTATCAAGCCCGGCCCTCAACTTTCAAAATTAGGTCTGGCTTGGCCCTAGGGCTTAGAAAGCCTTCTATTTTGTGGGCTTTAGAAGGCTAGGCCGGGCCCTTCATCAAGTGGCTTGATTGACAGCCTTACATGTGTTGACATGTGGGTGTGATTGAACTCGAGGCTCTGATCGAATCACTCCCCCCAGTTTAATCACGATTGGATGTGGTTTTGATGTTTTTGGTTGAAATAATATCATGTAACTAATATATACTCTGTAAACACACATCCATACCTAAGATGGCCGCTAAGGGGCCATGAGGATAAGTCAAGCAACCACTCCAAAATGGCCTTATACACACATCCCTAAGAATCCCCTTAACGCAAGCGGTAACACATAATCAAATTGGTTTTTTTTTTTTGTGTTAAAAAAATGTTTATTCTCTCCTAGTCTCGTGAATATAAACTATAAACCCACAACAAACATTGTTTGACATGGTGCAGTGTCTGGACCAGACAATCCCGACAGCCCCAACGAAATCGATATTCGCGAAGAATACGCCAACGCCTTCCGTACAGAATCCTACGTCGATTTTTGGACAAGGGTTCTCGCCTTGACCCACGGAGATGCTGCCACGTGTTTACCCGCAGAATCCACAACAGCAGTGAGACTCTCGTCATACCGACTTTTCGCCGAGCAGCTCTTGGATCCGGACCAACCAACGGTCACCAAAATCCTGGCTTTCTCTCAGTCTAGAAACCTCTCTGAAAACCACCGTCTCCTCTCCGACTACTTCTCCAAAACTACTGACGCTTCTATCCTATGCGGTCTCTTGTTAAAAGACATCGATAAAACTCGTGTCCAATACCGCCCTCTCAAAACCACCATCAACTCCATCGAAACCACCTTACTCTCGCCGGGGAACCACTTTCCGGGTTTTTTCAACCGCCTTACCAAATTCTCCAACTTCTTTAATCCATTTGGCTCGTCAGCTTCATCTCCACGTCGGTTCCGAGAAGTGCAAGCTCGCTGCACCGGCTTGCTCGAACGGCTTGAGGCAAGCCGCGAGAAGGCTCGCTCAAAGCTCCGGATCCTTAACGGCATGAAACGTGGGTTGGCTATATTTATTGTGGCTTTAACGGCTTCACTGGTTGTAATTGTGGTGACACACGGATTGGCGTTGCTGGTAGCTGGGCCGGGTTTCATGACGGCTTCATTTCAGCTGGTTTCAACGAGGAGGTTGGCTAGGATGTCGGCTCAGCTTGATGCAGCAGCTAAAGGGACTTATATATTGAATAAGGACTTGGATACTTTAAGCCGGCTGGTGAATCGGCTACAAGATGAGCTGGAGCATATGCGTGCCATGGTTCGGTTTTGGTTAGATCGGCGAGAGGACCGGCTGAATGCGACCGGAGAAGTGGCACGCCAGCTGAAGAAGAACGACTCCAGCTTTAGAGAGCAGTTAGATGAATTAGAGGAGCACCTGTACTTGTGTTTCATGACCATCAATCGGGCTAGAAGCCTTGTAATAAAAGAAATTCTGAATCTGAGTAGAGATTGACTCAGATCAGCTGGGCTTAGCCTTAGTTGGCTGGTTCTACAAGTGTATACTCGGCGCATTGGAGTCAAAAAAGAAAAAAAAAAAAACTTAGACAATGAGACCAATGACTAATAAGATATTGATACATCAAGAAAAATGTTTGGTATATTAAGAGACTAATAAACACCCCGTACAATCCATGGGAAAGATGATCATAATTGATTTAAAGTGTTGAGTAGTAGCAAAAGCAGTCAAAATCTGTAACAACAATAACAACAATTCGTAAGAGCTACTTAAATTATAACCAAATTTGTACTAATAAGAGGAATATCACATGGAAGTTTCTCGATTCGTGTTCCACATTAAGTCCACTATTATAATAGTAAAACCATGAGAATCAATATGATATTACCGCAATATGAAACAATAATTTAATCAAATTGAAATGCAAAGTTAAGCAAAAGTAATAGATTTGTACGCAGTATGAGGACAAATGAGATGGAAATCTAATAGAGGTGGATAACAATTGGATGAATTTAAGAATAATCGAGTGAGATTCATAATTTATCAATCCCGTTGGAGAATGGTATTCGTACAGTTTTTTGTGTGTTAACTCACAAATTATAATGTCTTTTTGTTCCAATGTCTAATGGATTCAAACTTATTGTTAACATTTGTGGTTTTGTGAGTTTCTTAATCTTAATATGCAAACAAAGATTTTGCATATTCGTAACGGGTTTGAAAATTTTAGAAATACAAATTCAAAATTTTCCCAATTGCTGTAATAGTTATTCACCTCTAGTAAAAATGGAAAATAAGGTGTAGGCAGCGAATGAAGAGAAATCGACTCACCTTAGACTTATTGTTAGAGTGATGGTGATTTTGTCGAAGGTCAAAGTTGTCAACGTATCATGGTTTGTTTGGATGAAAAATAGATGGTTTGTTTGGATGAAAAATAGAGGTGACATTGGTTAGATACAAAATGCTTCAATGAATGGTGTTCAATGGCAACAGATAAACGTAAATATCATCATACCTGCTGACTGGTGCAAACTTATGTTGTTGAAATAACAAAATGCTTCAAAAAAACCAAGGCCTTTGTTGTTTCGATTTTGCTTTGTGATTTGATATTTGGTGCAAACTGATACTTTTGAATAACAAAATGTTTTAAAAAAGAAGACTCATTTGCTATTTGTGTTTGCTATGTAATATGAATGGATGATATATTTGGAAGAAGAAGAAGAGTTAATTTATGTTGATTGAGGAATTTTAATTTAGGGAAGATAGTTGTTTGCATTATGGGAAGATTAATTACATAGACCTTTTGGGGGAAGAAAGATTAATTACATGCAAAACGTTTTGGGTAAGATGCAAACAATGTTCGGGAAGATAAGGGGATTAGATGCAGTACAACTTTTTCATTATGTAGAGATTAAATACATAGACGTTTTGGGAAGACATGTAGACAACATATAGGGTACAACGTTTTTGGGAAACCGGAGGTAGTGCTCATAGGAATGATAAGTGGCTTGATACATGTCTTAAAGTGGTAGAAACATCCACTTAATTTCGTTTGAGAAGGAAAGGTGAGGAGATGGTTTTAGATAAGAAAATGGAAGGGCAACAAAAGTGGGCCCACATAATGGTTTTGACAATGCTTACGGGGCACTCTAATTAAAGAGAAAAAAATGGAAAAGCCTTAGAAGAATGCCACATCATCGATTGCACCCATGGGTTAACACGTGTCCTTTTTAACTTCTATTAACTGTGGTTAACTCCTTCCCCTCACTCTCATGTGCATGGCATGTGCCACCCGCTAGTAGTTCATAGAAATACTTGTCGTTTGTATTGTAATTTTCAAACTACCCCTATCATAGGACATATTTTTGGTTGCTTTAGTTTGCCCGTGAACTTGAGCTCCTGTTTTATATTTTAAAATAGTAGAAAAAGTAAATGTGATAATTTTGAGGAGTATGCAAATCTAACACTTTTTTCTCTTGTTAGTAACCTTAGGCTACCAAGACAATTGATACCAAGTTTCACTTTCTCTAGGTTTGGATGAGCTAGGTTGGGGTATTCCATTACATGGTGCCGAAACACCTCTAGAACGAGTTTATTAATTAAAAGTTCCCTTGTTTTCATTACATGGGCCAGGGCCCATTAGTCTCAAGTCTAATTTGACTGCTCAGGTCCATTGAGGCCGAAACCCATTTGAGTATCTCTGGATCCTTACTCAACTCCAAGCCCACACCCTAACTCATTTGGGTTAAGGCTTAGATGCCTGCCAATCGATTATGGGCGACTATGTGTGACATATTTGTGGTCGAACCTTACTTGCTTGGGTCCAAATTAGAGGTGGCAACAGGTTGGCTTGGCCGTATGCTAGGAAGCACGGATATGAGTACAATACGATACAAATACGGCGATATGGTAGAACCTTAAAAAACAGGATACGGGTACGATCAGGATACGTCTGTAATTTTTTTTAAAAATAATAATAATACCATATTTTGTATTATAATTATAAAATAACCATTGATTCAGTTTTGTTTATATATAAAAAAGACCATGTTCATGCAAAAGCAAAAGAAATAGGGTCATCTCATCATCCACTAAGCAAAAAAGATACTCATTCTATCATCCACTAAGCAAAATATAAAGAAGACCATGTCCATGCAAAAACAAAAGAGATAGGGTCACACCCCCAGGTCTCCCAAAAAAAAAAATAAAATTATTCCTGTGTCTCGTATCCAACCTTATCAGAGCTGTATCAGAAATAAAAAAATTGTTTTTAAATAACCGGATACGTCTCAATCGTATCCTGTACATATCCCACCGTATCAAAGACATATCCGTATCCGATACGTATCAGATACGGGTACGAAAGCTTATTTGAAGTATCCGTGCTTCCTAGGTCCTACTGCGTCGGATCGGATAATGATACTCTCAACACAGACCAGCCCATATATACACAGACTAAAACCAACTTAAAGGCATCTCTCAACCCAAATCTGTCTGCCAAACCTGTGTAAGATAAGTGTTGTATTTAAAATTATAATAAAAATTAAATGTACAATTATTGTTTAATAGTTATAATTAAAACCAACTTTAGTCCTTAATCCTTTCTCACACGCAACGCAAGGACTTGGTTCTTGCCGGACACAAAAGCCTCGAAGTACGAAACGTAGATATTATCCGCTTCAAGAGACATTCATGATTACAGCCGGTAATAATTGACCGGTTGAAGAAGCGATTACTGGTCAAGGCAGTTTCTTATATCCATTATTACCGGGGGATTCGATATAAAAGGGTTTACATTTGCGGTTTCATGAGACAGTTAACCTTTCACCGGACTTTCATCGGAAACCCTTGGAATCTCTTTTTTTTAAATCTCGCCGGAGATCGCTTCCGATTAACGTTTGTAGGTAATTTACCGAAGAGTCTCTTGTTTTTGTTGTTTTTTCAGATCCTTTTTTTTAAAAACATTTATTGATTTTTGATTTATTGCATGTATGGATTGCTTTTACTGTTTCTGATTTACTTAGATTGGTTTGAATTCGTTTCGTTTTGTTGATTATGGGACTGTTGTTTGTGATTAAGTGATTGTGTAAAGTAATAGATGGTTAAATTAGGGTTTAATTTTGACGAATTTTGGTTCAAATGATTGATCGTTATTCAAATTAAAATTTTCGAATCGGGGATTGTAAGTCAAATTTTGTAAATAATTTAAAGGTGAGCATTTCTGACTGGCAAACATATTAGAGAATTCTTCCTCTGTTTAGAATTTATCTATTGAAAAAAGCCGTGCTTTGGTTACTGTTGGGCTATAGTGCTGGTGTTATGATATCCATTTGGTTGATTCTTTTGTATACATATGTTTTATAAGATTTGGTGATTGATTCATCGAAAGAATTTCCCGAGTATTGATTTTCACTATTTCAGTATTTAAATATCTGTTTTTGCATTGTCACAACGCGGTTGTTGGTTCTAGAATAGAAAACATTGATTCTATATTCTCGATTTCTAGATTTTAATATTTATTTTTTGGTAGTACCAAAAGAATTGACGGTTGCCTATTTATATCGTTACATTATTACTATCTAAGATTTTATTTGAAATACTTTTCCTTAAATTGATGCTCTGGAGGACTTTATGCCTTTGGGATAGTAGTTTTTTCCTTGTTAATTTCTTTCCCATCCTTCTGAATATGTTATGGACTGAACATTTTTGTATCAGAAAGGTAATTTGTATGTCCTGTCATCCGGGTAAGTTTGAGTGTTGGGTTTTAGTGATCCAATATTTCAAGTGGGTTTGTACTGGTTTGATTAAACTCACAGTTTTTTAAAATTAAACTCTCAGTTCATCACTTGTAAGTTGTATATGGAAAACTTTCATCCTGAAGGGTTTTAGTAAAAAAGGTTTGGTTTGCCATTTGTTTCAACACACGTCTTTGATTTATGCTCCGTTTGTTTTGATGTAAAACAATGGAAAACAAAAGAATTCCACGGAAAATGTCATTTTTCGCGTGTATTTTCTGTAGGACAATTGATGTTTTCCATGAATTTCATTTTTTTTCCCCTATTTTACATCAAAACAAACAGAGCATTAGCGGAAATGGGTATGCTATTTAATTTTTTCTTCAGATACTGTGTACGAAGTATAAGGGAAATTCTATTGTTCTCTGTGATTTTTCCGGTTTAACAAGGCTAATGCTGGTGAGTGTTGATGTATAGGGAACGTTAAGTTTATTGTAAATGGCAGATGAAGAAAACAATGGAGAGGAAACTACCTCCCGTGGAACTGAGTGGGAAGTTGTATCACTCACGGCATCAACATACGCTGCTGCTCCTGGTCCAAAAGGATTTGAATCTAATGATGATGAAAATGATAATCAGTTTGATGAAGATGAAGAGAAAAATTCTAGTGCAATGTTCATGTCCGATCACTTTGTCTTTCCACCTAGCCAGCATGAGAATCTGGTGTCGGAGCCTGGCAACAGTGAGATTCATAACGAACTCGGAGATGAACGAGTGATTCCCAATGAGGTACCCAGATTGGATGTTCAGGATGGGAATATATTTGACAGAAAAAATGAAGAAAATTGGGACATCAAAGGATTGATAATACCAGATGAGTTTCCTGGAATTCAATTCATTGATGAAAAGGGTAATGAACCATCTGTTTGTGGTACAGAGTTCGAAAGAAGCACGACTTTGCAAGTGATGAATTTGGTTGATAAAGAGCAGAGTATATTCAGTGCTGCAAAATATAGTTCTTTTCAAGGTGAAGCAGATATTAGTGAATCAACCATTTGTGATGAGAACACAGTTATTCCAGAACCAACGGACCTTTCCCAGCGAGGCTTAGATTCCCCTTCGGATATCACAAAGTCTCCAAAACATACAAAAGAAGATAAATATATTGGATCTAGCCTTCCATGCAAAGCTTGGTGGAAGAGACAAGCAACTTCCTTGTATGCTCATGCGAAGGAGGGGAACTCATTTTGGTCTGTTTTCATTGCTGCAGCTTTGATGGGCTTTGTAATTCTTGGGCAGCAGTGGCAGCAAGAAAGGTGGCAGGTTCAACAACTTAGGTGGCAATTCAGCATTAATGATGAGGTATGTTGATTGTTAATGATATAGAAAAGATTGTAATAAATAGCTTAATACTTTGCTAGTCGAAACTCGAAACAATAAATTCATGGTAATTGACTTATAGTGCTTTTGGGCTAGAATAATGACTTATTGATGAAACCTCATTGATATATAAGTTTTGCAATATATATATATATGTATGTATGTATGTATGTATGTATGTATGTATGTATCTGAATTCCCTTTAAAGCCTTTGTTGAAGGCAAATAAATGCAGTTTATATCTAGCTTATCTTAGGTTTGTTGTCGTGGTTAATTAGAGAAACATTGAAGAGAGAGAAAAATCTAAAGTGCAATTTTAAAGGTTTTTATAATAACTATTTGAGCCATACACTAAGGCTTGATAACTTGAGTTCTTTTGCCAGGGTAAATGATAAATAAAATTTATTGCGATAAATGAGACAATCAAGGAATAAGGAAACTACAGGGATTAGTGGCAGTTGGCACTGTAAAGGCAGTTTATATCTAGTTTATCTTAGGTTTGTTGTAATGGTTAATTAAAGAAAAACATTGAAAAGAGAGAACAATATAAAGTGCAGTTTTAAAGGTTCTTATAATAATTAATAACCATTAGAGCCATACACCGAGGCATTTGGCAACACTACTATTAAGTACTTATTTACTTATTAGTCAAAATAAGTACTAATTTATAAATAAGTTTTTTTGGTTAACATAAATAAATTATAAATAAAAGTGGTTGAGATCCAAAAAAAAAGTACTTATAAATAAGTAACACATGCATACTTATTAAAAAAGAATTTATTTACAAAAAGTACTTTTTTTTATCAGTTAAGGGAAAATTAAATATATGAGAGGAAGGGAAAAATAAGTCTCAAGGTTCACCAAGAATAAACTGAGGGAGCCAAAAACAAGAAAAGAGCAAAAAGAGAATCGAAATAGGAAATCAAATGTTATGGTGCAAGGATAGATCCCCAGGGATTTGCCCCATCACCCCTTACTAAGAGCCAAGGTAAGACTAGGGAATGAGCCCGAGCCTGAATCTAGGGAATGGAGAGATAGATATCCTCGAACACCCTCCTATTTCTCTCTTTCCAATGAGCACACGAAATCGCCCTTGGAAGGAAAGACCACAAAACACCCGCTGGAGAGCAAAATTACACTGAGTGCCACCACGATAAGAAGCTCCGGAATGATATGGGAAAGATCCATGGGATGCAGAGGAGAGATAGGAAATAAGACCTTTCTTGTCATCGGGCAATGTAGTAATAAGTGATCCACAATCTCCTCTGCTAGAAGCATAGTTAGTAAATTCGCGATCAGTTCACGAATTATTCACGAATAGAACGTGTTGTTCTTTATACGTTTGGATCGATCATCCGATTCAATGATTTGGAATTGTACGCGGCGTTTTCAAATCATCCAAATTATTTGGTGATGGATATGCGAATAGTAAGAGGAAACATTTAATATTATTAGTTGAGTTCCCAACGAAAAAGGTGAAACCACCTTTACTTTCTCTCTTGTCTCTCTGATACTTATACAGTGTGGCCTCTCTCCCAGATCTTCCTAAGTGATGACTGATTATATTGCCGGATGGCCCGGATCACTGCCGCCCACAGCTGGGCTGCCGGAGGTCTCTCTCACTGTGTTTCTCAGTCTCTCCCTTTCTCTCCCTCGCTCACTCTGTCAGACGGACATCTTAGGCGATTGAATCAGTCGGTCACCAGCCACCACCGTCTCTCCAGATTCTGGATCTCTCTCTCTCTCTCCCTCCTGCTTTGTTTCTCTCCCTTTCTCTTGGATCTTTTTTTCTTTTCCTGATTCCTCTCTCAGACTTGATATTCTTGTTGGATTCAAACATGGATGTATTCATCTCTCAACTTCATATATTATTCAATTCAAGCCTGGCTATGAAGAAAAAAGTGGAATACGTGTTTATTCAATTCAAGCAGTATGCTGTGTAGTTGTGCCCATCTGCCCAACACAGTGTTTTGTGTTCTGCAGGTTTGAGATGCATATTTTGATTTCTTGAGAGTATTAATGTTATGTCCAGGAGAGAATCTCAACTCTCAAATCTTTAAGCTTTGTTCTACTTCAAAAAAAAAAAAAAAACTCGTAAGACAATAAAACAAGAATGTGAGCGAGTTCCATCCTCCTCGCCCTCAAAAACCCCCTTTGAACTACAGTTAAAAGTTTTAACTTTTCTAGTTAATTTAAAAAAACAAATCAAGGTAAGATGTTTTAAACCCAAGGGTTTGTGAATCTTAATCAAAGTTAAAGGAAGTGAAAAAGGGACACCCTTTAGAGTGTTTGTGCGAGTTTAGGGTGTGTGTTAGTTACATGATAATATATCCACCACCCCAAAAAAAAAACCGGACACCCCAATAGACACCATATGGATTATGGACTAAAAATTTATACTTAAAAATATATATATATATATATAAATTAAAGGCCTATTTTATATATATTGGATAAATGTGCATTATTTTTTTGAGATTTAAAATTATGTCATTGGATAAATGTGAATTATATATATTTTTATTTTAAAAATTTTAATTTTATTTATTTATTTATTTATCAATAAATTTGATTTTTTTTAAAAAATTTATATACGGATCACTTATCACTATCTATTCTTATCTTTATCTATTTGTTTACATAAAAGTCTAAGATAAAAGGTAACTTTATATATTGTTTTATATTTTAAGCCGATTTTTTGAACGGATTTTTGAATCTTGGACCGAATTATACTCAAACTATTTCAGAACCTCACTTTTAATGTCTTGCTTTTTTTTTATGCTGAATTTTTTAACGAATTATTAAAGGATTATTTTGAATTATTCACGAATCATACCCCGTACCAATTGTTTGCCATACGCCGAATTACTAACTATGGCTAGAAGCCACATAATGCAAAACAACATAAGGTGATCGTAAGTTAGGATTTTATCTAAAACTGTTGTTTATAAGAAAAATGATACCTTAGAGGGAACCAAGGGAACCATACAGTTTGGTGAGGAAAAGGTAATAAGGGCTCAGATTGTAAGGTGCAAGAAAGATCTCACTAAGAACTGTCTCTTGTTGTTTAGGGACCAAATTCAACTATCCCGTCTGAGAGAGGTAGGGGAAAATTGCTGAATTAGGGAGAGCGGCCTCAAAAGGTATGGAACCTCCCAGTCAAATAAGTTACGCCTCAAAATGGGCTTTCCTTATTTTTTTTTGTTAGCTTGGATGTTCTTACATGAGTTGGTTCTTTGTTGGGATTTTATTTGGAACAGTGTTTTAAAAGGGGTGTGAGGCTTACACCTTGAGGCTCTACCCTAAGGTTTAAATCTCATGAGACTCGCACCTTAAATTGTGAGCCTCACATGAGGCACACGCCTTGAGGCTCGCTTTATGCCTGTTGTGTGTGCCTCATACATTAACTAAAATTAGGGTTCAAGGTATATAACTGAGACTTAAATGTCGATGAGGTCTTAATGCCTCACCTCATGTCTCTGCATTTAAAACATTGATCTGGGGCGAGGGAGTCCAAGCCATTTATTGTTTGGGACAAGGGAGTTTATGCCCATCTGTTATAGTTGGAGATTGGGTTTGAAGATTTAGGGTTAGAGAGTTAGGTTTCTTAAAGAAGAGGATAAAGAAAGGAAAAAATAGAGATTATGGTAAAATGCATAGTGAGGGAAAGAAAACCCTACTAGCATTTTATATTAAGAGAACATTACATATATGGCATTTTTACAATTATACCCTCGATATTACATATATCAACACTCCCCCTCAAACTGGAGCATAACCATTAAGCATGTCCAGCTTGACACTAATATATTGGAGGATAGAAGTGCCAACAGGGTTGGTGAAAATGTCAGTAAGTTGATGAGAAGACGAAACATGCTGAAAAGATAATGAACAATCCCAAACTTTCTCTCGGATAAAATGAATATTAACTTCAATGTGCTTTGTCCTCTTATGAAACACATAATTGGAGGCAATCTTCGCGGCGACCTCATTATCACAATATAAAGACATAGGGTCTTTAATAGGAAACCCTAATTTGGAAAGGAGAGAACGGAGCCACAGAACTTCATAAGAGTGCCATGAGTAAGAGCTCGATATTTTGCTTCAGTACTAGAGCGAGAAACTCAGTACTGGAGCGAGAAACAACGGGTTGCTTTTACTCTTCCACGTAAGTAAGTTGTACCCAAGAAAAGCACAATAGCCAGGGGTTGAGCGACGATAAGTAGCAGATCCAGCTCAATCGACATCTGTATAGTCAGAGATCTTAAGATGCCCATGTGTGCGATATACAAGTCCACAACTGAGTTTAGACTTGATATATTAGAGAATACGATGAACTACAATAAGGTGTAAAACACAAGAAACATGCATGAACTGACTAATCATACTGACAATAAACGTAATATTCGTTCGAGTGAGGGTGAGATATATCAAGCGACCAGCGAGACACTGGTAGGCATGAGGATTAGGAAGAAGATCATCCTCACTATCATGTAAAGAGAGCTTTGGATCCCTGGGAGAAGTAGCGGGTTTACACCCACATACTAGTATCACTCAGCAGATTAAAAGCATATTTCCGCTCTGAGAGAAAAATTCTCTTCTTAGGTTGAGCAATCTCTAGACCAAGAAAGTACTTCAGATGACCTAGGTTGTTGACATCAAATGTACGCACCAGCTTACTCTTAGCACGAGAGATAAAAGATGAGTCATCACGAGTTAAAATAATATCATCAACATATACCAGAAGTATAGTGCGCCATGAGGTGCCAGAGTGGATGAAGATAGGATTAGAGTGACATCACTGAAGCCCATACTTAGAACCACTGTTACAAATCTCCCGAGAAGTACCCAATTTCTCTCTCGAAAAACCGAGAAAAACATCTAAAGTTTAAAACTTCGTTTTTATTGCGATATTTTAAAATTTTCGCGAGAAATATAATTCTCTTTTTATCCCATATATATCACGAGATTTAGTTGAGATTTTAAAAATATCATGAGAAATACACAATGTTGTTGATTTTTTGAATTTATAACTTGGTGATATTTATTACTATTTTTTGTAAATTTAATATATTTTTTTAAACATTCCCAAGATTTAGGCGATAAATACCCAAAAAAAATTTAGATTTGAAAATCTCCCGAGAAAAACTCCGGCCGATAAAAACCCGAGAATGTGATTTGTAACATTGCTTAGAATCACATTACTAAAGTGATGGAACAAAGCTCAAGGTGACTGCTTCAAACCATATTTAGACTTCCGAAGTCTACAAATCTTCCTAGACTCCTCCTGAAGCAGGAAACCATGAAGTTGGGGGGGGGGGTCCATATATACTTCCTTGGTGAGATGCCCATTAAGAAATACATTCTTGATGTCCAACTGATATAGAGGCCAACTCCGATTCGCCGCAAGAGAGAGGACATAAATGAAAGTCAATTTGGCCACAAGAGCAAAAGTAGCATCGTAGTCAAGCGATAGGTCTAAGTAAAGCCGCGGGCAACGAGACGAGTCTTATACCGAGCAATACTGCCCTCAGAGTTATGTTTGACGGTGAATACCCAACAACATTCCAGAAGTTTCTTCCAAGATCATGGAAGAGGAACCATATCCCAAGTATGATTAGACTGAAGGGCATTCATCTCGTCAACCATAGCAACCTTTCACTCAGGATGAAGAAGAGCAACACAAACAGACCGAGGAATAGTCACAATATCAATAGCGAAGAGGAAAGCTTGGTACGAGGGAGATACAACCTGATAACAAACATACTTGGTAAGAGGGTAAGGAGTAACACATGAGCGAACACCCTTGCTATGAGTAATAGACAACTCAAGATCAGAAACAACAAGAGTAATAATAAGAGAAGTATAAACAAGAATAAAAGAAGGTGAAGTACCTGGTGGAGTGGCCTGCGAGGAAGACTGTGGTAGAGGCGCATCGGAGAGGGAACCAAACGGCTGTCAATGAGAGTATGCAAGAAACTCCTTCTGTTGTGGAAGTTCCCCTAAAACAGGTAAATGAAAAGAGACAATAGGCATATTACGAGGTAAAGACAAAGATATAATAGGCATAGTAGGAGGAGAGAAATATGGTATTGTCTCGAAAAAGGTAACATCCAGAGTCAAGTAACAAAAAACGGCGTTTTTTTTCAAAAATTCACGTTTTATTCCTGAATTTTTGGGTTGCCAAAGTATTCGGTGTTCAAATCGCGTTTTTTTAAAAAAATGCCGTTTTAACGAATTATTCGCATTTTTTCCGAATTATTCCAGAATTATGAAAAAAAATTACTTATTTTGTATATATTTTAATCAAATTGTTCCCGTATATTTTTATAATTATTAATTTACTTTTTATTTTTTCCCGAATTTTCCCTAAATTTTTCCGAACTTGATACCTGCCAAATTATTCCCGAACCCCGACTTTGTCACTATGATCCAGAGAAACAAAGAAACGACGAGACTGTGGATCATAACACCAATAGCCTTTTGATGTCCTAGAATAACCAACAAAGACATGTCTATCAAACTTATTGTACAATTTCAGACGATTAGGCCAAAGATCATGGACAAAGCAAGTACAATCACAAACATATGGCTCAATGGAAAAAATAGTAGTCTGAGGACAAAGAAGCTAATATGGTGAGAGACCATAAAAAATACGAGAAGGTGCCCGATTGATGAGAAAATATGCTGTGAGAAGGGTCATGGATAAAAAAGGCTTAAGCACTTGCATGCCTCGCAGCAAGGAGTGAGTGACACCCAATAAATAACGATTCTTGCGCTCAGTAACACCATTTTGTTGAGGTGTGTACGGACAAGTAAACTGATGAGCAATACTATGAGTGTGAAGATACTTGACAAAATGTGTGGAGAGATACTTACTACTATTATCAGATCGAAGGGCCTTAACAAGACCACCAAACTGGGTAACAACCATAGCATGAAATTTGTGGAATTTAGAAAAAACCTCATCCATAGACTTAATAAGGTAAACCCGAGTGTAGTCATCGATAAAAGAGTAACCAAATAATGAAAACCATCACTAGAGGTAATCGGAGATAAACCCCAGACATCAGAATGAACAAGCTAAAAAGTAGAACGACGTCTATACATGCAAGAAGAATAAATAGTGCGAACATGTTTAGTAAGCTCACAAGTATTATATTGAAAGGTAGATGAAGAACACAATTAACTAAAAATCGAAATCAAAGAATACAAAGTCTTAGATTCAACAAGCCCAAGCATGGGATAAGTATCATGACTAGCATCATCAGAAAAGGGTAAAATAAAAACAGTAGCAACAGTAGAGGGGACACGATCAGGAGCATAATCAGTATCGAGGTAGTACAGTCTGCCTCTACCAACAATCCTCCTCGTAGTCGGGCCCTAAAAGAGACAATGAGAAGGATAAAACATAACACAATAATTAAGTTTGGTAGTAAGACTACTAACTGAAAGAAGGTTAAAAGATAAACAAGGAACATGTAAAACATGTGATAAAGAGAGACGGAGATACAGGTGCCCTAGCCATATAATCAGTGGCTCCAGAATCAATAACCTAGCCAGGGGAAGAAGACGATGTAGTGGCAACATAGGTAGATGGAGCATTGATACCTGAGGCAGCAAGTGAAGATGAAGCAGTAGTATCAGAATCACTCTGCAGACGGAACGGAACTCAACGCGGATCATCTCAGCAACCTGAGCTTTCAAGGACTCCAAAGGATCACTCGCAACAACTAAGGCTGCAAGCGAATAATCAATAACAGGAGTCATAGCAAAATGAGCAGCAGGACAAGACTGATAATTCTCAGGATAGCCATGCAGACGATAACAATGATTACGATCATGTCTCATTATATTACAGTGAGCATAAAGAGTAGTAAATCTATCACGACCACATCCACCACGACCCCTACAGTCCCCCTACCACGTCTCGGAGGATCACGAAAATCAGTAGTAAAGGCAGTACGATTCAGAGGGAGCATAGGAGGGGAGCTCGAAGACATAATAGCCCGTCTGCGTTCCTCACTGAACACAGTGGAATACACAGATCGAAGAGAGGGCAGAGGAGACGTGGCAAGGAGCTGAGTGCGCAACTTCTCAAATTCGGAACGAAGGCCACCCAAGAAATCTTAAATGCGATGACACTCTATTCACTTCGTCATAACCTTTGCAAAAGCAACAGACAATTCAGAAAGAGACTTATAATAGGTTAATTCGTCCCAACCACGCTGAAGAGTCCCAAAATAATTAGAGATAGACATATCCCCTTGCTAAAAATGAGTAATCTCACGAGTAAGTTGATAAATCTGAGTATCATTCTCCACTAAGGTATAAGTCTGAATAAGAGCATCTCAAAGCTCATGACAATCCTTATAGAAAATGTTTTTCCTGGCAATCTGAGGCTCCATAAAATTAAACAACCAGCCCAAAATAATGTAATTTTCGGCATTCCATGTAGCAATCTCAGAAATACCTGATTTAGAGGTCTTACCATCAAGATAGATACCCATCTTAGAACGACCACCATTATAAAACTCAACAGAGCTTCATTACGTAAGAAAATTTTCACAATTGAATTTAATATTGATGATAGAGTGAACAACGGAGGTAGAAAGAGCCTGCTGAGTAAGAGCTTTAGCATCCATAGGAGCAACTTTGAAGAACCCAAAAACAAGGCCTAGGCCATACGGCTAGAGACAGTCGTATGGCTGAAACGTCCCAGCTGTTTCCTTTTTTCTTTGGTTGTTTTTACAACTTTAAATAGCTATCTTCTTCCTTTGATGAAGCTCTAATACCAAGTTGGAGATTTAGGGTTAGAGAGTTATGTTTCTTAGAGAATAAGAGAAAAAGAGGAAATAATAGGGATTAAGGTAAATTGCTTAGTGAGGGAAAGAAAGGCCTAATAGCATCTTATATTAAGAGAACAGTACATATATACCATTTTTACAACCATACCTTCGATATTACATATATCAACAATTATCACTTATCAGGGCTTGGGAATCGAGATGCATCTATTATCTATGGTGTGGGAGTTCAGACACATCTGCCGGGTTATGGAGTCCTCAAATTGATTATATGGGGTGTGGGAGTCCAGAGACACATTTTTTATTTTATGGGATGAAAGTTTAGGCCCACTTGTCTATTATTTGAGGCTTACAGGCCCTGTATGTCTGTTGCTAGAGGACTTTCAAACCCATCATCTGCAATTTCTTGTCTGAAACCATCAAAATCCGAAAAGCCCACCACCGCATCTGTTATCTGAGGAGTCCACCTGCGACGCCGATCATTGCTATTTGCAAGTTTGGGTCTCTGCTCTTGTTTCAAACTTTAAATGATGACTCATCATATTTAGTTTGAGAGGGGGTGTGAAGATAAAATGATATGAAGAAATAGGTGTTAAGTGAATAGCACTAGGATGTTCGATTTAGATTAGACCTATTCAAGCTTTGTTTTACACTTTGAACCAACAGCAGAGAACACTGAGATAAATATTCAACTTATCCACAACCTAAACTTTTGGGTTTATGAAAGACATGAAGGCTGGAACTTACAACAGTTCTAGACATGCAGGTGATGAATTACAATGAAGGAAGCTGGAGGGATACTGAGTGACGAAAAGAGATGATGTAGAAGGAATGGAGTGATGGAAGATGCTGAGAGAATGAATTCCTCGAAGAGCAATGAGTTTGATCCATATTTGAATTGGTGGGGCCTTACTCTCCTCCTTCCGAACTTGTGGAATAGCTGAGTATGACTTTGGGTTGGAGTGAAAATTACAAGGCATGAAGAATTAACCAAGAAGTAGATGCCTCAGCAGCTAATGAACTTTACCATTTATATCCCACATCATTGAAAGAAAAGAATCACTAATGGTGATAGAGAGTTGGGATCAGGACTTGCTGGTTTCTACCTTATATTATCTGTATCTCTTTCTGAAATGACTTTGCTGTATGATCATAACATGAAAATAAATTAGTTGTATTTTTATTACTACTAAGATTGGTAACTGCTGTTTTGTCGTTAAATGCTGCTAGTACAGACAATGTCGATAATTTAGATATTCAATGTTGTATCATCATTCATCAGTCCTATATTCAACTTTCCTCTATCTCATTGTCCAGTAACATTGATGTTTTATTTTATTATTATTGCAGAAGATGAACTGGATGCTGGGTTCTCTCTCTCGATTTAAAGATGTGATTGTCGGCGGCCACCGGCGGGGTTCTTTTATCAGGGGCGGTGCCTCAGCCGAGCGTTAAGATAATGACGAAAGATAGCAGGTAAAGAGTAACTTGGGGGGGGTGATATGTTATATATATGCCGTGATTGTAATTCAGCTATTTTTATTATGACACAGCTACATGCTTGGGTTGCTTATTGTTATGCTGCTAGGTATTTTGATTGATTTGAATGTTTACTTACCAGGGGATAGAAAATAATGTACTATTATTTTCTCTAATCGGGTTCCGGTTTGTATATATATATCTTTACATTGTCAATTCATTTAAGTATAACCAACCATATTTAGATTGGTGGGATTAAAAAAATGGGTATACTTTAGCTAAATAAATGCGTCAACAGACTGAAACATGATGAGCCAAAAGGTGTATAAAGAATAAAAACTTGGATTTAAGTATATGCCTATGTCATGCAAAAACAAGGTAATTGTCTGGATTATAGGCATTTTCACTGTTTGGATGGATTGCAGGTATGGTGCCAATAAACATTTTCTTTGAACCTGCGCTCCGAGGAAGAAGCCTTTCTCTAGATGTAATCCTATCCTGTGAAAATGTTGTTTCCTCCTTACCAAAGCATTCTTGAATGCAAAAATGTATGAACTGGACTTATACTGTACCTTATTTTCAGGCCCCATCTTTTATGTGCTCCATGGCCTTTCTCTAGATGTAATCCTATCCTGTGAAAATGTTGTTTCCTCCTCATCAAAGCATTTTTGAATGCAAAAATGTATGAACTGGACCTATACTGGACCTTATTTTCAGGCCCCATCTTTTATGTGCTCCATATATGTGCAACACTCCAAAATCAGAGACTTGCAACTCTAGCTCAAGATGGTTAGGTGCATAGAAATAAAAATCGTCAAAACTGATACAAAACGGACTATACGTATAGGTTTCGGTAGTCCTCTATACGATATTTATATGATATAAAACGAGTGATATGTATCGTTTATTCATTATTTATGTTTTCATTCACTGTATAATTATAATAGTGTTTGTTACTTGGTCTCTGAATCACTTCTCATGACTTTATATTTGGTAAATTTAGTTCTAACAACTCATTTGATTTAAAAAAAAAATTTAATTAATTTTTTTCTTTAGAATGAAAAAATATTTGTATCGGCCAAAACCGGTACCAAAACCGATACGTATAGGTTTCGGTTAAGGACCGATACATCTTCCGAAACCGTATTTTTAATCCTTGGTTAGGTGTGCCTCTCATTGGAGGGAGATCCTGATTCTTGGGTAAGTCTCGGGTTGGGGAGGGAAGTTTCCTTGGGTAATGTTTTTATGAGGACAGAAAATTAACCCCAACAGATGATCATATCTATTGGACACACATATTGTTCTTTTTGGGCTAATGACTAGGATTGTTCCTTGAACAGAGCCAATTGTGAACAGTTTCAGCTCGGTTTGTTCATATAATAAAGGGTAAATTACAGACCTCTCCTCCTTGAGGTTTGGTGAAATTGTAGAAACCTATCATCTAGTTTTTAAAATTATACTAACCTTCCTTGAGGTTTGGTGAAATTGTAGAACTTACCCTCTTTTTTTAGAAATTACATTCACCTCCCTAGAGGTTTGGTGAAAATTGTAGAAACCTCCCTTCTTGTTTTTGAAATTACAGTCTTCTCCTCTACTTTAGTTTTCCGTCCCTTCCATTATCCATCAGTATGCCGTTGTTGAAATAGATGGATTTTGATATGAATTGAGATTAATATATATATATTTTTTGAAAAATAAGGTTGGATGGATGAATTTTAAGGGTGAGTGAATCTTAACTACAATTAGTAAGTGTTTAAAGGGGGGTTGTGGACCAATGACAGCGTAATGTATGGTATATTAAGCATTTTTCATTTTGATTATGTCAATGCCTTTTTTGAAGTCAGTCAACTTGGTTATATGACGTCGTTTCCTCGAGTAAATAAATGGGGATAAAATTATAAAAGAGCATCTTCTGTTAATGGTAACTTGACGAAGGTGTCAATTAGACGAGTTTGGTAGGGGAAGCCAATGTAATTTTAAAAACAAGAGGAAATTTTTTTGCAATTTCACCAAATCTCAAAAAAGGGTAGTGTAATTTTAAAAATTAGAGGAAAAGTTTTCACAATTTCGCCAAACCTTAGGGGAGAGCAGTTTAAAATTCCGAAACTAATGGAAGGTTTCAACAATTTTACAAAACCTCAGGAGGTCAATGTAATATACCCTATAAAAAAAAAAAAAAAAACAGAGGGGCATTGTCTATCTCTCTTGAACTCACTGTCTCCCCAACTTTTTCTCTCCCACCCAACTTTCGGGGCTCTCGCTGCACCAGGGCCACCAGCACCCTCATTGAGTTGACACCATCCCCTTTCTCATCACAATCACCATCGCCACCCCCTACTCTCCCATCACGGTCAGAACTGTCCTCCTTTCCTGTCAATATTCCCTACTCTCTACTAGGCCTAGGGGGGACATTACAAAAATAAATAGATAAAATAAAGCATGTCATATATAATAATTCGGAATTTTATAAAATTTACAGCATGATCTATAATTTAGACGCAGGAGCTCTAGTTCAGGAGTTATTCCGAGCTGAGCTCCACCTTGTATGCCTTATGATAGGTGGAATTTGGAAATTTTAAATATAAAAAGGCTATTTTCTACATTTTCGAAGAGCAATAGTTTGCTCCACAGGCGTGGAGTAAATTATTGCTCCTGACTCTCACAAAGGCCTTTCAATTGCCCATGAACTTTGGTTATATTTTTTAAGCCCGTGATTTTTATTTTTTTGTAATTTTATTTTTTTTCTAAAAACCAAGTGTAGATGGGTGAATTTCAACCGTAGTAAAAGAGACTTCATAGGGGACATGTGGCATAAAAAGAGGTTGAGATACCCTCCTTACGTCACCGATGGAGGAGGTGATTATTTTCCATTCTTGAATGCCTTTCTCTAAGCACATTGTAGTACTTTACTATAAAAAGGGAGGTTATAGGTAATCCCAATTCCCTGTATATATTTTATGAGATTAACTTTGAACAGGAGCTCCGGTTGAAGAGCCAATCGGAGCAACCCCATAATATGCTTATGCTAGGGATAGTTTGGAAATGAGTCGTGAGAAGGGACTGCAAGGTACCCTTCCTAACTGATGGCAGTGTCTCCGTGACCCTTTTAACCTCCTTTTAATCATGGTTAAGTTTAACTAAATGATTATATAAAAAAAATTTCTTCTAAAAACAAAGGTTGGATGGATCCGGTGAGTGAATTTTAACCACAATTAGTGAGTATTAGAAAGGAGGGCGTTTACCAACGAGATCATGCAGTCGATTCCAATTTCCCTTAAGAAATCTTACGAAAAAAATTTAGGTGGTAGACCCTTCTTTTGCATTTGTAAATGTTAAACTACCATATTTTGGTTTTCTCCGGTTGGCTCTTCAACCGGAGCTCCTGTTCATAGTCAATCTCAGATCTTATTACATCATTGCAGGATAAACACGAATATAGAGAAGACACGTGAATGATCACATGGCCGAACGAATATAGCCACTAACATTGACTAAAATTAGTTTAATTAACAACTGTATAAAAGAAAAACATGCCCTAACTACCGTAGGATATGCCGCTCCTTTGAGTAAATGAGAAGTAATCAAATGCTCTCCTTTGACATGACCGTCTGATCTGAATTAAACAATGGTGATTGAATACAAATTATGGGTTAGACCCATAAATCGTAATCATGATCGACAACTAGATTCGATCCTAAAGGAGTAGCCTCTTTGTTAGCAGTCAAGTCATAACGTGAGCCTCATATCAAAAGGTATCTGACTTTTCTATGTAAAGGGTGGTAAATGGTTGACGCGTTTGGGATAGCCTTTTTATGTAGATCCATTTACCTTATGAAGGCCTGGGATTGTCTCTGGCGAAGCCAGAAAGGGTCTCGGGGTTCAATAAAATAGGTGACAAGTGATGGAGAAGTCAAAATCATGGGGCCTACGATTTTGACTTTTCCACCCTTAATAAGACATGTGGCGATAAGTGTGTGAGAATAAAGGGAAGAGATATCATATGGGGAGAAGTCAAAAAAATGGAGAGAAAATGAAATGACTTCTCCCCATTTTTTGGCCAACTGTCGCATAATGTATGGAACCCGAGAGGGGTTTCTGGCTTCCCCAGATACAAGCCAAAGCCACCTTATGAACACAGGTTCCCAGGGGTGGAGCCAATGGGGCCGGAGCTGTAGCCCATTAAGCTTTTTGGAAAAAAAAATGTTGATAATATAGGGGTGGAGCCAGGTATCTAGCCCTTCAAACTTTTGCTTTTTTTTTTTTTTTCTTGTGGATATTTTAGGGGTGAAGCCGAGGTAAACTCTTAGGGTGTGTTTGTTTGGCGAGAAAGTCAGTGGAATAAAAGAAAATAAAAGAAACTTAAAGATGAAAGAAACTTTTGGGAGAAAGCTTGTCAGTATTGAGAATGTAAAAGAAATTATGTTTCTTGTACACGAATGGAAGAAAATTCACTTTTCTTTTATTTCCCTTCACTTTCTACTAAACTAAGGCACTTTAAAAAAAAAAAAAAAAACTAAATTTATACTTACATTATTAAATTTAAGAGGGCATAGACATCAAGACATGGGGTAAGAGGTAGTTGCCTCCTCCCCCAATTTTTTTTTAAGAAAATAAGTTTTATATTATATTATTTAATTTCTTGTACACGAATGGAAGAAAATTCACTTTTCTTTTATTTCCCTTCACTTTCTACTAAACTAAGGCACCTTAAAAAAAAAAAAAACTAAATTTATACTTACATTATTAAATTTAAGAGGGCATAGACATCAAGACATGGGGTAAGAGGTAGTTGCCTCCTCCCCCAATTTTTTTTTAAGAAAATAAGTTTTATATTATATTATTTAATTTAAGATGGTATTGCCATGGGTAAGGGGAGCAGCTGTCCCCTAACTTTGAAAAAATAAAAAAATCTTTACAAACAAACACAAGCATACACGATGATCCACAAACTTGGCCCTCAATTTTTATTTCAGATTACACCTCCAAACCCCATACTCCCTGAACCAAGAACATTTCAGACTTGCCTATTCATTTTTACAAACCTATAAATAATAATTACTAACACAATCAGTCAACCATTATTAGCTCTCTACAAGAAAATCCTGGCTCCACCACCCCAGCAAGCTACAATGTCATTTGCCATGCTTGTGAAATGGACAAACAACTCACTTACGACTTTGCTCTAATGAGCTTGTCTTCTGGAGGGGCTCTAGTGGAAGTTTTTTCTATAAAGGTTCACCAGCATCAATCACACGGCAACAAGTACCCTTTGTATACCTTGTATTTTTCCTAATAATTTTTGGTGTTTTTCCAAATCATCAGTCGCTATGTGATTGACTCAGGTGGGCCTTTGCAGAAAAATTTATAAGGGGTCCTCCAATAGATTTGCAATCGGTTGGCCCATCATGTAAGCTAGTCCAATCTCAGCAACCACTTTTCATAGTTCATGCATTTCATGATGAATTCTCAAGCTAACTCTCTCTACATTTAAATGCTACAAAGGGTGAAGACTTTTCTCATGCCTAAACTTAGGTTTAAGTGCCTTTCTTCATCATCAACATGAGTTTTCCTTAAATCTCTGGCCTGTTATGCTGGAAAATGCCTATCGGATTAAAAATATCTATAGCGTGTAAAACACCATGAAACCTATAAAAGTAAGAAAATAAATTATTAAAAAATTATCTCTTATCTTTACTCACTGTTTGGAAGCTGAAAACATAAGTGAAAAGAGAGAGAAAAAAAATTAGACAAAACCTTATTGAGAATTGTACTAGAAATTTTTTAAAAAAAAAATTCTATGTTTACCTATTTTCTCGGCACCAAAATATGGGTATTAATTAAAGCAGAGCTCTCATTTTAATAATGTTAAGGTAGTGACAATCTTATAATTATGAAGACATTTTTTAACAACACTATCACTATCTTTCTTAATAATTATAAGACTGCCACAATCTACACATTAAAAAGGAGTAATGTTCAAATGCCTTGAAGTAGAGCTCCGCCTCATATTTAAACTTATAGTTTATTATTATGGTTTGACTGACACACGAAAAAATATTTTTAACCGGCTGAAATATATCAATCCGGATCCTGGAAGGACCGACGGGTTTGGCCAACTGGCTGCCAAGTCGAGAGCTGCCAACCCTCTTTGAGTGTATACACTCATAAGTCAGGCATTACAATTAAACACATACCTTGGAGTAAAGACTCTAATCACAAAACCCTAATACAATAAATATAAATATATATATATATATATATATATATATATATATATATATATATATATATAGTATTCAGACGACCACCCTCTTGAACATGTGGTGTCCTAACTTGCTGCGTAGGACCATATCAATGTAAGGCACTCCCATATAGGGTCATGTGTGTGAAGGCAAAAGATTAGCTCTGGTGGATGCCCGAGCCAAGCACCCAGGCATCCACAAATGATTGGGCACCTGGCGGTAATTTATGGGAGAAGTCATTTCATTTTCTCTCTATGATTTTGATTTTTTCCCCCTTGATATCTCTCCCCTTTAAAACGCCATATGTCCCATCATTTGTGGATGCCCGAGCACTTAGGGCATCCACCAGAGCTAATCTTTTCCGTGTGAAATATCCAGTAGTGGCATGTCCTAGTGGACCCAAATGTAAAATTAAGCTAAGGTTTTGATCATGACTAGCCCTTTTGTGTTCATGGAGTGGAACTAGAAAGTAAGCCCTTTAAATCTCAATGTGAAATCTAATGAAAGATATGCAAAGGTTAAAAGATAAAAAGTTAACTGAAAGGGCTTTTCGAGAGAGAGAGAGAGAGAGAGAGAGAGAGAGAGTTGATAGCAATGGGAGCTTAGTGTGGCCAAAAGAGAGGGTGTTGTGACATCATTATCATAAAAGTCTAAAAAGGATAATTGAGAGATGAACCAACCGTGCAAGTTAGTTAAAATAAGGGGAGGATGGGTTGGGGGGGGGGGGGGGGGGGGGGGGGGGGATTTTAGGGACAGACCTTATCTTACGCATGAGGGTGCGCACGAAGGTCATCAACAAATGGTTCAACACACGTGCACACATTGACAAAAAGTTCCTACGTTAATATAATAAGAAAACCGCAACGATGACAACCCTCTATCTTTATTATTTCGATTTAAACTGTTATCCTTTAATAGGACGAAAATACCCTCTCCAATTACACAAATTTAACACTCCATTTTCTTCGAAATTTTATCAACATTCCCATTCCCATTCCCTTTCCCTTTTTTTAACCATAGTAAAAAGGCTTCTCAAGGAAGGGTGGCATGGTAATGCTCTAGAGAAGGTAGGTCATGAAGTGGGGACATTTCTTAGATGAATTTGGAAATAGTCCTTTAACTAATGTGACGATATTATGATAACCTACTAGGGGTTGATGCAGTTGGTTGGCATCCTGGTCCTGTAGTTGTGTGTTCCAACTCCCATTCCTCGACTTGCCCTGCTGTTCGTAGAAAATTTTAAGTGGATCGTTGCGGACACTTGAAGGGACTATTCCTTGCCTCGAAGGGTTTGGGGGATACTCCATTATCAAATAAAAAAAAAATTCGAGATAAACTCCTTATCCTCCAAAGAGAGAGGGTATAAATAAGGAAGTTGCTTGGCCAATTTAGGCTAACATCCTTATTAAAAGGGTGGCTAGAGGCATCCTCCCTAGGGGGCACGTCCCAAGCCCCATCCTTGTAAAGACTTTGCAGGTTGACGATGCTCCACCTAGGGCTTCCCAAGAAAATTTTTAAGGATTGTATATGAGGATTAAATAGGTAGTGGAGCCCATGACTATGTAGCAATTACAATTCATGACATTGTTGATATGGTCCAACAATGGTAGCTCCAATTTCTCTTTTCTCCCTTCTTTTTTTTTCTTTTTTTTAACGAGTGAAAAGTCGCTCGCATTTAAACTCTCTCATTTCTTTAGTTTTAATTGGTTGGAAAAGCAACCGAAAAAAGTGAGGACACGTGTTCATTTGTAAAAAAAAAAAAAAAAAAAAAAAAAAAATTAGTAATAAAAAAATTTGAAAGAAAGAAACCGAAACTAATATTCTCCCAGAAAGAAAGAAAGAAAGTGTTCCCAAGTCTTAACTAAAGTCATGCATATGGGTCCAGGCCAAGTAACTAGTAGAGTCATTCGCATAATAAAGAAAAAATGAAACAATAAGGAAAGTCACGAGTATCTTACACCTCCTGGTGCAAGTTTGCCGTTAATGGGAAAAGAATCTAAGGTGCGCCATTAAAAGGCGCCATTAAAAGGGCAAAAAAGGTTAGGTTCGATAATATGCAACTAGAGGCTATCGGTTTCAGATCTACAAGCATGTGGCACATTGAGAAATTAGGAATGGTTGATAGGGGTAACTAAGTAATTTCACTTTAGTACTTAACAAAAAAATTAAACCTTTTAATTATATAGAAATCAAATTACTGCCGTGTTTGACCTTATGACCCTTATAATTACGAAATAACAGAGACTCACTTAGAAAGAGAGAGAGAAAGCTTTCGATTTTTCGATTCATTTATAAATTTCCAAATCTCACTTTCTTCTTCTTTGTTTTCTTTTCTAAATTTCCCTTTCCTTATAGAATTTCGTCTCCATGTTTGATTCTCATCGGAAAACTATCATTTTCCGGTGAGATTTGAACGGAGATAGCCGGACTTACAGTCACCGGCGGCGGGAAAGGACGAGTTTGAGAAAATCGGGGGTTTTTGATCGAGAAAAGGAGAGATGAGAGGTTTGAATAGCAGCGTTGAGACTATAAACGCTGCTGCGACTGCGATCATCACTGCTGAAAGTCGAGTTCAGCCAGATATGGTTCAGGTAAATCTCTTGATGGATTCGTTTCTTGTAGTTTCAATTTTTTTTTTTATATATATTTTTGTTAGTTTTACTCCCGATAGTTGAACTTTTGAATTTAAATACAGTGCTGCATGATTCGCTTATTAGATTCGAGATCTGTCGAATTTATATGTTTTTTTGTTCGTTATTAGATTATCTTTTTTTCATTTTTTTCTGGAACATATTAGATCTAGTTATAGATGCGAGGGTTTCTGGATATGTTTGCTTTTGTTTGATTTTTTTTAAAATTAATCTGTGTTGATTTTTTTTTCTCAATTTTTTGTAGTCTTTTGAAGGTTGACTTGGGTTTGGAGGAAGTATATGGATTTAGTTGTGGTAGATTTGGAGTTTCAGTGTTCTGTGTTAGCTAGCTGAGGCTCCACAACTGTAGAATTGGTTTGTTATTGTCTTTGTAGGGTTGAAACTATTCAGGAATCTAATAGGACTTTGGGTTGTTAATAAAGAACATAAAGGGCTTCTTTATGTCTTCACACAGTACCCTTTATTTGATTTTAGAGAAAGCAATAGTTTCTCAGGGATGTTTTTCTGTAGTAGATAAAGTAGGTTGTAGTTTGTATTGCCATGACAGTGAAATAATGTTCCTGAACCTCTGTATATATAAAGAATTTCATTGAATTTTGTACTTTTGGATTTGGAAAGGGTTCTTCCTGGGAGATTTCATAGCAATATTAAAACAGAGTTACCCATGCAACTTTCCCCCCTCATAAACACCCATGTTTATTGCATCATGACTAGTACCAGAACTGTTGCAGCACGATGTTGGTCCTGGATTCTTTTTGTTGCATTGTTTCTTGCATAAGTTTCTCAGCTGATGGATATTGGATCCCAGTGTAACCATTAAAAAAGGACAGAACACTGCATGATTAGATGAAAAATCAATTAATTCTGCATCCTGGAGCCGCACTGATGTGTTTTACATGTGAAAAAATGGTTTGAGAACTTAAAAAGACGGTTATATTACAAAGCTGAGTAAACATCCTTTGCCCATAGTGAAGTGCCTTGGTGTTTGCAATCTTGGCCTGCTGTACCCATAGTAACAACATTCTCTAAATTTTTGAAAAATTCACGAATTATTAGCGAATTTTAGGTGTGCCAAATTGTTCTCCAAATTATTCTCGAATTTTAGGTTTGTCGAATTATTTCCGAATTATTAGCGGATTTTGCGAATTATTTCCGAATTTCATGAATTATTCCCGAATTATTTGTGAATTTTGAAATAATTCATTTTGTTTGACAAAATGAACTTCTTATTTGTATATTATCTGATCAAATTGTCGGATATCTTTTTATAATAATTATTTTTTTCCCGGATTGTTCCCGAATATTTCCCGGAATTTTTTTGAATTTTTCTAAACTTGACTCTTGCCGAATTATTCCCGAACACCAACTTTGTCACTATGGTTGTACCGAGCATACTGGTGTAATTTTATCTGCTGTCACATCGGTCTTTATTTTATTTTTACGGAAAAATCATTATTTGGAATATAAAAACACAATACTTGTCTTATAAATGCCCTTTCTAAATCAGGGAATTCAAAACGATGACTTGTTATTGGTTATCATGAAAATTCTGAATTTGGTCAATGTTAGAGTTTATCAAGTCAAAGGCCTACACTTATTTATATGTTGGACGTTGTCACTGTTATGTAGCGGTTGAGTCTTACTTCACCACATAAGCAGATTTATTTAATTTTTCTGGTGGATAAACTGGATTGGACACTCAACCTCATGGTTGCGATGCTAAATAGTAGTAATAGACAGAGCGTAATATACAGTCTTTTTCGATCTTTCTATTTTGATGTACATATTGTACCAGCAGATGCATGTGTTTGTTAGTGTTTATGTGCAGCTGCTCAATGTTAACCAGAAATCAAGAGGCTTTTGTTCAGGCCAATGACTAGTAGGTTTCGTACTAGTGGAAATTGATGGCAAACCCCCCCTAGGCTTAGGTTCTTTTTGTCATTTTTCAATTCTTGATTAGCACTCTATGAATTTAGTTTGTGACTGCAATTGAAATTCATGGTTGCATATCATGTGTGTAAGAAATTTGTGTTCAAGACCTTGGCTTGTCCACTATCTCTCTAAAAATCTGCATTGCACAGGGGGTCTTCTGAAATCTTATCACCTGTTTTGAGATTTATTAGGTTTAACATAAGATCTTTCTCATGCATGCAAACAAAATTGGCAGACCCTGAACTGAGATCCAACTGGAGGATGATGTAACTTATTGTCACTGGGCATAGTGGTTCTAAGAAAGGCCTCACATTAAACTTTTGATTGCTCTTGGACCTGAAAAATTCTATCAAAGTCCCCATAACAAGAATGGTGGCTTATTATGTAAGTAAACCAAATTCTTCCTCAAAATTAGAGTTCTAGACAAGTTCTGCCTAGTACCTTTTGTTTCTATCTCTAGAGAATTGTTCATATGAACTATGAAGGAAGGATCCATCTGCTTGGAACTTGATGTTAGTAGCATCATCAAGACCGAAAATGACAATGCTGAGACCAGGATCTGACCCAATGAGTTTAGGATTACTTTCTGGGTACAGAGTCATAATAACATGGTTGGGCTATTGACCATGGATGTTGATTAGTCTAATCGTGATTCATCTGGATGGAAGGCACTGCATTTCCATGCGTCTTCAAGATCTTTGTTAAATTTAACTATAACAAAACAAGAACTGGAGACCGTGAGTATTTAAATAGGATGTATTAACCTGAATTTGACAGTTGCAGAAATATTAAATTGAGTCACTTGGACTCAGAATATTTTGGTGTGTTATTGATCTATACATGCTTATCAGGCTGATTGTGATTGAGGTGAGAATAAAGGATACTGTATTTCTGTGGTCCGAATGGTTATCTTTAGCTTGGATTGGACTAAAATTTGCCCAAAAGCATTGCTGCCACTTACCATGTTCCAGATTTTGGCTCTCCGTGTCAATAGATTACATTGACTGTTTTTTAAAAGAGTCCTTGATGCAATTCCTCTTGTACTAAATTATAAGTGTTCTTGATGGCGAGTCTGGGCGTTTGCCTTTATGCTGTCATACTTATAGAAGAGGCATTTCTGAAGCAGTGGCTGCTCTTTCAGTGCCATTAGATATTAGTGGAAAGGATTGTCTTCCCTTGGCATCTAGCACCATCTTTTTTTCCCAATGCCCTTGATTATTTATTTATTATTATTGTTTATAGATGCATCTAAAATAGTTACGTAGTCTATACTTTATAGTTGGGAATCCGGTTATTTTTGTGACCAGCCTTCCTTTATTTTCTAACATCTTGCATGAGGTGGAATCTAGGAACTGACGAAAAATTTCCTTACTTTTCGTACCTTCCATTGTCCTACTGCCTTTGCCAGCTACTGGATTTACTATTAGCTACAGAAGAAACTGAGTACTGTTTCCTGTTATAAATGCTATCCGATTACCTATCAAAAAAATGCTATCTGATTTATGTTCTTTGGTTGTGAATCTTACAGAAGAGGAGATGGGGGAGCTGCTTGAGTATATACTGGTGTTTTGGATCTCACAAACATGGCAAGCGAATTGGCCATGCCGTCCTCGTTCCTGAACAAACGATGCCAGCAACTATAGCTCCTGCTGCTCAAAATTCGACCCACCCACCCACCATAGAACTACGCTTCGTTGCTCCACCTTCCTCCCCAGCATCTTTCTTTCAATCAGAACCTCCTTCCGTTACCCAATCACCAGCTGGATTACTATCTCTCACCTCCCTTTCTGCTAATGTCTACTCCCCAAGTGGGCCCACCTCCATTTTTGCCATTGGCCCTTATGCGCATGAGACTCAGTTAGTCTCACCCCCTGTATTCTCGACCTTTACCACCGAACCATCCACTGCTCCATTCACTCCCCCTCCTGAATCTGTGCAACTGACAACACCTTCATCACCTGAGGTGCCATTTGCTCGGCTGCTGTCCTCATCGCTGGATCCCAACCACAGGAATAGGGAGGCGAGTCAGAGATTCCCATTATCCCACTATGAATTCCAGTCATACCAGCTGTACCCTGGAAGCCCTGTCAATCACCTCATATCACCTAGCTCAGCAATCTCAGGTTCCGGCACCTCTTCTCCTTTCCCTGATCGTGAGTTCACTTCAGGAGGACGCCCTTTTCTTGAGTTCCACACGGGCAACCCTCCAAAGCTCTTGAGCATCGACGGGCTTTCAACCCGTAGGTGGGGGCCACGACAAAGTTCTGGCTCTTTGACGCCAGATGCCCCAGGAGGGCCCGCCTCTCGAGACAGTTTCCTTCTGGAAAGTCAAATTTCTGAGGTGGCATTACTCGCAAACTCAGACAAGGGTTCCCAAGGTGATAACAATGTGATTGATCACAGAGTCTCATTTGAGTTACCTGCTGAAGAAGTTGCAATCTGTGTGGAAAAGGAGCCAGCAGCATTGGTTGAAGCAGTATCAGAATCTCTGCAGGATACAACAGCAACAGTAGCAGCTACAGTTGAAAGAGATGGAATTTCAAGGGAAGCAGACAATGGTTATGAATGCCGTGGTGGGGACACTTCCAAGGACACATTTGAGGAAGCTTCGAAAGATGGGGAGGAGGAGGAATGCCGCCAGAAGCATCGTTCTCTCACCCTTGGATCAGTCAAAGAATTCAATTTTGACAACCCAGACGGAGGAGCCTCAGATAAACCCACTGTGGGCTCTGTCTGGTGGGCCAATGAGAAGGTTGTTGGAAAGGAGGCTGAGTCACGTCACAACTGGGCTTTCTTCTCTATAATGCAGCCAGGAGGCAGGCTGTCGGCTGACCGGTATGTATGACACGTGGCTTCACCTCATGCATTGACAATGAAATGAAATTTTGGCATAGCTTTGGGGTTCCAAACCGGGTCTCCAACTTGGACTTTCATTGAAAGGGAACACAATACATGGTTAGGCGATTGTGGCATTCTCGGATTACACGACTGACCCAGAAATTGGAGGACTGTTTTTTTGAGTAGTTTCTGACTGAAATGTACAGTGGGGATAAGTTGTGTGCTACTGTATTAATTTGTCTTTTTATTTTTATTTTTATAGAATTTCCCTTTTTCAAATAACAAATAAGATCTGTACTTAACTAACTTGTGAAATCCCACTGTTGTTTTCTTTATGTGATTCTTCTGTGTTTAGCTTTGTTTATATAAGTGCTAGAAATGATTCAATCTTCTTGTACATTGATTTGTAGACAGCGATGAATGATTCATTGATTTGCTTTTCTTTTCTTTGATCCTCTTGATAGATGGGTGTGATTTTCATGGATGTTTGGAAACAGTACTGGAAGCGCCGTGTTAACCTTTGATAGTGTAATTACGTACCGAGTCCCAGCTCACGCTTCATCCAGTAAACTGAGTAATGGATCTTTTCTGGCGGTATATCCTTCTTTTCCATCTGTTTAAGTGTAGACTCAACCAAGATTAGGGAACTGACGAGTATGGCAATTTATATAAATACGTGGGTGGTTAGTGGTTAAGAGGCCTGAAAATTTGTAGCATGAGAGGAAGGCAAAGTGGGGGTGGGGGGGGGGGGGGAATTTGAAATCGTTAATGAGGCAAAAGTAGAAAGCAAAATATCTGAGGTGTGAGAAAACTAGTTTTTTAATTTTAAAAATTGAATTAAAATGATAGTTATCTTATAGGCTCCACGCCTCCACCTGAAAGAAGGTGTTAATGTACTGGTAAGCCTAACCAAGCCGAAGCAGTTAAAGTGTCAGTGAAAAAAGTCACCAGAACATAGTTAAAGTGTCCAAAATCCTGAACTGCGAAAAAACTCTTTCGGCATCCGTACTTTTTTTTTTCCAAACACCATCTAGCCCTTGCGACACGAAAAACGTCTGGCCCTCATCCAACATGTAAACACACGTGTTCTTTTTAACATTCTTTACTCGTGGTTAAGATTTTCTAACCCTTATGTTTCAACCATGTAATTAACTTCGGTTTTGAAAAAAAATATTAAAAACAATTTAACTACATGAGTCATAAAAAGTGAGTTAAATGAAGTATGAGTAGCCAGACGGTTTTAGTGTGGTAAGGACCCAACCAAATCTGATATCCCTAAACACACCATATAAGGTAACCGCTAAGGTGCCATAAGGGCAACCCACGCTATCCCTCCAAAAGGCATCTGTACTTTGATCAAGATATTATGAATGTGCTTGTAAACTCCGCCCTGCCAGCCACATGCCATGTACTGCATTGCCTATTTCGAGTAGGGATTGGGGCTGCTAGTGCTACTTGTCATTACACTTGACTTGCCTTCTTTGAGAATAAGACAAGACGAGTGATTACTTCTACTTGTCTTCCCAAATAATACTTCTACTTGACCCAATTACATTAGCACTATTTTGAAATAGAAAATAAGGTTTATTACACTCCCCTCCCATAAGGTTTGGTGAAATTTCAAAAACCTCCATCTAGTTTCTGAAATTATATTGTCCTCCCCTCAACTTAGGTTGTTGTATCAGTTCCTCATTCCATTAAGTTTACCGTTAATTTATGGATAGACTTTGATGATGTCATCATTTAAACATTTTAAAATATCTAAATTATCATTTTTCAAGACAAAGTTAGTTAATTCAATAAAAATAAATGACAATTGGTTTCTAACCAAGGTTAATAATATCAACTTAAGGTTAATATATATTTATAAAATCAAGTATATATATATATATATATATATATATATATTTTTTTTTTTTTCTAAAAACCAATGTTAGATAGATGAACTCTAGGGGTGAGTGAATCTTAACCATAGTTAGTGGGTATTAAAAGGGACACATGACGACTTATAGAAATCCTTTAACTGTGGTTAAACATAATTAACTTAAGGTTAATATACTTTTTTTTCCTTAAAAGCAAGGTTAGATGGATTAATTCTAGGGGTGAGTGAATCTTAAGCACAATTAGTGGGTGTTAAATGGGACACATGACGTATTGTAGAGTCCTCTTTAATTGTGGTTAAGCATAATCAACGTATTGTAGAACTCCCTTTAATTGTGGTTAAGCATAAGTAACTTAAGTTTTTTTTTTCTTCTAAAAACGAAGGTTTGATGGATGAACCCTAGGGGTGAGTGAGATTTAACCATAGTTAGTGAGTGTTAAAAAGGAGACGTGGCGGCATATAGAGATCCTTTAACTGTTATTAAACATAATGAACCTATGATTAATATTTTTTATTTTATTTTCTTATAACCAAGGTTAGATTAATGAATCCTAGGGATGAGTGAATCTTAACCACAGTTAGTGGGTGATAAAAGGGACACATGGCGGCTTGTAGAGCCCTCTTTAATTGCGGTTAAGGATAACCAACCTAAGGTTATTTTTTCCATAAAACTAAGGTTAGATGGATAAATCCTAGGGGTGAGTAAATCTTAATCATAGTTAGTGAGTATTAAAATGGACACATGGCTGTTTGGGAGTTTATGTTTTTCTTTGGTTGAACTTTCAAACGGTAAAGACGTGTTTCCTCAATCAAGTAAGAGGGGTAAAATGGGAAAATGGTAACTTCAGTTAACAGTGTTAATATATATTAATAGCTTGACAGGGAGGGCAGTGTAATTTCATAAACTAGAGGAGAGGTTTCTGAAATTTCACCAAACCTCAGGGGAGGTGAGTGTAATTTACCCAAATAATTAGTAGTATAATAGTTTTAAGTTCTCATGGATACAATGTGTATTTCTAGAGCCGCTTCGGTTATCTTCATTTTTATAAACTTTGGACATAGAGAAAAGGGATCTACCACAAAAGTTAATGATTCTCATAACTCAGCAGTAAAATAGATTAAGCTAGGGATCTTGGAACAAATTTGATTTGTGAAGAATCACATAAAATATCCACAAATTATTTTGTATAGGTAATTTTACTTTGGGTTTATTACACTCACCTCCCCTCAGCTTTGCTGAAATTTCAGAAACCTTCCCTCTAGTTTCTGAAATTACATTGTCCTCCCATTCCCGGAGAGACGAGGAAGCCGCCAGGCTCGCCTTTGAGGTTGGCCATTGCCCTACCGCGTTGAGAAACCTTATTTACTTTTGCTTCCTCCTCTGTCTCCCGCCTCTGCATGAACGTGGAGCCAAAACGAGAACGAGTTCAGTCGAACAACGTATATAGTATATAGAAGTGGAAGAGCGTTTCGCCTCGGGCATCCGTCTGTTCTTGCTTCTGGAGTTCAGGACTGAGTCTCGTAGACCGATTTAATGTAGTGCCCGCTTCAATCGCTTGAATGGGCTTCGAAGCTCGTATAAACATCGATAAATGGGCGATATCAGGCCGGCGGGTTACACGTTCCACTGTGCCGAGATGTGAGGTGCAGGTGGTGATGATCACCCCGGGGTATGCGCTAGCGCCCTTGACAGGCACTCCAGGACCAGCCAACGCTCGTGAATTCAAATACGGCTCCCTAACCTAATAATGTATTGGGTGGCTCGGCAAAACTCTTTAATTGGAATCCGCTTGTGAGAAAGCCCCTTGTATAGTAAGGGTAAGAAACCGACAATTCTGGCTCGCTTGCTAGATTCGGATTCATTTAATACAAAGTTTGTTTTCTGACTGCTTTCCTTGCTTTCTGGAAGATTTACAAGGTTAAGAAAGGGTCAGACGGGACAGTTGATCCTTAGTTGGCACCTTTGGTGCCTTCAGACACAGTTTGTAAGTGAAAGAGAATTTGATATTCAATCAAACGATCGGTTAGTTACTCTTTCCTTCCCTGCTCGGTAAGTGACTCATTCCCATTAGTCGAATAGGAAGACTCATAATCCGGGGGCGAGTTAATAGTCAATTAACAACGAGGCTGTAGTTTACTAATAAGGACTATTGCGACTCATCTAGCTACCCTAGAGAGAAGGAAGGCCACAAACTATTCCTGGGCGAAGGAAGGCTGGTGAATAGTGCCGTTGGCTTGCTTTAGGCTTTCCGTCAAGCTCAGATCTCAGATGCAAGCAAGGTCGGCTTCTTAATAATAAGAGCAACCCCGTCGAATCTCTGTATTATCTAAAGGCTGCACTCTAGGGTTATCAGACCCTTTAGGCTTTTCCAAATGAAAAGCAAGGTCGTGGAGGGGACTACTTTCATTCCATCCCACCTGATAAAGGGATACAATGATAAGTCATCCTTACTCCCGATCAGATACGCTCTTCTCTTCCACCCCTGGACTATATTCTATCCAGAGAGACAACCAATACGCAATTCCATCCATCGTATTCCCTGCGATGTGGTGGTAATATCCCAAGTCCGGGGATAGCTGACGTAGGAACGGATTCAAGCTGGGGTGCTCTTCCCTTACCCTTAATATCGGACTCCGAGCATCCCTTCATAAATAAAGTCACAAATAGCAGCACAGGATTGGCGATGCCAACTTCAGCCGATTGTTTATATATGCCCGTGTTAAAAGTGAAAAGCCCATTAAAAAGATTCATTCCCCGGTGGATTGATTTGGCAATTGCTTTTCAGCCTCTTTGGGCTTTGGAACATTCATTTACTACATTCTCCTCCCACTGGCCATCCTGACAACAACCGGTTTATGGCACCTCCATCAAATCGACCTTATCCTCCTCATTATCGCAAGCTGCGACGATGATGATAGGAATTGGAATGGGAATACCCTGTAATGTTAGTATGGAGTTGAAGAGTAGCAGCACCAGGAGTTGAGAAAGGAGAGAAATAAAGGCTCATGATCAGAGAAAATAGATGTTAGGAAAGCTTTGTGGGAAGGAGAGAAGAGTTGAAAGTAAACCCATTTTCGAATTGGATATTTGAGACGAGAGGATCTATGAAAAGAAGTTTCCTTCTCCTGTTCATCAACTCGAACCTCATTCTTCTGTAGTTGATGTTACAGATCAGCCTCAATCTTCAGGCCAGCTGCTTTGCCCAGCATCTTTTGCCGATTGTCAGCCTGTTCAGCCGATCACGAACGAAGACGTGTCGAAGTGAAAGCCCCAGGTTCTGATTGCTGAACACGGAGGTCGAGGTTTTTTGGGTTGAATAAGTCGTAAAAGAAGCAAATAGGTCTCACAAGAACCCTATTTAGGGAGTGCAATAGAGAACCTGAGAAACAGGAAGATCTCAGTAACCAACTCGAAAAAGTGCCCCCATTTTTTGCTTTTTCTGAATCTGAATCTAATTCCATTTTGATTCTCCGCGGGATCTCAGAAGGAAGGCTGCTTTCAAAATGCCTGTTGGCGCTAACAGATGATGAGATTCTCGATCGATTTGATCGAATTTTGAAAAGTCTTTCTCACTATTCAGAACAGTGGAGCTTTCGATCAAGATGTTCTCGCCTCCCCCGTTCGGCTCGGGGATTGGGTATCAATTATCGGTTTCACTGCTCCATGGAGGTGGGCACCAGACCCGCCGGTCTCAGGCTATAGTCTCCAATCCTATCTTTCGTGAGCAGTGAACGCCTGCGAAAAGTCTATAATCTCCGTCCCGCTCTGAAGAATCCTCATTTCGCTTGGTCACTCCTAGGTCGGAATTACCCATTTATAGATCTTCCAGACCGCCCGTTGCTGTTTGAGCTGGTGATGCCACGTGGGCCGGACCGTTGAAGGACGGGGTTTTTTTTTGGAGAGAGAGGTGAGTCGAGGGTAGCCTCCCGCTTGACCAATTTCTCGGAGTCGGGGGAAGATCTCTCCTATCGCATGTTGGATGCTTATCGAAGTTGCTTCAAATGGAGGTGGAGAAACGACCTGTGATGAGGATCTGGAAGAGTCGAAGCTAAGGTAATTAGGAATGGTTTTCCTAAAACCCCGTCCTTGTGTCCCCCTAGCAAAGCTAAAGGTCTAACTCTTTTGTTTGTCAACCGTGTCCCCGTTAGATGAGAGGTGAAGGAAGTCCCGAGGAAAGCCCTTGTCTTCACGGGTTTCCGTCTCCTAAAAGCCTGTCAGCGGGTAATCTCGTCAGGGGAATGGTGGACTTCGACCCCGGTGATCGGGGGAGACTTAAAAGACCTCTCCCTACTTATAAGTCTATAAAGACTGGAAGGAGCTTCACACAGACCCAATCAAGAAAGAACATATGCACAACAGATACTTTTCTCTTTTAGATACAAGACAGGTCATTTTGATCAACATGGCTGCAACAAGTGGACTGACCAGGCCTATTATTCTAGTAGTACGAGTGAGACCAACCCTTTATAACGAATGAATCAAGTATACACCTCCTTTGTTGGACTTAATTGAGATAACCCATCCGGGTTGGATCCTAGGAGGGTTCACTGGTAATGATTTTATCATGGCTCCCACCTCTCTTGATCGGGAAGTGGTAAAGAAGACATCGGGCAATATAAGAATATAGAAGGGCCTCTTTTTGCAGTTGTAGATGTCTCGAGGAGGCCTGTGAATACGAAGCAACCAAAAGGTTGCCCTATAAATATAAGGCATGTTGCCGGGCTTTTTCTGGTCAAAGTCTATCTTGTCTTTATTATACGGCATTCGCCTTAAAGCTCTTCCTTTTGCAGCCAGAAAACCAGGCATCTCAAAAGGGTGGATACTATTACAGAGGCTTGGGGCTCCCATGCTTTCCCATGGGTATCTTTCAGTTTGTTGGCTCCTTCAGATTGTGGGATTCCCCATCTATTTATCTTTCCATTCCTTCCCCTCATTCCAATCTTGGGGCGTACTACCATTATTCCAGGAGCTTAGACATGTGATCTGAGTCAGGTGAGTCGAGTAAACGGGTGGACGAAGATCGTACAGCAACAGCAGTACACCGCCCCACCAAGGGAAACCATTCTGAATGAGGGTCGATTACTCGGAAGTCAACCAATCTTGTTCATCTGCGGATGCCAATAAGCAACCCTTGATGCTCTACGTAGTTTGGATGATGTGATTGACAGATTCACTAGCCAGTATAAGCACCAGGTGGAGCATCCCCCCAATCTCTGTGATCTGGTTAATGAGAAAATGTAGCCCGGTTTTTAATTCATTACCTTTGTTAACCGATGGAGGAATTTAGCAGCTAAAGCAAAATGGAACATTAAAGACTTTTAATATTAACCCTGTTAACTAAAGTTACACTTTTCCCATTTTATCCCTATTACTTGATTGAGGAAACATGTCTTTACCTTTTAAGAAAAACATAAATTCCCAAGCCACCACATGTCCCTTTTAATACCCATTAATTATGATTAAGATTTACTCACTCCTAAGGTTTATCCATCTAACCTTAGTTTTAGGACAAAAATAACCTTAGGTTGATTATGCTTAACCGCAATTAAAGAGGGCTCTACAAGCCGCCATGTGTCCCTTTTAACACCCACTAACTATGGTTAATATTCACTCATCCCTAGGATTCATTAATCTAACCTTGGTTATAAGAAAAAAAAAAAAAATATTAATCTTAGGTTAATTATGTTTAACCACAGTTAAAGGATCTCTATAAGCCACCACGTGTCCCTTTTAACACCCACTAACTATGGTTAAAACTCACTCACCCCTATGGTTCATCTATCAAACCTTGACTTTAGAAAAAAAAACTTAGGTTGCTTATGCTTAACCACAATTAAAGGGAGCTTTACAAGCCGCCACGTGTCCCCTTTAACGCCCACTAACTATGGTTAAAATTCACTTACCCCTAGGATTTATCCAATTAAACTTGATTTTTAGAAGAAAAAAAAATCTTAGGTTGATTATGCTTAACCACAATTAAAGGGGGCTCTACAATACGCCATGTGTCCCCTTTATCACACTAATTGTGCTTAAGATTCACTCACCCTTAGGATTAATCCATCTAACCTTTCTTTTAAGAAAAAAATAAAAATATTAACCTTAAGTTAATTATGTTTAACCACAATTAAAAGATCTCTATAAGTCGTCATGTGTCCCTTTTAATACCCACTAACTATGGTTAAGATTCACTCACCCCTAGAGTTTATCTATCTAACATTGGTTTTTAGATAAAAATATACATATATACTTGATTTTATAAATATATATTAACCTTAAGTTGATATTATTAACCTGGATTTGAAACCAATTATAATTTATTTTATTGAATTAACTAACTTTGTGTTGAAAAATGATAATTTAGACATTTTAAAATGTTTAAATGATGACATCATCAAAGTCCATCCATAAAGTAACGGTAAACTTAAGGGAAGAGATATATGTTACAGACAACCAAAGTTAAGAGGAGGACAATATAATTTTAGAAACTAGAGGAGAGGTTTATGAAATTTCACCAAACCTCAAGGGAGGTGAGTATAATTTACCCTAGAAAGTAATCACTTCCTCAGTCAGTGATGTGAGGAGGGGCGGCTCTCTTTTACTTATCACGTGTCCCTTTAACTCCCTTCAATTGTGGTTAAGACTCATCCAATCCTAAGGTTCACCCATGTTTTTTGAAAAAAATTAAATCTTAAGGTTAAAAAACTTAACCCAAATTAATAGAAGTTGAAGAGGTGGCTTTGTAAGAGCGAGGAGCGAAATTGCTCGTTAAGAACAGGAGTCGTAGTCCCTTCCTTAGCCGAGGAGGGGACTATTCCTCCTTGTCCTCACAGAGTCCCTTTGAAATGGTTAATAAGTTTTTACTGCTACGGTTAAATTTGATTTTTATCTTTTAAAAAGTAAGATGAGTGGTTTAACTCTAATAGTAATTCTTAACCACAATTAAAGAGAACAAAAAAGATGATACATGTAACAGAGGAGGTGAATGTTTTCATTCAGCTAATAATAGGACTAAGGCTGCACACGGCCTAATGAGAGCCACATGATCACCGATGGCGATGATGCACTCACCATTAATCTCACATCATCTCACATACCACGTGGGTTTGTTATCATGCATGATTCGAAAAATGACTTTTCTTTTAATATTGGCAACTTAAGGCAACTGAACTTAGTTTTTCTGGGTGGAAATGTGATCATGTCACACACACTCTAAACTCACACACCAACTGAACTAAGTCAATGACTCATGTTTTGTTTATATTCTCTTTTGTATTATATCGATCTAACCAGCGGCGGAGCCGGAATTTTTCATTGGAGTGGCCGAAATACACAAAAATTAATGGATTTCGTAGTATGAAACTTGGGGGGGGTTTGGGGGTGTAGCCCTGAGAAATTTTTTTTGGGGCCAATTTTTTTATTTTGAGAATTTTTTTCCGATAATGTCCTTGAGGTCATCACATTTTGTCTCTATTAATTAAGATTCACCCACCTATCCTTGGATTTTAACTATATATATCAAAATTTTTTTTCAAACCCTAGTTAAAATTCACCAACTCCTAAGGTTAAAAAATTTAATATTTTTTCTGAAAATCAAGGATAAGTAGCTGAACCCTAAGAGTGGGTAACTTTTAACCATAGTTAAAGGGTGTCAATAGGGACATATGACGACCTAAAGGGTATGACCGGACTCCATTAGAGGGCCCATTATATATATGACAAAAAAATTGGGAGGGGTCATTATATATATATAAGACAAAAATTTGGGGGGGGCCAATATACTAAAAATATTAAAAAAACAATTGAGGGGCCACTAATTCATACTAAAACATAAGAGTTTTACAAAAAATTTGGGGGCCATGGCCCCTCCCCACCCTTCCCTGGTTCCACCCGTGGATCTAACGGCTAGGATTTGTAGTGATTGATTGAGAGAGATAGACTAATTTTAGAGAGAGAGAGAGTGAGATTAAAACGGAAAATAGTGAACATACTTGAGATATCTATTTGCAAACCTATGGCTAACCTGATTGATCCATGCCCTCCTTAACTACTCATTACAATTGGAAACTGGTTGAGAGAGAGGCATGGACGAATGGGTCCAGCCTTAGATTTGCAAATGAAAAATAGTTATCGTATCCATAAAATTCATTTCCAAAACTAAGCACCACCTTTGGTGGATGTCGCTCTCTTTAATACTCACCATCGCGTATCCCATGTACGCCTACCTACTCATTGAAAACTCAACGAACAGAACTTTCGCAACGGTCAACCAAAATCTGGGGTCTATAGTGGACGGCGTTAGAAGGCACGTTGTTATTTAAATAAACCGCACAATTAGGACTTCTCGATTGTTTCTTTGGCAACAAGCACAAACTTTGACCTTCTAGAACACCTACCCCTGCCCTTCAAAAGCCAGAACCTCCTGTGCTTTCCTATTCATCTTTCCCTTGCTTTTCACTATATTTTTTTTTGAAAAATCCTCTCCCAAGTTTTTCAGAACATTTTTGAGAGGTTTTCAGGGATCAAAATGCCTCCTTATGCAGGATATGCCCCTCCTTCAAATGGGTTTGCCAAGAAGAAATCAGAATCCAATCTCATTACCATTGATGTGGGTGGCCAGCTCTTTCAGACTTCCAAACAAACCCTAGCTCTAGCTGGTTCTAAATCTTTCCTTTCCAAGTTATTGGATTCTTCTTTTGATCAGTTTAGTGTTCCATTCGTGGACAGAGATCCTGAGATTTTTTCTATCATTCTTTCCCTTCTCAGAACAGGTAATCTTCCATCCAAAGCCAAGGCTTTTGATCTTCAAGACCTAATCTCAGAATCCCAATTCTATGGCATTGAGAATCTCCTCGTCTCGTCTCAATCCAACCCATCTCAATTCGAAGCCTTTAATCTCGAAAAATCCATGAGTTTGCCTTTAAACGGTAGAGATTCTCCCTCTGCAATCTCTACCACCCCATATGGATCAGTTCATGTCGCTCATGGTAGCAAAATTACATCTTTTGATTGGTCTCTCCATCGAAAATCCACAATTCTAACCCAATTCACAGCTATTGATTCCCTTTTGGCAATTTCTCCATCTCTTGCTGCAGCCGGTGCCACTGATTTCTCTGGTTTACAGATTCTGGATCTTGACAAGGGTTTTGTTAAAGAAACCTTAAATTGGGAGAATGAGACAAAGTCTAGCTCAACCGTCCAGGCAATTGGTTCATCCCCTGAATTCTTATTCACCAGCTTTGAATCTGGCCGACGAAATTCAAATACAATTATGGTGTTTGATCTTCAGGGGAGCTTCCTCCCAGTTACAGAGATTGGTCACAATGAAATCTATGGTGCTAATCTTGATTCTGCAATTCCAGCCACCAAATTGAAGTGGATTTCAAATTACAATCTGCTAATGGCATCTGGGTCTCATGGAGGACCTTCAGGATTCTTGGGTAACATCAAATTATGGGATATAAGGTCTGGGAATGTAGCTTGGGAATTGAAGGAGAAGATAGATTGCTTTTCGGATGTTACAGTTTCGAATAATCTCTCTTCAATTTTTAAGGTTGGTGTGAATTCAGGTGAAGTGTTTGTCGCGGATTTGAGGAAACTTAGTTCTGAGAATCCATGGACTTGCCTTGGAGATAGAAGAAGGGGGAACAATGGGAAGAAAGAAGGTGTTGGGTGTAAGATTGAAAGCCATGGAAATCAGGTTTTTTGCAGTAAAGGAGGGGATATAGAGTTATGGTCAGAGGTTCTGCTAGGTTCCTCAAGAAGTAGTGAAGATGACTTAAAGGAAAGGGTCTTTAGGAGCAACTTGATGGGGAGAGTGAAGGATAAGGGAGGGTGCAGGATAACCAACTTGAGTTTTGGAGGAAAAAATATGCTTGTGACAAGGAAAGATCAGCAATCTGTTGAGGTTTGGCAGAGTTCATTGAGGGGGTTCTGATCTTGTTAGGTGGACAAAAGCTCACCAATCTTGTTAAAAAAAAAAAACAGGATTTCCTTTTTTTTTTCCTGTATAAATTTAGTCTTAGTTTGATTTCATTCTTCTGTAAATGGATATGGTGTTGATCAATGAGAAAACACTTGGATTTGTGGCCCAAACTCTACTGTAGCAAAAATGCTTTAACCTTTTTATAATATTTTTAAAAAATTTATTATGTTGTTTTTCTTTGTGTGTGTATTTGTATAGATCTTATTCTCTTTTACTTGATACTCAGTCTGGTTTGGATATCCCTGTACATACATGGGATTTTGAATTGGATGGAATTATTCAAGTGAGACAGACTAAACTAAGAGAAGATGGGAATATAGTTATCTGATAAAAGAGATACAAGGACAGGTAAGAGAATGGTATCATATCCAGCACATTAATGGTATTCTTTGGAAAACATGTGAGGTTCTTAAAAGGAAAAATACATTAGAATTTTATTATGTGTCCTAGAATATTTATTTTTATCACATTTATTTGATGTGTGCATTTTTACAATGAGCTTCTTGATATATCACTTATTGTTAGATGGTATACTCGACATAGTTATTGAGTAGATAGATGGTACTCGAGAAGTCCGCGTTATGTCGAACAATTGTTGTTCGGCGGGGTGTGTGATCCTCATCGACATTTTGACCTCATTCACGAGGGTTGCAAGTGTGATCATTAAATGGGGCAGAGACTAACTGATTATGAGTGAACCATGGTAATACACACTAATTAATCATCATCTTTTTAGTTTCCTTAGATATAAAAATTATATCGATTCTTTTAAAAGGATACGAGTTTTTGTTTTGGGTATGAGATATGATCGCGTTAATAATAGATTTAATATACTTGACCATTTGGGAAGAGTTTGTATTATTTTAAAAAGTATTGGATGAAATTACTTAGAGAATCTCATCCTAGTGACAAAGATTTAATCTTCAGAAAGTTTTAACAAACTCGATAATTGTGAAATATCTCAAAATTGAAATTCTTGTCACATTAAACTGATTTTGATTTTAATGTTCTATCCATATTTTCCAGAAAGCTTATTATTTTTTTAAAAAAATTAAAGTAAAATTTGTTATTTTATGAAAAATATGCACCTAATCTTACATGCATGTGTGGAAAGTTGTCGAATGAATTTAGATTTCTTTAGAAGTTGAGATCCTGAAAGAAACTCCTTTTTTTTTGTTGAAAGCTTCTTACTTTCACTTACTATTTGCAAAAGAAATTGATTTAAAAGTTGTCAATGAGCATAAAACTTGAAAAGAAGAAAGATTTGAAATAAGATTGATTGATGACTCCATAAAATAATATAAGAGAGTCTCCCACCACTATAATTTGATATCTCAAACTTAAAGGCTATACGTCAACCAAAAAAAAAACTTGAAAGACTATTGTAAGCACCCAATTTTTATACCTGGTTAACCTCTGTTGTCCCCGGCCAAACCCTAGTAGCCTTAGGTAGACCGTAACCCAAGCCCTAGTAGCCCTAGGTAGACCAAACCTAAGCCCTAGTCTAACCCTAGGCTAATCCTAGCTTAACCCTAGGTAAACCCTAGACCTAACCCTAGGTCTAACCCTAGCCCTAGCCCTAACCCTAACCCAAGCCCTAGGCATAGACCCACGGGCTCAAGGTTCATTTTAAGTCCAAAACCCAAAAACAAAATTGTTAAAAACCTTTTTTGGCCCAAGCATGGGCCCACTAAGCCCAAGTGGGACCCACACCCTTTTAAAATTCAAAATTTTAGGGCAAAACGTTTGTTGCTTTCCGCACATGTGTGGTGGCTAGGCCCAAAGTAGCAATAAAAAAAAAAAAAAAAAATTCAAAAAAAAAATTCAAAAGCCCAAACCAAGACCCATGGGCTTTTAGGGTGGGACCCACCTTATTACAAAAAAAAAAGAAGAAAATAAAAAGAAAAATTAAAAAAATAATAATAATGATACAAAAAGATTTGAAAAGTAGTATAATATTAAAAAAAAACAAAAAAAAAAAGAGGAAGTTTGATTGGGCACCAACCTCATATGGCAGATCCCACATGTGGTTGGGCCCAAATCGTAAAATCCATTCAAACCCAAACCGGAGAAACAAAAAAAAAAAAAAAAAAAATTCAAAAAAAACAGTACTGTTCATCGTCTTCTTCAAGAGGACGATGACAGTCCTGCTCCCGATCTCCCTTCTGGCAGAATCTCCTGCGTCCCCTCCAATTGTCCCCCACGCATACCCTGATCCTTATCCATTCCACCATCCTTATCCTTCCCTCTTCCCCTTTAAAACCCACCATAGCAGCCACGGTTTGGGGAGGTTTTTTGGAAAAAAAAACAACAAAACACAATAGAGAGCCCCCTGCCCGAGCTCCTACCGCCCATCTTCAACCTTTGCCCCTTTACCCCAGTGAATCCTATCCCTTAGAAACGCCCCCCACACACCTCAAAGAAGCTCCCACATTTCACCACCATCCCCACCGTTCAAAAACAAAACAGAAAATTTTTTTTTACAACAACCTGTCCACACCGAAGCTCCGCCAAAACCACCTTCCTTAAACCTCTCCAACAGTCCTTAGACCCCTAGGGACTTCACCAGACTCTTCTTAGGCTCTCCCAGCCTCATCACCATCGCCTGCAGCCGCCACGCTCCGGGAATCCGCCACTGTCGCAGTCAGGCCACAGGGTATACGACCCCCTTCCCTTCCTAATTTTTGCTATTCTCATTGTAAGGGACCCCTGGTCCCATTCCAGGGGTCCCCATTTTGTTTTTTTTATCTTTAGTAGCTCAAAAAAACAAAAAACAGTAGGCGGGGGCGGTTTTTCCCTTTGCTGTGTGGCCACTGTACCACCGCCCCCCGCCACCACAGCGTGCATGGTCTTTCCCGGAGGTCTGAGGGGGGTCCTCAATCCATGAGGAATCCCCATAGACCCCCTGGTTTACAACCAAACAGCACCCGCAAGAGTTTTTCAAAAATTTTTTCAGAAAAACTCAGTTTTGACCAACCACCTTTAACCCCGGCTTAACCATGGTTAGATCCGGCCTTGGTCAAAACCAAGGCTATGATTAGACTCCCCACATACCCGGCTACCCCCCTGTAAAATTTCAACATTCAACTCGCCCGTTAACCATAGTTAAATCGACCCCAAAGTGGGGTCGATAGTGTGAAAATCTGTGCAATGGGACGACTTTGGGCCTCTGTGGGACCCACATAAAGCCTCGTATTGGGCCCCACAAGGGCTCAAATTGTTCCCCTCTTGGCCAGATTTGCAACAGTGGTCTCGGATCCCCCAGCGGTTGAGCCAATCAGCAGTAAAATTGCCGCAAAGTTTGAAAAAAACACTGTTTTGGGGAAATCGTCATTTTATGTGAATTTCAACGGGGCAACTTTGGGCCTTTGTGGGGCCCACATACGGCCTCCCCTTGGACCCACAAGCATACGAATTATTTCCTGTGTATCAGGATACCCACTAGTGGTCTCGGATTCCCACGATTCCCCCGTTAACCATGGTTAAATTCACATTAACTATGGTTAAAAATTTGATGGAAATTTTAGGTTTTTTGCAATTTCTGATATTTGTGGGGACTCAGGCCAGGTAGGAGGCTACTCTAGGCCCTGCCATGGACCCTAGGCCCACTTTTGCTTCAGTCGGACCCTTAATCATGGTTAAACACACTCGTGGTTAACATTTAACCATGGTTAAGCGGTCCATGACCTAGAAAAATTCTGAAAAAATCATCAAAAAATCAGAAATATTAAATGGAATCCAGAAATGTCTTCTATGACATTTTTTTATTTTGGTTAAGATCCTTAATCAGAGTCAACCCCATTTTTGATCCTTAACCATGGTTAAAACAAAAAAATCTGGAAAAATGCTCAAAAAATCCAAAATATTAGGAGAAACCCAAAAATGGTATCTTTTGGCCATTTAACCATGGTTAGTACACCTAACCATGGTGACCTCCCCTCCTTAACCGCTGTTAAGCATACTTAACAATTGGGAAAAATCTGAAAAAAAATCCCAAAAAAATCAGAAAAATATAAAAAGACCAAAAATACTGACTTTGGAATTGTTAATCATGGTTAGCACCCCTAACCATGGTTAATCATCTTTCTTAACCATGGTTAGCAACCCTAACCCTTGGTTAAAACACCATCGGGCCTACCGGGCCTCACCCTTGGCTTTCCGAGCCCAATATCGGCCTACTGGGCCAAACCTTAGCTTACCAGACCCAATCTCGACCTACCGGGCCAAACCCTAGCCTACCGGGCTCACCCTTGACCTACCGGGCCCAATCTTAGGCCTACCGGGCCCAATATCGAGCACTTGACCAACCCGGTCAACCACCCCTAGCCTCCCGGCTAGACCTTAAGCCACCCTTGGTGCACACACACACACCCCTAGCCTCGGCATGGGCTCATGTGTTAGAACTACGCTCGGTCTGATCTCACCCTTATGTGAGTACATAGGCAGCCCAACCCGGGTTCGACCCTAGTCTACGATTTTCTCCTTCTTAGATTAACATTATTTTAAATACTTAAGACATTTGATTAAAATAGAGTTTAATTTGGCTTAACCCTAGCAAGTAGGGAACCACTGAAAGTGGAAGTGCCTGAGTGCCTAACTCATTCCTCGGGCTTAACTGAACCTCTTACCCTGATCTCTGATCACAGACCAAGACCTTATCCAAATCCCGGGGACTTATCCCTTCAGAATGAATAGGTGGCAACTCTTAACTCACCCCGTGAGATACAAACCAGGATTTCACCGAAACCCATGCTCACAACTATACTATCTTAAGTGTACATATATTCTCCTTAATATAGTGTTAATTTTGTATAAGACCTCATTTATCTATAAGGTTAGTTGTTTGAGTTAGGGGGGCGAGTGAGTTCTCCAGCCACATCTCACAAAGGGAATTCCTCTTAATCTACTTGGAATTTCATTTTCTTTACTGTAATGATCTAAGCCATGAACTATGCATGCAATTCAATGGATTAAATCTTAAAAATATATTGACTCTCACTACGTGAAAATGCGCTAAAAACGACGGCCCAAACTCGTCGTTGAAACACAATTACGACGTCCTTCGGCCGTCGTGTAGGCCGTGGGGAACGGGGGTGTAGTTCACAATAAACGACGGCCTATAGCAATCGCTATTTTGTCGGAAAGAACGACGGCTAATGACCGTCATTTACATAAACGTCATATTAAGACCGTCGTTTATTTCGCGACATACTATTTTTTTAAAAAAATTAATTTTATTATAAACGACGGCCAATAGCCGTCGTTTTTGACGAAAAATTTTAAAAAAAAATTACTATTTTTTCCTGGATGAACCTGTCATATACATTTTACCTGCAAATTCGCTTAATATACATTTAGTCCAACCCATCACACAATACAATACAATACACAACTTCATCTTCTAATTATCAAGCAAACGAGGCAATCACACGCACAAACAACGAAAACATAAATACTTAACCAATTTATATGTTAATACAAAAGTCAAAGAAATTTAACACAATATTTGGGCCAAATGATAGTTTCGCCAATGCTAATATCTCCAAGTGTTCCCACTCGTTCACACAAATCTGTATTTTGATCATAGATGTCATCTACTATAACGCTATATACTTCAGGATTTTGTGGTACATCGCCATGAATCCGTCCCAAGGCAATAATTGCCCCTCTAAAATTCTTTAATAAACATTGCCTGGAAGTTGGGGGTGACTCGGGGAGAGAATGCCGCCTTCCCTACAAACATTAAAAAGAGTTTGTTAAACAATAAACCTCAAAAGAAAAACAATATAAGAGTAGTCAATATGATCATTTACATGTCAAGCTTCCATAATAACAAATAAACCAATAAGATACTTTACATTTATGCTAAGCTTACAAAAAATATATAATAGCTAAGTCAGAAGTATGGATTCCAATCTGGGATTTTGAGGATACACAAATACGGGCAGTGATGCTCATTTCTGTGTTTTGTTTCTGATCCTATTGTTGGGCTTGAAGCTGTGGTTGTCGCTTTGTGTCTTGTATCTTGTATATTGATTTTTATTTATAAAAATCAAGGTTAGATTGCTTAGCCCTGTAAGTGAGTGAATCAATCTTAACCATAGTTGATGATGGGTGTTAAAAAGGAGGGCATGGACCAATGAAGACCACATTCAACTACATAGTGGCATGCAGCGATAAAGTTGAATGTAGTGGTACTACATCTAATAAGATCGAATGGATACAAAACATCTCAAATTGAATATTTAACACAACCCACATTATTTGTTGTCAATATCATGGACCATTTCTAGAGTCAAAATAAAGTTAAAGGTGAAACTAAAAGTGAACATAGCTCCAAAAAGTTTTCACCATAGCGTAGCAAGATCTATAAAATGCAGAACGTGGTGGTACTATGTTTTATAAGATGGTTTATGTGCCTAAATTTTCACTACTTAATTACTCTAGGGCCTTTTAATTTGGAGTATTAGTTAGGTTCATAACAGGAAGAAAGTAGAGGAAATACAAGCATGGTATATATTATATATGATAATGCCTTGGCATTAAACTTATTTTTATTACTAATAATATTATGATAAACGAAATGTCCGACGTAACACACCAATCTTATAGGGTTCTTTCTACCAAAATGGTTATAAACAACTCATCAGATCGAGGTATCGGTCGAACATGACATCAAACAATAAATTTCTACTCTCCATATGCAAATTATGACGAATATGCAAATCCTGTACAAATGAACGAGATATGTTATTATCAATGCGATATATTCCACAAAACATTAATATTATAAAACATCTTATAAAGCACCTTCCAGTATGGTAAGTCAAACAAGATTGATCTCTTTGACCATGCAGTGCTTTCCTCGGTCGTGGACTTCTTCCTCTTCTTTCCTGCTACCTTTCCAAACTTAGTCTGAATAGCTTCCATTTTGCATAATACTTCAAACCCACTCAAACGGCGAGGATGTTTCCTAAGTTCTTCTTTCCCATTAAATTGTGATTTTTGACTCCTGAAAGGATGACTTAAATCTGCTAGGAATCTTCTATGACCCATGTAGGCAAACTTTTTTCCATGTGATAGCCACACTGAGTCTGTCCCTTCACTGCAAACAGGACAACCATACTTTCCTGCGGTCCTACAACCCGAAAGATGGCCGTACGCTGGAAAATCATGTATAGCCCACAACAAAATTGCTTTCATGATGAACCTATTCTTAGTGTGAGAGTCATATGTTATGGTTCCAGTAGACCACAATTCATTCAACTCTGCGACCAATGGCTGCAAGTAGACATCAATGTCATGTCCTGGACCATTTGGACCAGGAATCAATAGTGTTAGTATGGTAAATTCCTTACGCATGCATAAAGATGGGGGAAGATTGTAAGGAACAATCATAACAGGCCAGCAACTATAAGAGTTACTCTTGTTCCCAAAAGGATTGAATCCATCTGTTGCAAGGCCTAGCCGAACATTACGTGGTTCAGCAGCAAAGTCACTCCACCTAATATTTAATGATTTCCAACAAGAAGAATCTATCGGATGGCGCATGTGGCTATCATTTTCAACTGAATTTGCATGCCATTTCATACTCTCTGCAATCCATGGTACACTGTACATTCTTTGCAACCTCTGTGTCAATGGAAAATATCTTAGCTTCTTCCACGGTAAAGGTTTAGCCTTCGGCTTTGAGTCATCCACCGGTTTCCATCTGCTTTCACCACATGTAGGACAACTATCATTACTAGCATGCTCTCTCCAGTATAGTATGCAATCATTACGACATGCATGGATAATCTGGTAGTCCATACGCAAAGACTTGATCAACTTCTTCGCAGTGTAGGTACTATCCGGCAAAGTGTTCTCATCTGGTAAAATCTTTTTGATCGTTTCTAATAGCTCTGTGAAGCTATTATTAGACCATTGATGTCTAGCTTTCATGCTCAACAACTGAACAGTTACTGATAATTTTGTGTGCTCACCTCGACACGAGGGATATAGGGGTTGCATCGCATCCTCCATTAACTTCTTGAACTGAATATCCTCCTGTGAATCACCTGAAGCTTGACCGTCATCTTTATCATGAACTTCATTTAGGCATGTATCCATGTCATCGGGACTAACACGTCCAAATGTGTTATTCAACATATCTGTCATTCTTGGGTACAAATCTTCATGTTGATTACTAGTCGACGTACTAGGAACCCCAACATTATCATGATTTATCAGAAATGGTTCTCCATGGTTGATCCACCTTGTGTACGACTTATCTATACCATCACATATTAAATGCTCTGAGATAACTTCTAGGGTTTTCTTCCCTTGCAGATTACGACATTTAACACAAGGACAACAATGCCAATCAACACCCTTACAATTCTGTTTTGCGAATGATAAGAATGATGCAACACCTTCAAGGTATTCAAAAGACATCCTCGGTGCTATCATCCACTCCTTGCTTGGGGGGGTCGAAGAAGACATCTTCTAGTTAGCTGGGTAAATATTCAAAATGATATAAGAAACTTGGAATCTAATGTTCACAATGATATAATTACATATATTATAATGTATTTATAGAAGTTGGCTTTTTGAAACTTTCACCCGAACCCAATCCAAAGTAAGCTTGGGTTTGGCATTTCTCAATTATTCATTTTTTTTCCTCCCATTCTCTCCGATCTCATCATCATTTCTCTCGAAGAGAAAGAGGAACTCAAAAAATGAAGAAATAGAGTTGGTTTCTCGGTGGCCACCGAGTGTGTGAGGTTTGAGTTATGGAAATATTCTCATTACAGAATGGGTTGTGACAATTGTTGAAACCAAACTACTAGATCAAAGATATATCAGTTTCAGCAGTGACCTGTTTTCATTTGAAACCAACAAACTAACAAATATCTTTGTTCTAGTAGTTTTCCAATAGGTTGACATATAGATTAAACTAACAAATAAATCAAACTTAATAGGTCAATTATAATTTTTTGTGTTGGTTTCATTGCAAGCAGGAGTTAAAAACAGTTGAAGGCATTCAACTTGCTTCTAGATGCTGCAAAGAGTATGTTGGTTTCTTTATTACCTTATATAAAATCTAGTTTACCATACAAGGGTTAGGATTAGAGGAGTTCACTTAGCATCACCCTTATTATATCTACTCACTGAATTAAACAAAAAAGGCAGGGACATGGGAAATGGAATGTGGAGGGGAGCTTCAATCACAACAACATCAATTAAAAAAAATCACATCTTAGAAAATGTGGAAGTAGCTAAGGAAATCATGCTACATATTTCAAGAACCACTACTAAGCAATCCATGCATGTGAATATGAAATAAACGAGGAGATGTACACATCAAAAAATGAACAAGGGAAGGGGCGTTGAACTGAACACACTCTCAGATTCACCCATCTGTAAAAAAAATCTCGACAAAACCTCAATAAATCTATCAACACATCAAAAAATGAAAAACAAATGGAGGGGTGTTGGACATTCACATTCAAAGGATTAACCCATTGGCATCTTTAAAAAAAAAATACCATGATTTGAAAAAATCAATCAACACAAGACAATTAAAAAAATCAAAGGAAATCTAGAGATCTAAACCTCTGTAGGGAGATTTGTAAAATGCAGAACATAAAAAAATAAAGAGAGAAGATGGATGGACGATCACATTCAAAGGAGATCAATAGAACCCTAATCTATAGATTTACACACATTGGGGGGGGGGGGGGGGGGGGGGAATAACTCAAATCTAAACCTTTTGTAGGGAGATCACTTACAGAACATAAAAAAATCAAAGGAGATCTACACTTGCAGGGACGATCACATTCAGAACATATGTCGTTGTTCGTCGCCGGAGAGCCGATGAAACGCAAATCTGAAGACCTGCGAGGGGAATGAGAAGAGAGATAAGGTGGAGATATGAGGAGGAGAGAAGAGGAGGAAGATGGTTCAAGAGAGAAGATGAAGAATCTGGGATCGATTTTACCTGTCGCCGGCGACCAGCTGCAAAGGTTAAATGTTCCAATTCCGCTCTTCAATGGCGGAGGTTTCAGAGCTTCACCTTCTCGACCAAGACGACGATGGAGATATAGAAACCCTAGACTCCATTCCTTACTGGTCCAACGATGACATCTACTTCTCTGATTTCGGTCCTTTCTCTCCCCAATTCCTACCCTCAGATCACTCCGTCCATGCTCCGATTATCGTCCAAGGAGATGCCATCGATCAACACGAATCCTGCGCTCAGATTGGCGAACCTAATGGTTCGGATCGCGATCCCGATCCCGTCACCGATGTCAACTACTTCAACCGCGAAGATCAGGTAACCTTCGTTATGGATTTGTTCGAAAGAGGTATGGAGGAATCCCACGTTGTAGATAATAATGATTCGATGTCGAACCAGTTTTCGGAAACCCTAAACGATTCGAATTTTGGGGTTCTTGAGGGAAATGACGAAATGGGTTCTAATTATCTGGAACTGGGGTTACGGTTAGGGTTAGGGTTGGGTTTTGATGAACATGGTTTGGAAGATGAAAATGATGGGTTTATGATTGCCGAGTGCGGAAGTGCGTTCTTTGTGGGCAGAAGATGGCCGGCGAGTCTTCCACGATTCGGAACGAAGAAGATGGCCGGCGACCAGCGGCAAGAGGGGAAACCGAGAGAGAGAGCAGCCGAGAGAGGAAGAAACCAAGAGCAGAGCAGCCGAGAGAGAGAGAGAGGAAGAAACCGAGAGAGAGAAAGAGTTAGGGTTAGGGTAAGAGGGGAAATTTGCTTCAAAGAATGACTGCCATGAGCAGTCGTTTATTGCGTTTACACGTTGCCGACTTCCGTAAGCCGCCGTATAATTAACGAGAGCCTTAATCCGTCGTTTTTTCCGCCTTTTGGATATCGTTTTTTGCCCATTTTCACGTAGTGTCTACAGGCTACCGGACTCGGTATCTGTGTAACAATTTTTTCCGGGTATTACAATGAGAGATTTTGAAAAATAATGTTTGGATATATGGAGAACAATAAGATAGAAAAATTAATATATAACAAAATGGTGTGAAATATAAATAAATTGAGAAATGATCATTTGTCTACTTTGGTCAAAGGGACAAATACAACCCTTTGATAGGGCTAGTATACTAACATAGCTCGATCTCGATTCGTTAAGAGCTCATTTATCTAATAAATGAAACAAGCTCAATCCTGATTTTTGAGCTCGTTTGGTTAACGAGCAAGGTCAAACATGTACGTACTTGGCTCGTTAAATGCTCAACTTGTTTAATATTATTATATATTTATTTATTTAAGTATCTATTATATTTACTTAAGTATGTTAAGTATCTAAGATATATACATATGTTGTAAGTTTTGATTTGGTAGGATGATCTAACATAAAAGAATCTGAACCTTTGATCTAAAAAGTATAAAAATATAACAAACGCAATAAATGAGTTTGAGCTCGGTTTATCAAGGTAAACAAGCCAAGCTTGAGCTAATAGTTCTATTCACGAGCCAAGCTTGAATAAAAATAGTGAAGCTCGAGTCGAGCTTGAACACACTTTTACTTAACGAGTCGAGCTCGAATTTGTTTCAGCTTTGGGTCCAAAAATCAATGTTTACAAGTAGTGCATGATATGCCCCCGGATCCAATGAAGCATAATACCTGGTTACTTTAATAATAATATATCTATAAACACATTATATATTTACTGAAGTAATGTGTTTAGGGTGGTACACAAGTTGATCTAGCTTGATAGCTCAACTCAGTCAAGCCGAGCCCAATCCCATATTTTAGGCTCAATCGAGCCGAGGCTGGAGCTGAGTTTAAAAAATCCAAACAAGTTGAGCTCGAGCCAACTCTTGTTTGATTCGGCTTGTCAAAGCTTGATTCAGAAGTCTGGGATTTTTCTTCTTTGCCTTGCCTCTGCTTGTCGCCTGGTACCTTGGCTCCATCATGTCGTTGGTACGATGTCAACTGGACCAAAGGTGCCCCCCCCCCCCCCCCCCTCTTTATCGTTTCTTTGCAAAAACTCTATATGTCAATACTTCCCTTCAATTTTTTAAGGATTGCCATTCTTGTGTTTTTTCTTTTGGTCTTAGTCAAGAAGCTTGGTACCCAGGGATTTAGTACTTTTATATGAGATGCTATATCGCGCCCCAAAATCCCACCTTGGTCAAATGGGACTTTGGACCTGTGATACTCATACAATAATAGCATATAAGGCATACCAAATGAGAATCTAAAAATTTATCCTTTATTATAAACAATAAGAATCTCGATAATGAAATGAATTATCAAATATAATCTGTGACCAACTTGAATAACAAAATTTGAACCACCCATCATAGTCTCCAATATCAAATTCAAACCTTAAACAACATCAATACCAAATATCTATTACAACCCTCAATCAAAATAAAGTATCTCCTGGATCAATAATAAGCATATCGATCTAGGTCAACATCTCCTTTCAGAGAATCACCTTCTCACTCCTCTTGATATCCCTATTCGACCCAAGGCTCTGCCATGTGCTCCGAGCCTAAACCTGTCGACATCAAAAGTTCGGCTGAGCAACGAAATGCTCAGCGAATATAAAATCTAGCTAACAACATAATAACATGTATACTTAATTAGACATATAATGCATAACATATTTACATGATCAGAGTGTGGAAAACATGTGAGCAATCATCAACTTGACTCATTCATACTCGTTTACTTGTGCAGACTCTTGGAAATGTACATGTGCATGTCAATGCTTACTTGTCGCTTGTACTTGTAAGATGCTCGTCAACGCTTGTATGATGTTCGACAACACTTGTATGTTGCATATGCTTGTATCATGCTTAACAATGTCTATACGATGCATATGCTTGTATCATGTTTGTTCTTATGAGAAATGTCTACTTTTGAGACTTATAAACTTACCATGCACGTGAACTTGTGATTGAGTGTCGTGATTAACATTCATCTAGGTTATCTCTTAGATTCCGATCTCCCACCAATGAAACCCCAGCATACCATCTCATACTACCATGGTAAAGAAACTGAGTTAGAAATACCTTCCTTTAAGTCTTAGTCTATCTAAATTTCAATCACCATACATGTTTACATACTTTATAAATTATCAAGGAAAACATACTCATAAATTCAATTACATGGTTCATAAGCATCAATCACAATTATTCATCCTCATCATGCCCATTCCACTCACATTTGTGCATAAACTACCCCTTTTTTCATCATTCATATTCATGTTCAACCCCTAGAAATCCAACAAATACTTCACTATAGCCCCCAAACCTTCATATCATACATGAATAAGGTTAAACATCGAACAATAACACCATACGAATCATTAACATGTATGCACAAAACCCTACTTCATGTTCAAATCTTGATAACCAAACTTTAATGGCAATGCTTGTAAATCATGAATTGTTAGTTAGATAGTATATCTTACCTCTCACGATTGTTTTCCTACGATCAATTCCTTGAGAAAGGTCTTTGGCGTCGATCTCCAAACTTTTCTTCCTCTCCAAGCAACTTTCCTTTGAAAATCTTATGTTTTCTCTCTTCATGTGCAAAATTCGGTTTAGAACTCTTAGAAAATCCTAAACCCTCGTATATTTATAGGGTTAGAGGGTCTTAAACCCTAATAATTTTCCATAAAAATCATGTTTTACAGTTTTGCACCTAGTCTCGCTCGAGCAGGGCTTTTTCTCGTTTTAGCAAGACACTTTTGGGCAAACTCGCTTGAGCAGGGTTGATTATCGCTCTAGCGAGTTTCCTTCTGGAAAAATCTATTGTGTTCTATCTTACATTTCTCACTCAAGCGGGTTATTCTCGCTCTAGCAAGTTGCATTCCTGACGATCTCACTCAAGCAAATTCGTTCAAGCGGGTTTTGTTGATTTATTTAGTTTAACCTATTTTTCCTTGGTTTCTTCAATCAAACAACTTAATTACTGCATACATGCAACATTAATTAACATCAAAACTCACAATAAAACATTTAATTGACACATTTGCCCATGCTAAACACATAAAAGACACAAATATAGATTCGGGTCTCTACAATTTAGATTGGGCTTATGAAAAGATTTTTCTATTTTAATTGACGAATGGTCTTCTTATAAATCTGCAGGGCATTAACTGTGACAAAAAATGATCTTTGAAATAGGGGAGATAGAGAATAACACTATAATGGTGATTTTGGACATGAGTAGGTTGATTGAATGGTGGTGACTACAATTGCTCACCTAAACTGAGCACCTGCTTCACTTGATAAAAATATGAACTTAATGGTGGGTTTAATAGATACAATGGATTTGCGCACAAGTGAAAACAGGGTAACGAGCTGAGCTCGAGCTTGATATCCCATGTTCGAGCCGAGCTTTGAGCTGGATAGTTTGAAGTTGATTTGAGCTTGAGCTGAGCTGAGCCGAGCCGAGCTGAGCCTAGTCTGAACACCTTCAAGCCGAGCTCGAACTTGACTAAGCTCGGCTTGAATATACCCCTAATTGTGGTGGATTTCCGTTTGCCCCTTTCACCCATCTATAAATGGATCGGTGTTGGAATCAAGGTCTTCTTACTCGACTTGACTAGACACAACTTGTTGCCACTCTTAATAAATTTTTGTGTATGCCATGTGATGCACACTAATGCCTCGAGGAGTTGGATTTACCTTAATGAGGATGGAAGGAAAATACATGGCCATATTCAGGATAGTTTTTGAGCCATTTTCAGCATAAATATATATATATATATATATATATATATATATATATATATATGTCAAAAAGTTACCCATATTCACAAGAAAAACAAGAATAAAGTTACGCATATATATTACATGCTCTTTACGCTGCAATGCACATGCAATTTGAGATGTGGTTTAATGGTTCTAGTAGGTGTGATCTTGCTGACTTAGGCAAAGGTTTATCTTCTGTTCACATAATTAATTGTATGTTTGTTTGCATAGCTTTATCATATAGGGCATGCCTTGAATTTTTATTATTTATAAAAAGGTATGCTTTTTATTCTTATAGCACCATAACAGCTACCTTAGTTCTGGTTGTGTGTGAGTTTAGAATGTGTGTTATTTACATTATAACATTTCTACAAAAAAAAAAATCAATTTGGTTTTCTATTACCGTTGCGTTAGGGTGTATCCCGACATTGGTTATGTAACGACCCCAAATCCTATCTTAACCAAAATAGGACCTTGGGTCGCCACATTTCTTAAACCTGCTTAAATGCCATGACATACAAGGCATACAACACGAGTTTCCAAAATGAGAATAATAAAATTTCGATATATAAACTCAAACCATCTTTATCAAGTGTATGGTCAACATAATCATAACCCACCGTAAACAAAATAGTCTGAGAAACAACACCTTCTAAAAGTGTATTACAATTCTTTTCTAATGACTCAAAAGTAAAAGCTTACAGATAAGGCCACCTGTCCAACTCTCGCTCTCCCTCAACCAGACGATCGCCTTCCTTCTCTACGCCATAAGCCTCCTCCACCCAAGGCTCACCTACAAACTCGGGCTCTATACCTGCCAAGACAAAAGTCTGACTAAGTACAAAAGCATTGAGTGTATATAAAATTCAACCAACAACATAGTATACCTGCAATTAGTTAGAACCATAACCAATAGCATAATAACATAATTAGAGTGTGGAAGAACATGTGCTCATATACATCATATCATCACCTTGACTCGTGTACTTGTGAGAACCTTAAACTTAAGAGACAACATACTTATGAGATGTTTATGCTTATGAGACCACGTGCTTGTGAGATGCTTATGCTTATGTACTTATTCAGATTATACACTTATTCAGATTCCTCATTGGGCTTATTCAGTCTGTCAGACGTATGCAATGCTTATGAGTTCTTGAGCAACTTCTTTAGAATATGCACTTATTTAGATCCCTCGTTGAGCTTATTCAGTCCATCAGACGTATGCAATGCTTATGCTTGTGGTCCACATGTGTGACTTGTGAGACTCTTATCTTAACATACACATGAGTTTGTGCATAAGTGTCGCAATTAACATTCGAATTAGTCAACGCTTAGATTCCGATCTCCCACCATGAAAACTTCACTATACTGTTCCATATCAAATAGTTAGAGAATTTCCGGTTTGAAAGATTTTCTTCTAAGTATTGGCTTACCCGAATATCAAGTAACATGTAAAATAATTAGGCATAATTTAACAAACAATCACATACAACTACCTTATCATGATTCTTAGCATAATTCATAATCGATTTCTAATAATTCCATAGTGTCATATTAATATTTATCATCTCAAGCATTTCAACAAAAACCTTGGGTACGTAATTTATTAATATATTGCCCTTTCCCATTTCTAACATTTCACAATACCATAATCCATCCATACACTCAAACACAATCCACATTCATACATTCATCCCATTTTCCATAGTATTTCCCATCCTTCAAATATTCCATCAATAGTATTAATCATCACATAATAGTTCATAGAATTCCAATCCATATTCACAAATCAATTTCCATACAAATAAACCATAATCCATATTCTATAGTCTACAATCTTACCATAAACATAATAATACTCCATTATTTCTAGCTTAAACAATCTTAAACACATATAAATTCATAATAGGGTTGAGTTGGATAGTTTATCGACCTTTGAGATCTTTCCCTTAGATCCAAAACGCTCTCAAGAAGATTTGAGATTGATTTTCAAGCTTTCCTTGCAATCTCCAAGCAATCTCCTTCTTCTCCAAGTAATTTCTTATTTGAAATCCTAGGTTCTCTCATCTCCTTTGCCAAATTAGGTTTAGAACCTTAAAACCCTCGTAATAGAACCTCTATATATAGCCTAGAGATTAAAAACCTTGATTTCTGAACTTTTTTAAGAAATCTGGGCATGACTGCGATCGATCGCACCTGAGAGTGATCTATCGCACCTGAATGTGATTTATCGCAAAATACACAGAGAGCTTCTGTAATGTTTCCATTGAGTGTGATCGATCGCAGCTAGCATAGTTCCTACTGTTCTTCAGCAACAACAACAACAACACCAACACCCTTTCTTCTTCAGCATCAGCCCATCAGCATACTTATTTTACTTTAAAACATTTAAGTAAATATTTTCATTTCATTTACTTTAAGTTTTAAATTAAAATAATAAAGTTCCCCCCATTAGGATTTAATAAAAAATTCTAGAAATTCCAATTCCTTATAAATCAAAATCTCATTTTCCAGTTTTAGGCTAAAAAGTGAAAATCTCGATCGTCATAAGATTTTCGATAGTCGATTTAACCACTTTATGCTCAATAATAAAATCTCATAAAATCATATACCTTTATTTAACCTATAAACATTCATTTCCGGTAAAAATCATCTCAAAATTCAACAATTTATGTTTTTGCTAAAACCACATCCCTTCTAGAATTTCTGACATTCCTGCACTTAATCGTTTTAAATTTTTACTTAAGATCATTAAGGAACAAGACATCACATATATTAAAACTCATCTTTGACCATTTAAACTCTAATTAATTGAATTGAAGACATCAGTGAAAACTTGGGGTCTCTAAAGGTTAGGAAGTAGACTTTGAGGGGCGTATAAGGGGTCATTAACCTTCCTTAAGACATGCCCTTTTGGAGTGATTGCTTGGACTTACTCTTATGACACCTTAGCGGCTACCTTAGGTCTGACTATGTGTGAGTTTAAAGTGTGTTAGTTACATGATAACATTTCCACAAAAAAAGAGGGTATACTTTTGACATAGCCAAATACTAATAAGGATAATGTTGGAATACATAACTTTTTAAATAAAACTTTTCAGACCATGCCCTAAACTGTGATATTTTGGTTTAGGGAGTTTCCTTATCTGTCAGCACTAATCAACTCCTTTTAGGAGTGTTTGGTTGCAAATTTTATTCCATTCGGTTGGAGTACTTAAGGTATAATTTTAATATCTTTTTTTTGGTGAATATGATCACTCGTACAATGCTCAAGAACACACAAGATTTTTTTTAAAATTTAAAGAAAACTCCCATTTTGGTTTAGGGCAATAAAATGGTATTAAACTTCCTTATCTAAGTTGGCGTTTAGTAACACTAATCTAAATAGGTAAAGCTTATTTAAAAATTGAGCTTAGTTGGACTTTAGATTGTTACGTTGAAGGTTAATTTGGATGTCTAAATTTTTTTGAAGTAGAGGTTTTACCTCAAAATTAATAAGGAAACATGAGCTACTTTTTTCTTTAGATGTAAAACCTCTACTTCAAATGTAGAGACCTAGATTTTTGTTCACGTTAATATCTTGTTTAATAGGGTTAAAATAGTATTTCAATATGTCATTTTGTGTGTTTAATTATAACTAAGGGTATAGGATATTTAAAATGCAAAAAGGATGAAAAATGAAAAAATATAGTAGCGGACAAGCGATCTCCCTCGCGTTTCCAGCATTTTAAAAATGTAAGCACCCAATTTTTACACCTCTCCTTAACCATAGGTAAGCACCTTAACCATAGGTAAACCCTAGTTAAACCCTAGGTCAACCCTAAGTCCACCCTAAGTCAACCCCAGGACAACCCTGAGTCAACCCTAGGTCAACCTTGAGCTAAACCTTAGGTCAAACCCTAGTCAACCCTAGGTCTAACCCTAGTTGAACCCTAGGTCAACCATAGGTAAACCCTAGTCAACCCTAGGTAAACCCTAGTCAACCCTAGGTCGAATCCTAGTTAAACCCTAGGTCAAACCATAGGTAGACCCTAGGTCTAACCCTAAGTCCACCCTGAGTCAAACCATAGACCTAACCTTAAACCCTACCAACTCAGGGCAGGGGCCCAAGGCCCATGTAATCAAACCCAATGCCCCTAGGGCTTAAAACCTGTAGACAAACAGCTTTTGGGCCTGTACAGGGCCCACAGACCCTAGCCAACCCTTAGGAGGAGGGCTTAGCCCTGAAAATTCAAAATTTTGGGAATGTCAGTTGTGAACACATAAATTTACCGTCTTTCCTCCCCTTTCAACCTAAAGTCCGAGAGTAGAGGAATAACGCTAAATTTATTTTTAAGAGTCGCCACCTACTTAGGGGAAGTAGGATCCCGAGATAATCCAAATGAGGGGGTCTACGGTCCAGAGTAGTCTAGTTAAGAGATCCCTTTAGGTCCTGGGGAAGGGGTTAGGCACCCCAGGACCTCCATCCAATGATGGTAACTTACTCATTAGGTCAAAGTCAAACATTTAAAAATCACTTAACATTTCCTAAAACAATTATTAATTTTGCTAATCGAATACAAATCAATATGGGGTGTAAAAAGTTTATTTTTGGTTGGGGTCGAACCCTGATTGGGCTGCCTACTTATCCGGTTAGTCGGAATCAGACCCTCATAGTAGTTCGGGGTCCGTGACTGTTTTTATACTCGTTTCGGAGTGTGGTCACTTCCAACTCGTGTTTGAGTTGGGGGATGTGGAATTGAGATTTATGAATCTCATTCCGAGAGATAGTTGCGTAGCTAGGTGCTCGTGGGGGAGCTCTAGGGGGCGTTCACTTATTAAGGTAGATTTCTTTTAGATTTTATGTTTTTGTTATTTTGTATTTTTTGATTTTTTTGTATTTTTTTAATTTTGGCAAGTTTTAACTAGTCATGAACTAAACTAAATGCCCAAGGTAGGCAAAAAGGAGAATAAAGCCTAACTGATTTAATTAACTTAAAGGCAAAGAGCAGGGCGGATCGAGCGGCCTTAAACCAAAAGAGGCTATGGTTTAAATACGGACCTTGCTCTAGGTCCCAAGGGGGGATAGACCAGTACCTTTAATTTATTTGATATTTTTATTTTTTTTATTTTTTATTTTTTTATTTTTAAGACTAAACTAACGGGGTAGGCCAATTATTTAGGGTTAAAAAAAAGAAAAACTACCTAAGTGCCCAATGTAGGCAAAATAGGAAAAGAAAATCGTGGCCTAACCCTATTGTACACACATGGATAATACATACATACACGACAAAATAAATGGGCTCAAAGAGAAAGTTAATGGGCCAAGGCCCATTGACCACTAATGGTCAATTGGCTTTGGTCCGCTATCTTTCTAAGGCCTCGAGAAATAGGCCCTATAATTTTAAAATGATTCTAGGGGCTTCCAATGATTCAAATCTCCCGCCCAAGCTTTGAACTATCCAAAGAAATATTACACTACAATAAATGAAAGGTATTAAATAAAAATGGGGGTAGAGATATACCTGCGAGGGCTGATGGTAGATGATGGAGCTGCTCTGATGATCCGAAGGAAGATAGATGGAAGATATTCTCACACTCCCCAGAACAAGGGATTACAAAAATAAAATAAACAAAATAAAAAACTGCATGTGATGAGAAGCCCGATCAGCTTGTTTCTGTACGTACACATAACAAAGGAAAAAAACATGGGCTAAGAAGGCGAGAAACCAGAGGGATCTACATAGATTTAGGTGCTAAAAAAAAATAAAAAAAAATCGAGAGAAAGATAGAGCTCACGAAATGGAGCTACTGGTTTTTCTTATGTACAGAAAACCAAAGAGAACAAAAATCAAAGTGAAAATAAAAGACCCAGATCTAAAAAAAATAGAAGAGAATGCGGGAAATGATCTAAGATCTTAGAAACGAAAACCTAGAGAAAATTGAAAAAGCTAAGGTAGCATTACCTGAGGATGGCGAGAGCTACTGGCCGAAGAAGACGATGGTGCCGCTGGATCTCACAGAGCTGAAATAGGCGAACTAGGAAAGTAAAAAAAAAAAATAAATTGAGAAGAATTAGGTTCTAGATCTAGATCTGGGGAGGAAATGGATGGATCGCAGGTGAAGAACTCTGGAATTTCCAGATCTAAAGCAAATATATAAAACAAAATAAAATAAAACCAGAGGTGGAATGGAGGTTTGACATGAAGGTAGCCATGCGAAACAGGGAGCTCACCGGAAGAGAACGAGAAACGACTCCGGCGATGGGGATCCGCGAAGGGATGGAATCTCGCCGGACTATCCGCTGAAGATGAAATCACAAATCCAAACGATCCTAAAAACAAAAACAACATAAGATAAAATAAAAAGAGAATGCGATACAGGGTTCTAGATCTAGATCCGGATCCGGATCTAGATCTAGAATTCAAAATAGGAGGTGGATCGGAAAGGGTATAGACCTGTGACTCGCCGGAAAGATAAGATCGCCGGAGATAATGATTGGAGAAGACGATCGGAGAAGACGGCCGGAGCCTGATTTCCGTGAACCTGATGCTTGCTGGCGCCGGTAATGGAGTTCAGCAAGTGAGATGACCGGAGTCGAGAGGAGAGAGAGGATCGCAGCCAAGTAAATCCGGCCAGAGATCTGTGATCGAAACCTGTACAGATCTAACAGTCGAGATCAACAAAAAAAAAAAAAAATCAAAAGAGAAAGAAGGAAAAGAGGAGAGGATTAGAGAGAAGAACCGAGTACTTGATATATGGATGAGTTGGGACTCGCCGAAGAAATTCTGGAAAATCACCGGTGGAGGAAGATCGACGAACTGGTAATGGCTTGGATCTGTAGCCGAGATGGTCGGTAAAGACAAGGCTACCGGAGGTGTTGCTGCAGGGGACTGTTGGCCGATCCTTACAAGTGAAGATGCTGGTGCCGTGATAGTTGAAGGAGGTCGGGTATAGGTGCGAGAGGGTGCTTTAACTGCTGTTGCTGGAGAAGAAAAACTGATGGAAGGAGAAAACTCTCCTCTCTGCCGAAAACCAAAAGGGAGAAAGGAAAAATGAGGTCACCTGACCTCATTACTGAGTATTTATAGATGGAACTAGGGTTTGAGGATATGGGCTTTAATTTTGAATGGCATTTTGGGTCTTGCTTGGGCCATAGCCTCTAAGCTTCCAACCCTTAGAGGATTTAGTTTGGGTGAACTTGGACTTGGGGTTTTAACTTGGATTTGGTTGCGGGCTTTGCCGCTGGGTCATGGATCATGGGGAATTTGAACATAGGGTTCCTCTCTTCTCTCTCTCTCTCTCGGAGACTAAAATAAAAATAATACACCATAAATAAATAAATAAATCCAATTACAGAAATAAATCAATGAAAATAATTAAATTAAATTTAGAAGAAGGATTTTGAGGGTGTAAAAATGGGGTGTTCACATCAGTAATCTAATTACCAACATTCCTTTTGTGGTAAAACTGTACCGCGTGGATGAGCATTTAAGTTGGGCCAGACCAAATTCTGGAATAACCCAAGAATGACGTGAGTTATTTTACAGCAATTATTTATTTGCTCCTGTAGGGGAATGGCGGTAGTTATTTTACTGTTATTCTTAGTTTGCGTAAAATCAGAGTTCACCTGCCCTCCCAGTGATCAGGCATGCCCCTGGTCGGCTCCATACCCCTTCTTCGACCTCGCCTACCCTTGTCCTAATGCCATAAGTGTCCCTAGACCTCCCCCTATAAATCCAACCCACTTCCACCGTTTCTCATGATTGGAAAAAAATTATGGGAAGAACTGATAGAAGCTCTGACCGAATCCTCCACCACCCATATTGCCCTTTTGCTCGAGCTTTTGGATCCGACTAGACCTTGAGCATCAGTCGAAGGCCCTCCTTCACCTGAGTGCAACACCACCAGAGGCTCCACCACCGTAGATCCTTCACCACCACCGAAGGGAGTGCAGTAGCAGGGTAGGGTCACCCCTACCCCATTTTTCTTTCGAAAATCCATTGTGAGCCCCTAGTCCATACTCCAGAAGACTTCTATTTCAATACCAGCCCAAGGACAGAGGTCCCCTTGCCTCCTTCGTAGGCATAGGGACCCTCTCAAGGGTAGAGTGCATGGCTATACGACCCATCAAGCTTGGTAGGGCTTAGGATCCTTCCCCTGAATTTCTGGGGAACCTCTCATCCATGAGGAAACCCCCAGTAGCTTGGCAGTGCAGGGCCAAGCGAAAAAATTCGAAGTCTGGAAAAATCCATAAATGATGGTAAACACAGTACCGCAATTTCTAGGCTTTCCTTTTTCAGTGGCTCCAAGCCTCATATGGTGGGTCCTGGTCCATTCCAGGGCCTGGACTTAGTCCCTGAGACCTTCTTCCATCATTCTTGGTCCTTTGAGGCTCACCCCATTAGCTTAACCATGGTTTAAATCTCAAAAAATAGAAACTACCCAGAATGTCGGTAAATAGTCTACCGACATTCTGGACATCTAGACACAGTAACTTAGTGGCCACTATGGGCCTATCTCAAACCAGGCCCAGGACTTGCAACAAGTCCCCTGAAACACCCTCATGGGTCCAGGATCCCTTAGGCATCGTCCCTACCATTTTCTTTTAGCTGCAAAGCTACTGTTGCAGAAACAGCAGCAGTAACAGTAGTTTTTCTACCGCCAATTTCATTCTGCAAAGAAATGGAATTGACGGTAATTATTCTACTGTCAATCCTACTGTTCACTTAACAGTGACCTTGCACAGAGCCCAGAGTATGTAGGAGGCCATTGTAAGACCTGTTATACTTTCGGGGGCCCACCTCAAACCAAACCAGACCAGACCCTCTAACTAGGCTTAACTTTTAACCATGGTTAAACTCATCTAACCCTTGAAAATTTCAAAAAATTCTTAAAAATTTATAAAAGGACCATAAAACTATCATTGGACCTTTTAAACCATGGTTAGCATCCCTAACCATGATTAACTTATCTCTTAACTTTGGTTAAGCAATCCTTAGTCTACCGGACTAAACTCTTAGCCTATCGGGCTAATCCTTGGCCTCTGGGTCCAATCCTTAGCCTTCGAGCCCAAATTCTCTAGACCATGCACTTGACCAACCCGATCAACCAAACCCTAGCCTCCGGGCTAGACCCTTAGTCATTCTTGTCCACACACATACTCCCCTAACCTTGGCACGAGCTCATGTGACAGAACTACGCTCGGTCTGATCTTACCTCATGTGAGTACGTAGGAAACTCTACACTGGTTCGACCCTAGTTAAGGATTTTCTCATTTCTTGGATTAGTATAATCTAAAACTTAGACATTTGAATAAAATTTTGACATTAATTTGACTTATACCTAGGGAGTAGGTAACTATTGTAAAATGGGGAACTTAGGCATTTGAATAAAAGTTTGACATTAATTTGGTTTATACCTACGGAGTAGGTAACTATTGTAAAATGGCGGTTCAAGGGTGCCTAACACTTTCCTTGGGACTTAACCGAACCTCTTACCTAGACTCTCATATAGATCATAAGACCTTATCCATATCTACGACTTATCCCTCAGAATTAATAATTGGCGACTCCTAATCTCTAACAAACTAGTGGGTACCGAAATCTGGGCTCACAAAAAATACACGATTTTTAGGGTTTTAGCCCCCTCTCCTAGAAATAGGACCCCAAATTCGAGGGTTTTTAGGTTCTAAACCTAATTTTGGGGAGAAAGAAGGGAAAACTTAGGATTCTAAGTGAAAGTATGCCTCTTTTTAATTTTAGAAAAACAGTTTTTGGGGGGCATACATTGAATCCCAAGATCTAACTAAGATTCTAATTAATTTTATTCAATGAAAGATAAAAATAACAATCACCTTTACGACTTTGATATTGATAAGTCTAATCCACGATAGAACAATGCCTGCAAAACTTCGCAAGTGTAAAGTCTCCTCCGCGATTCACACGAACTTTCTTTTTCCTTTAAAAGTTTCCTCTAATGGAAGTTAATGGCTCTTCTAATTCAAGCTCTATGATTTTTTGTTCTTTTCTTGAATTCAAGATCATTTCTTGATTAACAAGATTGATTTTACTTTTACTCAAGATCAAAACTAGAACCAAGAAACAAGAATATGAGAATATGACCTTACAACTACCACAAGAGGGAGGAGGGGGCGTGAGCTTGAGGAGATTCCTTAATGATAATTCTCAATTAATTAGAATTTATCTTAGAAAGAAACTAACCTTATCCATTAGTAACAAACTAATCTTATCCTTATCTTAATAAGGACTCATTAGTAACAAACTAATGGAATCCCTATTAAATAGGGAATCTTTAATCAGTAACTAACTAATCTTATCCTTATATAATAAGGAAACATTAATTAGTAACCAAGTAATCTTATTCCTAACTTTTAGGAGATAAGTATTATTAACTAACTAAAGAGATAAGGCTCTACATGAAGTTGGCGTCCCACCTAGGTGGGCCCCACTTCCACACACCCGTTAAGGAGTTCTAAAACTCCTTTGATCATTTTATGATCTTTATCAAAATCCCCAATGGGTCCTACTCATTTGTTTTATCACATCCTATGTGATTTTACTTATTAGAGCTTCACTATACCATATAGTGATATACTTAGAGAAATTAATTAATTTAATTAATAATTAAATTAAAAGCTTTAAGAAGGTCCTAGTGTGTGGGATCTAAAGGGATCTCTTATTTCCGGTTGTGGGACCAAGTGCTTAACCTTTTTGGTTAAAGTCTTGTTACTAGGAAACACTTTCCTATAACACCATTAGGATCATAGAATTTTATCTATGTCCATGGAGTTCCACTAATCACAATAATGTCCATTAACACAATGTGACTAACCCACAGAAAATAGAGAATTACTTGCAGGTAATTCTATTACAAGATTTGTTTACAGATGCGTCATTCCACTTCCAATATTATTATAAGCTTACGGGACAATATCTTATATATATTTTTTTAATTCCTAGCTTATATTGAGAACCCTTTCCCTTTGATACTTTAAGTTAAACTTGAACTTTCAAAACTATTTTAGAAATTCTTTAAAAGAAATAATAATTATTATTATATTCCTTTTATATAGCAAATAAACTTCTCGATAAAATCATTTCATCGATAAATACCAGTGCTGGTTTTTCCAAGTCCGGTTTGGCAAGTATCAACTCAATATAAATTACTCTAAAAGAGTAGTGGAATCCTTGTTGAGTGTACACACACTTCTTCTAGTATAGAGTACATAACTCAACGAGTCCGTATTCAGTCTGGTGTGTTGGATATTGACGATTAGTTACATCAAAGCTATATAAGCAAATACTAGAGAAGATGTCGACCTCTCAGGTTAAGGACAATCTGTCAAATAAAATACCCTAAACATATAGATATTATATTTCTAAGGGTATCCACTGAGCGATCCAGTTGCAATATAAGTACTTCTTATTTATATCCACATCTTAGTCAAAAGACTCTTCTCTTAGTGATTGAGATTCATCACTCCATCACATGAAACTAACAATATGTAAGTTAGTAGGTCTAAAAAGAACCGGAAAACCATATCTTCTTAGAAATTAGTTAAAAACTAATTGGATGGTTTTCCTATAATGGTACCTAAGGGATAAAGTAGTCTCATCTAATGAGATACTTTTAATATGTTACCCAATGTAGAAGACAATGTGTGAATGTAAAATATGTTTTTATTGATTAAGTAGACTAATACAATTCTGGAATGACTTTCGTGAGTATATATGTCTAACAATAAGTAGATTCTTGCTAAGGGAAGAAGGATTTGCTTGGAGAAAGAGAGATTTAAGCTTGAAGATTTCTCTAAAGAGATGTTTCAAGCATTTGGGTCAAGAGGGAAAGCTCGATCAAGGTAAATATGACTTCCTCACTATCAATGTCATGAATCATCGATGTTTTTAAGTTTAGAAACTAAGATCCTATGTTAGAATAAGAATAAGTATGAGTTATTGTAAAAATGCTTATCTATTTATGTTTTTGTTCATTATATATTGTGATATATTGAAATCAAGGGATTTGATAAAATGTGGAGGAAGTGAATGATTGAAGTTGTGGAGTGGAAATAGGAGGATAAGATGTATGTTTGGGTTTGAAATGATGGATGGGTTGTATTGTGGAGTTATGGATGAATTTTTGTATGAAATGATGAGTTTGTTGTACAAATTATGATTTAAGATTTAAATTACTCTATTTTATAATATGGGAAATGATGTATGTTTAATGCTAGAATTATTAAAATCTTCACATTGAGATAGTATGTTGATACTTGTTTAATTGATGAAAATATAGAAATGATATGCCATGATTATGGATGAATGTTATTGAATATTATATGAAGTGGTTTACTGTCGGTGAAATAAGTTTTAAATTACAATCTTGTGGGCCTAGGTCTTTTATTTTCTGCGGTGTACAACGTTATGATGGATAATCAGGATACTTGATTGATAATCTAAAACATTATTTGATCGAGGGTTCGCCACTTGTCTTGAATTATGAATGTTGTTGGAAATGCATGTAGTGATGTATTGTTGAGTAAATAAACCTTTAGATTTAAATCTTGTGAGTCTTAGTCTTTTATTATGATGGTTATGAGACGAATGATGGATCACCGAATGTACCAAGATTGAAAATCTAAAGTGTTATATAATCAACAACTATGTCACTTTTCACTCACATTTATGATGATTGCACAAGCATGATAAGAGCACGAATACGAACAATAAAAAATAAACAAAGTGTATGTGAAAGTCTAAGATCAAGGGGTACGTGTAAAAAAGAAAATCGATTATAAGTAATTCCGGAAGCACCTGAGTAAAGTGCTATGGGATGGTACTTTGTATGTAGAGTATAATAATATTTTTCAACTATATAGTGAGAGTTATTTTAAGTTCATAATATTGATTATGCATGTAATGGTGCTCATATGAAAATGGAAAAAGAATGATGACTTGTGAAGGAAAGGAAAGGAAAGCAAAAAAGTTAAGATAAGATAAAAATAAGATAAGAAAAGATAAGAAAAGAAAAGAAACGAAAAGAAAAGAATAATGATGAATTAATTATGATGCTTCCGCACTCTGACTTATGTATATTTTATTATCCAAATATCATGATGAACTTGCTCGTATGGTTATTATTATGAAATGTCATGATGGACTTGCTCATATGCTTATTATTATGAAATGCTTATGATGAACATGCTCATATGATTATTATTATGAACCTGCTTATATTGACAACTGTGTTATCCATGATGAATATGTCATGTAATGTTTCTGATATTGATAGTTAGGATTTCATATCCATCGAGCCGCTTGTTGCTCAGCCAATATGTTTTCACTTAAGCAGGTTTAGGTCTCAAGGTAACAGAGGAGCCTTGAATAGAGGAGGATTATGGAGTGGAAGATCAAGGTGATGCTATAGAAGAAAGAGCGAGGGACTTAGATCATTTTCCCTATTGTTAGACTTTAGTTTTGACTTGAAAATTGTAATGATGTTAATGTTGACATATTATTTTATTTAGATCACTCATAGGTCTAGTTTTATATTCGAATGATTTATGATATTACAGACTCAGTTATCGGTTAGTTTAATATAAAGAAGTTCATTAGCTTATGTTTTGGAAGAAAATTTTCAGGTTCACTTTTAATATTATTTTGCTTGCTTACAGGTTTAATTGGGTTAAGCAGTGTAACGGGCCTAAAGTCTCATTTGAACCTAAATGAGATTTTGGGGCGTTACATCAAAAAAATGTAGACATCCAATATTTAACCTTTTAGGAATGTTTGGTTCCAAATTTTATTCCATTCCATTGGAGTACTTAAGTATAATTTTACTCCTTTTTCGGTGAATACAATCACACCCATACAATGCTTAAGAACACACAAGAAATTGTGCATTTAAAAAAAAAGAAAAACACTCCTTGTAACCAAACATAGCTAAGGTGTAGCGCCCCAGAACTTTTGTCCATGTATTGGAACTCGTGCCAAAGATTTAAGCCTTTGTGATCTTCCATTTTTATGAAATGAGAATTTCGAAATCTTTTGTAGTCTTAATTAAGTATTAAGAGGACATATTGTAGTATCAAAAGGTCTTAGGAATGTTCGTGGATGTAAAAAGTAGGAATCTCGAAGTCAGATATGTTGCAAATCTGAGTTTCGTTTTCTAATAAGTTCAACTTTAGGGACAGATTGATCAATGAATAAAGAAGAATTGAAAGATTCTAAAATATCAGAATTGTTCTTCTTCGAATGATGAGTCAAACGCAAGTTGAATTATCAAAATCCGACAAACGAATCAAAAGTTATGGCCGAAATACCAAAGTGGGAAAAAAATGAGTGAAAACAGCAAAATGGGCAAAAACACAAGGAACCGGTCGACCGATTTTGCTACCGGTGGACCGAATGCCTTTATCGATCGACCGAACATCGCACTTTTTGTATGGAAAATAATTCCAGAGATGTCATTTTTGGCCGGTCAACCGATCATGCGAAAGTTTGTTCAGTTTGATCTTTTTAAGCCATTTATTAAGGGTAAATGGGTCTTTTGACCTACCTTTGTCCCTATAAAACCAATTTCGTGGGTTTGGGGTTTCCAAAACCCTTAAGCATAGGTTTTGGGAGATTGAGAGAGAAGAAGGAGGAAGAGTTAGGGTTTGCTTAAAGTGGGCTTTGGATTGAAGGAGTGAAGCTCAATTCAAGCTTAGATTCCATTTCAAGTAAGGATCTTCTTCCATTAAGTTGGGATTTCCAAATCAATGGGGTTTCTTCCTACAAGAGTGGAGTTAATCCCTAAATTGTCACCCTTACTAACTAGCTTTAGTCAATAACCTAGGGTTTCACTTAGAAAATGAGATGGATCCTATCCTTATGTTCTTTCCTTTTTGAAATATACCACGTCTTCGCTAAATACTAATAGATAAAATGTGAATGTTTGGTGGGATGAATGATGGATGAGGGGGTTAGGTGATTGGATGTCGCATGGCTGTGTTAATGTGTATTATGGAAAAACGTGGAAGACCTTTATCTCATAATACACACATACCCCTTGTTTTGTTGAAATATATGAATTAAGAAAACTTGAATTTCAAACCAGGGGAATTGTCTTCATTAATCACAAAGAAAGCATCCTCAGCACAATCAAGATCACGGTTGATGAAGGAAAGTTGCGGTGATCTTATTAAAGAACAGCCATGGAACAAGAGAGTTAAAAAAGGAATGCATGGTGATGAGGGGCGAGGAGTGGGCTATTTTTCAAACAATTTATATACAATAGAAATGCGTGACGCATAGACTACATAGCCATGCAAATGTTACCCATCTTTATATACATATAATATTTTCTTTATTATTAAAAAGTATAAAAAAAATTATGTCTTTTAAAAAAAAAAATAACTAATATTGCATAAATTGTGTTAGACGTTGATATTTTATTTTATATGATTTTATCAAATATTAGCATTTTGAGTTACCTATTTAAATAATTAGATTTTATTGAAGATTGCTAACCTATGCAAAATTCAAAATTTTCCAAACTGTAACCATGGGCGTAATACCCGGCATTGTTGCTCCTTTAATACGTTAAGAAAATATTTTTTTTTCAAAGGAGTAACTTATCTTTACAATTATAATGCCACAAGGGGCATGCCTAGATGATTTTTCCGAAATTCTCAAATTATTCTTATATAAAAACAAAATATTGATTTAATATTTTACTTTAATTCCCAAACTACCCTTGCATTTGATTTAATGTTTTACTTTAATTCCTAAACTACCACTTGTCATCTATCTATTTAGAATCACAGCCAATCGAGATTGACCTCAGGGAGAGTTCGATCACACCCGTTGGTTAACACGTGCCCCTTTTAATTCCTATTAACTGTGGTTAACTCCTTCCCCTCGCTCTCACGTGCATTGCATGTGCCACTAGCGAGTTCAATCGTGTGTTGTTAATTCCTTCCCCTCGCTCTCACATGCATCGTATGTGCCACCTGCTAGTGATTTATAATTCAATTGCCTTCAGAAATCACCTTGTGCTATTATTAAGTTTACGAAAAAAAAACTTATGATTTATAACAAGGGAAAATATTGACACTTATTGTTTACCTTTGGATTTTCAATCCAATTTTTTTAAAGGGCCCCACAGGGACTAGATATCATTTACCTACGTCAATAGAGTCAGCTGGTCAGAAGTTAATTGGGGCAGTGAAGCTCTTGCAACTCTTACGCCTTGGGGGAATTAGATCCCCAGATCTCCACCCTTGGAAGGCCACACCCCTACAACTCACGCAAGAGCCGCGGGGGGGCGGGGGTAAGGAGCTCTAGATACTCCATAGTAGGTACTATTGAAAGTTTTAAATCACTTGCCTACCAAAAATACCCTCAAAATTTTCTTATTCCCAAAATCCTATAGTAATAATTTAACAACGAAAGCTTGCACGTGCACCAACAACCAGTAAATAGAAAAACAAGGAGACATGAGGAATCTTATACTATTAGCTAGGGTTGTGTACGAACCTGGCTAGCTTGATTGTTCGGCCGGCCTGATCAAGCCAAGCTCAAGCTTGATTTTTAGTCTCGATCGGCCGGCCGAACAACCAAGCTAGCTTGAAATTTACTTTGGACCAAGCTTTGGTCAACCCGTGTTTGATTAGGCCCAACTCAAAGCTCGGCCCAATTGAGAGGCTCGATTCGACTCGAAGCTTGGCACGAATTGAAAATTATATAACAAAAAATAAAATATTATTTATATATATCATTATATTATATATATATATATATATATATATATATATATATATATATATATATATATATATATATATGAATAATATAAAATATTATTATTTTTATTTTAAAAAAATTTATTAAATAAAACAAGCCGAGAGCCATCTATTTGAATTCGGGCCGAGCCTAAATTACCTCTCTTTCAAGCCGAGCCGAGCTTGGCCAAGCCAGGCTCAGCCTGGCTCGAATACACCCCTACGTACTAACTCCATTGGGCTGTCATCTGGTGGAACTTCCTGCATTTTCGGCAATGTTACATATTGTCATGTGTGTATGTATGTACTTATGTGTAAAGAGATGTTGATCTGTCTTTACACTAATAATAAGAAAGGAATGACATGCCCCCATGTCTGCCAGGCAGATGACCAGCATATATATATATATATTTTTTTTTTTTTTTTTTGAGGAGTGCTAGCCCCAGTCGCATTTACTCTAAATCTTTCCATAGACGCAAGAATGGCCCAATAAGTGGAGATCTTTTAAATTTTGAGAGTTTAAAAAAGTAAAATCCAGAATATCTTTGACATTTATAGTCACCTAATTGTGTCTTTGGAAGATTTGCGACTGGGGCTAGCAAACTCTATTTTTTTTTTTGCATCAGATTACTTCTAGTGCATGCCCGAGGCTGGGCCTCGGGCATTCATTCATCATGCAGTATTTGGGGCTAAAAAGGGGAGAAGTCATTTCATTTTCTCCCCTATTTTTTGACTTCTCCCTAGATATCTCTCCCCCTTTTTATCACATTTTTATCCCTATGTGGCACACGATGAATGAACGCACGAGGCTGAGCCCAGAGGTAATCCGTTGCCCTTTTTTTTTTCTCTAGTAACTCAACTCAACCCTTTTCGGGTAGGACTAATCCCCGAGGGTGCGACGAGAACCAGCAACGGCGCAACCCGCCACACCAGGTAAGTTCAGGAAAATCCTGTGCGGGACTGGCTTTAAAAGGGGAGTGAGAAGTCGAACCTCCTCACCCAGGACCTTCTCCTTCATAAGGCAGAAGTCTCGGGAATCACTGAACCAGCACATATTTCATTGCTTATTAATCGAGCTTTTACCGCAGCATAGTCTCCTACCTCACATTATATTGTATTTTGTTGCTTATGATCAGGGCGGAGCCAGAATTTTCTTAGTAACTTTATAAGTCCAACCCAAAAAACTTTTTTGTTGGAGTAGAATTTGCGTTGCCGATCCAAATATTTTGGGATAAGCTTGATGATGATGAAGCCAAAAAACTTACTATACAAGTCCAACCTGACCCAATCCCTTTCAACCTGAGTTAAATCCTAGGGTTTAAAATGAGCCCTTGATTTGGGCCCAGGTTAGGCACCTTGGGTTAAAGGTTTGGTCGGGTTGGGGCTATAGACAAGCCATTTGTTGTTAGGGTTGCCCTAAACGGACCCAGCCTGCCCGAGTTTGACCCTATCAAATTATATAAAATGAGAGAAAATTACATGAAAAAGAAGGCTAAACACCATAACAAAATTTTTAAACATAAAACTAACAATATTCTTTAGATCGTGTAGGTTTCTTAATTGCAAACTTGGTTATACATCAGTTGTTGGAACAAATGCTCAGGTGGTGTTACTGTAAATGCTCTCTCTATCTCCATTCCCATCCGTCCTTACTCTTGAATATCAACAAACGAATCTCTCTTCAACGACAATGGCGGAAACTGGTTTCTCTTATGCACGGCGGATAACTAACACTGTTAATTGACTAAATTACATGGTTTGATATCCGCAACTGGTCATTTGATAACCCGTCTTAGAAGATGAGCACATCTTCCAAGCAATGTCTGGTAGATCGCTAATCTGATATCCTTCTCCATGGACCGCTTCCAATATCGCTTTAACGATGGAATCAACATTACCATCACATCACTCAGTGGTTTGTTTGTGGATTATATCAACATATTCCAGAAAATGGGAGAGAAAGGCTGAAGAAAAAAGCACTAGAGAAATACTGGAGACGTGAGGATATCTATATGACTATATTCCATGAGGATGAAGGCCTAATTATAATACCACAATGTGTTGAATGCTAAATGCCTGTAAATTTAATTTACATCCCAATTTTAGATTGCCATTTGATTTTGCATACAAGATACATATTGCTGTTTAATTTGATTCTAAATATGGATTGCAATTTCATTTTCTTTCTAAATATGGATTGAAATCCATACTTGGAAATTAACTAACAGGCTCTGAGAGATTCATTATATAATGGGCTTTGCATATTGCATTTTGGGCCCTAGCCATCATACCATGGCTCACCAAGTGGCTTGGATAGTTCAATTAGTGGGTCCACTTCTATGTTGGGGCGCAACTAAATTTGAAATATAATCAAACGGCCTAACAACTGAATTTTAAAGGCATTTCTAATTTGTACCTTGATTGCTTCCCTTTGAAGAATACATCCTTCTTAGATACACACCACTGGATGGTCTTTGAGATATACATTACGCAAATCCTCAAGACCATTTAATGATCTAGTTTAAAGGAGTATGTCACCATGGCTACGAACAAGGTCGCAGGTTTGATTGCAAATCAAAATCCTCACCTTATGATATAAAAATAGAGCAATAGTACCCTTCTCGGCCAAGGAGGGGACTATTCCTTTACGCTCTCACAATGGTTAACAAGTTTTAACCCTTATGGTGAAAACTTTTTTTACATTTTTTTTCTTCTAAAAACCAAGGTTAGACGTTTAACTTTAAGAATTAGTGAATCATAACCAGGGTTAAATGAGTAAAAAAAGGGAACACGTAGCACAAAAAGGAAGCGAGACAGTTAATTATCCTCTCCTCAACCCAATGAGGGGATTATTTTCCATACAAATACTACTAGGCCGCAAACATCTATCCTGATCGAATGGTTTGTATGTTTAGATCGGCCAAAAAGTTTGCCACATGGCATGTATCTCCCTTGACGTAAATTAGGAGAAAATAAATCAAATCCATGAAAAATGTTAATTATGTGTGTTTGTTTGTACGTAAAGTCTTTTGTAAGTAAAATATTTTACGGAAAATAAACCATTTTTTTTCAGAAAATAACTTACATTTTAAAATTTTGTAAGTCATTTTCCCGTAAAATACAATCTCTTTAAAAATATTTTTAAAATTACAAAAATACCATTATTCATATTTTTTAATTTTTAATTTTTTAATTTTCATTTTTAAATTTTTAATTTTTTTTATTAAAACATTTCTGCCTTATTTTCAAGAGTGCAACTAAACACCAAAAATTGAGTGAAATTTACATTTTATCGTAAATTTTTTTCCTTCGTAAATGATTTACGTCGTAAAACCATTTACGTGCAAACAAACAAACGGACCATTATATAAAAACATTGAAATGATTGACGCGTAGACAACAGTGCATATGCACCACTCATGCATAAGTTACCCATCCTCACACACATAATACACAATATTTTTTCTCTTAATAGTCGTATTTAGGGCTGCACAAAGCCCAATCGGCCCATTTTGTGTTGCTCGGCCCGAGATCGGCTTGAATTTTAGGCTTGATCGGGCCAAGTTAAGCCAAAACAAAAGCTTGAAAATCCAATCAAGCCAAACTTGGGCCAACCCCTGTTTGATTCGGCCTGGCTTGATTGAGGCTCGGTTCGGCACGAGCTCGGCTCGGCTCGAATATTTCTTAAAAAATAAAAAATAAATAAAAATATTATTTATATATATCATTATTATATATATAAATAATATAAATTATTATTTTTTTAAAAAAAAAGTATTCATGCCAAGCTTGAGCCAAGCCAAGCCCGACTCAAGCTTGAATCAATTCGGGCCGAGCCGAGCTTCGAGCCAAGCTTTTGAATTCGGGCCGAGCTTCGGGCCGAGCTTTCAAGCTTGATTTCAGGCCGAGCAGGGCCTAGAACAAACCCTTTCAAGCTGAGGCGGGCTTGGCCAAGTCCGGAAAAGCCCGGCCCGAATACTGCCCTAGTCGTAATTGATTTGGGACATTCACAATAATTCGTCAAACATTTGTAGTATGAGAAGAGCTCACCTGGCCCTGGAGACTAGCATCTACATTTTTTCCTAACAAAATGCAAGTCACATTGCCGGTGAACAATGAGCATTCACTGATCGGCGAGGGGACACACTTTCTCGATTATATCAGCCTTTTATCCCTAACACGGAAGATATATATTGTATCCAAACAGCGCTGTATTCACTTGCTTCTTGATACAATATTAAGGATTTGATTAAAGACCGCATCTTGTGTACCTTATCATCCTAAATGTTGATCAATAGAATTGGATCATCCTGTTATGAATATCCAATTGTGTGACATGTCCAATACCCAGCCCCGTCACTCAGACAACCTAGATCAAGGTGCTTATACAATAATTTTAGCTTCGATAACCTAAAAAAGCTCACACATTACCTATATTTTAGGCTCGAGGACTAGGGCCGGGCTCAATTTATTTGGCCCATATTTATGTTGGCTGGGCTAGATCTTGACTCATTGAAGCATGGCCCCAATCCAGTGTATTTATTTTTATTTATTTTATTATATACATTATATATCTTATATATTCATAAAATATCAATATATTTACTAATAAAAGTTATACATAATGTGTATAAAATAATATATTTATTGAGTAGAAAAATGGGTGAGCCCGACCCAGTTATCGAAAATTTCCAAACTCTCACACTAAATGAGACAACTGTCATTGCTACCCTTGGTTAAAAAATCTTTTTTTGTCAAAAGATGGCTTCAACCAGTTCTACATGTAATAGGGTATAGTAGTGTCACAACCATAATGAAAAATTAGAAAGTTACGACTGGGGCTAGGATATCTCCAATAGTAAAGCCTGGCCCAACTAAAAAGGTAGGGCTTGAGCCTATATACGATTGAGCCTAAACCAAGTCTTGCCCAACTCATTGACATCCCCAGTAGGCATGTTGTATTGCTGTTGATTGACTCACCAATTCCATTAAGAAAATTATTTTTGGTTTCTTTGATGTATAGCCAGTATTTTATACGGGAATTGGAGTTTAGTCAGTAAAGTTTGGTTTGCGTATAGCGACACCTAATTTCTTTTTGGACCCAATTGTTTTGCTCTTTGAGTTATATTATTGGTCCCAAGCCCGAATAAAGAAGGATAACTAATGTCAGCAGCTAGTAGTAGTTTAGAAGAATAAAAAATTCATTAAATATCGTGACAAATTTTATTTCTCTGTCACATTTGAGGCCCAAGATCAGCCTAGGCCTGGGCTTGGGCTTGACGTTGAGGGTAGGTCTTGCGCCTAGTCCATTCAAGCCCTTTGAAGGGCTTCGGTCGGGGACCCTGAAAAGTGAGGGCTGAGCTTGGACAAATCCTGGCCTGGCCCAAATCCTGGCCTGGCCTGGCCCGGCCCATTGACAACCCTAATTGTTAGGGTACAAGCCGAGAATCCATGCATACATGATACTCATCTTGCCGCATGTTAAGAAATGAGGACTCCGCATATGTAGTTTTTTTAGGGTGGTGTTACGCGCACCCCATTATTTTATGACTACATACCAATCTAAAAAGGATCGGATTACCTCTGGCGGACGCCTGAGCCCACGCCTCGGGCGTCACTCCTTCAACCGACATGTGGTGACAAAAGGGGGAGAAGTCATTTCATTTCCTCCCCATCTTTTTGACTTCTCCCCACTTGATATGTAATTACAAAATTTATAATACATACCAAACTTTAAATGCACACCCACAAAAATCCAAACGGTAGATCAGCTATTCTTGCTTATACAATGACTTATTTCCATTTGTCCAAATGATGGATAAAGGACTCAACTCAACAAGATTTTGGTGGAGTTAAGACCAAGCCTCCAAAATTCATTGGGTTAGTTGGAAAAAGGTGTCTTAGTTGGAAAAAGGTGTCTGCCCAAAAGTCAAGGGGTCATAAGACTTCGGGACTTGGAAGCTTTCAATCTCAGGCTTGGCTAAGCAATGATGACGTCTTTTGCAACAACCTCTATATTTAGGGGCCAAAATCTATAAGTCCATTAACTTTCTGCGGTGCTCTTTTCCCAAAGCGAAGTGTGGCTCTCGGCCTTCATGGGCCTGGCACAATTTGTTAGCAGGTTGTGCTATCTTGGATAAGGGCTACCCGTGGCAGGTCGGATCCGGGGCTCTTTGGTTAGTAGGGGAGGACCCATGGCTACCAAACTTATCTCAATTCAAACCTATTCCACGCGCTGGCTCAACTTTAATGGGTTGTTCGTATCATATCTTATTCACGGCGAATTAGAGAACTACATTTCATGGTGCGTTTGCTTGGGTGGTGTGAGTATTCCCTTGTCTTTGCCTTCAGTCATTGCCTTGTGGTATGATTGAGTTTACCAAAAAAAAAAAAAACTACATTTCATGGATGTCATTTCTGCTTGCTGAAGTTGGGGTTGGTCTTCTTGTTATTACCCAGTTCTGTCGTGCACTTGGCAGCCTTGTCGAGTACCCCTAATAACCAAAGAGCACCAGCCGATAAATATATGATGATTGGGAAGCTAGAAATTGGGTGGGTGGGGAAGCTAAAAATGTTATAGCTGTTGGGATTGTTGGGATGTGTATCTGTGTGATATATTCAGGATTATGCATCTGGAAGCCACCCCACAAATTCAAGGGTTTGATCTAATAGTTTTTTTTTTGGAAGTTATCAACTAATCGTGTGTGTGTGTGTGTCTATATATATATATATATATGATTGGGAGCTCTAAACCCATATTAATTTTATTGTTTTTATCCATATTTTTAAATAGAAATCTTGAAAAAAAACCTATTTTTAATAAATTTGAAGGAATTTTACTAAATTTTTCTTTATATATATTGTTGGGACGTGGATAAGCTATGGAATTGTGACCCTGTGACTTTGACAATCAGTAAAGTGGAATTTGGAGCAGGAGCTTGAACCTTAAGTGTTGATTATGAACCAAGTTGAGCAAAGTTTTCTCCTCTTAGAGATTTTTGCAAAATAATGGGTGTAGTGTGGTATACCTTAACAAATCTCAAAGAGACACAATAATTTCTTTAAGAGATACGTTCTCTCTTTTTCCAAGAATGGAAGGTATATTTTCTTTTAACATTGACTTGCATTTTTCCTCTTCAACATAGGGATTAATTTATACACTAATAAAAGAGTCGTTAGAATCCATAACTTCATTCTTTGATTCTTGCTAAAGCCATCTAGATCAACGGTCTAGATTAAATCACTTAATCCTTAGCTCATTTGGATCACGGTAACAGCTTTAATGGCTCCTTGGGTCTTAATTTACTTGGTCAAAGTGACATTAGACCATTTGACTAAATCCAAAACATCCAATAGTCATCCTTTGTCAAGACATCAAATCTGGCTTAGAGATGATCTGATTTTCCTCATCCTATAATACCAAAATGAAACTATGCATAAATGAATGCATGAAGTTGAATATATTGTTGGGACATGAATAAGCAGCGGAATTACGACCCTGTGACTTTGACAATCAGTAAAGTGAAACTGGGAGCAGGAGATTGAGCCTTAAGCATCGATTATGAACCAAGTTGAACTAGGTTTTCTCCTCTTAGAGATTTTTACAAAACAATAGGTGTGGTGTGGTATATCTTAACAAATCTCAAAGAGACACAATAATTTCCTTGAGAAATACGTTCTCTCCTTTAATAAGAATGGAAGATGTATTTTCTCATAACAATGACTTGCCTTTTTCCTCCTCAACATAGAGGTTATTTATACACTAAGAAAAAAGTTGTTAGAGTACATAATACCATTCCTTGATTTTTGCTAAAGGCATCTAGATCAACGGTCTAAATTAAATCACTTTAATCCTTAGCTCATTTGGATTATGGTAACGACTTTAACAGCTCCTTGGGTCTTAATGATTTTGTCAAAGTGACGTTAGACCATTTGACTAAATCCAAAACATCCAACGGTCATCCTTTTCGAAGACACCCAACTTATCTAAGACATGATCTGATGTTCCTCATCTCACAATACTAACATGAAACTATGCACAAATGAATGCATGAGTAGAATATAAATAGATCATATAGTATATTTATAAAGCATGAGCATGGATATGTGATGATGTGCATGAATGTGTGATGCATGTGAGAAGTCATGTCATTGAGATTAGATTTACCCATCAATAATCAGTCACCCGAACTCAATATCCAACATATAGATAGATAATAAAATCTTCCTACTCAAACAATGAAAACTCAACTTTACCCCCATCAGATTATTATTATTTGCCACAGATTCACAAATAGAAAAATATGTATGTATTTCAATTAGAAAATTAGCACATATACATGATATTCGTGTTGGGTTTTTCTTTATGTATTTACACATTGGAAATAGGAAAAGCGTGAAAAACATCAGAACAACTCCCACCATATACACATACACTTCGGACTGGCAGCTACAAAAGTCATATGGTATATTTTCAACTTTTTGTCAATTTTTCTTAAAACTCCAAGTCAATGAAAACATGAAAGCTTTTCAAAGGACTATCATCGTGGAGGCTCTTGCCATTAAAATCGCTCGCTCCATCCCAAGAGAGAAGACTTGGCCATATGCAATTATCGAATTTATTTGTCGAAGCATCGATCAGTCAGACAGCCTAGGTCAAGGAGTGCTTTTTCTATGAATGAAAGTGCTCCCATTCTCATTTTGCTATGAGATTGACGACCCATTAAAGATGATGAGCACATCTTCTGAGTAACGCCTGGTAAATCGCTAATCCAATATCCTTCTCCACTGACGATGGAAGTAACATTATCATTACCCATTGGTTTGTGGATTGAAAGAGGGAGAGAGAAGCAAAAGAGAAAAGTACTAAAGAAAGAAATATTGGGGACACGAGAATATCCATATGCCATGGTGATGAAATCTCATGAAGGCACATTTATAGCACCACAATGTGTTGAATCCCCATTTGATTTTACTTACAAGATACAGATTTTAGTTTAATTTTGTTTCCAAATATATGGATTGCAATTTCAATTTCTTTCTAACTCTATAGATTGCAAACTCAATTTCTTTCCAACTCTAGAGATTTCAAATTGCAATGCATGCATGAGCATTACTCCCCAGGTGAGGTCCAACCTGCTACATATAGAAACTAATAGGCTTTCAGATTCGTTATATAATGGGCTTTCCATTTACAATTGGGCATAGCCATCATATCATGGCCCACCAAAAGTGGCTTGGATAGTTCAATTGGTGAGTCCACTTCTGAATTCCTAAATTTCAGATGTAATTTAAGGGCCAAACAAGTGACTTCTCTAAGATCAAGTAAGTTAGAAGCTTTTTCTTTTTTGTTAAGAAAGTAAGTTAGAAGTTAAGGGTTGAGGATTTAGGCATTTCTAATTTGAGTCTTGATGTCTTCTCCTCGAGAAATACATCCTCCTTAGGTACACACCATTGGATGGTCCTTGAGATATATATTATACCAATCCTGAAGACCATCTAATGGTCTAGATTAAAGAAGTATGTCCCTATGGCTACGAAATTTGATCTCAAGTCAAAATTATCACCTTGAAAAAAATCTACTTATTATATAAAAATACTGCATGGCGGATGGCAAACATCTATCTTGATTGAATGGCCTTATGTTTATGAACGCCTGAATTGGGGATCGTATTTGATCGGGCTCTCGCCAAACCAAAATCATTCGGCCTATACTTTGCGTGTGACATGTGCTGATAAAAAGGGGAGAAGATATCAAATGGAGATGAGTCAAAAAAAAAAGGAGAAAACGAAATGACGTCTCCCTTCTTTATCACCACATGTTGAACAAAGACCCTAGGCTGGATGATTTTGATCGGCGAGAGCAGATCAAATCTGATGTCCCTGAATTGAGCACACATCACTCGTCTCCCTCCCCTTAGCTACTTTATTTTGTGGATCCAAAAATTATTTATATAGCATTCAAATACGTGGTGCATAGATAACAATGTTTATTTTGTAGGCTTGCCCCCGGCCGCACATCTTGAAACCTAGCAATGTGGGACTGAAGGTGGGGGCCATTGGTACTCGGGTGGTAGGTGCCTGCTGTGGGCACACTTAAATCTGGACGCCAACCTGTTAACCCGGGGCCTGTGACGACACTCCGGAGCCCCATTTTTTTTTAACCAAAAATAAAAAGAAAAAAAAATGATAACAATGCTTATGCCTCGTGTATTTGTGACCCATCTTCACGCACATATGTACTAGAAAAGATGCAGGCACTTGAACGTATGATTTTTTATTATTAATGAAGAATATAGATTTTAAGATGTGAAAAGAAAATTATTTTTAACAGATGTTACTATCTTTAGATTAATTAATTTTGCAATATATTAGGATATTTTATATAATGTAAAAAAAGTTACTACAACTTATTATTTATGGGTACCACTTATAAATGTATAAAAAAATTAAAGACTCTTACTAATAGAATTTTAGGGAGTTTGAAATTCCATGAAGATCAATGCTTCTGTATCCTTTGAGAGAATCTATTGGTGGTCCTATTAAGGTGTCGTTTGAAATGTCTAAACTTCAAGTCTACTTGTCTATATGTCTATTACGGGTAGACGGTTTCACGTTTTAGAACGTTTGGGAGCTCGTTTACTTGCTATAGCAAAAAAGACACGAAATGTCTAAAATAAAAATTCAAGTTTTTTGTGATTTTTGGAATAGAAGCGCACGTCTATTTCAGATAAATGACGTAACTGGGATTTTTGTTTAGCTTATTTACCATTATTGTTATTATTACTCTTGTAATTATTATTATTATTATTAAAATTACTATTATTATAATTATTTAAAAATAACATCAACTGCCGTTATAATAATAATAATAATATATTATTATTATTATTATAAATTATTATTATTACTATTGTAATTACCATTATTGTTATTGTTATTATTATAATTACTATTATTATTATTTAAAAATGATATCAATTGGCACTATAACTATTATTATAATTATTATTTAAAAATGACATCAACTGTAATAAGATGATGTTACCAAAGATAGTTTTACAAAAAAAGCTTTGTCCGCGCTAATATGTGGCCAAATAATTTTATTGTGTATATATCTATTTCTTATAGATTTTTTGTCACATATCTATTTTAGTTAGATCTATCTAGAAACAAGACCTATCAAACAAGCCCTAATAAGACTCACTTTCTTCTCATGGATTATAATTGTAATTCATTTCTACTTATTAATTGTCAACAAACTATAATCATATTATTATAATGTCAATATTTTTTGAGGAGTACTAGCCCTACTCTCAATCAACACTTACTCTCTCCCTCCACGAACTATCTATCCATTTTGCAATGATTAAAACACTCTCTCACCAAAAAAAAAAATTGGACAAGGGTTGACTAAGAGTAGGGCTAGCATTCCTCTATTTTTTATATAATAAAGTAATATATACTATAATAAAGTAAGGTAAGGACAATTATGTCCACATAAAATTTGGTACAAACTCCTTGTACTTTTATTAGTAGAATGATAATATTTTTTACTGTTAAAAGTATAATAATTTTTCATGCAATTAGTTTATTTTCTCCTATTTTACATTGAAACAAACATAGCAAAAGTGCCCTTAGATGTGCACAATTGGGGTTTGCCCAAGTATTCAGAGTAGAAGATTGCTACAAATTGCAAAAACACACCCTGTTACCTGAATGAGAAATGGTCTCCTCTTCGTCTCAAACTCATCTCCCAATTAGAGTTTTGACCCTTATTAATTGAGTCAACTTGATAATTAGATCCATTTGAGACCAATGACCACTCAAAAATATTCTATTTTTAGTTGTCAAGATCACTCTCCATCATAAATACGCATAAATTGTTACCAAGTATATTTTGTGTGTGCAACTCAACACACATATCTTATGTACTTCCACTGATAGAGAAGGCATGTTAGTAAATATATAAGTTGTGAATGACAAATTCAACTTGAATGTTTTTACAAATATACCACATTTTGTGTACATGGGGCTCTAATCATTTGAGACACACAATATGCGTCCCGAGTTGGATGTGCAAAATGGACTTGGTTGTTTACCATACATTAAGCGGAAATGGAAAAATGTTTTCATCTAGTTCAATCAAGCCCATACATTAGATGGTTGAGTTTTTATGACCATATTATGAAATGACCTCTGTTTGCTCCTTTTAAGAGGATCCCAATGATTGCAATAACCAAAATCAGATTCATTTGTGGGTATGGTACAAAGTGGAAAAGAAAAATATAATTTTAATTTCTAACGGGATACAAAAACTTAACTCTGTTAGTTGAATTTTGGGAGTTGTGGACCCAGTTATCTGAGTAACTTGTATGCAAGCATTACGACGCACCAGAGCCTTTGATGTCCCGGCAAAAGAACACAGCCTAGCTATTGAGAGAAAGTGCTCCTTGTGTTCATCTTGCAATGAGAGCTCCATGTACTCATATAGCTATGAGATTGACGACCCATCTTAGGTGACGAACACATCTCCCAAGTAACGTCTGGTAAATCATCAATCCAATATCCTTCTCCATGGATCGTTCCCAATTTCGTTTTAATGATGGAAGCAACATTACCATCACCCGTAATTTTGTGGATTGAATCAACTTATATGAGAGAGGGAGAGAAAGGCAGAAGACAAAAGCACAAAAGAAATATCGGGGAGGTGAGGATAACCATGGTGATCAAATCCCACCAAGGCTCATTTATAATACCACAATGTGTTGAATGTTAAATGCCGGGGACTTTAATTTATTTTCCAATAGACGGTCATTTTATTTTGCTTACATGATACCAATTGCATTTTAATTTTGTTTACAAGTTTGGATTGTAATTTTATTTTCTTTTCAACTATAGATTACAATGCATAAATGAACATTACTCCCCCAGGTCCAACCTACCTCATGCAGAAACTAACAGGCTTTCAGATTTTTTATATAATGTGCTTTCCATTTACATTTGGGCCCTATATATCTAATCATGGCTCACCAACTTAGTGGCTTAGATAGCTCAGTTGGTGGGACTACTTCTATGTTGGGGGATAGCTAATCATATATAATTTCTCAGGATCAAGTATGTTAGAAGTCCGTGTTTGAGAACCTTTTTCCTTTAAGTCTTAAAATAGTTTAATGTTGGATTTCAGCAATTAAGCTTTTCTTAGAAAATGTTTTTTGATAGTTTTTTTTTTTTGTTCAGTGGAGGCCACATGAACCTATGGGCTACACAACGAGGGTAGCCCTCCCCCTCCCATAAACCCCCCAAACCTAATGTAGGTGGGATTCGATCCCAAGTCTCTGGTATGACGCCAAGAGACTTTACCAACTTAAACTAACTGGCACCTACATTTGAAGGTTTTAATTAACCTGCTATTATATCCTTAACCCCTCTGGGTGTAGCTGAGCACTTGAGCTAAAGCCCAGTACACTTTCTGAATGACCAAACTACCCTCATCGAGTTCATAAATCCCACGCCTTACCATCATTTCCCCCTAACAACATATACTTATCCTTCCTAGTGAATCCCGTACACTCGAACCCCAGGGTCTGACCCAAAACCTTCTGAACATGATTTGCAACATCGATCGCCGATTTCCCACCACCCTTACATGTCATCTCTTCAGGCAGATGTTCGAGGAACGTAACTTCATAAGTAGGCCTAGGGTTCATGAAGAAGAAGTAGGGGTCCCAAAACTTCTCCCCCCTCACTGTTGTGCCATAGAACATACTTTGCTTGGTATTTATCGCCACCGGGATAATCCGATCGCTCATTTCAGCGAACAATGGATTAAACCCTAACAAGAAGGGCTCTCGACATGTCGTCCCCTCGGGAAATACCACTAAGTCACCCTTTTGAAGGAGTGATGAAATGCGTGCTGCATCCACGGCGCGACCACGGGTCATTTCAATGGTCGGGATTGGTGAGAGGAAACTAAAGAGGCGGCTTTCGCTATATGTCACACATGATACTTTGCGGCCGAGCGCTATGGCAATGATGATCGGGTCGAGGGCGGTGCGGTGGTTGCACACGTAGAGGTTGCCGGGGGAGCCGAGGGAGGGTGGAGGTGGAGGAGTTCCATGGATAACGAGGTTTATGCCAAGGAGACTATATGTGTAACGTTTAATTCTTTCAGGGAGGGAGATGGAGAAGTGGACGCGGATTTGGGAGAGGAGGAAGCCGAAAGGTAGCCAGATGAATGTGATGAGGGCGTTAAACGGGGTTGGGCGTTGGACGAGACGGCCGTCGTGGAAGATGATCGGACTCTCGAGGCGGTCCAAGGGGACTGGAGTGGCAGAAGGGTCAGGGTGCACCATGTAGCCCTCCTGTTGATCATAGGTTAGTACCTTGAGCTAAGAAAATAATCATAAAAATCTTGAAAGAGTTGATAGGAAAAAAAAAAATCTAGAGATCATCTACAAGGTCAAAAAGAAAAATTGACTGGATCATTTCAAATATAATTGATCTCACAGGCATGTTTCTTTCTTTATATGCATGGTAAAAAAAATCGGGACAACTGTTGAAGAAAGGTCCATAGATCAGAAGGTCAAAAGCTATTAGATCATAATGATCTAAGCAGCAAAACTCAAAAGTCATTTGATTTGAATTATTTCCATAAGTCTCCTTAGATGGGGCACAATTTGGGTTTGCTAGATTCTCAAAAGAAGATTGCTACATACTGCAAAAACACATCATGTATTGAGAAATGGTCTCCTCAGTAGACTCGAACCCATTTCCCATTTGGGAAGTGACTGGAAACTCTCGGTAGTACCTACAATATTGTCGAGAGTTAGGCCGCTTGATTAACAATCCAATGAGCTAAGCATCAAATGGGCCCACCTTTTTATGCTTGTGTACTTTTGAGATCTTGGACTTTAAATTGAATCGGTGCAGCTTTCGATAATATGCACTAACGAAGGTATTCACGCTTGGATGATGGCTCATCCGAGCTCTTGCTTGTCCCCAGTAAAGGAGAAAACAATCAATCGTTAAAACCAATAAATTGGAACATAAGTTGTTCGGTTGTTTTCTTCCAGAGTTTTCAATCACTTTCTCCAATGGGATTAATCACTTTCACCAATGGGACTGCTGACCATTATTAATTGAATCAACTTGATAATTAGATCCACTTGACACCATCAACACTAAAAAAATATTATATTTTTAGTCGTCGAGATCACTCTCCATCATAAATATAATAAATATGCATAAGTTGTTCCTGAATGACAAATTCATCTTATTGTTTTCAACAATACACCACAATTTGTGCACGTGGTGCTCTAATCATCGAAAGCACACAATATTTGTATGCCGAGTTAGTGAGTTACATACACGGGCTTGTTGTTAACCATACATTAAGTGTGGTGGTAGTTTTATAATTATCGAGATTTTTTTAAACGATTACTTTATTTTTCAATAATTACAAGTGTCAAAAACTGCTCAAAGGGAGACCTGCCTCCAATATTATTATTTTTATTTTAATGAAGCCTCATATATAAACTCTTTAAAATTACTCATTTCAAATAAAATTCAAGAAAATTTGATCACAGGACTTTGGAATATCAATGGGCCAGTCTTGAGCTGGCTGGGATTGGCCACGAGCTCCAACCTGGCATGATTACAAGCCTGGCATAATTACAAGAGGATTATGTGGCCAATTGACACTCAGGCCGGGGCCATCATCACCCGAGAAAATCCGATATGCCCACGATAGCCATTAAAACTTGGTAAGCGACAAACGACCGGTGACACATCAAAAAAGTGTGAGACACCACTTTGTAAGCACGTCACATCCATTATTTGCCAAGATTCACTCCATGAGGGGCACGGCCATGGATTGCCTCCGTCAAAAAGCCAGAAAGGGCTTGTCTCGGGTTCTATAGAATAGGTGACAAGTGGTGAAGTGAAAATCTTGGGACTCATGAATTTGACTTCTTCACACATATTAAGACATATGATGATAGATTTACGAGAATAAGAGAGATATCAAATTAGGAGAAGTCAAAATCATGGGGAGAAAATGGAATGATTTCTCCTTTTTTTTCTTTTTTTTTAACCAATTGTCGCACAATGTGTGAAACCCGAGAGGAGTTTTTGGTTTCTGGTTTAGTCGGAGACAATCCAAAGCCGAGGGGCACACTTAGGGCATGAGATTGTCACTAGAGAAGCTAGGAAGTTGGTGTGAGGCTTCCACACATCATCCACATGTCGTGATAAAGAAGAAGTCATTTCATTTTCTTTTCCTATTTTCTTGCTTCTCCTTACTTGATATCTTTCTCATTTTTATCGTATGTCAGATGATGTTGGGGGGGGGGGGAGTCCGAGACCAATTTTCTTGGCATGGCATTATCTCTGGTGCACACCCGAGGCACAGAATCCATTCATCGTGGAACGTGCGGCAATTGGTGCGAAAAAGAGAAGTCATTTCATTTATTTCCCTGGTTTTTGACTTTTTCTCCGATGATAACTCTCCCCCATTTTATCACATTTTTTATCACACATGGCACACGATGGATGGACGCCCGAGGCTGGGCCTCAGGCGTGCACAAGAGGTAATCCCATGCCACACCTTAGTGTGTAGTATATTAGGAATTTTTTCCTCCCCCTGTACTGTACAGTGTACACGACAAGGATAGATTTTGTAAGAAGAAAAACACTAACCTTGCAAATTGCCATGAAATCGTAATCAGACTCGCGATCCCCAAGTCCAATATCAGGTGATTCCCCGTCAAACTCTTCAAAAATCGCCGATCTTTTTAAATCTCCCAATAATAACCCTGGCTTCTTCAGAAATCCCGTGGCTCTCTTCGTCTTCGGATTCACCTCAATCTCTGTACCCAACACCTTCTGTACCCCCAAAAAATCCCTAACGAACGGCTCAACCATCACCCTCAGATTCGCAGTCACCACCACCTTCCTCTTACATTTCCTAAACAAATTCCAGCTCTCCGATCTAACATCACCGGCGTAGAATCTCGGCAGTACAGCGCGTGATACAGCCTCGATGTCTCGGATCTTTAAACCCGAAAACAGAATGAAGATGAACATTTGAACACCGAGAGATTCCGAGACGAGTTTGTAGACGATGAGAAGGAACGGAGAAGCGAGGAGGAGAACTAGGGCGCGTAAAAAGCTACCAGCTTCGATGGCGACGATCATGAAGTAAGGGAAGGAGTCTCGGGATATGAGGAGAGTGCCGTCAAGATCGGCGGCGATCGATTGAGCTTCTCGGTCATTCTCTTTACAACTTGAGATCGACGGGAAATTTCGCCGACTCCACGGAGACATTTTTATTGTTTTCCGAGCTTTGGTTGTGAAGAAGCTGAGAGTGTGGATGGAATAGAGGAGAGGGTAGGAGTGAGGCTCGATGTAGATAGATCGAACGGTTATGGTTGTGAGGCTGGAAGATATGTTATTTGGGTGGGGGCCACCAATTGACTGCTTTTCTTTTATAACAACACTTATGGATGTCCGCCACTCCGTACCTACTAACCTAGCTGGGTGGGCCATGCCAACCTAAATCATTATTATTATTATTACTAGCAAACAGCCGTACGATACACGAGACAAATCATAAAACAATAAAACGTAACTTAAAAAAAAAAAAGGAAATTATAGAATAACAAATGTTAAATACAACGTTAAAAATACACTCACTCCCTTTAGTAGGGTGGAAAATTATTGTTTTTTTTTTTTGGGATAATCAGCTATATATCATTTATGTATCTATGTTAAGGGTTTAGTGGATTAGAACCCAACGGTGGACACTCAACGACCCCATCAAAACAAGTCGCTCTTCCCCAAAAAGAGATACACTGTCATGGGGACAAACACAGGCGTGTGAAAAAAAATGTGATCAAAGTGAAGTGAGGTTATTTTCAATTTCTCATCAATGTTTGATAATGTTTCTTAGAATGTCCAAAACCCACAACTTCCTTACCCCAAAACAACTTATATAGTACCTAAATGTGCGACACATTGTCACTCATGTATATGCTACCCATCTTCGCATCTTCTCACGTGTGCGCACGCGCACACATATATATATATATATAATTAAGATTTTTAGAAATAACTTAAATAGAATTGAAATGTGTGATGCATAAACAAGAGTGTATATACGTTTGGATATGTTACCCATCTTCTCTCACATATAGACATATTTTTTTTTTACTATTAAAAATACTAGCAGGTCCCGTGCATCTGGTGTGATTGAAAAAAACAAAATTAAAAAAATTAAAATACATTAAAACTAACCACTCCTAAGATAAATGTTATGAAATTGCTAAGATTCAATTAGAAAACTACAAATTCAAACAAACCAATGTTACTAAGAAAAGTTAAGAAAAAATAAATTAAAAATAAGAGATAAAATTAACATTTCTAACTTTGAAAATCATTTCTATCAAATCTACAACTTGGGATGCATATTGCAACAATTTTATTCATCTTTATTTTTCTCATATGATGACTATTCTTCACGATTTAAAGTACAATAAATTAATCAATAATTAATAATCAAAGCTTTAACGCCACCTCCATATGCATGTTAATGAATGTGAGAGGTAGGGACATATACGGTGAATATCTCCCAAAACTTATAAAGGGAGTGCAAATGCCATAACAGAGAGGTTGGGACGTTTATACGTTGAATGTCTCCAAAGCCTAAAAGGCGGACAGTCACTGGATGTGTGATTCGTGATGAGTTTGAGAGACCGCTTGAAAGTGTGGCAAATGCTATTGTTATTGGGAATGGAGACGTTTCGGTAAGCTGATTTACTTATCTGGATATCGGTTCGAATCAGTTATCCGGATCCGTACACCTTAATTAGCTATTCATACAAACTCCTCTCAGGAAGGGGTTGGTTTACGGACACGACGAATAGGTACCAAAACAGCGGTGATTGTCAGCAACGGATTACTTCTGACAGATCCCATCTCGAGCACTACTCTTCAACTAACATGTTATGAGACATTTAACTAAGGGAGTGATGCATGGCACATTGTCTTGAGTGGTACACCCACACCTTCCAAGCTGGATACATGTCCTCTTTGACATTTATTAATCATATTTAAGAATCACTCGTATCTAGGGTTAAATAATCTAACTTTAGTTTTTTTTTTAATATTTTAAAAAAATTGATCTCGGTTATGATTTCACTTATTTATGTGGTTAATTTTTTTTAGGGTACTATTACAAGCATCCCAATATTTTCTTATCATACACCAAAATTAAAAAAACATGTATTATTATTTGTAGAGGCCCTTCTCTATGCGCACCCCCCAAAACCCCTAAACTAAAATGGGGTTTGGTTGGGGAAGGATTCTGTTGGGACACTTGGAGAAGATTGAAAAAACAATAGAGGAGGATGCTTGATAAGTGGTGAGGTGCAGGAATTGTGGGACAGAGACTTGGTAGAGGAGGTCTGGAGCCATGGCTGGATAGCAAGCTTAGGTGTGGGATGGACAGATGGATTATTTGGCCCGGTAGGTGCAGCCTGTGATGCTTGGTTGGGCTTGCAAATGGTGTAGACAACATAAAGGAGATGCAGGAGAGAAGAGAAGTATAAGTCATGTAATCATCGCATTTTCTATATCTTTTTCTTCTCAAACCTCGGTGTTGGGGAGATCTGAATTTGTATCCTTATAAGCAAGTGTATGGATTGTGAGGGTGCATGGGATAGCTAGAGAGGCCATAATAAGCTCCCTTCAAGTGAGGTTGTTTAGCTTTGGCCATGGCTAGAGAGAAAGAGAGGTGTAGTTGTGTTTGTGGCGGAAGAGAAGGGAAGAAGGATATCTATAGCAGTTAGAGATGGGATGGGAATGGTTGAATGATGAATCACTCACAACCACCATGGAAAAGAACCTCATCTCCATGTCATGTGAAGTTGAGAATTTGTAAGCAGGGAAACTAAGCTCAGGGAAGAAAACATGAGGACTTGGTATATGTCTGGTTGAAGAAGATGTTGCTTCCTTAATTTAATGGTGTACGTTTTGGTGTATATTGGTTTACTCGTAGAATATACTGGATTTAATGGTGTATAGTCAATAAAATATAAGTTTAGTGTCTAGTAAGAAAATGTTGGTGTGCTCGTAGTAACACCCTTTTTTTTTAATAGGACGAGTCCGAATATTGTTATTCTGGCCTCTACTCATTCCAATCAATAGTCATGACTGGATAATTGCAAAAAAAAAAAAATAGTAACTAAAAACCCTAACTTTAGAATTTCCATGAAATTTCACCCTTTTATTGCCGAACTTGAAAGAGAATACTTTATAGTTTATTATGAATTTTTTTGGAAGTATGAATGCACCGGTTACATGCTTTTATCTAATAGAGAACCATAGTGAAAATATAAGATACGAAAATTACATAAATCTTATTTAACAACAAAGTAATAAAATCCTAAACAAAAATAGGTTCTTATCTACATGGATTATTTTCCGAGTTTGAACCTCTTTTACTATTGAATGAAAGCTCTCCCCTACTCATCTGGCTGTGAGATTGACGACCCATCGTATGTGATGAGCACATCTTCCAAGTGACGTTTGGTAGATCGCTAATCCGATATCCTGTTGGTTTTGAATCAGTATTTGACTATAGTAATTCTATACTCAATCTTTATTAACTAAAGTTTCATTCACAGCAGCAATTAAATTAAAACTACATAATAAAATGAACTCATTGGTTTAGGAATTGAAAAAGAGCAATAGATCAAGTCGAGTAGTAATTCTCTCCTTAAGACAGATTTCGTCCCTCACACTGGTGCTTATGATCCATGGACGTCTGTCTCCCATGATGAAGTGATCTTTACACAAGCAGAAGAAGCACAACAATCTGCTTGTCCAGCGAATCAAAAACTATGCTATGTCTCTCTCTCTGGAATACTGAAGACTTGTATACATAAGAAACTGGGGAACTAGAGAGTAGAAGAATTTATTTCATACTGCAGAATATGCACTAGAAAAGACTTAAATACCAGGCAAAGGAGGCTATCCAGAATGGTCATGTCTCTTGTGTTTCAAATTTAAATCGAACAGACATGACTGTTGGAATTAAATTTAAATCCAACAGATATGATTGTTGGAATTAAATAGCTGTTGAAATAACTGTATAAGTTGAACAGGCTCTGGCCCAGCCCAGGAAAAAATAAATATAAGGGCCAGGCCAAGCCAAGCCAGCCGGACCGGACTCGGAAACGGGTCGGCGGCGTGAGTGTGTGTTGGTTCCACCTTGGAGCAAGTGCTCACTCCTTCGTAGAATTTAGGTGCTTCAAGGGCCCACCTTTTACTCCAAGGTAATGGTATTTAAACCACATTATAGTTTCAATAGTTTTCCAATGTGGGATTATTAAACTACATCATTCTTCAACTTATAACATATATTCAAGTGACCCACTTTGAGATGAATTTCTCATTCACCACTTCACTGTTTTGGACAAGTGAATATACTACGTTAATCTCTTCATGGAGGAGAACACGAATCAACTTGGACCCGCCTCAAAACCCTTGTGGGTCCTACTTATATTTTGGGTCAAAGTTTATAAAAACTGTTTTCCTAGATTTTTTCAAAACAGAATTTTTCCAACATATCCTTCTCCATGGACAATGTTCTGTCTCTTTTTAATGGTGGTGGTAACATTACCATCACCCATTAGTTTGTGGATTGAACCAACATATACGAGAAAGAGGGGATAGGCGGAGACAAAAGCACTAAAGAAATATTGGAGAGGAGAGGATATCAAATGGTGATAGAATCACATGAAGGCCCATTTATAATACTAAATGTGTTCAATGCCAAATGTCAGGAATTTAATTTACATTCCAAATAGAGATGCCATTTGATTTTGATTACAAGGTATGAATTTCATTTTAATTTTGTTTCCAAATGTGGATTGCAATTTCATTTTCTTTCCAACCATAGATTGCAATGCATGCATCAGCATTACTCCCCAGATGAGGTTCAACCTGTCACATGTAGAAACTAACGGGCTTTCAGAGATCATTATAATGGGCTTTGCATTTGCAATTGAGCCCTAGCCATCAATACACGGCTCACCAACTAAGTGGCTTGGATAGTTAAATTGGTTGGTCACTTCTGGGCTATTGTTTTCATAACCGGACAGACGTTCAAACCAGTTGGGTGGCCGGTTCCCAATTTGGCTGTGTCCTTTTATTTTAAAAAATTGTTATTATTATTATTATTATTATTATTATTTTCTACTTTTTTTGGTGGGTGCTTCTAGTTTTATCGATTCATATCATCTTCAGTTGAATTGACCAGTTTTGTCGATTCCCCGTTCTCAAGCCAGTTTTTAAAATGGCCCAGTTTTCACAGTCTTAGGGACCAGTTGATTGGCCGATTCCCAATTTTACTGGTTAAACCGTCCGGTCTAGTCCACTTTTCCATGTTACCGGTTTTCCAAACATGGGGCCAAAGTCAAACAACCGAATTCTCAAGATCAAGAAAGTTAGAAGTCCGCCTTAACCCTTTATGTTAATATAGCTTAATATTAGATTCAACAATTAAACTTGTCTTAGAACATGTTATTTACACATTGGCTTGAAGGACTGTACCATTAAGCTCTTAGCTTCGTGTTTGATTAAGATAGTTAAATGAGTCTTTGCACTAAGCTACTCTAATCATCACGCGTTAAAAATTTTCTTGAAAGATTGATAATTTTATTCTTATAAACATTTTAAAATATCTAAAATGTCATTCTTACTTTGAAAATTTAACAGGAGCTCCACTTTGGTTAGGCGTGGATGTCGATAATTTGAAGCCAAGTTCTCCTTTAAGCAGTACCAGTGAATACCCATTTTCTGTTATGGGAGCACCTTGGCATGTGTTTGTTCCTTTTTGTGTTTTTTTCGCTGTTCCTTTTGATTATGTATCCTAATCTAGTAAAAGGATGTTATCTGATTATTACTATTATTACTACAAGAAGGATAAAAAATTCTGAATTGATGGTCGTTCTTTTTAATTATTTTATAATCTTTATTTGCATGATATATTTTTGATTCAGGGAGGTGGAAGACTTTGCTCGGAGGTTGAATTCAGACTGGCAATAAATTCTATCTTTGGGCCAAGAAAAAAAGCTTGCACCTGTAAGCACCCTATTTTTACACCCCCTAAACTTTGGGCTCAAGGCCCATTACACTAGGACAAACCCTAGGAGAGCCCTAGACCAAACCCTAGACCTAGCCCTAGCTAAACCCTAGCCCAAGACCTAGGACAAACCCTATGGGTTCAAGGCCCACTACACAACCCATCCAAAAAAAAAAAGCCTTAAAACCAAGGCCCAAACACTTTAGGGCCCACACTTGGGCCCACCTCAACCCATGAGGGGCACATGGGTGGGACCCACAAACCCTAAATCCAAAATGGGCGGGAATTGCCCTAAATGGCGGCCCACAACCCTTTTGACCCAAGTGGATTTGGGTTTGGCCCGAAATAGCATGAAATCGGTAATGTCCCCAATCGAATTACCGACATTAAGTTTTTGGCCTATTTTTTTAATGTCCCCATTTGGATTACCGACATTACCGTGTTTTCAGGTTTAGCGTGTGCAGGCTCCACTGCAGCACCACCAGAGGCTTGGGACCTCCCCCATTGGTCCCTGGACCTTTCCTAAATACCCTAAATGCCCTTGGGCGTCCTCCTTCCTCTCCTATAAATCCCAAGCCATCCCCATGCAAAATCGAAGCTTTTCCATTTGCATCAAACCCCTGTCCGAGCTCATCCAGTAACTAGGACTTGTTTGAACCCTCCTTCAGTATCATTAGGCCGTCCTAGGCCAGTCCCAGACACCGCCACCACCTTGGCTCCACCTCAACTGACCGTCCAAGGGTAGGGATCATCCCTCACCCCTCCTTTTTTCTGCTCTTACTGTAATGGACCCCTGGTCCTGATCCAGGAGTCCCCTTTTGCTTTCCCTTCAATTGTATGGTTGCTACAGCCGAGGATAGGGGTCCCCCACCTTCACCATAGGTGTAGGGAACTCCCTAGAGGCTAAGTTCGGGTGCAACACTTCACCCATTGTGCATGGAAGCCTCCCATAGGGTCTGAGGGTCCCTCAAGCCATGAGAGAATCTTTAGACCCCTTTTGGTTCAAAGCCAGTGGGCAAAAATCGGTTTTTGAAAAAATCTGCTAGTGGTCGGCAGAATAATTGCCGACCACACAAAATTGGGCTAAAAGCTTAATGTCCCCATTTGGTTTACCGACATGCCCAAAATAACCTAAAAACACTTTGTCCCCATTTGGTTTACCGACATGTTCAAAATAGCCTAAAAACTCTTTGTCCCCATTTGGTTTACCGACATAATGAGCTTATTTTCACACTAACTTCGGGCCCATGTGGGGCCCACATGCCAAGTCCCCTGGAGGCCCACAGTAGCTTGTTGGAAAGCTCCTGACCTCCCCTAGCTCCCTGCAAAATTTCAGGTTCAGGGATCATGCCTAACCATGGTTAGCAAACCCCTAAACATGAGTTAAAATACTGTCCATAGTGTCGGCAGTTCAAATGCCTACATTACAGACTAATTTTTACCTGACTTTGAGTCCCTGTAGGGCCCACACCTGGCATATTTAGAGGCTGAGACCTATACCATTTGAAAGGTGACACTCCCAGCTTTCTAACCTTGCTTTTGTTTTACCCAGGGGTGATCCCTAACCCTAGTTAATCACCCACAAACTCTAGTTAAAATTTTACTGAAATGGAGGTAATCCGATTACCTCCATTTTGGAATTTCTTGATTTCGGGCTTTGTGAAAGGCCCAAACCTGGTAGGAGGCCACTCTAGGCCCTGCCATACCCTTTGGGCCCATCCTTGACTGACCTTGACCCTTAACCATGGTTAAAATGGCCCCCGGTTAACGTTTAACCATGGTTAAGCACTACTTAATCCCACAAAAAATATGGAAAAATCCCTAAAAATCCATAAAAATGCAAAACACCAAAAAAACATCAATCTTGCTTGCTTGCTTGCTTTCTTAACCATGGTTAGGCCCTCTAACCATGGTTAACACATTTCTAACTGCGGTTAGACTCTACTTTGCACTTGACCAACTCGGTCAGTCAACCCTAACCTCCAGGCTAGACCCTTGACCACCTTGCACACACACACACCCCTAGCCTTGGCACGGGCTCATGTGCCAGAACTACGCTCGGTCTGATCTCACCCCTATGTGAGTACGTAGGCAATCCAACTCGGATTCGACCCAGTCTAGACAACCCCTAGTCTAGCTTGCTTTGCTTATTTTTTGGATTAACATTTCATTAAGTACTTAAGCATTTAATTAATTTTGAGATTAAACTTGGCTTAACTATAGGGAGTAGGTAACCATTTCTTAAATGGGGGTCTTGGGGTGCCTAACACCTTCCTCAAGGCTTAATCGAACCACTTACCCTAATCTTTGATAGACCTTTTGCCTTATCCAAACAATTGCTTACCCGGGACCTATCCCTAAGAATGAATAGGTGGCGACTCTAAAAGTCAATCTTTGCTTTTATGTGGGCGGACCGCAAAATTCCGTGCTCACAGCTCTGGCGACTCTGCTGGGGATGTTCAAGCCGGAACCCATACTTAAGCCAAATTAATCTCAACATTAATCAACATGCTTAATTGTTTAATCAAGTGTTAATCTTATGGGTATGCATATCATACATATCATTAGTAGTGTAATAACCCAATACCTATTAGACAGGCTTATTACGCTAACGGCCGCTGGATGATGATCCTCGGTGTCAGTAGCTTAAACGTCTTGGAGGTCCGCGGAATTTTGCCTGTTGGGTGATGATCCTCAGGAAACGATTCTGAACGCTCCCGCTTACACCAATCGTCCCCGGTATGTTCTATACCTCGGAGTCGCATATACGGTGTTAAGTGATCCCCCCATCTTGCTAGGAACACCTCCTGCATTACACCAGCATACATACATATAGCCTAGGCTAGGGTATAATCTACAAGCAGTCCATCCGGGAGGGGTTATCCTAACCCCTAACTTGCTTGTCCCCTGTCATGGTTGACTAACTGGGCACATTCTACCCGGATAAGCACCCACCCAGGGGCATGTACTGAGCCTTTTGTTGTGCTTGTAATAAGATACACCATATCCTGCCTCCCGACATAGCATATGGGGTTCAAAACCCAGGTAGATAGGTCTTCACCAGACCTACTCTCATCTTTGACCTGATAGGCCCTCGGTTCCCAATAACCCGGGTAAAGCATGTCGGACCTCTCTCCGTCTGCCCTATCGGATCACATATGTCTTGTCACACCAAATTCCAAAAAAAATTCAAAAAATTCGAAAATCAAAAATCAAAATTCTCTCTCCTGCATGTCATTCTGAATTCCAGAATAGGGGCATTACCCCTATGTCAGTTAGACTGCTAGGTCTTTTGCTTGCTTGTCAATCTTCCCGCCCTTATCTACTCCGGCTCTTACTCTATACATTTCCATTATTTCAGGAGCAGACCCTGAGTTGAGTACTTATCTGAAAGATATCACCAATTGATATCTGATCAAGCAGTACAGTATGGATCAATTAGTGGATGGACATGAGACTGATCCTGATACCCCGACATCTCAGCAGCTGCAAGCCCCGAGCCTCGAGGCAAGAATGACTGAGAATTCCCAGAGCATAGAAGAGCTGAAAAACATTGTGCATGATTTTATGCGGGCAGTAACACATGCTCTCTCCTCCTCAAATCCTCGACCGGCCGATGTGCCAGACCCATCACAAGCTAATTCGCCACATATCACCAATCTTATCCCACAACCACCTGTCATCAACATCCCTCTATCACCGATTCAACCACAAACCGACTTCACCTTCGGCATGCCACCTCCACCTGTTCAACCACAACCCATTCCCCACATCATACCTCTCATCACTGACCAGTTTGAGGAGGAGGAAGCTAGGGCCGGCAATGAACCCCATACTAGATCAGCTCACATATCTTCCAGTTCGGCACAGATTCCAGATGCTTACAAGGAGAGGATTGAGAAGTTAGAAGAATTGGTGAAGACAGTGCAAGGAACCCGTAAATCTGCAGATTTCAAAGACATGTGCATGCACCCAGGGATTCAATTGCCCCGGGATTTCAAGATACCTGATTTCGATAAGTACAATGGGAAGGGATGTCCCGAGATGCACCTAAGGGTTTACCGAGGAGAGCTGTTCCAGTTGGAACACGATAACAAACTCTTGGTCCAGTTATTTCAGAAGAGTCTGAAAGGAGCAGCCCTACAGTGGTTCACTAAGGTCGACCCCAACAAAGTCAGAACATGGGAGGGCCTCTGTGAAACTTTCTTGGCTAAATACTCATACAATGTCGATCTAGTCCCGCAGAGGGTAGATTTGGAAAAAATGTCACAGAGGGATAATGAGTCCTTCATCGAGTACTCTGTTCGATGGAGAGAAGTCGCTGGAAAAATGAGCACCTCTCTGCCGGAAGATGAGCAAGTGACTACTTTCCTCCGCACTCTCAAGCATCCGCTAAAGACTCTCTTGGCCGCACAACCAGTCTCTGATTTCAGTACAATGGCCAAATGTGGCGCTAGGATTGAGGCAACCATGGACGATATAGGGGCATTTGACATGTTCCAAGCTTCAAAGGGTGCATCCTCTTCCCGTGCTCCCCTGCCTCCAAGGAAGGACAACAGAAGGAAAGAGAGTGATTGACAAATGGTCGCAGTCATTCGAGTCCCCAACCTCCCTCAACAACCTCGGCAACCACCGCAGCCTCGGCAACCTCAACAAGCTCCACAGAATCAAAGGAAACTCCTCTCTCATCAAATGACCTTTGAACAAAAAAGAAATCGGGTATTCACGCCGCTCCCGTATTCTTTGACATTGCTGCTCCCTTTCTTGTTGAATAAGAAATTGATCACTCTGAAGGAACCCCAGCCTCCACCAGTAGTTCTCCCAAAGGGTTACAGACCAGACCAACACTGTGGATATCATCAGTCGCCAGGACATCCTACGGATCTATGCTATGACTTCAAGCATGCTATCCAAGACCTATTGGAGACAGATGCAATTCGCTTTGAACCAGGAAATGAGGACATCACTCAAGTCCCTCTGCCCAACCACGCTACTCCTGGAAATTAAGGTTGCATCGGCCAGAATCTTCAGTCAAATTTTTTAGCAAACTCTGTTTTTTTGTGATGTCTTTGCTTTCTTTTCATCAGTTATCTTGCAGTTGGCCACAGTGGCCCGTGTCGGTCTCTTCCCCCAGCCAAGTTAGTCAGTGGCTAGTGGCCTTTGCTTCAATAGCTTTGTATTTAGGTCTATTGGTGGCCAGTGGCCTCTATTTCAGTGTCTTTTGTCGAGTCTGTTCACCCATTAATATCTTAATGAAATAACTCGTTTAAATCAAATTCTCATTGTGCTCTGAGATGCTTGCTTTGGGAACTGAACTAGCTTCTAATGCCCTAAGGAACAATTTGATAAAGGTTGATCATTCAAATCAACGGATATCCTTCCAAGATTGAACATACCTGAACAAGAACAATACAGGAGTTAAAGACGTCTCTGAGCCATCAAATGTCAATCAACGGAAATGCAGATGATGCAATGTCCATACATGCTCTCGACCAATCAAGGAAAAGATATGAGGCCATCTCTTGAGACCCCTTTCAATATCTCTCTCACCCATGCTATATACATATTCGCTAGTTAGACCTTTGAGCCTGCTAACCTTTATTTCAAACACCCACATATGGGCACTCTTTGAAAGTCAAAGAACAATACAAAGGAACAACCAGCAAAGAGCAACAGCATCAAGTGGCCTTTCGGCCGAACTACGTCTTGACCTGATCCCTATTTGGGTACGTAGGCAGCCTGAAATCAGGTTCGGTCATAACAAAACAAATGCTCACAATACAAGGCAACTGTGTACAAAGAGAAAAAAAAAAGCACTTGGCCAAAAGACGAAGCAAAGCTTCATTAAAGGGAAAAATACAGAAGCTGGTTCTACACCAACAATGAACAAAGGTCATAGAGTGCCCTATCCTCGTTGAGGCCTTGAAATTTGAGTCTGATCTCGTTTCTAGCCAAACCACGTTTCGTCCTAGATATTAAGCCCTCCTTGATCCCTGAAAGGACTTGAGCATCAATGGTCAAAAGCATTCATCACCATTTCCGACAGGCAATGACGAGAGAAGAGCGGAACATTATCAAAGCAAATTCGAGAGCAGAATATGAGAAATGCAAAGCTTGTATACCCAGTCCTGGTGAACCCGTAAGAGCCCAGGGGTAAAAAAGGGATAAATCAAACTTCTAAATTCACGGGCATAGCAAGGAATCACCAATCCGGCTACTGCGCAAAAATTACGTGAACCCAGTCCTGGTGAAAACCTGAAAAGGCCCAGGGGCAAAAAAGGGACAAAGATCAATATGTACAACTCAGTCCTGGTGAAGACCTGCAAAGGCCCAGGGGCAAAAAAAAATGGAAAGATAAACAAGTGCAAGCTTTGCTAGCCGATGATCAAACATCATGATCAACCACGGTTTAATTATCTTTCCCTGAAGGCTAAGGAACCTAGCTAGGTCTCCCATTATAAGCAATCTCAGGTACTGTTCAAAATACAAACAGTCAATTTCATTGTTTACAGTCCGCTAGTCAACTGTCAGTCCACCACTTGTCAGTCAGTTCATTTGTCTTTCTAACAAGTTAATCGTATCATTTGTTAGTTATTCAAGCTTTTTAGTCAAGTTTCAACCTCCAGTAGAGTCAGCTCAAAGTTGACTGTTCATTCTCACTGGTGCAAGGAAAGCATTGATACCAGGGCAAAGCAAAGTCAGCAGACTATCCCGGGCAAACACAGATATCTGAAGCGGATCGGTACATTCTGGGGGGCAAGTGCCAACAATCGGATCACCCGAGTAAATCTATCAGGCTATTTGTGCAAGGAGGCAGAGATTCAGGTTAAGGCTCAGGGTCACCGCTCTCATTCCTCATATCAAACTCATCTTGCTTTCTTTGTTTCACGAACTCCCTATCATTCCAAATCACTATCTTTGGTTTTGCTTGCTTGCTTTTCAGGTGGACCAGTTGGGCGGCTGTCTTCACCTTCATCTCCTTCGCTTGCTTCCGTGTAAAGCAGTCGGACGGCTGTCTTTACCCTGCTTGCTTGCTTCCGCGTAAAGCAGTCGGGCGGCTGTCTTTACTTGCTTGCTTACTTTTCAGGTGCACCAGTCGGGCGGCTGTCTTCACCTTCATCTCCTTTGCTTGTTTTCCAAGTATAGCAGTTGGACGACTGTCTTCACCTTCATCTCTTTTGCTTGCTTCCGTGTAAAGCAGTCAGGCGGCTGTCTTTACCCTATTTGCTTGCTTTCCAGGTATAGCAGTCGGGCGGCTGTCTTCACCTTCATCTCCTTCGCTTGCTTCCGTGTAAAGCAGTCGGGCGGCTGTCTTTACTTGCTTGCTTACTTTTTAGGTGAACCCGTCTGGCGGCTGTCTTCACCTTCATCTCCTTCGCTTGCTTCCGTGTAAAGCAGTCGGGCGGCTGTTTTTACCCTGCTTGCTTGCTTTCCTGGTGGACCAGTCGGGCGGCTGCCTTCATCCTCATCACCTATGTTTGTTTTCGTGTAAAGCAGTCGGGCGACTGTCTTTACTCTCTCATCTTTCTTGCTTGCTCCAGGTAAAGCAGTCGGGCGGCTGTCTTTACTCTCCTCTCTCTTGGCTTGCTACTCTGTCAGACAATCGGGCGGTTGTCTACAATCTTGCTCTGCTAGTTCACTATTTTAGGAGTACACTAAGTTGGAACGGACGAGTATCCACTCCTCTTCCTCGCCATGTGTGCTTTCATCCATCCTGCTTGCTGGTAAAAATTGGTTGATTCCAGTCTTTGTCATTCAATTGCCAAACTCGGCACTCTCCGACAAAGAGGGGCAGCTGTAAGCACCCCATTTTTACACCCCCTAAGCTTTGGGCTCAAGGCCCATTACACTAGGACAAACCCTAGGAGAGCCCTAGACCAAACCCTAGACCTAGCCCTAACTAAACCCTAGCCCAAGACCTAGGACAAACCCTATGGGTTCAAGGCCCACTACACAACCCATTCAAAAAAAAAAAAGCCTTAAAACCAAGGCCCAAACACTTTAGGGCCCACACTTGGGCCCACCTCAACCCATGAGGGGCACATGGGTGGGACCCACAAACCCTAAATCCAAAATGGGCGGGAATTGCCCTAAATGGCTGCCCACAACCCTTTTGACCCAAGTGGATTTGGGTTTGGCCCGAAATAGCATGAAATCGGTAATGTCCCCAATCGAATTACCGACATTAAGTTTTTGGCCTATTTTTTTAATGTCCCCATTTGGATTACCGACATTACCGTGTTTTCAGGTTTAGCGTGTGCAGGCTCCACTGCAGCACCACCAGAGGCTTGGGACCTCCCCCATTGGTCTCTGGACCTTTCCTAAATACCCTAAATGCCCTTGGGCGTCCTCCTTCCTCTCCTATAAATCCCAAGCCATCCCCATGCAAAATCGAAGCTTTTCCATTTGCATCAAACCCCTGTCCGAGCTCATCCAGTAACTAGGACTTGTTTGAACCCTCCTTCAGTATCATTAGGCCGTCCTAGGCCAGTCCCGGACACCGCCACCACCTTGGCTCCACCTCAACCGACCGTCCAAGGGTAGGGATCATCCCTCACCCCTCCTTTTTGCTGCTCTTACTGTAAGGGACCCCTGGTCCTGATCCAGGGGTCCCCTTTTGCTTTCCCTTCAATTGTATGGTTGCTACAGCCGAGGATAGGGGTCCCCCACCTTCACCATAGGTGTAGGGAACTCCCTAGAGGCTAAGTTCGGGTACAACACTTCACCCATTGTGCATGGAAGCCTCCCATAGGGTCTGAGGGTCCCTCAAGCCATGAGAGAACCTTTAGACCCCTTTTGGTTCAAAGCCAGTGGGCAAAAATCGGTTTTTGAAAAAATCTGCTAGTGGTCGGCAGAATAATTGCCGACCACACAAAATTGGGCTAAAAGCTTAATGTCCCCATTTGGTTTACCGACATGCCCAAAATAGCCTAAAAACACTTTGTCCCCATTTGGTTTACCGACATGCTCAAAATAGCCTAAAAACTCTTTGTCCCCATTTGGTTTACCGACATAATGAGCTTATTTTCACACTAACTTCGGGCCATGTGGGGCCCACATGCCAAGTCCCCTGGAGGCCCACAGTAGCTTGTTGGAAAGCTCTTGACCTCCCCTAGCTCCCTGTAAAATTTCAGGTTCAGGGATCATGCCTAACCATGGTTAGCAAACCCCTAAACATGGGTTAAAATACTGTCCATAGTGTCGGCAGTTCAAATGCCTACATTACAGACTAATTTTTACCTGACTTTGAGTCCCTGTAGGGCCCACACCTGGCATATTCAGAGGCTGAGACCTATACCATTTGAAAGGTGACACTCCCAGCTTTCTAACCTTGCTTTTGTTTTACCCAGGGGTGATCCCTAACCCTAGTTAATCACCCACAAACTCTGGTTAAAATTTTACTAAAATGGAGGTAATCCGATTACCTCCATTTTGGAATTTCTTGATTTCGGGCTTTGTGAAAGGCCCAAACCTGGTAGGAGGCCACTCTAGGCCCTGCCATACCCTTTGGGCCCATCCTTGATTGACCTTGACCCTTAACCATGGTTAAAATGATCCCCGGTTAACGTTTAACCATGGTTAAGCACTACTTAATCCCACAAAAAATATGGAAAAATCCCTAAAAATCCATAAAAATGCAAAACACCAAAAAAAATCAATCTTGCTTGCTTGCTTGCTTTCTTAACCATGGTTAGGCCCTCTAACCATGGTTAACACATTTCTAACTGCGGTTAGACTCTACTTTGCACTTGACCAACTCGGTCAGTCAACCCTAACCTCCGGGCCAGACCCTTGACCACCTTGCACACACACACACCCCTAGCCTTGGCACGGGCTCATGTGCCAGAACTACGCTCGGTCTGATCTCACCCCTATGTGAGTACGTAGGCAATCCAACTCGGATTCGACCCTAGTCTAGACAACCCCTAGTCTAGCTTGCTTTGCTTATTTTTTGGATTAACATTTCATTAAGCACTTAAGCATTTAATTAATTTTGAGATTAAACTTGGCTTAACTATAGGGAGTAGGTAACCATTTCTTAAATGGGGGTCTTGGGGTGCCTAACACCTTCCTCAAGGCTTAATCGAACCACTTACCCTAATCTTTGATAGACCTTTTGCCTTATCCAAACAATTGCTTACCCGGGACCTATCCCTAAGAATGAATAGGTGGCGACTCTAAAAGCCAATCTTTGCTTTTATGTGGGCGGACGGCAAAATCCCGTGCTCACAGCACCAATATCTATGAATAGCAATGGTTTCTTGCACAGATACACAAGTACGTTTGTTTTCTTTTTCTGTTTTTTTGGAGGATTTCTTTGCGATTTACAAATCTACACTAATTATAAAGAATTCAAATCATTTGTGTGTAAATAATTTTTGCTATCTCTTTTATCCTATAAGTCTCACAGATGCATTCTTTATGTTCACACTTTGACCTTATAACTTGAAGTCATGTTTTTCTTGCCTGGTCATTTAAGGGGGCTTCTAAGGCCTTGGTTGCACTTGTTTTCTGTTTTTTTTTGTTTTTAAAAACAAAATTTTTACATAAAAAACATATTTAGTAAACATGCTTCTGGTGTCTGTTTTTAAAAATTAATAACAAAATTTTTAAAAATCAAGGTAACAAGAATTTTCTACTACCTCTGTTTTTTTAAAACCAAAAACAAAAATAGAAAACACGGATCCACCATCAATACCACCACCCACAACAACCACTGCACCACCACAATACTACCACCATCACCACCACCCATCACCCACCTCCACCTCTACCACCACCCACCACCACCACTACTTACCACCCACCACAACCCACCACCTCAATACACACCACCCACCGCAACCACTCACCACTACCACCACCACCATCATGAATTGAAATTATTTAATCATATTTACCAAATGCTTTTTTTTGTTTTTCTGTTTTTTTGAAAAAAGTAACAATTAGTAATACCAAACATGTTTTCTACTTTAAAAAAATTGAAAACAAAAAGTCGCTTCCAATTTTTAAAAACAAAAAATTAAAACAGAAAAACAGAAATGCATCCAAACGGCCCCTAAGTGAACATCGCATTTTTTTTCTTTTTTATAGAGTTAGGATTGTGTGCACTTGGGCGTTGTAGTACTTTTTTTTTTCTTCGAGATATACGTGTATAGGCCACAATGCCGGTATAGGTGTTAGTATTTGTTAGTTAGTGGGCGGGTGAAGACTATATACAAACTCCCACCGTCTCAGGAATGGAACCCGATACCTCCCCCAAAGCAAGGGATACACTACCACTTTTCGAGGCTACTAGCGTGCATCTATAACTGTATCTTTACTATTATAATGCGAGAGCCTTGCGTAGAAGAAATTTTCAAAATTCCCTTAACTTCTTTACTATTATAATGCGAGCTATTATAATGCGAGAACCTCGCGTAGATGAAATTTTCCAAATTCCCTAACTACCCTTATATAAAAACAAAATATTGATTTAATTTTTACTTTAATTCCCAAACTATCCCTTGCCTTTGATTTAATGTTTTACTCTAATTCCCAAATTACCCCTTGCTCCTCTATCTATTTAGAATCACAGCCAATCGCGATTGAACTCGGAGAAAGTTCAATCGCACATGCGGGCTAACACGTATCCCTATTAACTCCTATTAACTGTGGTCAACTCCTTCCCCTCATACTCACGTGCATCGCACATGCCACTAGCGAGTTCAATCGCACCCGTGGGTTAACACGTGTCCCTTTTTTAACTCCTATTAACAGTGGTTAACTCCTTCCCTTCCCTCTCACGTGCCACCTCTTAGTGATCTATAAGTGTATGATAAAAGATGACAGATGTAGGTTTCAACAAACATTTTTTTCTTCCCAAAAATACCCTGATTAAAAACCATTATTTACATTTTAAGAATGTCCACGTAGGTTCAACCAACGAAGCCACTGTGCTCGCTCACGCCTCTGGAACCCACTCTGCTCGCACCGCCGCTGCTTCGCAACGATGTGGTGCTTCTCTCTGAGTCCATCTAAGTTGGTTTTTCTTCTTCTTCCTCCTCTCTTAGTCACACATTTTCTTTGCTTGATCGCTTCTGCCCGTTTGTATTAAATTAATTATCTGAAACGCAACCCACCACCACCTCTATTGGGGTTTTCTCAATTTGCATTTTTATTTCTTGATGTACCATGGCGATTTATTTATTGGGAGGATGACATGAGCATCTCCAAGTTAATTTACAGTTATTTGGAAAGCATGCCTTCTCATCTCCTACACCACCAACAGCCGTATTACTTTCCTTCTTTTTCTATCTCTTTCTTCCCCTCTCTGCTTCTCACGTGCGTATGGTATCATTCTTTCTTTCTTTCTAATTTTTTTTTAATTTGTCTGCATTTGATTTGTAAGGGTTTTCTTTTATGGGACATTTTTTTTCTTCTCTGCGCATGGTTATGTATTGTTCCCACTGTTTTTGTTACTTCAGTGAAAATGTTACGATTGATGGACAGACTTTGAATCTGGGACTCTGGGATACTGCAGGTAAACCGTCTTTAAGTTCATTTATATTGATAACTCTTAATTTTCCTTTGATAACTGCTCTGTTATTCTTTTTCTTGGGTGCCATCTTGATTGTCCTATTTGCATTTTAGTGCTTCATGATCTAAGTATTCTGAAAAATTGTGTGTTAGAATTCTTTTTGAATGTTTTAGTGGAATCTGTTAAATACGAGATTTTAAAATTTCAGTGAAAATATTGACTGGTATACTCTGAGGAACCAAACATCACCAACCAGTAACCAGTTGGTCTTCAATCATCAGTAGAATAATCAGACATTCTCCCAAATTAGCAATAGTATAAGCATTTCTTCAATATTTAATAAACCCCATTTTCTGGATTGTTAGATATATTTGTGAGCTATAATTAGTTGTTAAGACTGAGAAGTACATTTTTTAAAGTTTTTTTCCCTGTTTCTTGCCATCATATACAAATACCCCATTTCCTGGTTTTCAAAATGTCTCTCCTTTTGGGTCCATTTATTTTGATTATGAGAAATTGGTGTACACGAATTACAGATTTTATTTAATATCAAATATTGTATGCATGTCAAGCAACAAACTGAGGCCTCTCAGCTATAGAAGGGCTGATGTTTTCCTCCTTGCTTTTTCTCTCATCACCAGGCCTAGCTAGCTTTGAGAACATAGGGAAAAAAGTCAGCTTGTTTTTTCCTCTTTATTATATATTCTTTTTCTTAAAGACTTTCCCTCCAAAAAAACATAGCCAATTGGTCCTTTTTTTGGGATTCTTATTTATTATTCTCAAGATTTAATAATAGAAACACTATATGGTGAGGTTTAATTAGCTCAAAGTCATATAACATATTTTCCGATTCCCCTTTGTCTTCTTTTTTGCTTTCTTCCTTGTACTCTGCAAGAGAAGTGGGTCCCAGATCTGAGACATTATGCCCCCTTAGTGCCCATTGTGCTTGTGGGGACCAAACTAGGTGATGTATTCCTTATTCCTATCTTATATCATCATCTCTGTCAATGGATATTGCTCTTCCTTTTGTTGTCCATTATTATTTCCTATTTTATTCGATTATTAAATTTATTTTGCTTGAAGAACTATACGAGAAAAATGTATAGTTTCTCTCTCTCTCTCTCTCTCTCTTTGTTTGGTGAAAATTGAACTTTTTGTTCTCAGTATTTCTAATGGAGTTTGGATGACCATGCTGAAGACGAGTACATTCCTCATATGTTTTAATGTAGAAATAACCAATTTCATTCTTAATAAAATCATTGGATTAGTCTGGTGATTCATGAAAAATGAGAGGAGGAGTTGAGGATGGAGTTAGTTTTATCTTCTTCTTCTTCCTTTTTTTCCCTCTTGTTTTGATGATTCACATAGTCCGTTGGGCTGACAGATTTGAGAGAAGACTAGCAGTTCTACATAAATCATCCAGTAGCATGCACCATTTCAATAGAACATGTATGGCTCTGTTAGAATTTTAATACCTTGACCTTTTTTTGTTAGAATTTCAATACCTTGAACTGGTTTTGCTACAAATTCAATACCTTGATATATATTCAACTTAACCACGATTGATTTCTTTTGCGCATTTCTACCAACTACTAAAGCTTTTGATTTAGTCATCTTTGGATAGTGGTTTTCCAATATTTTTTTCGTTTTCTTGTTGTAGGAAGTTAGTGACAGAAAGAGAGCCAGCTGCAAATACAGGTTGCTTCTTATTCTTATAGTTTATACCCCCAGATGGGGTTGCTTTCTCTTGCTCTTGTACTTTGATGGGAAAGTGAAAAAATTGCATTCTGTAAAAAGTAAAAAAATTAAGAATGACACCCACTTTTCCATGGACTGTTTGATTGTTAGGTCGTGTCTAGAATTTTTCATAGCCATCAGACATTTCTAATCTCTAGATTCTTTGTGTTGCAAATAACCAAGCCTCGAATTTGAAAGAGGATAGAGAAAGTGAGCAAGCTTGAAGCTATTCCTATTAAAAGTTAAGGTGATCTCTTGTTCTTTATTCTTTCTTCTTCTTAGCGTTTAGTGATGCTGTTTTGGGGTCACTTATGCTTTAATTAGAGCTTGGCAAGTGGCATATGCTGAAAAGGTGGAAGGAAACGATTTGAGATGAACAAGCAAGATCTTTGGTAGCAACATGCTGAGAGTCAAAGTTGTTATGGCGTCCTTAAATAAAATTATTTGATCATTTAATATATTTGATCACCTGTTTATGCTTATTTTTTCCATTTTTTAATTCATGTAGTCATTTGAATTTGGATTCTAGATGCATTTATTTTTAAATATATACAAGTGGAGTATTAACTACAAAGCACCGGATGCACCCATTGATAATCAGTAGTTTGAAAAAAAATGGCTTCCACATGCCTTGTAGTTACTCTTTTGCAATCTATTGTCGTTACTTTTGCAATCTACTGAATGCTATGTCTGAATTAATTTTCTTTGGATTTCATATACATTTGTTAAATCCCTATAATTTCAACTCTGATTTTTTTTCATACATTTTTTAGAAATCCTGAAGTTCTCAGTTGCAAGTTTTGATGCTTTCCAACATGTAATCAATAAAAACTACTAGCATATCTGTCTTTGTAGGCATATCAATATTTTTTCTTTTGGTTATTTAAGAACTCATTGTCATGTATTAAGAACTTCTTTGCACCTCACTTTCTTTGAGATAGGCCAAAATAAAGCATAGCCATACTGCCAAGCATATATCTTTCTACCCTCACTTGTGAATTCACTTTTATGATCTTCTGAGCAGACAAAATATAAAGTTGTGACCAGGTTTTTGCAAGAGCTGACATTGCACTATTTGGGACAATTTCTAGCTGATAAGAGTGCAAATTCCCCACATGAACCTCTTCAAATTCTTGACATTGTCAGGTACTAGCCAATCAATGAAATGAATGCCACATCGGCTTTTCATCAGGCTTTGGAGCCATGGTTGAACCCCAATCTTATCGCTCAGCTTCTAGGCAAAGATATGTTCTCGAGCCCATTGTTTGATTCTGATCGTGTAACAGATCAAATCACAACCTACAAGAGAACACGTGTAAGATACTCTCAAATTCTGAAAATTTATCATTTAGTTAATGCATTCACTAAATCTTTTGGAATGATTATTAGATTGAAATTGTGATAATCTGAGCAGATCATTAGGGTATCTTCTTGCTTGATTGATGCAAAGTACTGTCCTCAATTTTCTAAATTTCACTTTTGCTATGTAAAGTATATAATTTTACTCAAGTATCGTAGATCTAATAAAAGAGGCAGTGACCAGCTTGTGGTATGCCCTTTTTAGTTTTCTGTTCATACAATCTTTTGCTCTTATTCCGTTTATGTCCAAAAAAGACAACAGCCGCCAATGAACCATTTCACAAACAGGTTAATTCAGTGGGCCACCTTTTTAAACCTCAACTCTATTCCACCTTGCATTTCACCTGCCTACTTGCTTGTGTAAGGCAGTTCACCTGCCTGCTTGCGAAACTATATATGGAACCTGCCTACTTGTCAATATCCAAAATTATTATGCATGTCACTCTTTCTATCCTCTCTTCGACTCTTCCCACGTGTTCTCTTTCTCCTCGTGTTACCACCATCAAGCAACAATTGGTACAAGACTAAGGTCCAAGTAGAAGATCCCAGATCAAGTAACCAATTCCACAGGGTCTTCCCTAATGGGGAGGTTCAGTACCTCCACCCCAATGATGGTGTCTACCATGCGAGGCTGCGAAGGTGAACCTGGGTCGTCAAGGGGTTGGGGTAAACTTCCATTGAACAGAACGTCAGCCCTAGCGAGATGATGAAGTTCACCGGTAAGCAAGTGTATGACTTGTGAAGTTAGTCAGGCTCATTTACGATAATTCAATTTTTTGTATAGTTAGGGATGCTTATTTACAATAATTTGATTTTTTTTTACTGTTGCTTGTTGTACTTGTAATAAATTGTAATTCCCTTTTAAGGAGCTACAACGGAAACATACTTGGATTATTGTGCAAGTTTATTTAATCCCGTCACTCCTCTTTTCATTATTATAAAAACTAAAAATAATGGCTGAAGAACCTTTTGAAACAGTAGAGGGAGCCCCTGGGGAAATAATTTCTTCATTGAAACCCTTACCCTTTACTAAGGCAAGCTCTCTTATTCTATCAAGAGAACTCTGATAATAATTAGAAATTTATGACTCTTTAATTTCTGTATAGACTGTTTTTAATAAGTTATACCTTGACTTTAGGTTTTGGGTGAGTTGATCTCACAACCTCCGGAGTGTCACCACTGACAGGGGTGTGATCGACCAGGCTTTCCACCTTCAAATCTACTGTTTTATTTTCCTTCTCAAGTAGGGTCTTGATTGTCTGCGATGATGCACTTCTACTTTGATTTTATACATGTCATTTTTTTCATCTTTGTAGCAGTTGGAGCATAGATGGCTTTCGGTTTGAATTTTTTTCTTCTTCAGAATTTGTTATATTAATAGTTAAATCCACTCTTCCATAATTATTTCTCTCATTGCCCTCTGGGATTAGTTGGAGTATTTTCCATTACACACAACCTTGCACATGCCTTGCACGTGTCAGGCCAACTAGTTAAATAAAAATGGTAAAGCCCCAGGCTACCAGTATGCAACTCGATCAAGCACTGAATTAACGATCAACCCAGTTGCTTCCACAGATTTCACTTATTGCATTAACAACTTTGTACCTGAATAGTTTCTAAAAGGAAAGTGATTAAATACTCTCGATAGTTTCTACTATCGAGAGCTGGAACTAGGGCTGCACAAAGCCCGATCGGCCTGTTTGTGAGGCTCGGCTTGGCTCGGCCCGACATCGGCTTGAAATTTAGGCTTGATCGGGCCAAGCCAAGCCTAAAAAAAAACTTGAAAATCCAATCAAGCCGAGCTCGGGCCAACCCCTGTTTGATTCAGCTAAGCTCGAAACCCAACTCGATTGAGGCTCGGTTCAGCTCAAATATCATAAAAAAATAAAAATATTATTTATATATATATATAATATAAATTATTATTATTATTATTATTTTTTAAAAACTATTCAAGCCGAGCTCGAGCCAAGCCAAGCCCGGCTCGAGCTTGAATCAATTCAGGCCGAGCCGAGCTTCGAGTCGGGCTTTTGAATTCGGGCCAAGCTTTCAAGCTTGATTTCGGGGCCGAGCCGGGCTTCGGGCCTAAAACAAACCCTTTCAAGCCGAGCTGGGCTTGGCCAAGCTCAAAAAAGCCCAACTTGAATATAGCCCTAACTGGAACCTTGGATTAGAAATTCAAAGGTGCCAAGGAAAAAATGCTTTAAATGGTAGGCCCCACTTAATGCTTGACACTAGTAATTTGGACATTTTAAATTATTTAAATCATGACATCATCAAAGTCCATCAATGTAGCTAACGGCAAACTAAAATAAGGAGGTATCTGTTACAAACAATTGAAGTTGAGGGGAGGGCAGTGTAATTTCCGAAACAAGAGGGGAGGTTCCTGAAATTTCTCCAAGCCTCAGGGAAGGTCAGTGTAATTAACCCAAATTAAAAATCTGCTGAGACTCATTTTACTTCTTCTACCCAAACCGTCTATCTTCCCCATCAAGCCATCTTCCTCTCTCACCTTATTAGTTCTTAACCAAACTGTCTCTCTCTTTACCCCCATTAAACCATCTCCCCTGTCTTCCACAATTCCCCTTAAACAAAACGACTCTCTCTCTATCTCTCTCAACCTATTAGATTCCTCCCCGTTTCTCTCCTGGGGAAATTTCAAATGAAGAACTCGACTCCCCCTTGATTCGTCTCCCCAATGAGGTGCAATGAATATCTATCTCTCTTCAAGGATTCCTCTTCCCCAAGCAGCGTTTTGATGGCCTGTTCAGCATAGTATGCGAGTTTGTCAATGACCGATGATCAGAAAAACCAGATATTTGGAAACGAGAAGATCTGATTGTAACTCAAGTATTTGAATGTAGACTCTTTATGTTTGTTTGGTCACCCCATTTTCTGTTAGAGATACCAGCCTCGCAACATCGCCATTACAATAAGGTGAGTTGCTTAAAAGTTTTTTCTTTTAAGAAAACCTAATAAAGAGACACTAGCCTGGTTTTTTCTGACTCTTTTGATATGTGCATATTGTCTTTCATGGTATCTTATGCATATTATTAGTAGGGTAGTAATTCCTAAGGGTAGTTACACGGTTAGGAGAAAGGAGAGTTTTAGGAGTTGTGGTTTAGTTGTAGATGAAGTCTAGGAAGTAGTGGTTATGTGGGTGGTTACATGAGTTAGTGGGAGTAGTAAACATGGGTTGAATGAGTTGGTTCCTTTCGGTTATTTGTACTCTATTTATACTTGAATTAATGAAATCCAGAGACATCGATTGACTAATTGTAAAAAAGGTTTGGAGGAAGGATTTCCCTCAAAGAGAATCTAAAAGGAGGTCTCGGTTCCCCTCGAAGAGAACCAAATTCCAAGAAACTTGTTTTATTTGTTGATATTAGAAAAGGTTTTGTATCATCTTCTGTTAATTATTTTTGGAACTCTTTATGTTAGTTTCGTCACCCATCTTCTGTCAGAGATACTAGCCTCACAACATCCCCATTATAGGTGACTCTTTCGAGAAGGAAAAGAAACATTCTGGTCCATGTTCTATCTACTGGTCCCACCATATGTACCCACAATGAATGAGAGGATGTGCATGGGCATCTCAAGATTCACTTCTATTGACTTTATATTCACCAATGAAGATATTGAGTGTTTGTTGCCAATAGGTAGAGAATCCCACCTGGAAGGTGACCCAATTACATTCTCCACCTTAAGAAACTGATGAAATTTCTGCAATGGCAGACATGATTCACTCAATGGCAATTTAATACATGTGCAACTGCAGCCTGCAGTTATGGACTATGGCTTGGAGAAATTCACATGGGTGCGTTTAGTCATTTTCCTTCAAAGGGTAAATCTTAGGATCCCTTCACCTTGGAAGGAAATTCGTAAATAAAAGATATACTATTCTATTGTCCGTTCAGTTATGATTTTTTTTTTTTTTTTTGCCATTTATATAGAGTAAAGGTAGTAAATCTAATTGCCTATTGTGAATTGGATAAACATGGCAGTCCAACATTCTCTTGAACGAGCTAATGGTTCTTGCGATGACGATGGGCGTCAGATACTGGTAAAACCTTAAAACCCATATGAGATTATAATTTTTTTTAACTCAATTCATTTATTTAATTTGCAACTTAGCTCTTATCTTTGTGCCTGCGGCCAAGAATTTTTTTTAGTTTAGGAACCTTCTGGATATGTGTGATGTGTCGCCCACATAATTACCGCAGTTATTGGATCCGAGGTTTTTTCTCTTGAATGGAGCACTACACAGTTGGGATGGATCGCAGGTTCACCCTATAATCGATGCACGAAACTACACTTACATGGATGTTGTCAGAGTGAACCTAGGTGTGCCTTTTTTATTATTTCATTTTATTTTTATAATCTCTAATAATCTTCCAATTAATGTTGCTTTCTTTTAGATTTCAATCTCTTTTTCCTGCCTTCAAATTTGGTTATATAGTAGTCCAGGTAGAAAGCAGGCATGGGTGTGTGATTTGCTTTGATATCTGATTATGTACGGGACTAGTGTTGCTTATGTAATTACTACAATCAGTATGAGGTACTCTTGGTGAAGTCCATGATTTATAAATTTGATTACTTGGATCCACTTAATTTAAGTATGTACCAGTGCTAAGGTGTCTCGTGGATTTATAAAATGTCCCTTCATCACAAGACATTAACCTTTAGCATAATAGTGTTTATCAAAAGCTGTATATATTGTGTACTGTATATCTTTCTTCTCTTACTGGCTTCATCTTGATAAGATTTCTTATTTGTAATTTTTGATTCTTTTGTTGATGCAAAGCAATTCTGATATTGAATTGTTACCACAAAGAAGGGAAAAAGACTCCATGTGCATATGGAGATACTTCTTATATGATGTTATTTTGAGCTATTATGCTCTCAGATGCCTGTTTTCCATAACATGAAATGGCTCTCAATTCTCGTTGCTATCATGTCCTACTCTCCCATTGGATTGACACTTGGCTTGGCGAAAGTAATAGGTATGATTACCCTTTGGCTTCTATAATGTTTTTTCGTTCAATATAGTCACTACTAAGCACTTGGCGTTGAAGTGAGAATTGTAATAGTCTCAACTGATAAGCTTCCCCCATTTAAGACCAGTACTTGGAATCATGGTTTAAAATATCGATACGTATCTTATTTGGAGCTACCCAATACACTGGTACGCTAAAAAAAAAAACTCTACTGTATTGGGCCGATACAGGCCCGATACACTCGATACAAGGATTTTTTTTTCTCATTCCATTTACACTAGGATCCACAACACAGACCCAATACACAACTTATTTACATAAAATATTATTTAAGTAATTGATTTTACTTTCATTTACTTTAGACATTCATATGTAAATAAGGTTATCCCCTTATTTGAATTTAATTAAAATTATTCTGGATACAAATTCCTGAAGAATAAAAAGTCAACTTTTCAGTTCAAGAACAAAACCCTTTTTTTAGCATCTTTAGGGATTGGGTTAGAATTTCAACTTTCAAATGATCAGAGTATTTATCAAATATTAAAATTTCTTAAATTCTATTATATCAAAAATTACCAAAACCCAAAAGTCTGGCAAACAAAGTCTCATATTTTAGTTTTAAAAAATCATCTATAGGGTCAAAAAGTCAACTAAAGTGTAACAGTTCAACAAAAAAAAATTTATATTAAGCTTAAAATTTAGGGTTGTAATTCAATATAGTCTTATTTTAAGGTTTTAAAATCTAAATTGTTTTTCTGACTATGTTTTGTATTTTCATACCTTGCATTCACGCATTTTTTAGCTTATAAAATTGTTAACTCTTATATGCATGTTATAAAGATAGTTGGAGGCCTACATTTAGTTTGTTTTTAACTTATATTTGCATTAAAAGAAGTTGTATGCAAGATATCCAAGTTTTTCCTTGCGTATCCAAACATTTCTTGACGTATCATAATTTTTTCCGTCGTATCCATCCAATACGGTCCGATACGCCGATATGTATCTTGTTTTAGATTTACCGATATGGCATCCGATACCGATATTTTGAACCATGCTTGGAATATGTCAGGAAGAGGAAAGTTGTGGAAGTCAAGTGGTGCAGATTGCTCTCGCTTCTTTTGTTATGAAATACCCATGTAAAACATGTTTTATACAAGCTTTTTTTTTTATCAGTGTTAATTTTTTTTATTTAGTGGTATCTTAGACGAACTTTTACCATTGACATCCTGTTTAAAAGGAAAGAGTGTGGAGGATTAAATTTCAATGTCTCCATAATCACAATTATAAGATCCATAATCCTTGATCATATATGTTTGCCGTTTTTTTTATTAGTTAACCAATTATTAGTTTAAAGATATATTTTCCTACTTTTCATTTTAATACAAACCCGTGCAATGGAATTTTCGTAGATGGATGATGAACTTAGAAGAAGAGGTAGAGCGATTCAAAAAAGAAATCAAATGGCTGGGTCAGATCCAACATGATGGTTTTTACAAGGTACAAGGTATACCCTTTGAAAACATTTATTTCAATTGACCTTATGTTTTTCCACCGTAAATTTTATGATAATTGGTATTAGCAGTTTTTGAGTAGTTTTAGTTATCTAGGGTTGAATTTCAGGGAATATTCCTTGATGGGGAAAATTCGGCTTTTATTTTTAGATCAAGCTATGTTGTATATGGATTTTCATTGAGATTAATTAGATGATGATGATAGTAGATCTGAATTTTTTGGTTGCTTTGTCAATATCTGCTAATGATGGTCCAATTTCTGCATTCCCTGATGTTTCTTTGGTATTGTGTAGTTACTACTTCCTGTTTATCAAACTTTACATATTCTTTTTTATTGTGTTTTATCTGATTCCAGTTGCAACTTCATTTACTAAGAAGTAAGCATTTATTGGGTAGTTACTCTGCATTCATCTGTCCGTATGTAATTACAATATATGGAAACATGGCATGAGGTGAGTGCTCTCACCTTACGAAGAATGCTTTTCTTGAATGGTTAGTCATACCAGCTCCTAGCTCAAGATGATGGATGAACTTTTTTAAGGGAAAGTCCCCAAGTAGTCCTATCGTGGTTCTTGCCCATATGGCTTAATCATATGTGGATCGCCTTTGTTTGACAAAGAGGAATTATCCATATGGAGATGAACTATTGTGCAGAGTCCTCCAGTTCTCCTAACCAATGTTTTAAAACGCTAAGGCGCGAGGTGAGGCGAGGCGAGGCATTCCACTTGTCTAAGGCATAAGCCTCGAGGCGTAAGGCGTAAGCCTATTGGGATTTGATTATTTAATAATTAAATAATTTAAAATATATTAAAATAAAAGATAATTAAATATATCATTCACCATAAATGCATCATCAATCGCATACATAATTTATTTCCTATGGTTTAGGATTTTAGAAGCTACAGTGAAGAAATATTCTGGATTTGGAAAACTCTATTAACCCTCACGCCCCACTTCACCAATCATTAAAAAAAAAAACTGGTTCTCTTTGGTCATTTTCTATTCCTTCTACAGTTCTACTATATGTACGGCACATGTGTTGAGTTAAACTTGACAGTTGACACATACACTAAATGCAAAAATGAGCAATAATGGTAAACCAGAAAGGGGAACCATCTGCGTGTTTCTGCTGAAACATGGATACAAATTCCAGCAAAATTACAGAATGGATTTTAAACGGCATAAACAAAAGTCTTGAAAGAAGACAAACCAGCAAAATATCATCTCTGATCCGTGGGTCCAAATTTAATCCTCCAACTTAAACCCACATATCAGAGGGAGAGAAAGAAGAAAAGAGGGAGAGGAGGTTAGAAGACGAACCAGGTCCTCTTCTTTTTCTCCTCTCTCCTTTATTTATTTTTAATTGGCAGCATCTGTTGAATGAGGGGGAGAAGGAGTTGAATTGAAGACAAACATCAACCCGCATACCAATGGGAAAAAAAGTGAGAGGAAGGAATTGAAGACGAACAACCATGTTCTTCTTCCTTCTTTTTTGTTTATTTTCCCAACGACACTGTCAAGATGAGGGAGAGGCACTGGGAAAAAAAAGGGAGAGAGAGAGAGGTGAGGTTTGAAGACGTACCAGATTCTTTCTAACGTGAAAACATTCTCTGATTTCAGCGAAGGGACATTCTTCTTCTTCTTCTTCTTCTTTTTTTGAACTGGTTGTAGACGTGACATGAAAGGGGGAGAGGAGGGGGTGAACATGTTCTCTGATTTCAGCGAAGGGGTGAAGACCTTCTTCTTCTCTGTTTTTTTTTTTTTTTGAACTGGTTGTAAATGTAACATGAAAGGGGGAGAGAAGGGAGTGAACATGTTCTTTGATTTCAGCGAAGGGGTGAAGACGTTCTTCTTCTTCTCTATCAAATTTTTTTTTGAACTGGTTGCAGACGAAACCTGAGAGTGAAAGAGGAGGGGGTGAACACGTATTCTTTTAATTTCCTTCTTCCTATTGGTTCCTCTCCTTTTATTCAGAAATGTAAACAGGGACTGTGGGAGTTTTGGTTTTAGAAACGTAAGACAATAGAAGTCTCAGGCTTTTAAAGGAGAGAGGAGAGAGAGGAGAAAAAGAATTGTTTTAACCTTTTATCCATCGGTTAATAGCATACGCCATCTTTAAAACTCGTTTATATAGCGTACGCTTCACAGAAGCGTACGCCTTTTGCCACGCGTCCAGTATAAAGCGTATGCCTTACATTCAAACCCGCCTTTTATCAACGCTTCGTAGCATTTTGGTTATGCCTCGCCCCAAGGCGCGCCTTAAGGTGTATGCCCCCAAACGCTTTTAAAAGGAGCCAAATCATCTACGGTGATAACCGGATTTGGCAAATCCGGTTATCACCCCTAGAGGTCACCACGTGTCTCTTTTGACACCTCTTAACCATGGGTAAGGTTCACCCACCTATTTTTTTTTTTTTTTTTAAAATATTAATTCTTTTTTTAAAATTAAAAAACTGTTTTTACAGTTTTTTTAATATTAAAAAAACTTTTTATTTTAAAAAAAGTAATAATATTTTTTATAAAAAAAACCAAAAATAGGTGGGTGAACCCTAGGGGTCGGTGAACCTTACCCACCAATAAAGTGTCTCAAAGGAGACACGTGGCGACCTCTAGGGGTGATAACCGGATTTGCAAAATCCGGTTATCACCGTGGAGGATATGACTCCCTTTTAAAAACACTGCTCCTAACATAAATCTACGCAAGAAACATTAGAAACGATAAATGATAACAATGTTCATGTTTGTATGTACATTTCTAAATCCTCCATTTAAATAGGAGAAAGTTGACGGCTAATTGTTTGCTGCTGTCTTTGGGAGTTACTAATCCTGAGAAATATGTTTGCTCTGTGAAATTGCTCACAACACAAAGATGCTATTCTAGACTTGCATCCATTTTTGTGACCTCAAATTTTTCCTTTAATCAAGCAAAGAAACTCTATATGTTTTTTGATGTTTCTTTCCAGCATAACACACTTAAGAAAATTATCATCAATGGCATTTGTAAAAAGAACAGTTTTCGTTCCCTTTCTTTAGTTTCAACTCTCAGTAGTCCTTGCGAGGAGGACAAAGAAAAATAGGAGATCGAAGAGACCAGAGGCTAGAAATTTCTCTCTTACTAAATGTTAGCAAGATTTGAACCAGTTCTTGGTAGGCTGCCAAAATCTGGAGCTGGTATTCTGGAGTAAGAAAGTTTTCACATTATCAATCAATGGTTGACCAACATGCTGTAAGTTTGTCGGGGAAAACAAAAAAAAGGTTTTCTTACTATCTGCCAAAGATCATAATTTTGGTATAGGGTCTCACTAGCAGCCAGATTATCAGAAGCGTACAACTGGACATAGATGTGGGTAAGGAAGAGAGAGGACAGGAGAAACAACAGATCAGCTTTTACTTGTGATTCAGTGAAACACATAGGAAGAGGAGAAGAAGAGGATACAGGTAGAGTACTGGGTATGAGTAGGAAAAAACTATACCTGTTTTACAAAATGCGTAGTGCAATATTCTTTCTTTTTGTTTTTTTTTATTAAGAAGATGAACTTCTAAATGTGGTGTTATTTCCCCCATCTGTTTGATAAATATGGAAACCATGAATTTCATACCAATACTATCCTTATAACTCAGGCAATTCTTGTAATTCCTTGGCTTTAATGAATAGGTTATACCAAAAATCCATCCCACATGTTGGTACTGTAAGCATAGACGGTCTACGTCGTAGATACCAGAGAGAAAGCGATTGAAGTCTCTGGCCTGTGGGTTTGGTTCTATCACCATGTAAGCTTCAGATTTCTATTTTTGGAATAGTGTCGTTTGGTGTCTGGGGTTGCCTGATATTGTTTAAATCTCCTTTTGAGATGGGTACGTATTTTTGAATGGTGGGTATTCAAACAGGCTTAAACCTGTTTTTGAGATGCCTATCCAAACAGGCTTATACCTCTAACAAGGTAGTGTATTTTTGTCTACAGGTTACATAAAAGGTGAGGAAGAATATGATTCACATTAAGAGAACTAACTCTGTACAAGCCACGATGCCCAATTTAGCAAGTGAGTAGAAAGCTCTTCTAATATTTTTTCCTGAAACCGATCTTTGTAATATATGCATCCCTGAGAAATTTTTTGAATGGTGGTAATTGATCCATGATATCAATGTTTTTTAATTGTTTCTTAACTATTTTTCAGGGGGGCATTTTAGCTATTGATTCGAAATGGGGCAAACACCCCCCCCCCCCCCCCTCTTTCTATCTCTCATATCATTTTTTCTAGCATCCAGTTTCATTCACTTTCTACTATGAACAATCCATTTTTCTTCTCAATATTTTTTTATAGACATCTTAGGTTGCATGGAAGGAGAAAGGGGGTGTTTCGGCATCAACAAACCAAGGTTCAAATGCATGAAGATACAAGTGGGGCTAGCAAAATTTTCACCAACAAATAATTAACCACACAGCATCTGAGAGCTTTATTTCAGAGGTTCTGGGTTTCAATTAATTGCTGATATTTGGGCTCTACTGCAAATCTGGTTTGTTACCTCTGCTCTTGGTTGCATCCATCAATTCTTAGATGTCTGAAACCAACTTTTCTGTCATTTTCAATCTCTGAATTTAGAATCATAGGTGAACTTCTAGTATATATTCGCTATTTATATTATATTTATTGTTGTATGGGTTACATTCATGGGAAAGATGGAGTTTTAAATTTTAATGGTTTTTTATGCTAATTAATTGATAAGTCTTATACTATGATCATAAAACCCAAACCTCTCTGCTTTTTATCATTTCAAATATATGGTTATTACTTTTACATCAATTTTCAGATTATATAAATTATATAATGTTTTGTAGGTGATCCTTGCACAATAAGTTCTAGCCAATTTCTGGTTTTCTTAATTGATTAGCACCGATCAAATGGGAGGTAAACTGGAAATAAAAGAATAAATTAGATGTTGAAAACTCAAATGGGCTAAAGCATGTAAAGGGGCAAAGGGTGGTACGAATCAATTAATGGGATTATTGAGCATTACTCCATCACCCATCAAGCATTTAAAGAAAGCCTAGAATTTATCATAAGAAAACACAAATGAGCTAAAGCATGTAAAGGGGCACACTCCACTTACTGTTTCCCAGGTGTGGTTCGCAGACATGATGTGTCAGGACCCACCAGCTGTATGGAATCTTCTCCCTTAAGATGGCAATGTTTGTTAGAATCAACGATTTTGCTTTATGTGAGTAGATAGACACGATGCAGAAAAAAAAATAGAATATTTGATAATAATATTCAACTAATTGGGCTGATTTGTGGCATGAAAGTGCCTACAGTCTCAGGCTACAAGAGAGACCCATTGAATGGGGTGGGTATCAGCACCTTACCTGAGCTTTATAAAAGGTTGGCCAACTATCCTCAATATATAAGTTTATCCAAATTGATATGAAATTGAATTTATTTGACATCAATAGCTGTTTTCTTTGATAATTTCCTATTATTTTCCAACTATCAACCTCCATGCTTATTTTCCTACTTTTAGTAGTCAAGAGGGTTAGTGTTTAGTAACAGTGAGTGTAACTCTTGCATGCCCACATTACCCTTTGGGACTAGATCCCATGTCCTCCCTCATGAGAGGGGCACACCATAGCATTGGAGCAGGCAGTGTCGCGGCAGGTGTGTACTTCATTCTATTAGACTACTGCTTAAATAAGATATTGATTATAAAAGGTGCATGTAGGAGTTTACTATTTCTCTTTTCATTTATTTTTTTCCCATCCTTTATCTTATAAGTCTTTGCAATAACACAAATTTGAAATTACTCAAATGGTATCAGTTCTTTAACTTTTATTTTTTGTTATCATTTAGATAGCTTAAAAGTCCTCAACATCTTATCTTGAATTTATATGCCAGACCAATGAACTTCTTATCTTGAATTTATATGCCAGATCAACCAAATGTCCTCGACTTGGGAGTGTAGTCATCAATGCGACTTTTATGAGCTAAACATTCAAGCACTTTGTCCTGGCAATTCATCAACAAAGGAGTAGGAGCATATAGCAATTTCTATACAGAATAGATATTCCAGAAATTGGAATTTAAAGGGGGTCTTCATGCCTGCTGAATTGTTAAGAATTCACATTTCTATTTCCCGTGTGTGCGTTTTCTGCACGGATGTGTAACATGTGAGTATTTGAATTGGTTGCATCTAAAAATACAGATCACACTTTTAAGCTGTGTGGTGTTATATCATTTTGGTCTTTTTTGCAGTGTCAATAAGATGTCAAGTCCCGAACGGTACATGCAACACTTGCATAACCTGTGAGGATGAAATTTTTTGACCACAAGTAATTTTGAGGTATTAAAGTGAGACCAATGGATCTGGTATTCCTCACTTCTAAATGTTCTTTAGCATATTAAAATTGTTATTTAGTTGAGAGAATGCAATTAAGAGAATCGTTGTTTAGCGTTGGGAATATTTTATTGGTTCATGTTACTTGAAATATGATATATTTTTATCTTTAGATAAAATTCTTTTTTTACCTTTTTAAAATTTAATTTATATTTTTGACCCACCCGATAACATATATCATATATCTAGGATGATTTTGAAGAAGGATATTCTTGATTGCTAACTAACAACTAAGATTAATTTGAAATTGGACTAAGGTTCGTGGATTTGCTTTGTTGACGTTTAAACTGTGCTAAACCTCATGTTAGATTTATTTTAGTGTTGGTTGTAATTAGAGATTGGATAACATTTGGTTGAAATTAGAGATTGGATCACAGTCAATTGCGATTGAACTCCCCCCAAGTTCAATATCAGCCATAGATCGACACTTATTCCTTTTAACCCCTATTAACCGTGGTTAAGATTCACTAACCCTTGGGTTTCAACAATAAAATTTTGGGTTTTAGAAAAAAATATTAACCCTAGGGTTACAAATTAATAACTTGAGTTAAATATTTTTTTATAAAAACCAATTGTTGAACCATAAAGGTTAGTAAATCTTAAGCACAGTTAATAGGGGTTATACGTGCATTATATATAAAGCAATTATATATATAGCTGAATTTTTCAACAAATTTTTGAGACTTAACTTGAATTATTCTCGTACAGCAATTTTGTCGTCCTGCTTTTTTTTGCCAAATTTTAAAACAAATTATTAAATAACTATCCCGAATTACACGAATAAATCCCACTACCAATTTTTGCAGTATGCCGAATCTATTCCTACTACTACGGCAGAGTTTCTCCTCTCCTTCAGCCACATAGGACTATCCCTTCATGCCACTTTTCAAGCCACCAGGGTTCCAAACAGAGTTGCAGCAGATCAACTGTCTCATTGGCTCTCCCCTCTCCAGATCAATGTACATAGCTCTCTCCTTACCTCAACTACAACTAAATCTAGATTTTTAGATTGCTAATTTTGGGTGATAGAGATACCATTACATTCCAAACTAACTGTATCCCTACTCATGTTTATTAGATAATTTGTACCACCATTGGGTCGAGAGGTTTGCCCTCTTCTTCGGAGCTTTGAATATTGTCATCGGGACGGGAGTGCAGGGGCAGGAGCAATAATCCTCCTTGAGCAGATTATTGGTCAAAATATATAAATTTTCATTATTTATGATGATTCTTGTCCCTTGTATTTGGGTGGAGTGCTAGCCCTACTCTTAGTCAAAACCCTTACTCTCACCATCCACCTTTAAGAAAGCACTCTATCACCAAAAAAAAATAAAAAATGGACAGGTGGTTGGAAGAGCGTGATAATATGAATTGATGTGATAATATGAATTGACTGAGAGTAGGGCTAGCATTGCTCATTTAGGCGGGGTTGTGTAGGAGCAATAGTCCTCCTTGAGCAGAAATTTCTTTGTGATGTTATGTGTCCCAATGAATTTGGGTGGAGGAGGGCTAGCCCTACTCTTAGTCAACCCTTACTCCCACCCTCCACCATTCAACAATGAATAAAGCACTCTATCACTAAAATTATATATATATATGGACAAGTGGTTGGTAGAGGGTGAGAGGTTGGTAGAGGGTGAGAGTAGGGTTAGCATTCCTCATTTAAGTGTGGTTCTGTAGGTAAATTTTCAAACCTCATTTTGTGGGATACTCCAATGGAATGATTTAGACACGTTCATGAAAAAACTCAAGAATACTCTAGAAGAGACTATGCTGGAATTACAGAAATATCAAAATGGAGGTAATAACTTTACCTCAATTTAAAGAATAGGCTAAAATTTTAATATCCGCATTGTTTCTACCAGCATTTAGGATTAATTTTCAAATATGGTGCTCAGAGACTCCAGAGAGTCTTACACATGGTCTCGTAACTAAATTATGAAAAAATCCAATGAATGACGGTAATATAAGTGTGGACAATTAAAAATAAGCCTAATATTGAAATGACAGTAAAGTTATGACCGTCAATTAGAGACATTGGGGTGGTAATGTTAACATTCTGACGTGTAAAGGTGCTAACCGTTTCTATAAAAATATCTTGGTCAAAAGTGTCGGTAAAGTATTTACCGCCATTCACTATTTAAGTAATATTTATATTGGCGGTAATAACTTTACCTCCAATTAATAAATAGTCCATATTTGGGAATGATTGTAATTTAATTACAGTCATTAAAATCTTAGGCAAATAGTGAATGGCAGTGATATAATTACATCCATTTTGGTTTTGATACATTTACAAAACTGTCATTGTAGTGGAAGATTGATCTCTAGGCCTTCAAAAATGGATTTTAAGGTATGAAATGGAAGCCATAGGGGTTTATGAAAATTCTGAATTATTATCTTGGGTCTGGTCCCTCTTTTGGATGTTAAAATGACTAAAATACCCCTGCATTGGATTTAAGGTCCGGGTGATCGTGGGATGGTGATGGGATGCTTGTAAATAGGTGAACGAGATTTCAAAGTGAGCTTATGGAGTCCGCCTTATCTTGGAGAAGAAAAAGTAGAAGAAGTATAAGAGCATGAAGAATACGGGCAAACACAAGGTGTCTACAAAATGAAATGCATGAAAAACCTTGGAGTATTGTCGATGGCCTGGAACCTCCTGATGCAGGTTCTACAGAAGTTGTAGAACTTGCGATTGGATAGCCAAAAGAACCCACTGCCCACGAAAGCAGAAAATAGCATACATAGTACGAAGTATCCAAATCCCATCACCGGTGAAGAAGGGAGGTAAGCGTATAGATAGAAGGTAAGCAAGAAGCAGACGTAATTGAGTGAACCAATGTTTTACCTTTGGGTGATTGTGATTCAAAATTAATTAAATAAAAGAAATTAAATATTAATTTATTTAATTTTATTATAACCATTTAAGGCTTTAATGATGGAAAACGTTTCAAAGGTTTATTGTCATAATTATTAGTTACTAATGTGATAGTTTTAGAATTCTAAAAATCTAATTAGTTTTCTATATATATTATGTATTTTCCCTTCTATTGTGAGAGAGAAGATCAGAAAAGTTTTTCTCTACTATTATGTTTTCTTATGTTTGAGAATTTTTTATTTTGAGAAATTGATGAACAAGAAAGGTGTGTGACTATAAGTTATGCACGCTGATAGTCAGTGATAGATTTGTGTGAAACTGTTGTATCCTAGAGGCATGTGTCTAGCAACTCAGTGCATCTGTGAGGGGCACGAAATGTCTTAAAGTGCATCTGTGGGGGCTTGAAATGTCTTAAAGAGAGAAAGTATCCGTGCCTCACTTCACACTAGCTATCAATTTTCTAACTATTTTTCAATTGCAGGAATTTCTAGAATAAAGGTTGTTTTTGTTCGAGTTCTTCGATGACTTGCAATTTTTGTTGGATAGCGATTCCAAGTAATTTACCCCTATGGGAACAACAACCAATTCGAAGAAAGTTCCAGGATTTGAAATTGGTCGCCATCGCCATTAAAACGGAGCAAAGAGGAAGAAGAAGATGATTGTTAAAGAAATTTTAAATGTCTTTATTGATCAATATTAGAACGGACACCATATTCCATTTAACAGACTTTTGTTGATCTCATCGCCAGAGGTTTTTTTATTGGAGGAGATAAGAAATCTGTTGATCGTGGTCAATGAAGCTCCCATTTGGGCTCTGCGGGTGTCAAGAGGAATATCATTTGGGCTCTGCGGGCACAAGAATATTTTAGGTGTTTGCGTTGAAGAAAATCATGGGTTGTGCGTGGTGTGACTAAGACCATGGAAGGGGGGATTGGTCCAGGAGATTATGCAGAAGAACAAGAAGCTTCAAACTAAGGAAACAATTAGGATTGCCACAGAAGGGATCAAGTTCATGAATGACCATGGTATCGTCTATAGAGACCTCAACACACAGAGGAATGCTTGTTTGGGGGACATGGGTATAGTCACGGCTTGCAAGAGCATTGGTGAGGTCATGGAGTACCAGACTGATGGTTATCGGTGGCTAGCTCTGGAGGTTTGGCCCCTCTTCCTTCTGCTACTTTTGTCAAAGCTCACTTAAGTACAGTAGCTAAAATTCTAACCATTTTACAAATGCATTCCCATCCATAGGTTCAAATGTTTGATCAATTTCCAAGAATTTTTTTTTTCATATAGTATGGTTAATGATCGGATTACTTCGAGATCTGTACAACGGTCAATTCGGAGATGGCATGTCAGTTAGATAGCTTATGAAACTGCTTCTCAACATTGCATCTTAGTTAATACTCTTGTTCAGTTGAACTTAAATTATAGTTGCAATGCATATTTAGCTAATGTGGATGTTCAAGATTATACAAGTTAATACTCTTGTTCAGTTGAACTTAAATTATAGTTGCGATACTCAGCTACTACTGCTGCCCTACTTAGCAAACCATTTGAGCAATATGTCTTAGTTGTCCAAGCATGATCTACTACTGCAACTACCTAAACAGACCTTTTTACCTGTTCAAAGTTCAAACCTATATAGTAGGTTTACTCATTAATATATGTTCATAGACACTAATTGGATTCAATGTATGTTAGTTTTTCCTCTACTAAAAGAGAACTTTGTCACTTTATCGTGATAATATCGATCAAGTATGCCTAACTCGTCTTCATAATTATTTTTGCTTTACACTTCAATAGCACTGTTTACCATTATCTAAGCATGCATAAACACTCCATTAAACAAATCCACTTCGTCACAGACATGGCAGGGGTGCTACTTTCACTGAAATTGGATGTTCAACATATGATTTAAGTGAACATTGATTTCACATCTGTGACAAGCATCTATCTATTAGAGTTTTATCTGTGATGGTTGATTGAATTTTTCTTTAATGGATATTTTTTTTGTCAATATGTTCGTTAATAACCCAAGAATCAAACTCGGATTTCCAGTTCAAAATCCTTAGCTTCCCACTTCAGTGTTTATTAAGTTTATAAATACACAGTAGTTAATGAGTACTCAATTCAAAATTCAAGTCATAATTTGCATATGTAAACAATATAAAGCTACGCACTCAATTCAAAATTCAAGTCATAATTTGCATATGTAAACAATATAAAGCAATGCAATGACTTGTTCATCAGCATTGACGATTTGACATATCTATGCTAATGCTTGGGCATATTACATGTTTGAAAGAATAACAAGAAAAATGTTTATTGGGACTCACTAAGGAAAAGTACTGCTTGAGAGATCATGGTTTTATTAAGGGTTCTTCACATTATTTAATCATCTATGCAGGTTTTTTCGGTAAACTCAAATCATACCACAAGACAATGACTGAAGGTAGGTTAAGTGCATGGCATTATTATTGTTATTTCCATGCTTTCTGACATACAAAATAGAATGGTATTGGATTTTATCTCATGGTGACCTACAGCTCACAATGTGGCGTGCCACACTCTTCAGAACCCTCATTTGTTGGTGGTATGCATAATGCATCTCATGATTTGAACTGTTATTGGGAACTATGGTATGGGTATTTTTTTTGATGAGACGTGCACCTATATTGTGTCAAACATCTTTTCTGACACTAAAGATAGTGATCTATTATTGCTATATGATGAGGGTGGATTTAGTTATTTCAACCTTAAAAGAATGTTCATATCAGTGTTTTAAAAGGCATGTGAGGCTTACGCCTTGAGGCTCGCCTCGGGGCGAGGCTTAAGGAAAACACCTTGATGAGACGTGCGCCTATATTGTGTCAAACATCTTTTCTGACACTAAAGATAGTGATCTATTATTGCTATATGATGAGGATGGATTTAGTTATTTCAACCTTAAAAGAATGTTCATATTAGTGTTTTAAAAGGCATGTGAGGCTTATGCCTTGAGGCTCGCCTCGGGGCGAGGCTTAAGGAAAACGCCTTGAGGCTCAACCGAGAGGCTTAAATCCCATAAAACTCAAGCCTCAAAGTGAACACCTTGAACTCGTTTTATGTCTATGACATACACCTCATACATGATATATTAACTACAATTAGGGTTCTAGCCACAACTGAGACTTAAATGTCATTTTTTAAAAACAAATTTGTTACTTATTTCAACTAATAACACTTAATTTATTTTAGATAAGTCATTGAAAATAATGATATTGGTTTTAACTAACACTTAATTTATTATGTTTAACGTATTTAGACTTTTAAGACCATTTGAATCTAATTTATATTATTTCCCTTGTAGATATTGCAAAATTTTGGAGTCACTGACCTATAATGTAGTTCATGACTTCTTTGGAATTTTTTACTACAATTTTAAATCCACCGCATGAATTGATGATTAAACATCATCTTCAATATGTATATGAACAAAAACGTAAATCTAAATTTTAGAATTTGTTTGGCCTCTTATATTTATTTTTTTGATAGTTAAATATTTATATAGTGTCTTCTATGTGTAAGCGTGTGCCCACATGGACATGAAAACAAATATGTGTATGCATCTCTTTCTCTCTTTCTCTCTCTCTATATATACACTATAATCTTTCATTAACTTTTTTATATTTTCTTATATTTTATTTATTTGTTAAAATGAGAGCATAAGGCTTTCTTGTGAGGCTTAAAGCCTCACACCTCGAGGTTTACGCATCACGCATCACGCATCTTGAGGTCTTAACGCCTCGCCTTACGCCTTCACGTTTTAAAACATTGATCCATATCAAATTTCATCATCTTCGAATTAGATATCTGCTTGTTCTATTGATAAATTATGGTGAAACCTTTGTGTCCTACTTGTCTTTTGTACGTTGTGGGTATCCATGAATTGTTTGAATCTCTCGTATCCTGCAACCTCTGCAAATTTGTGTGGGGCAACATATCTCGAATCCTGGAAGGATTTTGTGGATACTTCAGCAATACTATAAGGTAATATCCTCTCTATGTCTCTATATGCTCAGATTTGCCAACTTGATAGTGATAGATAAACCATCAAATCTCCAAAGCGAATTGGTTGAATCAGTGCTGAGTTTTTTTTCCTCACCTGATTAAATTTGCATTGTATGTCTATTCTACAAGGGCTACTTGAGAGTTACTTGAGCCATATGATGTTTGCAAACCCAGATTCACAAAAAGTGATTCAAAGGTCAAATGAGGCAAAAAGAAGAACAGCCATGGCAAAACAAATACCAAAAAACTTACGCAAAGACCCAAAACAGAACAACCAAACCCCAAATCAGAATTTCATGATGTTTGATTTTAGTTATTTGTTAGACTAAACAGCTGGAGCATGCCACACTATATAACTCATGAAATGATTGTTTGACATGAACAGAGCTAGAACGGAGATAATGTACACTAGGTAACCATTCCTCAGAATGGCCAATATCTGGAACGGTTTTGACAAGATGCTTACTCAGAGTGGCTGTTGATGGCACCTAGAAGAGATGACAATGTTGTTGCCATAGATCCACATGTTAGTTTCTTTGTCTGTAGTGCTTTCATTGTATGAATGGAAAATATATATATATATTGTGGGTAGTGAAATCTCATCTCCCGCAAGGCGGGTGTATGGTACACCTGCCTACACCTGATCACCATCCACAGGAGTGGGCAGTTGGGCTTCACGCATGCCAAGGTTTGGCTCACCACCACGCCTAGCATTAAATGTTGGCAGCAGGGCAATTATGCCCCGCGGACATCTCTATGTCAGTCCTCAGGGAACTGACACGTGGTTAGGGTTTGCCATTGCGAGTAGACCCTCATTCAAACTCTATGGATAGAATCTATGAGTCCATCTGCGGGCCAGTCAGTGACTAGCCCAGTCCATGACCATAAATGGCCAAAAACTCAACCCAGACCAAGGGCTAGACCCATGGTCCCACCCTGTCTCGGTCCGCGGGCTGACTAAGGTCAAACCCTGGTCCGCAGCCCAAATAGGCTTTGGACTTGACCCATGCTGCGGGTGAGACCTATGGTCTCACCCCTTTAACTTGTGGACTGACCAAGGTCAGTCCTTTCCCAGCTGGTAGTTAGATAATGATTGTCAAGTGACAGACAATCCCTAATAAAAAAAGGACTCTGCCAGCTTTGGGGGATCCCAAGATAGAGATTTCCTATTTTCCTTCAATAATAGTGTCATATGGCACCCCATTCGAAAGAGAAAGTAATCTCTCTCATTTTCTTAGAAGATAAGATTCTTCCCTCTTTTAAAGGGAAGTCTTATCTTTCAGGTTCCCCAAAAAGGGAAACCAATTTAGAGTTTTTCAAGAAAGAGGACTCATTCATACAATCGTATCAGGTTTCCCCAAGATAAGGGAAACCAACTGTCAAAGGACAAATGATTCTCTCTAAAAGGAGAGAGCCTTTTTGACATCCACAAAAAGAGGAAGTCAAAGGGGAGTCTGAAAAGAACTCTTCAAAATATATAAAAATGAAGTTTCTCACAAGAAACTCCCACCAAGCACGAAGACGAAGAAACACAGCAATAATCCGAGAGAAGAGAGAGAAAAAGAGTTTTCTTTTCTTTTGTAGGAAAACAACAACCAAAGAGGAAGAAGAAGGATCTCCCATCAGTGGAGAATATCATTTGAACCCCCAATATGGCCACCTCTCTTTCTTTTTTCATTTTTTTTTGGATACAAAGACCTCTATGAGGTATCGTATAACGCCTACATGGGATCTGGGCATCCCTTTTGAATAAATAAATATATTTTATTCAAATATTTGTTATTCTTCTTAATCAGAGGTTTTTCCCCTAATCAGAAAGGTAATTAATAATCCGGGTTTACTCGGATTGTAAGGATAGTCTCCCACATAAAATAATAAAATCCATACAATAATGGAGGTAATCTGACCGCAAGGTTCAAGATGTCAACCATCAAAAGACCGCTTGAAATTTGTGTGTATATATATATATATATATATATATATATATATATTTATTTATTTATTTATTTATTTTTGTCAGCCAATTGAGCCAAATCTGCTAATTATACAAGGTTATACCCATCGAGAACTTCCTGCCGTTACATTGGCTACATTATGTTTTCGTGATCAGAGGGTTTTTACAGTTATCCATATCATGACATGCAATATGCCTGTTCCTCACAAGCAAGGCCTATTATGTGCCCTTACTTCGATGAGTGCATTGCATTCTTGGCATCTTACAGCCAAACTCACTTACACTTTGAATTGAAAACACTATCTAATCATGATTAATTCTTTTGTATATTGCGAGTTCAATTTGCTCTGATTTAGGACATGGCTTATACTTGGGACTGGCTAGGACATGCTTATACTTGGGGAGACTCATGGAATAGGTATGTAACGAGCTAGAGCATAGTTTTTGTTATCTTCATCTTTCAACTTGGAATCTTTAGCTATTAAATGGACCAAAAGGTAAATAACCTCCATGAAAAGTTCTTGTATATAGTCTGTTAGTTGGCATTCCAGTCTAAATTTCTCTATTTAAATGTCTAATAAGCCTTCAGATAATCCTCAAGAACTTGAAGACCAACGGGACCTTTGAAGACCTCCAGGGTGTTGGGAGTTGTCATTAATTCAACCGGATTCATAATGACCCATTTTGGGTATTTTATCCATATTGTCTTTATGTTGTAACCCTAATGATATAAGATACTTTTTAGGATTTATTTCGGAAGTGAGCAAAGCCGTTTCTTTAGAGAGATTTGAGAAGAGGATTTCTTCTGAGTGAGCATTGTAAAATCTTTAGTTGAATATAGTGATCAATCATCGCTACCCGTGGATATAGGTATATTGCCGAACCACGTAAATCGTATCTCTCTGTTTGATTTGTTTTTTCTATTTCGTTTGTTTGATTTGCTGTTTTTGGATTCGTTTCACTTTTATTTGCATGTTTTTGCACAATAAATTGGTATCAAAGCCAGGTTTCGACCTCGGAATTATTTGATTTCTGTGGATTGAATTAATGGTGGAAACGAGTGAAGTAGTTGCTGAAGGTTCGTCTTCGAGACCCGTATCGGTGGCCAGAATTATGGTTTCGAATGCAAAATTTAAAGTTGAGAAATTTGATGGAAGAAATAACTTTGACATGTGGCAATGCGAAGTTTTGGATGTTCTAATTCAAAACTTTGATTTCTGGAGGATTGGTGGCCAGAACTTTGATTTCTGGAGGATAAACCCGACGATATAGAAGAGAAGGATTGGAAGAAAATAAATCGTCAGACTTTGTCTTGCTAAAGATCAGAAATATTTGTAATGAAAGAAACTTCGGCTAAGTAGTTATGGAAGAAATTGGAGAACAAGTATATGACCTAGAGCATTGAAAACCGACTCTATTTGAATAAAAGACTCTTCTATTTTGGGTATAAACCAGGCACTACTATCACTGAACATTTGGATAGTTATAATAAAATTATCGCTGATTTGCAAAATCTTGAAGTGAAAGTCGACGATGAGGACAAAGCATTATGTTTGATAAATTTCTTACCTGGTAGTTATGATCATTTATCTACTACTTTAATTTATGGAAAAGATGAACTTAAATTTGAAGATGTATCAAATGCTTTGATAAACAATGAGTATCGAAAGAATGACCAACAAGCCAATAGAGACTCAACATCAGAAGCTTTGACTGTAAGGGGTAGATCAAATGATAGAAAATTGGTTGGTGGGGTAAATCTATTTCAAAGTCAAGAGCACTATTATCTGAAAGAAAAATTACAGTAAATGATGAGTGTGCTTTTTGTTGTAATAAAGGGCACTGGAAAAAGGATTGTCCAAAATTAAAAAATAGGGAAAAGAAGAATCGAATGCGATTGTTGCGCAGTTTGAAAATGAAGATTCAGAATTTGCTTTGACTGTTTCACCATCAGTTGGCCATTCTGATGAGGACTCGGGCTGTTCCTTCCATATGTGTCCCAATTGGGACTGGTTTTCAAGTTTTCAAGAGTTAGATGGAGAAATTGTTTTAATGTGAAACGATAATGCCTGTAAAACAAAGGGGATAGGAAAAATTTTGGTTGAAAATGCATGATGGAGCAGTTGGAATTCTAACAGATGTTCGGTATGTACTAGACTTGAAGAAGAATCTCATCTCAAAGGTTTCAAAATTACTATGGAATGTGGAGTCCTAAAGATGGTATTTGGTGCACTTGTGATAATGAAAGGTACTCGACAAAAAAATTTGTATTTTCTAGATGGGAATACAATCACAGGGAGAGCAGTCAGTCCGCAGACCAAGACAGGGTGGGACCATGGGTCCAACCCTTGGTCTGGGTTGAGTTTTTGGCCATTTATGGTCATGGACTGGGCTAGTCATTGATTGGCCCACGGATGGACTCATAGAGTCTGTCCGTAGAGTTTGAATGAGGGTCTACCCGCATGGGCAAACCCTAACCACGTGTCAATCCCCTGAGGGCTAACACAGAGATGTCCGCGGGGCATAATTCTCCTGCTGCCAACATTTAATGCTAGGCGGGCTGGTGGTGATCCAACCCTTGGCATGTGCGAAGCCCAACCGCCCACTCCTGTGGATGGTGATCAGGTGTAAGCAGGTGTACCATACACCCACCTTGTGGGAGGTGAGATTTCACTAGAAAATTCAGGTTTTGTGAGCATTGCATTATGGATAAGCAGACTAGAGTCAAGTTTGGGACAACAGTTCATCATACTCAGGGGACTCTAGATTATGTTCACACAGATGTATGAGGACCTACCAAAGTTGCATCTTTTGGAGGTAAACATTGTTTGTCACATTTGTTGTTGACTTCTCAATGCGAGTTTGGGTGTACACAATGCGGTATAAAAGTGAAGTTCTAGATGTGTTTCTTCAGTAGAAGAAGATGATTGAGACCCAAACTGGTAAAAAGATAAAAAAAAAGGCTCAGGTCAGATAATGGTGGTGAGTACAAGTCAGATTCATTTTTGTAAGTATGCCCAGACGAGGGGATAGTTAGACACTTCATAATTAGAGATACGCTGTAACAAAATGGAGTGGCAGAACGCATGAATCATACTTTACTGGAGAAGGTGCGATGTATGTTGTCCAATTCTGGATTGGGTAAGGCATTTTGGGCTGAAGCAGTGACATATGCATGTCATCTCATCAACAAGTTGCCTGCAACTGCAAATGATGAAAAAACGCCTATCGAGGTATGGTTTGGAAAACATGCTACAGATTATGATTTATTGCATATATTTGGTTGTCCTGCTTATTTTCATGTCAAAGAAACTAAGTTGGATCCTAGAGCCAAGAAAGCTATATTTTTGGGCTTTAGTACAGGTGTGAAGGGATACAGGCTTTGATGTCCAGATGAAAAGAAATTTGTTTTAAGCAGGGATGTGACTTTTGTGGAGTCTGAGATGGTAAATTAAATGAAGTTAAAGGATTCTCAAAAGGAGAATATAAAAAATGAGATTTCGAAGCAGGTGGAGTTTGAGGCTCCAATGGTTCCAATGAAGACTGTTCAGACAGTCCCATAGGAGATTCAAGTGGTGAGGACTCAAATTCAGTTAAGGAAGAAGCTCCAGTTCATGTAACCCCACAACAATCAGATTCTATTGTAACTAGTAGACCTAAAAGAAAAGCTTGAAAACCTGTAAGATTTGCTGACTTGGTGGCTTATGCACTTCCAGTAGTTGATAATGATGTTCTACTAACTTATAAAGAAGCCTTGAAAAATTCAGAAAATGTAGAGTGGAAGAAGGGAATTGATGAGGAGATGGAGTCACTTTACAAATATCAGACTTGGGAGTTAGTACAACTTCCAAATGGAAAGAAAACAATCGGTTGCAAGTGGGTATACATAAAGAAGGAATGTTCTTCAGGAAATGATAGTGTGATATTCAAGGCTAGATTGGTGGCTAAAGGCTACGCGCCGAAGGAAGGGATAGATTACAATGAAGTTTTTTCTCCCGTCGTTAAGCATTCTTCTATTCGAATTTTGCTAGATTTGGTTGTTCAGTTTGATCTCGAGTTAGCACAACTCGATGTCAAAACTGCCTTCTTACATGGTGATTTGGAGGAGGAAATATACATGTCTCAACCAGATGGGTACAAGGTTACTGGTAAAGAGAATTGTACTTGCAAACTGAGAAAGTTGTATGGTTTGAAACAATTTTCAAGGCAATGGTACAGGTGATTTGATCGGTTTATGATGGAACAAAAGTACACAAGAATTCAGTTTGATCATTGTGCGTATTTTCGGAAGCTTCGTGATGGTTCCTTCATATATTTACTCTTACATATAGATGACGTGCTCATTGCATCTAAGAGTAAGGTGGAGATAGACAGGTTGAAGATTCAGTTAAGGAATGAATTTGAAATGAAGGACCTTGGGAAAGCTAAGAAAATATTGGGTATGGAGATTAAAAAGGACAGAATGAAGGGGAAAGTTTGTTTGTCATAGACACAATATTTGAAAAAAGTGTTACAGCGGTTTGGTATGGATGACAAAACAAAACCTGTAAGTACACCTTTGGCCCCTCATTTTGAACTTAGTGCTTTGATGTCTCCGAGTACAAATGAGGAGTGTGAGTATATGGCTCAAATTTCGTATGCTAACACAGTTGATGCTCTAATGTATGCAATGGTGTGTACTAGGCGACATTGGTTGGCAGTAAAATGGATCTTAAGATACATTTAGGGTACAGTAGATGTTGGGTTAATATTTAAGAGGGATGATATGATTAGTCAGCACGTGACTAGATATGTGGATTTTGACTATGCTAGTGATTTGGATAAACGCTGGTTAACTATAGGATATTACTCTTGCTAGAGGACCGGTGAGTTGGAGATCGACGTTACAGTCAACAGTTGCTTTGTCTATTATTGAGGCAGAGTACATGGCAGTGACAGAGGTTATTAAGGAGGTCATTTGGCTATATGGGTTGATTGAGGACTTGAGGATTATTCAGGAGCACATTGAGGTCTACTGTGACAGTCAGAGTGCAATTTGTTTAGCAAAAAAGGTTCATCATTCTCGAACAAAGCATATCGACATCCGTTTTCATTTTGTTCGAGAAGTTGTGGATGAATGTGATATTCTTCTTCAAAAGATTGGGACTGCAGATATGCTTACTAAGATGGTGATTGAGGTCAAGTTCAAGCACTGTTTTGGACTTGATTAATATCTCTCAGGTTTGAGCACCTTTGGGTGCACGGGGCTTAAGGGCGCATTTGGAGGTAGTGTGGTTTGTTCTCTTATGTTTTTGGATGGTTTGGTAGAATTCAAGCCAAGGTGGAGATTTGTTGGGAGTTGTCATGAATTCAACCGGATTCACAATGATCCATTTGGTGACCCAGATTACCCGATAAATTGGCAACCATTGTCGTGGGGGTCCGGGGGCGAAGTCCCCAACCGAAATTTTGACCCGAATATTGGCCCAACCCGTTTTGGGTATTTTACCCATATTGTCTTTATGTTATAACCCTAATGATGTAGGGAACCGAACTTTATGTCATGCCTTTAATGGAATTAATAAGGGTAGTTTAGCCTTTTGTTATGTTTTTATGCATATTTAATTATATCTAAGCGATGTAGTGTGATTTAAATGTTTTAAGTGTTAATAAGGTGAAAAATTAGAGTTGACGATCGATCGCAGGTGAACCGACAATCGATCGTCCAGAACCTGAAATCTGGACAAGCCTCTGTTTGTGCGACGATTTTCGATCGCACTAATGTGATGATCGATCGTCTTGAACCAGAAAATGTGGGAAGCTTTTGTTTCTTCGACGATCAATCGTAGCATATGCGACGATCGATTGCTAGGTGAGCGACGATTGATCGCCCAATATGACGATCGATCGTAGTCGCGCCCAAATTTTTTTTAAAAAACTGTGGAAATGAGAGTTTTAAACCCCTCGGCTATAAATAACACTTCTAATTTGATGGTTTTAGACTTTAAAGGGTTTCTAACCTAATTTGGGAGAGATTTGAGAAAAAACCTAGGGTTTCAAGAGGATTTGGCTTGGAGGAGAAGAAATTTGCTTGGAGAAGAAGACGATTAGCTTAGAGATCAACCCCAAAGCTTGAAGGAGCTTCATCTAGCGATTTAGATCCAATGGAAGGATCCCTAAGGTCGATACCCCTTCTAATTAACTCTATTAAGATGTTTTGCATGTTTAACTAAGAATATGTATGAATTATCAAGAGATTTACATGAATATGCATGAATTAAAGAATTGAAATATGAATTGAGTTTGATATCATATCTAATCTATCTCTTGTACTGTTAGTATGATTGTTGAACTAGTATGAAATGATGGATTAGTATAGGAGTTGTATGTTTAAGTAAGGATATGGATGAATTTGTATGTTAGAAGCTTAAATTGAATTATGAATTATGTTATGGATGAATGGAAATAATGGTGGATGGGTTAAAATGTAGAAGAGATGATTAATGAATGTGTGAATATGGTTATGGATGGGTATGTTATGATTATGGAATGTGAAAATGGGAAGGGCATTGTATATATAACTAACACATACTTGGTGTTTGTTGAAATGTCTAGGAACGCTAAGTATGAAAATGATGATATTGAAAGATTTGTATGAGTACGATAAGATATGCTATGATTAATTATACCTAATAATGATGTTAGAATTGTTAGCATGAGCATGACAAGATATGAAGTATGTTATGATAAATTATACTTATTCATGTTGCATGATAATTGATATTTGGATAGGCTAAAGCCTAGAGGAAGTCTTCTATGTCGGAAATTCTCTAACTAGGGAGATGTAACCTAGCGGAGTTTCTTGACGGAAGACCGAAATCTAGGTGATGACCGAGCTCAAATACTAATCACAACACTCAAGTACAAGTTCACATGTGTGGTACATTACAAGTCTCACGTGTATACAAGCATGACACGGACATTGTATGAACATTGAACACTGGACATTGAAATACAAGTACAAGGACAAGAACAAGTACAAATACAAGTATAAGAAACAAGAACAAGTATAAGAACAAGAACACTGCATGATTTTACAAGGACCCTGAATTTCAAGTAGCTTCGGTAATCGTTGATGCTCTCCATGGATAAAGTCTTAAGTCCTGGATAATTATCATAGACATTTGGTGTCTAAGAGCTCTAGGGGTTTACGCTTTTGTCGATGCACCTCCATGGATCTAAATACAAAGACATCGTTGACTATTTTAATGGGAAAACAAGTATGCATGATATTCACGGTACAAGTCTAAGAGTTACAAGTTCAAGAGTCACACAAGTACACGAGTCAAGCTAAGTCATGATATGTTCACATGTTCCCGCACTCTGATTATGTTTATGTTATATTAAACTGCTATCGATTTTACAATTGTTGCATGATTTAGATATTGGATATATGCATGCGCTATTATTGATGTTAGTTAGACTGGATATCCGCTGAGTATTCAATGCTCAGTCGACCTGGTATTGTCGTTTAGGTCTAGTGCAGGATCAGACAGCTACTCCTTGGGTGGAAGAGTATATTAAGGAAGTGGAAGAAGGTGATTTTCCAGTTGATGGAGCTCGGGATCCTTACCGGTTACCGTATTATTAGTTTAATTTCAGTTTCAATTTTATTGAGTGAGAACTTGTAATAGACTTCAGACCTTTTAGTTAATGTTGCTTTAGTTTATGTTTGTGGATTGAGATTATTATCGGTTTATTATATATCGGATGAGATGTTTTTATGTAAAGAAATTTTATAATTATTATTTTGGGAGAATTATCTTTTAGTTTTGTCTTATTGCTATGGAGGTTAAGTAATGTGGCGGACCCAAAGTCCCATTATGATTAAGGTGAGGTTTTGGGGTCGTTACACTTTATGTTGTAACCCTAATGATATAAGGTATTTTTTAGGGTTTATTTCGGAAGTGAGCAGAGCCCTTTTTTTGGGGAGATTTGAAAAAGAGGGTTTCTTCTGAGTGAGCATTATAAAATCTTGAGTTGAATATAGTGATCGATCACTGCTACCCGTGGACGCAAGAATATTGCCGAACCACATAAATCGTGTCTCTTCGTTTGATTTGTTTTCTCTATTACGTTTATTTGATTTGGTGTTTTTGGATTCGTTTCACTTTTATTTGTACGCTTTCGCACAACACAGGTACATCATTAGTATGCAATAGAATTCCAAGCCAACGGCACGAACGAGCAAAATAACAACATAGGGTCTAAATATGAGTCAGAGATCCGCTTGAAAATGTTTTGACAGAGTTCCTGCTCCTATTTCAGTGTAAACAGTAGCAGCCTGATAATTATTGAGAAAATATGAGTTTTGCCAAAGATCCTCTTCTATATATTGCGGGTCAATGGCTCCTCTTTCCTTTACTTCAAACTCCGATTGATTATTTTTATAGAAAGCTCTGATCAACATTTAGATGAAATAAGTAAACAAGGCTGCCTCCATGTTTACATTAAAATGGGGAGCTCCATCAAAAACATTTTCAAGCAGAGCAGAGTCGGCTTTGACTGGGCTGGGCTGGTCTGGGGCTTGGCTTTAATTTTGGTGATTTTGAATAGGCCCAGCCGAACCCGATACATATACTTACATAAGGTTTTGAAGCCCAAATTTGGCCCGATTGACACCCCTAAATGTGGGTGACTGGGTGGCCACTGCTGGAATCTGTTATATATTCATCCTATACTTTCACCAAGTCTTAAAGTACTCTTACAGGCGTCAGAGTGCTCCAGGTTCTTTACTGCCTCAATTAGTGGTTAATTTGAAGGGTGTAGTAAGCAGCCCTGATTCATGTCCATTTGGTTTTAGTTTTGGGGTTAAAAAGCGTTTATGGCAGTAAAAAAACTGTCCAATACCCTTTTTTTAATCAAATAATAAAATCACATTTTTTATAACAAAATTAAGTTGCTTTTGTGCTCTTTAAAATCATTTCTGTTTATCCCATACCCTAACCATCTGATCACTGCATACTTATGGAATGATCTCATCCATCCGATGTATTTAAATAAAATCGGAGAGATCGAAGGTATACATCATGATCAAAATTCGATCATAAAGGCGCGAATGGCATAGCAGTGGGTTCCACACCCATCATGATACAGTTAGGAACCTTAGTTAAGAGGGTCTGAGAGCAGGGATAACCCATAGGTCAGTTGGCTAGTGGATATTGAGGTCACTGGTTCAACCCCAACTCACCCAAATAGCACCAGATCCCAAACCGGTAGACCAGATCCTAAGTTGCTTGTGGTATGGATATCTCAAGAAGTAGCAAAGAATTAATTCTAATTCAGTGGAGGGAATATGACTCTACCTAAAATCTAAATGCTGATAATGGTAGAATACCATCCCTTCCAACTTCACAGCATCAAATGTCAGTAGACATGATACTACAGCATCAGAAAGCAGAAATCAATGCTGGTTATTTTATTACATTTGAAGAAAAAACAAATAAGAAAAAACATGTATTGATATTGAAAGAACTGAAGGGTCACTAACTAGAATGTCCAAATCGAAAAATAAGGCCGAGAACTGCCGCTGAAAAAAGTCTTAGTCAACAAAATTAATCCTGTGAGACTATCTGCAACAGTTAGCAGAAGCATATGCTTCTGCCCATTAGTATTGGCATTGAAAAAACTAGAGGATCATTACAAGAATGTTCTAATCGAAACAAAAGGCCGAGAATCACCACTAAACAGTCATAATAAAACTAATAGCAGTCTCTCCAAAATCTGCGACAGAGTTAAATGAAGCATCTGCTTCCACCCATTAGTATTGGCATTGAGAAAAAACTAAAGAGGGTCATTAACTAGAATGTCCTGATAATATATCAGACCAAGAATCACCACTACTCAGTCCTAATCAACAAATATCAATTATCTGCAACAGAGTTAGCTCAAGGCAAAACCTCCAAAGTTGGCATTGTTATCGACATTAATAAACACTAATAAGGGTGTATTCGTTTGAAAAGAAAGTGGGTGAAAGAAGAGAAATGAATATAAAGGGAAAAGAAAAAAAACTTAAATTTTCTTTCAAAACAATCACCAAAAGATGAAGTTTTTGGGAGAAAATTTGTCACTATTGAGAAAATGCAAGAAAATGAAAGTGTTTTCTTGCGTAAGTTCATTGTTCGAAAAAATCAAAGCAGACCATGAGAGACTGACCCGAGCTACAGACAAAGGACTTTGATATAGATAGAATAAAAATCAAAGCAGACCATGGGGGACTGACCCGAGCTATAGACAAAGAAAGTGGTACGGAAGGCACGGACTCCGCGAACGTCCCGCTTCCGGTCTAGTGAGCGTATATGCCTCCTTCGCCTCCGGCTTGTAGGCTTGTTAGCTTCGCAACCTCTGCTCTGGAAGCAGCTTATGCCTATGTCAGTTACTAAATGGGCTGAAGCCGAATCCTATGTTACGGTCACGGGGATCGGCCCTACGCACCGGGGACGGAGGACTTTGATAGATAGAATAATACACTGAGACATCAAAAAGAGGGCTACTTCACTATGAATTGAAACTAATGCAAAGCGCAAGAAAAGTGCAAGAAAACTCACTTTTCTTTTACTTTCCCTTACTTTCTCACCAATCGAACACACCCTAAAGGGTCATTAACTAGAATGTCCTAATAGACCGAGAATCATCAATAATCAGCCCTAATCAACATATATGAATCTTCCTGTGAGACCATATCTACAACAGAGTTAGCTGAAGCAAACCTCCGAATTGATATCAAGTTCTGATTTTTACAATTGGAACTATTATTAGGGCTATCAACGGATCGGATTCGGACCGGATCTGCCTAGATCCGAATCCGATCCGATTAAGAATCCGACTTATCCGAATCCGATCTGAGATCCGTCGGATCATGAAGTAACCGATCCGAATCCGATCCGATTATATATCGTCCAATCCGAATCCGATCCAATCCGAGTAAGGTTATTTAAAAAAAAAAAAAAATCTATTTTAATAATAAAAAATCTAATAATACCTTAATTAATACTAATTAATGTTAATTTTTTTAAAAATTAATATTTTATACATAGAAAATCTAAATAATATATTTAAAATAATTAAAAATTATTATTATTATCGGATCGGATTTTAATCGGATCGGATCACCCTATATCCAGATCCGATTATAATCGGATTCCACCGATCCGATCCGACGGATCACATATAGGGTCCAAAGTCCGGCTAATCGGATCGGATTCGGATCGGATCCGGATCATGATCCGGTCCATTGACAGCCCTAACTATTATCAATATCACCAAAATCAAAGTGAGAAGATTTTCAATCAAACTAGTCTTATTGTTGCGTCGCTGAAGAAACTTACCAGCAATGATGACATTTTGGCACAAAAATAAATTGGATAAGTATGATACTTGAGTTCCAGCCTCTACTGGAACTTGTTGTCAATGGTGACTGGTGGGTATGTAATGATGGAACATAAAGAGAAAGCAATAGCTACAAATGGAAAAGAGTTTTAACAAATACTAGATAAGGTATGGAAATTACATCATGAAACAGCAAGAGGCCTACAATTTGTGCTCTTCGTGAAAAAAAAGGAAAAGAAAAAGAAGAAAAGAACACGTAACATGAACTGCAGATAGAAATCAAGCTTCATAGCCAATCCTTTCAACACAAGGAGAGTCTTACAAGGAACATAGATACTCTCGCCAAGACCAAACAATCATCTTGTTCTACTACCCTCCCTCTAATTTGAATTGTTCTTGAGACTCACTGAACTTCACCTGTATTTATGAAGGAAGTTAAAATGGACTTTCAGTTTTGAAGTGAAACAAACAGAAGGTTTCAATGTGGGTTTCTAACCAAGTATTCATCATTTCTGGAAGGAATATACGAAAAAGGTATCACTGGGTATCATGGACTCAATCTGCATGGAAAGGATTGGTTATGAAATTGAATTATATCTCCTGTTTATCCCTGATACACTAATTCATGTAAAACTGACCCTCTTCGAGATCTTGGGATCGAATTGCCATGAGTCCATGCATCACCATTGGCTTTAGAATTCAAATGGCTGCAGATATCATTAGCAACATGGAGTCCTGATAAGCCATGGCTTCCCCCATCCAATCTCATGCCTCCTCCACTCATTCTGAGACCTAATATGTTGCTCTGGTCTTGGGATAGATTTCCCAAACTGATTTGGTTTTGAATCTTAAAAGCACCATCTGAACCATGATAAAGTGGAACGGGAAACCGAGGTCCAGAACTTGAAGCCGGAGTGTCCTTGTTTTGACTAATGCAACTGAGATCTTTAGAACTTGGATGGGCATCATTTCTGAATTTTTCATCTTGCTGGAGAGATGATAAGAATCCACGATGGTTGTACGAATCAAGCATTGGATTTTCTTTTTCTACATTTACAGTCATTTTATTCCTAGCCACTTGTTCTTGAAAATAGTTGCACAACGAAGAATTAAACCTCTGGTTTTCAATACGAGCGTCAGGTAAGACGGTGGGTAGAGTCAAATACATAGACGAAACAACCTGATCAGAAGGAGAAATTGAAAAATTAGGCTCATTAAGAGATGAACCCAACATGTCTCCTCTTTCTTGACCTCCAAGGTCTTTGTAGCAATCACGAGAACTGTTGGTCCTTTTATATTTTACAGACCCCACAGAGGATCTATCATTGCAATTTCGAAGATCCAATCCTGACTTCAAGCTGTTCTTATGCTGCACCCCGACTAATTCCTGTTCATAACTGCCTTCTCTCACTGTTTGCCCTAGAGGAGTATCATCATCCATCACTTTGCGAATCTCCTCTCTCATTGAGATAAGCATGTTCTCTCTGGCAACTTTGAGCTCCTCTAATACGGACTCCATGAAAATGCGATTATTATTCAGTGTGGCTGGCTCATGGGAACTGCTCTTACTCTTCCTATTATTGATCTCCTTGCAAGAAGTGTTCTTCCTCTTTTCATTGTATATTGGATCATCTTCCTTCTTGCTCGATTTGCTTGATCGAGTTTGCATCTTATTAGCTATCTCAACTTTAAAATGTCCACCAGTACCAGGAGTGTATCTATGCTTCTGTTGGAATACAGTGTTATCACTTGCTTCATTGGTTTTGGGCAACATCCAATTGGAAACCAGTTTATGCTTCTTGAAAACTGGCTCATCGCTGGAACTTGGTTCAGGTTCATCACTTGAAGAATCAAAGTGGCTGTCTCTCTTCCTGAACTCCCACTGTCGCTGAAATTTCTGGCCATGAGCCATTCTAGAGGCAGGATATCATCAAAACAATAGCTTTACTAACATCCCGGAGACTCTGACCGGAGATAGCCAGAAAGACTACCACTTGAACTGTTCCTTGACTCTAAAAGAAGATCAAAATACAGATTGCAATAGGGTTTCTTCTTCCTACAAACTAATTCTGTGAATGAGTGATCAAGGCTAACAACTCTGGCATCTTCACCTCGTTTCCTTGTTCCATCTTTAATAGCGAACAAAACCCAAAAATTAATAAGAAAATGAAAACTAAATAACAATTCACTAAAACATTATTCATAGTTTTTCAAACCCGAAATTGTCCTAAAACAGAGAAAACATTAAATTTAATATTTAAATCAGGAAAAAATATTGAGAGCAAGATAAGCAAATAAAAACATAATAAAACCTTCGACCCACCTCATATATTTATATATAACACAGCATCATCAACCATAAAATAAAAGGTAATAGTAAAAAAAAAGTGCCTAATATCATAAACTTAGTTAATCTCCTCTATTGAATTTGATCCAACCACGAAATTACAATTTAAAGACTATTAATTAGTCCCATGCCCTTTTATGTTAGCAACACCTTAGATTATCACCAGAATTAATAAAGAGAACAACATAGGCAAAAGCAAGAATCAAACCCACTCCTCAAGAAATCGAAAATCTGGTTTGCCAGTTCAAGAAACCCAAAAAATATCAAGCAGACCTACAAGGGAATAATCAAAGAAACTATAAAACCCACGATGCTTCAAACAGGGAAACAAAAGAAAAGACAGAAGCTCAAATGACAAACCAATAACAACATAAAGATCAGAACCAAAAAAAAATGAAATAAGGTTAGCCCACAAAAGAATGATCAAACATCAAACCCCACCCCAAAAAAATTCTAATAAGCAGCAGAAGGATCATCATACAAGGGAAAAAAAAAGAAGATAATATAACAGAAAACAAAGAACAAAATACTGGGTTTTCTTTGTGATAGTTTCTCACCTTATTTAAGTGAATGAGAAGATTCAAGCAAGAGATTTCTCTCCTGTTTTCTTCTTCCTCCCTCAATTTCTCTGAAGCTTTATGCCTTTTTTCTCAGTTTCTCTCTCCAACAGAAGAAAAAGAAACTTCCAATGTAATGTGATGTCTTGGCTCTGTTGTGTTGTGAATGAAGTGAGTGGGTGGGTGTGGCAGAGGCCAGAGAGTTATGGGAATTTCTTTTTTGCCAATAAGTTGGTCTGGTAGATATCTGCAAACCCATTAAATGATTTCTTTGTTGGGATAAAAGATGAGGATCTCCACTCACACACATCCCCACCATCTAGGCCCTCAGTATCAGTTTCCACCAAACTCTTCTTTTTTGGTCGGAAAGAAATATTGCTGCCTTACCTTTCTTGGTGTGATCCTTTTCCCATTATAGTTCTTCCTCCACAATTTCGCAGTTACCAAAAGTAATCTTTTTTTATTTAGACATTAACTATGAATCCGATTGAAAACAATAAGCAGAGCAATCCAAAAATAAAAAAATGAGTTTATTTTGGTAAATAATTTTTTTTAAAGGGAATACTTAACTTCCTGCAGCATTAGACGATGTAGTCTAATGTGCAGTCTTCAATGGTCTAGCTTCTTTTTTTTTTAACACATATCAATTATAGTTAAGATTCATTCATTCTTAGGGTTTAAGCAATCTAACCTTGATTTTTAAAAAGCAAAAAATAAAATTATTAACTTTAATTTTCTTAAGCTTAATCACAATTAAAAGAGTGTTAAAAGGGACACGTGGTCATGACATTAGATTACAAAGTCAAATGTGTGGTGTGCTAATCCCTGCCATTCTCAAAATACCTCAGCCAATTAGCCAAGGCATTTTTTTTTATTATCTCATTTTTCCCTTCTTTTTTTTTGGTAAATGTGGGTGTCTTGGGCCAGACTCGGACTAGTCTCATGTGATCATAAGAAAACCCTCAACTCATACATCCGATATTGAAAGGAGCCCAGATTTGATCTTGAGACCTCCGGGTTTACTGTTCTTCTTTCGGCCACAAGGCTATACCCTCGAGGGTTTGATTATCCCTTCAACCGGAGTTGCTTTTCATAATTAATCTTTTTTTTTAATTTATTAATCTCTTTTATTTGGTCTGCCCTTGCTTGTTATTTCAAGACTCGTGATTTATTTTAAGGCACATGTCAACCCTAGGAGCACAAGTACAATTCTAGACCCTAAGCTTTTTCTTGGGTGGCCCTCATGAGGGGCAACCTAGGCAACCGCAACAGAACCAAGGGCAAAGGGGGCAACGCTCCTAAACTTTTTTAAAAAAAATTATTTACATTTTAATTGGGGGGCAGCTCCCTCTGATATTTTTAAAATTATGTTATTTAATTGTTTAATATAACATAACCATGAGACAAAGGATATAGGATCACAGCCAATTGTAATTACATTCGAGCTAATTCAATTACAGATGTGACTGATGTTGATTGGATGAAAGAAAATGAGTAGGAAATTCAAATTTTGAAAAAAAAAATTATCTTCCAATCAACATCAGTCACATATGCAATTGGATTGGCTTGAATGCAAATGCAATTGCAATTGGTTGTGAACCTATCTCGGGAGAAAGAGGTAGTTGCCCTTCTAAACTTTTGAAAAAGTCGGTTTATAGATACTCCCAAATGTACTCCCTAATCTTAACTGTATATAACCACTTAGAGTCGAGATTTGAGTTGACTTATTTTGTCTTTTCTAATGTCACATTAGCTCTAATTCTAACCATTTAATTATTGAGATAAACGGGTAGGATTAGGGAGTATATTCGGGAGTACACTTTGAGAGTATCCCTAGACTAATTCTATTTTATTTACTTATTTTTAAAATAACATAGTCATGAGGCAGTTGCAACTTCCTCCTAAAAAAAATAAGAAACAATACCCATAAAATATGTATTACGACGAGATGTACTACAAACTTAATTGTAAAATAAGAGAGGCCCCAAACTGCTAAACCCAAAATATTTTGTGTCTGCCTAATTATTTTCCACAAATACGTAAAAATTACTAACATTTTTAATTGACGTTTACTTGCTGCTACAAGAAAATCTTGGCTCTGCCCCTGCTAAACCAATCTTTTGAGGTGGTACTAGACTGTTGTTATGGTGCTTGAGCACAGTATATCGACTATCGCATGCGCTCGCCGAGACCTGAGCTCGACTCTAGTCCCAGGATAGGAATTGGTAATGCTAGCTAGTTGTCTGCGACTCCATTCCTAGACCCTATAATTTTTTTTTAATTTTGGTGCAACCCTATACTTCATGATATAGATATTTGGTCGCGGTTGAAGGTAGGAACTTTGGCATATATAATTGATGAATCTTTTTTCCTGGCATATATAATTGAATCTGTTCAGGGAAATATCCACTAAAGCACTATAATATTCTTGAAAAATATAACTTTATTCTTTTTTATTTTCCTTATAAAAGTTTGAGTTTCTTGTCTTCATCTTTTCTTTTTTCTTTTTTCCTCTTTTGGAGTTAGATTAAAGATCAACCACCTGTGCTGGGTCCAAAATTGATGTTTTCAAAATTTTCATCATTACTGCTTTCTCTTAAATACTTGAGGTTGAGAATACAAATCTTGTTCCTTAATTTTATTTTTTGAAAAAAAAAAAGAAGCCATAATTGAAGTTCACTGCTTGATTTTTACTTGTAATATTGTGACCAGCCCTTCAAAATATATAAGTGTCACTACTACTAAGCTTGCATCATATTCAAGTGCATAATGGATTAATTGGGGCTTGTGGAGGCAAAGCAGATGATCAAATTTTGCTATTTTTCATTAGTTGGGAAGTCTGGAAAGATCAAATTTAAGTAGGAGCCCCTTGCATAATTCAGGCATAGTCATTAACAAGCCACGTGCTTTTCTAAAATATATATATTTTAATCCTTACAATATGATGGGGTGATAGAGTGGGTGAGAGATTTCTCTCAATTTACAATCTTTAAACCTGATTTCATGGAAGTGGTTGAGAGAGATCTCTTTTACACTCTGTTCACTTTAAACCTGATTTCATGGATGGAACCATTTTCAACTCGCTGATCTTCCCCACAACATGGAATGTTACTGGAAAGACTAGAATATAGGGGGAAACGTTCGCGTGTGTGAACGTTGCCAATTTCTTGCAATTGATTTTATAAAATTGCCCGAGACTCCCTCCATACTTACAGTCTTGCCATCATCTTCCTTTAGTATGAAGGATCACACACGGCATAAAGATTGACATTCCCTCTATATCATTCTACTAATAAAAGTACAAGGAGTATGCAAAACTTTATTTTGACGTAAATACCCTTTAATTAAAAATATTAACTTCTTAACATATGATTTCTAATAAAATATTAATACAAGTATGATTTGTTTATAATTCTTAGATATTAAGTGATTGATAACTCTTAAAACAGGAGTTTGGACTCTTGAAGAATTCGAGCTTGATAAGAGTTCTACATTGTTTGGACTTTGAAGACAAATCTTCATTGTAACATAGGGGTCTTCCCTAGCTTACGGTTGTAATATATTGTTTTACTTAGAGTTTTGTTATAGATAACTTTCCTAACACACGTCTCTCAATACCAAACCAAAGTCCAAGCACCCCCCACATACCAAAACTCACGCCCTTCCCTTTCTCTTCAATCTTCTGCAATCTCATCATTTTTCCGACACTCTCTAATAGAAGGTATGCAAAACGGGATTTCTTTAGAATGCCACAACACAACAAAGACCTTCAAGGCATGTTTTCTTCTCCTCTTTCTAATTTTCTATCTATTTATGTGCATCTTTTCTCAACCACCATATGCTCTTTGTAAATTTGAAGATGGAAGATGAAATGAGTTGCTAATTTTGGTTTCCGTCTAGATCTTCCCTATTACTGGTAAATATTTGAGATCTTTTGGTGGGGATGTTAGAAGTTAATGACTAAAAAATTAGTTTTGATGAACAAATCCTGCAGTCACTTGAAGGTGGGTCCGAAAATATTTGATCAATGTGTATGATGTAAAGTTGTATAATGTGTATTCTTTTTGTAGTATAGCTGTTATTTCCTAATACTATGTATGATATGATGTACAACTTTTCTAAGCTAGATGGGAGCATGTTGTCCTTGGTAAGGTTATTGAAGGTATGGACAATGCATATGCAATAGAAGGTAGAGCTGGGACCTAAAATGGACGGACTTTGCTATTGAGACCTTAAAGGGCAAAGACCATACTGAGACCGTGCTTGTGATGCACGGATCTCAAAATTTTATTAAATCCGTTTTTGAATTTTTGAGATCCATGCATCACATGCATGGTCTAGGTGTGGTCTCGGCCCTTTACGGTCTCACTAGCATTTTCCCACATGAAAAGCTCAGGAAGAAGATTGTTATCGTTAACTCAGGAGAGATACCCATGAGCAAGTGGGGTGAAAAAAGCTGAACCACCTCATCAACTGGTCTTTAACATCAACAACAACAGTTATACAGTATGAGATTAGCCATTGTGTTTTAGATAAATGTTTACTTCTCTTTTAACACTTCAATCTATTGCTTTGTGTTCTCCTTCTTTTTGTTTGTGCTTAAATAAGGTGAAATTAGAAAACTTAGATAGAGAGAATTGAATGGAGGTATCTATGGGTTAGTTGATTCTCTTTAACTCATCTTAGCTATTAATTTGAAATTTGAATCTTTCTTTACTTTCATTGTTTCATGCGTTTTAGAAATTTGAAGATTTAGAACATTTTTGAAAAGTGTGATTATCGCCTTAAAGAATTGGTAATGACTTTCTTTGGGTTGGTGCCTATATAAGGTATGCACATCTCTTCTTCCATATATATGTAGCAAAAGGAAAGCTATATATATATATGTATAGAGAGAGAGAGAGAGAGCAATGGTTCGCTCCACAAGCCAGGAGCGAACTATTGCTCCTCGCTCTTACAAACTTGTTGAATCCTGGAGGTGGAGGTGGATGCTGACAACCCGATAGCACCTTGTACAACTTGTGGGGGCAGGAATCACCTTGGATCTTTAATTCTAGATTTGCTGGGTTGGCTGCATCTTCTATATGGTATTACATATCTAGAACGAGTATTTGAAATTTTGCTTGTATAATGTGTATGTTTAAAGACATATCTTGTTGCTTAATTTACTGCACATAAAAAAAACCTTGTTGCTTGTTTTAATAAAAAGCTATTACACAAGGAGCCCATTTCTTACTGGACACGTGGCCCAACAACCTTCGACATTCAGCTAGCATGGTCCGCTAATCAGTGCTCTTTACGAATGTAATATTTTAATGATTATGAAAAATATGTGTATGAAATATTTTTTAAATTTATTAGAACCTTAAATAGTTGTACTAATTCTAATTGAGTATTTTAAATAATTTTACAAATTATCTAAAGTAATCTGTTCCAAAAATTATTAAACACAAATTAATTAAATCTTTAATAGATAAATTATTTACGTGCAACGCACGTACACTTTTACTAGTATATATATATATATATATATATATAATAGATTAATATTTTTTTGGTAAAGAGGGGAATTTTTTGTTGAACGCCTATTTAAATCATTTTTGAATTTTTTTCATGAATTTTTTATATGCTTAAAAATAATTTTGAAATTTTAATATTAATCGAACCAGATTCAATTCTAATTCGAAAAATATTAAGAAATGATCTCAAATTGACCAATTTATAATAGGGGTGTACCAGAACCAAGCTAGCTCGAAATTCGGCTCCGCCCAAAAAAGCCCGACTTGAGTTCGAAAAATAGGTTGATCGAGCTAAGCAAAGATATTTTTTGAGTTTGAAAATGTATTCAAGCCAAGCTCGAGTAAAGGCCTATTTGATTCGGCTCAGCTCGAAGCTCAGCCCGATTAAGGCTCGGTTCGGCTCAACTTGAATATTATACAAAAAAAAAAATAATATATATATATATATATATATATATATATAATATTTTTTAATAATTCAATCCGAGCTTAAGCCAAGCCAAACCGAGCTCGGCTCGGCTTCAACTCGAATCAATTCAAGCTCGAGCATAGGTGAACAATTTCAAACTGAGCTCGGGCATAGATGAAAAAATTTCAAACCGAGCCGAGTAGGGCCAAGCCCGGCTCGAATACAATCCAAGTTGAATATAGCACCGATCGTTTACAACCCTATGCCAAATTAAGTTACAGAGTGGGAACCGGAAACGGGAAGGAGGTATCGAGTACTAGTGTCAACTGTCAAACCCCTTCACCCCTATCGGCTATCGGGTTGTCTAAAAATATACCTATGAGAATGAACGAATCAGGTGCCAAGGAGCTGTTTGTGTGGACTGCAAATGGCAGTTGGATTTATTTATGAATGTGTGCAACAATTGCATTCTGAGATCCTGTTTGTTTGGATAGCTAAGCACTAGCTGCTTTGCAAACCAACCCCACCTCCAAAATGACCTGAAAATCGCTAACAAGGTAAAGCCTACAATATTGGTTAATGTGGATCGAGTGTTTTGCAGTTCTTAGAAACAAAAGTACTAAGAATAGCGCCAATCGTTGATGACATCCGACGACTGCTGTGTAACATTCTTCACTACTTAGTTGCCTACTCTTCCAGACAAGTTAAATGTATTTGCTCATAAGTTAACACACTACAGTTGTTGGTTAAGCTCAAGGCAACATTTTCAATCTCTAAAAAGTACTCATTCTCTTGTAGAGCCTCCTTAGTTGTAATTGATATCCAAAAAAAAAAAGATAACACCACTTTAGTTCATAGAGACTAGCATTATAGAGAGAGAAACATTTGATAGCCTCATTACAGTCCACAAAGTAACATCGTTGCAGTCAAGCAACCCCTTAAAGTGGAAAGTGGGGTTATTACATACAAACTACAAAGACAAAGGCAGGTAAAAAACAAAACATTCATTTCTTACTTAGAGAGAGAGAGAGAGAGAGAGAGGGAAACCCTAGCTCTCTCAAACCTTGACCTTATACCCATAATATCTCTTAAAAGCTCTGGGGAGAAAAACAGGCAGCAAGAACCCAAAAAGATTATAACACCAGAGAATGAGATTAGCAATAGCAATCCCTCTCCCAAAATACAATCTCCTTGTAGACCCACCAATACCATCCACCCTTGCAATCTCACACCTCAACCAATCCACAATCGTAAAGATCCTCCTAGAATTATAGAACACTGGCACAAACACCCAAATTGGGATCGAAAACCTGTTGGTGAACGTTAAACCCTCCATGAAAACTTGAGCGCAGAGCAAGAAAAGATGCGGAACGGCTGCTTTGATTCCTTCCTTATCGCCTTCATAAATCCCTTCTAAGATATACCCAATTGGGAGAAATAACCCAATTACGGCTGCAAAGGAGACGTAGATACCCAGAAGCTTATTATTTTTGTCAAAGATTGGGGGTTCCAATTCCTTGGAGGGAGCAAGAGTAGGAAATGCAACCTTGGAGATTATAAAAATGTAGATGGGAGATAAAAGAACAAAACCAAAATCTTCGATGCTGATCATTCCGCTAGCGGCGAGGACGATGATGATGGCGAGACAGTTGAAATGACGGAAGGCCAGAGAAGTTCGACGCGTGTTCTTTGGGATTGAAGTCGAGTGTTCTTCTTTGGGAAGGCTAATGTCGCCGTGTGTTGGGCCAATCCCACCTGACATTTTCTTGCTGTTTGAAGAGATGGGTTTTGATTTGGGATTGTCGAAATAGAGAAATTTGAGTTTGGGTTTTGTTAGATAGAAAGGGAGAATCACATATAGTTGGTTTTGGTTTTGTTTTCTCAAAAGAATTAGTACAATGTATAGAGATTTTTCAGTAGTAGGAACAGAGAGAAGAGAAGGAGATTAAAAGAAAAATGAGAGAGAGAGAGAGAGGGCCGTTTCAATAGGTTTATGATAAGAGGTGGACACATGGCATAGATTTCCTGGTCATTGATCAAATTCAGGGATATTGGATAGGGAAAGCCTCCACCAGAGCTAATCTTTTGCGTTCTTAAGATGAGAAAGTCAGAAAAGAAAAAGTATTTACTCCTACCTGACACAGTAAAAAGTTATTTGATTGTTTTTTTTTTTAAAGTTTAGAGTAATATGCAACTTCTTAAAAATTAATTATCAAACTATTTATAATTTTACAAAAATTTTACGTCCTAAATTTTATGAATGTAACACGAATTATTTACATTTATTTTAAATAGTTTAAAATAAATATTTAATATATAAAATATATTCATTAATAATTTTTATGATTATTACTTTTATTTAATTTTTATATCTTGTACAAATTTTTTATCAATTTATTTTAGATTTTAGAATTTTGTTATTTTCTAAAAAGAATTTCCATAACCAAATAATTCTCAAATTTCAACTTGATGATCATGGTTGGTATTATGTTATTTTCTATTATAATTATTCAATTTATTTTTTTATTTCATTTTTTTTATCAGAATTTTGTTTAACTTTATCAAATTTTATCGATTTTTTCCTAAACTATACCTTCACTGAATTGTTTTCGAACACCGACCTTTTTAACTATACATCCAGGCAACCTGCACTGAGCTGTGGGTGCCTCTCTGACCATTTGATAAGCAAGGTAGAGGACAATGCCTTCTGGTTATAGTCAACAATGTGTTTTTTTTTTTTTGGCTTCAAAAATGTAATGGCTAACCCTCTAGGATTCTCTACAATTATATATTTATATATTGGCTGTGTTCCAGAGGGCTTTGGATTGTCTCTAGCGAAGCCAAAAAGGGCTTATCTGGGCTCATAGAGTAGGGGACAATCCATGATTTTGACTTTTTCACACATTATAAGACATGTGGTGATAAGTGTGTGAGAATAAGGGGGAGAGATATCAAATGAGGAGAAGTCAAAATCATAGGGAGAAATTAAAATGACTTCTCCCTATTTTTATGTCAACTGTTGCACAATGTATGGACTATGGAACCCCAAGAGCCCTTTCTGGCTTCGCTAGAGACAATTCGAGGCCTAGCCCGAAACCACATTTCTGGCATGGCACCAGAATCTCTCAAGTTCAACTCGAGAGAATCTCTAGAGTTGGAACCCCTAGAGGTCGTCACGTGTCTCCTATGATACCCCTTAACCATGGGTAAGGCTCACCCACCCCTAGGGTTCACCTATCCATCCTTGGTTTTTTTTTTATATATATTTATTATTATTATTTAAATTAAAAAAAACTATTTTTAGAGTTTTTTTAATACTAAAAAAACTTTTTAATTTAAAAAAAAAAATTAATATTTTTTAAAAAAACTAAGAATGAATGGGTGAACCCCAGGAATGAGTGAACCTAACCCATGGTTAAGGGGTGTCAAAGGAGATACATGGCGACCTCTAGGGGGTCCAACTCGAGAGATTCTCTCGAGTTTTTTTGGTACAAGATATACGTTGAAGCCACAACACCGGGTTAGGTTTTAGTATCTAATTGGTGCGGGTGGAGAGTATAAACGACTCCCACCCTCGCGGGAATTGAACCCCAGACCTCCCCTTCAAGCAGGAATACACTATCATTGGTACAAAGTCCTGGCGTGTATTCTCTCGAGTTGAACTCGAGAGGATCCTGAGCCGGCATGGCATCTGCGACAGAGAATTCGAGGCCAAGAAAATAATGCCATGTGTCTCTTTCATTATTCTCCATTCAACCTTATCATCTTTCTCTCTCTCACACACTCACGTTCTTTCCTGTGACTCCTGTCCAAACAGCAGGTTTTTCTTTCTTTGAATCTTTCTCCTCGCTTTTGTTCTCTACAACTGGAAAACTCTGCACTTGGTACTAATTCTCTCTGAAAATGAAAATTCAAATTCAAAACCAAAATCAATTTTCCCTTTCCACCTAACAAAATCCCAGCTCGAATTTTTCAATCTCGACAAACCCAAATCAAATTCTATCCCTGCAACTGCAAGAAAATGTCAGGTGGGATCGGCCCAACATACGGAGACATTAGCCTTCCCAAAGAAGAAGAGAAACAAGAACACTTGACTTCTCTCCCAAAGAACCAATCCACGAACACCCGCCGAGGTTTTCTGAACCTCACTAATCTCAACTGTCTCGCCATCATCATCGTCCTGTCTGCTAGCGGAATGGTAAGCATCGAAGATTTCGGGTTTGTTCTGTTCTCTCTCCTATACATATTTATAATCTCAAAGGTTGCATTTCCTCCTCTTGGTCCCTCCATGGAACCCCCAATCTTCGGCAAAAACAATAAGCTTCTGGGTATCTACGTCTCCATCGGAGGCTTAATTGGGTTATTTCTCCCAATTGGGTATATCTTACAAGGGATCTTTGAAGGTGATAAGGAAGGAATCAAGGCAGCCGCTCCGCATCTTTTCTTGCTTTGCAGTCAGGTTTTCATGGAAGGTTTAACGTTCTCGAACCAGTTTTCGGTCCCAATTCGGGTGTTTGTGCCAGTGTTTTATAATTCTAGGAGGATCTTTACGATTGTGGAGTGGTTGAGGAGTGAGATTGGAAAGGAGTTTGGGGGTTCTACTTCTACAAGGAGATTGTATTTTGGGAGAGGGCTTGCTATTGCTAATATGATGTTCTGGTGTTTTAATCTTTTTGGGTTCTTGCTCCCTGTTTATCTCCCCAGAGCTTTTAAGAGATATTATGGGCATAAGGTGAACGTTTGAGAGAGCTAGGGTTTCTATCTCAGTTTAAACTATAATGAAGAAACGAATGTTGAATATTTTCTTAATCTGTTTTTTTTTTTTTTTGTATGTAATAATTTGGTTATAGATATTATCAAATAAATAATAATAATTGGGTTTTAGTGCTTCTCTGCTTCTTCTTTTTTTGGTAATCTAGTGCTTCTCTGCTTGGAGATGTATTGCAACCATTTTCGGGCTTTGTTCTTAACTTGACCTTGGTGGCTCGGATGGTTGAAAGCTTGAGATGCCCCCACCATAGTCAGCTGATTCTCAGTATTGCTGCAGTTGTAACAATTTGATAAATTGCGGAGTTTGGCAGATCCAGAAGTCATTTCAAAGTCGGGATCATCAAAGCTGTAGGTGTGAGGTCCTGTATCTGTTTCCATGTCTATGCTTCTTCAGCCTTCTCTTATCCAAGAGATCAGCCCACTTGTGGGGAAAGATAATTAGATAAGAACTATAGTTAACTCTGTTTGTATAATGCCTATTCCACAAGCGAGGCCCTTGTTTTCCTTTCCCTTGTGTACTGGACAAGAATGCAATATTAATTAATTGGGGTTTTTGCATATCAGTTGTCCATTTGCAAATACACTTTTATGACAGTTTTACAAATAGGGTTCGTGTGGTTTGGATTAAAATTAATGCTTATATGAGGGTTAAGTACTTATGGAGTGATTATTATCAATAATAATGTTTGGATGGATTTGTCATAAGCTCATTTTTCATGAACGCTTATGAAAATAACTGATGATTTGGTAATCCACTTGGGAGGTGCTTATAGGGGTTGATAAGCGGTTACAGGAAAGTGATTAGTTGGGGATTATTTGGTGGAGAAGTACAACGTTTTAGCCCAACACATTCTCTCCTTAATGAACTCTCCTCTCCTTAAGCATCTTCCCAACATTTCCTCCTTTGCATCTGGAACAGCCATCGGTAGGTATCCCTCCTCCATTCTTTTCCTTCTTCTTCTTCTCTCTGCAATCAGTATATATGGAGAAGACGTTTCCTCCTCCTAGTCTTGTGATTTTCAAACGATGAATTTAGTGGTTTTGAGATTGGGGTTTCAGCTATTTTGTTGGGGTTTTGAGGAGATTAGTGATGATGAAGGCAGCGAAGAAGAGGAAGATACAAGGATGACAGAAACTGATTTGGAAAACATAACTTCTTGAGATTAGGGTTAGTTATTTTGTTGGGATTTTGAGGAGATTAGTGGTGATGAAGGTGATGAAGAAGAGGAATATACAGGGATGGCAAAAACAGATTTGGAAAACACAGATTCTGGGATAACAGAGTGAAGACTAGGAAAAGTAGATTGACAACGGAAAATTCATTTTTTCCTTGTTTTTGTTTTCATCACCATGCTTGAGAGTTGTTTTATAGGGTCAATTTTCATGGGTTGTGCCATTAAGCCATTTCCTAATCTAGTGATTGCTTTGTAGTTGGGAATGGCCAAGTTCCCCGTGTTCATTGCTCATTTAACTTAGAATACACCTTGTTATCATACGTACATCATGGTGTCCACTGTCCACACAAGGTGAATTGGTGCTCTCAAAGAGGTTTCCTAGACCCCCCAAAAAAAAACAGCTTAATTTATTAGGGGTGTCCAGCATCAATGTAATTAGTTTCCAATATTTAATATTGATATTTACTTATGTATATAATTGGACAATCAAGCTATGCTCTTGATGCATTATGTGCACAATGAACCACTGCTCTTTACCTCACCGTTAGGATACCTTTGGCATGCAGCCCCTTCCTTACAAAGAGGAGCACATGCATTGGGTACTACAGCCATGGGTCCATACTTGATAATGAAATACAAGACATGCAACAATACCCTTGGGTCACCCTTTTTTTTTTCCCCCAATAGTCTTATTTTATGTTTGTATGTAACATTTTGCATGCCTAAAATATTATTTTGTTAAACAACATAATGAACATTTGAAATAATCAATGTTTGTATTTGGGTGAATCAAACAAAATTATTTACACAATCAGTTATTATCAGCATCAACGCTTATTAAAAGTGACAAGCCAAACGATGTTACAACTGTCAACGCTTATTGTCATCAGTGTTTATTCGCATTAGCGCTTATCAATATAATCGCTTATGACTGCAATAATCCGAACTAAACTAACCCGTTACAGTTAGCCAAATCACCTCATTCTTCAACTTCCGATAAATCTCATTCAAAATTGTTTAAAGAGTGATTATAATACCCTTGTGACATTTAATAGACTATAATACACTTGTCACACGTCTCTTCTTTTAACTTTTGTAACTGTGGTTAACATATACTAACCCTCAAGGTTAAAAGCATCTAACCTTAGTTATATATAAAATAAAATAAAAAATTAACCACAAGGGTTAAAACAGGTTAACCATAGTTCAAAAGCTGTTAAAAGACTAGTGTTCCTTTTTAATACCCTTTAACCGTGGTTAAGATTCAATAACTTAGGATTAAAGCATCTTACCTTTTTTCTTAGAAAAAAAATAACCATGAGGGTTAAAACTTATTAACCATAGTTCAAGGACAGTTAAAGGAGTGTTTCTTTAAAGTCCTTTTAAATATAGTTAAGATTCATTAACCCTTAAGGTTAAAACATCTAACCTTAATTTTTTTTTAAGGAAATTAAGTTAATCACAAGGGTAAAAATGTTAACCATAGTTCAAAGGTAGTCAAAGGGGTGTCTTCTTTTAACACCTTTTAACTATGGTTCAGATTCACTAACCCTTAGGGTTAAAGCATCTAACCTTAACTTTTAGGTTACTGTTAAAAATTAATCATAGGATTAAAATTTGTCAACCGTAGTTCAAATACAATTAAAGGAGTGCCGCTTTTAAGTCATTTTAACTATAGTTAAAATTCACTAACCCTTAAGGTTAAAGCATCTAACCTTAGTTTTTAGATTAAAAAAATTTAAAAATTAATCACAAGGGTTAAAATGCTAACCATAGTGCAAGAGAGTCAAAGGGGTGTCGTCTTTTAACATCCTTTAACTATGGCTAAGCACTAGAGCTTTCCAAACCACCCCACCTCCAAAAATGACTTGAAAATCGCCAACAAGGTAAAGCTTACAACAATAGTGACTGGATTTAGTGTCTTGCAGTTCACAACGTAAGACAAATCCTTCACTAAGAATGAGAATGGTACCTGATTCTTTGTTCAAATTCAGGTTCGCAATTTGTCACTCTAGAGTGAACCCTTTCACAAGGGGAAGATGAGATAATTCTTTTTTCGGTTTGCTTTGTTCTTTAGCTTGATTGGCTTACTTTAAGTAGATAAATCAAATATATTTTTTTATAATATTATATATATATATATATATATTTTTTTTAAGAGTAATAGTCCCATCGTCGGTCGAGGAGGGGACTATTCCTCCTCGCTCTCACATAGCCAACCCTTCAACTCCCATTAATTTGGGTTAAGTTTTTTTTAATCTTTAATTAAAAAAAAAATTTCTAAAAACTAAGGATAGATGGGTAAACCCTAAGGGTAGATGAATCTTAATCACAATTAAATGAGGATAGAAGGACACATGGCAAGAAAATGGGAGCCGAGATGCCCCTCCTTGCGTCACCAACCAAGGAGGTAATTATTTTCCATATTTTAAATATATATATATATATATATATTTTAAGCATGTTAATAATATATTACAAATACTTAAGTATAAATTTGTCGAATTCAAAAAAAATACCAATAAATTCAAATAAAAAATTCCACAAACCAAATCTGTTCGAAAGAGTAGTTAAGAAAAATATGAACGAATTCAAATAAAAAAATTCAACAAACTAAGACTGTTTGCAAACAGTGTGTGATTTGATCAATTTGACGAACCAATCCGAACCAAACTATGTTCGGATTCAGTTTGGTTGGCAGTTAGCTGTAGCATACAACAAACTTGGTAACCCTGGATGAAAACAAACCATAACCCAAATTATTACATACAAAAAAGAGGCAGAGAAAAAAACATTCATTTCTTCTTCTCTCTAAGTCTAATTAAGCAACCAATTACAGAAACCAACCCTTCTTCTTTCTTCTTCTTCTCAAACCTTCTCTCTCTCAAACCTTGACCTTATGCCCATAATATCTCTTAAAAGCTCTGGGGAGATAGACAGGCAGCAAGAACCCAAATAGATTATAACACCAGAGTATGAGATTAGCAACAGCAAGCCCTCTCCCAAAATACAATCTCCTTGCATACCCCTTAAATTCATCACCATCCACCTTTGCAATCTCACTCCTCAACCACTCCACAATCGCAAAGATCCTCCTAGAATTATAGAACACCGGCACAAATACCCGAATTGGGGTCGAAAACCAGCTGGTGAAGGTTACGCCTTCCATGAAACCTTGACTGCAAAGCAAGAAAAGATGCGGAGCGGCTGCCTTGATTCCTTCCTTGTCACCTTCGAAGATCCCATCTAAGATATACCCAATTGGAAGAAATAACCCAATTAAGGTTGCAATGGAGAAATAGATACCCAGAAGCTTATTATTTTTGTCGAAGACTGGGGGTTCCAATTCCTTGGAGGGAGCAAGAGTAGGAAATGCAACCTTGGAGATTATAAATATGTAGATGAGAGAGAAGAGAAGAAACCCGAAATCTTCGATGCTTACCATTCCGCTAGCGGAGAGGACGATGATGATGGCGACACAGTTGAAATGACGGAAGGTCAGATAACTTCGGCGGGTGTTCTTTGGGATTGAAGTCGAGTCTTCTTCTTTGGGAAGGCTAATGTCGCCGTATGTTGGGGTTGGGCCAACCCCACCTGACATTCTCTTGCTGTTGCAGAGATGGATTTTGATTTGGGTTTGTCGAGATTGAGAAAGAAATATGATTTGGGTTTGTTTTCTCCGAGACAAGAACAGAGATTTTCGATATCAGAGAGGAGCAGGAGACAGGACTCAAGAGAGAAGAGAGAAGGAAGATGATAAGGCGAATAGGTACTACACGTGGCCGTTTCAGGTGGGCCGGATTGTGATAATTGGGAGATCGAATCACAGCCAATCGCAATTGAATTCAAGGAGAGTTCAATCGCTGCCACAGGTCAACATGTGTTCCCTTTAACCTGGTACTAGATTACCTCTGTTGCACGCCCGAGGCTCAGCCTCGGGCCTCCATTCAACATGCGGCATGTGCCATGTAGCGCTAAAATAGTTCTCTCCTGTTTTTTGACTTCTCCCTCAGCTGATATCTCCCACCTTTTATCACCACATGCCCTCTGATGAATGAAAGGTTAAAATTTTCTAACCCTTGTGTTCAATAATTTTTTCCTTAGCTTTTTAAAAAAAAAAAATATTAATCCTAAGTGTTAAAAAAAGCTTAACCAAAGTTAAAATATTTTTTTAATACTTTTTTCAAAAACCTAATGTTAGATTATTGAATACTAAGGATCAGAAAATCTTGGGGGCACGTATTGACTTGTGGGTACAATTGAACTCTCCCTTAACTCAATCGTGATTGGCTGTGATTCCATCTCGATAAGAGGTAAACATGTGGCATAGATTTCCTAGTTATTAATCAAATTCAAGGGATAAGTGATCGAATCATTCATTCGCACCCATAGGCTAGCATGGGTCCTTTAACTTCTATTAATTGTGGTTAAGATTCACTAATCCTTTGTGTTCAATAAAGTATCTTTTTTTTTTTAATATTTAACTCCAGAAAGATTTTTTAACCATTAGGATTAATATTTTAAAAAAAAAAGTAAAATTATATTGTTAAATCTCAAAGGTTAGTAAATCTTAACCACAATTAATATGAATTAAAAAAATGAGCACGTGTTGGCTTATGGAAGCTATTCAGTTCTCTCTGAGCTCAATTGCGATTTGACCTTAGCAGGGTTCTGATTGTGTTTAATTGTGATTATGGAAGCTATTCAGTTCTCTCTGAGTTCAATTGCGATTTGACCTTAGCAGGGTTCTGATTGTGTTTAATTGCGATTGAATCCTAAAAATTAATGAATCCTTTTTTTTAAATCAATAATCAACATAATATATTAAACAAAAAGAATTTACAAAAAGAGTTTACAGTCACGTAAACTGAAGCACAAGACTAGTTAACAATCTCACCCACTTCATTGGAAATTGGAACCTATTCTTTTACAACCTTGAGCCCACAACACCTCTCTCAAATCCACTCCGGATTGGATAACCATTCCAAGGTTATTAGCCGTATTCAAGCTTGCAAATAAGAGATAGATAATGTGGAGAAGTCAAAAACTCTTATATTCCTTTCTTCCAAATAGGTCATACTATGACCTTGGGGGGAACCTCCTAAATAGCACTATCCGCACTAATCAATGACTAGCACGATAAGAAATTCTAAAAGGAAGAAGGAAAGACCTATTAAGTCACCCCAGCTCAAGAGAGAAAATACTCCAGATGACACCCACAATAGGGCAATGCATAAGCAAGTGATCAACGAAGTCTTCCACTTGGAGGTACATAAAACAACAATTTGTCAAATTTCACCTTCTATTTTTTAAGTGGTTACAAGTAAGAATTTTATTCAAAGATGCATCCCATAAGAAAAAAAAAAAGATATCATTGAAAGAATACCTGAATTCTATACAATTTTATAAGAAAATGGTACATAAGACACTAATTCAAATGATAATAGTAGTGATTCTCATTGAAAATCGATCATTGCTGCTTCCATACCAAATTCTACAATTTCGGTCTCGTGGGCTTACAGAGACAAACTGAAGACATAACAATAGGTTACCCAATTTCCCAGTCATTAAGATCTCGTCTCAACTTTAGACACCACACAACCCTTGTATCCCGAAACTCAACGTAATTCTCCACTAAAACATCTCTATCGATGGCAAGAGAGTAAATATTGTCAAAAAAGTCCTTTAGTTTCTCGAAACCCCAAATTAATCTTAACCATAGTTAATAGAGGTTAAAAAGGACATTTTTTTGACACGTGGCTTGTGGGTAGGGGCAGAGCCACATGGGGCCCAAGGGGGGCTAGCCCCCCTGAAATTTTGGCAAAAAAAATTAAATATTACTAACAGCGGCATAGCCTGTTAGAGGGGCTGAGCCAAGGGGACAGGGACTTCTAGTCCCTACTAAACTTATGAGAAAAAAATGTATTCCTTACACACGGACTCAAACAAAAGCTATGGCCAACGAACTTGTCCCTCAAACAAAAAAAAAATCGGGGGCAATTATAATAGAATCCTGGCTCTGCCCCTGCTTGTGGGTATAATTGAACTCTCCTGAGTTCAATAACGATTGACTCTGATCCCAGCTCGGAGAGGATGAGGTGTACCGTTGGCCGCGTCTGCAGTGCTTTCTAGTTATAGTCTGCAAAATGTATAACATTCTGGCTGCAATTCTCTACGGTTATACGGTTATATATATCTGTTTTTATAAAAAAGCACCTACCCAAGGTACTCGTAAGTCCTCCAAGTTCAGTGTACTTTATGATTATCACGAATGTCACGATTAATCGGAAAGATAAACCGGGGATTTAGCCTCTTTTTTTTCTATCCTCTGGCACAAAAGACCTTTGGTAAAACTGGTACCTCTCATATGAATGTTAGGGTGGTTCTGGAACTGCACAATGGTATAACAAAAATTTCCTGTTTCACTCACTCTCAGGTAGTGCTTCTCTGCTCGAGGATGTCCGTACTTTTAGCTTTGCTCTGAACTTGACGTCGGAGCTCCGATGGTTGAAAGCTTGAGGTGCCCCACACTAATCAGCCAATACTCAGCATTGCCGAGGATTCTGCATTTGCAACAATCTGATGCCAGCTTCGCAAGAAATTGGAAGCCAGTTAGAGGGAAGGTTTGATGGGGCATGTCAGCCAATTAATATACCAACACCCTAAGAAACCAAAATCATATTCTTACTCTCAGAGCAAGAAAAGCTTCTGCAGCACGTCCTGAGAACCTCAGGCCTCATCTGCACTTACTCCCAACAGCATTAAGAGAGTCGTTCCTGCTCTCATAACACCAGAAGTCAGACAGCTTTAATTGGACAGAATTTGGCCCGTGCCCTTTCCAGTAATCACTTTGACTACGGGTTCTCTCTCGTCATTTTGCACTACGGCAGAACTTACAGCTTCATGCCTACCCACAGGCCTCCTTAGCTTCACCATTGAGCGGTTTGTGCCACTCTGACCAGAGTGTGTGAACAGGAATTAGATGCAGTCGCATGGCTTAATGTTCCCAAAGAATAAGGTCCACCCTCCAATGTATCAGGGGTACCTTCCTTGAAGTCTTCCTTCTCCCCTTCTGTCTGCTCCTTTGCTTTCTGTTCTTTCTGTCTAAGCTTCTTCAGCCTTCTCTTATCCAAGAGATCAGCCTGCCCGTGGGGGAAGATAATTAGATATGAGACGAGGATATGAGGTCTCAAGCATCAAGAATATACATGCACAACAAGCCAAGCACACCACTCTGGAGAGCTTTAGATAAGTAAGGAAATTTATTCGTAAACTTGCATAATTCATTAACCCATCTGTTTAAAGCACCACAGCCATGAGTCAACCACTGGTTTCAAGATGAGCAAATGAAAAGTTCAGCCTAAGTTTTAAAGGAATCAAGAGCAATTTTGTTCCTAAGCTACTCATAATGCCCAGTTGTTCAAGCTTATCATTACCAAAAAAATAAGATTTGCCATTCAAAAAATGTGGACAGGAAAATGATAACCCATAGCCAAACCCTGAATAAAAATTAGGAAAATGTTTTAACTTACCATGCGTCCACTATGTAACGAAATACCAGGCTCATTGGTTCCCACCCCCTTTTTTAACACTCATTAACTGTGGTTAAAATTCATTCAACCCAAGGGTTCATCCATTTAACCTTGGTTTTTAGAAAAATAAAAATGGAAAAAAAAAATATTAACTTTAAGTTCGTCTTAACCAAATTTAACCACAGTTTAAAGGGTATGAAATGGGAAGGCATTTGATTATGTAGTTGAATGCGGGGTGGGCTAATCACTACTCTAAAAATTAGTCCATTCGTAGTTATATGTATAGTAACAAAGTTCTCCGATCATGATTAGATGCATTCAGTTTACCCCTCTGTAAACTGTTGTAATCTTCTTTGGTATTTTAATATACCTGATTCTTACTGATCATTGAAAAAAACAAAGTTCTCCGATTTTTCATAATGTCCTGAATAATTCACGAGTTTTTCATCGAATTACTAATTCACTAATGCTCCGTTTGTTTTGATGTAAAATAGGGGAAAACAAATGAAATTCATGGAAAATGTCAATTGTCCTATAGAAAATACACACGAAAAATGATATTTTCCGTGGAATTCTTTTGTTTTCCTCTATTTTACATCAAAACAAACGGAGCATAAGTATCGCAACTTTTTTGTAAAAGACAGACTTTTAAAAAGTCGTGAATTCTACAAATTAAACATAAATAATTCACAATTTTTTAAAAAAGTCTTGAATAAATATCTAATATAGAAAATATTTTTGGTAATAAATTTTCATAATTAGTAATCCTATATTTTATTTTATTTCATATCTTGCTTGACATTTTCTCAGCTTTCCCCCCGATTTTTCCAAATTTCCCATTTTTCCAAAAATTTCCCTTGCCGAATAATTCCCAAACTCCCATGTGATAACTATGGTTATATGTAAGACCCATCCCTAGTCCCTACATGTGCACCCGTTTCATTCATTTTCTTCTTCTTATGTCCAGAGTTGTTCTCGTCCTCTATGTTAGTCTTAGTCTTTGTGGACATTGGCAATAGCTTTGCCTTAGACTCTATTGGAACAAAGCAAAGGAGGCCGAATGGAGAAAGGAAAGGGACAAGGGCGATTGGTCTTGCTTGGCAAGAACAAAAGAGAGATGTAAGAAGATAAGAACAAGAAAATGAGGAGTTAGAAGAGGAAATCGATCGATTGAGTGAGAAGTGATGTAAATCACCTTTCTCCCTATAGGGGACAAATCCCTTGCATTGCTTTTCATCGCTCGATCGGGCGAGTCCCTACTTTTCATTTCCACCGGCCTTAGTCCAATACCAGATTAACAGCCTTCCATTTTAAGATTAAATTTTATGATGAAGTGCATGAAGTATTGATCAAAAGGTGGAATAAAAGTAGGTACTCCATTGCATTGCATTGCATTGCATTGCCTCGCTCATTCATTAAATCCTAAATATTATAGCAATGAGTGGTTAGCCAAAGGCATTGGTCAAGTCTCTCCAATGAAGAAATTTCAAAAGGGAGAAATGCACGTATTGAGAGACTATTTTCAAGTTTAACTATCCTTCGCAAGGTTCGTGAGTAAAATATGGAAAATTTGCTGCCACAATTGGTAATTTTGGACCATGAGAGGCTCTTAGTGAGTGGTACACAATAAATCTCTTGGCATGGTGGAGCAATCATGGATCTAATGCACCCACAATTGCAAGCCTTGCATTCAGGCACAAACTATCTGTATGTTTATTACTTTATGTTTACTCTTTATTGATAAAAATGAAAGTGTAATATATGTATCTTGTTCTTTGATATAGGGTATTGAGACAACCTTGTTCTTCTTGTTGTAAAAGAAACTGGAGCACTTTTAGAATGATATCAAGTGTTAAAAGAAATAGATTAACGTCATAACATGCAAAAGATCTTGTCTATGTCCACTCAAATTTACGTCTCTTATCAAGAACAAATGAACATTATGTGAAGGGACCAAACAAGTATTGGGATGCAGTTGGGGATGAATTCAATTTGGAGGGGCCATCATATCTTCAATTTGTAAATTTGTCTCTTGATGACCCAGTACGAGAGCATGCTTTTGAATCTGATGAGCTGCCAACTACCAATGTCAAGTTTTTTTTTTTTTAACAATGTCGAGTTGGACTCTATTACTGAAGAAAACATTGGGAACCAAATTGATGGTTCTAATTAAATAATTGTTGTTTTTGCCTTTTTGTGATACACATTGATTATCAATGATTGATGGCATACTTCATCTTTTGGAGGATTGTTTAATTAAGAACACAGTTGGTATTGACTATTGAAATTGCACTTGATGAATTTTTCAGGGTCTCTCTCTATATATATATACATATTATATTATACACATATATAGTTGTGCCGCCGTATTGGAATTTCTAAACTTTGCCATGTCGAGCACCTCTGGACAACTGGACACTTGGCACCCGTGCCATGTGCCTAGGTAACATTGATTACCCGTGTAAGATTTTAAGTTAAAAGGGTTTCTCTCATTTCACTTTATTGTTCAACGTTTCTTACCAAGCTCTAGAGCTCGACGAGAGAAAAGGAAAAGGGGAGGAACGAACAACAAACTCGTTCTTCTAGGGTTTCTGCGATCGGCGGCAACAGACAGCAAGGATGATGGGGACGACAGCGACAACAAAGAACAATCCCTCGTCACAGGTATTTACCCTACTCATTTCTCTTCTCTACTTAAATACTTCACAAAATTCCTTTTTTTCTTTGGGATTCTTAAATTTTAAAGAATAGTGAATTGGTTTCTTTTTTTCCTCTCAATCAAAGATTAATTTAAATTGATTGATTTTTTGTTGTTAGTAAGGACTGATTTCAATCCGTGGGAATCAAAAAAAAAAATTTAGATTAAGTTTTTGTAGACTTCGGTGACTTCCACCGAAGTCAAATATTTTTTCTACTAAAATTTTTCATTTCAATCAAAGTCCACCGAAGTTGACCGAAATGCATCATGAATTCCAGAATTTTTAAACTTTATGTTGATTTTGTTTTGGTTACCACCGAATTCGACTCAATTTGGCCGAAGTTTACCGAATTTAGTCGAATTTTAACACCTTGTGGGAACCGCGGACTATAGGGGGATCCCAGTTGGAGAGTGACCCATACTTGGATGTGATAACCTTCCTCCAAGGGCTTTCTCGTTCAGAGCAAAATCGTCAAAGCCATTTGCCCAAGAGGGCCTTGTTGAATAAGGAAAGTGGGTAAACGTTTAGGCCACCCGATTGGGTTGGGAGGCAGACAGTTTTCTAGTCAACAAGATGGTATTTGCGGTGCACCACTTTTGCATTCCATAGGAAATTCCTTTGGAGACATTCCAATCTTGAGGCCACCGACGCGGGAATGGTGAGAAGAGAGAGGAAGTAGGCAGGGAGGTTGTTCAAGACACTTTCTAGGAGGGTTGAGCCGACCCCCTTTTGAGAGGTAAGAAACCTTCCACCCTTCTAGATGTTGTTGGACTCTGGCGAGTACCGCGTCCCAAGTTAATTTGGATTTGTCGGGGGCGCCTAATGGGAGGCCGAGGTATGTGACTGGAAGGGAGCCAAGCTTACAACCTAGGATGGAGGCCAGAGTCGAGAGATGTGGCACTTCACCAACCCCATAAAGTTCGCTTTTGGCGAGGTTGATTTTGAGGCCCGATACTGCTTCGAAGCATCTTAACAGGCATCTTAGATGGAGGATTTGATTGTAGGATGCATCACAAAGGATTGTCTCTGAATTCCAAATGGGAGATGGAGAATGGGGAGACTTCTCTCCCAATGGAAAAGCCTAAGATGGCAGATTCTGCCACTCTCAAAATCATTCAGTTGAGGGCTTCTGTTACTATGATAAAGTGAAAGGATGAAAGTGGGTTCCCTTGTCTCAATCCTCTAGAGCTTCGAAAGAATCCAGAAGGAGACCCGATTACAAGAATTGAGAATGAGGCTGAAGCTGAAGCATATAAGGCCTTCATCCATGTTCACCATCAGGTTCCAAATCGCATCATCTGCATTAAGTAGTTTAAAAATTCCCAATTAACGTGATCAAATGCTTTTTCGAGATCCACTTTGCAAAGTACCCCTAGTTAGGGTTGTCAATGGAGCAGATTCGAAGCGGATAGTGCTATATCCTTATCAGATCCAATTAATTTTTATCTACTATCTGTATCCGCTCTGATATCCGGTGGATAGTAAATTCAAAATACCGAATTTGAATTCGATTAACTAAACGAATTCGGATAATACCCATATCCAATCTGATTAATAATCGAATTGGAATACTCGATCAGCTAGTATCCGAATTCGACTGATTATCCGATTACAACCCGAATTGTCCAATTACAATCCAAATTTTGATTATTTTCTGAATTCGAATCCCAAATCAAATTAATGGAGAATGAATTGAAATTCAAGCGCATAGATCAAAACATGGAAACAGTACCAAATCAAAGCACAATTTGAAAGATGACAGTATGCATATAGCATACTCAACCCCACTGCACATATAGCATACTCGACCCCATATGAAACAATCAAAGCAAAAGATTTGAAAAGAGGAACATGGAAACAGTCCTGAATCAAATAAAAACCGAAATCACATAGAGCAACCCAATAAAGCAATACAAATCAAGCAAAAGAAAATAAAGATTATCATTAATGTTCATGCACCAGTGGATATTAGAAAATCAGTGCATGCAAAAAAAAAAAATGAATGGAGTTTGAGAGCTTTAAGTGAATCAAGTCGTTCTTGGCACAAAAAGAAGAAAATGTTGTGCTTTGATATCGTTTGGGATTGACGAACTTCATGGCCATTTGAAGATCTCACCTTGAGATCACAGAGATTTGAGAGCTTGAGGCCGCGAGATGCGAATCATGCGAGGCCACGAGAGGCGAGAGAGGGTTGCTGCATGTGGATGGGGATCTTCTACAAGAACTTGATCTACCAAATCTATCAAGTTCCCAATCCAATCGTGAGGAGTTAGTTGCAGGTGAGAGAGGTCGAGACAGAGGAGGAAGAGGGGAGATGGGGAGACGAAGGAGGGGAGCCGCCGACTACCAAGAGGAGTTGGGGTTGAGGGTGTTACTTGTTAGGGTTTAATGTTAGGTATTTATATAAGTTACTCAATTACAATTATATCCTCCTATCAAAGGAGAATTACACCTAAAACCTTAAAGGCCTTAAAATCTAAAGGGGGGCATATTTGGTATTTAAATCATGTATACTTATTTTAAACGGTTCAGATAATTAGTGGAGCGGATAGGCCACTATCCGTATCCGCTCCATTTATAAACGGATTTCTTATTGAATATCCAAATACTTATTCGGATAAATATCTGACTAAACGGGTATGGATCAGTTTTAGATACAAATTCGGATAGTTGACAGCCCTATCCCTGTTGAGTTGGAGCGCATTCTCACATCCACGCATTCATTTGCAATGAGGATGCTGTCAAAGATTTTTCGGCCTCTGACGAAGACGCCTTGCGACGCGGAGATGAGGGAGCACATGACAATTTGGAGTCTAATAGCGAGGAGCTTTGAAAGAATTTTATAGGCATAACCCACCAGGCTAATGGGCCGGAAATCCTGGAGATCATGGCCGCAAGCCGTCTTGGGGATGAGAGAAATGAAGGAATAGTTCAATACTCTATCGAAAGAACATGTCGCATGGAATTCTTGCACCCATTTAACAAAGTCGGGGCCCACTATGTCCCAACAGGATTTGAACAATTCTATGGAGAAATCGTCAGGACCCGGAGCGTTGCTCCCTCTCATGCTTCGCACGGCACTAAGAATTCCTGGTTCTCCAAAGGGAGCTTCAAGGTTGTCCCTTTGCTCGTCGGAGAGGCTAGACTCTAGAGAAGTCGAGGCCGTCTAGTTTTGGTCGAAAGAAGGTATCTTCCTAATAGAGATTTTGATAGAAGGCTACAGTAGCGTCCCAAATAGTGACTTCGCTTTCAATCCAATCTCCATTGATTTTGAGCCTAGTGATGGAGTTGTACTTTCGCTGAGTGTTGGCTACCTTGTGGGAAAAAATGGGTGTTTCTATCACCTTCCTTGAGCTAGGTGACGCGAGATTTTTGTCTCCAACTAGTTTCTTCCGATTCAATAACGATGAGGGGTCAGTTAGGACTTCAGTGCTCATAAATGGCTCTCCTCATGGCTTCTTCAAGAGCTCTAGGGGTCTTCGCCAAGGCCCCTTTTCCCTCTGTTGTTTATCATTATCTCAAAAACCTTGAGTAGAATGATCCGGAAAGCCTCGCCTTCGGTTTGGGAGGGGTTCAACATTAGGCGTGGCAACTCACATATTTCCCATCTTCAATTTGCGGACGATACCCTCCTATTCTGCGAAGCTTCTTCCACGAATGTGGCTTTGGTTAGATGCCTTTTTCGATGCTTCGAAGTAGTGTCAGGCTTACGGATACACTTTGGGAGGAGTGTAATGTTTGGAGTGGGTGACGTGCCTAATCTAAGGGAGTTGGCAGCCTGCCTTGGATGTAGGATAGGGAGCTTCCCTACATCCTATCTAGGGATTCCCCTAAGAGCTCCATTTAAAGCAAAATTGGCTTGGAGCCCCGTTGTCGATAGATTCTTTAAGTGCCTTCAAGGTTGGATATCTCGCTTCCTTTCCAAATGGGGGAAACTCACCTTGATCAAAAGTACCCTGAGCTGATTACTGACATACTTCCTCTCCTTGTTTAAGATCCATGTGTCAATTGCCTCCTCCCTGGAAAGAATCCCGAGGGACTTCCTATGGAACGAAAAAGTCGACACGATGAAGTACCACTTGGTGGATTGGCACACTATATCCCTACCTAAGAGTGGCGGAGGTCTTAACATTCCCCCTATTCTTAGGGTGGACAAGGCCCTCTTGGGGAATTGGCTCTAGCATTTTGGTGAAGAGGTGGGCAACCTGTGGAGAGAGGTGATCGTAGCAAGGCATGGGGAGGTGAATAGGTGGTGCCCAAGATAGGGCAAGGCCCGTTGGGTGTTGGGGTTTGGAAGGCTATGTTGCACGGTTGGGAGGAATTCTCCGCCCTCACTCATCTCAAAGTGAGCAATGGGGAACATATTAGTTTTTGAAATGATCATTAGTGTGGTCCAGCACCACTTTGACAGTCGTACGGTAACATGTTCCGTCTTCCCTCCAATAAGAAGGCTTCCAGAGCCTACTACTTGGAGTGACACAGCGGGGATCTGGTGTGGGTACCTAAACTAAGGCGAAATGTATTCGATTGGGAGGTTCAAGACCTCTTAGGACTTCTAACCCAAGTCCTACAAGTTATCCCCAACTCTATCGTCAGAGATAGTCGGTCTGGTTCCACGGACAACAAGGGGCGATTCTCCGTGGGCGTGGGATCCTTTTTGTGCGCTCTGCAATCGACACCCCTGCAACCTTTTTCTCACCAGGTTGTGTGGGTTTCGTTGGTTCCCTCAAAGGTATTTTTTTCTTGTGGATTAAGTTTTAGATAAACTCTTAAATTGCGACCACCTTATGCATAGAGGCTGGTGTCTGGCTAACAGGTGTTACATGTGCCTTATAACAGAGGAATTTGTGGATCACTTACTGTTTCATTATCCAGTGGCGAGAGAGGTTTGGTCCTACTTCCTTTCTCACCTCCGCATCCCTTGGATCTTTCCCAAATCCTTTTGGAGCTTCTTATTTTGTTGGTTGTCAATGTCGTTTCTAGTGCCAATGAGAGGTTGGCCTCTCCTCCCAGGGGCGATAGCATGGTCGCTCTGGAAGGAGATGAATATGAGGGTGTTCGAGGACTCGTCCTTGCTTATACCCCGGATCCAGGCTCGAGTTCGCTCACTTATCTCAGCTTGGGGTTCAGCAGCGGGAGATGGTGGGAATCCTTAGGGGAACATTTTTGTATTGTGATGAGTTGCTAGCGGCTTGTTTTGTTATAGTTTGCTTTTCGCATGTTATTCTCTCTTGGTTTACTTTTGTGAACCTTGTGATGCAGTTATTATTTCAGATTTTTATATATCATTGTTATTTACTGATCGGGAAAAAAAATAACGATGAGTATTCTAGTTTGAGACAATCTCGGAGCTGGTTGTCAGCCACTCCCTAGGCCCAAGCTCTTCTCGTTGGCATAATTCAAAATATCGATACGTATCGGCCGATACGTATCGGTTTTTCTCATACCCGATACCTAGATACGCTGGAAAATAAAAGTTCCCCTATATCAGCACTATATCGTCCGTATCGGGCGTATCAGTACCGATACGGTACCGATATCAATATAGCAATACGGTGCTGATATAGGTTTTTCAGCAGTAAAAAAAAAAAAAAAACCTTGAATTCACACGGATGAATTGATCTACATAACATTCTCTATAAGTATTGAAAGATTCCAATGACACTCTACAAAGGAGACTGAGAAGTAGAAAAAAAAAAAAAAATCAGCATAGAGGAGAACTTAGGGTACATACTTGTGCCTCCATCATTGATCATCGTCGTTGCCGCGTCAATCACCATTGCCGTTGTTGCCTTTTCTTTTGCCTTCCACTGCAGAAACCAAAGTGGAGTGCTAGCCCCTTTGGCCAAACTGAGTCTGAGAGTAGGAATTCATCATGTTTGGTTTTATTAAAGGGAAGAAGAGGCATGCTAACCTCACTCTACAAAACATAGGTATTCTGTTGTGAGTGTTTTTTTTTTAGGTTAATGTAGGTGTTGTGTTAACCTTTCACCAAGGAGATTGGATCAAGCCAATCATGATTTAAATGGGGCGTCCCTTTTAACTCTGTGATTAATATACACTAACCTTTAGGGTTTGATCTTTAAAAAAAATAACCCTAAGGTTAAGAATTTTTAACTCTAGTTAATTTTTTTCTTCTAAAAATCAAGGTTAGACATATGTCCCTTTTAGTGACTATTAATCACACCCTAAGGTTAAGAATTTTTAACTCTAGTTACCTTTTTTTATATATTTATTTCTAAAAACCAAGGTTAGACATGTGTCCCTTTCAGTGACTATTAACTGTGGTTAATAATCACTAACCCTTAGGGTCAACAATCTAACCTTGGTTTTTCTTTTAAAAAAATAGTAATAAAATAATTTTTAACTCTAGAGTTAATTTTTATTAATATTTTTTAACTCTAGGGTTAAGAATTTTTAACTCTTAAGAGTTTTTTTTTTTCCCCCTAAAAACCAATGTTAGATTGTTGAACCCTAAGGGTTAGTGAATCTTAACCACAGTTAATAAGAGTTAAAAGGGACATATGTCTAACCTTAGGTTTTAGAAATAAATATAAAAAAAATAGTAATAAATTGCTAAATTTCAATTATAAACTTTAATGTGCATGTATAAGTTCTTTAGGCATCTCAAAAAATTAAAATAAATATCAGCGCGCACGCCTTTTTTAACTTTTAACATTATTAACTCTCATATGTATGATTATAAATGCAGTTGGGGGCATAGTTACCAGAGCATGAAGTAAAAACGAGAAACAGGAAGCGAGCCTAAAAAAAACCTTAAGAAAGGGGAAGCGAGAAATGAGATATAGGCTCATCATTCTCATTATGTTATTATGTGTAGTTATACATTTGATTTTATCCTACATGAGATCTTTCGTGGAAAAGTAGGTTTCAATCCGACAATACTTGCTTAGCGTCTACACCTTAGGCTATACATTGTGGTTTACCCCATCACTTCATACCTACAACTCCATTTGACTGCTAAATGAGACGTGATAGAAGCGAGCTTCCTAGGAAGCGAGTCTGTTTAAAGAAGCGAGCTTCCTAAAAAGCGAGTCTGTCCGAGGAAGCCAGCTTTCTGGGAAACGAGCTCCCACCCTGTACATAGCTTCCCTATAACTATGGTTAGGGGTCTTCATTTAGTTTGTTTTTAGCTTATATTGACATTAAAAGAGGTTTTATGTAAGGTATCCAAGTTTTTCTTTGCATATCCAAGCTTTTTTAGCATATCCAATTTTTTTTTGCCGTATCAAATCGATACGGTACCGATACACCGATAAGTATCCTAATTGGGACTTACAGATACAGCGACCGATACCGATATTTTGAATCATGCTCGTTGGTCTATGAGCTAAATTTCTCCCAAAATTTGTTTCTTGTTGGTGTCGAGGATACCAAAGACATCCTTGTTCCAAACTTTGATCTTCTGTTTTAGGGATTTGAGCTTGAGGCCAAAGATAGTGATCGCAGAACCCCAAAAGGAGGAGTTGTCCCAAACCTCCTTAACAAGAATGTAAGGTCATATTTTTTATTAGCTTAATTCCGATGTCAAAATAGAGTCAATGTAAGTCTAGTGTCGTTCTTCCTCTGGTTGATGAAGATTGGTGAAGATGAAACTCCAAAGATTCAAAAGAAGTACATTCCGGCTACAAGCTTTGCTCACACTCTTAGGATGGTAAGATACCTAGTGGTTACCATAGGTGGAATTGACTTAGAACACCTTAAGCATATACCTTAGGTGATTAGAAATTGACCCATGTAATCTAAATAGCCTTTGGATGGTTTTTATAAGGTATTGGATGTTAAACCAGGGATGGCAGTGCAAAATATTCAAAATCTGCACAGACTGTTCGAACGCCCAGCCTGGTCCTTCGAACGCCCAAGAACGACCAGCTGAACGTTCAAACGGGCATGTATAATGCAAATTCCAATAGCTACTCTGGCGGCCCCTTTTTGTCCAAATCCAATCAATCTCAGGGCCATTCGAACGGCCCTCATAGCCATTCGAACGAACCTCGTATTTTTGTTTCTAAAACCATCTGAACTCTATTTTGGCAAGTGTTATTGCCTTGGCTATTTATTGGATGATCCCTTATCTCGTTCTAAGGAATTAGAGAGAGAGTTTAGAGACTAATTTGAAGTTTTAGGGTTCTTAAATCCCCACTTGGTAGATTCTCTTAGTTCTCCTCTCTCATGCTCTAGTTGATGCAAGATCGAATTGTTCTATCTTGAGTTGCATTGGTTGATCTCCATTGTTGTTAGAGATCCCACTGGAGCTGTATTTCGTTCATTCATATAAGTTTGAACTTTGTGTGAGTGTTGGTTGGCATTGCCAAAGCCGTCGAGGATGGAGATCGATCGTTGGATCGTGGTTTGAAACTTTGAGAAATGTTGGTCGGTAATGAGCCGGAGCTGCAGCAGCAGAGATCGAACGAGGAGTTCGTGGTTGTTCTACAAAACGGAGAATCTGTACCGAGGAACGGTGTTTGGTGTCCGGTTGGGTAAGATTTAGTCTTGTGTCTGATAACTTATTCTCATAGTGGATTTTGTGTTGGATTAAGTCACATGGTTTTTCCTAGAAGGGTTTTCCACGTAAAAATCTTGTGTGTGGTGGATTGCTTGTCTTCTTTACTTTCCGCACTTATTTGCTTTGTTTGCAATAACTCTGATTATTAATCGACAAATTAAAAATTTGTAGACATTGCTAGGAAGACCTATTCACCACCACCCCCTCTAGCTCAAAGGAATCATTGAACTGAGATATTTAAATTGGTATCAGATCGGATTCACTCACAAGGCTAAACCCTTAAGTGTGATCTTGTTCAAAAATCTTTGATCAATGACTACTCTAAAAGAGGGTGGATCTGTCTCTCGTCATCCATTATTTGATAGAAATAACTATGCTTATTGGAAAGCTCGAATGAGAGCCTTTCTCAAATCCATAGATGAGAAAATTTGGATGTCTATTGTTAATGGGTAGATTGCACCCATAAATATGGTCGATGAAATGACTATCACCAAAGACTCCAAAGATTGGTCCAAGAATGAGCTTGAGAATAGTGGTTGGAACACCAAAGGTCTCAATGCAACCTTTACTGCAGTCACAACTGAGGAATTTAGAAGAATTTCTTCTTGTAAAATTGCAAAGGAGGCTTGGGATATTATTGAGATTACCCATGAGGCTACTACTGTAAAGATCTCAAAGCTTCAAATGCTCACAACCAAATTTGAAAACCTAAAGATGGAAGACAATAACACGTTTGATAAATTTTATGCTAAACTGAGCAGCATTGTTAATTCTAGTTTTAATTTGGGTGAAAAGTTAAGTGAGTCTAAAATTGTGAGAAAAATCCTTAGATCTTTACCTGAGAGATTCCAATCTAAGGTTACTGTCATAGAAGAGAGTAAGAATGTTGACTATCTCAAGATTGAGGAATTGGTGGGATCCCTTCAAATCTTTGAGCTCAATCTGAGGCCATCCAAGAAAAATAAAACTCTAGCCTAAAATCTATCAAGGAAACCTTGGATGAAGATGACAGTGACTCTAAGTTGGGAGAGAAGGAATTAGCTCTATTTGTTAAAAAATTTCAGAAATTTTTTAAAACAAATAGGAGATTTAATCCTAGACAAGGAGAAAAAACTGGTGAAAAGCCAAAGCCAAAACTTTGGAAAAATAAGAAAACTTTTACAGGTGAAAACAAAAAATCTCGTGGCATCCAATGATATGAATGCAAAAGATATGATCACATCTCACTTGATTGCCCTAATAATCAGAAAAAGAAGAGTAAAGTGATAAATGCCACATGGGATGATAGTGAGGCTAAAAGTGAACATTCTGAAAACTCCTCTTCAAGTGGAAAATTTGTCAATCACATGGCCTTCATGGTTTTTCTATCTGAGATTGTTGAGTCTCTTCCTTTGATAAATGAAAGAGAGAAAATTGATGATGACCATGAGACCGAGACCAGTGAGGATATGGAAAAGAGTCAAAGTGACTCCGAAACAGATGAGGATATTGATTCAGCTTATCAAAAGTTGTATTCCAAAAGCCTAAAGCTGAAGAAAGCAAAAATCTCTTTGAATAAAAAACTGAAACTAATTCAATCTGAAAAAGATGATTACAAGCTAGAAACAGAAGGGAAGAGTGCTCTAGTCTCTCAGCTTGAAAGAAAAAATGCTGATTTTTTGGACAAAATAGAGTGTCTTGAAGAAGAAAATGTTGCATTGACCGAGTAGGTCAAAGTTTTAGAAAAAGACACCACTAGGAATGAAATTAAAGAGTCCAAGACTCTTATTTCAGATTTGGAGACTGAGAGAGATAATCTCATTGAGAAGGTTAGGTTTTTGGAAATAGAATTTCTGAATACCCTTAAAGTGAAGGATGAGTTAGCTAAGAAAGTAACCGAATTTGAGAAATAGGCTAGACTTGTTAGCAATTCTCAAATCCTGGATGGATTGGCTAGAATGCAACGTTCAACAATCAACCTGACCGGCATAAGGCATTCTAATAGGCCACCAATTTACATGAATGTTGGTACCATGACATCTGCTACTTTTGAGCCAATTTATGCTAATCCAAACCATGATGATCATTCTACCTCAGCACCCAAAGAGAGAATTCCAGAAACACATGTTCAACCAAATGGGAATTCATCTCGTCCTCAGTTATACCAACACTTTGTTGCTGCTGGTTGTGATAAAAATTCTGCTTCTGATGAAGCAAAGAAGACTCATGTTCATGCTCCTACAGGTAACTCTCCTTCTACTAGATTCATTCTCACTTGCTTTCAATGTGGAGTGAAAGGTCACATAAGACCTCGATGTCCTGCTTTTTGGAGAAATCCCTGAAATGGTTCATGGAATCAACATTCAATTCAAGAGAATCTCCAAAGACAAATTCAAGCATTGGCTGAAAAGTCTAGAAGTTTGAGCGAAGAAGTGATAAAAATACCTCAACTGTCTAGACTCGGTATAGACACTTCCTAATCTTATCATGAGGAAGGCAACAGGATAGACCAAAAGGCTAGGGCACCCCAAAGGAGAAGAGAGAATGGGAAGAAGAAGAAGAAGAAGAAGAAGGTCACCTTCACGTCCTCACATAAAATGGATAAAGACCAAATGGTCAACAAAAAGCCAAAATCCATCTATGTGAGAAATGATGACCTTAGAAGCCTTACCTCCCACACCTCCTTGAAATTCCAAAACCCCATTAGGTGTGAGGGAGAGTGGATTGTGTGTTGTTCAATAGACTAGGTTGTTCTTCATGCCTATTATGTCCTAGTACTATCTATGTGATGTATATTAGTAGATTTTGCACTTTCTTATTTGTTTCACTCTTTGATTTTGTTTTTGATTGATTAAAAGAAAAACTCCAAAAAGATTTTATGTTTCTTTTAGATAAACTGTTTTTTCCTTGATATATTGAAAAATCCAAAAACATTGAAAAATCAAAAAATTCAAAAAGATGTTGCTTGGGCTTACTCTCCTATCATGTTGTGTATGTTTCAATTTCCTTGCATTCATAAATCTTATTTCATGTCAAAGTAAAAATATTGAATAGGATTGAGTTCATGAGGATATTATACCTTTCAAAGTCTTTTGGAAAATTGAAAAATAGACAAAGCTTCTAAATCACAGTTAGAGTTGGGTAAACAGTGTTGCTAAAAGTGTCATGCACATGCACTATGACTTACTCTAGAAGATAGTCTAAATTCCTAAGTAAAGGTAATGCTATTATTCATGATGATCTTTTTGGTTGATCAAATCTGGATTGACCGATATGTTAAATATCTTATTTGCTTGTGCCCCTGCTTTTAAAACAAATTGAGACAATGGAAAGGGCTACCTCTAGGATAGTGTGAAAGTCACTATTGGATGCAAACAGTATGTAATGGCTACCTATGTGGACAATAGTTATCTATTTGGGTTGCTAGTGTGAAAGCCCCTGCTGCCAATAGATAGGGCTACCTCTAGGATAGTGTGAAAGTCACTATTGGATGCAAACAGTATGTAATGGCTACCTATGTGGACAATAGTTATCTATTTGGGTTGCTGGTGTGAAAGCCCCTGTTGCCAATAGATAGGGCTACCTACCCAATCAGTGTAAAAGCCGTCATTGTATGGAAAAATGTGAAAAAGCCAAGAAAAGATCTCCAAAATATGGCTATGTTTGTCATGAAATAAAAAAGAACAAAAATTGCATAAAAGATGAACAAGGATGAAAATTAGCACATGTTCTTAAATGTTAAAATTCAGGATTTAGCAGGTTTGACTTCTAGGGTATGAGTCACCTTGAGTCATTGAAATGCAATAATGTCATAACCATAACCATGGGTTGAAACCTCCAAAAGAGTCAAGTTAGAAACCTCACTACACACACTATGCTTCAAAGTGAAACTTTTCGCTAAATGTGTCTTGGTTATTGTGTTTGTTATTGATCGCCCATGTAACTAGTATAGGTGAACATATCCTCATTTAGTCAAAACTTAATGATATTAAATCTTGGGTGAACAATCTTTTGGCTCCTTGAAAATTGATGCATACATATGTGATTGTAATGTGGATAAATGCAAGCTTGTTTCCAGGGGGAGTTTCTGTTTTTGACTGATTTAGAATTGAACTTAATTATGCTTTGCAAATGAATAATGATTTCAAATTGTCTTGAATTAAGGGAGAGTTGTATGTTTCGAAACTTGATATATCTTGCATGATTTCAGGCTTAAAATTGCATCCTGGAGTCGATTTTAATCTCTATGTGCCATGAGTGAAGGGGAGAGTAATTAAAAGTTGAAAAATCATATTCTGTGGAGTTTTCCTAGTCAGGCATTCGAACGGTGTGCCAACCGTTTTCTGCCATTCGAACGACCATAATGGCCATTCGAACGGCCTACATGGTTTTTCGAATAAAAACCCTCGGTATGCCCCATTTGCTCTCACTCGTTTGAACGCACTCCAAACCGAAGCTAGGGCTCCTAAAATTTCTCTCCATTTTGAGATAATCCACTGTTTTATTCTTGAAATTTCTCATTCCTCATCATGTTTACCCTCGTTCCCATATGGATTTTAGTTCTCCTCATGGCAAGCTCTTCACGGAGAAAGAATGTCAACAAATCACCTTCCCATCACTCTTTTCATTTCATTCCTCCGATTTGACTCGGAGAATGAGAGTGACTCTTATTCTGGACCTCCTCTCACTCGAGGTCCAGGGATTGTGATCGAGGAACCTTCCGCCCCTCAGACTACTGGGGCTAGATCCCTTGCTCTAACTAGAAAAGGGAAGGCAACCCCTAAGCCTAAAGCCCCATCAAAGGCCGCTCCCAAGAAAAATGCTAAAAGGGCTAAAGTGGGCCAAGCATACCCCTCTTCTGAAGGTCGTAGTTTTAGATCCCCGACTGCAGCCTATAGGTTCGAGCACTATTTTGAGCATCGTGTTGTGATCCTTGAGTGTTCGGTTTGCCTTCGCGACTTTATCCACACCGATCTTCCTCGTATTATCCAGTCGAGAGGGTGGCATAGAGTTCTTTGCTCTATCAGGGCAATGCCCTTTTATCCTGATTCGGGAATTCTATTCGAACATCGAAAAGCATGACCTAGTTCATATGACCTTCACTACTGAGGTTTGTGGCATCCTTATTAAGGTTACTCCAGGCTTCATTGCTAGACTTTTATCCATTCCTCAGGTTCCAGATGCTTATTTTCCATATCATTATCAGAACGATCCCTATGGCCATCATATGGATGAGATCACTACCATGATCTGTGGCTCTCGGACTCCATGGCCTGCTACTCATTTGTTGCAGAGTAGGTTGACCCCTAATGCTAGGATTCTATATCTCTTGATGTGTTCTAACCTCCATCCTAGAGGTCATACCACTGACATCAGTTCTGATCGAACTCGCTTTCTCCATGCCCTACTCACTAATGAGCCTATTGATCTTGCTTCTCATATTATTGAGTTGATGATTCATGCGTCCCACCAACTGGTACTGTCGAGTTGTCATTTGGCATCTTGATCCGAGGTATACTTGCCTCTCATGGCATCCACCATTCAATCGACAACTTGGTTAGTACGTCTAAAGGTCCTCTCACAGCGAAGGCCTACACCAGTAGTCTAGCTCATGCAGTGATTGTTCTGCACCCATACCCGAGGAGAGACCTGCTCAACCTCCTCCGGCTCCGCCAACTACCACGGATATGTTAGCTGCCCAGATAGCCCAGCTTGTTGCAAGCCAGACTGTCTTTATTGATGAGACTCACGCATCTTAGGCTGCTTTTCATAGCATGATGGAGACTCAATTCTCTAACTTTGTAGCTGAGACCATATCTCACCACTGCAGTGACCGACATGAGATCTGATTCTGAGTGCCTCAGAGCAGATTGTGCATTCCAGGATGCTGCTGATGGCACCCCGAGGGATGGTGCTGATCCGACTGCAGATAATTAGATTTTCTTTAGTGGTGTTATGGATATTATATTTTTTTGGGGATGTATATTGGCTTGGACCATGAGTACTATTTTGTTGGGATCCAATATTTTGTAATGTTTGACTATGTATCACTTTATGTTCTTTTTTACTTTTCTATCCTATTATATCACTCTATGTTTTATGGATGTGGATTGTATGGATTCTGGTTTCCATGAATTGTTTTGTGATGTTCAGCTATTTTTTTGTGATGAATGACTAGTTCCTTTTGTCATTTATTTTTGGAAACTATTTCTTGATGATATCTATTTTTGGTGATATTGTCATATCTTGTTTGATAGTATGTCTTGAATGGATGCACTTTTAAAATCTGTTGAGCGATATTGCAATTTTTCCTCGCTTATTGTTTGGTTATACGATGTTTTGGCATTCGTGTCAAAAAAAGGAGAGAAATATTGAAGTACTCCATTGGTTAGTTTGTATATATTGATTTTGTTCCACCTGGTGTTTTCCCCACTTTATATTTCTCATGCTTCACTTGATTGTGTTTTTTAGCATGTGCAGGTGTTCAGAACAAGTTGACATAAAAAGATTAAGCAGTTTGAGTTGAAAAAGGTTGTGCTGATTTTTTATGTCAAAATTGTAATTCTTGGTCATGTAATTAATTAACTCTCCATGTTTGGGAGTTTGTATCGAATCATGTACTTCAGTTGGTATTTTGTCATGGAATTGCCAAAGGGGGGGATTATAAGGTCATATTTTGTATTGGCTTAATTCCGATGTCAAAATGGTGTCAATGTAAGTCTAGTGTCGTTGTTCCTCTGGTTGATGAAGATTGGTGAAGATGAAGCTCCAAAGACTCAAGAGAAGTACATTCCGGCTTTAAGCTTCGCTCACATTCTTAGGATGGTAAGTGACCTAGATACCTAGTGGTTACCATAGGTGGAATTAACTTAGAACGCCTTAAGCATATACCCTAGGTGATTAGAAATTGATCCATGTAATCTAAATAGCCTTTGGATAGTTTTTATAAGGTATTGAATGTTGAATCAAGGATGGCAGAGCAAAATATTCAAAATCTGCACAGATTGTTCGAACGCCCAAGAATGGCAAGCTAACCATTCGAATAGGCATGTATAATGCAAATTCTAGTAGCTACTCTGGCGGCCCGTTTTTGTCCAAATCCAATCAATCTCAGGGCCGTTCGAACGTCCTTCATAGCCATTCGAACAAAAACCTCGTATTTTTGTTTATAAAATCATCTGAACTCTGTTTTGGCAAGTGCTATTGTCTTGGCTATTTATTGGATGATCCCTTAGCTAGTTCTAAGGAATTAGAGAGACTGTTTAGAAACTACTTTGAAGATTTTAGGGTTCTTAAATCCTCACTTGGTGGATTCCCTTAGTTCTTCTCTCTCATGCTCTAGTTAATGCAAGATCGAATTGTTCTATCTTGAGTTGCTTCGATTGATCTTCATTGTTGTTAGAGATCCCACTGGAATTGTATTTCGTTCCTTCATATAAGTTTGAACTCTATGTGAGTGTTGGTTGGCGTTGCCAAAGTCGTCGAGGACAGAGATCGATCGTTGGATCGTGGTTTGAAACTTTGAGAAAAGTTAGCCGATGAGGAGCTGGAGCTGTTGCTGCAGAGATCGAACGAGGAGTTCGTAGTTGTTCTACAATACAGAGAATCTGTACCAAGGAACAGTGTTTCGTGTCCGATTGGGTAAGATTTAGTCTTGTGTCTAATAACTTATTCTCATAGTTGATTTTGTGCTGGACTCGGTCCCGTGGTTTTTCCCGGAAGGGTTTTCCACGTAAAAATCTTGTGTAGTGGATTACTTGTCTTCTTTACTTTCCGCACTTGTTTGCTTTGTTTGCCATAACTCTGATTATTAATCGATAAATTAAAAATTGGTAGACATTGCTAAGAAGACCTATTCAACCCCCCTTCCCTCCCCCCCTCTAGGTCAAAGGAATCATTGAACAGGGATATTTCAAAGACGCTTAAGATATGGGTGGCTTAACCACATATTTTCAAATTTGAAGGGTTTTGGCCCGCTCACGAAGCTGTTATTGTCAAGGAGGAGCAGTAGCTGATCAGAGGTGGGTCTGGGGAGGGCAGTTACGAGGACATGTGGGAAGTTGTCCTCCCAGCTTCCACTGAATAGGAAGCGATCTAATCTACTCAAAGAGGGAATAGACTGGAGATTTGACAAGGGGAGGTTCACTCCTTTTTAAGGGAGAGTCTATGAGATGGTGGCGGGAGACTAAATGTGTGAAGGAGCATATATTGGGCGAGTTATATTAGATTCAAGTGCATTAATTTGATTTCTTTTATGTTTATTCTCTGGAGGCCCAACCAAGGTGCTGCAGACATAAATCCACACCCATTTTATGCAACTGAGAAAACATTAGTGATGTTTATATTAATCACATATAGTCAAAGAAGTATAACAGTATAGTTGGTTCCCCTAAATCTTGAAACGAGGAAGTGAAAATGTTAAAGGTCAAACAATCAAGTCGAACAGATAATAAATATTCCAAATAAAATATCAAAATGAGACAAAAAAAAACTGACCTGCAAAAGCTTTATATAATGATTTTCTTGGTAAGCAGTAACTAAGCATTTCAACTCCACAGCTCCTATATGTTGGATCTGTAGAACCAACAACTTATAGTAGCTCTTAAGTCAGGGTTTCTCAATCACATAAAGGCTCCTTGATTAGAAGCTTCATTTTCTCCACTAGAAACTCAAGTACATCTTCTCTCTTTTCCTTTATAAGCAACTGTCGTAACCTCCCAAATGTCGAACTCGAAGGTCGGATCCCTTTCTCTATCATCTCTTCCATGAACATACAGGCCTTGGAAACATCACCCTTATCACACAAACCATTGATAAGTACGGAAAAGGTGTGCATGCTCGGAACAAACTGCTTAAAGCTCATGTACTTCCACACTTTTAGAGCCATCTCCAACTCATCCCTATCACAGAACATCTTTACCATCATTGTATATGTGTCTGCATCTGGATCGCAAACCTTGATCATCCTGAGGAAGACCCTAAAAGCATTATCAGTCACTCCACGAGTTATCAAACTGTTTAGAATAATATTGCAAGTTCTCGCATTAGGCGTGATACCCTTATAGTCCATCTCATCCAAAACCCTAGTAACATTCTTGAACTTGTTTACTTTACAGAAAGCACCAATCAAAGCATTATACACTGCGACATCAGTCTTAATCCCATTCCTATCCATCTCCAAGAACATGTCAACCGCGTCTCCAATCCTATTCTCAGTCCCATAAGTATGAACTAAGACGCTATAAATGAAAGAAGTCGGTCTACAACCTCTAGAATCCATGTCCTTAACAACTGCAACAGCTTCATCAACCCTCCCTGCCTTGCAGAGAATGTCAACCATGATCCCATAGGTCACAATGTCAGGGTCGCAACCCTTGTCAACCATATCTCTGAAGATCTCCCTCGCCTTGGGTAGGTTTGGAGCCTTTCCCCACCCCTCCACCAATATACTATAAGTTTTCGAGTCAGGGACAAAACGGTCCTTCATATTGTCGAAGATCTCCTGAGCCTTCCTCACATTCTTGGACTTGCAGAGTGCACTTAGCAGGCTGTTGAATGCAGCTAAATTTGGGGGGACACCATATTTATCCATGACATTAAAGGTGTAAACTGCCTCATCTACCTTCTGCGCCCTGGAGTACTTTCTCATAATCACACAAAATGTCTCAACGTTTAAAATCCCTTTGCTCCGCATGCTGTTAACAAGATCCCACATGATCTGGTACTGCCTTGTCTTGGCCAGAGAACTGATCATGGTGTGGTAAGCTCTGATGCTGTGTGTGTAATTCCACTGCTTCCCAGCCCATTCAAAGAACCGATAAGCTTGCATACCAGCATTCTCGAACCTCTTGAGTACATCCTCTACCAAATCTGGTGAAACCCTAACCCCACTTTCATTAAGGGCAGTTTCGAGCCCTAGCTTAGGGCAAGCCATCATAATCTTACATATTCTTTTCACCGGATCTGACATTTTTACTGTTTCATTTGAACTGTACATTCTCGCCAAAATCGTCCATCCTAAAGATAATCTACGGTGACAGACACGAACTTTGATCATATCACGTAACATTGTGATTGAAATTGATTCCTTACAACACAAATAATCCTTACCCTCAATCCAAGACCTGATTGCTGGAGCCAGAGATCGACTTTTCGAAGACAATCTGAAATTCGTTCGAATTTATGCGTCTGATCTATCAAAAGTTTTGTCGACCCATTCAGAAGATCATTTCGAGCAACTTCTCCAATTCAAGGAAGAATTCTGATCTGATGGTTTTCGAGTTCTATCTTTTGATACGAAACGACATAGATAGATAACTCAGGATAGTTTAAAATTTTGTCAACACAAATATTTCGGGATTTCAAAGGAGGGATTAGACCAATTCGCAACTGACTCGGATGCTTGATAACTGCTATTGTGTTTGATAAACCTAGGGTTTTGTTAGGGTTTCCTCGTTGGGGAGTCAAACAAATTACTGAGTTTCATCTCTCTTGATCCAGCAATTCGAGACTGGCAAGATTTTCTAATTCTGGAAAAGAAACAAGAGGAGTGTTAGCCCACAGATTTCAAAATTTTCCCGAACTCACAGTAGGTGCAACAGCTGTCATTCCATAGTTAGTAATTCGGCGTACGGTGGAAAATCGGTACAGGAATCATTCAAGTATAATTTGAAATAGCCATTCAATAGTTCGTTCAAAATTTCGAAGTAAAAAAAATGCAGGACGTTGAAAGTGCAATACAGGAATAAATCAAGTATAATTCGGGCTAGAACAAAAAAAAATCATTGAAAAATCCGGCCAAACATATAAAATGAATGTATTCACCTAGAGTTTTATGCAATCGAATAGAAAAAAAGGGGCAAGTGAATTGATAGGCAAAAAGAGAAGCTGTGAGATTGAGAAAACACCCATGTAATTTATTATACTAAGTGACAGTCTACCACAAAGGCAACTAATTACTAATAGATTCAGAATCGAGCTTGTGTAGGAGTAGGACTCCATTGTTTTAAAATTACCAGTGGAAATGTATTCTCCTTCTTTACAGATTCTAGCATCCCCATTTGAACAAGTAAATAGCTTCAAGACCTTACATAAAAGGAAAGATTAACAGAATAGCCATTTTTTTGGACAAAGATTAGGAAGAAACACAAAAAGTTAATATAGAGAAATACAGGACAAGGGATTCTGCTGCAAAAGAGAAGGAAAGAATTAGAAATGCAGAGAGAGAGAGAGAGAGATTCGCACCTGAAATGGTTAGGGTTTGAGATTTAAGAGAGGGAGAGCGGTGAGTGCTGGCGGCTTCCGGTGACGCCAGCTGTGGCCTCCGACACTGACCTTTGGCTGTGAGATAGGGGTTAGGGATTGAGGGAAGATAAATAAAATCAACAGAAAGGGAGAGAGAGAAGAACGACGGGTTTTAGGGTGAACGGGAGCTCGGTTGAAGCCTTAATCCCACCAAAACAAAATATAAGCCTCGGATTGTAAGCCAGAAAGTTGGCATAAAAAAGAGACAAAGTCGTTTTATTTTCACCCCATCATTTTAACTTCTCGCCACTTTATATCTCTTCCCCTTTTTCCCACACACTTATCGCCACATGTCTGGTTGTAGAGAAGTCAAAATCATGGACCCCATGATTTTGACTTCACCACCACATGTCCCCTGTTCTATGGACACCCGAGACAAGCCCTTTCGGTTTCGCGGGAGACAATCAAGGCCAAAACAAAATTCACGTGTCAGCTAGTTTAGTTGATAAAGTCTTTTGACGTCATACTAGAGACCTGAGATTGAATCCCACATATATAAGGATTGGGGGTTTATAGGAGAAGGAGGGTCACCCCTCATTATGTAGCCCATAAGTCCTTGTGACCTCCAATGAACCAAAAAAAATATATATATATATAATAGGATATTTGCAGATCAACAAGTTAATTTGCAAATATACTATTATGAATAATAGTTTTGCAAATTAACTCAAGATTATACGGTCATTTGACAAATTACCTCAAACTTCCACTTCCATTAAATTTCATTCAAATTTATTTAAAGAGTGACTATAATACCCTTGTGACATTTTGTGTTTTTGTGCGGATACGACTATAATACACTTGTAATGCGTGTCTTCTTTTAACTTTTTTTAATTATGGTTAACATATACTAACCCTTAAGGTTAAAAGTATCTAATCTTAGTTTTATAAAAAAAATTAATCATAAGGTTAAAACTTGTTAATCATAATTCAAGGACAATTAAAGGAGTGTCCCTTTTTTATTGTGGTTAAGATTCACTAATCCTTAGGATTAAAGCATCTTACCTTCGGTTTTTAGAAAAAAAAATGATCATGAGGGTTAAAACTTGTTAACCATAGTTCAAGGATAATTAAAGGAGTGTCGCTTTAACTATAGTTAAAATTCACTAACACTTAAGGGTAAAGCATATAACCTAGGTTTTAAAAAAATTAATCACAAGGGTTAAAACGTTAACCATAGTTTAAGGGTAGTTAAAGGGGTGTCATCTTTTAAAACCCTTTAAGTATGGTTAAGATTCACTAACCCTTAAGGTTAAAGCATCTAACCTTAATTTGTAGATCTTTTTTAAAGTTAATCATTTGGTTAAAATTTGTTAACCATAGTTCAAAGACAATTAAAGGAGTGCCCCTTTTTAGTCCCTTTAACTATAGTTAAAATTCACTAACCCTTAAGGTTAAAACACCTAACCTTAGTTTTTAGATAAAAAAATTAAAAATTAATCACAAGGGTTAAAACGTTAATCATAGTTCAAGGGAGTCAAAGGGGTGTCCTTTTTTTAACATCCTTTAACTATGGTTAAGATTCACTAATCCTTAGGGTTATAAAGCATCTAACCTTAATTATTAGATTTAAAAAAATTAATCATAGGGTTAAAACTTATTAACCATAGTTTAACTTTAAGGGTAATTAGAGGGGCTTTGTGAGGTTACGAATATATAAAGGGCATAACAATCATTTTATGAACGGTTATAACCAAATGTCCAACGGAAATAAGGATTGATGTCTTTTGTTAAACTGTTGAAAAATTATGAGTTAATTTATAAATCTATTTTCCATAACAGTGTATTTGTAAACTAGGCTAAACCTAATAGCTGATATGCAAAAACCTCAAATATAATATGCTTCATTGGGGATATTTTGTAAATTAAAAGAACGACAAAAAAATATTTGAGAAAAATACTATTCTATTTGTTTTTAAAAAACCATTTTTTCTATATAAAAATCATCATTTATAAACTACCCCTTCCATAAGCTCATAGGTTTGTACTATAGTAGTTAGTTGCGGGCTGAGTTATGCGGTTAGCTCGATGAGGGTGATGAGGATATAGAGGGCAGCGTGCCCCCTGCACAAGGGCTCTTCTATCCTCTAATCCAATTTTCTAAGGTTGGCTCTAGCAAGACAGTTGGCTCGAGCCAGTATTACTTCGGGCAAATGTGTTACTGTATTTGTGACTAAACAATTTAGGCAAAACTCATAATTAACTCGCTCAAGCAAGAGTTTGGTTGGCTCAAGCGAGTCTCGTGGAATCAGAAGAGTAACTTGAGATTTTTTACTTGTTTGAACTTTGGCATATAATATATCTTTGGGTTTAGCACTACTCAGAATTCCTATCACTCAGAAAGTTTTAACGAGAGAGAACTTTGTAATTATTTTGTTTGGTTTTGCCTTTGTGAATAGTGAAACTGATGTGCATCTGTGGACGTAGACATCATTGGCCGAACTACGTAAATCTTGTGTTCTTATTTTTGTACCTTCTTTTCATTTGCTCTAGCATGTATTTCGTTTATCTTTGTGGGTTGTTGCCCGTGTTTTACAACAGATTGCTCTCATCAACTAGAGCTCATATTTATAGTTAATTCTCTTTTTATAAGTTGTGAATACTACCTTTTTTTTTCAACCTAAAAAAAAAAGTGGTATTTACAAATAAGTTGCGAACTGTTCGCTTGAATTAAAAAATTAGAGGATGTCATACAACGGAATGATATGAATATCAAATTTCTTTATTATTTGCAAATTATATGCTAATTTATTACTCATTGCTAGCACTTTCAACACGTTAAAAAAAAATCAAATAAGGAATTTATGGCATCAGTTTAGTTCTAAAGGTACAGGGAAAAGTAGTAACACACGTTACAATCACAATGCATGTTGCAATCACAATGGGAGTTTAGCCCGGAGAAACAATTCTCAAATTCTTTAATTCTCATAACAAATTATGTGTTCGGAGCTTGCATGAACCATTTTTTAAATAAGAATAAAAACGGGTAGATTGAACAGAAAAGGAATTAGAATCATTATAGACTGATGAGAATGGGCCATGCCGTTAGAGGCGATTGTGGGCGTGGCCGCATGGTGATGATGGTGGACACGATAATTCGGAAATAACTGGAACTAATTAGCTTACTCTCTAGCAAGGCTAATGAGCGCCTACGTGCCAGGGTTTCTGTGCTCCTCAGATGTCAATGGGCCGGACTTAGATGTGCAACTTCTGTAATTCTTTTAAAAGGCCTGGCCCAAGTACAACCCACTTACAAAGAGATTTTGTGGCCCAAATTCAGCCCATTACAAGGATGATTCCAACAGCTATTGTTACAAGTTACAACCATCAATAACAGTGTTAATGCGGCAAAGCATCTCAATTCTGAATTTGTAATAATCATTTATTTTGCTATAAAATGGACTGTGGGAATACAGAGAAACATTTGACCTATTTTCCATTAAATTTCAGAGCAGCCTTTCTCTTCTCCAACCACCCTTTCGCCGTATTTCCCATGCTTATTTGATCGTCGGAGTGTTCTTGCAGGTCGGACAATTACCACCATCTCTGGAGGAGGGAAGTGAGTTGCAAGCAATCATGAAGGGCACGTATTCCAGAGATATCAGATCGTGCTTAATAAAATGATTATTATGCCCTTAAGATTAGGGCTGTATTCGGGCCGGGCTTGGCCAAGCCTGGCTCGGCCCGAAATGGCCTTTGAATGTGCAGCCCGAAGCTCAACCCGAATTCAAAATCTTGGCTCAAAACTCGGCTCGGCCCGAATTGATTCAAGCTCGAGCCGGGCTTGGCTTGGCTCAAGCTCGGCTTGAATCCTTTTTTTTTCTTTTTTTAAAAATAATAATATTTTATATTATTTATATATATAATAATGATATATATAAATAATATTTTTATTTATTTATTTAATAATATTCGAGCCGAGCCGAGTTCGAGCCGAACCTCAATCGAGCCGGGCCGAGCCGCACAAGGGTTGGCCCAAGCTCGGCTTGAATTAGCTTTTAGGCTTTCTTTTTTAGGCTTGGCTTGAATTAGCTTTCGGGCCGGGCCGATCTCGTTCCAAACCGGGCGAGCCAAGTCGCACCAACAGGCCCATCGGGCTTTGTACTTAAGATATTTTATAACCTCACAAAATCCATTTAATAATGTTTAAACTCTACCTTCTTGATGAAAATGACTTCCTACCAACACTTGAAGAGAAGTCTGTGCGGAGTGGTTGTGTTTCTTTAATGTCAGTTGTCAACCCACAGGCAGATATGAGATAAAATAATGTTTATATTCGAACAGGACTCCGTTTCAAGAGAGAACTAGAGCTCTCCACTTCAATGTAAACGAAAATGGTGGCAGTTTTGTAATTGCTCCCACAATCACCCATTGCCAAGGAAGATTCGTCGTTAGCCTCCGGATAAGCATTAGAACTAAAGACTTTCAGAATGAAATGAGACTATTAAATAACTGTAACCAAAAGTCCAAAACCCTGACCCATGTGAGCAGGCTACATGAGCCATTTGCTGCAGTTTCTCTCACCACTTACATGAGCCATGTGCTATAGTTTCTCTCTCAATGACTTAGGCATCTAGGATATAAGAGGAATGCTAGCCCCACTCTCAGTCAACCCCTACTCTCAACCTCCACCAGCCACCTGTCCAATTTGCAATGGTTAAAGCACTCTCTCATGTAAAATGGTAAAATGGACATGTGGTTGGTGGAGGCTGAGAGTAGGAGTTGAACATGGGACAAAGAATACTAAAATTGAGCTGCAATGTTCGTTGTAGTGGATATGCCTGAGTTTTTGTCAATGATGCCGGCTGGATGATTGGAGTGTAGCGGAGCATCAGAATTGGGCTTTAAGTATCTTTGAAACTCCATCACAATGGGTGCCTTGAAGCATCAGAATTGCATCTGCTAATTCTGTTTTTCAATCATTTTTATTCATTTACTCATCAATCCCACCACACCTTTCATCAACAAGCATGGCTGAGATGCTTGTTTCCATTGCCGTGGAGCAACTGATTTCCATCAGCTTACCAGTAATTCAACAAGAGGCGAGGCGAGGTTTTGGTGTCAAAAAAGAGGTCGAAAAGCTCTCTACTACACTCAATGATATCCTAGCAGTGCTCAGAGATTCGGAGGAGAAGCAAGTGAGGAACGAGCCCGTGAAAGTTTGGTTAGAGGATCTCAAATATGTAGCCTATGACATTGACGACGTGTGTGACGAATGGAGGACTAGGAATTCTATATCACATATTGAAGGAGTTCACAGTGCTCTCATTAGCAAAAAGAAGGTATGCTCCTACTTTTCCCCCTGCTTTGGTTTCAATCGAGTCATTCTACGGCGTGATATCGGTCGTAGGATTAAGGACATATGGGAAAGATTAGATGTGATTGACAAAAAAAAAAATCAGTTTAACTTTACAAGTAGAAGCATTGAGGAACCAGTGCGATACGAAACTAGCTCTGTAATCACTTCTTTGGAGATATGTGGTCGTGAGGAAGATAGCGATATTATAACGAGCAAGTTGCTAGGTGAGAGTAGTGAAAAGATGGGCCTCACTGTCATATCTATAGTTGGTATGGGAGGGATCGGAAAGACGACCCTCGCCCAAAAAGCTTACAACGATCAAAGGGTGACAACTCATTTCAGTTATAAAATCTGGGTGTGTGTTTCTGAGCCTTTTGATAAGATAAGTATTGCCAAGGAAGTCATTAAAGGTGTCCGTGGGAATGTCCCAAATGATAGTTCATGGAACATTTTGCATAATTCTTTAAGCGACTCTGTTAAAGATAAGCAGTTCCTACTCGTCCTAGATGATGTGTGGACTAACAATTACACAATGTGGGAACCGCTTTTGCATTCTCTCAGACTTGGTGCACCAGGAAGTAGAGTTTTGGTCACGACACGCAATGAGGGAGTTGCACAGATGATGGGAACAACCTACATGCATAGGTTGGAGACATTATCTGAGGAGGAATGTTGGTCCTTGATCAGTAGTATAGCGTTGTGGGGATGGGAAATGGAAGAGAATGAAAAGATGAAAGAGATTGGTAAGGAGATCGCCAAGAAATGCAAAGGGTTGCCGCTTTCAGCAAAGACTTTAGGAGGTCTCTTGCGCTCCAAAAGAACAAAAGGAGAGTGGCAGAATGTCTTGAAAAGTGAGATATGGGAATTAAAAGAGGTCGAAGAAGTTGTTTTACCGGCTCTATTGTTAAGCTATTACGATTTGCCCTCGCATTTAAAACGTTGCTTCCAATATTGTGCTGTCTTTCCAAAAGATTATCCGTTAAGAAAGAATAGTTTAATCAAGTTGTGGATGGCACAGGGTTTTATTAGGTCAGGAGGAGGTAGAGAATTGGAAGTTAAAGGAGAAGAATATTTTAGCGATTTAGTGATACGCTCATTTTTCCAAGATTTTGAAATAGACAGGGATGGCAATATAGAGAATTGCAAGATGCATGACATGGTGCATGATTTTGCCCAATTTCTCACAAAGAACGAATGCTTCATTATGGATAGCAATAACAATGCAGGAGATTGGAATTGTAAAAGCAAGGCTCGACACTCAACTGTAGTGGTGGATGAATTGGATTTAGATTCCACTCTTTCCTCAATTTGCAACTTAAAGAATTTACGCACTCTCGTGTTCTTTGGATGGTCAGAATCATTGCCTGCACCGCCATTTGAATTATTATGTCAGTTGACATGTTTGAGGGCATTGGATTTGAGCTGGACTCGTATTGAAGCACTCCCTAATGCGGTAGAAAAATTGATACATCTAAGATATCTTGACTTGAGTTGTACAAAGGTGAGGAAATTGCCTGAAATAGTGAGTAATCTATATAATTTGCAGACCTTGAATCTTACTGCTTGTCAGCGTCTTGGTAACCTACCTGAAGGGATAGGGAAACTAATTAGCTTGAGACATCTTGAAATTTTAGGCACTGATCTAAGTTACTTGCCACGGGGAATTGGGAGATTGAGCTCCCTTCAAACATTATCAAATTTCATTGTAGGTGGTGGTGTGGGCGGATGTAAGATTGGAGACCTAAAAGACTTGAACTTCATCAGAGGGAAGCTGAGGATAGTTGGGCTGGGCAATGAAGCAAATGTAAAGGACACTAAGGAAGCAGGATTGATGAATAAACAACACCTCCGTTCCCTGGAGTTAATTTTTCACTCGGATTCATCGACAAGTGTAGGAAGAGGCAAGGAAGAGGAGGAGAGGATGGAGGGTGTGATTGACGGCATTCAACCACACCCTGACTTGGAGAAATTGGCAATACAAAATTACCCCGGTACCAAGCTCCCCAAAAATTGGTTGATGAGTGATGATGGGTTGGTGGTGTCGTCCAATTTAGTTTCACTGAAACTACGTGGTTGCATAAACTGTATGCAATTGCCTTCTTCCTTGGGGAAATTACCATCCCTTCAAGAACTTGGACTAGGAGAAATGAATGCAGTAACAAACGTAGACCATGAGTTTTTTGGATTCAGAGATGCTGATGATAGATTATTATTCCCTAAGTTGACAAGACTTTCTTTTACGGACTCAACCAATTGGGAGGAGTGGGACATGATAACAAGGTTCAAAGATGATGATATTTCTATAATGCCACGTCTCAGCTCTTTGATACTTATTGATTGCCCCAAGTTAAAGGCGTTGCCGTACCATTTCCTCCAGAACAGGACACTACAGAAATTGTGGATCTTCCGATGTTCAGTTTTGGAAGAACTTTGCCAAATGGAGGTAGGAAAGGACTGGAGCAAGATATCCCACATCCCAGACATTGAAATCAATAGGGTGAAGATCCAGTCAACTAGTTAGAGACTCACACATCATAATTGAGTAATAAAATGATGAAGCAAGAAGAGATGAGAATAGTTACCTCCCTTTTCATTGTCATAGGGTGGCATAAGAGCCAAGAAAACTGCAGAAAGAAAAGGTGAAGATTACTGTTCCAGAGAGATGTGCAAGAGTAATGATTGTTTGCAAAAGAAAAACGTCGAGCATCCATGTACGAACCATTAATGTCATTCAATGGTCCTATATGCACTTTCAACCAGATGAAGATTACTGTTCCAGTAGAGAATTAATGAGAGATGTGCAAGAGTAATGATTGTTTGCAAAAGAAAAAACGTAGAGAATCCATGTATGAACCATTAATGTCATTCAATGGTCCTACATGCACTTTCAAGTTTCAACCTGATTAAGCAGTCAGCACGCCATAGTTAAAAGCAATGGATTTTTTTGTCAAACAGATCCATTGTCACCATCATTTTTGCTGACGAACCAAGAGCACGCTATATTGGTTGGAGCCATTAGTTAGAAGAAATGAAGAACAACTATGAGTTCAGGTTATGGCTCATCTAGTGAGCAACCAGCTGGTTCCACCAGATGAGCATGTAGCAGATAGTGTTTATACTCCTCATCAGACTTTCCACAGGTCATAGTTTTTTTTTTTTTTTGAAAGATAAGTTCAGACCTTCAAAAGATTTTCATCTTCTTTTGATGTTAAATATCTAGGTTCTATGCGCTAATCCCGTGCCTGTAACTTCCTAAAATTTGATTTTTTTTTGCCCTCCCTTCCTCCCTCCCACACACATACACACACCAGGTTAATTATCAAGCTGATCTAAATTACCAAGGAAGTCAAACTTTATGAATGACATTAAACAGAGGGAACAAAGTAATGGCTTTTATGAGATTGATCTCTACTTTAGGAAGTGTGGAATGTAATGATGCTATGAAGCTCATACCATGTTTGCCCCAAGCAGTGAGACCCTCCACCATCAATTGCCTCAAATAATAGGGATCTTCATTGCCCCCCCCCCCGCCCGGGGAGCAAAAGAGATCCCCACGGTTCTTCTCCAGCTTCAATTTTTTGGAGGAATCAACTGAGACCAGCTAATCAGCTCATACAAGTGCAGCAAGCTCAAGGCAAGCAGATGTTCCCAAGTTTTAGGTTAGACTCGCCACTTCTAATTTCTTCTTTGTAACATCAATGACTCTCTGGTAACCTGCAAAATAGAGAAATAAGAGAGACACATACAGTTACCCATAGTGATTCCTGACAGTAGACATTAGACAGCAATCCTCTTAGTATAGCTTTAGCTTTGGTTCACTCTCGGTGAACTTCTTGACTGTTTGTACTCTTTATCATTTTGTTTCTAACATAAGCTTGATTACCGATAAAAAAAAACTACAATTTATCAGAGATCAAGATCACTAAACACCTAAATACATCATAGATTAGAGCACATAAAAATGGATAGAAAAGAACAAAATATATGGAGTTATAGCTGTTCTTTTTAAATTTAATTATATTTTCCGTTAATCTTCAGGGAAATTTATTATGTTCTTTATTGTTTATACAGTTCAGCCCTGTATAGCTCATGAAGGAGGTTCTGATTTCTGCATCCATTCTAAATGAGTTGAAAACAATCTAATTGGTGGTGGGTACTTGACATCCTGATGAAGAGGGATTCTTCTTGTTTTATGTGTGTGTGCTTGTATGTGCCTAAGCTCGCACATGCGTGTGTTGCGGTGGGGTGGGAAGAGTGAAGGAATGTTTATATTCTTGAGGGAAGAAAGAAAATGTTAAGAATGGAGCCTGATTACACCAAGCCCAATGTTTGCATTATAGCAGATAGTCACGGGTTGAGCTACGCAGTTAGCTCGCTGGGGGATAGCGAGACAGTTGGCTGGAGCAAGTATGGCTTCGCTCAAGCAAATGTGTTACAGGAATTTCAGTCTAAGCAATTAAGGCAATACCCGTATCTAACTCGCTTGAGCGAGAATGGGTTGACTCGAGTGAGTGCCACGGGGTCAGAATAGTAAGTCTAGATTTTCTGATTCTTTGAACCCTAGTATATAATATACTTTTGGGTTTAGGTTTTCTAATCACTCCTATCACTCAGAAAGTTTCCAGAGAGAGAGAACTCTGAATTGCTTTGTTTTGGTTTTGCCTTTGAGCATAGTGAAACTAGTGTGGATCCGTGGACGTAGGCATCATTAGCCGAACCACGTAAATCTTGTGTTCTTGTTTTTGCACCTTGTTCCGTTTTTTTCTTTTCTGTATTTTGTTTATCGTTGTGGGTTGTTGTGTATGGTTCCCAACAGAAACAAATTATCCATTTGAGTTAAACTACATACATCCTGACCACTGTTAAAATATCATCCAATACAATGGGTACCACACAGTACGTACTGGTTATCATCCATAAATATTAATCTAATTATTGTTTAATTTCAAAAATGGCACGCAAAGCTATTCACAAGCACATAATGGAAATAAGTTCAGATTCAGCTTGGCGGCTTCAAATAAATTACCCGGGATGCCCGGTCCTTTCCCCTTCCCCGATCTACTTCGGATCATGTGCCCATCATGCTTGAACCATCAAAGATTCAGGGAGGGCCCCACCCTTTCAAATTCGAACTAATGTGGATGGATCACCCTGACTTTCTAAGTCTAGTGGAGGAATCCTGGTCGAGTAACTCATTTTGGGGGCCTGCTAGCACCAGAATCAGTCTAAAGTTGAAAGCCCTAAAGGTCCGACTTAAGGGTTGGAACAAAGAAGTTTTTGGTTTGATTCCGATCAAGAAAATGAAGGTGCTAGATGAGATCAAGCACCTAGATTTGAGAGAAGAGGGAACCCCTCTCTCAGACCCGAAAAGGTAGGCTAGAGAAGCTTTCAAGTCTAAGTACCACCAATTACTCGCGTCTGAAGAAGTGTTCTGGAAACGAAAGGCTAGAGCGCAATGGCTTAAAGAGGGTGATCGGAACACCCGCTTTTTTCACCGGGTGGCAAACTCAAGGAGAAAAGGAAACTTAATTTCTTGCCTTCGCATAGGTAATTCTCTAGTGGTGTCAGAGAGAAAGATAGCCTTGGAAACAGTGAAATTTTTCGAGGACAGATTTAAGGAATCGAGGTCCTTCAGACCAACAGTGGATGGGTTGGATTTCTCACTGCTTTCAGATGCCTAGAGAAACGTAATGGAGCGTCCCTTCTTTGAGGAGGAGATCTCTTCAGTGGTCCGAGGAATGAAGGGGGATAAAGCACTGGACCCCAATGGCTTCTGCATAGAGTTCTACAAAAAATGCTGGCACATCGTTGGGCCAGATGTTCATGTGCTAGAGGTGTTCCAGGAGGTGTATTCCTCTAATTCTTTTGACCCCGTCTTAAACAACACATTTCTAGTCCTCATCCCTAAAGTGACAGGGGCCCATCAATTGGAGGATTTCTGTCCAATCAGCTTAGTGGGCAGCTTGTACAAAATCTTAGCTAAAGTCTTAGGAATCTGCCTGACAGTGGTCATGCATTCGATCACCTCGCAGTTCCAGTGCACTTTTGTGGGTGGAAGACAAATTTTAGATGGCCCCCTGATAGCCAACGAATGCCTTGAGGATTGTCTTCGTAAGAAAATCCCAGGTATTTTATGCAAGATTGACATGGAAAAGGCATACGACCACCTCAATTGGGATTTCCTGGAGTATATGCTTGGTCGGATGGGTTTTGGACTTAAATGGAGGGCCTGGATGAGGGCATGTATAAGGACTGTACGAACGTCAGTGCTTATTAATGGGTCTCCCCATGGATTTTTCAGGAGCTCGCGTGGTCTTAGGCAAGGAGACCCACTTTCACCTCTTCTATTCATCATTGCCTCGGAAGCATTGAGCAAAATGATTCAAAAGGTCTCGCCCTCAGTGTGGGAAGGGTTCTTGATTGGGCATAGTGGACTTAATATGTCCCATCCTCAATTCGCAGACGATACCCTCATCTTCTGCGAACCATCTTGTTCAAAATTGGCCCTTCTGCGTTGTCTTTTCCGTTGTTTCGAAGCAATGTCGGGATTACGTATAAACGTTAGGAAGAACGTAATGTATAGGGTGGTGGATGTGCCTAACCTAGAGGAACTGGTCGCTTGTCTTGGGTGTCGGAGGGGGAACTTCCCGACAACTTATCTCGGACTACCTCTGGGTGCCACATTCAAAGCCAGGGCGGTTTGGGATCCGATTATAGAAAGATTCACTAAAAGCCTTCAAGGTTGGAAGGCTCGTTTTCTCTCCAAAGGGGGGAAGTTGACTTTGCTAAAGAGCACATTGAGCAGTTTACCGACATATTTTCTATCCTTACTTATCATCCCAGCCTCGATTGCCTCCAAATTAGAAAGAATCAGGCGAGACTTCCTTTGAAATGAAAAGATTGACAACCGCAAGTACCATTTGGTGGATTGGAAAACCATATCCCTCCCTAAGAGTGGGGGTGGCTTAAACATCCCTCCACTAATCCAGGTAAACAAGGCTTTACTAGGGAAGTGGCTCTGGCGATTCGGGATGGAGGAGGGGAGTTTGTGGAGGGAGGTAATCCTAGCTAGGCATGGGTTGATCAATAGGTGGCACCCAAAGGCCGGACCGAACCCCATGGAAGTCGGGGTTTGGAAACCTATAATGCAAGGGTGGGAGGAGTTCTCCTCTCACATACACCTTAAAGTGGGAGTTGGGGATCAGGTGAGTTTTTGGAATGATCGTTGGTGCGGAGTAACATCGCTTAAGCAATCCTTCGAGAATCTGTTTCTTCTGGCGTCTAATAGACAAGCCTCTGTAGCAGAATATTTGGATTGGCATAGCAGGGCTCCGGTGTGGGCCCCTAAACTTAGGCGTAATCTCTTCAATTGGGAAATCTCGGATTTCCTAGGCTTGTTAGCTCGGGTGTCAGAGATCACCCCATCTTCCTCCACCAGGGATAGCTGTGTTTGGTCCTTAGACAACAAAGGGAGGTTCTCTATGGGATCCTTTTGCAAGTCATGCGTTCCAAACCTTTGCTACCATTCCCTCATCAGGCTGTTTGGTTCTCAAAAATTTCATCCAAGGTATCTTTTTTCTTATGGTCGGCGGTATTGGATAAAATTTTGACGATTTTCGATCATCTCATGCATAGAGGTTGGTAGTTAGCAAACAGATGTTTTATGTGCCTACTAGCAGAGGAATCAGTGGATCATATGTTGCTTCATTGTCCGGTGGCGAGAGAGGTTTGGTCCTATTTCCTTATGCATCTAGACATCCCTTGGATCTTTCCCGACTCCTTTCAGAGCTTCTTATCTTGCTAGTTGTCAAGGGTGCTCCCGTTGCCAGCAGGGGATGTATGGCCTCTTCTCCCTAGGGCAGTTGTTTGGTCCCTTTGGAAGGAGAGGAATAGGCAAGTTTTTGAGGACTCTGCTGAGGAGACTTCCTGCATTCAATCTAGGGTGTGCCATTTAGTCTCAACCTGGGGATCCGTCGGGGGTGATTCGATACATGGAGGAATACATTTTCACTTTGATTGTCCGGAATCATGTTTGTGTTGTGCCTTTAGCTGGTTTGTATTTTCTTCTTTCTTTTTCCTAGGTTCACTATTGGTGATCCTAGGGATGTAGCCCTCTTTCCCTCCTATTATATATAGAATACTATTTTACCAATCAAAAAAAAATAAATTAAATAAAACTATAACCTGAAGGGAGGGGAAAAAAACAAACATATCTCTTACCCATCATACCTGTATGCAGATACAGATGTCAGGTATGCATATAAGTACATGGGCTGGACTTGCTCGACCTTCAAAGTCTCAGAATACAAGGACAGCTGATTTATTGACTCATACTGTAGTATATTTTCAATTTCATTTTTTCCCAACCACGTTTCTACACTTGTCTAAGTGTTTTCTTCATAGAAGATATCCGCTATGGCTGAGCCATATCCAACACACATCCCCTTTCTATGCCCATAGTCATGTCCTGTTAGATTGAAGCGGTTACCTAAGGAGAAATTGAGGGATCCGGGTACCACCATACCACAGTTCCTAACTAGGAATCAACTTCATAAAGGAACAGGTAATTTTCACCAAGGTTCATAACCATGATTAAACAATATTTCAGTAAGCAACTCATAATAACAGTAGATTGACTAACCGCATACGAATTCACTCATATCTAATCCAGCTTGGTGGAGCTCGTTGACATAATGCAGTGCTTCTCGGCACTCCTCCTGGACATCAAAGAATTCCTTTTTGTACCCTTCTATCTGATATGTTTCATGACCTTTGCCTGCAACCACGTGCAGCATATAGGCAGCAACATTAATGAATGAAACTAGTGCAGGCAATGTAATAATTAAGAGACAAAGCTAGGATGTTCTGGACTTGCCAAAGCCATTTACATCAAGTATAAATTATTCGTAATTCGTAAAAAAGGAGAGAGATTAAAAAAGAACAAATTCCTTTTTTTCATTTATGAACTCTTCAGTTTTGAGTTATCTAACTTCTGTCTCCAACCCATTTAGTCTTATTTACATATAAATCTTCAACTGAGAAGAGAAGCAGATCAGGGTTTGTAAGACTTACAACCACATCACTTTCCTCACCAATAGCCACGGCAGCTTGTACTGCTAGCCGTATGATATCAAGCAGGGAAAGCCTATGGCCATTCGGAAGAGGCAGGTAGTAATCATTCTCACCATATTTCAAGTAATCCGGCATGGTTCATCCAACACCAGCCAGCATGTTATCCAAGATGTCCCCTGTTGAAGATGCAACATCCAAAAGTTTTTTTTTTTTTGGAAGGTACAACCTCCAAAAGTTAGTCTTGGGCTTCCAGGTATGGGTGTATCAAAACCGAGCTAGCTCGAAGTTCAGATCGGCTTGGCTCAATCAAGCCGAGCTTGAGTTCGAAAATTAGGCTCAATCGAGCCAAGCTGATTTTTCGAGTTTGAAAATGTGTTCGATTGAGCTCAAGCTCGGCTCGGCTTGAATGCTAAATAAAAATTTTAAAAATATATTATATATATTATTAATTATTATTTTTATACATATGAAAAATAATGTTTTTATTTTTATTTAAAATTATTTTTTTAATAAATCAAGCCGAGCTCGGCTCGAGTTTGAACTAATTCAAGCTCAAGCCGAGCTCGAGCCAAGTGAACTAGATTCAAGCCGACCTCGAGCATAGATTTTTACATCTCAAGTCCCACAAAATTTTGTTAATTTCAAGTTTTCAAACAAAAGGAAAACACAACAAAGAAAAAGGAAGGGGGAAAACAGATAATACGAATGATTGTCCAAAGAATAAGCTATACACTAAATGTAAGTTGATCCCTATACACCAAGGTTTTAATCCATCGCGATGCCAGTGTTTTCCCCATATCCATGAGATTTCAAAATCCTTCTCGAGAGCTCTAATCACGTCATAGGTCTCGAAAATGACAGAATCATACCACGGAAATGTGAATAATAAACAGAGCTCGGTTCAATTTTGGTGACAGTGTAAATCCTTTATTCTATACAGTCCACCATACTTATATGGATCTTCTGTCTTTGGATTGTCAGAAGTCAGGATGACCACATCGCTTTAGTCTGTCGCAATCTTCATTATCATGGGTCTCTTCCTTCTGTCGCTCTCACCAACACATCCAAAGACTTCATTCAAAGCATGAAAAGGTGTTCAGACAAGAAAAATTATCTCATCCCTTATCACACATCAGTTGCTACACCAGCTAAATTCTGGTTGTTATTGAAAAGGTTTATCAAAATGACTGTTTCCTTTGCCAGACAAAACAATGTTTTGACCTATCTTATTTCTTGCTTTGTAACCAAGAAAAATAAAACTTAATAATTGCATTTGACATTATCAGACTCAATTTAATATTGGCCCTTTTGATCTCCAAGCTCGATTCATCCGAGTCAACTGAAACCTCACCTAATCTATAAGAACATAAGAGAGGATAATCAGCTCAGCTGGTATTACATTAAGATTGGGGATTGGACTTTGGGTTCGGGAGTTAAGCCCCATAGAGAAATTGACTTGGCAAATTTATGAGTCAACTTGACATAGACTGGAAGAAGAATGATTCTGGATTTATTTCTCTATTTTAAAAAAGGGATGTGAGGTTTAATGAGAACCGAAATATTCAAGAAAACAAGAAGAGGAAGAAATTAAGTAAAATCACATTATTTCTAAAATGTCCTAGAGTTGGAATCTCACCAATCTAGGCTTCCAAAGATGAAATCACACCACCAAGTAGAGAATCACACTTTACAAAAGAACTTCTTTATTCACCATTAAGATCTGAATTGCTTACATTGCCATAGGATCCACTATTTATAGACTCCATAGAACTTTCTTTCATAAATGCCAAAACTTTCTTTCCTTAATGCTATGACTTCAGAAATTTAAATGACTTCAATTTTCTTGGACGAACTAATTAATGATAACAACTTCCACTAAAGACTCTTGAACTCTCTAGAAGACTAATTTAATGACAACAAACTTTACTAAAGACTTTTGACTCTCTAGAAGACCCATTAATACACTGTTGTTGCAATACTAGTCGGTCCATTTTATGGGTCTCATGGACAGCCATCGGCTTTCTTGGCTATACACCTTGAGACCCATGGGCTTGTCTTCATCACAATTGCTGATTTTTGCATTATAGATTTATTTTGTCTAAGATTGCAAAGGATGGACAACTCAATTATGCCTTAATTAGATACAAAAAACCTAATGAGTGTAGTATCAAGGTAGGTATTATATAGAAAGAAAGAGGAAAAAAAAAAAAGGAAAATAATAGAAATAAAAGAAACATACCACTGATTATTCTCCGAGGGCCAAGCTCTCTTACAGCATCAAGTAGTCTAGACAAGCATCAAGGGTATGAGCATAGTCCACAATCACCCCAAATGCCTGCTCCTCATCTATCAATTTACACCTACCAGGAACTCCGTCAACGTCTTCGATACCTCTAACAATGTCCTCCAAAGGTGCCCCAACCGCAATTCCAACTGCCACGACTGCAAGGATATTGTAGATATTGTGCCTCCCTAATAACCCAAATGAAATCTCCAATATACCTTGGAGTGCATTAATCAAAACCAGTCTCTCAAACAGAGAGCTCAAACTTCAATGGATGAACACCAGTACTCTTATTCTTCAATGCAAAGGTCACCACAGGCACATCCGAGTTTCCTTGTGCAATAAAGAATGGTGCATTGAGGTCATCACTGTTGACAAACTTCCGATGCCTTTCTGGGTCCACCATCCTCTCAAATAGCTTGGCCTTCATGTCCATGTATTTCTCCTCTGATCCATGGAAATCCATATGGTCACTTTGTCAAGTTTGTGAAGACCGCAATATCAAAATCAACCTCATTGCATCTCCCAATTAAGCGTGAGTCCCTTTGAAGAAGCCTCCATGACAACTGCCTCAGTCCCATTATGGAGCATCTTGGCCATTAGTTTCTGCAGCAGAACAGCATCGGTCGTGTTTGGGGATTCCAACTTGTTTTCCCCATGCACGTAATAAGCTACAGTGCTCAGCATCCCAGTTCTCAAACCCATTGCTTCATGCATGCCTTTAATCAAATAGCCAACGGTTGTTTTCCCATTGTGCCAGTGATCCCAATCACAGACAAATTCTTAGACAGTTCAGATAAAAAGATGCAGCCAATGCAGGAAGAACCATGTTCGTGTTTTCCACGATGACCAGTGCCTTACACCTTATGCTCCGTTTGTTTTGATGTAAAATAGGGGAAAACAAATGAAATTCATGGAAAATGTCAATTGTCCTATAGAAAATACACACCAAAAATGATATTTTCCGTGGAATTCTTTTGTTTTCCTCTATTTTACATCAAAACCAACGGAGCATTAATGTCTCATCTATGCATATCTCTTTGCTTGCCTCTACGGCAACTGACCCTCTCTTATCCAAGAGCTCCGCCAAAATCACTTTAAACTTAAGTTCCACCATTTGAGCCTTAGATTTCCCCAAATTATCAAAATCAATATCAAATGACTAAGATACATGAGAGCTCGCATCACTCACCTCATCAGAGAATTTCACCTGGTTTTGTTTGTGGGGTTCCTCCAAAATCAATATAAATCCCTGAAGCTTTTCAATTTCCTCCAAATCTACAACTTCCTCAGCCTCTAACACTTCGATTCCTTCAATACCCACGTCAGAAACTGCCTTCTCTTTCTTCAGGTTTGGCTTTAAAAGTCCCTGCTTGAATTTGCAGAGATGGGTATTTAACGGAAAGAGATGAAGAAAAGGATTAAGTTGAAGCACAGTGTGCGTTCGTGTGTATGGTTTGGAGGGTTTTAGCTTTGTTGAATGGAAATCAGGGGTATTGCAGTCGGGTGAATTCGTCAGGTCAGGACGGGAGGATGGATTCAAGCGATCCTCCATTTTAAGTTTAACGTCATTAACTCCATTGCAATAAAACGTATGTGAACTACGCATTGGGTATACCTTAGGCTTCTTAGAGCTTCTCTTAGCTTTCCCGCCAAAATCCATACCAACGTCTTTTTAACCAGTGCTTGTCCAGGACCAGGAGCTAATCCGAACTCACGTTCGGGTATTTATTTTTTTAAAACAAAATCCTATAATTTCACAAAATTTTGATAAATATATCAAAATTTTCGGTATATTAAGGTAAATGATTATTGTTTGATTAACATTTAATTTTAAAACTATTTGAAAATAAACTTATAATTTTTCAGCCAAAAATTCTCAAATTTTCAAAAATTTTAGAATTTCAGCCAAAATAGTGCAGCTCAAAATAATAGGGATGCCGATTTGTCAGGGGGACCAAACCTAAAAACCATGAGAGGGGGAGGAGGAGAGAATGTCCTAGTAGACTGAAGGGAAACAATGGATGCAATAGGGTTGCAATTCTGCATATTGAGAAGGTTGGGTTTTGATTCATGATGGGTGCTGCATCAGGTTCAAAGCATGCAGTTAATCGGACACTAGTGAGTGCGAAGACGAGGTTGTTAGTCTGGTACTATTCTGCTTCATTTTCGTTTACGGTTCAAATTTCTGGATTGAAGATTTATGTTATTAATGTAGATATCAAGCTAATGCCTTGAGCATTGTACCTCAATTGGGTTCAAATGCAAATTATATAGACAATTTCTTTATGGTCCAATTTTAGGATTACTTTCTTTTCTCACTCATTTATCTGTTTTGATGCAATAATATGAAGTTCTTGTTGGAGACTTTGAATGGAAGCTTCCTCTCTTAATGCGTGTCATTGAATGTCTCATTGTCTACTGGAATACAGAGGATACACTATTGTTGGTTAAATTCTTTACCGATCGGATTTTACAAACTTCGCACAGGCGGCCAACGCCCAATTACAATATGAAAATTTGGAAAGTAAGGTTGTGTAACTAGAGAGGTGATTTACAGATTCTTGGAGTTCAGGTGCTGAGTCTTCTCTATAATGTTAATTGCAGTATGGGAAATGTTAAAGGTGTCCTAGTTTGCTGGTTCTGTAGGAATTTCCAAAATTCATGTATGCTTTCTGGTTTCTCCGCAAGGTCAACCTATTGACATCAATGGTGCATTTGTTCTGCCATGAAAGCTTTGCTGCATCTGCATCTTCAATTGGACCGAGATGTAAAGACAATTGACAGATCTGCGAGAGTTCAGACATCCTGGAATTTCTGGTTGTGATGAAGGCAGGAGACTATATGAGCTGTTACATGTTAGAGTCATCTTCGATCTTTTATGTTACGTCAAAAAAGGCAAAACCCAAATTGTAACAGTGCAACCAAGAAGAATGATAATATATTCCAAATTTTAAGCAAGGCAAACAGAACAAATGTAACGGTGTAACGTCGGTGTGTTATATATTGTTATAACAGTGAGTGTCTATCTTTACTATTATAATGCGAGATGGAGTCGTAGCCTATTTTTCCAAAATTTCTAAAATACCCTTATATAAAACAAAACTTTATTCAATGTTTTACTTTAATGTGTTAATGTTTTACTATAATTCCCAAACTACCCTTATCTATTTAAAGAATAGAATCACAACCAATTGCGATTGAACTCAAGGAGAGTTCAATCGCACCCGCGGGTTAACACGTGTCCCTTTTAACTCCTATTAACTGTGGTTAACTTCTTCCCATCGCTCTCACGTGCATCGCACGTGCTAACCACTAGTATATTATAATTAAAAAGATTTTATTTGAAGATATTAAAATTCCAGCCATTTAAATAATTTTATAACAGCTGGAGTGGTGTAAACGGGGTGATAATTTAAAATGGCCCTTATATATACCACCACATCTACAACATACATTTATATTGGCCATTATAAGAGTACACTGGATTTTTAAGCGAAGAGAATCGGAGTGATTCCATTTTGAAAGTTCATTGAAATTGTTGAATTACAGGCTAACAAAAGAAAGTTAAGAGCAAACAGATTGAAAGATAGATAATCACCCAAAATGCCATACAAGTCCGAAAAAAAAAATAGTCTAAAATATCTACATACATTTCAAAGATTAATGGCAACTCCGCGTTACCAATAGATAAAAATGTCATTCTTAGCACATGAAAGTTGCAACGACGCCCAGTGGAGTTCTCTTTGGTATCATGCTAATTGAAGAGCTCCCCAGCAGTCTTTTTCATCAATTTATTGATCTATACAAAGAACCAAAACACCATATCCTGTAAACTGTTACTCCACCAGTAAAATGTTTCTTTGAGAAAAAAAAGCTTAAAAATACTTCATCTATTTAGAATATAATGATTCTGGTAAAGATAACCATGATCATAAACCGTCAGTATAGACTTAAGATTAGAAATTGATGCACACGTGAGAAGCTATTTGAACAATTGAGAATCAAAGAGCTTCTGAGACATTAGCACGAAATAGAGACAACTTCTCAAAAGAAGAAAAAAAACAAGGATAAAACAGGGGGAGGGGAGGGGAGAGAGAAAGATAAACTACCTGCTTTGCAGAAAGACCTATGTCTTTCAGATCGTTCAGCTACAAAACAAAACATAGACCACATCAATCATAGAATCTAATAAATGACCGTAATGCAACTCTCAGAACCTAGTTTCTTATTTAGAAGGGAGAAAAAAGAGTGTCCTCCTTAAATAAAAGTATCGTCTGTTAACTAAATGTGATTACATCCTTAAAGGGTTCCGGAGACTCTTCACGAAGTTCAAGAATGTAATTAGCTCTCTTCTCCCCTATTCCCTGCACATGTATATCAATTTAAGACTTAACGTGAAAAAGGCATACATGAAATTTGAAGATAAAATTTATAAAGTGGAGCTTACATGTAGTTTCTTCAGTTCTTCCCTGTTAATAAAGAACAAGGAACATTATTAATTCTTCGTAATAAAGATTATATGGAACTTATGTGTCTTGAATGAAAGCTGACCTGTTGCTAGAATAGATTTATATGGAGTACTTTTGCAGTAACAATATGCTAAGCTAAAGTTCTACAAGCTTTTCATAGACCAACAAGGATACCTAAAATAAAGCAAATTATGCAAATCCTAGCGTTAGAGGTAAACTGTGTTCATTAAAACTAGTTCAAACCCCACCCCCAACAATATAATGCTTTGTGATGACTGTTTTGGTTGCTTGTTGTTTACAATTACACACCTTATTGCATTTATAGACATATTTTCTGCAGGATTCACACTTTTGCTAAAGTCTCAAGCTATATCATGAAAAGTTATCTTCAAAGTGCCAATGATGTAATACGTTATTATATCGATTAGAATATAATCGATATGATATATCATAAAAAAGTCTCAAGCTATATCATAAAAAGTTATCTGCCTAGTTGTTTTAAGGACTAAATAGGGAATATGACTGAAAATGTCTAAATGAAAAAATCTCAGACTCAAACTTATACGATTATCTCTACGAACTTAACATAAAATATACATAATTGAATTAATGCATTATTTCAACGGACAAAAACTTAAGTTCTTAGAGGGAGCATTTACTCACTTGCTAGCAGAATTTAAAAATCTAACATATTCTTGGACAAGAGAATTCTGCAAATGAAAGTTAAGAACTTGAGTTAGTGACATAAAAGATAAGAAATCATTGAATAATGAAATGATTTAGAAAAATAAAAAAACACCTTCAATCCGGAACTGCACATATTGAATATTTCCCGAGGACTACCAATAGTTGCAGTCTCCCAATTATCATTGAATCTCAAACTATGTTCAACCGTTGGAGTTTTTGGTTCCGCAAGATCTGTACAGACTTGACTGTTGCGTGAATTACCACCCTCTAGTTGCATTTTTATGTTAAGTGGAGTTGAAGCACAAAGAGACTTCAACGAATTTGATAATTCTTGTAGTCTTGCACTTAAAGGTGGTGATTGACCTTCATTAACGAGTGAACTGTTGTTCTCCTTTTCTGTGTTGTTATCTGAAATGTAATGAAAATACGAAAAGGAAAAGATGAAGCAAAAGATTATCTTTAGAAAATCACATCTCATACATTCTTAAACAACTTTAAGGATCTACTTGCTACCAACCTTCTAACAAAGTCAATGTCGCACTAAATTCATTTCCAGTGGCAAGTTCAAGATTACTATGCTCATTGAGTAAGAATACATCCTTGAAGACCAAAAATAATTAGTATGGATGATTATGTTGCTGCAAATTTATAATACGAACTTCTTACAATCATTGAAATTACAAAAAAAAAAATTACCTCGCTTGGTTTATGAGATTCTATTGCCTTTGGAGGAGCTGATAGAAAAAGTTCCTATATATGATTTTAAACTAGCCTCAGATATAAGTTCAGTTAAACAGAGTTTTATGTGTTATTGTCTATTAGTGGGACTTTTAAAGAAAAGTTAGTTACCTCTTTTGGTATAGAAGGATTTGTCGTCCTGGAAGCAATTGATAATGGAATCTCCTGCATAGCATTTTAATTGGCCTTAAATAAATCATTAGTCAAAAAAATCTTATTATCAGAAAATTTATCATTGACTAAAATCCTTTAACTTGTAAACACACTGGTATATTTTCTGACCAAGCATATCACAAATGGTAAATACTAGAATAAGTGGATCAAAAAGGTTTTCGGAATAAGATTGAGCTTCTCAATCAACAAAAGATAACTCTTCTTGTACACAATTTGCAATCCTAAGAAGAATCAAAAAAATTTCAATGACTTCCTCGTGCATCTTAGATTTGCAACATATAAGTATATAAGTAGAGGATATGACTACTTGATGATCATTGTGTTCAATAGACCAAGTACCTGCTTGGAACTAATGATAGGATGTGCTCCATCGAATAGCTTCCTAAAATAAATAAGAAACAATTGTTTTTACTTAAATGTCTAGTAAGATAATTATATTAAATGATTCTTTATTGACCTAAAGTAAAGCAAGATTTGAATTTTAATTACACACACCTTCCCTTCATTGCAGATGGTACACCACTAGTTTTCTTTTCAATGGCGTGCCATTGGGAGTTATGTTTTTTCACAGAGGTGGAAGGAGTTTTAGGTATCCCAATTTTTGGTGAGCAGAACGCCATTGGTCTTGCTCCAGTCTTAATCTTCTTTGTAGAGTCAATGCACAATCGGTTCAAAATTTGAAATGATCGAGAAGCCAAACTGACCGTGTGAATGGTGTCTTGGCAAAAATATGGGTTCTACAATAAGAAAAAATAAGGAAATGTCAATTATTTGTATTATGATAATAATAATAAGAAGAAGAATCAAGCACAAATAATGCAGACAAGGGCGGAGCTACATGAGGCCCAAGAGGGCTAAAGTCCCCTTGAACTTTTGAGGAAAAAAAAAACAATTAATACTACAAGGGAGTAGCTTGGGGGCATGGCCACATGGGTGGAGCTAGGGGCAAGGGGGCTCTAGCCCCAATACTTTTGAGAAAAAACAAAATTTAGACTACATCGTTTAATTTAACAAGGCATAGGCAGGGGGCAGTTACCCCTTGAACTTTTGAGGGAAAAAGATAAGTTTTATACTAAATTATTTAAATTAAGAAAACATAACCATGGACAAGGGGAGCAGCTGCCCCTAACTTAAAAAAAATATATTCTTTCCAAACGGACACAAACAGACGAGGTGGCCCACGAACTTGGCCCACAAAAAAATTGGGGGCTACGAACTGTCACATAGTTACCAATACAGGAAAATTTAAAAAAATTTAATAATTTTAAATTTTAAAAATCATGATATTAACTAATAAAAATTATTTAATATGGAATATGCGTTTAACATGGTGAAAGTACAACAAAATAACAAATATACACATATTTCACACGTTTAATAAGTTATTCACATATTAAACAGGTATTATACGATAATACGGGTATAACACGTAACACAGCAAAAGTACGGAGGTTTAAATGACAACCCCCCTAAAAGTATTATACAGGTACTATACAGGTATAATACTGGTGTTTGGTAACTATGCGACCTGAAAAGCCACAACCCTAGACCAAGAATATTTGGTACCCACCAAATCATTACTCACAAACCCATCAACAATAAAACTACCATTGTTACCCTTCAAGAAAATCTTGGCTTCGCCCCTGAGTGCAAACTATAAGCCTATATATCCAAAGATGTATAAAAGTAAAGTGAAAACTGAGAGCCTCACCAAACAGGTTATCATCAAAGTTTGGTTTGTCCCCACAAGGGAATCTTGCAACATGCGAGTGAGCTTGCTTTCCCGGTATGGAACTCGAATTTCATTGGTGTTCAAAGCATAAATAACATTTTGTAAAGCATACAATGATTTGTTAATTCTAGTAGTCTCGACAAGATGAGGGCCATCATTACTCTTCCTTCTTGCATCCTCATACCCTAACAAAGGCAGCATCAACAGAAGGAGAAGAAATGGAAATTAGTACAATAGAATGAACTTGAACTTGCTAAACATGTAAGAATTTTGGTGTACTAATATGATTACAACCTGCCAAGTCAACAAAATTCATCTTCCCCACAAGATGAGTATCAGAATCTTTATTGTTATGTGAAACATGTACAATTAAGCCTTTGTGGCTCCTATGAGAAACATCGTTTGTAAGCTTTTGTGCTGGTTTGCGTGAAGTACATCCATGAAAATAGAATTTGTGAAACTCTGCAATAGTATTCACACGAACCTGAAACGAAAAAGAAAATAAGACCTACCACAAACTCATCTTTCCAGCTTAAACTAAAATGTTCATAAACACCAGTTAAACTTGCCTGAGAAAGCCCTTTGAGTTGGATTCTCCCTTCTGCATCTTCCATTATAAGGACCTCCTGCTCCTTGGGCTCCAAGAGATCATATACATGATCCTGATACACCTCATAGCAAGACATTGTAACCAATCTGCCGACTTCCTCGCTCGTCGAAAGAATTTCAGCCATTGCTAATGGTGCCAAGCCGGGATTTTCATCAGAACCCTGCATGTTACATTGGAATAAGTGAAAGCTTATAAAAGGTTGCTAGCCCCTTGATAACCAGTTCCATGAAAAATAGGATTTCAAAAACCATACTGTAAAGAGGTCAAAGAAAATGAAAATCCCACCTGAATTGTGTGTGTCTTCCCACTACCTCTAGCTCCATAGGCAATTACCGAAGCATTTAACCCCCCGAAAATACCTGAAATCATAGGCTTTACTTCTCTTGAGAAAATCTGATCAGCGCCCTCATCTTGTTCATAGCAATAATCTAGTCTATAGGTATCTTTACGGCTGCAACACACACAAAAAAGGTTTCTTCTCTTTCTCAAATTTTAAACCCCAAAACTTAAAACAGAGAAAATTGAAGAAATTTTTTTTATTGGGCTAATATCAGTAAGCTGGTGTCAAGTTCAAAATCCACAGAATTCAAGTTATATATATATATATAATACCCTCCAGAAACATTTAAAAAGAAGAAGCAAGAACTCATGTAATTAGTTCAAAATTAATAATACCTGGTTGATTGATCACCAAAAGAGATTGTAACACTTTCAGGGGATTCTCCATCGGATTTCCGAACAGAAATCCATGGTGCTAGAACCCCATTGGATGAATCGATCTCTAGATCAGTAGAAGCCCTGATTTTGCCCACGATTCGGACTTTTCGTCCCAAAATGGAGCCCAAATTGGCTCTAAGACGAGCTGAATCTGGAGTGGGTGAGTCCATTGAATTAAGATTGGGGAAAATGGGGGTTTTAAGGAGAAAATGTAAACATGCGATGGAGAAAAGGAAAACAAAACACTAATACGCTCCTCTAGTTTTGATTTTCAAATTCGTTTCTTTTTTTGGCGCTATTCCTAGGCTGACAATCACTGTCCCTTTACGCAAAGGACGGTCTAGTGTCTACCTTACCGTCCATGATCTCTCCACAGTCTACAATGCATTTAGGTTGTCAGAACCGGACCGGGCATCAAACTGGTAGAGTGGCCGGTTCCACCGGTTCCACCGTGTACTTTTTGTCAAAAAATCAATTTTTTTTCATTTTGGGAACCGATTCCCACCGGTTCAACCGTGTAATTCTTCCCGGTTCTAACCGGTTCCCAACCAGTTTTACTACTAGTTCTACTGGTTCTGGCCGGTTCTTAAAGAGGCCTGATTTTTAGGGTTTTGGGAACCGACAAGGGGGCCAGTTCCCGGTTCCTGGTTCGACCAGTTGGTCTGGTCTGGTTCTGACAACATTGATTTACAATTCAACCTTTCAACTCCGTTTAGAGCATCTCCAACCTTCCTCTATAACTCTAAATAAAGAGTATTGGTTGGAAGCTAATCTTGCATGGGTGGAACCTTTTGGAGTAAATGTGATTCGGAATAACACTCCTCTATTTGTTAAACCTCTTTATAGCCTGCCTAATTAATACTACAAACGCCACTCAGCCAGCAACATCTCTTAGCAATCAAAATAGGAAACTAATCACCTCCTTGGTCTGTGACACAAGGAGGTGCGTCTCTGGTCCCTTTATATGTCACATGTTCACCTTTTAACTCTTTTAATTGTGGTTAAGATTCACTCATCCCTAGGATTCACCCATATACCCTTGGTTTTTAGAAAAATAAAATAATATTTTTTTAACCACAAGAGTTAAAAAAAAATAAACTAGTGTTCATGAAAGATGAGTTAATGTTGTGAGAGAGAGGAGCAGTAGTCTGCTCCTCGCTAGTGGAGCGAACTATTGCTCATCAATATATCTAAAATATCAGCAACAACAACAAAAAATATTAGATCTAAAAAACACTTGAAAATAATAAAATTAGACTTACCAACCAGCATTAAAACGGAGGTCCTGAGTTCGAATCCCCTCCCTCTGTTGGCCACCCTTAGGGAGTAATCTCGTCTTACCTGGTGCGTGTGGCTTGGGGGGTGTTGCACATGCCCGAGGGATTAGTTAGGTGTTCTAAGAGGCCTGGATATCCTCGTTTCCAAAAAAAAAAAAGCATTAAAGCAATCTCCGATTATAATCCCATAGATAAACCATAAAACCCTAAAAGATAGAAATTCCTCAGCATAAGCCAAAACTAAATAGTTAGATCTTGTTGCTACCATAAAACCTTAAAAAATAGAAATTCCTCAGCATAAACCAAAACTAAATGGTTAGATCTTGTTGCTAAGATGGTAGAGTTGTATCCTTCACATTGAGGCATTGAGGAGATCATGGAGTCCTTGAAATGAGTGTATCAGTTGATAGGCCCACTCAATAACTAGAACAAATATTAGACAAAATTAATTGAGATTACGGCCTACTAACCTATAAGTCATATCATGTGTCAAAATGAATTATTTTGTGCCAACAATTGTACATTTTTAAATCCCCAAGATTTATTTATTTTGGGTTAAAGGTACCATTTAATATGTTCTATGCACGCACACTCGGACTTCAGTGTCATAAGCGTAAATCCACACAATTACTCCAAAAAGGTCTTCAGCTATGCACATATGGCCGGACTCAAGATGTGTAGAGTTGCCCAAGACCTCAACCTAACCTCATATTGGGTTTCGTATCTTCCAAGTAAACCAAAAATCTGAAAAAGTTCATTCCAAGCCAGTCCATTATTGGATTGGATGGGCCATAGTCAAAAGTATTGCACTAAGCAAACAATCCTTACGCGAAGGAACCGCTAGATCCTGATTGAAGATCAAAGCGTTTTAATCAGATGGAACATGTCTGTACAAACACGGCTGAAACCTGTTCCTGTGAAAGATAGTAGGCTTCCCCATTTATACACCAATCCTTGTTTGTAACTTTGTAGAAGCAAAAGAGGAGTGCTGGCATTGCCTTTCCTTTTATCTAGCTGACAGCTGAAGAGAGACTCTGGTTGGTTGCTTGCTTTGTACAGTGGTTGGTCGATTGAGATTGAACTGATTGCATGAACTCTAGGATTTAGGGTTTATAAAAGAGGAAAATACGGATTTGGGCCCCGTATTATGAAAAAACCCGTATATGGGCTCCGGGTTTGAGAACTTATTTTTGTAGGCTCCCACGCGTGGGAGCCAAGTGCACGTGCTGCCCGTTTGCATTTTCTCCCCAAAATACCCCTGGCTTGCTTACCTAGCTTTCTTCCCCAGCTGAAGCTCGGTTACGAACCCTTGTCGTTGCTGTCTTCCCCAACTGAAGCCCTCGGTTATCCTGTGATCCGAAATCCTTCAAGGCACAAATTTGAAACCTGCAAATCCTTCCCCAAAGTAAAACCCTTGGGTACCCAGTACATCCGGAACTCTACGGGCTTCGTAATATCGTATTAAAGAAGAAGAAGAAGAAGAAGAAGAAGAAGAAGCCAAAGAAGAAGAAGAACAACAACCCTGAAGAAGAAGAACAACCCTGTAAGTTTTAGCGGTTTTTAATAAAATTTCAAACCTAAAAATGGGCCCCACAATTAACGACTTCATTTTCGATGCTTTCAAGTAACCATTTTCGATGGTTATGACAGTGGTTTTTCGGTATTATTATTGATTTTTGCTCATTTTTCGTGATTTTCGATGGTGAAGTTAAAGTGCATTTTCGACCCTTTTGAGTTTATTTTCGGCAAAAATACATTGCAATTTCGATGGTTCTTACGACCATTTTCGGTGTTTTTTACTCATTTTCGGTATTTTCAGTTATCAATGCTTATTTTCGGTATATTTATGTTTTTGCTTATTTTCGGTATTATTCAATTATGACATTGTTTTTTCGGTATTATTGTTGATGTTGAGCCCAATTTCGGGATTTTCAATGGTTATGTTATAATGCATTTTCGATGGTTTTGTGCTTAATTTCGGCAAAAATACAGCATTTTCGATATTTCGGTATTTTTGTGTCCTGACAGAGTAAATTTTCAGTATTTTGCTTTCATGACAGTGCCTATTTTCGATGTTTTTGTGTCCTGGCAGTGCCTATTTTCGGTGTTTTTCTGCCTGGCAGTGCATATTTTCGGTATTTTTCTGTGATGACAGTGTCTATTTTCGGTATTTTTTGGTTATCCCAGTGCCTATTTTCGGTATTTTTCTGTTATCCCAGTGCTTATTTTCGGTATTTTTTGCTATGACTGGTTATTGTCAGTACTTTCGATGGTTATTGTTATGATAGTGCTTATTGTTTTTCAATTTTGCAGCGACAAGATGCCTCGTATAAAGAGAAAAGCCGGTAGAGAAAAGATAAAGAAGATAAATATTTTCCTTCGATTAAATGCTCCCAAAGGATATGGTTTGACGAGATAAAACCATTATTAGAGGCCAATCCAGAGAGAAAAAGAATTTTGATGGAGAGCTACTTTGCCCACCTTTACAACATACCTAAAATACCACTGTGTGGCCAAGCAATCCACCATTTTCTACAGAGGCGTAAAGGAGGGTTACGCTTCGAAGTATGCGGGAAGAGTGTAGAGTTCACAGTGTTGGACTTTACTCTGATCATGGGCCTTAATGCCCAAGTGTCTAAGGCTCCGGTCCTTAAACATGAAGCGCCACCAACCTTTCTCAAGTATCGAAAGTTTCAAAAGTTGGCGGTGATTAAAAAGACAAGGCTTCTTGAGGAGTTGAAAGGATGTGATGATCATATGGATGCGGTAAAGCTATCACTGGTCCTCTTTATTGAGTTGTTGCTCGTAGGCACCGGCACGCATGTGGGTGTTAACACAGGCCATTTGTGCCTAGTGGATGATTGGGAGGCCTTCAACAAATACCCATGGGGGAGTTTGGGTTTTGAGTTGTGCAAGGTTGGCCTAGAAACTGTTCTTTATACGAAGAAGCAGTACAATATAAACGGGATGTGCTCTTGCCTTCCAGGTAAACATATGACTACCTAAATTTTGTAAATTTTCCGTGTTAGCTAATTTGTGTTTACTTCTACTTGAACTAATAGTAAAATTTATGACTGATGTCAGATTTGGGCTTATGAGTGCATCCCAGCACTTGGGAGGCTGTGTTCTCGTAATGCACCCCTAGGTGCGATGACATTCCCACGGGTTCTGCGGTGGGCGAATACATCCTATCTCAGCTACAAGTCACTTGCAAATGCCATATTCAATTTAAGTAAAGTATGTAATTGGACTTGTTGTTTTACAATATTCAACTTGTAATATCCTTTGTTATTTTACGGATCATTTGTTATTTTATAACATATCCTTTGTTGTTTTGCAGATCAAGCTGAGCAATATAAAGCCTACTCCTGCAGAGAAGGAGCAGCAGGTTGTGAAGGATGTGTTCGCACGATTGAGTGCTGGGGGTGATGATGATGAGGAGGGGGAGGAGGATGATGATGAGGAGGGGGAGGAGGAGGATGATGATGATGGTGATGGTGATAGTGATGGTGGTGATGAGGGTGATGGTGGTGATAGTGACGGTGGTGGTAGCGATGGGGGTGATGGTGATGATGATGTCAGTCCAGCCCCATCTCCGGCGAAGAAGAGAAGGTTCGAGCAGAGGTCAGAAACGGTATAAATATTGATTGTGATTATTTTTTATGATTTTCGACATTTTGACATATAAATTGTCTAATTTTCGGGATTTTTACTTACTAGTTGTTTGATGTTCAATATTTTCAGGTTCATGATATCAATTCCTCCGTTGAGCGGGCAATGGAGAGAGTTTTAGACCGTTATTTTGACCGAGTTGTTGATCGAGTTGTTGACCAAGTTGTCGACCGAGTTGTTGAGCGAGTATCCCCGCAAATAAAAAGCTTGTTTGAGCAATGGGCTACGTAACAAAAAAAAGATGAAAAAACTTCTGGTGATCAAAAATCTTTCAGTGATAAGATGTCTCCCATATTAAGTCCCGAAGCAGCGCCGACACAGGGACAGTCTTTCGTTGATGAGAAGATGGATCCCATCTTCACTCCCGAAGCTGCGCCGACACAGGGACATTCTTTCATTGATGAGAAGATGGATCCCATCATTGAGTTGACTCCCGTAGATTCGAAGGGGGGTGCAGATTCGACGGGGGGTGCAGATTCGAAGGGGGTTGAAGACCTTGTAGAGGTGTGTGTTTACATTCCTAAGACGTGTAATGAGAGTCTGTGAAATGGGTTTTCATCAAGCCGGAACTTATATTTGGCAATATATGCAGGTGTCAAAGAGACCGGTAGTGAAGTCTCAATATCTGCGATCCCCTTTCATTCAAATGAAAGGAAGGAAAATGGCAATTGGAGCTGCTAACCCCAAAAATCCTTTATCAAAAGAGGAGTCGAAGCAACTGCGCGATTTCATAAAGTCGGGAGCAACTTCAATTTTGATTGAAAAGGTGACGGTCACAGCGGATATTGTGGGAGCACTACAAAAATATAAGCTTTTTGCGGCAATTTTTTAACGGCGTTTAATAATAAACGCCTCTAAAGGCATTAAAACACGGCGTTTCCTTAGAAACGCCACCAAAGAGGTGGCGGAGAACTCTATCACGGCGTTTTATAAAAAAAGATGCCGCCGAAGACATGGCGGGAAATCGAATGGGAGTCACGGCATGGCAAACACGGCGCCACTTAAGGGCATTTTACGGCACTTTTTAGAAAACGCCGTCAAAGGCCCGGTATTTGACATTTTAGGGCCTGACCCTTTCCCTCTTCTGTTTCCCTCCACATTTTCGCTCCCTTTCCCCCTTTCCCTCTTCGCTTTAAGGCTCCTAACTCCGGCCACCTTCTCCGGCTCCCTTGCTCCGCCTCTGGCTCCCCTGCTCCCATCTCCGGCCATCTTCTCCGGCTCCCCTGCTCCGCCGCCGGGAACGATAGCTCCTGTTGTAGCCAGTAGCCTCTACTGCCATTTCTACACAGGTTTGCTCTACCACAAGTCTCACTGATCGAAGATCAACCGTATTTCTGGAAAAACTGTAAGTGAGCAAAAACATTTAAACGGCAGACGATGATGCTGTCAAGGTTTTTTCCTCTTTTCTATTACGATGTATTTAATTTTGGAGTCTCATTTGAAACCCTAATTTCTTCGATCATCTCTGGAGTTGCAGGAGCTCGATGAAATGAAGAAACGGTTGAAGGAGATGAAAGAGGAAGCAGCTGCTCTTCGTGAAATGCAGGCCAAAGTCGAGAAGGAAATGGGTACTGTACAAGGCTTGCTGTACAGATGTCGTTTTGTATCCTAAAATCATGTCGTTAGAAATCTTTTCTTTCACTCTGTTTTGTAAATTTTTTTCTACTTTTTTCCCCTCTCTGGTTGATCTTCTAATGTCCGCAATTCCTCATCGAAACCCTAACCGCCCTCGGCCCCGAGGTCCGGTGGTGCTCCTGCAACATCTTCTCCACGCAAGACCACGCCGCCTCCGCCATTGCTCGCGATAGCGCTGCTATTTTAGATGCCATGAAATTCTGATTCTTCAAAGCAAAACTGATGGCGAGGAGACCGGACGAGGAGTATGATTATCTGTTCAAGGTCGTATTAATCGGAGATTCCGGCGTCGGTAAATCTAATCTCCTCTCCAGATTCACCCGAAACGAGTTCTGTTTGGAATCCAAATCCACTATTGGCGTTGAATTCGCCACCCGAACCGTTCAGGTTTCTACAAATCACTATCTTCTTATTATTTCATTTTCCTTCTGATGTTCTGGTTAGTAGTTTAATGCCATTTTCTTCTTTCGATTTGGAGTTCTAGATTGGGAAAGTTTGAAGCTACGACTCTAATTTTGATTATCAAAACGAACTTTGATTTCATTTTATATCAAGGTTTTTTGAAATGGGTATTTTTTTAAATTTATTTTTTGAATCTTGTATGTTCGTCTATGTTCAACTGTTGTTTGCAAATTGGTTACAAATTCTTAGTGGGTATTGTGTAGTTCATCCAATGACTATGGATATAATACTTTGATTTTCACAAAGAGATCTGAGCTTTAAGGTGGTTTAGATGTAAAACTGTGACCTACATAAAAGTGAAAATTCCTTTGTGGACAACATGATCTTTCTATTACTGTCGTTTCTTCCGAAATGATGCGCTCGTATCTCCATCGCCTTCTTGTTGGACTACATAACCTCTGGAAAGATCGCCGGAGTTTCGCCGGAGAAGATGCCCAGCTCCACTGTTATTGCAGGCAATTTCAATACATAATGCAATTACTCTACATTCTACCATATTGAATGTTATTAAGGGGTGATCATACCTTGCTTTTGGGTCTCAAATTCTTCCAAAGATCTTCATTTTCCCACTCTAGTGTTTTGATTTTTCTCCTAATACTTTTCAGATATAGAAGGATAGTGTCTAGTCCTTCTTCGTCTCGTTTGCAATCTCGTGAAACAAAAGTCTGGAGACTCAGGACCATTAGACTACACCATCCCCTCATTGTCCTCTCTGTTGTGTGAAGTTCAACTTCTGTCGTCCAATTTACTGTAACTTCTCTGAAACGCAAATAGAACTTTGCGAAAATCTCCTCTCAGTTGAGCTGATCAACATATAATCTCTAATTATCTCTCTATATCTTTGTCTCTTTCCAAAATCAAATTCTTTCATTCTTTAATAATTCTCTCCTCACTTTCCCTTGAAGTCCAAAAATTTCAACCTTCATTCAGTATGGGTCTTTCAAGTCTTCCAGCTCCATCAGAAGGAGTCTTCTGTATCCTAGTGGTTAACACAGCACTATCAATCTCAATCTTCAAATTCATAATACAGTCGATCCTTCACATCGTTGGGATCTGTCTGTCACCATCATGGTCATCTGATTCCGTTGAGAGTCCATCAGAATCATTTGAATTTGCAAATGAGCAGAGGATTTCTCGTGCTTGCTTTACCATATTAGGGTTCATACTCCTCCAACCTAAAAATATAAAAATGTTTTCTGTTTTTAATTTCTACTTCTTTTTTTAGTGTTTATTGCTTTACAGGGTTAATGTTTTTCTTCTTTTTTTGAATCAAATGATAATTTTATCTGGTGTGAGGATTTATTTAAATGGGTTTTTTTTTTAAAATTATTGAAGATGTGGGTCTGAATCGAGCTTGGGGAAATTTGTCTTTTTGAATTTCAACAATATCTTCAATTTTTTTTCTTTCTAGGAAGATCTCCGTATACTTCTTTTCAAAGAATTCTTGCTTTTGATTTTTTTTTTCTCTCTTATTTCTATGGGCATGAATCTTTTTTTGTTTATTTAGTTTTTCCTCATCAGGAATTTCTCTATCTGCAACTACAAGCTTCGTGTACGTTTTGAGCATTTGGGTTACCCATTCCTTGTTTCTGCAATTCCATAATAAAACCCATGTAAATCAATGGGTTATCTTTTGTTTTTATTTATAAATTAATGATTTTTTTTTTGCTTTCTGGCCTTTTTTTCTATATTTTCTTTTTCTCTAAAAACTTTTTTTTTGCATTAGGACCCTTTCTTTCTCTGTCATTGACTGGTATTTTGGGGTCTTTCAGTTTTGAGATTTTCCATTGAAAATCGGAGCTTTAGATGGGTATTTCTGCTAACAGAAAGAAAAAGGTTCCCTTTCCGGAATAGGATCTGCTTTCCATCCACAGAGTAAAATCCTGACAAAATTATCTCTATCATGTTTGAATCATGCTTGATGTGTTGTGTTGGCACTTAGGGGTTAGGGTTTGATTTTAGGTTTAGATATGATGATTTAAGAATTTCCATATATTTTAGGTTAATGCTTATGGTTAAACTCCATGAAATCTAAAGTATCTAGCAGAAACAGTGAATTTTTGCATCTTAAATCAAAACTTTCGTACTCTTAAAATTCTGAAACTTGAGGTTTCCATAATTTGTTAGGTCAGGATGACAATAGTTTGTGGGGTTAATTATTTAAGATTATTTTAAGAAGTTGTTACATGTCAGATTATTTCAAGAAATCTCTGCGCTGCCCCTGCTCATGCTCCCGTGTGCTCTCCGGTATAGTTTAATACAAACAGCCCAAGCGTTTCATCTGTCTGCATCATCCTCTCTCGGTAATTTCCATTCCTATCTGTTTTCTCTATTTTTTTTTCTTTTTTTTAAAAAAATATTATATCTGTTAATTTTTTTTCCTGATGAGGATAAGTGGTTTAATGCTTTTGTTTTTATTGTCTGCTATTTATTTAGTTATTGTGTTTTTGATTGTTAATGGATTTTTTATAGCTTTGAGTTCTTGCCGATTATCTGATTTTTTTTTTACTATGTTTTCATTTAGAAATTTGTAGTTTCTAAATGGAATAGGAACTTATACATGTCATAGGTTCATGTTTTTTGGTTTTGAATATGTTCCATTTTTTTTCTATGATTCCTTTTTTTCGTTTCCTTGTTTTTTGCTGTTATTAGTCATTTATTCACTACAAAAATATAGGCCGATATCTCTCGTAAACCAAGGTCTTGGGAGCCAGTGATTGTCCATACTCGTCTCTCTCTCTCTTTGTTTATATCTCCAGTCAAATGGGTCTGCTCTGGTAATGGCGGTTTTGCTGAAAACAGCTTTTTATTTGGGATTATCAGGCGTTTTTGAAGGTTTGAGAGGGAGAGAGAGAGGTTTTCTTTGCGTTTTTTGAAGTGGGGTTTTCTTACCCAAAGAAAAAACGAAGTGGGGTTCTTCTGAATTTGTGGGTTTGGGTTTTGGAAATAAAGTTTATGAAGCTGGGATCGAAGCAGGATGCGTTTCAAGCTGATGGCAATTCTATCAAGGTGTTAGTTTTAACCCAAAAAAGAAGTTAGTTTACTGTCAGGTGATGATACCATTAGTTTATTGTAGATGATCTATAACTTGGAAAAATCATCAGTTGAGTTGGATGTTGGCATAAGATCTCTTGGATATGATCCACCTAATGGTGGGTTCCCCTTGCATTGATTTGTAGTTGGGTTGTTATACTGTAGGATATGAAAGCCTGTGCCACGATAGATGCTTTTTTTTTTCATTGGGCACTTTGGAGGAACCCTCCATGGATTTCATGGGCCACTTAGGTATATAGGAATTAACCTGTTGACATTTTGCACCTTATCCCTGACTTTGGGGATCTACCTGGCTTTCCCACTCAACAAGAAAATTTGAGGTTCTTTTTTTCTATTCAGCCTAAAAAAAGGTAAGATCTCAGCTTTAGTAAAAGGTGGCTTATTGTATCTCTTTCTTTGTGCTGCCTCCAACCTATTTTACCTGAGTCAAGAAGTCAATTTATAGTAGTAAGGAGTAGGAGCGATGAGTTTGAGTCACAAGTTCTCTAACAATTGAGAAGTATATTTTCAGACAACAAAATTACAACTGCATCATACCTATTTCCCCTTCTTTTCTTATGCATCATGCTATATTTAGCCATTCCTTTTTTATATGCTTCTAACCAATGGTGATTGGTCCCTCTTCATATGCTTTGCATAATTTGTTTAATCATGCAGGTATGTAGCATCTGAACTGGAAACGGATATCATCATCAATGTTGGTGAAGTGAAATATCTCCTTCATAAGGTAAGGTTTCCTCTTCAGATTCTCTGGTGAAATAAACTGAAGCTGTATGATATGAATTGATAATTCTGTTTCTGAATAAACCTGTATACCTCAAGGATGAAATATATATTATTTCATTTAGTGGCAATATTTTAACAGCGTTTAACAAAAAATGCCTCGAAAGACATTAAAACACGGCGTTTCTATAGAAACGCCGCTGATTAGATAGCGGGAGGACTCTATCACAGCATTTTATGAAAAAATGCCGTAGTTGGGGGACTCAATCACGGCGCTAATCCCTGCATTTTGGACCATCTCCACTGCTCAATCGTCTTTATCTCCTGAGAATCTTGTGACATTTCAAAATTCTCACTTTCCAAACCAACCCCTCTTTATCTCTGTTTTTTTTTCCCAACTTTTTTTTTCAATCCTCTTTTTCTTACTTTCTCCTCTTCTTCCTCTTCCACATCTCCAAGATAAGCAAAACTTTTGGGTTTTTACAGTTGAGTTGTTTTTAGACTTGATTTCCACATTTCTCAGTTAAAAATAAAAGAAAAAGAGAAGTGCCACAACAAAATCATCGTCCTAGCTTCCACTCAAGGAGGTCATCTATCCACTGTGTGGAATTTCAAAACATGTCTCATCTATATTGGAGGAACACTTAGAGGGTATGAATAATGTCTTAAATCTAACATGAGATATTTTTTTAAAAAAGTTCTACAAACCCTTAAAATAACAAGAGCACATTAACTGTATGGCAGTGATCTTGCTGCAATATTGAACATTTTCTTGTAAATGGTTTTTTTATTATCACGGACCTCTCACAAAGCCGACCCTTAAACTAGTGTTTTTTAACCAAAGAAATATAGCAAACTAGTGCTCCTCGCTCGCACATTCATTCTATTAGTGAGAATTTTAGCGTTTTCTTCACTATCACTGAGATGGTTAGTTACATGATATCCTTTCAACCAAAAAAAAAATTTAGTAATGTACAGAACAAAATTCCTTATTGTAAGAATATGAACCCTTAAACTAGTGTTTGTTTAGACATTTTTGCCGAGAGATATCTACGATGATATGTTGCTCAATGGAATCCAGCCCTCGCGAGATATATTTCATTCGCTTATTGTCGGGACGATGAAAGGAGCTCACTTACAAGATGCCTTCTTCTTCAAAGACGAGATGAAAGCAATGGGTATGGCACCAGATGTAAGTTCTATTATTTGATTGAGATTATGGTGACAATACATTTTAACCTTCTTCTTTTTTTAGTTAAAAAAAGTTTTAAACGCGTATAAAATGGAGTACGCGTTTAAAACGGAAAACCCCTTTAAAATGGAGTTTAAAACGGCGACCCCTTCTAAAAGTTTTAAATACGTTTTAAACGGGTGCTTTGTGACTATGCTTCTTTCTTATTTGCTTTTGTTCTTTTTTCTTTACTGGTACTTGGTTGAATTGTTCTTACCTTCTATTTACATGATTGCAATCCTCTATCATATAACACTTTATTTGCAGACCTTAGGAGAGACCAAATTCCATTTGTTAAATAATTCAAGCTTATTGAAGTCTTTGGACATTTGGTTTTGTTCTTTTTTCTTTTTTTAAAAGTCAATTCATAGCAAAAATTCTTGATGAGCTTGACAGATGTCATTATTGTGCATTTTAACTATAGTTCTATTTACATGTTGAAAACTAACATAACTAGAGACTCAACCCGATTGATAATATCTATAATAGCTGCATCAACAACACTTAGGTTGTGTTAAAATACACGCGTTAGAAGAAACGACATCGAAAACCAAGGCCCGGTTATGATTTAGTGTGGTGTGCGATTAGTGATAAGTTTGCACGCATGTTATTGATTGAACATTATTTGTTTTTTTTCTTCTTTGCATATTAATTATGAAATCTGTAAATTTTATTATTTCAATATTCTACTGAATAATTTTATTTAATTGTCTTTGTAGGAGGGAGCAGGCAACACACATCTGTCGAGTTTTAGGGGTGCAGGAGGGAACTAGCGAGATGAAGATAGTTAGATTTACGATTTATTGACACTTTTTATGGACATGTGTATTGTATTATTACATTATGATGGACACGTGTGATTTGATGTATTTATTTTATATTGATTATAGATTTTCATGTAGAAAATTTCTTTTTATATATAATGTCATTATGGGTACAGTTTTGTTTATTTTATATTGTTGAAGTACAGAACAGGGAAACAAATATTTATATTGTTGACAGGTACAGGTACAAAACAGGGGAAAAAATTTGTGAAAAAATAAATTTTATTTTTTTTAATTCATGACTATTCGCGGCGTTTGGTCAACGCCGTCATTGGTACTCGTCTTAATCACGGCGTTTTAAAAATGCCACCATAGACCACCTTTGAAGGCGTTTCAAAAATGCCGTAATAGACTAAAGTTTTTTACGGCATTTCTAAAAATGCTGTTAAAGGTAGGCCTATAGCGGCATTTCTAAAAACGCCGTCAAAAGCTAGTTTATAACGGCATTTTGAAAAACGCCGTAAGAAGTTAGTCTATGACGGCATTTTTAAAAACGCCGTAAAAGGTTAGTCTATGACGGCGTTTCTAGAACGCCGCCAAGATAAATGCCGTCTTTACCTTTCCCGACATAAGCAATAACAGCGTTTGCTTTGAAACGCCGTGATTGCTTATAACGACGTTTTTTGGATTTTTGACGGCGATTTAAAAACGCCGTAAAAGGTCTTAAATTTTGTAGTGGAGGGATTTCTAGCTCAACTACGTGGATTGATTCAATGGTAAACCCAGTACTTTTATTGATGAATCCAGTAGTCATTTTCAATATTTCAGTTTCATTATCGGTATTTCAGTTTCATTTTCGGTATTTCTGTGGTTTTAATGATGAATCCAGTAGTCATTTTCGGAATGTCAGTGGTTTTAATGATGAATCCAGTAGCCATTTTTGGTATTTCTGTATAATTTTCGGTATTTCAGTGGTTTAAATGATGAATCCAGTAGCCATTTTCGGTATTTTTGTGTAATTTTCGATATTTCTGTGGTTTTAATGATGAATCCAGTAGCCATTTTCGGTATTTCAGAGTAATTTTTGGTATTTCTGTGGTTTAATTGATGAATCCAATAGCCATTTTCGGTATTTCAGAGTAATTTTCGGTATTTCTGTGGTTTAATTGATGAATCCAATAGCCATTTTTGGTATTTCAGAGCCATTTTCGGTATTTCAGAGCCCTTTTCGGTATTTGTCTGTGTAATTTTCGGTACTTCAGTGGTTTTAAGAATGAATCCAGTACCCATTTTCGCCATTACAGCACCCATTTTTGGTATTTAATTCTCATTTGTACATCCATTTTCAGTAGTTGAGGACCATTTTCGGTAGTACTATCACTATCCATTATCGTTATTTTCGGTATTCTTTTGTGAGATTATCTAACATTGGATAAATATGACAGCAAATTGACATGTATACGGAGTTATTGGCTCAAAGAAAGGAGCAATACTCCTCGAAATACAATCAAGTCTGTGCTTTTGGCAAAACTTGGTTCACGGTAACTCATAATACTTTTGTTATGTTTTAGTTTATCCAATATATACATTTATCGAATGTATATCCGCAATTTCTAAGTAACAATAATGTCCGTTATGTTTCAGTATTCGTTATTCAAGGAGTGTCACTTTTTGGACACCTACCATTCAACTTTGAATTCCAAGAAGCTGACTGAGGACATGACTAGTCGGGTGGGGCCAGATATGAAGGCCGCTATCATGGGGGTTCGAGGAGGGACCCCCATGTGGGAATGTGAAAGGATATACTTCCCTGTGAACCCCGCTAGTCACTGGCTATTGGTTGTGCTTGAACCCCCCACAAGGCGTATCCTCCTCTTCGACTCATTCTTCCCACACCCGGCATTACAACATGGAGATCATATCTCAGCTATCACAGTGAGGATGCCTGCATTGTTTCACATGTGTGGTGACAACTCAGCCTTCATAGGTCAAAAATAGGAGGTCGTAGAAGTCAAAAATATACCAAAACAGAAGAATACGTAAGTCTTTCTAAAACATTTAATCTTATATTTACCAATACACTAACATGACTCATCCTAAGCAACTGTAACTGTTTGTTTTGCATATTTAGTCGGGATTGTGGAGTATTCGTTATGAAATATATTGACTTCTTATGCGCTGACTTACCCATTACGTTCACTCAGGTATTTGTACTCACATTGGTAAATATCATCAATCATTTGTAGCATACTGACTTTTTCTAACTATTTTTGTAGGACGATATATCTTCAATGCGGAAGCGAATAGCTTTCAATGTTATGACGGGGTCAGTGAAGGCGTGATGGGCTGTGATAACGTCCCAATGTTGGATGCTGAGGTCCCATGATGACGAGGAGGGAGAAGATAGGCCGGGGTGCAGTTTATTGATAGACTATTATGGATGGATTGTGATGGACTATTATGGATTGTTGTGATGATGTTGTAATGTTGTAATATTGACTTCTTATGGAGTATTTGTGTACAGTCCTGTAATATTGTGTATTTAGAGAAGATTTTCATCATTTATTACAATATCCAGTGCGGATTTTTGGTTTTTTCGTCATATTACAGATTATTTTCAGTTTTACAGGGCTCCATTTCAGCATTTTACAGTGTCCCAGTAGCCATTTTCGGCATAACAGGGCTCAATTTCGGCATTTTTGTCATTTCCAGTAGCCAATTTCTGCTTAACATGGCTGATTTTCGGCATTTTACACTGTCTAGTAGCTATTTTCGGCATAACAGGAGCAATTTTTGGTATTATAGTCCCATTTTCGGTATTCTGCAGTACTGTATTTTCGGCATTTTGGCCATTTCCAGTAGCCATTTTCGGCTTAACATGGCTGATTTTCGGTATTTTACACTGTCTAGTAGCTATTTTCGGCATAACAGGACCAATTTTCGGTATTACAGTCCCATTTTCGGTATTCTGCAGTCCTGTATTTTCGGCATTTTTGCCATTTCCAGAAACCATTTTCGCCATTTTTAGCCAATTTCGGTATATTTCTGTCAAATTCGGCATTTTTGCCATTTTCAGTAGCCATTTTCGGCTTTTTTAGGCAATTTCGGTATTTTTCTGTCAATTTCGGCATTTTTCTGTTGAATTCCAGCAGTCATTTTCAGCATTTTTGCCATTTCCAATAGTCATTTTCGGCATTTTTCAGTTTTTTCCTGTCAATTTCGGCATTTTTCTGTTGCAATCCTGTAGTCATTTTCGCAATTTTATTGCCATTTTCGGTATTTTCCTGTCACTTTCGGCATTTTATTACCATTTTCTGTCTTTTTCCATCTTTTTTGAGATTCTATAATATTGGATAAATAATAAAGAACCTTCAAACCAACCATTCATTAAGCATTATATGTTTTTCATTACATTCAACATTAGACACTACACTCAACCACCATGGGGAACAAGATTATTACATGTTTGCCTATTGTGCGCAGTTTGTTTACATCTTCCACATCTTACAGTGGACCTTTCCTCACCCTGTGAGAGAATTCTATTCTTCTTCGGCCTTCCTGAACGTCTTCTTCCCACCGGTGGTTTAATCCTCTCCATCTCTACCATGATTTCAGGTGGGAGGTCCCATGATTTTTTGTCAAGCAATGGATATATTGACTCTTGGTAGGTGGCTTGGTACGTTAGTGATGTGTAGAATGGCGAACAATAGTTGTATGGATCTACCCGATACTTTTTACATCCAGCCAAGGCATGTTCACAAGGCAACCCTATTTTATAGAATTTCCCACAAGTGCAATTCCCATCCAGAAGCTTCACAGTATCTCGATTGTTTTTCCCAACCACATAATACTGATACATAGCAATTCCATGAGAATCTAAATAACGTGCCTGTGATTGTCCTTATTATATTTGCTCTTCGGCCCATGTTGTTAGCCTGCCATTCATTTGCATAGCACTGATTTGTTGGTTGTAGAACATATTTTGTACCTTCAGTCGCACATTCTCCAAAAGCATAGTGACTGGATATTCTCTTGCTTCTTTCAGCAAACTATTCAAACTCTCAGTTATGTTCGTAGTCAGCACATTATACCTCTTCGCACTATAAAAGGCTCGGACCCATTTCTCTTTTGGTATTGCATCCAACCATTGCACAACGAGAGGGTTTGCAGCTGCGAGTTCTGCCATTATCTCATGAAACTCGCTTTCTCTACATGTCTTCACAGCTTTCCAGAAATACGGAAACAATTGCTTATCCTTGAATGTTGCATACATATTTTGGCTAATGTGGAATGCGCAGTAGCCATGAATTGCATGTGGGAATACAACAGGGACTTGGCTTATCAAACTAACATGTCGATCTGTTACAATCACTAGATCATCTATGTGTCCAAGTGCTCTTGATAATTGAGTTAAGAAAAAATTGTAAGTAACATTATTCTTCGACTCCGCTATCCCAAGGGCAACTGGAAATATGTGATTGTCTCCGTCTAGAGCTGTTGCGACAATTAGTATTCCTTTGTACTTTCCCTTTAAATGTGTCCCATCAATGGCTAGCACTTTCCGTAAAGTCATCTGAAAACTTCGAATACACGGTCCAAGAGCCATAAACATCTTTCAAATGCCCCATTTTCAGGGTCAGCCACTATTGCTGTTACTGTGCCCGGATTAGTCCTTTTAAGTTCATGAAAATAGGCAGGGAGTTCAGCATAAGAGTGGTCGTATGAACCTCTAACTGTTTCAATGGCAATCTCCTTAGTTTTCCAAGCTTTCTTGTAACTCATTCTAACCTCATATTCTTCCCACACATCATGAATAATCTCTTTGGGCTTATACGAGACATTTGCCTCAATACGTCCCACAACCATGTCACTCACAACTAAACTGGTTGCTTGTCGATGATCGGTACCACCTAAGGGATATCCACAAGAGTGATGTGAATTATAAGTCTTTATTTTGAAAACACCAACCTCATTCACTTTCGATGCACGCAACCTTCAGGTGCAATTATCTATAAGACATCTAACTGTGTACTTTTGTTGATTTGAATCCATAACCTTGAATTGAAAATTGTTTCGCATCGCATATCTAGACAGTACATTTTGTAGACGTCTTTTGTCCTTAAATAATTTCCTAAGCGATATTTCACCAGCTTCCACTCCAGTTTCAAACTCTGATGCTTCCCAATTTACATAGTCATCTACATAGTCATTTAGTTGCATCACATTTGCCAGTGATTGTACTGGAGCTTGTGGTGATGATGGAGCTTGTGCTGACGGTTCTGGATGAGCTTGTGGTGATGCTTCTGGATGAGCTTCTGTATCTACTTGTCTTACTCGACGAAAAGCAGACGCTGAGGAACTAGGAATATCAGCATGCGGGGTATGAGAGTGTATAGTCCTTGTGTCCCACTCTACTGTTGCCTCCCTATGTAAAAAGTCTTCAAGCTTATCGCAGACACCGTATGTTGCTACATCTTCATCTTGATTAAAATCACTATAAAAATCATGTTCATCTTCATTAGTTGAGCTTGAGTCTATACTTTTTAAACATTCATCACCGTTATCATTTTTAGCCTCCTGAATATAAGTCCCCTTATAGAAAGGAATGACAGTCTCCTGAATATGAGGATCAACAACCTCCTGAACACGCTGATATTCACAACTCGCATCATTCAAACCAAACTGTGGTTGTGGTACAGATTTCCTCACCTTCGATATATATAATGGCGGAAAGTATTTATTTTCTACTTTCCTGACATGTGAAAGAAATGCCCGCAACTCTTCATCGTCTGAAATATCACTGGGAGGGATTGGCGCTGGTGTAGGAATCAAACACCTCACTATAATCTCATACTCTTCCAGTCGAGTGTTAGTCAATTGATAAACTTTATCCAATAGTTTGTCATATGTCATTTTCGAAGATAATTGCAACAACTTTGATTTTCCACCACTGTACACGTACACTCGAACACGGTCGTCAATGTTCCACTCACCATCATAACAACAAACTACTGATATCGGCATTATCTGCAATATCGGGAAAACACTCAATCCGTTAAAGTTATCTGAAAAATTTTGAAAATGAGCGCTGTAACCATTGAAAATGCACTATAATAACCAAAATCGCCGAAGATCACAAAATCATCGAAATAGCACTGTCATATCAAAATTGCAATAACAGAAAACCCCCGAAAATGGGCATTGTATCCATCGAAAAGCTGTGTCAAAACAGAAAACCACCGAAAATGACCATCAAAGCATCGAAACAGAACTGTAATAACAGAAAACCACCGAAAAGGAGCATAAAATCATCAAAAATACACTGTAATATCGAAAATGCAATAACAGAAAACCACCGAAAATGACCACAAAACCGCCGAAATAGCACTGTAATAACAGAAAACCACCGAAAATGTGCATAAAATCATCGAAAATGCACTGTTATACTGGAAAACCACTGAAAATGGGCATAAAATCATCGAAAAAGCACTGTTATACTGGAAAACCACTGAAAATGGGCATAAAATCATCGAAGAGCACTGTAAAAGAGAAAATGCAATAACATCAAACCCCCGAAAATGACCACAAAACCGCCGAAAATAAGCTCAAAACCACCGAAAATGAGAACTGTAATATTGAAAATGCACTGTAATCACAGATAACCACCAAAAATGAGCAAAAAAAATAAAACTTTATCACTACAACCATCGAAAATGAACTCTAATAACAGAAAATGACGAAAATGAGCACATAACCCTAGCAAATACCGAATATGATCACTGTAACCATCGCAAAATGGATCAAAAACATATAAACACTAACCCTATGTTCTTGTTCTTCTACTTCTTCTTCTTCTTCTTCTTCTTCTTCTTCACAAGGGTTTAGCTCAGTTGCAATGAAGGAGAAAGCTTCAACGAAGGGGAAAACTTAAGTCTAGCTCGTTGCAACGAAGGGGAAAGCTTGGGTTTCGGATGAACGCTTCGTTGAAGGGGAAAGCTTGAGCTCAGTCGCACGGTGTTTAAGGGTTCTCTAACAGGGATGGGGGGCATCTTCGAGAAATATTTTTTTGAGGAAACCACGTGCTCCACTAAAATCACTGTAGAAGCCTACAGAAATAAATATTTCTAACCGGAGCCCATATATGGGTTTTTTCATAATACGGGGCCCAAATCCGTATTTTCCTCTTTATAAAACACAAAACCCATGACCAGATGTTTCTGCAATTCCTCTCGCTCTCTCTCTCTCTCTCTCTCTCTCTTTTTGCGTGTTTATCTGAACAGTAAGTGCATGAGTTCCTTCATATTCATTTTATGATTCCGTTTATTGTCTTAGTTTCTTAGAATTTTGAAACTCTGCAATTTTTTTAAAAAAAATTTCATTTTATTTGGATGGCTTGTTTTTTTTTTTTGATATTTGGAGGGCTTGTAGATTTCACTTATTTATTGTTTTTTTTTTTCTATAGGATTTTTATACTTCAAATTTGTCAGCTATGTTTTTCTTAATACCTGTTCAAAGATCCAAACTTTATGGAACATTTCATTCATGGTATTTGCTACAAATGAATCTTTGTTTAGGCTTCCAGTTTGTTTTCTTTTGGTTTAATTCAGCTGCTGATATCAAGTTTTTTTCTCGGGCCTTTTTTTCGCCAGAAATGAATGCCAGAATTGACAATTCTCAGGAGTTGTCAATATTTGTTTTTTCTTTTCCTCTCCTCTCTATGAGTTTGAATTATTGGATGTCTTTAAAAGCCGCAAAATGAGAGATTTCAAGTCTCACAAAAAACGGTTGGACTTGCTCTTGATAATAGGAATTGATTTTGTTATTAGGCCAATAAAAAGTGACTTAGAATTTGGGCTCAAACGAATAAAAATATTGCAAAAAGACGAGGCTTGCAAAGCTCAGTAATTATAGTCCCCAGACTTACAAAGTAGGGATCTTAGAACAAAACTTTGTGATTTGGATTGGAAATTTTGTTGTGTTTATTTAAATGAATCATCATGCAAATCGAGATCACCAACTAATTACTTGTTCCATTGAATCAGGTTTGGAAAACTTGTAATTTATTAATTTCTTTGTTGAGAACAATGGATGAAAATACAGAGAATGTTGGCGCAAAGAAAATCTCTCCCGACAATGTTGAGGCTGTGAAAAATTACTTGCAAGCTATGAAGAAGTGCTTGAAAGAAAACAATGACGAACACTCAAAATGCCGGTCGGAAATTGAAGCTTTTTAGTTGTCTTGTTATGTGAAGAAACATAATCCGCCTTCTTTACCCCCTTTAAATCTTAAGCGTGGTGTGATGTCTGATGTTTAGAAAAGAGGTGTTTTTCTTGATCTTTGCTCTAAATTCTAGTCAGAAAATGAAAGGCATTTTTTTTTTGCAGAGTCTAGTTAGTGGGTTAATATCTGCCCTAGGATAGGGTGGGAAAATCACTACGCCCACCTGCATAAGGCTCGAGCCCGGAACCTCCTACCTAGTGTGGGGACTCAGATCCAGAGGAGCGGGGGTGTTTGGTATCGTTCATACAAAACGATTTTTTATTCCGTTTCTAGGAACACATTTACTATTGCGTGTTTCTTTCACAATCAGAATAATTTTTAAGAAACTAAAAAAAGTTGATCCTCCTTACGAAACAAAATGTTTCTCTCGGGCCTGTAAAAAAAAAATTGAGCATTAAATGGAGAGTACTATTCGTGAGTTATCATTTTTTTTTTAATTTGGAACGATGCCAAACACCACCTAAAATTGCATGTTTGAGCTTACTACCAGTTGTTAGTTACAATGGTTAATATTGTGGATTGAGCTTATTTCCATGTTTCAATCTTTTGCAGTAGTTGCTTGGACTTGCCCTTATGACACCTTAGCGGCTACCTTAGTTCTGACTGTGTATGTGAGTTTAGATTGTGTGTTACTGTGAGCATGGGATTTCACTCCCTTAGAAAATGTCTCACGGGATTTAGAGTCGCCACTTATTAATTCAGAAGGGACAAGTCCCTGGGAAATGTTGGATAAGGTCTTGGTCCGCGATTAGGGATTGGGATAAGGGGTTCGGTTAAGTTCGGGGTTGGAGTTAGGCACCTCGACACCACTTATAGTGGTTCCCTACTTGCTAGGTTTAAGCCAAAATTAAAGTCAAAGTTAATCAAATGTCTAAGTGTTTAAGTTAATACTAACCGGAAGAAAGTAAAAGCTAACTAGGGTTGGGCCCGTGTTGGGCTGCCTACGTACTCACATAAGGGGTAAGATCAGACCGAGCTAGCACATGAGCCCGTGCTAAGGCGAGGGGGCGTGTGTGTGCACCAAAAGGTGGCTAATGAGCCTAATCCGACATATTAGGATTTTACTTGACTGGGGTTGGTCAATGTGCAAAGTGAGGGGCCCGGTAGGCCAAGGGGTAGTCCGGTAGAATAGGATTTAGGTCCGGTGGGCCAAGGTTGAGGCCCGGTAGGCCTAGGGTAAAGCCCGGAGGCTAAGGGGAGTGTTAACCGAGGGTTAGGGTTCCTAACCGGGATTAAGAGAGTGTTAACCATGATTAGGGATTCTAACCAAAGTTAAAAAGTCCAGGACTGATATTTTTTAGTCTTTTGTATTTTGAGGGATTTTTCCATATTTTTTGTGGGATTAAATAGTGTTTAACCATAGTTAAAAGTTAACTGGGACCACTTTAACCATGATTAAGGGTCATGGTCAGTCAAAAATAGGCCCAAAGGGTATGGCAGGGCTTAGAGTAGCCTCCAACCAGGTTTGGGCCTTGCACAAAGCTCAAGATTGAAAATTTACAAAATGGAGGTAATCAGATTACCTCTATTACAGTAGATATTTAACCCTAGTTTGTGAGAGTTTTACTGGGGTTAGGGAACACCCCTGGGTAAAAAAAAACATTGTTAGAAAGCCTGGAATGCCAGATTTCCAATGGATCAGGTCTCAAGCCTAGTAGATCAAGGGTGTGGGCCCCACAGGGGCCCAAAGTTTGCAAAAAAAAAAAACAGTTTGAAATGTTGGCAGTCTGACTGCCGACACACTGTTACAAGTTTTGACCTGAGTTTGGGGCCATGCTAATCCTAGTTAGGCATGGCCCCTGGGCTTGAAACTTTGCAAGAAGCTAGAGAGGATCAAGGGCTTTCGAATGAGCTACTGGTGGGCCCCAGGGCATGTGGCATGTGGGCCCCCTGAAATCTGATAAAAATAGGCCACTCTTGTCGGTAATGGGAGTGTCGACGGGGGATTTTTCGCTTAATGGGTCGGTAATGTGATTACCGACCACTAGAAGTTTCTACAAAAAAGGTGATCTTTCTCCACTGTAAGCTATACAAGCAAGGGTCTAGGGGTTCCTCATGGACTGAGGGACCCCCAGACCTTAATGGATGATACCATGCACTAGTTAAAGGGTTGAACCTGAGTTAGAGCCTCTAGGGGGTTCCCCACACCTATGGTTAAGGTGGGGGACCCCTGTCCTTGGCTGCAAAGCTAAAGAGAATATAACAAAATGAAAAATGGGACCCCTGAATCAGGACCAGGGGTCCCTTACAGTGTTTATGCAAAAGAAAGAAAGAAGGGAGGGGTGTACCCTCTGCACAGTGGCTATGATGACTGGGTGGCGTGCTGTGGTGGCGCCTGGTGGTTGAGCACAATTGGTGAGACCTCGGAGAGGCTACCTGGGGTTCCTGGTTTGGTCTCAGGTGACAGACAGGAGGCCTGAAAGGGGAGGAGTTGGGCTGGACAAGTGTGGGCAGCACCTCCTTTTCGGTTTTTTGCAGGGCAATGGTGGTAGCAAGCTATGGAACAAGCTTAGGATGGTCTGAGGTAAGTGGTGAACCTACTGGAGAGGAGTAAGGATGGTAGGAAAGGTAGTGGAGCTTGGTGGGGTCAGGTTTGGACTTTGGCAAAGCTTAGCTAGGATAAAAATGGCGTAAATTTGAACTAGGGGTGACCATGCTTTTATAGAGGAAAAGGGAGAGGGTCCAGGGGCATTTCAGGCATTCGAAAAGTCTCATGGGACCAATAGGGGAGGACCCAAGGCGCCCAGATGGCTGTAAGGGAGCCTGCTACACGCGATCTGCAAAATCCAGGAATTGCGGTAATCGAATTACCGCCACTCTCAAAATTGAAATTTTTTGGGGTGTCGGTAATTCGATTACCGACACCTAGAGCTTATTTCTTCTTTGGGCCACACCCCTACTCACTTGGGCCAAAAGCAAGTAGGGCACCCATTTGGGGGTCTTTCCCGCCTCTATTCAGATTGGGGGGGGGGCCCACCCATGTGGACCTCAAGGGTTGTGGCCCAAGTTTGGTCCCCAAAAATTTTGGGCTTTATGGATTTGGGGTTTTTGGATTGGGTAGGTGGGTCTTAAGCCCATGGGACTTAGACCTAGGTTTTAGGCTAGGGTTAGGTCTAGGGCATGTCTAGGGTTAGTCCTAGGGTTTGGTTAGGGTTTACCTAGGGTTTGGACTAGGGTTTTAGGTTTCCTAAGGGTAATGGGCCTTGAGCCCGAGGTTTAGGTCCTAGGATTTTAGGGTTCTAGGGTTCATCCTAGGGTTTTAGGGCTTGTCCAGGGTGTAAAATTGGGTGCTTACAGTTACATGATAACTTTTCCACCCAATTTTTAAAAAAAACATTGAATTGCTTCTGTTATAAATTGAATTTCATATATTGTAAAAATGTGTGCTTCACCTAAAGGCATGCCTTGTATTGTTATTAACTAAAAAGGCATGGTTTTGACAGATTTATCAAATGGGCCATGCCTTTGCATTTTTGCGTGCTTCACCTAAAAGGGCATGCTTTTGACATATTTATTAAAACTAGTTGGTTGTACATGTGCAAGCTTAATAAACAAGAGAGTATTTTCGGTATTAAATTTTTGTTACGGGATGTGTTGTGAATAAAAAAATCGTGAGGGTATTTTGGTATCAAACAAAATCATGGGGGGTATTTTTTGGTATTAAATTCTTGTTAAGGGACGTGTTGGAAATAACAATAAATCGTGAGGGGTATTTTCAGTATCAAATAAAATAATGAGGAGTATTTTCGATATCAAATTCTTGTCATGGACGTGTTGGGAATAAAAAAAGATGAAGGATATTCTCGGTATCAAATTGGTTGTGCAATTGCAAGGCACATGCAAGCTTATTGATTAAGAGGGTATTTTTGGTATTAAATGTTTGTTACGGGATGTATTGGGAATAAAAAATATCATGAGGGCATTTTTGGTATCAAACAAAATCATGGGTATTTTTGGGTATCAAATTCTTGTTACGGGACATGTTGGGAATAAAAATAAATCATGAGGTTTCGGTATTAAATTAAGAATAATAAAATTATGAGCAGTATTTTGGGTATCAAATTCTTGTTATGAGACATGTTAGGAATAAAAAAAATCATGTGGGGTATTTTTTATATCAAATTCTTGTTAGGGACGTGTTGGGAATACAAAAATTATGAAGGGTATTCTCGGTATCAATTGGTTGTGCACGTGCAAGGCACATGCAAGCTTATTTATTAAGAGGGTATTTTTGGTATTAAATTTTTTTACGGGATGTGTTGGGAATAAAAACAATCATGAGGGTATTTTTGGTATAAAAAAAATCATGAGGGGTAGTGTTGGGTATCCAATTCCTGATGTTGGGAATAAAAATAAATATGAGGGGTATTTTATGTATCAAATTGGGAGTAATAAATTTATGAAGAATATTTTGGTTATCAAAATCTTGTTACGGGACATGTTGGGAATAAAAAAATCATGCGGGGTATTTTCGGTATCAAATTTTTGTTAGGGACGTTTTGGGAATAAAAAAATATGAAGGTTATTCTCGGTATCTAATTCTTGTGACAAAACGTGTTTGAAATAAAAATAATCATGGCATGCAAGCTTATTAATTAAGAGGGTATTTTTGGAATTAAATATTTGTTATGACATGTGTTGGGAATTAAAAAAAATTATGAGGGTATTTTTGGTAACAAACAAAATCATGAGGGTATTTTTGGGTATAAAATTCTTGTTACGATACATGTTGGGAATATAAATAAATCATGAGTGGTATTTTTGATATCAACTGGGAATAATAAAATTATGAGGGTATTTTGGGTATCAAATTCTTGTTACGGGACATGCTGGGAATAAAAAAATCATACGAGATATTTTCGGTATCAAATTATTGTTAATGATGTATTGGAAATAAAAATATTATGAAAGGTATTCTCGGTATCAAATTCTTGTTACGGAATGTGTTAATTCTCGGTTGAACATTTTTGTCTTTATGTGGTTGTGCTCTTCAACTATTGTATAGTACAATTGATATACAATATGGATTAAGGGTATTATTGAAAAGAACATATAATAGCAAATGGTCTTATTGGAAAGGCAAATGTGAGCTTGGTTGCAATTGATATATTAGCAAAAGCAAAATGGTATAATAGAGAAGAGATATACGGTCTGGATGAATGGTATTATTGGCAAGAATATATAATAGCAAAGTGTATTATTGGAAAAGGCAAATATGGGCTTGGGTGGAGTTGAAGTATAAGGGTATAATAGGGAAGAGAAGTGTTGGTTGATACCAACTATTTTCTCTTTTATCATACGTTTATTTATAGAAATGACATGTTTTGCATTTTTATTACCTAAAAGGGTATGCTTTTGATATATTTATCTCTTAGCTGTGCATATATTGGAGTTCATACCCTATTTGGTAAAACTTTTCAAACCATGCCCTTGTAGGTGATATTTTTGATTTAGGGTGACTAAAGCGTAATTATCTCATATTTAAAAGACATGCTTTTGACATATTTATCCTTTAAGTACACATAGTGGATTCAAGGTCAATTAGGATTGAACTCTCTATCGGGATTGAACTCTCTACACCTACTGGAATCTTGATCCAATTAGAAAAGATCCTAAATAGATTTGTCGGATCAGATACAGATCTGATATTTGAATTTGATTATAATTGGATCAAATTCATATCTATATCGATCTGATTCGATTACATTATATATATTACCGATCAAAAAATAATAATAATAATAATAATTTCTATATAATTTTACAAAAATATTATAGTATTAATCAGATTTTTTTAATTTCTAATTAAATTATTAATTTTTAGATATATTAATATTAATCGGATTCAGATTGGATTTTCAAATTGGACAATTCAGAATCCGATCAATATTTGATCATTTACGGATCTTTTGGATTCTTAATCAGATGCGTATCAATCAGATTCTTAATCAAATCAAATTCGGATTTGGGTAGATCCAATCCAAATCTGATCCATTTACAACATACCAGGGTTACCTAATTCGCTGGCCACTAGTACGAACCGCAAACTGGTTCAAAGCGAACCAGTTTGCGGTTCGATTCGGTCTAGTTCGGTGAATTGAGCGAATCGACAACTTGTGCAAAAGGTCCAAGTTCACGACGGGTCGGTTTTATATAATCGGGTCGACGGAAGTGTGTAAACGAATTTGGTTTTCGGGAAGTGTGTAGAGTCTACACTGTAGACGATGTTGTCGTTTTTTGTAAACAGAAATGGCATATCAATGAATCAATCATTAACATTAGGGGCAAAATTGTCATTTCAAATAAATAAACTAATAAAGAAAGTGGTTTTTACAATTCAGCTGCTTAGGTTCTTCCTTTTGCAAATAACAAATTTGCAAATACACTGTTTTGTGTAACCATTTTGTAAATTAACTCTTTTCTAATTACAGATAACAGGTTTGTAAATATATTATTATCTGTAACCATTTTGCAAATTAACTCTTTTCTAATTGCAAATAAATTCTAACTCATAGTTTAATGTGTCCCCTTTTTAACTCCCTTTAACTATGAGTTAGAATTTATTATAATTATAATTATAATTTATATATATATATATACTAGTAAATGTGCACGTGCGTTGCACGGACTATATTTTCTTACAAGCAGTGATTAGCATACCTGGTTAATGGATTTTACAATCCAAAGGCTGGACCTCATTGGTCCATACCCCCCCCCCCCCCCCAATTGTGTTAGGGGGGGGGGGTATGGACCAATGAGGTCCAGCCTTGGATTGTGAAATCCATTTCCCGGGTACGTTAACCATTGCCCATTTAGAAAAGATAGTAATATTATTTACTTGAATTACATTTTTGCATTGAACGCTTTAAGAAATTAATTATTAATGATTATTTGTTTACTTTAAATCAATGCATGTAAGTCAAATCTCTTTACCATAACAGAATCCATTCCAAATGACGAATACTTTTCTTGTGAACTTTGAAAGCATTTAGAAATGGATAATGCGACCAAACACTAACCTCCAAACACTAACCTTTGCTCATGTGCACGCCGCCCTCAACCTGACACACAATATCAACCTCCTACAGGAAAAATGTTGATCGCCGAGGCGGAAATGTACACACACGAGCAAGGGTTGGGGAGGATTCCTTATCATTATACATTTATACTAAAGAGTATTGCAACTCTTTTAAATAAAATCATTGCAGTAAGGATCTTGATTAAGAACTTGTATCAAAGAAAGACATTTAAATCCTTGTTGGATACTTTTAGTTCAAAATATATATTTTTTTCTTTCTTATAAAAAAAGAAAAAGGAAAAATCCACCATGATAGGGATATTGATGTTTAGTATGTATTGAAGAAAAGATAGGTAAATGCATGTTTAGATAAGAACATAAGCGAGATTTGCAAACCCATACAATAGAGAGCCAAACTGCATTAATTGGGACATCCTGCTTGTTCACTTTATGCCATAACGGTGGAAAGAACATAGCTCCATCTCTTGAGAATGCATATGCCATCTTGAGATTAGATTTTTTTAAAAATACATCACAAATAGCTCCGATGCAGGAAGAAAACGGTGAAAGAGGTTTCTACCTGGAGTTGTTTGTCACTGCACCCATACTGCAGAAAATATAGCTACAACCACCACTTTTCAAGCAGAAGTGGTAATTCAGATAAATACAAACTCAAGAATTCTACCAAAACTTTGATAAGATAAGAGTGAAAGAGGAAATATAAGAATTGCATATAAAAAAACAATTAGATTCTAATTATAACTCTAATGAAATTAAAAGACTGTGTCTACTTTTTTTTTTATACCGTGTCTACTTAAAATGCAAGATTAGTAAATTACTTTGTTAGATACGTAATTAATATAACAATATAATAAAGAACATTAATTAAAGAATGGATATCCTTAGACTGATTCATAATTAAATGGGGTTAAATATACATCACAAATCTTCAATTTTATAATCATTAGTGCCTGACACAGATATCTTCTATGCTACCAAGCTATTAAAAAATACTTGCCTTATTAGAGGAATGAAACTTTCTTTTTCAATATGGCTTAGTAAAGGAGAGAAGTTATAAGGGATGAACGGTAAAGTGCAGATTGACATAATGAAATCAGGCTTGTTAGAGATAACTAAAAAGATAAGGTTTAAGAAGTTTACCTCAAAACTTCTAATTCAAGTTAAGGTGGTGTTTGGTAACACTAGTCTAAACAAAGTACTTATTTGAAAATTATGCTTAGTTAGACTTAATATTGTTACGTTGAAGGTTAATTGAAGCATAATTGCATGTTTACATTTTAGAGATTTTAGGGGTAAAAAGCACTTCTTCAAAAAGTAGTTCCATAGCTACTTTTTAATGTAGAAGTTTTTACCCTTAAAATCTCAAAAATGTAGACATGCAACTAACCTTCAACTTAACAATCTTAAGTCCAACTAAACATATTTTTCAAATAAGCACTTCTTTTTAGATTAGTGATACCAAACGCCACCTAAGTTTAATTATAAGATAAAATTACACAAAGTAAGATGAGAAGTTATTATGTCCATCTCTTTTGTGCAAAAAAGCTAGCTGAAAAGTTTCTTAAAAGTCAGCCCCACGTCCTCGTCCGGCTGTGGATCCCTCCATACCCATGAATTAATTAAAAAATAAAAATTAACAAAATAAAATTTCAAAACACAAAGAAATCACCACCAAAATATTAATCCAGTGATCAAATTCTGCAATCCAGTGTTGACATCCTGTTAAAGGTAAGCAATAAATTTCAAATAAAGATCAAAACATAATTATTGGACTCATCTGTCTTCTCCATGGTCGAGTCCTTCATCTCTCTTGCCTTCTCCCTCGATTTCTCATAAGCCTCCCTCGCATTCTCAGCAGCAGACCCACCTTCGACAGCCCATCCTTCTCTTTCACTTCTTTGAATCACCATCTATTGATAAGGACTCCCAAATAAAGTTAGAGTCCTATCAGCTCCCTACTAATAGAGAATACTTGTCAAAAAGAACCACAAAAAAAAAAAGGTATAATTGCGTATAATTTCATTATAATATATAGTTTTTTTTTTATTATGTAATGTAGGTTAAGGGTATTTACGTCCAATTAAAGTTTAGTATACTCCTTGTACTTTTATTAGTAAAATGATATCTATACTACTCCTGTATACCAATTGGTATCCACGTGGGTACCTTCAAATTCCTTTATTCTTAGTTCAAATAAGCCACGTGGCTACTTTCTCATGTGGGGTCCACTTACCTTTGATTAGGTTTCCCAATATGTACACTTAATGAGTTTTAACCCGTTTCGCATTCCCACATGCAGTTGCCCTACGCCCCTATCGTTTCTATCCAATTTGTTGCGCCCCTTCTTCTTCTTCTTCATATCCTTCCTCTCATCTCCACCCGGTTTGGCTCCCCCCCCCCTAATTAAACCCTCTCTATGCCCCTTCTTCTTCTCTTTTCCCTTCATTAATGGAAAAACATTTAGATACATCTCCCCTTCTTCTCTCTGCGCCCTCCATAGCACGTCTCCTCCACTTCTCTTCTCTTATAAAATCTATCAAACAGTCTCCATTCCTTTCGTTTCTATCCTCTAGCATTGAGGCAAAAAAAAAAAAAAAAAAACTTTGGCAGACGAATATTAAAAGAGAAATCTGTATGAGGTGTTTCAGGCATATTCAGATCGAGCAATAGATATTGTGCCGAATGCGTTTAGTTCATTAGGGAAGACAATTTTTGCATAGAATGATATATATATATATATATATATATATATATAAGCGAACCAAGCTAGCGAACCAAACAAAAGAACCTAAGCAAACCGAGAAACGAATTAACTCATCCTATCCCTAGCGAACTGCGTTCACTTTAGAGTAGCGAATTGTGAATTACGAACCCGAATTCGAACCGAGCGAACCAACGAACCAAGTGACATTGCAGCATACCCACAAGTCAATTAGTGTTCTTTTTAACACCTATTAACTATGGTTAAGGTTCACTAATCCTTAGGGTTCAATAATCTAACCTTGGGTTTTAGATTTGTTCTTAAAATTTTAACTATAAGGGTTTAAACTTGTTAACCAGAGTTAAAAGGGCTTTGCGAGTACAATTGAACTCGAGAGAGTTCAATCGCAATTGATCAGGATACGGTCTCCCTTGAAGATGCACCTAGGAAAAAAAATCATTTGGTTACATTTCTAAAAAGCAAGTTGGGTGACTCAAGATGGGTCGAGTTGCCCGATATGCAAGATCTCAAATTCTCAATCCAAGCTAATCTAACCTCATTTTGGGTTCCGTATCTTTCAAGTAAGTCCAACCCAAAATCTGGAAAGCTGATTATAAGGTTGGATTACGATTAGGGTGAGTGCACCCGAGTTGCACGCCTAACTTGGATGGGCCATAGATAAAGCAGAGGGTCAAGTAATGCATTAACCAAACAGTCCCGACTCGAAGGAGCCGTAAATCCTGATTGATGATTAACGCGTCCTAAGCAGGTGATGGAACAGGTCTATACAAATACGGTTCAAAAGTCAAAACCTGTTCCTGTAAGAGATACTAGGTTCCGCACTCATTGAACAATTCTTGTTTGTAAAAGCAATATAGGATTCCCTTATCCCCCCCCCCCCCAAAAAAAAAAAAAAAAACAAAAAACAAAATAGTGCTAGTATTCGCCCTTTACCTTGGTCACAATAAGGGGTGTAATTTTGTTTTTTGAGCAATAGTTTGCTCCACGGGCGAGGAGCGAACTATTGCTCCTGTTTGTCACTGCTATGAACTTAGGTTAATTTTTATCCCTTTAGTTAAATTTTTTATTAACCTTAACCATAATTAAAGGGAGTTAAAAGAGAGACACACATGACATGAATAAGGGACCTAAGATGCCCCTCCTCGTGTCCCCAACTGATGAGGTGATTATTTTCCCTTTTATTTTGAGGGCTATCACAATTGTTTGTATCCCTTTGTAAAAATATTATGTTTTTTCTTTGAAAGTTTAGGGGGGTTAGACTGAGATAGAGTCCCTTGTTCTCAGGCTACACTCTTATTAATATTATTTGATTTTTAAAATTTCAGGGGGTGCTTCAGCCCCCTGGCCCCATGTGGCTCCGCCCTTGGCAAGGACACCCTTGTCTGGCCGCTTAAACCCGACCCACCTATAGCTATAATAGACCATAACAAATATATATTATCCATATATAATAGATATAAGAAATATTATATATATTTGTAAAATTATAAATACAACCTCATTTTTTTTTTGGTGTAGCCATCATTTTATCTACATTAGTACAATCAGAAGGTCAGATGTTAGCTTGGGCATTGGAACTCTTGCAACTCATACCCTCAGAGGGATTGGATCCCTCGACCTCCCTCCATTGAAGGCCACACCCCTATTACTCACGCAAGAGGCGGGGATGTATATACAACCTCATCAACTGTTCGGAGTTTGTATAAATAAAAATCCCATTATCTCAAATGACAAAAGAATTTGACTTTGCTTTATTATCCTTTAGCCTTGCCATGCCCTGTCTTAGCCCTTGAAGGCAGAGTTAGGGAGCCAATTCAAGCCCTTGAAGGCAGAGTTAGGGAGCCAATTCAAGCCCTTGAAGGACTAGAACAAGGTTAGGTCTAGCGGTCTAGCCCTTATAAATAAGGGCAGGGCTAGGTCTTGCCTGCCGGACCCTACCATTTAACAGCCCTACTCACAGCTACAGAGAGACTGGTTGGTCGGTCTGTACAGTGGTTGGTTCGCTAAATTTTGTTGGAAAAATTCTGTTTTGGAAAAATCTGGGAAAACAGTTTTTACAAACTTTGACCCAAAATATAAGTGGGACCCACAAGGGTTTTGAGGTGGGTCCAAGTTGATTCGTGTTCTCCTCCATGAGGAGATTAACGTAGTATATTCACTTGTCCAAAACATTGAAGTGGTGAATAAGAAATTCATCTCAAAGTGGGCCACTTGAACATATGTTATAAGTTGAAGAATGGTGTGGTTTAATACTCCCACAGTGGAAAACTATTGAAACTATAGTGTGGTTTAAATACCATTACCTTGGAGTAAAGGGTGGGCACTTGGGGCACCCAAATTTTGCGAAGGAGTGAGCACTTGCTCCAAGGTGGAACCAACACACACGCGCGAGCCGCCTCCCGCCAGTGCCTGTGCCCGTGCCCGTGTCCGAGTCCGGTCCAGTCCGGCCGGCCGGCTGGCTGGCTGGGCTTACTTTGGTTCTAGTGGGCCTTAAAGCCTGACCCTTATATTTATTTTTTGCTGGGCTTGGCCAGAGTCTGTTCAACTTATACAGTTATTTCAACAGCTATTTAATTCCAACAGTCATGTCTGTTGGATTTAAATTTGAAACCCAAGAGACATGACCATTCTGGACAGTCTCCTTTGCCTGGTATTTAAGTCTTTTCTAGTGCATATTCTGATGTATGAAAAAGAAATTCTTCTACTCTCTAGTTCCCCAGTTTCTTATGCATACAACTCTTCAGTATTCCAGAGAGAGAGACATAGCATAGTTTTTGGTTCGCTGGACAAGTAGATTGTTGTGCTTCTTCTGCTTGTGTAAAGATCACTTCATCCTCGGAGACAGACGTCCGTGGATCAAAAGCACCAGTGTGAGGGACGAAATCTGTCTTAAGGAGAGAGTTACTACTCGACTTGATCTATTGTTCTTTTCAATTCCTAAATCATAGCATAGTTTTTGGTTCGCTGGACAAGCAGATTGTTGTGCTTCTTTTGCTTGTGTAAAGATCACTTCATCCTGGGAGACAGACATTCGTGGATCAAAAGCACCAGTGTGAGGGACGAAATCTGTCTTAAGGAGAGAGTTACTACTCAACTTGATCTATTGCTCTTTTCAATTCCTAAACCAGTGAGTTCATTTTATTCTGTAGTTTTAATTTATTGTTTCCTTAACAGAATATTTAGTGAATCAACATACAATTAATATTCTGTACACTGTAAAAGAATATTTTATAATTGTACTGTTTAATTTAATTGCTGCTGTGAATGAAACTTTAGTTAATAAAGATTGAGTACAGAATTACTATAGTCAAATACTGATTTAAAACCAACAATCTTAAGACAGATTTTCGTGTTGTATTCAATCTTTAGTTGACTAATTTTGATTTTTGTATTCTTTTTGCAATTCCAGAATTCCATTCACTTTATAATTTCCTGAATTCTATAATTCTGTATACTTTTTATGATTTCAGAATTCTGTATATCAATTTCATAATACTAAATTCTGTATAATAGAATCAATCTCTGCATTCTGGATTAATCTCTAATTTCTGTATACTGTATACCAGAAATAATGTCTTCTGCAAGTCAATCAGTCACTGCACCTACTGTTATGCATACCCCTTTGCATCCTACTGTTCCTGTGAACCATGGTGAAAAGCCAGAAAAGTTTAATGGAACAGAGTTTAAAAGATGGCAGCAAAAGATGCTGTTCTATCTTACAACTCTGAATCTGGCTAGATTTCTCAGAGAAGATGCTCCTGCATTGAAGGAAGGAGAAACTGATAAACAAGTGGTTGCTGCTGTAGAGGTATGGAAAAATTCTGATTTCCTATGCCGAAATTACATCCTCAATGGATTGGATAATACACTGTATAATGTGTACAGCCCAATCAAAACTGCAAAGGAACTCTGGGATTCCTTGGACATCAAATATAAGACAGAAGATGCTGGTGCGAAGAAATTCGTGGTCGGAAAGTTTCTGGAATATGTGATGTCAGACTCCAAGACTATTATTAGTCAAGTTCAGGATCTCCAATTAATTCTGCATGACATTCATGCAGAAAATATGGTTCTTAGTGAATCTTTTTAGGTGGCAGCCATGATTGAAAAATTACCCCCGGGCTGGAAAGATTTCAAGAACTATCTGAAGCATAAGAGAAAGGAGATGAAAATGGAGGAACTAATAGTGAGATTGAGGATTGAAGAGGATAACCGGATTTCTGAAAAGAAAACCGGAAAATTTCCAATGGAGCCCAAGGCAAATGTTGTGGAACAAGGGAAAAAGTTTAATGGAAAGAGGAAACAATTTAATGAAGGCTCCTCAAAAGGCTATAAAGGTGGAGAGAACAAGAGATTCAAATTCACTGAAAAATGCTACATTTGTAATAAACCTGGGCATCGAGCTAAGGATTGCAAGAGCAAGCGAATAAGCCAAAACAAGAAACCTGCTCAAGCCAACTTCACAAAAATGGACATGGTTTCAAATAGAGTCCATGATATGAATTTGTCCGCTGTAGTGTCCGAGGTGAACCTTATTGGCAATTCTAAAGAATGGTGGGTGGACACCGGAGCAACTCGCCACATTTGCATTGACAAGAATATGTTTTCTTCATATCAAGTGGTGGAAAATGGAGAGTAACTTTTCATGGGTAATTCCTCAACTTCTAGAATTGAAGGATAAGGAAAGGTGGTGCTGAAAATGACTTCAGGCAAGGAACTTACCCTCAACAATGTGCTCCATGTGTCAGACATCCGGAAGAATTTGTTTTCAGGATCTTTGTTATGTAAGAATGGGTTTAGACTAGCATTTGAATCGGACAAGTTTGTCCTTACTAAAAGTGGTATGTATGTAGGTAAGGGTTATATGAGCAATGAGCTCTTTAAACTCAATGTAATGACTGTTGTACCTAATAAGAATATGAATAAAAATGCATCAACTTCTAGTTATTTGTTTGAGTCTTCTAATTTATGGCATGGTAGGTTAGGACATGTAAATAATGATTCTTTACGTAAGCTTATACATTTAGGATGTTTGCCTAAATGTAACTTTGATAAAAATCATAAGTGTGAAGTATGTGTGGAAGCAAAATTAACCAGAACTTCATTCAAATCTATTGAAAGGAATTCAGAACCTTTAAATTTAATTCACACAGATATATGTGATTTAAAATTTGTTCAAACTAGAGGTGGAAAGAAATACTTCATCACTTTCATTGATGATTGCTCTAGATATTGTAAAATATATCTTTTAAGGAGCAAAGATGAAGCTTTGGATATGTTTAAACAGTACAAAGCCGAAGTTGAGAATCAACTTAGCAGAAAAATTAAGGTTATTAGAAGTGATAGAGGTGGTGAATATGAAGCATCTTTTGGTGTTTTTTGTTCAGAACATGGTATCATAAACCAAACCACATCACCTTATTCATCACAGCAAAATGGTATTGCTGAAAGGACAAATAGAACCTTAAAAGAAATGATGAATGCTATGTTGATTAGTTCGGGATTACCTCAGAATTTGTGGGGGGAAGCAATTCTTTCTGCAAATTATATTCTAAATAAAATACCCCGAAAGGTAATCAATAAAACAGCCTATGAAATATGGTATGGAAGATCACCTTCTTTCAAATACTTAAAAGTGTGGGGGTGTTTGGCTAAGGTGATTGTTCCTAGTCCTAAAACGACTAAGATCGGACCTAAAACTGTTGATTGCATATTCATTGGTTATGCAAATAATAGTAGTGTATATAGATTTCTGATTCATAAATCTGAAAATCCTGATATGCATGTAAATACTATTATTGAATCAAGGAATGCATATTTCTTTGAAAATGTATTTCCTTGTAAATCTGGACAAGAGACTAGTTCAATTAAAAGAACTAGGGATACTACTATGAGTAGTAATAAAGACTTTGAAGGTAATAGTGAATAACCTAGACTTAGCAAACGTGCTAAAAAGTCAAAGTCTTTTGGTCCTAATTTTCTAACATATTTGTTAGAAAATGAGCCTCAAACTTTTAAGGAAGCTATGTCAAGTCCAGAAGCTCCTTTATGGAAAGAGGTTGTGAATAGTGAAATTGAATCTATTTTGCATAATCATACATGGGAGTTAGTTGATCTCCCATCAGGAAGTAAACCTCTTGGATATAAATGGATATTCAAAAGAAAAATGAAAACAGATGGTTCAATTGACAAGTACAAGGCAAGACTTGTGGTCAAAGGATATAGTCAAAAGGAAGGACTAGATTACTTTGATACATATTCTTCGGTGACAAGAATAACATCAATTCGAATGATGATTGCAATTGCTGCATTAAAGAATCTTGACATTCATCAAATGGATGTCAAGACGGCTTTCTTAAATGGTGATCTAAATGAAGAAATATACATGGAACAACCTGAAGGTTTCTGTGTTCCAGGACAAGAAAGGAAAGTCTGCAAGCTTGTTAAATCACTTTATGGATTGAAACAAGCACCGAATCAATAGCACGAAAAATTTGATAATGCAATGTTGTCAAATGGCTTCAAAATCAATGAATGTGACAAATGTATTTATGTGAAAAACATAGATACAGGATATGTCATAATATGTCTTTATGTAGATGACATGCTCATCATAGGGAGTAATGATCAAATGATCAAAACTACTAAGAAATTGTTGAACAAACAATTTGACATGAAAGACATGGGAGTGGCAGATGTAATTCTGGGAATGAAAATTACCAAAACATCTGATGGATATGCTTTATCTCAATCACATTATATTGAGAAAGTATTTGAAAATTTTAACAAGTACGATGACCATCTAGCAAAGACTCCAATAGATGGAAATATCCATTTAACTAAGAATACTGGCGAAAGCATATCTCAATTGGAGTATTCTAGAATCATAGGAAGCTTGATGTACGTAATGAACTGTACACGTCCTGATATAGCATACTCCATAAGTAAACTGAGTAGATATACCAGTAATCCAGGGGAAGACCACTGGAAAGCCATAGTGAGGGTACTTCGATATTTAAAATTTACCCAAAACTATGCATTGTGCTACACAAGATATCCAGCGGTCCTTGAAGGATACTGTGATGCAAATTGGATATCAGATACTAAAGACTCAAAATCCAGAAGTGGATATGTCTTACATTGGGAGGTGCAACAATTTCATGGAAATCCTCTAAGCAAGCATGTATAGCACGGTCTACAATGGAATCTGAATTCATTGTATTAGACAAAGCTGGAGAAGAAGCAGAATGACTTCTACAATTCTTAGAAGATATTCCGATGTGGCAAAAACCTGTGTCAGCAATCTGCATACATTGTGACAGTCAATCTGCGATTGGGAGAGCGCAGAGTCACATGTATAACGGAAAGTCTCGACACATTCGTCGTAGACATAACACCGTTAGACACTTGCTTTCAAGTGAGATAATTTCTTTAGAATACATAAGGTCAAAGGATAATATTACTGATCCTTTAATTAAAGGATTATCAAGAGAGCAAGTGAGTAACTCATCGAGGGGAATGGGTTAAAGTCTATAACTTAAGAGTATTCACAATGGCAACCCAACCTAGTTGACTGGAGATCTCAAGATCTAGGTTCAAAGGGACAACTAAGTTGTGTATGACTCGACCTGATCACTTAAGAGATAATATCTCTTACCCATTTCTGTTATGAGCAAGTGATGACTGCATCGTGTTAGGATTAACTAAGTTATTAATGCTTCTTATATCTTGGAATTCCAAGTGGAGTATAGCAGAATACTCTTAATAAGAATTACCTATGTGAGTGTGAACTGGGCCGGTTCTATGAGAATTAATTAGACTAAAATTCTCTAGAGCACTTATGAAACCAGGATGTGTTCAGGGCCAAAATGAACACAACAATGAGAACTAAACTATGTTTGGGGACATCATGTGTGTATTCTATTGTCTTGGTTTACAATAATGGCTGAACAGTTCAAGACATCATGTTCACTGATTAGCCAGTAAATCCGATAGTCCTACACAAGGGAAGGTTCAAGGCCAAAAGCTACCTATCCTATGCAAGATGTCAACTATTATGTACTCTCTTTTTAGTGTCTGCATTTATTCTGTATTCTGTCTAGGAATTTTCATTCATGTGGGGGATTGTTAGAAAAATTATGTTTTGGAAAAATCTGGGAAAACAGTTTTTACAAACTTTGACCCAAAATATAAGTGGGACCCACAAGGGTTTTGAGGCGGGTCCAAGTTGATTCGTGTTCTCCTCCATGAGGAGATTAACGTAGTATATTCACTTGTCCAAAACAGTGAAGTGGTGAATGAGAAATTCATCTCAAAGTGGGTCACTTGAACATATGTTATAAGTTGAAGAATGGTGTGGTTTAATAGTCCCACATTGGAAAACTATTGAAACTATAGTGTGGTTTAAATACCATTACCTTGGAGTAAAGGGTGGGCCCTTGGGGCACCCAAATTTTGCGAAGGAGTGAGCACTTGCTCCAAGGTGGAACCAACACACACGCGCGCGCCACCGCCCCGACCTGTCCCGAGTCCGAGTCCGGTCCGGTCCGGCTGGCTTGGCTTTGGTTCTAGTGGGCCTTAAAGCCTGGCCCTTATATTTATTTTTTTCTGGGCTGGGCCAGAGCCTGTTCAACTTATACAGTTATTTCAACAGCTATTTAATTCCAACAGTCATGTCTGTTGGATTTAAATTTGAAACCCAAGAGACATTACCATTCTGAACAGTCTCCTTTGCCTGGTATTTAAGTCTTTTCTAGTGCATATTCTGATGTATGAAAAAGAAATTCTTCTACTCTCTAGTTCTCCAGTTTCTTATGCATACAAGTCTTCAGTATTCCAGAGAGAGAGAGACATAGCATAGTTTTTGGTTCGCTGGACAAGCAGATTGTTGTGCTTCTTCTGCTTGTGTCAATATCACTTCATCCTGGGAGACAGACGTCTGTGGATCAAAAGCACCAGTGTGAGGGACGAAATCTATCTTAAGGAGAGAGTTACTACTCGACTTGATCTATTGCTCTTTTCAATTCCTAAACCAGTGAGTTCATTTTATTCTGTAGTTTTAATTTATTGTTTCCTTAACAGAATATTTAGTGAATCAACATAAAATTAATATTCTGTACACTGTAAAAGAATATTTTATAATTGTACTGTTTAATTTAATTGTGTGAATGAAACTTTAGTTAATAAAGGTTGAGTACAGAATTACTATAGTCAAATACTGATTTAAAACCAACAAATTTTGTATAGATTGTACCAGTGTTTAAAAAATCGGTGAGTTGACTCGAAAATCGACCGAGTTGACTCGGATCGGTTGGATTTCGAGTCAACTCGGTTAGAAACTCGGTTGTGTCACTACTCGGACTAAAACTCGCCCGACTCGGCCGAGTTCACGCACCTCAACCGAGTCGAGTAGATCGGACCGAACTCGAAGGGGTATAATATATTTTTTTAAAAACCCTAAAAAAAATCCCCAAAAGAAAACTCTTTTTCCTTATTAGTTAATCGAGCTCTATAATCTATTGTATAGCAGCAGTAATCGTGTTTGAAGAAGAATAAAAAGAAGAAGAAGAAGAAGAAGTGGGAGAAGAAGTGCTCACCGGCGAGATTAGGTGCTCACCGGCGAGATTAGGTGCTCGCTGACGAGACTAGGTGTTCGACTTTATCTGCTCGGCTCCATTCCGACGAGATTCGAAGAAGAAGAAATCTCTCGAGTAAGAACTTCTCCCCCATCTCTGTTTCGTTGTTTCCCAGTTCTCTCTTCTAACTAGTAAAGACCTGTGAGGAAGATTAAATCATATAATAAAAAAATATAAAAAATCTGCTGTGTAACAGTGAGATGTGATTTGAGGCATAAAGCTTCCAACTTCATCATATCTCTTTAAAGTAGGGAAAAAGAGGTGTACTTGAATATGACAAAAATTTAAAAATAAAATAAAATATCTTTAAATGGACCGTATGAATCCAAAGCATTATTGAGTCTTGTGTGTTTGTGGTGTATGTGTGTGAGTGCGCATGAGTTTATGTGTGTGGTCTTCCTTCTAAAGAATAATATTTTTATAATATTATTTATATATATAATAACATATTAGATGTAGTTTTATAATTGAAAATTTAATTTATATTATTTTATATAAATATAAATCATAATAAAAATATATTATATTTTTCGAGTTTTTAGTATCGAGTTTTATCGAGTTTTGGCCGAGTTTTCGAGTTGACTCGACTCAACAAGGTTTCGAGTCGAGCCAAGTTTTCGTGTTTTAAAACACTAGATTGTACAAACTCTAGGCTTTAGGGTTCATAAAATAAAAGAGTAGTGATTAACAGTTAGCCAGTTACTAAGCATTACTCTTTATAAAATACAAAAGCCAGGTTGACCGGTTATAGAATCCCCAGTCAATACTAAAACCATTACCAGATATTTCTGCAGTTCATCTCTCACTGTCTGTGTTTTTGTGTAAACAGTAAGTTCATGAATTCCTTGATATTTCTTTGATGATTATTCTGTTTATATGTCTTAGTTTCTTAGAATCTCAATCTCTGGATTTTTTTTCCCCTTTTTTCTTCTCAAAATTTGCGTTTTCTTCTTCAATCTGATTAGCTTATAGACATCACATATTCTGTTCTCGATTAATTTAATTTAATTTTTTTGTACAATTATTTCAAAATTTTCTGCTATCTATTTCTTAATACCTGTTCAAAGTTCCAAATTTTATGGAAAATTTCATGCATGGTATTTGCTACAAATGAATCTTTATTACGACTTCCCAGTTTGATTCGTTTGGTTTAATTCGGTCACTGATATCGAGTTTTCCCTAGGCCATGTTCTTTCCGTGGAATTGGAGTTTTTGAGAATTGTCAATTTTTGTGTGGTTCTTTTGCTTCTCATTTTTTGGGATTTTAATTCTCTCAAAATCTGCTTGAGGGGTGAGACTTAAACACTCATAATGGGAACATATATATATATATATATATGGCTAAAAGACAGACTAGCAAAGCCCATCACTTGGTCTTGAGACTTGTGAAATACCGAGCTTTGTAAGTCCCAGCAAAAGTACAGACCCTAATTTTGATTAAAAATTGGCTGTTTTTATGTAAATGAATTCTAATGCAAATTGAGATCACCAACTAATTACTTATTCCATTGAATCAGGTTTTGTAAAGTCAAAACTTATAATTTACTAATTTCTTGGTTAGGGACAATGGACGAGAATACAGAGAAAGGCGGCACCAAGAAAATGTCTCCCTCCAATTCTGAAGATATGAAGAAGTTCTTGAAGGCTATGAAGAAGTGCTTGAAAGAAAACAAAGGCAAACGCTGGAAATGCCAGGCAGAAATAGAAGCTTATAAGTCATTTTCTTCCGTGATGCCTCATTTACCCCATCCAAAGCTCGGTCGTGGTGTGATGTCTGATGTTTAGAAATGAGGTGTTTTTCTTGATCTTTGCTCTAAATTCTAGTTAGAAAACGAAACTCAGATCCATAGAGCTAAAATTGCCTCTTCAGGTTTACTACTAGTTGTTAGTTACAATGGTGAATGCTGTCAATCTCACAACTAATTTCCATGTTCCAACTTAATTGAACTGGTTCGGTTCTATATACTGAATTTCAGGGCAGCTGTCCCCTTGAACTTGTGGAAAAAAAATTACTACAGTATTTAATTATTTAATAGTGTATAGCCATTGCACAGAGGGGGTTCAACTTTTGAGAACCAATTATATTTTTTTACTATGTTATTTAATAAGACATAACTATAGGACAATGTGACTAGGGCTTAATTCGGGCCGGGCTTGGCCAAGCCTGGCTCGGCTTGAATGGATTTGATCGAGGCCCAAAGCCCGGCTCGGCCCAAAATGGAGCTTGAAAGTGCGGCCCGAATTCAAAATCGTGGCTCGAAGCTCGGCTCGGCTCGAATTGATTCAAGCTTGAGCCAGGCTTGCTTGGCTCGAGCTTGACTTGAATTTTTTTTTTAAAATAATAATATATTATATTATATATATATATATATATATATAATATTTTTATTATTTTTTTAATAATATTCGAGTCGAGCCGAGTTCGGGTCGAACCGAACCTCAATCGAGTCGGGCTTCAAGCCAAGCCGAGCCGCACAGGGGTTGGCCCGAGCTCGACTTGATTGAGTTTTCAGGCTTTTTTAATAGGCTTGGCCCATTCGAGCCTAAAATTCGGGCCGATCTCGGGCCGAGCCGCACCAACGGGCCGATCGGGCTTTGTGCAGCCCTAAATGTGACAACTGCCCTGTAAACAAAGAGAAACAAAAGCCGTATGATATGTATGAAATGACCCATGAACTTAATTGTTAAATTTTTTTCTGTCCCATCCCATAGATCCAAAATATTTTGTACAATTCACAAATTCATCAATAATTACTAACATTTTCAATCAACCATTGTATGCCGCACTACAGTAAAATCCTCACTTGGCCCGGCAGGGAAGAACTCTTCTATGGTAGACATGTACTGATAAATTGAATCTCCTAAACTTGCTCTTCCACTATGGGAAAAAAATCTAGATTTAGGTAACATTTAGTTTTTTCTTTTTAGTAATCCAAGGTAACATTTAGTTTAAACAATGAAAATTAGATGACTCTGGATTCATCCGAGGAGACTTGGAAACAAGACTATAGTGCTATTAGCAAAATGAAACATCTTTAAATCATTGGATATGCTTGAGGTACTAATCCCTAACCCTAGAGACTGTGCAAAAAAAAAATAAAAAAATCATGGGATATGAAATGGTAGATTCACGTTTGGAAGAGCGGCCGTGTATGACCCGGGACTTCCATCTGTGCATAAAAGTTATTTATCGACAAAGAGAGTGTATTTCTCTCTCACTTGCTTTCACCCACTTATCCTAATCCTAATCGAACACACCTTAAACATAGTATAGACGAGATCGAATCACATCCAATTGCGATTGAACTCGGGGAGAGTTCAATCGCACCCATAGGTTAACACGTGTCCTTGTTAACCTCTATTAACTATGCTTAAGATTCATTGATTCTTTGGGTTCAAAATTTAACCTTGATTTTAAGATAAAAAATATTAATTCTAAGGGTTAAAATTTCTTAACCAGAATTAAATATATATATTTTTTCTAAAAACTAAGGTTCGATTATTGAACCCTAAGGGTTAATGAATCTTACCCACAATTAATAAGGGTTAACAGGGACATGTGGTGGCCTATGGGTGCGATTGTACTCTCCCCGAATTCAATCGATCGGAAACGCATTATAACCCGGACCCGGTTAATAGGCGAATGTGAACCTAACAGAATAAGATTAAACCTGTGTTTTTTTTGGGATGGTGTTAGGTGCACATCAATATTTGATGACTACATCCCATTTTTAAAAATTGATGACTACACCCATTAAGTTATTATAATTTTAAATGCACACCAAAATAAAATAAAATAAAGTTATGAAATTTATAATTACACACCAAACTTCAAATTTATTAACTATAAGAATATTGGGTAATGCTAGCTCTACTTTTCTTTTAAGAGTCATTTTATCCGAGAACAAGTAATGCAGTCACCACCTGTTTAATTAACGAGTTGAGATTTTCTCAACTAATATTCATGGGTAATGTATTATTTAAAATGTGAGCCATTGACGTGCAATGCAAGCACATAACGCGGTGTATAAAAATTTCAATATTATTGATCTATTATTTTCTCTTATTTTAAGAAGAAAGAAAATCTAAAATAATTAGAAATTATTGAACAAATGATTGAATTTTTAACAACTATGAATCAAACAAAGAGAAACAAATACATATGAGAAATTATATAATTAATTCCATAGAATGAATACAATCTCAAACAAACAAAATTATCAAATTAAAATTTGAGAGATTAATAGGGAAGTGATGACGAATTGAGATCGTTGACAGGTAGGGGTGATATCGAGCTGAGCTGAGCCTAGTAGTGGTGTGTTCGAGCATATTTGTTTATTAAATGAGCTCGGGAATCATGTTCAAACTTGACTCGTTTATTAAATAAACGAGCATGAGCTTTACTAGCAAAACTTGAGCCGATCGAGTAGTTCACGAGCAACTTGTTTTATTGGATATAGCTATTTATATTAGGTTAAAAATTCACTTTATTATCCTAGGTAAAGAAATCACGGTATTAACTAAAATTTTAGTATAAGATTATTATTATATAAATGGTATTCTTATCATATAAAATACATTATATACTATTAATCTTTACTACTATATAAAACATATACTTAATTTTAATATTTAAATTAAATAAGTATATTTTAAATATTTTAGTAGGTTAATATGTATATATAATCGAACCGAACTTTTACCGAGTTGAGTAGAGGTGTGTTCAAGCTCGGCTTGTTTACTAAACGAGTTCGAAAATAGTGTTCAAGCTTGGTTCGTTTACTAAATAAACGAACGATACTCAAGCTTTTAATGAGCTGAGTCCGAGCAGTTCACAAACATTTTGTTCAATAACCACTCTTATTGACAGGTGGTGATGAATTGAGAACAAATTAGTTGAATAATAAAGAAATTATTGAATGGGGTGCACATATAAAATTATAGAGAATCTAAAATTATAAGAAATAATTTAATGGGGTGCAGTCATCAAACATTGTGGTGAACACAACACCACCCTTTGTTTTTGTTATATTTTTAAGTTAAGATTTCTGAAGTTTTAAAGTTTTGTAATCCTTGCGTTGTTCTTTTGTCTCAAGAGTGTGCTAGCCTTACTCTCATGCATTCACTATTCAGCTAAAAATTGACACTTGTCAAAGCAAAGATAAGGGTTGGTTTTTGACTGAATAGTAAAGACAATGTGTTGAGTTTTTGATCGAGAGTAGGAAAATACCTGAGTAGGCTAGCATGCCTTTGTCTCAAATTCTGAGATATCAAACACCCGTGACTTTATAATAAAAAATATCCTGACTTAATAATTTTCTTATATAAAAGTAATACAGGTGAAGCTTACATGGGCTGCATGTTTGTGGTGTGTGTGTGTGTTCTCGCTTGGGTGGTGTGAGTATTCCCTTGTCTTTTCTTTCAGTCATTGCCTTGTGGTATGATTGACTTTACAAAAAAAAAAAAAAAAACTATGAACAAGAGCTATGGTTAAAGAGATAACCCAAAATTTGTCTTATGTGGGGTAGTTTGGAAATTACAAATATGAAAGAGGGGTATTTCTGTGAACAAATTTATTTATTTCCAAAATAGTATGTTAAATGCAAATTTTGGATTAATCTTTTATCTCATCAACTAGTCCATTAGTCTCAAATTTATGTGCAATAAATGAGAAATGTTTCTTTTTCCTGCCAGTAACCTCTTAAAGTCACTCCAAAACTACGGTAGTTATTTGTTAAACCCCATTATAGCTTGTCTAATTAATATTGGTCAACATTTAATTAAGGAATGTTGATTAATACAACAATGGTGGCTTAGCTCTGGTGACCTAGGAAGCACGGGTACGGCGATACTTAGATACGGTGATACGGCAGAAATTATGAAAAACAGTTAAGTTTTACCTTAGAGTGCCGTATCCGATACGGCGGTACGGGTACGTTTCCATTTTCAAAGTATCTGTGCTTCCTAGCTGGTGACCAACAATGATTAATAAACCCCAAAAGGTGGACCAGTGGTTCCTGGGCCTTTCCCCAAGTGGGAGGTCTTGGGTTCCATTTCTCACTCTCCCTTTGGGGCCAGCCCCGCACGGGTTTACATGGACTTACCTGGTGTGGCGGATTGTAGGCTCACGTCGCACCTTTGGGGATTAGTCCTGACCTAAAGGGTTGGGGACACCACCCCAAGTTCCAAAAAAAAATCAATCATTCTCTCTTTCAACCAATCAAACTATTAGACCTAAATCAATAAAAGGAAAATACGAAAAGATCAATATATAAATAATGAAATCCCTAAAAAAAATAATAATAATAAGCGTCAGTAATCTTCCAATATATGGAAATCCTTTTGCATAAGACTCCAATATAATGCTATAGAGAAACCATAAAACCTACACAAAAAATATATGGAAATCCTTTTGCATAAGACAAAACTAGATAAATAGGTATTAAGTGGCTTGATCCCCGTTATGTCATTTCATCATTTTGGCCCTATTTTGCCGAGATCGAATCACAGCCAATCATGATTGGAGTTCAGTCGCATACAAAGGTCAACAGGTGTCCCTTCTAATCTTATTAACTGTGATTAAGGTTTATTAACCCTTAGGGTTCAACAATCTAATATTGGTTTTTAGAAAAAAAATATTTTAAAAAAATTAACCATATGGTTAAGAAATTTTATCCCTAGGGTTATATTTTTTTATAAAAAAAATATTTCTAAAAAATAATGTTAGATTGTTGAATCCTAGGGATTAGTGAATCTTAACCACTGTTAATAGGGACTAAAAGGGACACGTGTTGACCCGTGGGTGCGATTTAACTTGTCCAAGCTCAATCATGATTAGCTGTGATTCGATCTCAATTTGCCTCGTTGTATAGGCTTTGTATCCCTCACATAGAAGAGATGAGTAGGGGTGTATTTGAGCTGACTGAGCCGATCTTGGCCAAGTTTGAGCTCAGCTTGAACATGTTCAAGCTCGGCTTGAGCTTGATTCAAGTTCGAATGTTTAGGCTTAAGTTTGGGGCGTGAACAAGCTCGAGCTCTGCTTGGCTCTAGTTTGATTCATGAAATTATTTTGTGTAATTAGACATGATTCTAATAAAAGTGTTTATTAATAAATTTTAAGGAAAAAAATTAATGCATTTATATACGAAAATAAAATTAGGAGTAGCCCTTCATCCAAAGAGTATAGAGTTAGATCAATATTTCTGTTTTTAACTTCTTAATTATCTGTTTTTAACTTCTTAATTATCTTGTTATTATTGTCTCTTAAACTTATTTATTGTAATTTTTTTTAAAATCTTACAATTCTTAATTTGTATTGATGTAAATAATAATACCACAAAATATTGTATATACATATAATATTTTAAGCCGAACCAAGCCTTAAACAAGTCGAGCCGAATCAAACATGGTTTAACTTAAGCTTAGATTGTTTACATTAGAACTCAAATAAAACTTAATTCGTTTGACTTGAAATTGGCTCAAAGATTGTATACATTAGAACTCAAATAAAACTTAATTTGTTTGGCTTGAAATTGGCTCAAATGAGCTGAGCCGAGTCAATGGGCTAACTTGGCTTGAATGCAGCCCTAGAGGAGTCATTGGAATGACCATTGATGGTTGATGTGCCCACCCAATCCCTAAAACATATAAAGTTGCGGCCTAGCTGCAATTTTTTTTTTTGGTTAAGGGACGAAACTTTATAGAATCAAATTGATAGAGCTACATTGGTTGTGGCCCCGTCAGGGGGGCGAAGTCCCGAGAACAAAGCAACAGGCCTCAAGATTAATCGGCTTATGCTTACATTCAGAGCTGCCTGAGCTATACAATGAGCTGCAAAGTTTGCTGATCTGGGCGCAAACGCAAAGGTAAACGATTCAAAGTGAGCACTAAGATGGAGAGTATCGGACATGAGAGCATGAAGCTCCCAAGGAACATTGATTGACCAATCTAGTAGCATGTCAATGAGTTCCTTAGAATCCGATTCAATAATTGCCTTCATCCAATTGTTGGATATTGCAATTTGGATACCTAGTCTGATTGCTTCGGCTTCAGCTGAGCAACTGCTCCCTCCAGTAAGGGGATTCTGAACACGAGCTAGAGTTTCACCCAAATGGTTGTAGGCTATAATACCAGCCCCGACAGCTAGATGGGAGGGGAGGGCTGCCCCCATCAACATTAATTTTTACCCAATTTAGCTCTGGGGGAGCCCATCGAACCATACTCGAGGGAGCTCTTGGACCCTCTAATCCTTTTCCCTGGATGCTAGAGAGGTAGCTTTCGATCTTGAGAATGATAAGCCTGAGGTTGGGGGGAATTCCTTGGCATAACACTTCGTTTCTGAGTTTCCATATGAACCACAGTGTAACACAGATGCAAGCTGATAGTGTATTACCCTTCTTTCGAAAATCTGGAAATGAGAGCCATCTCTTCCACCAACAGGGAAAAGATGATTCGGCGATGGACGGAAGATGAAGAGATAATTGGGATCCAAACAAGATGCTACGGGAGCAAGGGCATTCGAGGAATAAGTGCTGCATCGATTCAACTTCTTGTTTGCATAAAACACAAAGCGGATCCAAGAGAATATTTCTTCTCCGAAGATTCGGAGCCACAGCCAAGGCATTATGACAGGCACGCCACAAAAAAATCTTGAGCTTTGGGGGGGACTGAGATGTTCCAGATGGACTTCCAATGCATATCAGCTGTGGGATTTGGCATTGAACTAGAGGAAGGTTTCTGCCTAAGCAAAGATTGATGTGCTACATGCGCCGCTGATCTTACTGAAAAAACACCAGAATTTTCATAGTGCCAAAAATCTCACAGATTTCTTGGACCAAATTGCTTGAGAAGAAAGCTAAGAGGAGGGGGACATTTTTGCCAACAATTAATTGTACATTTCTAAAACCAAAGGGGTTAGGGCCATGTTAACCAAGCCTAACTTAACCTCATATTGGGTTCTGTGTCTTTCAAGCAAATCCAAAATATGAAAAAGCTCATTCCAAGCCTGTCCAAATATTTGGGATTCTGGGAGATCTAATCATATAAGCCCGTCCAAATATTGGATTCAGGGAGATCCAATCATAGAGCCAACCGCGATTGAACTCGGGGAGAGTTCAAAAGCACCCAAGGCCACAGGTCAACATGTGTCTCTGTTAACCCATATTAACTATGGTTAAGATTCATTAACTCTTAGGGTTTAACAATCTAACCTTAGTTTTAGATAAAAATATTAAAAAATGTTAATCCTAATGGTTAAAAGTTCTTAACTAAAGTTTAAAGTTTTTTTTAATATATATTTCTAAAAACCAAGGTTAGATTATTGATCCCCAAGAATTAGTGAATCTTAATTATAGTTAACATGAGGTTAATAGGGACATGTGTGTGATTAAAGTCTCCCCGAGTTCAATAGCGATTGGATCTCGGATTTAGGTTAGCTTGGGGTGAGTGCACCCGAGTTATACGCCTATAATGCTTTAATCAAACAATCCTTGACTCCAAGGAACCACTGATCTTGATTGATGATCAAAAGCGTCCTAATCAGATGAAACAGGTTTAAGCCGTATTTGACTAAGAGCAATAGTCCCCTCGTCGGCCAAGGAGGGGACTATTCCTCCTCGCTAGGGCTGCAAACGGCTTCGGATGTTATCCGATCCGATGTCGTATCCATTTAGTCGGATAATTATCCAGAAAAATATCCGACGGATCGAATTCAAATATGAGTTTCTGTATCCGTTTATAAACGGAGCGGATACGGATAGTGGTATATCCGCTCCGCCATATATCCGAACCGATTAATATTATATTATCTCTACAAATATGGCCTTATAAATCAAAATATATAACTATCTTTTAAGGTAAAACCTCATTTTATAAGGACACAATAGTAATTATCGATTCCATCTAATGAGTGACATCTTACTATTCAAAATCCTAGCCACCGCCGTTACCACCATCGAAACCCTAGCCACCACCGTTTCCACCATCGAGCGCATGAGGTCTTCTTCTTCTTCAACCATTAGCAGCTAGCCACCGCCGTGACCACCACCGAACGCTTTCTTGTTCTTCAGCCATTATCAGCAAATCCTTGGAGTGAGATCAATCAATAAGTTGCAAATGCTCATTCGCCATGGAAGAACGAGGATCGTTGATCTGGTGTTGATCTTCAACACCCGTCTCTCACGAAACTATTTCAAAATCCCAGGAATGAGATCAATGAAGAAGTTGCAAATGCTCAAGAGCCAAGATCTTCGATCTATTGTTGATATTCAACAAAGAAGAGGTAAATTTCCGTCTCTATATTTTCTTTTCTTTGGCATGTTTGCTCTAGATCCTTGCTCTTTATGTCTTGACTCACCTTTCCTTTTCTCAGATAATAATCAGATGGCTTGGATGCTCTCCGAATTGGTGGAATATGTGAGTTTCATAGTTCTTGATTGGAAAAAATTCAGATAGAAATCTGATGCGTACCTAAATAAAAATAAATAAATAAAAAGAGAAGGAGAGGAGAAAGTGATTCATTCGAAGGAGTAGAGACCTCCATAAGGGATCTACTTCGAGTGTAGATCAAACTCTACAAGTGCAAAGCACTAAGTTAATTGATTCTTTCTTTTTTCATTCATTGAAGAGAATACATATTTATAATGAATACATGTAACTGTATGTAACTTCTCACTACCCATAACCCTATAACTACCCACAACCCATCATTCCTATCTTATTTCTAAATAACTAAGTATAAGCAAAAGGCACATAACAGACTATTCCCCTTAACAAAACATTGTCCTCAAAGTTTAATATTTATATAAATGAAATTAACGCCATTAATAGATGAAGGTGACCGCTTCGAGGAGGTCTTCCTCCTAACAATCGCTTTGAGGGGGTTTTCCTCCAACCTTCAACCTTTATAGCAATCTCTTCATTGATCCATCTCCAGCTTGAGAACACGGCCTGATACCAAATGATGCGTACCTAAATAAAAATAAAAAATAAAAAGAGAAGGAGAGGAGAAAGTGACTCATTTGAGGGAGTCAAGACCTCCATAAGGGATCTACTTTGAGTGTAGATCGAACTCCACAAGTGCAAAGCACTAAGTTAATTGATTCTTTCTTTTTTCATTCATTGAAGAGAATACATATTTATAATGAATACATGTAACCGTATGTAACTTCCCACTACCCACAACCCTAAAACTACCTACAACCCACCATTCCTATCTTATCTCTAAATAACTAATTATAAGCAAAAGACACATAACAGAATTGAATATAGTGTAATAGGCTGTAATACACCTTGAGAATAGCCCAGTGGTAGGTGTATCCTTTCCTTAGGAAGGAGGTTCCGAGTTCCATTCCCGAGAGGGTGAGAATGGGTTGCACTCTCCACCCACCTTAACTTAGAACAAATACTGACTTACTAACCGGGGTTGCGGCCTAGCCATAAAGTAATAGACTGTAATCTGAATTTGATTGGTATAATCGGGCGAATTTTGATATTATCTGAATTCGAATAAATGTTTCGAATACGAATACGAATTAGATAATTCATTATCCGTCGGATAACAGAGTGAATTCGGATGGTGGATATAAGCAATCAAATCGAATTCAGATATAGGGCTATCCGCTTCGAATCCGCTCCGTTTGCAGCCCTACTCCTTGCTCTCACATAGCCGACCCTTCCACTTCCATTAACTAGGGTAATTTTTTTTGAACCCTTTAGTTAATTTATTTTATTTTATTTTTCTAAAAACCAAGGGTAGATGGATGAATCCTAAGGGTCAATGAATCTTAACCACTGTTAAATGGGGTTAGAAGAGGGACAGATGATAAGAAAATGGGAGCTGAGGCGCCTCTCCTCGCGTCACCGACTGAGGAGGTGATTATTTTCCTTTGAATAATTGTGTCGGAGATACGATCACAACCAATTGCAATTGCATTGAAACCAATTCACATATGTGGCTGATGTTGATTGGAAGATAAAAAAATTCCAAAATTTGAATTTCACTCATTTTTTCTCATCCAATCAACATCAGCCACATATGCAATTGAATTGACTGTGATCCCATCTCGCTAAACTTGGCTTCCTCATTCTGACAATCCTTGTATGTTCTCTGTAGTAGACACAAAGGGAGAGAGCTAGGATTCCCCATTTATTTGGCTGACAGCTGAGGAGATTCTCTGGTTGATTGAGATTGTACAGATTGTATGAACTCATAGTGGATTTTGCGTTTGACTAGGTCCCGTGGTTTTTCCCAGAAGTGTTGCCACGTAAAAAGATTGTGTTCATTGTGTGATTGTTTACCATACTTCTGATTAATTATTGTGAAAAATTAAAATTAGTAGACATTGCTAGATAGACCTATTCACCCCACCACTAGGTCAAAGGAATCATTGAACAATGGTATTTTCAATTGGTATCTGAGTAAGTTTACCTACAAGGCTAAACCCTTAAGTGTGATCTTGCTTAAATTCTTGATCAATGATTACTTTAAGAGAGGGCAGCTCCATCTCTCGTCGCCCACTGTCCGATGAGATTATTGAATCTTCACCCATAGTTGATGAGAAGGAGAAGAGTGAAAACGGCCAAGAGATTGAGACTAGTGAAGATAATGAGAAGAGTCATAGTGACTCTGAATTTGATAAAGATATGGACTCAACTAATAAAAAGCTATATTTTGAAAGTGTAAAGTTAAAAAATCCAAGATCTCTTTGAACAAAAAATTCAAATAAGTTCAACTCGAAAGAGATGCTTGCAAGTTAGAAGCAGAAGAGAAAATGCTCTAGTCACTATGCCTTTCGGTCTCAAAAATGTCAGAGCAACTTATATACAATCAAAATATTGTACACCTTATTTGATAGGGGTGTGAAGCGGGCCCATTGTTGGCATACCTCGACCCACTAGGGTGTAGCAATTTCACTGCCCACACACTAAACTTGAACTTGAAAAGATTGATCTTGTGATCAAAATAGAGTGCCTTGAAGAAGAAAATGTCACACTGACCAAATGTGTTGAAGTATTAGAGGGAAGAGACACTTCAATGAATTGTACTAAAGAGTCAAAAACTCTTATTTCAGATTTGGAATCTGAAAGAGATTCTCTTATTGAAAATGTTAGGTTTCTGGAAAAGGAGTTTCACAATCTCCTCAAGGTTAAGGATGTGTTAGCTAAGAAAGTAACTGAGCTTGAGAAGAAATTAAGATGCGTGGTAACATGGTGCCTAAATGATTTGGTGAAGAATCATGCCTCAAACAATAGCACGACTAGAATTGGACATGAAGATAAACCTCGTGGTCCCATAGTTGTTGGAACCATGGCTAATGCTGTGTTTGAGCCTATTGATAATGAACTTCAAAGGGATGATCATTCTTCCTCAGACACTAAGGATAGGATTCCGAAACCTCCCATAAAGCCAAATAGGAATCCTTCTCGTCCTCAATTATATCAAACTTTTATCGCCACTGGATGTGGTAAGGATTCCTATTTGGCTGTATGCTCTAGTTAGAAGGTTACCTTATATTAGATTCATTCCCACATGTAAAGTGTAATTAAATCCTAAAACAATAAAATGTAATTTTATTGGATATTGTGACAACTCTAAGGGTTATAGATTTATAGTACATCATTTTGATGTTTTTGTAAGAGTGATTGAAAGTAGAGATGCTTATTTTCTAGAAGAAGATCTAGAACAAAGTACTCTAACAAATTAGTTGAGTTATTTGAAATAACAAAACAAGAATGCACAATGCATAACAAAGAAGAAGTTATAGAAAAACTTGTAGTAGAAGACACTATAACTAGAATTCAAAGGGAGAGAAAACTTCCAAGTTATTTAAAAGATTATTATGCATTGATAAATGAAGAAATACCATATAACCCATTAGATTATAAAATAGCTTTGAAATCTGTTGATTCTTCTGTATGGCGAAAGGTAATTTTAGACGAATTAAAATCTATAGAAAAGAATAAGGCATAAGAATTAGTAGACCTACCTAAAAGTAGAAAAGGTATTGGTTCCAAATGTATTTTTAAAAATAAACTCAAATCAGATGGAACAATATATAAATATAAAGCATGATTAGTAGCAAAAGGCTATAAAAAAAAAGAAGATATAGATTATAAAGAGACTTATTCACCTGCTGTAAAATTCAAATCTATTAGAATTTTGATGTCTCTTGTAGCTCATTTAGATTTAGAATTTCACCAAATGGATGTCAAGAAAACATTCTTATATGATGAATTGAAAGATGAAATCTACATGATACAACCCGAGAGATATGAAATTGTAGGAGAAGAGGATAAAGTATATAAATTGAATAAATCCTTATATGGATTAAAGCAATCATCTAGATTGGTATTATATATTTCATAATGCGATAATGAAGTATGAATTTCAATTTAATAATCATTGTATATATCCTTGGATTAGTGGAAGTCATTACATAATAATTCCTCTTTATGTAGATGACATACTAATAGCTGGAAATGATTTGAATGAATATTATGAAAATTAAAGAATTTTTGAAAAGCTAATTTAAAATGAAAGATATGGGTAAAGAAGATTATGTTTTGAGAATTAAAATTTCCCGAGATAATGTAGAAAATTAAGTCTATTAACAAAAACTGTATTTAGAAAATATTTTAAAAAAATTCAAAATAGACTCATGTAAACCTCTTGAGTCTCCCATATATACAAGAACAAAATTATCTAAAAATATGTCACCTACAAATGAAGAAGATATAAATGAATTGAAAAGTAAATCCTATGCTCAATTGACAGGTAGCCTAATGTATGCAATGTTGCATACTAGACTACTAGATCTCAGTTTTGCAGTAGGCTTGATTAGTAAATTCCAGAGAAATCCAGAATTAGCACATTAGATATCTACAATATAATAAAACTACATTAAACATTGCACTAAATTTCCAATAAGATGATTTGGAACTTGTGAGATTCTCCAATGCAGATTTCCCGGGAGATCCTAATGATAGAAAATCCACTATTGGACTTATCTTCTTACTTGGTGGTGCAGTCATTTCATGTTCAAGTAAAAAGTAAGGATGCATAGCAAAATACACCATGAAAGCTGAATATATTGCTTACAACATAGTAGCTATGGAAGCTATATGGATAAAGGATTCCTAAATGATTTGAAGATAATAACAATTTCTAATAAACTTATACATATTTTTTGTGATAATGAGGTTACGATAACAACCATTAAGAATTGGGAAATTGACCCAAAAGTCAAGCAATAGAACTACAATATCATTACATCTTTGATGTGATACAGAAAAATCAAATTGCAATTGGATACATTTCCACTAAGCAAATGGTTGCAGATTCTTTAACCAAACCCATTGGAACAAAAGAATTTAGAAGACATGTAACTTCTATTTGTTTGATATAGAAACATCTCGGGCTTATAGCCAAGTGAGAGATGTTGGATATTAAGATCAGGTGGTTACAATCCCTCGATCGAATAACTGTTATGGTTGATTGATAAAATAACCTCAATTTGATCATGTTCATGTTCACTACACACGTTCACATCACTATGCACTTGATTGATCATCTTTTCTAAAAATATTATTATTTAACTATTTATTTTAAATAAAGTATTCATTTGTGCATACATGTTAACATTGTGAGACATGATACGTTAGAACATTTCTTGACCAGTTTGGATGACTTAACAAGAATGAACCGTTGGGAGTAATTGATTTGGTCAATAGGGTTAATGACTCTTTTGACTGATTTAATAGACCCCAAGATGAGTAACAACTGTTTTGCTTGATCCAAGTGATTTGAGGACACATGATGTGATCTGAACCAAAGATCAAGATACCAAAACTTGATTTGGGGATGTAATAATGGACATAGTTATTGTTCAACGATCACGTAATTTCTCTATATAACCCCTATGCAATAGGAGGTAAAAAGCAAGTTGAGTATAATACACTCAAAGAGGAAAGAGAAAGTGTTGTATTCTCTAAAGAGAGAGAGATCTCAAAAAGCTTTGATTGTATATGACACCATACACCTAATACTCATATATGAGTGATTGTTACAAATCCTAGAAAGGGGAAATCCCAGATTAACTTGGATCATACATTATCAACACGCATATCTCGTATCATCATCATCTCACCTTGTTGTCTACAAGTCCGTGGGTCGTGTTTCCTTCCATTGCATCACGATCCATCATTCTTATAAATTAAATTATTACAAAATTAATGAACAATCTTAATTTTGAAATTACTTTAACTAGGACAGTGTTCAAAGGACTTGGATAAAGAAAAACATCAAAATGATAAATAGGCCTCTAGTTAAGGGCTCTTTTACTTGTCAAGGTTAGCCTTTTGTTGCCGATCAATTCAATAAACTCAATTGCGACGTAGAGAGCATTAGAAGCCGCCAAGGAACTTAGGCTCATTGATGACAGTTTATCATCTCCACCTGCCAAATCTGATACCCCTCGAAACACAATGCAAGGCACCCCAGTTGACATGGCTGTCTGCATATACCACCACCAAAGGTTAAGAAACCATAATCTTGCAAGGGTCCATTTACAAAGTTGACACTTTTCAAGTTTGGAGACTTGGAGTGTCTGATTTTGTAAGTCTCTTTTGTTCTTTTATAATTCTTGCGACTATAAAAGCCCCAAAATGAAAGATTTCAAGTCTCACTAAAAAGGAAGGAATTTTGATTTATTCAATTCTTGCACTCAAAAGTCAAAAGAGCAAAAGAGACTTGCGAAACCAGACACTTAAAGTCTCTAAACTTGTAAATTCCTAGATTTATAAGTCTCAACAAAAGAACGTACCCTAATAGGTAAGCAAATTGCTACACGTCATCATGGTAATTATCATCGAATACTTTTTTTTTATCGTTTTATTTTTTTACTAACCATTATGATAGCGGCACTTTCTTCATCCACTGTTGAGACATTGAATTCCTTGAAAAGAAACTTTCGATATGCTGCATTATCAACAAATATATCGGCAGTTGAACCTCTCAATCCATATTCTACTTTTGGGGTTTTAGGCAGGCAATATGTCTCGTTCACACATCGTTGTAATTCCAAGTCCTGTAACCAATTGGAAAACTTGCATAGCTATAATTAAAAGCAAAACAAAGTATAAAAGAGAACCCATTTTTAGATGAATCAAAAATAAAATTATCATTTATCCAAAACAATAACAATAAAAAAAAAAGAGAGAGTAAGAGATGAGCAAATACCATACAATCGCCGATTCTTAGAAAGATAAATAAAGAACAAGAAGAAAATTACAGACTAGATATATGATAATAAATAAGGCAGTGCAAGTGCAGGGATGGTTTTAGTAAGTTCATGTTGATTAATTACCTGAAGCTGACTTGCAATGTCAAACCATTGCAGGTCGACTGCAAGCCAGAAAACTTTTTCCATTGGCTTGCCAACAGAGTAGAATTCCTCCGGTTTGAATTCTATGTTTGCCAGCAGATTCTCTCCCTCTTCCGGGAGATTGTAGGTCCCAAATCTTAGTTTCGTAAACTGACTATTCTCGGACGTAAATTTCTGTATAGTGCAAATAAGAAATGGAAAATAAGACTGCTCTCATAAGTCAATAACTGTAAAATAAAATTAGATCTTAGGGCTTTCAACTTAAGGAAGCATTTTGTAACCAAATCTAGATGCCCCATTAATGCATTTTCAGTGAAACTCAACTTATTTGCAATTGTTTCTTGAATAATGAACTTCAATCAGTTTCTGACTAGGTAAACCCCGGGCACCTGCAAGACCCCGCAACCCACATGAACCGGTAAGCCAATGCCCATGACAACCATGAAACCTTTTGCCGGGTGGCCCCAAAGGGATGACAAGAGTCAAACTCAGGACCTCCGCTTCCTGAGGCATGGTCCCTTGCCAATTGAGCTACCCCTTGAGGATAAAAAGATGAATAGGTTTGTAGAATCCTAAAAATTCTTAGCATCACAAAAATGTTTCGACATGAAGTCATAAAAAGGACCGTGTACACCTAACAAAATTACAAATAGCTTCCCTAAAGCTCATGTACTCTGCACATTTAAAGTAGGCCATTGGCAAGAGTTGCACCCCTTTTTTTCTTACCAATGTTATCAAAATTGTAAATTAATCCTCTATCTTTAATGCTCAATTTAGTATCCCGAAATGTGCATCGTCCTGGTTACTTGAATTTCTAAACAAGTTTTTGTATCTCATAGTTTTTCAAATTCAAAGTTATTTTCTTACCGACCATGTCCAAGAGCCAGTGAAGGCAACATATTTTGGCACGCTAACATCACCGAACGACAACGAATCGTTAGCGCTTCCAGCAATCCCGTAATGAACAATTCCCGAAATGTCAAAGACATCAAGAAGGATTTGCACTGTAATGCCTGCATTCAACTAAATTTTCCAAGAAAGAGAAAGTCAAGAGGAACTAGAATAATAAAACTTCTTAACATAAACATAAAGAAAAAAAATATGCATAAAAATAGTGGTGATTTCTAGGGTTCTAAATGGGCTGGACTTGAGTTTACATTTTTATAATTTTTGAATAGGCTCAATCTAGGTCTGGGCCATTTACAAAGATGCCGAATTTAGACCATTGAAACCCCTATCTATATCTGCCTCAAATTTAAACTCAACCTAAAAATTAGAGTTTTAACTTTTAAGTACGATGAGGAGCTCTGCATAACAAGATAGGATAATGCTAGCATCACTTTCATTTAAGATTTACTCTCTATTTGATAGGAGAGAGTGTTAATGTAAATAAATCGCCCTTTCTTTATAGTTAACTAGCGGGTGGCACGCGTGATGCACGTGAGAGCAAGGGGAAGGAGTTAACCACAGTTAATAGGAGTTAAAAGGGATACATGTTAACCCGCAGGTGTGATTGAACTCTCCCCGAGTTCAATTGCGGTAGTTTGAGAATTGAAGTAAAACATTAAATCAAAGTTTTGTTTTATATAAGGTTAGTTTGAGAATTTTGGAAAAATCAAGCTACGTCTCCCTCTCGCATTATAATAGTAAAGATAATCTCTTCTTTATATTGCCCTTTCTTTATATATAAGCTCCGTATTTAAGCTCTAAAAATAAATTGAAAATACCACATTCATATCTACTACTATAATATAAAGAAATAAGACTTTTCTCTTTGCTCTCCAAACTTCAATCCCTCAAATCTTATAAGTCCTATTTTAGAGATGGCATGTGGTTTTTCTCTTTAATCTATATCGTTCAAATTTTGAACCCATTATTTCATCCTAGAGCCCTCTTTATCTCCACTATTGTAGACTGTCTCTTATCTCCAACTCTTACAAGTTTGGGACTCACTATCTCATCCTAGAGCCATATCTATCTCCACTATTGTAGAAGTCTCTCTTATCTCCAACTCTTGGGTGTATTAATTTAAGCTTAATATTAAGAAACTTATGATTTTCCTATAAATGTTATTAAAATAATAAAAAATTATTATTATAAAATTAATTAATTAATACAAATAATAAAAAAACTTATACTATTAAAAATAAAATTTATGAAATATTCTTAAAATATATCACTTAATATTTAAAAAAATAAATAATATTATTTAATTTTAGATATTCTTAATTATTACCGTGCATCGCTATACTGAGAAAGAACAAAGAAAAGCAGTCTTACTCTACGTTGTCCGCACATTACGTATATTACGTCTACGCCTCGAATGCTTCCAATGTTGAATATCCTTCCTGGAATCCATTACACCAAATGGATGCAATATATAAGGACAAAATGGTAAAAGAAAAGTTAATAGATTTACTTACATCCACGAACTCGAAAATTATTTTCAAGCTTGGCTCATTTAGCTTAGAAACAAGCCCGACCAAGCTTTTAGTGAGCCGAGCTGAGCAGCTCAAGCTGCTCGGCTTGATACTTTTTTTTTTTTTTTGGAGGGTTTGATACCTTTTATTTTTGGTTGGTTCTATTCATTTATATTCATTTATGGGATTAATTTTCATGGGGAGCTCTGCATCGTGCGGAGCCCCCTTTTTACACTAAGGGGCAAAAGTGTAATTATTGATAATTATACATTTTACCCCTTAGTGTAAAAAAGGGCTCTACATGATGCAGAGAGCTCCGCTTCATATTTAAACTGTTCATTTATCTACCTAGGTGGTTAGGGGTTATGAGCTTAGTAGGGTTAGCACTCATGCTCAGCGTCAACAGACACACCAAAGACTTGCACACGAGTCACACCTCCCCAAACACGATCAGTGGGACAACCCCATGGTGTGTGTCCGCTTAGGGATCGGATTTGTTCTTGCTCTCGCAAGCCCAAATTTATCTTGCCTAGGTTCCACATTCACCATGTGGTGATAAAAAGGGGAAAGAGTCATTTCATTTTCTCCCCTTTTTTTTGACTTTAATATATTTTTCCCTTTTTTATTGCCACATGGCGGATGTGGAACCTAGGCAAGATGGTTTTGGTCTAGCATGACCCTTGGCTTGTTACCGACAACCCAATCCAACAGATGTGGATCCACATCACATCACTGGGTAAATAATAAACAAATTTGAAGATCTGAAAGGGTGTTTTGGTCAATTCAGAACCAATCCAATAGGGGGAGAGGGAGAGAGGAAGGAGATTACCAGACAAGTCAACCAAAGGAAGGTCGGAATTGGGAATGAAAAGCCCTGAAGATTGAAGGACGTCCACTTCAGCGGGAATTGCCATTACAAGCCCCAAGTAAGGTCCTGCATTTTCATTGACTTTGTCAACCACCCCATGTAGAGGGTGACTCGAACTCAGCTCCTCCGAATGCTGTACCAGAACCAGAACCAGAACCAGAAACAAGATGATGCTCAACCCACAGATCCTCATTCACTAATCCCTGCTTATTCCAAGCTCCTCGTTCACTCTCGGAAAGTTGCTTAGAGTGGTGGGTAAGAACTAAGAAGAATGTTTCAGCATTTTCCCTGTTTGTTAGATGTGGAAATGTAATCCTCTAATGCTTTCACCTACCTTTTCTTAATGATATTATATTCTCTACGGTTATAACCGGACTCAGGTTACACTCCTAACTCCTGAGGTCGCCACGTGTTCCTGTGGTTAAGATTCGCCCATCCCCATCTCTTTCCGCAACCCACAACATATCGTTATTTGACTAACCCCCAGGGTTTATATAAAGCAAAAAACAATTACCAGATATTTCTGCAATTCCTCTCTCTCTCTCTCTACGTGTTTGTGTAAACAGTAAGTTTATGAGTTCCTTCATATTTATTTGATTTTTTTTTTCCAGTTCAAAATTTCCTTTATTTTTTCTTTAATTGGAATGGCTTATAGATTACACTTATTCTATTCTTGATTTAATTTTACTTTTATGTAGAATTTTGACTGTTTATGTCGGGGACAATGGATGAGAATACAGAGAAAATGCCACACTGCAATGTTGAGGCCATGAAGAAGTGGTTGAAGGCTATGCACAAGTGCTTGAAAGAAAACAATGGCCGACACTCCAAATGTCGAGCCGAAATAGAAGCTTTTAAGTCCTCTTGTTCTGTGAAGAACCACCATGCACTTCCTTTACCCCCTCCAAAGCTCAAGCGTGGTGTGATGGCTGATGTTTAGAAATGAAGTGTTTTACTTGATCTTTGCTCTAAAATGAAACTCAGATCCATAGGAACTAAAATTGCCTGCTCGGGCTTACTACTAGTTATTAATTGAACTGTTCTGTTCGATATACTGAATTTCATGTGGTGAAAATTCATTGGAACCATAGTAACAAAATTAGCCGAATTAAAAAAAAAAAATCATGAATTTTGCTGTGCTGAATTATTCGCGAATCTTGGGTTTGCTGAATTTTGTGAATTATTTGTTTAATTTGGAAAGTAAGCAGCTGCTTATTTTGTATATTCTCTAATCAACAATCTTTTCCCGGATTTTCCCCAAAAATTTCCAAACTTACTCATGCCGAAGTAATCCCGAACCCCGACTTTGTCACAATGGGACGACAATGAGGCATAGGAAGAGAGCTGAAACTTGGATATCAATGTTGAAGATGAATTAGTTTGTTGTTTCTACTAATCTTGGCCTTTTATGGATCTGTCTACATAGAGTACATCTTCAATCCAAGCAACAATATTGAATGCTAGACCTTCCAACACTCTTGAGTAACTCTCTAGAACTGCTTGCCCAACATCCTGCAAGAAATGAGCCCTCCATTAGGCCCTTCTACATGAACAATTCATACATACATTCAAGTATTCACCAAGGACATTTCACATTTATATATATATACAAACTTACCCTATTGTACTGAATCTTGCATGCGTCTAAGGTTGTTTGTGACAATTCTGGGTACCTCTGCTTCAAGCAAAATAACAGACTTTCAGCTCTACCTGCCAGTATGAGATTTTTGTCACACTTGCCACCAGCAGCCATGAGATCTATAACCAAGTCCCATGAGGATTTTGAGTGGCTAATACATGCTTTCCGTCTCCATGTGAACATCGAAGCCTCAACCCGGTCTGCGATCTCTAGAGCTTCATGTTCGGAAGTTATATTGAGACAGTCTAGAAGATGGCCGGGGGAGAACTCCTCTGTAGTAAACATGTATCGATAAATCGAATCTCCTAAACTTGCTCTTCCACTCTGGAAAAGAAATCGAAGTTTAAATAACTTTAAATTTAAACAAAGAAAACAAGATGACTCTGGATGAATCTGAGACTCGAAACAAGAACTTAGAGCTATAATAAAAGGGAACAGAAAAGTCTTGTTTAAATCATTGGATATGAAATGGCAGACTCACCTTTGGAAGAGCGGAGGTGTATGTCTCTGGGATTTCCATCTCTGCAAGAATACAATTGTTGATGGCCATGGCTGCTTTGTGAATTTGATTTGCACAGTCACGTTTGTGCTGCAACTGTTTCCTTGATTTCTCGGAGAGGCCACCTGGAGGAACACATGGCACTGGCAACCACCATTTCTCCTCTTTCCGTTGTATAACCCTCCGGAACGACCCAGAAAATTTTGTATCTGATAACAGGGTCCCCTGCTCTGCATACCAAAATTCTGTGTCCTGGAAACTCTCCAATATATCCTGAAGGAAGGAAATTTGCATATTTTACTTGTGTTTGGAAAGAACATTTAGTTCCTGGTAGATAAATATTGGAAATCAAAGTACTGTGGCAGAGCTCATCTTACTAGGAGCATTGTGTCTAGTTTCTGCAGTGCAGGAAGGTTGATGTCAATATCCAATCTGGGTCTGCATATCATGACCTGAAAGAGGGAAATCATATTAAAAAAGGAGGGAACCCCATTTGGAATCTCCAAACTTTGGGTATATTCGTCTATCACGGGTAAACGTTTTCATGCTTTAGACCGTTTGATAGTGCATCCACTTGATAGAGAAAAAAAAGACATTTCATGTCTAAAAATAAAGTTCAAATTTTTTAGAAAGAAGTGTGCGTTCCGGGTAGACGATGGAATGAAAAATTTCTTATTTTTTGACTGTTTTACCCTTTTATGATTTGCATTATTCTAGCCTATGGAAATCTACCCAATAAAAATCTATTTTTTTTAGGGCACTTCACCTAAATGGGGATGCCTTGCATTTTTATCACCTAAAGGGCATGCTTTTGACAAATTTATCAAACATGGCACCCTTTGCATTTTATTACTAGGAAGGGCATGCTTTTGACATATTTACCCTTAAGCTATGCATATAAAAGCTAACCATTATGAGAGTGATATTGAAATGCATACCCTCTTTGGTACAAGATTTCAAACCATGCCCTAACCAGTGATATTTTAAGTTTAGGGCAACAAAACGGTACCTAACTCTATTTTTTTATAAATGAAATCGATTGCTCCAGATGATGTTGGTAAACGTGGGGCACACAGATTTGATCTTGAGATCTTTGGGTTTAAGGTTCGTCCTTCGACCATTAAGCTAAACACAATTTTACAAAAAAACTTATTAAACAGTTTTACTGTTTACAAATTTATGTCTTACAGATCTTTTTGCCACAAATCTATTTTTTCTAGATCAGTATGAAATTGACCAGATCTACCAAACAAAGGCGCATGTGAATTCTCACCTCGACAGTCATCCTGCCTTGAAAGTTCTGGGAGGAGGGGATGAACTCAACTATGTAGTCACATACAGATAGAAGACACTCCATTTCTTTCCTCCACATCGATTTTTTCTTGGGAGGTAGAGGTTCTAACCTCAAATTCTGACCAAAAACAGTAGCTGCAGAAACAAAAATAAGAATTGAACGAAAGAATGAAAAATCAAAAACTACTTAAGACACCTGTGTTGATTTCTTTTTGCGGCTTGTATGGTGATACATACCGTAGAGGTTTGTAATGGAATTAGAAATTGCAACTGCAGTGCATACGCCCTTCCCACTTCCAGACATGTCTTCTCCCAACAACAGCTTCGAAAACCTTTCCTTCATCAATTCAAGCTCTAAAAAGAAGTTCCTACTGGTTAAGCAATATTGTTTGGCTTGTAGTTCAAATGGAGAACTAGAATTTTGGTAACAAAAGAAAGAAACTAAACCAACCAACCTGCATCCACTGCTTCTTGATCATCAGGTTTCTCATCGGCAACATGGGCATGCTGATTCATTTCTAATTTGATAAGAACAGCTTGATTATGGATCATGGATTTGGCATTCAACAATTCATCAGGAGACCTGTTCTCATCAATGGGGTCTGAGAAGGATGAGGTTTCGGAACTGGTCCTACAGTGCCCGAAAGAATCATCACTCAGGGTAGAGTACCTGGTAGTTTCCGCCATTGATTGATAAATTTGGTTCCCAGAAGAGGGGAAAGGATGATAACCCAGTTCATAACTCTTATCAGGACTCGGTGGCTTAGCCATCCAAGCTTTAGAACTTGGGATTTGATTGATCAAATCTGCAAAAGATCGACAATATCTCAGACAGAGCAAATGGGGTCTAAAATCCAGGACTCAAAAAGACAATCCAGAAACTCTCCATTAAATGCACCAAGAGAACACCAAAAACATGAAACTTGAAAGAGCAAAACCAAATATTCAAACCGGGAAAGAGGCTAAAATGTCAGAATTTATAGTTGAAGAAGGATGATTTTTTCTTCTTATAAAGCAAAAAAGCTTTCATGGATTCTCATTGTTATCTAAAACCCAAATAATCTACTGAATATTCATATAAATCTTTCCTTATAAAGTAATCTATGAAAGATTTCAAACAAGGATCTCCAAGAAGTCCAAATGCTGAAGAAACGAGAATTTAAAATTTTAGACCGTTGTAAAAGGCAACGGTCCACCTTTCTTTCCTTACCTTTCTCCCCAGATTTGAATAAACGTAGTTGAGGACCGTTTGAATCTGTTCCCTCCTAACAATCTCCTTTTCTACCAGAACTGCAACTTTTCTACCAAAAGCTTTCTTCGAACAAACCATGATAATGAAATAGGAGAAATCATGGCAGCCCAATACTCGAGCTTGGCTTCAATGGTCAAACAAGAATACCCATTTGCAGATTTGCATAATTCGCCATAGATTTAGAGGAAGAATACAGAGAGAGGGAAAAAAAAAGGAAACTTGCAGGTTTGGTGTTTTCAAATTAGTTGCTTATCTAAGTGAAACGCCATATACGTAAAGTAGAGAAAAGGAAGTCTCATGGGCAACTGGTTCACACCACAAATGAACCAGAAATGAAAAGCATTAACTTTTTTCTTAAATTTTGCTGCGATCCTTTAAAAAGGTTTTTCGGCCCTAAGAGCAAGTTAAAACCCATTTTGCTGTAAATTTTTAATTTTCTTTTAAAAGAACAAAATCTAATTTTTGTTTCTTTTCTGAAATAACCTTTTTCAGTTATTTTATTTCTTTTGGTTTTGACTCACCGAAAAACATGTGTTAGTCTTGTTCCCACAAAAAAAATATAGAATGTGATTTAGTGTTTTAGATCACCTAAGCAGGTTCATTTCTTGAAAGCAAATGTAAGAAAAAAAAAATATTTCACTGAATAGTTTCATGTCCACAAAATTTCTGGTTTAAACGAACCAAACTCCCATCGAAAACAATGTAATGGTTCCCTTCTGGGAGATCTCCTACTCATTAATTAGTTCAACTGATTCAACAATCATAAATGAGTCAGCGGTATGTAGAGGGAAACATCGCTACCGTAATTCTTATGTTGTAGTAATTTAAGATCAATTAAAAGAGTAAACAAAGGCTGTGAGAAGAGCATGGTGATGGTAATTGCCTGTTGAAGAGATATAAAAAGAAAGTGGTAGGTAGTTTGGTCGGAAGGTTAGCTTAGGAGGCATGTGGAATGGTAGACCTCAGATTAATTTTTTTTTAAAAAACTGATTATTTGAATAGAAATGTGGTATGTGTGATTGGAAGAAATCTTTTTCTAAGGGCGATAAACTGTTGGGATTTGAACAACGTCTTTAATTCCTAAGCCCTTTTGGATCTTGGAAACTATGAATCACAGAAATCACACAACAAATAGAAAGAGATTGCAAGGAATAAAATAGAGACAAAACACAAAGATATACGAGGTTTGGCAACGTGCCTACGTCCTCGGGAGCCACACCAATTCACTATATTGAAGATACAAAGTAGTTACAGTTTTTCTTCTCTCAGAATTACGGCCACTTCTCACATACAACCTTAAAGAATACGCACACTGCTATAAGTTTAGGGTTAAAACTGTAAGGCTTAAAATACCCCTGCAGAAATGCTAAACTTCATGCGTCGCAAAGGGGCTTCGCCCCCTGCCACCCCCCCGAGCAATTTGCTGAAGGTTGTCTAGATTCCCAACAATCTCTCACTTGGAGATAATCAAAGCAACACTGAACCCTATAGTCACAACTAAAGCGAATGCAGTGATCTCACCCTTCCTGGTATGGCTCCGGCCATTCATCTCCTCAAGCATGAAGGCCAACTGAAGTTGAACACAACTTCAGTTTCTCAATGGTGACTAACTTGGTCAACATATCTGCTGGATTCTTACTTCCCAAAATATTCTCTAGTAACAACTCCCCATCCTCTAAAAACGAATGAATAAAATGGTACCGCAAATCAATATGTTTTGTTCTGGCATGGAACACTGGATTCTTGGCAAGGTGTATAGCACTCTGGCTGTCACTGAAAAGAACATTGTTTTCCTGCTTCAGATCCAATTCCTCCAAAAAACCTTTCAACCAAATCATCTCTTTGGTAGCCTCTGTCATGGGTACATACTCAGCTTCTGTCCTAGATAATGTCACCATCTTCTGCAGACGTGAGACCCAGCTCATTGCTGTCGAACCCAAATAATAAATATAACTTGTGGTACTTCGCCTTGTATCATGATCATCAGTGAAATCAGCATCCACATATCCTTGCAATACCAAATCTTTCCTCCCAAAGCACAGTGGTAAATCTGTGGTGCCTCTCAAAAATCTTAGTATCCACTTTACTCCTTCTCAATGTTGTTTCCCTGGATTGCTAGCATACCTACTCACAACTCCCACTGCATGGGCTATATCCGGTCTCGTGGTGCAAACCATCGCATAAGACTAAGGCATAAGGAACCTTAGCCATGTACTCCTTCTCCGCATCTGTCTTGAGAGACTGCTCCTAGGAAAGTTTAAAGTGACTTCCTAAGGACGCGTCAACTGCCTTGGCATTTTGCATATCGAATCTCTGGAGTACTCGTTCAATATACTCAACTTGACTCAACTTCAAAGTGCCCTGAGTCCTATCCCTACTGATCCTCATCCCAAGCATCTGCTTGGCTGCACCCAAATCCTTCATAGCAAACTCTCTTGCCAACTGTTGTTTTAGTTTGTTTATTTCTTATGAACAAGATCCTGCTACAAGCATATAATCAACATAGAGTAATAAAATAATGTCGCTGGACTCAAACCTCTTGAAGTAACAACAGTGATCTGCATTGCACCTTTCTTAGCTATTGCGCTGCATAAAACCATCAAATTTCCTGTACCACAGTCTGGGGGGCCTATTTCAAACCATATAAATTCTTCTTGAGTCTACACACCATCTCTTCCATACTTTCTTTAATGAAACCAACAAGCTGTTTCATATAGATTTCTTCATCCAAGTCACCATGAAGAAAAACAATTTTAACATGTAACTGCTCAAGGTAGAGATTCTCAGCAACTACCAAACTCAATACCACTCTGATAGTGGGCATATTTACAACTGGGGAAAATATCTCTGTATAGTTGACCCCTTCCTTCTGTTGGAAGCCTTTCATAACCAATCTGGCCTTATACCTTTTACTTCCATCACTCTCTTGTTTAACCAGATAGACCCACTTGTTATGTAAAAATTTCTTCCCTGCAGGGAGCCTAGCCAACTCCCAAGTCTTATTAGAGGAGAGAATTCATCTCTTCCTGCATTGCATGGTCACACTTAACTGACTCACTAACTTGCAAAGCCTTATCATAACTCACTGGTTCCCCACTGTCTGTTAAGAGCAAGTAATAAAGCGACGAAAGATATCTGGGATTAGGTTTGGGTGATCTTGATGACCTCCTCAACTCTCTGGTAGGGGTACTAGACTTTGCCTTTGACACTATCCTCGAAACTATCTCATCTGCCAGGCCAGAATTGGTCTCAACCCTACTGTCATTTGGAAGTTCCTCAAACTCCAAATACTTGGATGTGTATTCATCCTTAGTAGTACTCCCATTGTTCTACTTGTTGTCCCTGTCTTTGTATAGTACCCTTTCATCAAATACAACGTCTCTGCTCTTGATGATCTTCTTGTTCTTGTCATCCCAAAAGCGATAACCGAACTCATCAATGCCGTACCCGATGAACGTACAATTATGTGACTTAGCATCTAGTTTGTCCCTGACATGGTCACTAATATGAACATAAGACATGCAACCAAAAACCCTTAAATGCGATAGATTTATCTCTTTACCACTCCAAACCTCTTCCGGTATCCTAAAAAAACTTTGGCAACCCTGCATGTAACTGCATGCTCCTAACATGCTTAGTCAAAGTCCTATTCATCCTTTCTGCAATACCATTATGCTGCAGTGTGCCTGGAGGTGTCCTCTCTAAACGAATCTCATTCAGAGCACAAGACTTCTTGAACTCCCCCAGCTCATACTCTCCACCGTTATCTGATCTCAAGCACTTCACTTTCAAATTTGTCTCATTCTTAACCATACCTTTCCACTTCTTGAAGATCTCAAACACCTCTGACTTGTGCTTCATGAAGTAAACCCATACCTTCCTCGAGTGATCGTTGATAAAGGTAATAAAGTACGTTGAGCCACCAAGAGAAGACACAGTAGATGGACCCCATATGTCTATATGGATAAGCTCTAGCTTGCAAGCCTTAGACCTGCCACATTTCTGGAAGGTAACCCTCTTCTGTTTCCCGAAGATGCAATCCTCACACATGTCAATACCCACTGACTTTATGCCCAGTAGCTTTCCCTATGATTGTAGAACCTTCATTCCCTTCTCACTCATGTGTCCCAGCCTACTGTGCCACAAATTTAAACTCACATTGCCATATGTAATTGCGAGGGTGTCACTCGTATGTGAAGTCAAGTAAAGAGTATCATTCTTCCTACCATGGGTAATCACCATGGTACCATTGGAGACTTTCCACGTATCTTTTGTGAATGTCGAGATATAACCCATTGTTCCAAGCTGCCTAACCGAAACCAGATTCCTCTTCAATTTCGGAACGTGTCTGACATCTTTCAAACACCACTTGAACCCATGCGTCTCAATCTGCACATCGCCTCTTCCCACAATAGTACAAGGCTTATCATCTCCCAAGTATACTTTCCCAAAGTCTCCTGCTACATAGTTTCGCATGACTTCTTTGTTAGCAGTCACGTGAAATGAGGCACCTGAATAAATCACCCATAACTTGGCTTTACTATCCATAGCAAGGATAAGTGCATCGTGCACAATATGAGCCTCCTGCTCATTCTTATCCTTCTTTGGCGCTTTGCAGGTGTCGTCATGTGGCCCATCTGACCACAACTCCAACATTCACCTTTAATAGGTCGCACTCCAGACTGTGACTTATTTTCTTTCCGGGATTTTGATCGTTTCCTGTTCTAATTCTGACCACCCCATTTAGGCTTCTGCCTCTCTGCTTGAGACTAAGGGCTAAACCCGAACTACCTAAATCTGAAGCTTCTATTGATTTTCTTCTAACTTCCTCAGTTAAAATCAAACTCACAACCTCACCCAGTTTCAACTTCTCCTTCCCAGTCAAGTTACTGATCGTAGTCACACTTCCCTGCCAACTCTTTGACAACTGAGACAGGATTAACAGAGCTTGAACCTCGTCATCAAATGTAATACAAACCGAGGTAAGCTGATCTACTATCGTGTTGAACTCACTGAGATGTAACATAAAGGAGTATCCTTCTGTCATCTTGAGGTTCCATAGTTTTTTCACAAGATGTACCTTATTCGCAACGGACGGTTGCTCGTACATCTTTGAGAGTACTGTCATGAGATCCACCATCGTCTTCTCCTTCAATATATTGTGGGCTACTGTTTTTGCGAGAGACAATCGAATCTGTCCAATTGCCTTCCTATCAAGAATATTCCAATCTTCATCTGCCTCGTCCTTTTTCTTTCCCTTATCTTTACCCAACATCAGTCGGTGAAGATCTTTCTGATACAGATAGTCCTCTATCTGCGTCTTCCATAAAGCGAAATCTGAACCATTGAATTTCTCAATTTTCGATTTGCCTTCTTCCGAACCCATAACTCCCACTGAAACCTAGACTGCTCGAACAAACTTTGATCTACAAATCTGTCGAACACCCTCTGTGTAACCTACACTCTGATACTAGTTGTTGGGATTTGAACTACGTGTTTAATCCCTAAGCCCTTTTGGATCTTGGAAAATATGAATCACAAAAATCACACAAAAAATAGAAAGAGATTGCAAAGAATAAAATAGAGACAAAACACAAAGATATACGAGGTTCGGCAACATGCCTATGTCCTCGGGAGCCACACCAATTCACTATATTGAAGATACAGAGTACTTACAGTTTTTCTTCTCTCAGATTACGGCCACTTCTCACATACAAATTGTTGGGAATGTAGACAACCTTTAGAAGATTGCCACCCCCCCGGACAATCTGAGTGGTGAAGGGGTATAAGATGTTTGAGACCAAGTTCACTTAACAGAAAACAGCTTATTTCAAGCACAATGTATCAAAATATACCTTGGTCATGCGCGCAGACGATTGGGACCATCTATTTGATGGTAGGATTTGCCTAAAACATATTTTACGTCAAAATCTACATGGTTATTCTCAACCCCTTAATCTGTTCCTTATTATAGAGTTTGGAAAAGAGAAAATATAGGATGGGAGCTTATTCATTGTTTGGCTTGCAGGAGAATAAAGATTGAGAACTGATATCTCTAAAACTACACCTTTTTCGCACATAGTTTTATTGCCTTATAAAGTAAGATTAATAACTTTTGTTTCTCTTGTGTTCTCTTCTATCAAAATTTGCGATATGTGTGTTACTCTCTATATGATACACAGAACCAGCACCAAGCAGTGGGATTTTTTTTACATCATTTGTACTTTTGTATAATAAGTTTAAATATTTAGGTTATGACTATGTTACGTAATCAAATGCGCTACTCAATTTGCAATTTTCTTTTATTTTCTTTCTTGGCCTTTTTAAAGAGTGTTATACGTAGTCATACAAATTAAATATTATATGATTTTTTTTCTTTTAAACTAATTTTTACATCTTCTCATGGTAGGATCGTTTTACAGGGGATTGGTGGTTGTTGTTTGGAGAAGATGAACATGTCAGATAATGGCCAAAGTCTATTTTCATTAGTTAGTTGATGGTGCTTCAAAGGTAGCATGTGGAGGGGAGGTTTCTGGCCGCCAAATGGAACACAGTCCTCCAATGGGGAGTGGACAATTCCTTCAAGAAGGCTTTAACAAGTCATGCTTCTTCAAGTGGGTTCAAGTAGCGGATCAATTAGGGAAATTTAATTATCTATCCAGACACCGATACCCTTCGCACATTTTCGGATGAACTTAGTTATGGAAACATGGGCTATGGCTCGGGAAATGTGTTTTTTTTAGGGGGAGGGGGGGAGGGGGGGATCTTGGGCTTTGTAAGCTTCAAGGAAATGGTTAACATTAAGCATGCCTCGTTATGTTGAAAATATACTGAAAACAATTTGCCTATTTACATGAACAAATTTGCCTAGAAACACAAAAATTGGGTTTCAAATTGAGAAAGAGAATTTTGCCTTTTATTTATACTCTCTCATGATTCACCTCCCAATCTTTGAGAGCACTAAATCCATATAAAGAGTCCAAACCATGCATGCCGATGCCTGTGATACCTTATCAAACATGGCTGCTATTATGCTAGTCCTTATATGCATGATTTAAATGGTTCCAACGGGATCAAGATCGAAGATCATCCTACATTTGCTTCTGTTGATCTCTAGAATTGGTTTTATTACAAAAAAAGAACCTCTTCCATGGGATTTGCCAGAAATTGAAGAAGGTTCTAAATATTGATTGTCGTGGTTCCTTATCTTGTGCGACATACCTGCAAATAACCATTGATACTCTAGAAACTTATGAAAAAAATAACGAAAAGACAAGATATTTACATACATCTATGTAGGGACCAAGATTCCTACATTCCCATGCATAGACAGGCATGGTTTTAGGGAAGATGCTACCTACATTGTATAGATTGCTAGTAACACAGATGAATTGGGATATACGTATATTAGTATATTTGAGATATACAACTTACATACATTTGCAAAGAATTTAAGGCCAATATTTATCTGTCCTCTATAGGCATCATCTTCGAACACTACATTACATATGATAGAGAGGAGAGCTGTTTTTCGGGTGTATTGGGAAGTGGGTTTTCTGAGTGAGGGCATTATAAACTCTTCAGTTGAATATAGTGATCGATCACCGCTGCCCGTGGACGTAGGCATATTGCCGAACCACGTAAATCGTGTCTCTCTGTTGGTTTGTTTCTCTCTTCCATTTGGTTTTGATTTACTATTTTTGTATTCATTTCACTATTATTTGTACACTTTCGCACAACAAATTGGTATCAGAGCGCCCAGGTTGCGACCTCGGTATTGTTTGATTTCTGCGAATTGGATTAATGGTAGAACGAGTGAAGCAGTTGCTGAGGGTTCGTTTTCGAGACCTGCATCGGTGGCCAAAACTATGGTTTCAAATGCAAAATTTGAAGTTAAGAAATTTGATGGAAGAAACAACTTTGGCATGTGGCAATACGAAGTTTTGGATGTTCTAATCCAACAAGAGTTGGATACTTTGGAGGATAAACCCGATGATATAAAAGAGAAGGATTGGAAGAAAATAAATCGTTAGGCTTGCAGCACCACCAGACTTTGTCTCGCTAAAGATCAGAAATATTTTGTGATGAAGAAGACTTCGGCTAAGGAGTTATGGAAGAAATTGGAGAACAAGTATATGACCAAGAGCATTGAAAATTGACTCTATTTGAAGAAGAGACTCTTTCGTTTTGGGTATAACCCAGGTACCACTATCACTGAGCCCTCGGCCTAAATTTTGACCCGAATATTGACCCGACCTGTTTTGGGTATTTTACCCATATTGTCTTTATGTTATAACCCTAATTATATGAGGTATTTTTTTTAGGGTGAAATTTGATAGAGCGGAGAGCCATTTTTCGAGTGTATTGGGAAGAGGGTTTTCTGATTGAGAGCATTGTAAACTCTTCAGTTGAATATAGTGATCAATCACCACTGCCCGTGGACGTAGGCAAATTGCCGAACCACGTAAATCGTGTCTCTTTGTTAGTTTGTTTCTCTCTTCCATTTGGTTTTGCTTTACATTTTTTTTGTATTCGTTTCACTATTATTTGCACGCTTTCGCACAACAATATATATAGATATTTTTCAGTTATATCAATCCTTGTCATTTCTTTTCGTAGTTCTGTGAGTATTCCTCCAAGATGAACTCTACATCACAGCGACAGAGATATTTCAAACCACCTCTCAACATCCCAATGAAACCAAGCCAGTAGAAATCAAAGAATCTAGCAAATAAATATGACCACTTCTATAATAATGGAAGAGAAAGTTACTAGTAGTCTAACTCTGTAATCAACACGATTTTCTTAAATTTAAACTAATTGTTAGATCCTTTCTGAAACATGAACAATGCAACTTATTTGTAAAATTATGATTTTCTTTTTTAATGTTTATGCACAATTTCATTGAAATGTGAATATAAAATAGCTTATAATAATCAAATAGTATTTAATTTTTCTTTAAGGTATCACTTGAAAGATATAACCAGTGAAAAAGTTTTAGAGTATATAAATTCTGCATTAAAAAAATGTACCATTGTTCCTTTCTTTCTCAATTTACAAATTCAAGTTCCATCTTGAAATTAATAAGAATAAAGTTTGATGCTTTTTCATATCATGCTTATTAAAGAGTTTCAGAGTAGTACTATGTAGTTGGAACATTTCCTTGTGCATGATTCTGAATTTAAGGTGGGTAAAGTTATTCAAATCTGAAAATGTGAGTTTGAAGGTGAATTTTTCATTCCTTACAGATCTTTTGCCTTCACCTACAATGGGAAATTTCATTATTAGGATAATCAAAACTATTAGCATTGCAGGTCGCCATAATAAACCTGCACTATTTTTTTATGTCTGGTTTCCACATTGTATGACTGCATAGTATCCCAATGTTTCCTAATAACATATAGCGAAAAATGAATCATTAAAAAAAAATGTTGTGTCCTTGAAGAGCAAAAATATTTCTATACTTGATGTATAGCAACAATCAGTGACTCTTATTGGTACAGGCAGAGCACATCTACATAGGAAAACATGGCAGCGAACCGCCTTGCTATCACCCAACGCCAAATTTTGCCAACTAAGGATTAATGTATCCATTATGAGTCTATGACTGTCTATCATCAATTAGACTAGTATCCGCATCACTAAAAAAAATCTTATAGCCTTGGTATAGCAGGGATGTCACATTATTTTTTCTTGGTTCATTGGAGGCCACAAGGACCTATGGGCTACACAATGAGGCGCATCCCTCCCCCTCCCATAAGAAGAGAGTTCAGGAAGTGATGGTGGTTGACCCATGGGTGTGCATTGGACCCTCAACTTCACTCAATGGAATATGAAAAGCTCCAACATTTATTTTTTGTTCAAATTGAAAGCATCTGGTCAAGGCCAACAATCTACGTCTCAACTATACCATCGACCTCTGGTCCTTCCTCTGTGGCTCTAAGAGCTCCAACGTTGTTAGAGATGATGCCGATAAGGGGGTGCTGCCTAGTTCTCAAAACCAAGAAGACTAGTTTTTTTTTTTTGCATTTTTTTAATTAATTAATTTTTTTCGTTCTTTTAGTTTAGAGCACGGTTTCAAAAATTTTATCAAAAGAGTGTGTATTCCAATATTATCCTTATTAGTGTTTGACTTTTATATGCATACCTAAAGGATAAATATATCAAAAGCATCCACCTTCAGATAATAAAAATGCCATTTTAGGTGAAGCGCCGATTCTTTTATTACTATTGAATCAACTCTCAAACCATGTTGGATGCTACTTCTGTATTAAATATTAATCCATTAGCTGTTCTAGAGTTTATTTATTTATTTATGTTTAGCAATTGTTCATGCATGCCCACCTATGCGGCTCGTGTTCTTGCGATAATCTTACTCCAATCAGGAAAGGAAACAACTGAGTTTGTTTCTAAAACCGAATCCAAACTAGCGTTAAAGATAAAACTCTTTTTCAAAAGGATTGATTTGAATTAAACCGAGTTTCTAAATCAGATTGCAAAGTGGGTTTCTGGCTCTTTCCTACGTGTAGTGGGAATTATCAATTATATTTTAATTTACTTAGTCTAACTGTCATTAACTGCTAGGAGAATGTGAGTCTGGATTAGCAACAACCGCTGTTGTAGCCCAAAGAGTTAAAGCAGACATGCTATTGGTCCCATCAATAAAAAAATATTTAATCAAAAACATGCAGTGGAAAAACATTTTCTTTAGAATTTATTTTTATTTTTATTGAGGATGACCAATAGCCTGCCTACTGTAGCCCTCTGGTCTAAAACAGGTGCTGTTATAAGTATTTCTAAAGGAGACTTTCATAAATCCATCTAAACCACCTCTTGACCCGACCCAATCGATGAACCCGCTTGACTTTTTGTGGTTTGGAATAAGGTTTTAAATCGATGGGTTGGGGTTTTGTTTCCTCAATCCCTACTTTATTTATTAACAATTATATGCAGAGCATATTTATTAGATGTTAATTTTTACTATGAAAGTAAATTAATTTCTTGGCCTAAACCAAAAAAAAGACCCTTCCTCGACCCGACCCGACCCGACCCGACCCATCGCTACCCCTAATACCATTGTGCTTGCAATGCTTGCCTCTGCCTTGATTGACAATTATATTAATGGAGTTTATGCCCACAAATTATGGCCATCATAGAGTCCAAAGCCAGATCCGACGGGCATTGCAACTGTATTACCAAATTTGAACAGCATTCAGTTATTAGGTTTTACCTATACAGTTAAAAGAGAAGGTATAGACATTAACAAACTTGGACTGCTTTCAGTCCATATACCTCTACAACTATATTTTACTCTTTATGTAGAATAGGTTTAAATATATAATTTATGACCATGTTATGTAATCAAATGTGCTATTCAAATAGGATACTCATTGTAGGATCGTTCGACGGGGAACTGGTGGTTGGAATTTGGAAGAGATCGATGAACATAAATATTCTTTACCAAAAAAAAAAAAAACATAAATATCGGATAACCCTCGCATATTTTCAGATGAACCTAATTGTTACAATATTATAATGAAGGCCTCGCATTGTCTCTGTCGAAGCCAGAAAGGGCTCTCGGGGTTCCATACATTGTGCGACAGCTGGCATAAAAATGAGGAGAAGTCATTTATTTTCTCCCCATGATTTTAGACTTCTCCCCATTTGATATCTCTTCCCCCTTATTCTCACACATTTATCGCCACATGTCTATTTATGTGTGGAGAAGTTAAAATCATGGGCCCCATGATTTTGACTTCTCCACCACTTGTCCTCTATTCTATGGAACCCCGAGACAAGCCCTTTCCAGAGACAAGACAAGGCCTATAATGAATGGTGGAAACAGGAGCCGAGGGATTTTTTTTTATATTTTGAGAATTTACTGCAAAAGTTTGCCTATCTACATGTACAGAATAGGAAAAAGTAAATTACGTCTAGAAACACAGAAAATTAGATGTCAAATTAATATTGGAAATTATGCCTTTTATTTATACTATCTTATGATTCACATCCCATTCTTTGAGAGAACCAGTACACTAAATCCATGAAGCAGGCATATATGCATGCTGATGCCTGTGGTACTTTAAAGTTCCTTAATTCAAAAACCAACCTTCTGCAGGTGAAAACAAGTTGCCAGGTTGAAACTCAGGAATTGCTCATATATATATATATATATATATATATATATATATATATAGTGTAATGGGTAAAATTCGCTTGAGTGGAGGTATAAATGGTTTTACCCAAACCCACTCACCGACCTAGACAATATGCGAAAGGATATTTGTCTCATGAGCTGGCAAGAAACTCTTGTCTATAAAGAGGCAAGAGATACACTGAGAAAAGGAGGCGTAAACCGGTGGGGAAAAACCAGAGGAGAAGAAGAAGAAGAAGAAAGAAAGAAGCTTAGGGGCTCAAGCGTTCTGTTCGCAATCCTCGACCCTGAAGGGCTGCCCAAACGATTGATCCACCCAATCCGACGATCGAGATCACCCTCATGGACAGGGGCGATTCACTGGCAGGGGGGGTCTAATCATGGGGTTAGGGGGCTTAGCCCCCGATTTTTTTTTTGAGGGTCACATTCATGGACCGCATCTATTTGTGTCCATTTGTAAGGAATATATTTGTTAATAAAAAGTTTAGGGTGGGTAGAGCACCCTGTTCCCTCGGCTCTGACCCTCTCCATGACCACCTGCACATCACGTATCTCACCCCTAACATGCCCAAGTACACTTTTGTTGGATACGTAACCGTCTTGCCATGCCCATATTCACCCTAAGAGTATTTGACCCGTCCTGCTGAGCTGGTCCCAGAGCACGATTCTCAAGCTCGTCCCAGATCACGATTCTTGAGCTTGTCCCCAGAGCATGACTCCAGAGCCCGTCCTTGAAATGACCACGGCCCTGTCCTTGAAATGAACACGTCCTTAGAGCTATGTCCCTGATGACCATGTACAATGCTCTCGACCTGTATAGACCTCTGACATCCGACTATGCTCTACCACATGATCAATAGTACGTATCTCGACACTCTAATGTTCATATGTCTATGCCCTATGGTGACTTGCTCGTTGGAGTGTCTATGACAAGTCGGACGACCCCCCCTCCCCCTTTGCGGAGGATGAACACGTGACGAACCGATGGCGAACACATACTGAACCGATGACGAACTCGTGATGAACCTTGGACGATTACGTGCAGGATGTCAACTCCTTCGAAGAGCATGCCAAACAACAAGAGTATAGATGACGTATGTCTGCAAACGAACGTAGATGACCTGAACCATATAGCCCGCGATAGGTACCGTTAGGTACCGTTAGCCCGGAAAATTCCCTTTACATATAGTTTGACTATAGTGTAAATGCATATGCATATGTGGACATAGTATGTTGCTGGAAATCCTTTTAGTCTCTTGTACAGCTTTTTAATCCATGCAAGACAATCTCTTAGATCCTGGCCTTTTAACAGAGGGAAGGCGAAGGCCATAGAGGATTGATTTGATTCCCCCATAATACAGGGGTAAATCAGCCATGATATTTTTCATTAAACGAAATATTTCACTCTACGTAATCCATTTAGAAAGAAATGGGGGGTAAATGAGTAATTAAAAGATAAAGGCTGATGGCAGTTACGGTTTTCTTACAAGAATCAAAGATCCAAGTCTATCCCAAGAATGTTGGAATGGAAATAGAAAGTGGGTATCCTTTTTGGTTTGGGAGAAGGAATACTTCTTCTTCTTTCTATAAATATTAGATGATATCTAAGCATTTCCTTCAATCATTCCATCTCCTCTATTTCTTTCTTTCTCTCTCTCTCTCTCTCAGCCGTTTCTAGCTATCTATTTCTTTCTCCTTAACTTCTTCTTTCACTGTCACTGTCACTGAACAATATGGGCAGAGAGGACGGAGGATGGAGTTTGTTCCATGCCCTTAATGAGGTAACTGCCATAGAATACGAGAAGTTCTACAGGGAAAAAGAGAAGACAAAACCAGACTCTCCTTCTTTTGCAACTGCCGGACAGCAGATGGAGAAGAAGAGGAAGTCTACTACTAGTCCTGTTCTCAAATGGGAAGACACCCCCTTCATCCCCAAAAAGCCAAGGACCAAGGCCAAGACGATTACGAAGATTACGATCAAGATAGGCATGGATAGTGATCCCATCGTATGGGAAAGGACCCCATCCTTGGAAACTCCAAAGACTAAGAAGATGAAGAAGAAGGGTTCTAGCTGCTGTTCAAACCCAGTACCCTCGAAAAAGACAAAGACAAAGAAGAAGACCAAGACAAAGACAAAGAAGAAGACCAAGAAGAAGGGTGCTAGCTGCAGTTCAGACCCAGCTCCAGAAATGCCTGAAGATTTGATGAATGAAGTGGTGAGAATGGGGGCTACAGAGATAACGTATCTGATGCAAAAGAAGCTCTTCAAGACTGATATTAGCAAGGGTCACAATCGACTGTCCATACCCACGAGTCAGGTGGATGGAACCAATTTCCTGAGGCAGAAAGAGAAAAAGACAGTTGAGGACGGGGTGTTGGAAGTTGTGGTGGTTGACCCCAGGGGTGTGCATTGGACCCTCAACTTCACTCAATGGGAAATGAAGAGCTCCAACATTTATGCATTGATCAAACAATGGAAGCAACTCGTCAAAGCCAACAATCTATGTGCCGGCGATACCATCCAGCTCTGGTCCTTCCGCTGTGACTCCAAGCTCTGCTTTCTTCTCAACGTTGTTAGAGATGCTGCCCATAATGGGGGTGCTGCCTAGTTCTGATATCGCCACTACCACTCACAGTCAAGAAGAAGACTAGCTAGTCCCTTTTTTGGGCATTTTATATTTCATTAATTCATTTTTTTTGGCATTTTTTTTATAGTTTATTAGTTCATTTTTTTTATTGATCCCATTGTATAGATTTTATATCTGTTCTGGGCTCTCTGTGGCTCTGGTTCTACTCCGGCAGATTTTTTTTGCTTCATTACTGTTGAATCAACTCAATTGTATAGATTTTTCTATCAATATCGGCATTTGCAAACCATGTTCGATGCTGCTTCTGGCTTCTCATTTTGTTTGAAATTGTTAATAATTATTATTATTGAGATTTGAGAAGGAGAACTCCATTAATTTCCAATCAGGAAAGGAAACAAATGAGTTTGTTTCTAAAAACGAATCCAAGCTAACTCTCAAGATAAGCTCTCTTTTGTAAGGTTTTGATTTGAATTAAATTGAGTTTGAAACTGAGTTTCTAAATCAGAATTAAATTATAATTTATTTAGCATAACTGCCCTTAACTTTCATAATTAGGAGAATGTAATCTTTAGTTGAAAACCTACGCCAATGGTGCAAATGTTTCTCACGAGACTTCATAAATCTATCTGTAATTATAAGTAACCTCTTGACCCGACTATTTGTTTAAATGGGCTTGGAGGACGGATTCGGGTTGTGGGTGTTCTTACCTGACCAAAACAAGACCCTTCCTGGACCCGACCTATTGCTACCCCAAATACCATTATGCTTGCAAGCTCCCTGACCAAAATAATGACCATGACAGCTTAATTGATGATGATTCATGCACATTTCCTTCTGGTGTTCATATAGACCACCTCTTGAGGGTTAGTCTGTAGTGTGATCAATGCGCATTTCAATGTCATCTAGATCACGACACGTTGGACAGTGCATCCATCTCTGCAATCTGGCTAGCTTCCTAGAAGGTTTTCCCTAATGTAGCACAAGAGGTGGTCCATCAGATCAAAGAAATTCATTAGTATGGGAGTATATATCTCTGTCCAGTAAGCAGATGCGCACTCATTTACTGGTTTACCCCAGAAAGATCATCATCGATAAACCAAGCAAAATAGAGATTTATGTTAACTTTTACTTTTTATATACACTAGCACCCCTAAAAACTAGTACCATAGATGGATAGGTTCATATCGGCTTTTGAGAGGTTATCATTTTTTAAGTCTTTTTACTCCTTTCGATCCAGACTTTATAATCAAATTCAACTAAGTCGGTCTTCAAGATGATTCATGGATAATTGGTGCCAGATAAAATCAGCAGAATCCTCGATAAACATGAGTCGCTGATTATGATGATACAATTACTCATCCATGGATAATTTGGTGCCAGATAAAATCAGCAGAGTCCTCAATGAGTTCATGAATCGATGATGATGATGATGACGACAATGATACAATTCCTCATAATATTCTGTATAATATACTCATAATCAATTTTGGTTGAATTAATTGCTCAGTGTATGCAGACTGCATTGTAAGTAGCCAGAAGAAAATCAAGCTGTTAGTTATGATGTTCTTATAACCTCATTCATATGAATTTACTTAGGTTTGATGTTAATGAGCATATGCACCACATTTTAATGTTCATATAATATACTTGTAATTCATCTTCTTATCGAACATGGTAGTGCAGTGCAATTTCGTTCGAAATCTTCACAACTTGGCATTACAATCCAAATATACTCAGAAATTCATTGGAGCAAACTATAAGATATCAGTAATTTTCCAAGGATAGGCCTTGGATAAGACTGGTATCCACTGAGGATAATGAGGTAATTGTAACATATCTGGCATCTGGTTTTTCCTGTGATTCAAACTCACCCATTCAAGGTAAGGTCCCGAAGAGAAGTGTGTAGGGGAATCAAAGAAAGTAAAGGCTGAATGGTTTAGTGTTGTACAGGAACAGTTGGTCACTCTATGGCTTGGAGTCTTGCTGGGTGATTAGGAACCAGGTGATGGGCTCCACATCCGACACCCTCCTGATAAATGATGATTTTGGGGTTATGCCAAATTCAAGTGTTGCACTACAGCATACGATAATTTCCTAGCAGAGAGATGGAAAGAGGTGGGATGAGGAAGATAAGAATGGCTAAAATTTCAAAGTTAGTTTTATATGACAGTTATTTTCCATGACAGAGGTGTCAATAAGGAGGCAGATTTCAAATAAAGAACTAACTCAAATAGAATATGCTTCGAATGACAAAGGAATAGGGGCAGTAATTGCATTTATTTGAATATGGATGCCCTATTAAAGCATAGAAAGATATCATAGGAGACTCAAAGGTGTTAATAGATATTTTGAAATGAAAGGAGCAGCCACCATGGAGGATCTTGACATTGTAATATCCATAACTAACAACTACCTACAGGTAAGGCAGAGCACATCTACAGACTCAAAGGAGTTAATACATTAATCCCTTAGCCCTTTTTCATTGTGAGTTTGTTTCTAAAAGCAAGATCTCAGGAATAATATACATCCTATGGGCATTACCCATTTGTAATGTTGAATCTTCAAGAAAATTGCTGAATCTCCTCAATCTGAAAAGCAAGATCTTTCTGAGATTCCTGCTCTGCTTCAAATCTATCACACCCCTTAAAGAGGAAAATTCCAATTGCACACTTGAAGCCTTGAATAGCATACATTCTGCACTTGGAAGAGCAATTGAAAAATAGAAAATTTATTTTTGTGTTCTTAATAATGCAATGCTGAACCACTCTTTCACCTATGGATCTGAAGAACCTTCAAAGAAGCCACATAAAATTCTGAAGAGGGAAATTATGTCTGGCTATACATGTGACAAAACAAGAACTAGTATCGAAATTATTCATGAATTTTATGGTCAACATCCTCCTGAATCTCTCCATCCTTATAAATGAATTGATGGCTTTGTGTTCTTATTTGGTCCAATTCCATGTATTCTGTCTTGGTCAACCTTATGTTAAAACCACCATTGGATATGGAATACCCATTTAATCTATCAAATAAACTATATACATGGAAATTGTGTAGACATGTTATCCAACAATCCCCTTCTGCTCCAAGCATAAACAAAAAAAGGTTTTAAAATTAGAGAACTGAATTCCTTTACTGAACAAGTCTGAATCATTTTATGCTCATCACCTTTTGGCTAATAATTCCGCCAACTCATGGACTGATCTGAAACTGATTGAATCCCAAAATTTTCAATATAAATGATAGCAATTCTTAGACCAGACTGAAACTCAAATCATGCATTCCTTGGCACCTGAAGGCATCAAATGAGGAAGCCTATCGTAGCCAACTGACACCCACTTTATAAAGAACTCTCAAAATTTCTTCAGGTTTTGTGTCCTCTGATGCAGAGTCTACCTGGAGAAATTTGGCGTCTTCAGTTGGTAACTTTATATTAAATGAAGAAATTTACATGATCGGTGAATGTCTGTTTGCTACCTGCATATTACAATGAATAAAATTACATACAGTGATTAATAGACTGTTTGTACATGAACTCATGTTCGTCGAAAATCTTGAAGGGCATAAACAATGGATAGGAATGGAAGAACTCTATTTTAAATTAGATTGTTGTAGGATTAGTGAATATATGTTTGCTTAGAAAATATAAATTTGGTTGAGTTTGATTAAACGGAATTGCAAACTCCAATATGAGTTTGGGTATTTGTAGTAGTGACTCGAGTTGAATCATTGGATGGAATTTTTGACTGATAGATAGTTCAAATGGGTGATTTGATCTCAAACATATACATAAGTATCATTCCTAACCTCAGTGGTTACAATGATTTTAGTAGTTACAGGTACAACTTTGGTACTTTAAACTATAGTTGTGGGTGTTTCGATGAATTCATTTGTTAGGGACCTCACAGTGGTATGATTCTTGAATTAGACAATCTGTGAATTTTGCATAAGTTGGCTTTTGACATGATGGGGAGAAATTTGAGAGTTGTGAAGTAGGCTACAACTAGAAGAAGATTGCATTTAGCTAGATCTTCATAGAAGTACCAATGTTGTGGGGGAAAAAAACAAATAAATAAAAAAATAACATTGGCTCCTCATTAGATGATCTTTTGTGATTTTGGGCATGTGTTCTCTTGATCTTATGAATTAAGTCTTGATGTCCTTACCATGGAGTTTGCTTGATTAATGAAAGAAAATTTGTGATATCTTTCCACCATTTGAGTTGCTGTCTTCAATTAGTAAATGCATATTTTACAATGAAGCAAATGATGGTGTGAAAATTTTGATGACCTCTAGATTTGTGAGCACGGATTTCGTTCGCCCACCAGGATTTAGAGTTTGTAATCAAGAGTTGCCACCTATTTATTCTAAGGGATAGGTCCCAAGATTGTATGGATAAGGTCTTAGTCTGCATTACAGTTCTGGGTAAGAGGTTCGGTTAAGTCTCAGGGAAGGTGTTAGGCACCCTAAGACCCCCATTTTGCAATGGTTACCTACTCCCTACGTATAAGCCAAATTAATGTAAAAAATGTTGTTCAAATGCCTTAGTTTTTAGATTATACTAATCCAAGAAGGGAAAAGCTAACTAAGGTCGAACCTGGGTTGGGTTGCCTACATACTCACATTGGGTGAGATCAGACTGAGCGTAGTTTTTGCACATGAGCCTGTGCCAAGGCTAAGGGAGTGTGTGAGTGCACCGGAGTGGCTGAGGGTCTAGCCCGGAGGCTAGGGTTTGGTTGACCAAGTTGGTCAAGCGCATGGTTTGGTTGATTTTGGCCCAGAGGCCAAAGGTTAGCCTAGTAGACTAAGGGGTAAGCCCGGTAGGCTTAAGATTGGGCCCGATAAGCCAAGGGTTAGCTCGGTAGGCTAAGACTAAGAGTAAGCCCCGTAGGCTTAGGGTAGGGCCCAGTAGGCCAAGGATGGGCCCGGTAGGCCAAGGTCTATCCTGGTAGGCTAAGGGTTAGCCCGGTAGGCTAAGGGAGGTCCTGACCATGGGTTAAATCAGTTAATCGTGGTTAAGGATGAGGGCTAACCATGGTTAGGGCTGCTAACCATGGCTATGAGGTCCAAAGTCAAGTTTTTAGTCTTTTTGCATTTTTTAGATGTTTTTAGAATTTTTAAGGATTTTTCTAAGGGTTAAGTGAGCTTAACTTAACCGTGGTTAAAAGTTAACTGGGATTGAGTTAACCCCAGTTAAAGATCTGGGCAAGTCAGAGGCGGGCCCAGGTAGCTTGGCAGGGCCTAGAGTGGCCTCCTATCAGGTCTGGGCCTTGTGCAAAGCCTATGAACAGAAAACTGGGAATTGTGGTAGACAGTTTACCGCCATTCTCAATTATATCTGAGAATGGTTTTACCAGTCAGGGTGGATGGTCAGGGGTGAACCTGTGGGGTTATGGACCCTCAAGACTGGTAGGGGACTCCCCCCCATGTCCTGGACCTGTTGTGGGCCCTGGGATTGGTCTGAAATGGGCCCACAGTGGCCATGTTTGCACTGTAATAGAAAACCAAGAATGACGGTAGAATGTTTACTGCCATTCTGGTCAACTTGCTTTTAAAGTGATTTAACCATAGTTAACGAGGTCTGGTTAGCCTGGAAGGACTAGGGTAGGTCTAGGGAGGTCCTAGGGACCAAACTCTGGCCCTGGAATGGACCAGAGCCCAGCCACAAGGAGTCTACAGCTGCTGGAATGGAAAGACCAGAAATGGCGGTATTGTGTTTATCGCCATTTCTGGGATTTTCCAGAAACTTAATTTTCCCTCTTCAGTACTACACTGTGACACCTCCAGGGGTTTCCTCATGGACTGAGGACCCCCTGGATGGTTTGGGGATGCCGTGGAAGACCTGTGCACCATGTGTGGGGGTGTGGGTGTACGTGGAACCGCCTAGGGGGTCCCCTTGCCTATAAGGAAGGCAAGAGAAGTCCTCTTTGGTTTTTACAGGAACTGAAGGACAAAATAGTCCCCTAGAATTGGACCAGGGGCTCACATTGATCGCAAATAGAGGATGGGGGAGGGGCAGGGCCCTACCCTTACTGTCAACAGCGGCAATGGTGCTTGGTGATTTGCGGTGGAGCACGAAGGTAGGGGGTAGCTGGGGGTGCTGTGGAGGCAGCTGGATGGTGCTCTGGGGATGCCTGGATCTTTACAGGAGTTTTGACTTCTAGTTTTCGTAGGGTTTCACCATGGGAGGTTGACATGGGTTTTAAGGAGGAGGGGGGCCTTGGATTTATAGGAGAGGAGTTGGGGACACCCAGGGGATTAGTATGAAGGTTGGCGGAGGCTGCAGGGAGGAGAGGGGGCTGCCAGGAGGCGTGCCTGTGCACTGTGGGGGTAGTTGAGCACTGCGGTAATGTAAACTAGGAATGGCGGTAGAACCAGTACCACCATTCCCCTACACGGCTAAAAGGATAATGGCGGTAGAGTTTCTACTACCATTATTGATTTTTTACTAAAAACAGGCATAACCCTATTTGCACGCGGTACGGCTGGGGGGATTTGAATTTTTTTGGGCCCTATGGGCTCAAGCCTAGGGTTTAAGCCCTAGGGGCTTAGGGTTTTGCTAGGGCTAGTCCTAGGGCTGATTAGGGTTTGACCTAGGGTTTAGTTAGGGTTTGACCTAGAGTTTACCTAGGTTTGACTAGGGTTTGGCCTAGGGTTTAACTAGGGTTAAGAAGGGTTGACCTAGGGTTAGACCTAGGGTTTGACTGGGGTTAACGTAGGGTTAAGAAGGGTTGCCCTAGGGTTTGATTGGGGTTAACCTAGGGTTTACTCAGGGTTAACTGGGGTTAACCTAGGGTTTACTCAGAGTTAAGAAGGGTTGACCTAGGGTTAGACCAAGGGTTTGACTGGGGTTAAGCTAGGGTTATGGAGCTTAACTATGGTTAAGAAGGGGTGTAAAAATTGGGTGATTCACCCCTAATTTTGAAATTTCCATAGCATCACTCCAGCCAGTAAGCTTTTAGCTTTTAATTAGGAAATGCAAGTGAAGCACCTGTACTTCCCTAGACAGTCATGAATTTTTTTATTTTTTATCGGTAAATAAAGTCAAATAGCATAGATAAAAAAAGATGTTAACAGAAAAGTTCACTGATGGGTGAACCAGAAAATCAGAGTGATGTCTCTTCTTGTTCTTCCAATCCTCTTTGTATCCTCCCAACTCTTTCTTACATTTAATTACAACCCAACAAATTGGTATAATAGAACAAATATACTAAGTAACAGAGGATATGTTAATGTGAGAGTCAAAATGCTATCCAACTATCATAGGCAATAAGAATTAGACGACCACAAATAATAATGGTGAACTTAACCCCCCTGACTAGCAGAAATCTGGAGTACTCTTGGAGTAAACATTACAGGCAAAAACAACTTACTTGTTCAACTTAATTGACCCTAGGATGAAACTTTTTCCTGAAAGAGATAAAATGGAAGAACCAGATTTAATACACGAGGAACTTAAGTAACCACTTAAAAATTAGTAATGTAAATGGACAGACATAAGATTGGCGTGTAGTACGACATAACATGAAACTTGGTTTGATTAGTCCGGCTTAGTATTCATATTCAACTTGATGGCCAATCTTCAGTTGAATTAGATCCTCCTTACATTAACCTTCGGTATCGAACATGGCATTGCAATGCATTATGTTCAAAATCTTTACAACTTGGCATTACAAACCAAATAACCCAATACATTGCTGGAGCAAACAATAAGATATCAGTAATCTTCCCATACAATTCTTAACGACAAAGATCAGGTGCCAGGTAATGATCTTCTAAATGTAATCAAAGCTGAAGCAGTTCCTCCGGTCAATTTGTAACCATAGGCATCTTTTTCCTGGGGAATCTTGCTTAAGCTAAAGTGTCTACCCATCCCCTCATCCGGTGCTCTGTAAACTTGGATTACCTAATGCTACTACCCTTGTGCCCTGCTTAGACCTCTGGAATGTTCATAGTTTGGACGACATAGTTCTGCACAAGCTTCAGTGAATTTAATCAAATTTTCAACCTTGGTTAAGTGCAGAGCATCGCAAATCCTCTGCAGGTTAAAGACCATTAATGTACATTCAAAGTAGAATTTAATTTTATGCTCTGATGGTAGTTAGCCCCATGTCTTGTGAATGATATATTTGAGCCTCAAATTATAATCCATATTCATATAGCTTGGAGTGAAGCATGGACATTGCAAAATGGCTTAATCCTTGCTCCATAAAAGGGAGCGGGGTACCTACAGATAGAAGGAGACTCAACTATGTTAATATATATTTAAAAAATAATGGATCAGCCTCCATGGAGGATCTGGAAATTGTAATATCCTGCTTATGGACATGAAAATTTTACAGGTATAGGCAGAGCACATCTACAGAGGAAAAACACGGCAGCGAATTGCCGTGCCAATTCATTTGCATTCATTTACCAATAGGATTCATTTATGCATAACCATGATATCTTAAAACTTGTGGGCGTTTCTAGAATTACAAATATATGGATTTCTTCTGATCATTCTGCATGGCCACAAATTTTATTCTAAAGTGCTCGTCACAGGCCAAATAGCATTGCATTTCAAAGACAGATTTGAACTTTTGTGAGCCCTAGAAGTAAGTGTAGTCCAAGAATGTTGGGATCATCTGTTTTCTTCTGAATTGTGTCTCAAGTCTCAACTCCCTCTGTACTGCATTAGCCTCTATACCCGTGCTTCAATTAGTTGATTCAATATTAGATAAATGTGCATCCAAACTTTTCTGTTTGGATCATTCTACGTTCTAATACCACTTCAAAGGTTTAGTTACCCTCCCTAGCGCGTGCACGGAGATAGGAAGTTATACTGCCCGAACACTCTATCTTAGGGTCGCTTTATTTTAAGAGAAGTTTACGTATTAATTCAAAATGGCAATCTCAAGAGGCATCTTCACTATATTGAAATATCATAAGAGCTTTCTTTAATTCCTTGTTTTCTTTTTCTTTTTGATCATATGTTGTTATCAAGCCTGTTCTAACTTCTATCCCTTTATTCCATCTCAGCCATTATAACTGTGACCAATAAGAGAGTGAAGCTCTCCAATGAAGCTGGCATTGACAATGGCAATTTAGATACCAACTGGCAGGACTATATCATAAATTATGACATGGTAAATAACTAAATACACCTTTGTGCAATTTAATTTTTTTTAATGAAGAAGAATTAGAGAATGGGAATTTCTCATCAAATTACACTTTTTGATCTGCCTCTTCTTTAACTAATTCTTGGATCTGGTAACCTGACCATCCACTATGTAAGATTGTTTCTGAAGTCTTAGTAAAAATCACACCACATATTCTCTTCTTGGAATATATAAACCATCTAATCCTAATTTTTGAACTAAGACAATTTCATAAATTTGAAAAAACTTTCGTTCCCTTCCAACTCTGCAGATTCATATATGTCCGCCTGATCTCCAAGCCTGAGCCTTGAGTTCTCTTAAAATCAGCATTCACTTGAGATCTATTCAAGTTTAATGAATTTACACACTTTTTGAAATAGATCTTAATCAAACTATACTAGTTTCATTTTGCATTGATCAGGATAGGAATCCAAGACCGAGTTTGAGTCTATCCCAAGTTTCTAAAAAGTTTCTGAATTAGTTTACTATTTTACCATTATTTATGGGGTCTTAAAGTTACAACTACCATTTGCTTGTTTCTGTAGCCTAAGGATATTGCGATCGTCAACATGAATTTGACAGATCCGGTGTCTTATTACTTTTGGCCTCCAATGCATTGACTTGGTCAAGCGGGCGTCCTTTATCAAAATGTCCTCTGGATTGCCTCTGGTGCTGGAATACAAGATTGAACAAAGTATATACATCAGGTTTTACTTGAGTTGAAAATGGAGATTGCAGATATTGTGAAGATCATAGACATGTTCACTCTAACTTCTTTTTCTTTTTCAACTTCATCTGGATGTGACTTCTCACATATTTTTAGTTGAATCACCAAAAACTGTCCCTACAAATTTGATATGAATAAAAAGGAATATCAATATACAAGTTGCTTTGATTGTGTTGATGCTTCATTGAGAACATTGTTCAACCAACTTGGGTAACTGGACCAGTAGACCAAACACCCAACTGATTTGTAATCTCTAAGAATACATACATGAGATCAGTACTTTTTGTTTTTAGTTCTCATCACTTCATAACCTATCATATTCTGATGATTAGAGCTTGTCAAAATGTGCTCCATGTATGAGCAAAGTGCATGCTGTGACAGTATGAACCAAGTGTTTCTTGTTCACAGGGTGGGTATAGAAGGAAATTAATAATCAGATAACAACACTAAGGGTTAAGGGCCCTTGCAGTAAGGGCTAAGGGCCCTTATAGTAAGGGTTAATGGCCATTGCATCAATGCGTCGTATTTGCAGGCTACTACGCCTAAAAGGAAAGCCATTCAAGAGTACCATGTCTTAAGAGAGATCCTGTCCTTTAACACAGGGAAGGCCATAGATGGTCAAGAATCCACCTAGATTCGCTTGCTGCTACTTCTTCCACTGCTTCTGTTCGATTTGATGCCCCTCCTTTGAAAACCCACTTAACCATCCATGTGAGCAAGTAGAAGGACCAACAGACTACTTGTTTCTGGTTGCATGACTTCCCAACAACAAATTATTTTTGTCTCTCTCAGCAACATTAACAAACCAATACATTCTGAATTGGGTGAACTTAAACAAGTTGTAAATTGCAATCAGTAGGTGGCTTGGGTTCAAAATCTAGTTGTGTGTTTGAGTTACTGATCTTTTAAACAGGCTTTACCCTTAGGCAACACTGAACTGAGGAAAAACTCGTAATATTTACAAAACATCTGATATTTCTGATTAAATCCATAACAGAACAGGACAGAACCGCATACATATACGCACACTACTCTGCTTCAAATCTAACAATACACTTAAAGAGGATAAATTAATCCATTTGCATACTTGTAGCATTGATATCCATACATTATGCTCTTGGAAAATATAAATTATTCTTGTGCTTTTTAATAATGCAATGCTGAACCACCATTTCATCCTCTGCTTGCAGCCTGCAGGAACCTTCAAAGAAGCCACACATAAAATTCTAAAGAGTGAAATTATGCCTGGCTATACATTTGATGAAACCAGAACTGGTATCGATATTACTCATGGGTTTAATGGATTTTCACCCAATCTTAAAATACGAATACCAATCAATGATATAAAGAAAACAAATCTAATTTTCAAATAACAACAAACCTCAGGTGCCGTATAATGAAATTCCAAATGTGATCACAGCTGACTTGAAAACTTTAAGAATGGCTTCAAGAAATTAAGAAGCAGTTCCTCCAGTCAATTTGTAACCATAGGCATCTTGCTTAAGCTAAAGTGTCTGCCTATCCCCTCATCTGGTTCTCTGTAAGCTTGAATTGCCTAAAGCTACTGCTCTTGAGCCTTGCCTGGACCTCCGGAATGTACCGAGTTTGGACGACATAATTCTGCACAAGCTTCAGTGATTTTAATCACATTTTAGTATCAAAGTGCGTTTATTTACGGCTCTTTTGCCTTCACTACATGGGTAAAGTTTTTCCATTCGGAAGATGGGAGTTTGAATGTGACTTTTTCATTCCATAAAGCTCTTTTGCCTTCACTACATTGGGAAATTTCATTATTAGGATAACAAAAATATATTAGTGTTGCAACATCACCAATACTAAACCTGCATAATTTTAATTTTTATATTTTTTTTAATGAAAATAACAAAATGAAAATTATACCTGATGAAGTTTTAGTTTTATGTGCCTGGTTACCACATTGTATGATGACAGAGTAGCCGGGTGTTCCCAATAACATATAGCAAAAAGTAAATCGTTAAGAGAAAAATTGTGTCCAGGAAGAGCATAAAACTTTCTATACTTGTTGTTTTGCAGGTAGACATTGCAAACATGCTCATTAGCAACAACATATGACCCTAATTATCCAGAATCATCATCAGCCGAAATTAAATCAATCAACTAATTAAAATCATTTGATATGATTTCTGGATTGTGAAAATTCCAAGGATAGGCCTAGGATATGAATGGTATCCACTGAGCATAATGAGATAATTGTCTGGCATCTGGTTTTCCCTATGATTCAAATGCACCCATTCAAGGTAAGGTCCAAAAGAGAAGTGTGTAGGGGAATCAAAGTAAAGGCTGAATGGTTTAGTGTTGTAAGGGAACAAATGGTCACTCTATGGCTTGGAATCTTTCTGGGTAATTAGCACCAGGTGATGGTCTCCACATCCAACACCCTCCTGATAAATGATGATTTTGGGGTTATGCCAAATATAGTCGTTGGACTACAGCAAATGATAATTTGCTAGCAGAGAGATGGAGAGAGGTGGGATGAGGAAGATAATAATGGCGGGAATTACAAAAGTTAGTTTTATATGACAGTTATTTCCCATGACAGAAATGTCAATAAGGAAGCAGCCTATTTCAAATAAAATAAACTTCAAATGACAAAGGAATAGGGGCTGTAATTGCATTTATTTGAAGATGGATGCCCTGTTAGAGCATAGCTCAAAGGTTTTAATAGATATTTTGAAAAGAAAGGAGGATCTTGACATTGTAATATCCATAACTAACAACTACCTACAGGTACAGGCAAAGCGCATCTACAAAGGAAAAACACGGCAGTGAACCGCCTATTTAGGCCACGAATACGCTCAAGGCCATATTTTTCCAACTAATTTCCAATAATATTATCAAGGATTAATGTACCCTTATGACTGTGTATCATCAATTAGATTAATATTTGCAGCACTTAAAAAAATCCCGGTAACCTGGGTATAGCCCCAATATCACATTGGTTGTACCTTGGATTTTTTTTTCCTTTTTCCATATTTTTATTTTAGTATCAATGTGCATTTATTTATGACTTAAAGTTACTTAATTTGTTGTCACCAGTGTGTGTGCGTGTTATGCATGCTATAAAAAAAAAGTTGCTAAATCCAAAAAAATCAACCTTGTGCAGGTGAAACCAAGTTAAAATGGTTTATCACTTGCTTGGTTTCAGTCTCAGAAAATGACAGCAGCAACAGCTAGCAAGAATGCATAATCACCCTATCCACATTCACTAAAACCTTTTGGGATCAATTGTCCATATAAAGTGGAGAGGTTGAAACTCTGGAATAGCTCATAATATATATAGGTTATGTTACTGGAAATCCTTTTAGTCTCTTGTACAGCCGTTTGCAAGACAATCTCTTAAAAGAGATCCTGGATTTTAACACAGGGAAGGCCATAGGCGATTGATTTGGTTCCCCAGAATACAAGGGTAAATCAGTCATATGATTTTTTTCATTAAACGAAATATTTCGCTCTCCGTAATCCATATAGAAAGAAATGGGGGGTAAATGAGTAATTATAAGATTAAGATTGATGGCAGTTACGGTTTTCTTACAAGAATCAAAGATCCAAGTCTATCCCAAGAGTGTTGGAATGGAAATAGAAAGTGGGTATCCTTTTTGGTTTGGGAGAAGGAATACTTCTTCTTCTTCTTTCTATAAATATTAGATGATATCTAAGCTTTTCCTTCAATCATTCCATCTCCTCAATTTCTTTCTTTCTCTCTCTCTCTCTCAGCCGTTTCTAGCTATCTATTTCTTTCTCCTTAACTTCTTCTTTCACTGTCACTGTCTGTCACTGTCAATGAACAATATGGGCAGAGAGGACGGAGGATGGAGTTTGTTCCATGCCTTTAATGAGGTAGCTGCCATAGAATACGAGAAGTTCTACAGGGAAAAAGAGAAGACAAAACCAGACTCTCCTTCTCTTGCAACTGCCGGACAACAAATGGAGAAGAAGAGGAAGTCTACTAGTACTCCTGTTCTCAAATGGGAAGACACCCCCTTCATCCCCAAAAGCACAAGGACCAAGACCAAGACTAAGAAGATGAAGAAGAAGGTTACTAGCTGCTGTTCAAACCCAGTACCCCCGAAAAAGACAAAGACAAAGAAGAAGACCAAGACAAAGACAAAGACAAAGACGAAGAAGAAGACCAAGAAGAAGGGTGCTAGCTGCAGTTCAGACCCAGCTCCAGAAATGCCTGAAGATTTGATGAATGAAGTGGTGAGAATGGGGGCTACAGAGATAACGTATCTGATGCAAAAGAAGCTCTTCGATACTGATATTAGCAAGGGTCACAATCGACTGTCCATACCCACGAGTCAGGTGGTTGGAACCGATTTCCTAAGGCAGAAAGAGAAGGAGACAGTTGAGGACGGGGTGTTGGAAGTTGTGGTGGTTGACCCCATGGCTGGGCATTGGACTCTCAACTTCACTCAATGGAAAATGAAGAGCTCCAACATTTATGCATTGATCAAACAATGGAAGCAACTTGTCAAAGCCAACAATCTATGTGTCGGAGATACCATCCAGCTTTGGTCCTTCCGCTGTGACACTAAGCTCTGTTTTGTTCTCAACGTTGTTAGAGATGCCGGTAATGGGGGTGCTGCCTAGTTCTGATATCGCCACTACCACTCACAGTCAAGAAGAAGACTAGCTAGTCCCTTTTCTGGGCATTTTATATTTCATTAATTCATTTTTTTTTATAGTTTATTAGGGAAGATGTGTTACTAGGAACTGGTCAATCCATCAGCTTCATTGTTTAGATTCTTTTGTATAGATTTTCTTTTACTAATTCATTTCTTATAGTTTATTTGAGAATATGTGTTAGTGGGTCAGCTTCATTGTTTAGATTCTTTTGTATAGATTTTCTTTTATTACAGTTGAATCTATTTGGGCATCTGAAAACCATGTTGGATGCTTCTTCTGCGTTTATCCCTTTGCTATTCTAGAGTTTTTTTTTTTATATATTTATTTGTCTGTGTACAAGTTGGTAATCTATTTGTACATGAACCTCATGTTCATCGAAAATCTAGGAGGGCATAAACAATGGATATGAATGGAAAAAATATATTCTAAATTAGATTGTTGTAGGATTAGTGATTATATGTTTGCTTAGAAGGTATAAATTTGGTTGAGTTTGCTTAAATGGAATTGCAAACTCCAATACGAGTTTGGGTAGTGTGAGAGGAAAAATACCGGACGGACACGCGTCTGCAGCAGCTACTTCCACGTCCTGGTCTACTGGTAAAAGGCTGGAGCGGAGGGTGTGGCACCCTGACCTGTACTCCGATGGTAAAGTCAGTAGGGGTAGAAGATGGTGAACAGTAAGCACAAGAATAAACACTGAAAGAAAAATGCTCAAGGCACTAGGAGTACTGAACACGTATTCTCGGATCTGGGTTCATGATCCAGTGTCCTCTGCACTAAAAATCACGGGGTTTTTATAGGGCAAGGCTGGTATGGCCATCGATGACCATAGATGGCCATAGGTGTCCATACCACGTGTCTTAGCACTCATTGCCAAATATCTGAGATATATCTGCCGTCGGTTGCATTACACGTGTGAGCCCCCTCTAAGTCCAATCGGACGGGATCGGACGGTACGCAGAAGTGACCAGCATTAAATGCCAAGACAGTGCTTTCGGCACGAAACGGCAAGTTCGGCACACTTGTCGGAATTATGGATCGCCTCCTGATCACTTCCTCCTACGAGTCGGTCTCGTTGTTGACCCAAGCTCGGTTACGGCGTAGATGCCTCAAAACACAGCACGACCTCGTTGTCGGTGAGACAACGGTCTCGTTGTTCGCGCAACGATAACGACGTTGTCAAGAGCACAACGTTCACGTTGTGCTTTAGACAACGAGTACGTCGTCAAAGTCACAACGGAGACGTTGTTCTGCAAGAGAACAAAGACGTCGTAATGCGCACAACGGGATCGTTGTGTATCGGACAACGCGTGACCCCGATATTTTAAGCACGTGACCCCAACTTGTGTCCACGTGTCACTTTCGTGAACAAAACGACAAAAACGAGCTCGTCCCTCAACGCTGAGTTGGTTTTACGAATTTTATCCGTTACAGGTAGTTGTAGTAGTGACTCGAGTTGAATCATCCGATGGCATTTTGGAGTATTGGTAATTTCTAGTTGACTGATAGATAGTTCAAATGGGTGATCTGATCTCAAACATCTACATAAGTATCATTCCTAGCCTCAGTGGTTAAATGGATTTTAGTAGTTACAGGTACAACTTTTGTAGTTTAAACTATAGTTGTGGGTGTTTCGATGATTTCTTTTGTTAGGGACCTCACAGTGGTATGCGTCTTGAATTTGACAATCTGTGAATTTTGCATAAGTTGGCTTTTGACATGATGGGGAGAGAAATTTGGGAGTTGTGAAGTAGGCTACAACTAGAAGAAGATTGCATTTAGCCAGATCTCCATAGAAGTACCAATGTTGTGGGGGAAAAAACAAATAAATAAAAAATAATATTGGCTCCTCATTAGATGATCTTTTGTGATTTTGGGCATGGGTTCTCTTTATCTTATGAATGCAGTCTTGATGTCCTTACCTTGGAGTTTGCTTGATTAATGAAAGAAAATTTGTGATATGTTTCCACAATTTGAGTTGCTGTCTTCAATTGGTAATTGCATATTACAATGAAGCAAATGATGGTGTGAAAATGACCTCTAGATTCACCCCTAGTTTTGAAAGTTCCATAGAATTACTCCAACCAGTAAGCTTTTAGCTTTTAATTAGGAAATGCAAGTGAAGCACCTGTACTTCCCTAGACAGTCATGAATTTTCTTTTTTTTTATTGGTAAATAACGTCAAATAGCATAGATAAAAAAAAAGATGTTAACAGAGAAGTTCACTGATGGGTGAACCAGTGATGTCTCTTCTTGTTCTTTCAATCCTCTTTGTATCCTCACAATTCTTTCTTCCATTTAATTACAACCCAAAAAATTGGTATAATAGAAAAAATATACTATGTTAACATGAGAGTCAAATTAATGCTATCCATATATCACAGGCAATAAGAATTAGACGACCACAAATAATAATGGTGAACTTAACCCCCCCCCCACCCCACACGACTAGCAGAAAGCTGGAGTACTCTTGGAGTAAAGATTACAGGCAAAAACAGCTTACTTGTTCAACTTAATTGACCCTAGGCTGAAACTTTTTCCTGAAAGAGATAAAATGGAAGAACCAGATTTAATACACGAGGAACTTAAGTAACCACTTAGAAATTAGTAATGTAAATGGACAAACTTAAGATTGGAGTGTAGTACAACATAACATGAAACTTGGTTTGATTAGTCCTGCTTAGTATTCATATTCAACTTGATGGCCAATCTTCAGTTGAATTAAATCCCCTTTACATTAACCTTCGGTATCAAACATGGCATTTGTGAGTTTTGGCTCAAATTCAGAATATGGGTTTTTTGTTGGGAAGTCGGTATGGATCTTACCCGGATCCTTGATGACTCGGTGTGCGACCCGAGTGACCCGATTAATAGGCAATGTGTGGGGTTCACCCCCACCATTATTTCCGACTCGTTTTACTTTTCGTTGTAACCCTAGTATATAAAGGGTTTTCTTTGAGGCGGCGTGAGTAAGGGGTTTTTCGAGGGTTTCGATCGAGGGTTTGAGAGAGCTTCTGTACTCTGTATTTCTCCAGTGTTCTTAGCGGATTTCTTGCCGTTTTCTCCCGTGGACGTAGGCACCTTGCCGAACCATGTATATCTTGTCTCTTTTGTGCGATTGCTTGATTTCTTATTTTCGTATTTCTCTAGATTTGTCGAACTAGTTATAACAGCATTGCAATGCAATTGTGTTCAAAATCTTTACTACTTGGCATTACAAACCAAATAACCCAATACATTGTTGGAGCAAACAATAAGATATCAGTAATCTTCCCATACGATTCTTAACGACAAATATCAGGTGCCATGTAATGATCTTCTAAATGTGATCAAAGCTGAAGCAGTTCCTCCAATCATTTTGTAACTGTGAGCACAGATTTCATTCAACCACAGTTGGTTTGAGTTTGATTAAGAGTCACCACTTATTTATTCAAAAGGGATAAGTCTCGAGGTTATGGATAAGGTCTTGGTCTGCATTAGAGTTCTAGGTAAGAGGTTTGGTTAAGTCCCAGAAAGGTGTTAGGCACCCTGGGATCCCCATTTTGCAATGTTTACCTACTTCCTAGGTATATGTCAAATTAATGTCAAAAGATTGTTTAAATGCCGCAGTCTTTAGGTTATACTAATTCAAGAAGGAAAAAGCTAACTAGGGTCGAACCCGAGTTGGGTTGCCCACATACTCACATTGGGGTGAGATCAGACCGAGCGTAGTTCTGGCACATGAGCTCGTGCCAAGTCTAAGTGGAGTGTGTGTGTGTGCACTAGAGTGGCTAAGGGTCTAGCCCGGAGGCTAGGGTTTGGTTGACTGGGTTGGTCAAGTGCATGGTTTGGTTGATTTGGGCTTGGAGGCCAAGGATTAGCCCAGTAGGCTTAGGATAGGGCCCGGTAGGCCAAGGGTTAGCCCGGTAGGCTAAGGTCTAGCTTGGTAGGCTAAAGTTTAGCCAGTTGAGCTAAGGGTAAGCCTGGTAGGCTTAGGGTTGGGCCCAGTAGGTCAAGGATGGGGCCGGTAGGCCAAGGTCTAGCCCGATAGGCTAAGGGTTAGCCCGGTAGGTCAAGGATGGGGCCGGTAGGCCAAGGTCTAGCCCGATAGGCTAAGGGTTAGCCCGGTGAGCTTAGGGTAAGCCCGGTAGGCTTCGGGTTAGGCCTGGTAGACTCAGGGTTTCCTTAACCATGGGTTAATTCGGTTAACCACGATTAAGGAGGAGGGCTAACCATGACTAAGGGATCTAAAGTCAAGCTTTTGGTCTTTTTGCATTTTTTAGATGTTTTTAGAATTTTTTAGGATTTTTCCAAGGATTAAAGGGGTTTAACCATGGTTAAAAGTTAACTGGGGTTGAGTTAACCCCAGTTAAGGATATGGGCTAGTCTGGATTGGGCCCAGGTAGCTTGGTAGGGCCTAGAGTGGCCTCCTACCAGGTCTGGGCCCTATATAAAGCCTATGAACAGAAAACTGGGAATGGCAGTAAATGGATTACCATCATTTCCAATTCTTTACAGAATTGGAATGGCTATAGAGAGTCTACCGCCATTCTCAGTTATACCTGAGAATGGTTTTGCCAATCAGGGTGGATGGTCAAGGGTGAACCCATGGGCCATGGGCCCTCAAGGTTGGTCAGGAGATGTAGAGCCCCGGACTTTTTCATGCTTAATACATGGTACTTTCGTAGCCAATTTGTCTTTAATGTAATACAATTAATAAATAAGGAAGAAATTGGAAATTCTGAAACTTCAAAAATGTTCCTTTTCAAAGTACGAACCCAACAGAAGTTGAATTGTCAAAATCCGACGAACGAGTCAAAAGATATGGCCAAAACAGTTTGGACCTGCAGAGCACCGATCGCTCGGTCCATGGAGCGATCGATCGGTCCAAAACCGATCAATCGGAGGCTATCGACTAGTGGAAAATTTTGTATGGGAAAATTTTCCAGAGAGCTGATTTTTGATCGAGAGCTCGGTCAATACACCGATCGCTCGGTAGGCAACCGATCGATCGGTCATAAACACCGATCGCTCGGTCTTCGTGTTTTTGTAGAAATTTCATTAAGGGTGTTTTCGTCTTTTGGGCGTTTCACTCTTTCCTATTAAGGTTTGCCCGAGCCTGTAGGGCTCATTCTCAACACTTAGAACATTTGAGAGCTAAGGAGAGGAAGAGGAGAGGGTTTTCCTAACCTAGGGTTTGCTTTTGGGGAGAAATCAAAGGGGTTTCAAGACCCACAATCACCTCAAGCTTGGATTGCTTCAAGATTCCGATTCAAGCATGCGAGGAGCAGTTTCTCCAAGCTAGGGCAGCGCCTCACGAACGTTTTTGGAGGAGTTTTCTTCCTCATTGATCAAGGTCGGTACCTCTTGCTACCCTCCTAGTTATAGCTTTTCTTTCTTCCCTTATTCTTTGTATTCTTTATTTTCTTCCATCTATAAATGTATTATGAGTTGAAATGGTGAATGGTGTGAATGGAGAGGGGTGTTGGCGATTGGATGCCGTGTGAAATGATGTGATGAATGAAATGGGGAGGGCATTGTATCCATAATAAACATATATGTGTGATGTGAACATCAACCCACCTAGAAAAGCATGATATAGGTTTAATAAATAATGAACACACCCCATGTTTGATGAAATGCCAAGGTGAATATAAATGGGTTGTAAATTAAGAAATTGCATGCTTAAATGCTTATGGAATTTGCTAGGGCTCATGATAGTATGATTTCTCGTTTCCCTAAATTACATGAATATTTAATTGCTCAAATGATTGATGTTCTATGTATTGTTAACTCTCCAAATATCATATTTAAATTTAAATGCAAGTATGTACACGCTTCCACGAGCACGACATGCATGACATGAATTTACCGAGGTTTTCAAGAACGAGGTTGAGAGGTAGGACATATCCTACGATATGTTTTACCTCGCTTTTCACAAGAAAACAAGAACAAACATACCACGAGGGGACTCCCCTCACTCACAAGTGCATTGCATAAAGAAGGGTCTCCCTTCCCTCTCAAGTGCATCTCATAAAGAAGGGTTTCCCTTCCCTCTCAAGTGCATTGCATAAAGAAGGGCTTCCCTTCCCTCTCAAGTGCATCTCACAAGGATATCTCACAAGTGTATCTCACAAGTTACATGATCACAAGCAAGCACGCATGGCATGACATGACACGTACGACACGCTCGACAAGATCAAACAAGACAACCATGACAAGCTTTCAAGTACGAAACGGATATTTCAAGTCAAGTCAAGCGCACAATGATTTCAAGAGGTTTTATCGGCTTTTTACGAAATGCAAGCATGATTATAAATTTGCTTTCCTTGTATGACATGAATTGTTCCCATTTTACATATATGAATTGCTCCTGCTTTATGTATTGCCATTTTTATGCTATGACTGTTGGTTAGTATTTGGTATCCGCTGAGTATTCCATGCTCAGCTGTACTTCTTATGTCGACAGGTGATAGCGGAGCGGCTGCTCCATTTGATGTCTATGCTCTGAGCCCTTGGGTGGAGGAGGAGTACGTTGAGGAGCCTGTGGAGGATCCTCAGGGCGAGGGCTACTATTAGGTGGTGGTAGATTCTAAGTGGATAGCTGTGGGTGAGCTTGAGAGTTAGATTTATGTATTTTGGCGGGCATGTCCGCGCTTTCTTTCTTTGTTTTTTTTTTTTTATTATTAAATTTGGGTTACATGTATATACATAGAGGTTTGTTAGACTTCCGCTGTGCTTTATAGTTTATGTTTCTGCTATTATTGTCCTCTATTGTATATGCTCCAGGTCTTTTGCAGGTTACTTTGGTCAAGCAAGTCATGATGAGTCGTCCAAGATTCACTCTAACTCCTAGGGTGGGTTTTGGGTCGCGACAGGGGACTTCCCCATAAGTCCTGGGCATGTTGTGGGCCCAGGGCCTGGTCTAAAATAGGCTCATAGTGGCCATGTTTGCACTGTAAGTGAAATCTCAGAATGACGGTAGAGTTTCTACTGCCATTCTAGACAGTCTCCAGTTAAGGTGATTTTAACCATAGTTAAGCTTATGGGGTCAGCCTGGAAGGACCACGGTAGGCTCAAGGAGGTCCTAGGGACCAAACCCAGGCCCTGGAATGGACCAAGACTCAACTAAATGAGGTCCACAACCATTGGAAAGGGGAAGGTCTAGAATGGCGGTACTATGTTTACCGCCATTCTGGACATTTTTCAGAAACTGAAAAATTCCCCACAGTGATGCACTGTGCTGCTTCCAGGGGATCCCTCATGAACTAAGGATCCCCCAAAAGGTCTGGGGATGCATTGGAGGCTACTGGGTTGGGGTCTTTACCCATGAGGAGTCCCCATACCTATTAGAAAGGTGGGGGGGAGCCCCTTACTCTTGGGTTATGCAACAAAATAGAAATTGAAGTCCCCTAGAGTAGGACCAGGGGCTCACAGGAATGTTAAAGAGAAGAACAAGGGGGTAAGGGAAGACCCTACCCTGCTGCTACACCCCCACAATCTAGAGGCTGGCCTCGGAGGTGGTGGTGCACAGTGGTGGCAAAGCATGACTGGAGGAGGGCCTTGCGTGATCCTAGGGAGCTCCTAGTGTTGTTGGTGTGGTGACTTGGTGGAGAACAAGAGTGGGGCAAGGTTGTGACAGGGGCTATTCTCCAAAATTTCGGATAGGGGTTTTCCCAGTGTAAGAAGGGTGGTGGAAGGTTGGTATTTATAGAGGGTAGGTTGGGGACATCCAGGGGATTAGTATGAAGATTGGCGGAGGTCGCAGGGAGGAGAGGGGGCTGCCAAGAGGCGTGCCTGTGCACTGGGGGGTAGGTGAGCTACGAACACTCAAACATAGGGAATGGCGGTAGAACCAGTACCGCCATTCCATACCAAGCTAAAAAATTATGGCTGTAGAAACTCTACCGCCATTATGAATTTTTACCAAAAATTGGTCTGACCATGTTTGCACGTGGTACAGACTCTGGGATTTGAATTTTTGGGCCCATCTTGGGCCCAAGTCGAGAGTTTAAGCCCTAGGGGCTTAGGGTCTTGCATGGGTCTTGGGCCCATGCCCTAGGGTGGTAGGGCTAGGTTAGGGCTAGTCCTAGGGTTGACTTCATGTGGGCTAGGGTTTTGACCTAGGACTAACTAGGATTTGACCTAGGGTTAGACCTAGGGTTAGACTGAGGTTAACTTAGGGTTTACCCAGGGTTAAGAAGAGTTGACCTAGGGTTAGACCTAGGGTTTGACTAGGGGTAACCTAAGGTTTACTCAGGGTTGACTGGGGTTATCCTAGGGTCAGGGAGCTTAACTATGGTTAAGGAGATGTATAAAAATTGGATGCTTACAATAACCATAGGCATCTTTTTCCTGTGGAATCTTGCTTAAGCTAAAGTCTGTACCCATCCCCTCATCCGGTGCTCTGTAAACTTGGATTACGTAATGCTCTGCCCATGTGCCCTACCTAGTCCTCCAGAATGTTCATAGTTTGGATGACATAGTTCTGTACAAGCTTCAGTGATTTTAATCAAATTTCACCCTTGGTTCAGTGCATAGCATTGCAAATCCTCAGTAGGTTAAAGACCATTAATGTAAATTTAAAGTAGAAATTAACTTTATGCTATGATGGTGGTTAACCCCATGTCTTGTGAATGATATATTTGAGCCTCAAATTATAATCCATATTCATATAGCTTGGAGTGAAACATGGACATTGCAAAATGGCTTAATCCTTGCCACATAAAAGGGATCGGAGTACCTACAGATAGAAGGAGACTCAGATATGTTAATAGATATTTTAAAAAGAATGGAGCAGCCTCCATGGAGGATCTGGACATTGTAATATCCTGTTTATGGACATGACAAATTTACAGGTATAGGCAAAGCACATCTACAGAGGAAAAACACAGCTGTGAATCGCCTTGCCAATTTAGGCCTCGAATACGCTTAAGACCAAAATTTTCAAACTATTTCCAAGAATATTATTAAGGATTAATGTACCGTTATAACTGTGTATCATCAATTAGACTATTATTCGCAGCACTAAAAAAATTCCTATAGCCTGGGTATAGCAGTGATGTCACATTGGTTGTACCTTGTGTTATTTTTCCCTTTTTCAAATTTTATGAGTAAGCAAGAGCTCCGTTGCCCGAGCTAACTTCTGACAGTCTGACTTTACTAATGTAACATCGCAATTGGAATCTGCTGTATGTGATCATATATAATAAAAAGATATATATGCACGAAAAATAATTGACTTTGCAAAAGTACACAGTAATCACACTTAAATACCCCAAGCTAAGAGCACTGATTTTTTCATAATCAAAATTGAATGCATAAAGGTTTGGCCTAGGACAAATAAGAGTGATGGACACAAAATACAAACCACAATTAGCTACAAACACCCAAACATAAAGGTTTCGCCTATTGTCATTACCTTTGGAAACTATAAACACCCAAACAAACACGGAAACATGAAAGAAGGTCACTTTTACAAATATGGTTTCTTTTCTTGCTTTTTTAATGATCACTTCTTCCCTAACGAAACTTTCAAAAACTATAATTCTTCATTCATCGTGTTATTATCGTCCCTCATTGAGTTTATATCATCCACCATTCAAAGTATGTAGGAAGACATGTCATTAATCCTGGATGTCATCACATTGACTGGACAGATTCCTACAGTTCAGCAATATGTTGTTTTAGAGAATTGAAGTCATGTCCCTATAGCCATACAAATGGTCAGTTAGGGAGTGCTTCAAAAATGGTCAATTGAGGTATCAGTTGAAGTACTTGAATTGCAAATATTTTAAGTAGTTCTTACCTATGATGTTGTACCCTCTGTCCTTAGTCATCTCCTCCACATGAAGTCCTCCCTCTTCCTCATTCCCCTCCTCCAAAGGCTTATCTTCCTTCCTCCAGCCCTCCCTCTGAGCTGGAAGGCACCATGGCAAGTTCATCGAGTACAACTTGTTGGGCCTTTTCTAGCTCTATCAACACCAACTCCTCTTCCAATTCAAGCTACAAACAAATATAATAAATATTTTAAATGACTACTAATAATATAGTAAATTATTAATAATACTAAGAATCAATTAATGTGTCAATACATACTCTTTTCTTGAAAAGTTTTTCATTTAGGATCTTCACCGTCAAAGTTGGTCTATAATCATTCCACTTTAGGATGCGCGGAAAAATATGTAGATCCTCACTATAACAACATAGTTTCCCTAGCAATGGGATGCATTCAAATATACAGTTTTGTTACATGAAAACATGAAAAATATAGGTTTTAGTATTTAACACAAAGTGACATGAAGAAACCGGTTTTGTACTTAACAACATACCTATCTCTACAGTGGATGAATTCTAGGGGTGGGTGTATCTTAACCACAATTAAGGGGTGTCAAAACAGACATGTGACGACCTCAGGGCCCAGGGGCATAACTTGAGTCTGGTTATAACTGCAGAGGTAGGGGCGGGGCCATTTTGTCCTCTTCTTATTAGATAGGCGCATTATTAAAAAAATATTAAAAAAATCATGTCTTTTCTATAGCGCCCCCCCCCCCCCCCCCCCCCCCCCCAATATGTTTTATCTATGTAATGGCCCCTCCAAATTTCTGCATTTACTAGTTCCTATCTCTACAGTGGCCCCCAAATTTTTAAATTTTATAATTTCTTAAAAAATATATATGTTTTAACCGTTAAGTCTTTTCAAAATCTTATTTTCTTACAAAATATTTATGTTTTAACCATTATAATTATGTAATGCTCCCCAATATTTATGTTTTAACCCAAACTTTTATAATTTCTTTTATTTGGACCCATTACCCAAAAAAAATTGGTGGCTACACCCCGAACACTCTCAAGAGTCAAAGAAAAATTGTTGGCTCTGCCCATGCGATTTCATTTTCCCCAACAAATTGGTATTGAGACCAAATCCTCTACGGGCAAATCCGGTTATCACCCCTGAGATCGCCACGTGTCCCTTTTGACACCCCTTAATTATGGTTAAGATTCACCCACCTCTAGGGTTCACCCATCCATCCTTGGTTTTTAGAAAAGAAAAATTATTCTTTTTAAATATTTTTTTTAAAAAATTTATAAACGTGGATATCTTGGGCCTTAAAGACTCACTAGTCCCACAGGCTGCATAGGAATACTGCCACCCCATACAACCAATATTGAGGGGAGCCCAAAAATCGACCTTGAGGCCTCCAAGTTTAATATTTAAAAAAATCTAAAAATACGTTTTTAATATTAAAAGAAGAACTGATATTTTTTTAGAAATAATCAGGAATACTCCTTAATAGAACAATATAGTTGTAAGAAAACAGGGGTAATCCAGTCATTTGGAATTTTCATTACACGAATTACTTCACTCGCCACATAGAATAGAGGGGAAAATCAGGAATTATAAGATTTAGTTTGATGGTCGTTAGGTCCAGAAGCTGTAAATAGAAGGAAGGAAAAATGTTGAAAATAGAATGTTGTTTTGCTTTCTGAGTTTCCGAAAAGGAATACTACTACTTCTATAAATGTTAGATGATCCAAGCTTCATTCTCTATTTCAATTTCACTTCAATGGAAAGGAAAATGAAGAAGAGAGTTCAGAAAGATAAGGACGGGGTGTTGAAGTTGTGGTGGTTGACCCCATGGGTGTGCATTGGACCTTCAACTTCACTCAATGGAAAATGAAGAGCTCCAACATTTATGCATTGATCAAACAATGGAAGCAACTCGTCGAAGCCAACAATCTATGTGTCGGCGATACCATCTAGCTCTGGTCCTTCCGCTGTGACTCTAAGCTCTGCTTTCTTCTCAACGTTGTTAGAGATGCTGCCCATAATGGGGGTGCTGCCTAGTCCTGATATCGCCACTACCACTCACACCCAAGAAGAAGACTAGCTAGTCCCTTTATTTTGGGCAATTTTTTTTATAGTTTATTAGAGAATATGTGTTACTGGGTACTGGTCAATCAGCTTCTTTGTTTAGATTCTTATAGTTAGATTTTCTTTTATTACAGTTGAATCTATTTGGGCATCTGCAAACCATGTTGGATGTTTCTTCTGCATTAATCCCTTATCTATTACAGAGTTTTTTTTTCCCATTTAAACAAGTGAGTTTGTTTCTAAAAGTGAATCCAAACAAATTGCTCAAAATAAACTCAATTTCCAGAACGATTGATTTGAATTAAATTAGAAGTTTTGAATCGGTTGAGACTTGAGACTCTTATTTGGAAACTGAGCTTCTATATCATAAAGAAAAAATTGCGAAGTGGGTTTCTTGCTCTTTCCACGCAGAGGGAGAATTAAATTATTGTATAATTGTCAATACTCTGTGATTGTGGTTGAGCAACAGCTGCTGTTGCAGCACAAAGAGCTACATAAGGGCCTGTTGCTAATCCGCACTCAGTACTCTGTAGCTCGTGTAAGTATTTCTATTCTAGGAGGAGACTTTCATAAATCCATCTACATCACCTCTTGACCCGACTCGGTTGATAAACCCGACTGCCTTTTGGTGGTTTGCAATAAGGTTTTAAATCGATGGGTTGGGGTTTTGTTTTCTGAACCCCTAGTTAACTTATTAACAATTATATGCTGAGCAGGACGGATTAATTAATTTGCTTGATAATTAATTAATTTTACTTTTACTTTGAAAGTAAATTATTAGATGTTAATTTTTACTTTGAAAGTAAATTAATTAATTTGCCTAATAATTATTTATTTATTTTAAATGGTCTGGGCAGGATGGATTTCGATTGTGGGTGTTCTTAACTAAACAAAAACTACCCATAATTCCATTGTGCTTGTAATGCTTACCTCTGGCTTGATTGACAATAATATGAATTGTGTTTATGGATACATAACGACCACGACAGAGCACAAAGCCGACTGCATCGAATCAAATCAAATTTGTGTGTAGAATCAGGATTATGGGATTCCATGGCATTGAAACTATATTACAAAATTTGAACTGCTTTCAGTTGGTAGGTGATACCTGTACGGTTAAAAGATAATGTAGGCATTAGGCATTAATAAATGAACCTGTAACGAGTTGCTGGTTGCTACCCATTTTCCTTAAATTATGTAGACACTTTTAGATGGTTATGAACTTTTGAATCGACTTCAAAAGTTATAAGTCCTCTGCATAGATTTGGCGCTGAATAGGCCAATTAAATTGTCAAGAACATGGATGAGACTTAGAACTGTTTGAGGACAACGATTCGGACTGTTAAATGCACTCCATTCAATTCATACTAAACAGGGTCATCCTTGTTTGCTTTACTTATAAATCCCATCTTTGTGCTGGCAGAATCCCACGATATAATCCACTGCTTAGATCACATTGGACAACTAATAGACGTTCGTTCAATTTGGAAATTGTTAGGGAATGAACCCTAAACAGGATCCATGAGATACGAAAAATAGACAGAAATAAAAAGAACAAGAACAACACACACGGAAACACAGATTTACGTGGTTCCCTCAAGTTGAGGTATGTCCACGGAGTCGTCGAGATTTCACTATGATCTAGAGCAAAAAGAGAATTACAGAGTTGCGATATGAAAAAATAATAGTAGCCGCCCACCCCTATTCTTAATAGTATTAGGGCTACATAACAAATGTGGAAAATACCAAAGTACCCCTCGAAAAATTCGCCTAATCCCCACCTTACGAGCAAGGGGGCTCTGCCCCCCACCAACTTACCGCGAAGTTGGATCCACAAGAACAAAGGTAGTTGAGGCAAGCTCCACACTTCCTATTTGAAAATAATGTTTTTTTTATTCTCATAAGATTAATTGTGAGAATACACAACCTGCCAAAGTATCCTTCAAAATTTTCATCTGATAATTGTGATTATTAATATCGCGGGTATGGATCTTACCAAAATCCATCTTAACTATCAGGGGTGGAGCCAAGGGGGGGCACGTGCCCCCCCTCCCCAAACTTTTGAGAAAAAAAAGGGTTTTATGTATATAAAGAGCATAACATGGGGTGGATGAAGATCCAATCACAGCCAATTGCAATGGAACTTCGTGAGAGTTCAATCGGACCCACATGCCAACATGTGTCCCTTTTACCCCTATTAATTGTGGTTAGGGAAAAATTTAGCTCGGGCATCCACAAAACATGTGCCGCCTGGTGATAATTTGGGGGAGAAGTCATTTCATTTTCTCCCCATGATTTTGACTTCTCCTCAACTGATATCTCTCCCCTTTAAAACGCTAGACGTCCCATGTTTTGTGGATGCTCGAGCTAGGCACTCGGGCATCCACTAGAGCTAATCTTTTGCCTTGTGTCACTAACCTTTGGGATTATAACTTTAGCTTTTTAAAAAAATATCAACCCTAAGTGTTAAAAATCCTTAACTAGAGTTTAATATTTTTTTAAAAAAACTAATATTCTATTGTTGAAACCCAAGGTTAGTAAATCTTAACCACAATTAATAGGAGTTAAATGGACATGTGTTGGCTTATGGGTGTGTTTGAACTCTCCTAGAGTTCAAATTGGCTATGATCAGCTTTTCAATTTTTTTTAAGAAATATAGTTTACTAAGGATTTAGAATACTTATAACTGGACTCCTTGGACTCGGTTACAACCCACAGGTTAACACATGTCCCTTTTAATACCTTTTGGTTGTAGTTATGATTCACTAACCCTTGGGGGTTCTACCACCTAACCTTAGTTTAATTTCTAGAAGAAAAAAATTAACTCTAAAGTTTAAAGTTGTTAAGTAGAGTTAAAAAATATTTGTGTTGTAACCGGACTCTAAGCAGTTTGGTTATAACCGTAAATGATTAGTCATTGGGGCAGCTGTCCCATGAATTTTTTTTTTAAATATATATTTTTTATTATTTTCTTTAATTATTTAATAGGGCATAGTCCTTGGACAAAGGGCAACAGTTCCCTAAACTTTTCAAAAAAAATTATATTATATTATTTAATAGGACAGCCATATGGCAAGGGATAACTGTTCAGTAAACAAGGAGAAACAATTCCTGTATGTAGGATATGTACAAATGTATGGATGAAATGACTAATACCTTAGTTTTCTATTTTTTTGGGGGGGGACTCTGCCCCAAACCCCCATTCCTAAATGTGCACCCCCCCCCCCCTCCTCTCAATAAATTCCTAGCTCCGCCCCTGTTAACTATCGAAAGAAAGAAGTATTGTGTGAAGAGTATGGAGATGGTGGTGATTAGTGATGATATGCCAAAGTATCTTTCGAGTGCATATCTGTTAGATCCCCTCAGTGACCATGGGAGTCAAGTTTTACATTTTGATTGCTTCTGGGTATTCAAAAGCGGTGAGAGATGGTCGGGAATCCACGTAGGCTCGCTTGTCTGCTACCTCTTTCACTGCTTCTGCTCTATTTGATGCTTCCTCCTTTGAACGCCCATATAAAATCCCATATAACCATCCATGTGAGCAAGTAGAAGTAGCCATTTTGCTTTCAGTCTTGGGGTAACTCTGTTTTTGTGTTTCTTTGCCCGAGTTTATGTACATGTAAACAATCTACTTAGCATAGAAGTCATTCAGATGGTTGAATTAACTCATTCTAGTGAAAATCCAGTCTCTGTTTACCTTCACTAATTACATTGTATGTTGTACATCTCGAGGCTTGATCTTCAACTTGCAGAAGGCTATCAGGATTAAAATTATTTCTTAGCCCCTTCTCATCTGTAGAGAATATCTTGGATTTTAACTCTATCTTGTGGTAGTTCATGGGTTGCTCAGTGGGGGTTTCGATATCAGTTTGTGTTAAGATCCTCTGTCACAAAAAAGTTGCTGGTGTCCCAATATTGGTGAGCATTTCTTGTATAATTGTTTCTCTTTTATTATAAGTAGAAAAAAGTAGATGTGAAGGAAAAGTTACATATTTTATTGCCGAGTGCTTCTGTTAGATCTTCTCAGTGACCGTGGGCGTGAAATGTTACATTTGGATTGCTTCTTGGTATTCAAAAGCAGTGAGAGATGCTCTCCCGCTGCTTCAGCTCTATTTGAAGCTCCTCCTTTTAATGCCCATGTAAAAACCCGCCTAACCATCCCTGTGAACAAGTAGAAGTACCAACACAGACTTGTTTCTGGTTCCATGAGTTCCCAACGACAAACTAATCTTGTATCTGTAAGGAAATAGAAAAACCAATACTTACTGAACTTGGGTGAACATTAAAAAAAAGTTATAAATTTACGAGTAAAATTGAACTGATGATATATTGCAATCAGTAGATGGTTTCGGTTCAAAATCAATCTTGTATATCTAAGGAAATAGAAAAACCAATACTTACTGAACTTGGGTGAAAATTTTAAGAAAAAGTTATAAATTTACGAGTAAAATAGAACTGATGATATATTGCAATCAGTAGATGGTTTCAGTTCAAAATCAGGCTGCGCATTTGAGTTACGGATCTTTTAAAACAGGGTTACCCGTAGGCAACACCAAACCAATAATATACACAAAAACTTATATCATCCCATCCTCATATCACCAGATAGAAAAATAAGTAACCTTTACTAAACATGTGAACTGAGGTTTTAGAAAATTAGAGAATTAAATTCCTTTACTCAATGAGTTTGAATCATTTTATGCTCGCCACATTTTGGGTAATAAATCCACCAACTCATGGATTGGTCTGAAAATGATTGAATCTCAAAATTCTCAGCAATTCTTAGACCAGGCTGAAGCTGAAAACATGCATAAGCATCATTTCATTCCTATGAACCTGAGGGCATCAAATGAGGAAGCCTACCAAATCCAACTGACACCAAATTTTATCAAGATCTGTTAAAATTTCTCCGGGTTTTGTGAAGCAAATGATGGTGTAACTATTTTGTTAACCTCTTGGTTCACCCTCAATTTTGAAAGTTCCATATCATTGCTCCAACAAGTATATAAATTTTGTATAGAGTGCCCCCCCCACCAAAATATATATATATATATATATTGTAGGTTTTTTTATATGCATAATATAAAGGGATCGATTCTATAAAGGGATCGATTCTTCATGTGTCCCTTTTAACCCTAGTTAAGATTTATTATATTAGGAGTTAATTTTAAAAAAAACTAAGGGTAGCTGTATAAACCTTAGGGATGAGTGAATCTTAACTACAATTAATGGGTGTTAAAAGGGACATGTGTCAAGTAGAGGTGACGTGAGTTCCACTGAACATGGAACGCGTGATCTCCATAATATAAAAATATAGTAATTTTAGAGCACCCCACATTTGACTACATAATCGAATGTCTTCTCATTTCATCCCCTTTAACCGTGATTAAGCTTAATTAACTTACATATTAATTTTATTCTAAAAACCAAGGTTAAATAGATAAATCTAGGGTGAGTGAATCTTAACCATAGTTTGTGGGTATTAAAAAAGTGGGCAAGAACCAATGAAGATCAGCCCATATTTTTCAACTGGACCTATTTTTGGAATACAACATTAATGAATTTTATGATCACGTTGAACTCATTATCAAAAAAAAATTAGAGGCTACGCCCCCGAACCCCCCACTGCCCCATACCCAATCCCATTAATTTTCTTGATATATGTAGTTCGTCCCCCCCCCCCCCCAGGAAAAATTCTTGGCTCCACCATAGTCGATATGGGTATTGAGTAGGTGTATCGACTGTGTATCAATCCCACGCAAATCAATATCGATACCCCTAACTGCCTTGTAACTATGGTTAAGCTTAGCTAAATTAAAATTAATATATATTATTTTCTTCTAAAAACCAAGTTTGGATGGGTGACTAGGGGTGAGTGAATCTTAACCACAATTAGTGGGTGTTAATAAGGACGCCATGTACCAATGAGGACCACGTATTTTGCTATCTGTTAAATGAAATTATTTGATATTAATTTTCAAATTAATCATTAATTTATATATTTACCTAATCATTATTTATTTGTTTTAAGGCACAGGATTCTCTCGAGTTCAACTCGAGAGAATCTCTCTGGTTTGAACCCCTAGAGGTCGCCACGTGTCTCCTTTGACACCCCTTAACCATGGGTAAGGTTCACCCACCCCTAGGGTTGACCCACCCATCGTTGTTTTTTTTTAATATATATTAATTATTATTTTTTAATTAAAAAAACTGTTTTTAGAGTTTTTTTAATATTAAAAAAAGTTTTTAATTTTAAAAAAAGAATTAATATTTTTTAAAAAAAAACCAAGGATAGATGGATGAACCCTAGGGGTGGGTGAACCTTACTCATGGTTAAGGGGTGTCAAAGGAGACACGTGGCGACCTCTAGGTGTTCAAACCGGAGAGATTCTCTCGAGTTGAACTCGCGAGGATCCTGAGCCTTGTTTTAAATGGCCTTGGGCCTTGGCGGACGGATTCTGGTTGTGGGTAACCAGACGATATGTTCACGCCAGAGTCAAAACTGGCATAGGCAATAAGACACAGGGGTAATGCAGTCATTTGGAATTTTCATTACTTCACTCGCCACATTATAAGGGTAAATCAGGAATTATAAAATTTAATTTGATGGCCGTTAGGCGCGGTAGCTGTAAAATAGAAGGAAGGAAGAAGGAATGTTGAAAATAGAATTTTTTGAGTTTCCGAAATGGAAACACCTACACTTCTATAAATCTCTCATTCTCCTCTGTTTCTCTATTGCTAATTTCTTCTTAATTTCACTGAAAGAATGGCGACTGACCACCACGGAGAATGGAGTAATTTTTATCTCCTTGCAGAGGTAGCTGCAAACGAATATGATTGTGGGAAGAAGAGGAAGTGCAGTCCTGTTCTCCAATGGGAAGAGATCCCATTCATCTTCAAAAGGCCAAGGACCAAGTCGATTATGAAGATTACGATGAAGATCACCATGGATAGTCATCCCATCATCTGGGGAAAGACCCCATTCTTCCAAAGTCCAAAGACGAAGAAGGGTGCTAGCTGCTGTTCAAACCCAGTCTTGAAAACGAAGCCAAAGACGAAGAAGATGACGGCTGGTGCGAGCAGCAGTTCAAACCCAGGTCCACAAATGCCTCAACATTTGAGGAATGAACTGGTGAGGATGGGGGCTACAGAAGTAACGTATCTGATGCAAAAGAAGCTCTTCAAGACTGATATTAGCGATGGTCACAATCGGCTGTCCATACCCACGAGTCAGGTGGATGGAAGGGATTTCCTGAGGCAGGGAGAGAAGGAGACAGTTGAGGACGGGGTCTTGGAAGTGGTGGTGGTTGACCCAAGGGGTGTGCCATGGACCCTTAACTTCACTCAATGGAACATGAAGAGCTCCAGCATTTATGTTCTGATCAAACTTTGGAAGAATCTCGTCAAAGCCAACAATCTCTGTCTCAACGATACGATCCATCTCTGGTCATTTCGCTGTGACTCCAAGCTCTGTTTTGTTCTTGACGTTGTTAGAGATGATGCCGATAAGGGGGTGCTGCCTATTTCTGATATCGCCACTACCTCTCATGGCCAAGAAGAAGAAGACTAGTCCCTTTCCTTTTTTTATTATATTTTTATAGCTCCATTGTATAGATTTTATATCTGTTGTGGGCTCTCTGTGGCTCTGGTTCTAATCCGGCCAATTTTGTAATTTCATTACTGATGAATCAACTCCATTAATGTATAGATTTTTCTATCAATATAGCCATTTGCAAACCATGTTCCATGCTCTGCTTCTCCATTAATCCCTTCGTTTCTCTTTTTTTTTTTATAATTATTAATAATTATTTAGATTTGAGAGGGAGAACTCCACTAATTTCCAATCAGGAAAGGAAATAATTGAGTTTGTTTCTAAAAACGAATCCAAGCTAAACTCTCGTGGTTTGGAATAAGGTTTTGAACAGACGGGCTGGACTAGGGTTTGTTTTCTCAACCCGCTTATAGTTGGGATCCTTTAAATGGGCTTGGCAGACGGATTCGGGTTGTGGGTTGTGGGTTGTGGGTTGTGGTTATTCTTAACTTCCCAAAACAAGACCCTTCTTCGACCCGACCTATTACTACCCCAATTACCATTATGCTTGCAAGCTACCTTCTGTAGCACCTCTTGAAGGTTAGTCTGTAGCACAAGAGGATTATCAGTGTCGAAGATGATAATCCGTTATAGCCTGTAATTACATGCTTAATGTAGTTTATCCCAGAAGATCATCATCCATAAACCAAGCAAACATAGAGAATTATGTTAACTTTCACTTTTTATATACACTAGTACCTCTAAAAACTGGTACCATAGATGGATAAGTTCATATCGGCTTTGGAGAGGTTAATATAATTGTCGTTTTTTTTAAAATCTTTTTACTCCTTTTGATCCAAACTTTGTAATCAAATTCAACTAAGTCGGTCTTCAAGATGATTCATAAAAATAGCCTTGGAGAATTGTTTTGTTGGTGATTTCACATGGATAATTTCGTGCCCGATAAAATCAACAGAATCCTCAATAAGTTCATGAATCGATGATGATGATGATACAATTCCTCATACTATCAGTAATCTCCCCATATGATTCTTCATGACAAACCCCCAATCATTTTGTAACCATAGGCATCTTTTTCCTAGAGAATCTTGCTTAAGTTAAATTGCCTGCCCATCCCCTCATCAGCTGGTTCTCTGTAACTTGGATTGCCTAATGCTACTGCTCATACCTGGGCCTCAGGAATGTACACAGTTTGGAGAACGTAATTCTGCACAAGCTTCAGGTATTTTTAATCTCATTTTCAACCTTGCTTCAGTGCATAGCATTGCAAATCCTCCACAGATTCCTGACCATTAAGTCGCTTTCAATTAAGAACAAGTTAATTTTATACCCTGATGGTAATTTCAGGCATGTCTCATGAATGGTATATTTGTCACGAATTCATACCCATCCTTATAACTTGGAGTAAGGAAACACCTTAATGGATGAACAAGTTGTGCCTCCCATTTCTTCTCATTGATCTGAGAGAAGGGGAGTATGAGATTTTAGAGACCAAGTGCACTGAATAGAAAACAGTTTGTTTTAAGCACAATGTATCAAAAACATATGAGTTTGTTTTAATCCTCCCATTTCTTCTCATTGATCTGCAAATGTTATTATTATTGAGAGGGACAACTCCATTTTTTCTCATTGAATCAAAACTAACGTTCAAGATATAACTCTCTTTCCAAAGGATTTGATTTGAATTAAATTAGAAACTGAATTTCTAAATCAAAAATTTAACAAAAAAAAAAATTGCAAAGTGGGTTTCTGGCTCCTTCCTACGTAGTGTGACTGTAAGAATTAAAATGAGCAGTGATTAGCGGCGTTTGGCTAGGTAGCCAAATACTTCCCCATTTCGTCCCCCTGTGGTTAAGCTTGGTTAACCTGAAACAATTTAAGGTTAATATTTTTTTTCCTAAATACTAAGGTTAAATGGATGAACCATGGGGTGTGTGAATCTTAACCACGGTTAGTGGGTGTTAAAAGGAGAGCGTGAGCAAATGAGGACTAGCATTCAGCTATCACAGTCCGCCAATCATTTCCCAATTAATTTCTAATTTATCTAACCTAACTGTCATTAACTGTCAGGAGAATGTATTGAGGAGGAGACCATAAATCCATGTACACAAATAAATCACCTCTTGACCCGACCTGGCACCCGCATGACTTTTTGTGGTTTGGAATAAATTTTTAAACCAATGGCCGGGTTGGATTAGGGTATGTTTTCTCAACCCGTTTATAGTTGGGATCAGCATGGATTGCGAACTATACAGCCAATTTAGTTAAAATATTGATAGTTATTTACATACTGGAATATTTATTAGATATTAATTTTTAGTTTAAACGTTAGTTGCCTAATTATTATTTATTTATTATAAATGGGCATGGCGGACGGATTCAGGTTGTGTGTGTTCTTAACTGACTAAAACAAGACTCATTCTGGACCCAACTGATTGCTACCCCTAATACCATTCTGCTTGCAATGCTTGCCTCAGGCTTCATTGACAATTATATGAATTGTGTTTATGCCTACATAATGATCATGACGACAGAGTCCAAAGCCGACTGCTTCAAATTTGTTCTACCGCAAAAATTCAGCATTCCAAAAAACATCACGTAAAAGTATTGATGGTGATGGTGATGGTGATGGTGCATGTACAATTCCTTTTGGTGTTCATATAAATATCATTGTGATAAATTCTTCCAATTAATTCCCAGGGCGATTGGACCTCTCCCATTTGAAAGTAACCACCATACAGAAAAAGAAGAAGAAAAAACCATGGAAAAACAAGTGAAAATTACATCAGGAAGAGAGAATTTATGAAGGTTTTTACACCGCCTCCATGGTCACTCATGAGATGGCACAGCTACAAAAGGTTCCCATGGCTTTCTTAAATTGCAAACTCTCTTGGATGTGCTCCAGGTGTGTGATTATGTCTTCAAATGAAGGACGGTACTCTGGATTCTTGTGCCAGCACTCTCGAATCAGCCTGAATAAAGTAAATCTAAGCAAGGTTATGACTTCATCCTCCAAAACAAAAATCAACTCTTCCACAAAACTATCAATGATAACTCAAATTTTCATATTGTTCAGTGTCAAAATTCATAAATCAAAAATATTCCGAACATACAACAGAGAGGGTAAATTCTCCCTATTAATAGTCTCCGGGACCTTCCCAAACTCCAACTTCAAAGGATTCATGTCATAGGATTTAGTCGGATTTTTCTACCCCAGCTGCCAACCTGACATGCAACCGTAATCATGGTTGTTAAATCTTTGTAATTTGCGATTCAAATCCTACGATTTGAATCGAATCTCATGCAAAACGATTCAAATTGCAGGTTAAAATCTTAATTGAGTAAATCTCATTCGATTTGCGATTCAGATTGTGATTTACGATTTAAATCGTCTGACTCATACGATTCAACCGATTCGAGCACGAAATCCTTGTTACGGATCGATACTTAAAAAAGATTTTTTTAAATGTGTTTATTCTTTCAATTTTGTAATGTACTTTATGTCTTTTAATAAGAGAGAAAACCCCTGTTATGGATCTCTCTATTGTTGTGAAACGAGAAAAAAAAGGAGGAAAAAGAAAAATGATAGAGTTGGAGGGTTAGACTCTCGTACAACATGATTATATGATTTCACTTTTGTTGATTTATCATTAATGATATTGTGGGTAATGTTTCGTTTTATGGAGTTCATTCGTGTTTTGTATAGTGTGTAATGAAATATCATTACTCTCTTTTATCAATAGATATAATTGAAATATTTTATACCATTTTTTTGATTTATTAAGTATTTTTTTGTATTTTTTAAACACTTTTTTAAAAATGGATTGAATCTTACGATTTACGATTTGAATCGAATCAGTCTTAAAACGATTTTACGATTCGATAACGATTTAACAACCTTGACCGGAATCCTTTATCCGTACATACCGAACAAAAATAAAATACTATGTGAAGAGTATGGAGATTACTGTGATGATATGGGGTGGGCATCTATCTTGACCATGCCAAGTGCTTATCTATTAGATTTCCTCAGTGACCATGGAAGAGCAATGCCTAAAAGGTTTCAGCTACTTACGTTTTTATTGCTTCTGGGTATACAACAGAGAGAGATGGTCGGGAATCCTCATAGGCTCGCTTGTCTGCTACCTCTTCAGGTTCTTCTGCCCTATTTGACGGTCCCCCTTGGAACATCTGTAGAAAAAGCCACATAACCATCCATGTAATCAAGCAGAGGTAACAATAGACTTGTTTATGGTTCCATGAGGTCCCCAAAACACGCTACCCTCTCTCTCAGCAACAAAAGCAAACCAATACATACTGAACGTGGGTGGGCAGAAATAAGTTTGTAAATTAACAAATCAAAAAGTAAAGATGAATGATACCTATTAATTTTTTGGTTGTTGGATATAAATCCTATTACTTAACTGCACTGTATACTGCAATCAATAATTGGCTTGGGAATAGCCCAGTGGTGTTGTATCCCCTCCTTATGAGGGTGAATCCAGGATTGAGTCCCACAAGGTGGGCGTTGTAATTTCCCCACACTTTGAGTTGAGCAGATACTAACCCCTAACCCTAGACTGTGCAAAAAATAAAAATTGCCTTGGGTTCAAAACCCAGTTGGCGCCTTAGAGTTACTGATCCGTTTAAATAGGTTTACCCATTAACAACACCAGATAATTATTTAATTATTTTATAAGAACACCAGATTTTATCTTCTGAAAAAACATATATATATATATAATCATCTTGTTGCATTCTTATATAAACGAGAGGAAAAATGAGTTAGTTAAACGGCTTTGAAATTCATGATTAAAGCCATAAAAAATAGCAGGCGCATACATGCAGACAAGCAGACAATTCCACTATTTAACCAAGGATAAAAAAAAAGGTTTCGGGGGATGTATTGGTCTCAACCGAAACCTATATGTATCGGTTTCAGTATCGGTATCGGTATCGGTTTCGGACGATACATATAATTTTTTTCTTTTTTAAGAAAAAAATTAAATTAAATTTTTTTAAATATAAAGCCATAGGAAGTGACTCAAAAACAAAGTAACAAACACAATTATAATTACACAATGAATTAAAACATAAATAACTAATAAATGATACGTATCGCCCATTTCGTATCAGTATAAATATCGTACAGGTGATTACTGATACCTATACATATTTTGCCGTTTTATATCGATTTAGAAGATTTTTTTTTCCATGTATTTAACAAACAGAAAATTTTCATTATTTCCATTATGTTCTCCAATAGTTCAAAAACATCCCTATTAAGAGTTTCATAATCTGAAAACTTACACCCAGACTTACAAATTGTTCCCTGAGAGTTGCCTATTCGTAATGTTGTCTCTTCAAGTGAATTGTTGAACCTCCTCAATCTGAAAAGTAAAGTCCTTCTCTGATGCCATCTCTTCTTCAAGTTTATGCCTCTTAATTCCTATTTTGTTTCTTTAATCTGACACATCTTAACTCTTAAGAAGGAAAAGTCCATTTTCCCACTCAAAGTCTTAATAAAATATATTTGCACTTGGAAGAGCAATTGAACCACTATTTCACCCTTAGATCCAGGGCATCTTTAGAGAAACTACTTAAATTTCAGAAATTAAATTACGTCTAGCGAGAATTAAAGATACGAGAACCGGTATTGAATTACACATGGATCTCATGTATTTATATTGAATCTTATCATACAAATACCAATCATTGTTGTTAAATCGTAAAATCGTTTTAGGACCGATTCGATTCAAATCAGGATTCAAATCATAAATTGTAAGATTCAGTCCATATTTTAAAATTTTGTTCAAAAAATACTTAATAAATCAGAAAAATGAAATAATTCATTATCCAAAAGTCTTCATTCAAATTTATTAATAAAAGAAAGTAATGATCATTTCATTGCTTACACTTTACAAAACGCAACTGAACTCCATAAAACGAAACATAACTCCTTGTACCATCCAGATAAATCAACAAAAGTAAACTCATTGAATCATGTTGTATAAGATCAAGTATCAAAAGACTTGTGTAATTAAAAAGACTAATAAAATAAACCATCAAGTTCTCCCAAAGTACAACTCTCCAACTCCATCTTCTTTCTTCTGCCTCAATTTTTTTTCCTTTCACAACAATAGAGAAAAAACCCAAATAAGGGTTTTGCCATGTCCGTAACAGGGGTTTGCCCGTTTCTTCTCTCTTCTTAAAATACATAAAGTATATATTACAACATTGAAAAACATTTTTTTAAGTATCGGTCTGTAACAGGGGTTTCGTGCTCGAATTGCATGAATCTAATGAATTGTACGATTTAAATCGCAAACCGCAGTTTAAATCGCAAATCGAATGAGATTTACCCAATTAAGATTTTCACCTGTGATTTGAATCATTTTGCCTGGGATTCGATTCAAATCGTAGGATTTGAATCACAAATTGCAAGGATTTAACAACCATGCCAATCAATGATATAATAAAGCCAAATCTTAAATTTCAAAACTTTAACTACCTCATGTACTAGTACACCAAAGGAGAAGACATCAACACTTTTTCCGTATGGTTCTCGGCGATAAACCTCAGGTGCCATGTAACGATCTGCTAAATGTGATCAGAGCATCAGCGCAGACTTGCAAACTATTAAAAATGCCTAATGTCCAAGAAGTTAAAAGAGATTCACTTCTCACATGAACCCGTTCCTCCAGTCATTTTGTAACCACATGGATCTTTGTCTAATGCAAGCTTGCTTAAGCCAAATTCTGTGACCTTAAGGTGCCCTGCTTCATCTTGTAAGACATTTCTGTGCAAATTACAAAGCACATGAGAATTATGGATGGTAGTTAGAAGAAAAGAGTAGCAATCTCAATACTAATTCATTAAGCTGGCAATCAAAAGCTTAATGCCTGTCACATGGGAACTCTGAGCTTGCTGTACCTTGGCGACAAATCCCGGTGTATTATGGCATGTGGTTTATGCTGATGAAGATAATTCATACCTCTGCAGAGCTCGGAAAAGAATTAGTTCATGAAAGTAGTTAATGGTATGCAAAATGTGGAACTTAACATTACTTTTAGGCAAAACGGAGTGCTGGATTTGAAGCACATGGAACTACATCACATACTACTTAAAAGATCGAGCAAATACAGCAAAACCACAGACAATGAATAAACGTGGAAGAAGTTTTATAAGTTCTTATTTTCATTTTTCTTTGAAGTTATGTGGCTACATGTAACCACAAAATCTGATTTTGGTCTTGAAATTATCGCATCCAAATGTAATTTAATTGAAGGACTCCATCCACACACATCCAAAATTTAATTGAAGGAATCCACACACACACGCACACAAACAGTCACAATTAGAATCTCATCTCAAATTGAAGGTAGATGATAGCTTTCCTAGTGAACCTGAATGAGAAAAGAGAGGACAAAAAGAACACATAATCCTCATTACTGACTCCAGGGCTGTCAATGGTTACCCATTTACCAGATTACCCAATTACCTAGCTTAGGAGAGTAAGGATAAGGATTTCTTATCTAATTGATAAATAGATAAGGGATAGGTACTAGAATCTTTGCCCATTTACAAATAGGTAAGGAGTCTTACCCTACCGTTTACCTGAGCACCCGAGTGTAGTTTGTAAATTTCACATAAATATCCCTAAATCCTAATTTATATATACCCTTGTGGTTTAGAGTGGAGGGATAGCAGGATGGGTTAATTTTATATGATTATATTGTTGTTTTAAGGATGAGTTAAGTTTACTGAGATGACGTGTTTTGCTATGATTGTTTTTTAGTTTTTGTAAATTGAAGATTTTGATTTTTTTTTATCAATAATCGAGAAGAAATAATATATGAATAAGAATGGTTTGTGGTATGAGATACATAATGTATTCAATTTAATTTATAAGAATTTACCTCATTTTTCTTTATCGGTAATCAGGATAATATATTAATCAAAAAGAGGTACAAGAAAGCAAACTATCTTACAGTAAAAGTTTACAACAGCGTAAATTGAAGAGTGGTAATGTAACATAAAAGGTCCCCTGCTTGTACAATTGGCGGATCTGCATATGTGTCAAGCCTTACCCAACACAGCTCCCAGATCCACCCCACCATTCCGAATTGAAACCCATTCAATGTTCAAAATTGAGATTCGAGCTTTAATAATAGAATAGAAGATGAGGAGTTGTCAAAGAAATAGAAGAGAAATCTAAAAATTCTATTGATAAAAACTGAGTTGCAAATTTCTTACAAGAGTATTTATAAACTCCCAAAATCCCTACTTTCCCGAAATAGTAAATAGTACCAAAAATAGCAAAAATCCTAAATTGACTCAAACTCTATCAAAAGTCATAAAAGAACTATTTAAGACTTTCTAAAACAAAAAACGGATTCAAAATACCTTAAAACGTCCTAAAATAGATTTTGCCAAAAAAAGAAAGTTTTCCTAAAAAGTGGAATTCAGACCCTTAAGTCTTTTCTTCGCTTTCCAATTGCCTTAGTCAACGTAGCTGGTTAGAATGACGTAGAGCTTGCCGATATCTTCGAAAGTAGTGCTTATGGGTCTAGAGGTGAACGTCTGGATCAAAAGTTATGGACATTTGAAATTGAAGGTGCATATTTTGACTTCTGACACCTTATTCTTATCCTGCCGCTCCAAGAAGGCTTCTGCTACTTGTTCTACATCAGTCCCTTCCACTTGAAGAAAACTCGCCCCGAGTTAATTGTTGTTAAGATAAGGGAGTCTGGGGCATGGTACTCAAACAAATCTTGCAAATTAGATGTCTTCGATATAGCCATATCACTAGGAAGATCAACAACATAAGCATTGTTGTTAATCTTCTTGATTATCTTATGGGGTCCAATCTTCTCGTTCTTCAACTTGTTGTATGTGCTCACTGGAAAATGCTCCTTCCTCAAATGCACCATCACTTGATCACCCTCTTTGAAGACTTTTAGGTGACGATGTTTGTCAATAGCTGCCTTATACTTAGCATTAGACTCTTCTATCTTCTTCTTCACATCAACATGTAAGGTGGCAATTTGGTCGGCCATATTGTTTGCAACAACACTCATTCCTGGTATCTTTGGCAATGGTACTAAATCCTAGTGTGCTTATGGACCCTTCCATAAATAATCTCAAATGGTGTCTTCCTCGTAGATATGTTGAATGTATTATTGAAGGAAAATTCAACTTGAGAAATTTCAAAGTCTCACTGTTTTGGCTTGTCGTTGGATAAACACCGTAGGATGTTTCCAAAAGTTCTATTCACCTATTTTGTTTGGCCATCTGTGATTTGTGAAAAGTTTGCACTAACCAATGCAGGGATGCTATAGTAAGATTTGCCAGTGATAGTGCAATTTGGGCTCAATAGTGTGTCTGTTCTAGTGAACTTTTATGGTGCACCAGAGGCTTACATCTTAATAGAGTACATGTAAAAAAATAAATGCTAATTTGGATAAGTAGAAGCAAAATATGCACGTATATGGTACCCTATCCCTATGGATAGCAAGTACATTGAGTACAATCAGTGAAATCACTTATATCCTTACCATATCTGGTGCGATAAATTTTTTCAGTTACCACACCCTCTTGAGTAGAGTAAAGATTTTGGGGTTGTTTCAAATTATCAGAATCGATTGAATTACTTATAACTGCTTATGTCGGTTCCAGCCTCTGTGGCAAAGAAGCTTGAGAGTCTCCGAAGAAAATTCTTGTGGAATGAGAAGGTGGATATTAGGAAATACCATTTAGTGGATTGGAAAGTAATCAGTCACCCAAAGAAGCATGGGGATTTGAATGTGCACCTGATCTAGGAGGTAAACAAGTCCCTTTTGGGTAAATAAATATAGAGGTTTAGGGAGGAAAGGGAGAGTCCTTGGCACCAAGTGATTGTTGCAAGGCACGAGGAGAAGAGTTCTTGGGAGTCGAGGGAGGTTCAAGGATACCACATAGTGGGGGTCTAGAAAGTGATTATGAATCTCAAAAGGAATTCCTAAAGCATATTAGATTTAAGGTTTGCAAGAGAGCGGATGTCAAGTTCTGGTTTGACATTTGGTGTGGTTCCATTCATCTGAAGTAGGTCTTCAACAATCTTATCTGCATTGCTTCAGATAAAGGCAGTTCAGTTTTTCCCTCCATTGCATGGTTTGGACTTTGTAGTATCAGGATCTTGGATCCCTAGTTTTAGACGTATCCTCAATGATTGGGAGATTGAGGACCTAGTTAGGCTTCTTGTTAATCTCTCTTCAGTGTTTCCTCAATTTTCCTCTAGCGATACTCGAGTCTGGTCTAGGAACAACAAAGGTTGATTATCAGTGAGAATCTTTCGTACAAGTGTTGATGTCTCTACCTAGTGTATCATTTCCCTCATCAAATTGTTTGGAACCCTGGTATCCCTTCAAATGTATCTTTTTTTTTCTTTGGAAATCACTGGATAAAATCTTAACTTGTGATAATCTCCAAAGTGGAGGCTAGAGCTTGGCTTGTCCCTGCGTCTTGTCACCCAGCCCTTACTCTACATATCGACAGCCCTAACTGATTGCCACAATTACATAACTAAAATAGCCTCACAAAATATTTTTGATTCTAGGTAGTATTAGAAGTTCAAAAAAAGACATGTCGGAGGTGTAGGCCCAAGATTTTTTTTTGAGTAATGGGGTCTATCGTGGTCATAAAATTCTTTAATGTTGTATTCCAATAAAGATCCAATAGACAAGAAAAATAAGGGCCCTCCTTTTTGAGAGAGTTGTTAATTAATACAATTAAGAAAAATAATCCCCTCCTCGACCCAAGGAGGGGATTTACCGTCTCGCCCCCCTTTTTTGTGCCACATGTCCCTTTTTTTACTTCCTTTAATTGTGGTTAAGATTCACTAGTCCTTAGGATTAGAGCATCTAACATTGGTTTTTAGAAATAAAAAAAATTAACCGTGGGGTTAAAACTTGTTAACCATAGTTCAAAGGGGCTTTGTGAGGGTGAGGAGGAATAATCCCCTCCTGGGGCGAGGAGGGGACTATTGCTCTAAAATCAATTATATTTTTAGTTTTTGTATTATACATAGAAAAAAATTACAAAATTTTGGAGGGCCAACTTCCTACATGGTTAACATTTTTTTTTTTTTTGATCGGTAAAAGCAATTCATTAGAGAAAAGAAACGAAAAACCGATTCACAACAGGTGAATCAACACCAGCAATAACATTTACATACTAATTAGGGAATATTCAGTCAATTGCGATTAAACTCTCCCTGAGTTCGATCGCACCCACAGGTCAACACATGTCCCTTTTAACCTCTATTAACTGTGGTTAAGATTCACTAACCCTTAGGGTTTAACAATATTTAACCAGAGTTAAATATTTTATCAAAAAAGCAAGGTTATATTGTTGAAGATCAAGGGTTAGTGAATCTTAACCATAGTTGATAGGGGTTAAAAAGGACTCGTGTTAACCTGTGGGTGCGATTGAACTTAAAAAGAGTTCAATTGCTATTGATTGTGATCAAATCTCTAATTTTAGGGGGGCACTATATACAAATATTGTTTAATTTTTTCAAAATCTTACCTAAAATAGAGACAAACTTTCAAAAAAAAATTTGGGGGGGTGGGGGGGGTGGCAAATAACTGTAGGTCGAACATTATCATGTATAGTCCTATTTCAAGGATAAAAGGAAATAACACTTGAATCAGACGAAATTCGCAAGTGATATAAACAATGAAAAACAAGCATCCATAGCGAAACTTATTATTACAAGTTTCTATTTTCCAAATTACAATATTGGCCTTGTCAATCTAGATAAATAAGATGTCCGATGTTCATGATAACACACGGATGTTAGTTTATTGTGTCATGCGCATTAGTGGTAATTAAACCACAGCCCTGGGTGGTCCACGTGGCGTTCTGAGAGCGATTTTAGGAGATTGGTTAAAAGATTTAAAGAGTTTTCAGTTTTTTTGAATCCCCGATAGGAAGAGTTTTCAAATTTTTGGAACTCTGATGGGATTCAACTGTTCTGTTTTCGGGAGATTTAAATGGGGATGCAACTACTCGGTTTTTATGAAGTGTGGGTGGGGACACAACTCTTCTTCTTTTTTTTTTCCGAAGGCTACACGAACTCTTGCAGGTTTGGGCTTGTATTCTTTTATGCATGGACATCTGTGTTCTTGTGCTTGAGAGAATATAGTTTCCATTTTTAGGTCACAACAGCACACATCCCTCGCTCAGATGGCAGATCATTTGAACAGATACAAGGACATAACTCCCTAGGAAAGTCTTGACTGCAATATCTATTAAGAAAAAAAAGAGAATCTGCCTTGAATTGAATGATATCGTAGATGTCCAAAGGGGGAAGGAATGTGTTACTATTCCCCGTGTTAGGGACACTTTCAGAAAACAAAAAAAATTCCCAACCATCAGAAGCGCCAGTAAAAACCATTTAAAATTTAGCAGCATATTCCCAAAGCAAACTTTCTTACCTCGCAATATCTAAAGCAAAGGCAACAGCTGTGGATGGATCAAGTCTCCCTTTCTTTTTGAGGATATCATACAAACTTCCCTAGCATTCAGAAGAAAGTAAAGATCAGAAAATGAAAATTCAAAAGTTCATGGCTTATTAAAGTACAAGTAATACTCACATTACGGAGATACTCAGTGAGGAAAATCAAGCGGTCAGGGTGCTTAAGAACACCAAGGAACTGCACTATATTAGGGTGTCGCAACCTTTGCCAAAGAGCAAGCTCCTTCATAAATGTGCTCCTGTAAGTCAGCACAATGAGTTGACATATTAATATAGCATATTACAGGAAAAAGGTGATAGCTGCAAGCACCCCCTGCCTTATGATGGTTCAAACCTTGCAGCTCCTGGAAAAGAATATTGGCTTAAAATAGAAAATTCTATAGGTCCACTGTTGATAAAAGCTAACATGAAAATACCAAACAGATAAATATACTCGATATATTCATAAGTCATAAGGCACATTGCAAGCAATGTATGCACGCACATACATACACACAAACACACAAATTTCTGAATTTATCTGGAACTATTATCATGATAAAAAGGTGAATCAATTTTGAAACTGGAATGGCTCAGATAATGTCTATATTACTTGTAAAGTTGGCAGTAGTATGGTTGGAGGTAAACTTGCAGACTTCCCAATACATAAGAACCTGAGAAGGATATTGCATCTCACAGTGTCAATTGTTGTGAATGGTCATAATGTATAGACCAGTCATCGTATTATTCTACTTTGATGTCACCTAGATGATAATCTGAGCTATCTTCAAAGTTCAAACAGAGTAAGTGATCAAAACTTTGTGTCATGTAAATTCTCTTCAAAACTAATAAAGAAGAAGAGCAAGCTTCACTCACTCAACACAAATAAATCATGTCGATTAAAATAAAGAAAATTCGTATCTAATTCAAAATCATATGACGATGAAACCTCACCTCACCCTGTGATTTGACGCAATGGAAGAACGAATTGTTTTCGCAGCAACTTCTGTTCCACGCCACTTCACCATATAAAATTCACCATATGCTCCCTGTCACACTTTGTAATGTAGTTCAGCAGAAATATCTCCAATGACGCAGTAGATAAAGAATGCAAATAAAAATTAATTGATTATCCCACATGTTTCTGCCAAAAGGGAATAAAATTTGAAGGGGTTACAGCTCCCTTCATTGCAAATAATTGTCTTGAGAAATCAAAGGAAAGAGAAATTACTTCTCCAATGAGAGTTGCTTCGTCCATGTCCACCTCAGTATGATCAATTTCATAGCATGGATTCTGGTGCAGCATCTATCCCAAGCAAACGGATACATAATATTTAGTTTAGGTCTATAGCAGTACGCGATATAAATAGAAATATTAACCCTGTGAAAAAAATATAAGAATAACAAAACCAGTAGATCATAAAAATAAAAACAAAACACAGTTCCCATAGCAGTGACATAAAAACACAGATTAGTACTCCCAGTTTCAGGTCGTGTCTTAATGTATACATTCATACGAAGATTGTCTTCCTGTCCACTAGACTCAACACTGGCCCAACCTTTCTCTAAAACCTACAAATCATATGCCCAGGAACTCTCGTCAAAAATCAAAATACTAATGGACAGAGAAAAAACACGGATCTCTCATTCACCAGTTGCTACTTCTTTGTTATCTAAAATCACAACTGCGAGCCTTTCCATCTCTTGCTTGAGAAGAAAGACAACCCACAAGTCCAGAGATCTAGATCACCAATCAATAGATATAAACAAAGATCAACATTTGGATTCAGTGCCCCAACTCATTGGGATTAGCACTATATGGGTGAATATACACGTTGGTTGTGTCACGCGCATATGCACAGACACACAACCCAAGAACACATGCACGCGCACATAGGGGTGGTTAACAAAACATGTTGCTCGTGTACAACTCAAGCTTGGCTCATTAAAAGCTCGCACGAGCTTGTTTATTTAATAAACAAGCCAAGCCCAAACTATCAAGCTCGTTGAATTAACGAGCCATGCTTGAGCACACAGGTACTCGGCTCGTTAAAAGCCTGTCACGATATGGGTCTTGCTAACGATCACTCAATGAGTGAACTTGGTAACGACCACCAAGACATTTTGACCCCTGCATTAATTATCAAAATCCACTAAAGGTAAGGGTACTTTAGTCTTTTCATAGGAGACCATTCATTAAATGCAGGAAAGAATAAATATAGTTTGACTTTTCTTGCGCTCATTCTCTCTCCTATTTAATGAACTGTCCCCTACGAAAATACCCTTGCATTTAATAGAATGGTATTTAATACATAGGGATAAAAAAGTCTGGTGAAGGTTAACAAGGGCCTTCCTCCTCTAGTTGGTTGGTTTGATTTTAGAAGACTCCCTTTGACCTTTGATTGTGCTCTGATACCAAGTTGAAACACTCAAGCTAGGGTTTGGATGTGATAAAGAGAGAAAAGAGGAAGAAGAAGGAAAAGAGAGTGAATGCTTGATCGTAAGCCTCCTCTTCTACTATTACATATATATGAAATGGATTACAAAGTTACATAAATGCCCTTACTAAAAAAGAGGAAATAAGGGCCTAATATAAGTGAGGACATAAATGCCCTTACACTACAACATAACATAACTATATTCTCAACAAAGAATACCCTTTATACGATTATAAACTTATACAAAACTTTTAGTTAACACCATAATTTCTTTACCTAAGATAATAACGTAAAAAATTTCACCTAATATAAATAGCTATATCCAATGAACCAAGCTGCTCGCGAACTACTCGAGCTCGGGTCAAGTTCATTTACTAGAGCTCAAGCTTGTTTATCTAATAAACAAGCCAAGCTCAAGCTTGATTTTCAAGCTCGTTTAATAAACAAACAAGCTTGAACACACAACTACTCGGCTCGGCTCTACGCGCGTACACACACAAACAAAGAGCATGTGAACTGCTATGAAATGAGTTGTCGTAAATGGTTATATATTAAACATCTAGAATGCAGAGGATGGATAGATTTCAAAGGAAACAGTTTCCTTCGATAAGATGCTAGAAACATATCAACTTCCACATTAATTTATACATTAAGAAAGTAAAATACCGGGTCTGTTCCTCCTCGTGCCTCCAATATCTTGCAAATATCTTCACGGCGAAAGCTACGAGCATCTGACAATGGCTGTAAATCTATAACTAAATTAGTTCTTCTGTATGCTGTCTAGTGCAATAATGTTTAATGGGCATAAAAATTTCAAATAGACATTTACGAGTTTGTATATATCCTATATATCCACAACCCTCGTAGTGCCAATGAAAATACGAAATAGGTTGACCAAAGAGGGTTCCTTCAGGAAACAATGTTATGTAGAGGGATGGATGCTTTCTAATACATTATTTCTTAGAAATAAACAGTTAACAGTTTATTTATTGAACAACATTGCAAAATTAAAAGTAATCAATTTACATCCAGAAAATCTGGTGCAAAGATTCACTCTCATCATGTTTATGTAGAAATTAAGAACATCACCTTTGGAAACAAAGAGAAACTTTAAAAAATTCACCACCTCTTTTGTCCACCTGAGAAGACTAGAAGAATAGAGACCAGGTATATGAAAAAGTTTGGGAAGATGAACTCTTCAGTAATAGATAACTTATACTATGAACTTCATTCCTAACAGGGAAAGCTAATAAATTGCTAGTTGCATGAGAATATTGGAATCAACAAAATTGGAAGATGAAAAGTGCCTTGCAAATGGCAGATTGTACATATTATTCAAAATATCTGGTCCATAATACACATATAGTTAAGGGTAAAGGCATCACAACAATGGGCATCTAATAAGTATTTAAAATTCAAAGCAAGGTACCAAAACGTATGAAGGTTCTCATTTCTCAAGATACTCCGGCATTAGATTATGTCCAATCACCAGCCTTATATCCCTCCTACAGATCACCAAAGTTGTAGAATCAAATCTGGGTCTCTCATTTCCCAAGTATTTGTTTAAAATATTCATACGAATGATATCACTTCTAAATCCTACCTCAACCAGCTATTATCCGTTTAGTAAGTCAATCTCGTTGCCATAAAGAACAAATGGGATTCAAGATGATCATTGTTGCCCCTCTTTCATCATCATACCTTATCCCAACCCCTCTTTTAATAGGGGAAGTCATGACTATTGACTGAGGTTAAATTAAATTTTCATATCATGGATCAATTAGTGAACAGTCCATGTTTAAGACAGTCCTTTCAAAGCTAAGGTGGAGAAAGGTTCCTTTTGTGACCTGTTGGAGCTAATGGAAGCAGAGAAATAAGAGCTAATGGAAGCAGAGAAATAGAAGAATTTTAAAAGGGGATGAGAGGACCATCCAAAAGATTTGTGGCAAAACAATCAGGTTAACAGCAGGGTTTCTACACTTAAGGAGTTTGCTGATTGTAAACACTCTGAATTCTTACATAATTGGGATAAAATTGTATTACATTATCTTTTTTTATTATTTTGGGGAGGGGAAGGGGGGGATTTCTCACCAACTTGTAAATTATAACACATTAATACAACTTATCGTTACCCAAAACAAGTCCTTCCCAATGTGGTCAAAGTGTTGCCAAGGCAATGCCTAGGTGACCACCTCTCCTAGCAAAGACCCCTACCACCTAATCAGGCCCTCAAGGTCTAGGCAAGCACTCGTTCAGAAAGTTGCCTAGTGGTGTCTAGGCCATGTCTCTTGGCACTAACGTTGTAGAGACCCGAAATTGTATTCACATCATTATCTCAATTAATTAGGGTAAAAATTGTCAATGATGTGTTTATTATGTGTTTGATACTAATGGAATAGTATGGGGTGTTTAAAATGCTTAACGGAGAATCAAATGAAAAACGGAACCTCCGATCAATCAGAAGTCACCCCCGATTGATCGGACAATGTCAGGAAAATCATCAAGTGTAATGGCTTTGATCGATTGCACTGTATGCTCCGATCAATAAGACCAAACTGAATTGCTCCGATCGATTGCAATTAAGTTTCGATCAATCGGAACGCGCGCACAGGAAATTTAAGGAACTTAAGGACAATAGGGTATTAAACCCCTCCACTATAAATAGAACTTCTATTTTTTAGGGTTTAGAGTATTCTAACTATTCTAAACCTAATTTGGCAAAGGAAGAGAGAGAAAAACTAGGGTTTCAAAGGGGATTTTGCTTGGGAAGGGAGAAGAAGACTTGGAGATCACCCCCCAAAGCCATTTTCAAGCGATTGGATCGTAGGGAGACGATCCCAAAAGTCGATATACTGTCTAACCTAACTCTATTATGTGTTTGCATGTTCTAACAAGATAAAAATGAAGATTAGTAAGTGTTTTACATGTTTATCCATGATTTATTGGTATTGAAGCATGAAATGGGGATTGTACATGTGGTTAGTTATTTATTGGGTATGGTTTAACTATTATAGTGTTAGTAATGGTTGTTTAATGCTATGGATGTGTGAAATGGATGAATTGCTATGACTTGTGAATGAATGTGTGTGGAGAATGGGCAAACATTATGGAGGAAGGGTGGTTTATGAGTGGATGATGGATTGAATGGATTAATGAAATTGAATGTTGATGTTAAATGCTCATGATCATGTTAAATTATGATGAAGTGATAATTCATGATTGCTATAATAAAAATTTTTTGATCGGTAATCAATAGCGATATATAGATAAAATGCCAAAGCAAAGTACACAAGCATAAGGTGGAGGATACAAGGAGTAACCTCCCAACCTAGGGTCCAAAGGCAAAAAAAACTATAATACAACAAATAACAAACAAGAACTACAATGCGACAACACTCATATCAGTCCACCCAGATGTGCCAAAGAGCGACAAATGGACAACCATTCCAAGATTGATTGCCTAATGCGTGCACAAATGTGAGGGATCGAAGAAGGGGAATTCTCAAAGACTCTAGCATTCCTCTCCTTCCAGATCGCCCAGGCTATTGCTCCTGGCAGTACAGACCAAATTGTCACTTGGTCGCTGTCCGCAATAACTCGATGCCAACCAAATAGAAAGTTCCAGAAGGAGTTAGGGAAGACCCAGTCTATCCCTACCCGAGAAAGAAAGTAACTCCAAATCTCATAAGCAACGGGACAATGTAGCAACAAATGATCCACCGACTCTTCCGCGAGCAGGCACAAAAGGCATTGATTTGCCATCATCCACCCTCATTTTTTCAAATTATCACAGGTGAGAATCTTATCCAGAGCTGTAGTCCACAGGAAGAAAGCTACTTTTAAAGGAATTTTGGGATTCCCCATAGACTTGTGGAAAGAGCATGGAGAGGGCAACTCAAAAGATTGTAGTTGTGATCTCACAGAGAACCGACCATTGTTATCCCTAGTCCAAATGCGTGTATCTGTACTACCAGGCCAGGGGACATAGGTTCTTAAGATTTGTAGGACCGAACTGAATTCTTCAATCTCCTAATCATTCAGCGACCGCCTCAAACCCGGGCACCAAACCACCTCATCATTGGACCGCTCGAAGCAGTCCGCTACTGACACTGATTTGTCTAGAGCTAGACGAAAGATGTTAGCAAACCTAGACGGTAGGCTTCTCTCACCACACCATATATCCTGCCATAATTGAATCTCCATCCCTCCCCCCACTCTGAATGAGGTAAACTGGGCAAGTAGACCAGCCACCGCCATGATTCCTTTCCAAAAACCCACCCCATGGGGACTCCGAACTTGCCTAGGACTCCAACTCGACGATTTACCATGTCTTGCAACTACCACTTTTCGCCATAGGCTCACACTCTCCTCCCCAAACCTCCATACCTATTTACCTAGAAGTGCCTTATTAATGGATACTAGTGGTTTGAGATAGAGGCCACCGCTTTGTGGAGGACGGCACACCTAATCCCATGCTACCAAATGATAACGAGATGACCCCCCTTTACCATTCCACAAGAACTCCCTCTGGAGACGTTCCAATGATTGAGCTAAAAGCCCCACAAGATGGTTAGAGCAGATAGGTAGTAAGTGGGAAGATTTCTAAGAGTGCTTTTAATTAGGGACAACTTCCCCCCTTTCGAGAGGATGTGAGTTTTCCACCCCGCTAACCTAGACGCGAATCGTTCAACCACAGGCAACCAAGCCTCTTTGGATTTGAATTTGGCTCCCAGGGGGAGACCCAGATAGGACAAGGGAAGAACACCAATTCGGCACCCTAAACAAGATGCGAGATCACCTATGTTTGGGGACCCTCCAACACTGATTATCTCGCTTTTACCCAAGTTGACTTTCAGACCAGACACCGCCTTAAAGCACCGTAGGATGCATCTAAGGTATGCTACTTTCCGCCAAGAGGCCACACAAAAGATAAGGGTATCATTTGCAAATTGTAGGTGGGAGATTTGGTGTTCTTCCCACCCCGCTGAAAAGCACACAAATACGACCCCACGGGCTCTCACAAGCATCCTGCTATAATAAATTATGCCCTACATATTTTGTCTGGTGATCGACATTCGAGTAGGCCAAAACTTAGAGGATGTCTTTCAGACCGGGAATTCTCTAACCATCGTGGTATGGACCATGGCGGAGTTTCCATGGTGGAGGATAGGAATCTAAGGGATGACCTATTTGAATACTAATCACGACACTTAAGCACATATTCACATGCATGGTAAAAGTGAAGTCCACAAGTTCACGGATCTCACAAGTACATGCATTGGACATGAACACGCAACATATCATGCGTTGACGGAACATGCTACTTAACAAGAATACATGTGTTGTCAGAACATGCCACTTACTATGGATTATACAATGGTCATGCGTTGTCAGAACATGCCATTTACTATGGAATACACAATTATCATGTGTTGTCGGAACATTCCACTTACTATGGATTACACAATTATCATGCATTGTCGGAACATGCCACTTATTATGGAATACACAATTATCATGCGTTGTCAGAACATGTTACTTACTATGGAATACACAATTATCATGCATTGTCGGAACATGCCACTTATCATGGATTATACAATTATCATGCATGTCGGGACATGTCACCTATCATGAACATGGGTCTTAATATGAACACGTAGATGTCGTGCACGTATTTCTCATGCATCCAAGTCTAAGACTCACACGAGTACACAAGTACACGAGTCAAGATGATGACATGGTATGCTCATATGTTTTCCGTACTCTGATTATGTAACTATGCCACGAATTATGATATGGATTATATACACCGAGCGCTTTTGTGCTCTGACGAATATGTTGTTAGCAGATTTGGAACCGGACCGTGCCACAGAGCCTTGGACTAAGGAGGTGTACTTGGAAGAGGAAGAAGAAGCCAAGAAGGTGAGCTTCCCGAGGAGGGAGTGAGGGACTTGGATCTCTTCCCTTACTATTAGACTTAGTTTCTTTTATTAAAGAGGGTTGTAATAGACATTTTGAGACTATAGATAGGATGTTGCTTAGGTTAAGCTTGATGATGGAATCACGAGGGATGATTCATATGGTGGGTTATGTTTAAATTGGTCACAAATTATTATATATGATGGTTTAGCTGATTATCGAAATTTTCATATTGTCAAAATTTTACACTAGTTTGTTAGTTTTGCCTTGTATGCTATGGAGTAAGCAGGGTACATGCAGCATCACGGGTCCAAGGTCCCATTATAACCAAGGTGGGATTTTGGGGCGTGACAAATGCGCTAGTGACAAGGACGTCGTATAAGGACCCAGATTCCATACTATGTTTTATTAATTTTAAAATATGAATAGGATTCCTTACTATGTTTTACGATATGAATATGGTAAATTCTTATATTATATGCTTAGGGACAAAATAGAAAAGTTTTTAAGAAAGGAAGGACTAAAATAAATTAGAAAACTCTTAAGGAGTAAAATAAAATTTAAGAATCTCTTACAGACTAAAACAAAAATAATTTAAAATTTTATATAAGGTAGGGCACATGTCATTCTTTAGACAATTTATAGTACACATGTCATTCTCTAAACAATCCACAGAACACATGTCATTCTCTAGACATCTCACAGGACACCTCATAAGACACATGTCTCTCTTAGGAAAACTCACAGGACACATGGCTTTTTCTAGTAAGACGTGTAAAGACATATGTCATTGCATGGAGGCATGGCTCCATCTATAAATAGAGGAAGGGAGGGATTTTTAGACTGGTTATCTCACATTGACTTGGCAAAGAAAAGGAAAGAAGAAAGGGAAGGAAGAAAAGAAAAAAAAAAGGAAAAGGGATAAAGGAAGAAAGGTAAGTAAACTCATATGTCTGGGATGTAATTCATTATAGTTCTTTTAAATTCTAAATTGTAATTTATTGTTAAATCTTAACATGATTAGTTATAACAAATTTGCAATATGATTTCCGTTAAGTTTTGAAATTGCAAGGATTTTCAGATTTTAGTAACTTATTACAATTTGTCTAAATTTCTGACATGGCATGCAAGACTCATCTATTTTAAATTACATGACGAGTTTATGCAAAAACATATGAAATTGAAATTTCTTTTTGATTTGTAACAGATTTAGAAAGAAATACATTCAGGTGATATGATTATGACCCGATGGTCCATGGATTTGGTAGTCGGTTCTGATTGTATAAACCAGCTGGTGAGTAACCCCTGTGGATGTTCCATTCCCACATTGTATTCCGAAAGAGCCTATGAATTTGACCCTAATACGGGATGTCCGGTAGACCCCGACGTATTAGGGTGGTCTCAGGCGGCTATGCTGAAACGATTGGATAGAGCAAACGTGTCAATCCAGTTTGTCCCATTTCGAGATAGCCTTTAAGAGGATCATTCTGCAGTGATCTCTTATAGGCAATTGTAATGACAAGACCGATGAAAAATACATGAGTTAGCATAGGATAGCACTTTGGTATTCAATGCTAATGTATATATATAGTAATTTGGACAGTTATATGATATGTTCAGTTATTTTGTGTGAGTTGTGAATGTTCCAAGTTTTTATTTTTATTTATGGGTTTCATTATTATTGAAAGAATGATTCGGTAGGAGGTTTCGTCCTCAAAAATATTTGAATTTCTAATTTTCATCAAAATGATTTATGATTAGAAATTTGAAAGTTAATCCAAATATGGTCTTATGCATAGATTTGGAAAAACTATTCTTACAAGTTTGAGTTATTAATTAGAATGAACATATGATATTTAGTCCAGCATTATAATGAAAATCGAACATATCTTTCTTGCATTTCTTTAATACATTAAATCCTAACCTCATAAGTTACTTATTGAGTTTCCTAGCTCACCCAAACCTATACTAATTTTGCAGAGTGAGAGTCAACGAATGGATATAGAAGTTGTTTTTTTTTGGGTGTGGTGTTTGTAGATATATAAAGAATGAAAAAGAAGATTTCATCATAGGTATATTTTAGGTTTGAGAATGTCAAGGTTGTACTACAAACCATAGTTCGAAAACTCAACGAGTCACCCGAGTAACTCGGCCGAGTTACTCGACTCGACTGAATTTTGAGTCGAGTCACCTCAAAACTCAAAGGAAACACTGTTTGCCGAGTTACTAGGCGATTCGATCGAGTCGAGCCGAGTTTTTTGACTCGCCAGACCAGACCGAGTCACAGAAGGGTATTTTAATCATTATTTTAAACCTAAACTCGAATGTCTCACTTTTTTTGCATCATATTTTTTTGGGTCTACAAAGACAATTTACTATGAGTTTTGTTAAACCTAATATTTTGGTTTGAGGCTTTAAAACCAGCGTACTTTGAATTCTTTTAACCCAGGTTTTTTAAGTTATTACATATGTATTCCAAGTTGGACCGAGTCGAGTTTTTTTCGAGTTTTCTGAGTTACTCAACCCGGCTAGCTTTCGAGTCGAGTCGAGTTTTCGGGTTTGTGAACTATGCTACAAACATTAGTAGACAGTGATGGAAATTTTTTATGTATATTTAGTGGATTGTACCTCTCTAGTTAAGGCGTCAACCACGGCCGGCCTTATAAAGCTCACTAAGCTTCGCTTCCCTCCCCCCTTACTGAACTTCACTTAGTAGCCGAAATTCCATAAGTAACTTGTCTGACCACCAACTGTTGTTAGGGTATTTTTGTCTTTTTACGTGTGTAGGGGTTTATAGGACACATGTATCTTTTATATGGGGTTTTCTGTAATTGGAGAAATATAAGTAATAGTCTCTTGAGGTGAGATGTACAATCTCTCACACTTTCTCTCCCATTTTCTTCTTCCTCTTTTTCTCTTTTACAAGCCCTAGAAACTACTTTCTTCATTTCCACTTGGTATCAAAGCATACATTCAAGCCAGATTAATGCAAATCAAACCTTGGGAGCAAAGGGAGGCCAAAGGGAATTCGTTCTAGGGCTGACATCACCAGCACGGGCCATGGTTCAAAAACCCGAAAACTCGAATCGAAAGTCAGCCACGTCGAGTAACTCGAAAGACTCGACTCGGTCCAACTCGGAATATATATATATATATATCAATTAGGCAATTACCAATTTCATGACATTTTATCCAAGATTGAACCACAAATATCTTGAAAAACCTGGGTGAAAAGAACTCAAGTACGCTGGTTTTACAGCCTCAAACCTAAAAACTAGGTTTAACAGAACTCATAGTAAGTTGTCTTTGTAGACCAAAAGCAGCGTGACGTTCGAGTTTAGGTTAAACAAAATGATAAAAATACCCTTTTATGACTCGACCTAGTCTGGCGAGTCGAAAAACTAAGCTAGACTCGACCGAGTCACCCGAGTAACTTGACACATAGTGTCTCCTTCGAGTTTTGAGGCGACTCGACTCGAAATTCAGTCGAGCCTAACTCGGCCGACTCGTCAAGTTTTCGAACTATGGTACGGGCTGCTCCAATAAGGCTTCAAATCTAGTATTGTTTTGGTAAAGTTCCTTTTTTGATGAATTTTGGTTCAAGTTCCATGCAAATCCATTAAGATTTGGATAAGTTATGGACCTTATGGTGTTTTTAGTGAAGTTGGAGAAAATTTTCTTAAATTTTCAGATTTGGAGATATCTGTTGATTAGGTTGGTATAGGAGTTCTTTGATGGATTTTTTTATAAAGTGAATGTGTATCCTTTTATGGTTGATCTTCAGAACCTGACCTTGCTTGTTTTGGTGGTGTTTTGGAGGTTTTATAAGGTGATTTTCATACCCTATAGGGGTGTCTTTATGCTGTTTTATATGGATTTAGTCGTTTCTAGCTAAATACCCTGATGTATGAGGCTTGTGGGGGTTGTGTATGACCTGATTGAAGGTGTCTGCAATGTGTTTTGAGTATTGTGGTTTGATTGCTCGTGTGTGCAATTAAGTGTTTGTTGAAAGTTGCGAGTGAGAATGTCGGAAGTAGCTCAAAACTTAGCTGGTGGTCAATTCTTAGTGATAATTAGAATCCCCAAATTAAAATTGTAAAGCTTAATGGTCCAAATTATCTTGTGTGATCGCAATCTGCAATGATATCTATTACTTAGAGAGGAAAAAAGGGCTATTTGAATGGGAAAATTGTGGCACCTAGCCCTACAAATCCATCATACGAGAAGTGGCAGGTAGAAAATTCCATGGTAATGTATTGGCTTTTGTATTCCATGCAACCCGACATAAGTAATGATCTTTTATTTCTAAAAACAGCCAAGGAGATTTGAGATGTTTTGGCTCAAACGTATTCCCCGGTGGGGAACACGGCCTAGATTTATCAATTACAACAGAGCATCTCTCATATGAGACAAGGGGACCAGTCTTTAGCAACTTATTTCTCTGTTATGCATCTTATGTGGGAGGAATTAGATCATTACCAAGATTTCCAAGCTAATTGCCCTGGAGATGCTGTGAAATTTAAAAAACTGATTGAACGCAATCGTATCTTTGAGTTGTTGGCCAGCTTGAATCCGGATTATGAACCACTTTGTGTTCAAGTTCTTGGAAAGGAGCTCCTTCTATCCTTGAACCAAGTCTATGCTTATCTTCAAAGTGAAGAAAGTCGAAGGAATGCTATGCTACAACCATCACCTTCCCATGAGAGATTTGCCTTAGTCTTACACAGAAGGGGTGGTAGAGGAGGTGGCCGTGGTGGAAGAGGTGGAAGTACATTAGGAGGATTAGGAGATGATCACGATAAAATGAAGTGTAATCACTGTGGCCGTTTTCGCCACACAAAGGAGATTTGTTGGAACCTACATGGTCGCCCACAGTTGGTCAGAGGAGGCCACCCAAGTGGAGGTTCTAGTGCTCACTCTGTGATTTCTGTAGCTCCCACTCCTATTATACAAAAGAAGAATCCTACTCACAGTTCAGAGGGGAGTGAGATGGCTTCTATTACCAAGGCAGAACTTGATGCTATTCGACGCCTTATGTCAAACCTGGATGAATCATTAGTTGCTGCTACATCTACCTTAGCTCACTTAGGTACCACAACTTTTGCTTTCAGTGCCTCTGTTTCACCACCTGGTACTACCTGGATCATTGATTCAGATGCTTCGAACCATGACTGGTATGCCGACAGTTTTTTCTTCCTATTCTATGTGCTCTGGTAGAGATAAAGTTAAGATTGTTGATGGGTCCTATTCTTCTATTTCTGGGAAAGGATGTGTTCGTGTTACATCATCTATGTCTTTATCTTCTGCTCTTCACGTTCTAAAATATGCTACTAATCTTCTTTTTGTTAGTAGTCTCACTGAATCTTTGACTTGTAGTCTCTTTCTTCCCTACTCATTGTGTTTTTCAAGACTAGGTGATGAGAAGGACGATTGGCAGTGTTCATAAGCACAGTGGTCTCTACATCTTGGATGCAGCACCCTCAATTTCCCAGGCCCACCAATCCACTTTCCAACGTTCTTGCAGCTTGTAGCAGTTGTTGTGTTGGCACCGTTGCTTGGGCCACCCCTCTTTTTCTATGATGCAGAAGATATTTCCAAATCATTTTTTTGTTCTGTTTAATAGTAAACTACATTACAAAACTCGTGAACTCGCAAAACATTGTCGTAATTCGTACCCTCCTCATCCTACAAGGTGTACTCCTTTTTGATGTGGTTCACTCGGATGCTTGGACTCCTGCACCCATAGTTTCGTTATTTGGATTTCAGTACTTTGTTACATTTGTTGATGATTATTCTCATGCTACATAGGTGTATTTGTTGAAATCATAAGGTCATGTTTCCTCTATGTTTAAAACCTTTTATCAAATGGTTAGTACTCAATTTGATTGCAAAATTAAGATCTTACGTTCAGATAATGGTGGTGAGTATCTCTCAAGGGAGTTACTTGCGTTGACACTCCACAGCAAAATGGAGCTGCTGAGAGAAAGAATAGGGACCTTCTTGAGATTACTCGTGCTCTTCTCTTTGGTATGAATGTTCCTAAGGTATTCTGGGCAGATGTTATTCTTACTGCTGCTTTCCTTATCACCGTATTCGGATTTTAGATTTCCGAACTCCCGTTGAACTTGTGTCCCCTTCTTTGCCTTTATTTAATGTTTCTCCTTGTCTATTTGGTTGTATTTGTTATGTTCAAGTCCAAAAAACACATCAGAGTAAACTTGACCCGAAGACCTTGAAGTGTATCTTTCTTGGGTACTCTCCCCAGCAAAAAGGCTATAAATGCTATCATCTTCCTTCTCTTAAGCGTTTTATTTCTATGGATGTCACTTTTCTTGAGTCTATCCCCTTCTTCTCTTCAGAGAAGACTCCTCAGAAGGAGCATCAAGGTGTTGAAGAGCAGACTTCCTCTTCCTCTGTTACTCCTCTTCCTCTGTTACTCCTCTCCCTATGTGTTCTATTTCTCCCTATGCGTTTGATATTCAGGGGGAGAGACCCAAGTTCAAGTTGGTGAGGGTGATAGTTCAAGGCCAATACAACAAGAGGTACAAGTTTACTATCGGAGACGAATGAAGGAAAGTGATGCTCATGTACCATGTCAAGTCGTCACCTTTGATCCATGTAATACCTTGCCTACTATTTTTCCTACTAATGAGCTATTGTTGATGATTTAAATCTTCTAATTGTTGTCTGTAAGGGTGTTCATACATGTACTAAACACCCTATCTCTAATTATGTTTCCTTTCATTCCTTGTCTCTGTCTTACCGTGTCTTTGCTACCTCTGTTTCTTTTGTTCCTTTACCTCATAGTGTCAAAGAGGACCTATCCAACCCTAACTAGAAAGCAACAATGTGTGAGGAGATGAAGGCTCTTGAGAAAAATGGTACCTAGAGCTTAGTAGAGTTACCCAAAGGAAAAACCCATGTAAGGTGCAAGTGGGTATTTATAGTGAAGTATAAAGTGGATGGTTCCATTGAGAGATATAAAGTGAGACTAGTTGTAAAGAGTTTTACCCAAACTTACGTGATTGATTACCAGGAGACATTTGCACATGTTGCCAAGCTGAACTCAATCCGGGTCCTGTTATCTCTTGCTACAAATATGGATTGACCTCTCTTCCAACTAGATCTAAAGAATGCTTTCTTGCATGAGGACCTAGAAGAAGAGGTGAACATGAAGCTTCCTCCTGGCTTTCCTAACCCGTGTGCAGGGAACAACATGTGCAAGTTAAAAAAAGGCTCTCTATGGTTTAAAATAATCTCCAAGAGCTTGGTTTGAAAGATTTAGGCGAGCCATGGTGAAAAATTGGTATAAACAGAGTCAGGCTGACGACACTCTCTTTGTTAAACACAATTAAAAAAAAAACACGACAGCTCTCATTGTCTATGTAGACAATATAGTAGTGACAGAAAATGATACAGAGGAGATACACAAGTTGAAGATGCAATTAAACAACGAATTTGAAATCAAGGACCTTGGCCACCTAAGATACCTTCTGAGAATTGAAGTTGCCAAGTCAAAAACTGGCATTTTTATATCTCAGAGAAAGTATGTGATTGATCTTTTGCAAGAATCAGGAATGCTAGGGATCAAGCCAGTAGCCACCCCCATTGAGCAAAATCATAGGATAGGTGAAAACTCTGGAGATTGTCTTATTGATGTTGGGAGATATCAGAGGTTAGTTGGACGCCTCATATACCTCTCTTTGACTCGACCTGATATTACTTATGCTATCAGTGTTGTTAGTCAGTTCATGCATAGTCCTAGATCCTCTCAGTTGAAAGCTATCTACAGGATCTTACGTTACTTGAAATCAGCTCCAGGGAAAGGTCTCATCTTCTCGAAGCATGGGCACATGAAAATAGAGGCCTATACAGATGCAGATTAGGCATGATCTATGTCTGACAGGAAATCTACTTCAGGTATCTGCTCATTTGTAGGAGGAAATCTTATGTCCTAGAGAAGCAAAAATAACCAGTAGTGGCCCGGTTTAGTGCAGAGGCAGAATTCAGAGTTATGGTTCTTGCCTCTTGGTGTTTGCAAATTAGAATTCAGAGTTATGGTTCTTGCCTCTTGGTGTTTGCAAATTACTGTGGCTGAGAATTATTTTGCAAAGAGTTGGGGATTTTTGTCCAAAACCCAATGCACCTCTATTGTGACAACAAGGCTGCAATTAGCATTGCTCACAATCATGTCCAACATGATAGGACAAAGCACATAGAAGTGGACAGACACTTCATCAAAGAGAAGCTGAATAGTGGGCTTATCTGTACGACTATACTCCCTTTGTGAAGACCATGATCAACTTGCAGACACAGGGTGAAATTCCATAACATTGTAAGCAAGCTGCTGGGCATGGTAGATATCTATGCAGTAACTTGAGGGGGAGTTTTGTGAGGGTATTTGTATCTTTTTGTCTTTTTATGTGTGTAGGGAGGGGTTTATAGAACATATGTATCTTTTATAAGGAGTTTTCTATAATTGGAGAAGTATAAGTAATAGTCTCGTGAGATGAGAGGTACGATCTCTCACACTTTCTCTCCCATTTTCTTCTTCTTCCTCTTTTTCTCTTTTACAACCCCTAGAAACCACTTTCTTAAATTCCACTCCAACGATGGAAACAAATCACATTTCCTTTTTTTTATTGGACCTTCTAGTGATTACAGAGTGCCCCTAATACCTCCTATGCTTCATGGTAAAAAATTGCTCTGTGATCATCAAAGGGGAAATTGGAGACATTACTTGTGGCCGGTATCAACTCTTCTACCACTTTCCAATCAACCACCGTTCTATTATCAAACATAGAACACACCACAGCTTTCGTCCATCAATCATAAACATCTAGGTCCACCATGATCCCGTCTAAGCCCTCTTTCACCGTCACATGCGATTTAAATCCTTCTCCTAGTTTAGGATCTGTATTTTCAACCAAACCCTCCTCTAGTCCTCCCCTTCTAAACTCCTCCCCATAAGCTCTGCTTTCCCTCAACTGTTCTCTAGGAATAAGGATTGATAGCGCATTTTGGAAAGCCTTCCAACAAACCATTTATGGGCCGTGTGGAATGATTACCCTACTAGGCTACTACCCTTACCCATTTGTTGGAACGACATTAACAAGAGAAAAGTTCAGCTGGAATTAGATTTTTTCTCACCAATGAGCGTGTTGGATTTAATTCTAACTTACTAACCAGGTAGGCAGGTATCCTTGTTTTGATGTGAGGACCTCCCAGATAGTTTTCTCCAGCCACTGATAGGCAAGGTTTAAGGACTCACTTTCGACTTTCGAGGACCGTAAAGGTCCCAACCGAAACTGAGGCCGAAGATCAAAGGTTTTTGCCTCCTTATTGCAGAGACTCCTAATGTAACCAACAAGCATCATTTTGCTTAATCAGCTAAGAGTTCTTCCCCTTAATTACCTGAAGATCAAAGGTTTTTGCCTCCACCGCAAATATCATTTTGCTCGCCCCATCTTACTATTACACCACACCATACTCCTACTGTAACCAGCAAGCAGACCCTACTCTGGCTAACTAGTTGGCAATCTTAACTTTTTGGTCTCCCTTATTTTTATAAAAGAAAACCAGAGGTACAGCTTATGGCAAAATCTCCCCCGAAAACAGGAGGTGATTTCTAATGCCCCCCATTTGTGCTTTCACTGAAGCAAGTTTCATTGTTCTTGGAGTCATTATAGAAATGGACTGGAAGTTGCAGGAACAATCACCTTGAATGTGTTCTGCAATGGCTCGTCGACTACATCAATTAATTAGTGGTTTCTTTTTCCCTTCTTCTAAAACCAACATTACTTCATCGATTACGCTTTTTCCCGTCTTCTACTGTTGGTCAAACCTCAAGTCCACAAGGATAATTAAAGAAAGTCTAATGGAGAACACGAATTCAATATTTCATAAAAACTAAATAAACCCTTACATCCATAGTTTAAAACTTTAAATATGACCCCAAACAAACCTCTAATTTGACTCAATTACTTCCTAAAATAAAACCTGACTTGGGGATGAAAATAGTAAAATTTCCAAAACTAACAAAATTCCAAAATAACCAAAACTCGTTAAAAACTCTTAAACAAGAGTTTCCTAACCCAACCAGGCTGACAGAATCTAAAATAGACGCTAAAACGACGAAATAGGAAAATTACTATAAATAACTAAATTTGAATTTAATGACATTTTGATTCCCAAAACAATCTCGAAATATGCCCGCAAGACAGTGAGCTTGGTCTCGTTGATAGCTTCAAAACAAAAAAATTGTGGGTTTTGATAACCGTGCGCAAAGTTATGCATGTTTGGAGCTAGGGTGTTCGGAACCCACATTACTTGCACTTCTGACCCGGTGTCTTTTAATCTAGGTGATCTAGAGATTTACCAGCTACATGTTCTACATCAAGTTGTCTCAGGGCCCTGGGTTTGGGCTAACACTTGGTGGTAAAAGTTTACTAGAGTCGGGATTGGGCTTCTTCGGTCTTCGATATTTCTATAGCATAGCTTAACAATTTTTTCTTTCTTCCTCTCTTTAATCACTTCCTTGTGATCCTGTCTTAGTTGTATGTATAGCGTTCCACTGCTTTTCTCTCTTAGATCAATATATATATATATATATATATGATCAAAGAAAGGAATAAGCAAATCTTTCAATACAAATCAGCAGCCTTCTCTACGGAGGTGGGGCATATAGCGCTACTCCTCCATCTTTGGTCCTCCATCTTAAATCCTAAAGGAGTTCAACGACTCATGAATGGCCAAATTTTGTCTTGAATGGGTTTCAGATTTTTAGCCTTGATGTATTTATATAGTTTTGCGGTTATACCTTTTCTCAGTTAGCCATTTTGTATACATGATTGGACCGTTTTTTCATTAATACAATTGCAGTTAGCCATTTACCTATCAATAAATTAAAATAAAATGAATGTTGGTCGCTAGGCATCACCTGTGCAACACTTCGTTTTCGCACAAGTTTCGCATTCACGCTTTGACTATCTTGATCTATTTAAAAGTAACTATAAAAGGTCATTTTGTTTAAAGTATTACTAGTGAAAACTTTAGATTTTAATTTACTCTTAGTCGAATATCTCCTTGTCAAGAACTTCCCATTAAAGGAAACATAAAGGGACAGTTGGTCCTTAGGTATTTAATGAGTATTGTGAATACTTGAAAATAATATATGGAAAAAAAATTACATATCATGGAATCATTGGTTTTGCTCCTTCATTTTCCTTGAAGATTTTCTTTTGACTCTTTTATGACTACTACAAACATCAATACTGTTGAAAAAAATATGTGCATAAAATCAATTGAATGACTAAGGCATGAATAACCTTTGGCTATAAGTATTAGTTTACCTTCACTAGAATGCAAAGAGAACAAAACTTCAAATGTCAATCATGAATGAACTTACAGTCCGGCCCCAACGGTCTATGGAATTCACATCAGCTCCTTTCTCAAGAAGTAAGTCGACAATTTCCTTGCAACCTTCACAAGATGCCAAATGAAGTGCCGTTCTCTTCTCATAGTCAGCTAGGTTAGGAGACACTCCTTTCTCTATTTCCTGTATTACACCATCTTTATCGCACTTACTTGAACAATAAAGAAGCCGATATGGCCCTTCAAAGTCAATCATTTGTGGTTGCATCCTCTGCTAAAAAGTGGAAGAAGTGAGACGCCAGATCAAAAATTATAATGTAAAGCAAGTCATGGAGTCATGATTAGTATAACAGTGAAAGCGATATATGTATACACACACACACACACACACACATGCATAAAATAGTTCAACATTGGCAGAAACATCCAGAGAATATGAACTATGGATATAAAATCTTTTCACATTCAAGCTAATGCTGATGCATCAGTGCATAAAGTAGCATAGAGAACACAAATGCTTCTCCTCAGCCAGATTACATGTATCAATCTCTTCCAAAATTCAATTCAAAGCCTCCAAGAAGCTAAAGAGTGTTTTCAATGAATTTTCTCATTTAAAAAATGAGGAAAATATAATAAATCCTACAATACAAGGAATAAAAAAATCTCTAAGTGGTGGCACTTTGAAACAAATCAAAATAAACAAAATTTGCAAGGTCTAACTCTTATACCTAATATAGTGGACGAAAAACTCCTTCAAGTGGGATGCATCTATGTGTTTTATATGCTTATAATAGGAGTTAACAAAAACCTGAGATTTTTCGGATGTATATTGTTGTATGCCTGATCTAGTCAATTAGATATGTTGCTCATGTGAATGTGGGAATAATGGTATGAGTTAATGGAGATATTTAAGGTTTGGGTTTTTTTTTGTCAACCATCAAACATTTGGCTTATTTTGTCAACCATCGTCTTTCCAAGAATAAAAAATAAACAAAATCCCCTACCGTGGATTGAGCATCATCTGCAGTCATCTCAGTTTCACAATTATTTCATTGCAATTGAATTTCCCTAGACAAACTCTAGTCCCCATGACAGCACTAAACCCTCTTTCTCATCACTAAATCCTCTTTCCCTTGGCATATTCTCGGAAAATAACAACACATTGAACTATTTTCAAGTTTTGATCTCCCGGGTGATTTGTAAACTCACATATAAACTATATTAATCCAACAAAAAAATAGCTCGCTTGATGAGTCCACATATTCAATTCCGTTTACTAATCCGATTCTCTTGTTTGATTCAAACCAATAAAACACCAGTATGGAAAGAAGATTCAACTGATTCAATGAACTTACTAACGTGTCATGGTCATATCCATAACATCACCATGATGGCTAAGTCTAGACAACCAGTCGATCTACAGAAAAATCAAATTATGAACAAAAATGAGATCTAAATAAAATTATAATTCACCTTCGACGGAGGCGATGGCAATTTGAGATCTTCCATTTATCTGCCAAACCGGACAAAAACTGAATCCAAGACCGCGATAACAAGCACGCGATTCAAATACTAGGTTAGAAAGTTGAAGAGAACGAAATGGAAGATTAAACACATTCCAGCCTAGAACTGATTCAAATACAGTAAAGGTGTAATACTCCAAATGTGTCATCATCGAATTAGGTTTAGGAATTATCGCAGATCTGTCTGTTCTGCGAGAGAATAATACCAAAACCTCGTGTTCTTCGCCTCGATGAGCAAGAAATTGTAGGGATCAAAACTAGGGTTTGTGTTTTGAATTTTAACAACTGATTTACAGAGCGGAGGTTTTTGTCATTTAAGATTTATTTATATCTTTTTATACTTAACGGTCCATCTTTCCAGCAGATGATTCGCATCTACCTGATACGGCGGCTTGGAATATTTTTCGAATACCCCCTTCTATTATTCTACATTTAGGTACACCCCTCTCTGTTACGATACTTACTAATACCCCCTCTGATTTTCTACTCGTTAGTAATATACCCCTATCTTCTCAGAAGTGTATGATGTTCCAAGGAGGCAACCGGCAACAGATTTCCTCTGGCAGATGCCCGAGTAAAACTCGGGCATAGCCTCTTTGCCCTGAAAGGATGGGTGATATCGAGCCGAATAGTGGTGTGTTCAAGCTTGTTCGTTTATTAAACGAACTCGGAAATCATGTTCAAGCTTGACTCGCTTATTAAATAAACGAGCTCGAGTTTTACTAGCCAAACACGAGCCGAGCTCGAGTAGTTCAAGACAGCTTCATTTATTGGACATAGTTATTTATATTAGGTAAAAAATTCACTTTATTATCTTAGGCAAAGAAATCACGGTGTTAACTAACATTTTAGTATAAGATTATAATTATATAAAGGGTAATCTTATCATGTAAAATATTACTCACCTTCTCAACACTTCTTTATAGCTAACAACTTTCACGACATTTCTTCTTTAACCGATGTGGGACTATATTTTGTCACGACCCAAAATCTCCCTTAGAAGTTTTGATATTATGACATCGTGACCTATACTTCAAACCATCCTGTAAGAGCCCATAAGGCATACAAAAATGTGAACCTGAAAATTTATTCTTTATAACATGATCTTCCAAGTGTTAACATAATAACCCAAAAATTGAAATATAAATTAAACATGTACACATTACTTGAGTTACCAACTCAAGTCCAATACACAAACCCCCACAAGCTAATCATCAAATACATGTCTCTTCCTCTCATCACTCAACCTCCTTATGATGATTGACTATCGCTTCTTTGACATACTCCTCCTCAACCTTTGGTTCAAAGCACAACATCCAACCTATAACCTTCTGAAGATAATAATTCAACTGAGCATTGAATACTCAGCGTATACCAACCTCTAACTAGCAATGTCATGATAACATCAAATTAGCACACATATGCGTAGAAACGAAAATAGTTCATATACATACTTTAATCAAAGCGTGGAAACCATACTTTGAATCTTACTTTCAAAACATTACTTTTTTTAGCAAAGCTAATACTTTGAGCAAATTATACTTTTCAAAACATGCTTTGAGATCGTCCTGTACAAAACCTTCTTTGAGATTCATGCTTTTAAAATATATTTTACAAGGGTATCACATACCCTTTTCAAATATTATTTTCTTTCAAATCATTTTTACAAGGAGGTATCACATACTTTTTTTCCAAAATATCCTTTATCAAAACATTCTTTACAATGAAACATATAAAATACTCTTCGTACTTTTCAGCTTTACAATTGGGCATGTAAATACCCATTGTGGAACATCATACTTTATAAGGGGGCATCAAATGCCCTTCAGTCTTTCCAGCTTTACAAGGGGGCATCAAATACTCATTTCAGAAACTTCCTCAACTTAATAAGGGGGCCTCAATTGCCCTTCATTCAAGTTTTCACAACTTAACAAGGGGTATGTAAATACCCTTATTGAAACCTCAATTATTTGCAAAACTTTACAAGGGGATATCCAATACACTTTTTCAAAATGACTCTTTACAAAGCTTAACAAGGAGGGAGTAAATGTCTTTTTGTCGAAAATCACACTGTACAAACTTACAAGGGGTATCAAATACTTTTTTTTTTTTAAATCCAACTTTGCAAAACTTAACAAGGGGGTATATAACTACCCATCACCTTCAACCAAAAAAACCAGTGTTACTGTGTTTAGTCCCACATCGAAATTGGTTCCGAGCTCTCAATCCCTTAAAAGTTTCATCACACCCCAAACGGTTGGTACCCGTTTTGGGGAGTGTTTGGGTGAAGCTTTAAAGGGTTGAGAGTGTGTGTGGTGTAGGGTGTGTGTGTTTCCTTGTTGTCTGCAGCTTTCACCTTGTGGTGTAGTTGCCTTCAATAAAAAAAAAACTTAACACATGCAATAAAATATGCTTTTCCATTTCCCATATACTTAGCAAAATCTTCACATGTTTAAAAACCCAATACCTTCATACTTTTATCAAATCCAATGTTTTTCATCTTTAGTTCAAAAAAAACTATCCTTCGTCAAAACCCATAATTTATAACTTATTTCACATAAAGGAATCATAACAAGGTAAGTTAATAGAGGGTATCTACCTTTCTCAAACCAAATCTCTGTGGTTTAGTGCTTTGGAAACCCCAAGGAAGCAAGATCCAAACTTCGGAAGCCCAAGCAAGACTTCACCTTTGATCTAGGTTCAAAACCCTAGCTTCTCTCTCCTCTCTCCTCTCTCCTCTCTGTCTAAAAAACCTCTCTCAAAGTCTCTTAGGATTGGTAACCCTTAAGCCATGAAATTGGCTTATTTATAGGGTTTGGGGATGAGCCAAAGATCCCTATATCCTTCAAAATATCTCAAAAGGGTCGTCTAAGCACCAAAGTAGAGGTTCGGTCGACCGGATATTACACTCAGTCGACCGGACAACTTAGGGGGTTCTGGAAAAAATCCTCATACAAGACAAATGCGACACTCGGTCGACCGAGTTCATGTTCGGTTGACCGGATTGGATGTTCGGTTGACAGGTTGTACCCTGTTTTATCCCCTTTAGTGTTTCGACCATAACTTTTGATTGAATTATCAGATTTAGGTGATTCAACTTGTGTTAGACTCAAAATTCAAAGGGGAACAAATTTGTGTTTAATGTATAAATCCTAATTCTGATTTATTAATAGTCTAAATATGACCTAAATTTGACTGTTCCTGAGACGATTACAACAGACCAGTCTTCGGAAAACCAATGTTTAACCTAGCTTCGACTCAAAATTTAGAAAAATGTTAAAGATGAACATTGAAGAGGGTTTCAATATCTTTCTAATGGATCAAAAATCGTTCGATTCTGATCAGAGGTTACCAAACTAGGGTTTCCTAAAGTTGAGGGTATGTAAGACATCCCCATTTTTTTCTTTACAACTTTGATCATACTTTGATCACACAAGAGGATGCTTAGGACCCTGAACACGCACCCTAACACACGTCCATGTGATTATGCATAAGACATGGGACTCTTGGCCTTCACATACCCCTTGGATAGATACTATGCACAACACTATTCACAACACTATTCATTGCTCTATTCATAGCATAGTGAGCTCAGGTTCCGGGATTCTACATATTTGGTCCCACATCACACTTCACAACACACCCACACAGTCTCCCACACCCATAACATACTCATCTTAACGAACCGAGCTTTTGTTGAGCCGAGTAGGGGTGTGTTCAAGCTTGGCCCGTCTACTAAATGAGCTCGAAAATGGTGTTCAAGCTTGGCTCGTTTACTAAATAAATGAACGATACTTTAACAAGCCGATCCTGGGTAATTCACGAACATCTTGTTCAATAATCACCCCTACCTGAAAGGTTTTAATTAAAGAGGTGATAGCATGCATGCGTGTGTTTTTTTGGACGGTATGTGCATACTTCTCCAACTCACCACGTGTCATCTTTAACCCCCAATAATTGTGATTAAGAATCACTCACCCCTGGAGTTAAATAATTAACTTAGCTTTTAGAAAAAAAAAATTTATCAAATGAGTCGGTGAATCATAACCAAGGTTAATAATATTTTAAAAAAATAATAATGTTAGATTATTTAACTCTAAGGGCGAGCAAATCTTAACCATAATTAATGGGCAAATCTTAACCATAATTAATGGATGTCAAAGAGGACACGTGACGAGCTATAGCCCGCCCAACGAAATGCACACATGCATGCTATCATCTCCTTAGATAAACACCTTAAAGCTATGCCCCACTCGCATCTGCAGAGGAAATCTGTTGCCTTACGTGGAGCACCAGTTTCAAGGATCCATGTGCATCTTGCTGACTTGTAAATCCTAACACTATATATTTATCTACAAAAAAAGAAAATCCTCACACTATAATTTTGATCCCAACGGAGGCTGAGGAAAGAGAAATGTCTATTCTGATACAATAATAATTAGAAAAAAGGAAGTAAAAACACTCGATAGTATGTACTATTGAGTGTTGGGCCATTTGATTTTAAATCTAAGGGCACCAAACATAAAGTGGGGTCCACCATCAAATGCATTCAAGTCTCAGCACCATTAGATTTTAAATCAGATCGTCCAGCTCTCAGTGGTCGGGAGTTTTTTTTTATCACTTTCCTTAGAAAAATGCTTAGTCCTAGTCGCAGATTTTTAAGCTCTCTAGGTATATAGCCTATTACCTTGAAAAATGGTAGTAACAATTGTCGCTATTTTGTTTGTTACTTGAAAACCCATATAAACTAATTTGATTCCTCATTTACAAATTTTGTTTTTTTTTAACATTTGAAGAGTAGCAACGCCACAAGTTGCACCCACCGGATTAGTTTGGAAAAAATTTGATTGTGTGGCTGGTCTAAGCACTCCACTGATTGTTTTGCACCAAAAAATATTTACCATAGTATGTAAGGAAAATTCTAAACAGACTCTTCACAAGGGATTCACACCTTGGAAATATAGTATGTGAAATTAACTTCTTATGGGCCCTCTGCTTTATTTTCAATTTCCAATTTCCCATGGGCCTGTGTGTGTGAGTTGTGTAGGATTATTGATTAAGCTAAAAAAACACAAAAAACCTCATCAAAGTGTTTTTTAAAGCTTTCCCTTACTATGTAAACTTAATGTCGGAGTTAATTTTTTCTTAGGCTCCGTTTGTTTCAATGTAAAATAGGGGAAAATAAATTAATTTCATGGAAAATCTCAATTGTCTTAAAGAAATTATGTGCGAAAAATGATATTTTCTGTGAAATTAATCTGTTTTCCCCTATTTTACATCAAAACAAACGGAGCATTAGTTGCATAATCACTTGGATGTCTACGGTTGTATTCTTTATTTTATTTTATTTTGTTAACGAGGGTACCCCAACCCTAACAAGGAAAGACTAGTACCTTAAATGCACACAATCAACCGCAAATCACCTGCATCATAGGTCTGGCTGTGTGTGTGTGTTTATAGTGTATGTGTGTGTTACATGGTAACTTTTTTATAAAAAAAAATCGCATGCATTAGGATATTCGTTAGTTTTTCAAAAAGTTAAATAGGGTTAGCATTATCTTCAAGGATTAATGCTAGTCAACTAGAGTTAATGGGACGATAAGTTGGTTAACCAGAGGAATTACAATCATAGAGAATTTTGTGTGTTCCATAATTTTTTTATCAAGTTGAGAGAAAAATGGCAAAAAGAATGTCAGTGTCCATTTTTATGCGCAACCGTTTGATGCCCTACTAGGGCAGCCTTATGCAATCCAAATTTCTATTATCATTACATGACCCTCGAGCCACATGCCATGATGCTTCGGTGGGATGCGTCACACTTTTAGCTAGCAGGTATGCAATTCACTTCATATATAGTATATCACTCCTGACATTTAATTATCATACTTATAAGGTGTATTCTCCGTGCCACCAACGTCCTCGACTAAGCCAAACATCCAACATGGTTCCGATGCTCAAGACCCTGGATCATTCCTACGCATCGGATATATAGCCATGGAGCTTACCAACTCCCTCACAGGGGCGGAGCTAGGATTCTATTGTAGGGGCACACAATAGGAGGATGAGGGTTCGGGTTCGAGGGCATAGCCCCCCAAAAAGACTAACCTACTGTTATGTTAAATAATTAAATAACATAGTATAAATTAAAAAGTATATTTTGTTTTCAAAGTTTAGGGTCCTCTTGCCAAAAAGTTATGTCATATTAAATAATTAAATGATATAGTATTTTTAATATATAAAAAATTCAGGATGACAAATACATTCTTGTCCCAAAACCATGCCCTGTTAACTAATTATAAACAACATAGAAAAAGATTTTTTTTTATTTCAAATGTTTAATAGGATAGCTGCCCCATGCCTCATGGATATACCATATTTTTCAAAAATCCCAAGGGACACTGCTCCATGCCTATGCCTTATTTTTTCAGAAGTATAAGGGGGGCACTGCCCCGTGCCTATGCTCATACCTATATAAAATAACAAAAATATTATTTGTCTTCAAATTTTAGGGGCATGTGCCCCAGCTCATGTCCCTAACCAAGTATTGACGATAGCACAATATCAGGCCCTATTCCAAGCAAAATTAGGCAAATGAATTGCAATCACACATTTATGATCCCTTATTACGGTCAATTTTTTGATTTTGTGGAATAACTGTGCGGTATCTCGATCATCTCATGATCAAGACCATCCTTACACAATCCATACATTGAACCGACCCAACGTCTAGTGCTACGATACTACGACAAGGTACAACTCTCTACCGAGTCTCATCCGCTAAGTCATGTTCAACTGACCTATGCATTACTTCATCATGTCGCGCCCTACACTCGTCCAACACATAAGGTTCTTGCATCACCGAGGTCCTACCTCGTGCATCTTGCATGTCGCTAAGATCCCCCCATCAAGCCGAATATCCAATATGACCCGATACTCTTGAACACGACTATTAGTCATCCTCACGCATCACAGGTAGCTTAGGAGCATTACTGCCTCATTCACTAAGCATTGAGGACGTAGCACCCATAACGTGATCTTTGGTCTATGACTGAGTATCCCCACCACATTTCACATCACTCTTAGACGACCATGATGCATAACGCATGCTTATGAACGAACTAGGTTGGAATCTCTTGTCGGGAGGCTCCACGCAATGCTAAGAAGCCTAACTCATTTGCATTGTCCTTAGATGCTCCACTAACCATCCAAGGAAATCATAAGAGCCCCTTTAGGATCCTAGAGCCCACCCCCAACTCCTTTGGGATTGTTCACTAAGTGGCCTTAGATGTACCATAAGGGAAGGTAGAGCTACACCCTTCTCCTCAAGGTGGATGTTAGGTCTTTAACTCGTTTCCAAAAGGAAACATCTTATGTGTTGATACACTCATATTGACATTTTTCAAAGTAACACATTGAATCTCCACAAACCGTCTGCACCATTGAACTCGTACCAACTTTCTCTTCAAATGAAGGTAGTATCGGCCCTACTCCTAACATGTCATGTGGGCCTCACAACACCCATCCACTATCTGTCTGATAAAATGTCTAGCCTAAGTTTCAACACACAAATCTTTATATACACTTCACCCAAAACATGATACCTCATATCCAACATCAAGACACCTTCGAGTTTAGGGAACAAAAATGAGAAAAACTGGGTTTTTCTCAAACAAAGTAGTAGCTCACTCGAGTGAGAATCCCCTGGCTCTAACATAGTAGTAGCTGGCTTAAGCAAGAATACCCTAGCTTGAGCGAGATCAAAATAGGGAATTTTTCTTTGCTCTTGGGTTTTGTGCTTGTTGGCTCGAGTGAGGATGTCCTTAGTGTGAGCAAGGGATTTTCCACCTCTTAAATCTGGAATAGGTTTATCCCAAATTTGAAAGGCTAAAAATTCGGAGTCGCTACCTATCCTATTCTATGATTGGATAGAAAGAATGGGTGTTGATACTTAGTTTGAGCGAGAATATCTTATCTCGAATGAATATTATAAATTCAGCATATTGTATGTTTTTAATTCTGATATGAATGTCACAGTGTTATAGCTTATAATGTATGTCATATTGTTTGGTAAACTCTTAGATATATTGTGTAATTGATTTATGCACACAATGATTTAATATTGCGAAGTTATATTAATTGTTACGCCTAAACATGGTGAGGTTTATTAAAAAGTGATATGATTTAAATCTATGGGAATGTATCCTTGGGTGTGTATGATCCCTAAATTGATAATTGGTCAAGTTGTATGTACAATTACAAGATTTGTAAATTTGGTGAACTATGTGTGACCCCAATGGATGATTAATTGGGTGAGTTGAGTACGACCCTAAGATTTCCATTTGGGTGTGTTGTGTGCTACTCCAAATGATTACCAATATGGTGTGTTGTATGCTGCCTCAAATGACTCCAAGGGTATAAGAGTCACTGGGTGTAGAACCCCAGAACTCATTTACATAGTCGGTGAATAATGTATGTGAATAGTGTTGGCGTATGATGAATGAATGAAAGAGTTGTAATCAAATTAAATGTTTTGTCTGAGTGTTAAAGCCAAGGTAAAAGAGTGAAAACACTCTGAGTTAAGGGAAGAGTGGTGATATTCGCTTAAAAGTGTTTGTTTTTCACGATTATTCTTTTAGCATTATCGCACTCTTTTACGTAAAACTTGCATTTTTACAAACTTTTCTACGTAAGAGTTCCCTCCATTGCATAACACACATTTCTAGTGAAAATGGTATATTTGCATAGTTTAAATACATTTCTGAAAGTCTAGATACTGAGCCATTTCAATAAACTCTTATTACGTGTTTTAACTGTCTCAAGAACCCTAACTGGACGATTTTCAAGGACCGGAGGCCATAGTTAAGCATCAAAGCCCATTACTGAAGACTAAAGAGCCAACAAGCTATACCAAGTAGATGCAGGCCAAGTATGGGCTAAGCCAAGAGATCACAATTACATAATGAGGCCTAGGGAGCTGAAGAGTCGATTTCCAAGAAAGAGGACTTGAGTAATAAAGATCACTATACAAGACAAAAGAGAAAAGCTTGCTTAGTTGGTGAAATCTATGGGAGTCTGTGTTAGAGACCAGGGTTCAAAACCCTCTGCCATCATTTTCTCTTCTTTTTCTCTTTTATTTCTCAAAACCCTAATCTCTCTCTCCTAATCCTATTCGTCCAACCTTAATCATCTTAGCCGTCCATCCTTACTTTTCAAAACCCTAGTTAGTTCAAAAACCCTAATTCCATCTCTTTTTCCTAAACCTAGCCACCACCTTCCAGTAAATCTTAGCCACCCATATCACCAAACTCTAATCCTAACCACCCATCTCATTTTCTTTCAAAACCCTAATCCCCTTCTATTTCTTACTTTCTTTCCTAATTTCTCTCCCATCCTAACAACTCACTTTTCAAAAGTGAAACCCTAATTTCTCTTTTTCTCTACGAAATCCTAGCCGTCCATCTCATCACACCCTCTTTCTCTCCAAACCCTAACTATGATCCTATATAACCTACACCATCTCTTCCTCTAAAAAATGGTTCCTTCCCCCCTAACTTCTCTTCTCATCTCTCTCTCATTTCTCAACCTCTTTTCTCTCTCTCTCTCTCTCACCCCAGTCTCTATCATCTAACTTCTTCTCTCTCACCTACGGATCTTTTGTTCTCTCTCTATCACTCGGTATATCTCCATCTTTGGTGACTCTTGCAAAGGAAGGAGAAAAAGAAAGAAAGTGAAGAAGAAAACTCTCCATCTCACCATTTTTACAGCTTTACTTTCGAATGTTCTTGCAATTTCTTTGTCTTCAAGTGTTATAAGTACTTTTTAATTTAATGAATCATTCTAAATAAATGTTAGTTTTTTTTTTCTCATGTTTAATTATGTTTTATGCTTGTTTCATGGATAGTGGTAGACCTTAATAATTTCTCAAACAAAAGTGATTTTTAAAAAAATCTCATTATTCCATCTTTCTCACAACTCCACCATTTTAATCTTTTCTTTATTTTATTATTTTTATTTTCTTTGTTGCACTAACTAACTAACCCCGAGTGAGGATTCGACATCCGACACAAGCCCTATACCATTCTCATATGTATGCAGGATTCAGATTAAATTTAAGTGTTGAAATAGGGTGATTCGTTTCAACGACCGAAAAACCTTGTTTCAAATGGCGCCGTTGCCGCTCGGGTGAAGGAAGTGCATAAAGAAAGAAGAAAAATTTTCAGAAAAAAAAAAAAAAAAAAAAAAAAAAAAACAGCAAGGGATTTGGGATCCCCTTCTTCTCTTTCTTTTCTACTTGGTTATTTTTATTTTTATTTTTTTTAAGCCTCGGATGGCCGAGTGCAACTTGTAATAATTTAGGACTTTCTACATCATTTTTTTATTATTATTATTATTTTTAGATATGTGTTCAAGGGCTTAGCAACCCTTGAGCGAAAAAAACAAAAAAAAAAACAAAAAAAAAACAAAACAACAACAACAACAACAAAAAAGAAAGAAAGAAGTGTTAGGTTTAGATTTACATTCTGTTTTTTTTAGGTGATTAGTATTTTGGGAATTATTGCTTTTGGAGACTTTTCAAATAAGAATTTTGTTAATTTTAGGCATTTTCCCATATCTTTTAGAGATTTAGCCTTTTTTTTTGGAAATTTGTAATTTTCAAAAAAATTTCTAAGTCTTTATAGTGGAAAAAGTCTATCTTTAACACAATTCCTTTTTGGGAAGTTTGCCCTGATTTCACCAATTTAAATTGGAAGGTTTGGAAATTAATTAATCTGCCTAATTAACTGAATGTTGTGTGCAACCCCTTAAAGGCAGCCACCTTCCAAAAATAATTCCCAATCACGTGACCTATATTTTATTGTGCACTAACTTGTGCGCAAGGAAGGAGTGTGAGTAGGGAGTACTAGCTCGGAGTGGGCCCAAGCCCATTACCCCTCCCTACCTCACGAAGGCGACCCCGTGGCATAGCCCACGGGTAGGTACGTGTTCTATACCTCGCTTGAAAGCGATCTCGGGTGTTGACTGAGCATCTAGGTGGTGATTGTTTATTTGCTTTTGTACAACTTTTTCGAACTACGTGAATGGCCGAAAAATACATTAATTAAAAGAGCAAACCCAGCTCTACTTGAAACTGGTGGGATTTCATCACCCACCTCATCACTCCAGCTGTGTGAACCCGAAAGCAATTTAATAAAATGAACCAAGATTTAGAGCCAAATTTAGCTCGGTGTTCATAGGACCATCACAAAATCAGTGAATCCTTCATTTTTGAGTTGAATAAGACCACAAGCGCGTGTCCCTGTTTCCTAACATACCCACAGGTCCCTACTACTTTCGTATACTGAGCTCTTAAGTGGCCTCCTCAAAATCTTGTTGGTTAACTGTGCTTGTTGACTTAGGAACACAATCTAGCCTAAGTTATTCTTCGGGAATACACTTGTCAAACTACTTGACTGATCCGGCTAGTCTGGGACGTACTTAAGCTTGTCATTGTGCGACACGTCTGTCTAGGCTACGGATTCTCTTGTAGTTAACTCGTGTTAGTACTGGAAGGTTAGCTTGCGAGTGAAACCTTTGTGAGAACCCTAGAGTGCAAGTCAGTCCGGCGGATTAAACAAGATAAAATCAGTGGTTCCACCCACTGTCATAACCTGCTTGCCAACACAGATAAAAAGATAAAGCCCAGAAAACTGTTGATTGTTTCGCTTTGGCTTAGGGTAATCTTTGTGATCTTTGCGCATCATATAGAGTCACTCAGGTTAGTGTCTCCTTTGGCAACTTTTTGCTAGGTCTTAGGCGTGTTTCTTCAAACATATGCCCAGTTGGGTTCGGCCCATCAACGTTTGATTCGATCTGAGAGTCATTCAAATCCGGGAATTAGCCTCAGCTTCTTCACCTTCCTCATCCTCTCCATGGCAGCAGAAAGGCCTCTTATTGAGACTTATGCAAATTTCTATAGCCAAATTTTCTATTGCCATGACTCCTATAACCCAAATTACTATTGCCAAACTTATCATCCGGATACTTGGAATCATCATTCCAGTTTCTCTTGGGAGCAAGAGTCTGTTCCACAACAACAACCATACCATAGCACATATCATTCCGGGTTTAACCAATCCGATATACAGTATGATGGACAGTACTCACAGTCGTTGTACCAAGAATTCATCCAAAATTCTTATTTTGACCAACAAAGTGCCCTCCCGACTCCTCAGTCCTACAATGATTATACATTGATGAGCTCTAATTGTGAATTGGTACCTAAGCTTCCCTTCTCTGCTCCTCCACAATCTACTCCTAAACTTGGTCTAGAAGACCTTCTCTCCCAGTTTATGACCAGGCAAGAACAAGCCCTTCAACGTCTAGAACAACGTCTGGATCAATTAGAAGCTGAGAGCGAGATAGGTAACTTCCCAAGCCAAACAATTCAAAATCCAATTGAACAGGAGATAGTTTTTTAAATCGAATTACAGTCAAAGAACCAGAATTTTCAGAGAGAGATCCAAGATGATACTGCCCTCTGTTCAGGAAAAACTATTGATATAGGAGTACCACCATCCTTGGTGCCCTCAAAAGCACCACCTTCTAACCTTAGATCAGAGAATCCCAATTTCACATCCAACTCTGATGCTTCTACATCTGTACCCAAATCTGATATTCCTGTGCAGATACCTCAGGCTGAGGACAAGTCCATTTGTCCGTTGAAACCACCTTTCCCAGAAAGGCTTGTCCAGAATAATCGGGACCAAAAAATTTTAGAGATCAAAGAAGTCTTGAAAAACTTACCAATTAATATCTCGTTCAAGCAGATTCCACACTATGCGAAGTTCCTCAAAGACTTATGCATAGTCAAGCTGTGTACACAAGCATCTAAGGATCCATTTCTAGTTGAAAAGGCTACTGTTTCAAATTCAAGGATCCTAGAAGCCCTACCGTTCAATGCATCATAGCAAACGATTTCATCTGTATGACTTTGCTAGTCCTAGGAACTAGTGTGCATCTCTTGAGTTTCTCAGTCTATCAACCGTTAGGCTTAAAGGACATACAACCTACGGGGGTCATTCCAAAGCCGCTGGTTGGTGTTGGTTGAGATCGATCTTATCGATCCTCTCTGTGAAGACTGATGACCTACTCAGTCTCTCCGTGTTTTCAACTTGTTTGGGGGTGCATTTATGTACCTCCTTTGTGTCTGGCTGAAGACGTTAAACTTAGCGCTGTCGGAAAGGCAATTCCGAGATTCATGAGTCGCATGATTATCTTGCATATATTTTGGCACTATTTTTCAGGTTATACGGGTCTCATTACTTTTGCAGATACCTACCAGTGTACATTTTTGCCAAGCTGGTAATACCCTTCCTCAACTTTTGCATCTTATAGTCCACAGTCATATCTTTTTGTCTTGGTCATGAGCACCGAGGACGGTGCTATCTTTTGTTTGGGGGTGGTATTTTCCAAAACTCATGTTTTTCCTTTGAAAAAATAAAAACAAAAAACAAAAAACAAAAAAAACAAAAAACAAAAAATGTTTTCTTTTGCTAACTCTTTGGAGCTTTAGAGACTGTGAAAGCTTCCAGCCTGTCCCGTAGGCCGCCTAGGAGGTAGAACTCTGGGTTTTGCGGCTAGGATATATAGGTTTATTTTCCTTTTATTAAAAAAAAAGAAAAAAAAAAGAGAGAGAGTTTTTCTAATACTTTCAAAAATGTTTTCAAGTAACTTTACAATGATGAGACCAAAACTAACTGTTAGTCTACTTATTGAAAGGGATGTCATCTTTTGAAATACAAGTTAACACTTAGTTCAGTACTACTTTGGATTGAGATGCTTAGAATATTCAGATTCAGCACAAATTGCACAAAATCAACATCAGAGTCATCCTAAGTTCAGATTCTCTAGAGATCCTAGAAGAATATTTGTGGAGACCTAACCCAGTGAGTTTTGAGCATTTCATCATTTCAGAGGGTTATACAAAGATTCTGAGTCACAAGTTGACCCATAATTTCTTCCAGCCCACACATATTCCTTTGAGAGATCTCATTAATTCTTGATTTGATCATTAAACTCGGAACAACATCAAACATTGGGTCATTACAAAAGAACTTTCTCTGTATCCATTCAAGACATTAGACATGCTAGTGCAACCCTAGAAAATGACATAGGCCATGTTTGTAACCTTTCAGACTTTTTAGCTTACCTAACTTTTACATCTGTAGAAAACTCTTTTGAGCCTTTAATGAAAACATTTCCTTGTCAACCCATTAACCGAAAACCCAATTCAGATAAGAAATATGACTCGCGACCCTATTTCTGAGAAGGATAAGAGAGTAAATGGTATGGGTACACCATGAAAGATAGAAATCGAGAAAGGAAAGAAAACCAAGTGGGTTCGAACTGAAAAGAAAATATGGAAAGCTGAAAAACAATATTGAGCAATCTCAAAAAGATCAAAAAATGAAAGAAGGAAAAGAAAAAGGAACTGGTGTTACGCCCTCAGGAAAAATTGTAAAGAATATTAAGATATCCTCTCAGAACTTTGAATCATGTGTCCCCTTCTTTTCCTAAACCATTCCCAAGCCTCAATACAACCTATTAAAGTCCTACTTGATTTTAGGTTAGCACAATCATAAAATGTGGAGAATGGAGAAAGAGAAACTATAGAGTTTGATCTAACGTTCCCGAGTGACATGATATTCCTATCATGAGATCTTTTGATTTTATAATATCTTCCCTTCTAGACAATATATGTGAGAATTTTGCCTGTTTCTATCCACATATCTCCTCACATATAACTAGAGAGAAAATAAATAAAACCATTTCCGAGTGATTCACTTCTGAGTGGTATACAAGTGAGAATTGAGGTCAAGACATATAATCTTAGAGGTGATCTGAAAATCTCTACTACCGGATAATGATGATATTGATCACACACACACGCTGAAGCTGACTTTCCTTGTGTTGAGTGTCCATCTGTATTCTTGCTGAAACTTACTGACTGAGTTCTAATTTGTAAATATTTTGTTACATCCTTGAAATAATTTGACAAACGGAGTTTTCTCTGAGTAATGAGAAACAGTGTGTAGCATGTGTCAAACCCTTTCAAGCTCCATTTTTTCGCACTAATTGCCAATGACTGACAATATGCTGGTTGGGGGTTGTGATATTCGCTTAAAAGTGTTTGTTTTTCACGATTATCCTTTTAGCATTATCGCACTCTTTTACGTAAAACTTGCATTTTTACAAACTTTTCTACGTAAGAGTTCCCTCCATTGCATAACACACATTTCTGGTAAAAATGGTATATTTGCATAGTTTAAACACATTTCTGAAAGTCTAGATACTGAGCCATTTCAATAAACTCTTATTACGTGTTTTAACTGTCTCAGGAACCCTAACTGGACTATTTTCAAGGACCGGAGGCTGTAGTTAAGCATCAAAGCCCATTACTGAAGACTAAAGAGCCAACAAGCTATACCAAGTAGATGCAGACCAAGTATGGGCTAAACCAAGAGATCACAATTACATAATGAGGCCTAGGGAGCTGAAGAGTCGATTTCCAAGAAAGAGGACTTGAGTAATAAAGATCACTATACAAGACAAAAGAGAAAAACTTGCTTAGTTGGTGAAATCTATGGGAGTCTGTGTTAGAGACCAGAGTTCAAAACCCTCTGGCATCATTTTCTCTTCTTTTTCTCTTTTATTTCTCAAAACCCTAATCTCTCTCTCCTAATCCTATTCGTCCAACCTTAATCATCTTAGCCGTCCATCCTTATTTTTCAAAACCCTAGTTAGTTCAAAAACCCTAATTCCATCTCTTTTTCCTAAACCTAGCCACCACCTTCTAGTAAATCTTAGCCACCCATATCACCAAACTCTAATCCTAGCCACCCATCTCATTTTCTTTCAAAACCCTAATCCCCTTCTATTTCTTACTTTCTTTCCTAATTTCTCTCCCATCCTAACAACTCACTTTTCAAAAGTGAAACCCTAATTTCTCTTTTTCTCTACGAAATCCTAGCCGTCCATCTCATCACACCCTCTTTCTCTCCAAACCCTAACTATGATCCTATATAACCTACACCATCTCTTCCTCTAAAAAATGGTTCCTTCCCCCCTAACTTCTCTTCTCATCTCTCTCTCATTTCTCAACCTCTTTTCTCTCTCTCTCTCTCTCACCCCAGTCTCTATCATCTAACCTCTTCTCTCTCACCTACGGATCTTTTGTTCTCTCTCTATCTCTCGGTATATCTCCATCTTTGGTGACTCTTGCAAAGGAAGGAGAAAAAGAAAGAAAGTGAAGAAGAAAGCTCTCAATCTCACCATTTTTACAGCTTTACTTTCGAATGTTCTTGCAATTTCCTTGTCTTCAAGTGTTGTAAGTACTTTTTAATTTAATGAATCATTCTAAATAAATGTTAGTTTTTTTTTTTCTCATGTTTAATTATGTTTTATGCTTGTTTCATGGATAGTGGTAGACCTTAATAATTTCTCAAACAAAAGTGTTTTTAAAAAAAATTTCATTATTCCATCATTCTCACCACTCCACCATTTTAATCTTTTCTTTATTTTATTATTTTTATTTTCTTTCTTGCACTAACTAACTAACCCTGAATGAGGATTCGACATCCGACACAAACCCTATACCATTCTCATATGTATGCAGGATTTGGATTAAATTTAAGTGTTGAAATAGGGTGATTCGTTTCAACGACCGAAAAACCTTGTTTCAAGTGGAAGCACTCTAAGTGTGAAAAATGGGAAAAAAATCAAGGGAAATGGCAAAGTTTTGCAGGTAGCAGGTCGACCGTCTGTCTTGAATGTGACCTAAAAATTATAGGGCCACAACAACATTTACGGCCTGGCCGGTCAACCGCCCCTCCTAGCCGGTCGATCGACTTTTAATGAAATAGGTTTTTCCCCATTTTTCTGCAAATTTTAAGGGCAAAATAAGATTTTTAACACCCTTGGCCTATAAATACACATCCATTTCATGGCTTTTGGGTTACTAAAACATAAGGAGAGTTTTTAGAAGGGAAATGAGAGAAAAGCTAGGGTTTTGGAAGAGTCTCCTCAAGATCAAAGGTGAAACCCAAGTTTCACCTCCAAAGCTTCTCAAGATCAAAAAAGGAAGTAAGGATCTTGCAAGCCAAAGTGTTTCTCACGTACAAAGCCACGAGGATTCACTCTCAAAGGTAGATACATTCTACTATCTAACTTTGCTATAATTCCTTAATATGTAGTGTGGTTTAATGTATGATTTTTGATTAAAAGAGTAGATACTCTCTACTAGTTCTCTATGTTAAAAATAACTAATGAAAAGGAAGATAAAAATGATGAGTTTTGATAAAGAGAGCGTAATTACACTCTATTAGATAGTTTTGTTAGGATTCTTTTATGTTAAGTGAGGTTTAAAGGGATGGATTTTGAGATAAAGAGTGTAGATACACTCTACTAACTAGCTTGTTGATTTAGGGATGAATTGTATGGTTTGATGTATGAGTTTTGAAGAAAATTAAGGAGTATATCCTTGTATGCGTATACCATGAAAACAAATGAAATAGAATCGAGGTTTATGACCTCGCATATGTAGATGCTTTCTACTAGCTATCCATGTTAGGATTCATTTATGAAAAACTAGATTTAAAGTATGTGTTTTGTTGTAAAGAGTGTAAGACACACTCTACCACCTACCTTGTTATTATTTCGTGAAGAAAAGCAAGGTAAATGGATGATTTTGATGAAACTAGGCTAAGTAGCCATGTATATAGGTTATGCTATCTTCATGAATGCAACTCCATGATTTGTTTCGATGTTTTAATTGCTCTCTATGATTACCATAATGCTCCTACGTACTTATGATGCTTACAAGTACTCTATGCATGTCTAATGCTCACAAGTACTCTAAGCACATATATGATCTTGCTATGACTGTAATTCGATGGGCATGTGATGATGTTTAAACGTTTTATATGATTTCCATGATGCTCACAAGCACTATGTACATATATGGGTGTATGATCAGGATGTCTCATAAGACTCATAAGTAAAAGATCATAAGAAAAAATATAAGTTTCATAAGTAAAAAAATCATAAGAAAGGTTCATAAGAAATGAGAAATAAAGTTGTACGAAAAGAAAAGAAAGCTCATAAGAAATGTTATAAGAAAGGAGAAATAAAGTTATAAGAAAAGAAAAGAAAACTCATAAGAAATGAGATGCAAGCTCACAAGAAAAGAAGTAAAAAATGTAAAACATGAAAGGATGTTAGTGTACTAAGACTAGGTACGGGCACTAACATCTGTTTCCAAGTAAGTATGAGAGGATACTGGCATACTAAGACCAAGTACGGGTACTAGTATATCTCTCCAAGTAAAATGAAGAATATAAAAGGATGCTAGTGTACTAAGACCAGGTATGGACACTAGCATATGTTTCCAAGATAAGTAAGAAATGATACTAGTGTACTAAGACCAGGTACATGCACTAGTATCTGTTTCCAAGAAATATGAAATAATGTTAGTATACTAAGACCAGGTACAAGCACTAACATTTGTTTCAAAGAAGTTAAAAGCATGAGAAGATATTGGTATACAAAGACCAGGTACGAGTACTAGTATATGTCTCCAAGTAAAAATGAAGAATATGAAAGGATACTAGTGTACTAAGACTAGGTATGAGCACTAGTATTTGTTTCCAAGAAATATGAAAGAGTGTTTAATTAGTGTACTAAGATCAGGTACGTGCACTATCATCTGTTTCCTAGAAAGTAAGAGAGGATGCTGGTATACTAAGACCAGGTACAGGTATTGGCATCTGTCTCCAAGTAAGTGAAAAGTAAGAATTTCATAAGATGCTCATAAGTTAAGAATCTCATAAGATGATCACAAGTGACTCACCAGACTCATAAGATGAATAAGAAACTCACAAGACTCATAAGACATAAGAAATTCACGAGACTCATAAGACGAATAAAAAACTCACAAGACTCATAAGACAAATAAGAAACTCACGAGATTCATAAGACGCATAAAAAACTCTAAAGACTCGTAAGTACGCACAAACTCAAAGCATGATTCAAAGTATGATTTTTGAGAATATGAATTTGTTAGCTTAATTAAGAAAATATGATTTCCGCACTTTGATTATGCATGTGTTGTTGATAAACTGTACCTTATATTAAATGTTAATGTTTTGTAACATTGTGAGTTAGTAGCTTATATACGCTGAGTATTCAACACTCAGCCGAACTGTTATTTCGATAGGTTTCAGGTTGGACGGTCGTGCTTTGGAACCATGGGGCGAGAAGTACTATGGAGGGCATAAACTTACTTGAGATCATCATACGGATGTTAGGGGCCTTGACATGTGGCCATTTTGGTTGAGTTTGAGTGAGAGAGACATATATTTTGGGTTACCATTTTAGGGATTCTTGTCAGACTTGAGTGAGGTAACATAAGTCATGATCTCATGTAATTATGTTTTTTCATATTTTGGTTTTAGTAGACTCTTGTATGTGGAATACAGTTGATATTAAATGAGAAAATTTTAGGTTCAATATTTGGTATGTCTTGTATACTCTCTAACATGATATTTTAAATGTAAGTCACAGCGCAAAAGTCTTATAACTCCTAGGTAGGATTTTGGGTCGCGACACTGGGGCAAAGAACCACATAGCAAAAACTGTACTATTTTTGGTAATTGGTTGACATTACATGCATAAATTTATAAATCATTCTTATTTGCATGCTTAGATAATGTAATAATGATGTGATGATACTCTTATTTATTGCATACCCCATAGATATTTAAGTGTACCTAATGGATGTGTTCTTTTGTTTTGTGCTCACTCTTGTTTAATCTGATATTTTTCAGGAGGTAACTGGGGATGATAAGGATTCTCCATGCATAGCATAGCTAGTGAAACATTCTTTATTTATTGTGGTAAGGAATTTTATAGTAAACATTGAGACGTTTAATCAAGAAACATAACTATTATTAAGAATTTTAGTTGATGCTTGATATTGAAATCTCGTTATGGATCATGTGAGTGTAATTTTCTTTATGCATTGGGATGTGTTCCCACGCACAAGAATCAACATATAAAATGAGATTTTTTGGGGTGTGACAAGCAGAGAGACTCTATTGGATTAGGGTTTTTTGTGCCCTTATTTGTGGAATAGATTGGCAAATCCAACCAAAACTTAACTTTGGGCTGAAAACTAGATCCAGCCTAGCAGGATGAAACCTTGGCCCAACCTGTACTTTATTTTTAAAAAAGGAAAATGCTTAGCTTACTAGCAGTTTCCATTATGTAACGAAATGGCTGGTCATTATTGGTCCACGTCTCATTTTTTAATACTCACCAGTTGTGGTTAAGATGCACAAAAAAAAACAAAAATCTTAATTTTAATTTAATTAAGCTTAACTAGGGTTAAATGGGGGGTTAAAAGGGACACGATGACATGAAGGTAACTTAAGTAGTGGACCCACTGGTCCACTAATCACTCCTCTAAATACAATCCTAAATTGGGTAGTGAAAACAATTAGGGGGCTGTTTAAAAAAACATAAAAAATTATTAAGGGCTGTTCATACTCAGCTGTGTTGAAGTCAGCCGGGCCCAACTTGCAGCCCTACTTTGGCCCGTGATACTTGTATGGTATGGAGATCGTATCATAGTCATTCGGGATTTAACTGGGAGAGTTGAATCACACTCACAGATCAACATGTGTATCTTTTAACACTTATTAATTGTGATTAGGATTCATTAATTTGTAAGATTCAATAATTTAACCTTAGTTTTTAGATTAAAAAAAAATTTAACTCTACGTGAGTTCAATCGCGGTTGACTTTATTTTGTACCGCTCTCTTTTTGGAATCCCGTGGACCCTTAATCGCGCCTAGCGTGCCTGGTCCTACGGTCCTACCCCAGAGTCCGATCTCAGAGAGGGATTTTTTTTAAAAAAACAGAGAATTTTCAAATTTGAAACCCTAACACTTCGAAACGGATACCCGAAATACCACCTTCAGGAATACATTGCGACCGCTTTGAAGATGGCGAACGAGCCTCGAACCCTAAAAATTCGAAGCTCCGAAGATCAAGGCGACATTGAAGAACTTGAAAAGCTGGAGGTAGAAGTGAATCAGATGGCTCAAACAATTCTCCATCACCGAGCAACTCTTCCAGATCATTTCCAGAAAACATTCACTTCAGTCCTCGCTGCTCAGAGACCTGTTATTCCTCATTTCGACGATATTGCCGACCCTGGAATCTCTCAACATCGTAACCCAGGTTCATTTCTAGGGTTTCAGATTTTTATTTCTTTAATTGCTTGATTGATTACTTAATTTGTGAAAGACTTTTTTGTGCTTTACAATGCTTTTTCTAATTTTCTGTACTTCTTGTCACGACAATGGCGTTGTTTGTAATCTTCTAAGGTCTAAGTAGGACTTCTCATTCTATAAGATTTTGTTATGTTATGGATAATCCAAGCATATATATATCCCAAATGATTGTTGCTGGATTTACAGGACAGTGGGATCACTTGTGATTTTCTACAACATAGATTTGTGAGGAGATCAGAAGATCTATATATATATAAGAACGGAACAAGCTACATAGCGAATATAGGCTGATGTTCACAAGGTCGTGAACCAACAAAAGAGAAAATGGAAATCAACAAGAGAAACCATGGTAGCCCCTTATCCCTGAGCCTTGGCCATGGACACAAATTCAGGCAAGAAGAAAATCCATATTCACCCCATCCTAACTAGAGGATACCCATTCCGAAACCATTGAAACAATTCGAGAGCGGATTCTACGAATAGAGGAGGGCAAGTTGTCAAAGACTCTCTTGTTCTTCTCTTTCCATTATTGGATTTACTTCATAAATCTCTGCATAAGTTAGACATATAAACAATTGAATAGCAAATATATAAGCATATATATATATATATAACCGAATCCCACAAGTTGAGAGGCGTTCGAAAGAGAGTCTTTCTTGAAGATAATTGAAGTCTCCCGTGTGCAAGGGAAAAATAGCCCTATCTCCGGGATACACCTCAACTTGGATTCATCTAACCAAACCCTACGAGTTTGCACTACTTGGCGGATTGTGGTGCACCAAACCTCTTTTAGAGTATGCCCGAATAATTAATAAAATCCCACAATAGATTAATTGGGTTTATGAGAAAAGCTATTTCAATAAAATAATCATAGTTGTTAAAGGCGTTGCCTCAGGCGGTCGCCTAGGCAACCAGGCGCTCTGTTGGGCTCAGGCAACTGGCCGCCTCAGGCGGTTATTATTAAAAATCTAATATATATATATATATAATATTATTACTGTTTAATAATATAAAAAATTATTTTATTTGAATATGATTGTTTGGTAACAAAAAAATATATTATTTTATATACTTCTCATGTCTTTTACGATATAATATGTTAGTATTTGTATGTCTTACAAAAAAAGTTTGCAGATAGAAAAAAAAAAAGACGAACGGTATCAAGTATGTTTCTATCATGTTAACTTGTTCTCTCTCAATTGGTGGACAAAATGGTCTCTCCCTTTGTTTATGGGTGGATCATTTAGTCCTCATTTGTTTTTTTTCCATGGTTATTAAATTACAATTAGCTCAGGCGGCCCAATAAAAAATTAAGAGCCTTTAAATGCCCAAAATTTCTTCTAACTCCCTCCCCCCCAACTCTCTTAAACTCATATTTAAAGGAGTCTTTCATAATTTAAATAAGTGCAAGCCCTATAATTATATATTTTACTTATCAATATTATTTATATTACTTATCTTGATTTTATCAATATTATTTATATTACTTATCTTGAGTATAATCGATAAAAAGAAAAAATGAGAGTAAACGGTACAACATCTCTCTCTCCCCCCTCTCTTCTTTCTCCCCTGTTAAGCGTCACATTTTACTGTCGAGCTATTTTCTGTTTTTTATTCAGTTTTATATTCTCCCTCCTCTCCTCTCTTTCTTTCCTGTTGGGCTGTCTATTTTTTATCACTCACAATCTCTCTCCCCTCTTTCAATAGTTATTGCAGACTTAATTTTTATTCCATTTTTTTCCAACACTTTAAATCCCCTTTTATTATTCTTAGAACTGTTCTCTAGCAATAGTCTATCAAAGTACGTCTTGACAATTGTGTAATTTATATGAATGTAATTTATATGAATGTAGAGTCTCTTATAAAAGAAAATGCATCATATATAGATCTCATATTAGGGGGAATTTTCTGCAACAAAAAGTTCATCAGACGACGCCTCGAACGCCTCAGGCTACCGAGTCAGGCGTCCATGGATTTTGTCGCCTCAAGTCGCCTGGTCGCCTTGACAACTATGAAAATAATTAATCTAAAACATTGGAACATGATTTTTAGTCCAAAAAATCATTTTAGAAATTAGTTCAATTAATTAAACACTTTGTTTAATTAAAAGTTTAAAACAACCATTTAATTGAAAAGATAATTAAATCATAAGTTAAATATATTTATTTAACTTAACAAAACTGATTAAATCATTAATCTATTTTAAACCAGAGTCTAAGCCAACCATACAATTTTCTGCCATAATTTTGGCAGCATAACGGTATATGGATCGAAATGGTTCAATTGATTGAATCCGTTAGGACCATCTCCATTTAATTAGTCAAGTTGATTTAGTCCGTAGACCAACCGGTTAGACTATCTGTTAGAGGAGTCCATTAGGACAACACTGGGCGGTCTGATTTAGCCATTTCATGTGGATCTGTCAATTGGTTCAGTCCGAATACTAACCAATTAGACTGATCTGTTTGAGTTGGTCAATCTTATAGATTACCAAAGAGGCTAACCCTTTCGGCTTGCCACCATAATTGGGTTACATGTAGCACCAATCTGTGATTAACCATTTTGGGAATCACACATTGTTCTGTTCAATTGGACCTAGTCCAATCTGAACAACAAACGGGGCCATGGTTTGACCTTCTCTGGTGGACTAGAAATGGAGGTGAACTAGAAATGGAGGTCTTATTTCTCCTTGGACTGGTCTATTTTCTTCCTCTGGACGGACTGATTCTAGGCTCTATCTGCAATTTGGTAGAGTTTCTGGGCTCTTTATTTCTTCTGGTGGGTTTTAGCCTTCTCAACCCTTCCTTATATAAAGCCTCAAGTGGTATAACACTTTTTCATTGGGCCATAACCACCCTAATTACCCACGATCTAGATTCTTTGAATCTAACCGCTCCAACTGCTAACCGATGGGTTGCATGGATAACCCAGGTCCGCCAACCCACCCAGATCTAGGTGGGTCACACCCACACGGCCCGCTGCGTGTCTCCCTAGGAGTAGGAGCACACGACCTCGGTCCATCTAACGGACGACCCCGATTTGATCAGACAAAAGAAGAAGTGACCAATCGCAACTAGTGACGATGCGCATGTGTGAAGTGCAAAGTGTGCCTCATGGCGCCCAAAGCCCATTGCCCTTTGCATGCCGCTCGCACGCTCGTTGCATGAGCATAGCTCGTGCGCCGAAGATATGGTCTAAAGACTATGAAAATTGGAGTCTCCTACAATTTAAAGAGTCTCCTAGACCAAAAGATTACACTCTAGTAGAGTTTTAAAACACTTATAAAGAATGAAACTTTCTTCTATTTTTTTGATGTGGGACTATGTTTTCAAAGAAAAAACACCCAAGTGAAATGAACTTGTCTCACAAGGAGACCAAGCTTCAAGTCACCCCAAATACAAAACCAAGTATTTGAAGATTTAAAATAGAGATCTATTTGAAATAAAACCAAATAGTTTTAGGGACTAAAACATAATATTAAAAACTAAAAGAACCTATTTTTAAATCAAATTAAAATTAGATTCAACATTCATATGGACCATCCTATAGCAACCGGCAAGACCCGCCAAATAACTATCTTTGAGCCATCCCCACTAGTCCATTCCCAGCAGGATAAGAAGTTGTGAAAGGAAGAGGGAAAGACCCACTCCACACCCATTTGGGAAAGAAAGAAACTCCAAATCTCACAAGCTACAGGACAATGCATGAAAAGGTGATCTACTGACTCTTCTGCAAGGAGACACATAAAGCATCTATTAGCTAACCTCCACTCTTAACTTTTCAAGTGATCACATGTGAGAATTTTATTTTAACCCGCACTCCATAGAAAAAATGATACTTTAGAAGGAATACTTGGCTTCCACATAGTCCTATAAAGAAAAGGGATGGATGAACCTGATCCAAGCATAAGCACTAGAGATTTCATTGAAAAACGGCTCTTGTTGCCTCTAGACCATATTCTACTATCCTGACTACGAGAGACTGGAGAATGAGCCGCCAAACGCTCTATGAGCCTACCAAATTCGACTATCTCCCAATCGTTTAAACTTCTTCTCAATTTGGGGCATGAGAGTTCCTCCTTACCAATCCTATCAATGCAATCCCATACGGACCATGGTTTAAAAAATGTTGAAGCCGTTACATATCGCCCGATATGAAATGGTTTCGGTTGCCCCCGTTACCCGATACCATACATTTACACTGTTTTGCCGAAAAAAATACGTATCGCCCGAAACCGTTACGTATTGGGCGATATGCCTGATACATAATGGTTTCAGTCGTAGGACTCATTCGTGATTTTAACATTATAAAGGGTTCCGAAAATCCCTAAACTCATTCTAAAACCTCATCTTTGCTTCCCCTCTTTTTTTTTCTACTTATTCTTATCATTTTTTTTCTAAAATCCTTTTGTTTTTTGTTGATTAACAACTTGATTTGGGGTTTGATTCATAGATTTGAAGGAATCTAAGACAAGTTCTTCATTTCGGATATATTTCAACCCTCAACCCATCTAATTTCCTTATTTCTAAATTTTGAGCTTTCATATTGGCTTTAGAAGTATCTTATTACTCATTTATTACATGTTTTTTTATTGCGATTTTTTTAAAGCAAAAAAGAAAAAATGGCCGAAATGGTTACGTAATGGTTTCGACCGTGTCTGATACGGTGTTCGAAACCACGTTTTTAAACCTTGTTACGGACGCATTCCTATCACGGGCTATACGGAATATAGGTCCAAACTCCTCCTACAAGGTGATAGGTGAATATGTTAGTAACCAAATTAAATAAATTCCTTCCAAAATTTAAGTAAATTCCATCAAATTTTTTTTTTTTTAAATAAAGATCATTACATGGTGAATCATTGAATTTTTCTAGCAAGCAATAGTGTATTCCTATAAATTAACTTGGTTTCAGTGTAGTCAAAGAGTTCAAGCAATTCCTGGGCAATAGAGGGTTCCCTAGGTGAGGCAATGCCTAGGCAACCAAAATTTATTTATTTTATTTACATTATATAATATTATATAAGAATTAATGAGTGCCCGCCTAGATCTTGAACTAGGCGATAGGGGTCCTTGCTAGGCGACATTTTGACTACACTGCTTGGTATAAGTGTATAACGTGACCACGCCCCGAGTCTATTGTTAAATTGGTTGACATGCTATTCTGCAACCTTGAATTCACGTGTTCAATTCCAACTTGCTACCAAAGAAAGAAAAAACTTCAACACTATAGAAGAGTATCAATCTGAAGTCGACTTTGTCAAGGTACAGAATTTGAGTAAGCTAAGGCCCAACTGAAAGTTGGGATCTTATTCAATCGTGATTGAACTCAGGACAGTTCAATCGCACCCATAAGTCAACACGTGTCCTTTTTAACACCTATAAATTGTGGTTACAATTCACTAATCCTTAGGGTTCAATAATCTAACCTTGGTTTTTAGGAAAAAATATTAACCCTGTCCCTAGCATTGCAACTATAGGGATTGTCTCTTGCTATAGCTAGAGACGATCCTAAGTCTTTTGGGAGTGTGATTGAACTCTCCCAAGTTCAAGTGCAATTGGATAGGATTCGGACTCCCCAACTGAGCATCCATTCACATGACTGTTACGACTCCGAATGTAACACTTAATAACATCAAGACAAATGGTCTGGAAAAATTTCTAGAAGTACATATAACAAGAAAATTAGTTGTACTATTGACTCTTGGAAGGGGAATCATTCTTCCAAGTACAAAAGCACATACAAATGCATCTTTCCTATCATAAACTCCTCATTACATATTTATAAATTATAACTTTATCAGTAACTAACACAAATACCTTCCCACAATAACTACTTCACCCTTATTACAAATAACTCCCATCACCGCCCATAGTCTTCTCTGTGCAATAACTACCCAGTGAGATGATGATCTCAATAAGTTCAGTTTAGATGGGGAGTCTGGTTTTTGGGAGCAGGATTCGAGAAATTGAGAATATGAGATAGCCTATAGAGGGTAATGTAGATTATTATTCACTAGCAGGTGGCACGTGCGATGCACGTGAAAGCGAGGGGGAGGAGTTAACCACAGTTAATAGCAATTAAAAGGGTCACGTGTTAACTTGCGGATGCGATTGAACTCTCCCCAAGTTTAATCACACTTGGTTGTGATTCTATTCTTTAAATCATAGTTCGAAAACTCGGCGAGTCACCCGAGTAACTCAACCGAGTTTTCCGAGTTACTCGACTTGGTTAACTTTTGAGTCGAGTCGAGTCGAGTTTTCGAGTTTTTGAACCATGCTTTAAATAGACTAGCGGGTGGCACGTGCGATGCACGTGAGAGCGAGGGGAAGGAGTTAACCACAGTTAATTGAAGTTAAAAGGGATACGTGTTAATCTGCGGGTGTGATTGAACTCTCCCCGAGTTCAATCGCGAATGGCTGTAATTCTAAATAGATAGATGAGCAAGGAGTAGTTTGGAAATTAAAGTAAAACATTAAATCAAAGGCAATGGGTAGTATGGGAATTAAAGTAAAATATTAAATCAATGTTTTGTTTTTATATAAGGGTAGTTTGGGAATTTCAGAAAATTCATCTACGCAAGGCTCTCGCATTATAATAGTAAAGAAAATAAAGAAGAAAAGATAAGGGTAATTTAGGAATTTCAGAAAACTACGCATGGCTCTCGCATTATAATAGTAAAGATAAGGGGTAGTTTGGGAACTACATTAAAACATTAAAGAAACATTGAATCAAAATTTTGTTTTATATAAGGATAGTTTGAGAATTTAAAAAAAATAGACTACGCCTCCCTCTGCCATTATAATTACTAACAGGTGGCACGTGCGATGCACGTGAGAGCGAGGGGAAGGAGTTACCCACAGTTAATAGGAGTTAAAAGGGACACGTGTTAACCCTCGAGTGCGATTGAACTTGCTACTGGCATGTGCGATGCACGTGAGAGCGAGGGGAAGGAGTTAACCACAGTAGGAGTTAAAAGGGACACGTGTTAACCCATGGGTGCGATTGAACTCTCCCCGAGTTCAATCGTGACTGGCTGTGATTCTAAATAGATAGATGAGCAAGGGGTAGTTTGGAAATAAAATCAAAGGCAAGGGGTAGTTTGGGTTTTAAAGCAAAACATTAAATCAAAATTTTGTTTTTATATATATAAGGGCAATATGGGAATTTCTGAAAAATCATCTATGCCAGCCTCTCTCATTATAATAGTAAAGATAAAGGTTACTCAATTGTGCGAGTTGATGGCTGATTTACCTAATTGTTTTTGAAGTTGATTATGAAATGAAGGGTGGAGGACAGATTAGATACGGAATTGTCACTGCTTGGTTGGGGGTTTTCTGCACTCGTAATGAATAAAAGAAATGGTTAGTAATATGTTTGGTATTTAGCTTCATGAAAAGCCCACTCATGTCTTTTGGGCGAGGTTGCGATGTTTAGATTCTGTCATATTGTTACATATTATTTCTGTGTTGAATATAATCTCTCGACGGTAATCTTGATTTTAGATTCAATATGGCATGCCAATGTATTGGTTTACTTCATAATGCGCACACACACACACTCACTCCCTATAATGGACACCTAAGCTTGGAATGAAGACATTTTCTTTTGTTTTGAAAACTTTGCTTTTTATGCTTCAATGCACTTTTTTTCTTCTTTGGTTCTAGGTATCATATTATTTTTCCACTTGTAGGTTGACCATTTCTAAATTATACAGATGCTGGAGAGCATGTTGAGTCACCTAAAGGGTCATTTCTTGCAGAAGATGATCCCGAGAGTGCTGAAAAGAAACACTTGCTCAAACTCAAGCTTTCTAGTAATGTCTCTGCTATGCCCACCATTTTGAAGAGGATGAATGAGTGGGTTTCAATGTTTGACAAACTAGACGCATACAGTGGAATCACACATCCCTCTTTTAAAAGGAAAAGGACAAGCTGACCAAGTTCATTTCACCTTTGCTTATTAATTTTACACACGCTGTTTGGAAGAGGATTGATGAGTGTATTTGCCATGATTGACAAATTTTGATGTGCACAATGGTAACACACATCTCATTTTAGAAGAAAAGGACATGCTGACCCAGTTTGTATCTCAGTTACTGGATTTGTGAGTCGTCAGTGTACTTTAATACTCAAAAGCATTGCTTTTGATGTGTATCATAATGTATTTTGTCTCTAACATTCCAAAAGCATTCTTCTTGATCCTGCAGTACTCCATACCACTGCAGCTTTTTTCACTTGGTAAGAAAGATGAATTTGGCATGTGCATTTTCTCTACAGGATGCTAATCATCTGTTCTCGGCGAGAATAGTTGATAAGCTGGCTGTGTTAGTGAGAGTCTTTTTATCAGATAATAGTATTACTGTACAAGATTTCGTAATGGAATCATATTGTGAAGTAATAAACAAGCCCAAACTTGAGTTTTTAGAAAAAAAATTAATATTCTTCAATTTTATCATGCACGCAACCATATCCATTTTATCAAGAATGACATGGTAAATCCTTTGGTCATGTCAAGCATTATTAGACAATATTACTGTAACATTGAAAATTGGATAGCCTCGTTTCTGCTAGACTTTCAAAAAATCTGTTGGCTCTATTGTCTCATTGGTTAATATCTTTTGCCAGTGAAAAACTTATCAACATGCATCATTTTTCACAGAAGATGCTTTATAAGTCTATATTTGTCCCGAGCCACTGGGAGAGACACCATTGTCCTTTACTTTGATGTCGCACATGAAAAAATAATATCTTTTGTTGATTGAGAATTGAGATTATTTTTATTATTTTGTAAAAGAAAATGCCATCAGGTTCTGTTATGTGCTTTTTGTGCTTATTAGGTGTCCTTCAATAGTTAGAATCTCTCATTTATTGCAGCCTATGCACAACAGACTTGGTTGGGTACGGGCACAGATGTCATGGACCAGTAGTGCGCATGGATATCTGTTCACCTTTTTTCATTGATGGCTGGTTGTTGCTGTTATAACTAGTTCGACAAATCTAAGAGAAAGAAGAAAACGAGCAATAGCACAAGGGAGACAAGATATACGTGATTCGGCAAGGTGCCTACAGTCACGAGAGAAAACGGCAAGAAATCCACTAAGAATACGGGAGAAAAAACAGTGTATACAAGCTCTCTCGAAACCCTCAAAAAACCTCATTTTTTCACATCCTCAAAGAAAACCCTTTATATATTTAGGATTATAACAAGAAAGACAAAATGGGTTGGAAATACGGGTCAAAATTTTGGCCGAGGCGAACTAGAATACTCCTTTCGGCATTGGATGTGGAAGAGCTGGTCTGGGCACCTTAAATATGCTGATTTTGGAAATGATCTAGCGATTTGTCATGTTTTCCTTTATTTCTATTTTTATAAGTTGCCAAAATTTTAGGTGTAGGCTTTATCTACAACCATCTCTGTTCTGTTCTGTATTGTTTTGTTCTGCTGTTCCCATCTTGCTCCTCATATGTATTTGCAGAGACTGAAAGCAATTGCAATAACATGCATTATTTATATGAAGCTGTATCTCTCTTTTGGGTATTGAATTACATGAAAATAGGATCCGAACGCAGAAACGAGTTTGGGATTCAGATCATGTTGTTTCTGTTGTTCATTATTATTTCATTATTTTTATTACAACCCATTTCGCAAACGGGAACATCATTTTGGGTGATAAACCAAACTTCAATGCGATTTAGGCTGCATGTTTTCCAAGTTTTCTATAAAAAGTTGAAGTCTAGAGAAGGATATTTCCACCCACTCCAGTGAGAATATATACTATACCATGCTCAACCTTGGACAAAATACAAACTCGACTGTACCTCACTGTTGAGTGATTTGAGATCACTTCCGAATGTGAAAAAACAAAGGAAGAATGACATGGGTGGAGACTGATGCATATTAGCAGGCAAAAATGAAATCTTGGTGTTTTGAAACCCAAAAACTGGGTTTAGCCCCATAGTGACAAAGTCAGATTCGGGCACAATTTGGCAAGCGTCAAGTTTGAAAAAAAAAAGGGAAAAAAATATATATATTAATAATTATAAAAATTTATCTAACAATTTAATTAGATAATATGCAAAATAAACAGTTTACTTGTCAAACTAAACAAATTATTCACGAAATTTGGAAATAATTCGGCAAACTTAAAATTGGCGACTAATTTGGCACAACTAAAATTTGAGACTAATTTGCAAATTTTTGAAAAATTCTCTGAATTTTGTTACAATGGGTCAAGTAAGGGTAATACCAATCCCGCCCGTTGGCCTCCAATAGCATGTTCTTCTATTATCTGTCGCTAAGTATTTAATATTGTGGAAAATATCCAAAACAGGCAAAAGGTTTCTCCACCCGTGCAACATAGAGAAAGGGTGCTTATGCAGGATGTCAACACCATAGTTATGCAACTACTCATAATTTGTGCAGTTCACGCAATTCCGTTTACTCAATTTTGTATTCATTTTTTGTTAACCATGGCACATACTTTTTGGCTTTGTGAGGTTTAATGGATACTCGATGAGATGGTTAGGGTTGTTCACAATGTTGAGTTTTTGCCTATTTCTCTTTTGTTCGAGTCCAATCTGACCTTGAGAGCTTAAACTGCTTCTGGGTTGAGATGCAAGTGATCGAAGTTGAAGGTATAAAACAGATACATACTATTGAGCCTTTTTAATCTACTTGGATAAGTACAGAACTCAACATTCTTTCTTGGTCATTGTTGTGAGTCTCATGCACACTTACTATTTTCTAATAAACCATCAATCAAAATGGTAATACTCGGTACATCATCAAGACTCTCTTTCTCTGCTCCGAAAGATTACAATATTTAACTATCACAAAAAAAATTTGAATTTGATAACATCACATTTTGCATCCACGATTATTGCAAATGCAAAAGAACAATTCTGTCTTCCCTCTTTTATTACTAGATAAAAATTGGAGACAAGCTTGTAAGCCTTGCAAGCTCAAGTACAGTCATGAATCATCATACAGCAGTTAGAGAAACAAAGACTCTTTTCAAGCATCACAAACTGTTTGCTGCAAAAACTCAAGCAATTTTATGACAAACTGAGGGAGGTAAGCGTAAGCAGGAAGATAAATACAAGAGTCTTACATCATCCTCCAAGTTAAGATTGTTACCTTGAATCTTCAGAAGTGTAACCTGAAACATGCACATATCTTCCAAGAATATAGCCAGATTAAGAAGCATGGAGTGATATTTTAGTGCCATCCTTGCAGCGCCTTCCAGATTACCAAGTCATAGTTCTACTTTGACAAACTGCTGCTGAGCTGATAATGGGAGCCACGGAACCAAATACAAAGGGGTAAGGAAGAACAACCCAGATCTTAAGGACCGAAACTTGATCCAAATTCAGATAAAAAAGCATTCAACCTTCATCAGATAACAATGTAACTGATATATTAGAGACCAGAAATTGGCTTTCTAGTGAGATGACAAATTAAGCAAAGGGAGAATGGGGAAGTCATTAACGGATTTAGGATATAAGAAAGCTTAATACCATCAAAGGTGTAATTATAATTGGAAAGTTGCACAAGAGGGGGTGAACAAGTTAAGAATTCATTGCTCACAACCAAATATCAATGTGAGTAAGAAATTATGAAGGTGTTCTGCTTTAAACCAATTCAATAAAATTGGAAGGCAAAGCGGTCACTATTACAATGACTCTACCCATAAAGGAATATATGGATCAATTGCAGAGAAATTGTGATAGGTAGTTCAACCCCAAAAATTGTTTTAGTGCAGTAAAAAGATCAGGATATTACCAATAGATATTAAATTACGGAATCTTTTCAACAATGCCATTCTTGCTGAGAATGAAGAGCATCAAGTCATATACATGGAAGGAGAATCCCTCACTTGATTGCCATGATGAAGTGGTCAGAAGCAAACATGGATGCATATTTCTTATACAGAAAATGCAAAGGGTCAATCAATTTGGGTTGGCAAGGCAGTGTACAGAGAAAGGGGGAAAACAAAAGAACAGAGAAAACCAAGGCTGAAGAACCATAGTTTTATTCCAAATGAGCTTTGAATATAAAATAAATATGGGATAAAATGGAAAGTAATAGAAGAATCAGAAAAGAAAGCAGAAGGAAAGGCTGACACAATTTTGACCAAATGAAATAAGTTACCGAAATTTCAGGATGTGTAAGCATTGGCTTGGTTAACTAACCCAACTGCAGGGCCAAGATCAACGGTCCAGAAATTCGTATTTTGGCCTTCCGCAACCAGTTTGTCTGCCTCCATTTTCCACCCAATGGGTCCACAGGAACTCTCCATTTCTTTATGCCTTCGGAGAGGAAATGACTCTGGACATATGCTCTTGGCTCATTATGAATGTAACCTGTGCAGCCTTTGGCGACTGGGATGACGGTGGTGGTGATGACAACAACGATGTCAAATCATCCTCCATATTTTGCTTGTTCTGGACGGTTTGAGCATGTAGTTGTGGTACCCCCAAAGAAAACAAACTCTTGCACAATTCATATGATGCAAAGAAGAGTGCTCCTTGAGAGATATACATTACCAATCTTGGAGTCAACCCCCTATCACAAAAACAAGGATAATCATTAGTCAGAAGGTAAGAGTACATGAGCACAGGATCATGGTTCAAAAATCTAAAGTAGGGAGGAACTGAGCTCACGGAGCTAACTTAGAAAGTTTACTGGGTCAATTCCTCACTTAGGAAGAAGAATCTCTCCTATAATAATAATAGTTAACTCAACACTGAAAAGGTTTAATCAATTAGCTTCAAGATGGGTTGGCCATCAAGTTTTATGTACTCCCAGAGTCCACAGCAAGTCAGGGCCTTCTCCATCCAAATTATATCACCACAAACATGGGCATCTGACTTTCTGAAGCTCCTCTATGGGGTTAACGAAAGCCGGTTAAATCATTTTTTCAGATTTTTTGAAACTATGAAATGGACCCCTTTTTTTCAGTGCCTTATGCCAACTATGTGCAGTTGGCAACATAAATCCTGTTCTGTCATTCTAGTCTCTCAAGAGCCATATTTTCAGTTGAAGTATAACAATAATCATGAACTATTAGAACAGAGGTCTTCTTATTGTGAAGAAATCTTCAGCTTATATGGACTAAATTTTCAAAAGTCATGACATATGTTATTTTCTGAAAAGTTTTCCATCCGATATTTCTATTTAAAGAGTAGTCTTTGAACCACAATTCAATAACAAACAACGGTGAAGTTTGATGTTTTAAGCCAGCCTAGGTTTTGTTTTGGAACTCGGGGTGTCCCCAACCCTTTGGGTCAGGACTAATCCCTGAGGGGGCGACGTGAGCCCGCAACCTGCCGCACCAGGTAAGTCCAGGTAAAAGCAATCCGATAGCATTATTAACCACTTATTTTGAACAATTGAGGATGATTCAGACAACTCTGGAACTAACATAAAGTTATGCATGCATATGAGAGCATGTGCCCTTAAGAGTGATGCTTTATTAGTTGCATTGCTTCGATATAGAATCTTATAAACCATTTTTTATTTGCAAAAAAAGAAAATATAGCCACAGAACTATAGGGCTTTCATACCTGTAGAGACCTTTCAACCCTTCATGCTTCGCTATTTGTTGAAGGGCGTGAAACACACCATCATATTGTCTGAGAGATCCAGGGATCTGTTTAGTAACTAACTCATCAGAAACGGCAACAAGAAGCCTATCATATAATAACCACCAATATTAGGGTTGTAAAGTTACTTATTCTTAAGAGCAAGAAAAATATATTAATCAAATAGACAAACTTTTTAATTACTAATTTCTAGCTTCAAAGTGCCTACAGGTGACACCATCATAATCTAGCTTCAATATTATCTCCATCAATCGCTGAGGTTATTGCTGCCAAAATACTAGAATCAGGAGAACCACCAAGGTCAAAATCAGGAATATAATTTAAAATTTATGATCACTCAATATTCATAGAAAAACATACTATGCATGCTACGACAAGCTATCAGTTTGTACCATTGTATAATACATCAAATATTAACCGAGTACTTTTGTACTTCTAAGATTCTACTGCAAGGCTGGTGAACAACAAAATAGTGCAGGACACACACCCAAAATATGGTTGAAAAAAATCACCTTTTGTTCAGCATGATTTTGAGAGGGATTTGCAGATGGCACAAGTCATAAAATGTGCTGTCCAAAGACATATATGTCTACAATGCAGTTCGTGAAAATTAATAGATAGCACCAACCTAGTTTTCAGGTACATCGAGACTGGCTCTAAACTTTTTGCCCCACTCATCTGCATACTGGAAGAGATTGGCATTGCATGGTTACTTAACTAATTTGGGAAGGAACTTCTAACAAGTTGGAACTCTATGGGCGACATAATAAATGACCTTATGAGCAAAGATTTAAATTCTAACTTCAATAGGGTATTAAACACGTATCGCCGTATAATACCCGTTTAATATGCGAATTACGTATTAAACTGTACAATACGCATATTTTTGCCGAACTTATATTGTGTTAATTGCATATTCCGTATTAAATGATTGTTATTAGTTAATATCATGATTTTTATTTATTTAAAATTCTTAATTATTTTTTAATTTCCCTATACTTTTGTCGTGTTTTTGCCATATAACACCCATACTTCCCGAATTGATCATTGTCGTATTATACCCGTACCTGTACTTGGTAACTATGGTGAGAAGTACAGATAATAGGCCACAACGTATTCAATAGAGCAGACCAAGTTTTGCAAAAGAGCCTGTAAATGGCTCACTGAAAACTACACATGCATATAACACACCTGTGTTTGTAATCTTGTTTTCACCACATCAAAAGGAGTTGTAAACAATGCTGCAGTAGATCCAGCTAGTCCTCCGCAAACTAGCTGCAGGGAGAACAAAATTATCTAATCATATTCTGGTGAATGTGATTGAAGACAATTGCTCTTAATAAGCAACACATGATAGGTTCATTTGTTGATTGCGAGAATATGGCCCTCGATAAGCAACACCAAAATATTACAAAGACTATATACAAATGCTAAAAAGAAAGCAGGTTGACAAAACAAAAGGCTACAGCACGGGAAAGAAACAGAGAAAAACAAACCGTTTGTAATGTGTTGGGACGAGCATTCGATTGTGATGACATCAACTGCTTCAAGCTTTCATATGTGTAGAACTGCATGTATTGGGAAAAGGAACCTCTAAAGAATTTTGTTGCAAAAATCACTCTAGGAGAAAGAGAAAAGGCTAAACGAAAGTACAGAAGCTAAAGAGAATCCAATTCTGGGAAACAAGACTTGTCAAATACAATGGCCTTGATATGGGACAGTATCACAGTACTATTAATATGTAAAAAGAGGTAACCTTGATGATAGAGTGTGGAACATTCCTGCAAACTACAGCTCCCCACCCAGCATATAGAGACGGCAAACCACCGCTCTCAAAAATACCAACCATGGCATTCCTGCAAAGACGGTAGTTTTACATGTAGCCTTTGCAGGAACATAGCATGATAATAAAAGAGAAATATATATGAAGATCCATGCAGGAAATGTGTCGACCACAATATCCTACAAAGTTGGTAGCTACCATGGAAGGATGATAAGAACCGCTTAAAGAAGCAAAATATCTTGAGGCTTACAAGTTGAATTACAAAGCGAATGGGATATAAATCTTGAAAGGAATTACAAAAAATCTTTTCAATGGGGAACAGGAAGCCGGCGACTCATAGGCAGGGGAAGCAGACCCTCCAATCGAATATTTTTTAGCTAGCTTTCTTTAACCAAAAACCTCGTTGTAGGAACAAGGATGAAGAACATAAAATCTATATGGCCTTATAGATTTTACTGGGTCAGACAAGTGAATCATTCTGACAATCAAGAAAGCACCTGATTTACCTTTCTTAAGGTGTTTCATGGTTATTTTAAATGCTTCATAGATAATTCTGCCGATCTAAGGCACTTCACTTATCTTGCATCATTTCACTTAACATTGACCTTCATAGTTCATATGTTTTATAGATAAGGTATATCTTGTTAATCTCATGCTGGTTTGTTGGTTACAATAATAATATCCATTTTCCCTTCTTAATTTCTACCTATATCCTAACCAAAAAAGAAGTTTAGTTTCTTCACATACCAGTGTCAAGAATATATTGGAACTTTTCAAAGAAATAAAAATCATGATGAACAGTAAAATATAGGCCAAATTTTATTTTTACGGCACATTCTGACACTCATCAGTAATTGAAGGTTCAGTTTTAGTGGAGTACATAAATTGAGATGCATATGCCTAATATGGAAGATTATTATATTAGTGATATAAGTCCACTAGCCTGGATAACTTAAAATCTGGAATTTATGCTCATCAAAGATGAGAAACTCAGGTCATGCAAAGTTGCAAACATTAATGGCAGCTATGTTGGGTTGAAGTTTGGCACAATTTAGAATCTGACATCCTCAGTAGTTGAAGTTTGGCACAGTTTAGGATCTGACATCCTCAGTATTGGGGATCCTTTCATGCTCTTTTATTGCTTTTCTCCGTAGTTTACGCTAGTGTAAACTCTCTTATTGTATTTTATTTTTATATTTGTCTTCCTTCTTAGCACTCTTTTGATTAATATATCCACATGATTGTTGATATATATATATATATATATATATATATATATAAGGCATTCTGAAAAAGAAAAAAAATTGTTCCCACTCTTTATCCACCACCACCAATAGTTGAATAGGACTATATATAAATACAAGACCATACATAATGCTTTATGAAAGCGTGAAGTCTAAATTTGAGACAGCGACAAAGAGAAGACCAGATCGGCAGGCATACCAGCAGTTTGGATAGTGTGAACCAACTTGCATCTGCTGCTTTATACACTCACTGGGAGTACAAATAAAAGAAGTAGCAATGCTTGCACAACCACCAGCCATGCAATGTGCAAAAGAGTGATACTCCTGCACAGGAAGAATGAGTAAGACTTCCGAAGTGAAAGCAGGCATTCACTTGCTATAGTAAGAATCAAGAGGCCGCACATAGTAAGTTTTAAAAGTCATAATACTGTAGAATTGAGTCCAAAACCTGTTTTCACCCACTTGCCCCCCTCCCCTAACCACCACCACTACACACACACAAACACCACCAAAAAAGAGGAGATGCAACACAATAAAAGATTAAAAAATCACCTTAGGGAAGAGAGGAAGCAAAGCACCCTTAACTGATTCATATGTGAAAGTGTAAACTGCAGAAATTGGTGCTGAAGAAGCGATATTGCTCACAATTCCACGGTACAGTCCTGTAACACCTGAAAACATAATCTCCATCAATTTTCACAGCCCTATTTCTAAAAGCTTACATACGATATCGACATACACAAAGCCTTCTTATTGAGGTGAAACAATAAAAAAAGACTTAATGACTTCCACAAAGCAGTAAACTGCATCTCTCGTGAAAAACATTACCTCTATCCGCTATGATTAACCTGCCAATGTGACAGATAGACTTCTGGTCTGCTTGGCAAGATTGAATGACAGTCTTAAACGTATCAATGGGATGTAGACATAGACTTACAACTGTCCCAGCCAATGCTCCTGCAAAAGCATGTTCTTGCTTTGCAAGAGCATAATGGGGCGGATCCCGTAGTAATGGGCAAATCTCCTTTTTTTGTTCATCCTCAAGGACAAGCTCTTTGATTTGCCTTTTTCCATTCTCAACTATGTCACCCTCTTCTGTTTTGTTTTGGCATTTTTCAAATGCACAATTACCTAAAGCTAGAAAGGCAATATAGTAGTCTGAGTAAAGACTGGAGCTTAAAGTTCCTGAAACAGCACCATCTTCCACTATATTTCCGATAGTCCTAAGGGAATATTCTGAATACAGAGAGGTAGCAGATGTCCATTCATTTTCCACAAATTTAGCAGTTCCAACTAATGGATAATCTTTACATTTAATGAAACTGATATTACAATCATCACTTTCCACTTCCAATTTGTTTGCAGAATTAGTTGCAACTCGAGAAATGCAGATTTCACTAGGCGTCTCCTTCTCAATCTGGTTAACATTTACAGGATTTTTTAGTCCAAGAAGAGGCTTTTCACTTATCCATCCATATATGTTTCTCAAATCAAATGAAATTCCTAGACTTGCAAGCCCCTTTCCCTTCCAAGACTCTTCAGGCATGTCGGTACCACCCCGGAGATATCTCCAGAATAGAGAATGTCTATCATGTTCACCGCAAGGTTCAAACAATGAAATCTTCTGGGTTACTTTCAGATACTCAAAGTTTAAATTCATCATGTCTGGCGAACAGCTAGCAGATTTCATATCAACATGGAAGTATTTGCTATCAGCAGTAGATGCCTTGCCCTTTTTCCCCCCACCTGAATAGCACAGGATATTTTCTTTTTGACAATCACGATTGTAGTGTTCCAAATTTGCTTTAGGTAGAAAAAAAGAAAGAGGTCGACTGGCACAATCCCATATCTGGCCAACTGCTGACACAAACTCGGAAGTGCTCAATAGCTCAGAAGACTTGGGTCCCGATTTTTTACTGCAATGCTTATGAGTATCAAAGAGAGTGGAGACATCTTCTTCATGGCAAGAATCCGCAGGCTCGAAGGATGCCACCTTATGCTGAGTCCATCTATACTTGATCAAAGGTTGATCACCTCTAGATGGTTGCCTATGGGAAGCCATTTTTTTCTCGAATGTTCCAAAATTTCCTTGAATAAGCAGGTGGTATAACAATAATCTTGAACATTAAATAGCTGCACTATGGTAGAGATAGAAGGTCGTGTCATCATAGGTGAAGTGAAAAATATAAAGTTATGAACATGTTGATTACACGTTACTAGAATTACAAGGGAAACAATCGGAGTTGATATTACAACTCATCATACAGATGATATTGAATCAAAATGGGAAGAATCGTATGAGTACAAGCTAATAACATATTACAAGATTTATAACACACCCATCCCCAACCCCGACAAAAACAACAAAGCCCTCCACTTCAAAAAATGATGTGAGCAAAATGCAGCAAATTCTTGGGATTATAAGATGCCAACAAGTAGTAGTAGTAACAATAATAAACAAATAAATAATTAAGAACCGATTTACCAGTCAATTCCTTTCCTTCACTAATTTATCCAGCCTCCTCTGATTTCTCAGAGATGCCGCGAGCTGGCTAGCAATACCCAGTATCTGCTGGGATCAGAAAATTCAACAATTAGATTCTAACACATATGAAACATTCATTCGCACAATCATCCAAAAAAAATACTCCCTAAGGAGTAATCAATCAAAACCCCATTACAATGGAGATCAAATTAACGACTATATCCAATCCGAATTTCAATAACAGTATCTGTGCAAAACAAATAGCAATCAGTAATTTTTCTTTGGGACTCAAATGAGCGAAATTTGACTAATGAAAACCAAAATAACCTGAATTCCACCTCATATGAACTAACCACGATGCTTTTCTGTCGCGTTAACAATATAATACTTACTATTCGGACCTAAAAAAAAGCGTAAAAAGAAAAAAAGGAGCAACCAAGAACTCAATTAAAATGGCAAATGACCACTCAAAAAGCACAAAATTTTCACTAAGAAGCTTTGAAGATTGCATTTTTCTGCTGAAATACGAGCTTGCAGAAATCATATACAGATTACAGAAGATAATAAAAATGCAGAGATTTACTTGGATGCATCCGTGATTCATTTCCCGCCAAAATTTTAAAAGAATATCAGGGTTTTGTAGGAATTTAGGGTTTTACAAGGGAGAGCATATGTCAAATCCACCTAAAGATTCTTTAATATCCATTGCTTTTGCTAACTTAAGCCAGGATTTGTGTTTCAAAATCGTACCGGTTCTTCCCGTTACGCCATTCCATATTTTCGTTTCGGTTTGGAGAATGGAGACCATCCCAAAATTCGGTCTCCTACGGGCCACGGACCCATCTATAATTGGGTTGGAAAAGGCCAGCCCGCAAACCCAAGCCCAAGCCCAAACCCAAACCCAAACCAATGAGGGATCATTCACCTGCCCACGCATAAATAATTAGGGCATGAGATTGTCTCTGGCAGATGCCAAAAAAATGGTCTCAAAAATGGTCTCTGGCTCCACACATCATCGGACATATGGTGATATAAAACGGTGAGATATTAAGTGGGGAGAAGGAGAAAATGAAACGATTCTCCCCCTTTTATTGCCACATGTCGGATATTGTATGGGAAACTAGAGATCATTTTCTGGCATATGCAAGAGACTTTCCATGCCAATAATTAGGGGTGGCAATTGGGTGGGTTTATTCAATTTTTGATAATCTGTGAATATGCCCGCCCAAAGCTGACATTTTTACAAAGATTTTAAATCCTGAACTCGGCCCAATTGTTACCCCTACATAATCCATTTCAAAATATAAATAATAATTTAGCAGTAAGGTTTGAAATTTCGGTTCGACCAACCCCAATGACATCGAAACTGGGTTTATTTCGAAAATCAGATTTCGGCCGTAATTTCGGGTCAAATTTCGGCCAAAATCTGATTTTTTATTTTTAAATAGGTTATTTTTATTGTTTTTTTTAATTAAAATTTTGAAATTTTTATTGAAATTTTGAAAATTTATATATTAATTTTAAAAATAAAATAATAATATTTATATAAATATATAAAATTTTAATAAAATATTATTTTTTAACATATATATATAATATATATTTATAATTAATAAAATTTTAATATTTCGGATTTCAAAATTTCACTGAAATCCCGCAATTTTGGGGGATTTCGTTTCGGGTTGGCTTGCCGAAATCGTCGCAAATTTCGAAATTAAAAACCTTGTTTAGCATTATTTAGCCGAACCCACATTATCTAGTCGACTAATGTGTCCCCATGTCCCTTTTAACCCATTTTTAACTATGGTTAAGCTTAACTAAATGAAAGTTTTTATTTTATTTTTTACTTTTTTCTAGAAATTAAGGTTGGATGGGAATCTCAGTTAGTGGGTGTTAAAAAGGGGAGATGTGGACCAATGAGGACCATGTATTTGGCTATGTAGCAAAATGCATTATTCGTTAAAACATTTCCCTAAATATTTCAAGTGTCTTTTTAATGAGCTTTGCTAACAAGACCGCACTTGTTGCTGTCTTGGTTAAAAGAGTGAGTTTATTTCATCAGGAAGTAGGCATTACAGAGAAGTTTTCATGTACATCAGGGGGGCCAAGGTCTCCAGTTAAAACAGACTGCGAGGCTAGAGATTTTCATTTAGGGCGGCATTGGCAATCAAATGAGTTGCCATATTCGCTTGCCGTGGATGAGTCGAAAGTCCACACAAGAGCCTTTGGCCTGCTCAAAAGACGCATGTCGTACAGATGTGTATGTGTATGTGTATGGGTTGAGACTCCTGAAGAGAGTCGATGATTTCCATAGCCCATCTTTGATCAATAACAGTGCCTAATTGCTTCCGCTTCGGCTGAGAAAGTTACTTCATACATTATGCACTGCTTATGAAAGTATTATAATCTTTACTATTATAATGCGAGCGTAGCTTGATTTTTCAAAATTCCTAAATTATCCTTATACAAAACAAAACTTGAAGGCTCCGTTTGGTTGCATTTCCGTTTTTTTTTATTCTAAAAACAAAATTTTGAAAAATTTTACACACAACATGTTTGGTAAACATGTTTTTATTTTAAAAAATTAGTAGTAAAATTTTTGAAAATCAAGGCAACCAAAAATTACCTGTCTTTGGAAACAAAAAACAAAAACTGAACCACTGCATGCACCACCACTCTACACAAGCACTATTCCATCACCAACACCACTCCACCACCACCACACTCACCACTCATCACCACCACCCAACCACCACTCATCACCACCACCACAACCACTCCACCACCACCACTCCATCACCCATCACCCATCACCCATCACCACCACTACCACCCCACCACCCATCACCACCACTCCACCACCCACCACCACTCACCACCACCACCCACCACTCACTACCACTCACCACCACCACCACAAGCACTCCACCACCAACACCACTCAACCACCACCAACATCACCCGTCAACACCACTCCCACCACCCACCACCACCTCACTACCACCACCACCACAACCACTCCACTACCAACGCCACCAACACCACTCAACCACCACCCCCACCACCACTCACCACCCATCACCACCACTCCACCACCCACCACCACTCACCACCACCACCACAACCACAATCACTCCACCACCAATGCCACCAACACCACTCAACCACCACCACCACAATCACCACCACCACCCATCAACACCACTACACCACCCACCACCACCACCACCCCACCACCACTCACCACTCCACCACCACTCACTACCACTCACCACCACCACACCACAACCACTCCACCACCAACGCCACCAACACCACTCAACCACCACCAACATCATCACCATCACCACCACCACTATGGATTGGAATTGCTTATTATTATATTCAATATATTTCCCAAACGTATTTTTTTGTTTTTTATTTTTTAAAACAAATAACAATTAGTAATGTCAAACGTATTTTATACTTAAAAAAATTTGAAAACAGAAACTTATTTCCAGTTTTAAAAAACAGAAAACAAAAACAGGAAAACGGAAGTGTATTCAAATGGTCCCTAATTTAATGTTTTACTTGTGTATTCAAACCGTCCCTAATTTAATGTTTTTACTTTAATTCTCAAACTAAACTAACCCTTGCTCATCTATGTATTTAAAGAATAGAATCACAGCCAATCGTGATTGAATCTATGTATTTAAAGAATAGAATCACAACCAATCGTGATTGAACTCGGGGAGGGTTCAATTGCACATGCGGGTTAACACGTGTCCCTTTTAACTCCTATTAACTGTGGTTAACTCCTTCCCCTTGCTCTCACGTGCCACTTGTCTGTTGTGACAGTGGCAGTACATGTATCTCTACATTGAAGTAATTTAAATTTTACTCCCATCAGGTACCACGGTTGATATGTCCACCTATGACTCTATTAACCTAACTTCTAATGCTAAGGATCTAACCCTCGAAGAAAAGATACATACTACTACAGCAGACCAGAGTATCAAATAAAATATTAAGATTTAATAAGTTATGGGCCGCACATCTATATAATAAGTTACTTGTTATTTCAAAATCCCAGACCTTCGATAAGTTGGCTTGATTTGAGGAGCGCATTCGACCCTTAATTTTTATATGCTGCTTTCCTCTAATCAACCCTTATTTTTAACAAAAAGATTGGATGAAAGCTAATGAAATAAACAAACACATATATAGTAGGCAGCAATACTAGCACTTAAATTTAATAATTACATCAAATCATGAGCCTTGCTAGCCCTACTCCTAAGAATTCCAAACTCAAGAATTTCATTCCATACTCTCAGCTAAAAACCAACACCTATGAGTAGGGAATTCCTTAGAGCAAGCCTAGCATGCCTCTTACAATAGTCGAATATTACAGAATAAATTTCATATGAACTAAACAAATCACTTTAGACTATAGGAGCAAAGAGAATTTCAAATGGCCAGAGCTTTGCAGCTAATTACATCATCGTCAGAGGCTAATTTGGGTATGGAAGAACTGATCATCATCCCTACCATATTTCCAGCCTTGCTCACGTCAAACACCATAGTACTCAGCCCCTTCCCAATAACAAAAATGTTCTTCCTGATGGCAATGAGTCGACAAGGTGGTCTTGTTAGCAGCAGTGACAGCCTCCTCACCACCACCCAATCCCTACTCTCCTTCTGCCACATCATCAGCCGAGTTCCTGAACTCTGATCCAACACATAAAGGATCCCATCTACCACAATTGCCGGACCACGCCAGCCTGACACCATGTCTTCATCTGCATGCTGCCACGTGCCACTTGTTGGTTCGTAAACAACTGCATACACATGGGGAGATATGGTCGAAGCCCCGCAGCGGATATATATTTTTCCATCCAAGACGAAGGACTCTTCAATGTCTGGGACAATATTCAGGTCAGAGTAAGATGTCCAACTGTTTTTATGTGGATCAAAAGTGTCCCACGAGCATGGATCGCTTGAATTCGACCCTACTCCGCCAATAGCATAGAGTTTCTCATTCAAAGCTTCACAAGCAAAATAGCACCTGAAAGTATTGGATCGCAGTTATGGTTTCCAAATCACCATAAAAGACTTTTAGGGTCCATTCTTCTTTTGCTGAAATTTATAAAAGTTTGGCATTTTGCAAATTTTTTCATTTGACAATATGCATTTTCTTTTGAGAACTAGATGTGTTGTGCTTTCCATCTCTTGGGTTGCAATTCCCATAAGACTTCAAATGTGATTTCAAATCTCATAAAAATGACTTATAATCTCATGATGGTAAGAATTTTGTTAGAAACATTGACAAAGCAACTCAAACTTTCTACCAACTACCGTAAGAAAGTGCAAAGTGCCAAGCTTTGTAACTCTCAGCAAAAGAACGGACCCATAAATCCTTTTGATGGAGAAGAATCCAACATATGTGACCATACACATGACTCAACAACTAAACGATAGACATTCAAATCGGTAAGCCCCCCTTGTATTGCCTGAACCATCATTCGTATTCGATTGTTCACACTATCTAATCAAAAGCCTGCATTTTGATGACGGATAAATACGGACTAACAATCAGCATAAAGATTTCATAGATTGTGGATTAGCATGACTTAAAATATCGTCAAAACCGTTACGTAAAGGTTTCGGTGGCCTCCGATACCCGTTACCGTACCTTTACCCATTTATCCCAAAACAAAACCGTAACACCCGAAATCGTTACGTAACGGGCGTTACGCCTGATACGTAAAGGTTTTTGGTCGTAGGGCTGGTATCCAAAAATCCCTAAACTCATTCTAAAACATCATCTTTGCTTTCTCTACCTATTCTTAGTACCTTTTTTTTTTCCTAAAATCCTTTTATTTTTTGTTGATTAACAACTTGATTTCAGGTTTAATTCATAGATTTGAAGGAATCCAAGGCAGATTCTTTATTTCAGATGTGTTTCAACCCTCGACCCATTTAATTTCCTTATTTCTAAATTTTGAGTTTCATATTGACTTTAAAAGTATCTTGTTACTCATTTATTATATGTTTTTTTTATTTTTTGCTATTTATTAAAAAAAATTGTATTTTTTTTAAGCAAAAAGGAAAAACAAATAAGTAAAGACCGAAACCGTTACATAACGGCGTTATGTAAAGGTTTTGGCCGTGTCCGTTACGGTGTCCGAAACCGTTATTTTAAACCTTATGGGTTAGTCATTTTTTTTTTGGTATGAGACACACGGTTAGGCAAGTCAGTATATGTTCTAAGTTAAAGGCGGGTGGAGAGTGCAACCCATTCTCACCTTCTCAGGAATGGAACCTGGAACCTTCTTCCTAAGGAAGGGATACACCTACCACTGGGCTATTCCCAGGGTGTGTGTGGGTTAGTCTTCAGTGAGTGTGATCTTTGCGGCTCTGCCCTATAGCACATCGAAAAGGTGGTCCACAAATGGGTATATACATAATATTGTAACCTATAATTGCAACTGTGAAATAATATATAAGTGAGGAGGTTTACCTCGCAGTCGACAAGGAAGATGCTTCGTCCCAAGTGTTTGCGGAAGCATCATAGCAGTACACTTCATCTGTTGCATCTTCAGACCAACCACAGCCACCCAACAGATAAACTTTCTTCCCCAACACTTCAAAAGCCATACCTTTTCTCTTCAAGCACCGAGGTGGGAAGCCTTGAATGAGTTTCCAGCACCGCCTTGATGAGTTAGGGTCCAACACATAACAGGAAACTTGGTCTGACTTGTCTCTACACAGTGCATAAATCCAAGTCTCCTCCAAATTATGCTTTTGACGGTAAGAATGCCACTCTTTGCTGCACACCAACTCTCTCCATCTCTTTGAAACACATTTAAGGAGCATATGGTACTTCCGGGGAACCCTTGCCAAGCAGAAGAGAGCAATGTCCTCTGGAAGGCCATTTATCAGTGGTGTATGTGTTGGTTCTATATGTGTCAAGCCCTCCGATTCACTTTCCTGTAGTTCCATTGCAGCAACTATGACTAATAAACGATCTACAAAACCAAGTAAAGAAAACAAAAGAGTTCAGCATAATCAATTCTTAACTTTTTATAAAGTGTCTTTAAATTCTAACAAACAAATTACTTTCTCAGAGTTTTCCCGGCATTCATTACTCAGTTAATGCAGATATTCTGTATCACAAAGATCTGACACTTATGCTATGTTTGGTTGCTGAGAAAATAGTTGAAAACATGGAAAATAAAAGAAAATATCAGATTTCTAATACAATTCGTAGTTGTGTTTTGTCTAATTTTCTTTTCTTTCCATGTTTTCACTTATTTTCTCGGCAACCAAACAAAGGGTTACGGAATGTTGTTAGAAAGGATTTAAGAAAATCAACTTGATATTTAATATGTGGATTTTATGGACATTGAATTTTAGCAAGAAGTGGAGGGAGATACATGAGACCCAGAATGAAGGTGAACACCTGGACGGTAGGGAAATTTTTTTTTTGTTAATCAAAAGACTTAAAAGTAGATCTGAAGATGTCCCTCCCTTATTTTCTCTCTCTCTCCTTTCTTCTTGTTAAGATTAAAATGCCGTTATTCTAGTTATAAAAAGGATTATCGACAGGTAACAACCACATTTGGATCATACAATGAATACATGATTTACTGCCAATTGTGCTATCTTGACAATATGGTTCTACTCACAGACGCACCAGAGGATAGGAAAACAATATACGTCCATCTAGACGGGCACTAGACTGAATAGTGCAGAAGATAACCGTGACAAAAAAAGAAAAGAAAACAAATTTTTCCCTCAAACAATGGCAATGCAATATTTGGGGATGGGTAGCCGGTGATAAAACCTTCAAGGTGCAATGTGGGTGGCATCCAAAATAAACCAAATCCCAGAAGCAATTGTTATACTCATACCCTTCCGAAAAAGAGCAATATGCTCAGAGTCTGCCCCGATAGTGTATGACTCATAAACACTAAATTGGAAGACCATAAATCACAAATCCATTACAAGAGCAAGGCAAAACATTCCAAAACTTTCAATTAAACAATGCCATTATTGATCAAAATAACCCAATTATCATTTCACGGAAGGAACAAAAAATGGGTAAACTGGAAAGCGAATTTTTTTATTTAGGTTTCATTGTTTCCTGCAGATATCAGTCATTCAGGTCCATAAAGAAGTAGATCAGATAAAATTGAAACCATGACAAGAAATTGGAACCCTAATTAGTATAAGTGAGAAGGAATTGAAAGCCTAATTTCATCCATACACCATGAGGAACAGCGATTCTTTTCAATCAAAACAAAAGCGAATTGGAGGGAAGTTAAGAATCACTACAAAAAAAAAAAAAAAAAATTTGCTTAGATTTAATGAAAAAAGGGGAGGGAGGAGTATAGAATGAGATTTGAAGAACTGACCTGAAATTTTATGATTTGGTATTGTTCTTCCTTCGCAAATTGAACAAAGATAAGGTAAAGAAACCTTTGCTTGCATATATATAGTTAATTTAATTTATAATATTTGCTTATCGGTCCTTGGTGAATAAATTGACTGAAATATCCCTATACTTTTTCGATCTACAAAATCAACCTTCTAAAACGTCCGCAAGTACAATCCATCACAAAACTTGCCTTTTTTTTTTCTTTTTTGAGCAATAGTTACCTCCTCGTGCCCAGGAGAGGACTATCTCCTCGCTCTCACAGACCCTTTGAACTATGGTTAAAAAATTAACCACCTCTTGTGGTTAATTTTTTAAAAAATATTTTTTCTAAAAATCAAGGGTAGATGTGTGAACCTTAGGGGTGACTGATTGTTAACCACAATTAATGGAAGTAAAAAAGGGGGACACATGGCCCCAAAAATAGGGGACCAGACGGTAAATCACATCCTCGGCCCAAGGAGGTGATTATTTTCCTTTTTTTTTTTTTTTGGCTGTTCTTTTAGCACAGTGAGTGTAGCTGTTGTTAAGTGCCTAGGAAGTTGTGCTCGTAGAGGTGGATATCTTAAGTAGAGTGAAACCCACCACAGAGCAACAAAAATCCAAGGGGCTAAAGTATCCTTAAAATTTTGGAAAAAAATAATCCAATAATCAATGTTATCAGAACCAGTTGAGTGGTCAGTACCGAGTTGGCGATTTGACTGATTCAATTGATTCTACCGATCCGATTCGATCGTGTCTTTTTTTATTAAATTTTTTTAAAAAAAATCATTTGTATTCAATTATGGCCGATTCTCAACCTATTTTAGCATCGGTTCCCGATTCAACCGGTCGATTCTTATGGTTTTGACAAAATTAACTAGTTTTTAATTAAGTCCGATTTTGGGGTTTTGGGAACCAGTGAGGGGACCGGTTCCAGGTTTTTCGGTTCGACCGGCCGGTTCTAACAACAGTGCCAATAATATTAATAGGGGCGTACCCTTGGAGAGGGGCGGAGCCAAGAGGACGGGACTCTAGCCCCCCTTGGAGATGGTCTGAGAGTAAGCTTCACTGACACATTGATGTGAGAGTCGAGAGTACACTTTCTTTATTGGAACTTAATCCGATGACCACCCTATACGAAAGACATACCTCACCATTTGAGATAGAAGGGTACGTATATGGTAGGCATTCCATCCTACCTAGGATCAGCCAATCAGCTTCTGGTGTCCCATATAGTAGTCTCCAACAAACAGATGACTAGCTAAACGGTCCCTCACATCATTCTCTAGAAGATGCAACAGACTCGGATGTGTTAGTAAATAATAGAAAATGTTGCAGCCATCTTGGCCATGGGTTCCTTTCGAGTTCTGATTACAAATAATGAAAAGCCTTCAGTCATTGCGTTTATTACCAATAATTACAGGTGTTTGGAAGCAAAGACATGGAGCAAACTCATGAGACCTAACACCTTTCTGTCTCGGATGCGCGCGTTCCAATATCCTCAATCGCCATATTGCAAAGACTGGTCTTTCTTCATTCCCTGTGCACTAAATGAAGCTACATTTCAACACATTAGCCTCGATCTAGGTAGAATATCCTCAAGTTTGAACACCCCTTTATGTGGCACACCAACTAATTGATATGAAAAGTTCAGACAGTGGCTGCTTCTGGGGTGGGCATAACCAACAAAATGGGTATGCACACTCAAATGCACCGAGGTCATAAATTGGCCTCCCAGTTATTATATTATGGGCAAGAATGTAATTAAAGTTCTTAGATTAGGCATCAGCAAGTATTTACCAAAAGAAAAAATAATAATAATTGAAATGCCTAAAACCCAACAAAAGCAAGTTACAGTATGATCTCAAGTGCACCTATATTGTATTCAGAAAATTCTAATTCCTTTCAACTGATACATACTATGATCTTCATGGCGCAAAAAAAAAAAGCATATATTACATACTTGAAGTTGCCAATTACCTTCAACTGATACACAAATGTCCACATGGCAACTAGGCATGGAAGCCAATGAATAAGCTAGAGGCAAGGAGCCTCAGTACAGTTAGAAATACAAAGCAGTCGTTCAAAATCAGATGAAAAAATGTATCGGCAAAAGAAATTGTTTGCCGCTTACATGCTTTCAGATTTACTGCCATCTTTTGGGTGTCTTGGTTGAAGAAGAGCTGCCAGTAGTGGTTTTTCTTGAACCTGAAAAGGAGCATGAGCAGAAAAAGGTCCGACGTTATGAAGCTTAAAAAAAATGACGAGACAATACCGTAGTTTCTAGTAAGGTTGGAAGAGATATATTCCTATTATCTGCTAAGAAACATGATAATAGCTAATCTGGAAAAAGGAATTTAATTTGACTTACTTGTTGACACCTTCTGAGCGATCTTTGACAAAGACAGTCGAGTCGAAGCTGTTTGCCCCTGCTTTTGAGGGGGTCGAGGAATTTTAGATGGTACCTTAGACCTGCATAAAATAGTTTTAATTTATATGCTATGAAAGCACAAGGGGACTGGCTTCCCCCAACTGCATTAGAGCTTCAGCTTTGAAAGAATGAAATGGATATAAACTCAAGTGTAAATCTGGATAATTGTTTATAGTTTCTGTGCCATAATTTTATGCTTTATAATTCCTTATATATACAACCTAAATATCTTTAAATGTTCGGCTGAAAGTTCCTGATGAAAAGACACTCTATCCAGGTAAATGGCAATGTCCAATATACCAAATAATTTAAAAAGAATTTAAAAGCGAAAAGATCAATCCCTTTTGGTTATGTAACCTTGAATACTGGAATAATAGAGAAATTGTAACCATATAATGCTGATTTCCCAAGTGTAGGTAACTAATAAGAACAAACTATTATTAGTAATTGCTCATTATAAAGAAAAGGACCAAAAAAAAACTGAACAGAAAGAAATGTCAAGTGCAATCAAATTAATTATCATACTAATTTCCCAAGGGGCCCTTTACCTTTCCACCAAGGGAGAATGGAATTTTACAGAACCAGCAAAGAAGCTCCCAGAGCCCCCAGAAGTTTTTTTTTTCTTCCCTTTTTAATGTGTAATTGTATTAAAATGATTATTAAAAAAAAAAGTGAACCCCAAGTCTCATTGCCCAACCAAAGCTAATTTAAGAAAGGTTCTGCAATTACAGAAAATTCACAACCATAAATTGCAGCCAAATGACAAGAGAAGAAAAAGAAACAGCTTCTTAAGCTACCAGAAGCATCATGATAGGGCAAATATAATGAATATGGGGACTAGTAAAAACATGATTTAATACATTGTCATATCATGGGGAGTTAATACCAATTTCTATAGTCCTATCCCTTATATACACTGGAAATACTTTTATCACCAGCCAGTAGTCCAGTTATCCGAACGGAGGACTTTTTAAAAATTAAAAAGAACTAAAAAAAATCACAAGTTTGTTTTCTTTATTTATTTTAACTTTAGTAAATTACCTCGATTAAGAATTGTGTGCCTAGCACCCAAAGCCTTAAGAAAAGAAAGAAAATCTTACTTTTCTGTGTTCTCTGTCGGTTTTGCACCTTCAGGGAAAAGTGTGAACTCAACGACACTGCATATCGAGCCATCAGTTTCGGTTCCCATCGAAAGCTCACCATCAGATATGTCGCTTAATCTCTCCTCAGAATCTGCATTCCCGAACCCTAAGAGCTCCGCATCTGCAGAAAAACTCTGACCTACGTCCCCTCCTGCAAGTTGCGACTGCCGCAAAAATTCCTTATTGTGTCTAAAGTCATCCATAGACTGCTGAGAACCAGCTTCAGAATGCTTATCACTGTACTCCGAGCAATTGTCCTGATCAGAAGCTGCTTTCTCAATGAGTCCTGAGCCTTTCCCGCCTGAAAGTCTTCTGCTCCGTTGGGGAACCCCACCTATGGAGTGTCTGCTAGGAGAGGAAGATCCATACCTCAATGAGCTAGTGCCACGCTTCTCACCATTGACATTGGGGGAAACAGTTCTGAGATCTTTTAGCAATTGCAACCGCTCAATTTCCCCATCCTTCTTTGCAATTGTGTCCTTAAGAGATGCCACCTGCACAATCAACAGGACTTTAGAAAGCAATGAATCAATAGGCTCCAAAACATATAAATATTAGTCTATAAACTTTATCTTTTAGTATATATAGTATAAATTAGTTTCGCAATGATTGAATGAGCATGCATGCTGAAAAAATACCTCTTTTTTTTTTAAGAACTAAATATAATGTCTCCTTTCAAAATAAATGTCTTCATAACTGCAGAAATAGAAAATGTGGCACACTCATGCAAGCACATTTCCTGCTAATGCATTTACAAGGATACTCAGCCAAAACAGGATATTATGTGTATAACATCCCCCCCCAAACAAAAAAGTAATAGTGAAAAAACAGTACGTGAAGTGCCATAAGGTGGTGACCAAGGGGCCATTAATTAGTGGGAGATCAATGCAAAAATAATTTCACAGTGAGGCTAAAAATAGATTTAGTGTTTATTTCTCCTTCTCTTGAATGCCCATCCTTCTATGTTATATGACGAATGGTGTTTTCTGAAAGGAAAAGCACCATTTAGGTGAAAACCCACAAATGATCTAATTGTCGCTATGTTCACAGGAGACTCCATCTCTCTGACTATCAAGGAAGCACTTCTACTATAACCCATCTCATTGGCCAGGGTTTGATTATTTTTTTTATGAGTAATAAGCAAATTATATTAAGGATGCAAATACAGCAAGAAGATAAAAATAACTTAAAGGAGTTAACAAGAGCATAAACTCAAAAGGGAAGGGAAGAAAATAACGAATACAGATTACCCCTCCCCCTAGTTCTAAACATTAGCAAGTACACCATCCCTTAAACAGTCCTTGATTCCAATCTTTCATCCAATAATCTTTAAAAAAATCCTACTTTGATACCAAGTAGGAATAAATTAGGGTTTGATGATAAGAAAAAGAAGAAAGAAAGAAAGAAGAGAATAGGGAAATCATAGTAATTGTCTACAACCCCTCAAGATTCTTTTCTTTATAAAATAAGTGTGGTGACAAAAATATCCCCGACAAAAGAACATAAAAAAGCTAATTACAAGAGGAACAATAAAAGGATACTATGGACAATATTGTCCCTGACAAAAGCTTATTGGTATTCACTACTCATTACAGTGACTTCACACGCCACATAGCTTATAGATTGGAACCTTGGGTTAGTTTGTCTTATTGAGAGTATCTTCTCGATTTGAACAAGAAGCTGTTGACAGACGTGTTTTGGGTTGATACTCAAAAAGTTGAACAAAACTTTAAGAAGCTATCTAAATAGTTACTTTGGGCCACTGTCTCTTGGAGTCCTCTCTCCTTACATTTTTCTCTTTTGTCATTTGATAATCTGCATTTTGAAGAAGCAGCTGTTGATGGGCATTTATCAATCTAATACTCAAAAACTATTTAGTAGGAGAGTGGAAATTAATCAGGTAACATTTTTTAGGTTCCTCACATGTACTCTAAAATCTAAATGATAATAATGCCAGTCTAGGATGTGGAAGTTGATCTTAAGATTATTATTCATCAACAACTGGCATTTATAAGGTTGGAAGCAGTATGTTATATTGAAACTATGTATTAATTTTTATCAGCCAAAATTATTGCTGATTATGTTCATGTGCAGCACTTTCAACTTTTAAGGCATATTGTTGCTGATTATGTTCACGTGCAGTACTTTAAGGCAATATGGATGCCTACATTATAGCAGGAAGAAAGGCTCATTTTTTTAGCTACTTGGAAATGTAAATTCTTCCATTTCTAATACAAATTCTGATTATTCATATGTGTGTGTGTGTGTATATATATATATATATATATATATATATATATATATATATATATATATATATACATATATATATGTACACCCATTAGAATATTAACATGATTGCATTTCTACATTAATTTCCATCATGCTATATAAAATCATGAAATTCCTATTTACCTTATCTTAATAGTTTATAGTGAGTATTATTTCATAATCCTTTGAACTTCAGAGCAAAACTATTTCCTAGGGAAAGGTATGGCACATAATGATGCTTAAAGAAAAACATCATAAACCATTGAAATTTTTAATAAAAGGAAAAAAAGAATATAAAAAGAAATGGACCTGTTCCATTAATTCTCTCACATCCCTTCCCTCTTTGTTGCTCTGTGCAGCACCTAGCTCAACTCCTGAGACCCTCTCAGCAAACTTCAAGGTACTTGTAGTTTCAAAATACGAATCTACATCTGGATTAAGCTGTACAAACATTAGGGTCTTTGCTTGACCACCTGTAGTATGAAAACAAGAAAAGGATAAAATTAAGTGAATTCAAGAATAATATTTATAATTATGAAGGCAAATCTACCATCTTAAGAGGGTTGTAAAGCAAATAAAGGTACGTCATCACAATCACAAACTAAATAACAGACAAGTACCTAGAGAGCTCTGAAGTACTTGAGTAAGTTTGCTGTTTCTGTATGGTACATGAGGACTCTTTTGTGCTAAAGCAAAGATGACATCTCCAAGGGCAGATAGTGATTTGTTTATATGTTGTGCTTCCTTAAGCCTGTCTCCAGTTGCCTCAGAGCGTTCTACTCTTTCACTTCCAGCAAGATCTACCAAGTGAAGACAGCCACGCAAAGCAGCACCAGTCTCTAAATCCGTGCCACGCACATGAACAGTGAGGACACTGTACACGTAGTTTTAAATGAATACCACATTGAACAGAACTAATTGGAGATGTATAAAACTACCATCAGAAATAAAACCTGTGGGATCGGCTACTTCTTTCATTCAAGGCAGTGGCACCTACAGCTCTGTTCATTAATCCAATTTTCATCAATTCCAGGACATCTATCGTTGACTTAACAGGGTGCATGCTGGCATCAGGAACAGCTAGTCCATTGGGTTGAGAGGTAGTCCAAATCCCAAGTGTGTGCAAGTCAAAGTAAACAAAGGTTCATCATAACAAAAACAAGAAAAAGGGGACTGTCTTCTAAATTCTTAACCAAACACAGCCAGCAAATCCAAATGCAAATGGGGAAATATATCATCAATATAGTAAAGAAAAGGCTCATTCAATTGGGCAATAGAGTTGAAAGTCAATCCTAAGTGAAATCCCCAATTATTTCCATTAGTTGTTAAGCACTTCTTTATGACATAAAACAAATAAAAAGATATGATGAGAAGGATATCTTTTTTGGGAGCTATCATTTGAGATCAAATCTCGGACTTGTTCATTATATATTTCAACCATTTGAACACCAACTTCATATAGAAAGGAGCTTCTCCTCTTTTGAGAAATATGGAATAGGTCATTTAAAGCCCGATAGTTGACCCCCCAATCCTCTTTAGATGATACATCAGGCCCAGTCTGCGAGAAAAATGTTTAACGGCGTAAGTTACAGAGTTGGGACTATCAACAAATATCTTGTGGGAAATAAGATATAGAGAGGGTTGTATACCATTGTGTAGGTCTTCCCCGATCCAGTTTGACCATAAGCAAAGATACATACATTGAATCCATCAAGAACAGACCGTATTAACGGCTGGGTGTCTAAAAACACCTCCTCTAATAACATTCAATAAGAATAAATATGAGTAAAGAGCCACTAATTTCCTTAAAAGAAATAAAATTGTCAAATAAAATGAAAAATGATAACTAACAAGAGTCATCAAACACTAAATATTTGACAAAGTATAAACTAAACATTGACAAATATATATAGATGAAACCTTGGGTAGCTGCTGGACCAAAGACCTTGTTGAATTTAAACAACCGATGGTTGTCCTTTCCTTGTTTGGAAGGATTCACAACAACCAACTCTCCGTTCTCACCAATATATTCAATGGATGTCTGTTTTTTGTTCTGTCCAGGAAGGAACGGTCTAATCCGACAATACACTCTAATATTTCCTATCCAAGAAAACCAAAAATGAGCTAAAGAACGAAAAAAATACATATATCCACCCTACCAATATTACACCAAGCAATGGCACCTTTTAAATCTTGAACCTCATTATACAGTCTCCGATTTTCTGCAAGAACCGTATGATAATTTTCAGCTTCATCTGTTAAAATTTTAAGCTTTGCCCCTGCACAAGGTAAAGATGACATATAAGAACATGCTAGTATAAGTTCCAGACAATATTTGGAGCTTATTCTAAACAATCAATCCTACCTAAGCGATTAAATTCCCCTGAATAGCTCCTTTGTGTTATTAGAATTTTTTGCTTGATGGACGCAGAAGCCACCCTCATTTCCTAAATAGTTTCATAAAAAGTGTCACAATGTCTAATATTAAACATCACAAAATAAAAATGCGAGTAAAGGCATACCTGTAGAGCTCCAAACTGAAAATCCATAAAGCTCTGGTACTTGTGTTCTTTCTTGTTCCAACTCTCGTATTTCAATTCAAAAGATGCCTCGAGTTCCTTCACCTTCTTCCTTGAATCTATTAGGAGGCACTCAAGTTCCTTTAAACTCTCCTCCGACTCAAATTTAGAATCCTTAGCATGTGCTTCCAATTGCAAACAATGTTGTTCATATGTATTTTTGGTGTTTTCCAATTCTTGCTTCAGCACTGAAATTTCAAGAGCAGTATGATCCTTCTCTCTCATCAATCTAACCATCTCTTGCTCCTCAATTTTCTTCTTCTCTTCCATTTTGCTCTTCTCGGTCTTCAATGAGCAAGTAAAGCAATGAAAATGAAAACACAGCATGGTAAATATCTTAACAAATACAAAATTTGTGTTCTTTTTGTTTTCAGATAAGTAAGCCTACATCTTCAAAGCACATCCTTGTTGCATCATGAATTGATATATTCTTGGTGTTCACATGCACACATGCAAGTTCCAGGGGCATTGAACTGTGCTTGCTATTTTAATGTTATGACACATTATTGAAGTTATATTCATTTAACAAAGTTGAAATATAACAAATTCAAAAGTTCTTAATCACAGATTGTAGTGCTTTTTGGAGATATTCTACAACAAAAAGATAAATCAATCTAAGGAATTGAAGATGAAATTATGACATGCACGGAAATGGCAGTAGCCTAACAGTGCACTATGCATTTCTAAAAGATATAATCAGAAATAAGCCTTCCAAAATTGAAGATAATAACAGGAAATGTGATTTGTTATATATAGAAAAAAGTTTGGTTTCAAATATTAGAACCACACCTTTATATGCTGGAGCTGGTTTATAACAATCTGTAACAAGTAAGACAATATCAATTGGGTGAATATATCGTTGGTACCCCCAAAAAAGGCGTGAAATACTTCTGTAACAATAAAACTATGCATTACGAAATGTATGACTACAAATTACTCAAAGTACCTGGGTCTCTTCATTAGTCCCAGTTGCAAGGGTTTCAAGTACTCTCAGTCTCGATTGATATCTCTCTTCACGAGCCTTATAAAGATTGTTTTGCTGCAGGCATGTAGCAGTAAAGAAATTGAAGAACAGCAACCAAATTGATTCCTAGGAAAACTAAATTTATAAAACATATTACAGTTCTTAAGTGTTCTGCTTGAGTGGAAATACGCCGCTCAATCTCCTGCACAACTTTTCTCAATAGACATGCCACACGCTGCACAAAAAGTAACAAAGATATCTCATAGGGATTCTAATATATATATATATATATATCTGTGGGATCAACAAAAGAATAATAATATAAAATGCATGAATGCTTTAATATAACATCCCCGCATCCTCTCACTGGCATACATGAGGTATTTCCCCATTCTTCTTTTCAATATTTTCATCTAGAATTCCATTTACAACACTCAAAAGTGATTGAGTCGGGGCATTCTGCACATAAATGATACTAAAGAGAATTAGAGAAGCATGAAACCATAAAAATTCACAAACAGAAACTAAAGATTGGCCAAATGTTCAGGTCAATTCACAAGAAAATGCATCTGGAACTTACATCTAAACTGTTTGATTTCATCATTTCCGAAATCTCAGCAGCGGGAAGATCAGCATAACGTCCTTGTTTCAATTGAAACACCTCATGAAACTTATGCCCAACATGATGTATTAATGCAGCTGATGGCTCTATAAAAGAAAAAAGAAAAACCAACTATTGAATGATAATATCATCATGCAGAATTCAGTGAACTAAACAAAATCCACTGCTGTATTTCAGATTATAGTAGACATGTGGAAGTTAAAGAAATTGTATGACATATAATATAATGAGTGAATAACCATGATGATGACCAATGATGGAAGGTTGATTCCATACTGTAACAGCTGATTAAGTTTTGTTTGGCCCTATAATCTGATTCCATGTCAGCAGGAAATCAGCTCAAATATTACGTGTATGTTCTATTATTTGTACAAGTTGTTGACAAATACCTCTAGTACCAACTTGCATTAGGATCTCTAATTCTCTATAGGTGAGGTATTTGAAGACTCCCACATGCATATTAACCACAACCTAGGTAGTACACACATTGATCTAAATCTGTACAAAGGAAGCTTCCTACATAATCATATCCTCGTTATGTGTACTATGATATGTTCTTGTTTTGATGACTAAACCCAACTTAAAAATTTTGAGAGAGACAGAGATCAACAATAATCCAATAAAAATGCATAACAAGAGCTGAATACTTGGACCAAGTTATTTATTAATGATGAATATGAAATCATAGAAATAGCTAGCTACAAAACTCACTTTAGGCCACATCCAAAAGGTCACTGCAAAGTGTATAGCAGTAGATACTAGACACCACATCAAATATTGATACTACTATAACAATTTGCATGACATTCAACTCGGGTATCTTTTTTTATCCACGGCTAAAAACTCTACCCATACCTGACATGACATTACTACGCAAAACACGCTGAAATTTCGAGTCTGACAAACTCTTCCGCCTCTCTTCTCCAGAATTCTGTCCACGTGAAGATAAATCCCCTTGGGAACCATCAATTCCCTCTAGACATTCTACTTCTGAGATTTTCCATCTCTTCCTTGAATGATTTCCACATTTGGCAATTGAACTTGCAAAATTAATATCATTTCCCCCAAAATTAGAATTAAATTGCGCTTTAAGTGACCAAAGGCACTCCAAAACTGTTTCCATAGATCCCTGCATGGTATATGTGGCATTAGATTAGGCACTAAACAGATAAGGGCAAAATAGTTGACAAAATGCAATTTTTAAATATGATCGTGTGTGTGTGGGGGGCACGTATATGAATATACACATATGCAAAAGCATATATACAAGCTTACACTGTGTATGTGCCATGCATATGTAAGAGTTCAAATACATGGATAGATGCTGCAATTCTTGATACTAACTGCTGCCAAGAGATCCAACACGTAAATTTCCCAGGAAAATCAAGTAGGCCATAATAACAAAAATTACCTGCTCAAGGTCCAAAAGCTCAAACCTGGGCAACCCCATTTCATCCATAGCTTCCAGAAAACTAGTGACATTCTCCGAACACGGCTCCAACGAAAGGTCAGAACTAACTTCCTAAAGTAGAAAACACAAGTTTAAAAAAAACATCCCAACCAATTTCAACTCAATGTTAGTGTGATTCTAAAAAGCAACAAATCGAGATAATCCAACCTCATCTACAGACCCAGGACTCAGCCTGTTCAAAATGCCACATAAAACAGTCCCGTCAATCAAACACGCTCTCAGTTCCTCTTCTGAAGCTTCTGATGGCAAACTTAAAGAAGGAAACATACCATTCAACCACTCCACCAAATCAGCTTGCTGCTTAGCTGTGGAAAAACTCACAGCTTAATGGATTGAACAGGGGAAACTAAAGGAAAAGGGGATAAGAGCAGTTTTCCTTACCCTCGGCCTTTCCATTGGTATTTACTGCCAGTTCAACAACATCCCCATTAACAGCTTCATTTGAGCTGCTGAGCCCACCATTTTCATTTGTGTGATCTTCTGATTGGGCATTCATGATGAGATCTTTGGAAAGAGGCAACTCACAACTGGCTTCAGAGCTCAACCATAAACATGATGCTAAAAACAAATAATTCCATGGTTCTCTTCATTAGGAGCAGATATTCCATGGTGTTCTACTTTGATTTTTCCAATCAATGGAGATTAGTGATCTCCCCAAGGAAGATAACCTATTAGGAGCAGATATTACTCTAAAAATGCAGCAGTCCTGAAAAACATGATCATCAAAAGGTTTATCCATATCTCCATATCATGCCATGGTGTTTTGATTATAGTAAATGTGCATTACAGAGATGATGAATTGAGATGCTACCATAAATTGGTTGATGGCGTCTTGAATTGCAATTTGCAAGAGCCAATGCAGGCCAATGATAAAGGTCAGCAAAATTTCTAAATTGAGCTGTTTCCATGGAGTACACTATTGATGAAGATCTCTTTAACAAGTTGCATATATTTTCTTCTTCTTCTTCTTTTTTGGCTCAAACAGTGCATCTACATTAGACTTAGTAAAGCAAACTAAATTTCTTGTTTGCAACCCATTTAAGGCTGTTGTAACAAAAGAATGTTCATGCAATTCAATTGCCAATGAGGTAAATTTAGAAACAATTAGGGAAGAATTTGTAGAGACAACTAATATTAGCAGTTAAGTAAGCGTCCTATTATTTTGTGGGTGTTGATATGAACAGATTTTTTTTTTTCGTAAACAGTCTTTCATTAGAATAAAACAAGGATTACACGAAGAACATAGATTAAATAATAGTGAACCAAAGAGAGAGAAAAAAGGACAAACAACAAAAGAAGTCTAAGAAAATAGCCCAATCTCCACAAGGTCAATTGGTTAATCAGCTCCATCAAGGACTAGGAAATGAAACTAGATAATCCTATCTCGTCAAAATCGCTCCTGATTGAGACCCAGTCTGACAATAGATTATGCACTCAATGTCTAACTTTATCTTATGACATTGAGGTATCCTCAAAGATGCATCTATTTCTTTCTTTCCAGATGGACCAAGAGATGGCCCTCAAAAGAATAGACCAAAGGTAATCCAACTAGGGTTCCAACAAGTCTGAATACCAACAAGATAAGGAACCTTGGAAGGAGTAGGGAAACACCCAGGCCACTCCAAATTAGATTAGAAAATAACTCCAGAGACTAACGTAAAAGGGCCCTACAAGAGCAAATGATCTACGTTTCCTCTACTGTCAAGCAAAACACAACAATTCGGAAGATTCCAACCTCTATTTTGGAGATGGTAAGTCAGGATTTTATCCAAAAATGTCATCCATAGAAAGAAGGATACATTAGAAGGTACACTAGAGTGCACACAACTTGACAATGAAAAAAATGAGCAAAAGCTAGGTCTCAACATCAACAAAAAAGATCTCCCAGTGAACTAAACTCTAGGCGAGACAATAATCTAATAAACTACTTCTTTTACAATCATTCAAAGGCCGCCTAAACCTAGATACCCGTACCATAAAGTCACCCTTCTTTTCAAACATGGATGCCACTGATGCTTGTTGGTCTATAGAAATTGACTGAAAAATATTAAATAGTTGTTGCAATGTAGCATGAACAATTGGCCATACCATAGATCTGACAAAAAATTTGACTTGCCTCCCCACTCACAATCACAAACTTGGTTTGTTTTTCAAATGAAACCCAAACTGTCAAAATTACTTTCCAAAAACCTATTACTTTAGGTTCCTACCAATTACACTCCCCATATCGAGCCGTAATCACCTCTCTCAACAAACTACGCCTCTAAGTAACTTGTTCACATCCCTTAATGGCCACAAATTAAAGCAACCATTCTCTTTAGGGCAACAAACCGAACCAAATTTCACTAGATAGCATTTCTTAGTGACTATCTTTTCATTCCACATAAAATTGTGCTAGATTCTTTCTAGTCATGATGCCACCGAGATGGGAATGCATAAGAGAGAAAAGTGGTAGGTTGGAAGAATACAAAGAGTATATTTCAAAAGAGTGAGTCGCTTGCCTTTTGATAGATGCATGGGTTTTCATTCCTCTAATTTCCCAATAAATGCCTCTTGCTAGGTGTAGTGTGGGCTCTCTTCCTTCGATATACTTGGGTGTACCTCTTGGGGTAGTTTTTAAAGCCAAAGCAGTGTGGGCCCCAGTGTTGGATCGATTTTCCAAAAGGTTATCTAGAATTTTGGATGGAAATCATCTTGCTTATCAAAAGGAGAGAAACAAACTTTAATTAAGAGCACCCTCAATAGTCTGCCCACATACTTTATGTCCACCTTTAACATTCCTCATTCAATAGTGGTTTCTCTTGAGAGAAAGCAGACGGAATTTCTTTGGAATGAGAGAGACGATAAATTTAAGTACCACTTAGTGACATGGGATTGCATTTATCTTTCGAAGAGGAATGGAGGTTTGAATTGAGGTCTTTAGTCCATATGAACAAGGCTCTACTAAGGAAATGGGTGTGGAGCCATGGAGGTTCAGTGACGATATAGATAGTCTGTGGCGATCTATCATAGTCTCCAAATATGGGGTATCTTCTTATTGGATCCCTAGAGAGGTTAAGAGACCCTAAAGAGTTGGGTTATGGAAGGGCATTATTGAAGTTTAGTAGTCCTAAACTTTCAGTTTAAGGTGGGCCAGGGTTCATATGTTCGATTTTGGAAGGATGTGTGGTGTGGTTAAGTGAAATTACAGAATGAATTTGATGCCATTTTTTGCTTAGCTAAGGATAGGGAGGCATTAGTAGGGGATTATCTTGAGAGGAGTGAATCTGGAGCGATGTGGGGTCCTAGTTTGAAGAGGGCTTTGAACGATTAGGAAATTGAGGATTTGGGTCGTCTACTAAAGCGAAGCATCTTGGTTCTTTCTCTTTGCGTTCTCAGGGTAGAATCATTAGGACTTGGTCTAAAAACCACAACGGTCGTTTCTTAATAAAATCTCTTTTATAGTCGCTTGGGCAAGTTTATGTCATTTCCTTTCCTCATAGGCTTGTATGGAATATAGTTATTCCATCTAAGGTCTCTTTCTTCCTTTGGAATGCATCTTTGAATAGGATCCTCAGTTGTGATCACTTGAAAAGTAGAGAGTGAATGATGGCTATTTGCTATTTCTTGTGCCTTTTAGCTGAAGCCCGAAGATTCGGTAGATCATCTGTCTGTTATTGCCTATTGCATGCGAGATTTAGGATTTTTCCTCTCCCGAGTAGAATTAGAATGAGTCTTTCCTTTTTTCTTTCTAAGCTTCTTATCCTGTTGGTCATTGGTAAGTGATGATAGTATGCGATTGTCTGTTTGGGCGGCTCCTGGCACCATAGCTTGGGCAATTTGGAAAGAGAGAAATTTGAGTCTTTGAAGACTCGTCTTCCTCACCTCCTCACATTTGTGTCGTATTCATTTACTTGTCTTAGAATAGCTCCATTCGGTGTGACAAGGAGGTTTTGGGAGTTGTATTGAGCTGAGACCGTGCCCTAATGCAGCTTTAGCTTAGGGTCATGTTTTGTATTCTTTTTCTCCCTTTCTGAGTTTACTCTCTGGTAAATTCTTTTTGTTGTATTGTTCTTTTTGTGCTTAGATTAATATACCAATTTAGTTACTAATCAACAAAAATCCCAATGAATCTCTCTATCACCGTGTCCCATACCGATTTAACTTTGAAACGGACCCCTAAAGGTAAAACCAAATACTTGCATGGAAACACCCCAATTTCGCAACCTAAACATAGGGCCAAGACCTCTAGGTTAAGGATCTGACCCACCCCATAAATCTAGCTTTTGTGAAACTTAATTCTCAACCCAAAGACTGCCTCAAATCATCTAAAGAGACATCCAATATGGATCAGTTGCTTCGTAGAGGCCCTACAAAACATAAATGTCATCTGCAAATTGAATTGGTTTATTACAAAGTTATACTTATAAGACATCTTAATATTTCCATGTATCATGAATTGGGCCCTTTATTCCCTCAACAGGTCATAGTGCTAAACTGCTAATGATCACCGCATTTTAATATTACATTTCCCTAAGCTTGTTTATCACATGGAGCCATAGTTGCGAAAGCGAGAAGCAAAGCAAAAGCGAGAAGTAGGAAGCGAGGCTCAAGAAAACCTTAGGAAAGGGGAAGCGGGAAATGAGATATAGGTTCCTTATTCTCAGTATGTTATTATGGGTAGCTAGTAGCTACACCTTTGATTTTATCATAAATGAGATTTTTGTAGAAAAGTAGGTGCCTTGGGTTCCAAATCGACGATACTTGCTTAGAGTCTACACCCTAGCCTATAGACTTTGGTTTATCTCATCACTTCACACATACAACTCCCTTTGAGTACTAAATGGGACGTGATGAAAACGAGCTTCCTAGGAAGCGAGTCTGGGAAACGAGCTTCTCACCCTATACATAGCCCTACAACTATGCATGGGGCAATCTCAGGCTTCAAGCATGAGAAAGATATAGATCCAATCAAATAAAGGATTTTCAACACAGTGGAAGTTGGGTGATTACATTAGTGAACATTTCCTGTACATATAACATATAAAACTTATTTTTATATAATTCTACGATAAGTCTACAAGCATGAAGAAGAAGAAAAAGACAAATCCTGCCAACCTAAAATGCTCATGACTTTAAAAGGGAAAAAATAATAACAATTATATCTTATGCCTATGATATTCCAATAATAATAAAAAGACAACATAACAATAAAATCGCTGCATTACTAAAGTGCTTTAGAAATTTTCTGATTTTGACAATAAGCCAACTAAGTTCCTAATGAAGTGTGAACTTCATCATCAGACCCTTTGGAGAGATCAACTTCAGATAAACCACATCTAATCACTACATCCAGAATTCAGTTTTCTAGCACACAAATCGTCAAAGGAACTGCATGTTAAACAGAAGAAAATGGCACAAGAAATAAAAATCCAAGAACCGACTGCCGACACAAGAACAAAAGAAAACCAAGATACTCAGATGGCAATTCAGCTACGTACCAAAAGTAGAAATCAGCATAAAGCAAAAAAGAGGAAGAAGAAAATTTAAAAAAAAACTCTAATTGAAACCATCAGAACAACATGAGGCAACAATTATCATAAGCATATCCGAGTCTAAAATAAACAAACAAATAAATCCATAGACAAAATATATCAAAACCAATCACGTAAATCCACATACTTGTGCTACAGGAGGTAGGAGAATCCTTCACCAAAACACGTAAAGCCCATGAGAAATAACTGCAATATCGATGGACCAGATGGAAGAAATCAAACGCTAAGAGCTACAGATAAGTTAAAACCCCGCAAAAACCAGAATCTGCAGGGAATCCTATCACCAAATGAAAAAATTAGCTCAATTGCATGCCAAACTACGCCCTAAAATTATTCAGACCTTCGGAACAAATTGAAACCCAAATAAACCCCAGAAATTTCTGATTTTACTGTAAAAACACCAAATAGTGTATACCTAAAAATCATTTTGTACGGTACATTTATAATTTCCTCGCACCGGACACAAAATTAATTACACCCTGCAAATTTCAGAACAAAATTTGAAACCGTATAAAGCGACACCCCTCCATTTCCAAAAACGAATCCAAATCCAGAACTCCACCACACAATCTGAAACCAAAGGACTAACCTTTTGAATCTTCGAATAAATATACAAATAAAAAAATGCCTCAAAGCCCTAGAAATGAAAAAAAAAATTACAATTTAAGTTCAAAAACCCAAATTTGCAGGATTGAAATAAAAGCCCTCGGAAAAAACCGAGAATTTCAAAATGCAGATCATTCCTCAGATAGCATTTCAACGCATTTGGGGTCAGATCCATATGAATCCTAATATATTGCGAACAATAACAAAAAAAATCCAAAATGCGGATTAAAATAACACAAACCTGAAGAGACAGAGACAGAGACAGAGACAGAAACGGATAGAGAGAGAGAGATCCTGAAACAAAATTAGGGTTCGTTTTAGGAAGGCAAAATTAGGGTTCTTGAGATCGAAATGCTTGGATTTTGCGATGGAGCATGGATTATGGCGGCAAAAGGGGATGACTTTCAAATAGATCCACCACCCACCCCCAGACTGCTCTCCTCTTCTCTCCAGAAACCACGACTGTTCCGAATTTTCAGAGTAACATTAGCGTTCAAATATGATGTTAAACTACCATAATGCCCTTACACGTTTTTTCTGTTAATTTGGACCCACTAAAAAAATTTGGATATATGTTGCCGCCTTTTCTTTTTTTCAAAATCCACTCGCTTGCCACTTTATAGGAAAAGATGACAAACATAGACCACCTTCTAAATGGGTCCACTTTTAAACTTCAAAAATAACGTCCCTTTTTTTTTTAATATATTTTTTTTTTTGTTTCCTGCGGAAGGTCGTGGATCCGACTTCCCACTCCTTCTTTGGGGCAGCCCTGCACGGATTTCCTCGGACTTAGTCGGCGTGGCAGATTGCAAGCTCTACAGGGCTCGCCTAAGCCATTTGGAGGGCCTAAGCCATTTGAAGGCATAAAGCGAAAATTCAAAATGAGATTTTTTATTTTTTAATATTATTAAAAAAAATTAACTATAAATAGGACCTTTTTAATATTATTTTTTTTAATGGGGCCTAAAGCAATGGTTTTGAGGCCTAATGGATGAGCCGGCCCTGAGGCTCTATTACACCCTCGAGGATTAGTCTTGACCCAAAGGGTTGGGATATCCCAAGTTACCAAACATAAATAAGATTTCAAATATTTCAACGTGGGTGGAGGTCCTTTCTAATGTGTAGATGCCTATTAGATGGTAACAGCCTTGTAATTATTGGAAGAGATAATAGTAGTTTTGTGGGGAAAAAAAATTTATAATTACATAATTGACATCGACCATGCACTGCAGTGGATTCTCAAGGAGCCAAGTAGAATTGTCAATGAGCCAAGTCACCTTGCAAGCTGGCTCAATTCATCTCGAAATGAGGCAAACTTGAGTTGGGTATTTGAGCTCGTTGGGCTAAGCCGAGCTAAAAGCTAAACATAATCAACTAAGCTCGACTCAATTGATTTTACTATATTACTTATAATACCTTAATAATATTAATTTTCACATAAAAATTTTATTGTTAAGATATTTAAAAGGTAACTTTATCCTTTTAGAATTTATAGATTTTCTATATCATATTTCTCTCATTACTCACGAAGATAACTATATTGGGTTCTTGGGGGAGATTTTGATTTGAATTTTTTTTTTTAATTAGGGGTTAACAAGTCTAAAATAATAAATCAAGCTTGCAAGTCAACTCAAGCTCGATCGACAAGCCGAGCTTAAGTTAGCATTTGAGAGCTCGAAACGAGGTTAAGCCAGCATATATATGGCACAAGCCAAACTTTAGCAGCATCCAACCATCATTTTAACTAGTACTATCTTATACAATTAAGGATGTTATTGGGCTGGCCCAGGCCGGGCCCAACTAGGCCTGATTAATAAATGGATTGGGTCAGGTCAGCCCATTTATTGATTAGTTCCAGCTAGATGGAGGGGAGGAGGGAGAATTTGATGAGCATGTTCAACTCTTGGGATTTTGATTTGATTTTTACAAGATTAAAATTAGGGGGAAATGAGTCTAAAAAAATAGAGCAAGCTCGTGAATTGAGTCAAGCTCGATTATTTATAAACGAGTCAAGCTTAAGCTAGCATTTGAGAGCTCGAATTGAGCTTGAAACAAGGTTAAGCCAGCATATATACGTCATAAGCCGAGATTTAGCAGCATCCAGCTCAGCTCAACACGGCTCGTTTACCCCCCTTCTGCAGCCTCCATCTCATGTTTAAACTCTACTAATTACTTGTACAATTGATTTAACTAACTTAATAGGGTGTGTTTGAGTTTATTTTTTCAGATTTAATTGTTAGAAAATGATTAAAATGTTTAAATTTTCAATTAAGCCTGATTGAATAACAAGTGATTTAATAAATTTTATAAATTCACCATCATTTTAATACAATTAGGGATGTCAATGGTCCGGGTTTGGGGCAGCCCAACTAGGCCCAAATCCGATTAATAAATGGATTGGGTCGGGTCAGCCCCCCACTTATTGATTGGGTTAGGCCGGACCGGGCCATCTAAAATATCATGTGCAAATTTTTGCCTATAAACTAAACAGGCCTAATGGGTCGGGTTAGTTGGACTAAGCTCGGTTAGAAACCTACCGAAACGGGCTACGAGCTTTAGACTCAAGCCCAACCAATTAATAATTAGGCCGGCCTTGCCCATTGACACTCCTATATAAAATTCAGACATGTTTATGATTTAATCAATTATTATTTTTTATATATCTAAGTACTATATTATAAAGATCTATGGCCAAAATAATTAAAGCCAAATGCACATTAAATTATGTCAAAAAAAAGTTATTAATGCTCTAAGAACATTTATAAGCAACTGATAAAAAAGCAACACACTTGTCTTCTTGTTGTGGCCATCTGAAATGAGCATTATTCCGCTCCTTGCTCAGTGGAGCAAGGAATGCTGACACATGTTATTTTTTAACTCTCTTTTAAATGTGGTTAACTCCCTTTAACTATTGTTAATATTGTTAACTGATTTTTCTTTTGTGATTACGATAAAAGTATTTGAGAAAGAGATAAGTACGGATTAGTCACCCTAAATCAAAAATATCATCTAAAAGAATATGGTTTGAAAAGTTTTACCAAATAGGGTATGTACTCCAATATTACCCTTATCCGTGTTGGGTTTTATATGCGTAGCGAAGGGGTTAATATGTCAAAAGCATACCCTATTAGGTAATAAAAATACAAAATATGTCTTTTTTGATAAATATATTAAAAGCATAGGTAATAAAAATGCAAAGCATGACCTTTTAGATGAATCGCCCTTTGAGAAAATATATAGTAAAATAAGGGTTTTTATGTTTATTAAACGATAGAAGTATTTTGGGAGGCTTTGGATATCTTTTGTATGGAAGCCCCAATTTGTCCATCAGATTTCGTATTTCCCCAAGATGGGCCATTGTCTTGATAGTCATATATCTTTCTAAAATTCAAGTTGGGCCAGTAATCTTAGTAATTAAAGCTGATAAACAAGAGTTAATGGGACAGATGGTGTAGGGCGATCAACCTAGAGAACATCCCAAGCACCGATATTATGTCATTTTTTTTGGTTCACGCTATAACCCCGATTAGTGTGGCTGGGATTTGTTTTAAGCTAACATACGGTGATTAGCATGATTAGTATTTATTTTAAGTTAATAGGCAGATGGATATCTCAACCATCACACCCCTCCGGATTTGATCCCGAATCAAACGTCTAGTAGATTACACACCACCAAAGGTGTCAATTGGGTCATTATAAACGCGTCAGGCTCATCACAAAGCCACAAAATATTGCAAGTAAAGCCCGGCTCACTGTGAAGAAGCCTTTGGGTGGTGTTTAGTCCCATACCGGAAGTGTATCCGAGCATGTTGCCCTTTTAAGTTCCATAGCGTAACAAACGGTTGGTACCCATTTTGGGAAGCTCTTGGGTGAAGCTTCATACATGTGTGTCCATGTGGGGTGTGAGTGTGTGTTTCTTTTCTTTGCCTTCAGTAATCACCTCGTGGGCTCCGGCTCCGTGCACTTGCTGAGCCGGCTCACTGACGCCCTCAAGTGAGCATGAAGCTTTACAATTGTCCAAGGATTTTGGCACTATCACTCTCTTTGACACAAATGATAAATTAATTGTCAGTTACTTTAGCGATCAGATAGCTAAAACAAAAGCACTTACTAGAACACAATCGGCTAAAGCAAAGCCTTACTACATCACTAATCACGGTTTCTCCTGAGCAATACAAAAAAGTAGCCCCTACAATTAAGGAAAATATTCACCTCCTCGGTAGGTGACGCAATGAGGGGAGTCTTGGGTCCTTTTTCATGCCATATGTCCCTATTTAATTTTCCTTTAACTGTGGTTAAGGTTTACTAACCCCTAGGATTCACCCATCTACCATTTGTTTTTTGAAAAATAAAATAAAATATATTTAACTTAGGATTAAAAATTAACCTGAGTTCAGGGCAGGACATCTTTGTGCGAGCGAGGAGCAATAGCTTGTTCCTCGCCAGTGGAGTGAACTATTGCTCTAAAATTAATTACCATGTTAAATAACTGTGTGGGGACAGTTAAAGTGATTACCCATAAAGGTTTAAAATCCCGTTAGGATTTCATAAAATCTCGGTTTCGTCCAATCCCGTTTCGTCCAACCCCACCCATATAGATATGGTTAAGATTTCAGAAAACACGATTTTGGCTAGGATTTCGGAAATTTCAGGTCAAATTTTGAATTTTCAAAATTTTGGAAATTGAATTTTAAATAATTTTTTTATACTATTTTTTAATTAAAATTTCGAAATATTAAACAAATTTCGTGAAGTTTGGGAAATTTATATATTTATTTTAGAAACAAAATAATATATATATATATATATAAATATATTAAATTTTAATAAAATATTATTTTTGAACATATATTTTTAATAAAATACATTTAATAAAAAAGGAATCCGAAATCCCATCGAGATAACCGAAATTTTTGACATTTCGGTTCGGGGTGGGCGATCGAAATCACCGGTACTATCAGGATTTCAAACTTTGAGCACGGAGATGCTCATGGTAGACAGATTCCCCTATTAAATGGCACACCCCAGCCTACCATTCTCGTTAGAATTTGGATCTTCTTGGTGCTGGTGAGGAGACCGCCAACACCCACTCTCAAGGTGCCATGTCATCTTTTGCAAGCCAATTAAGCCCTTGTTATCATGCACACATTTTGGTTGGTGTTTAAATGCTGATGTGGTGCATTGAGAGTGAGTGTTGGCGGTGTCCTTGCCAGAACCACCTAGAGAACCTTATAGTTATTAGACTTGTGAAGAATAGTAAAAAGGACATAGATTTGTTATCTATCCTGTTTGTTATTTATTTTTTAAACTTGTAATTGTGAAAGGATGAATTGAAGTCAATGCAACGGTTAGGTTTTTTTTTTTTTTTTGGTAATAGGTAATAGAACTCCTAATACATACACACACAATCAGACCTAAGTCAATGCAAGGGTTGATTCAATTTCCTTTTTTTTTTTTTTTTTTTTTATTTTATTATTTTTTTTTCTCCTCCTCTTCATGGGATAGACATTATTTATTTAGGTTAATAGATTAGAAACTAGTATCTGTTTGTTGGTCAAACAAACTTTTCAATCTTCACATCAACTCATGAAAAATGATCACAATCAACGGGAGCTACACTACAACCGAGATTAATGGGTAGGTGTAAATGATCATATGTCTAAATAAATAGTAAATACCCTTACATGAGGCCTCTTCAACTGGCACCTTTTGATCCAGGGATGGAGTGATCTCCTCCTATCTTTATGTTTTGTATTTGGCTAGTTTCTTCTTTAATATATTACCTTTTACCAAAAAAAAAAAACTGGCAAATGTTATGGATGAACACAAACATCGAGAGACAGCCTGTTCGATTTCTCACCATGAGGCAGTCCAATACGAGTGCAAATCCTCTAGTTGAATGGTCCCTAATACAAGAATGGTATATGGAGGCTATTCACTCAATTAAACCTTGACACATCATTTATTCTCATTTAATACCTAGGAAATGAGAAATAGAGACCCTTTTCTGTTAAACGTTTGCTAAACATTTAAACAAATGGGTAAATGTATCTTATAGTAAAAAAAATATTTCGGTCATTTTGGGTCTGTTTGGCATCATTTCTCGAGAACGATTTTTTGTATCCCGGGAATAGAAACAGTCTAAACACGTTTAATAAAGTCATTTTTAGGAAACGATTTTAAGAATCGTTCTATTTTAGGCATAATTTTTAGGGAACAAAAAAAAAATCGTTTTTCAAAATCAATTATGAGAAACACATTTAAAACGAATGAGATAAGCATCAAAATTAACAAGAAAGATGAAACAAAATAAAAAAAAAAATTGTATTTTATGACACATATATATGTGTTGATGATATAAAAACATTAATGCTTAAAATAATTTTATTTATTGTTATTGTTATTTTTATTTTTTTCATCCAAACGTAATTCTTTTATTTCTTTTCTTCATAATTGATTCTGACCGACAGTTACCAAATGCATTCACAATACAAAATTGATTACAAGAATTACAACTTATAAGAATTAATTCTTTTTCAGAATAAGAGAATCGTCAGAATTAATACCAAATGGCCCCCTCTTCTCTAGGTACAACTCGAGTTCCGTCATTTATTCTAAGCTTTTTTTTATAAAAAAAAAAATAACTTTTAAACTATCAAGCCTTCTCAATTCTGTGTTCACAAACTCAAATGAGATAAAAAAATCTAAAACAGAAAAAAAAATCATTACTTAAAAATAAAGGACTCGTAATCATCTCCTGTTGTAACCGGGTTCAGGGGAGTTCGGTTAAGCCATTGACGTTGCCACGTGTCCCTTTTGACACCCCTCAACTGTGATTAAGATTCACCCATCTATCCTTGGTTTTAGAAAAAAAGTTGTTTTAAAAAAATTAACCCTAAAAATTAATGAATTTTAACAGGGGTTAATTTTCTTTTTTAATAGTTTTTTAAAACAAAGGATAAAACCAAAGGGTGAACCCTAGGGGTGGGTGAGAATCTTAACCATAGTTAAGAGGTGTCAAAAGGGACATGTGGCTGCATATTGGTGTAATTGGACTCCCTCAAGGCCATTCTCTAGAGGTCGCCATGTATCCCTTTTAACACCATTAACTATGGTTAAGATTCAGTCAACCCTAAGGTTCATGTAGTTAACATTGGTTTTTTAAAAAATATATTAAATTTTTTTATCCCTAAGAGTTAAATTTCTTAACCTGTGTTAAGAAGCAGTTAAAGGATGTCTGAGAGTGGGGATAAAGGATTTGGTCTGTCGAGGGCTAGACCAAATCCGATCCGAAGAACACACGGTATTGAGTTTTTTGCCGGTTGAATTACTTAATAAAAAATGAGTCAGTCTATAGGTACTCCCAAATATACTCTCAAATCTATTCCCTAATCCTAACCGTTTATATCTAACCACTAAAGGCCATGATTTGAGTTGGCTTATTTTGTCTTTTCTAATGCCACATCAACTCTAATCCTAACTGTTTAATAACGAGATGAACGGTTAGGATTTTGGAGTATATTTGGGAGTACATCTTAGGAGTATCCCTAGTCTAATTCATAAAAAATGGCGCCTATGAAGCTATAAGACACATTTACCATTTAATCAGACGTTAGCAAACGTTAACGAAACGAGTCTAACTTTCCTATTTTCTAGGCATTAAATGAAGTTAAGTGATGTGTCAAGATTTAATTGAGTGAGTGTTCCCTAATACCCTGACACTTGTCTAATACTGCGTGTGGTCATACCTGAATGGCTGCATTGTCCCCTCTCTAAGTTTATTTGAAGGCAGGATACCTTTAGGTAGAGCCAAAAGGGCCCTATTAGAGCATCTCCAAACGCAAAACTCTCCTCTATTTCGGCATCTCCTCAATATTTAGAGGAGATGGGGCCACTTTAAAGTTATTGCTCAAATTGGAAGAAACTCTATTCCTACTCTAAAACTCAAGGGGTGGATAACTTTGAGGTCGCCACGTGTCCCTTTTGACACCCCTTAACCGTGGTTAAGATTCATCCACCCATCCTTGGCTTTTTTTAAATATTAATTCTTTTTATAAAATTAAAATTCTGTTTTTAGAGTTTTTTAATATTAAAAACAATTTTTTAATTTAAAAAAATAATTAATATTTAAGAAAAACCAAGGATGGGTGGGTGAATCTTAACCACGGTTAAGGGGTGTCAAAAGATCAAAGGACACAATCGGTATTTTAACAAAGATTGAAAGATAAAAAAAGGACACAAATAGAATTGTAAGAGCATGAATATTGTTATAGAGGTCATCTCTATTTTCTCTCCCACCCTCTAAATATAAAAGGTCACTGTAGCAAAATAGAGGTCCAGCTCAATATAGAGCATGGTTGGACTTGGAAAGAGTCCTAAGTAACCAAAGCGGTGAGCGGGAGGGAGAGCGTCAAATTTTAATTTAGAATAGGGTCGAGAACGTCTCCGGAGCGTCAGTAAGTATATATATATATAAATAAACCACCAAACTCTCATAAATTTCACCATTGTCTAATGAATATTAAAATGCAAAAGAAAGTAAATTAAGAAAAAAGAAGTTAATATAATTTTTTTAAAAAATAAATAAATGAAAAATTAAAGTTTTTTTTTTTTGTATATATGAAAAAATAAAGTTGAAAAGATTTAAAAGAGAGTCAAATCGGAATAATTCAATGGCACGTTGGTGTGATTGAACTCAATCAAGTTCAATTGTGGGCTTTGAACTTCATTTAAGTCCCACTGATACGCGATGGTACATAAACCAGGTGAAAAGATTTTATGTCTTTTCCCATAAAACTGTTAACTTTTTATTTTAATAAAAAAAAATGAAAACTTACCACTCATCTTCCTTACCCGTAAACTATCATCTTCCTCACCCGAAAACCAGTGCATGTAGAATTGGAAACCGCACTCTATTGAATCCAAATCTGCGCTCTATTAAATTGGAAACCGCGCTCCCTATACGGATCCACTCTCAAACCGTGAGAACGAGGTTTGAGAGCGGGAGCAAATAAGGAGACACACGGTTTGGGTTACTAAGAAAAACTCTATATTTAGAGTTATAGAGCACGGTTGGAGATGCTCTTAGTAGTGTAACATTACATCTGCATCTGTAAGGATCAGAAATCTTGCAAGTCACCACCCCGGACGTTTGGCTATGATTTTATTAGCCAAAATCAATTTTGATAAGAATGGATTGTGTAGAACTTAAGGTGGCATGGATTGGATTTTTTTAGCCAAAAATCAATTATGATAAAACTGGTTTTGTAAAATTAATTCTCAAATAATAGTGTTTAGAGAATACATAGTTGATAGACTCAACTTGGAATTCCCCAAACACTATTATTTGAAAAAATGATTACTTAATAATTAATTTTACAAAATCTATTTTATCAAAATTGATTTTTGGCTAATAAAATCCAATCCAAACGCCCCATAAGTGTCAAATTATCACTTTTACAATTATTAGTGTTGGGGGAATACTAAGTTGAGTCTCAACTTTCTATTCAGAGTTAATCGATTCTCATATTTTGTTAAAATTCATCTTCTCGTATCAAGAAATGAAGAGAAGACGGTGAGATAAACCGCATTTTATTAGGTACAATGGAACAACAGAAGACAAAATTGGAGGAAGGAGAAACTCACAACAACGGCAAATAAAAAGGAAGAAGGGTGAGTTTTAGCAATTCGTTTACATGTATAGAAGTAGTAGCATGACTAATCTGATGTTCCTCCTAATCCAAAAACCCCTTAATCCATCCACTTGCCTACTTTTGAAGAGAAGTCATGGCCGATGGTCCAAGTGAAAAAAACCTCGAGGTGATCTGGTATTGATCACTATAATTAGACCAAAATGACGCTCGTTTAACCGAGTCCATAATCATTTGTCCCATATGGAATCTATTAAGGCTCCGTTCTTTTGGTGTAACTTTTAAAGTCTAGAACTTTCATGCCTAATTTTACTTAATGTCTAGAACTATATTATTTCATAAGAGTGCAAAAGTTTTACAAATTTGGACCTTTCAAATTCCACCAAATTTTTTTTAGATTTTTAAAGTTCCATAGATGTGAAACTTCTAACTAAATTGAACTCGATAAATCCGAGATACTATCGAGTAAAAGGGTTAGAAACCCTCTCCCCTCCCATACTCTTGTTCCAAAACATTAATGTTCCAGACTTTTAAAAGTTCCAATAAAAGAATGGAGCCTTAAGAACGTGTGATTGCTAACATTAATTGACTTCAAACTCTCTCCAGTTATAACCGTACTCCTTGGAGGCCCGTTTATGCCCTTAGAGGTTGCCATGTGTCCCTATGGACACCCCTTAACTGTGATTAAGATTCACCCACCCCTAGGGTTCACCCACCTATCCTTAGTTTTCTTTTAATATTATTTTTAACCCAAGTTAAAATTCATTAACTCCTAGGGTTAAAAAAAATTCAATATTTTTTCTAAAAACCAAGGATAGGTGGGTGAACCCTAGGGGTGGATGAATTTTAACCACAGTTAAAGGGGTGTCAATGGGAATGTGGCGACATCAGGGGCATGACCGGACTCTTTTGGAGTCCGGTTACAACGGGAATTTTGAGTCTTATTAATTGGGTTTACATTCATACAGTACAGACCTAATCAGGTTCCTTGTGAATCAAATACCTCAAATTCCATTAGATATTCGGTGATGCTGTTTCAGGCACTGGTTCCAAACCCTACTATAGAGCATAACAACAAATGGTCAAACATTAAATAAATTCAAATTAAGAAAAAGTGACCTAAAAAAAGAAAGAAAATGCGTCTACAAGGAAATCAACAACAAAATGGCAGAAATTATAAAAGCTGCACGCCACTCTGTGCTGACAACTTGCCCATTCCAACAGTCCTGTTACGACCAAATTGAATTCCCTCCCCTTTATTCGATGGTTTTAACAAATGCGGGTGAAGTTCTGAACCTGGATGTATAATTATACATATTTGAAGTTTGCCCCACAACCAAGCATTAAGATGAATTAACAGATGATTCAATTAAATAAACAGTAGCATCTACCAGGTCAAAGAGCTAATCCAAAGTTTCAGTGCATAGTATTGAAACTTTTAATACTGAACCCCTCACCTATTTATGAGTGTCACAGCTTTGATATGAGCACTGGATTTGGTGTTTTAGCCTTCCTAATTAGACCCTCTTGAATCAATGATACAACAAGCTGCTCATAACAAATACAAGTAACAGTCAATGTCACAAGGGTGGAAAGGAAAAGCAAAAGGAACATATAGTCATGGTTTTAATCTATGGATATCAAGTGATTCATTTACCTCTCCCTTCTGATTAAACATGCGGCCCGAACAGAAACCACGACTATTACTGGCAGAAGGGCTCTCAATCTGTAGAACTTTTGCATTAGAGTTTTTCTAAGCCATTAAAATAAACACGAAAATAAGAAGATACTTGCCACGAACAATAACCACTCATCAGCTCTAAAGCCCCTGTGGAACCACATCCTGGCAAAGACAAAGAAATAAAGAACATTAAGACTAGTTATTTCCCACAGAAAGAGCATGATACAGCCAGACAGACTTTTGATGTCCATAACATATGTGAGAGGTTCCACGGAAGCATACACTCCAATAATATACAAAGTACATAAATGCCTTTAAAAAAAAATCATAGATAAGACCCCAGAATCTACTCAAATTCAGAAACCTCATTTGCATGAACAATTGCTGTACCATCTATCGACAGAAGCAGCGCCTAGAGACATTTTTTGAAGTTTGATTAATGTAAAATGGGTACAAAGTAACCACTTCGGCCTCAAGCTGTATTAGGATATAATTGGTTGTAATTTGCAAGTTACTGTAAATAGAAACAATTGTTATATTGCACTAGGAGGTGAAGAAAGCAAAAAAATGTCATATTCATGATTTCCAAATAGCAGAGCCATGCTTCATTTCTAACTAATTGAAATTAAAACTTTCTCTGGCTCTGTTTGGTTAGCAGGAAAATGTAGGAAAGGAATGGAAAAGGAAAAAATAAGAAAATTTCTGGGATTTAGTTAGGATGAAAATCCACTTTTCCAGGAAAGTCACTTTCTTGGACCCATACAACTTTCCCTCAAAATCTCCATTTTAAAGGAAGATTAGTTTTTATCAAAAAATATAAATCTAGTTTTTTTATTTTATTTTATCGGTAATCAAAATATGATATATTATAATAAAACAGTTACAGAAATATATGAGAAACATAGCTTAGAGGTTACTGAGAAGTAAACTCAGAAGCTACTAAACAACTACAATCTAGAGATTAACTACAATACCAATAAGGACTAATTATTACAAGATCAGCAATAATGATGTCTACGCTATAAAATAAATCTAGCTTTTTCTTGCAAATTTTCTCACCTATTTTCTTGTTAACCAAACACGTACAAGAAAGTGAAAACATATTTCCTTTCCCTTCCTTTCTCCTTTCATTTCTTTCACTTACCTTTACAGCATCAATTTCTTGCTAACCAAATAAAACCTCATTGAATTAATGCTTCCATGTTATCCAAACACGAAGAAGGAAAAAATGCTCTTATAGTGTGACAAGTATTTTAAAAGGCATGTGAGGCTTGCCTTGAGGCTCCAGAAAAATGCCTCGAGACTCAACCTTGAGGCTTAAATCCCCCAAGGCTTGTGCCTCAAAGTGTGAGACTCACACAATATTAATATCTCTGAGAATATTTCTGACGGAAAGAAGCCAGATTTCCTGCAATTTTTGCAGACTTGTTGATATGTGGAAAATTGACCACCATATCTTGTTATCTGGTGGCCATTTCACGTCTATGCATTAAACTGTCATTTGGTCATCTTCCTCCACACCTTCAAGGCTTCAACCAGCTTTGGCATAACCATGATACTCTAGCTGAAGGCGTCTCTCATCCACATTTCCAATAAACAACAGCAAGTCGATTAATATAAAAAATGTCTATTTCCAAGAAAATCATTAACTCGGAAGAAGCTGAAAACCTCTGGAGAAACTTAGCAAAATAGAACCATAATCAAATTCAAGGATATAATTTAATTGTCGCATTATCTTGGATTTTCTATCCTGAATATCTGCAGAATCTTAAAATTTCCTACAGAAAAAGATCTGTGTGCCTGAGCCCTCGGCTCAGAAGAACTTCCGATTCTTACATCACTCATATAAATATGTAAGCACTACTACAAAGAAGACCATATTCTAGAGAATTTCTAGCATACAGCACAATACTGCTATTGAAAGTTAAAATGCTGCTCACAATAAAATATTTATTCCATGGGCCTTGCAAATATAAGAGTTAACCCCACAATTGAAAGGAAGCAGAGACTTACGAGTGATCCAGACTAAGAGAGCTTGTCTTCAAACCCCTTTTACGGTGAGGATTCAGGCTTATTGAAATAAATATCAGATCTGAAGCATATGCCACCACACATCTGCAACACAACCAATTGAGAACATCAAAAATTGTACATGATGAAATAGTATGGTACTCTCATCCTGCACATCACTTCAAGTATTTCTGTCAAAGGTGTTAATACATCTAAGTTCTATTGATTGTAAATGCTATTTGAATATTATTTTTCGGGTGGGTCTTGCCCCACCTTACTTAGAGAGGAAAAGCCATATTATATATCTATAACAAAATACAACCTTTAAGGAATGTACAATGCTGATGTTTCTATCCTTTATTTGTCACTTTTCTTTTGGCAGTGTTGTAAAATTTAGCACAGCCTAGAAAGTAGAAACATATTATAAAATTGACACATATCTTCGTGCAGGAATGAATGCTTGAAGAAGTTCTACCCATCAACTTTTATCTTGGAGAATTTCTCATTTGAACATCCCATTTGGCCCTTCAGGGAAGAAGTTTTTCTGATACATATTTTTACATGCTTGATTTCTTACTAGATTGAGCATGATAATAGCAACACTTGTTATACAATCTGCCAACCAGTCCTGTTATTGTAAATCTTGAAAACCATGCAAATCAACTCCAGCATTAGGGAGAAAAAACATGATTATCTAAGATTCAGATTTTTTTTTTAAAAAAAGAATCATTACTTTTTCCGCAGGCCAATTGAAACAAACATTCTATGCTTCAATGGAACGGAAGACAAATAAATATGAGATGTCCCATGCAATTGGAGAACCTACATAGATGTGGAAGCATGCAAGGTCCATGACTCATGAACTATATCGATACTACCCAATATACATCCATGCAAGCATAAGTGCATAACCATCCAACAGATCATGAAAAATATGAAGCCATTGAGGTGCAATTGCTTACCTATGCAAAGCCAGGTCATCTGAAAGTTTTCCTCTTGTTTTAAACCAGAACTTCGTACTGCAAGTCAATATGACTGTCACCGAATGAGAAGTCGTATGGGTATATACATGTATACATATATATACACACGCACACACACATATGTATGTACGTATGTATAGATAAGGTTTCCACGTAGAGTTACAAATAGGATGCAAGACAAAAGCAATCATGAGGATAAGGAATGTAAGGAAGTACATCTAACCTTGGAGGGGATTTAGTCTGATTGGTATAGTTATTTGGCTCACAAAACCTTATTTCTATAGGCCACGGAACAAACTTTGTCGTGGCCACCTTGTTCCGATAACTCCTGTTACTACCAAATGTTATTACTCATTCAAATAACAAAATAATAATAATAAAGCATAAACCTTTATATTTGAATCAACCTGGAAAAAGAATTCATACATGATAGCAAGGCAAATACATATGAACAAGGTTCAGGTGTTTATTGAAGGTAAATTGAGCAATCTACCGTAATGATCTTCATTATTATGGCAAATAACAACAACAAAAAACAGTCTAGAATATATAAATGTAATTCTAGGTAGACAAAACCCAGAATTGATAGAAGCTAGCACAACCTGGCCAGTTCCCACATGGAAAACTGAAAACCAGGCTTTAATGGGTGCCACACCAGCCATAGAGAAATCCTACATGGTATAGTCCCATAATTAGCTTTTTCCATAAAGTGTAGAAATAGAGGTTATTTTGGTTTCCTGTTAACTAGGTTTTTACAAAGGTATTCAGCAGATACCGACAGGCAGTGCTCAAATGTGTTGGAAAACGGCCCAATCTCAATAACATTATTCCCCAGAATATGCTAAGAACAGTGTTAAGTTTATTTGTTTCCCATAATCAAAGTGAAACTCTCCTAAACTATAGCTTACTCAGGACTAGGGGTGTATTCGAGCCGAGCTTGACCAAGTTTGAGCTTGGCTTGAACATGCTCGAGCTTAGCTTGAGCTTGATTCGAAACTGAATGTTTAGGCTTTAGCTTGGCCTGAACAAGATTGATCGAGCTCGAGCTCTGTTCGAGCTCGAACTTTATTCGAGCCAAACCGAGCTCAAGTTGGCTCAAGCTTGATTCACAGAATTGTTTTTTTTATTTTACATAATTTTAATAAAAGTGTTTATTAATAAATTATAACACAAAACTACAAAAATTTAATACACATATACAAAAATAAGATTGTGGAGTAGTCCTTCGGTCCAAAGAATAGAGTGTTAAGATTAAAGTTTTTGCTTAACCTCTTTCGTTATTATTTTTTATTAAAAATCTATAATAAAGAAAGTTCAAAATATTATTTTCTATATTATAAATACTATTATCAAAAAATATTGTGTTTATATAGATATATATTTCGAGCCGAGCCAAGCCGAATCAAACAAGGTCTACCTTGAGCTTGGCATGTTTAAACATTCAAGCTCAAATAAAAGCTTGGCTTCATTCATTCGAGCCTGAAATGTCAGCTTGAGCTTGGCTCAAATGAGCTTAATTGAGCCATCGAGCTAACTTGGCTTGAGTGCAGCCCTACTCATGACAGCTTGTTTTCCTCTACAAGAGGCTCATAAGCTTATCTAGACATAAAAGGTTGAGTAAACCTATCAGTGGAATGGGTTTCCAAATAGGATTTAAAACTATGAGATGGATTCCCATGATCAGAAGCTATGCACACTTCCAAAAAAAAAAATTTGGGGGGGGGGGGGGGGGGGGGAGAGGGCTGTTAGGAGGTTTGGGCTGTTTTAGGGGGAGAAGAAAATTATCTCAAAACCAGATTCACAGAAATTGAAGGCAAGAAGGTTGAATTGTTGAAGCTAAAGTCCAAAAGTTTATCTTTAGCAATTCCTGCTAGGTGGGGACCAGGAGGATCTCTAGAACTGAAAGCCGTATTATGTTGAAATATTTAAAGGGGCCTAGTCTACCATAGAGAATCAAACGTGGTGGAATAGATAAAACTTCTTTAAGCACTGCATATTTCCCGAAGAAGTTTTTTGGGTCCACTTGATATTGGAGGTGATTCGGCTTACACTCTCTCTTGGAATTCAAGCAAGTTAAAGACACTAGAAAAAGGTAGAGAATGGAGAAATAAAAGAGGACAGAAGAGAAAGGGAAAAAAAGTGATTAGGGTTAGGGAGTATGAATGATTCATGTCTCTTCTTTCCTGAATTACACTTTTACCCTTATGTGTATTGCGCGTATTAGACACGGTACGCATAATACACACGGTATAACTAATAACATAAAATACCATAAATACCCCTGTCAACACTCTCCCTCAAGATGATGCGTAGATATCTATCATGTCCATCTTGCCTAACATTTCAAGTAGCCAAGCATTACTAACTGCCTTGGTAAGAACATCAACTAGTTGATCATTAGTCTTCATATACGGAGTGCACACTTCATCTCAAATGATTCGTTCCCTGATAAAGTGATGATCTATCTCAATGTGTTTGGTTCTATCGTGTAACACTGGGTTATGAGCTATACCGATTGCTATTTTGTTGTCACAGTATAAACTCATAAATCCTTCAATTGAAGATCTCAACTCTTGAATGAGGATCTTAGCCACAGTAACTCACATATACCATGTGTCATCGATCGAAACTCTGTCTCTGTACTTGAGCGAGCAACCACTGCTTGTTTTTATCTGCGTTATGTGACCAAATTACCTCTAACAAATGTAAAGTAACTGGATATAGATTTTCTGTCATCTTTAACACCTGCCAAGTCTGCATCTGTATAGGCCTCAACTCGCATATGTCCATGTCTTCTAAATAAGAGTCCCCTACCTGGAAATGACTTAAGATACCTCAAATTCTTATATGTTGCTTCCAAGTGTGTAGACTTGGGAGTATGCATAAACTTGCTCACTATGCTTACAGCATAGACAATATCAGACCTCGTGAGAGAGAGATAGATTAGTCGTCCCACTAATCGATGAAAACTATCAACATCTTGCAGAAAAACTTCATCCATCTCATCAACTTTGTATTTTGTTCAATTGGGGTGTCAGCTGGTTGGTCCCAAACTTTCCAATATCCTGTAAGATATCTAAGATGTACTTGTTAGACACTTCTTCAATTGTTCAATCTTTGTCATATTGTTTCTTGTGACAACTCTATCATCTACATACACGATAAGGACTGTAGTGTCATCATTAGTATGCCTGACAAATAATGTATGATCAGACTGACTTTGTGCGTATCCCCTCCTCTTTACAACAGCGAATCACTTTTACAAAGCATTTTATAGCACTTCTATGCATGAAAAAATGAACCAAACCCTCAAAACATAGAAAAACAAAAAATATAATTTGAAAAAATGATCATCGGAGCTTCAATATAGGTCCAAACGATCTACAACCACCTCCATTAGAATCAAGTATAAAAAATTGAAAAATCCACTTGAAATCAAACTCCAAAAAAATCTCCATACGGATCTGGTGGCTCGAAAACACTAGATCTATATTTTTCCGACGTTTTTCTATTCCCACAAAAAGTACCATAACTTTCTCAAAACAACTCTAGGCACATGAAACTTGATTCTAAAATTCTCTAAAATCAAGAACTCTTAAAACATACCTTTATAGTCGAGATTCGATGGCCATCAGTGTGCCAGATTACGTCAGCCTGTACGGACACTAACGTAATCTAACGACAGAAATTGTTTCACTTTTTTGTTCTCTTTTGTGTTCCATACATACGCTTTGATCAATAGGCTTTGATATCAAGTAGAAAAAGGTAGAAAATTGAGAAAGAGAAGAAGAGAGAAGAGAAAGAGAAGAAATTTATTGGGGTTAAGGAGCTTGAATGATTCATATCTCTTATTTCCTTTATATGTTATTACTAAAGAAGAAAATTACACTTTTACCCTTATGTGTATTACGCGAATCAGACATGGTACGCATAATACACACGGTATAGCTAATAACATGAAATACCATAAATACCCCTATCAACAGAGACTAGACAATTGATTGTCATATTTAACCAACTTGTAACTAAGGTGGTCAGTCTTGTCAAAGAGGGTTGTTTTAGAAACATTCTGTACATAAGGAACCAATTTCTTTACTTTGCTTTTCTCTTTTTATTTTGGTAAGGTTTTTTAATGACCTTATTTTTATAAGGTTTTTGTTTATCCATTAAAATCCTTTCCTGGGTTATGTCTAAATTTAGTTGCAGTGATCATCAAGTAATAGACCACTATTAGTCTTTAGTACTGTGAAATTGAAAAAAAATAAAAGTAATATATAAGTGAAAATTACGAAGCAAATATTAGACTAAAACACATAAATACAACGAATAGTTACACAAAATATTGGTTTCACACTGAACTTCAAGAAACATTAGATAAAAGGTAGTACAATAGCACATATATAAATGACAGGATGAGTTTGAATCTTACCTTGGAAGACGAGGATCGGTAAGACGTCTCTTCCGCAGCTCCTCCATTGATAGAAGCTACAAAGGGTAATTGGAGTTCATAAATCAGAGCAGATATAAGCTGGAATTCTTTAGATAAATGAAAGTTTTACTTACCTTATCTGGTGTAGGCACAGATGGCATTGTAACTTCTTGGTGTTCAAATCCTTGTTCTTCCTTCTGCAGAGATAAACTTAACCTGATGTTATATTTTTCTAAGCTTGTGTAAGCATTCTTTCTGCAGCAACCACTTAACAATGCATATGTAAGAAAGCAGAGGCCTAAGGAAACTCTACAACATACAAATACCGAAAGGAAAATTGCATCAGCTGACCCAGGGGTACAAAATCTTGCAAGACAGTAAGGATAGGGTCATTTTCTTATCCATAAGACCCTTAAATAAGGAATAAGAATCATTGCATGTACGTCCAGCAAACAACATAGTGCTGAAAGACATGCAAGTAATGTTTTTAGTAGTATGGTCATTTTGGTCTTCCTAACTTTTTTGTAGCTACCTGTAATACACTTATTTTAACATGCTTAGGGTAAAAGTAAAACTGTCCTTGTGAAATTTATCTAATCTATGGTGATGCTTTTCCTTCTTCTCTTCTGCTCATTTATGAAGGTTTTTTCTTGCATCCTATGATCCTATTGCTTTGATTGCAGTTGCTTCATGTTCATTACATCCAGGTCCTTAGGAAAACTCATATTATAATAAATTATGTTGTACTAATCATAATAAAAGGAGTGAACACCATATACAAAAATCCATCTACAAATGCAAACAGCCCCAGTTAGCCAGAGATATACAAAATCAAATTCTACGAGTTGCCATACACTAAGGTATCCCAAGAACAGAAAAAATGGTCTTGACTAAGAGGGGAAAATTCATGCCACTCCGAAGTGAGCTAGAAAGTAACTCGAGATGGATTGCGCAAAAGGGCAGTGCAAAAGTAAATGATCCATTGATTCCTCCACTGCGGGCACATCACACTACGATTTGGAAGACTTCAACCTCTACTTTGAAGATGGTCCACTAGCAAGATTTTATCCAAGAAAACTGTCTATAGAAAAATGGATACCTTGGATGGCATACCGGAATGCCACACCACTCTACTGGGGAAAGCTAACTGAGGGTAAACATTCCAAGTCCTCAAGAAGGATCTAACAAAAATCGACATTGGTTGTCCCTGGCCCATACTCGGGAATCTCTAGATCGATTTTACGGATTCTAGCTGCCCCAACAAACTAACTAACGAGCTCACCTCCCAATCCTGCAAGGGCCTCCTAAATCTAGGGACCCATACTACCGTCCCGCCCTGCCACTCAAAGAAAGATGCCACCGTCCCTTGGCAGTCTAGAGATAATAAATAGAGTGAATGAAAGTCTTGTTGGAATTTATTAGGACCACACCATAGATCAGTCTAGAACCAAACCTCCTCCTGATTCCCTATTACGAATTCAACGTGCCTGTCGAAGGCTGCCTTGGACTTGAGAATCGCTCTCCACAGACTCACCCCATGCGGATTGTTCGTTCCTCTAGGGTCCCATCTGATATGCTCCCCGTATTGTGCCACTATAACCTTACGCAACTATAACCTTACGCCACAGGCTATGACTTTCCTCCCCGAAGCACCACAACCATTTGCCCAACAAAGCCTGGTTCACAACCTTGAGGGGCCACTGACTCAATCCACCAAACTCCATTGGGTGACAGACATGGTCCCATCTAACTAGATGGTTTTTCTTAGTGTAGATCTTGTTGTAAATGTCCCTTTATTGGGCCTTCTTTATATTGTCTTCTATGTTTCTTCCTATTGGGCCTTGGGCCCATGTAAGTTTCTCTTTTTTTTGAATAAATAGCCTAAGTAGAGAAGAGAGGGTACGAACTCTCTCTCTTTCCCTCTTCCTTTTTCCTTCTTCCTCTCTCCATTTCATTCTCAAACCCTAAAAGGCCTAAACCCTAACAAGCACTAACCAAGTTGGTATCAAAGCAAGGCTTTCCAAGGTTTAAGTAAATCAACTAAGAAAGAAGAAGAGAAGGAGCCAGTGACGTCATCAGCCGTACAGCTGCAATCAGCCGTACGGCCTAAGGCCTCCATGGGAAAGGTTTGAAGGTCTTTTCTAATAGATTTTGATTTTAGAAAATTTTTAAATCAATTTCCATGTGATTTGGAGCAATATTGAAGAAGTTGAATGGTTTTTTCAGAAAAATTTCGAAAAAAATTGTTGGTTCAGTTTAATGATGACTGCAACTATATGATCTGTTTTTATTATGGTTTATCACACCTTTTTGGAACGTTTTTTTGATAGCTTCCACCCTAAAGTGGTCTCATCTTATTACATGAAGTATTGAGGGAGTTGTGAGCTTTTTTCTACCTCTTGGGGCTACCCTTTTTTTTCTGCAGAATTTTTTTTTTGTGCGTTTCATGAATAGAAAGGGTTGGGCAGCGCCTTGTTTGGACTCTAAAGAGTTGGAGGAAGTCTTTGCCACCTTTGATTTGTTGTTTGAGGTTTTGATCTTGGTGGAAGTGATTTGTTAATCCTTCCAAGGTTGTTTTTTTTCTCTTCTTTAGTGTATTGAAGAAGGTAGTTGGTGTTTGGGCTTCTTGTTGGGTGCCCTAATTGTGTTAAACAAAGACTCCAAGTTTTTTGAAGAAAAAGTTATGTCAGAAGAAGATCAATCTTCAAGTATGGTGCCTCCAACTCTCCAAGTGGTGGAGTGAGATATGAGGGGTCAAGTAATGACAATCCCCACTTGCAAATAACTTCTGTCAAGCTTGATGGTGAGAATTATGTGCATTGGGCACAATCAGTCCACATGTATGTTGGCGCAAGGGGTAAGTTGGGTTACCTCGTTGGCACCATAAAAGAGCCAGCATAGTCGGATCCTACACACGATAAATGGGAACAGGAGAATTTGCCTATTATGTCTTAGCTCAACAACTCAGTTTTACCACACATTGGTAGGGGTTTGATTTTCTTGACATCTGCTAAGGATGTGTGGGACACACTTGATCAAACCTACTCAAAGAGTGGGTAATTTTGCTCAACTCTATAAGCTCTAACGGGACATCTCTCAAACTCGCCATGGGGAGATGTCCTTGGCCATGTACTATACACAGTTGAGGGAGAAATGGGAAGAGTTTGATCATTACTCCGATTTCCAACCTAAATGTGCTGATGATGTTGTTGCCTTTAAGAAATGGGTTGAACGGATGCAAATTTTTGAGTTTCTCACCGGATTGAACCAGGAATATGAACATGCCCGCTCTCAAATTCTTGGTCGTGAGCCTCCTCCTCAGTCCCTTAGCCTTGTCTATGCCTACCTTCAGAGTGAAGAGAGTAAAAGAGTTGTGATGACTCCCAGTACGATAGCAGTTCCTGAGAGGTTTGCTCTTTCTTCCATCTCTCAGCGTGGTGGAAGAGGAGGTAGTAGAGGAGGTGCTAAGGGTCATGGTAATCGGTTTGATGGTGCCTTACAGGATGACAAAGAAAGATTGAAATGCGACTACTGTGGCTGGACTTGTCACACTCGTGATCATTGTTGGAAATTACATGACAGACCTACACAGAGAGGGGGTCGCTCAAGAGGGTTCAGAGATTCCTCATCCCATATTGCTACTGCTCATTCTTTAGTTCCTTTTGAAGCTCCTAGAGATGATGTGGAGTCTCTTCGCCGTGAACTGGAAGCCCTGCATCGGGCTATGACTCATTTGGTGCCACCTTCCACTGCATCCACATCCTCCCTTGCATAGTCAGGTACCTCTACCACTACCTTAAATGCTTCTGTCTAGTCTACTCATCCTTCTTGGATTATTGATTCTGGCGCATCTGAGCATATGACTGGTATGTCCTCAATTTTCTCTTCCTATCACCTCAGTTCTAGGAGGGATAAAGTTCGTATTGCAGATGGTACCATGTCCTCTATTGCTGGCAAGGGTACCATCCAAGTCTCTCCTCTGCATTTGTCTACTGCCCGTCATGTCCCTAACTTTGCTTCTAATCTTCTCTCTGTTAGTAGTATCACTAAATCACTCAATTGTAGTCACTTTTTTTCCTTCTTATTGTGTGTTTCAAGACTTGGTGACGAGGAAGATGATTGGTAGTGGTCATGAGAAGGACGGTCTCTATCAAATGGATCCCTCTCCTGTGTTGCATGCTTACAAGTCTACTCTAGGGAGTAGGAGTGATTTTGCCCAGTTGATGCGATGGCATCTCTGTTTAGGCCATCCACCTTTTTTGCTCCTTAAAAGGATGTTTCCTCAGTTATTTTTCTCTTTATCTAATGCATCATTTCAGTGTGAAACATGTGAATTATCAAAACATTGTCGGGTTTCATACCCTCCTAGCACAACTAAAAGTAATTCACCTTTTGAACTTGTTCATTCTGATGTTTGGGGTCCTGCACCCACTACTTCTGTTTTTGGTTATAAGTATTTTGTTACTTTTGTTGATGACTTTTCTCGTACTACTTGGGTGTATCTTCTTAAGTCCACGTCTGATGTCAGTACCTCTTTTAAGGCTTTTCATAAGATGGTATGCACACAGTTTGACACCACTCTTAAGATTCTACGTTCAGACAATGGTGGGGAATATCTTAGTGGAGACTTGTGTACCTATTTTACTACCCATGGCCTTGTCCACCAAACCACTTGTGTTCACACTGCCCAACAGAATGGAGTGGCTGAACGCAAAAACTGACACCTCCTTGAGATCACTCGATCTCTTCTCCTTGCCATGAATGTTCCTAACTACCTTTGGACAGAAGCCTTGCTTACCGCTGCCTTTCTTATGAACCGGATGCCTTCACGGATTTTGGATTACAAGGCCCCCTTAGATATTCTTTCTCTTTATGCTCCTCATTTTCCTATCCCCCTAAAGTTTTTGGCTCTGTCTGTTTTGTTCACGTTCCTAGACCTGACCGGACCAAACTTGACCCTTGTGCAGTCAAATGTGTATTCCTTGGGTATTCCCCCACTCAGAAAGGTTATAGGTGCTACCATCCCCCTTCCAAGAGGCGGTTTGTGTCCATGGATGTCTCCTTTTTTTAAGACACTCCTTACTTCCTTGGTTCTGCGACTCCTCTGCAGGGGGAGAAAGTTGATGTTACAGAGTTATCCCCTCCTGTTCCACTTCTTGTTATTAGCATTCATGATACTCTTGTTGACATCAATGACTCCCCTATTGTTAATGCTAGGAATAAGGAGGTTCCTTTGAAAGTCTACTCTCGGTGGCCTCAACCTATGTCTCATGCTCCCTACCAAGAGGCCTTCTGAGATCCTGCGACCCAGGTAATGATTCCAACCCTGACTCAATTCCCATTTGATGACTCTGATCTCCCTATTGCCCTTAAGAAGGGAGTTAGATCATGCACTCAACATATCATTTCCAACTTTGTGTCTTATACTTCCCTATCTGCTTCCTATCGTGTCTTTGCCTCTTCCATGTCTTATGTGTCTTTGCCATACAGTGTTCCAATGCGCTAGCTCATCCTGAGTGGAAGGATGCGATGCATGAGGAAATGACGGCTCTTGAAAAAACTGGTACATGAGAGCTTGTAGATCTTCCAAAGGGAAAGAAACCAGTTGGATGTAAATGAGTGTTCACAGTCAAACACAAATCAGATGGGTCTGTGGAAGATACAAGGCAAGACTGGTGGCCAAAGGGTTCACTCAAACTCATGGAATTGATTACCATGAAACCTTTGCTCATGTAGCAAAGATGAATTCCATTCAGGTCATTCTTTCCCTTGCAGCCAATCAAGACTAGCCCCTCTACCAACTTGATGTGAAAAATGTCTTTCTGCATGGAGACTTAGCAGAGGAGGTCTACATGACTGTCCCCCCTGGGTTCAAGTTTCTCACTGCTCAGGGGAAGATGTGGAAACTAAAGAAGGCATTATATGGTTTAAAGCAGTCTCTTCAGGCCTGGTTTGAAAGGTTCAGTGGAGTGATGAAGAGACAGGGATACACTCAAAGCCAAACAGACCATACTCTATTCATTAGGCATTTTTAGGGGAAGACAACAGCCCTCATAGTGTATGTAGATGACATTGTGTTGATAGGGAATGATGAACATGAAGCAAAGAGGTTGAAGTCTCAACTAGCCACAGAGTTTGAGATTAAAAACTTGGGAAAATTGAAGTATTTTCTTGCCATAGAAGTTGCCAGGTCAAAGAGAGGTATTTTTATCTCCCAGAGGAAGTACATCCTAGACCTCCTTAAAGAAACAGGGATGTTGGGTTGTAAACCTCTAGATGTTCCTATCGAACCACAAGCTAGCAGAAGATGGTGGGGAGTCCCTTGGTGATAAAGGGAAATATCAGTGACTTGTTGGTCATCTTATTTATTTCTCTCTTACTCGCCCTGATATAGCCTATGCGGTGAGTGTAGTGAGTCAATTTATGCATGCCCCAAAAATCTCTCACCTAGATGCAGTCTACAAGATTCTCAGATACTTGAAATCCTCACCAGGAAAAGGAATTCTATTTGGTTGTCATGGGCACTTGAGAGTAGAAGCATACACTGATGCAGATTGGGTAGGATCTGTGCTTGACAAGAGATCTACCTCCGGATTGTATGCTTGTTGGGGAAACCATGTAACTTAGAGAAGCAAGAAACAGGGAGTTGTTGCAAGGTCTAGTGCTGAGGCTGAGTTTAGAGCTATGACTCACGGGATATGTGATCTACTCTGGTTGAAGGCTCTCTTAAGGGAACTGGGTTTTTCTGTATATAAGCCGATGAACCTATACTGTGACAACAAAGCCGCAATCAGTATTGCCTACAATCCAGTGCAACACGATAGAACAAAACACATTAAGGTTGATTGACACTTCAAAAAAGAGAAACTCAATTCTGGGGAGATTTGCACTCCCTATGTGAGGGCTGGAGATCAACTTGGGGATATCTTAACCAAGGGGGTTCCTGGCTACCGGTTACCTGATATTATTGGCAAGCTGAGCATATGTGACATATACGCACCAACTTGAGGGGGAGTGTTGTAAATGTCCCTTTATTGGGCCTTCTTTATATTGTCTTCTATGTTTCTCCCTATTGGGCCTTGGGTCCATGTAAGTTTCTCTCTTTTTTGAGTAAATAGCCTAAGTAGAGAAGAGAGGGTATGAACTCTCTCTCTCTCTCTTTCCCTCTTCCTTCTTCCTTCTTCCTCTCTCCATTTCATTCTCTCAAACCCTAAAAAGGCCTAAACCCTAACAAGCACTAACCAAGTGATCTTCTTATTCCAAAGAAAGTCACGTTGAATCCTTTCGATCCTAGCGGCCACCGACGATGGGATGGGATGAGGAACAATGAGAGATAGTAGGTTGGAAGGCTACAAAGAATGCTTTTGAGAAGGGTTAGGCATACCCCTTTGGAGAGAAAGCCAGTCTTTCAACCCTCGAGTCTTTTGATGTATCTCTCGCAAGGTTTAAAAAAAGGGTTTCGGACACCGTAACAGACACGGCTGAAACCGTTACGTAACGGTTTCGGCCGATACTTATTATTATTATTTTTTTGCTTTAAAAAAATCTCAAGAAATTGAAAAATATAAAAAAACATGCAGTAAATGTGTAGAAATAATGAAATTAGATAGGTCAAGGGTTGAAACATACACAGAATCTAGTCCAGATTTCATACTCTATATAGGCAGATAGCCAGAAACATATACACCTGCTAAGTGCTAAAACCACATAGAATTACGAGCTGCCTCATCATCTTCATCATCATCATTTCTATTTGGTTGAATGTAAGGCTGGTGGTAGAGACTTTCATAGTGTTGGTTTGGGCTTGGGCTTGGGTTTGGGTATAGTCATGTGGTCTTCACTACTTTGTTTGTAAGCAACTAGAAGTCTAAGCATGTACCTGGGTGGGTGTCAAAGTCAAACTGAAAGGCCTGCAAGGCTGCAAAGGAGATTTACAAAGTTTATTCACGGGTTCCGCGAATGAGTCCTACGCTCGTTACCATTACGTAACGGGCGTAACGTCGTTACGTAACGGTTTTGGGAGTTACGTTTTGGTTTCGGGAAAAAGCCGTAAAGGCACAGTTTCAGGTATCGGAGGCCACCGAAACTGTTACGCAACGGGCGTTACGTAACGATTTCGCAAGTTTTTATTTTGGTAACTGGTTCCCAAATAGAGGAGGCTTTGAAAGAGGCCCCCAGTGCGAGACCAAGGAACTTGGTTGGGAGGGAACCAAATCTGCACCCTAGGCAACTAGCGAACTCCTCAATGTTGGGGACCTCTCCCACTGCAAAGATATGGCTCTTGGCGAAATTTATTCGCAAGCCGGATACTGCCTCAAAGCATCGAAACATGCATCTAATGAGGAGTAACTGGTGGGCAGAGGCCACACAAAATAAAAGGTTGTTGTCTGCAAATTGTAGATGGGATAAGGGAATAGGGGGAAGGCCAATACTGAAACCTTCCAAAACCGACTGGGAAGCTCGAACAATCATCTAACTAAGGGCTTCGTTGATCATAATGAATAAGAAGGGAGATAGGGGATCGCCCTGACGAAGGCCTCGGGAACTCCTAAAAAAACCGTGGGGTGAACCATTAATCAACACCGAAAATGTGGAGGAGGAATAACAATATCTCATCCAGGCCCGCCATTTAGCTCCAAACCCCATGCGACCAAGCATATAATCTAAGAAAGACCAGCTCACATGGTCATAAGCCTTCTCCATATCCATCTTACAAATGATCCCAGGAATACCTTGATCACCTTACATGACTTCTTCTTCATTGTTTTTTGAAACTCTAGATCACAATCAAGTTCTTCCATCAAATCAGAACTCTCATTGTCAACTTCCCTTCCTATCATGAGTTCTTTCCTTTTATTAAGAGGCTGGAATTGTTTCAACAGTCTTGAGACCTATGATTTAGGTCCCCACAATTCAAGGCTAAATTACGCCTAATTAAGAGAACCAAGGGAAAACTGTAAACCCCTTGCTGATGCATTTCTTCTTGAAAATATGTAAAAAGTCCCCATTGGATTCTCATTACAAATATATATATATGGCTTTTCCCAAAACCCCAACTCAAGGACAAACATCAACCCCCAATATGATCCTAATCCATTAAGTCTAAACCCTTCAAAACATAACTGAAAGTAGAAGTACTAAACTGCCCCTACAACTTATGTGGACAACATGTTTAACATTAGCATGAAATTTGCCAAGACGAATATTACTAAACTGCCTCAGGCTTCTCGGTGGGTATCTCATTTGCAATTTGCCAATGACGCTTTGATTTTGTGTGATGCCTCCTGCAGGCAGTTAACTCTTTTAAGATGCTTGTTCAAATGTTTTGAAGCAATGTCGGGCCTTAGGATCGATTTTTCTAAAAGCGAACTGTTGGGGATAGGGAAAGTTTCTAATCTTATGGAGTTGGCAACTGTGTTGGGTTGTAAGTTTGGATGTATCCAACCAGATACTAGGGCATGCCGTTGGGTTCTGGGTTTAGAACATCATCTACTTGGGATCCGGTAGTCGAGAGATTCTCTAGGAGGCTAGAAGGCTGAAAATCTCTCTACTTGTTTAGAGGGGGCAGGCTCATCCTCAAGAGTGTGTTGAGCATCAATCCTTCCCATTATATGTCCTCGTTAACAATTCCATCCTCTGTAGCATTTAAACTTGAGAAATTTCTAAGAGATTTTTTATGGAACGAGAGTGTGGATTCCCGAAGAAATCACCTCGTTGGATGGAGTAAAGTCTCTCTCTTTTGAGGCTGATGGGCTAAATATTTGCCCTTTGTCTTATGTCAACAAGGCATTATTAGGCAAATGGCTTTGGAGATTCGGTATCGAGCGTGATAGACTTTGGAGACAAGTGATTTCTTTGAAATACGAGGTGTCAGATTGGGAAAGAAAATGAGTGAGGGGTTCCCATGGCTTAGGGCGGTGGAAAAGCATTGCATCTATCTGGGAGGTGTTCTTAAATTTTGTTCATTTCCAAGTGGAGAAGGGGAACGAGGTGCATTTTTTACTTAATAGGTGGTGTGGGGGTAACGCCCTAGGGTATGACTTTAGGTATGCTAGGTGGAGTCTTTTTTTTAGAAGGTATGCTAGGGTGGAGTCTTGTGTAGAGTATACTGCTAATTCTCAGGTGTGGTGTCCTAAATTGAGGCGAGGCCTTAATGATTGGAGAGGTCAAGGAGTATCTACATCTCTTGAAGAGGCTTAGCTTGGTCTTCTGCTCCCCCCTTCTTAGAATCACTCGTTTGTGGTCTTGTGACAACCATGGTCAGTTTTAAGTGAGATCCTTTTTATCATGCTTTATTGCCTAGCCCAAGTCTCTAATTCCTTTACAAATTGGTTTGGAAGGCAAGAGTGTAGCCCAATGTATCCTTCTTCCTTTGGTCAGCAGCTTTAGATAAAATCCTTGTGATCACCTTATGAGTAGAGGGCGGAGGATGTCCAATAGTTGTTTCATGTGCCTCGATTCGGAGGAGTCGGTTGACCATTTCACTGCCCCTAAGATTTGGAACTATTTCATGTCTCAGTTGGAAATCAATTGGACATTCCCTCTCTCTTTCCAAGACTTCTTACCTTGTCGGCTTCATATTCGAATAGGTTATGGTTGGGGTGTAAATGTGAGGGTCATCTTATCTGTTGTGGTTGTCTAGTCTATTTGTAAATAAAAGAATTCCGGGGTTTTCAAGGGAGTTTCCTCCTTTCCGTCTAGAGTATGTTATATTAGTTTAGTGGTGCACTATCTGTGAGGGTTTTGATGCGTCAGACTTATACTTTCTTTTGTAATTGCCTAGGGAGGTTTATTTTGCTTCGGGTTCACTCTCTGTTATTATTCTTATTATGGACTCTTTTATTTCATCCCTTCTTATTTCTACTTGCTAGGCCTTGGGACCATTTATGTAACTCTTTTCCCTTGTTTGAATAAAAAGGTCTAGTAGAGAAGAGATATATAAACTCTCTCTTTCCCTCTTTCTTCTTCCTCTTTCCATCTCTTTCTCTCAAACCCTAAGAAGCACTGAAACCACCAAGCACTAACCCACTTGGTATCAGAGCAGGATGGGTTCAAGTAAATCAACTAAGCTAGAAGAAGAGGGGTTTAGTTACGTCATCACTTGTACAGCTGACATCAATTATACAGACTAGGGCCTCTATAGGAAAAGTTTGAAGGTCCTTTCTTATAGATCTTGATTATAGAAAAATTTTGAACCTAATCCCATGTGATTTGGAGAAATAATGAAGTTATATGATTTTTTCAGAAAATTCCGAAAAAAATACATGTTTCAGTTTCATGATGATTGTGATTCTATGAACTGTTTTTAGTGTGGACTATCACGCCTACTTGGATATTTTTTTTTGTGGTTTTCATCCTAAAGTGGTCACATCTTATTACATGAAGTATTGAGGGAGTCAAGGTTAATTTCACCTCTTGGGATAACCATTTTTCTGCAAAAAAAAAAAAAAGATTTTTGTGAGTTTGATGAATGGAAAGGGTTGGACAGTCCCTTGTTTGGACTCCAAAGTGTTAGGAGTGTTTGAAATCTTTGTTTCGTTGTTTGGGGATTTGATATTGTTGGAAGTGATTTGTTATCTTTCCATGGTTGTGTTTTTTCACTTCTTCCATGTTGGAGAAGGTAGTTGGTGTTTGGGCCCTTGTTGTGTTTGAAGAAGACTCCAAGTGTTTGAAGAAAAGGTTATGTCGGAAGAAGACCAATACTCAAGTGTGGTGCCTCCAAGTGTTGGAGTAAGCTATGAGGGGTCAAGTAATGACAACCCTCACTTACAAATCACCTTTGTCAAGCTTGATGGTGAGAATTATGTGCATTGGGCACAATCAGTCCGAATGTTTATTGGAGCACAAAGTAAGTTGGGCTACCTTCTTGGAGACACAGCAGAGTCAACCAAGTCGGATCCTAACCACGACAAATTGGACCAAGAGAATTTAATGTTATGTCTTGGCTCAACATTCAGTTTTACCCCACATTAGCAGGGGTTTGATATTCTTGAAGTCTACTAAGGATGTGTGGGACACCCTTGTCCCTTGCTCAAACCTAGTCAACAGTAACTTTGTTCAACTTTATAAGCTCCAACGGGACATCTCCCAAACTCGCCAGGGGGAGATGTCCTTGGCCATGTACTAAACGAGGTTGAGGGAGAAATTGGAAGAGTTTGATCACCACTCCAACTTTCAACTTAGTTGTCCTGATGATGTTGTGGTTTTTAAGAAATTGATTGAACGGATGCGGATTTTTGAGTTTCTCACAGGATTGAACCATGAGTATGAAAATGCCTGCGCTCATATTCTTGATCGCGACACACCTCCTCACTCTCTTTGCCCGATTTACACTTACATCCAGAGTGAAGAAAGTTGAAAAGATATGATGACTCTTAGTCTATTAGCAGTCCCTGAGAGCTCTATTATTTCCTCCATCTCCCAGCATGGTGGAAAAGGAGGTGGTAAAGGAAGTGCTAAAGGTCATGGTAATCGGTTGGATGGTTCTCCATATGATGACAAGGAAAAATCGAAATGCACCTACTGTCAGCAAACTCGTCATACCTGTGATCATTGTTAGCAATTACATGGCAAGCCTACATAGAGAAGGGGTCACTCAAGAGGGTTCAGAGACTCCTAGGCTCATGTTGCCACTTGTCACTGCTCCAGCTACCCATGAAGCCCCTAGAACTGATGTGGAGTGTCTTTGGTCGCCCATGCATCGCGTCGCGCCATGTCTCATAAGGAGGTACCTTCCACTGCATCCACCTCCTCCCTTGCACAGTTAAGTATATATATCACTGCTACAAATATTTTTGTTCCATCTGCCCATCATTCTTGGATCATTGATTCTGGAGCATCCGAACTTATGACTGGTATGCCCTCCATGTTTCTTCTTATCACATCAATTCGAGGAGAGATAAAGTTCGTATTGCAGATGGTACTATGTCTCTATTGTTGGCAAGAATACCATCCCAGTCTCTCCATTTACACATTTTCTACTACCCTTCATGTCCTAAACTTTGCTACTAATCTTCTATCTATTAGTAGTATCACTAAATCCCTCAATTGTAGTGTCACCTTTTTTCCTTCGTATTGTGCATTTTAGAACTTAGTGGCGAGGACAATGATTAGCAGTGGTCATGAGAAGGATAGTCTCTATTAGCTGAATTCCTCTCTTGTGTTGCATGCTTAACAATCTACTTCAAGGACATGAGTGATTTTGACAAGTTGATGCGATGGCATCTCCGTTTAGGCCATCCGGTTTTTTGCTTCTTAGGAGGATGTTTCCTCAGTTGTTTGTTTCTTTATCTTATGCCTTTTTTCAATGTGAAACATGTGAATTGTCTAAACATTATAGGGTTTTATATTTTCCTAGCACTACTAAATGCAATTCCTTTTTTGAACTTGTGCATTCTAATATTTGGGGTCCTGCACCCACTGCTTCTATTTTTAGTTATAAGAATTTTGCTAATTTTGTTGATAATTTTCTCATGCTACTTGGGTGTATCTTTTTAAGTCCAAGTCTATTGTCAATTCCTCTTTAAAAGCTTTCCATAGGATGTTGTGCACTCGTTTTGATTCTACATTCTAATAATGTGGGGAATATCTGAGTGAAGACTTGTGTACATATTTTACTGACCAAGGCGTTGTCCACCAAACCACTTGTGTTCACACTCAACGACAAAATGGAGTGGCTGACACCTTCTTGACATTACCTGATCCCTTCTCCTAACCATGATGTTCTCAACTACTTTTGGACAAAAACCTTACTTTCCCCTGCCTTTCTTAAAAACCAAATGTCTTCTCAAATTTTGGGCTACAAGGTCCCTCTTGATATTTTTTCTCCTACTGCTACTTGTTTTCCTATACCACCCAAAGTCTTTTGAGTCTATTTGCTTTGTTCATCTTCTTAAACTTGACCACACCAAACTTAACCCCCGTGTGGTCAAATGTGTCTTCCTTGATTATTCTCCCATTCAAAGGTTATAAGTACTCCCACCCCCTTCCCAGAGTCGGTTTGTTTCCATGGATGTCCCCTTTTTTGAAGGCACTCCTTACTTTCCTATTTCGAAGACTCCTCTCCAAGAGGGAGCATGTTGAAGAGGTATCTTTTGCTTCTCTTATTTCTCTTCCTGTAATTTAAACTCATGATTCTCCTACTGACGGTCATAATATCCCTATTGTTAATGTTGGAAGTAAGAAGGTTTATTCGGAGGCCTACCCTTGGGTCTACTCTCGACAACCAAGTCCTATGTCTCATCACTCATGACCCCTGCCAAGAGGCCTTCTCAGATCTTGCTGACCCAGGTAATAATTCTAACCCTTACTCTATTCTTATTAATGACTATGATCATCCTATTTCTTTGAGAAATGGAGTTAGATTCTGCACTCAGCACTCCATTTCTAATCGTGCCTTTGCCTTGTAGTGTATCCGATGCGCTTGCCCATCCTAAGTGGAAAGGATGCGATTTAGGAGGAGATGGAGGCTCTTGAAAAAACTGGCACATGAGGGCTTGTCGATCTTCCAAAGGGAAAGAAACCAGTTGGATGCAAATGGTTATTCACAATCAAACACAAATCATAGGGTCTATGAAAAGATACAATGCAAGATTGGTAGCCAAGGGGGTCACTCAAACTCATGGAATTGATTACCATTAGACTTTTGCCTATGTAGCAAAGATGATTTCCATTCGGGTCATTGTGTCTATTGCAACCAATCAAGACCGGCCCGTCAACCAGCTTGATGTAAAGAATGACTTTCTTGATGGAGACTTAGAAGAAGTCTTAAATGAATTTCCCTCTTGGGTTTAGGTTTTCCATTGCTCAAGGAAATGTGTGGAAACTAAAGAAGGCTTTGTATGATCTAAAACAGTCTCCTCGGGTCTGGTTTAAAAGGTTTAGACGAAAATGCAAGACAACAAGAGTACACTCAAAGCCAAGCAGACCATACCTTATTCATTCGGCATTGTCAGGGAAAGACGATAACTCCCATTGTGTATGTAAATGACATAGTATTGACAAGGAATTACCTATAAGTGAGGAGGTTGAAGTTCCAACTAACAACAGAGTTTGAGAATAAAGACGGATAATTAAAGTACTTTCTTGGCATAGACATTGTCAAGTCAAAAGAGACATTTTTATCTCCCAAAGAAAGTACATTCATGGTTCAAAATATCGGTATTGGTGTCGTATCGGTAAAGTCCAAAACAAGATATGTATTACAACCATAAATTATAAGCTTGAATGTAAGTTTTTTTATGCTGAACCGTTATACTATTAGTTAAGTTTTTGACCATGTAAATGAAAATATTTTTAAAGACTAAAATATGAGACTTTTTTGTTACACTTATGGGTTTTGGTAATATTTGATATAGTAGTATTTATGAAATTTAATATTTGAGAAATACCTCACCATTTGAAAGTTGAAAGTTTTGACCTAATCCCTAAAAAGGCGCTAAAAAGAGGATTTTGCTCTTGAACTAGAAAGTTGACTTTTTATTCTTCAAGAATTTGGATCCATTATAATTTTATTGAATTCAAATGGAGGGTATAACCTTATTTGCATATATCTTAAGTAAATGAAAATCATTTACTTAAATGATATTTTATATAAATAAGTTGTGTATCGGGCTTGTATTATGGATCTTAGTGTAAATGGAAGGAGAAAAAAAAAACTAATTGAAACATTACCCGATCAAGTGTATCGGCCCGATACGGGCCAATACAACGTCGATACAGGAGAGTTTTTTTTTACAGCATACCAGTGTACCGGGTAGCACCAATAGGATAAGTATCGGCCAATACGTACTAGGTTTTAAATCATTAGTACATTCTAGATCTCCTTAGAGAGATGGGAATACTGGGTTGTAAACATTTGGATGTTCCTAATTCCTATAGAATAGAATCACAAACAAGTAGAAGATAGTGGAGAATCCCTTCGTGATACAGGAAGATATCAACGATTTGTTGGTCATCTCATCTACCTCTCCTTTAGAGCTATAAACGGAGCGAATTCTGAGTGGATAGTGGTATACCTGAATTCGTATCCGACTATCCGAATCCGATAGTGAAATATGATATTTGTATCTGACTTTGATTAAAATATTCAAATTCAGATAATATCAATATTATCCGATTACTTTAAAAAAACTAAAAACATATAAATTTTATTTGATCAAAAAGCAAATTAATATTTTATCTCTATCTATATTAAAAATAACAATTAATGTATTAAATTATGTAAAAAATATATTTTAAGGATATTTTAGTTTTATATACTGAAAATATATATTATATAATCGGTCGGATATTTATCGAATCTGATATACCAATATCCAAATTTGTATCCGATTATAAATGGATAATAAAATTACTATTTGAATTCACTCCGCCTGATACCTATTCGGATAATTATTTGAGTAAATGGATTCAGATGAGAATTGGATAATATCTCTATCTGTTTACACCTATAGTAACAAAATTCTCCGAATTTCTGTAAAATTCCCAAATTTTAGGTGTGCCAAATTAGTCTCCGAAATTCGCGAATTAGGTTTGCCGAATGATTCCCGTATTATTCGCAGATTTTTCGAATTATTCGTGAATTTCATAATAATTCATTAGTTTTGACAAAATAAACTATCTATTTTGTATATTTTCTAATCAAATTGTTGGAAAACTTTTTATAATTATTTATTTTTCTCGAATTGTTCACGGATTTTTTTGAATTTTTCTGAACTTGACCCTTGCCGAATTATTCCCGAATTCCAACTTTGTCACTATGTTTACAGCCCTACTCCCCCTCACTCACCCTGACATAACCTATGTAGTGAGTGTAGAGAGCTAATGTATGCACGCCTCAAATACCTCTCACCTTGAGGAGGTCTACAAGATTCTCAAATAGTTGGAATTTTATTTGGTTGTCATGGGCACTTGAGAGTAGAGGCCTACATTGATGCATATTGGGCAGGATCTGTGTAAGACAAAAGATTCACCTACGAGTACTATATACTTGTTGGTGGAAACCTTATAACTTGGATAAGCAAGAAACAGACAGTTGTTGCAAGGTCTAGTGATGAGGCTGAGTGTTGAGTCATGGCTCATGGGATATGTGAAATACTTTGGTTGAAGGCTCTCTTAAAGGAGCTAGGTTTTTTTGTGGATAAGCCAATGAACCTATACTGTGACAACAAAGCCGCGATTAAACATGACAGAACACATATCAAGGTTGATCGGCACTTAATAAAAGAGAAACTCAATTCTAGGGAGATTTGCACTCCTTGCATGAGGACTGGAGATCAACTCGCAAATATTTTAACCCATGGGGTTATCGTTTGCATGGTATTCTTGGCAAGTTGGGCATGTGTGACACATACTGTAGAAACCTATATTTTTCGTTCATTCCCGTTTATGATCTAATTGCATAACTTTGAAGCCAACAAAAAACGTAGCAAAAAGGGGCGCCAATCGATCGGCACCACCAGCGCCGATCGATCGCCAGCGCCGATCAATTAGAGAGAACGGTGATTTTTTCGTAAACTTGTTGTTTTTCGGATTTTTTTATATTTAGGGTCCTAAACCCTATATATAGTCACTAATTCGTGAGTCTAGGGTTCAAGAGCCTCCTAAATGTAAAAGAGAGAGAGAATAGAGATTTCAAAGAGATTCACTGAGAGAAACCTAGAGATTTCAAAGATTCAATCAGAGAAGAAGAAAAATGACTTGAAGTTCTAGATCGAGCCCTATTCGAAAGTGTAAGATCATAGGGAAGCGATCAAGAGAGGTAAATAATTTCTCCTAGTTCTCAATTCCAAAAAATTAATTGATTATCGACCTAAAGTAAGGAATTTAAGAACGAGATATATGTAAAAAACATGAATAAAAGAAGATCTCAGAATGTTATTACTCTTAATGCAATATCTTCATAAATGATTAAAGTAGGATGTGAATAACCTTGTGGATATTGTATTTCATACTTGAACAAGGGGAATGAGAATTATTCTGGAGTTATTTGAATGTATGTGGAAAAGGGGATGAATTTCTGAAGTTGGAATTGAATGGATTGGATGTTTTGGATGATGATTATTAGTTCTGGTGAAATTAGGGATTTATGTTACTGTGATTAATTCTATATTTATGCTATGAAAGTATGTTGAAAAATTGATGTGATGTTACCATGAATTAAGTTTTAATGAAGAGGAAACACTATTTATGTTTTTTAAATTATGATTTATGATCTTGATAAAAAAAAAAGCTATTGTTATACATGCACGCGTGATTGTAAAACACGCACAATCATTACGAGAAAATTAAGAGCACCACTAAGAAGTAAGAACACAAGACAAAAAAGTAAAGAAAACAAAGGTACACGGAAGTATTAATATAGGATGAGTTTTGCACAGACCGACTACCATCAGAATGGCCTAAGAGCACAAAGTAAACAGTCGCACCGGATAATGTGCTAAGTAAGCCATCTGTACCGGATAATGTGCGAAGGATGGTAACTTCGGAAAGTAAAGTATAGTAACCCCTTTCCATAATAGGTAAAGCGGTATTTCAAGTTATACACATTGCATGTTGTTATTTTTTATAAGGTAATAAAGTAAGTAAATGACATAATGAACAGACATGTTTTCCGCACTCTGATTTATGTATGTGAATTGAATTGAACTATTAATTGTATGCTTGTTGATTTTCATGACATTGTTTATTATGAGTATTATATACGCGGAGTGACTTTGTTACTCAGCTGATAATTTTATTGTCGGTAGGTTCAGAAGATTTGATATATGTGCTCCATGACTAGGTTGAAGAGGGTACATAGAGAAAGATCTTACAGGTGATCATCCTAAAGAGGAACGGGATCTTGATCGATGGCCTTACTACTAACTTTGGCTTATTAGCATTTTATTTAAGTTCAAAGAAATTGTAATTGAATTTATTAAGGATTTATGTTTAGGTTGAATTGGTGGTTAAGAATCATGATGGATGGTTCAGATTATTTATATTCAGTTTAGTATGCATTTTAATTGAGGTATCAAATGTTATTTAGTAAAGAAATTTTTAAGTTCAGATTTTAGCATACTTTTAATGCTCTTTAAAATGGATTATGATAAGCAAGTCACATGTCAAAGTTCCGCATTCTCCTAGGTGGGATTTTGGGGTGCGACACATACGTACCAGCTTGAGGGGGAGTGTTGTAGTACTTATTATGGGCCCTTTCATTATGTCCCTTCTTATTTATGTTTGTTGGGCCTTGAGCCATTTATGTAACTCTTTTCTCTTGTTTGAATAAAAAGTCCAACAGAGGAGAGAAACTCTCATTCTCTCTTTCCCTCTTTTTTCTTCCTTTCTCCATCTCTCTCTCAAACCCTAACAAGCACTAACCCACTCTCTCTTGTGATCCCCTGCTATAATCTTTTCTCCTTCTTCATTTATATAATTTTGATTATTACTAATATAAAAAAAAGATTTACCTGTGAACGCGGAATTTTACCACCTTTCCTTCCAGGCCGGGCTGCGCCGGGCCCTGCGGAGAAACGACGCTAAAATGACCCTTTAGGAGACTCACGGGTTGACTAAGAGTCGCCACCTATTTATTTTATTTGTGATCCCCTACTATAATCTTTTCACCTTCTTCATATATATATTTTGATTGTTACTAATAAAAAAAAACATCTACCTGTGAGCGCCGAATTTTACCTCTTTTCCTTCTGGGTCGGGCCCTACGGAGGAACGACGCTAAAATGACCATTTAGGAGGCTCACAGCTTGACTAAGAGTCGTCACCTATTTATTTGTGGGAAATAGGTCCCGGGATTAGACTAAGACTAATAGTCTCGATTAGAGTTAAGATAAGCGGTTCGATTAAGTCCCGGTGAAGGGATTAGACACCCCTGGACCCCCATCTAAGACGATTACCTACTCCCTAGGTTTAAGCCAGGATGACATTAATCCAAGAAAGGGAAAATCCTAACTAGGGTCGAACCTTGGTTGGGTTGTCTACATATCCGCCGGAGCGAGATCAAATCGAGCGTAGTTCGGGCGGCACTTTAACCCATGTCGGGGTTAAGGGGAGTGTGCGTGTGCACCAGGTGACTAGGGTTAGCCCCGGAGGTTAGGGTTGATTGGCCGGGGAGGCCAACTGCATCGGAGTGGCTAGGGCTTGAGCCCGGAGGCTAGGGTTTGGAGTTTAACCATGGTTTGGTTGGTTAACCATGGTTAGGGATGGGTTGACCATGGTTAAAATTGTTAACCATGGTTAGAAATGGTCAAAATCAGATTTTTGGATTGTTTTTGCATTTTTTAGATTTTAGGGATTTTCCCAAGTTATTTTGATTAACCGGGGTTAAGTTAACTAACCAGGATTAAGTTTAACCCTGGTTAGAGTCTGGTCTGAGTCTGGAAGTGGGCCCATAGGGCTAAGCAGGCCTAGAATGGCCTCCTACTTGGTCTGGGCCTTGTGCAAGGCCCAAAATCCAGAAAAACTGAGATTGGTGGTATGGGTAAGGTCAGTGACAAGTCCCAAACGGTCTTGGGACCCTTAGGAACATACGGGGGCCAGTTTGGGCCTTGGAACTGGTCTAGGACAGACCCACAATGGTTCTTTTATCATTTTAATGGGGAATCCCATAATGTCGGTACTTGGATTACTGACATTCTGGACCATTTATGTTTTTCTTCGAATTAACCATGGTTAAGGAAACTTACAAGGCCTGGGGTAATCACAGGAAGCAAGAGGGGACCTTGGAGATTAAGTCCAGGTCCTGGAATGGACCAGGGACTGGTCTAATTAAGTCAAAGGCCACTGAAATGGGAGGGATCCAGAATGGCGGTACTGAGATTACCACCATTCTGGAACTCCAGTTTTCGAAATATGCCCCATGGCAAAGTGCCATGACACTTCCAGGGTCATCATCACGAGCTCACGATGCCCTGGAATGTTTGGGGAGTCTTAATACCATGAAAGAAGCAAGCAAGAGGGGAGGTATAGGCTACATGCCATATGGGGTCCCCTATCTCATACGTGGATGAGATAGGGGACCCTATACTCCTTAAAGTGATGAGTTCAGGTCCCTGGAAAAGGACCAGGGACACCAGCTAGGGACCAACAGAGAACAGAGATGGGAGGGGTCCTACCCTTTGTATTTCGAAGCTCAAACGATTCGAAAGCATTACTGTAATGACCCGAATTAAATTCCTCGTTTTCACGTTATATGAGTTAAATTTTCTAAGTAAATATGCTTAAATTATGCATCAATCCTATGAGAAATTACTGTGTTAAAAATCTCGAATAAGAAAACCCATTTATTTCATTCATTTTAGCTAGTTTGGAGAAATAAATTGCATGAAATAAAAGAAGAATAAAAAGTAGCAAAAGACTTTCTTTTTTTTTAAATCTGGAGATCGGCGCACTGACCGATCGATCGCTCACTGGCGGCGATCAATCCCCGGCGACAATCGATCGCCCGACGCATGAGGTTTTCCGTGTTACACGATTTTTCGATTTTTTTAACTCTGGAGTCTCCAAACTCTATAAATAACCCTCCAACTCGAGAGTTGGGGTTTCTATAGGCTTCTAAACCTAAAAGAAAGAAAAGGGAGAGCTTTCTGAGAGATTAAAAAGGGGAAACTGAAGGAGTTCAAAGATTGGATCAGAAAAAGGAAGAAAGAGGCTTGGAGATCAATATAAAGCCTTATTCGCAAGCAATAATTCGTAAGGAAGCGATCAAGTGAGGTAAAATAACAAATCTAGGGATCCATATTTTGAATATTAACCTAAAGGATGAATTAAATAGAGTAAATCTAAGTAAGAATGTAAGAATATGTAGGATCTATTAACATATTTATGATTCTGTTTCATTATTCTTGAATCATTAAAATAGGATGTGAATAACCATATTTATGATTCCGTTTCATTATTTTTGAATCGTTAAAATAAGATGTGAATAACCATATTTATGATTCCGTTCAATTATTCTTGAACCGTTAAAATAGGATGTGAATAACCATATTTATGATTCTGTCTCATTATTTCTTGAATCGCTAAATTAGGATGTGAAAAACCATGTTAAAATCATTTATGATTCAACAAGGGGATTGGGAAATTTTATTGAAGTGTGTGGATTTATGAGAAGAATGGGATGAATGGATGGAATTGAATGGATGAATATTTGTGGGATTTAATTATATGTGAGTTTGATTTTATGTTTATAATTCATGAGAATTATTATTGATGAAATGTGTTATAATTAGGACATTGATCTTAATTAAACAAAAGGGAATTTTGATATTTAAATTAGATAGTGATTTATGTGCATTTTAATATAAACTGTGGTTTTAGATTGTCGAATCATTGGAAATATGAAAGGTTGTGTGTTTCTTTTATGTTTCTTTATACGTGATATACATTTGGGTAAATGAACCTTTGATGAAAGTCAAGCTTGCCTAGGCCTAGTTAACATAGTGGAATGAGACGTTGTGGTGAGATGTCCAATGACCCTTAACGGTTAGTCTTAAGTGTAATTTAAACAAAAGGTGTATCATTGTGCACTCACGAATGAAAAATATGCATATGAATGAAGAGAGAATTAAAGACAATAAGAAGATTATAAGTAAAACCAAAAGTAAAGTAAGAAAGAAAGACACACGAAAGTGATAATGCATGTTGTATTTTGCACCACCGAATACCATCTAAAGGGTGAGAAGTATGCCTAAATAAGTAAGCCGTCGTACCGGAAAATGTACTAAGTCGTCCGTGCCGGATAATGTACAAAGAATGGTATCTTGGTAAAGTAAAGTATAGTAACCCATTTACGATAAAGCGGTATTTTAATTTATTACAAATGCATATGAATGTGTTGTTCGTGAAATGATAAAGTATGAAGTATAAAAAGTAAGAAAATAAGAAAATAAGAAAATAAGAAAAGAAAGAAATTGACACAATGTACCTGTTTGTTTCTGCACTCTGATTATATATGTGAATTGATGTATGAATTTGTAAAATGCATGCAAGATAATGTTCATTATATTGTTCACTATGGTCTGTTTTATATGCGGAGTAACTTATTACTCAACTAATGACTTTTGTTGTCGGCAGGTTTGGGTTTTGATATTTGTGCGCCCGGACCTTGGGAAGAAGAAGAGTACATCGAAGAACCCGAAGGTGATTATCCCGAGGAAGAACGGGATCTTGATCGATGGCCCTACTATTGAAGTTGATTTATTAGTAGTTAAACTTCAAGGAGACTTTAATTGACATTATAGAGATTCATGTTCAGTTTAGTTTATGATTATGATGGATGATTAGGATTTTATTATATTTCAGTTGCGGTTATGGATTATGGGTTTAATTAATGTTATTAATTGAAGAAATTTTTAGGTTCGTATTTTAGTATGCCTTAAATGCTTTTAACAAGATGGTTTGTTAAGTAAGTCACGTGCCAAGATCTCACATTCTTCTAGGTGGGGTTTTGGGGTGCAACAACTGCCTATGCAATGAGAGACCTTATAAGTAAGGGAGGACCAATGTCTTCCCTCAGATTCAGCTCACACAAATGCTCTGGGGCCCCTAAGGCTAAGAAGCAGGGGAATTCGAACTCACCAAGGCTGCCTACAGGTATTTCCACAGAGGTTTTTTTACTGGGCTTTTTTTAAAAATTTCTGGAATGGGCAAGAAGCTTGAGAGGGGTCTGCATTTATAGAGGGGGAAGCTTAGGACGCAATGGGAATTCGTGGGGTGGTAGTTGAGGAGGCATGGAGTGGGTGAGTCTGAGGCGTGTTGGAGTACACAAGGGGAGCAGAACTTTGCTATTACGCAAAGTTTGGGAATGACGGTAATTCCAATACCAATATTCCCCTGCAAGGCCATTGTGATAATGGCGGTAGATAATCTACCACCATTATTAGACTTTTACTAAAAATGGGCCTGGCCCATTGACATTAGCTTGCATACGGTACAGATTTTTTCCAAAAAAGAAATGTCAACGATGAAATTACCGATATTCCAAAATTTTGAATTTTTGGGCTGCGCTTCCCCCCCCAGGGCTTGGTTTGTGTTATGGGCCCATGGGTGTTTGGGTCCTACTAGGGCCTTGACTAGGGTTAGTCTAGGTTAAACCTAGGGTTAGTTTTAGGGTTGGACCTAGGGTTAGGTCTAGGTTAACCATGGTTAAGATTGTTAACCATGGTAAAGGATGGGGTGTAAAAATCGGGTGCTTACACCACCATTACCAACCATCCAAATAAAATAATTCACCTTGGAAAGCAACGAGCACCCCAAACTTTTGATGAGGGAAATCTAGTAATCTACTCCACTCCATCTAACACGGATATGTTATTAAGTTGGCAGTTTCAAATTTGGATCATGTAAGTAGCGTAAAGGGATACCAAAACATAATAAGCCTAAAAATAGTAAATGATAACTCAAATACTTCCAAGGAGCGCCATAATAGACCACAAAAGTTGAAAATTGAAATAACTAACAATTCTTTCATTTTAGTAAATTTTTATGCATAAATGGGGGTGCAAATTAGTTGAAAAAAAAAAATTTTAAACCTTTCAGCCTTACCTTTTGCATTAAGATAAAGAAAATACATGAAGACCAGAAAATGTAAAACAATGTTGAACAAATAGCACAACATCCATCCTAGAAAGAAGGTTTTTGAAAAGGGTTATCACACGGAAATGAACAATGTGAATCAAGTGCATTACCTGAAATGAAGCTAACAAAGTGAATATGACATTTCCTCGTTGTATTGCATCAACTCGTCGGGTAGCAAAGCTATTTCCATCACGTAGACGATTAACATGATATATGATTGGCACTGCAATAATATGTTTATATATTTGTGATATAAGAATATAGCAAGTTTCTTATCTCCAAGCAACAAATATTCTACACCAATCAATATTGGCCCTGAAATGCAGGTATATGAAAATTAAGGTAAATATACACAATATATTGAAGTAGTAGACCCAAACATTAGGAAGACACCACACCCCTTCTAACTGAAGGCACATGAAATGCATATGAGTAATGGAAACTACAAGTCATAATTCATTGTTTTTTAGTCTCTTATATTTTATTCCTTTTTTATTTGTGCCACTTCAGAATGGTGCTTTTGTCATTGGATGGATTTCTTCTTCCTCCTCTCCTTACATGAGGATTGGTTTCATCTAATCATGGATGCATGGACTAGCATTGGTAACAAAAATCTCACTTGGATCTTGGCCTCAAAAGGATAATAAAATAAGAGATAACAAATGCATACAAGTACTTTTCATGTGGAACAACCACGCAAAGTAATTCATTTACTTCATACACATCAAAATCCTGTGAATTACACTTACTTGCTCAAGCACTCAGAACGGAATGGGTTACTTAAGATGATCATCCAAGTCATAATGTGGAAATAATCACCAAATATTATCAAGAGTGTCGAGAAAGATGATAAAACAATTAAAAATTGTAAATGAAACTTATATACTGTGAATTACACTTACTTGCTTAAGCATAAAGGAAGTGTAATTACTAGTAGTTTCACACCAAAGGATCTATATCCTCTCTCTCTCTCTCTCTCTCTCTTTCTCTCTCTCTCTCTCTCTCTCTCTCTCTCTCTCTCTCTATATATATATATATATATACATATAAATCATATATAATGTAATGAAATTTGTCACTTAACAATTCACTATTCACTCAAGGAGATAGAAAATGTACTTACTGTTAAGGTCCCCAACCAGAAGGAAATAACTATGCAAACTATGGACAAGCTTAAGGCAGTCAACGGTCTTTGATGCTGCGGCCAGTGCCTGCAAATCATGGACAGTTTTCAAGGTCAGGATGTTAAGAAACTCATGCTAATATGAATTCCATGACATAATTTATGTGGTTATTTCAAGTTAGCAAGCTCAGACCAATTTAGATCAGGGAACCATTTATCAGACACTGGGATTAGCACAAAAAGCACAGAAGCATGAAAAGAAATCATTTTCATTCGCTACTTTAATTGGCTGTTGATACAAATTTGTATAGCCATGGGAAATTGGAAAGCACCATTTTACGTAAGGGTAGACATATCATGTGAGCCCAAGATTCAAAGAAACAAGCATATATGAAGTTGAGAACTCAAAAAAAAAAATTTGATTGTAAACAAGCATAATATAAATAGAGCAAAACACAGGGTACATGAAATCATCTAGGGCATAGTTCATGATCATGAACCAATGCGAGATACTAAAAAGCAAGCAGAGAAATACCCAACTAGCCCCACAAATTAAAAAAAAATTTGTTCTAACACTTTTTTTATCAGTGTATCAGGTTCTTACATTAAAGATTACAAGACACTTTAGAGTGGATACAGCCCAAACCAAAGAAGAAATTCTAATTTTTAGCTAATCTAGCTTACTATGCTTGCCTTGAAGATTCTCCATGGTATTAGGCAGGAGGTCAAATCCTCATTTCATTTGTAGCATTTTTACATTAAAATAAAGGTGATTCATCAAAAAATGTCAATAAGCTGAAAATTCAATTGCATGGACTTCAAATACAATGGTATCCACTGGTAGTTTTGTTAAAATTGCAATTTCAAGCCTTGCTGCAAGCATCACAATAAGTGCATTTGCCTGGGTCATTATATATATGTCCTCATGTTCAACGAATGAGATCGATTGGGCTGGTTTGGACACATTAATCGAAGACCGGTAACAACACTACTGAGAAGAACAAAGTTAACGAAAGTTGAAGGCCCTAAAGGGATAATGCGAATGTTGAAGAGGACCCGCATGGAGTTAGTGTGAAAATAATTTGATAACACACGCTCTAAAAAGATATGACTCTTGATAAACTAGAATGTTGGGACAGAATTCCTGTTGTGGACACTGAAAAGTTGTGATACAACACTAATAAAGAAGATGGAGATTATGCATATGTCCTCATGCATGCAAGTAAAAGGGAACCAATCTTTGTCCATGCATATGAACAAGAACAACTAAACACTTTTTTTAAATCACGTTGAACTAAAGTGCTTGTAGAAAACATGCCAGTACTTAACAAGAAGTCAACAACAGCAAGAAGATGAAGCTTATGCATGCCCCCAAGCATGCAAGTATAAAGGAACCAATCTTTTTTTTCTTTAATCGATAATGAAAGTCATATATTAATCAAAAAGAGCAACAAAGAAAAAAGCTTACAAAAGTGTAAACTCAAGAAAACATAAGGTAAACAAAACAAAGCAAGAAACAATCAAAACTTAGGATTCCTTTGTATTGAGAGAGGCATACTATAAACCTAGCAAGGCTCTCATATCCGCCCCCTCCTGTCGAACGGCTGCCCATTCTAAGACCAGTAAGCAGGTACAAGAGCAAATATGATGAAGAGAAGAATGAGAATCCTCGAAAACTCTCTTATTTCTCTCTTTCTATATCACCCAAAAAATGGCCCAGGAAGAGCCGCCCAAATTGCCTTTTGCGCAATATCCTCACTAACCAAAACCCAATAGGATAAAAAGTTGTGAAGGAAAAACTCAATCCACACCTACTCGGGATAAGAAAATACCCCCAGATCACACCCACAATAGGGTTATGCAAAAGCAAGTGATCAACCATCTCTTTCGCATGAAGGCACAAGAAATAATGGTTAACCAACCTCCATTGTCTAAATTTTAAGTGATCACTAGTAAGAATCTTATTCAAAATAGCATTCCATAGAAGAAGGAAAAAAAAAACATCTTAGAAGGAATTCCTAGATTTCACACAATTCTATGAAGGAATTATGTATAAGGAGTTGTGTAGAAACCTAAATATTTTGCTTATTTTAGCTCATTTATATGAATAAATTGCTTGGAATTGAAGTTAACAAGAAAATAGCAAAAGACAGAGAAAAAAAAAACGGAGGCGCCGATCGATCACCCAAAACGGTGATTTTTCCGGAATTCACAAATTTCGACCCTTTAACACCCTTGGATCCCTAACTCTATAAATACTCTTTATTTCGTAGGTTTAGGGTTAGAAAACATTCTAAGAGATTTGGAGACTAAGAAAGAGGAAAAAACCTAAGAATTTCTAAGGTTTTCAATTAAAGAAGAAGGGAAAAGCTTAGAGATCAAGATCTAAGCTCATTCTCAAGTGAGAGATCGTAATGAAATGATCAAGGAATGTACTATACATTGTCTAGCCTAACAATGCTTATAAGATTTTGATTTCGCAAGTAATCAAGATCTCGATATGTTTGTATGTTTATATGATTTGATCAAGCATGTGGTGATGTTATCTTACATGATTCGAAGAGAAATTCAATAATAAAATCTAGAATGGATTGTTATGATTATGCTATTGAGTTCATGAATAGAACGATGAATTCTATATTTTTATCGTTGACTAAAGTAGAATGTGAATAACTAAAGTAGGATGTGAATAACCTAAGTAGGATGTGAGTAACCCTGTTAAATATTATGATTTATGCTTGAAACAAGAAGAATGAGAATAATTGTGGAATTATGATGAATTATAGATAATGCGAGAAATTGATCATTTCTATTGATGCTGTGATTTAACTTTATCAATTATTAAACCTGATTTTTATATTGTAAATTATTCTTAATGTATGAGTAAGATTATGATGTGATTCCCGCGTGTTATTCATATGAAATTAAGCATGTATTGATGTTTAAGTTTTAAATAGGCGAATACTTAGAGAATGATATTTCTAACCTTGAATTCTCTAACTATCGTGGTATGGGTTGTTTTAGTGGAGTTTCAATGGTGTGATAACGGAATCAAAGGGATAACCTAGATGAAGGTTAATCATGACACGGTCAATCACAAGTCTCACGGCATGATAATTGATAAATCCTCACAAGTTCACAAGTCATGAGTCTGCATATTCTAACAAGACCTGTAAGACCCTGGTTACAATGGAGAAGAGATGGAAAAAGGGTAAGACAAGCCTGGTAAGTTGGTAACATGTGGTTGTAAGGATCTGGTATAACAAGCATGACAATATGTGATTGTAAGGACTAGTAACACAAACATGGAAACATGGGGTTGTAAGGACTAGTAAGACAAACATGGCAACATGTGGTTTTAAGGACCGATCTAGCACGGATATGTGCTACTCGTAAGAAACCTAGAAAGAACTAACAAGCATCTCATAAGTCTCACAAGTCCGCACATATCAAGAGTCTGATTATATGCTTTGCATAATGGTATGTTTTCATGAATTCCGCACATGAATTGTAAGATATGTTAAAGCATAAGCATATAGATATGTTATTATATATTGTTAGCTAACCTTGTATGCATTGAGCTTTCATTTGCTCAGTTGTACCTTTCATGTCGGTAGTTTCAGGAGGGTTCAACACTTGTGCTCCACCACCTTGGATAAAGGAGGAGAACACCGACGAGCAGGAAGGTGATCCCCAGGATGAGGAGATCAATTTGGATTACTTTTCCATATTGTTGAGTCTAGAACATTAGTTGTTTATTTCAGTTTATTTAAGGGATGTAATAAGACAATTTCAGATTTTATTGTTTAGGTTTATTTTCAGTCATTGATCATGTTGATTGATCAAGTTCACTTTGGTATTTATGATTACAGGTTTAATTTCCAATTAATTGGAATTATAATTATTAATTGAGGCTATATTATGAGAAATTTTAAGGATCATATTTAGCATGCCTTGTATGTTTTAAGGATAAGGATTGAATATGTGGTGTCACGGGTCCAAAGTCTCATTATGACCAAGATGGGATTTTAGGGCACGACAAGCGACCCTAGAGATTGTAACAATGATCTAACTGAGAATCGATCATTGATGCTTTTAGACCAAATTCTGACATCTCTGCCCTAAGGTCTCAAAGAGGCACCTAAGCCGCAAAAAGAGATGACTCAAATCACCAATTTCCCAGTCGTTCAACTCTCGCCGCCTCAACTTTGGGCACCACACCACCCCTGAACCAGCAACTTGATATAGTCCCACATTAAGAGGAAGATATTGCCAAAGTCGTCTTTTAGTTTCGCAAATCCACACAAAATGTCTTTCCAAAATTGAATCTATGATCCTCTAACTCCTAGAATCTAAGGTATTAGGCACCCCTAAACTCCTATCAAAGATACTTTTCAAATCCAAACTAAATATATGGAAACCAATAATGCATCTGTCTAAATTAAAATCATGTTAATTTGAATAATCATGTTAAACAAGATAAACCATGAAAGTGGCAAAACAAAATATGGAAACATGCTAATCCAATCCAAACAACCAAAATCATGATCATGCCAAATTCAGAAAAAATAACGAAAATAGGAATCAATTCATAGAAAAGAAACCGAACTAATTTCTAACGTAAGGGAGCTGAGCCATAAAGATGGCTGCCTACATATCCATCTTCATAGGATCAAGCCACACGTAGTTCCAACTTCCAACAAGCACGCTAATTCGACTAAAAATAATTTTTTGGTGTTCTTGGTTTTCTGATTTTTTTTTTATTTCCAGGATTTTTATTTTTTATTTTGGATTTTTAACAGTCAAAAGTGACCCAAAACAGTTTAAGCTCATGTAAGGATAGAGCATGAGGAGTTTTGGCAAGTCTAAATCACATCCTAGGGTTAAAAAGTAAACAAAAAACAACAAAACAGATTTTGGATCCAATGCAGCACATTACACCAAATTTGCTACAAACCAGAAACATGTCTAAACCATAACAGGGGCTTCAGTGAATCAAATTCAGTCAAGAACAACATATATTAAAATGGAAATTTTCAAAAACTGGAACATGGACTGGCGGCAAAAGTATGGTGAAAAATGCACTACAGGTATAAGATTTTGAGTCCGAAATTAAAATTATAGTTATAAGATTTTGAGTCTGAAACTAAAATTGAAGATATTGGTACTAAGATGGAATTAAAATCAAGCTATAATAACTCAAACCTAAGTCTAATTAAACATTAAAACATGCATTCAGCCATATCACATTCAAATTTCAAACCTAAACATGCATTGCTACACAGTGGCCATCAAGCCCCATCTTCTCATATTAATCTGCTCAAACAGAATCTCCCATTAAAAAAAGAAGAAAAAAAAATAATCGGAGTAGAAGAACTAATTGAAATTAAACTGAAATTAAAATCCTAATCTAAGGGTTAGAATTCAACCAACCTTAAACCACCAGACGGATGACAATGATACAATAAGATCCACACTAGAGTATGAGAAAGAAGAGAATGGAAAAGAATTTTCCTTTTCAAATCCCCAAACCAACAATAAAACTCCTCAATTTTAGAGGAATTTCCTTATGATAATGAGTAACTTTAGAGCAATTCCTCCTTTTGATCTTTTTTCAATCTGAAAGTGCCTTTAGAGCATCCAAGGTCCAAGCCTTTGGACCCTTTTTATAGAGCCAAGAGGCCCCCATTGAGGAAAAAAAATAGGCAATTTCTTGGAAAACTCCAGCTAGGGTTTCCAAAGTTGCTTTGCGTGTTTCTAAAAAGGGCTTGGAAACCAAATTTCAAATAAATTTGGGTTGGGCCACTGTTTCAAACGATGGCCAACCTTTCTATAATTTAAATTTGGTTTATATTTATCAAATTAAGTCGGAAAATTAAATTAAAGAAAGATGGGGCCCAGGGAAAGCAGCTGTTTGGAATGGCGGCCCTGCCTTGGACCCCCAAAAAATAATTTTTTTAACTCACCTTAATGCTACGTGTCACCTCCTAATTCACCAAAAACTTGTTTCTCTGTTTAAAGCCCGTTTTAACCCCGCAAAAAAAAAAATCCAAATTAAACAGATAAATATTTTAAATAAATTCGAACAAAATGGTAATCATTTTTAGCAATTTTCAAGGATATTGTGGTAATTTCCCCTTGGGGCACTTATGGTCATTTTTGCCAAAATTGGAACTGATGCTTACAATAATAATTATAAATTATAAAAAAAAAAAACTTCACCGTGCCTGTCCAATAAACTGTCCTCCAAAAACCTGTCCAAATTTTGGTGCATCAGGCAAGGTAATTCCCCGGAATATGTTCACCTTCAAAACAAACACGAAATAAAAAGTGAGGATCAACCAAAACTTTTATGCCCATATAGCAAGTCCTTTGGAACATAATATGAATTAAGAGAACATAGCAAGACGAAGATAAAATGAGCTTCATCTCCATTGAAGAATGCCACAAGCTCAAAATCTATATTATGGAAACTTTTCTCTCCAAAAAACAGCATGCTTTTTTATACACATTTATATGAATATACACCCACATATGTGTGTGAGCGCACTGTTAACATACATATAGTCTATAGATGGCTAAAAGACTGAGCAATCAACATTAGGTCTGATCCAATGGTTCATAACTGTGCTAAGCATAAGGACAAAGGAGGTCCACTGCCACAGTCCAGAGAAATATAAATTAGGGTTTACTTCACTCCCTCTTAATTCCAACACAAATTTCTGATAACTTAATGAAAGCACTGATCAGTAGTAAGCATTCTATACTGCTAATGCTTATGGCTAATATATATCATTTTGAGGGGAGAAATACAGGATGGATTGCATGGACATATGGAATGTTCATCAGAACACCAGTTTTGGAGTAATTTTTCTTCTTTTCATGTCAATCCATAGAAGAGCGTGTGAAAGGTGATATAATCTTATCTTGACTACTTACATAGCCAGTAGTATGGACTAAAAATTCCCAATTAAAAATGTGCAATTAATGTCATTCTACAATTCAAAAGTTTAATTGAAGATTTGTAGGCCACATTAACTCAGAACTATAAATATGCATAAAAACAAAGACAGATAGTTTATTAACAGTACATTCACAGGTTTATGTTACTAAAAGCACATTAAAACAGCCACGTATAAACCAACATTTAAATTAAATCGGCAAAGAAAGCAAAAAACGATCCACATATATTATATTACAGAAGCATAAGTATAAAATTAATTCTGAACAGAAAAAGCTAACACCAACATAGTGGAAACATACTTCTATTGGCTCCAAATGCAATATATGCTCCACTAGTGAGCGTGCCTCAAGTGTTTCATCTGCATTCCAGATTGATTTTGGTTGCAGCAAAGTAATATGTTCGGGGTGCAGCACCAAGCAGGTTAGCTGCCATCAGGGACAACATCAGAAACTCACTTCTGGCATTCTTACAGCTACCATTTAGAGGTGTATCTTCTGAGGTTAAGCAATACAAGCGCAATATACTCGACATAGGAAAGCACTGTAAAAACAATCACTGTAGCTACCTTAGACAAAGCGATTATATCGGCCTGATGAACATAAGTTACAGTACCTACAAAATCAGAGCAATCAACAACTTTCATTGAAGATATAGAATTGCCTGAAATGGTACAGAGAATAAAGCCACCACCAATGTCAACGGTAACCATCATAAATTTAAACATCATGTTGCTTCTCAAAATGCGACATATTGTGAGCAGGTGAGCTATAAAGGGATGGTAACGACTAACAACTTCAACACAGTAGTTATGGCTTAAAAGCCTTGAAATAGAAGAAAAAAGACAATTTTTAGGGCCAACAATGTTTGCTAATCACAGTCATTTCCTTATTTATTCCTACCGAAAGCAGTATTTCCTATCAGAAAAGAAAAATTTATTGAAAAGAAAGATAAAGGATAAGATGGCAGCTAAGGTAAAGAAGGAAAAAAATTTTGTTGGGCCAATAATATTTGCTAATCACAGTCATTTCCTCATTTATTCCTACCGTAAGCAGGATTTTTTTATCAGTAAAGAATAATTTATTGAAAATAAAGAAAAAAGGATAAGATGGAAGCTAAGGATTATTTCTAAGTTTCAAGGATTGCTGGAAAACACCTTCATTTCCCAATGAGTCGGCATCCTTATTAGCACTTCAGAGCATGAATATACAGACTATTTAGGCCTAAAGAATAACTCGTCCTTCATCGACAACAATATAAATTTATTAAGAAGAATAGCGAATCAAAGGTGTCAGAAGATCACCAATTACATCAGCCTGCAATATAAAGCATCTCTATGAGCACCTTACTTAGCTGGAGAATCTGCCGTACTATTGGCCAAACCATTCGCCTTCCAGTTTATCCAAAACAGTAAATTCAACTCCAAATAAAAGCAGTTAACCCACCAAACTGTAGAGTGCAACCATTCTTTAACAAATTCCACATTGTAACTTATATTGTGAGGGTAATATTGTTTTATATCTCTACTAGCAGAGACCCGTGCGATGCACAGGTAATAATTAAGAATATTTAAAATTAAATAATATTATTTATTTATTTAACTATTAAGAATATTTAATTAATTTTATCTTTAATAATATAAGTTTTTGTATTATTTGATAGACATTATTATTTGTATTGATTAACTAATTCTATAATAATAATTTTTTATTATTTTAATATCGTTCATAAGTTTCTTAGTAGTAAACTTAAATTAATACACTCAAGAGTTGGAGATAAGAGAGGACTCTACAGTAGTGGAAATAGAGAGGGCTCTAGGATGAGATAGTAGGTCCCAAACCTGCAAGAATTGGAGATATGAGAAACTCTACAATAGTGAAGATAGAGAGAGCTCTAGGATGAGATAGTGGGCCCCAAACCTGAACGGTGGAGATTAAAGAGAAAAGCCACATGTCATCTCTAAAATAGAACCTATAGGATTGGAGGGATTGGAGTTTGAAGATCAAAGGTGAATTCTTATTTCTTTATATTATAGTATAGTTTTCTTGCATTGTTGTCCACCATATTTTTTGTGTTGCATGTGTATGATATACGACCTCATTTTGATGAATGAAATCTTAATTATAATTTACAATTGAACTAAAAGGCACCACTGTAGTCTTTTGCAAAGCAGCATTTAAAAATTTGGCAGTCCAATCATAAAAAATGTGGAACAAGGTAAGCTGCTCAACAATCTGCCATTAAAATGCACATTTGAGGTACTTTCAGTGCTGTGACAAATTGGCACCTTTTTCCATCAGATACTTCCATATATTCTGCACTTCTAGGAAAGAGACCCATAGTCTGATGCTAAGATACCACAAAAAGACGCAACCTAGAAGGCTTGCATCTGTAAATTAAGAAATGGAAGCATTGGATTTGTTTGTTGGCTGTTAAGGACGCAACCTAGAAGACGCCTAATGCTACAGCCCCTTGTTATGAAAGAAACTTGGGTGTTTAAAACTGCTCCACGTGTTTTTTCATGGACACAGAGAAAGGGAAAACCTTAAATTGAAGGAAAAACAGTCAAATATGAACCTAAACAACGAAAAATACTGCTAAACAAATAACAAAACCAGCTTCTCACCATAACCAAAATAATCATATTTTTTCAACTGGAAGTCAGGACGATTTTCTTCCTCGGCACCGACCGATCCAGAAACTTCAGCCTGCCAATTATGAAATCAGAATTGCACATTCCTCCAATTATAGGAAAATAATATGCACTTTTCAATCATCCTTGTAACTACACGTGCACGCATGTTATTAAGAAAATTACTCATGCAATACATACCAATTTTAAAGATTTTATTATATAGAAAACTCATACCTCTCCTTCCCAGATGAAATAAATTCCATCCCCAATTTCACCCTGGCGAACCAGATACTCGCCATGATCTACAACGAACGCAATAAAAAAAAACGTTTCAATTAATAAATCCAAAATTCAATATTTATTATTTTCCCCACCAAAAATAAGGGAACTCATTTCACCGTAATGTTTGACGGTGACGACTTCGGCAAGCTTCCTGAGAGATGAACTCGGGAGATTCTGTAGTAGAGGAACGAGACTGAGAAACTCGACAACTGCTCGCCGAACAGAGATTCAAACACACGGATATTAACCAATAAATTTCAATTTCTTTCGAGATTCGAAAACAAGTAATGGAATATATATTTATATATACATACACACAAATATAAGATCTAGAGAAAACTCGAAGAACATAGAAGAACAAAATTAGGGTTTGTGCTCACCTGCGTCCGTATCCATTTCGAGATTCTGGAGTTGTAACTGAATTGAATAACGTAGGAACAGACTGAGAATAAGCTGATCTCCCCTGTCTCTGCGTTACTGTTTGTGTTACTGTGTATGAACCCTTTATAGCTTTCTGGTCTGCTGCACCCCAAAGTTCAAACAATGTCGAGTTTCTTTTTCTTTTTCTTAATATTATTTTTTTTTTTTTGTATTTTTTTGGGTTAAATATTTGTTAGATGATTCGTAGTTCGTCGTAACTCGTAAGTCGTAAGGGGACTTAGCCTTACAAGGACTCACGCGGTCACGCCTTTTGTCTCCTGTACGGAGAGTATGAGCCATGAGGGGTGGGTAACGTGCCGAGCCGAGCTTTTATCTTTTTTAAGAAAGTTTAGTTTGACTCGTTTATTGTTGAGTTCGACCTTTAAGAGCATTCCTAACAGCCTCACCAAATTTCACTCACCAAAATAGTCAAAACCCACAAAAAGTGGTTTTGGTGAGCTACTTTTTTAAAACACTCTCAACAGCCTCACCATTTTAACCAAAACAAAAGGAGAGAGAAGCAATATTTTATCATTTGTGTGGAAAAACGAAAAAAGAATAAAGAAGAAAGAGAAAAATATTATTTTATTGTTTGTGTGGGACCACAAAAAAGAAAAGAAGAGAGAGAAACCTTATTTTATTATTTGTGTAGGCCCAAGGGTGAGAAGATTTAACTTTGGTGAGTCTACAGTACTCACCAAGTTTGGTGAGTACAATAAACTCACCAAAGGGATTTCTTCATTCTGTTGAGGTTGTTGGGAGTCATTTTAGCACCTTTTTAGTCTTTTGGCTTTGGTGAGGCTGCTAGGAATGCTCTAAACAAAGCTTATTAAGAATATGATGTAACTTAAAAATTATTTTTTAATTAAAATATTTAGATTATAAATTTACATATATTATATTATTAAAAAATTATATTTTAATAAATTTTTATTTCTTTTATTTCTAATGTTTATATTGTTATTTATATATATTATTTTTAAGATTTCTATATATCATTCTACTAATAAAAGTAAAATCAGTATGCAAAACTTTACTTGGACGTATTTACCCTTCACCATTTATAAAAAAAAATTATAATATATAGTTTATAATTATAATGTGTAGTATTATGTGAGACTCATAGGATCCATTTCTACCTATTAAATATCTATTTTACTATTTTTATGGATAAGGATTCTATATTGTGTTGTTCTTATTAATGAAGACTCTCTATTAATAGAGAGTTAGAATGACTCTATTAGAAAGTTCTTAGTTACCTATAGTTCCTATATCCCTGATAAAATATACTAATTTAATTAATATATACTAGCAGGTGGCACATGCGATACACATGAGAGCAAGGGAAATGAGTTAACCACAGTTAATAGGAGTTAAAAGGGACACGTGTTAACCTGCAGGTGCGATTGAACTCGCTAGTGGTACGTGCGATGCACGTGAGCGAGAGAGGAAGGAGTTAACCACAGTTAATAGGAGTTAAAAGAGACACGTGTTAACCATTGGGTGCGATTGAACTCTCAATCGCGATTGGCTGTGATTCCAAATAGATAGATGAGCAAGCGGTAGTTTGGGAATTAAAGTAAAACATTAAATCAAAGGCAAGGGGTAGTTTGGGAATTAAAGTAAAATATTAAATCGATATTTTGTTTTTATATAAGGGTAGTTTGGGAATTTCAAAAAATTTATCTACGCAAGGCTCTCGCATTATAATAGTAAATAAGATTTTATATAAGGGTAGTTTGGGAATTTCGGAAAATTCATATAAGCAAGTCTCTCGCATTATAATAGTAAAGATACATAGAGATTAAAGTCTAATGAAATTATATTAAAAATTAAAGATTTAAAAAAAAACTAAAATTTAATTTATTTTTAATAAAATAAAAAAATTATAAGTGTAAAACACGTGCACCTTTACTAGTATAAATAAATGAGCCAAAGCACTTAACCAGCTGAGTAGCGTGCATTCCTAGCAGCCCCACCAAATTTTACCCACCAAAATAGCCAAAACTCACATTTTCTATTTTAGCTATCCACGTTTTTAAAAACACTCCCAGCAACCTCACCAATTCAACAAAAAAGGAAGGGAGAGAGAAATATTATTTTATTATTTGTGTTGGAAAACAAAAAAGAAATGGAGAGATAAACATTATTTTATTATTTGTGTGGGACCACAATAAAGAAAGGGAGAGAGAGAAACTTTATTTTATTATTTGTGTGGGACCACAATAAAGAAAGGGAGAGAAATTGTAGCTTTGGTGAGAGCATTCCTAGCAGCCTCACCAAAATAGTTTTTTAGCTATTTTGGTGAGCCAATTGGCTAAAAAGTGCAAAATACCGTCTCCAGTAGCCTCACCAATTTTCAAATTTCAGTTTGGTGAGTGTACAGTACTCACCAATGTTGGTGAGTCACTCTACACCCACCAAACCAAAATATCACTCTTTCCCTCCTTGTTTATGGGCCCATACAAATAAAATAAAAGTTTTTCTCACCCTTTTTTTTGTGTGGATGTGACATAAATAATAAAATAATTATAATTTTGGCTATTTTGGTGAGGCTGTTGGGGTTGTTTTAAAAAGATGGCTCACCAACATCACTTTTTGTGAATTTTGGCTATTTTAGTGAGGCAAATTTGGTGAGGCTGCTAGGAATGCTCTGAGGGTGAGGCTGCTAGGAATGCTCTGAGTGTACAGTACTCATCAAGTTTGGTGATTACTATACACTCACCAAACGGAAATCTTTATTTGATGAGTTTTGTCGAGGTTGCTAAGACCCATTTTGGCATTTTTTAGAGTTTTGACTCACCAAAATTTTGGTTATTTTGGTGAGGCTGCTAGGAATGCTCTAAAGGTGTTCGGATTTGAAAATAGTGTTCATGCTTGTTTGCTAAGCCAACCAAGCTTAGCCGAGCCGAGCCAACTTGTGCCCACCCGTAGTCATGATGGTCATTATGTGTTTGCAAAAAGTGGCTTTTTCCCCCCTTTTTGTTTACTATATTTAATATACGATCACGTAAGTGATATTCCTTCCATAAAACTCCATCTCAATCTACCCTCCTGCAAAAAAAAAAGTGTCGTAGGTTATAAACGAATCGGATACTATCCGATCCGAATTTGAATCTCGTGAAACTAATCTGAATACCCTTTTCGGTACTTGTTTAATTAACTGAGCGGATACAAGTAGTGATGTATCCGCTCAGGCAAATATCCGACTAATTATATTTACGAATAAATCTTTCATAATATCAATGTTTACATTGGTTTTCAAAATGAAAACAAAGACACGAGAGGTTAAAATGAGAATTAGGAATTTATATAACACGAAAGCTAAACCGACTACATTGCCTACAATTTTAACTACTTCATGTCACGACCCAAAATCCCACCTAGGAATTATGAAAGCATGCAAATGGGTTTTTTGCTCTCCGGTGGGGTTCTGGTCGCTGGTCATCTCTCCTCAAGTGGTTCTTGAGCACTCGGGCTAGTGAGTTCATTCTATCATATCCCTTTTTTTCTCTGGCCAACTGGTTGGAGTGCCCTCCATTTTAGGGGCTTTTCTGCTCTCTGGTGTGGTTTTTTCCGATCTTTCTTCTCTTTTTTCTAGCTATTTTGGCTTCTTTTTTCTGGTTTTCTTTCTCCTTTTGTGGTTCTCTGGTTGAGCTATCTCTTGACTGACTTGTTCTTAGCTTTTTTTTGTTCTTATTGTCCTGTTATCACACTGGGTTTTCTTTTTTATGATTTTCTTCTCTCTAGGAACTCCTTTTTCCTTCTCGATGGCCGATGGCCGGAGTTGGGCGTGGCTTGGGTAGAAGTCAGTAGAAGTCTTAGAAAATGACTTCTAAGAAAGCTAATAGGAGTGACTTCCACGGATAGTCAAATTTTCAATTTTGCGAGAAGTTACTATACGCTCGCATAGGCTCCCACGTTGGATAAAAGAATAGAACTTAAGAAGTAAATTCACAAGTGTGCAAACCAAACGTGTTTTAACTTTCGAAATAGTCTTGCAATATTTTTAAAAAGTGATTTTCCTTGAGAGAAAATGTCAAACATTCCCTCACAATCCCATACTCTCCTCATTTTCAGACAATAAAACAACTTGCATTGTGTCAGTCCACTTGTGATCTCCCTCCGCTTCCCACACACGCAAAATACTTTGTTTTATTGAGAAATGCGAATCCCGGTCACATACTTTCATACTCACGGTGGTAGTGACAAGTATCACTACATCTCCCTATTACATTGAGAACCGGAGCAAATCATAAATTAATTTTGTTTGAAATTTTTGTTTTCCAACCAATTGAAGGGTTGCAATGCCACATGTTTTTACCATCATGGGACTTTGGAAAAAAAATGGAATATTGAGACTGGTGCTAACACTCCTTGATTTTTTTATTATTTTAAAAAAGTGAGAAAAGTATGAGAATATGCTTAGCATTCCCTTATTTCTCGAAAATTCTTGGAGAGAAGTACTCTTTTTGGAGAATTTATCCAAACAATCATATATAATCGCTTATTCACTTATGTATTGATCCTGACGACTCATGATTCTATTATTATTTTGAAAAAGCAAGTGGCAAAAAGGCAGCCCTGCTATGGGCAAGTGCATCCAATTAATCATTTTGGACACCCAGAACCTAGTAGCTGGGTTCAAGCCGTATTGCATGTTGGTAGGTCCCGCGTCGTGCTATTTAACGTGGTTCAGTAGGCTGATTTGGTTCCTGTAAAGGCATGGATGGAAGAGTCACGGTATTGAATCTCTTGATTTGCAAGCATGTGTATCGCATGTTGAATCGTGAATAACGGTGGATTTTGGGAATTCGTCTACTGTACTCTCTTGCAGAGCACGTGTGAAACGACCTTTCTCTAATTTTTTTTTTTAGAGTGCCCGCTAGAAATTTTCTACTATTTTATGCATTGGATTACCTCTAGTGCACGTCGGAGTCTCAGCCTTGTGTCATGGTCAATATTTTGATTTTGCAGAACAACCGTGCGGTGTCTTGATCATCCCATGATCTTTACCAGTCTTACACCATTACAACATCCGTTCACTGAACCGATCCAACGTCTCGTGTTACAATGCTACGACAAGATATGACCCACTACTGAGTCTCATCCGCTAAGTTACGTTCAACTGGCTTACGCATCACTTTATCGTGTCGCACTCGACACTCGTCCAACACATAAGGTTCCCGCGTTACTGAGATTCCGTATCATGCATCTTTCATGATATCAAGGTCTCTCGATCAAGCCGAACATCTAATACGGCCCGATACTCTCGAACACAATTATCGGTCATCTCACGCATCACGGATAGCTTAGGAGCATCATTGCCCACTTTACCGAGCATTGAGGGCATAACGCCCACAACGTGATCATCGATTTTCTGACTGAGTATCACAACCATACCTCACATACCTCCTAAACGACTATGATGCATACCACACGCTTAAAGACCGAATTATGGTAAAACCTCTTGCCCGATTGCTCTTGCGCAGTGTTAGGATATCCGTCTTCTTTGCACCGCCCTTAGATGCTCTAACAACCATCCGAGAATACTTTAAGATCTCCTTTAGGATTCTAGTGCCCGTCCTCAATTCCTTTGAGGTTGCTCATTACGTTGCCTCAGATGTGTCATAAAGGAAGGTAGAGTTACATCCTTCTCCTCAAGGTGGATGATAAACATTTCACCCTTCACCAGAAAGAAACATCACCATTGTTGGTGGAGTCATACTGGTCTTCTACGAAACAATACATTGAATCTCCACAAACCGTCTGTACTATTGAACTCGTATTAACTTTCTCTTCGAATGAAAGTGACACATGGTCACCTCGGATATTTGAGTGAACTCTAGGGGTGGGTGACCTTAACCACAGTTAGGGAGTGTAAAAAGGGACACATGGCCACCTCAGGGGGCCTAACTGGTTTTTTTACATGTCAGGGGCCTAATCGATTTTTTTACATATGGCCACCATAGGGGACACGTGTCCCTTTTTACACTCCTTAATTGTGGTTAAGGTCACCCACCCCTAGGGTTCACTCAAATATCCTTGGTTCTAAAAAAAATATATTAAAAAAAACTTAATAGGAATTAGAAAATTTTAACCAAGGTTAATAATTTTTTATTAAAAACCAAGGAAGTGGGTGGATCTTAACCACAGTCAAAGGGTTTAAAAATGGACACGTGGCCACCTAAGGAGGCCTAAAGTGTTAGTTGACTGACGGTCAACACATAGAAGGAGTGTGAGTGTCATTATTTTGAAAAGCAAGATACTTAATATATTTTTTGAAAATTGAGGGGTCTATGTGTATTTTCGCCAAACCTCAGGGGCGTAAAAGTATTTTCTTAATTTTTTTTGTGTGCACCGGAAATCATGTACACATGTGACTTTTGCATTTAGTCAAGGGATGTGATTTAAATATATCGATAGCACCTTCCTTCCGGGAAATGGGAGGGGACTTTCACCAGTATTCTTAAGGTCCTTTAGCCCTTCCTTTGAATGTCTATACAGGACTCGAGGGTTCGATCATGATGAGATTCTCTTGTTGATGTCTTCTTCTTTTCCTCGTGCGTGCAAATTATTTGAGAAAGACTTGCCATGGTGCGGTGGGGGGGGTGGGAGGTGTTTGATTTTGACCATGGGACTTTGACGAGTTGCTTGATTTAGTAGAAATTTTGAAAAAACAAGAAAAAGGAAAAGAAAGTAATCTATGTGTTGTATGGCCGACATGACAAAAATCTGACGAGAATCAAATATCTTTAGTGTTGTTTGGTTGTCTAGAAAGTTTGATGGTTTTTTCTTCTTCGAAATAATCATGATTTTGTAGAAAACGTGATGAAAAATGAAACAAACAAGGGAAATGGAAAACTTTCAAACCTGATGGCGTGAGTCCATGCCTTCCTTTTTGACATTCATAAATTGTGATTAAGGTTCACTCACCCCGAAGGTTCATCCATCAAACTTTGGTATTTTTTAAAAAAGAAAAACAAAAATACTAATCATAATTTTATTAAACAAATGGGTTAAAAGGGACACATGGACACTGCGGTCAGCTACTGCTTCCCCTCAGAATTTCAACCCGAAATAAAAAAAATTCACACAAAGATTTACAAGGTTCAGTAAGGTGCCTAACTCCACGATCATACAGCGATTATTTTACTAAATTTTATTTTTAAAATGGTTATAATTTTTGTAGCTCTCATTTTTTTTTTTTTGTAATTAAGAAAAACTTAATCATAATGAATTTATGTATCTTAAATAATAACGTAAAATTACAAAACTGTTGTCAGCACCCCATTTTTACACCCCCCTTAACCGTGGTTAATAAACTTAATCATGGTTTAGCTTAACCAAACCCTAATTCAAGCCCTAAAATAACCCTAGGTAAAATCCTAAGCCTAGAACCCAAACCCATTCGGGCTCAAGGCCCATTTCAATTTAAAGTTTAAGCCCTAGACCAAACCCTAGGCTAACCCTAGATAAACCCTAGGTAAACCCTAAACCTAGCCCTAGTCTAAACCTTAGACAAACCCTAGGCTAAAACCCCTACGGGATCAAAGCCTATTTCAAATCTAAACACCCAAAACCATGAATAAAGCACACCTTTGAGCCCAAACAAGGGCCCATAAGGCCCAAACCTAGTGAGACCTGTGAGCGCGGAGAATTCACTCACTGGGATTGGTTTAGAGTCGCCACTTATTAATTCAGAAGGGATAAGTCCCCCGGGAATGTTGGATAAGGCTTGGTCCGCGATCAAAGATCAGGGTAAGAGGTTCGGTTAAGTTCGGGGAAGGGGTTAGGCACCCCGACACTTCCACACTTGGTGGTTCCCTACTTACTAGGTTTAAGCCAAAATAAAGATCAAGATTAATCGAATGCCATTAGTGCTTAAGTTAATACTAACCGGAAGAAAGTAAAAGCTAATTAGGGTCGGGCCCGTGTTGGGCTGCCTACGTACTCACATGAGGTGTGAGATCAGACCGAGCGTAGTTCTAGCACTTGAGCCCGTGCTAAGGCAATGGGGCGTGTGTGTGTGCACCAAGAGTTGGCTAATGGACCTAATCCAGCAGATTAGGGTTTTGCTTGACCGAGGCTGGTCAATGTGCAAAGGGATTGAGCCCGGAGGCCAAGGGTGAAACCCGGAGGCAAAGGTGAGGCCCGGTAGGTTTAGGGTGTAGTCCGGTAGACTAAGAGAGATGTTAACCATGGGTTAGGATTGCTAACCGGGGTTAAGAGGGTGTTAACCATGGTTAGGGTTGCTAACCAGGGTTTAAAAAGTCAAAGAGTTGATTTTTTTGGTCTTTTGTATTTTTATGGATTTTTAGGGATTTTTCCATATTTTTTTATGGGGTTAAGTGGTGCTTAACCATGGTTAAAAGTTAACCGGGACCTATTTTAACCATGGTTAAGGGTCAAGGTTGGTCAAAAATGGGCCCAAAGGGTATGGCAGGGCCTAGAGTGGCTTCCTACCAGGTTTGGGCCTTGCACAAAGCCCGAAATCGAAATTTTACAGAATGGAGGTAAACAGATTACCTCCATTTCAGTAAAATTTTAACCAAGGTTTGTGAGGTTATTAACTAGGGTTAGGGACCTCCCCCGGGTAAAGTAAGCACATGGATGGAAAGCTGGGAGTGCCATCTTTCAAATGGTATAGGTCTCGGCCTCTGAATAGGCCAGGTGTGGGCCCCACAGGGACTCAAAGTCGGGTAAAAATTAGTCCGTAATGTAGGCATTTGAACTGCCGACACTATGGACAGTATTTTAACCCATGTTTAGGGGTCTGCTAACCATGGTTAGGCATGGCCCCTGAACCTGAAATTTTACAGGGAGCTAGGGGAAGTCAAGAGCTTTCCAACAAGCCTGGGGTGGACCCCAGAGGACTTGGCATGTGAGCCCCATAGGCGCCCGAAGTCGGTACCAAAATAAGCTCATTATGTCGGTAAACCAAATGGGGACAAAGAGTTTTTAGGCTATTTTGGGCATGTCGGTAAACCAAATTGGGACAAAGAGTTTTTAGGCTATTTTGGGCATGTCGGTAATAGAAGTGAAGACATTAAGCTTTTAGCCCAATTTTGTGTGGTCGGGAATTATTCTGCCGACCACTAGCAGATTTTTTCAAAAACCGATTTTTGCCCACTGGCTTTGAACCAAAAGGGGTCTAAGGGTTCCCTCATTGCCTGAGGGACCCCTAGACCCTATGGGGTGTATCCATGCACGTTGGGTGGGGTGTTGCACCCGAACCTAGCCTCTAGGGAGTTCCCTACACCTATGGTGAAGGTGGGGACCCCTATCCTCGGCTGCAGCAACTATACAAATGAAGGGAAAGCAAGAGGGGACCCCTGGATCAGGACCAGGGGTCCCTTACAGTTAGAGCAACAAAAGGAGGGATGAGGGATGACCCTACCCTTGGATAATTTGCTATGGAGACCGTGGACGGAGCTGGGTGTCCCGTGGCGGCGCCTGGGAGGTCGTGGAGGCCTGGTGGGGTGTTAGGATGAAGGTGGAGGTGATGGTCTCGGTTTTGACAGGGTTTCACTATGAAGAAAGGGAGTGAAGAATGCATGGGGATGGCTTGGTATTTATAGGGGAGGAAGGAGAACGTCTAAGGGTATTTTAGGGTATTTAGGGAAGGTCCAGGGACCAATGGGGGAGGTCCCAAGCCTCTGGTGGTGCTGCAGTGGAGCCTGCACACGCTAAACCTGGAAACACGGTAATGTCGGTAAACCAAATAGGGACATTAAAAAAATAGGCCAAAAACTTAATGTCGGTAATTCGATTAGCGACATTACCGATTTCATGCTATTTCGGGCCAAACCCAAATCCACTTGGGTCAAAAGGGTTGTGGGCAGCCATTTAGGACAATTCCCGCCCATTTTGGATTTAGGGTTTGGGGGTCCCACCCATGTGCCCCTCATGGGTTGAGGTGGGCCCAAGTGTGGGCCCTAAAGGCTATGGGCTTTGGTTTTTTGTGGTTTCTTGGGTTTTGAATGGGCCTTGAGCCCATAGGGTTGTCCTAGGTCTTGGGCTAGGGTTGAGCTAGGGTTTGGTCTAGGGCTAGGTCTAAGGCTAAGTCTAGGGTTATCCTAAGGCTTTGTGTTAGGTTTTGGGTTTTGCAAAGCTAATGGGCCTTGAGCCCATAAGGGTTTACCTAGGTTTTTAGGGTTCTACGGTTTAGGTCCTAAGGTTTAGGGTTTCGGGGGGTGGTTAGTGTAAACTAACCCTAGTTAGGCAAGGTATAAAAATTGGGTGCTTACAGGACCCATCTACCTTTTTCGTCAATTTTGAATTTGGGGAGCCAAATCCTCAAAAGCAAGCCAAATTTGCTTACGGGTCGCATGTGTAAGGGCTAGGCCCAAGAAGCAAAACAAAAACAAAAAAAAGGAGGGGGGGGGGGGGGGGGGGGAAGACACTGTTCACTGTCTTCCCCAAACAGAATCGTGTACAACCAGCCGCTCCTACTGGCCTGGTCTCCCATCTTAGGTGTTCCCCACGCCTAAAGAAGTACCCAAAATGCCCCTACCTCTATCCCTCGCCTATTTAAACCATCCATCTCCACAGCAAGGAAAAAGGGAAAAAATTTTGTAAAAAAAAAATTTGTTTCAGCCCAAAAAACCACATTGTCCAACCTCCTCTTCCTGCTCCAGCCTTAACCTTCCATCCAAGTAGGTCCTTTAGACTCCTAACAACCTCATCTGCTCATCCTAGCCGTGCTTAGTCGCCACCACCACCACAACCCGAACCCAGTTCGCCATCGCTGCCACACACAGAGGGTATACCCCTCCTCCCTTACCTGTTTACTTTGTCACTACCACTGTAAGGGACCCCTAGTCCGGTTCCAAGGATCTCCATTATTTGTTTTTTTCTTGTTTTTTACTTATCCTCCAGCAGCATCCAAGCCGAGGACAAGGTCCTCCCGCCTTAACTATAAGCGAGGGGGAACTCCCTTAAGGCTCAATTCGGGCATGGTCCACCCCATTGAGGCCTGGGGGTCCTCAATCCATGAGGAAACCCCTTGGTAATCCTTTGGTTCAACCCCCAACAAAGAAAAAAAAATTGTTTTCAAAATTGCATTTCGGGCACTCACTGTAATCACCATTTCAACCATGGTTAGTGTGGGCCCTGGTCAAGACCAGGGTCATGGTTAGGTTCCCCTTACCCCCGGTTATCTATCCTGGTCGTCTCATTCCTTAACTCAACCCTTAACCGTGGTTAAATCAGGTCCAAACATGAGTGGACAGTTTGCCAAACAGCCAAGCAGGGTGTCTTTGGGCCTCTGTGGGGCCCACACCCAACCTCCCCTTGGGCCCACTAAAGGCTCAGGATATTTATGGGACTTCAAGCTTCGCAACAATGGTCTCAGATTCCCCTAACCGTGGTTAAATTGTCACAAAAAGTGGTTAAAAATCATGGTTAAAAAGTTGGTTTTTTTTTAAAATCATCATTTTATGTAAATGCAACCAAGACTCCTTTGAACCCCTGTGGGGCCCACACCCAACCTCCCCCTGGGCCCACCAAAGGCCCAGGGTGTTCCCTACACTTCCGCAGTCTTGGTTCCCCCTAGGTCACTCCCTAACCATAGTTAACAGCGTGCAAACCATGGTTAAAATCAGGATTGAAATTTTGGTTTTGTTTAATTTCTAGCTTTTTTACAGGGCCCTGACTAGGTAGGAGGCCAGTCTAGGCCCTACCCATTGTCCGTAGGCCTATTTTTTACCAAATTGGACCCTTAACTATGGTTAAACCCACATGTAATTAACATTTAACCATTGTTAAGTATCCTTTAACCCCAAAAAATTCTTGAAAATTGATCAAAAAATCATAAATATTTTGAGGATTCCAGAATGATCTTCAATGATCAGTTTTATCCTGATTAGTACCCTTAATTATGGTTAACCCCAACTTTGGACCGAACCGGACCCTTAACCATGGTTAACTAACCCCTGATCCGGAAAAATCTAAAAAAATGATAGAAAAATAAAAAATATTCTAAGGAGTATAAAATGGTCTTCTGTGACCATTTTCATCTTGTCCAGCCCCTTTAACTGGAGTTAACCTAACTCCAGTTAATTTTTAACCATGGTTACGATACTCGACCATTTGGAAAAAATCTCAAAAAAATACAAAAAGACTAAAAATATACTTGTTAGGACTTCTTAACCTTGGTTATTCCTTAATCATGGTTAACTCCCTTTTAGTCGTGGTTAGACTTGACCAATTCGGTCAACTAAACCCTAACCTCCGGGCTAGACCCTTGACCACCCTATGCACACACACACACACCCCTAGGGACTCTAATGCCTAAGCTTTGATACCACTTCTGTCGTACCTCAAAATACCCCATAAGAGTTAATGGATACTTTAGTTGTGACTATTCATACCTGACAAACCATCCTGTAATAAACAAGGTGAACATATCATAATATGACATGAATCAGAGTGCGGAAGCTATATCATGAATGCGGAAGCATAAACCAAAATTTTATTTTCTATATAAGGTGGTCTGTATTCCAAGTTAACATTTATACATAACATATCAAATTAAATGTGGACATGCCCACCTATCAAAATACAAAAGACATAATACAACTCTATCTCGCTCAATAGTTACCCCCGTGGGGCCAATGGTCTAAGTCTCTCACCTCAGACTGAGGTTCAACTACCGAATCCTCATATGGTTCTTTCTCGTCGTAGTCCTCCTCAACCCAAGGACTCGGGGCACAAATGTCAAAAGGGACCCGTACACTTGCGACATAAAAGTACGGTTGAGCATGAAATACTCAGCGAGTACAAGCCACTAACTAACCATAGCAATAACAATCATACAAGAGCAACGAGATATAATTCATCATTTCAATTTAAAACAATAATAACAACATATGACATTCACAGGATTGTAAGTAAAGCAATGTAATAACTTGACATGCTTGAATGAATGTGAAAACTCCGATAAAACTCGTGTTTAAAAAATCATGTCTTATTCTTGAAAATAGCATTTCGTTTTTCTTTCAAAACTTGTTTGTCATATTTGAAAACTTGTTCTTGTTTTGGTTTCGTTCGTAAGAATCACGCATGCTTGTCTTGTTGGAATCACTTGTCTTGCTTGTTCTTGTCATGTTCTTGACATGTTCTTGACTTGACTTGCTTGTTTTCTTGTGAGCCAGAGGTTAGTGCCCTTGAAGCGACTTGTGAGCTGAGAATGTAAATTCTCTTCAGAGAAATATATATGTAGAAAATGGTACACCAACCTCCTTGACTTGTTTTCTTGTGAGCCAGGTATGACATATCTTGCGATATGCCCTACCCTTGACCGGCCCGATTTCCGGTTTTATTATTCATGCTTGTTTTTCTTGTGAGCCAAGTATGACATATCCTATGGATATTCCCTACCCTTGACGGGCCCGATGTCCGACTTTATCGTTTGTTTCGTGAATCACATTTCTTGTTCTTGTTGTTTTCTTATATACATATACTTGAAAACCCGATTCATGCATGCATGCGTGCTTATGGGTGTAACTTGTGAACATAATAATGATATGGAAGAATTGAGAATAGCATATGACATTGAACAATTTTAAGCACATGGTAGACTTTGAAAATCCATAAAGCATATCATCTTTTTTACTAGAATTTGGGGGAAAGTCCTTAGTTCACATCTCATGGTTTTTGTCTCACCTTTCTCACAAGCATTACATCAACATCTTACATCCAATACCCCTTTAACCCCTTTTATGTGTTTCCCTAACTTTATATTCTTAACTCATTCATGCATTTTAACAAACATGTGGTATTCAACCATTTTTCCTTTATTTATTTCGTATTTTCTCAATCAAACATTTCATCAAACACATGGGGTGTGTTCATTATGAGTAAAATATCATTCCATCATTTTCTATCACACCACACATCACAACACATGGTATCCAATCGCCTCAACCCATTCACATCCCACACATCCTCATTCATTCCATTTATCTTGTTTATTTTAGGGAAAATAGCATAATTCAAGAAGAATGGGTAACACATTATCAAAATCATCATTTTTGAAAGGAAATCCTAAGTTATTGCTAAGTGAGTTAGTAGGGTGTACTAACCTTGAGATCAAGGCTTGATCTTGGAGAAAACCTCATTTCTTAGGAAGAAGATTCCTTCTTGATTTGGAAGGAAATCCCTTGATTGAAACCCCAACTTGGAAGAGGAGAACTCAACCTTGAAGATCAAGAAGCCTTGCTTGATTTGAGGAGATCTTGATCTTCTCCTTCTTTACTCCACAAGCCCTTCTCTTTCTCTCTCAACCTCCTCTTTCACTCTTTCTAGGTTTAGGGTAAGCCAAAAAGACTCCCAACTACTTTCAATTTATAAGCCAAGGGTTAAAACCCTTTATTCTTGTGTGTTTTTAAAAACAGATTTTTGCGACGATGATCGATCGTCAATCTTGGGACGATCGATCGTCAACACCTCCAGAAGACTATCCAATTTTCCTGGTCCCCAACGATCGATCGTCATGCTTTGGACGATCGATCGTATGAGAACCCGAAGGTTGCCCAAATTTCTGGGTTCATGACGATCGATCGTCGCCATGTGGCGATCGATCGCCAATCCCATATTTTCATCATTTTTCACTTGCAGACCCCTTGAGTCATTTCCAACCTTTTCCTCAACATTTTTAGGGTCTTAAATCCATTTCTTCATGCTGCCCATGGGTTATCGACATCCAATTATTCATAAATTATTAATTGGATTACGTGAAAGGCCAAGTAGCTACGAAAACACGGTTCATTAGGTGCAGAAAGTTCTGGGGTGCTACAATTATAGACCAGTTTAAGGAGGAGGAAGCCAGGGCCGGCAGAGATCCCCATACTAGGTCCACTCACATATCCTCTAGCACAATTCGGATCCTTGATGCATACAGAGAAAGAATTGAGAAGCTAGAGGAGTTGGTAAGGACAGCTCAGGGAACCCGCAAATCAAATGATTTCAGGGACATGTGCATGCACCTAGGGATTCAATTGCCTTAGGATTTTAAAATACTTGATTTTGAGAAGTACAACGGGAATGGATGTCCCGAGATGCATTTGAGAGTGTACCGTGCAGAGCTGTTCCAATTGGAACATGATGACAAGTTATTGGTCCAACTATTTCAGAAAAGTTTAAAGGGTGCAGTCTTGCAGTGGTTTACTAAGGTCGACCCCAACAAAGTCAGGACATGGGAGGGTCTATGCGAGACATTCTTGGTGAAGTACTCCTATAATATTGACCTAGTCCTGCAAAGGGTAAACCTAGAAAAGATGTCCTAGATGGATAACAAGGCCTTCATCAAATACTCTGTTCGGTGGAGAGAAATGGCCAGAAAAATGAGCACCCTTTTACTGGAAGAGGAACAAGTGACGACTTTTCTCCGTACCCATAAGCATCCATTCAAGACTCTCCTGGCAGCACAATCGATCTCCGACTTTAGCACTATGGCCAAATGCGACGCCCGGATCGAGGCAACGATGGATGATATAGGAGCATTTGACATGTTCTAGGAATCAAAAAACGCATCCTCTTCTCGTGCTCTCTCGCATCCAAGAAAAGATAATAGGAGGAAAGAAAATGATGGACAAACGGTTGCAGCCATACGGGTCCCTAACTTGCCCCCAACAACCTCGGCAGCCCCAGTAGACTCGATAGCATCAGTAAGCTCAACAGAATTAGAGAAGACTCCTCTCTCACCAGATGACATTTGAACAGAGGAAAAATCGGGCGTTCACACCAATCCTGTACTCTTTGTCGGCACTCCTCCAATTTCTGTTGGGCAAGAAGTTGATCACACTAAAGGAGCCCTAACCTCCACCAAATAACCTCCCAAAAGGATACAGACCGGAACAGCACTGCGGATATCATCAATCACCGGGGTGTCCTACAGATCGATGCTATGACCTAAGGCATGCTGTCCAGGACCTATTGGAGACATAAGCAATTTGCTTTACACCAGGAAACACCGACATCACCTAAGTCCCTTTGCCTAATCATGCTACTCCTGGAAACTAATACGCTTAAGCCGGAATCTCTACAGCCGAACTTTGAGCAACTCCCTTTGTAGTCACATTTCAATGTCTTTGCTTATTTCTTCATCTTGTCTTATAGTTGGCCTCATCAGCTTGTGTCAGTCCTGTTTTTCAGTCTAAGTCAGTCAATGGGCCTGTGGCCCTTTGTGTCTCTTTATTTTTGCATCGAGTCTGTTCACTTGCCGTGCAACTTAATGAAATGACTCTTTTAAATTAAACTTCTATTGTGCTCTGAGATGCTTAATTGAGAACTGAACTAATTTCTAATGCCTATAAGTGACAATGTGATAACAGAAGGTTGAATACCCAATGAAAATCATAGTGTTCAAATCAATAGATATATATTCCCTCAAGATTGAACAAACCAAGGCAAGAGCAATACAGGGGTAATGAAGACCTTTTTGAGCCATCAACTGAAATGAGGACGATGCAATGACCATACATACTTTCGACCATTCAAAGAAATGATAGGAGGCCATCTTTGGATAACCTCACAACACCTCCCTTACCTGTACTATATATATACGCTAGTTAGACCTTCGAGCCTAATAGCCTTTCTTTCAAAACCCACACAAGGGCACCCATGAAAGTCAAAAGAACAATGTAAGAAGAACAACCAGCAAAGCACAACAACAGAGTGACTTTTTAGCTGAACTACATCTTGACCTGATCCCTATTTGGGTATTTAGGCATCCTGAAATCAGGTTCGGTTATAACACAGCAAATTCCCACAATACCCACAATACAAGACTTACCATATAGAAAGAACAAAAAAAAAAAAAAAAAATTGGTCAAAAAACAAAGCAAAGCTTCACCAAAAGACAAAGGATGAAGAAACCAGTTCCATCTTAACACGGAACAAACATCATAGGGTGCTTCACCCTTGGCGAAACAGAAACTTTGAGTCTTATCTCGTTTCTAACCAAGCCACGTTTTATCCTAAACATCAAGACCTCCTTGATCTTTGAGAGGAATTGAGCATCGACATTCAGAGCATTTGTCCCCACTTTCCGACATGCGGTGAATGAAGGATTACCAAAGAAAAGTTCAAGAACCAAAGAAGAGAAAATGCAAAACTTGTATATCCAGTCCTGGTGAAAACTCAAAAGGGCCCAAGGGCAAAAAATGGATAAATCAAAATTGAAATTTCACGGGCATAGTAAAAAATCATCAATCCTACTATTGCGCAAAAATTATGTGAACCCAGTCCTGGTGAAAACCTGAAAAGGCCCAGGGACAAAAAAGGGACAACAATCAAAGTATACAACCCAGTCCCGATGAAAAGCTGAAAAGCTCGTGAGCAAAATAGGGAAGCATAATCAATACAAGTTTGAGCGTCAACTAATCAGGAGCAGATGCAGATCTACTCTAAAGATGATCAACCACAGCTTAATCATTTTTACCTGAAGGCAAATGAACCTAGCTAGGTCTCCCACCTCAGACAATCTCAGGCACACTGTCAAATCGTCAATTTCATTATAAACAGTCTGTTGATCAACCATTAGTCTTCCGTGAAACCACATGTCAGTCAATCCATAAGTCTTTTTAAGTTGTTCGCATCACCTGTCAATCAATCCATCAGTCTTTTTATCAACACGTTCGCATCCATAATTAGTCAAAGTCCATTCCCTAGTAGAATCAGCTCAAAGTCGACTGATCATTCCCGCTGGTGCAACAAGAGCAATGAAACAAGGGCAAAGCAAAGTCAGTAGACTAACCTGGATGACGCAGATGTTTGAAGAAGATCAGTACATCCTGGGGGGCAAGTACCAACAATTGGACCATTCAAGCCGGGGGCAATCCAGTTTAGTAGGCCAGATATATACATAAAGGCAAAGATTCGTGCAATGGCTCGGGGTCACGGTTCTCACTCCCTCATATTCAATTCATCCGGCTTTTCAAACTCGTTTTCATACTCTCTAGAACCCTTTCTCATTCTTATCAGCAACCTATTTGGATTTCTTCAGAAGTCGCAACCGGGAGGCTGCTGTCTTCACTCTCCTTATCTCGCTATCCAGTCAGACAATCAGGCAATTGTCTACACTGTGTTGAATTCTTCCTCAGTAAGACAATCGAGCGGTTGTCTACACTATCTTGGCTTACTACTAGGTAAAAAAGTTGAGCGACTGTATTTACCCTCCTTATCTTACTACCCAGTCAGACAATGGGGTTGTTTTCTATACTGTGTTGCATTCTTTTTCAGTGAGACAATCGGGTGGTTGTCTACACTATCTTGGCTTGCTACCAGGTGAAGCAGTTTGGGGGCTGTCTTTACCCTCCTTATCTTGCTACCCAGTCAGACAATCGGGCGATTGTCTACACTTTGTTGCATTCTTCTTCAGTGAGACAATCGGACGGTTGTCTACACTATCATGGCTTGCTACTAGGTGAAGCAGTCGGGTGGCTGTCTTTACCCTCCTTATCTTGCTACCCAATCAGACAATAGATTCATTGTCTGCACTATGTTGCATTCTTCTTTAGTGAGACAATCGGGTGGTTGTCTACACTATCTTGACTTGCTACCAGGTGAAGCAATCGGGCGGCTGTCTTTACCCTCCTTATCTTGCTACCCTGGCAGACAATCGGGCGATTGTCTACAACGTTTCAACTCATCTCAGGTGAAGCAGTCAGACGGTTGTCTTTACCCTCTTTATCTTGCTATCCTGGTAGAAAATTAGGCGGTTGTCTACAACATTACATCCTACCCCAGGTGAAGCAGTCGGGCGACTGTCTTTACCCTCATTTATCCTTGTCAGACAATCGGACGGTTGTCTGCAGGTTCGCTTTCCCTTCACTAATCAAGAAGTATATTGTCACGGTCATGTGACCGGGTATCAGTTGCGGCCTCCAGTGAAGTTCTTCTTGCACTACTAGTTCACTAATCACGGAGTATACTGACACAGTCGTGTGACCGGATGCCAGTTGCGACCTCCAGAGATGTTAGTCTTACTCATCATCCTCATCTCTCTTTACTAGGTCACTAATCAAGGAGTATACTAACACGGTCGTGTGACCGGATGCTAGTTGCGACCTCCAGTAATGTTAGTCTTGCTCATCATCATCATCTCTTTCCATTAGCTCACTAATCAAGGAGCATACTGACACAATCGTGTGACCAGATGCTAGTTGCGGCCTCCAGTGATGTTAGTCTTGCTCATCATCCTCATCTTGCTCTGCTGACTCACTAATCAAGGAGTATAATGACACGATCGTGTGACCGGATGCTAATTACAGCCTCCAGTGATGTTAGTCTTGCACCTATCATCGTTCATCTTGCTCTACTAGCTCATTAATCGAGGAGTATACAGACACGGTCGTGTGACCGGATGCCAGTTGCGGCCTCCAGTGATGTGAGTCTTGCACCCCTCATTTCTTTCTTGCTTTTTTAGCTCACTAATCAAGGAGTATACGGACATGGTTGTGTGACTGACTGTCAGTTACGACCTCCAGTGGCGCTAATCCTGCACCTATCGTTGGTTTGCTTCTATCTCTGGTAGGGTGGTCGTGTGGCCAACCTTCACTTCATCTCTGTTGGAGCGGACGTGTGTTCACTCTCCTTATCCATCATGCTTGCTCTCACTCATCTTGCTGGTGTAAAACTTGGATGATTTCAGTCTTTGTCATTCATTTGCTAAATCGGCACTCTTCGAAAAAGAGGGGCAGCTATCAACACCCTATTTTTACACTCCATTTAACCGTGGTTAATAAACTTAACCATAGTTTAATTTAACCAAACCCTAATTCAAGCCCTAGAATAACCATAGGTAAAACCCTAAGCCTAGAACCCAAAACCCAAACCTATTCGGGCTCAAGGCCCATTTCAATTTAAAGCTTAATCCCTAGACCAAATCCTAGGCTAACCCTATCTAAACCCTAGGTCTAACCCTAGGTAAACCCTAGACCTAGCCCTAGTCCAAACCCTAGGCTAAATCCCCTACGAGCTCAAGGCCTATTTCAAATCTAAACACCCAAAAGGGATAAAGCACACCTTTGGGCCCAAACATGGGCCCATAAAGCCCAACCCTAGTGGGACCCACCTACCTTTTAAAAAAAAATTTGAATTTGGGGAGCCAAATCCTCAAAAGCAAGCCAAATTTGCTTACGGGCCGCAGGCTAAGCTCAAGAAGCAAAGCAAACAAAAAAAGGGGGGGGGGGAAGACATTGTTCAATGTTTTCCCCAAACAAAATCGTGTACAGCCAGCAGCCTGCTGCTCCTACTACCCTGGTCTCCCATCTCAAGTGTTCCCCAAGCCTAAAGAAATACCCAAAATGCCCCTGCCTCTATCCCTCATCTCCTATTTAAACCATCCATCTCCACAACAAGGAAAAAGGAAAAAAATTATGTAAAAAAAAAATCTGTTTCCGCCCAAAAAATCACCTCGTCCAACCTCTTCTCCTTGCTCCAGCCTTAACCTTCCATCCAAGTAGGTCCTTTAGACTCTCAGCAACCTCATCTGCTCACCCTAGTCGTGCTCAATCGCCACCACCATCACAACCCGAACCCAGCTCGCCATCGTTGCCACACACAGAGGGTATACCCTCCCTCCCTTACCTTTACACTTTGTCACTACCACTGTAAGGGACCCCTGGTCCTGTTCCAGGGGTCCCCATTATTTGTTTTTTTTTTTTTTTTTTTTTTCCTCCAGCAACATCCAAGCCGAGGACAAGGTCCTCCCACCTTAACCATAGGCGATGAGGAACTCCCTTGAGGCTTAATTCGGGCATGGTCCGCCCCATTGAGGCCTGGGGGGTCCTCAATCCATGAGGAAACCCCCTGGTAATCCTTTGGTTCAGCCCCCAGCAAAGAAAAAAAAAATTATTTTCAAAATTGCATTTCGGGCACTCACTGTAATCATCATATTAACCATGGTTAGTGTGGGCCCTGATCAAGGCCCAGGCCATGGTTAAGTTTCCTTTACCCCTGGCTATCTACCCTGATTGTCCCATGCTTTAACTCAGCATTTAAGCGCGGTTAAATCAGGTTCAAACATGAGTAGACAGTTTGCCAAACTGCCAAGCAGGGTGTCTTTGGGCCTTTGTGTGGCCCATACCCAACCTTCCCTTGGGCCCACTAAAGGCTCAGGATAGTCCTAGAACTTCAGGCTTCACAACCATGGTCTCGGATTCTCCGGGTTCAGCCCCTAACCACGGTTAAATCGCCGAAAACAATGGTTAAAAACCATTGTTAAAAAGTTAGTTTTTTTTTTTTTAAAAAATCGTCATTTTATGTAAATGTAACCAAGGCTCCTTCGAACCCCTGTGGGGCCCACACCCAACCTCCCCTGAGCCCACCAAAGGCCTAGGGTGTTTCTTACACTTTAGGCTACACCCCCGCAGTCTCGGTTTCCCCTGGGTCACTCCCTAACTATAGTTAATAGCGTGCAAACCATGGTTAAAATCATGATTGAAATTTTGGTTTTGTTTAATTTCTGGCTTTTGTAGAGGGCCCAGATCAGGTAGGAGGCTAGTCTAGGCCCTGCAATGGTCCTTGGGCCCATTTTTGACCAAATCGGACCCTTAATCATGGTTAAACCTACCTGTGGTTAATATTTAATCATGGTTAAGCACCCCTTAACCCCAATTTTTTTAAAAAAATTGATAAAAAAATCATAAATATTCTGAGGATTCCAGAATAGTGTTCGGTGATTTGTTTTACCCTGATTAGGACCCTTAACCATGGTCAACCCTAACTTTAGACCGAACCGGACCCTTAACCATGGTTAATTAACCCCTAATCCGGAAAAATCTAAAAAAAATAACAGAAAAATCAGAAATATTCTAAGGAGCCTAAAATGGTCTTCTGTGGTCATTTTCACCCTGTCCAGCCCCTTTAACTGGAGTCAACATAACTTCGGTTAATTTTTAACCATGGTTAAGATGCTCGAACCTTTGGAAAAAATCCTCAAAAATCTCGAATAAATCAGAAAAATACAAAAAGACTAAAAATATACTTGTTAGGACTTCTTAACCTTGGTTAGCCCCTAACCATGGTTAACTCCCCTCTAATCGCGATTAGACTTGACCTTGCATCTGACCAACTCGATCAACTAAACCCTAGCCTCCGGGGTAGACCCTTGACCACCCTATGCACACACACACACACCTAGCCTTGGCACAGGCTCATGTGCCAGAACTACGCTCAGTCTGATCTCATCCCAATGTGAATACGTAGGCAACCCAACCCGGGTTCGACCCTAGCCCATCTATCTATCTATATTTCTTAGATTAGCATTTGATCAAACATTTAGCCATATTAACTAATTTTGAGATTAAATTGGCTTAAATTTAGAGAGTCGGTTACCATTTGTAAAATGGGGGTCCTGGAGTGTCTAACACCTTTCCCGGGACTTAATCGAACCACTTACTCAAACTCTGATAGACCATTTGTCTTATCCAAACCATTCGAGACCTATCCCTAAGAATGAATAGGTGGCGACTCTCGCTCAAACCAAAATGTGAAATTAGGTGGAAAATCCCATGCTCACAACTGTCGTTAAATAACCCTCTAATATTTCCAATAACAGGCTTTCATAATAATGGTCCAAACTAACAATCAGCCAGAATACAAGGCACAATCATAAAATTTTTAATTATGTATAAATGATAAACATCGAATACGACATCAATGGAACCCAAATCATCTACGATGATAACCGATTTGGCAAATCCGGTTATCACCCCTGAGATCACCACGTGTCCCTTTTGACACCCCTTAACTGTGGTTAAGATTCACCCACCCCTAGGGTTCACCAACTCATCCTTGGTTTTTAGAAAAAAAATATTAATTCTTTTTTAAAAAAATATTTTAATATTAAAAATACCCTAAAAATATGTTTTTAATATTAAAACTATAATTAATATTTTTTCTAAAAACCAAGGATTCCAGTCGTTAAGGGGCATGCCGAGAGTAAATTTCACTGACTGAGAAATTTTAGCCCTGAATGTAGATTTCCAAACTCATTATCGTAGCGACAAGTGTTACTATTTTTGTATTTTACATATACTGAGAACCAATCTGAACTATACTATAAACCTTTGAATTTTTTTTATTTTTCTTAACTTGTGGAAGGGATAGCAATGCTAAGTGTTTCACTCCCACTGAAAATTTATAAATTTTGAATTATGCGTTTGGGCTAGCATTCCTCCTTAGACTATAATCTTAGATATCTCAAACTACTACATAAGCTTTTACATTAGCTTTTATAAACTACACCTTCATAATACTTTAATTTTAGCTCCTTGTATACTCGGATGGGAAACCAAATCGGGACATTACATTTTGTTCCAGGTACCAATTCGCCTTGGGCAGGTTCATGTAGTACTCTACACTATTAGGATTGTATATGAGGACTGGATCAAAATCTATTTATGCTGACCAACACAAGAAGCCATTCCAAGAACCTGCTCTATAGATTCATACATTACAGGAATGAAAGGCATTTCAATCTCTCTAGCGGCAACAGTACTGTGAACGCCCTTAGCATTGCTACCAAGAAAACATAGTTAGTTTAGGACGGGATAGTTGTAGTGAAGGATGAGACATGAAATGTTAGGGCGATGTGGATCCTGTGGAAGATGACGCTCGACAAACGCACTTGAATTGCATGAGAGACGTGATGGGCAGTGGTGAAAGCATGTGAATGACGATGTCCTAAGGGAGACTCCATCCCACTGGTAGAGTGATGTTCTTATGATTTGCTTCTCTCTTTTCACTTCCTTTTCATTACGAGAGAAAAGAAAGTCCTGAGAGAAAAGAAATTTATACAAATAAGAGTTTCAATATGAGGCGGAGCTATGCTTCAAGGCGGTTGAGTGGAGCTCTTTTAATGTGTAGATAATGGTTATCTTGTAATTATTGAGAGAGGTAATGACAATTTGAATGAGAGCGCGGCCTTGTATTTAAACTCTACAAAGAACAACTAAAGAGTCTAACTACAAACACAACTTGGTTCAAGAAATCATATCTAGAACCTTCAAAATATGCCTCGACATAGGCATTTTAGAAATAGACTTTAGAAATGAGTAGAAATGAGTAAGTCTATGGGTACTCTCAAGTATACTCCATATTATACTCTCAAATCATAATCTTTTAATTCAAATAATTAAGGGTCAATATTAGAATAAAAGGTATGACTAAGCTTATTTTTTTCAAAAGTGTGCTGCCTTAGCATTAATCCCGACTTTTAGTAGGTAGCCATAGACGAGTTGACACCGGAGTACTCAAGCATCAACATGAGATTTTAGGTTTGGTCAAGTCTAAAGGAATTAATGTTGGACTTGTTGGAACCTTAGCGATCCATTTGCGGATGGTCAATGGGAGGGTCTCTAGAAAGCCCATTTTATTTTATGAATTTAAAATTTCTAGAGATCAAAAGAGGCATGGATGATTTATTTATAACATATAGAGATGAATACTGTGTGACAACCGCAGGAAATTCTTTGGTCATGAAACTCTAGTACTCTTCGTTTATATTTCTAAAAAAAAACTACCCTTGTAAATAGACAGAGCTTCGATTTTCTATTGAACTTCAAACCAAAGCTTTTTTTTAGTAGTTAAACCCACTGTTGTTAGAATCGGACCGGCTGGTCGAACCGGAAAAACTAGGAACCGGTCCCCTCACGAGTTCCCAAACCCCTCAAAATCAGGCCGTTTTAAAAATCGGTCAATTTTGTGAAAACTGGAGAACCGGCCGGTTGAATCGGCACCGGTAGTCAGAACCGGTCATAAATGGGTAAAAATGTTTTTCTTTAAATAAAAAACATTGGTTGAACCGGAACCGGCCACTCAACCGGTTCGATGACCGGTCCGGTTCTGATAACATTGGTTAAACCCAAATAATCCATGTATATGCAAATTAACAGTTTTACCTCTCTTGTCTTGCAAGAAGTTCGAAACCCTGGCAGTTGCAGAGGAGATCAATGGCACCCGGGGGCTGGGACTGCAAGATCGAAACCCTAGCAGTTGGAGAGGAGATCATCCGAGAAATTAACACTAAAAAATGAGTTAGTCAGCAAAATAAAGTAGAATGAGGGCATTATTGTCACATAATTCTAAGACGTGTAATTTCGTGAAAAGATGAAGACTAAATTGGTCATTTGATGAACGAATCAAGTGCCTGAAGTCTGATACCAGTTATCGGAAAGTTTTCCAAGAAGAGTACGAGAGATGGAATATCAGAGGACGAACTCGAGAGCAAAACCCCTAGAATTAGAAATTGTATTCCAGTCTCTGCAATTCAATCTCCATTGGTATTCTACGTAGCTCTCTGCAATTTGAGCCTATTTCGAAGGATAACTTCTACCCGTGAAAATGGCGTCTCTAACGGCTCCTTTGCTGAATTCATTCCAGCTTCGATTAGGGTTTAAATGCAGGAAATCTACTTTGCCCTTCATCCGTACGCATGTTCGAACGGGTCATCTTCGAATTCGTTCATTCTCTGCTGCTGGAAATGCAGCGAGAGACGGTGATGTGACGGAGGGGCCTGTTAGTGTTTCTGGAAATTCATGGATGAATTCGGACTCTTCGAATGATGCTTTTTCTGGATGGTTCGGTTCGGATTCTGGCGACCCGAAGAAGAAGCAAGGGTTCCCAGGTAGGAGAGCTTCCTGTGCTGTTGATACTAACTGAAAGTTCGGATTTTGATGGATTTATTCTGTATTTCTAAGGAATCTAGTTTGTTAATGAGGAAATTTGAAACTGCTGCTGAGAAGGACAAGGACATGAACTGGATTTATATTTATTTAAGACATATATTATTGGACTAATATGTGAAAATTAAGTTTGTCCTTTCTTTAGCTGAATTTAGTTAGATTGGAATTTCCATAATCGGATATTGCTAATCATCTTGATATGGCCAACCATCAAAATTGTAATGGTGATTTCTATGTTAATATTTTCCCTGCTAAAACGGGGCGTAACTATATCGGATGAAATTGTGAAGGTTTGATGTTTTGGTTCAATTCAACTAAACTGTTGGTGTGGAATCTGTTATGTTCTTGCAAATGACACTTATTTCACTGGGCTTTGCTGTTTTTAGCGCCTTTTTTTGTTAGACTAATGGCACTTCTGTAGTGGTTTACTTTCAGGGATTGTGGTAGCAGGAGTGACTGTTGTTATTCTTGCTGCTGGACTTACCTTTGCATCTTTATCTCTTAGCAAGAGGAACACTGCTGGTACGTAGTTATTTTTCTCAAGAAAAAAAAGTCTCATGTTTGGTGTTCTACAACCTTCAATTGGGTGTTAAAATTTTGTGGGTTCAGAGATACTCTTTTCAATCATTATTTTGTTAATTTTATTTCGAATTTCTTTCTATGACTGAATGGTTTCTGAGTATTGATTACACATTTCTCACTCAGCTTGGTTCTGTATGAGTCCATTATTTGTATAGGTGAAGCACTAAAAGAACTGGTTAGGAATATTCATTTTCTAACTAGTGTTTAGTCAAATGTGAATTTTTGGTGTACTCAGGACTTAAAAAACAGATCGAACCGTTGACAGCAGAGCAGGACGTGTCATTAGCCTCTGATGAACAGAATAAAGTTGAAAAGGACGGAAATGAGATCTTTACTGTGATGCTAGATGAAGAAAGCCTACAGAATGATTGTAGTCCAGAAATCAAGACAATTATAGACAAGGATTCTTCTGCAGCTCCAGAAATGACCTCGAATGGTATCGATGCCATAACATTTCATCCTGTCAAGTAGATATGGAAGTTGGACCTGATGACATTTCAATACCTTCCAACACTGGTCAAAACTTACCTAAAATCTAGATTGCCTGAATCTTATATAGTTGATGGTTATTCTAATGCATCTAGCTTAGACAGGGTTCTTGCTGCTGGTACATGCCAGAATCAACTACTGTAAAGAGAACCTGGTTGTGGTCAACCTTGCTAACCCATATTTTTCTGAGGCTAACACTGACCATCAGGAGGTAATTTCCGGCTCAGTGGGAATAGAAAATTCCAATCTTCCTTTAGATTCTTCTTCTCATTCTAATTCCCAGATTCCCAGCATGTCTTTAGCTCCCAATAATCCTGTCAGTTTACAGTCAGATGCAATTGTAGAACCCCATGTTGTGTCTAAAGAATAAAGATGTAATGGAGGTTGCAACCGCACTTTCAACCAAAGAAGATTTCTACCTGGGCACAATGCTGCAGGGCCCAACTGAGGGCATTAGCTGAGCTCTAGAAGCATATAAAATAAGTGAAAATGGGTCATCTGGAACAACATCTATGGCTCTACACCTGCATTAGCCGTTCCATATGCAAATGAACCATATAGAAATGGTTATAGACTTATAGTTAGATTAATAGAAGCAGATCATTATTTGAGTTGCCAATGGGATACCTGCTCCATCTTTAGTTTCTGCAGCTCTACAGGTTCCTCCTGGAAAGGTTTTGGTTCCTTCAGTTGTTGATCAAGTTCAGGGACACGTATTGGCAGCGTTGCAAGTTTTGAAGGTATTTCTATGTTCTCAATTTTGCTGTAACCAGTTTATTTTAGAGTTGGTCCCTGGATAGGCTGTAAATGATTCAAATCCTTCTGTTCTCTTTCATGTACCTTTATGTAAAGGCTCCCAGCATGGCCGGCCCAAGCCATTTGGAGGCCTAAAGCGAGAACTCTAAATAGGGCTTTTTTTAATTGGACTCGCTATAAAATTGGGCATTTTTTTAAAATGGGGTCTTTTTCGGGGTTTCTTTTCACTAAATCAGGTTCATAGAGCCATCAAAGCCCATGCTTTGGGGCCTTCATTTTTTGGGGGCCTAAAGTGCGGGCTTTGATGGCTTAATGGATGGGCCGGCCCTGGCTCCCAGTTGTCCTTGGAATGGCTAAATGGCACACATGGATGTTCTTGTTTTTGCTTTTCTATTCGTTAGTAGAGCTTAGTTTCCATACATATATTTAATGTGTATAGTTAATTTTCTTATGTGTCATCTATGTATGAAATTACAAGTAGAATATAATCAAGAAGGAAAGTTTAAAAAATAAGGCGGTGTCATGAGGATGTCTTCTTTTGCAAGGAATTCTGCTTGAAATTTGCATTGCTGTGTACGTGGTAGAAGGAGATGTCATATAGGTTCTTGATTTCTTTGGTCTCTGGATAATTTTCTTATCATTATTACGTTTTTGGCATTTTCCTCCGTCGTGATCATTCAAAACTGGTTGATGGAAAAAACATTGATCCTTTTCAGAAGGCTTTGGCTTATTAGAAGTCACTGCAATAAAAAGATAAGTTTTATATTATTAAGTTAGGTGAATATTTTATCCTTACAAGGATTTGGCTTTCGATATCTAGCTAGAGCAGCAATGTTTTTTTTTTTTGAACGGTAATTAGTGTTAGAGTTTTAAACAACACATTGTGAAAGAACTTGAAATGCAAATTTTCATCTTGAATTGTCCTCAACATGTAAGAATTCAAATCGGTAATATGACTCAGCAATGAGATATTTATCATGTTTCATCTTTTAAGGTCATTGAGGCCGATGTTCAACCTAGTGATCTATGTACTCGTCGCGAGTATGCTCGTTGGTTGGTTTCTGCAAACAGTGCTCTTTTGAGGTATACACTATTCTTATTTCCATGACTTGGGATGAGCATCTGAAAACCTCTTAATCTTTAACAATGTAAATCTTCATATATTAGAACTTATGATTACTAAATCCTCTATCCCATGTAGGAACCCAGTTTCAAAAGTATATCCTGCAATGTACATAGAGAATGTTACTGAACTTGCATTTGATGATATCACTCCTGAAGATCCTGATTTTGCATCCATTCAAGGTGAGAAAATGGGATTTCATGCTACCGATAAAAAATAAAGTGGAATCTCGTGCTTAAAGTTCTACTACTATGTAACCAGTGTAGTCAAAATGTTGCCTAGTGTTTGCCTTGCCTAGACAAACCCTAGACCCTTAGTGCTTGCATTGGGGTAGTCGGAAATTTGTTAATATGCTGTCACCTTGTGGCACCCAAGCGTTGTTGCCTAGGCACTAAACCTTTAGTGACAAAGGTGGTTGCCCCAAGCCCACATAAATTTAGAGGTTACTTCAAAATTAATGAATTAAAGAAAAAAAAATTTTACTTGCTATCAGGGATAAGAGGTCAAGGTTGTGGGGAACTTTTTGTAAATGCATTTGGATCTTCTTTGTTGAAGGAGGAGGTGGAATCCTCTCTCTCTCTCTCTCTCTCTCTCTCTGTTTCTATTTCTTTTTTTGGCATTAAACCACTAAACTATTTTGCTTTTTCATGTTTATTGGGCATTTATTACTTCATTACTTAGTGAGGATACCATGCTCTTTATCTTTGCTATGCTGTTGCAGTCTGATCTATGTTGCATTTCCAGTTTATAATTTTTGTTCCCATTAATGTATCTTTCATTCTTATAAATTTACTAGATAAAATAAATTTTGGTAGCCTAACCAACACCTGGCAACATCTCGCCTAGGGAACCCCGATCACTTAGGCATCACCTGACATTTTGGCTACAGTCAAATTTAGGATTATTATGTTAGTGAAAAGGTCCCTCTAGCTTTAACAGGTTTGTTCTAGTTTGCATCACAGTTTCTAAACGAATTAGATGTTGCAGGCTTGGCAGAAGCTGGACTTATATCAAGCAAGCTGTCAAGATGTGATATGCTTTCCTCTTTAGATGAAGAGCACAATTCCTTCCTCTTCTCCCCTGAAAGGTGATTACTCAAGTGCTCCCACCAATTTAACATGTTATTTCAGCCTATTATTTATATTAACCTTCCTCCCAGGTTGCACTATCTACTGGAGGAGAAAACCATAACATTGCGGGCTCTTACGAGCCTACGTAGCAAGGAAGGACACTCCATTTTTTCCGAAAAAAGTGCCTAGTCAACTAACGATTTTAGTGCACATCTTTACTTATCAGGGGGAAAAACTAAACATAGTGGTGGTTTTTTTTTACAGAAAACCTTAACTGTCTTGTTTTATTTATTGGTGTGTTTGTATGTCACATAATTTTAGTTTATTTCTAGGTTCCTTAGGATATTCTTTTTTATTTTATTTATAATTTTACTTCTAGTAATTTAAAAGTATATCTTGTAATATCATCATATAGCTCCACGGTCGCTTTTGCTTGATGGGTTTTCTGTGGTTTCAGTATTGGAAGACATTGCTGTGTCCATGTCACAAAATTTTAAGCTCGTCTCTTTTATTTATTTTTCCTGATCAAGCTATTGTACTACAGCCCCCTCTCACGTCAGGATCTTGTGAGTTGGAAGATGGCCTTAGACAAAAGACAACTACCAGAAGTTGATCGAAAGGTTATTTAACTTTGAGATTAATTTATTTCCAACCACTAACTAATTGTGGGCACTTGTGAAATTTCTAATAGATTTTGAGTTGATGAAACCTGTGTTCTCATGGCCAGATCCTGTATCAACATTCTGGCTTTATAGACATCGATAAGATAAACCCAGATGCATGGCCTGCAATTGTGGCTGATCTGTCTGCTGGAGAACAGGGAATCATAGCACTTGCCTTTGGTATACTGTTGTTTTCCTTCTAACTTCTTTTGAAATAAGTTTCCATCATCAGTTTGATATTTAATCAATCCAGTTACTTTGCTTTTCTGCTAGGTTACACAAGACTGTTTCAACCGGATAAACCAGTCACAAAAGCTCAAGCTGCTATTGCTCTTGCAACTGGTGAGGCTGCTGACATTGTTAGCGAGGAGTTTACACGTATTGAAGCAGAGTCGATGGCTGAAACTGCCGTTGCAGCCCATAGTGCTCTAATAGCTCAAGTTGAGAAGGATGTCAATGCAAGTTTTGAGAAGGAGCTTACCATGGAAAGGGAAAAGATAGATGCCGTGGAGGAATTGGCCAAAGAGATGAGGCAAGAATTGGAAAGATTAAGAGTTGAAAGAGAGGAAGAAAATAATGCCCTAATGAAGGGGTGGGCAGCAGTCGAATCGGAAATTGAGGTTCTCTCTAGGTTAAGACATGAGGTGGAGGAGCAGTTGAAGAACCTTATGAGTAACAAGATGGAGACATCATTTGAAAGGGAAAGGATCGACAAGCTTCAGAAAGTAGCAGAAAGTGAAAACCAGAACATTGTTCGGTTACAATATGAGCTGGAAGTTGAGCGGAAAGCCTTGTCCATGGCCAGGTAAGGAAGCAATTGCTTTTTTTTAAAGCAGAGGCAGTTGTATTGTCTTTTCATCCAAAATAAGGTCATAATGAATAAGCAATGCAGGTTTTGCAATATCTGTTACATAACAAAATAATTTTTCATGTATAGCAGTTAATGCAATCATGATTTCATGTTAATAAACTATCTAGTCTGTCGATTAATTTGTAGAAGTACTCTGTATATGTAAATATGTAATAGTATCTACAATTAGATGACTATGGTTATATTTGTTATACAAATTGGAGGAATCATCCTATGGTTCATCATGACACCAAACTTTGTGCTTTGTACAACTTTAAAATCTGATATGAGGATCTACTTGGGCATTCTAATCAATGGATCACATCATGAGTGAGCTACCCAGATATTATGCTGATCTGATAATCCTAGCTGTCCTATTAATGTGCCTTTTATGGATTGTTTCTCATAACTCCATAGGGAATTAGAGAACATGCATGATTTTTTTTTTGGGGTCAATAATTAGGATTTAGTTGTACCTGACTGGTGCAATTTTAGGGTTATGGTGCGAAGAGGTAGCCCATCTTAGATTTGGGCTTGAGCGATTTATTGCACCTAATCACAGCCTTCTTGTGTTAGAGAGCCATGCATGGGAAGGCCCCAGCCATGGGGATAAGCCACACGCATGATGATGAAGGAATGCAACCCACCCGACTAACTGTCCGTAAGACTTTTATTAGCAAGTCTTGTATCCCAAAATAATCTAGGATACATGATGGTTGAAGCAATTATTTCGCAGTCTTGTGCCTATTCCTTTCTAGCGGCATCTACCCTTGTACATGTATATATTACTAAGGATCTTATTATCTGATTTAATTTCTTTAAATCTAGTGTGTGCGATCAACCATCCAAAAAAGTAATCAATTGTTTTTCCATTTATAGTTCTCATGGGGATGAACTTTGCTGATCGGCAAATCTAATTGGAACAGATTTTGTTAAATTTTATTTTACTTTATTTCTATTCTCTTTCTTGGTCATCCAGGGCTTGGGCAGAAGATGAGGCAAAAAGAGCAAGAGAGCAAGCAAAGGCTCTAGAGGAAGCTAGAGACCGGTGGGGGGCACGTGGCATCAAAGTCGTCGTTGACAGTGACCTCCGCGACGATGCCTCTGCCGGAGTAACATGGCTAAATGCAGGAAAACAATCAGTAAACGAAACTGTCAGCAGGGCTGAGAACTTGGTGGACAAGCTCAAGGCAATGGCAAGTGAGGTAAGAAGGAACTCCGCTATTGTAATTGAGAAGATAATCCAGAAGATGGTCCACTTGATTTCGGTTTTTAAAGAGTGGGCCTCTGAGGTTGTCAGACGGACCACAGAGCTTCAAGATGCTGTTAATTTGAAGGCGAATGGATCAGTACGAGAGTTGCAGCGAAGGGCAGCTGGGTTCAGTTTGGCCCTTAAGGAAGGGGCAACGAGGATTACAGGAGACTGCAAGGAAAGAGTAGACAAACTCGCCCATAAGTTTAAGACATGAATGGTCTCTGTATTTCCTATTCATTTGTTAGTTCCCCCGTAGTCTTTTTTGGATTAGCCGTTGCAAAGTCAGATGTATCCTTCATTTATTCTTTCCTTTCTCTGTATTTCCACAAAATTACTTGGTGAAAGAAGAAAGTGCACTGTATAAGACTGATGATTCCCAAGAAATTAAAATTATCAGCAAGTGTTCAAGTTGTTCCAGGCGAATCCATTCTATTTCCAGCTTAGATGGTTCCAGTGACTTTCTTTTCCGATTCGAGGAGGATATAGATGATTGTTTGGCCAAAGATACTGCATTTCTATAATCTAGTGCCTATTATCTACTCATTCTAGCAATTATTTGAATTATGGTGGGATAATCTACAACCCATAGCCCAAATTAGTCAAGTTGATGGAATACTTGCCTTGGTAAAACCCTTTTTTTTGGGTACATCTCACACGGTTAGGCCACACTCCTCACCCCTAAGGGACCTCGAAAACCAAGTACAACGCACAAGAGGGACACACGCTACTGCCCGGAGCAACCAGGGAGGTGTGGGGAAACTTCATTCTACAGAAGACCATTAAAAGCAGGGACATTTTTAGCTGTGATCATATCCAGCAATAGTGCCAATTTCACACTAATTTGCATGAGCATAACACAATTGCCTTAAGCTCAGACAAGGATCAAAATCAACTAATCAGCATGGTCTTAAGGGTGAGCAATGCAGTGATCAATGCCAGTGGCACACCTGTTCTTTCGCGAGGATTAACCATTTCTCAATTGCCCCTCTCCAGTGTCAATCTTCCATCTCCTGCTCTCTTACAGCAATTCCCCATCTGGCCACCATTAGGATTCTCTCAAGCTTTGATCCAACTCAAGCTCAGCCAAGACTGAATTCAGCATGGGCCTTTGTCCAGAGTCCGGTTAAGGGTTTTGACATTTGCCAGCCTACTCCGGCAAGGATGATGAAAGGGTGCCTTGGTCTTGAGATTAATAATTCTGGGAACTCGATGGTCAGTTCTGGGAACTCACCCCACTACACTAGTGGAGCTAAATAAATTAATAAACAAAAAAGGAACAGGAAAAAGAGGAGTGCATCGTATTTGTTTTACAATTTTCCTAGGTTATATTTTAATTAACCAGATATTTTGTTGACACGCCATTTACAGTTTCACGGTAAACCAGATATCATGTCCCATCCCTTCACCCGAATTAAATTTTCTATTCCATCCCAGAACAGGTGTACTTTCAACAGTTGCAGTACGGAAAATAAAAACACAGCTCTAGAAGCATCTGTAAAATAACCTTAGATTTTCTAACCCAAAAAAAAACCTTAGATTCATAGTGATATCAAAGATTTTGTAGAAGCTTAAAACCCCCCCAAAAAAAAATTGCAAAAGCAATTCAGCATATATTCGCAATAAAACACCTCTTAGATGCATACTTCATGGCAGTATTAAAGATTTCCCTAAAGTACTTCGACATAATAAATTCATTATAAAAGACAAATAACACAATTGGTAATTAATCTCGCAAACATTAAAGAGAAGTTGACTAGAGTTCTGATAAACCACCCTTTCTTTTGGGTTTGAATAGCCATTTGTGTTAAAGTTCTTCTGTAGATAAAATAAATCCCAACAGAATAACCAGGAAAGGATTCTTTTAAATAAAACTAAACAAAGGAAAAATCCAGTCTATGCTGCTTGAAAAAGCTTCACATTTTCAGAATCGGATTCAGGGAAAAACCTAAATCCCAGTCTATGCTGCTTCAAAAAGCTGCGCATTTTCACAGAATCGGATTCATGGAAAAACCTAAATCATTTGAGTTCTTTACGATTCATCATAGCATGCACACTAAATTATTTAACTTAAATCCTACCTAATTTTTGTTGAAGCGGCAATGTGCAATATAGGATAATACGCTTATTGTGTGTAGGACGAACATTTCAATTAAACAAACTCTAATTGTCTTAACTAAATTCCCAGCATATCATAAGTGATTATGTTTCCCTCCAAAAGGATATATGATTGATTTCATACTTCATAGACCCTACCATTGCGCACGCAAGCTCACAATACAGCAGGTTCTGAACCATAGGGGCAGAACTGGAGCAAAGGCAGCACCTGCTACTAGCAGTACAATATAGTTCTCAAGCTACCAAGTAATTAATGCAACAATAGAATCATAGACAATCCCCCAAAACAAGTGGCCAGTATGATTTGCCAGAGATGTTACTCCTGAATTCTGGATCAAAAAGTATGTGCAAGATCTAGGAGGGTATAATTGGTTCCCATTTTAGAATATCAGAACAAATTCGGAGCAAATTTTCAAACACCAATTCGAAAACATTAAACAACCCAGCAAACTTTTCCAACTGAGCTTTTCATCAAGAGAAAAGGAGTCGGATCTATACTTAGCATAGGTATGTGTTTCACTTCTTCTTATCCCCGACTCCAGCAGACCTGCATAAAATAGTATCCACAACCGAAATAAGAACTGGAATCCAAATGAAAACCCAAAATTTGATTAATAGTTCCCTAAAAATGCAACACATTCAGATTGAACCTAATATAGAAGTCTATAAACAAAGATGAGATTGGAAAACAAAATTATATATTGTTAGCTAATTGCCTCATCTTGCGGAGAACGTTGGACATCTCCTCACGCTTCTTCTTTGCCCTCTTGTGAGTGCCCAACTTTCTTTTTGCTACTTTCAATGCACGCTTATCTTTCCCAACTTTAAGAAGTTCAGTGATTCTCTTCTCATAAGGTGCAAAACCGGCAACTTCCCTGATCAGGTTTTTCACGAAGTGGACTCTTTTACTAGTTTTCTGAATAACCCAAAGGATTCAAGAACAACAACATATTAATACTCTTTAAGTAAAGATATAAAAAACTGAAATCAAGTCATTCCAAGATTGATGGAATTGATATGAGACATTAAAGGTGAACAAAAGGGGACAACAATTGAAAGCCTACTTCATGGGAGACGATAATGCCTATCCACACCATGATCCAGTTAACATTAAAAATAAAAATTGATAATGACATCAACACACACAAAAAAACAAAGAAATATGACACTAGTGACAATATGAACAAAACAGAAACAGCTTACTCCTTTTCTAGCAGATGGGCGTGGAGCCAATTCCTTTTTGGTTACAATATGACCTTTGTTTAAACCGACAAAGAGACCAGTTTTTGGCTGCTGTGGAGCCATCACCTGCTTCTGCCAATTCCCAATGTAATATTGGTCTATCTACCTGAAGAGTTGGTGGAATGCAATACAAAAGGATGCATTTGAGACAATTAAAATTTCTTTTAAACAAATATTGAAGTGGTCTACAACAATTTTTTTTCCAGTAGGTAAATCATCACGCGCGTGGGCACGCGCGCGCGTGGGCACGCGCGCGCGCGCGCACATACACACACAGCACCAAGCTATGACTTATGTGAAGCTGATAACAGCCCTGAAATGGGATTTCAATACTGAATCTGATACAAGCATTATTGAGTCCAAAAGGAGTTTCAGTGACAATGAGTGAGCAAAATGACTTGCACATGTTGAGAATTCATATCTAAAAAAAGTCAGTCAAATACAAGCCCCATTCTAGCAATGGACACATACAAACCATGTAGATAACCTTGACTTAAAAATCCTAGTATATAGTAAAGCATAGGAACAGTATACAAATAGCAACAAAAATTGTTAATAAAAAGAACCCAGATTTTATAGAAAGAATACTGATCTGAAATTTAAGAATGTAAACAAATCATTATATCAAATATCTAAACTAAAGAGAGAAAAATATGGAAAAGAGAAAAGATGGTAAAATAAGTTTTCGAGCATTAAGGCAAAAAAAAAAAAAAAAGTAGCGAAATTGGAGAAAGTAATTATAAAAAATAAATAAATCTATGTAACAAATGAATACAATAGTAAATATTTTCCAATGTTTGCTTCTTTTTTTGTATCATATGCATGTAACTGACTGTCCATGCAAGAGAGAATTTGGAGATATGCATTGCATGGTTAGAATTGACTAGTATGCATAGTTGTTAAAGGCGTCACCTCAAGTAGTCGCCTAAGCGACCAGGCGCTCTGTTGGGCTCAAGCGACAAGTTGTCTTAGGCAGTCATTATTAAAAATATGATATATGTAATATTACTATTGTTTAAAGATATAAAAATTTATTTTATTCATGATTCAAAATATCGGTATCGCGTGCTGTATCAGTAAGTCCAAAACAGGATACGTATCGACATATCAGACCGTATCGGATGGATACGGCGGAAAAGTTCAGGATACACAAAGAAATACTTGAATACGCAAGGAAAAGCTTGAATATCTTGTATAAAACTTCTTTTAATGCAAATATAAGCTAAAACCAAACTAAATGAAAGCATTCAACTATGTTTGTAACTATGCATAAGAGAGTTAACAATTTTAAAAGTTAAAAACTGCATGTGTGCTGATAAAAATGTATGAAAATACAAACCATAATCATTTAGCTAAGTATAAGAAAAACAATCTAGATTTTAAAACCTTAAAATATGAATGTATTGAATTACAATCATAAATTTTAAGTTTAATACAATTCTTTTTATGTTGAACTGTTAGCCAACTTTTTGACCCGTATAAATGAAAATATTTTTTAAGACTAAAATATGGGACTTTTTTTGCTGGACTTTCGGGTTTTGGTAATTTTTTATATAATCGAATTTATGAAATTTTAATATTTGACAAATACTCTATCATTTGAAAGTTGAAATTCTGACTCGAACCCTAAAAGGTACTAAAAAAAGGGTTTTGTTCTTGAACTAGAAAATTGACTTTTTATTCTTCAAGAATTTAGATCCAGGATATTTTTATCAAATTCAAATATGGGGATAACCTTATTTACATATAATGTCTTAAGTAAATGAAAGTAAAATTAAGTTAAAAACATTTACTTAAATAATATATTATGTAAATAAGTTGTGTATCGAGAATGTGTTGTGGGTCTTAGTGTAAATTGAAGGAAAAAAAATTAGCTGAAAAATCCTCGTATCAAGCGTATCGGGCCTGTATCGACCCGATATGCACGATACGGGGGAGTTTTTTTTTCCTAGCATACCAGTATATGAGGTAGCTCCAAATATGATATGTATCAGCCTGTTTCGGTCGATACGTATTGAAATTTTAAACCATGATTTTATTTGAATATGACTGTTCGGTAAACCAAAAAAATGTTATTTTATATACTTCTCATTTCTTTTACAATATAATATGTTAGGATTTGTATATCCAACAAAAGCAATTTGTAGATAGAAGAAGAAAGGAGACAAACGGTGTCAAGTATGTTTCTCTAATTTTATCTTGTTTTCTCTCTCAATGAGTGGACCAATTAATCTCTCTCCCTCTGTTTATGGGTGGACCATATAGTCCCCATTTTTTTTCATAGTTGTTAAATTACAGCTAGATCAGGCGGCCTAATAACAAATTAAGAGTCTTTAAATGCCTCAAATTCTTTCTAATACCCCCAAAACTCTCATAAACTCATATTTAAAGGGATCTTTTATAATTTAAATAAGTGCAGGTCCTGTAGTTATATATTTTACTTATTAATATTATTTTTATTACTAATCTTGAATATAATCGACAAAAAAAAAAAAAAATGAGAGTAATAGGTACATCTCCTCCCCCCTCCCCCCTCTCTTCTTTCTCCCTTGTTCAGCGTCACATTTGACTATTGGGCTATTTTTCTTCCCACTTTCAGCAGTCATTGTAGAATTAATTTTTATTCAATTTTTTTAATATTTGAAATCTCCCTTTATTTTTCCTAGAATTGTCTCTAGCGATGGTTCTATCAAAGTGCATCTTAACAATGGTGTAATTTATATAAATGTAGGGTATCTTATAAAAGAAAATGCATCATACATAGATCTCATATTAGAGAGAATTTCAGCAACAAAAAGTTCATCAGGCGACGCGTCGGGCGCTTCAAGCTATCGTCTCAAGCGTCCATGGGATCTGTCACCTCAAGTCACCTAGTCACTTGACAACTATGCTAGTATGAGTGAGTCAATCTAGAAAGTGGACGCTCATTCAATGGTCAAGATTGGTGAGTAGGTGGGATAATTGTATGATGTATGGTTATGAATTATGATAAAATGTACCTTATGTGTTAGACTAATTGTAGAAGGTGTGAAACACCCACCAATCAGGGTTCGGGAATGATTTGGTGAGGGTCTATTCGGAAAAAATCCGGCAAAGTTGGTAAAACTTCGGGAAAAAAATGGAAACAATAAAAAGAGAAAGTAATTTGATATCAACCATAGTAACCAAGTTGGAGTCTGAGAATTATTCGTCAAGATAAACTCGAAAAATTCAAAGATAAGTCGGTAAGACATTGGGCAAAATATATACATATTAATTATTAATTACAAAGAAAACATTTTTCATATACTAGATATTTATTCAGCAAATTTACAAAAAGTTGTAAATACGTCTGGAGTAAATAGTTCGACAAAAAAATCGCGTATTTTTCAAGAACTTTTTGAAAATATCAGTGTAATTATGCCTAGTCAATTTCTTGAGAGGAAAAATCTCAATACATAGATTGGTATAGTTCACTTGGGTGATATGGCTGAAATGAAATCCCTATAGAGGGCCACTAGATTTTAAAAAAAATTCTGATAAGGAAGCACCGAAGCAGTTACTATGACTATAGTAAAAGTCATAGTAACTAAGTTCTCCAAAAAAATTTCAAAAAGTTGCGAATGTAACGATTAATTTGTACATTTTTCATGAATTTTTATGTATAAAAAAAGTCATGAAAATTTTGAATTAAACATGAACCATTTACAATTTCTTGAAAAGGTCACAAATAAATATAATAAAATTACAAATTATTCAAAACTTTTTGGGGAAAAAAAAAGTGAATATTGTGAATTAAACACAAAATATTCGCAAATTTTCAAATATGTCACGAATAAATATCTAATATGAAATATTTTCTAAATTTTTTCATAGTTTAATAATTTTTTCAATAATTAATTTTTTCCGAACTTTTCCAAATATTTCCCTAGCCTAATATTTCCCAAAGTTCGACATGGTGAGTAAGACGATAATGGGTCAAATTATGTACATCATTAACAGGTCCCCATTACGATCTGTGTTGCATTAGACTTTCCTATATCTCTATTATATATCCTTTGCGACCTAGATGAGATTAATGTGTACAACAATTTATAATTTAATTAATGCAATCAAACTAGACCATTTGATTAATCTGGATCGTTCTTTATCAACCTATTTTTAAGTTTTCGCCCTAAAAAAAACTATTTTGATTTTTACGTGAAGGTCTGTTCACTCTACTCAATGGTCAACCCGACACTACGACGACCTGTAAAAACCATGTCTCTTCATATTAAGATTTAAAAAATTAATAATAAGAGATTCGTCCCACCTATATTTCTCACTTTTTTATAAGGTGGGTCCCACTTCTATTATTTTTATATTTTCTCTTTTGGTTAGAAGCGTCCCTAAAAATATTAAAAAAAAGTTCTTCATTTTTTTTAATTAGGTCTCACCTAACTTGTATTTGTCATTATATTTTCTCTCTTTTAGTTAAATGCTTCCATTCAGATATACTAAAAAATTCCTATCTGCTCACTTTTTTCTCTCCCCTATAAACAACACCTCAAGAAAAAGTTCCTTCAACACATATAACGAGGATGTTGCAGGCCCACAAGAGGAGTTTGCAAAGGGAGAGGTAATATTTATGCACATAGGGGAGAATGAAAAAGGGTGAGGGAGGAGATAAAAGGAGAGAATGGAAGAGAGAGGGGAAGGAGAGAAAGCAATAATCACACTAAAGAGAGGAAGTAGAAGTATAAAAAATTATAGGTGGGATCCATCTTATAAAAATGGTAGGGAGCTTTTTTAGGCTTTCCTTATGCATATCAGGAGGAGAGGGAGCCAAGAGACAGATAGAGAGATGAGAAGGTATGTAATAATTACATTAAGGAGATGGAGGAAACTATAAAAATTATAGGTTGGACTCAACTTATAAATAAGCGACAAGGAATTTTTCAGGGTGTTGTTTACATGCACAAGGAGAGAGGAAGAGAGAGGACAAGGTAGATTGAGAAAAAGAGTAATATTTTTTTAATATTTCTAAAGAGAAGCTTTTAATTAAAAGAAAGAATATAAAAAAAACACGTGAAACCCAACTCATAAAAAAATAATGAGATTTTTTTTAATTTCTTAAGTGAAGCTTCGAACCAAAAGAGAGAGAGGAAATATTTTTAAAAAATAGATGGAACCAACCTTATATCACTAAGAAAAAATGAAATATAAGTGGGACCGATCCCTTAACTATCAATTTTTTAGTTTGAAGAGAAGTGTTTTTTTATCAGATCATCATAAGGTTGGGTCTACATGTGAGCAGACCTTCTGCCCAAATTTGAAAAAACAAATTAGGAGAAAAACTTAAAAACATGTATAAAAAATCAAATTTGAACTAATTGGGTGATCTAAATTGAATTAGATAATTAAATTATAATATATTGAAAGCATTAATTTGATTTCTCATATAATATCTACTAAAGATATATAGAAGTTTAATGTGTGTCACATAGATCGTAATGATGGCATGCTAATGATTTAAACAATGCCTAGTCCGTTATAGTAATTGCCTCCTTAGTCCTTACAACAATTACTTTTTTATCCATCCTTTAAGGGGTGCAGATACCATAAGGTTGGGTCTACATGTAAGCAGACCTTCTGCCCAAATTTGAAAAAACAAATTAGGAGAAAAACTTAAAAACATGTATAAAAAATCAAATTTGAACTAATTGGGTGATCTAAATTGAATTAGATAATTAAATTATAATATATCGAAAGCATTAATTTGATTTCTCATATAATATCTACTAAAGATATATAGAAGTTTAATGTGTGTCACATAGATCGTAATGATGGCATGCTAATGATTTAAACAATGCCTAGTCCGTTATAGTAATTGCCTCCTTAGTCCTTACAACAATTACTTTTTTATCCATCCTTTAAGGGGTGCAGATACCATAAGGTTGGGTCTACATGTGAGCAGACCTTCTGCCCAAATTTGAAAAAAAAAATTAGGAGAAAAACTTAAAAACATGTATAAAAAATCAAATTTGAACTAATTGGGTGATCTAAATTGAATTAGATAATTAAATTATAATATATCGAAAGCATTAATTTGATTTCTCATATAATATCTACTAAAGATATATAGAAGTTTAATGTGTGTCACATAGATCGTAATGATGGCATGCTAATGATTTAAACAATGCCTAGTCCGTTATAGTAATTGCCTCCTTAGTCCTTACAACAATTACTTTTTTATCCATCCTTTAAGGGGTGCAGATACCATTTCAGCTATAATAACCAAGTAAATTTATAACAATCCACCAAAGGTTTTCTTCAATAGAAATCAATCCCAAAATCCCCTCCTAATGAGGGTTACATTTTCATTGTCCTAGCTAGATTGCAGCAATTTCACATCCTTTACTGTAAGTTAACGCAATTTATGCTATTATTAGGATATGTTGGAAATATAACATCTATTATCCCACCAATTCATCAATCTAGACTATTGAATTGACAGATGACCTTTTAGATTCACTATCACCCATACTATCACTCTAATATTTGATGACTACACCCCATTATTATAACTTACATATTTACGCCCTAAAATACAATACTTCCCTTGACTTGAATGCTTCCTCTTCCTAATGTCTCCGATTAAGAACCCGCTTGCCTTCTCCTGTCCCAGTGTCAATCTTCTTCACATACTCCGGCCACTAATGCCGCTAATGCTAGCATCAATTGGATTATTTCTCATTCAAAGGAAAAAAAAAAAGATGGTCCTCTCTCTCTCTCTCTCTCCTAATTAGCTTTTCAAATTGAATTCTTACAAAAAAAATTAAATTCAATCACCTTTCATTTAGATTAGAAGGCATGACTCCCCAAAACATAATCCAACAAAATGTATGACTTATGGAATAAGGGTTTGACCATGCTCCTTCATGGCTATTTATACCAACTAATTGAAACAAAAGTTACAAAACTAGCATGACTTCCCGAAAAATAATCAAACAAAATGTATGCGACTTAAGGAATAGGGGGTTGACCATGCTCCTTTCTTCATGGTTATTTATACCACTAATTGAATCATATATCTTGTCTTGGGGGTGCTTAAGTGGCATTGCTGGTCGGAATAGTTGAAGAAAATTGTTACGAGACAGGAGAAGACAAGCTAGTTGGGGTCTTTGGTCGGAGAAAGCAAGAGCAATTAAGGGTTAAGACAAGGGCATTAGTGTCTATTTTGAAGTGTAAATGTGAAAATTTTATTAATGGGTGTAGTCATAAATGTTGGGATGCACACAGCGCCACCCAAATTTGTTATAACACCCCACCTCTTGTGCCAATGGTGGGGGTGTAGCAAGAACTCCAATCCCCAATGTTAACCACTAACCCTGTGCTAACGTGGGTAAATGATATCCTCCAGCCAAAAAATAGAATACATTTGTTATATAGAATTTTTATATATACTCCTAAAGTTTGGCATTAGTGTCTATTTTTATATACATTTGTTATCTTCAGAATTAAAACGCAGCTATGAGAACCTTACAAACGCAGCATTAAAATCCTTAAAAAACAAGCAGATGGAACAACGCATATAGCAGTTCAATGTAGATAGAAAGGAGCTGAAAATGTAATTTCACAAAAAATATCACAGAACTACGTGAGAGGTTATCTTCAGAATCGAGAAACTAGGGCAAGATTCAAATCAGTAGCAGTAAAGATTAGATGAAGATCTTCGGGGCAATACCTCCAATGAATCTGCAAAACCAAGAATTAAATCAGTTTCCTGAATCTGGAAAAACAATTTTTTTAAAAAAAGGTTTCGAGATTTGAGATGGCCTCACACCTTCAAAGAAGAAGAGGCTGTAGAAGAAAAGTAGGGTTTTGGTCTTTCGGGTTCGGGCACTATTTATGTGAGAAGTATAACTTGGTAAATTGATAAATGACCATTATGCCCCTTAAATGGGGAAACTTTGTTTGAAAATTGGAACTTAGAATTTTATTTTTTTTTGTTTTTTTGTTTTTTTTTTGGGAGGGGGGGGGGGGGGGTATCCGGGCTCTTAGAGCACCCGACTAAGTCCCCCGAGCACGTGCAGAACCCTTATCGATGTATTCGTAGGATCGACAATCTTAGAGCACCTGACTAAGTCCACCGGGCGCGCGTGCAGAACCTTTATCGATGTATTCGCAGGATCGACAATCTTTCATCAACCTGTTAAAATCCGACGAACGAGTAAGAAACCTAAAAAGGTTTTTTTTTTTCTTTGGAATCTCTATAAGCTATCGAACTTTCGAAAGACAGATTAGGATTGATTTTTTTTTTCTTTTGAGAAATCTGTCAAGAATTTATTTGTAATCTTTTGTGGAAATTTAAACCTTTTTCACATTGGTTTTTTTTTTTTTTCTTTTGGTATGGAGATATACGTTTAGGCCGCAACGCCGGGTTAGGTGTTAGTATCTGTTCGAATTAGTGGGCGGGTGGAGAGTATAAACGACTCTCACCCTCGCGGGAGTTGAACCCCGGACCTCCCCCTAAAGCAGGGGATACACAACCAGTGGGCCAAAGCCCTGGTGTGTTTTTCACATTGGTTCATGCCCCCTTTTTATCACACATTAACTATAATTAAGATTACCTCACTCCTAATGTTATAAAATCTAGCATTACTTTTTTTTTTAAAAAAAAAAAAAAACAAATATACTAACTTTAATTTTCTTAAGCTTCCGCGGCAAAAAAAAGAAATATTCATAAGCTTAACTATGACTACAAGGAGTATTGAAAGGAACACTTAGTCATAGCATTTGACTACATAGTCAAATGTGTGGTGTGCTAATCACTACCATTTTTCTAAAAAATAAGGTTAAATTATTGAATCCGGCAAATTAATGAATCTTAACCATAGTTAATAGGGGTGAATAGAACACGTGATTCAACTCTCCCCCATTTCAATTGCGATTGGCTGTGATTCGTTCTCATTTTTGAGACCATTGTTCTGATATTTTTGTTGTTAAATGTGACAGGCAGAAGTGAATGTAAAGATAAAGAAGGCGTACTGGGAAATCCATGTCCAGAGTGTATCAAACAACTCATTTTTCCACGGTTTAATGAGTTCAAGGTAGAGCAAGAAGTAGAGAAAGGTGGGGAAATGTTAGTTTTTTTCACCCTCTAATCACCTATTTTCTACCTCTCTTTTTTACCCTTATGCTATGTTTGGTTACCAAGAAAATAAGTAAAAACATATAAAAGAAAATAAAATTGGATAAAACACAACTAAAAAAAATTGTATTAGAAATTCAAATTTTCTTTTATTTTCCATGTTTTCACCTATTTTCTCGGCAATCAAACATGGCATTAAGATCTAAGGTGGGGGGAAAAGTGAGTTTAATTTGTTCACACTCTAATCACCTATTTTATACCTCTCTTTTTTACCTTTAAAATCTTTGCACGAAGAGATTGTCTAGAGTGTTTATGCACAAGGTAATTGCTTTTGCTTGCACCATCTCCATGGATATCTCCATAATCCATCTCCATTTCGCATCTCCTCCATATATGGAGATCATGGGCTCTACAAAAAAGTTTTTTACTCCAACCCACCCATCTCCAAAACACTATTCCTCAATCCGGTTATCACCCCTTGAGGTCGCCATGTGTCCCTTTTGACACCCCTTAACCATGGTTAAGATTCACCCACCCATCCTTGGTTTGTTTTAAATATTAATTTTTTAAAAAAAAATTTAAACTGTTTTTAATTATTACAAAAACTCTAAAAACAGTTTTTTTTAATTTTTTTTTAAAATAATTAATATTTAAAACAAACCAAGGATGGGTGGGTGAATCTTAACCACGGTTAAGGGGTGTCAAAAGGGATACATGGCGACCTCAATGGGTGATAACCGTAGAGGATTTGACTTTTTCTTTTTTTGCATTTTTTATTAATGAATTAATTTTTAAAAAATCAATATAAAATGATAATTATTAAAATAAATTAAAAAGATAAAATTGTATTTTTAAAATATTGAAAGACTTAAAAAGGACACAAACGGTATTTTACGAGGATGGATAGTATTTTAAAGATTGATCTTCATTTTCTCTCTACATCTCCATATATGGAGATATGGAGCATGATTGGAGATGCTCTAACAGCTCTTGAAAGCGACCACCTTCTTACACTAGTTTTATTGTTTGGAATCAAATCCTCTACGGTTATAACCGGATTCTAGGAATCCGGTTATGTCCCTAGGTTTTCAGGTGTCCTTTTGGACATCCTTTAACTGTGGTTAAGATTAACCCACTCTTAGGGTTCACCCATCCATCCTTGGTTTTTAGAAAAAAATATTTAAAATATTTAAATATTAAAATATTTAGATATTTAAAAAAAGAATTGTTATTTTTTTCTATAAACCAAGGATAGGTGGATGAATCTCAACCACAGTTGGGGTGTCAAAATGGACACGTGACAACCTTAGGAGCATAACAAGATTTACCAAATCCGATTATAACCGTAGAAGATTTGGTTCCTTATTAATTTCACTTTTTCTCTTGTTTTCTTTTATTTTTCATAACTCCAATCATTATGGGTTATGATTTGCCTTTTTATGCAGGACATTCAAAAGCTTTGAAGAACTAACTTCTGACTAGGAAAATGGGGAATTACATCGTCTATCAAAAGCATTAAATAATGTATTGCAGGTAGGGATGTAAACGAGCTGAATTAAGAGTCGAGTGTTGCTCAAGCTGGGATATATATATATGTTGCCTTAAGCCCTTCTCATCTATAGATAATCGAGCTCGAGTCGGCTCGCGAGCTTACATTATTATTGTTGGCTAGTTTACCCTAATAATCCTAATAGTTAAACATGCTCATTAGATTCTCCCTCAAAATTTAAAAAAAAAAATGAGCATAGTTATTCTCGTGAGTATAATTGAATAAACAATTAAACATGGTACAGGGAATCTATAAATTTTGAAAATATAAAATTATCTTTTAAGTTTTTTCTCGATCAAAAATTATATTTAAATATCTTAATTTTAATGTGAAGACTATAAGTAGTACAGTAAAATTAATCGAGGAGAGCCTCTCATTGTTTGTGTTCGGCTTGATTAAAAAACGAGCTCAATCAGTGGCAGCCCAAATTTCAGATAAGCTCTTCCATTTGATTCTCATCTAATATAACTGCTAACTTCAGGACAGTTGTAAGTGCTTAACAATTGTTTGCAACTGTGAAAACAGTCTGCTACGTCTTATCTTTCTTCATTCCCCGCGCCACTACACCTTTTTAACCCATTAAATGTGGTTAAGATTCACTCACCTCTAGGGTTATTCCATCTAACCTTAATTTTTAAAAAAATATATAAAATATAAAAAATATTAACCTTGGGTTGATTAAGCTTAACCAACAATTAAAGGAAATGCTATATAAGCCTCCACGTGTCCCTTTTAACACCCACTAACTGTGGTTAAGATTCACTCACCTTAGGCTTCATCCATATAACCTTGGTTTTTATATTAAAAAATATTAACCTTAGGTTGATTATGTTGGAGAGGGCTCTACAAGCTGCCACGTGTCCTTTTGAACACCCATTAACTGTGGTTAAGATTTACTCACCCCTGGGTTTATCCGTCCAAACATTGATTTTTAGAAAGGAAAAAATTAATCTTAATTTAATTAAGCTTAATTATAATTAAAAGAAAAGAAAAATGACACTCTGGAGAAACATCCGAGTTTTGCAATGGCGGAATGCGGACACGTAAAGACTCAGTGCCCTTATCCCATTGAGATTATATTTGGTAGAGGAGGGCAACATATTTTCTATTGCCAGAGTATTACATGTTGGGGAAAAAATTCATGTAATGGTGAATGAGAAATTGACCCTACATAGAAACCCCATGTCAACCTGATTGATATGACGAATAGGCAAGTCAAAATTTTTTGATCCGTTTATTCTTCACCCGAACCGAGTATGGGTCTGGGCGATCAATCGCATGGGACCTACGATCGATTGCACCTAGACTAGTAATGTGAGAAAGTTTATGTTTACGATTGATCGTAGGGGACCTACGATCGATTGCATACAGATAAAAATTAGGAAAACTTCTCTGTTTGGTTTGCGAATGATCGCGATCGATCGCAATGGACGGCTACAATCGATCGTAGATCGCGACGTTGGTGTTTCAATAACTGTTTTTCCTTTTCCTTTTTATGTCTTTTATGAATAGTCACCTCTGTTCGAACAGACACAAGGAAGTCTATATATTTAGACATACATTCCTGAATTTATTTTTTATTCAAAATCTCTCTCTCTTCTGCATTGTTGTTGGTTTGAGTGTATACATTGGTCGAGTCACTGGGTTCTGCAGATTGAAGTGCTGCATCTCCAGAACCAAAATCCGTTCTATCTTGGGAGACGATTACGCATCAACCTTGAGCACCGAGAGAGAGTAAATTCGTCTTAAGGAAACTATAATTCACATGGCTCGGATTTGCTAACATTTCTTGTTTATTTGCTTTTCAGATTTGCATTCTCATATCAAATACTGTGAGTTCTTTATGTCACACCCCGATTTCTAAAAATTCACAACTCAGCCCATTATCTATGATCCTGCCTGAAATCTAGAATTCGGGGGTGAGGATTATTAATAATTGATATTTTAAGTATATTAATTTAGTTTCTTTTTTATTAAATTAATACTCAAAAGGTTTATGCCCAAAAGTGTCACAGCTTGACAATCATCTGTTCGAATTTTTAAATCTTGGAGATTGCATATCGATTATCATGATATTTGTTCTTCTGGAATTTAGACTTAGCATACTTACAATAAAGCTTTTCAATCTACATTTAATATATTCCATTTCTAATTTTTCTAAATTATTTATTTTAAATTCAATGTATTGTAATTCGGTTTAAAAACTGACAAATCAGTGCTCTCAGATTTTTATTTAATTCAAATGTTATCGAAATTGATCATGTCATAAATGTATAGAAACTAGACTCGATGAACGATCTGAAAATATTTTTATAAGTTTCACTTTATAACAATCTTTGAAAAAAAAAAAAATGGGACCCAATCCAAGTGTTCTTTTGCTAAAATTATGCAAACTGACAAAACTTAAGATACTAGTAAATACAAAAAAAAATTGGATCACACAAAACTTAAGTTCGACTTTAATGAATAATAACTTCCAAGGCTAATACAATAAATTTTTTTAAAAAATATATAATTTGGAGTAATCTAAATTTTTACTATATAATATTAGTGTTATCACTATTGTATAATAAGGACTTTTCTGGATTCCAGATTTTTCTAAAGGTTCGTTTTTCATTAAAATTATTATGAAAGAAATAGTAAGCAAATTTATTTTGGCCTGAAATTTTACAGGAACATGCTTCTATCAGTCTACGAACTACATATAAAATTTCAGAATTTTCTGATTATGGAAAATTATTTTATAAATATTGTTCCGAAACTAAATTTAAAATTTTAAGAAAGTAACAATGTCACATTGATTTTATTTATAATATTTAAAATTAAAATTTGGTCTCTATACCTCTCATTCCTTTCTAAGACATATAAATGAAATTATCCTTATTCTAAGTAATAAATTTACTTCCAAAGTTCATACATCATTCACTGAATTCAATTAAATAAACAAATACACTACATAACGAGAGAAGTCTTCATATTTCTTCTTCACTTCTAAGCATCCCTTACTTCATACCTGAAAATATTGACATGAAATATCTAATGAGCTATGCAGCCCAATAGGAAAAATCCACTCCCTTTCTTACAATTAATTTACAATAAAAAGATATGCAATATAAATACCTTAACAAAAATGTAAATTAACATTATGAGTTATGCAAGTATGATGACTGGATTTTCACACCAGTTCGGCCTTACTATCGTCACCGATTTTAGTACTAATTCGGTCAAACTGACTATCCCAAGTAAGAGATCTTCCTCGACGGCTTTAGGGCCTTTCACCTAACGATCTACGATCCTAGCTTGTTCATCATTTTAGGGGCTCTTACCACGACATCATATAACCGTCCTTAATGCATCAATCATGCATAACATACTATTTACAACATAACAATCATTGTATCACATATTTTTATCTATTTACAAATCTAATGTTATAGATTTCTACATTATTTACGCAATAATAAACAAATAAAAAGTATTGCATGCTAATATAATTATGAAAATCTCAAATAACTTGTCATCATCTAATTAGAATTTTTAATAACAATATCATCACTATCAAACATTTCTTTGATTTTTTTTACTACAAATTAATTATAAAAAAAAAATGGCAAAAACCTAACTGGATTTTTTTATTTTTTTTACGATTATTGATTTCCTCTCGAAAACTTTCAACTCAAACTTTTTACTCGTTTTCTCGGATTTGATCTATGCTTCTTCATAATTCTTATTTCTCATTTCTTTCTATTTTTTCTGCATCTCTCTCTCTTGTATTTAGTTCTTTTAAATTTAAATAGATTTAGAAGGTTTTAAAATAAATCTAATCTAAACTAACCTTATCTAAACTAATCTCTATCACCTTAATTTAAACTTAAAACAAATGGTCGGCTTTTGGCTCATGGGTTTTCCACCTTAGACTCATATATATATATATATATATATATTTTAGTAAGTATATTATACTTTATCTCCTGTTTTAGTTTCCTTCTTACTTTTATTGATATATATTCATTGAGTATTTTCTGTTTAATTAGAACAACATTACATTCGAGCATCACTCTTTGCATGACGCGTGGGAAGACATTTAAACTAAGAGGATGCATCCGGATATATCGTTGGGCGGTACATGCACACCTCTAAGCTTGCCACGTGTCTTCTATGACACCGGTTAATGTAGTTAATATTCATTCATCTCTTGGGTTAAATAATATAACATTTTTAAGAAAAAAATATTCAAAAAATTAATCACATGAGTGAGTAAATTATAATAAGTAAGGTTTATTTTTAAAATTTATTTTTCTAACAACTAAGGTTAGATTATTGAACCTTAGGGATGAGTGAATCTTAACCACAATTAATGTGTGTCAAAGAAGACATGTGGCGAGTTTGTGAGATGTGCGTGTACGGTCAATGGAATGTGCAATGCATGCTATCATCACTTTATTCAAATCCCTTATCAGGCGTCATACAAAGAGTGATGCCTGAGTATAATGCTCGGGTATCTGTAAGCACCCAATTTTTACACCCGGTCCAAACCCTTGTGGGCTCACGGCCCATTAGCATCTCGATACCCAAAACATTACATAAGCCCTAGGATAGCCCTAGACCAAACCCTAGCTAAGCCCTATGGGCTCAAGGCCCGTTTAAAGTCCCAAAACCCAAAACCATAAAGCCCAAAAACTTTAGGGCCCACACTTGGGCCCATCTCAACCCATGAGGATCACATGGGTGGGACCCACAACCCCCCAAGCCGAGTTTGGGTGGAAAATTCCCGAAATGGCTGCCCACAATCCATTTTGGCCCAAGTGAGATTGGGCCTGGCCCAAAATAGCAATAACCCCTTAATGTCGGTAATCGAATTACCTACATTCCATTTTGGCCTGATTTGGGAATGTAGGTAATCCGATTACCGACATTCCCAGTTTTGCAGAGATAACGTATGTAGGCTCCACTGCAGCCACTCTGGGTGCTTTGGGTCCTCCCCCATTGGTCCCTGGACTTTTCTAAATGCCCGAAATGCCCTTAAGGGGTCCTCCATCCTCCTCTATAAATTTCACATCATCCCCATGCAAAAACCAGACCCTGCCTCCATGTCCAAACCCTGCCCGAGCTGCACCTGCCCTCCTCCATCATCCCAGTTGGCTTTCAGACCTTCTCTGGGATCCTCAAACCACCACAGCACCACTGCTTGCCACCACCACCTGTTGTGCAACCCTCACCGCCCCTCACAACCGATGTACAAGGGTAGGGACTACCCCACACCCTCCTCCCTTGCCTTTTGAAATAAGGGACCCCTGGTCCTACTCCAGGAGTCTCATTTTTCCTTTCAGTAGCTTCGTAACCAAGGATAGGACCTCCCCTATCCCTCTCATGGATACGGGGAGGGTCCCTTGAGGTGTACATGGGTGCAACACCCACCCCGCCATGCATGGTTGGCCCCACTGAGGTCTGAGGGGTCCTCAGTTCATGAGGAACCCCTTAGGCTCGCATTGGTTCAGTCGCAGTAAAGGGGAAACAAGGTTTTTGCAAAAATCTGATAGTGGTCGGTAATCCTTTTACCTCCATTAATTTTTGCCTTGTTTTCATAATGTAGGTAAAAAGATTACCGACACTTTAGCTAATTTTTGCACCGACTTCGGGCCCCTATGGGGCCCACATGCCAAGTACTCTGGGGTCCACCCCAAGCTTGTTGGAAAGCCCTCGACCCCCTCTTGCTCCCTGTAAAATTTCAGGTTTAGGAGCCAAGCCTAACCACAGTTAGGAAGGCCCCAAACTCAAGTTAAACCACTGGTCACAGTGTCGGCAGTCCAACTGCCGACCTCACAGTCTTTTTTTTACAACTTTGGGCCCCTGTGGGGCCCACACCCTTGATTTTTTGGACCTACCACCTGGTCAACTGGAAAGATGGCACTTCAGGCTATCTGTTCACGCTTTCAATTTTCCCGGGGGAGGTCCCTAACTACAGTTACACCCCCTCAAACCCTGGTTAAAATTTTACTGAAATTGAGGTAATCCGATTACCTCCATTTTTAAAATTTTTGATTTTGGGCTTTGTGCAGGGCCCAAACCTGGTAGGAGGCCACTCTAGGCCCTGCCATACCCTTTGGGCCTATTTTTGACTCACCATGACCCTTAACCATGGTTAAAGTGACCCCCGGTTAACTTTTAACCATGGTTAAGCACCACTTAACCCCACAAAAAATATGAAAAAATTCTTTAAAATCCATAAAAATACAAAAGATCAAAAAATCATCATCTTGGACTTTTTAACCCTGGTTAGCCTCCCTAACCACGGTTAACACCATCTTAACCCCGGTTAGCAACCCTAACCCTATGTTAACACCTCACTTTGCCTCCGGGTTTCACACTTTGCCTCCGGGCTTCACCCTTGGCTTACCGGGTCTCACCCTAGTCTACTGGACTACCCCTCAGCCTACTGGGCCCATCACCTTGCACATTAACCAACCTCGGTCAAGCAAAACCCTAATCTACCCGATTAGGTCCATTAGCCGTCTTTTGGTGCACACACACACGCCCCTCGCCTTAGCACGGGCTCAAGTGCTAGAACTACGCTCGGTCTGATCTCACCTCAATGTGAGTACGTAGGCAGCCCAACACGGGCCCGACCCTAGTTAGCTTTTACTTTTTTCCGGTTAGTATTAACTTAAACACTAAAGGCATTCGATTAACATTGATCTTAATTTTGGCTTAAACCTAGCAAGTAGGGAACTACCAAGTGTGGAAGTGTCGGGGTGCCTAACCCCTTCCCCGAACTTAACCGAACCTCTTACTCTGATCCTTGATCGCGGACCAAGCCTTATCCAACATTTCCCAGAGACTTATCCCTTCTGAATTAATAAGTGGCGACTCAATTTCCCGTGAGACATTTTTCCAAGAGAGCGAAATCCCGTGCTCACAGTATCTACTAGAGAAAATCCATTGCTGTAGAGGAGTTGTCCGAGTGACCTGTCCAAAGTTACACACCAGGGCTTTGTCCCAGTGGTAGTGTATCCCCTGCTTTGGGGGGAGGTACCGGGTTCCATTCCCAAGAGGGTGGGAGTTTGTATATACTCTCCACCCACCCACTAACTGAACAGATACTAACACCTAACTGGCGTTGCGGCCTAAACGTATATCTTGAACAAAAAAAAAAACATGTCCAAAGTTGGAACGGTAACATTTGTAGAAGTAATTCTTTTAAGTGATAAACCTAGCGTTGTTGTTAACCTTTAAGGGGTGGACTAGTGGTTCCCGAGACTTCCGTCTCATGAAGCGGAAGTCTTAGTTTCGACTTCTCACTCCCCCTTTGGGTAAGCTAGCATGGAATTTTCATGAACTTTCTTAGTGTGATGGGTTGCGGGCCCTTCGTCGTACCCTTGGGATTAGTCCTGACCCGAAGGGGTAAGGGACACTGTAAGCACCCAATTTTTACACCCTGTGTAACTAGGGTTAATTTGTATTTAACCATGGTCATCCCCAGGGGAGCCTCCAGTAGAACCCCTAAACCCTAAGCTAAACCCTAGGTAAGCCCATCACCCTCAAACCCTAGAGACCTACACCATTCGAGCTCAAGGGCCATTACCAAAACCTCAAACCATAGACCTAGACCGTAGGCTAAACCCTAGGACTAACCCTAGGTGTGCCCTAGACCAAGCCCTAGACCTAGCCCTACCTCAAGCCCTAGCTAAACCTAGGCCAAAGCCCTCATAGGCTCAAGGTCCATTTAACAAGTCCAAAAGCCAAAAACCCAAAGCCTAGGCCTTTGGTGGGCCCAAACATGGGCCCACAACACTCTAGGGTCCACTAGAGTGGGGCTCACAACCCCTCAGTTCAAAAAACAGGTGGGAAAACCCCAGAAAGAGGTATACAACACTACTTTTGGCCCAAGTGCGCAAGGGTGTGGCCCAAAGAGGCAAAAATCAATCTTTGTGAGAATTGGATTACCGCCACACCTGTTATAGCCTATCTTGGTAATGGCGGTAATCCAATTACCGCCATTACCTGTAACCTGTAGTTTGCGTATCAGCGCCCACCTGGGCGCATTGGGGCTGCTCCCATTGGTCCCTCACGACTCCTTTAATACCCATACTGCCCCTAAGGCCTTCCCCTTACTCTATAAAACCTCGGCTACCCTGATGGGTTCTGGACTCCCATCTTTCACATCCAACCTCTATCCAAGTGCAAGCAGCCACCCCTACTTCATCTTAGTCCACCACCACCATTGTAAGTGATCCCTAGACATCCTAGGACCCCTACTAGACCCTTCCAAACCTTACATCACCGTTGCACAACCCAGTCGCCACTCCACAGCCTGTGCATTACCGTAACAGCTCACTAAGGGTAGGGCCACCCCTCTCTCTTGCTATCTCAAACTGTAAGGGACCCCTGGTCCTGCTCCAGGGGTCCCATTTTTGCTTTTTGTTCTTGCACAGTAGCTCCATGGCCAATGATAGGACTCCCCTACCTTCCTCATAGGTATGAGGAGTTCCTTGAGGTTCATTATCATAGGTTCAACACCCTCTTAGGTGCATGGATACTCCCTTTAGGGTCTGCGGGTCCCTCAACTCATGAGGGAACCCTTAGAGCCCTGTTAGTGCAGCTCCTGTAGGAAAAAACTGATTTTTCTAAACAAAACTCTAAATGTCGGCAGATTATCTACCGACATTTCTTAACCTCTCTGTAACTCAACCTGTTAACCCTAGTTAAGCCAGGCCATGGTCAGTTCCAGAGCCATGGTTAGGTTCCCCTGTCCCTTGGCTATACCCCTGAAAAATTTCAGCCCTTAACTATTTGCCTAATCATGGTTAATATACCTTAACCAGAGGCAGTCAGTTTGGTGGTAATCTGTTTACCGACCAAACAAGCTTTATTTTGTAGTGAGTTTGGGCCTTTGTGGGGCCTACACCTGATATCCTCTTGAGCCCATTACAGGCCCAATGGACTCCCCTGGAGCCCATCTATCTTCCCACAAAATTTCAGGTCCTAACTCATAGCCTAACCTTGGCTTTTAAACCTTGATAGCATATTGTCGATAATCTCATTACCGACAGTTTTGGTCTTTTTAAACAACAACTTCAGGCACCTGTGGGGCCCACACTACTCATGCCCTAAGGCCCACTCTAGGTCCATTGGACTCCCCTGGACCTCACCTACCTCCATGCAAAGTTTCAGACCCTAACTTAGAGCTTATGTCACGGCCTTCTACAATATTTATACAAGCCCTTTACAGTATAAGCCTACCAGGTGTACAGTATATGCCTACTACGTGTCTGATAAAATGCCTAAATGAGCGGGTCGTAACACTTAGCCTTGGTTACATGGCCTTCAAACCTTGGTTAGCCTACCGGCGATAAACAGTTTACCGCAAGTCCAGAAAACCGAGTATTTTATATTGGCGGTAAACTCTTTATCGCCAATACTTAATCTTTTTTCACTGACTTTGGGCCCCTATGGGGCCCACACCCGACTTGCTCTGGGGCTCTTACCTGTCCCATTGGACTCCCTGGACTCCAGGCTTTCTGTACATGTCTTTACCTTCCCCAAGGGTGATCCCTAACTGTAGTTAATTCCCCACAAACTCTAATTAAAAATTTACTATAATGGAGGTAATTTGATTACCTCCATTCTTTAAATTTTTTATTTTAGGCTTTGTACAGGGCCTAGACCTGGTAGAAGGTCATTCTAGGCCCTGCTATACCTTCTGGGTCAACTTTTGATTGACCTTGACCCTTAACCATGGTTAAGCACCTCTTAACCCCACAAAAATTTAGAAAAATCATAAAAAATCAAAAAATCAATATCTTTGACTTTTTAACCATGGTTAGCACCTTTAACCATGATTAACCATCTTTTAACCTCGGTTAGTAACCCTAACCCTAGGTTAACACACCCCTTAGCCTGAATGCTTAATCCCTAGTCTACCGGACTAGCCCTTGGCCTACCGGATCCATACCTTGCACATTGACCAACCTCGGTCAAGCAAAACCCTAATCACCGGATTAGGCTCATTAGCTACCCTTAGTACACACACACACACTCTAACCTTAGCCCGAGCTCATGTGTTAGAAGTACACTCGGTCTGATCTCACCTCAATGTGAGTACGCAGGCAACCTAACCCGGGTTCGACCTTAGTTAATTTTTATTTCTTAGATTAGTATTAACTTAAACACTTTGGCATTTGATTAACTTTGAACTTTAATTTAGCTTAAACCTAATAAGTAGAGAACCACTACAAGTGGAAGTGTCGGGATGCCTAACCCCTTCCCCGAACTTAACCGAACCTTTTATCTTGATCTCTAATCGGAGATCAAAGACTTTATCCAACATCCCAGGAGACTTATCTCTTTTGAATGAATAGGTGGCGACTCTTAACAAATTCCGTGAGTGAAGAATTTTCGTGCTCACAGACACTACTGAGTAAAAAAACTAAACTATGGTCTCTTTTCTCTAATTGAGCACTGCAACTCTTATTGATATCCTTACCGTCATCTACAAGTCAACTACTTGTTCACAACCAAATAGTCATCTTTTGATGGTTAACAGCTGCCTTTTTTAATTTCCTCCCTTTTATGTTTTGTAAAATTTTGTTTATAAGGCTCCTGATCTCTGCCTCCAAAAGATAGGCCCTTTTGATGGATATATTGGGTTTCAGTCTCATAAGGCGTGTGTTGGCTTACCTATTATGTGTGCAAATGATTAGTGTCACTTGTTATGCTTGTCCTTTGGACGGTTAGATAGTCCCACATCAGAAGTTGATGACTCATTTCTTCCTCCAAAAGATAGACCTTTTGGATGGATGTATTGGTTTCAGTCTCGTAAAGCTTGTGTGTGTATTGGCCGTGTGCTTAAATGATTAATGTTTAACCAATATTTTTTTTGTAATGAAACCACAAATTCTTGTTAGCCCCATCCAACAATGAAGCCTGGACAGGCTGCTTTTCTTACACATGGCCACTTCTTTTTCATCTTTTCGCTAGTTTCAACCTTGACCTTCTGCAATGTGACAAACTGAGATCCCCTCCACTCCTTTTCTATTGCCCAAAAAAATATAATAAGAATATATAAGAGTAATGGATACCGATAGGGTGCTGCTACGAGCACACCAATATTTTTTGTCTGGACATTAAATATATCACTTACTAACTGTACATTATTAAAAATTAATAAATTCTACGAGCACACCATGAGGTAAAAAAATTATTTATAAATTTTATAATTATACATTATTCTAAACTTAAAATTATAAAACATAATAATTCATTAAATTTCGTAAACCCAAACCCAGCTAAAGTTCCAATGAAAATTGAAGACCAATGACAAACTTAGAATTTTAAGGTTATTTAAGACAAGAAAAATTGAAGAATAAGGATTTTAAAGTTATTAAGTCTTGGAAAAAACTTACATAGTTTATGTTTATGTAACTCATCGACTGAAATATAAGATAAGAGAAATTGAAATATAAGGTAAAAGAAACTTCACGAGTTTGTTCTTAAAAAAAGAAGTAGTTTTTAGAAGAGGGCTTAGGGGTGTAGGGGTATGGGTGCTCATAGATTAAAAAAAAACGGAGAATAGTAATCGGACCTTAGGGTCCTCTTCTAAATGGACCACCCAATTGCTAAGAGACATGTGACAACAAAAATTTTATTTTATTTTTTGTCAGTTCCTCTTTCGCAATGTGTTAAAATTTGATTGGAGAGGTCAGATTAGAAGAGGACCTTGTGGTCCGCTTATCAGAACTCAAAAAAAAAAAAAAACTATTTTAGAAAAAGAAAGTTGTTTTTTAAAAGCCAATAAATATTAGTGTGCACGTAACAACATCCTAATGATCAAAAAAATATTTTTGTTTTATATATATTGTCCCCCCCCCCCAATGGAGTCCCGTTATACCCTTGAAGTCGCCACACATCCCTATTGGCATCCCTTAACTATGGTTAAAATTCACCCAATCTCAGGGTTTACCTACTTATCCTTGGTTTTTAGAAAAAAATATTTAAATAATTTTAGCCTTAAGAGTTAGTGAATTTTAAACTAGGGTTCAAAAAGATATTTGATATATATATTTCTTAAACCAAGGATAGGTGGGTGAATCTTAACCACAATTAAGGGGTATTAATAGGGATACGTGGCGACCTCAAAGGCATTACCGGGAAAAAAAAATCTCAAAATAAGAAAACTACCTCAAAAAAAAAAAATTCTCGGGGCCTACGCCCCTGAACCCTCAAATCAATTCACCCCTCCCCCCCCAAATGAAAAATTCCTAGCTCCGCCCCTGGTTGAAATAATCTCCTTCAATGGAATCATTCAGTGATAGATTATCATGCTCTTTTTTTTTTGGTTAAGAGGCATATGTATTCTCATCATGCTTTTCATGTGTGCAGTTTGCTCCACAAGTGGATTCACTTGGGCTCAGTTTGTTGTACATGAATTGTAAAGTTCATTTAAGGTATAAAATCTTTTACAGTGAAAGATAATTTTTTTCATTGATTTTCTTTTATTTGGTTGCATTCTTAAAAAAAAGTTGAAAATTTGCTTTATTTTTATTTCCATAGAGGTGGCAGTGATCATGGTGGTGGTAGAGGCGGCGACAGATAGCGGCAGTAGTGCCGGTGGTAGAGGTGACGTGTGCAGTAGTGATGGTCGTGGATGCAGAAGCCGCGGCAAGGGTGGTGGGGTGGAGCTAGTAGAGGTGGATTATGAGTTTTCAAAATTTATATAATTTCTTTAAAAAAAACACTCTTGATATTAAATAATTTACTTACATAAACTTTTATTGACGGCCGGGTTAAAAAAAATGGCTTCTAATGCTAACCATAAAATCTTAGTAAAATAAAATAAAACCGTGCTAGCTCTACTCTCAAGTATTTCCTATTATCAACCAAAAACCAACATGTGACCTTGTTTTAACAAAAAATTAGCACGGGTCTTTGCTTTCATTAAAAAAAACCGTACACATGTCTTGCTTGCTTTAGCATGTGTTGCTGTTTGGTCGACAATAAGATATCCCGCCTCAATAATTTAAGAAAAATATTTACCATACCAGGATCTCCATTTGCATATCTAAGATGGTTCTCATCGGTGCATCTCCCATCGGTGAGTATTTAAGAGTGCGGGTGTAGACCAATTAGGATTAATCTTAGGTTTGCAAATGAAGATCCCAAGTACACCTATTACTACTCATAATTTAATATGGATTTATTCATATGCAATAATTTCATAAGGTTTTATAATTAATGAGACATGTGATGGCTTTTTGTAAAGATCAGTGATTAGCAGACCACATAACTTACTGTCGTGTCCTCGTGTCCATTTTAAGATCCCTTTGATCCTAGTTAAGCTTAATAAAATAAAAGTTAAGATATTTGTGTTTCCCCCCCTAAAAACCAAGGATTGATTGCTTATCATAGGGGTGAGTGAATCGGAAATTCGCATAAGTTAAGCATCTTCCTTTTGCAAATGAGGAAAAAAAGCAGTGATTAGCAGACCAGGGGTTTGTTGCTTAAATTACCATTGTGTCATTGTGTCCCTTTTAACATTCCTTCAACCCTAGCTAAGCTTAACTCAATTAAAATTAGGGTGCTATTATGAGCACACTAATATTTATTAACTGGACAACAAATATATCACTTATTAACTACTATTAAAATGTAACAAATTTAACGAGCACACTGAGAAGTAAAAAATAATAATTTCTAATTATACATTATTCTAAACTTGAAGTTATAAAACATGATGATTCATTACTCTTTCGTGAACCCAAACCCAACTAAAGGTCCAATAAATTGGTATAAAAATAATTAGACCCAATTTCTTATATATTGTACCCCTATTTGTGTATGTCAAAGATCTTGCAACAAAAGATCATATGAAACTAAATGTTGAAAATTGTGTGGAGGAAAAGTTTGCGGTTAGATTGTTAATCGATCTAAAAGATCATACAAATCACCCATAAAGATTATAAAAGACAAACTCAAATTTGACAAAAAAGAAAATATAACGGGGAAAATATAACATTCTTAGATTATTTAACCTTAAGAATGAGTGAATCTTAACCACAATTAATGGATGTCAAAGATTGTCCGTGGCAAGCTTTGAAGGTGTGCGTGTACCAAGGGGCGGAGTCAAGAATTTTTCCTTGGGGGGAGGGGGACTACATACCAAGAAAATTAATGAGAGTGGGGTATGGGGCCTTGGGGGTCCAGGGCGTAGCCTCCAAGTTTTTTTTTTTTTTTTAGTAATGGGTCAATCGTGGTTATAAAATTTGTTAATGTTACATTCTAAAAAGGGATTTAGTAACAATAAAAAGTGAAAAACATGGGCCGATCTTCATTGATTCTTACCCACCTTTTTAATACCCACTGACTGTGGTTAAGACTCACTCACCCCTAAGGTTCATCCATTTAACCTTGGTTGGTTTTTTTTTTAAATAACTTTAAGTTGGTTAAGCTTAACCACGGTTAAAGGAGATAAAATGAGAAGACATTTGATTATATATTGTGGGCTAAGCACTACTCTAAAATTACTGTATTTTTATATACATTATTTGTATATTATGGAGATTTTTTTTCCACACACGCATTTCGTATTTAGTGAAAGACGCTCATTAATTGTTGTTAAGATTCACTCACCCCTATGGTTTATACATTTACCTTGGTTTTTATTAAAAAAATAACTCCTAAAATACTAAATCTTAAATAGGGTTAAAAGGGAACACATAAAGAATTACCTCTTCATTAAATGTCTTCCCATCAGATGAGAGGTGCCCAAGGTGTAACCTCGGGCATCTGTTAGAGATAATCCGTTGCCGAAAATAGAGGATCCTGTTGTGAAAGCAGTAATAAAAGGAGTGCTGGCCTTAGACGCACGTTTCATTATTTTCCCTTTCGAGCAATAGTTCACTCCACTGGCGGGAAGCGATCTATTGCTCATCGCTCTCACAAAGTAACCTACTATGAACTCAGGTTAAATTTTAATCCTATATTTTATTTTATTTTAGTGAACCTTAACCACAGTTAGAAGGAGTTAAAAGAGGGACACGTAACATGAAAAGGGACCCAAGACACCCCTCCTCGCGTCACCGACGGAGGAGGTGATTATTTTCCTTTTCCAAACTCGTAGGTGCAACACCCATCAGCGCGGCATGTGTAAGACAACCCCTGATCCTAACATGACCATAACACCATTAATCTTACATCATATTTACAGAAGTAACCAGGGCTGTAAATGGATGCGGATATTATCCGTATCTGATTTGTATCCGAATCCATTTAGTCGGATAATTATCCAGATAGGTATCTGGCAGAACGGATTCGGATGGTAAAATACTATCCGTTTATAATCGGATATGGATTCGGATACTGTTATATTTGATTCGATAAATATCCGTCCGATTATATAATATATATAAATAATGTATTTTAAATTTATAAAATTAATATAACTTTTAAAATATATTTTTTTAATAAAAAAATTATATATTTTTTAAATATTAATTTTTATTTTTATTTTTAAAAAAAAATTAATCAGATAATTCGGATACTATCCGAATCTATATATTTTAATCGGAGTCGGATACGGATATCATAATTCACTATCTGCCGGATATTTATTCGGATTCGGATATATAATCGGATACAAATTCGGATATACCAATATCCGCTCCGTTTACAACTCTAGAAGTAACCATGTCTATAAAGCCAAGACTAAGAGGTATGTACATCCAGGGGGGAGCCAGAATTTTCTTGTAGTAGGGGCACACGGCGGTTAATTGAAAAATGTAGTAATTATTGATATATTTGTGAAGAATTATTAACTGGGCATGAAATTTTCTGAGTCTAAGGGTTCGAGGCGTAGCCCACGGATTTTTTTTTTATGACTAAGTTCTTAGAGTATTTTTTTCCTTACATTTCGTACATATCTTATGAGTATTGTTTTTCCTTGTTTACGAGACAATTATCCCATTATTTTATAGATTTGCCCTGTTAAATAATTAAATAATATGATACAAAATATGTATTTTGTTTTCAAAAGTTCAGGAACACTTGTCCCCTTACCTTATGGCTATGTCATATTATTAAATATTATAATTTTCTTAGGGGGCAACTCCCCTTGTCCAGGATTATGCCTAATTAGATAATTAATCAATTTAGTATAAATGATATATATATATTTTTATGTTCAAGAGTTGGGATCATAGTAAATTACGATTAAACTCAAGAGAGTTCAATCGCCTCCACAGGTCAACACGTGTCTATTTTAACACCGGTTAACTATGGTTAAGATTCATTAATCCTTAGGATTCAATAATCTAACCTTGGTTTTTAGGGAAAAAAATATTTGAAAAATATTAACCCTCCAACTTTGATTCCTGCCCAGTTGTAAATGCAATCCCAAGTTTTCGCAATTGGATAGATTCAGACTCAAAGCTCAAGGGCACGGGTCTCCATTCTCATGGTTGAGATGGAATCACAAGTCACAACCGATTGCGATTGAATTCGAGGAGAGTTCAATCACACTCACAAGTAACCACATGTCTAGGGGTGTATTTGAGCCGGGCTTGGCCTTGCTTGACTTGGTTGAAAATTTTTCATCTATGCTCGAGTTCGGCTCGGTTTGAAAATTTTTCATCTATGCTCGAGCTCGGCTCGAATCTACTCAGTTAGGCTCGAGCTTAGCTCAAGCTCGGCTTGGCTTGAGCTCGGATTGAATTATTAAAAAAAATTTAATAAAAATAATAATATTTTTATTGTATAAATATATAATAATTTTATTATTTATATGTATAATAATTATATTACTTATATATATATATATATATATATATAATAATGATATATATAATTTTACTTTTATATAATATTCAAGCCGAGCCTCAATCGGGTTGAGCTTCGATTCGAGCCGAATCAAACAGGCCTTGACTCGAGCTCGGCTTGAATATATTTTCAAACTCAAAAAATAGCTTGGCTCAGCTCGATCGAGCCTATTTTTCGAGCTCAAGCCAGACTTTTCAGGCCGAGCCAAGCTGAACTTCGAGCTAGCTTGGTTCTGATACACCGCTATACATATCCCTTTTAACCCCTATTAATCGTGGTTAAGATTCACTAACTCTTAGGGTTCAACAATCTAACCTTGGTTTTTAGATAAAATTTTAAAAAATTTAACCCTAAGGTTAAGAAATTTTAACCATAGGATTAAAATTAAAAATAAAGAATTTCTAAAAAACCAAGGTTGGATTGTTGACCTCTATGGGTTAATGGATCTTAACAGAGGCCCCCACCTAGCTCCATCCCTGTGTACATTCACTCTCAAGACATAAATAAGGACAAAGTTTGTGTTTTAAGCAACACTTAGGATCTCCTCCAGTTGGCGAGGAGATTGCCAACACCAATTGAAAGGTGCCACGCACCCACTTTACATGCTTGCCAAGACATGTGCATACAAATTGATGCTTTCCAATTGGATGATGGTGGTTTCCATTGTGTAACGAAATGGTCAATCTTCATTGGTCCACGCCCCATTTTTAATTACTCACCAATTGTGGTTATGATTCACCCACTCTTAGGGTTAAGCAATCCAACATAAAATCAAAATCAAAATCTTAACATTAATTTAGTTAAGCTTAATCAAGATTAAACTGGTGTTAAAAGGGACACGGGTAAGATAAGAAGCGGACCCCGGGTCCCCCAATCACCGCTCATCCGTCTTTTTAGGCAAAGAAAAGACGGGGTGTTAGATTTTTGGCCGGAAGTGGAATGCCTGAGAACGGCTCTTCCAATTACCCAATTGAGTTTCACATTCAAACCAAAAAAAAATTGAGTTTCACATGTCTCCTGGAATCTTAGCTGGCAAGACCAACAGTACATTTTTCTAAATGAGGAGACTCGCTCACCGAAATGGGTTTGACTTTGCAGCAAGAGAGCTCTTCATTTCCATTTTTGGCTCAGCTTCTCTCAATTCTCTCATCCAAGAGAAGAAGAAAAAACCCTTTCTTTCATTCCAAAGCCCTGCAAATTTCCATCAATAATTCTCTTTGATACTTGGGGTTTTTCAATTTCTTGAATCAAGGATTCATGCTCTACCTGAAGATCTCTGCTGTTTTCATAACCAGAATAACCTAATTGTAGAAATCCAACCAGTTCCTGTTCCAAATCCCCGAAATTTGAGCTCCTTCATCAGCTTCTCTATCATATTTTTTGTTTTTAAGCTTTAGTGATTATGACCCATCTCTTTCAGCCACACTGACATTGATTCCTCCCTTGTTCCTACCTTATTCCCCCAAAGAATTTTAATTATCAACATTTTCTTTTTTTGTTCTTTTTTAAATTTATCATAAATCTCTGTAATACCCAGTTTTTTGTTTTCGATATAATGACTTCTTTCTGCAATTCCAGTTGACAAGCTTGCATTTTTCCTCTGTCATAGATTCCTTGTTTCAGTTACTGGATTCATTCTTCTCAACAGAGGCTAGCTGAATATACTGTATATTCATCCACATGCAGTTCTTGAACTGTAGATCACAATATGTTATATTTATTCTATATTGATCGATAATAAAAATCCGTCCTGCTACTTTAATTGGACTCCTCTTTGATACCCACTTGAATTCTTTCATCAAACTCAGAAAGTCTCCCTCACAACTTCCAATTTCTTTGATCTGGATCCTACTTCTAAATCTCTGTCGACATGCTCAATTCATAGGCATCAATGTCGATCATCTGTGGCATTCCCATCCTTGAATGTGTCTACTGCCTGGCCTGTGCTCGCTGGGCGTGGAAGCGATGCCTCCACACTGCAGGCCATGACAGTGAGACCTGGGGTTTTGCCACAGTTGAAGAATTTGAGCCTGTCCCTCGCCTCTGTCGCTTGATACTCTCCGTCTATGAAGACAACCTCTGGGAACCCCTTTGGGCTCCCTCCGGCGGGTATGGCATTAAACCCGACTGGTTAATCCTGCGAAAGACCTATGAAGATACCCATGGTCGAGCTCCTCCTTACATAATCTACCTTGATCATGATAATGCTGATATTGTTATGGCCATTAGAGGCCTCAATTTGGCAAAGGAGAGCGATTATGCAGTTCTACTAGATAATAAACTGGGGCAGAGGAAATTTGATGGTGGCTATGTCCACAATGGGTTACTGAAGGCAGCTGGGTTGGTTTTGGATGCAGAGTGTGAGGTTTTGAAGGAATTGGTGGAGAAGTATCCAAATTATACCTTGACTTTCACTGGACATTCTCTAGGTTCAGGGGTGGCGGCATTGTTGTCGATGGTGGTGGTGCAGAATCGGGATAGGTTGGGCAATATTGACAGGAAGAGGATAAGGTGCTATGCAATTGCGCCTGCTAGGTGTATGTCTCTGAATTTGGCTGTGAGATATGCAGATATTATCAATTCTGTTGTGCTCCAGGTAAGTTCATGGTCTTATTCTTGTTGTTTGTTGTTTTTACCAATTGCGAAGAACTTTGGATGGTGTAACTAGTTCAATACATTTAGGGTCCATTCTTTTGTTGAGACTTATAAAGCTTTGCATTTTACACTTCGTCATGATAGTTGGTAGGAAATTTGGGTCACTTTGTCAATGTTTTTATTCTTGCCATTGTGAGAATTCAAGTTGTATCATTTTCTCTGAGTTTTGAAATCATTCATTTTGCTGCATTTTAAGTCTCATTGGAATTGCAACCCAATATATGAAAGGCATTGCTACATCTAGTTCTCAAAAGAAAATGCATATTGTCCATTGACAAAACTTGCAAAGTGCCGGACTTTATAAATCTCCGCAAAAGAGCGAACCCTTATAAGAAACTTAGTAGTGTTCACAATTGTCTTGGCATAATCATGTTCTTCTCTCTTATTTTTCTTATGGTAGAAAGTTCTTATTGACATCTTCTGGTTGTGTTTATGTTAGGTAACTGCATTGATTCAATTGCAACCTATATTTTTGTGTGACATTTGTAACCTCTTTGTTCTTGATAAGGGAATTGACATTTGTATTAGGAGAGCAAGGTTTGCATTTTCTCAATTGCAAACCCAGTGACTGAAAAATCCTATATTTTGGTAAGATGTGTACCCCCTTTGTTATTATGAAGGACACTGGAGTTTGTATTTGAGAGCAAGGTTTAAAATGTTGCTGCAAATTAACTTGTGTTCTCTTCGACTCTAATCTGCATGAAATGATACATGTAAAACTACAGCGGCAACATATGCTATGTACTCCAACACACTGAAAACATATACTGGCAACCTAAGTAGACTAGAATGAGATGTTATCTAAACTCCCCTACAAACAATGTGCACAAAAGTCTGACCCTTAGTTTGCTGACTAGAAAAGAATGTCAGGATCTAGTCATGGTGGTCATAGATTAAACATGCTTCTCATTATGTGGGGGATTTTTCTAATACAAAGATACAAGAAATTTATTTGTCTTATGTGCAGTGGAAGAGTGGAGCATATGTGATCTGACCGATAACTATGGTATCTACAGAGAACAGTGTAAATTTAGGTATATATTGTTGTTCCCATAGGATAAAATACCTGGAATTGCAATCCAAAAATGCAATCTTGAACAGTACAACAACCTTTATTCCAGAAATTCCTGCACTAAAAAAGTAGTTAGAAATTTGGTAGCTCGTGTGAAGTGAGGCGCAGGTACTTTGCTCTTTTTAAGACAATTCACGCCCCCCACATATGCACTGGGTTGCTAGACATGATGCCTCTAGGATACAACAACTCCACACAAATCTAACCCTGACTATAAGCGTGCACTACCTATAGTCGTGCACCTTACTCTGTTGCTTACCCATCAATCTTTCAAAAGAAAACTTCTCAAAATAAGAAAACAGAATAGTAGAGAAAATCCTTTTCTTATCTTCTATCTTCCAATAAAAGGAATATACATAGTAAATAGAAAACTAATTAGGTTTTTTGGAATTCTAAAACTTTCACATTAGTGATTAGTAATTGTGATATAATGCTTTGAAACGTTTCCCACCATTAAGGCCTTAAATGACTATAATAAAATTAAATAAATTAATATTCAATTTATTTTATTTAATTAATTTTGAATCTCAATCATCCAAAGTTACAACAATCCCCACTTGATTCAAAAGAAATAAATAATTTCAGCGAAAAAAAAATTGATAGATAAAATTAGATTTAATGCATAAACAAAGGTGTTACGTAAACTTGAACCTTTGCATAGTCTAAAGTATAATTCTCACCAGATACTCAGTGACCATAGATCATAGATCTTGGTATTCGAAACTGAGCTCTTTTAGTGATGATTCTTATATTTTAAACACAGTAACTCTTACAGAGTCTATAGGTGTATAAGCCAACACTTTTCGGCCATGTGTTTTTATCCCGGTTTAATAAGTGCTCTAGAGATGTGAGCATGTGATTTTCCTACCCACTTTCACATTATGGTTTGACTGAGAGTCGCCACCTATTCATTCTAAGGGATAGGTCCCGAGTGATTTGGTCGGATAAGGCAAATGGTCTAAACAGAGATTAGGGTAAGCGGTTCGATTAAGCCCTGGGGAAGGTGTTAGGCACCCCAGGACCCCCATTTTACAATGGTAACCTATTCCCTAAATTTAAGCCAAATTTAATCTCAAAATTAGTTAAAATACCTAAGTGTTTAATCAAATGTTAATCCAAGAAAAAGAGAAAGCTAGTGGGCTAGGGTCGAACCCGAGTAGCGTTGCCTACGTACTCACAAGGTGAGATCAGACCGAGCGTAGTTCTGGCACGTGAGCCCGTGCCAAGGCTAAGGGGGGTGTGTGTGTGTGCAAGGGTGGTCGAGGGTCTAGCCCGGAGGCTAGGGTTTGACTGACCGGGTTGGCCAAGTGCAAAGTAGGGTCTAACCGCAGTTAAAAGGGTATTAACTGTGATTAAGGAGCCTAACCACAATTAAGAAAGCAAACAAGCATGTTTTGGTCCTTTTTTGGTCTTTTTGATTTTGTATTATTTTTGTATTTTTGATTGTTTTTCATTTTTTTTTGGATTTTTTGAATAGTAGTTTAGGCTCGTTGCGGAGCAACGAGCTTAAACTAACTATGGTTATTTAAGCTTATCTAATTCGCAAAGGGTAGACTAATTTACCAACGTTTATCAAAATTGTCCTAAAAGTTAACGGGTAAAAACTAATCTAGAAAAAGTCCAAAATAGTTACATCTAAGAAGCTTACAAAAATAAAAAGTTATATTTAAAAAAACGGATTTTAACTAGCCCAAAGGAACCTTAGAAATAAAATTCTCAACTATCATTTAACTAAAGGGAACCAAAACTAATCTAGAGGCTAACTAAGTTAACTTAAAAACAGAATTTTATCTAATCTTGAAGCTACTTTAAGCTACGCCTAAAACAAGTGATTTTAACTAGCTAAAGAACCTTCAAAAATCAAATCCTAAACTATTATCTAACTTGAGTAGACCAAAACTTAGGGTAGAATAGCTTAAGAACTAACTTAAGACTAAGAAAACCAGATTTAAAAAACTAATGATAACCTGAGTTAAAAAGATAAGTTTTAAATGAGCTAAAACTAAACTAATATTATACAAATAACATATTTGAACCTAAACTATTTGCAAACTTTACACTGACCAAAACAGATTTAATACAAATGACAGCTAACTAGAAACATAGGTTTAGTCTAAATGAACATTAAACTAACAAACTAACCAAAAGATCAACTAAAGTTTTAAACTAAATTAATTTGAAAAACCAGAATTTTATCTAATAAGAATTGATCTAGAGATTAGGATTAAACTAAACTGAAACTAATTATTTTAAACAACTAACCAATAAAGAAACTAACTAAAACAATCATGAACAAATTTCATTCTACAAGCTAATGTAATAGATTTTAATATAAAGAAAGCAAAAGGAAGTGGAGGATCTACCTACTGTTGGAAGATGGTAGAGGGTGCAGGCTTCCTGTGCGCAAGGATGGAGGTGCTGCTGGTCGGCTTGGAGCTGCTCTGGTTGGTGCAGAGATGGGGCAACAGCTGTTGCATTACATGGGTTGTTTGGGGCTGGTACAGTGGCTGTTTGGGACTGTTGCCATGGTTGTTTGGGGCTATTACAGTGGCCGTAGAGGTGGAGGAGTCGCTGCTACTGGGCTGCAAACAAAGAGGACCGAAGGTATGCACATAGAGAAAGCTATTGCTGCAATAGTAGTGGCTCGCCGAGGAAGAAGGTTGGAGTTGGTGGTTGCTGTTGCGCACAAAGGGGTGAACTGAGAGTGAGAGGAAGAAGAGAAACTGAGAGAGAAGGGTGGATAAGACCCGTGAGGGAAGAGAGTCAAAGAGAGAGAGAGAGAAAGAGAGGGAGAGAGAGAATGGGAGTGGTTCGGTGGCCCCAACACCTCCAAGGTTTTTTCCCTCTTTTTGTTGACTAAGGACTTGTGTGGCTTTTGTAGGCAAAGGAATTGGGGGCACAGTTTGTAAATAAATGCGGGTTAGGTGAATGGGTGGAGGGTCATTGGATGGTCAAAGAGGGACTATATGATGGTTTTAGGGAGGCCTGTGCAGCTGTACTTGTTTCACCAAAATGGTAATGTGGTATCTGTAATACCATGCTCTCAACATTTGAATTTTGAACTAGTGGGCTTGGACTTGATTTCAGTACTTGGGGCTTTGCTCCATGGGCCATGGGCATGGGTTCATGGGTTTTGGATTGGGCCAAAGGACTTGGGCTTTAAGCTCTTAGGGCAAGACTTGGGCAAGCTTTAGACTTGGGTTTTAGACTAGACCTAGGGTTAGACCAAGGCTTAGGCTAGGGTTCACCTAGGGTTAGGGTTAGGCCTACGGTTTTACCTAAGGTTTGACTAAGGTTTACCTAGGGTTTAGTTTTTTTTTTTTATATTGAAATAGGCCTTAAGCCCAAAGGGATTGGATTTTGGGGTTTAGAGTTTACCTAGGGTATGGGGTTTTTCCTAGGGTTTATCTAAGGTTTAGACTAAGCTAATCATGGTGAAATTAATTAACCAAGATTACAGGGGGTGTAAAAATAAGGTGCTGACAGCTGCCCCTCTTTGTCGGAAAATGCCGGGTTGGCGATTGAACGACAAAGACTGGAATCAACCAATTTTTACACCGAAACAGGTGGGATGAACTCAAACATGATGGATAAGGAGAGCGAACACGTGTCCACTTTAACGGAGATGAGGTAGAGGTTGGCCACACGACCACCTTACCGGCGATAGAAGCGAAGGGATTAGCGCTAATGGAGGCCGTAACTGACAGTCGGTCACACAACCAAGTTCGCATATTGCTTGATTAGTGAGCTAGTAGAGCAAGAAGAACTTCACTGGAGCCTGCAACTAACACCCGATCACATGATCATGACAGTGTACTCATTGATTAGTGAAGGGGAAACGACGCTACAGACAACCGCCCAATTGTCTGACAATGATAAATGAAGGTAAAGACAGCCGCCCGACTACTTCACCTAAGGTGAGATGCAACATTGTAGACAACCGCCCGATTTTCTGCCAGGGTAACAAGATAGGGATGGTAAAGATAGTCGCTCGACTGTTTCACCTGGTAGCAAGCCAAGATAGTGCAGACAACCTCCCGATTGTCTCATTGAAGAAGAACGCAACACAGTGCAGACAACGGCCACATCGTCTGACTAGACAGCAAGAGAAAGAGGGTAAAGATAGCCGCCTGACTGCTTTACCTGATAGGAAGCCAAGATAGTGTAGACAATTGCCGGATTGCCTCACTAAAAGGGATGCGACATTATACAGACAACGGTCCCATTCTTTGACTGGGTAGCAAGATAAGGAGGGTAAAGACAGCCGCCCGACTGCCTTACCTGGTAGCAAGCCAAGATAGTGTAAACAACCGCCCGATTGTCTCACTGAAGGGGAATGCAACACAGCACAGACGACGGCCCCATTGTCTGACTGGATAACAAGATAAGGAGGGAAAAGACAGCCGCCCGACTGCTTCACCTGGTAGCAAGCCAAAATTGTGTAGACAACCGCCTGATTGTCTCACTGAAGGGGAATGCAACACAGTACAGACAACGGCCCCATTGTCTGACTGGATAACAAGATAAGAAGGGTAAAGACTGCAGCCCGACTGCTTTACCTGGTAGCAAGCTAAGATAGTGGAGACAACTGTTCGATTATCTCGCTAAAGAGGAATGGAACACAGTGCAAGCAACGGCCCCATTGCCTGACTGGGTAGCAAGATAAGGAGGGTAAAGACAGCCGCTCGACTGCTTCACTTGGTAGCAAACCAAGATTGTGTAGACAACTGCTCGATTGTCTCACTGAAGGGGAATGCAACTCAGCACAGACAACGGCCCCATTGTCTGACTGGGTAGCAAGATAAAAAGGGTAAATACAGTCGCCCGACTGCTTCACCTGGTAGCAAGCCAATATAGTGTAGACAACCGCCCGATTTTCTCACTGAAGGAGAATGCAACACAGTCTAGACAACGGCCCCATTGCCTGACTGAGAAGCAAGATAAAAAGGGTAAAGACAGCCGCTCGACTGCTTCACCTGGAGAGATCGGAATAGGTTGCTGATAAGAATAAGCAAGAGTTCTAGAGAGTATGACAATGAGTTTGAAAATTCGGATGAATTGGAATGAGGGAGTGAGAGCCGTGACCCTGAGTCATTGCATGAATCTTTGCCTCTCTGTATATATCTTGCTTGCTGAACTGGATTGCCCTCCAGCTCGGATGGTTCAATTGTTAGTACTTGCCCCCCAGGATGTACTGATTTTTTTCAAACATCTGTATCATCGAGGATAGTCTGCTAAGTTTGCTTTGCCCTGGTTTCACTGCTCTTATTACATTAGTAGGAATGATCAGTCGACTTTGAGCTGACTCTATAGGGGAATGAACTTTGACTGACTATGAATGTGACTGACTTGATAAAAGACTGATAGATTGATTGACAAGTGATGCGAACAACTTAAAAAGGCTGATGGATTGATTGACAGGTGATGCGAACAACTTAAAAGGCTGATGGATTGATTGATAGGTGGTTCGATGATAGACCGACGGTTGACCAATAGACTGATTATAATGAAATTGACCATTTGACAGTGTGCTTGAGATTGCCTACAGTGGGAGACCTAGCTAGATTCCTTTGCCTTCAGGTAAAAGGATTTAGCTGTGGTTGACCATCTTTGGAGTAGATCTATATTTCCTCCTGATTGATTGATGTCAAAACTTGTATTGATTATGCTTCCTTATTTTGCTCCCAAGCTTTTCAGTTTTTCACCGGCACTGGGCTGCACATTTTGATCTTTGTCCCTTTTTTGCCCCTGGGCCTTTTCAGGTTTTCACCAGGACTAGGTTCACGTAATTTTTGCGCAATAGCAGGATTGATGATTCCTTACTATGCCCGTGAAGTTTAACATTTGATTTATCCATTTTTGCCCCTGGGTCCTTTCGGATTGTCACCAGGATTGGGTATACAAGGTTTGCATTTTCTCATCTATTCTTGAACTTTTCTCTGATAATTCTCCAGTCTTCTCTCATCATCGCCTGTCGGAAAGTGAGGATGAATGCTTTTGAACGTTAATGCTCAATTCCTTTCAAAGATCAAGGAGGGCTTAATGTTTAGGATGAAACGTGGTTGGCTAGAAACGAAGTAAGGCTCAAAGTTTCTGTTTTGACAAGGGTAGGGCACCCTATGATGTTTGTTTAGTGTCGGGGTGGAACCAGCATCTTCATCCCTTGTCCTTTGGTGAAGCTTTGCTTCGCTGTTGACCAAGTACTTTTTTTTTTCTTCTTGTTTTTTGTTTTTCTTTTTTTGGTACATGATTGTCTTGTACTGTGACACATTTGCTGTGTTATGACCGAACCTAATTTCAGGCTGCTTACGTACCCAAATAGGGATCAGGTCAAGTCGTAGTTCGGCTAAAAGCCACTTTGTTGTTGTTCTTTACTGGTTGTTCCTCTTTCATTATTCTTTTGACTTCTATGGAGTGCCCGTATGTGGGTTTCGAAAGAAAGGCTATTAGGCTCAAAGGTTTAACTAGCGGATACATATAGTATAGGTAAGCGAGGTGTTGCGAGGTTTATCCAAAGATGGCCTCCTGTCCTTTCTCTGATTAGTTGAGATCATGTACGGTCATTGCATCGTCCTCATTTTAGTTGATTGAGTTTTGACGGGTTCAAAGAGGTCTTCGTTGCCCCTGTATTGTTCTTGCCTTAGTTCGTTCAATATTGGAGGAGCACTTGTTGATTTGAACATTACACCTCCCGTTGAATGATCAACTTTCTGATATTAAATTGTCTCTTATGGGCATTAGAAACTAGTTCAGTTCCCGAATTAGGCATCTAAAAACACAATAGCAATTTGATTTTTAAAAAACTATTTCATTGAATTGCACAAAAAGGGTGAACAGACTCAATGTAAGACAAACATGACTCAAAGGGCCACTGGCCACTCGATTGACTCGAATTGGACGATAGGACTGACACGGGCCGACAGGCCGACTGCAAGACATTGATAATGAAATGAAACAAAGACACGAAAAACGTAGAGTTTGCTCAAAATTCGATTGTAGGGGGTTTCGGCTGATGCGCCTTAGTTTCCTGGAGTAGCATGATTGGGGAGCAGGACCTGGGTGATGTCAGTATTCCCTGGTGTAAAGCAAATTGCTTCTGTCTCCAACAGGTCCTAGACAGCATGTCTTAGGTCATAGCACCGATCTGTAGGATGCCCTGGCGACTGATGATATCCGCAGTGCTGCTCCGGCTTGTATCTCTTTGGAAGGTTAACTGGTGGAGGCTGGGGGTCCTTCAGTGTGATCAACTTCTTGCCCAACAGGAAAGGGAGAAGTGCCGACAATGAGTACGAGATCGGTGTGAACACTCGATTTTTCCTCTGTTCAAATGTCATCTGGTGGGAGAGGAGTTTTCCCTGGTTCTGCTGAGCTTGCTGAGGCTGTCGAGTCTGTTGGGCTTGTCGAGGTTGTTGGGGCAAGTTAGGGACTCGTATGGCTGCAACCATTTGTCCATCATTTTCTTTTCTTCTGTTATCCTTTCTCGTAGGTATGGGAGCACGAGAAGAGGATGCACCTTTTGACCCCTTGAACATGTCAAATGCCCCAACGTTGTCCATCGTTGCCTCAATCCGGGTGCCACATTTGACCATGGTACTGAAATCTGAAATAGGTTGTGCTGCCAAGAGGGTTTTAAGTGGATGCTTGAGAGTACGGAGGAAAGTAGTCACTTGCTCATCCTCTGGCAGAGGGGTGCTTATTTTTCCGGCTATTTCTCTCCACCGAACAAAGTATTCGATGAAGGACTCATTATCCCTCTGGGACATCTTCTCTAAGTTTGCCCTCTGCGGGACTAGGTCAACATTGTAAGAGTACTTGGCCAAAAATGTCTCGTACAAACCCTCCCATGTTTTGACTTTGTTGGGGTCAACCTTAGTAAACCACTGTAAGGCTGCACCCTTTAAACTTTTTTGAAATAATTGGACCAATAGCTTGTCATCATGTTCCAACTGGAACAACTCCCCACGGTAGACTCTCAAGTACATTTTGGGACATCCCTTCCCATTGTACTTCTCAAAATCAGGTATTTTAAAATCCCAGGGCAATTGAATCCCTGGGTGCATGCACATATCCCTGAAATCATTAGATTTGCGGGTTCCCTGAGCTATCCTCACCAACTCTTCTAACTTCTCAATTCTTTCCTTGTATGCATCAGGAATATGGGCTGTGCTGGAGGATATATGAGCGGACCCAGTATGGGGATCTCCACCGGCCCTGGCTTCCTCCTCCTCAAACTGGTCTATGGTAGGTGGTATGACGCGGGGAATGGGTTGTGGTTGGACAGGTGGAGGCGGTATGTTGAAAGTGAATTCCGGTGGTGGATGAATATGTGGTGGAGGGATGTTGATGGTATGTAGTGGTTGTGGTTGAACAGGTGGTGAGATGTTGATAACAGGTGGCGGAGGGATAAGATTGGTGACATGTGGCGGATTGGTTTATGATGGGCCTGACACATCGGCCGATCGAGGATTGGAGGAGGAGTAAGCATGGGTCATAGCCTGCATGAAGTCCTGTATGATGTTTTTCAGCTCTTCAATGTTCTGGGCATTCTTGGCTATTCTGGTCTCAAGATCCGGGGCCTGCTGCTGCGATGTCGGGGTATCCGGATTAGTTTCATGGCCATCCAGCTGTTTCATACTGCAGTTGTTTGCTAGATGTGCGCTTACAATGACTCAGGGTTTGCTCCTAAAAATATGAAAGGGTATGGAGTAAGAGTCGGAGTAGATATGAGTGGGGAATTGGAAAGCATGCGAATGACCTAGCACAGTTTAGTTGACCTAGGGACAATGCCCCTAGTCTGGAAGCATGAATGACATGCAAGAGAGAGGATTTTTGATTTTTGGTTTTTATTTTTTTTATCTTTTTTATTTTTTGAGGAATCTTGATTGAATTCAGAATTTGGAATTTTGACTTTATTGAATTTAGAATTTGATCAATTGAATATAGAACCTGAATTTGAATTTGGAGTTTGAATTTAGATTTTGAAATTGATTTGAATTTGAATTTGAATTTTGAATTTGGAGCTTGATTTTGAATTTAGAATTTGAAATTGAACTTTAAACTCGAATATGAATTTTGGAATTTGATTTGAATTTGAATTTAGAATTTGAAATTAATTTCAGTTTGAATTTGAATTTAGAATTTGAAATTAATTTCAGTTTGAATTTGAATTTTGAATTTGAAATTTGAATTGAGTTTGAATTTGAATTTTGAATTTGATTTTGAATTTACAATTTGAATTTTGAATTTGAATATGAATTTGGAATTTGAATTGAGTTTGAATTTGAATTTTGAATTTGATTTTGAATTAGAATTTGAAATTGATTTCAGTTTGAATTTGAATTTGAAATTAATTTTTATTTGAATTTGAATTTTGAATTTAAATATGAATTTGGAATTTGAATTGAATCTGAAATCTTATTTGAATTTGAAATGAATTTGAATTTGAGAATTTTGAAATTTGGAATGACTTTGAATTGAATTTTAAATTTGAAATTTCGGATTTTGAGTTTGAATTTGAACCTGGAATTTTGAATTGAATTTTGAATTCGAACTTGGATTTTTGAATTGAATTTTGAATTTTAGAATGAATTTGAACTTTGATTCTAAATTAAAATTTGAAATTTGAATTTGGATTGAATTTGAATTTGAACTAGAATTTGATTTTGAATTTGAATTTAACATTTGAAATTTGGATTTGAAACTTGAGTTGAATATTATTTGAATTGAATTTGAATTTGAATTAAATTTGAATTGAATGATTGAATGTAATATGAATTTTGAATTTGAATTGAATTTGATTATTGAATTTAACTTTGGAGTTTGAATTAGGTTTGAAATAGGGTAACAAGGCATATCTGATTTGATAGGGCATAGGGACATAAGTCCGACATGCATTAACCCGGGTTGTTGGGAACCGTGGACCTATCAGGTCAAAGGTATAGGTGGGTCCGGTGAAGACCTATTTACCTGGGATTTGAACCCCATATGCTATGTCAAGAGATAGGGTATGGTGTATTTTATCACAAGCACAACAAAAGGCTCAGTACATGCCCCCTGGATGGGTGTTTATTTGGACAGAGTGTCCTAATGAGCAACCATGATTGAGGGGACAGGTATAGGTTATAAGCAGGTTAGGATTTACAGTATCCCTCCAGGTGGGCTGCTTGTAGACTATACCATAACCTAGTCTATATGTATGCATGTAGGGGCAATGCAAGGGTGTTCCTAAAAGGATAGGGGCCACTTAACACCATATATGCGACTCCCTAAAAAGGGAAGATTGGTGTAAGCGGGAGTGTTCAGAACCGTTTTCTGAGGATAGTCACCCAATAGGCAAAGTTCCGCGGACCTCCAAGACTGTTAAGCTCCTGTTACTGAAGATAGTCATCCAGCAGCCGTGAGCGTAATAAGCCTGTCTAATGGGTATTGGGCTGTTACACTATCATGCCATGTATGAAATGCACTGTACAAGAATCATCCAAGAAATATAAAGAATTAGCATTCAATTAAATACTTAGGTATTTCAATTAATTTTGAGATTATTTGGTTTAAATTTTGGTTTCGGCTTGAACCTCATTCCCTAGCAGAGTCGCTAGAGCTGTGAGCATGTGATTTTCCTACCCACTTTCACATTATGGTTTGATTGAGAGTCGCCACCTATTTATTCTAAGGGATAGGTCCCGAGTGATTTGGTCGGATAAGGCAAATGGTCTAAACAGAGATTAGGGTAAGCGGTTCGAATAAGCCCTGGGGAAGGTGTTAGGCACCCCAGGACCCCCATTTTACAATGGTAACCTATTCCCTAAATTTAAGCCAAATTTAATCTCAAAATTAGTTAAAATACCTAAGTGTTTAATCAAATGTTAATCCAAGAAAAAGAGAAAGCTAGATGGGCTAGGGTCGAACCCGAGTAGGGTTGCCTACGTACTCACAAGATGAGATCAGACCAAGCGTAGTTCTGGCACGTGAGCCCGTGCCAAGGCTAAGGGGTGTGTGTGTGTGCAAGGGTGGTCGAGGGTCTAGCTCGGAGGCTAGGGTTTGACTGACCGGGTTGGTCAAGTGCAAAGTAGGGTCTAATCGCAGTTAAAAGGGTATTAACTGTGATTAAGGAGCCTAACCACAATTAAGAAAGCAAACAAGCATTTTTGGTCATTTTTTGGTCTTTTTGATTTTGTATTATTTTTGTATTTTTGATTGTTTTTCATTTTTTTTTGGATTTTTTGAATAGTAGTTTAGGCTCGTTGCGGAGCAACGAGCTTAAACTAACTATGGTTATTTAAGCTTATCTAATTCGCAAAGGGTAGACTAATTTACAACTTTTATCAAAATTGTCCTAAAAGTTAACGGGTAAAAACTAATCTAGAAAAAGTCCAAAATAGTTACATCTAAGAAGCTTACAAAAATAAAAAGTTATATCTAAAAAAACGGATTTTAACTAGCCCAAAGGAACCTTGGAAATAAAATTCTCAACTATCATTTAACTAAAGGGAACCAAAACTAATCTAGAGGCTAACTAAGTTAACTTAAAAATAGAATTTTATCTAATCTTGAAGCTACTTTAAGCTATGCCTAAAACAAGTGATTTTAACTAGCTAAAGAACCTTTAAAAATCAAATCCTAAACTATTATCTAACTTGAGTAGACCAAAACTTAGGGTAGAATAGCTTAAGAACTAACTTAAGACTAAGAAAACCAGATTTAAAAAACTAATGATAACCTGAGTTAAAAAGATAAGTTTTAAATAAGCTAAAACTAACCTAATATTATACAAATAACATATTTGAACCTAAACTATTTGCAAACTTTACACTGACCAAAACAGATTTAATACAAATGACAGCTAACTAGAAACATAGGTTTAGTCTAAATGAACATTAAACTAACAAACTAACCAAAAGATCAACTAAAGTTTTAAACTAAATTAACTTGAAAAACCAGAATTTTATCTAATGAGAATTGATCTAGAGATTAGCATTAAACTAAACTGAAACTAATTATTTTAAACAACTAACCAATAAAGAAACTAACTAAAACAATCATGAACAAATTTCATTCTACAAGCTAATGTAATAGATTTTAATATAAAGAAAGCAAAAGGAAGTGGAGGATCTACCTACTGTTGGAAGATGGTAGAGGGTGCAGGCTTCCAGTGCGCAAGGATGGAGGTGCTGCTGGTCGGCTTGGAGCTGCTCTAGTTGGTGCAGAGATGGGGCAACAGCTGTTGCATTACATGGGTTGTTTGGGGCTGGTACAGTGGCTGTTTGGGACTGTTGCCATGGTTGTTTGGGGCTATTACAGTGGCCGTAGAGGTGGAGGAGTCTGTCGCGACCCAAAACCCACCCTAGGAGTTAGAGTGAACTTTGGACGACTAATCATGACTTGCTTGACAACTAACCTGCAAAACCCACAGAGCATATACAATAGAGGACATTATAGCGGAAACATGACCATAAAGCACAGCGGAAGTCTACCAAACCTCTATGTATATACATACGCAATTCCAAGTTTATACAAAAAGTAACCAAAAGAAAGTGCGGACAGACCTGCCAAAATACATGAATGTATATCTCTCATCTCACTCACAGCTAATCCACTCAGAATCTACCACCACCTAATGGTAACCCTCTACTGGAGGTTCCTCCAAAGGTTCCTCGACGTACTCCTCTTCCACCCATGGACCAGGAGCACAAACATCAAATGGGGCAGCAGCTCCCTCAGAACCTGCCAACATAAGAAGTACGGCTGAGCATGGAATACTCAGCGGGTACTAAATACTAACCAATAGTCATAGCAAAACCATAGCAATATAGGAAGCAGAAAGTATTTCACATATATAAAGCAGGAGCCATCAATATCATAACAAGGAAATAAGGCAATTTATAATCATGCTTGCATTTCATGAAAAGCCGATGAAACCTCTTGAAAACATCGTGCACTTGACTTGGCTTGAAATATCTTTTCGTACTTGAAAGCTTGTCTTGTCTATCTTGCTTGATTCTTGTATGTCGTGTCATGTCATGCATGTCATGCGTGCTTGCTCGTGATCATGTAACTTGTGAAATACACTTGTGAGATGTACTTGTGAGATGCGCTTGTGAGATGCCTTGAGAGGGAAGGGAGACCCTTCTTTACGCAATGCATTTGCGAGGGAAGGGAGACCCTTCTTCATGATATGTATGTACTTGCGAGGGAAGGGAGGCCCTTCTTCATGATATGCACTTGTGAGTGAGGGGAGACCCCTCGTGGAATGTTGGTTCTTGTTTTCTTGTGAAAAGCGAGGTAAAACATATCGTAGGATATGTCCCACCTCTAACCATGTTCTTGAAAACCTCGATAAATCATGTCATGCATGCCTTGCTCGTGGGAACCGTGTACATACTTGCATTTAAATTTAAATATGACATTTGGGTAATTTCACAACACATATACATCAATGATTGAGCAATGTAATATTCACATCGTTTAGGGAAAGCAAGAAACACACTATCATAGGCCCTAGCAATATCCATAATTTATTGGGCATGCATTTCCTAATTTACAACTCACTTTATTCACCTTGGCATTTCATCAAACATGGGGTGTTCATTATTCATTTACCCTACAACATGCTTTTCTAGATGGGTTTTACTCATATCATGCATGTATGTTCATTATTGGAACAATGCCCTCCCCATTTTAATCATCACGACACAACCATTGGCATCCAATCGCCTATTCCATCTCCATTCACCATTCACCATTCACAACCATCCATCTCATAGCACAAGTGTAAATAAGGAAAATAAAGAGAAATAAAGGGAAAAGAGGAACTATAACTAGGAGGGTAGTAAGAAGTACCGACCTTGAAGAAATGAGGAAGAAATCCCCTTCCAAAAACGACCGTGAGTTGCTGCCCTAGCTTGAGGAGATGCTCCTCACGAGTGCTTGAGCCGTGATCTTGGAGAAAGCCGGACTTGAAGTGATATGGGGTTTCAAAACCCTTTGATTTCTCTTCCAAAGACAAGCCCTAGGTTGGAATCGCCTTCTCCCCTTTCTCCTATTCTCTCAAACTCTCTAAGTGTCGAATGATGCCCTAAAGGCTCGGGTTAAACTCTTAAGGTAAGAGTGAACCGACCAAAAGACCATAATACCCTTACTGAAACTTCTGCAAAACGTGAGGACCGAGCACGTTGAGCTGTGAATAGTGCCAAACACGTTGTGCTGTGAATAGTACCAAACACGTTGTGCTGTGAACAGTGCCAAACACGTTGTGCTGTGAATAGTACCAAACACGTTGTGCTGTGAACAGTGCCGAACACGTTGTGCTGTGAACAGTGCCGAACACGTTGTGCTGTGCTCGTTGTCCGTTGTCTTATGTACAACGTGCCCGTTGTGAGCTGTACAACGTACCCGTTGTCTGTTGCACAACGGATGCACAACGTATACGTTATCAGAGCACGTTATCTATGCGTTGTCTGTGCCTCGTTGTCTGTTGCACAACGGATGCACAATGTATACGTTATCAGAGCACGTCCTTAGTGCCTTCCGAGCTACGTTCTTAGTGCCTTCCGAGCTACGTCCTTAGCGCCTTCCGAGCTACGTCCTTAGCGCCTTCCGAGCTACGTCCTTAGTGCCTTCCGAGCTACGATTGCCTTCAGGTTCAGACTGTTTTGGCCATATCTTTTGACTTGTTCGTCCGATTTTGACGATTCAACTTGCGTTGGGTTCGTACTTCGAAAAGGAACATTTCTGACGTTTCGGAATTTCCAATTTCTTCCTTATTTATTAATTATATCTCTTTAAAGGCAAAATGGCAACGAAAGTGTCATGCATTAAATGTGAAAAGGTCTGGGGCTCTACAGAGTCGCTGCTACTGGGCAGCAAACAAAGAGGACCGAAGGTATGCACATGGAGAAAGCTATTGCTGCAATAGCAGTGGCTCACCGAGGAAGAAGGTTGGAGTTGGTGGTTGTTGCTGTTGCGCACAAAGGGGTGAACTGAGAGTGAGAGGAAGAAGAGAAACTGAGAGAGAAGGGTGGATAAGACCTGTGAGGGAAGAGAGTCAAAGAGAGAGAGAGAGAAAGAGAGGGAGAGAGAGAATGGGAGTGGTTCAGTGGCCCCAACACCTCCAAGGTTTTTTCCCTCTTTTTGTTTACTAAGGACTTGTGTGACTTTTATAGGCAAAGGAATTGGGGGCACAGTTTGTAAATAAATGGGGGTTAGGTGAATGGGTGGAGGGTCATTGGATGGTCAAAGAGGGACTATATGATGGTTTTAGGGAGGCTTGTGCAGCTGTACTTGTTTCACCAAAATGGTAATGTGGTATCTGTAATACCATGCTCTCAACATTTGAATTTTGAACTAGTGGGCTTGGACTTGATTTCAGTACTTGGGGCTTTGCTCCATGGGCCATGGGCATGGGTTCAGGGGTTTTGGATTGGGCCAAAGGACTTGGCCTTTAAGCTCTTAGGGCAAGACTTGGGCAAGCTTTAGACTTGGGTTTTAGACTAGACCTAGGGTTAGACCAAGGCTTAGGCTAGGGTTCACCTAGGGTTAGGGTTAGGCCTACGGTTTTACCTAAGGTTTGACTAGGGTTTACCTAGGGTTTAGTTTTTTTTTTTTTTTAAATTGAAATAGGCCTTAAGCCCAAAGGGATTGGATTTTGGGGTTTAGAGTTTACCTAGGGTATGGGGTTTTTCCTAGGGTTTATCCAAGGTTTAGACTAAGCTAATCATGGTGAAATTAATTAACCAAGATTACAGGGGGTGTAAAAATGGGGTGCTGACAAGAGAAATAACCAATTTCTCATAGGAAGCGGCCCCACTTCCAGACTTATATAGGTGAGTCTATCAAGGATGCCTATGTGACTCTACATCCCACTCAATAGCGCTATAGATATCATTAAGAGAAGACCCTCAACGTCTAATCATCACATACTTTATGCATTATTCACATACTTCATGCACTATTCACACCATAGGAAGGGACTTGGAGAATAATATTATTATTCTCTTATTATAGTGCACCACCTCAAACTAGTCAGTAACTTGTTCTTCCCATTAAGCCTGTTCTTAAGATCTCTAGTCTTCAGGTTAGGTTTCCATTAAAGTTGGTTCATTCTTCAATTGACTTAAGTCTCATTCCCCTCGATGTGCTCCCCTTGCTAGGCCTTTAGTCAAGGGATCCACTAAATTTTCTGGCGATCTGATTTCATTTTAGATATAACTTCATCTCATAGGAGTTCTCAAATATAATTCCATCTCGTAGGAATTCTCTTAGATATAATTCCATTTCATAGGAATTCTCTTAAGTATAATTCCATCTTGTAGGAATTCTCTCGAATATAATTTTAGAAATTATCTCAATTATAATTCGTGAATTACCATTATACCGAGTGTTATCAGCTCTACGTATTGCAGCATTGCAATCACAATTAATTTTAATAGCAGAGACTAGTTTATTCCATAAAGGAATATCAAACAAAAAGTTCTGAAGCCACTCAACTTCTTCTCCTGCTAAGACTAAAGCTATTAGTACCGATTTCATAGTAGAAATAGAACTAATTAATTGTTTCTTAGAATTTTAAGAAACATTACCACTACCAATAATGAACATATAACCACTTGTTATTTTATATTTATTAGAGATAGAATTTCAATTAGCATTACTATACCTTTCCAATTAAGAAGAGTTTCTAGCATAATGAAAACTAGAATATATGATTCCTTTAAATATTTAAGTATATTAAATATTTAATCACTGCTAATTGCATCGCAATGCTCCCTATTGGGATTACTAGTGTATCTACTTAATTTCCCGATTGCATATGAGTATAGTTTATAGCATATATCAAGCTTCTAATTACACTAGCATATTCATTTTAGTTTATACTATCTCCTTCATTAGGTGATAGATGAACACTAGGATCATATGGAGTACAAATATTACTACAATCGTAATGATTGTATTTTAATAATAATTTTAAGGCAATGAGATTGAGATAAAGTTATCTCATCATCCGTTCTAATTATTTAATTCAAAGAATTAAATTTGCCTCTCCAAAATCCTTCATGTCAAATTAGGATGACAATAATTCTTGTCTCATTTATAATTTTTTGATTTATTCCAAAAATCAATAAATCATCTACATATAGACAAATGAATACTCCACAATCACCATGTACAAATGATTACTCTACTATCACCATTATATTTGTAATATATACATATCACTTTCATTTGTACTAAATCCATGAGTTATTATCAAATTTCTAATGCCATTATTTTGGAGCTTGTTTTAAACCATATAATAATTTTACAAGTTTGCAAACTTTATTAGTTTGTCCAGGAGCAATAAATCTCTCTGATTGATCCATATAAATTTCTTCATCCAAATCACCATTTAAGAATGTTGTTTTAACATCCATTTGGTGAATTATTAAATTATGTATGAATGATATAGCAAATTATACTCGAATAGATGTAAATCTTGATACAGGTGATATGTATCAAAATAATCTATTTCTTCTCTTTGCTTAAATCCCTTGGCTACTAATCTAGCCTTATATTTTCTATAGATCCAAAAACACTTTTAATTTTCTTTTTAAATATCCACCTATAAATCTAGTTCCAGGAGGAGGATCAACTAATATCCAAGTGTGATTAGACATTATTGAATGTTTTTCATTTTCTACGGCTTCTCTCCAAAAGGAAGACTCATGTGACTCAAATGCCTCCTTTAGAAAAATAGGATCATTCTCTACCATATAGGTATAAAAGTCAGACCCAAAATTTTTACTATTTTAGTTCTTTTACTCAAATTTTTACTCTTTTTAACTCTTTTACTCTTTCTAGGTTCAATTTCAGCCTCATCTGAATTGATTAATTCAAGAGTTTTAGAACTAAGATCACTAGATTCATTAAAATTTTGGTTTATTAAACCCCCACTATTTGCATGATTAAAAGAAAATGATTTTCAAAAAGAAATCATCTTCCCTTGATACAATTAAAACATTATTTTCAATGTCTAAAAGTCTATATGCTTTACTGTAATCGCAAAACCAACAAAAAACATATCTTCAAGATTTATATCCTAATTTAATTATTTTAGGATCATTAAATCTAATCATTGCTAAACATCTCCATGTTCGGAATTAATTTTAATTTGGCTTTCTACCTTCCCATATTTCATATTCTGCCTTGCACTATCTCCTTCATTTGGAGATAAGTGTACACTAGTATTAGAAATTCTAATTTCTATTAGATCTTGATTTATAAACCCCCACTATTTTTAGAATTTAACTGGAAAAAATTTTTTAGCTTTCCTTAATTCTAATATCACAATATTATCAAGATCTAAATTATATATGCCTTATTGTTTATATTAAAGACAATAAAGGCACATCTCCTTAAGTTATATAATCTAATATTGTTATTTTAAGATTATTTATTCTTACCATAGCTAAATAATTACATATCTTAAAATAACTAGGTTTTCACCTCTCCAATTTTCATATATTCAGTTAATTCTATTTTCATACTTGTTTTTAACCATTCACAACCATTGCGATTTATCAAGTCATATAATCATATATGACAATAAAATATAACATGCAATTTCACAAGTAAATTAACTGATAATATAAAAAATATGACTTTTAGAATTCTGATCGTTTATTTGGAGTGTTACCAATGTGTCTCCTGATTTTATGAATTGCAATTTTTTTTAACCGCAACTCATCTGCTATTGCGTTCACCACATCTCCAGGAACACGTCGGTTCAGACGGATACCGGATCCGGTTTCAAAGAACAAACTTCGCACGCACCACCTTTGAGTTTGTTTCATTTGATTGGCTCAACCTACTTGGATAGGCTCAGCTAGCTTGGCTTGATTGGAGTGGGCGGCTTGGCTTGAGTTTCAATAGGACACATATCCTTCAGTTACATGCTTTGACATTTACAAAGGAATCTAAAACGTCACCCACAAGTATATGGGCACATACACTAAAATTTAGTGTATAAGACCAACTCTTAATAAAAACTTTTCAAGTACCAAAATAAGCTTTTTCTTCAACCTCAACACCGACTTTGTTGATCCAATCTCCAAGAAGCCATTTGCTCCAGAAACTCCTCAACAGATCCGAATTTCCTTTATTTAATTTTTCTTTAAAAATTCTTACGGATCCAAACATCCGTGAAAATTGCCGCGTTCAAACAACTGTGAAGTTTCTGCATTGAAGGAGATGGGTTTAACTAATTCATATCCTTCACTAAAACTTTGTTTGGATCAATCCGATCCAAGATATCAGACCCACTATTCCAATGCTCAAGGCCCCGAAGCCATCTGTGCCTTTGCTTCTGGGTGCGAGCCAGCTCCGATAGACTCTTGAATTGTCAGCGCAGGGTCTTCAAATGGCCATTGACAATGGAATTTCTCGAATTGTGATGTATACAGATTCAAAATGGTTAGCTGATTGCCTCAATGGCTTAGCTGAGCCCCCTTGGAGATGGCGCAAAGAGTTTTGAGCATCGACTCGTCTGATAGCGAGTTTTGACTTTTGTTCTATTTTGCATGTTTGGCGAGAAACTAATAGAGCGGCAAATTGGCTAGCCAAATTTTGTAATGCTCTAGGTAGGGTTGTGTTCTCTCCACGAGACATTCCTAGAGATCTTCCCGGTCTATAATTCTGGAAGATTAGTTTGGTAAGATGTATATTAGACTGTAATCTTTTTATTCTATTAATATATCTGGTCGGGGTCTGCCTAACCCTAGCTTGCCTTCCAAAAAAAAAAAGTCCCCGACCTCAACGTACCCGATAGCTTCGACGACTCTTCATTCCGTTCGCCACGACCTATATAGCCGCCTCGAACTTGGGAACCCCCAAATCTTAATATTCTTTTTTTTATTAGAATAAATTATGGACCGCCAATCGTTGTTGATCAGCGGTTGTAAACACATCAAGTCTCCCCCATTGGCCCACGTCCACCTACAAAGCCTTGGCAAAGTTCTTTGCATACGAAGATAATCCATTTTCCCATTCAGAAGCTGGATGGATTGAAGAAGTTGGAATCGCAATAGACACCAAAACTTTTATTGGTGAAGGAGGTGCAGAAATAAGAGCTACAGTTTCTTGGGGAGGCTGCATCTCATTTAAACGCCTTGCTTGGAAATTGAATACGAAACCCTATGTAACCAAACTGTAATCTAGAGAACATGGAAGATATTCTTAAGGCTACACAAGTGATTCCAAAAAGTGCCTCAAGCTCATAGTCTATGTTAGATCTGGACAACATTCCTTTAAAACCAGTCTCTTTCTTTCATTCACTCAAGTGAATAAAATAACAGAATACGGAAAAGGATATTATCCTCAAATTTGCACAAAATCAAAAGGCGAGACACTCGAATTGTCTTAAAATTTTTGTTCCCAAAGGATAAAATACCTGGAATCGCAATCCAAAAAATGCAGTCTTGAACAGTACAACAACCTTTATTCCAGAAATTCTTGCACTAGAAAAGCAGTTAGAAATTTGGTAGATCGTGTGAAGTGAGGTGCGGATACTTCGCTCTCTTTAAGACAATTCGCGCCCCCCCACAGATGCACTGGGTTGCCAGACATGATGCCTCCAGGATACAACAGCTCCACACAAATCTAACCCTGACTATAAGCTTGCACTACCTATAATCGCACACCTTACTCTGTTGCTTACCCAACAATCTTTCAAAAGAAAACTTCTCAAAATAAGAAAACAGAATAGTAGAGAAAATCCTTTTCTTATCTTCTATCTTCCAATAAAAGGAATATACATAGTATAAATAGAAAACTAATTAGGTTTTTTGGAATTCTAAAACTATCACATTAGTGACTAGTAATTGTGATAATAATGCTTTGAAACGTTTCCCACCATTAAGGCCTTAAATGACTATAATAAAATTAAATAAATTAATATTTAATTACTTTTATTTAATTAATTTTGAATCACAATCATCCAAAGTTACAACATATATATGCCAATATCAGATGGTAGAGAACACAATGATACAATCTCACTCCAATCAGCAGATACAGCGAGATGTTCAGCTCTGGTACTACTATTTGAAACCTCTGTTAAAAAAGATGTTTATAGGTACATACAAAATTATCTTCTTGAATGTCCTGCATCAGTTGTCGGGGAGGAATCACTATCTGCAGGCCAAATAAAATTTATGTTTGAGGTGAATGAAAACAAGAAATCTATATATGGTACTCTCTCAGGTGGGCATCAGAGTTGGTAATGGGCCTTGGCTGTACGCTCGCCTTGTTCACTAAGTGCAGGACCTTATTTCTAAAGGAAATATCTCGTCCTCTTGAACTCCTAGATCTACAAGTGACCTTGCTGATGAGATGGGCAACGAAGGGGTGGGCAGGGTCAGTTTGTAGTGTGAGATTTCCCATCCAGTGTAGTGTGTTACCCTTTTGCAATCCTTGGTTGTTTTCTTTTGTCTCTTTTCCTTTTATATTTTGGATCCTTGCCTTTGGTGGACACTTTTTATGCCTTTATTTTTCTTGTATCGCATTTTGTTTGGTCTAAATGTAAATCTTCGTTACTGAAAAGAATGATTTTTTGCTCCACGACAAGCACTTCAACGCCTGCTGGGGTGGAGTACTTCAACGCCTGCTGATGCAGAGAATCTTCGTTAGGTTCAATAGTTGTATCCACAATTAATCGTTACGTTTTGCTGACTCGGGCATTGTTCCCCTTTTTTTTTAGATATTCTGAGTGAATTATGTAGAATTATCAACAAAATTTCGCTTGTGACTGTCTGCAAAATGCAAATCACTGTCAGAATTGACACTGGCGCTGTATTTTGTTGTTTGACATGGATTTTCCATTCCATTTCAATCATGGAATGTAACTCTTTAAACTTGATCAAAGTGTAAGATTTATGATTAGATAAAACACATCTTATTCGTCTCTATCAGTGCCTTATCCCAACTAGGTGGGGTACAAATATCTCGTTGTATTCTATATAGACATAGGAAAAGTGAGCCTAGATATAATGAATAAATTCATAGAAAGATACAAAATAATGAGATGAGCCAGGTTGATAGATTTAAACCCATTTTATGAAATAAATATTAATTCAGGTGAGAAAAATTATAAAATTAAAAAAATATGTATCCAGATTGAGATATCAGATATATCATATATGCTTTAAATTCTACAATTAATAGCTCAAAGCCAGAAACCCTTGTCCTAATTTGTCTGACGTGTGTTGTTGACAGAGAAATATTGGAGTATCCAAATTGTGTCGGTTGCCATTATTTGTTCAATCAAAATCAAGTGTAAGGTAGCACATATATTGTCATTGTAAGCTATTTGCTTGCACAGTCAAGTTTTGAAATCTATAGGTAATGGTGAAGGGGTGTTATGCCCCTTCTTGGTTTTGATTCATAACATACAACCTCTCCAATGAAAGGGGTAGTGGGCAGTCAAGCTGATAGGTAATCTATCAACATTATTATGCATCCATGACTTGCTGTGTTTAGAGTCTGTGATTCCATGGGTGCTATTAGCTTGATTAGTTTGATGTAAACAAAAGCTCGATATGTCATTTGGAGTGCTCTTAAAATTACAAGAACCATGGTGCCAAAATTTCACCATGTGCAATAAGAACTCTCTATGCAGAAGAGGTATATGTATCAAAATATTCATTTGATCTCCCTTTAACAAGGAATCACTTGCCCACCAAGAACTATATCAAACACACTTAGGCATTCAAAGCACATTGCACTGAGAAATCTCAGAAACTCGCAGAAATAAACCTCCTTTTGGTAAGCGATAAATGTTGCGAGTTACTGTGACTTGACTTTTGATTCAAGAGCAATTCCATGTTGCTGAGATAATATGGTGTGTATTTCTGAAAAAAAAAACAAAAAAAAAAACAAACAAATGTCGGAAAATTTTGCCCGTTAACCGTCCTCCACTGTTTTGTACCTGTCTCCTGTATGTCCTTTTTGCCTTATATGTTCTTTCTTCACACTGGTGATAACTGATATGAACTTATGAAGTGCTTCATTTCTACTAATGATTTACTATACTGAACCAGGATGATTTCTTACCTCGGACAGCCACCCCCTTGGAAGACATTTTCAAGTCACTTTTCTGGTAAAAAATCATCCTCCACCTTTGTCAATCATACCTCTCTTTGGAATCAGTATCTCTTTAGCCTTTATGTGTGATGTCAAGTTAACAACTAGACAATTCTCCAATTTTCACAAAGTGATCAAAACCATCTAGTCTGTCTAAGTTATGTAACCCAAAATGTCAAATCCTCCTTTTACTCAACGAGTCACTGATATGGCTAATTTTCTTGCAGAGCAAAATCTTCCCTGTAATTTTTCTCTGAATGATTCACATTTCACAAAAGCACAAAATATCACATCCCATCACTACTCATGGGGGGTTGTTGAGAAAAGCGCAGCCAGTTCTATTGGAAATGGGTGCTTTGGTTTCTGAGAGTTTAACGAGATGTCATCAATTATTGGATCGTCTTATAATTTTGGATGTTTCACCCCCTGGTTGTTTGTGTTGGACAGTTTGCCATGTTTACTATGCCTAAGGTGCATGAGAGACACATGCATATCAGAGGAGAAAATGTTTAAAGACCCAAGGCGTCTCTATGCACCTGGTCGCCTCTATCACATTGTTGAGAGAAAGCCCTTCAGGTATCAGTTGCATTTCAAGTACATTTTGGTCTTATACAGGCAATGGTGAGGGTTGGTGATTCTTGGTTATTCCTTAAGAATTACAAAACTGTTGTTAATTGCAATAATAAGAAGATAATTACCCGATAAAAAGATTAGGATTCTGACAAAAGTGAAAATAGATTTATATCTCATTAAAATCCCATGTGAAATGGTAATATGTTGTTATGTTGGGCATATGTGGACATAGGTATAGGAGAAAAAACATTTTTTTTGGTTGTATTATTTTATACCATCTGTGCAGTTACAATGTAATCTGTGAGTTGGGACCATTTTTCTGTGTCATAGGCAAGTTATGAGTTGGGACCATTTTTCTATGAATTGAGATCCTTTTTCTTTATTGTAAGCATGTATAAACTCTCGTGTTTAATACCAGAGAAATTTTTTGATAATGCCTAGTGTTGTCAAGGTTCATGGTGCCTCACCAAATATGGTTGCAGTCAACCAACTCATGGAGCTGAAGTGTTCATGGATGGGCCTCTTTTTAGATTGACCATAGTCCAAAATTGGTACTGAGCAGATTAATGCATCATCAATATGTGGAATTCCTTCCTGACCATTGGTCTTATTCTTGTTAACCATCTAAAACTTTGTCTCTATATGGTAGCTAAGATTCTGCCATTGGTCTTCTTTTCCGTGCCATGCACTCCACCATTTGAAAGATTACAATTGACGTTTATTATGATGTAACGGACTAAAACATGATGGTAGGGCACCATTGTATATTTAACATGACAATTATTGAAGCAATGTAGCTTTGGTAGGTCCCATCATTGATAATGCGGCCTGGCATCTCAACTAACCAATTGACACCCATGTCCATTGCTCCGGACTTTCAATCCAAATTGAGGACCTCTTGACTCGAGCAAAGTTTTGAAACTACTTTTTCTTTTGCAAAGGTCAGTAATTGTGTAAGTATTCCAAAAAAGAAATTGTTCACAGATGGTGAGGGTCCTCAAGTTGGGACAACCTTGTGGCTGGTTTCAAGCCCAGCTATGCTCTATCACTTGGATAGTCAAGACCAACAGGTGCGGTTTGGTGCACTAAGAGAGGTCCCAACATCCATGATGTAGCACAGGCACATGGTCCATTTCCTCCTTCAGTGTGTCAACATGTATGTCTAATAGGGTTGCTGTAGTGAACAACAAAGATAAATTTCGTGAGTGGAGTCAAAAGATATCCGAGTCATGCGGTGGAGAAAACTAAGCTTCGGCCACCGGATGGATGCCTAATGCACATATCTTTATTGCAGGATGGGAAGATTTCCCCCAGTTGTGAGGACAGCAGTGCCTGTGGATGGAAGGTTCGAGCACATAGTCCTTTCTTGCAACGCCATTTCCGACCATGCCATTATTTGGATAGAGAAAGAAGCCCAAAGAGCTCTGGGTGTAAGTATACATTCTCAACTTCTTACTTTTTGGTAGTTAGTGGGTGACACGAGTTTCAAACCAGGTCTCTTGCTTTTATTTTAAATCTTGTGGAGCATTGTGATACAAGTTCCATTGGTCCATCTATACCACTGGATGTCCATTTTTTCTACCAGAAAGTATGTTACAAAGTGCCCATATGAAACATTCCCTCTTTTGTTTAATAAATTATACTGAGCAAATTCCTAAACCTCCTCGTTTTCAATAACTTGATCCAGAGCCCTGCTTTTCATAAATTCAGCGGAAAAATCTCTGGTGAATAAGATCTTAAACTTGAAACTTGACCAATTACTTGATTGGATTATTATTTTGGTTGAATGCTCCGATATAGTCTGATCTCTACAGTTCTTTTGGGTCTTAAGAGATATAAATTATTGCACCCAAATTATCCTTGGGCCAGTTGTTTTCAAGCATGTGATCGAATTCTTGGGGCAGTAAATTTCCATGGTGGTCTGATAAGCAGGTGAAGCCATTGATTAAAATGTGAGGTAGTCCAATATTATGGGTGTTTCTCTATTTTATCTTTGTGGTGATTTTGAAACATTCTCCTGATCTCAGTTGATGTTAGAGAAAGATCAGATTATGGAGATTCCTGCAAAGCAGAGGATGGAGCGGCAGGAGACTCTTGTCAGAGAACACAGAGAGGAACACAGGGCAGCATTACAGAGGGCTGTTACATTGGCTGTCCCGCATGCTTTCTCGCCTTCTCCATATGGGACATTCAAGGAGCAGGAGGAAGGGGAGAATTCCAACAGAGCAAGTGAAGACTCTTCACCTGGCTCGTCTAAGAAAAGCAGGAAGAGGGAAAGCTGGGATGAGTTGATAGAGCATCTTTTTGACAAGGACGATTCTGGTCACATGGTGCTCAAGAAATCGCAGGCTGATGATTGATAATTTAACTTGAGAAAAAAAAATTGTGGTGAGAATACATCATTTAATTTTTTTTTGGGGAATTATGATTGTGTTTTGTTTGATACCCAAATCAATAAAGGATTTTTGTTGGTTGTATCATTTTATGGAAGATGTGCAGAGTGTATCAGTCATGGTTTTAATAATGACCGTTATAGCCCTAAAACTCCCGCATGTTAGATTATTTATAGTTAAATCGAATATATAAATTATCATTCTACTGATGATTGAATGCAGTAGTAAGAGAATGTACTGTTATATTGCGGCCATTATAACTATTACAATGTTCTAAGTCACTGCTTTAGGTTGCCAGCCCTATCTATTGGGGCCCTACTTTACTGAGCTTGGGTTCTATATACTAGGCTTCTAAAGTTGAGCAACTTGGCTATTGTTATTACAAGATTTCTAACATAATTTTGCCCGTTGCCTGATATTTTTCTTCTTATGAAGCTACCCTACCCATTCTGCAATGATAAGGCCCTTGTTATGGACCACCTTTGACGAAAATCGCCTAATATGGAGACCTCTCTCAATTTCTCTCTTTTTGGATGGGTAAGTCTATGTATCTCCTATTTGATAAGAAATCAATGGTTTTATATGTATAATAGTATGTTTCTTCATTGTCAAAATGCATAAGGAGTAATACTCTGAAAACATCCATAATGCCATGAACTGAAACTCTAAAAATTGGATACAAATATATCCATATCTAATTCGTATCTAAATCCATTTAGTTAGATAATTATCAAAATAGGTATCCGGCAGAGCCAATTCAAATAGGACGGTTTACTATCCATTTACAAATGGATTCAGATACTGGTATATACGATTCACTAAATAGCCGACTGATGAAAAGCTGATTATCGCATCAATGATGGCTTTTCAATAGAAGGATTGAAGACCACTAGCTCTGTGGATAGAAGAGCTCACTAATGAGCTAGTAAACAATGTGGAACGGCTAGATGGTGCATTACATCAATGGTTGTGGATTACCAAAACTTATGGCCAGGCAGCTGATAAGATAGCTGCCATGTGAATTAACAAGTGATAATAGGCTCTATTCAATCAGTTTTGAATAATATTTATATCCCCTGTTGGAACTGAGCTGACTCCAGAAACTGACCTATCAAAAAGTCCTCTTGAAATTTTATAACCTTCTTCTTCTTCTTCTTCCACATATATCTCTTCTCCTTAATCTCCATTTAGAAGTGTCATTTGGACATCCCTTTGGTGAACCACTAATTGTCTGTCGAAATGTTGGTGATGATGGCCGAGTTATCGAAGGAGAGGGAGAGGAGTATGTCGAGAGTGGGACTATTGATAGATATTGTTGAGAGCAGTGTTCTAAAAACTGGACCAGCCAGTTGATAAAACCAGGAACCGGCAGGTCAAATGGTCCCCAAAAACATTAAAATATAATCTTTTTGCTTCTTAAATACTATATTTCCCCGCTTAGTAGATAACCATTTGCTACCAATGGATAACTACTTCTCATCTCAAATTGAGGTGATTGGATTTGTACCAATGAAAACCATAGGTCAATTGGTCCCTAAAAACATTAAAATCAGGTTATTTTAAAAACCAGCCTAAAACAATAATAAAAATCGTAAGAACCGTCCGGTTCAACCATGAAAATTGTAAGAACCGGCGGCCAAAAAAGAAAAAAAAAACAATTTAAAAATAAAAAGCCATGATTCATCCAGGCTGGTTGAACCCGTTGAACTAGTCGAATTGGGAACTGGTCGCCTAGCCGGTTTGAGGCCCAATCTGGTTATTTTTTTATCAGTTATTAAAACACTGATTGAGAGGGGTTACATGATTTCCCATGAGCTCTAAAATTTGACATGAAAGTTATGTCCCAAGGTTGGGTCTTCTCACAAATATCATACTCCCTCCTCCCCTCCCCTCATGGCAGCCTAATTTCTAGGGAATTTGGAAGCAGTAACACCCTAATTTTAGCTCTTTCTCAAGAATTGAAATATATCATGCTGATTTCTCGCTAGACGAATAACTCTAAGGGTGTGTTCGTTTGGCAAGAAAGTAAGGGAAAGGAAAAGAAAAGTGTGTTTTCTTACACTTTTCTTACGTTTGGTTTACAAGAAACACACTTTTATTTTCTTGCACTTTCTCAATAGTGATAAACTTTCTTCCAAAACTTCATCTATTTTTTATGGTTATTTTGTGAGAAAATTTAAGTTTATCTTATTTCTTCATTTCATTTCTTTTCTTTCACCCATTTTCTCGCTAAACGAATGCATCCTAATAACGTAAACCCCAAATAAAGGGTATCAATTTTTTTTTAGCAATGCTAGGTTCACATTCCTTCCCACCCACTTTCTCCACAAGAAGATAAAATAATATGACAACAACAAAATATAATAATTTTTGTGAGAGCTAACATTTTTTTCCTTAGAAAATGCTTAATTTACTTCCCGTTTCCACGATCCTCAATCCTCACTGGTTCACACTCCACTTTTTAACACTCACCGATTGTGGTTAAGATTTCCCCACCTTTACGATTAAGCAATCCAACCTTAGTTTTTAGGAAAAAAATAAATATCTTAACTATAATTTAGTTGAGCTTAATTAGGGTTAAAGTGGTGTTAATAAGGACAAGAGGACAGAATGGTCAGATACATAGCTGACCGTCTGGCCCGCAATTTTTTTTTTCCTTATCATAAAAGTGGAAAGTGGATGGAAAGAAGGGTAACCTACACAGACTAAACTCACACACACAGAGCCAGCCCTAAGTTAGCCTAAGGCGCCATAAGGTGTGTGTTAGTTACATGATAACATTTCCAACAAAAAATAAAAAAGATTGAAAGAAAGCCTTTTTTTATTTTTTGGTTTGGGACCTTGGGTAGAGACCGAGTCTGACTTGTTAGTTATTACTCGATTGCCGTGGGTCTGTGCTAAAAAACCGCGGGAAATGGAAGAAAATCCAAACGATTCTTCGACGCAATCAGAAACCCTAATTCCAGAACCCGATCAAGATCTGCTCCTGACGTCTCCTCAAAACCCCTCTGGTTCTCATGATGATCCCAGTGAATCGAAACCCTCGTTCGATCAAAATGAAATTTATAAAGCTATCGAAGTCGTTGAGAGGGATTCGACGGCTATTGCTGAAAGCTTCACCTCCCTCTTCTCTTCCCTTCGTTTAGCTCTATCGGAGGTCAGTTGCTTAATTTCATCGATTCAAAGCTTCTTAAATTTGGGGAATTCGTTGCAATTACGGTAGATAAATCGTTGTTTTCCTTTCTATTCAGCAATTTGAAATTTTTCGCGAAGCTTATTCATATCGCGCGATCTGGTTACTAGAACAGGGTGAAATGATTAATTAAACTAAATTAACAAAAACTATCTCGTTTCTGAAAGGGAAACGCCATTATTGCCCATTATGGATTATGAAAAAAAATCAACGGATGATTGGGGTAGAAGACCATGCCGACTATGGAATGACCTAGATATTATTAAAGAAAACCTACTAATGAGGCCCTTCGAAGTTTGAATAGAAGGATAGAAGTGCAACTAGCTCTTTGGATATGAGAGCTCGCTAACTGCTAGTATACATATTCAAACAGCTTGATAGCGCAATTACCTTAATGGATGTGGATTTTCAAAAATACTAGTTTAGGCATCTGATAAGATAGCTACCAGGTGAATTAACAATTAATGTATTTGCTCCATTGAAAAGGAAAGTCAGCCCCTTTTGGGGCACTGCCTACCTATCAGTTTACCCATCTTGATAAAAATATATAGTGTGCTCAAAACACAAATGGGGCTACATTATTTTAAGGGGGAAAAATCATAACCTGACCAAAAACACATATTTATTGAAAATTTCGAAAAACTAGTTATATCATTTGAGTATTTTCTTTTATTGATTAGTGGCATCTCTGATGCATCAATGTAATATTGTAGGTCACTGGTAGTTCGGTCGACCACATGCATTGCTTCAGTGATGTTGCAGGCCGCCTACAAGAATCTGGTAATCGAAAGTCATATTTGAAGCATATCAAGCTCTGTCCCTTTTCTTTGTTGCTGATCTCAGCATGATTAAATATAACTTTTTCACGAACTTTAAATGTTTTTAAATAATAAACAAACCAGAAAATTTTAATAGTGTGCATGCCTAGGGGTGTACAATGAGCGGGTTGGGCTGGGCTGGAATCAGTTTGGGCTCAGCCCGTTTTATTTATTCCCATGCCTAACCCAACCCAAACCAAGCCTATGTATGATATTGTAAGTTTGGGCTGGGTTCGGGCCAGCCCATGCTCAATTCAATATTCAAATCTTTATTTGTAAAGCAATGATGTTCCTTAAAAAATATAATAAAATTTAAACGAGTGATCAAAGCTATTATTTGCCTTCTGCAAGTGAGAAGAGCTAGGGTTTCACTTGATAATCTCTAACTCAGTAACTCTACCAATTCCTCTTTACTTGTAGAAACCGAAAATGTAGAGAAAGAGGGATAGTATATCCAATTGTAGAACCAAGTGGAGAGAGTAGATCAAACTGTAGAAATTGAAGAGGTAGAGAAAGAGTGAAAGTATACACAAAACTCAAACCCAACTCTTGGATTTTGGATGCAAGACTTACTGACTAAGGGTTTCATTATGTGGGATAGTTTGAGTATAAGAAAGAGGTTAAAATTCGGACTGGGATAGGTTAACTGGGCTTTATTATGGTTTACTCAAACCCAAATACTTAGTGAATATAGAACCCAAACCCATGGAATCTTAGCCTAACCCTCCCTAATTCAGGCTGGGTAGGCCAGCCCGGCCCAATGTTCAGTCCTATGCATGCCTAGAAATCTACTAATTATGAAGCCTTTGCTTTAATAACATTTCAATTTGCTATTTGCAGGGTAGGCTAAATATTTTGGTATATACATCATAACTTTATCTCATTTCTCTTTGCCTTTCATAAACTAGTATCTGCTAGATATATCATGAGGTTTGGGTGTCATTTAATATTCTGTTGTATTAGTTTAAGATCCTTCACTAACCGAAATTGTTGAAGTGATACATAACACAAAAGGACACCCATGGAAGATCATTGAAAGATTGAACAACCCCTACTTAATTAGAGACGCTAATGTGGCAAAAAAAAAAAAAATCCCTGTGATGTGTAGTAGAGAGTAGAGAAAACTACAATAGACCCTTGATATAGGTCCTAACTTGCATGTAAGATGACTGAAGCTTACCATAGAGAGTCGATTTTGGTCTTCTACAATGAAGACCAATGATGCCTGCATTGGGAAATAGCAATATGCTGAAGCTCTTGAAGGGCAAGGGAAGATTGAGATAGTGATGAAAAAATATTTAATGGCACACACTTTAATGGAAGACATGGCTTCAGATAGATGTAATGATGGAGTGGGATTTGATTAGCAGGCCTGAAAGAGTTGCAATGTGGCGCTATTGATGGTGATGATGACAATTGCACCTATGAAACAAGACTCCTGTCACCACCTAACTTTCTATAACTAGGGCTGTAAATGCAGTGAATTCAAAGTGGATAGCTCTATATTGAATTTGATTTGTTTAGTTATATGGATTGTTACCCGAATTTGCTCTGATATCCCATAGATACTCAAATAAGGATTCCAAATTCAAATTAAATGAAATAAATCAATTTCGGATAATATCAATTTGGAGAGATGAGAAAGGGAATGAGAGAACACGCGAGAGGAACTTAGGGGGTGTTTGGCATTGTTCTAGTGGAACGTTTTTCTGTAACCCAGGAACATAATCACAAAAACTCGTTTGGAAGCCTTAAAATGGGAACAATTTTTTAAGAATAATGTGTGCTGGGAACACTTTATTGGGAACAAAAATTAGAAGGTCTCTTGGAGCATTCTTTAAGAACATCGGGGAGCTCGACGAAAAGAAGTGCGCCTATCTCCATTGCCCAGATGCTACTCCTCTGTCTCCGACGCCTTCAGTTTTCGTAAAACCCCCAACTTCTGCAACTGCTCCGGCAACTTCACAGGCTTCATCCCCGTCTTCGGTCTCCGTGAAGTCCCCTCTGGCTCCCCCTATGTCTTCTCAGGTATCTGCCGCGATACAAGGCGGCAATATGGGAAAATCAGGTGGGTTTGAAGGAACAACGACTGGAGGCCCTTTCGGTGCAAAAGAAAAGGAACTCAAAAGTGGAGGAGCGATTCCAACCAACGGAGGAAGTAGGTTTTTGGATACATGTGCAGGAACAGAAAAACCAATGGAGGAGCAGATTGGTGATGGTGGGAGCTCTGGTAACGGCATTGGTCTTGCTGGGAATGGGTCCAGAACCTTGGAATTCATGAATGAGAGCTTCCTCTTCATGGGTTTCCTTTCTTTTTGGCTGAAGATTATCACATTAATCTCTTTCAAGTTGAAAAATCCAAGCTTTTTCATGGATTCTGAGTGAGCAGACACCAAGTTTATAGCTTCATCTGACAAAGCTGGAGAAGGGTTTATAGAGAAATCTGGAGAAATCTATTTCTTGGAAAGCTTCTCTTTGGGCAGTGATCAGCACACCACACATTAGACGATGTAGTCTAATGCCATGGCATGATGACCCTTTCAACACTCCTTTAACTATGGTTAAGTTAAGAAAATTAAAGTAAATATTTTTTTAAAGAAAAACCAAGTTTAGATTGCTTAATCCTAGGAGTGAATGAATCCAACTACAGCTGATGTGTGGTTCTGTTTAGATAATTAAGTTAAATTTTGTACTTAATTAATGTGATTATGTTTTTTTTTTCTCATCCAAACCTGATTCTGTTGTTTCTGTTATGTTTGCATGATTTTGCTTAACTGTACCAAACGGGTTCTCAGCACAGAATCATTCTAAGAAATCCAGTTTGTTCTGTGCTTAGAATCAGTGAATCATCAAGAACGATGCCAAACACCCCCTTATTTGCCTTAGGGTTTCACCGTTTCAGTCGAAGCTTGAAAGGGGCGAACAGCTCAATCGAAGAGTAAAGGGAGGAGAAAGGATTAGGGTTTGAGGTTTGATGAGTTCGAAGGGGCTGAGTGAGGACGGCTGGATGAGAGAGGAACAGCCGTTTAGGATTAGGGTTTCATCTGTTTCAATCGAAGTTATGAACAGGAACAACTGAATAGCTCAATCAAAGAGGAAAGAGGAGGAAGGATTAGGGATTTAGGGTTTGAGGGTTAATGAGTATTTATATCCTTATTAAAATTTCATAATGACCCTCATATAAGTAAAAGTATTACACTGTTACCTTAAAATTATGGTTAAAGGTTACAAAAGCAATAAGAGAATTCTTGTCTTCTAAAGTGTAATTAAAGTACATTATATATTATATATATATAATTGTAATCAGTCGGATAGTTATCGAATCGGATAACATTATCCCAGTCCGATTATTAACGGATAGACTGAGATATCCAATTTTGATTCGTCGGATCGATAATTGGATAATTATCCGTCTAACCAGTTATAGATTCGTATATTATCTGACTCCGTTGACAACCCTATACATAACTTTCAGAGTGTCCAGATAATAGTGCTAATCTCATCAATCACTTCAAGGGACCTATGTTCATAAAGACGATCTAATGGCATCTAGTGCTAATGCCGATATGCTTTCTTTTCACGGAGTTAACTAAAGAAAATAAAGATTCTTCAGTTCGATTCTAAAGTACTATATCCCTCCTCTATTTCCTTCTCGCAGCCTTCTTTATTCACCAATACAAATGTTAGTAATCATGAGTTTGGGATAAACTAGATTGAACGGTTGGGTAAATGTTGTCATCTGGTATTTCTTAAAATAATCCATTAGTGACAGTAAGTTGTATATATGTCCTTTTCTGTTGGGCTATGTTCATCAGGGTGCTGACATATTGTGAAACTACAAGCAAGTGTTGTATTTGACTTTTAACTAATGCAGAAATTTTCTTATCTGATGGTTTTGTTGTACTTCAGATTATGTGTGTTTGATGAAAATTTGGTTTCCTTGAGTACAAGCAGTTTACAGAGAGGGTAAACTAACGTAGGACAAAGGTAGACTAAGTACATAAAAATAAGCCAAAAGCAAGGATTAAAACTTCGGTTTCGGGGGATGTATCGGTGCCAACCAAAACCTATACGTATCGGTTTCGAGCAATACTTATATTTTTTTTCTTTTTATAAAAAAATAAAATTAATTTTTTTAAAAATCAATTGAGTCATGAGAACCAAATTAACCAAATATAAAGTCATTGGAAACGACTCAAAGACAAAAGTAGCAAACACAATTACATTTACACAATGATTGAAAACATAAATACGTCCGTTTTGTATCAGTTTCGACGATTTTTATTTCCATGGCCAAAAGCACAAATAAGCAAGGATTAAAAATACAAATAAGCCAAAAGCACATAATAAGTCATAGTAGTACATCAGCTCTACTCCCATTTGTGCGAGCGCACACCAATCCAGAAATACATTTTTCTCAAATTATCCTCCTTATGTGCACTAAAAAGGAATAGTATGTTGGTAATTGCAAGAATAAATAAATATATTGTGGTTTAAAAAATTTATTTTACTGAACTGGCATGATTCTTTTGACTTACTTTCTTCCTGAATATTGGATAACTCAACTGGTTCTTGTTGTTTCAATGAGTTTCATTTTTTTTTAATCCGTATCCTTTCATCTTCCTACTTTGCAGCTCTTGATGCAGCAACAAAAGGAAACCGTTTTATAAATTCATCTCTCAGGTATTCACTTTCATGCACAGCTTTATCATTATTTTTTACCTAAACAATAGTGGAAATGTCAGAAATGCAGAAGCATTGAATTCAATAGTGTCTTTCAAGCTGTTCCTGTCAAGTTCTAAGTTTGCACAAAATTATAATCTTCTTCAGTTCTTAGTTGCATGAAGAAATAGAAGTTACAGTTTTGAGAGCAAGAGAATGGAAGTGTTAATTCTAAAAAAAAAGTAGGTAGGGGAGGGTCTATGAAGTGACTGCCTTATATTTCTAATACTCAATCAACTGTGCATTTTTTACTTAATATAATGTTGGAACATTAACTTTTTAATGGTTATTTTAGTAAATTTTAACCCAAAAAAGAAAAAGAAAATAAGTATATGAATAATTCGAAATTAGAGGCTCTAAGGATGCTTACAGAGTCATGATAGCAATTGATCATAGATGGTTGTAGGCAACTAGGCATCTCGAAGTCCGATCGGGAGTGGGACTAGGAGTCAGAGTGAAACTTCAACGTGGAAGGAACACCTTCAGGAGAAGATTCTAATTTAAATTCCAGTTCTTTCCTGCTGTATTTAAATCTGATCATTCAAAAAGGATTCTCATCGAGATTGGGGTATGACCAGTTGTGGTGATTGGTCACTCTTGGCCTTCAAATAACCAGCAGCATGTCATTTCTCTCAGTTTATTCTACTCCTCACACATCCATGGATAAATATCATACCACCTTAAAAACAACACATTGCAATAGCTTGGACTGTGTGAGAAATATATGTTTGAATCGAACATGTATCACAATTGCCCTTTCGAATATTAGGAAAGAACTGACTTTTTGGTTTTTTGGATTTGTTTATTTTGCTGCCAGATTAAATGAGGAAATGAAGGGTGTCGAAAATCTAGCAATGGAGTTGTATCCTTTCATCTCAGTTCATTATGTGTATACCGAAACACTATGTCTTATAAGTGGATATTTTGAATTTAAATTTTGGAACCTACATTACAGTAAAATATTTCGTTATGACTGTCATCATGGAGATCTCTTCCTTTGCTTCCTCAACACTTGTGAAGAAAGATCCTGAGGAGGAATGTAGATGCTTTGGACTCGGCTGTGAACAGGCTTGTCCGTTTTCCATGATATTGGGCCGTCCCAATCCTGTGAAATACTGGAGTATATGTCAATGGGGAAGAATGGTCTTTGAAATTCCTTCATATTCATCTCATATGGTCTGTACTGATAACTCTTTTAACTCTTAAAGGATCTCAACTATTAATGGGTATTCCGTAAAGAATTGAGCACCTCATGAAGTAAGCAAGCGTTATAGTCTGATCAGTCTACCATGTCATGGTCCAAACATGATGAACTAGGAAAAAGAAAGAAATAACAAATCGCTAATGTACTTTGACTCGCGCTGGTGTACTTTGACTCACGCTGGTATATTGGAAAATGTAGACCAGGTTATGTCTCAAGAAGTCCCTTTTCCCATTCTACCCAAAAAAAGAGAACCAAGGGTATTATTTCTCTGTATGGGTTGAGATAATGGAGAGGCTCACAGCTACATTCCTGTTGGTTAACCTGAGCTCAGTTGGTTCAGGTCTTGGGACTGATCTTCAAGGTCTACTCCCAGGCTTACCCAATGCATGTGGTTTGCGGGTGATTGTGTGCATCTAAAGGGACTAGTCCATCCTTGTCCGGGTTGGGATACTCTCCGGCACCAAAAAAAAATAAAAAAAGAGGTGGCATCAGATATTTTTCCTCTGCACATAACACTGGAACTAACCTGTCTGGACTTCCAAAAATATTGTAAAATGGGTGAGTGTGATTACCACCTTGTGGATTTGCTGTGGTGGCCCAATACTCAAACTGATAGATTAATCCCCAATCTATAGTGTGTGTTTGCCTTCCTATGACTCCAGCTTCGCCTTATGGTGTTGTTGTCTCGAACAAAAAAAAATCTGGAATGGGTTCAACCGATGGATAGGGAATTAGGGATGGGGAGATCGGGTCGGAAAATGGCATTGACCGGAGGGTGTTTGAGGCCGAACCCTAGCAATTTTATTAATATGTAGGCAAATGCATATTTTTTAACGGAGCCAAATCATCTACGGTGATAACTGGATTTGGCAAATCCGGTTATCACCTCTAAAGATCCGCCTCTAGAGGTCGCCACATGTCTCCTTTGACACCCCTTAACTGTGGGTAAGGTTCACCCACCCCTAGGGTTCACCCACCCATCCTTGATTTTTTTAAAAAAATATTAATTCTTTTTTTAAAATTAAAAAACTGTTTTTAATATTAAAAAAACTCTAAAAACAATTTTTTAATTTTAAAAATAGAATTAATATTAAAAAAACCAAGGATGGGTGGGTGAACCCTAGGGGTGGGTGAATCTTACCCACAGTTAAGGCGTGTCAAAGGAGACTCGTGGTGACCTCTAGGGGTGATAACCGGTCCGTTTATCACCGTAAAGGATTGGACTCCTTTTTTAACACTAGTATGTAGGAAGAACGCAATGCACAGTCAGCACTTATTGCCATGGTGCAGTCATTACAGCACGCCAAGAATGGAGTCGGCATTGTCTAACAGTGTCTGGCATCTACTTTAGAAAGTTGAATAAATTGGGACTAATATTTCTAATGCATACCTGAGAACAGAAGGATTATGTTTTTCACTTGGCAAGTTCCCACCAATCTTTGCAGAAAGGTAAGCCTGCTTCAGTTTCCCATCCGCGTTTCAAATTTATTAGCTACATTAAAATTGAATTATATAAATATCATTTCTGTTAAGAACTTTCCAACTGCAATTCTTTTCAAGTATAAGAAATTCGTCATTTCTTTTTTGATATTTTTGAATATTGTTATTGCAGGTGTCGTTTACAATAGAAATCCCATTCTTCCAAACAGCTAAAGAAGTTTTGCCATGAATTCAGACAAGACTACTCAAACTGCTTCCATTTCCATAAAGATAACTTCTAGGATTGCAAGCCACAACGAATTAAGCAAAACGGTACACAAATAACAATTTTATCTTTAAACTTCCCCGGAACAAAGATTCCATACACAATTAAGCAAACGAAATCTTTTATTTTTACTAATAAAACAAAAGATTCCATACAAAATGTCGCTAGTTGTGTTAGGCGGCATTATGTGTAGATAAACAAAGCAACCTTTGAGTCACAAAATGCATAAGATTCTCAGTTTCTAGCTTCATTTCTCCTTGCAACTATGTTTTTCAGGTCTAGGCTTCTAAAGAGTTATGCCATTCTTTTCAAAGGTTACTTCTCTCATCTCCACCTTTAATTTTCTGATTTAGTCATTTACCTTTATGCCCCACCTGTTACTGGCCCTCTTTAAGCTCAGAACTGAGAACACTTCCACGCCACACATTTGCTTTATCATCTACGCGCTATCGTACTCCAGTCACTGAAGCTTTCTGGAGCCCCTCTATTGTATTTCCCTCACTACCCACATTTTTACCTCGGCGATTTCTTGATCTAGCTACATTCCTCCCTGACTTACTGATGAGTTTATCCTACTTCTTCATGATCTTCAAAGCTATTGTTTTCAATGGAAATGTAATGTCCAACGGCCGAAGAAGCACTTTGTTTTTCTTTTCATTATAGTTTAATGATGGAAATTAAATAATCAGAGTCTGTCACTTAATATCGACTGCTATGACAGTCAAAAGGGCCTTGGTTTCTTTCCAAGCCAAGAATAGTTATAAAAATTATTCAGAAACGGAACTAGCGGTGATCCTTGGGTCAATCGCAATGTCCCGCAGGCTTGGCAGAGATATTTCTTGTCGTCTTTCCAGACATAGAATCTATCACTGTCCTCTAGTTGGATTTCAATTTGCTGTAGACGAACAGCTCTTTCTTTGATGTTTTCTTGCAAGCTTTCTTCAATACTTGCTTCAACTTCATTAGTTGGTCGTCTTGATATCTTGCGTTTCTTGTAGTAAGATAACACTTGGAAATATAGATGGTGGAGAGTCAATAAATTGCTGGTGAGTTTTCCAACCATAAAACTGAAATAGTGGAGGTGCAGAGAATAGACGAATTCCATATAAGTCTCCGCCATTGATACTCTTCCTTTGTAGTCTTGTTTCATCAAGATATTGACAAAACTGTTTTGACTGTGGGATGGGCCTTAGAGATCATCCTCTTGGTATAATCCATTAAAGCTATAGAATGGATAAATCCTCCTAATAGCTCAACGAACATATCCGGATCAAGTTCTCCTTGAATAAAAACTTGATTATTGCCTGGTTTGCTGACCCAGACAGTGGCTTGTGTGTCCTGAATGCTTCCTTCATCTCTTCTGAGTAACAATGAAGTAAAACATATTCCCAATCCTTGCTTTTCAAAGCTTCATGGATTTTATGCCATCTGTTATATTTGGTAAAGAATAGAGGGCAAACTTGTGCTTGGAGAAACTTCCATTGCACTAGCATTTCAAGATTTGCTAATTTTAAATCAATTTCAGAAGAATAGATTACTGCCTCAAAATTTGATTCTTGCGCTTTCTTTTCTTGAATAATTTTGTTAAGCCGACTGAATTCAGTCTCCACTTGTCTTACTGGATTAGGAGATCCAGTGCCTTGCTTCACATGATTGAAGACTAGGGTTAAGAGTTCCAATTGGTCCTTGCTCAAAGGTCTTTGGGCTGATGGTTTCCATGGCTTGATCTTTTTCTGATTAAGATCTAAGGATTTTTCATCATCTTTAGGATTTGGTTTTGATGGACGAAAATTTGGAGGGTTGTTGAAGGCAATCTGGTCTGATTGTCTATTCAACTCATCCAATAAGTTGAAGGGCTTATCTTGAAGACGGGCTTTGATTTGGGCCTGTTTCAAGGTTGGTCCAAACAAACAACTTTAAAGGTCCTTCATCCGTGTTTTCTCGGATTTGAATACCTTTTTGAGAGAAATAAGACTTGCTGCTTCCAGCTATGTCTTTTGTCTTTTATCTTTTTGCTCCTTGGAGCTAAATTAACCATCTGGTTTTTGCTGTGGTAGGCACCCAGCTATCCACTAAACATAATTGCTTCCTTATAGTCGTTAGGAGGAACCTGTTTGACGGGCTCAGCCTCTTTAAGCTTAGCCTTTTTCTCTGATATTTCTATCTCGAGAAGTGCAATTTGTCTTTTCATTTCAAGAATACTGATCTCATCAGATTCTTTTGAAAAGCTTGATGATGCTGAAGACGCCATTTCTGCAAAAGAAATAAACGTTAATCTTGCTGATTTCCAGCTAATGAAATAAGAAGCTGGTGATCTTTCGATCTTGCTTCTGTAATGCAATATGAATGAATGCATGCAACTTGTGACTCTGCTTCACTCATCTTGACACCTGCAAGGGATCTCGTTAAGACTGTCTGCAATAAAAATTTTTGCTTTCATCCAGTCTTGATAAGAAAGAATATCTAACTTATCTATAATTTGCTTAGCCGATCTTTTTCGTTAAGCTCTTTTTTAGTTAAAAATCTGATCACACTAATGCTGTCAGTTTGCAAAGTAAATGGTTCAAAAAGAAATATTCTAAATCTCTTTAAACAATTTACAACTGCTCTTAGTTCTTTGTCGAATGTTGTCCATCGACTTTCAGTATCATTCCAAATACCACTTGCATATCTTGCTACCCTTAGTTGGCTATCGAAGCTACCATCGGGTTGTATGGCATTGAATTGTAATACTCCTGCCCACACTTTATCACTAGCATCTGTAGTGACAAAAAGTCCTGCTCCTGTTTTAGGAAGCTCTAAGACGGGTAAATTGGAGCATTGTTTTTTGATTTCTCTGATAATTTCAATATCATGAGAAGTCCAAATCCGATCTTGCTTACCTCTAAGCTTTCGCTGTAGTGGAAGCTTTAATTCTGCAATTCCTGGTAAATAATGCGATGCTGCATAATTTATTAATCCAAGAAATGTTTGCAACTCTTGCTTCTTTTTGATTTCTTCTGGAAAATCAACAAGCTTTGTGAGTACATGAGGTTGAAGGATAATTTGTCCTTCAAAGATTTCACAACCTAAGAATTCAATCTTAGTTTTGCAAAATTCTGCCTTTCTTTTTGAAACAATAATTCCATTGTCTCTCAGTGTTTCGGCAATCTTTTTCAAATGAACATAATGCGCATCTTTGGTTCTGCTGAACACAATGATATCGTCTATATAGACTGCACTGTATTCGTTGTGTGGATCTAGCACATCATCCATTTTTCTTTGGAATATGGCTGGTGCATTAGCTAATCCGAATGGCATTACCTTCCATTCATACGATCCTAAAGGGGTGCTAAAGGCCGTATAAGGAATGCTTGCTTCTTCCATCATTACCTGATAAAAGCCGCTTTTACAGTCAAATTTGCTGTAATACTTGCTATCTCTGAGTTTCAGAAATAAGCTGTCTTTGTGAGGAATGCGATAAGCATCCTTTGCTAAACAATCATTAACTTTTTTGTGGTTAATAACCATTCTAGCTTTTCCTCTCTTAATCTCAGAATGATTCCTTACCATAAAAGCTGGTGAGGACCATGGACTGTGACTTTTGCTGATTAAATTCAGCTTAGAGAGTTCTCCAATTTGTACTTTGAATTCCTCAAAGTCTACTGGAGATGCTGCTATTGGCTTGCTTCGAACTGGAATCGAAATATTTTTAGCCTTGAGTTCTTCAGGAGGGAGTAACTCTAATCTACATTTCGGATGATTATCCTTGTAGAGGGCTCAAGGATCTTCACTGAAATTATCTCGAAGAATCATTTCGACTTCTAACTGTTTTTCAACAAAGCCGTTTTTTGTTGGTGTTGCTATTTGTAATAACTGATCACCACGTTCGCATGTGTGAACTGCTGAAGAGTTAGTCCAAGGTAGGGCCAACGAGGGTTGAGCAGTACGCGAAATAGAGATCATATTTCCATCGAGGATAATATGAGTGGGTGTTATTATCATTGCATGTTTGCTATGAGATACCCAAAAATTGTTGCCAATGATAACATCATGTTTCATCTGGCCGTGTTGCCAAAAATCTTGCTTGTATTCTTTTTGGCCAAGAATAAAGCTGATATTTTGAGCAAACTTACTGGTCACGCTTGATGATTGATCTGCGTAAGTGAGGGTATTTGGTGGACCGTCAGTCCAGTATTCTGGTGGAAATACATTTTCTTTAGCAAGAAGTAATGTACATCCTGTATCATACAAACAACAGATATCATATGGGGAATAACCATTGAATGTAAAAGTTGCAGTTACATATTGAGTACTGCTAGATCGAATTGCGTGAACATTGTTGGGTTGTTCTGCGATATTGTCAATTTCAAGGTCAGTATCCTCTTGAATTGACTCAGATTCAGATGAATCGATATCTTCCTCTGATTGAGACTCAGACTCATCGGTTGTCTGATATGCTTCATCCCAATTAACTGGAATAGCAGATGTCCCAGTGGTTTCTTGAAGAGAGAGTAATTCTTGTAAATACAGAGAATAATCTTCTTCTGCTTCTTGTGGTTGGAGGTAAACCATTTTAGGTTTTGGTTTATCCTTTCTTTCCACTTTTGTTTGTTTTGCTTTTAATTCAGCAATTTGAATTTGAAGCTGTAAACATTGAAGCTTTGCTTCTAAAATCTGAAGTTCAGGTAAACTTTCAGAAGTAGAAACTGAAACAGGTTCTGGCTCTATCGATCTAGGAATGACTTCGATATGTGCCATAACTCTAGCATGATTTAACAACTGTTGAGAATCCATTCTCTTGATGTTGTCAAAGCCAAATAGTTTAGGATCTTGTAATCCTTTTAATTTGGAGAGCTCTTGCAAGACTCTAAAGTCATGCTCAATGGGGTCATCTATGTATCTAATCCGACTTGTCATAATCAAAGTCAGTGTATTCAGATTCTGATTCTGATTCTGAATTACTAGATAATTCATAGAGACTATAATTGCTATCATCTGACAGCTCATAGTCATCATAGTGGAGAAGACTTAGCTCTTCTTCTATGAATTTGACTTTTTCAGAGATTTTTCGCTTAGGACACTTATTTGCATAGTGACCTTTTTCTTTGCATCCAAAACATTGAACCATAGCGACTGGCTTCTTAGCTGGTGCTGGTGAAGATTTTTTCTTTCGAAAGAATCTTGGTTTTGTTGGTCTGGAAGATCTCTTCTTCTTTCTAGTCCAACGTCTAAATCTTGGTCTAAAAGGTGGTTTAGGCCTATATGATTTAGATCTTTTGCTTAACAGTTTTTCTTCTGTAAGCTTTTCTGCTTCTGCAGTCTGTGCATTGTTTACATCCAAATTCAAGATTTGGAATGCTAACTTGAGAGCATAACGCTGTAGTATTCTGGGCTGTATTTTGCATACGCCAATCTAATCAATACTTTTCAAGTTTAGTTTTCAAGTTTAGTTTTGACAAATTTCATCCTTATCCCCAAGGAGTCTGGTCCAAATTCATTGAACTCTTTTGTCATTGCTTCTCCCCAAGGTGGAGGAAGTTTAGCGAACTAGAGTCTCTTTAACTCTAAACTTTCACTATCACCATATAACCAGAATAATCTAGCAAAGGTGGCATTGAATTTATCAATCTCAGATAATTGACAAATTTTCATGTTGCGGAGCCTTTGCCAAGCTTCATATTTGACTTTGGCTTTTTCGGATTCTAGATCAGTAACTCCACAGATTTCTTTTCTTAACACAGAACACATGATTGGTCCTTTTGCCTTGTTCAGTGTTGAAGGCTGTTAAGAAATCTGGATACTTTGAACTGTTTTTAAAACATGTCCAAGCTATCTTTGCATTTCCCATGAGAGTATTCTCAAGGTAACTAAGTTTTCGGTCATTGTCCCATTCATCAAAATGGACACCGATTGCTATATCCATAGCTAATTCCCAATTAGATATTTCCGCAATTGCAGTTTTGAGATTATTGCAAGTGAGGATAATACCTTTGTCATTGACAGGAACTGTCTTGACAGTTTGCTGGCGAATCTCTTCATCTAGAGATCCTAGCTGGGGTTCTTCTTCTTCTTCGGCTTTGCATTTTGCAGAAAATCTTTTCTGCCATAATTTGCTTTGCCTGTCCCCTTGCTCATAAGAGTCTCCCTTATAAACTGGACGTCTTCTCCTATTATAATTTTTTCTAGGAGGATTTCTTCCTGAATAGATTATAGGATTAACTTCTTCGTCTATTTCTTCTAGAAGTGAAGTTTCTTCTGTTACAAAAACTTCATTGCTTTCTAACTGTTGGAATTTCGTATCCATATTCAAGAGGATATTCAAGGATACTAGAAACCAAAGCAACTTGCTGAGTCATCTGTTCTGTTGGGAATTCACAATCATCCCATTCTTTTTCAAGAAGTGATTTTGTGATTCTCAAATCTTGGTCATCTCTTAGAGAGAGATCTGCTAGAAGTTTGCGATAATCAATCATCACTTTCTGATTCTTGATCTATTTGTTTGGAAAATAGGTCATTTTGGAATCTACGAGAACGAGAAGTTCTCAGTTCCGTTGGAGCTTTAAGCCTGATGTTTAGATCATCTTTGGTTCGAAGAGTGTATTCGACCTAGCTTGTTTCTCCTATCTTAACTTCTTTTTGCTTCCTAGGAAACGTGAAATCAAGATCCCATGTAAGCTCTTCAATTGGAATAGGTTTAGGAATACTCCTAATATCCATTCCTGTGCTTTTAATGACAACAGCTTTACCTTTCTGGAGGTTATGCTTGTTAAACTCTTCATCTCTTTTTCGGAATGGATGAGGGGCGTCATTCCAGCTCATGTATACCTTTGTGCTTACAGAAACACTTTGCGAACCTTCCATTATCGGAATAGTAGGCTTGATATACAAGTTTAAGATTTGATCAATGTTTTTATCTGTGGCAGAAAACAATAGATCAGTGTACAGTACGGTGTATATGGCACCAGTGTACAGGTTACTTGCCCAAAGTCCTAGGCTATTTGGATTGGAATATCTATTCCTGCATTTCCTAGCCATTGGACTAAGATCTGAACGGCTGCTACATGGAAATAGCCGTGATCTTTGCGGAAGTCATCTTCTAGATCACTTTGCAGGATTGTATTGATCGTGAGAGCTCCTTCCGATCTATAATCCTTCATTTTTGCCAAATAAATCCTTTTGGATTTATGTCTGGCTACTCTATTTGTTTCATAGAGAACCTTTTCTGGCAATTCTTTCAGCTTAGAATTTCTGGCATCATCAACTTCTTCAAAAGTGATTTTGTCTTAAAGCTGATAAGATTTCTTGCTATTCTCTTTTAGAGATAGCTTCTGAAAGGCCTTGCTTACCAAACTCATTTTGGTATTGCTGGTGGCTCTTTTGGAGTTGAAGAACTCGGAGTGTATAGCCAATCTAAGTTGACTTGCTTTCGAGTCCATCCAAACTCAGGTTGCAATTTCTTGGCACCTTCAGGAATACTGATCTGAGAGATCTTTGTATTCAAGGCATCAATCTTGCTTTGAGTGTTTTTCTCAGATGCTGTCATCTTTGGAAATTGCTCTGCGAGTCTATCCACTTCAGACTCTTTTTGCTCTGTTTGCTGAGATTGGATTTTATCCATTTGTTGTCTCTACTGTTCCATCTGTTGCATAATAACTTTGTTATCTGCTTTAACCTTGCTGACCAAAAGGGTCAAATTCTCAGCATATCCTTCAAGAGTACATAATACCCTTGTGATTAAATACCGATTTGTTCTGGTCAAGGCTTCTAGAGATTCATGGACTTCGCCAATATTACTGACTTTTCCACGTGCCTCCTTTTTGATTGTGCTTGCTCCAGGAAGCTCTGATGCATAATCAAATGCTTTCCTTTGGAAATATTCTCCCATCAAGAACTAATGTTTGTTAGAGTCGTGTCAACTCTTTCCAGAAGTCCTTCTATTTTTTGCAAGATAGGTAGAGTTTTTCCAGATAATGAGAGAATTTGTTTAGAATTCTCTTCTGTCCTTAACTCTGTTGGTTTAGGATTGTCTGGATCAAACTTGATTTCATTTATCAAGCTTGTAACTTGCTCTTTAAGAGTTGATAACTCTAATCCGAGCTCTTGACTTTGCTTCTTTAAAGCTGCGTCAATAATTGTTTTAATATCTTGAGGTTTTGAAGTTTTGCTAGTTAAGACTAGAACTTCTTGAGATTCTTTGATATCTCTTACCTCTTCTTCAATTGCTTTAAGCCTATTGAGGATAGAACTTAAGACTTCCGTATTTTCTTCTTTGGTTGAAGAAGACCCGGGAGAAGATTGTGACCCAAATTTCTTTTCGAGCCTTTTCAAAACATTGAAGAACTTGGTATTCCATTCTTCTGATTCCTCTTGAATCTGTTTGATTCTTTTAAAGGATTCTTTTTGATCTTTTGCTATCTTTGAGACAGCTTGCTCATTCGAGTTTCCACCTAGTAGAAGGAGGTCTACTATAGTGTTTAACATGAATGCAACAAGATCTTCATTTTTACTTCTTGCTGTATGAAGTAAATGAGGATGAACTTCTCCTATTCCTAGCATAGGACATATGCCTGGGAGAAATTCTTCATTGCTTCTGTTCCTAAAGAACAAAGCTAAATTTTCTAGAACTTCGCCAATTAGACTAAAAGTCATCTTTGGTATTCTAGATAAGCTTGGATAGCTTTTTCTTTGCTATCATACGATTTGTATGAAGCATTTGACACTTTGTGGACTTGTTCTTTACAGTCCTCCCATGTCGTATATATTCCGGTTTTCTTTCCACAGAATACCACATACCATTTTCCTTTATGAAAAGGGTTTAATTGCGAGAAAATCTCACTTAAATCTTTTTGAGAAATAAGATCATCCGCTTTTGGATAATCAACATAAGTCTCTTTAGACTTTAATGTTCTTTCTACATCTCTGGACGAACTTGCTTCACCAGTTTCTTTTGGGTGATAAGAAACATAGCGATGCTTCAGCAATTCTCCAATTGCCTGTTCTTTCATTGCCATTGCTTTTATATAAAGCTGTCCTAATTCACTTTGAATCAGGATTTCTGAAGGCATTCCGTTAATTACCAATTCTGTGACAGCTATGTCGTTTATGAAAGGGTAAGTAGCCTTCGAGTGGTGTATAATTTTATAGAGTCCTCCTCTTTTAATTATCTGTTTACCCATTTCTAGGTTTTGATAATTACAGTGAACAGAGAGACCTCGCGTTTCGAGTAACTCTGTTAACTCTTTGCAGAGATGTTCTTCCATCTATGCTAGTATCTTATTGCCTTTAACTAAGCTCTGATACCATTTTCTGCGGGACATTGCGATTGACCCAAGGATCACCGCTAGTTCCGTTTCTGAATAGATTTTGTAACTATTCTTGGCTTGGAAGGAAACCAAGGCCCTTTTGACTGTCATAGCAGTCGATATTAAGTCTGTCATGACAGACTCTGATTGTTTAATTTCCATCATTAAACTATAATGAAAAGAAAAACAAAGTTTTTTCTTATATGAGAAAGAAGGGATCTCCTAGAGTAGTCTATAAATTGCTATTGAATGTAAATAGTGCTGGTGTGGTATAAAATATAAGAAGGAATACTAACAGTATCATTTTCTTTTTAAATTCATTTTTCAAAATCTCATTTGAAATAAATTTTTGAGAAAGATAAATAAGGATCTGCAGTCGATAAAATTCTTGCTTTCATGCCAATTCTAAACCCGTTCCATACACCCAGTAGAAATCCTTCATGTTACCTATGGCCTCTGGCTACTCTAACTTGCAAACAAAACGCTTGACGCTACCCCGCTAAACGGCTAAACATTGCTCAAATTTCACGCTGACGGCCAACGGAAAACAGATAAAAACTGGTGTTCTGTGTACTGTCTGGTTCAAGAGAAGAAGCATGTCCATGGACCGTCAGTCCAGTATTCTGGTGGAAATACATTTTCTTTAGCAAGAAGTAATGTACATCCTGTATCATACAAACAACAGATATCATATGGGGAATAACCATGTGTATTGTCTGGTTCAAGAGAAGAAGCATGTTCAAGAAAGCTTATGAATTTCCATAAAACTGGTCTTAAATCGATTTCAAAAATCCGAAAATCAAAGAGAGAGAAATAGAATGAAGAAAATCAGAAGACTGTATTCTTCTTTCTTTAATTTTATATCACCATAGCACACTTATACAAACATAGCTTAGACTCTCTTGGAGCCCCTATGAAACTACTCACACATGATAACTTGAAAACTTACAGAGTGATAGAAGGTTCTAGATCGCTATCCAGTCTTCCGGTGTCTTCTATCTAAACTAAGACATCCTTATATAGACTTGAATCAAGCAACTTGCTTAGATTCGACGCAAAGGTACGAAGGTGTTCCAAGTGGATTACACCTGTAAAAGGAGACGCACCAACGCATTGGTTCAAACAAAAGAAATAAAGCCTCAGAGCATTCCTAGCAGCCTCACCAAATTTCACTCACCAAAATAGCCAAAACCCACAAAAAGTGGTTTTGGTGAGCCACTTTTTTAAAACACTCCCAACAGCCTCACCATTTTAACCAAAAAAAAGAGGAGAGAGAAGCAATATTTTATCATTTGTGTGGAAACGAAAAAGGAAGAGAGAGAAAAATATTATTTTATTGTTTGTGTGGGACCACAAAAAAGAAAGGGAGAGAGAGAAACCTTATTTTATTATTTGTGTGGGCCCAAGGGTGAGAAGATTTATCGGTTTGGTGAGTCTACAGTACTCACCAATTGGTGAGTACTGTAGACTCACCAAACCGATTTCTTCATTCTGTTGAGGCTGCTGGGACTCATTTTAACATCTTTTTAGTCTTTTGGCTCACCAAAATAACCAAAAAGTTATTTTGGTGAGGCTGCTAGGAATGCTCTCACATGGCTTTGTACATTCTTGCATAACGAATCTGCTTTACATCTTGCGTTTACTATTCACTTTTGCTTTCAGTGAAAGTAACTGTCGGCAAGTTGTCTTCTTTTGAAAAAGGATCACGCGTGGTATCGTTTGCAGGCCTGAGTGCTTGCTGTTGATAGAAGATACCCATCAATCCTAGCTGGAATTCAAATCCTAGCTTTGTCCTTACTTGTGAGATTTCCGCTTGGCAGAGATATTTCTTGTCGTCTTTCCAGACATAGAATCTATCACTGTCCTCTAGTTGGATTTCAATTTGCTGTAGACGAACAGCTCTTTCTTTGATGTTTTCTTGCAAGCTTTCTTCGATACTTGCTTCAACTTCATAGTTGGTCGTCTTGATAAACTGGACGTCTTCTCCTATTATAATTTTTTTCTAGGAGGATTTTGTGACTCCCCGAACCTACGCCTAGGGAAACAAATTCCGAGACGCGTGCTCGTTCGTCATAACCACGCATGCAGAAGACTTTACCCGCGAAAATGCGGGAATTTTTCAACTTTTCTTATGAACTTACATAAGCAATAACAACTGGTCATCACAATAACCCATCATAAGCAAATACGTTACCTCACTGGCTACAATAGCCTTTACTTTCCATCTAGGCTATTTTCCACCTAGTAATACACATCAGAATAACATAATAATATCGCTCAATTTCCATATTACAATAGTAAATAATTAAAGATAAATCGTGACCCGAGGTCACCCAGAGTTATTTCACTTTAACCGAGGTTCCCAACCTCCAAATATTTTCCATTGTCAAATTCCTCCAATATCAATTATATTCACAACACCAGGTTACCGATTCCAGATAACCGCTCACTCTCTATTCTTGAGTCCACATATTCGATCGACCAGGCTTTCATCCGCATACAACTTCTATCCCTGAGTTCACAGACTCAGCTATCAATCGATCGGGCTCATGCCCATTCAAATCCTACCTTGAGCCTTTAGACTCAATACAAGATCATACAACTATCTGACTCGGCCACAGTGAGAACCTTGTCCTCACGACATCTCTTTCAAATAGAACGCCCATCACCTTCCCTGACCTAGTCAAAGAGGATCTATGGATATCAAATCCACCCACTCCCGACTATCAGTCACGGAGGACTAACATAACTCACCACTCCAGACCTAGCCAAAGAGGATCTATGGATATTAAATCCACCCACTCCCGACTATCAGTCACAGAGAATTACATAACACCACCACTCCAGACCTAGCCAAAGAGGATCTATGGATATCAAATCCACCCACTCCCGACTATCAGTCACAGAGGACTAATATATCTCACCACTCTAGACCTAGCCAAAGAGGATCTATGGATATCAAATCCACCTACTCCCGACTATCAGTCATAGAGGATTACATAACACCACCACTCCAGACCTAGCCAAAGAGGATCTATGGATAACACTCCACCCACTCCCGACGATCAATCATGTACCTCGCCAAAGAGGATCTATGGACATTATTCCACCCACTCCCGACGATCAGTCACGTACCTCGCCAAAGAGGATCTATGGATATTATTCCACCCACTCTCGACTATCAGTCACGGAGGATTACACTTTAACCCTGGTTAGGTTTTCTAACCACCGAGTAACCCCAGTTAATCTAAGCCTTGCTTGATTAACTGAAATAGTTGGGTCTCACGCCCGTGAACCAAATCCAATAACACACCATTCCGTTAGGGAACGTTTCCAGACTAATGGATGTGTCCATAGCCTTATACGACTTGCAAAAAAACTTTTCGACAACCCAGGGTGACGATATAATTTACCTGGGACCCGATCTGGGCTTCCCGACGGTCCACATAAAATCACATCACATAGGGGTCTCTGACCCTTTTTCCATCCACATCTTTTACACAGTGAGTCTAAATCCAGGGTTTTGAGACCCGAGACCGAGGGCTACACCCTCTACTCATTTTTCACGCACAACCACCTTCCCATAACACATCCACGGGGTCTCAGACCCTTTTTCATCAACGCACATACATTTCACATAAAGAATATAGCAAATAACAGGAAAAATAAAAGAGATGGAAGGGGTTTTTACCTCATTCACGCACTTCGAGGCGTCTAAGGCCGAAACGGACAGCGCCAACGCGCTCGGAAGGATGATCAACCCCAAGGTAGAGCGCATGCAACTTTCTCTCTCCACTTTCTCTCTCTACCTTTTTCTCTCTCTCTCTCTACACGTCAAATGAGACGCCGGAGAGAAAATTAGACGCCACCAACTCGTTAGGGACGTCGAAAAACCCCAAGGGGACCTCCCTTTCCCTTTCTCTCTCCTCTTTCTCTCTCTTTCTTTCTCTCTCCTCACTTTCTCTCTCTAAAACATGCTGTGGTAGAACCTCCCCCACTGTTGCAAACCGTGAGAATAAAATGGGCTGCCCCCTATTTATAATTCAAGGGTCATGTGCCATGCACATGACCACCATTAATGGTCCCGTTGACCAAGTCAACGGGTTGACCATTTGACTATTCTTCCGTATTTTCTCGCGTATACGGCCTTTAAAACCCTACTTCATGATGCCCGATTATGACGAAACTTCAAGTGACTGAACTTAGGATAGTCTGACACCTGTTGTAAAAATTTCAGGGAAAAATACTGAGTTTTGACAGTCAAAAGTAAGTCTGGACGAAAATTACAAAACCCACTAATTTCCTGATTTCGAACACAAAACAGGCTTCCATTTCTTTGTTTGAGATAACTAATTGCCGAGACGACAGACATTAGTCCCCACGGCCGACCGACACGCATTAGTGTCAACCGCATAGATTTCTATTAGGATCTCCAATAGATATTGGGTCCCACTTAATTTCTGGAAATATGGAAATTTCCCGTTTTTCTCAATTTTGTCACACATTATGGCCCCGCAGTCCTGCGAAATGATACCTGACGGAAGCGATACGATAGGGGTGTGTCCCGGCAGTCAACCGGCACACTGTGTGCGATTTTTGCCAAAAGATACTGAGATTTCCTCGGTGCACTTCAATCCCGAGCAAATCCACTTTTTATTAATTTAACAAATAATTAACTAATTAACCTCCATTAAGGACCCATAAACACATAATTTTATTATATTAAAATTCCGGGTCGTTACAGATTTCTTCCGGAATAGACTATAGGATTAACTTCTTCAAAATCTAGTTCGGCTTTGCTTGTTTATTAAATACTAGTTGGGCTGGCACGTGCAAGTTATGATTCCTAATTACAGATATAAAAAATATATTTAAAAAAAGTGAAAAAAAAAGACAATCACTAATGTTGTATAAACAACTAATCAATTGAAAATGTGCAAAATATGTTTCTTAATTTCAGATATAAAGAAAACCCCGAGCACAAATCAAAAAGACTTTTTTTTACATGAAGCCTCTGAAATTCAAATAAAAAAATAATATCTAAATCTAGGTTCCATCTACAATTTAATTTTTAAAAAAAAATCAACGACAAACTAACAACAATCGAACAATAGTTTTATAGACATCCATTAAAACTAACAACAGTTGAACACTAATTTTATAGACAACCATCAAAAAGTTATCAATAGTAGAAAAACCCTAGAAAGAGCCAAAACTAATTGAGATATATGTCTGAAACCCTAGACATCAAGTGAACAACATCAATCAAAAAAAGAAAGACATTGCAGCCAAAGAAATTTAAATGAATATCAGATTCTTCTGATTTTGATATTAACAAAATTATGGTCGAAATATTTGCAAATTGTGATAATATTTTTTTGGTTGACATTTGTAATTGTGATAAAAAATAGTTGAAGAAATAAGCTACATTAGAAATTCATGGTTCAAAGAAGATGGATATAAACTCAACCCTATATTTATAGATAATAAAGATTGACTAAAACTCATCATCAAAGAGCCCTAATTTTAAACCCAAATTTGACGTCAATCAAAGATAGATGAACATGAAAAACCCAAACGGAGGAATGAGAAATAATTATATACAATAATTGAATACCCATCATCCTTATAAAAAAAATAGCCAAACTAAGGAACACCACAAAATTCAAAAATTGTTTGACAAATACACAAAATGGTTTCGTCGCAAAAATTCGAAAAACCATGAGTACATGACTACTAATCAGGTCGATCCACTTTAAAGCTAATCAAGAACAAAGCCAAATCAGAGAGGCAATGAGAATTAAAATAAACAAATCATTTTACTTACAAATCCTAAAAAACACTTCCTTCCCAAATGTAAGGAGATCCAAAAAGAAATCCAAAACCCTAACTGGGTACATTAAAGTTCATTCAAATGGCTTGATTTTGATTGATTTACAACAACCCCAATATATATATATATAGACACACAGAAAAAGTTCCAACAAATAACAAGTGATATTATCTTTAAATACAAGGGATATATGTGCTTAATTGTATTTTTGAATTGTTTGAAGTAACAGCTGAAATATCTACCAGCTAATTTAAATAAATACATAAAGTCTACAAAATAAGCTCCAACTGTAACTGAAAAAACAAATGCCAGTACAAGTAAAATATAGCATTAAAAAAAACCTTAAACCAACTCTCAACTAACTCAAAAAACCTCAGATTACAGGGTAACACAATTAACTTTCAAGTTTCAAGATATATAATTATATAGAGAGATAATCCCGGCCCCATTTTTGTAGAAATAACAGAAATAATGAGAAGATTATTTTTTGATCCGTAAAATTATGAAAAGAAATCTGGAAAAAAAATTAAACCAAAAATAAAGAAATTAATTGATTTACATTAATTTTCCACCTCAAATTGAAAAGAAAACCACCACAAAAAATTTACAAAAAGAACTTCTAACTGGCATCATTGGAACCAAAACTCCAAACACAAACAAAAAAGTTTTTTTTTTAACATGTAACATCTGAGAATTTCAGACCAAAAACTAATATCTAAATCTAGGTTCCATCTACAGTTTCAATTTAAAAAAGGAATTTTTTCACCGACAAACTGACAACAATTGAAGGAAAATTTTGAACACAAACTGAAAAAACATGGATTTTAAGGAAGAAAAATCCAGATTTAAGAAAAATTACAGGAAAATGAAAAATAAAACCAATGTGTACCTGGTTTTCCTTTATATAATATTGTTCGGGAATTATTCTAAGAGGGTAAACTCCCTCTTTTATGATAAGGCAATAGAGTTTTTTTTTGTTTATTCGAGACTGAAAGAAATGAATAAGTTCAAACTTCAAACCCAAGAGTAGAAAAAATAGAGGTTTTTGGGGCACCTGATTCAAAACGAAGCTCTTGTCTTAGTGAGCGCGGCCACAGAGATGACACCAATCGGTCGGTGCTGTGACAAGCTTGAACATTGTAACAGATGAGTTGAGATGCTCTCCGAAGCATAACATAGAAAGGAAGAGAAAGTGGAAAGCGTGGCTTCTTACTTCTTAGGGTCTACCCTCTACACCAAAACAAAAACAAAAACTTCTTAGAGTCCGGTTATGCTCTTGAGGTCTACACGTACCTTATTGACACCTCTTAACTGTGGTTAAGTTTCACCTCCTAAGGTTTTTTTTTTTTTTTGATAACTCAAATATACACACCCCTAAGTAGACCTATCCTTTGATTTTTAGAAAAAAATTATTGATTTTTTTTTTACGAATTTTGACTTAAAAATAAATTTTATTTATTTTTTCTAAAAACACAAGGATAGGCGGAATGTGTTGATGCTGTTAGTGTTAAAGTTACAGTTAAACAAAGAAAAAAGAAGAGGGGTATTTTTGGTAGGAAATGTTTAACTTACTACAGCATTCTATGTATAGGAATGTGCGGTCCACCTTGGTCTGCCTCCTATTAAACACCCATCAACTTGATTAAAATTCAGTCACTCCTAAGTTAAAGCAATCTAACCTTAGTTTTTAGAAAGATAAAAAACAAAATATTTTAATTTTATTTTTTGAAGCTTAACCCTAGTTAAAGGGGTGTTAAATGACTTGTACGATCACTAGCACCACACTGATGTCACTAGATAATCCATGTGCATGCCTTCTGAGTATTATGCACACCAATCAATGCCTTGATTGGTGTACATGTTGGAACATATAGTGCCTTCAAAGTGGGTATTCACGATCTCCTTGCCAACACCAAGGGGAGATGATCTAACTTTAGGACCATATTCTTCTCCAATCCGTAATCCTTATGCCATGTTAAAAGGGACACGTATACACAATATTTGATTATATAGTCAAATGCACTGTGGGCTAATCAATATCTTTTTTGATTGACATGTGATTATCAGTAGCCCAACTTGAGGTTGGCCTAGTGACCAAGACCACACCTCAAGAAGTGGAAATCTTGAGTTAAAGTCCCTTTCCCGAGTTGGTCATCCTTTGGAATTTATTCCGGCTTTCTTGAGTTTTTGGGTGTAGTATAAGAGGATCTGCATGGCCGAGGGACTAAGTATGGTGCTAAGAGACCCAGATACCCACATTCCCACATTAAAAAACAAAAACAAAAAAAAAAGTATTGAGGGGTACTTTAAGTAGGGAAAATTCGGCGAATAAAACGTAATAGTTCTTTAGCTTAGCCGTAAGGATCAAATCTGGGTGGCGTGTGAACCACCTCCTCTAGGAATCTGGCTTCTCAACTCAGATGGCTCTGCTCGTGATGATGGGTCAGGCTATGGTGGAGTTATTCGGGACCATTTGGATAGAGCGGTTGTTGCCTTTGCTGGTAATATCGGGGGAAACAAATATTCTACATCTCGATCGAGTTACATGCAATCCAAAGAGGATTAGAGATTTTCACTTGGCACCTTGACCATTGTTTCAGATTTGCTCACGGCTGTCTCCATGATTCGTTGCGCTGAGGCTTAGAAAACTAGTTGCTAATATTAAACGAAAGATGCATTGTTTTGAGACTTGCTGCATTAAGCACTCCGTCCGTGAAACAAATTGATCGACTGATTACTTTGCTAAAATTTGTAACAATGCGGGCGAGTTGTTACTCCGTCCTTCTGAATTTCCGGATGTTATCAATGGTTTTAGGGAAATGGAAAACGGACCCTTGCCGATCTCATTCGTTCACGACCCTTTTTCATCATACATCAACTAGTTGATGGGGGTTAACCAATCTAACTATGGTTTTCAGAAAAATACAAAAAAAACAAAAATTATTTATTTTAATTTTATTAAACTTAATCATGGTTAACAACTGTTAAAAGGGACACGGGGACACTGCGATCCTCTTCTTAGGACTCTTTTAATCTTTTAAACTTAAAATGTAATCTTTTGAATTTTTTTAAAATATATATAGCTGGTTGGGTACTCCTTAACCGTAGCTTACTCTAGAAAAAACGAAAAAAAAAATTAGGATGATTTCTGATTGGTCGTTGGCAAGCAAAGTCCACATGCAAAAACAAAATATATCGGGGGCTTTTATGTACTGATAGGAAGATGTGGCTCCAAAGTACGTACATTTGAGTCGAATCGAGTCGAGTTAGAATGAATCGGTGACGGGTGATTTGATCTGGTCATAATTCGAAAACCCGGCAAGTCACTCGAGTAACTCGACCGATTAACTCGACTCAACTGAATTTTGAGTTGAGTCGTCTCAAAACTCAAAGGAGACAATATTTGTCGAGTTGCTCGGGTGACTCGGTCAAGTCGAGTCGAGTTTTCCGACTCGTCAAACTAGGTCAAGTCACAAAATGGTATTTCAATCATTTTTTAAAACCTAAACTCGAGCGTTAAACTATTTTTGCATCATATTTTTTGGGTCTATAAAGACAACCTATTATGAGTTCTGTTAAACCTAATTTTTAGGTTTGAGATTATAAAACCAATGTACTTTGAATTCTTTTAACTTAATTTTTTTAAGTAATTACATATATATTCCGAGTTTGACCGAATATAATCTTTTTTGAGTTTTTTGAGTTATTCGACCTGGTTGACTTTCGAGTTGAGTCGAGTTTTCGAGTTTTTGAACCATGGATCTAGTAACCAAAATCATACAAATGTGACTGTAAGCACCCAATTTTTACACCATGTTTAACCATGGTTAACTCCTGTTAACCATGGTTATCCCTGGTCACCCTAGTAGCCCTAGGTAGACAATAATTCAAGCCCTAATAGCCCTGGGTTCATCCCAACTAAACCCTAGCCTAGCCCTAGGAAAACCCTAAACCTTGGCCTAGCCCTAGATAAACCTTAAAACCAAGCTAAGATCATAGTATCCAAACTCAATGGGCTCGAGGCCCATTTCAAATAAAAAGGTCTAAACCCTAGACTAACCATACCTAAACCCTACGACTAACCCTAGGTAGACCCTAGACTTAACCCTAGGCCTAGCCTTAGTCTAAACCCTAAGCTAAAACACCACGGGCTCAAGGCCCATTTGTAAGGTCCAAAACATAAAAAAAAATCATCATAAAAACCTAAGGCCCATGGCCTTTTAGGGTGGGACCCACCTAAAGAAGAAAGAAAAAAAATTAAAAATTAAATTAAATTTGCATTCAAAGTTTGGGCGCCAACCCAATGTGGCAAAGCCAACATGGGTTGGGCAATGCATGTATGGGTTGGCCCATAACCGGAAACAAACAAAAAAAAAAAAAAACCAACAAACAAAAAATTTAATAAGGGACACTGTTCATCATCCCTATCAAAGGGACGAGTGAACAGGCCAGGCGGCCTGACTCCCCTGCTCCACTACCACCCCTCCGGCCTTATCCCTCCACGTCCTCATCCTTATCCTTCCCCCACTTTCTGTAAAACTCGACCGTAGCCATTATTTGAAGGGGGGGATTTTTGAAAAAAAAAACAGTAGAACCGAATCAGTTCAATCCCCTCTTATCCAACCTACCCCATTCCATTAGCTTCACCCTTAGCTCCTCCAAATACCTTAGCAACACTTAGACCATCTCACCTCTACCTCCACCCACAACCAGTGTCAACCCCTCTTTTTTTTAAAAAAAAAAATTACAGTAGAGAGAGAGAGAGAGCTCTGCCCCTCACTCCTACCCATTCTAGCCCCTAATTCCCATCTAAGAACAGGTCCATAGGCTCTCCTAGCCTCTCCACCGCCTCCGCCTCCGCCAGGCCATCCACCACTGCAGCCACCGAGCCACAGGGTATACACCTTTTTTTTTTTAATTTCTTTATTTTTCCTTTTCCTCTTCGGCATACCACTTTAAGGGACCCTTGGTCCTCATTCCATAGTTTCAATAGTTTTTGTAGCCGAGGACAGGGTCCCCTCCCTTCATCTTCTTCATAGATGGGAGGGGTTTCCCCTTGAGGCGTGCCCGCCCCTCCCCCACAGCTTTTCCGGTGCTCCCTAGAGGTCTGAGGGGTCCTCAATCCATGAGGAACCCCCTGGATCCTTCCTAGTTAAGCACACAGCAAGCAAACATGTTTTTTTTCAAAAAAATTTCCAGAAAAATTTTAGTTCGGGTAGCACCCCTGTAACCCTAGTTAGACCCGGCCTTGGTTGAAACCAAGGCCATAGTTAGACTTCCCATGCATAGGGCTACCCCTGTAAAATTTCAGCTCTTAACTCCGTCGTTAACCATGGTTAAACGGCCCCCAAAGCTTAGTTGATAGTCTGCCAAACAGCCCAAGTAACTAATTTTCAGCCTCTATGAGGCCCACATACGGCCTCCTCTTAAACCCCACAATAGCCTAAATTGTTCATCTCAAAGCAAACTTCATAACCATAGTCTCGGATCTCTCGGGGGTTGAGCCAATCAGCAGCAAAATTACCGCAAAGTTTGGAAAAAATCTGTTTGGTTTTTGTTTAAAAAAATCGTCATTTTATGTAAACTTCAACGAGGCAACTTTGGGCCTCTGTGGGGCCCACACCCGACCTCCCCTTGGGCCCCACAAGGACTCAAAACGTTCACTGAACTTCAAAATACCCACTAGTAGTCTCGATTTTTCATGGTTCCCTCACTAACCATGGTTAAACCCGCGTGAACTATGGTTAAAAATGTAACAATTTTTTAGGTTTTTTGCATTTGCTGGACTTTGTGGGGGCCCAAACCGGGTAGGAGGCCAGAATAGGCCCTGCAATGGACCCTGGGCCCACTCTTGACCCAACCAGACCCTTAACCATGGTTAAACCCACCCGTGGTTAACCCTTAATCATGGTTAAGCAGCCCATGAACTCAAAAAATTCTGAAAAATCATCAAAAAATCAAAAATATTCCCTAGAATCCAGAAATATCCTCTGTGACAATTGTTGTTTTGGTTAAAGCCCTTAACCATGGTTAAACACTATGTTTGGTTAATTTTTAACTGTGGTTAAGCAGCCCTTAATCAGAAAAAATCTGAAAAATGCTCAAAAATTTCAAAATAATATATGAAGACCAAAAATGGTCTCACTTGAAAATGAGGAGTGTTATTAGGCTAGCAAGATCCAAAAGATAAATGAAAAGTGAGAAAGAGTTTTTAGAGAGAGAGAGAGAGAGTCGTTGTTCCCCAAGGTCACTGTGAGCGCAGGTTTCGGGAAAACCCTGGTTTGATCTCACGGGTGAGTATAGAATCGCCACCTATTCATTCAGAAAAAATAAGTCCTCGAGATTTGGATAAGGCCTTGGTCTGCGATCAGTTATTAGAGTAAAAAGTTCGGTTAAGTTTGGGAAAGGGGTTAGGCACCCAAACACTTCAACTTTTAAGTGGCTCCCTACTTGCTAGGGTTAAGCCAAATTAATCTCAATTTTAAGTATTTAAGATAATGCTAATCTAAGAAGAGAAAAATCCTACACTAGGGTCGAACCCGGGTTGGACTGCCTACGAACTCACATTGGGGTGAGATCAGACTGAGCATAGTTCTGGCGCATGAGCCCGTGCTAAGGCTAGAGGTCTGTGTGTATGCACCAAGAGTGGCTAATGGGCCTAATCCGATAGACTAGGGTTTAGTTGATCGGAGTTGATCAAAATGCATAATTTGGGCCTGGTAGGCCTAAGGTAAGTCCAGTAGATTTGGGTTGGGCCCGGTAGACCGAGGGTGATGCTCGATAGGCTGGTTCGGCCCGGTAGGCCAAGGGTAGGGCCTAGTAGGCCATGAGGAAGCCCGGTAGGCTGGTTAGGCCCGGTAGGCCTGAGTTAGGCCCAGTAGCCCAAGGCGGGAGGCCCGGTAAGCCCAAGGTGTCTTAACCAAAGGTTAGGGTTGCTAACCGTGATTAAAAAAGTGATTAACCATGATTAAGGTTGCTAACCATGGTTAACAAGTCCAAATTAAGTATTCTTAGTCTTTTTAAATTTTTTTGATTTTTTGGGGATTTTTCCAGATTTTTCTAGTGGTTAAGGATGCTTAACCACGGTTAAGGGGGGAGGTCATCATGGTTAAGGGGATTTGGTCATGCTCTCGGTAGGCTTTCGACACGTGGCGATAAAAAGGGGAGAAGATATCAAATGGAGAGAAGTCAATAAACATGGGAGAAATTGAAATGATTTCAAGATACAAGGTTTCACTTTTTTTAGTAAGTTTTTCTCATTTCCGGGATGAGAATTTTAATCATGCCCATCGATTCACTTTTTACAATCATAAAAATCTTTTTTTTTCTTCTCTTTTTTCATATCCTATAGCAGAGCGGATATAAGATTTTTTTGTCAAAATCAATAGATCATTGAAACTAATTGATTAGGATCTATATTTTATGACTTGTTTTGTAATTTTATGTCATCTCTCCATCCAATTCTAATTCAATTCCCTCCACTGCTATTCAGCTCTCAAGCGAGGGACATTCATTCAAGTTTCTAATCTTTAAAGGTACGGTCATGAATCATTTCTGTCTTTCGGGAAGTAGCTTTCGCTCCCCTTTTTATCTCCATATGTTGAATGTTGAACATAGGCAAGACAGTTTTGGTCTTGCTCCTCATTTTCACGTAATAGATGTACACCACGAGATCTGACCTTAGTAACCCAAACCTCGTAACCTGCTACTCGCTCCCGCTCTCAAACCTCACTCTCACCTCCAGAGCTCGATTTTAATTTTTGTAAACCTCGCTCTCACATAGAAAGTGTTGTTTTTGTGTAAAGTTTCATTTTTATCCGAATATTTTATGCTAAGTGAGATATATTTTTATCATTTTTCTTTATAGGGTAGAAAATTAATGTAAGATTTGTTAATTATTGGTGATCTTGTAATTGAATTTAAAATGATGCATTTAATATATCAATAATTATCTTATTTATTGTGACTACAAATTTGAATGATGAGTGATTTTATCAATTATTTCTTATAATTTATAAAGTATAAAAGATATATTTGCACCCATAAGTAATTTTCAAGATCATATATATAGCCACTCTGGAGGCGCTCTTGACCCTATTCTAAATTAAAATTTGTCGCCCTCGCTCCCATCCCCCTCTTTCCCATCCTCCTCTCCCGCTCTCACTTTGGTTACTTAGGATCTGACCCCATAATCTTTTTTTTTTGGCACTTCACCTAAAGGGCATGTTTTACATTTTTATTACTTAAAAGGGCATTCTTTTAACATTTTATCAAAAAAGACATACATTTTTATTACCAAAAAGGTATGATTTTGACATATTTACCCCTTAACTATTCATATAAGAGCAATAGTCCCCTCGTTGACTGAGGAGGGGATTTTTCCTCCTCGCTCTCACATAGCCGGCCCTTCAACTCTCATTAACTTGGGTTAGTTTCTTTTTTAACCCTTTAGTTAAATTTTTTTTTTTATTTTTTTCTAAAAACCAAGGATAAATGGGTGAACCATAAGGATAGATGAATCTTAACCACATTTAAATGGTAGAAAGAGGACACATGACAAGAAAATGGGAGTCGAGATGCCTCTCCTCGCATCACCGACTGAGGAGGAGATTATTTTCCTTCATATAAAACCCAAACACTAATAAGGGTAATATTGAAATGCATATCTTATTTGCATCACTGACCGAGTATGTGATTATTTTTCTTCAAATAAAATCCAAGCACTAATAAAGGTAATATTGAAATACATGCCTTATTTGGTAAAAAAATTTAAACCCTATCCTTTTATGTGATATTTTTTTATTTAGCGTAACTAAACGGTACTTATCCTTTTTTTTAATTAAAAGAGGAAAGTGCAGTCAGAGGAGAGTAAGGCTAGCACTCACCTTATTTTTCAATTTTTTGAGTTCTAAAAGAGGAAATGCTGTAACGCCACCTCCCAAACTCATTTCTATATCTATAGAGAGAAAGACTCAAAATTCTGTGATTTGTAACTTGAGTCCAAATGTCCCTTTTAATACACTTTAACTGTACTTAAAATTAACCCTCAGGGTATAACCTAGTGGTCGAAGGATGAACCGTAAATCCGAAGATCTCGAGATTGAATTTGGGCTCCTCTCAATATCGAATGTATGAGTTGGGGGTTTACCTATGTGTCATGTGAGACTATCCTAAGTCTAACAGGATATCCACATTTATCGAAAAAAAAAAATTAGAACAGTAGTTAAGATTTACTAACAGTTAGAGTTCAAATTTTTAGAAAAAGTATTTTTATAAATAGGAACGAAATCCTCTATGGTTATAACTGGATTATGATGAATCTTGTTATGCCCTGATTTAATATAAAAAAATATTAAAAAAATTTTAATATTAAAATATTTAAAATAATAATAATAATTTTTTTCTTCTAAAACTAAGGATGGGTGGATAAGGGGGTGGGTGCCAGGAACGAGGGGGCCATGGCCCCCCAATTTTTTTGAAGTTTTAATATTTTGTACTTATATATTTTTAAATATATATAAATTTTGTATAGAGTGCCCAAAAAAAAAATTGTAGATTTATATATATATATATATATATAATGTGAGAGGCAGCCGTAGATGATTTTTTCGAAATTCTCATACTACCCTTATATAAAAACAAAACTTTGACTTAATGCTTGTTTTAATTTCCAAACTACCCCTTGCCTTTTATTTAATTTCGAAACTACCCTTGCTTATCTATCTATTTTGAATCACAGCGGATCGCGATTGTACTCAGGGAGAGCTCAATCGCACCCGCGGGTTAACACGTGACCCTTTTAACTCTTATTAACTGTGGTTAACTCCTTCACCTCGCTCTTACTTGCATCGCACGTACCACTAGCGAGTTCAATCTCACCCGTGGGTTAACACATGTCCCTTTTAACTCCTATTAATTGTGGTTAACTCCTTCCCTTCGCTCTCACGTGCATCACACGTGCCACCCGCTAGTATATATAGATATATAAAAAGGGTGGTGCTAGGCGGGGACCAGCATTTACTGATTATACCCCTGGCCACACACCACTCCTATCTCGTCTTCGATGTGCAAGTTACGTAGGGGCAAAAGATTACCTCGGTGGCTGCCCGAGCGCTTCGCTCGGGCACCCACAAGTCTCCCCTTGATTTCTACTTCTCCCCCATTTGATTTCTTTCCCTTTATAAAGGTCACGAGTTTAATGGTTTGCCGGAGCGCTTAGCTCGGGCAGCCACCAGAGGAAATCTTTTGTCGTTACGCATAACACAATGACCTAAGAAATCGTTATTCCAGTTAAAACAACACAAACAAGAAAGAAGAACAAAAGAAAAAACAGAAAAATACAGAGAGGATGGAAGGAGAACAACCATCAAAAGATCCGTTTATATTATTCAGAGATATGCAGACTTCAAAAGTCCAAACCATTCCTCTCAAACCCCAAATTTTCACTCTCCTTTTCCTCAGTTTTCAATGATTCCAAAAAAACCCCATCTTATTGTTTCGTTTTCGTCGCCTCCTTCGTTTCTCCAAACTCTTGATCACAAGTGACTGTGGTGTTTTCGGTTTAACAAGAGAAGAAGATTTCCGTCGTCTTTGGCTGGAAACCAGAGGAAGTTATGAATCAGAGCGAAGAAGTTGTTGTTTAGAGATTTACAAAAAAAAGTGTTTGAACCTACATGAAGAAGCCATTCCTCTCTCACATTTTCTGTATTTATTGCTTGTGTTATTTGAATTAGAACGACGAAGAGAAGTTCTGAAGTACCAAGTTGCCAGGCCGGAGCATTGGTCGGAGAGAAGAGAGAGGAAGAAGTTGGTCTTTTCCATTAAATGGTGTGCAGTAAGTATTTTTAACTTGAGGAATGCTACGTAGGCGGGTGAAGACAAACTCCCACCCTTTCAGGAATGGAATCTGATACCTCCCTTCAAAGTAGGGATACACCACCACTCGGATAACTCTACGGCAAATCCGGTTATCATCCTTAGAGGTCGCCACGTGTCTCCTTTGATACCCCTTAGCCGTGGGTAAGGTTCATCCACCCCTAAGATTCACCCGACCATGTTTGGTTTTTTTTAAATATTAACTCTTTTTTAAAAATTAAAAAAACTGTTTTTAGAGTTTTTTTAATATTAAAAACAGTTTTTTTAATTTTAAAAAAAGAGTTACTATTTTAAAAACAAAAAACAAAAATGGTGGGGTGAAGCCTAGGGGTGGGTGAACCTTACCCACGGCTAAGGGGTGTCAAAGGAGACACGTGGCGACTTCTAGGGGTGATAATCGGATTTGCCAATTCCTGAGTCAAATCCTCTACGGTGATAACCGGATTTGGCAAATCAGGTTATCACCCCTAGAGGTTGTGCCACGTGTCTCCTTTTGACACCCCTTAACCGTGGGTAAGGTTCACCCAACCCAGGCTTCACCCGATCAATTTTGGTTTTTTTTTTTTTTAATATTAACTCTGTTTTAAAAATTAAGAAACCGGTGAAGATAAAATCTTTTTACTTTTTCAAAACCGTTATTCTTTATTAAATTATAAATACCCCTGAATAATTGTACATCTAAATAAATAAAAGTCATTTCATCCCCTATTCACAGTTTCACACGTCTTCTTTCGGAGATTTAATTACAACTAATCATGAGTTCAATCGCACTCCATATCAAGGCGTGTCCTTATTACCCCTATTAACCATAGTTAAGATTTAACAATCTAACCTTGGTTTTTAGAATTTTTTTTTTTTAAAGTTTAACCTTGGGTTAAAATTTCTTAATCTCAAAGTTAATTTTTTTTCAAATATATTTTTTTCAAAATCAAGATTAGATTGTTGAACCCTAAAGGTTAAAAAATCTTAACCACAATTAATAAGGGTTTAAAAAGATACGTGTTAAACTATGGGCTCACGATTGGTTGTGATACGAACTCCGTTTATACCCGTTTTATAGGAATAGAATTTCTCGGGCATAGCCTCTTTGCCTCCACACGCGCTTCTAATTAAGGAGGTGATAGCATGTGTAGGAATGTTCTCTTGAGTGGTATGCGCATACTTTCCTAGCTCACCACGTGTCCTCTTTGATAAATATTAATCAGGGTTAACATTCACTCACTTTTAAGATTAAAATATTTAAAAAAGTTAACCTTAATTATAATCCATTCACTTATGTTGTTAATTTATTTCATATTTTTTTTAAAACCTATGGTTAGATTATTTAATCCCAAGGATGAGTGTATTTTAACCATAGTTAATGGGTGTCAAAAGAGGACACATGGCAAGCAGAGAGGTGAGCGTGTACTGCCCAACGAAACGTATGCATGCATGCTATAGGAACGTGATAGAATAGATTAGCACGTGTCTCTTTTAACCTTTATTAATTATGGTTAAGATTCACTAACAGTTAGGGTTTAATAATCTAACTTTACTTTTTAGAAAAAATATTTAAAAAAACTTTAAACTCTAATTAAAAAATTATTAGGATTGATATTTTTTCAATATTTTTCAAAAAACAAAGTTAGATTATTGAATCTTAACTGTTAGGGAACTTAACCACAGTTAATAAAGATTAATAAGGACTGGTGTTGACTTGTGAGTGCGATTGAACTCACTAACAGCAGTTAATGAAGATTAATAAGGACTGGTGTTGACTTGTGAGTTCGATTGAGCTCTTCACCGAGTTCAATCTCAATTAGTCTATTTTAACATGGTCACAAAATAAAATAGGGCGGAAGGGGAGAAGGACTTTTGATGTACATTCATTTAGGGGGGTTTTTTGTAATTTAATAAAGAGTAAGGGTTATGATAAATTAGAAGGGAAACTTTTGTCTTAACCGGTTTTAAAAGCAGAGGTAAGAACGAAAACACGTGGTGGCATAGGCATGCGACTTTGGAGTATAATCAGTAACTTTTGAATATAATGGGTAAAAGTCGGTGTGCGAATAACACCACCCATGGAAAATGCTAGTGAGACTGCAAAGCGCTGAGACCACATCAAAACAGTACGTGCATCACACGCACGGTCTCGGTGTGGTCTTGGCCCTTCACCCTATCTAAAATCCCATGCTCTAAGAGCATGGTCTTGACCCTGAGGGGTTTCAAAAGCTTTATCCATAAAAATATTGATTCTTTGTGTATTCCTTTTAACCCTAGTTAAGATTTATTATGTAAATTTTTTTTAAAAATAAAAACTAAAGGTAAATGTATGAACTCTAAGGGTGTATGAATCTTGACCACAATTAATGAGTGTTAAAAGGGACACGTATCAAGCAGGAGAGTGGAACGTGCATGTGAAAAAATAATCTCCATAATATAAAAAGATAGTTTAGTATAGTGATTAGCCCACCCGCATTTGACTACATAATCAAATGTCTTCCATTTCATCCCCTTTAACTGTAGTTAAGCTTATACAACTTAAAGTTATTATTGTTTTTATTTTTTCTAAAAACTAATGTTAAATGAATGAACCATAAGGGTGAGTGAATCTTAACCACAATGAGTGAGAGATTTGTGTGAAACCTTTTGCCACAAGATGAGCCTTCTCATAGAGCCATCCGCTTTGTGTTTCAGGATACTACAACCAACCCTCCGTTTGCCCCTTGGTAACGTGACCAGTTCCCAAGTGTCGTTATTCTTTAGAGCCTCTATTTTTTCTATCTTAGTTTTCTTCCAATGATGATGATTAAGGGCTTCTTCCAAATTAGAGGATATCTTGGTGGAAGAAATTGCTGAAAGAAAGTTTTAAAAGAAGGAAGCCTTGTTTATCACTTTTTCATTTTATTGGACTCCTATTTAGAATGGAACATTAATAAATTTTATGACCACGATAGACTCACTACTCAAAAAAAAAAAAAATACACTCCCAAGGCCCATACCCAATCTCATTAATTTTCTTAATATGTAGTTTGCTCCCAAGGAAAAATTCCTGGCTCCGCCCCTAGGTGGATAAACCCTAAGGGTGGGTGAATCTTGACCAAAGTTAAGGGGTGTCACACGTGACGACCTCAGGGGCACAACCAGATTCACCAAATCCGATTATAATTGTAGATGATTTGGTTCCTTAAAAAAATTAGCACACTAAGGTTAAAGTTGTTAATCAAAGTTTTAAAAAAAAAAATCAAAAGACAGTTCGAAGCTCCTTGCCTTAAAGACTGTCAGAACTCAAAAGCATTATTTGAGCTGGGGTTATCATTTTTGTGGTGGAAACCGTGGAATAATAGTTAGGGGAATGCTAGCCCCAGATTCCTACTTCCTCACTTTCTCTACAAAACTGACGCGTGTGGTTATTTTTCCCGGCTGCAAAAGCAGTTGGTTAACATCAACCTTTATGATTTTCTCCTTAATAGTTTATAATTTATAAAAACCCCCTACCAAATGTAAACTTCACACGTGCACATCAAAAGTAACTGAACAAAGGAGATGGAATCACAGCCAATTGTGATTGAACTCAGGGAGAGTTCAATCGCACCCATAGGTCAATGCGTGTCCTTTTAAAACACTATTTGCCATGGTTAAGATTTCTCCAGCCTTAGGGTTCAACAATCTATTAGTCTTTAGAAATAAATATTTTTAAGAAATTAAACTTTGGGTTATTCTTAATCCTAAGGTTAATTTAAAAAAAAAACAAATTTCTAAAAACCAATGTTCATTATTGACCCTAAGGATTAAAGAATCTTAACCATAGTTAATAGTGGTTTTAAAAGAACATGTGATGACCTATAGGTGTGATTGAACTTTGCTTGAGTTCAATCACGATTGACTGCCATGATTGACTGTTATTCCATCTCGAAACCAAGCTTTCAACCTCCCACAACTTTTGTCTTCTTCTACGTATCACTCTCTCCAAAGTCTATACGATGTCTACGTTTCAGCCATCCCTGTTCCTTAAAAGAGAAGGTAGCCAAGTTTCATGTTTTCTTAGGTCCCTCTTTTTGGTTTTTATTTTATTTGTTAGAATTACTCACTTTCTCTCACCACCCCAGCAAAATCTTGCAGCCCCAATTACAGATATGCCTATTAGGAAATATCCTATTATAATAAAGTGAATGAGATACACTGTATCATTATCAGTGTATCTCTTCACAATTAGATAGTATCAATTAAATTTGAATTTAGGATTTGATTAGGTATGATTAGATTAAGATTATCTTTGAGAGATCTTTCTATATTAGGAGTCTTGGCATGAAACATCTATTTAAACTCTTTATGGAGTCATTGTAAATCATCCAAGAATTCTCAATAAATCAATTTCTTTTTATGGTATCAGAGCCCAAAAGGTCCAACAGCCAAATTATGCTCACACTCACGATGACAGACCCAAACAGAAAGGCTGCATGATTGACGATTCAAAAAGGGGCGCACGTGATAGACCTAAAATTAAGGTTGCACGTGAGGGGGCGTGTAAGAGAATTAATCACACATTGACTAAATTAGAGAAATAGTTGTGGCCTTATATACATGTAAGGCCTCTCCACTCATTGCCAATTGGTTTTGAGTTGGACGCTTTCACAATGCTTTCATGTTTTAGAGCTGCAATAACTGGTTTTGCATCTTCAAATCCTTTATCCTAGAAAAATTAGGCAATGTAATGAAAGCTTCTCTGTTAACAGCCAATCGTGACGGGTGGTTGAAAGCTTCTCGTCCAACCCCAACCCCCCCCCCCCCCACCCAAAAAACGGAAAAAAAATTGCTCATGGTCGCTGTTAATGGGTATTTTCGAGATTAAGCGGGCTTCTGTTATGTTGCCGTTAATGGAGGCATAGCCCATTGTCACTGGCACGGCGTTGCTCACCGAGAGAGGGTCTTTTTCCAGGTTCTTTTGCAGAGGACGATTGATATAGGGGATTGTTGAGATATTGTATGGGGAATAAAATAGGGAAGAAGGGATTTGGCGAGAGATTGATGAAAAACAGGGGAAATGAAAACGGGAGAGAGAGAAAACTACAGAGAAAATGTTCTCTCTATATATCCGTTCTCTTTCTATTAAATGTAAATAGGGTTCTTTTATAATTTATAAACAATCAGGGGAAGATCTTAAAAATAAATGGTTGTTGAAGCTTTAACCGGCTGCAAAAGCAGCCGGGTAAGGTGACTCTACGTGTCAGTTTTGTGGGGAAAGTGAGAAAGTCAAGAAACTGGGGTAGCATTCCCCTAATAGTTATAGATGCCCACCACAATAAGCAAACTCGGGAAAAGGGTAACCGTCGTGATTTTTGTGGTTTTGTAGGGCCTAAGTGTTTCAATTTTCTGAACCAAAAACAATATTCTGAGATTAGGCTCTGCCTTTAAGAGCTCCACAACAAAAAGTTATTACAAAGCTGATAATATTGGCTTTGCAGATCTATCTATCATGACAAAAATTCCCCACCTCTCTTCTTAGTTCTTTCTTGGTTTCGAAACCAGGATTTTGAGCTATTATGAAGTACTAGAACCCATCTCAAAGAAGAAAGTCAAGAGGCAGATTTTTATGTATTTGTAGGAAGAGAGTTCAAGATACTCTGTCGAGAACTGGAAAGTTTTACTAGTTGGATTGTTGCTGTTAATTTCCAAGCCATGGTTGTATTTCAGAAAACCAACACCAGATGCTTCTCTTTTCTTACTCTTCTGATTTTCTAGCTCGAAAACCACTTTTATAAGACAAAGTTAAGTTGGTTTTGAGCAATATCTTATTGGTTTCAGAACCAGAAATGGTTGGCTGGAAAATCAGTTGTGCTTTGATGCTTACTCTACGAAGAGCACAAATCCATCTGGGTAATTGTTTTTTAGTCTGAAAAAATATAAACCCATGCTGTTGATGATCCTTTGGAAGGATTCTACTGGCAAACCATGATTTATAGGGTTTCTAGCTTTGGAGGATGAAGAACCGGGGTGCAAAGCCAGACTTCCTCCTCTGAAAACTAAATTTGATGTTTCTGTTGCCAGATTGAGTGCTGAAGCACGCACTTAGTTTAGTGAAATCCAGGGTTGTGTTGGGCTATGGCTAATGGGCTCCAAAACCAGGAGGGAAAACCAGAACACCCAAGGAAACTGCTTGCTATTGCTGTTAGGAGCATCCAGTGGAGTTATGCAATCTTCTGGTCCATCTCAACAAGACAAGGGTATAGAACCTCTAAATATTCCCTCTCTCTCTCTCTCTCTAGGTGCATTTTGTTTTTAGTTATGCTATCTTCTGCAACTGGGTTTCCTTTAATTTCAGGCTGTGCTGGGTTCCATGAAAATGTGTTGGCCCAGGATGGAAAATTTTTCTTTCTATGATTTTTCTTCTTTTATTTCAGCTCAGGCTCAGATTTCTTCTATTTTTTATTTTTTTTTAATGTTTCTGCAAAGAATGGTATTGTGAGGCTGGAGGAGAAATGGGTTAGTTTGCTTGATCTGATGAAGGAGAAATGTCTATAATAATAGTAATACTATGCCAGGATGTCTGAAATGATAGTTTTTTCCCTGGAATTCATCATTCTTTCTCTGGCACCCTATATCTATAGTTTTTTTTTTTTCCTTTTAACTTTTTATGTGTATTCATCTAGTGTGAGATGTAGACTTATTCAGAAATTTAGAAAATATTGTCTGTTTTAAATGGTTTTAAAGTCTAGCCTCTCAGAAATGGTGTTCTTTAGATTTGGTACTGCAATCTGTTGCTCCCTCCCTCCCTCCCTCCCTCTCTCTCTCTCTCTCTCTCTCTCTCTCTCAATGGGAAGTGCTTGATTATGGATGCCAACAACTTTTTTTCATGTGTAGCCCTGATTTTGTGAATGGATGCATCCACTTATACTCATAGTAACAAAATTCGTCGAATTTTAAAAAAATTCGCAAATTTCAGATGTGTCGAATTATTTTCCGAACTATTCACGAATTTTAGTTTTGCCGAATTATTCACGGATTTTGTAAGTTATTCCCGAATTTCACGAATTATTCCCAAATTATTAACTTATTTCGCAATAATTTATTTAGTTTGACAAAGTAAATATATTATCTAATCAAATTGTTGGATTTCTTTTTATAATTATTACTTTTACCCTAATTGTTTCAGACTTTTCCCGGATTTTTTCAAATGTTCCGAACTTGACCATTGGCGAATTATTCCCCGAACCCCGACTTTGTCACTATGCTTATACTTTGACTATCACTCTGTTATTTACATAATTCATTAATGCTTCTTGATTTCGCATTGCTTATTGCTTAATTTCAGTATGGTTCTAGGTTCATATACTTTCTTTTGTGTTCCTTTTTTTTTGGACTGCCAACATTTTTTTAGGGTGCTGGAATGGAGTGATGGGTATTACAATGGAGATATTAAGACAACGAAGACAATGCAACCCATGGAACTTAATGCTGACCAAATAGGTTTACAGAGGAGCAAACAGTTAAGAGACCTGTACGAGTCTCTCTCGGGTAGTGACGCCAATCAACAAGGTAGGAGGCCTTCGTCTGCATTGTCTCCGGAAGATCTCACAGACCTGGAGTGGTATTACTTGGTTTGCATGTGCTTCTCATTCAACAGTGGCCAGGGGTACTTGTCTATCCTCTATAGATGAAAACTCAATTTATCTTGCTTCTGCTGTTTTAAAATCCAGTCTCTTGAAATTCTTGTAGATTAAAATGCTTCAATGGTAGGGTTGAAACTGAAATAGATAACTGTACTATTGATATATAGTATCTTATGTGTTTCAGTCCCGAACAAAGGATTGGCCTATAGATAACGCCCCAAAGTTGGAAGTGGATTCTGAAATCATAAGTGGGCTTGATCAAATGTAGTGCCTGAACTAAATTTATTTGAGGAGTACTAGTCGCATAATTCAATTTTTTTTCAAATTCACGGTGGGTGCAGCACGTGGTGTTGCTACCCCTTTAACAAGTCTAAGAAAACAAAACATTCAAAGGAGGAATTGATGGTTTATACCAGTTCTCAAGGTAACAGGGAAAAGTAGGGACACTAGCCACTACCACCGTGAGAGCTTGGAAGCCTGCAACTGGGGCTAGTATTTCTCAATTTATTTACTTTTATTAATAAATTGTCTTTGCTTTCATATTGGGACCCATGAAAGACCATTTCTGTTTCCACGCTTATTTGGAAGAGGAGTGCTAGCCCCAGTCGCAGAATTCAAAATTTTCCGAACTCTCACGGTGGGTGGAGCACGTGGCATTGCTACCCCTTAAATAGGTTTAAGAAAACAAAATTTTCAAAGGAAGAATTGATAATTTGTATTGTTTCTCAAGGTAACAGGGAAAAGTAGCAACACTTTTGTTACCACCATGAGAGTTTGTAAAATTGTGATTGGGGCTAGCATTTCTCTTATTTGGAATGCAGCAATGACTTTCATTAATGATTCGTCATCTTGACCTATTATTAAATCTCTTATGGCTATTGTATTCTTTTTCCTTTTGAGTGTATTGTTTATAGCATGCAGTCATAAGCATTTTTTCTCCGTCATTGTTGAGTAGGTTGTCTGGAAGAGCATTGGCAAATGGTCAACCCATCTGGCTAACCAATGCTCAATATGCTGATAGCAAATTATTCACTCGTACTCTGCTAGCAAAGGTTGGTGTTGCTTAGCTCTGTTTTAAATCTGATGCCAATCTCAATTTTTATGATGGCCCAAAGCAAGCTGACTTTCTGTATTTCTCTGTTATCTTGTTGTTCAATGACTGAACTTGCTTCGATCACCACCCTTAGAGTGCATCTATTCAGGTATGACAGTCTCTATTGCACAAATCTTCAAGTATGAAATAGTTAACAAGGGTTATATAAAGGGTCCAAGGAGGTGTTTATCTAAGCCCATTTTGATTTGGTCAAACCAGGAAGAGCTGAATAGTGTCATCAATGGTACTTAATTCCTTCTAATCCCCAAGAGGGGGATATATCTCTGAAATGGCCAAGCCAAATTAGAATAATTGATATAAAAAAATAACAAAAAAGTTCATAAATGCTCAAAAATTGTAAAACTTACCAAAATAAAATATAAACAATACATAGGTCTGCCATTATACCATCAGATTTTAGATTGAGCAAGCCCAGCACTAAACTCATGGAAACACCTGACCCTTGTGCCTCCACCTGGGAAATACTCTATGAGATCTAGGGACATTATAGTATACCAATTTCACGCTGAAAATATCTGATGGGAACTGCAGTATTCAAAGTATCTCCTGTTTTTTGTGTGCAGACTGTGGTATGCTTTCCTTATTGGGGTGGTGTGATTGAGTTGGGCACGACTGAACTGGTAAATTCTTGTGTAGATATCTCACTTCAGTTTTAGTCATACCCCACTCTGCTGCAGTACATTGCATCATGGAGATAAATCAATTTGTTCTGTTGTAATTTGTTAAGGTATTGGAGGACGACAGCCTCATTCAACACATTAAAACTTCCTTCTTGGAGTTCCCAAAGCCCATTTGCTCTGAGCAATCTACTTCCAGCCCACTTAATGCAGACAATGACGAGTTGCCTGTGTTTGCCGATCTCGATGATGAGACAATTGATACAATGCCTTTGGAGAAACTTAAATCGGTCCCAGAATGTGAGATGCAGCCAGAGAGGGCACCCCAGACCTTCCTGTTCTCTGAGCCTCCCTACATTCCTAAAGAAGAAGAGGAATTTGATCAAGATAGGCTTAAGGAATTACATGGAAATGCCCATGAAGATTTAAAGATGGGTTCTCCCAACAACAGTTTGAATGGGCGTGGGCCCAACCAGCCGACTGAGGAAACCTTCATGCTTGAAGGCATAAATGGTAAGGCTTCTCAAGTCCAATGCTGGCAGTTCATGGATGAGGAGTTCAGCAATTGTGTGCATGGTTCCATGAATTCTAGTGACTGTATATCTCAAACCTTTGTGAATCCTGAGAAGGATCTCTCTTCTCCCTGTGGTGAAAAAGTGAACAATCTTCATCAGCAAGACCTTCAAGAATGCCATCACTCAAAACTTAGCTCATTGGATCTTGGAACTGATGGCTTGCACTACTCAAGGATCCTTTCTTCCATTTTTAAAAACTCCCACCGGCTGATTTCCCCGTCCTTTCTCAATGGTAACCTTGAATCTAGCTTTACAAGTTGGAAGAGAGGAGGATTGTGGGGTGCTCAGAAGCCACAGATAGCCACGCCTCAGAAAATACTGAAGAAGATTTTGTTCAAGGTCGCTTCGATGCATGGTTGCTCACTTAAGTCCCGAACAGAAAACAGTGGAAAGGATAGGAATTGGAAACCAGAAGGATGTGATATTGGCATGAGCCATGTATTGATTGAGAGGAGAACAGAGAAAATGGATGAAAAGTTTCTGGTTCTTAGGTCACTGGTTCCCTCTATCAGCAAGGTACTTGAATAGTTGAATTTTCTTGAATCTTGCCTGTGTTTCGTGATGGGCAATTCAAATCCTTTTAAGCAGATGTTTTACATTACATACTAATTCGAAATTTTGGTGCAGGCTGAAAAAGCACGTATCCTTGGCGACACAATAGAATACCTGAAAGAGCTTGAGACAAGGGTAGAAGAATTGGAATCTTGCAGGGAGTTAACAGAGTTTAAAGCAAGAACAAGAGGGAAATATCCGGATATTGTAGAGCAAACATCTGATAACTATGGTAACAACATTTCTAATGGAAAGAAGCTCTCGATAAAAAAGAGGAAGTCGTGTGACATTGATGTAACGGAGCTGGAGCTCAATAGAGTTGTACCTAGAGATGGTCTGCCAGCAGATGTGACCGTGAGCTTGATCAAGGAGGTTATGATTGAGATAAGGTGTCCTTGGAGGGAGGGTTTGCTTCTCGATATTATGGATGCTATAAGTAATCTCCACTTAGATGCTCACTCTGTTCAATCATTCACTACCGACGGCATTCTTGCTTTGACAATTAAATCTAAGGTTTGGACTTCAGATTACTCCCAAGGAGATGCCCAGTAGTTTTTTTTTTTTTTTCACTTTCTTTTCCCATAACTTAGCTTCAACGATATTAATGAAAATGTTGATTCTATTATGAACTTGAATTGCAGTTTACTGGAGAAGCAGTAGCATCAGCGGGGATGATCAAACAAGCACTTCAGGGAGTTATCAGTATGTGTTGAGGATCGTTAGGTTACCCTGGTTATACTTGTAGGTTTATTGAGTTCTTAAAACTTGGCTCCCTATTATTGTATAAACTGTGAAGTGGGGTTCCATTAGATCTCTATTTTGACTGGCACAAACAGTGCTTGGCTCTTTCTCCCCAAGTGGCCTTGCCGATTTGATCCTACAGGCATGCTCTGAACTCATTTTGGATTGTAATTATAAAATTAGTGGTAAGTTATGCCTACTTGAATTCCATGGAATGGTGGTATACTTTACAGGGGCGGAGCCAAGATTTTCTTTTGGGTGGGGGAGTTGGGTGAAGCAATGGTTGATGGATAATGTTAGTAATAATTATTGATGAGTTTGTGAAGAATGATTAAATGGGTAAAAAATATTATTTGTGTAAGGGGTGTATTCGTCCGAATTTGTTTTTTTTTTTTTGAGGCCAAGTTCGTCTGTCATCTCGTTTGTAAAGAATAATGTTTTAAAAGTTACAAGGCAGTTGCCCCTAATGCCCATGGCTATGGCTTGTTGTTTGGAATGTCTAAATTTCAGGTCTACTTGTCTATATGTCTATTGTGGGTTGACATGTTAAGTTGTTGGGTAACTTGTGTAACTTGCTATAGAAAAAAAGACATTTCATGTCCAAACATAAAATTTATATTTTTGGTGATTTTTAGAAAAGAAGTTTATATCTATTGTGGGTAGATGACATGTCTTTATTATTATTATTATTGTTATTATTATTATTGTTTTGTCCATTTATTATTATTATTGCTACTCCAAGAAATGAAAAAAATCAAAGAGTTTATGGGTGGAGACTTTGTAATGGTTGTTGAATATTTTAATTGGCTATCCAAAGAAAATCTAATTTTTTAAAATGACATCAAGTGCCACTGCAAGATGATGTTATCAAATAGTTTTACAAACAACAAAAAACACTGTGTTATTGTGCACTGCCAATTAGGCTTATGATATTTTTGGTTTTTTTAGGCCCTTAATAAAATGAGCAGTGCTTAGTGGACCCATGGGTCCGTTTCCTATCTTACCCCGTGTCCTCGTAACACCCCTTTAACCACCCTGGTTAAGCTTAACTAATTAAAACTAAGATTTTGGTTTTTTTTTTGGGGGGGAAAACCAATGGTTGGATTGCTTAACCCTAGGGGTGAGTGAATATTAACCACAATAGGTAGGTATTTAAAATTGGGTGTTAACCAATGAGGACCGGCCATTCCGTTATGAAATGGGAACCCCGGGTACGTTAATGAATCTAAGAGTGAATGCTGGCACAAATAACTTAAATGGGACGCATAACAGTTTTTGTAACAAGCCCCACTTGTTATTACTAAGGGCCATGTAGAGATATGGGATAAAACTCAAGGCAAGATATTATGTCATTGTAGTATAAGAAATGGTCACCAGACCCTCCATTAAAAGGTGAGAGTTGTTCCTAAGTATAGTTCATAGTTTATACACTTTGTAAACTATCAGACCATTATAGAGTAGTTACTTCAGTTTTTGTTTGGGTACAAAAGTTTCTTCAGTTTACTGCTGCATGCCTGATGGCGCAATAATGAGGGGCAAGTAAACTCATCTTATTAAGAATCAAATGATTAAAGTTCTTAAGGGAACTCAGCAGGAAGAATTACAGGGTAGTAGCATACTGTGATTGGAAAGCATTCGCAGAGATCCAAGGAATGGAGAACAATGTCTGCATCATCACCCAAGTGACCATGATGTGCCAGTGAAGCATGCATTCAAGTCCTTGATGCGAATAGACAATATTTCTGAAATCCTGTCACTAAATAAGCACTCACAAATTATGAAAGCAGGGAACAGAATCACAACCTCAGGAGTTTGCAATGCAGGATTATCCAACGGATTAACTTATTTATTAGGGTCTGTTCCGTTTGAGAGAATGAAGTTTGATAAAATTTAGTTACCCTTTCCAATTGTCATATCATTGGTTACTTCAACATGTATGTGCAAATTTGAAATGGGCAATTTACCAAAGAAGTTACTTTTCAATGCACTTTGTCATTAACTTTCTTGCAAACTGAACACACCCAAGAATAAAAATAAACAATTTTCTCAAGGACCGAACACAAAAAAGTAACTTTCTTTCCCCCCTCTTATTTTTTCTTCTTTACATTTCTAGCAATAATTTTCTTGTGAAACGAACAGACCCGTAGTGTTATTCTAATCCCTGACAAGAAGTTGAAGAGGGAAGAGAGAAAAAGACAAAAGGAAAAAAGAATAACCTCTGAATACTGTAAGCAAAATGAAGAAAAAACATCTCTGATGTTTTATTTAAACTCACATCAAAAAAAGCATCAAATACAGACCTTGTTGATTCAAGTAAAAACTTGTAATAATAACTGAACACAAATACTTTCCAAGGCAAATGGAACTGTACACCAGGGACCCCTATGAATTGTCAATTGTTCAAAAATAATCAGGGCTTGAGAAGTACGACAATAATCATCATAAATTAAGGGTTCATAGAGCAGATGCATACATTATCAGTATATTTAGAACTAGTTATGAATGCTCAGAGCACAGATCCCCTATCTTCAATCCCCAAGGGACTCTTTCCCTTCTTGCCAACCTAGGCTGAATTTGACAAGTTGAAAAGCTGACCACTGGTTGTATATATAATCTGACCCATATAAACCCATGGAATTTCTTACCCATTCTCCATTAAACAAGAGGCATCCAACACGACATCATTCCCACTCGATTGTCGATGGAGGTTTTGATGTGATGTCCTGAACGACTCGATTTACACCCCGGACACTATTGCAAATTTTTCGAGCCACATCATCGAGGAACTTGTGCTCAAAATAATACCTGAAAATTTTGAAACACCATCAAAGAAAAATAAAAGGACATAAGAGAGCAGTAATAATTACACCCTACATCGAGAGCCAGATGGGGATGGGAAAAAAAAACAAAGAACCTTCCTCATTTCGTATTGATTCATTTAAATTTTCTGGTAAGTATCTGTAATGTATATATGAGTGCTAGCCCGAGTCGCACAATTCAATATTTTCCAAACTCTCATGGTGGATGCAACACGTGGCGTTGTTACCCTTCAACAGGTTTAAGAAAACAAAATTTTCAAAGGAAGAATTAATGGCTTATACCGGTTCTCAAGGTAACAGATAAAAGTAGAAACACTAGTCGCTACCACCATGAGAGCTTGGAAATCTGTGTCTGGGGCTAGCATTTCTCTGTATGCACGCGCGCACGCGCGCGCACGCACACACACACACACACACAAACACATATATATATATATATATATCAGACACTGTGACACACATGCATATTGAAGAGATCCCAACTGTATAAGCATCACAAATTTTGTAGGTTGGGCTAGATGGTGCAAGTCAAGTTTGTCAGAAAGTTGAATATACAACATAGTGATGAGAAGCTCATCATGTCTACTATTATGAGTAATAATGCAATGACCCAACTTTCCACTTCAGAACTTACTTTTGACCATGGTTTTAATAACCGGACCGGCTTTCGAACCGGTGAGTTGCTGGTTTGACCGGTTGAACTGGCTGGTCCGGTTCGATTCGGTCAAAGCTCTAAAAATAAGAGATCAAAAGGGAAGAGAAAGGCAGAGTGTACACAAACAAAAGAAACTAAAACTAGAAAGGATACCATGACCGGGTCAATACATCTCTTATCAATCAAGAAAAAACAAAGTATGAGAAGAGAAAGTAAAGAGAAGCAAACCAGTAAATCAGAAAAAATATGAAAGAAATGCATGCTTTGCTGTTTGAAAATCACAAGAAAATAGAAGAGAGGGATGCGAAATAATTAAAAAAATAGACAAAAAAATCCAAAATTTCAAACTAGTTCTATGTGTAGATCCACCGTTGCAGACCTATCTGTAGATCCTCCATTGCAGACCAGTTCTTCTCTTGTTCTCCCTCCAAAAATTGGGGTACGATGGGATGGGATTTAAGCATTTAATGTTCCGACTCTTTCAACCCGCCGGTCCGGTTTTAAAACACTGCTTTTGACCTCAGTAACAGACTCACATTTTTCTTTCGTAAGTGAAATTTATTATTAGAAAACAAAGATGGCAAGACTCACATTTGAGGAGCTACCTAAGGAAAAACCGAAGTCCCTACCCTCCAGTGTTGAAATGCCAATTCTAGAGCTTAAGCAACTGCCTAATGGTTTGAAATGTCTTTTTAGGCCCAGATGATACCTATCTTGTTGTAATTTCTTCTATATTATCTCAACTCCAGGACGGTAAATTGCTGAAAATTTTAAAAGATCATAAATCTGTTATTGGGTGGACTATAATAGATATTAAGGGAAATAAGCCCTTTAGTTTGCACCCACAAAATAAATCTTGAAGAAGAGGCTAAGGCTTCTAGAGACCCTCAACGCAAACTAACCCCACTATGAAAGAAGTAAATGGGTTAGTCCTACGCAAGTGGTCCCTAAGAAGTCAGGAGTCACTGTTGTGCAAAATGAGCTTGGTGAGCTAATCCCCGCTAAATTTGTGACCGGGTGGCGCATGTGCATTGATTATAGAAAATTAAATGCCGCCTCCTGAAAAGATCACTTTCCTTTACCCTTCATTGATTAAATATTGGAAAGGGTAGCTGGGCATTCCTTTTATTGCTTTTTAGATAGCTATTCTGGTTATTATCAAATAGAAATTGTTTTGGAAGACCAGGATAAAACCACTTTTACTTGCCCTTTTGACACTTATGCCTTTTAAAAGATGCCTTTTAGGTTATGCAATGCCACCACTTTTCAAAGATGTATGATGAGCATGTTTAGTGATATGGTAGAAGATTGTATAGAAGTCTTTATGGATGACCTAACAGTTTTTGGAGATTTTTTTTATGCTTGTCTGCTTAATCTAAAAAGGGTATTGATTAGGTGTGAAGAAAAGAACATTGTGCTTAACTGGGAGAAGTGTCTTTTATGGTATCTTCTGGAATTGTTTTAGGCTACATTATCTTTTCTAAGGGGATAGAAGTATACAAATCAAAAATTGAATTAATACAAAATTTGCCCATCGCCAAAACCGTAAAATATGTGAGATCTTTTCTTGGTCATGCTGGTTTTTACAGGAGATTTATACAAGACTTCAATCTTATTTCTAGACCTTTATGTAGTCTCCTTCTCAAGGATGCTCCCTTTGACTGGACTAAAGCATGCCAAGAAGCCTTTATAAAGCTAATTGGTAAGCTTACGTCCGCTCCCATAATGCAACCACCTGATTGGAACCTTCCTTTTGAAATTATGTGTGATGCTAGTGATTATGCTGTAGGAGCAGTTTTAGGACAACGGAGAGACAAAAAACCATGTGTGATCTACTATGCCAGTAGAACCCTTAACAGTGCTCAAATGAATTATACAATCACTGAAAAAGAGTTGCTAGTTGTAATATTTGCTTTAGATAAATTTCGTGTTTATTTGATTGGTTCACCCAATTGTATCTTTACGGACCATGCAACGCTTAAGTACCTTCTCACAAAGAAGGATGCTAAAGCTTGACTCATTAGGTGGATTTTACTATTGCAGGAGTTTGATATCACAATGAAGGATAAAAAAGGGCGTGGAGAATGTGGTGGTTGATCACCTATCAAGACTTGTTTGTGAAAATAATCCGGAAACAATGCCTATTCATGATGATTTTCCAGATGAACATTTATTTTCTATTTTTGACTTGCCATGGTATGTTGATATTGTTAATTATCTTGCTGCAAGAGAGATACCTTTGAATTGGAACACCCAAGATAAGTAGAAATTCTTGGTTGAGGTACACAATTTTTATTGGGATGATCCCCATTTGTTTAAATATTGCCCCGACCAAATTATGAGGAGGTGTGTTCCTAATGACGAATTTATGAGTGTTTAAACTTTTGTCATTCTGAGGCATGTGGTGGGTACTTTTCTATGAAGAAGACTGCTACAAAATTTTGTAGTATGGATTTTATTAGCCCACCCTCTTTAAAGACACTGATAAATTTTATCGTTTTTGTGATGGATGCCAAAAGTTGGGGGCGATTTCTCGTAGGAATATGATGCCCCTAAATACTATTCTAGTAATTGAAAATTTTGATTATTGGGGTATTGACTTTATGGACCATTTTTTCCCATCTTTTGGTTATCTATATATTTTAGTTGCTGTGGACTATATGTCCAAGTGGGTTGCAGCCATGGCTTGCAAAACTAATGATAATAGGACTGTCATCAAATTCTTAAAAGAACACATTTTGTCCAAATTCAGAATGTCATGTGTCATCATTAGTGATAGGCACTCATTTTTGTAATAGACCTTTTGAGGCCTTAATGAAAAAGTATGAAATTGTTCATAAAGTTTCCACCTATTACCACCCCCAGACAAGTGGCCAACTGGAACTTGCCAATAGGGAGATAAAACAAATTCTTGAAAAGACGGTTAATCCTGACCACAAGGATTGGTTTTTACGACTAACCGACGTACTTTGGGCATACCGCACTGCTTATAAATCTCCCCTTAGTATGTCCTCCTTAGTATGTGGGGTAGGCTTGTTTTTGGGAAGCCCTGCAACTTGCCTGTGGAGCTTGAGCATAAAGCTTTTTGGGCAATTAAAGCCTTTAATTTTGAATTGGGAGAGACTGGGAAGTTACGAAAATTTCAATTAACTAAATTGGATGAGCTTAGAAATGACTCTTATGACAGTTCTAGAATCTACAAACACAAGATGAAGGTTTTTCATGAGAAAATAATTCTGATAAAATATTTTGAACCAAATCAAAAGGTGTACTTGTATGATTCTAGACTCCATAAACATCCGGGAAAACTAAGGTCTAGATGGTATGGCTCCGTCGTGGTTAAAAAAGTATTTGATCACGGGGCTGTTGAGATAGAAGACCCTTGAGATGGCAGGATTTTTAAAGCTAATAACCAAAGACTCAAGTCCGCTCTCGAGAGGCTTCTGCCCGAAGAAGAAACTACCACTCTTGCGGATCCTGTGTACCGGGATTGACTTACATTTGTGAGTCTCCACATCATTGTATATTAGTTTTGTTTTTGTTTGAGCTAACTTTGCAGGTTCCCACTAGGTGTTATCTACCCTTCTATGTGTTCCTTTTACTCATCTTTTATTTCCTTCTAGAACATTGAGGACAATGTCCGATTTAGGTTGAGGGGTGATAGTTCAATCTTAGTCAAATATCTTTGTCATATCTTTGAGCATGAATTGTGGCTTTGCAGTTGAGTATGAAAATAGGGTGTTTTAAATTGAGTCATCTAAACTGTTCTTGTCATTTGTTATAAGCAAAATTCAAAAATTTTCTCCTGCATATAAGCCATAGTGGATGTTGATTGTTAAATGCATACTTTAATAAGACATCTCAGATTTCAGCTAAGACTTATAACACCTACGAGCTTTTAAGCCTTTCTCGTTTTTGGGAGCGATTTATTATTATTTGGTGTTTTTATTCATACGACATTATTCCCTTGTTGATCTCATTAGTTTCTTAACTTAGTTGTCCATTGGGAATATTATTACACGGTTTGTGGTTTGTTGATTGAATTGCCTAAGAAATGACAAATGTCAGTGTAGAAAGTTTGAACCTTTCAAGCCAACCCTTATCATTAACAATAAGAGCCACTTTGAGCCTAAAAGAAGCCTTTCTTGAGAAAACCACATTTTCCTTACCCACTCCACATTGGAGTTTAGCCTATTTTATACATCTCATTACCTTTTAAATCGGAGTTTATGCTAGGGATGATAGTTTTGTGGTATTGAAAATTCATGTGAAATTGGAAATTAAAAAGGAACCGCAAATTCAGGTTATGGAAAATTCAGTTGGGATAATGTTGTAAAAAAAAAAAGTGTTGAAAAGTAGAAGTACAAGTTTTGTTCTACATTGAGAAAAATCATAAAAAGAAAAAAAATAAAGAAGGAAGTTCTAAATTGAAAAAGAAAGAAAAATCAAGAAATTAGGGAATTCATGTATGTTTGGAATAGTTGTTTCACAATGAAGATGTATCGATATTCCTAGCATAACTCTAGTTTTTGTTGATTATATTTATCACTTCTTTCTTATAAACCTTTACTCTTAGCCTCATTACAACCTTTCTTGCTGACATTTTGATCTTAGGTGCGTTTATGGTGTGAATGGAAAAGTTCCCAATGGATGACATTCTGTCCTTGAGATCTTATTATTACTTATTTCAGCTCTTGCATTCTATTCTTCATATACTTGAGAGAAGACCCGTAAATATCTGAGTCCATTATTCTGAGTGATTTAAAATCCTTGTGAGATTTGAAGTTAAAGCTTTTATCTAAATGTCTCTCTTATTTATATGTGTTTTGGGTTTGCTGGCAAGAATGGTTATGAGCTTAGCACACACACAAATTCTAAGTTGTTTATTAATGGAGAAACTTGGATGTCATGATGAATCTCTTGCAAAACCTTTGTTTGAATGATTTGAATGCTTTGACCTATACTCATGAAGATCGATTGGTTGAGTGTTTTGCTTAAGAGTTGATTTATTGCTAGGGAGTAGCAATATTCAAGTTGGGGTTGTAATGAGTGTGCAAAAGTACACTCAAAACTAGTTATTTTATAACCCTTTAGATCCCCTTCTAGTCTGAATCCAAGATTTAAAGCTTATATTCTAAACTTGTTTCACCATTTATTAATTGTGAATTCTAAACATTTTCTATGTTATTTTATGCAGGGAATTCGAGTAAAGAAGTTTCGTGGAAATCAACAGAGGAAAAGTAATAAAAAAGACGGAAGAAAAATTAGAAAAAAGAGCAAGAATCGGCATCAATTGGAGGAGAACCAATCAATTGGCCAGAGCCTGCCGATCGATCGGCCGACGGTGAATTCTCCGGAAAATTTTGTTAAAAGGCCTGATCGATCGGTCAGGAGCGACCGATTGATCGGAAGTTGCGGGATTTCGGGCGCGAATTGACAATATTGAGAGAGATTTTGTGATTAGAAGTTTCCATTTTTGATTATTCTCCCTTTTCTTCTTCCCTTTTAGTTATATAAACTCAGAGAGAAGTGTGATGAGGGACTCTCTAATCTTTGAATCCTCTATTTTCTCTTATTGTTTTAGTTTTCCCTCTATATGGATTGCTAAATCCCTAGCCTTCGCTAGGGTGGAATTCTCTTAATGAGGTAATGTTAGTTTGATATAATCTAATTAGTGTTTTTAATGTTTATGATTTCTATATTGGTTGTTCTTGTTTGATCTCTCTTTCAATTGAATCTCTGGGATTTTAACATTTTCACGAGTTCAGTCAAGCTTTTCTCGTAGTTGAGTAATAGTTCTTGATTTCTCAAATGAAGAACCTTCATCTTAGCGGATATTATTCTTTGTTGCGGTATTGCCTCCGGGTATATTGTCGTCCTCAAGTTTTTTCGATCAAGTGCAGGCTTAGGTTAAAACTTGTTTTGAATAGTTGATTAGAAATCTATTTTAGTTTTTATTATAATCTGAATTTCTAAATCTTCCGATTGAGGGTTTGAGATGTGAAACCCTCAATTGAGTTATACCTTAGATAATCAAATTGACATTGCACATTTAAAGGGACGAAACTTAATGCCTTGACACTTTCTCTCACTGATATTTTCCTTAAATTAATTAAACTTTCTCTATCAAAGATTCTACAAACCCCTTCTCTATTATTGTTCCTTATCTTCACTGTTCTCTGTGGATCAACAAACCTTTTACTGTACTGCAAAATACCACGTATCTTTGAGCGACATTAACTCACTATCAATGCTTAAGGTCATCATTAACTTAGATATTTCTATATGGTTAGATATGTAGCCTCTGATTGATAGATGTGGGTGATTGCTACCTAAATCATTAATGTTAATAATAATTTGTTGATACTACCGCAGCTTAAACTTGTTAAAATCATAAACCACTGAGTCAAGTTTATTCCACAAGAACTTTCCAATCTACGATGTTGGAGAGGACTGGATCCAAATAAACCCCAATGTGGGAACAGATATATGTGTTGGTAGCAATCAGAAATACATGCATCAGTAAAACCAAACAAAATTGCAATTAAACCCAGACAAATTGCAATTAACACAAACCAGACAAGCATTCCAAATTGCAATTAAACCCAAACAAAATTCCAAGATATAGTGATTTAGAACTGAGACATGTAAAAACTAAGCATCCCAGTTAAAAGAAAAATAGGCGAATTTTATCTATAGGAATGAATGCTGATGCACATAAGTCATAAGTACCATATAATTATCATTATGAACATCAAGGCTAGCAGGTAATGCAAAATAACATAATATTATGCACATAAGCCATAAGTACCATATAATTATCATTATGAACATCAAGGCTAGCAGGTAATGCAAAATAACATAATATTTTGGTCAAATACAAAGAAATGGTGCACAAAAAACAGGTAACGAATGAAAATGGTCCGATATGCAAGAGCTGGAGAACCATCAAAATCCAGTTTGGCATGTGCTTATAGAGAACAATACTGCCAAAATTTAGACATCTACATCAGGGAAAATAACACAAAAATTTACAAAAAAACAAAGCAAAACAAAAACATTATAGCACTATAGATAAAACAGATAAAAGCTCACCAGTCTGCTGTCATTCCATCCTGACTTGTCACAGCTCTAAGTGCAACAACATGAGAATGTGTCCTTTGATCACCTTGAACCCCAACTGACCTTATCGGCAGAAACACTGCAAAGGCCTGCCATATGGAATCATAAAGCCCAGCATCCTTGATAGACTGAATGAATATCTCATCAACCTGGAAAGACATTCTGCAAACATAAATGCTAAAGTGTGGACCAAGACGGCGTAATGTTTTACTCCATACATAAACATCAGCAAACCTGGCGAAGGATATCCAAGGCATTTCCTCCAGTGACGTCACCCAAGACTCGTACCGCAAGCCCAGGACCAGGGAATGGATGTCGCTTAAGAAATGATTGGGGAACATTCAAGATCCTTCCTACTTCACGTACCTTCCAACAAAAGCAATCAAAGCAACACTTAGTGCAGCACAAACAAAAGTGAAAATATGCAAGAACGTGTGGAATGAAATTAGATCTCAGACCTCATCCTTAAATAGAAGCTTAAGTGGTTCGATGAGTTTCAATTTCATGTCCTTGGGAAGCCCCCCCACATTATGATGGCTCTTGATTGTGTGGGAGTGAGTTCTTCCACTTCCAGGTGGTGGGCATGATTCAATAACATCTGGATACAAGGTTCCTTGAACCAAGAAAACAGGTTTATTTCCTAATTTATGCTCCAAATCTTGTGCAAAATCATCAAAGATGCAGATGAACTCCCTCCCGATTATTTTCCTTTTAGTCTCAGGGTCTACAACACCTTTTAGCTTACTGAGAAATTTGTCTGTTGCATCAACACAAGTAACAGGCAAATGAAGATCCCTTTGAAAGGTCTCCATCACACGCTCTTGCTCCTTATACCTGCAGGAAAACAGATACCCTGATCAGAGTTTATATAAAGGAGGCACCAAGAGAAATGGTATGATGTCTAGACACTTATGAACATTTAAACAAAGGGTTACACCGTTACACTTCACGTGATATTTCTGTCTCTTTGACAAATATGGAAAAAAGAACATACGCTCAAGTTTCCTGTAAGAAAGATAACCTCAATAAACCATTGTCAACAAAAACACAGTGAAGCCTATCTCCAATTGCCTTGTGAACAAGGGTGGCTGCAACTGCGGAATCTACACCCCCAGATAATGCGCATATGACATGATCTTCTGGCCCCACCATGTCCTTAATCACTTTAATTTCTTCTTCTAGTACATCTTGCATCTTCCAATCAGCAGCTATTCCACAAACATTGAAAAGAAAGTAGCTCAGGGTTTCCATTCCTTCTGGTGAATGTGTGACCTGCACAAAATTCACCAAAATCAAAACGAATGATAATAAATGAATGATACATACCTTCAAATACTCCAAGGTTAAAGGATCTTTATGTATAACTTGGATAGCCCATTGGTTGTTGAGGGATACTCATTGAATGCATTAAAGAGGGCTTTCAGTGATGATTCTTATCTGTGGTAACTAGCCAACTTTCTTGACTACATCAGGGAGTTGGTTCGTGGGTGAGTAATCATTCTTTCTCAGTCTCTTGGGAGCGCTAATAATTGACAAACTCTTGAGCTAGAAGTTGTGTAGCAACTGTGCATACGACACTCTCTTAACGTCACATATTTTACTCCATTATCAATATAATCATTCATTTAAAAAATGCATATTTCAAATATCCCATCAAACAAAATGCAATAATATAACTTTTTAACGATATTACAACTTGAGATGAAAAAATAATAATAGTCAAATACTCCATTATACACCATGTTTTGTTGAGCAGCCTCAATGCTGCCATAACACCAAAGTAAACTGCTGTATATAGCAAAGCTTATTCATAAACCATTTACACCACTTCAGTAACCCATCCATGCCAACTCAAAGTACCCGCAATCATAGTAACAAAGTTCCCATCTTTTAAAAAGTTCTGAATATAACTGACTTTTTCTTCAAACTATTAATTCACAGAATATTTGCAACTTGTTTTTTGGAGGGGGGGGAGCGCAATTATTCATGATTTTTTGAAAAAATTCAAAACAAATATTAATATATGAAATACATTTATTTATAATTTTCATAATTAGTTATAAATTTTCATATCTTCCCAACATTTTCTAGATTTATTACCGAATTTTTTGAATTTTGCTGATTTTTTTCCCTAGTCGAATAATTCCCAAATCCGTAACTATGCCACCAATGAGGAGAGTGATACTGGTCGTTAAGTTGCTCAGAGAATTTAAGTCTTCTGATAGTTATAATGTTATTATCCAAACCTCGATCTTTCTCAACCACAACTAACCATTTTAATCCCATAGACTAAAGTCTATCCCAACACCAAGAATACTGAAGTTTCAAATTTCCATAAGTTATTAAGAAAACCCATTCAATTCATTCCCTCGCCAATCCGTTAAAGACCAAGTAGCAGATTGAATAGACTAGAGAGTGAAAGAACAAAACTTTGAAAAAACCCAATTACCTCCGGGTGATACTGAAGCCCATAAAACCTCCTCGAGGGATTCTCAATTGCTGCAACCGAACCCTGCTGGCTCCTCGCAACAACCGAAAACCCATCAGGCAATTTGGAAGCTTCGTCACCATGGCTCATCCAAACGCTCTGTCTGTCCCCAACAGACTTCGATCCGAACAACCCGCAAGCTCTCTCCACCTCAATCTCCATCCTCCCGTACTCCTGCTTCTCACCAATCCTAACTTCTCCACCGAGTTTCTGCACGATCAATTGCAGACCATAGCAAATACCCAATACAAATACTCGGTTTGCTTGGACGTACTCAATGAATCCATCCGGAAAGCTTGGAGCTCCATCGGAATGAACGGAATGGGGGCCACCGGAAAGGATTATGACGCGAGGGTTGAGATCGGTGATGGATTTGAGCGGAGAAGTACCGGAGATGCAGAGAGAGAAGACGGAGAGCTTTCGGATTCGACGAGTTATGAGGTGGGTGTACTGAGAACCGAAGTCGAGAATGAGAACTAGGTTTGATTTTAGGGTTTGGGGTTCCATGGTTAGGGTTTGGGGTTCTCTGTACTCTGCAACTGCTATTTTGAAGACAATCAGAGAATCAATGAACCAAAGGAAATAATTAGGGTTTTGGTTTGGCGGGAAACACCGTTATATAAGTGGAGAATAAAATTGCGTTTTAGTTACCCTAATCTCCAAATTGCCAATATATTATCGGGTGCCAAACGCCTCCTTAAAGTTTAGAGCATCTCCGACCGTCCTCTATAACTCTAAATATAGGGTTTTTCCAAGTCCAACCGTGCTCTATATTTAGAGTTGGTCCTCTACTTTGCTACGGTGACCCTTTATACTTAGAGGGTGGGAGAAAAAATACAGATGGCCTATGAAATACTATTCATGCTCTTACAATTCCATTTGTGTTCTCTTTTTTTCTTTCCAGTCTTTGTTAAAATGACGATTGTGTCCTTTTACCTTTTGACACCCTTTAACCGTGGTTAAGATTCACTCATCCATCCTTGGTTTTTTTTAAATATTAATTATTTATTAAAATTAAAAAATTATTTTTAATATTAAAAAAACTCTAAAAATAGTTTTTTAATTTTAAAAAAAGAATTAATATTTAAAAAAAACCAAAGATGGGTGAGTAAAACTTAACCACGGTTAAGGAGTGTCAAAAGGGACACGTGGCAACCTCAAAGGTATCCACCCCTTGAGTTTTAGAGTAGGAATAGTGATTTAGAGTTTCTTCCCAATGGAGCAAATAACTTTAAAGTGGCCCCATCTCCTCTAAATATAGAGGAGATGCCCAAATAGAGGAGAGTTTTAGAGTTTTGCGTTGGAGAGACTCTTACACACTTTACACTGTTTTTCTTTTTTTATTAATTAATTTATAGGTTTGCTAATATATATATATCCTAGTAGAGACCTTGTACGATGCATGGGTAATAGTTTAAGAATATCTAAAATTAAATAATATTATTATTTATTTAAATATTAAGTAATATATTTTAATAATATAATGTTTTTATTTGATAAATATTATAATTTATATTAATTAATTGACTTTATAATAATAATTTATTATTATTTTAATAACATTTAATAAAAAAAGATCGCTCCACCTAAAAGGGCATGCCTTATATTTTTATTACTTAAAAGGGCATTTTTTGACAAATTTATCAAATAGGGCACCCTTTGTTTTTTTATTACTAAAAAGGGCATGCTTTTGACATATTTACCCTTAAGCTATGGGTATAAAAGCCAAATACTATAAGGGTAATATTGAAATACAAACCCTCTTTGGTAAAATATTTCAAATCATTCCCGGAATAGTGATATTTTAAGTTTAGGGCAACAAAACGGTACTTAACTCATAAAAAAATCATAAATTTCTTAGTATTACACTTAAATTAATACACCCAAGAGTCAGAGATAAGAGAGAACTCTACAATAGTGGAAATAGAGAGGTCTTTAGGATGAGATAGTGGATCCCAAACCTGCAAGAGTTGGAGATAAGAGAGAACTTTACAATAGTGGAGATATAGAGGACTCTAGGATGAGATAGTGGGTTCCAAACTTAAACGGTAGAGATTAAAGAGAAAATCCACGTATTATTTCTAAAATAGAAGTTATAAGATTGGGATTTGGAGAGCAGAGAGAAGTCTTATTTCTTTATATTATAGTACATCTATATATTTTTAAATATTCACCTCCTAGGTTTGGTGGGAAACACTTATTTAAATGAGAATAAATAGGGGTTATAATAGGGGTGCCTAATAGGGGTGCCGCATGGGTTATAGTAGGCGTGTAAATGGGGCGGGCCGCAAGCCTGCCCAATCTGGTCCAACTTGGCTATTAATTTGGTTGGGGTTAGGCTTGGAGTATAAAGCCTGTGACCTATTTTATAGGCTTCTAACCGGGCTTAGCCCTACTAACTTGGCATGATATAGCCCATTTATTTTATAGGAAAAAAATTACACATGACTTTTTTATATGGGATGGCCTGACTTGATTAGGCCCAGTTAATAAGTGGGCTGGTCCGACCCATTTATTAATCGGGCCTAGGCTGATTCGAACCCAGCCCAGTGACGCCACTAGGTTATAATTTCCGGTGAAGTTACCCTAATCTCCAAATTGCCAATATATTATCGGGTGCCAAACACCTCCTTAAAGTTACACTGTTTCTTTTTTAAATTAATTAATCTATAGGTCTGCTAATATATTTGTCTCGCCCTTTTTGTGTCACGTGTTCCCTTTTTTACCTTTTTTAATTATGGTTAAAATTAACTAATCCTTAGGGTTAGAGCATCTAATTTTAGTTTTTTTTAAATAACCACAAGGATTAAAACTTATTAATTATAATTCGAACGGGCTTTGTGAAGGCAAGGGAGAAAATTCTCCTCCTCATTGAGCTATATTTTTTTTTTGGTCATAATTTATCTAAGTTACTAGGTACAATCAACAACTTACTCCAATGGCAGAGTGTGGCACATCTTAGGAGAGAAGTCCTGAAATCCATTTTGATTGGATGACAACTTGCAAGAGCTTCACTCCCCCCACTGCTATGCTACTAAAAGGAGGAAAATGATATCTCAGACAAAAAGGAAAAAAAAACAATTAGTTAGTAGTAGGTCATGATACATAGGGAGCTCACACCGAGAATCGAGATAAAGTCTTCTTCCCTCAAAGGGATGCATCCTACGCATGGAGAGCAGGCTAGGGTTTGCACGCTCCCTATTAAGATCATCTTGACCCCAAAAAGTAAATCCTGATGGTTAAGACCAGAGTAGGACAATTGTCTGGTGTTCTTTATAAGATCATTGCAAAGGTATTGGGGAAACAGACTCAAAGTAAGATTAATGACATCTCTGACAAAAGTGCTTTCACTTTAGGGGTAGCGGGTCTAGGAAGGGTCTTGTTTTTGTTCTTGCAAGGCCATTTGAAATAAAATAAATAATTACTAAAATGTAACTAACGATTAATCTGAAATTTAATGTTAAATATATAATTGTCGATATTTTAATAAATTAAGTAGGTATAGTTCCCCACCCAGACCCATCCCAACTATAAACGGGTTGAGAAAACAACCCTAATCCAACCCTTAATTCAAAATCTTATTCCAACGAATCCAAACTACGAAAGTCAAGCAGGTGACTGATTGGGTCGAGGTGATTTATCAGATGGATTGATGGATTTATGAAGAGTTCTGATTAGCAGACCTCAGGGTCCTAGATGACCTCTTCAATCAAATTTTAACATATTGGGAAAGAGAAAACATATTGGGAAAATATTGGGAAAGAGAAAATCACAGAAAATAAAATATACTTTTTATTGCCACTTGTCTCTTTACAATTGGGTGATCCGTTTTGAAAAGACCATGAGATCCATTTACCATTTTCCCATTTATGAAATGAAAATACTTAAATGATCGCGTATTCTGATATGTAACGGAATGCTGGTCCTCATTGGTCAATGCTCCCATTTTAATACTCATTGATTGTGGTTACTATTCACTCACCCATTGAATTCATCCATCCAACCTTGATTAAATTAAAAAAATAATAATCTTAATGCGGTCCCCTAATCCATGCTCTTAATAAAATGAAATCTCCTCTTACACCGTAGGAATAGTACATTCTCCCCGTGATACTGTTTCGGAAAACAAACCCATCGGTTTAAAACTTATTCCAAGCCACAAAAGGGCAGGTGAGTAGACTTATCGGGTTGGGTCAAAAGTGAGATTTTTTTAGTACATATTCTATTTTATGAAGTCTCCTCGGCTACAGATTTGCAGATGATAGTTAATGGCATTTAGATTAGATAAATTAAAATTGGGATTTTTGTATATCAACTACTGCATTCTAGCTACAGATTTGCATATGATAGTTAATGGCATTTAGATTAGATAAATTAAAATTGGGGTTTTTGTATATCAACTACTGCATTCTTCCCACTTTGCAAATACACTGTTATGTATAATAGTTTTGCACACCCCACCTCTTGCATGAGTGGTAAGGGTGTGGCCTTCCATGGGGGAGATCTGGGACCTAATCCCTTGGGATATGAGTTGCAAGAACTCCAATACCTTAGCTAACTTCTAACTGTACTGATTGTGCTAACATAGGTAAATGATGATTCTATCCAAAATATATATATAACACAGTTTTGCAAATTAACTCATTGTTTCAAACAGTTAAACAAATAACCTCAACCAATGCTTCCGTTAGACTTTCTTCTATTTTTGTTAATCAAATGACTATTATGCCCTTAAGAGACTTCATAACCTTACAAAGTCCATTTAACTCCTCTTGAACTATGGTTAATAAATTATAATCTCTAGGATTAATGTTTTTAATATTTTCCTAAAACTCAAGGTTAGTTTACATATTTATAAAAATGAATATTATGACCTTAAGATGTTTCATAACCTTGCAAAACCTCATTAACCACTTTGAACTATGATTAACAAGTTTTAAACCTTACGGTTAATTTGTCCAATTTTAACTTCCTTTAAATGTGGTAAGATTCACACCCTTAGGGATAAAGCATCTAACCTTGATTTTTTTTAAAATAATATGTCCCCTTTTGACTCTCTTTAACTATGGTTAAGATACACTAATCTTTAGGGTTAAAGCATCTAACCTTGGTTTTTAAAAGAAAAAAAAAATAATTGTGTCCCCTTTTAACTCCCTTTAACTGTGGCTAAGATGCACTAACTCTTAGGGTTAAAGCATCTAATCTTGATTTTTAGGAAAAAAAATTAAGAACTTTAACCTGTCCCTTTTAACTCCCTTTACCCGTGGTTAAGATTCACTAACCCTTAGGGTTAAAGTATCTAATCTTGATTTTTGATTTATTTTTAAAATTAACGTGTCCCTTTAAACTCCCTTTACCCGTGGTTAAGATTAACTAACCCTTAGGGTTAAAGCATCTAACCTTGATTTATTTTTAAAATTAACGTGTCCTTTTCAACTCCCTTTACTTGTGGTTAAGATTCAATAACCCTTAAGGTTAAAGCATTTGATATTGGTTTTTAGAAGGAAAAAAAATTAGCATGTCCTCCTTTTAACTCCCTTTAATTGTGGTTAAGATTCACCAAGTCTTATGGTTAAAGCATCTAACCTTGCTTTTTAGAAAAAATAAGTGTCCCATTTTAACTTCTTTTAATTATGGTTAAGATTTAATAATTTTTAGAGTTAACCTTGAGTTTTAAGAAAATATTAAAAAAATTAATCATAGAGATTAAAATTTACTAACCATAGTTCAAAAAGAGTTAAAAGGGACAGTGTAAGGTTATGAAGTCATTTGATTAACAAATATAGAAAAAAGTCAAAGGTACTGTTGGAAAACAATGAGTTAATTTGCAAAGTAAGAAAAATGTAGTAGCTGATATGCAAAAACCCCATTAAAATTTAACTAATTAGAATTAAATTAGTTAGAAATCCACTTTGTAATTTTTTCTTTCCGAATTAGCAACTCTATCAGTTTCTAATTTGTTCCAATTCAAATCTTTAGATTCGTTTATCTTGACCGCTAGTTTAGATTCGTTTTTGGAAACACTCCCTTATTACCTTTCCGGACTGGAAATGGAGTTCCCTTTCCTGATTGGAAATGGAGTTCTCCCACGTGCAAGAACAAGATCTGCATAGATAAGTAAATATATTTTAAAAATAAAAAACTATGGAGTTAATAGCAAATGGATAAATGTAGAAGAAGCATCCAACATGGTTTGCAGATGCCCAAATAAGATTCAACTGTAATAAAAAAAAAATCTATACAAAAGAATCTAAACAATGAAGCTGATGGATTGACCGGTTCCCAGTAACACATATTCCCTAATATATAAACTATAAAAAAAATGAATTAATGAAATATAGAATGCCCAAAAAAAGAGACTAGTTAGGCTTCTTCTTGGCTGTGAGTGGTAGTGGCGATATCAGAACTAGGCAGCATCCCCATTATGGGCAGCATCTCTAACAACGTTGAGAAGAAAGCAGAGCTTGGAGTCACAGCGGAAGGACCAGAGCTGGATGGTATCGCCGACACATAGATTGTTGGCTTTGACGAGTTGCTTCCATTGTTTGATCAATGCATAAATGCTGGAGCTCTTCATTTCCCATTGAGTGAAGTTGAGGGTCCAATGCACACCCATGGGGTCAACCACCACAACTTCCAACACCCCATCCTCAACTGTCTCCTTCTCTTTCTGCCTCAGGAAATTGGTTCCATCCACCTGACTCGTGGGTATGGACAGTCGATTGTGACCCTTGCTAATATCGGTCTTGAAAAGCTTCTTTTGCATCAGATACGTTATCTCTGTAGCCCCCATTCTCACCACTTCATTCATCAAATCTTCAGGCATTTCTGGAGCTGGGTCTGAACTGCAGCTAGCACCCTTCTTCTTTGTCTTCTTCTTCGTCTTTGTCTTTGTCTTTGTCTTTGTCTTGGTCTTCTTCTTTGTCTTTGTCTTTTTCGGGGGTATTGGGTTTGAACAGCAGCTAGTACCCTTCTTCTTCATCTTCCTAGTCTTTGGAGTTTCCAAGGATGGGGTCCTTTCCCATACGATGGGATCACTATCCATGCCTATCTTGATCGTAATCTTCGTAATCGTCTTGGCCTTGGTCCTTGGCTTTTTGGGGATGAAGGGGGTGTCTTCCCATTTGAGAACAGGACTAGTAGTAGACTTCCTCTTCTTCTCCATCTGCTGTTCGGCAGTTGCAAAAGAAGGAGAGTCTGGTTTTGTCTTCTCTTTTTCCCTGTAGAACTTCTCGTATTCAATGGCAGCTACCTCAATAAGGGCATGGAACAAACTCCATCCTCCGTCCTCTCTGCCCATATTGTTCAGTGACAGTGACAGTGAAAGAAGAAGTTAAGGAGAAAGAAATAGATAGCTAGAAACGGCTGAGAGAGAGAGAGAGAGAAAGAAAGAAAGAAAGAAATAGAGGAGATGGAATGATTGAAGGAAAAGCTTAGATATCATCTAATATTTATAGAAAGAAGAAGAAGTATTCCTTCTCCCAAACCAAAAAGGATACCCACTTTCTATTTCCATTCCAACACTCTTGGGATAGACTTGGATCTTAGATTCTTGTAAGAAAACCGTAACTGCCATCAGCCTTCGTCTTATAATTACTCATTTACCCCCCATTTCTTTCTAAATGGATTACGTAGAGTGAAATATTTCGTTTAATGAAAAAAATCATATGACTGATTTACCCCTGTATTCTGGGGAAACCAAATCCTCTTTGGCCTTCGCCTTCCCTCTGTTAAAAGGCCAGGATCTATTTTAAGAGGCTGTCTTGCATGGATTAATCGGCTGTACAAGAGAGTAAAAGGATTTCAAGGCTTCCAGCAACATACTAGGTCCACATATGCATAGGCATTTACAAATTACACTATAGTGAAACAATATATATATATAATTTGAGCTATTCCTGAGTTTCAACCTGACAACTTGTTTTCACCTGCAGAAGGTTGGTTTTTGAATTAAGGAACTTTAAAGTCAGTAAAAAACTCACTTTGATAATAAAATTAAAAATCGAAATAGGAAACAAATGTATAAGGTACAACCAATGTGACATCTCCGCTATACCCAGGCTATATAGATTTTTTAATGCTGGAAATAATAGTCTAATTGTTGATACACAGTCATAAGGATACAATATCCTTAATAACATTATTGGAAATTAGATGGGAAATTTTGGCCATGGGCGTATTAGAGGTCTAAATTGGCAAAGCAGTTCACTGCCGTGTTTTTCCTTTGTAGATGTGCTCTTCCTGTACCTGTAGGAATTTGTTTAGTTATGGATCAATGTGCAGGTCCATAAAAAATGGAATAGCCTTTGAGATTCATAGAAGTCAATCGCAAAGGATAATGTATAAATCAAAATTTCATTTTTTTCCACTGAATTATAGTTATTTGCTTATTGAGATTATAGAACGCTAATTAACATGTTCGAATTGCATGTTAGATGAAGGGTATCAATATCATGTATGTTTATGGTTTCTTCCAAAGGTTCATCATATGTGTAATTTTAATTTCTAACTACTGCACTGCAGGGCTAATCTATATCCTCTCATCATCGATACATGAATTGGCACAAAAACATCACCAACAAAACAATTCTCCTAGGATATTTTCATGGATCATCTTGAAGACTGACTAAATAGAATTTGATTACAAAGTTTGGATCAAAAGGAGTAAAAAGATAATTTTGTAAAAAAACAATAAGCTCTCAAAAGCTGATACGAACCTATCCATCTATGTTACCAGTTTTTAGAGGTACTAGTCATGTATATCAAAAGTGAAAGTTAGTGATACCATTTACTTACCTTAATGTTAGTAAGTGCGCAAATGGGTCCTCCTGAAACTTCTATCAATCTATTGGGAGCTATACTATTGCGAATCAATCCCAGGACCTCCTCCTGATGAGGGTTGCACCACCATCGTAATTACAGGAGTGAGTGAAAGTAAGACTTCGGAAATGGTTGAATGAAGGAGAATATTCTCATCTATTGTAAAGATATAAATGTCACAAGGCTAGATTATGAGCTTGAGAGAGGCATGTTTAGATGGATTATCCTTGGTGAGAGGTTAAGTAGATTGGAGTTGAAATTACCAAGGCCAAGCTTTTTATATGCTTGGGAGGGGGCAAGAGATTTGAGATGGGCCATTCTATAACTTTTCTCTTTAGCAATGATTTATATTTTGCTGTATGTTATTAGGAAAACCGGGCTACTATGTTGTCACCCAATGTGGTATAGTTCTTATTTTGAAAGTCTCATAAAAATGCAGGTTTAATGGTGATGTTGCAATGCTAATATGTTTTGATTATCTTAATAATGAAATTTCCCAATGTAGGTGAAGGCAAAAGAGCCTTGTGGAATGAGAAATTAACATTCGAGCTACCATTTTTTGATTTGAAAAATTTTACCCATCTTAAATTCAGAATCATGGACAAGAAAATGTTTACAGACGGAGGTTTTGTCTGTGAAACCATGTACTGATATCCTTACTCTGAGATGTTTATACTATAGGTTTTCAAACTACTACACCAAAAATCCTTAATAATCATGATCATGAAAAGGCATCAAACTTTATCCTAATTAATTTCAAGATGTAACTTGAATTTGTAAATCGCGAAAGAAAGGAATGATGGTACATTTTTCAGTGGGTATAATTTTCAAGTGATTCCTTATATTAGCATTTCAATTTTTTTTTTATAAATATTAATAAAAAAATCATAATTTTATGATTAGTTGCTCTGTTCATGTTTCAGAAAGAAAATCATAATTAGTCTAAATTAAAGAGATTCGCGTTGATTATAGAGAGTTGTTAGACTACTTGTAAAATTCTCTTCCATTATTATAGAATGGGTCATGTTTATTTGGTAGATTCTTGCATTTCTACTGGTTTGGTTCCATTGGGATGTTGAGAGGTGGTTTCAAATATTTCTGTCGCTAGCTGCAATGCAGAGTTCATCTTGGAGGAATACTTGACAAAGGATTCTGATAGAACTGAAACCAGCTCCATTTAATGTTGCAGTTCAGACCCTTCTTCTTTCAGCTTCTCATTGTTGTGATTTTATCTACATTATATTTGCGGGTAGAACTGTAGAAGTACAAACAGAGACGAGAGAATATATTGCACAAGATAAGAAACCACAAAGGTCACTATATAGAACCATCTTCAATTTCTGGAAAATCCCATGATGGTGGAGCTTCTTCTGTAATAAAACCAATTCTAGAGATGGAGAGAAGCAAATGTAGGTCCATCTTTGATCTTGATATCATTGGAACCAATTAAATCATACATATAAGGACTATTACAATGGCAGCCATGTTTGATAAAGTACCACAGGCATCAGCATATGCATATATGCCTGGTTCATGGATTTAGTGTACTGGTTCTCTGGTGAATCATGAGAGAGTATAAATAAAAGGCATAATTTCCGTTCTTAATTTGATATCTAATTTTCTGTATTTCTAGAAGTAATTTACTTTTTTCTATTCTGTACATGTAAATAGGCAAACTTTTGCAGTAGATTGTCAAAATAGAAAAAATATCTCGGCTCCTGTTTCCATCATTCATTATATTGTAACAATTAGGTTCATCTGAAAATGTGCGAAGGTTATCCGATATTCATGTTCATCAATCTCCTCCAAATTCCAACCACCAATTCCCCGCAACAATCCTACAATGAGGATCCTATTTGAATAGCACATTTGATTACATAACATGGTCATAAATTAAAATATTTAAACCTATTCTACATAAGAGTAAAATATAGTTGTACAGGTATATGGACTGAAAGAAGTCCAAGTTTGTTAATGTCTACCTTCTCTTTTAACTGTATAGGTAAAACCTAATAACTGAAAGCAGTTAAAATTTGGTAATACAGTTGCAATGCCCGTTGAATCTGGCTTTGGACTCTGTGATGGTCATAATTTGTAGGCATAAACACAATTAATATAATTGTCAATCAAGCCAGAGGCAAGTATTGCAAGCACAATGGTATTAGGGGTAGCGGAAGGGTCTTGTTTTTGGTTTTGTAAATACACTCACAACCCGAATCCGTCCTGTCCAGACCCTTTAAAATAAATAAATAATAATTAGGCAAAGAAATTCATTTACTTTCATAGTAAAGATTAACATCTAATAAATATGCTCAGCATATAATTGTTAATAAATTAAGCAGGTTTAAGAAATGTGGCAACTCAAGGTCCCATTTTGGTCAAGGTGGGATTTGGGGTCGTTACAATATAACACGGTCATAAACAAAATATTTAAACCTGTTCTACATAAGTACAAATGAGGTAAAAAAAAATCCCACAGCTTGATTCTGGTTCTGTGTATCATATAGAGAGTAACCCACATATCAGAGATTTTCATAGAAAAAGAGAACACAAGAGAAACAGAAGTAATTAATCTTACTTTTTAAGGCAATAAAACTATGCACGAAAAAGGCGTAGTTTTAGAGATATCAGTTCTCATCCTTTATTCTCCTGCAAGCCAAACAGTGAATAAGCTCCTATCCTAGACTAACAGTGATGGATGGGTAGCTAAATTTTTTTTATCCTATCCCTATGGTAAAGGGATAGATCAAGGGGTGGAGAATAAATCATGTAGATTTTGACATAAGAGATTTTTGCCATCAAATTTTAAACGGCCCCAGTCGTCTGCTTGATCACGGCATACCTTGATACATTGTGCTTAAAACAAACTGTTTTCTATTCCGTGAACTTGGTCTCTAAAATCTCATACCCCTTCTCTCTGATCAATGAGAAGAAATGGGAGGCACAACTTGTTCATCTATTAAGGTGTCTCCTATCTGTAGGTAGTTCACTCCTTTTATGGAGCAAGGATTAAAGCCATTTCGCAATGTCCATACTTCACTCCAAGTTATAAGGATATGGGTAAGAATTCGAACAAATATACCATTCATAAGACATGTGGAAATTACCATCAGGGCATAAAATTAACTTGTACTTATGTGAAAGCAACTTAATGGTCAGGAATCTGTGGAGGATTTGCAATGCTATGCACTGAAGCAAGGGTGAAAATGCGATTAAAAATACCTGAAGCTTGTGCAGAATTACGTTCTCCAAACTGTGTACATTCCCGAGGAGGTATGAGCAGAGAACCAGATGAGAGGATGGGCAGGCACTTTAACTTAAGCAAGATTCCATAGGAAAAAGATGCCTATGGTTACAAAATGACTGGGGGTTTGTCATGAAGAATCATATGGGGAGATTACTGATAGTATGAGGAATTGTATCATCATCATCATTGATTCAGTACAGGTTAAGTTGCTAATGTCTACCTTCTCTTTTAACTGTATAGGTATCACCTACCAACTGAAAGCAGCTAAAAAGTTGCAATGCCATGGAATCCCATAATCTAAAGAAAAGGTTTTTCCACTACAATAAGTCTCTTTAAAAACATGTAAATATTTGTCTATTGCTAGGACCAATAGCATACATGCTGTAACTCTTTGTGCTGCAACAGCAGCTGTTGCTAATCCACAATCACAGTGTTGACAGTTAGATAAGAATTGGTTCCGAATTGAATTTAATTCTCAGTCTACGTAGGACAGATCCACTTTGCTACTTTTACTTTCTGATTTAGAAACAGTTTCCAAATAAGAGAGTCTCAACTGATTCAAAAATTCTACATTAATTCAAATCAATCAATCATTAAGGGATTAATGCAGAAGAAGAATCTATACAAGATTTGCTGAAAGAAGAATCTATACAATCATGAAGCTATAAAAAAAACTGAACTAATCAAATGAAATAAGCTGAAAGAGGAATCCATGCAATGAATTAACCTATAAAAAAATGATCTAATAAAATAGAAAATGCCAAAAATAGAAGAGAAAATTACTAGAACTAGCTAGGCAGCACCGCATTATCAGCATCTCTAACAACGTTGAGAACAAAGCAGAGCTTGGAGTCACAGCGGAAGGACCAGAGATGGATGGTATCGTTGGCACGTAGATTGTTGGCCTTGACGAGATGCCTCCAATGTTTGTTCAAAACATTAATGTTGGAGCTCTTCATTTTCCATTGAGTGAAGTTGAGGGTCCAATGCACACCCATGGGGTCAACCACCATCACATCCAACACCCCGTCCATCTCTTCCTCCCTTGGCAAATCCCTTCCATCTTGTGGGTATGGACAGTTGATTGTGACCGTTGCTAATATCAGTATCAAAGAGCTTCTTTTGCAAGGATTAAGCCATTTCTCAATGTCCATACTTCACTCCAAGTTATAAGGATATGGTTTAGAATTTGAGACAAAAATACCATTCATGAGACATGCGGGTAATTACAATCAGGGCATAAAATTAACTTGTACTTATTTGAAAGCAACTTAATGGTCAGGCACTTGCGGGGGATTTGCAATGCTATGCAGTACTGAAGCATGGGTGAAAGTGAAATTAAAAATCCCTGAAGCTGATGCAGAATTATGTTCTCCAAACTGTGTACATTCCTGAGGTCCAGGTATGAGCAGTAGATGAAGGGATCTACAGACACTTTAGCTTAAGAAAGATTCCCCAGGAAAAACATGCCTATGGTTACAAAATGAATGGAGGTTTGTAGTCAAAAATCATATGAGAGAATTACTGAGATCTATGGTTTGCTCCAGCGATGTCCTGAGTATATTTGGTTTGTAATGCCAAGTTGTGAATATTTTGAACATAATTGCACTGCACTGCCGTGTTCCATAAGAAGATGAATTACAAGTATATTATATGAAACATTAAAATGTGGTGCATATGCTCATTACCATCAAATCTAAGTAAATCCATATGTATGAGGTTACATCATGATAACTAGCAGCTTGATTTTCTTCTGGCTACTTACATTCCAGTCTGCATACCCTGAGCAATTTATTCAACAAAAATTGATTATGAGTATATTATACAGAATAGTATGAGAATTGTATCATCATCGTCATCAATTCCTGAATTTATCGAGGATTGTGCAAATTTTCTGGCACCAAAAGTATCCATGTGAAATCGCCAACAATACAATTCTCCAAGGATATTTTCCTGAATCATCTAGAAAACCGACTTAGTCGAATTTAATTACAAAGTTTGGATCAAAAGGAGTGAAAAGATTTTTTAAAAACCCGATAACCTCTCAAAAGCCGATATGAACTTATCCATCTATGGTACCAGTTTTGAGAGGTACTAGTGAATCTGAAAAGTGAAAGTTAACATAATTCTCTATGTTTGTTTGGTTTATCGATGATGATTTTTCTGGGGTAAACTAAAATAAGCATGTAATTACAGGCTATAACGGATTTTCATCTTCGACACTATGGTGTTGCTTTGTTTTAGCTATGAGGGCCATCCTAATTTAAGTTTTGTTCTTGAGCTATGAGTTTGTAGTTATTTGGTGTTCAGATCTGATTATAACTCGATTCTGAGGAAAACCCAGATAAAACAATCTAGAAAGCAATCGCGTATGCCCTGATAGAAAGCAATCTCAGTCCTCAGTTGGCTCACTTCTCTTCTTTCATAACAAAATAGACCATGGGGGCACGATAGAACTACGACAAGAAGAAATCGAATAAATACAGAAATAACTATTGTGGACAGCAAGTTGCAGACACAGCCCACAATTATTCTACAAATCAGCAAATGAGTGCTCATCCGTGAACTGGACAGAGATATACACTCTCATACAATTGAATGTTTTTCATCTGATGGACCACCTCTTGTGCTACCATAGGGAAAACCTTGTAGGAAGCTAGCCGGATTGCAGAGATGGATGCACCGTGCATGGGTCGTGATCTAGATGACATTGAAATGCATTGATCACACTACAGACTAACCCTCAAGAGGTGGTCTATATGAACACCAGAGTTCTCCCTCTCAAAGCTCAATAATAATAATAATATATAATAATTATAGAAATGAGAATTTAAGGATTAATGCAGAAGCAACATTGAACCAAGTTTGGAAATGCCCATATTGATAAATAAATAAAAATAATAATTAAAAAAAAAACAGAAAAAAAGAAAAGATGAGAGTTGATTCAACAGTAATGGAATCTATAGAGTGAAGCTATAAAAAAAATGAGCTAATAAAACTGCAAAAAATGTAATAAAAAATAAAGGGACTAGTCTTCTTGGTTGTTAGAGGTAGTGGCGATATCAGAACTAGGCAGCACCCCTTATCATCATCATTTCTAACAATGTTTAGAACAAAACAGAGCTTGGAGTCAGAGCGGAAGGACCAGATATGGATTGTATCGTTCAAACGTAGTTGAAGATCATATCTGAAGATGTACAATATACAAAGCATTAATGAATGTAAACATAGACTGGATTTTCAATAGAATCAATTGAAAGCAACAAGCACTCAAACAGCGATTATATGATATCAACTTGACAGAACCAACAACTATAATATTTTTTATTTTGCAATGTCTCAATTGGGATGTACTTAATTTAGATGAAACCGATACAAATGTGATGTTATTGTTTCATCCAAATCAACAGAGGTGATGGGTGTCTAAAGAAGAAAAAAGTACAGCACAAGAAAATGTCTAAAGAAGAAACAAGTACAGCACAAGAAAGCTAAACCAGTACATGCTTGACATTAAACTCACAGTAATCCAAGCAAGTATTTCTACTATTTTACTTGTCAATTTATGTTCAAACAAGTACATTATGTATTGGTTTATTTTTGTTGCTGAGAGAGATAACAGTAGTTTGTTGTTGGGAACTCATGGAACAAGAAACAAGTTATTTATCCACTTTCAGGCCATCCACTCTCCCCTACTTTTATACAAGAAAACAAAATAGTGTGACACTTTTGTGTGGGTCCCACCACTTTTGTTTTGTCCTTTTGTTCTAAATTAGTAAAATCAGCCAGAGAGTGGACGTAGCATTGCTCTTATTTATTTTATTAGTAAAATGTGATTATATTAGAAAATGAAATAGAGGTACAATAAGAATTTACAAGTACATAAACTCGGGCAAAAAAACACAAAAACAAACAGAGTTATCACTAAATTCAAAGCAAAATATGGGTACTTCTACTTGATCACATGGATGGTTATATTGGATTTTATACGAGCGAACAAAGGAGGAGCATCAAAAAGAGCATAAGCAGTGGAAGATGTAGCAGATGTTAGGGAATAAACCCTAAACAGGATCCGAGAGATAGAAAAAATAGACAGAAATAGATAACAAGAACACAAACAAGAAAACCAGATTTACGTGGTTCCCTCAAGTTGAGGTACGTCCACGGAGTCGCCGAGATTTTCACTATGATCTGGAGGAAGAGAAATTACAGAGTTGTGATTTAAACAACAGTAGCCGCCCACCCCTATGCTTAATAGTATTAGGGCTACATAACAAAGTACAAAAGTACTAGAGTACCCCTACCCCTCGAAAACAGAGGTAGGATGTTCAGTCCGGACAGGCTCCACACTACCTGTCAGCAGACAAGCGAGCCTACGTGGATTCCCGAACATCTCTAACCACTTTTGAATACCAGAAGCAATCAACATGTAAAACTCGACTCCCATGTTCACTGAGGGGGATCTAACAGATAAGCACTCGTAAACAAATGTGAACTTGTCCTTCACATGGTCAGTATTTTGAAAGGAAAAATAAGATTACAGTTTTTGTGACGATAATATCTGCTGTGGTTCGATGGATTTGAAGAATTTTTATTTCTTGACAATGATATCTTCTTGTGAAACCAAATCCTGAAAATTATCTGAAGATGTAGAAATTTAGTTTCTTTCTTGTTATGTTTTCTTGAACAAAAGGAAATGATGGTTCTGTGTTTGTGAGATGCTTAAAGGTTTCAATAGGTTCGGAAGAAATGAATCATAACATATGCTTGATGTCTTTAATGGAAATTCAAGTTTTGTAATACTGATCAACCATCACCCTGCCCTGTCTTTCATATAGATGATACCATATATCATGTATGATAGATACAATGCTTAAGATGATTAAACAATTTAAGATTGAAAAAACCCATGAAAGAAATTGGTGATTTACCTTTGGAATGCTCTTTTTTTTTTTTTTGGGTTCAAGACATATGGTTAGTCTGCAACCCCAGTTAGTATAGTTATTATCTGTCTGAGGTTAGTGAAGAGGGTGGATTTTTTAAATATCACACCCCCTGGGACTTGATCCCATCAAAGTTATGGTGTACTACACACAACCAATGGGGCAATTGCATTGCTTCCATTGGAATGTTCATCTTTACGTGCCAAATCCATCCATATCTGATGAAAAGAATCACTTCTTTGACACCCCAGAAGAAGTGAGCTAAAGAATCCTCTGGTGACATTTTACTTTTATCTCTTTCTTTCCAAATTTCTTAGTAAATTATGAATTCAAATTTTAACTTAGGATAAAGTTATCTTTTCATTTTTTTTATCCAGTGCATGTAAATCATTTCCGCCTAAATACATGCACTATGGCTTTCCTGTTAGGCATAGAAGCCTGCAATTACGACGCATTGATGCAAGGGCCCTTAACCCTTACTGTTGTTATCTGATTATTAATTTCTTTCTATACCCACCCTGTGAACAAGAAACACTTGATTTATATTGTCACAGCATGCACTTTGCTCATACATGGACCATATTTTGGCAAGCTCTTATCATCAGAGAGTATAGTAGGTTATGAAGTGATGAGAACTAAAAAAAAAAAAAAACCGATCTCATTATGTATTCTTAGAGATTACAAATCAGTTGGGTGTTTGGTCTACCGTATCATCATCATCATTGATACATGACCTTATTGGGGATTCTGCTTATTTTATTTGGCACCCAATTATCCTCTGTACATCACCAACAAAACAATTCTGCCAGGATATTTTCATGAACTCATCTTGAAGACCAACGTATTAGTTGAATTTGATTAGAAAGTTATGGATCAAAAGGAGTTTAAAAAAAAAAACAAAACAATAACCTCTCAAAAGCTGGTTTCAATATTTTTTTGGAAGGTAATGTATGTATTTCAATATTACCCTCTTGGTTTTTAAATGCATTACTAAAGGGTCAATATGTCAAAATTAAAGTATGCCCTTTTAGATAATTAAAATACAAAGCATGACTTTTTTTTATAAAAGTTGCAAAGCATGCAGGTGAAGCACCAATAAATATATACTAATTAGGTAAATAAATTAATCAAAATTTAAACAAAAATAATAGTATCTAATAAATATGTTCAGTATATTATGCAATGCTCCGTCAGGTTCCCAGCCCAAACCGTTTCCAACTATAAATGGGTTCGGAAAACAAACTGTCAAACCCCTAATCAAACCCATCGGTTAAAGCATCTAACCTTAGTTTTTAGAAAAAATTAGCATGTCCCCCTTTTAACTCACTTTAATTGTGGTTAAGATTCACTATCCCTTACGGTTAAAGCATCTAACCTTGGTTTTTAGAAAAATTAACATGTTCCATTTTAACTTCTTTTAATTATGGTTAAGATTCAATAATCCTTAGAGTTAACCTTGAGTTTTAGGAAAATATTAAAAAATTAATCATAGAGATTAAAAATTTACTAACCATAATTGAAAAAGAGTTTAAGGGACTTTGTAAGGTTATGAAGTCTCTTAAGGACATAATAGTCATTTGATTAACAAATATAGAAGAAAGTCAAACAGAACCATGCGTTGAGGTTCTTTGTCTAACTGTTGGAAAAAAAATGAGTTAATTTGCAAAACTGTTTTACATAACAGTGTATTTGCAAAGTAGGAAGAATGCAGCAGCTGATATGCAAAAACCCCATTAAAATTTAACTAATTAGAATTAAATTAAATTTGTTAGAAATCCACTTTGAAAAATTTTCTTTTCGAATTAGAAACTCATCAGTTTCTAATTTAATCCAATTCAAATATTTCGAAAGAGAGTTTATCTTCACGGTAGTTTAGATTCGTTTTTGGGAACACTCACTTGTTACCTTTCTGGACTGGAAATGGAGTTCCCTTTCCTGATTTGGAAATGGAGTTCTCCCTCGGGCAAGAACAAGATCTACACAGATAAATAAATATATATTTTTTTAAAAACTATGGAATTAATATCAAAGGGATAAATGCAGAAGAAGCATCTAACATGGTTTGCAGATGTCCAAATAGATTCAACTGTAATAAAAGAAAATCTATACAAAAGAATCTAAACAATGAAGCTGACTGGCCACCAACACATATTCTCAAATAAACTATAAAAAATGAGTTAATAAAAGAAAATCTATACAAAAGAATCTAAACAATGAAGCTGATGGATTGACCAGTTCAGTAACACATATTTCCTAACATATAAACTATAAAAAAAATGAATTAATGAAATATAGAATGCCCAAAAAAAGGGACTAGTTAGGCTTCTTCTTGGCTGTGAGTGGTAGTGGCGATATCAGAACTAGGCAGCACCCCCATTATGGGCAGCATCTCTAACAACGTTGAGAAGAAAGCAGAGCTTGGAGTCACAGCGGAAGGACCAGAGCTGGATGGTATCGCCGACACATAGATTGTTGGCTTTGACGAGTTGCTTCCATTGTTTGATCAATGCATAAATGCTGGAGCTCTTCATTTCCCATTGAGTGAAGTTGAGGGTCCAATGCACACCCATGGGGTCAACCACCACAACTTCCAACACCCCATCCTCAACTGTCTCCTTCTCTTTCTGCCTCAGGAAATTGGTTCCATCCACCTGACTCGTGGGTATGGACAGTCGATTGTGACCCTTGCTAATATCGGTCTTGAAAAGCTTCTTTTGCATCAGATACGTTATCTCTGTAGCCCCCATTCTCACCACTTCATTCATCAAATCTTCAGGCATTTCTGGAGCTGGGTCTGAACTGCAGCTAGCACCCTTCTTCTTGGTCTTCTTCTTCGTCTTTGTCTTTGTCTTTGTCTTTGTCTTGGTCTTCTTCTTTGTCTTTGTCTTTTTCGGGGGTACTGGGTTTGAACAGCAGCTAGTACCCTTCTTCTTCATCTTCTTAGTCTTTGGAGTTTCCAAGGATGGGGTCCTTTCCCATACGATGGGATCACTATCCATGCCTATCTTGATCGTAATCGTCTTGGCCTTGGTCCTTGGCTTTTTGGGGATGAAGGGGGTGTCTTCCCATTTGAGAACAGGACTAGTAGTAGACTTCCTCTTCTTCTCCATCTGCTGTTCGGCAGTTGCAAAAGAAGGAGAGCCTGGTTTTGTCTTCTCTTTTTCCCTGTAGAACTTCTCGTATTCTATGGCAGCTACCTCAATAAGGGCATGGAACAAACTCCATCCTCCGTCCTCTCTGCCCATATTGTTCAGTGACAGTGACAGACAGTGACAGTGAAAGAAGAAGTTAAGGAGAAAGAAATAGATAGCTAGAAACGGCTGAGAGAGAGAGAGAGAGAAAGAAAGAAAGAAAGAAATAGAGGAGATGGAATGATTGAAGGAAAAGCTTAGATATCATCTAATATTTATAGAAAGAAGAAGAAGTATTCCTTCTCCCAAACCAAAAAGGATACCCACTTTCTATTTCCATTCCAATACTCTTGGGATAGACTTGGATCTTAGATTCTTGTAAGAAAACCGTAACTGCCATCAGCCTTCATCTTATAATTACTCATTTACCCCCCATTTCTTTCTAAATGGATTACGTAGAGTGAAATATTTCGTTTAATGAAAAAAATCATATGACTGATTTACACCTGTATTCTGGGGAAACCAAATCAATCCTCTATGGCCTTCGCCTTCCCTCTGTTAAAAGGCCAGGATCTATATTAAGAGATTGTCTTGCATGGATTAAACGGCTGTACAAGAGAGTAAAAGTATTTCCAGCAACATCATCTATATATATTATGAGCTATTCCAGAGTTTCAACCTCTCCACTTTATATGGACAATTTTACCCCAAAAGGTTTTAGTGAATGTGGATAGGGTGATTATGCATTCTTGCTAGCTGTTGCTGCTGACATTTTCTGAGACTGAAACCAAGCAAGTGATAAACCATTTTAACTTGGTTTCACCTGCACAAGGTTGATTTTTTTTGGATTAAGCAACTTTTTTTTATAGCATACATAACACACACACACTGGTGACAACAAATTAAGTAACTTTAAAGTCATAAATAACTGCACTTTGATACTAAAATATAAGGAAAAAGGAAAAAAAAAATCATAGGTACAACCAATGTGATATTGGGGCTATACCCAGGTTACAGGGGTTTTTTTTAGTGCTGCAAATAGTAGTCTAATAGATGATACACTGTCATAAGGGTACATTAATCCTTGATAATATTATTGGAAATTAGTTGGCAAAGTATGGCCTTGAGCGTATTTGAGGCCTAAATTGGCAAGGCGTTTTGCTGCCGTGTTTTACCTCTGTAGATGTGCTCTGCCTGTACCTGTGGGTAGTTGTTAATGATGGATATTACAATGTCAAAATCCTCCTTTCTTTTCAAAATATTTATTAAAACCTTTTGAGTCTCCTATGATGTCTTTCTATGCTCTAACAAGGCATCCATCTAAAAATAAATGCAATTACAGCCCCTATTCCTTTGTCATTTGAAGTTTATTTTATTTGAAATAGGCTACCTCCTTATTGACACTTCTGTCATGGGAAATAACTGTCATATAAAACTAACTTTTGTAATTACCGCCATTATTATCTTCCTCATCCCACCTCTCTCCATCTCTCTGCTAGCAAATTATCATATGCTGTAGTCCAACAACTGAATTTGGCATAACCCCAAAATCATCATTTATGAGGAGGGTGTCGGATGTGGAGACCATTACCTGGTGCTAATTACCCAGCAAGATTCAAGCCATAGAGTGACCAATTGTTGCCTTACAACACTTAACCATTCAGCCTTTACTTTGATTCCCCTACACACTTCTCTTTGGGACCTTACCTTGAATGGGTGAGTTTGAATCACAGGGAAAACCAGATGCCAGTTATGTTACAATTATCACATTATGCTCAGTGGATACCATTCATATCCTAGGCCTATCCTTGGAATTTTCACAATCCAGAATCATATTAAATGATTTTAGTCAGTTGATTGATTTAATTTCGGCTGATGATGATTCTGGATAATTAGGGTCATAAGTTGTTGCTAATGAGTATGTTTGTCATGTCTACCCACATAAAGTATAGAAAGTTTTATGCTCTTCCTGGATACAATTTTTCTCTTAACGATTTACTTTTTGCTATAAGTTATTAGGAACACCTGGCTACTATGTCGTCATACAATGTGTAACCAGGCACATAAAAGCAAAACTTCATCAGGTATAATTCTCATTTTGTTATTTTCATTAAGAAAAAGGAAATGCAGGTTTAGTATTGGTGATGTTGCAACACTAATATGGTTTTATTATCCTAATAATGACATTTCCCATTGTAGTGAAGACAAAAGAGCTTTATGGAACGAAAAAGTCACATTCAAACTCCCATCTTCCAAATGGAAAAACTTTACCCATGCAGTGAAGGCAAAAAAAGCCGTAAATAAACGCACTTTGATACTAAAATGTGATTAAAATCACTGAAGCTTGTGCAGAATTATGTCATCCAAATTCTGTACATTCGGAGATCCAGGCAAGGCTCAAGAGCAGTAGCATTAGGCAATTCAAGCTTACAGAGAACCAGATGAGGGGATAGGCAGAAACTTTAGCTTAAGCAAGATCCCTATGGTTACAAAATGACTGGAGGAACTGCTTCTTAATTTCTTGAAGCCATTCTTAATGTTTTCAAGTCAGCTGTGATCACATTGGGAATTTCATTATACGGCACCCGAGGTTTGTTGTAATTTGAAAATTAGATTTGGTTTCTTTATATCATTGATTGGTATTGATATTTTAAGATTGGGTGAAAATCCATTAAATCCATGAATAATATCGATACCAGTTCTCGTTTCATCAAATGTATTGCCAGACATAATTTCACTCTTTAGAATTTTATTTGGCTTCTTTGAAGGTTCCTGCAAGCACAGGATGAAATAGTGGTTCAGCATTGCATTATTAAAAAGCACAAGAATGATTTATTTTTTCCAAGAGCATAATGTATGGGTATCAATACTACAAGTGTGCAAACGGATTAATTTATCCTCTTTAAGGGTTGTGTTAGATTTGAAGCAGAGTAGTTTGCGTATCTGTATGTGGTTCTGTCCTGTTTTGTTATAGATTTAATCAGAAATATCACATGTTTTGTAAATATTAAGAGTTTTTCCTCAGTTCGGTGTTGCCTAAGGGTAAAGCCTGTTTAAAAGATCAGTAACTCAAACACACAACTAGATTTTGAATCCAAGCCAACCACTGATTGCAATTTACAACTTGTTTATGTTCACCCAATTCAGAATGTATTGGTTTGTTAATGTTGCTGAGAGAGACAAAAGTAAGTTGTTGTTGGGAAATCATGCAACCAGAAACAAGTAGTCTGTCGGTACTTCTACTTGCTCACATGGATGGTTAAGTGGGTTTAGGAGGAGCATCAAATAGAACAGAAGCAGTGGAAGAAAGAGCAGCAAGAGAATCTAGGTGGATTCTTGACCATCTATGGCCTTCCCTGTGTTAAAGGCCAGGATCTCTTTTAAGACATGGTACTCTTGAATGGCTTTCCTTTTAGGCGTAGTAGCCTGCAAATACGACGCATTGATGCAATGGCCCTTAACCCTTACTATAAGGGCCCTTAGCCCTTACTGCAAGGGCCCTTAACCCTTACTGCTGTTATCTGATTATTAATTTCCTTCTATACCCACCCTGTGAACAATAAACACTTGGTTCATACTGTCACAGCATGCACTTTGATCATACATGGAGCACATTTTGGCAAGCTCTTATCATCAGAACTAAAAATAAAAAGTTCTGATCTCATGTATGTATTCTTAGAGATAACAAACATAGTGACAAAGTCGGGGTTTGGGAATAATTCGGCAGGGATCAAGTTCGGAAAATTCGGGAAAATTCGGAAAAAAATAAAAAGTAAATTAATAATTATAAACATACACGGAACAATTTGATTAAAATATATATAAAAAGAAGTAATTTTTTTGAATAATTCGGGAATAATTTGTAAAAAACACGAATAATTCATAAAAAATGCGAATAATTCGGAAAAACGCCGTTTTTTTTTTTTAAATTCACAATTTAAACGCAAAATCATTCGGCAACTCCAAAATTCGCGAATAAAACGTGTTTTTTTATTTTAAAAAAACGGTGTTTTTTGTTACAATGATTACAAATCAGTTGGGTGTTTGGTCTACTGGTCCAGTTACCCAAGTTGGTTGAACAATGTTCTCAATGAAGCATCAACCATAATCAAAGCAACTTGTATATTGATATTCCTTTTTATTCATATCGACATTTGTACGGACAGTTTTTGGTGATTCAACTAAGAATACATGAGAAGTCACATCCAGATGAAGTTGCAAAAGAAAAAGAAGTTAGAGTGAACATGTCTATAATCTTCATAATATCTGCAATCTCCATTTTCAACTCAAGTAAAATCTGATGTATGCCTTTTGTTCAATCTTGTATTCCAGTACCAGAGGCAATCCCGAGGACATGCTGATTAGTACCGTGTCTGACATAAAGGACGCCCGCTTGACCAAGTCAATGCGTTGGAGGCCAAAAGTAAAAGACACCGGATCTGTCAAATTTGTGTTGACGATCGCAATATCCTCAGGCTGCAGAAACAAGAAAATGGTAGTTGTAACTATAAGACCCCAGAAATAATGGTAATATAGTAAACTAATTGATAAAATTTTTAGAAACTTGGGCTAGACTCAAACTCGGTCTATGGATTCCTATCATGATCAATGCAAAATGAAACTAGTATAGTTTGATTAAGATCTATTTCAAAAAGTGTGCAAATTCATGAAACTCTAATAGATCTCAAGTGAATACTGATTATATGAGAACTCAAGGCTCAGGCTTGGAGATCAGGCGGACATATATGAATCTGCAGAGTTGGAAGGGAACGAAATTTTTTTCAAATTTATGAAATTGTCTTAGTTCAAAAAGTAGGATTAGATGGTTTGTATATTCCAAGAAGAGAATATACAGTGTGATTTATACTATGGCTTTAGAAACAATCTTACATAGTGGATGGTCAGGTTATCAGATCCAAGAATTAGTTAAAGAAGAGGCAGATCAAAAAGTGTAATTTGATGAGAAACTCCCATTCTCTAATTCTTCTTCGTTAAAAAAATAAATTGTACAAGGGTGTATTTAGTTATTTACCACGTCGTAATTTATGATATAGTCCTGCCAGTTGGTATCTAAATTGCCATTGTCAATGCCAGCTTCATTGGAGAGCTTCACTCTCTTATTGGTCACAGTTATTATGGCTGAGATGGAATAAAGGGATAGAAGTTAGAACAGGCTTGATAACAACATATGATCAAAAAGTAAAAGCAAACAAGGAATTAAAGAAAGCTCTTATGATATTTCAATATAGTGAAGATGCCCCTTGAGATTGCCATTTTGGATTAATAAGGAAACTTCTCTTAAAATAAAGCGACCCTAGGATAGAGTGTTCAGGCAGTTTAACTTCCTATCTCCATGCATATGCCAGGGAGGGTAACTAAAACTTTGAAGTGGTATTAGAACATAGAATGATCCAAACAGAAAAGTATGGATGCACATTTATCTAATATTGAATCAACTAATTGAAGCACTCTGGTATAGAGGTTAACTGCAGTACAGAGGGAGTTGAGACTTGAGAAACAATTCAGAAGAAAACAGCTGATCCCAACATTCTTGGACTACACTAGCTTCTAGGGCTCACAAAGTTCAATTCTGTCTTGAAATGCAATGCTACTTGGCCTGTGACGAGCACATTAGAATAAAATCTGTGGCTGTGCAGAATGATCACAGGAAATCCATATATTTGTAATTATAGAAATGCCTGCAAGTTTGCAGATTTCACGGTTATGCATAAATGAATCCTATTGGTAAATGAATGCAAATGAATCATAGGCATTACTGGAAATATGAATTTGGTATTGACTCCACGTATTTTACAGTTTTAAGATGCTTTTGTCATGACATAGAATGACTATAAATTGCTAGTAATTGATTGAAACTCTTGTGTATGTTCAAAAATTGCTTGATCAAATTCACAAACGTAAAAGACAAATTTCCATCAGTCAGACATATACAACAAAATTTAACATTTTCAATAGAGAGTGGATCCACCCCATCAAGGATTCATAGTTTGCAATTGTCTACAAAGTGGCACTAAAAAACGGATATGCGTATACATGAGACAGATCTATATGATATACAGAATAACAAGAAGAAATGAAACTATGGATTGTGAACATCCAACCAAAGGCTGCAGAAAATGGCTTCTAAAACCTAGGCCTATGCATCTATATGATATACAGAATAACAAGAAGAAATGAAACCATGGATTGTGAACATCCAACCAAAGGCTGCAGAAAATGGCTTCTAAAACCTAGGCCTATGCAATCACTCTGAACCAGTAAATGTACATGAATATGGATAGAATATTTTCTTAGGCGAGTTTCATATCATTCTGCACTAGTAAATATGTATGAATCCTACTAACTTCAGCCTAAAACTGAAAACCGGAAAGATTCAAGAAATACAGTCATGCATTTACAGATTTCACAAGTCATAACACATGAGCAAGTTTGATTAATTTAAATCCTACTGACTTCAGCCTAAAACTCATCCCAGTTGACTGTTGAATTCAGATAATATGGGCTATGAAAATAATGAAACAAATGAAGAAAATACAATTGACATTGATAAAAAGAGGAGCCAAAACTGCAAAGTCAGAATGAGTAAACGAGAAAAAAATTAGCCAATCTCAACCAATATTCATTGTGATTAACTTTAAAGAGAGAAGAAAAACAGGTTCCCTACAATTTTTAGAGTATCTCTGATTCAATCTACTTAGAAATTTAACGACTATATTTAAGCTTTGTTACAAGTATCCAGTAAATCAGGGAAAATATGGGAAATTTAACAAAAACACAAAATAAGTGAATCTGAGGGAGTCTACCATTATATCAGAGGCAGCTTGCTCGACAATGTTCTGAAATGCACAACAACCCACAACGATAAACAAAAGACAGAAAAGAAAACGGAAACAAGAACACAGATTTATGTGCTTCGGCCAAAGATGCCCATGTCCATTGATCCACACCAGTTCCACTATGCTCAGAGTCAAAAAACGAACAAAGCTGTTAGAGGTTTCTCACGCACTGACTCTCTACCTCAGACAATGCCTTACTGCATTAGGCACCTAATTTGGCCAGTGCAAGTTTATATGATTTATGAGCTGTAAAAAAGTGGACACTGAAAAAAAATGGAGGCACAAAGCTAAAGAAAATGTTATAGGGAGGTCTATTAGATTCTTAAGTTCCTAACTAATCTCAATAGATAAATCTATATAACTAAGTTACATACTACCAACACACACACAAAAGCAGGAATAAGAGGTGACCCTACAAACAGATACTTAGATGCTTTCGGGTCCTAAATAGCTTGTTTTCTCTTTTCCATTTTGGTATCCTCTCCCTCTATGTGTTAGTAACACAATTAAGAGATAGCACCCTAGGTGTAACATATATGACATCCATAACTTGTTAACATAAGCATTTGAGACACCAATATTGGTATCACCAGAAAATCACTTGTATCAAACATATTAGTACAGGAGTAAGTGAATCTGTTATAAGTTATAACCAGTTCGACAAATCTAGAGAAACAGAAAAAACGGAATGCAAGCAATCACACAATAGAGACAACAATTTACGTGGTTCGGCACGATGCCTACATCCATGGGAGAAAGCGGCAAGAAGATCCACTAAGAACAATGGAGATTACAGTGGGTACAAGCTCTCTCAAAACCCTCTCTCGAAACCCTAGAAAAACCCCTTATTCACAGCCTCAAAGAAAACCCCTTATATACATAGGGTTACAACATACGAGGGAAAACGGCTCCGGGTCGCATCGGGTTGACACCGGGTCATCAAGAATCCGGGTAAGATCCATGACAACTTCCCAACAAACCCATTTGCTGAATTTAAGCCGTACACAACAGAATCCAAATAAGCTAACTCAAAAGTGTACCACAGATGCCAACCACCACCACAACAAAAGGAAATTCTAATATATACTCTAGCATCGCCTCAATAACATGAAGAAAACAAAACATGATGTATAAAACCCATGATTTGTGTCAATTGAATATCATCCCCGTGAAAAGTGCAATAACATGACAATAATCAAGATCAAAATTGTAAAATAATATAAATTCCCCCACATGCCAGAAGATTCAAGCAGGCTGCTATTACACTTATAATTATGTAAGAACCATTACTGAGCTAGAACTAGGATGAGTTTTCTTGGTCCTAAAAGTGATAACAGATAAAATAGCTTGCCAGAAAGGACTACTTGACAGCTTTAGTGCATTGTTTGCTAACATGGAGACACTATTTGTTGGGGTCGAAGTCCGTGGTCAAGACAGATAACATAGCTATGAGAGACTAGTAAGCTCATGGAGGCTAGTACCAGGGAGACTTCAATTGAACTCCTTTCGAATTTTTACGATTTTTTAGAGCCACCATTAATATCTTCTACAAGTTCTTTATTTAACAGGATCATTCACAAGTAATTTGAAGTTGAATCGCTATAATCAGAATTTCTACAAGTTCTTAATCAGTGACATCAATGGCTACCTGTGTCGTTGTACTTATAATTTCTCAAGGTGAGACAACGATATGTAAAATATTGTGAAGGCATCTCGACAATCACTTCGTATGGTCCTTCGTGGATATTCAAATGCTTGTTCTGGTTGTCAAACGATTTCATTTCATCTGAAATAATTGTTGTGCCTGATAAGATCAGATTCACGTTTAATTAAACCATATAAACAAATTATCAACCTTGAGGTACTTCACGAGTTCGAGTAGTTTAGAAATAGCACATCATTTAAACTGATCAAGATATTAAGTCAAACATAAAATATCCCACAATGTTGCTAGATTATATGTACCTTGAACACAAGGAAATATTTGTTGATATTATAAAAAAGAAGAAGGAACTATAATTTTGTTATACCTGGACCAGCCTTCTACGCTTAATAGGAAAGCCATAATGCACGTATTTAGAACTATTACTAAATCAGAAATCACAAAGTAAGTTTCTTGTAAGATGGGGATTATTAGAACTTGGACAACCATTAAAGGCATGAAGAAACATCTGTACTGCCCTAATTAGATACTAGTCCATAAAAACAATTTGATAGTAACTTCTTGAAATTTTGGGATTTAGTTTCACAAGAAAACTATAATTTCTTCAAACCCCATTAAAATTTCCAAAAATAACTCAAATTAACATAACACATAGCAAATGCCATCAGTAAGAAATTGAACAAGAAAGCAGATTGAATTTCAAGAAATCATTTTAAATCCATAAACTCATAGGAAAAAAAATGAGACAAAACAGAAAGGTAAGAAAGAAGTGCTGACCGTGGGACTCTATTGTGAAGGAGATGGTGTCGCTTCCACTGTCCTTCTTGATTGTGACGGTATTGCCATCACTGGCTTGGTCAAGAATCGGGCACAGGTCATGAAATTTTAAGGCGAAGAAGATGCTCTGGTCGCAGAGGAAATGGTCAAAGAAATTCGAGCTCAGGTGGAGCACCAGATAGGTTCCTGGGTATAGCCAATCTTCGGCTTGCACCAATATTGCAGTCGATGACCATTCGATAATGACTTCATTAGCAATCATGCCATCAAACAGATTCAAAAGCCTCTTGACCAGAGCCCCTTTAGTCAGTCGAAGTTCAAACATCTTTGCAAGAGAGTCTGGTTTTTTTCTTCTCTTCTCATATTCTTTGGCAACTACCTTTTCAAGGGCATGGAACAAACTCCATTTTTCATGGTTGTCGTCGTCCCTGTCGCTTCTACTGGCCATTCTTTGAGAGTGAAAGGAGAAAGAAATAGAAATGGCTGAGAGAGAGAGAGGTGTTGTGAGCTAAAGAATAAGAAAGGAGGTCTTTAAAGAAGGGGAGGTAGTGGCGGGAAATGTGTCCGAGTCCGTTATTTCAATTCGTTGGGGAGTTAGTTAAGTAGAATTACCTCATTACCCCCATTCAAATCCTTGGCCTGTCCTTGGAATTTTCACAATCCAAAAATCATATCAAATGATTTTAATCAGTTGATTAATTTAATTTCGGCTGATGATGATTCTGGATATTTAGGCTCATAGGTTGTTGCTAATGAGCATGTTTGCCATGTCTACCTGCATAAACATCAAGTATAGAAAGTTTTATGCTCTTCATGGACACAGTTTTTCTCTATAACGATTTAGTTTTTGCTATATGTTATTAGGAACACCTGGCTACTATGTCATCATACGATGTGGTAACCAGGCACATAAAGCAAAACTTTTTTTTTTTTTTTTTGGGGGGGGCACAACAACACCAGTATAATTATTTTCATTTTTTAAAAAAATAATTAATTATGCAGGTTTATTATTGGTGTTGTTGCAACCCTAATATGTATTTATTATCCTAATAATGAAATTTCCTGATGTTGTGAAGGCAAAAGAGCTTTATGGAAGGAAACATTCACATTCAAACTCCCATTTTCTGAATGAAAAAACTTTACCCATCTTAAATTCAGAATCATGGACAAGGAAAATCTTCACAGATGGTGTATTTGTCCGTGAAATCGTGTACTGATCTCCTTACTATGAGATGTTTATACTATAGGTTTTCATGCTACTACTCCAAGACTCTTTAATAAGCATATCATGAAATGACATCAAACTTCATCCTTATTAATTTAAAGATTAAGCTGAATTTGTATATCGAGAAATAATGGAAGAATGGTACATTTTTTTATTGGGTATAATTTTCCAGTGATTCCTTATAGAATAATTAAATACCATTTGATCTTTATTTTCTATTTTATATTAGCATTTCAACGAAATTATTTATAAATATATAAAAAAAGAAAATCATAATTTTATAATTAAGTTCCTCTGTTCATGCTTCAGGAAGGATTTAACAATTAGTCTAAATTAAAGAGAACAGAGTTGAATGTCGAGTCATTAGGCTACTCGTAAATTTACCTTCCATTATTTTTATCTAGAATTAGTCATATTTATTTGCTAGATTCTTGCATTTCTACTGGTTTGATTTCATTGGGATGTTGAGAGGTGGTTTGAAATATTGATGTCACTGCAATGCAGAGTTCATCTCGAAGGAAATAACAAAGGATTCATAGAACTTAAACCAGCTCCATATAATGTAGTGCTGGAAGATGACGCCTATAAGGGACAGATAAAGATTGGCATTAAATTCATTGCAAATGTACATAAGCATATATCTCAAATATATTAATATACGTATGTCCGTATCGATCTGTGTTACTAGCAATCTATGCAATGGAGGTAGCATCTTCCATAAAATCATGCATGCCTATGCATGGGATTGTATGAATCTAGGTCCCCGGCATAATGCATGTAAATATCTTGTCTGCCCTGGATTTTTTTTCCTGAGTTGCTAGAGTACCCATGGCATATAATCCCTGTTATTTCAGGTAGAAGTGCAAATAGGGACGAGAGAATATGTCACACAAGATAAGGAACCATGGCGGTCAATATATAGAACCATCTTAAATTTCTGGCATCCTTAAAGTTTACCATTTCATTGAATATTCTTACAAAACACAGGACCCCCAAAATAGCGAGTCATCGCCCCTATTTCCACCATTCATTTTATTGTAAAAATTAGTTTCATCTGAATATGTGCGAAGGTTATCGGCATCTGGATTGATAAATTTCCCTGATTGATCAGCTACTTAAATTCAATTGAAGCAGCATGACCTGTTAAATCATCTTGAGGGAAATGTCGTTAATGTTTCGATTAGGGGCTGGAAATCCCCACACCCCATGTTACCTTTGAAGTGCCATCCGCTAACTAGTGAAAATAGACTTTGGCCAGTATCCGACATATTCATCTCCTTCAAATTCCAGTATCCGACATGTTCATCTCTTCCAAATTCCAACCTCTAATTCCCCGTTGAGCGATTATATCATGAGAAGATGTAAAAATTAAATGAAAAAATAGGAGATAATGTTTACTTTGTATGACTATATAATGGAGTAACAGTCATAAACAAGAAACAAAAAACAAGAAGTATCCAATTTTGAGTAGCACATTTGATTATATAACATGGTAATAAAGAAAATATCTAAACCAGTTCTACAAAAGTACAAATGAGTTTTAAAAAAATCCCACTGCTTGATGCTGGTTCTGTGTATCATATAGAGAGAGTAACCCACATATAAGAGATTTTGATAGAAAAAGATAACACAAGAGAACAGAGGTAATTAATCTTACTTTCTTAAGGCAATAAAACTATGCGTGAAAAAGGCGTAGTTTTAGAGATATCAGTTCGATATCAGTTCTCATCCTTTATTCTCCTGCTAGCCAAACAGTGAATAAGCTCCTATCATAGACTAACAGTGATGGATGCGTAGCTAGATTTTCTTTTTTCCAATCTTAATGGTAAAGGAATAGATCAAGGGGTTGAGAATAAATCATGTGGATTTTGACATAAGAGATTTTTTCGGCGAACCCTGCCATCAAATTTTAGACGGCCCCGATCGTCTGCTTGATCACAGCATATCTTGATACATTGTGCTTAAAACAAATGGTTTTCTATTCAGTGCACTTGGTCTCTAAAATCTCATATCCCTTCTCTCAGATCAATGAGAAGAATGGGAGGCACAACTTGTTCATCTATTAAGGTGTCTCCTATCTGTAGGTACTTCACTCCCTTTTATGGAGCAAGGATTAAAGGCATTTCGCAATGTCCATACTTCACCCCCAAGTTATAAGGATATGGGTAAGAATTTGAGACAAATATAGGATTCATGAGACATGCGGGTAATTACCATCAGGGCATAAAATTAACTTATACTTATTTCAAAGAGACTTAATGGTCAGGAACCTGTGGAGGATTTGCAATGCCATGCACTGAAGCAAGGTTGAAAATGCGATTAAAAATAGCTGAAGTTTGTGCAGAATTATGTTCTCCAAACTGTGTACATTCCTGAGGTCCAGGTATGAGCAGTAATATTAGGCAATCCAAGTTTACAGAGCACCAGATAAGGGGATGGGTGCATATGCTCATTAATCTAAGTAAATTCATATGTATGAGGTCACAGCATGATAATTAATAGCTTGATTTTCTTCTGGCTACTTACAATGCAGTCTGCATACCCTGAGCAATTTATTAAACCAAAATTGATTATGAGTATATTATACAGGATAGTATGAGGAATTGTATCATCATCATCATCACCATCATCGATTCATGCTTATTGAGGATTGTGCTGATTTTATCTGGCACCAAATTATCCATGTGAAATCACCAACAAAACAATTCTCCCTGGATATTTTCATGAATCATCTTGAAGACTGACTTAGTTGAATTTGATTACAAAGTTTGGATCGAAATGCGTAAAAAGATTAGAAAAAAAAATGAAAACCTCTCAAAAGCTGATATGAACCTATCCATCTATTGTAGCAGATATTAGAGGTAACTTGTGTATGAAAAAAATTGAAAATTAACATAATTCTCCATCTTTGCTTGGTTTATTGATGATGACTTTTCTAGGATAAACTACATTAAGCATGAAATTACAGGCTGTAACGGATTATCATCTTCGACACTCTGATAATCCTCTTGTGATACAGACTAACCCTCAAGAGGTGGTCTATATGGATACCAGAAGGTAGTGTGCATGAATCATCATAAATTAAGCTGTGATGGTCATTATTTTGGTCAGGTAGCTTGCAAGCATAATGGTATTGGGGGTAGCAATAGATAGGTCGGGTCCAGGAAGGGTCTTGTTTTGGTCAGGTAAGAACACCCACAACCCGAATCCATCTACCAAGCCCATTTTAACGATCCCAACTGTAAGCGGGTTGAGAAAAAAACCCTAATCCAGCCCATCAGTTCAAAACCTTATTCCAAACCACGAGAGTTTAGCTTGGATTCGTTTTTAGAAACAAACTCAATTATTTCCTTTCCTGATTGGAAATTAATGGAGTTCTCCCTCTCAAATCTAAATAATTATTAATAATTAAAAAAAAAAAAAAAAAAGAGAAACGAAGGGATTAATGGAGAAGCAGAGCATGGACCATGGTTTGCAAATGGCTATATTGATAGAAAAATCTATACATTAATGGAGTTGATTCATCAGTAATGAAACTACAAAATTGGCCGGATTAGAACCAGAGCCACAGAGAGCCCACAACAGATATAAAATCTACACAATGGAGCTATAAAAATATAATAAAAAAAAAGAAAGGGACTAGTCTTCTTCTTCTTGGCCATGAGAGGTAGTGGCGATATCAGAAATAGGCAGCACCCCCTTATCGGCATCATCTCTAACAACGTCAAGAACAAAACAGAGCTTGGAGTCACAGCGAAATGACCAGAGATGGATCGTATCTTTGAGACAGAGATTGTTGGCTTTGACGAGATTCTTCCAAAGTTTGATCAGAACATAAATGCTGGAGCTCTTCATGTTCCATTGAGTGAAGTTAAGGGTCCATGGCACACCCCTTGGGTCAACCACCACCACTTCCAAGACCCCGTCCTCAACTGTCTCCTTCTCTCCCTGCCTCAGGAAATCCCTTCCATCCACCTGACTCGTGGGTATGGACAGCCGATTGTGACCATCGCTAATATCAGTCTTGAAGAGCTTCTTTTGCATCAGATACGTTACTTCTGTAGCCCCCATCCTCACCAGTTCATTCCTCAAATGTTGAGGCATTTGTGGACCTGGGTTTGAACTGCTGCTCGCACCAGCCGTCATCTTCTTCGTCTTTGGCTTCGTTTTCAAGACTGGGTTTGAACAGCAGCTAGCACCCTTCTTCGTCTTTGGACTTTGGAAGAATGGGGTCTTTCCCCAGATGATGGGATGACTATCCATGGTGATCTTCATCGTAATCTTCATAATCGACTTGGTCCTTGGCCTTTTGAAGATGAATGGGATCTCTTCCCATTGGAGAACAGGACTGCACTTCCTCTTCTTCCCACAATCATATTCCTTTGCAGCTACCTCTGCAAGGAGATGCAAATTACTCCATTCTCCGTGGTGGTCAGTCGCCATTCTTTCAGTGAAATTAAGAAGAAATTAGCAATAGAGAAACAGAGGAGAATGAGAGATTTATAGAAGTGTAGGTGTTTCCTTTTCGGAAACTCAAAAACATTCTATTTTCAACATTCCTTCTTCCTTCCTTCTATTTTACAGCTACCGCGCCTAACGGCCATCAAATTAAATTTTTATAATTCCTGATTTACCCTTATAATGTGGCGAGTGAAGTAATGAAAATTCCAAATGACTGCATTACCCCCTGTGTCTTATTGCCTATGCCAGTTTTGATCTGGTTACCCACAACCAGAATCCGTCCGCCAAGGCCCAAGGCCATTTAAAACAAATAAATAATGATTAGGTAAATATATAAATTAATGATTAATTTGAAAATTAATATCAAATAAATTTGTTTAACAGATAGCAAAATACTCGGTCCTCATTGGTCCATGTCACCCTTATTAACACCCACTAATTGTGGTTAAGATTCACTCACCCCTTGTCAGCCATCCAAATTTGCTAAGCTTAACCATAGTTAAAAGGCAATTAGGGGTGTCGATATTGATTTCCGCGGTATTGATACACATAGTCGATACACCTACTCAATACCCATATCGACTGGGGTGGAGTCAGGAATTTTTCCTTGGGGGCCGAACTACATGTATCGTAATCTTCATAATGGTCTTGGTCCTTGGCCTTTTCAAGATGAATGGGGTCTCTTCCCATTGGAGAACAGGACTGCACTTCCTCTTCTTCCCACAATCATATTCGTTTGCAGCTACCTCTGCAAGGAGATACAAATTACTCCATTCTCCGTCGTCGTCAGTCACCAGTCATTGTCAGTCGCCATTGTTTCAGTGAAATTAAGAAGAAAGCATAAAGATTTATAAATAGGAAACGGAGGAGAATGAGACATATATAGAAGTAGTAGTTTCCTTTTCGGAAACTCAAAAAATTCTATTTTCAACATTCTTCGTTCCTTATATTTATCTGTAATACCAATTTGTTGGGGAACAAAATCCTCAGCGGTTATAACCAGACTCATCCCTTTTGACACCCTTTAACTATAGTTAAGATTCATCCACTTTTAGGTTCATCCACCTATCCTTGGTTTTTAGGAAAAAAATATTAATTTGTTAACCTACCTATGTTTAAATTCATTAATTCCTAGGGTTAAAACAAATAGTTCCCCCCTGGTATTTAGTTTTCAGCTTCTTGTTGGTCTCCTTTGTAATATTTGAGCAGAGATTAGGATACCCAATACTCCAATATAATGATTCAAGAGGGAGAACTATAGGAATTCAATTATTGGTTAACCATTCGAAATTCGTATCTATTTTATCATCCAATTTTTATGGTTGATAAAATAACGCTCTTTGATACTTAAAAAAAAAGGGCACAAGGTCAACCAATGTGATATTGTGGCATTTGTGACCAAAATTGGTCACAAATTAGGGGTAGAATCATTGGGCAATGCTAGCTAAAAGGATTTTTTTTGTGCTGGAAATCTAATTGATAATGCACAGTTAAAAGGGTAGAATCGTTGATAATATTCTTGGAAATTAGGTAGCCAAATTTGGTCTTGGGGGGGCGTATTTGTGACCAAAATTGGCAAGGCGGTTGCTCCCTTTTATGTAGCAAGGATCAAGTCATTTTGCAATGTATATGGTTTAGAATTCGAGACAAATAAATCATTTACGAGACATGCGGGTAACTACCATTAGGGCATACAATTAACTTGTACTAGTTGAATGCACGTTAATGATCAGGAACCTGCGAAAGATTTTCAGTGCTATGCACTGAAGCAAATGTAAAATTGCGATTAAAATCCCTGAAGCTTGTGCAGAATTATGTTATATCCAAATTGTTTAAGGCAGGGTGCAAGAGTAGTAGCACCAGCTGAGGGGATGGGCCATCGCTTAGCTTAAGCAAAGATGCTTATGGTCACAAAATGACTGGAGGAACTGCTTCATGTGTTAGATTGAGTGAAAATACATTAAATCATGATCAGTAATCCTGATAGCAGTTCTCGTTTCGTCAATTGTATAGTCAGGCATAATTTCACTCTTTACAATTTTATGTGGCTTCTTCGAAGGTTCCTGAGAACACAGGGTGAAATAGTGGTTCAGCACTGCATTATTAAGAACACAATAATATTTTTTTTCCAAGTGCAGAATGTATGGTTATCAAGACTTCAAGTGTGCAAATGGAGCAGAGTTAGATTTGTGTTAGATTTGAAGCAGAGTTTTTTTCCAATATCTTTAGGGTTTGTGTTAGATTTCAAGCAGAGTTCTGTGCATATCTGCAGGTGGTTCTGTCCTGTTATGTTATGGATTTAATCAAGAATATCACATGTTTTGTAAATATTACGAGTTTTTCCTTGGTTCAGTGTTGCCTAAGCGTAAGCCTACTTAAAAGATAAGTAAAACAACTGGATTTTCAACCCAACCCACCTATTGATTGCACTTTACAACTTGTTTATGTTCACCCAATTCAGAATGTATTGGTTTGTTTATGTTGCTGAGAAAGATGAAAGTAATTTGTTGTTGGGAAGTCATGGAACCAGCTGAAACAAGTAGTCTGTCGGTACTTCTACTTGCTCACATGGATGGTTATGTGGGTTTTTATAAGGGTGTTCAAAGGAGGAGCATCAAATAGTACAGAAGCAGTGGAAGAAGTAGCAGACAAGCGAATCTACGTGGATTCTCGACCATCTCTCACCTCTTTTGAATACACAGAAACAATCAAAATGCTAACATTTCACTCCAATGGTCGCTGAGGAGATCTAGCTAACAGATAGGTACTCGGTAAGAAAATGTGAACTTGTAATTCACATGACCATTATAGATGCCCACGCTCATATCATCTATATGCTATTCACCCCATACTTTTTTCTTTCAATTGGTAAGCTGGAGATTGGCAAGATCCATACTCGCGATATTAATAATCAGAATTTACAGATGGAAATTTTGAAGGATACTTAGACATATTACTTTTGGGCGCAATATACAGATATCTATACACAATACATTGGGATCTGAATTTTGATCGCCCAACGAGATTAAAATTCGACTTTTCATTGATCACTTTCATGGACAACTTGAATTTTTTTTTTTGAGGGGTGGGGGGACGAGGGGATTAAGTCATATTGCTAGCTTTATTCATGCTTCTTCGATAAGGCTGCCACAAGAATGATCCAAATGGTCAGCCGCTATTTGAGGATATAATCACACAGCTGTGCATTCTTATGATGAGCAAGTGTATCAGAAAGTGGATAAACTTCATATTTTTCACTCTTATTCGATGTTGGTTCCCTGTTCTTTCCATCTATTTTCATTTTTCTCTTTTCGTTGATCAGATTGAAAGAAGATGAAATACAGCTTCATCTAGTCTATCAGGTTCACTGGTTCTGGTTTGTCACAATAAGCAAGATCGCGAGCTTCCATCCCTCCATAGTACTTGGCCATGTCGAAATCACTGGAAAAATCCCAGAAAACAATTAATGGATTCAAACATTGATTCCAAACCACAGAAGAAACAATGGGATAACAGAGATCAGATCACAACCAATTGCACATGTATGGATTGGAGGAGAAAAAAAATTGAATTTTGATTTTCCCAACTTTTTTCCCTCCTCCAATCCATACATGAGACATATGCAATTGAATTCACTTAAATTCAATAACAATTGGCTGTGATCTGATCTCGGGATAACATAAGAATATGGTGCAGTTGAACTATGGGCCATACTGCCAAATCCACTGATGTTTTTCTGCCCTAGTACTGGTCAGAGATTCCCTTTCCTGGTCGGCATATCTCAAAGAAAAAAGACATCGGTTTCCTCGAACATTGTCCAATGTGGATCTGAGAATTGGATCGCATTGCAGGGCTTTAAGTAAGCAAAAGAAGAAGGATGACCCTGTTTACTTTGATTTGAATGCAGTGCCTCCTCCCTGGTGTGTGAGAGCTAGAATTGAGAACATTTGACATTCCCAATCCTTGTCCTTAAGCTGAACAAGTAATCCAATTTCCGATCAGTTTTTCTCAGCAAGTTCAAGTCATGTGGAAGTGATGCTGCTGACCACATTCTTCACCATGCATTTTCACTCATTCAAGACCCCATCTCATCCATGTTCTTGACAATTTAGTTGGCCTATTCATCGCAAGATCCATGCCTAACTAGGACTCTTAGAACTTTTCATGGAAAATGAGTAGCAACCAGCTACGCAGTCCTCAAATACAATGCGGCTGCAAACCTTTTTCAATTTGAGGAATTGTAGATGCATCTTCATCAATCATCATCAATACATGTACTGAGAATTATTCTGTATTGCTGAATTTCAGCAAGTTTTATAAATGACATACCAACATAGTGCCTAGGGTATTTTCATGGGATATAATGTCCGTGACATCCAGTCGACTTTGTACTCTGTCATGGTCATTATGTAGGCAATGTCAATCAAGCCAGAGGCAAGCGCTGCAAGCACACAATGGAACTGTCTATTGGTCTAGTCCAGGAAGGGTCTTGTTTTTGGTCAAGTAAGAACACCCACAACCTGAATTAGACCAATTAAAATTAATAAATAACAATTGGGTAGCATTAATTAATTAAATTTCAAAGTAAATATTAATATCTAATAAATATGTTCAGGATATAATTGTAAATATTTTAATAAATTAAATAGTTAGAATGTTCCGAGGGTTAACTGATCCCCAACTGTAAAGGAGTTGCTCCAACCCATCAGTTTAAAACCTTATTCCGCAAGAATTCAGATGGGTTGATCGATTGGGGGCAGGTCAAAGGTGATTTATCTGTACAGAATACAGAAGGATTTTATGAAAGTCTCCTCCTCCTCCTAGAAATACTTACATCGTAGGTTTCCATAAAAACGGCTACATCATGCAGGCTATTGCCTTAGTCATCCTCAATAAAAAAAAATCTAAAGAAATGGTTTTTCCACTGCAAAAGTCTCTTAAAAAAAATATAAATATTCTCTTTTTTTTTTATTTAATCGATGGGACCAATGGCATGCCTGCTGTAGCTCTTTGTGCTGCAACAGCAGCTGTTGCTAATCAACAATCACAGTTAGACTAAATTGTCAAGGCGTAGATATGTTCTGCCTGTACCTTAGGCAGATGTTAATTATGGATATTACAATGTCAAGATCCTCCTTTCTTTTCAAAATATCTATCAACACCTTTGAGTATCCTATGATATCTTTCTATGCTCTACCAGGGCATCCATCTTCAATAATAATATGCAATTACAGCCCCTATTCCTTTGTCATTTTGAAGCTTATAATTACAGATGGATTTATGAAGTCTACTGGGAAATACTTGCACAGTAGGCATACGTTTCCAACGACCGATTACATTCTCCTAAAGATGAAAGTTAACTAAATAAATTAGAATTTTTGGGTAACTCAGGGTGTCACCCCCATCCCTCCGGGTGGCGACAGAGCCCGCGGGGCTGGCCCCAAAGGGGAAGTAAGAATCGAACCCAAGACATTACTAAGTCCCAGGACCACTGGCCTCAGGGTTAAAAGAATTTAATTCTCACTCTACGTAGGAAAGAGCCAGAAATTCAATTTGCACTCTGATTTAATTAGAAACTCAGTTTCAAATTTAATTCGAAACAAATCCTTACCAAAGAGAGTTTAGCTTGGATTCGTTTTTAGAAACAAACTCACTTGTTTCCTTTCCTGATTGGAAATTAATGGAGTTCTCCCTCTCAAATCTAAATAATTATTAATAATTAAAAAAAAAAAAGAGAAGCGAAGGGATTAATGGAGAAGCAGAGCATCGAACATGGTTTGCAAATGGCCATATTGATAGAAAAATCTGTACATTAATGGAGTTGATTCAACAGTAATGAAACTACAAAATTGGCCGGATTAGAACCAGAGCCACAGAGATACCAGAACAGATATAAAATCTACACAATGGAACTATAAAAATATAATAAAAAAGAAAGGGACTATTCTTCTTCTTCTTGGCCGTGAGAGGTAGTGGCGATATCAGAAATAGGCAGCACCCCCTTATCGGCATCATCTCTAACAACGTCAAGAACAAAACAGAGCTTGGAGTCACAGCGAAATGACCAGAGATGGATCATATCGTTGAGACAGAGATCGTTGGCTTTGACGAGATTCTTCCAAAGTTTGATCAAAACATAAATGCTGGAGCTCTTCATGTTCCATTGAGTGAAGTTGAGGGTCCATGGCACACCCCTTGGGTCAACCACCACCACTTCCTGAACGCTGTTCTTCTCTCCCTCCCTTAGGAAATTGGTTCCATCCACCTGACTCGTGGGTATGGATAGCCGATTGTGACCATCGCTAATATCAGTCTTGTAGAGCTTCTTTTGCATCAGATACGTTACTTCTGTAGCCCCCATCCTCACGAGTTCATTCCTCAAATGTTGAGGCATTTGTGGACCTGGGTTTGAACTGCTGCTTGCACCCGGCGTCATCTTCTTCATCTTTGGCTTTTTCGGGTGTGGGTTTGAACAGGTAGCACCCTTCTTCGTTTTCAAGACTGGGTTTGAACCGCAGCTAGCACCCTTCTTCGTCATTGGACTTTGGAAGAATGGGGTCTTTCCCCAGACGATGGGATGACTATCCATGGTGATCTTCATCGTAATCTTCATAATCGACTTGGTCCTTGGCCTTTTGAAGATGAATGGGGTCTCTTCCCATTGGAGAACAGGACTGCACTTCCTCTTCTTCCCACAATCATATTCGTTAGCAGCTACCTCTGCAAGGAGATACAGATTACTCCATTCTCCGTGGTGGTCAGTCGCCATTCTTTCAGTGAAATTAAGAAGAAATTAGCAATAGAGAAACAGAGGAGAATGAGAGATTTATAGAAGTGTAGGTGTTTCCATTTCGGAAACTCAAAAACATTCTATTTTCAACATTCCTTCTTCCTTCCTTCTATTTTACAGCTACCGCGCCTAACGGCCATCAAATTAAATCTTATAGTTCCTGATTTACCCTTATATTCTATGTAATTCGTGTAATGAAAATCCCAAATGACTGGATTACCCCTCAGGTCACCAGGTGTCCCTTTTGACACTCCTTAATTATGGTTAAGATTCACCTAACCCTAGGATTCATTCATCTATCCTTAGTTTTTAGAAAAAAAAAATTATTTATTTAACCCTAGTTAAAATTCACTAACTTCTAAGGTTAAAAAAATTAATTACCCCTGGTATTTAGTTTTAAGCTTCCTGTTGTTGATTAGGATACCCAATACCCAAATGTAGTGATTCAAGAGGAAGAACTAGATGACTTCAATTATTTGTTAACCATTCAAAAAAAAAGTAAGTGAGTGTTGATACACAGTTAAAAGGGTAGAATCAGTCTTGGGCGAGGCCTAAATTGGCTGTGCTGCCCGTACCCGAAGGCTGTTGTTAGTCATGGATCAATGTCCTGATCCTCCATGGTGGCTGTGTTGGACTCTAAACACGCTGGATGGGCCGGGCCGGGTCCGCTGATTGATCGACGTCATTATTTAATGACTAGTGGTTTTAAGTTCCTTTTTTTTAAAGAGTTTCTAATTGATTAGAATGTCTTCATTTTGTTTATACGAGTAGCATATGGTCCCGTAAGTCCGAAATGTATGGTCTGAAGACTTAAGTATGCAAAAGGATTTCTCCTCTTTAAGGGGTGTGTTGGATTTGAACCAGAGCAGGAATCAAAGAAAGATTTTGATTTTTCAGACTGAGGAGATTCAAGAATTCTCTTGAAGATACAACATTACGAGAATGAGTAACTTTTGAAACAATTTGTGAGTCTTCAGTTATGAAACTCTTAAGAGGGATTCTTATACTCTTCAATAATATAAACCAAATGTATGGAAGTCGCTGTTTTTTAAGCAATTATAGCAGAATTGTGTGTATTTGCATGTGGTTTTTATTGGGAATGTAGACAACCTTCAGCAGATTGCCCGAGGGTGGCAGGGGGGCGGAGCTCCCCTACGACACACAAAGTGCGTCTGCAATTTGGGTTTTATAGGCCCAGGTTGTGGCAAAAATAATATTTAGCGTTTGTGTGCGTTTTTTTTGGGTTAACGGATGTGAGTAGTGACCGTAATTCTGAGAGAAGAAAAACTGTTAGTATTCTATATCTTCAATATAGTGAATTAGTGTGGCTCCCGAGGATGTAGGTATGTTGCCGAACCTCGTATATCTTCGTGTTTTGTCTCTATTTTAATTTCTGCAACCTTTTCCTATTTGCTGTGTAATTTTTGTGATTCATAATTTTTAGGATCCAAAGGATTTAAGGATTAAACGTCTACTTCAAATCCCAACAGTTTTGTCATGTTCTTCTCTAGATTTAATCAGAATACCATATGTTTTGTTTTTGCATCAGTTCAGTAGGCATTGGTTTGTTTTTGTTGCTGAGAGAGAACAGTAGTTTGTTGTTGTGAACTAATGGAACCAGAAACAAGTCTGTTGGTATTTCTATTTGTTCACATGAATGGTTAGGTGAGATTTTATACGGGCAAACTATTAGAGATCACTAGAGTGGCGTAATAATAAGGTGAATTTGAATTAATTAGATTAGATAAGTTTAAATTAGGTTTGATTGAGATTTATTTATATCTTTCAATGTTTCATCTTTATGTAAACCCTATGGGCCAATGTAAGGATCATTCAAGAATTATCATTAAATCTCGTTTCTATCACAAACAAAGGAGGAGCAGCGGAAGAGGTTGCAGACAAGTGAGCTTACGTGGATTCCCGACCATCTTTCTCCTCTTTTGAATACCCAGAAGAAATCAAAATGTAACACTTCACTCCCAATACTCATATGAACCCTTTCTGATTCAAGATGAAGAAGAACAACTGATCCAATTACTCATTCAACTATCTTTGCTTACTCTTTAGTATCCATTAATCATTCATTTTCCATGTTTGATACAAAAAACAAAAAACTTTAAAATGTCTGAGCCCGGGTTCGAACCGGGGACCTCTAGTGTGTGAGACTAGCGTGATAACCAACTACACCACCCAGACAATGCTGTACGGTTTAGCAATCTTCTTCAAACTAACGTTTTTAATCGCTCATTAAATTACCAAAAGGCTTGGTTTAGGATGAAAGTAATGTACTGGATGGGAGTTAATTCCATCTTGTGTGTTTGCTCATAATCTTTATTTTCTCTATTTTCTTGTTGCTATTGATCTTACTAATGAACCCGTTATCAAGTGGAGAACAACTTTAATTTGGTGACCCCTTATGGGTTTCAATATCATTTATCTACCGTTTTGTATTTTTTATTTTTTGGGTAGTCCTACAATCATTAGCTATCTATATCAGGGATTAGAGGGTTAGGGGGTTAGAACTCAAGGTTGGGCGCTCAATAGCCACACCAAGACTCGAAGACAAGTCGCCACTCCCTTTTGGGAGATACACTACCACTGGTACAAACCCAGGCGTGTCATTTATCTACCGTTAGTTGCGACTGTTTGTTGGATAATTAGGCCTTCCTGTCACATCACGGAGGAGAAATGTGACCAATCCATTTGCACATCTTCACCATCTTAGCTAGAGGGCCAGGTGAAATCCGGCGACTTTATGGGGGCATTTTGTCCCATACTAATTTGAGTAAATGTGGATGATGGGATTGGGGCGTTTTGTCCCAAACTAATTTTAGTAAATGTGGATGGTGGGATTGTGTTTCTTCTCCCTATAGGTGAGCTGAACACTTCTAAGACTGAATTAAACCAAGCCTGCATGTAAAAAAACCTTTCCAACTTGGTTTTCACTTGCACAAGTTGTTCAAAGGTTGTTTTTGGACGGGCAACTCTATAGTACTTAAAACCAAACACCCCTTAAAAAGACAATATAGCTTCAATACTCGGGCTACAGGGAGATATGGATATAACATCAGCTAGACTTATGCGGTATTAGAATTAGGAAATAAGTTTCAACTGGTAATGGTCTGGAACCTGTGGAGGTTTTGCTATGCAAGACATGAAAGCAAGGGACCGAGGGGCAAAATACAAAGAAAAACCCAGAAGCTGAGTCCGAACATGTGGACATGTTCCATGGTAACAGATATGTGGACATATTCCTGGATTGGCCTTACCATTGAATCAACTTTTGTGATTTGGACTATCATTGTTTTCTATGAAGGTATGGTTCTATATATATCTGGGTGATCTAGCTAGACTTTCTTTGTGATGGGAAGTTTACAATCCGTCGATGATCTGGTGTTGTTTGATTATCACACTAGCCTCTCACACTAGAGAGTTCACACATTTTTTTTTTAATTGTTGGGTTAAATTAGTGAAGTTAAACTGGAATTTAGAGTGGATTTTTGGTTTAAACACCAATTATATTAAAAGAGTTTCTAAAAAGAAGATAAGGGACATGAACAATGTCATTGTAGTATAGTGGTAAGTATTCCCGCCTGTCACCTGGGTGACCTGGGTTCGATCCTCGGCAGCGGCGTAAGTGTTCTTTTTGGTTTTTGAGTCTTTTTGACCTTGCCTTATAAATAGTAACTAGAACATAAGCTGACTCAGCTCAGAGATGCTTACAGCACTAAGAAACTGAAATTGGAAGATTTGAAGCTGAAAACTCCATGAATTGGTGAAGAAGCAATCCCAACAGAAGAGAATAGTAAGGGAATTTGTTGCAGAGGTTGAATAATTAGGGCACAAAGATAATTAGTGCCTTTTCCCTCATCTCAGATTGAGGAATTTGGGAGGACTTACGTTGAAGGAACAAGAAACTTTGAAGCACCTGAGGCCAGTTTAGCGTTTAAATGGCATTTGTCAAAGAATATGAACTATCTTGTCAGCACCTTGCATGAAAATTTTTAGACTCTAAAAAATGGCAATACTAGCGCCTAGCGGTTAGTAGGGCTGGAAACGGAGCGGATAGTGATATATCCAAATTCGTATTTGATTAGATATCCGGATATCTGAATCCGAATAAATATCCGACAAATAGTGAAATATGATATCCGTATTCGACTCCGATTAAAATATCCGGATTCGGATAGTATCCGAATTATCCGATTATTTTTTAAAAAAAATATAAATTAATATTTAAAAGATATATAAATTTTTATTTAAAATATATATTTTAAAGGTTATATTAATTTTATAAATTTAAAATATATTATTTATATATATTATATGATCGGACAGATATTTATCGGATCAGATATACCAGTATCCGAATCCGTATCCGATTAAAAACGGTTAGTATTTTACTATCCGAATTCGCTCCGCCGGATACCTGTTCGAATAATTATTCGACTAAACGGATTCAGATATGAATCGGATACGGATAATATCCGCATCCGCTTACAACCCTAGCGGTTAGGGTTTGTTTGTTTTTTTTTTTGATATAATACAAACATACACACTATCACAACTCACACACGCCCAGGTGACACAAGGTCATAATAGTATTTAGCGTGGCAGTCGGTGGGCATTAACAATGGTCACACCTATTCGGGGAGTTCAGATTCTGTCCAATTGTGATTGAGCTTGGAGAGTTCAATAGCACTTATAAAGCTTCTTTAATTGTTCTTTTAACTCTGATTAATAAGTTTTAACTTTTAAAGTTAATATTTTTTTTAAAAAAAACTAAGGGTAGATTGCCGAACTCTTAAGGATTAGTGAATCTTAACTATAATTGATCGGTTAAAAGGGACAGATGTTGACATGTGAGTTCATTGACCTCAGGAGATTTGAATCGCGATTGAATATGATCCCAACTCTCTAAATGGGGGGACACTCCTAGCCCTATCTGGAGCCATCCTGTCTCGGTGGTTCTTTTTGCGGTATACCAATACAAGCATGGATCGTCTAAAGAGCCATCCTGTCTGGGTGGTTCTTTTTGTGGAATACCAATACAAGCATGGATCATCTAAAGAGTATAGATGATTGAGAGCAAATGTTTTAAAGGATCTTCCACCATTTTTTCAGAGTGGCTCTCATTTTTTTTTTCCCGATAATTAGAGAATTTATTAGCATAAATCCACAAGGTAAGGCAATACAGTAAGAAGAGTTTACAAGTGTGTAAGGCAATACAGTAACATAAGAAGAGTTTAAAGTGTGTAAAACTCAAGAGAAGCAAAAAATGAGTTGACGGGCGAGCACCCCTAGGCTGAAGAAGAATACCTAGAGACAACTAAAACAAAATTAGGCCAGGACCTCTCCAATCTCCTCCCCAACTCGTAGAATGTAACACCATTCATAAACAAGCAAATAGATGTGCGAACATATATGGACTAACGAAGATGGGGGAGTCCTTGAAGACATTTTTTTTTGAATGGGAGATACAGAACTTGATACACTACATTTCCCATGACAGGATTGGAGATAGCCTCCTCTGAAATCCGAAGAATGCTCCGGTTCAAAGCAATCTGCGCCTGAACATGCGCATCAAGATTAATATCACTGGGAAAGAACTGATTAAATTGCCTTCCAAATACCAACATCCCTTACCTTCCAAACATTGGTTGACATTAACAAGTAAAAAAAAACACCTTTTCCCCAATTTGAGAGCCCTAGAGACGGTTTTGTATGTAACTTGGCACACAGATCTTATGTGCCCCTACTAATGGATAACACTTCACTCACTTATCCATACTTTTTAATTTTTCACACAGATCTTATGTGCCCCTACTAATAGATAACACTTCACTCACTTATCCATACTTTTTAATTTTTTTAACCTTGGGAGTTAATAAATTTTAGAGTCTTGGGTAGAGGACCCTAGGGTCCTCTTCTATGCTGACCGCAGTGTCCCCGTGTCCTTTTTAACCTCTTTTTAACCATGGTTAAGTTTAACAAAATTAAAATAAGTACTTTTGTTTTGGGTTTTTTCTAAAAACCATGGTTAGATTGCTTAACCCTAGAAAATTAACCACAATTGATGGGTGGTAAAAAAGGCTTAGAAGCTGACCTTGGGGTCCGTTTTCCATTTTCCTAAATTTTAAAAAGGTTTAAAAAATTAGTATTTTTTTTTAATAACCAAGGATAGATGGTTGAACCCTAGGGTGAGCCCTAGGGTGAGTGAATCTTAACCCCAATTAAGGAGTGTCAAAAGGGACACGTGGGGTGTAACCGGACTCCCACCGAGTCCGGTTATAACTGTAGAGGATTTCATTCCATATTTTTCTAACCTAAAAGTATACAACATAAATGATGGTGGTGCGACCGTGCAAGCCATCCTTGGGGTCTATCTGTTAGGTATATCAAACTTCCCCTTCGAATACAACATCAGAATGTCGCGATAATAAAAGGAGTGGTGATCTTCTCCAGTTGCAACCGGTTTTTGATAAAACTGGTTACTCCCCTGTGGTCACCAAATGACCCTTTTTGCACCTCTTAACTGTGATTAAGATTCACCTACCCCTACGGTTCACCCACCTATATTTGGTTTTTAGAGAAAATATTTAAAATAAATTAACCCTAGGAGTTGGTAAATTTTAACCACGGTTAACAAATTTTTTAAATATTTTTTTAAAAAAACCAAGGATAGGTGGGTGAACCTTAGGGGGTGAGTGAATCTTAACCATAGTTAAGAGGTCTCAAAAGGAACATGTGGCCACCTCAGGAGTGTAACCGGTTTTGGTAAAACCGGTTACAACTGGAGAAGAGGAGAGGAATAGGAGCTCCCCGAATTTAAAGACCTATGTTCCTCTCTTGCTCCTATGAGCAAATTCTCCGCCAAATCTACAGTTCCCTTTGATTTTCGCTACTGCATTTAATGCTCACTCTCCCGCATTATTCCTCGAGGAAAGTACGGATATAGGCTCCGTATTATGAAAAAACCCGAATATGGGTTCCGTTTTGAAAATTTTACTTATGTAGGCTCCAACAGTGATTTTAGTGGAGCACGTGCTTTCCACTATTTTTTTTTCTTCAAAATACCCCTACCCCCATCTCTGTTGGCTGCAACATTCTGCGACAGAGGTTAAATATTGCGATTCCCTTTCCTTGAAGCGTTCATCCGAAACCAAGCTTTCCCCTTCGTTGCAACGAGCTAAACCCTTCTGCTTCCTCTGAAACCCTTCAACACAAACTGAGCTAAACTTTTGTGCTTCATCTGAAACCCTTTTGAAGAAGAAGAAGTTGAAGAAGAAGAAGAAGAAGAAGAACAAGAACAAGAAGAACAAGAAGAACAAGAACATAGGGTAAGTGTTTGATACGTTTTTGATCCATTTTACGATGGTTACAGTGGTCATATTCGGTATTTGCTAGGGTTATATGCTCATTTTCGGGATTTTCTGTTATTAGAGTTCATTTGCGATGGTTACAGTGACGAAGTTCGATGTTTTTTTGCTCATTTTCGGTGGTTATCTTTGATCACAGTGCATTTTCGATATTACAGTGCTCATTTTCGGTGGTTTTGAGCTCATTTTCGGCGGTTTTGTGGTTATTTTCGGGGGTTTGATGTTATTGCATTTTCGATATCACAGTGCTTATTCGATGGTTTTATGCTCATTTTCGGTGGTTTTGTCCATATTACAGTGCATTTTCGATGATTTTATGCTCATTTTCGGTGGTTTTCTGTTTTTACAGTGCTATTTCGATGGTTACAGTACTCATTTTCAGTGGTTTTTTGTTATTGCATTTTCGATATTACAGTATATTTTCGATGCTTTGATGCTCATTTTCGGTGGTTTTATGTTTTTACATTGCTTTTCGATGGTTACAGTGCTTATTTTTGGGATGTTTCTGTTATTGCATTTTCGATATTACAGTGTATTTTCGATGCTTTTATTCTCATTTTCGGTGGTTTTCTGTTTTGACAGTGGTTTTCGATGGTTACAGTGCTCATTTTCGGGGGTTTGCTGTTATTGCAATTTCGATATGACAGTGCTTTTTCGATGGTTTTATGATCTTTTTCGACGGTTTTCGTTATTACAGTACATTTTTAATGGTTACAGCGCTCATTTTCAAAATTTTCCAGATTACTTTAACGGATTGAGTGTTTTCCCGATATTGCAGATAATGCCAATATTAGTAGTTTGTTGTTATGACGGTGAGTGGAACATTGACGATCCTGTTCGAGGGTACGTATACAGTGGTGGAAAATCAAAGTTGTTGCAATTATCTTCGAAAATGACATATGACAAACTATTGGATAAAGTTTATCAATTGATTAACACTCGACTGGAAGAGTATGAGATTATAGTGAGGTGTTTGATTCCTACACCAGCGCCAATCCCTCCCAGTGATATTACAGACGATGAAGAGTTGCGGGCATTTCTTTCACATGTGAAGAAAGTAGAAAATAAATACTTGCCGCCATTATATATATCGAAGGTGAAAAAATCTGTACCACAGCCACAGTTTGGTTTGAATGATGCGAGTTGTGAATATCAGCGTGTTCAGGAGGTTGTTGATCCTCATATTCAGGAGACTGTCATTCCTTTCTATAAGGGGACTCATATTCAGGAGGCTGAAAATGATAATGATGATGAAGGTTTACAAAGTATAGACTCAAGCTCAACTGATGAAGATGAGCATGATTTTTATAGTGATTTTAATCAAGATGAAGATGTAGCAACATACGGTGTCTGCGATAAGCTTGAATACTTTTTACATAGGGAGGCAATAGTAGAGTGGGACACAAGGACTATACACTCTCATACCCCGCATGCTGATATTCCTAGTTCCTCAGCGTCTGCTTTTCGTCGAGTAAGACAAGTAGATACAGAAGCTCATCTAGAACTATCACCACAAGCTCCTCCACAAGCTTGTGTAGAATCGTCAGCACAAGCTCCATCATCACCACAAGCTCCAGTACAATCACTGGCAAATGTTGGGATCCAACTAAATGACTATGTAGATGACTATGTAAATTGGGAAGCATCAAAGTTTGAAACTGGAGTGGAAGCTGGTGAAATATCGCTTGGGCAATTATTTAAGGACAAAAGACGTCTACAAAATGTACTGTCTAGATATGCGATGCGAAAAAATTTTCAATTCAAGGTTATGGATTCAAATAAACAAAAGTACACAGTTAGATGTCTTATAGATAATTACAGCTGGAGATTGCGTGCATCAAAAGTGAATGAGGTTGGTGTCTTCAAAATAAAGACTTATAATTACATCACTCTTGTGGATATCCCTTAGGTGGTACTGATCATCGAAAAGTAACCAGTTTAGTTGTGAGTGACATGGTTGTGGGACGTATTGAGGCAAATGTCTCGTATAAGCCCAAAGAGATTATTCATGATGTGTGGGAAGAATATGGGGTTAGAATGAGTTACAGGAAAGCTTGGAAAGCTAAGGAGATTGTCATTGAAACAGTTAGAGGTTCATACGACCACTCTTATGCTGAACTCCCTGCCTATTTTCATGAACTTAAAAGGACTAATCCGGGCACAGTAACAGTAATAGTGGCTGACCCTGAAAATGAGGCATTTGAAAGATGTTTTATGGCTCTTGGACCGTGTATTCGAAGTTTTCAGACGACTTTACGGAAAGTGATAGCCATTGATGAGACACATTTAAAGGGAAAATACAAAGGAATACTAATCGCCACAACAGCTCTAGACGGAGACAATCACATATTTCCAGTTGCCCTTGGGATAGCGGAGTCGGAGAATAATGTTACTTACAATTTTTTCTTAACTCAATTATCAAGAGCACTTGGACACATAGATGATCTAGTGATTGTTACAGATCGACATGTCAGTTTGATAAGCCAAGTCCCTGTTGTATTCCCACATGCAATTCATGGCTACTGCGCATTCCACATTAGCCAAAATATGTACGCAACATTCAAGGATAAGCAATTGTTTTCGTATTTCTGGAAAGCCGTGAAGACATGTAGAGAAAGCGAGTTTCATGAGATGATGGCAGAACTCGCAGCTGCAAACCCTCTCGTTGTGCAATGGTTGGATGCAATACCGAAAGAGAAATGGGCCCGAGCCTTTTATAGTGCGAAGAGGTATAATGTGCTGACTACGAACATAACCGAGAGTTTGAATAGTTTGCTGAAAGAAGCAAGAGAATATCCAGTCACTATGCTTTTGGAGAATGTGCGACTCAAGATACAAAATATGTTCTACAACCGAAAAATCAGCGTTATGCAAATGAATGGCAGGCTAACAACATGGGCCGAAGAGCAAATACAAAAGGGACAATCAAAGGCACGTTATTTAGATTCTCATGGAATTGCTATGTATCAGTATTACGTGGTTGGAAAAAACAATCGAGATACTGTAAAGCTTCTTGATGGGAATTGCACTTGTGGAAAATTCTATAAAATAGGGTTGCCTTGTGAACATGCATTGGCTGGATGTAGAAAGTATCGGGTAGATCCATACAACTATTGTTCGCCATTCTACACATCATTGATGTACCAAGCCACCTACCAAGAGTCAATATATCCACTGCTTGACAAAAAATCATGGGACCTCCCACCTGAAATCATGGTAGAGATGGAGAAGATTAAACCACCGGTGGGAAGAAGACGTTCAGGAAGGCCGAAGAAGAATAGAATTCTCTCACAGGGTGAGGAAATGTCCACTATAAGATGTAAACAAACTGGGCACAATAGGCAAACATGTAATAATCTTATCCCCCATGGTGGTTGAGTGTAGTCTCTAATGTTGAATGTAATTAAAAACATGTAATGCTTAATGAATGGTTGGTTTCAAGGTTCTCTATTATTTATCCAATATTAGAGAATCTCCAAAAAGATGGAAAATGACTGACAAATGCCGAAAATTGATCTGGTAATGCCGAAAATTACAGGAAAAGTACCGAAAATGGCTATAAAATGGCGAAAATGGCTACTGGAAATGGCAGAAATGCCTACTGGAATGCAACAGAAAATTGCCAAAAATGACAGGAAAATACCGAAAATGGCTACTGGAATTGGCGAAAATGCCGAAAATCTGCACTGGAATGCAACCAAAAAATGCCGAAAATGGCTATAAGTTGCTGAAAATGCCGAAAATGGCTACTGGAATGCAAAAGCAAAATGACAAAAATGACAGAAAACTAACGAAATTGGCTACAAAATGGCGAAAATGGCTACTGAAAATGCCGAAAATCTGCATTGGAATGCAACTAAAAAATGCCGAAAATACAGTACTGCAGAATACCGAAATTGGAGTGTAAAATGCCGAAAATGAGCCCTGTTATGCCGAAAATGGCTACTGGACAGTGTAAAATGCCGAAAATGAGCCCTGTTATGCCGAAAATGGCTACTGGACAGTGACAAATGCCGAAAATTAGCCCTGTTATGCCGAAAATGGCTACTGGACAGTGTAAAATGCCGAAAATTAGCCCTATTATGTCGAAAATGGCTATTGGGACAGTGTAAAATGCCGAAATTGAGCCCTGTTACACATCTTACGTATTCTTCTGTTTTGGTATATTTTTGACTTCTATGACTTCCCATTTTTGACCTACGAAGGCTGAGTTGTCACCACACATGTGAAACAGTGCAGGCATCCTCACTGTGATAGCTGAGATATGATCTCCATGTTGTAATGCCGGGTGTTGGAAAAATGAGTCCAGTAGGAGGATACGCCTTGTGGGGGGTTCAAGCACAACCAACAGCCAGTGACTACCGAGGTTCAAAGGGAAGTATACCCTTTCACATTCCCACATGGGGGTCCCTCCTCGAACCCCCATGATAGCGGCCTTCATATCTGGTCCCACCCGGTGAGTCATGTCCTCAGTCAGCTTCTTGGAATTCAACGTTGAATGGTAGGCGTCCAAAAAGTGACACTCCTTGAATAACGAATACTGAAACATAACGAACATTAATACATTCTAGAAATTGCGTATATACATTGGATAAACTAAAACATAACAAAAGTCTTATGAGTTACCGTAAACCAAGTTTTCCCAAAAGCGCAGACTTGATTGTATTTCGAGGAGTATTGCTCCTGTCTTCGAGCCAATAACTCCGTATACATGTCAATTTGCTGTCATATTTATCCAATGTTAGATAATCTCACAAAAGAATAACGAAAATAACGATAATGGATTCATCATTAAAACAACTGAAGTACCGAAAATGGCTCTGAAATACCAAAAATGGCTACTGCATTCATCATTAAAAGTACTGAAATACCGAAAATGGCTACTGGATTCATCAATAAAACTGAAGTACCGAAAATGGCAAAGAAAAAGACCGAAAATGGATCTGAAATACCGAAAATGGCTACTGGATTCATCAATTAAACCACAGAAATACTGAAAATTACACTGAAATATCGAAAATGGCTACCGGATTCATCATTAAAACTACTGAAATACCGAAAATGGCTCTGAAATACCGAAAATGGCTACTGGATTCATCAATTAAACCACACAACTACCGAAAATTACACTGAAATACCAAAAATAGCTACTGGATTCGTGAGTAAAAGCACTGAAGTACCGAAAATGGGCTCTGAAATACCGAAAATGATACTGAAATACCGAAAATGATACTGAAATACCGAAAATGGCTATTGGATTCATCAATACAAGTACTGGGTTTACCATTGACTCAATCCACCTAGCTGAGTGAGCAATCCCTCCCACAATATCCCCTGTGACCATCATCTTTTCAATAAAAATTGAAGTTGCTCCCGACTTTATGAAATCGCGCAGTTGCTTCGACTCCTCTTTCGATAAAGGATTTTTGGGGTTAGCAGCTTCAATTGTCATTTTCCTTCTTTTCATTTGAATGAAAGAGGATCGCAGATATTGAGACTTCACTACCGGTCTCTTTGACACCTGCATATATTGCCAAATATAAGTTCCGGCTTGATGAAAACCCATTTCACAGACTCTCATTACACATCTTAGGAATGTAAACACACACCTCTAGAGGGTCTTCAACCCCCTTCGAATCTGCACCCCCCTTAGAGTATACGAGAGTCAACTCAATGATGAGATCCATTTTCTCATCAATGAAAGAATGTTCCTGTGTCGGCGCAGCTTCGGGAGTGAAGATGGGATCCATCTTCTCATCAACAAAAGAATGTCCCTATGTCGGCGCTGCTTTGGGACTCAATATGGGATCCATCTTATTATCACCGAAAGAATTTTGATCACCAGAAAATTTTTCATCTTTTTTCTGTTGCGCTGCCCATTGCTCAAACAAGCTTTTTATTTACGGGGATACTCGCTCAACAACTCGGTCGATAACTTGGTCGACAACTCGGTCAACAACTCGGTCAAAAAAACGGTCTAAAACTCTCTCAATTGCTCGCTCAACAGAGGAATTGATATCATGAGTCTGAAAATATTGAACATCAAACAACTAGTAAGTAAAAATCCCGAAAATGAGAAAATTCAATTCATATGTCAAAATCTTGAAAAAAAAAAAATAATAATCACTATCAATATTCGTACCGTTTTTAACCTCTGCTCAAACTTTCTCTTCTTCGCCGGAGATGGGGCTGGACTGACATCATCATCATCATCACCCCTATTACCCCCATCGCTATCACCACCATCACCCCCATCACTACCATCACTATCACCATCACCATCACCATCACCATCACCATCACCATCACCATCATCATCATCCTCCTCCTCCTCATCATCATCCTCCTCCCCCTCCTCATCATCATCACCCTCACCCTCAGCACTCAATCGTGCGAACACATCCTTCACAACTTGCTGCTCCTTCTCTGCAGGATTAGGCTTTATATTGCTCAGCTTGATCTGTAAAACAACAAATGATATGTTATAAAACAACAAAGGATCTCTAAAACAACAAAGGATATTGTTAATGAAAAGTTACAAGTTGAATATTGTAAAACAGCAAGTCCAATTACATACTTTACTTAAATTGAATATGGCATTTGCGAGTGACTTGTAGCTGAGATAGGATGTATTCGCTCACCGCAGAACGCGTGGGAATGTCATCGCACCTAGGGGTGCATTACGAGAACACAGCCTCCCAAGTGCTGGGATGCACTCATAAGCCCAAATCTGACATCAGTCAAAAATTTTACTATTAGTTCAAGTAGAAGTAAACACAAATTAGCTAACACGGAAAATTTACAAAATTTAGGTAATCATATGTTTACCTGGAAGGCAAAAGCACATCCGTTGATATTGTACTACTTCTTCGTATAAAGAGCAGTTTCTAGGCCAACCTTGCACAACTCAAAACTCAAAGTCCCCCATGGGTATTTTTTGAAGGCCTCCCAATCATCCACTAGGCACAAATGGCCTGTGTTAACACCCACATGCGTCCCGGTGCCTACGAGCAACAACTCAATAAAGAGGACCAGTGATAGCTTCACCGCATCCATATGATCATCACATCCCTTCAACTCCTCAAGAAGCTTCGCCTTTTTAATCACGGCCAACTTTTGAAACTTCCGATACTTGAGAGAGGTTGGTGGCGCTTCATGTTTAAGAACCGGAGCCTCAGACACTTGGGCATTAAGGCCCATGATCAGTGTAAAGTCCAACACTATGAACTCTACATTCTTCCCGCATACTTCGAAGCGTAACCCTCCTTTACGCCTCTGTAGAAAATGGTGGATTGCTTGGCCACACAGTGGTATTTTAGGTATGTTGTAAAGGTGGGCACAGCAACTCTCTATCCAAATTCTTTTTCTCTCTGGATTGGCCTCTAGTAATGGTTTTATCTCGTCAAACCATATTGTTTGGGAGCATTTAATCGAAGGAAAATATTTATCTTCTTTATCTTTTCTCTTTTTCTTTTCCCTACCGGCTTTTCTCTTTATACGAGGCATCTTGTCGCTGCAAAATTGTAAAACAATAAGCACTATCATAACAATAACCATCGAAAGTACTGACAATAACCAGTCATAGGAAAAAAAATACCAAAAATACCCACTGGGATAACAGAATAATACCGAAAATAGGCACTGGGATAACAGAAAAATACCAAAAATAGGCACTGTCATGACAGAAAAATACCGAAAATTTACAGTTAGGACAGAAAAATACCGAAATATCGAAATTGCAATGTATTTTTCCCGAAATTAAGCACAAATCCATCGAAAAATGCAATATAACATAACCATTGAAAATCACGAAAATGAGCTCAAAATCAACAATAATACCGAAAGAATAATGTCATAATTGAATAATACCGAAAATAAGCAAAAACATAACTATACCGAAAATAACCATTGATATCTGAAAATACCGAAAATGAGTAAAAATACAGCGAAAATGGTTGCAAGAACCATTGAAATTGCACTGTATTTTTGCCGAAAATATATCCAAAAGGGTCGAAAATGAGTAAAAAACACCAAAAAATGGTCGTAAGAACCATCGAAATTGCAATGTATTTTTGCCGAAAATATACCCAAAAAGGTCCAAAATGCACTTTAACTTACCATTGAAAATCACGAAAAATAAGCAAAAATCAACAATAATACCGAAAAACCACTGTCATAACCATCGAAAATGGTTACTTGAAAGCATCGAAAATCAAGTCGTTAACTGTGGGGCCCATTTTTAGGTTTGAATTTTTTTTTTAAAACCGCAAAAACTTACAGGGTTCTTCTTCTTCTTCAGGGTTGTTCTTCTTCTTCTTCTTCTTCTTTGACTTCTTCTTATTCAATACGAAGCCCGTAGAGTTCCGGATGTCAAGGCTAACCAAGGGTTTTACTTTGGGGAAGGATTTGCAGGTTTCAAGGATTTCGAGAACTGAGGGTAACCGAGGGCTTCAGTTGGGGAAGACAGCAAGGGCAAGGGTTCGTAACGGGGAAGACAGCAAGGCAAGGGTTCGTAACCGAGCTTCAGCTTGAGAAGAAGGTAAGCAAGCCAGGGGTATTTTGGGGAGAAAATAAGAAGGGGCAACACGTGCACTTGACTCCCACGCGTGAGAGCCTACAAAAATATGTTTTCAAACCTAGAGCCCATATTCGGGTTTTTTCAAAATACGGAGCTTATATCCGTATTTTTCTCTAAAAGCTCCCCGAATTTAAAGACTTATGTTCCTCTCTTGCCCCTATGAGCAAATTCTCCGCCAAATCTACAGTGCCCTTTTATTTTCGCTACTGCATTTAATGCTCACTCTCCCGCATTATTCCTCCGCTTTATCTTTCTCTCAAGTCGAATTTTACGACCCTATGCTCCAAACCGCAAAGAAATCGACTTCCATTGAATGTCACAGGTCTTTTTTTTACAAGGAATTCGATTTCTTCTTCTTCGCAGGCTTTTCTCTGATTTATATATAATTTTTTTCCCATTACAGGGCTTTCTTTCAAATCAAATCCAATCTCGCCAAGGTTATCTCAAGATAAACGGCGAATTTCTTTGATTTTTCCCTGTTTTTGTAACTTCATTTCTCACCTAGATTAACTTTCGAGGAAATATTCACAAATTTAGTTAGAAGAAGAGCTCAGATTTCTCCGCATTTCGTGTTCTTTGTTCGAACGAGAACCGGCAAAAATCATTTTAACTGAAAAAATCGATTTTTAGTGTTCTTGGAGAGAAATAACAAGTTTTCTATATAAAACACGTCTGTTAAATTGTATTTTCTATTTATGCACACAAGAGTTTTTTTTTTTTCCTTTTCAGTTTCCCGTTATCTTGAAGCTCGTCAGTTTTTTCAGATTTTAGTGAATTAATATTTGAAATGCAGTTAAAGCTTGCTATTCCTTCTTTAATGAAAATTCTTGCAATTAATGGAGCATGCCGTAGTTATCTTTTCAATTATTGCCTATTCCAAACTGCTCAATTTCTATTAATTTTACTATAATTATCTCTCCATTCTTCGAAGAAGATTAGAAGAAAAAGAAAAAGTAGAAGAAGACGAAGTGTTCTTTTCTGCTTTTCTTTCAAAATTTTAAATTTCATCCACCAAAAAGAATAGATTTCTGTGAAATTATAATGAATTTCTTTGCGTTTGGCTTGCTTTTGCTAACGTGCGCGCCTTGGAGCATCTACTCGGATGAGCGGCTTCTCGTGAACATGACTCTGGTTCGAAACGCTGCAGCTCAAGGAGCAGGTATGCCTCTAATGAAAATTACTATATTATATTATTATATATATATATAATTTTTGATTTACAATTTTTCTGTGTTCCTGGCAGTTTGCTTGGATGGAAGCTTGCCTGCTTATCACCTGCACCGAGGATTCGGGTCTGGAGCACGTAACTGGCTTTTACAGTTCGAGGTAATTAAAAACACAGATCTATAAATTATCCAACGGGTAAAAGTATAGAGAACGGACGGTTGATAAGGTTTGCTTGTTTTGTTTAAATTAATATGATAGATCATGATTTACTTAATTATGGTAACAGGGAGGTGGGTGGTGTAATGATATAGAATCGTGCTTAGAGAGATCAAGAACAAGAAGAGGATCTACTTGGTTTATGAGTAAGTGGGAAGTTTTCTCTGGTATCCTAAGCAACAACGCCTCTCTAAATCCTGGTACATATTTCTCTCCTTATCTCTTTTTGTGCTTTTGTTATGATGTAAAATCATTCATCAAACCGTTCCTTTGGTAGGCCATTTCTTGAATAGTTGATAGTCTAATAATATTATTCACAAATCACAACACGAATATGAAAGGGCAAGTGTAACAGTAAATTTGCATGACCCAACATATCAACTTGTAGATTATTAATTAGGTGGGCCATATCTCTTCCATGATTTTCCTTTTTAAGCATGTTTAAACAAGACGTGTAATTTAATAATCTGATTGGAATAACAGATAAAAAGTAAAAAAAATTGCGGGGTCGGAGTGTAGGAGGATCTGACTTTTGCAAGTATAGATGTTATACGGAGGAACACACATGCCGAGTGATTTGAGACTTTTCATAAGTTGTTATTATGTGGTGTGACAGTTGACATACACTGTTAGGCCTAATTTTAAATGTTAGGCTCTCTAACTCAGTATTTGCAATATCAAAAAAAATAAATGTTAGGGGAGCCCCTGATTCAGGAAAGAAACCGAGCTCTTCAAAATATGCCTTGATTTGGATATTTTAGGAATTACTTTTATATATATATATGATGAAAATACCTATTTATAATTCCTAAATTATTCATGTGACAGGACATTTTGAGCCTGAATCAAATAAATTTTGGGTTGAGCTTAGCTTGAATCGTTCGAGCCTGAAATGTCTAACTTGAGCTTGACTCAAACGAATGGAGCTGAGCAACCCACAAGTTAGCTTGGCCAAGTGTACTGATGCATTTGAGGGCTATCCTAGGGTTAAGCTTAACTAATATCTCGAAGGGTCCGGTCATCAAAAAGGCTCCATTCCATTTTAGAAGACTGGTCCCAGTCCCCATAGCATTTCTCTACATAACACAAGGCATGTACATACTTGCTTAAAGTTTCGGAGACCGGAGCCCAACTGGGGTCAGTCAAGCATTTCCCGATTGCCGCTGTGAAATACTGAAATCCCATTAGGGCGAATAATGTGCCCTAATTAGGGCGTTGCAGCACGGCAGTCCGCAAATAATCAGAGGACCCATGTGTTGCGGTTTCTGCAGCTTTAATAAGCCCATGTTCTCCTTTCACGTGCTCAATCATGACAGCGAAATATACAGCTAAGTTTCAGTCTCTATGGTTTTAGAAACCAAAGTGATTAGGTTTAGTTTAGTCATGGTCTTCTTGTCGGTGGGACTCGTATTCGCGCTGAAGTAACGAAAATATCCTCTTCTCTTTTCCAGTTAGCCATTTGTTTCGAAGGCAATAGAGGGGTATAACCGTCATATTCTTGTGACATCTTTTTCAGAGCTTTTGTCCTTTTCTAGCAGAATTTTGGAAGCGACAGCTGAGAGATTGAATCCCAGCCATTCGCGACCATGCGTCTTTTTAAATTCCTATTAGTAGTTATGTTTTATTGGCCTAAAAAATAATATGGATTTTGCCAGCCCGCAAATCTTCTACACTCGGGCATAGAAATGTCAAAACAATCTTTTTGATTTTTATATTTTTTAATTATTAAAATAATAAAACATCTCTAAATGTTAAGCCCATCATCTTGGATCTACAAAAACAAAATTTTGATTAAATACAATGGGGCTAACACTCCTCAAAACAGATTAACCGTTGAAAGTTAAATATTTTTTTTAAAATTATGGTTATATTATTGAATCTTATAATTAAATTTTTTTAAAAAAATTAAGGTTATATTATTGAATCTTAAAAATTAATAAATTTCAATCATAATTAATAAAAATTAAAAAGGACACGTATTGTCCTATGGGTACGATTGAGCTATCCTTGCAATCGGCTGTGATCCGATCTCGCGCACGGTTTAGCCCCACACAAGTCCACCTTTGACTCTTTACTTTTTGTTTATTATTTTCCGCCGTTAAAAATGACAAAAAAAAAATCGAAGTGATAGACTTTTGTCCTTTTTTTTTTATTTGCACAACACCTAACATCGCCACCAGAATCACAAGCTTTGTGGGCCAGACGCAGATCTATAGAGACTTGTACCGTTTTATCAATTTAAAAGCGAGAAATTAAAGATTCTCATCCCCACCACGGCTTCACAATTAATATGTGTCCTGTGTTTTGCAAGCGTTCCAAAGAAAATAATGACATAATCAGTAGCTTGGGGCCCACCGATGTAGGTCCCGCCTTGTTTGAAACTTCATCAATTCTAAGATGTTGTTTACTGTTGGAGCAGATTTCTACAATTGGAACCGAGTAAAGCTTCGGTATTGCGATGGAGCTTCGTTCGCCGGGGACGCGAAATTTGACAATGGAGTGAGTCTCTAACTGTTTACCAAAATGCCTCTGTGTATTTATTGTATTCTAATCCCTCCTATATTCGCTAATCTGACTCCCCTGAAAAGGGTCTAGTCTGGGCTTTTTGACCAAAAACCCTGCTTTTGAACGTTGTGAGATTCGCAGAGGCTACCTGCCGCCTGTAGCTCAGACGGCAACGGGTGTCCCTCTTATGAGTCATTGACTCATGAGGGTGGCGGGTCTCAGGAGAGGGGCGCTGAATATATCCTCAATGATGTGGCAAGCTGGAAGCCACTGGCCACTACTAAACAGTAACCGACTAATTTTGTAGATAAAAGATTTTTCTTGCTTCAACAATACATGAATCATATGGTTTGTAAAAATTACTTAAGAAAAAGTTTTTATCATATAACAAGTATGGGACATTTACGTCATCTCAACATCTTTTTACGTCTAGTAGTCTCTTTCAAAATGGTATTTTTTTTTTTTTCGGTTGAAAAAATGGTATTGAATTGTCCTATTTATTTTTTCTTTTATTTTTTTAATAAACATTGATATCCTGAGCCTTAAAGACTCGTACTAGTCTCAAGTCATCTCAACATCTTTTTACGTTTAGTAGTGTCTCTTTCAAAATGGTATTGAATTGTCCTATTTATTTTTTCTTTTATTTTTTTTTATAAATGTTGATATCTTGAGCCTTAAAGACTCATACTAGTCTCCAGTCTCACGTGTTGTAGAGGGAATACCCTCACCACATACAACCGATATTGAAGGGAGCCCAAGAATCGACCTCGAGACCCTTCGACCATTGGGCTACACCCTTGGGAGTTTGAATTGTCTTATGATCGTATAGTTTCAGTAGCATTTCTTAAAATAAAATAAAAAGTTTGCAGAGGCTTATATTGGATTGGTTTGGACTTAACCACAAACACTTGAGCTGTTGGATCTGTTTCCGTGGTAGGGACTTGTTGAAACCATGAAAATAAAAATCGCCGAAATCGATACGAATCGGGCAATACGTATAGGTTTTAGTAGCCCCTGTACGATATTTATAATGATAGAAAACGGGTGTTACGTATCATTTATTCGTTATTTATGTTTTAATTCATTGTGTAATTGTAAATGTGTTTGCTACTTTGTCTTTGACTCGATTCTTTATGACTTTATATTTGGTAAATTCGGTTCCTATAATTCATTTGATTATTTTTAAATTTAAATTTGATTTTTTTTTAAGAAAAAAAAAATTATATGTATCGTCCAAAACTGAAACCGATAAGCATAGATTTTGGTTGAGACCAATACATCCCTTAAAATGTATTTTTAATCCTTGCTTGAAACATATGGATCCTACAAACCCAAGTTCTCTCCTCCTCCTCGGGGCGGTGTAGGATTACAATCACCTTGATAACGGGAACATGTCAACCATTAATTGTCAATAGTCAAAATATTTTTTGGTGAGGCCACATCCAAAGTGCTTGATGGGGGTGATTAATGGTTGATGAGGTTGGTGCTAGCACCCCCTCTTTCAAACATGTCATGCAAAGACATGAGATGAGTATCGCAAAATCTAGGGGGCTGGGAGGCACATGCCTCCCCAAACTTTGAAAAAAAAAGCATTTATTTATTTATTTATAGAGCATAGTATGGAGCATGGGGAGTACGTGCCCCCCTTACTAAGGCATAGTCATGGGGTAGCTGCCTCATTGAACTTTTAAAAAAAATATATCTTTTATACTATTTTGTATAATTATTTAAAAGGGCATAGTCATTGGACAAGGGGACAACTTCTCTCTACACTTTTGAAAAAAAATTATACTATACTAGCGGGTGGCACATGCGATGCACGTGAGAGCGAGGGGAAGGAGTTAACGACACCCGATTGAACTCGCTAGTGGCATTTGCGATGCACTTGAGAGCGAGGGTAAGGCGTGAGGGCGAGGGGAAGGAATTAACGACACCCGATTGAACTCGCTAGTGGCATGTGCGATGCACGTGAGAGCGAGGGGAAGGAGTTAGCGACACCCTATTGAACTCGCTAGTGGCACGTGAGAGGGAGGGGAAAGAGTTAACCACAGTTAATAGGAATTAAAAGGGGCACGTGTTAACCCACGGGTGTGATTGAACTCTCCCCGAGGTCAATCGCAATTGACTGTGATTCTAAATAGATAGATGGCAAGGGGTAGTTTAGGAATTAAAGTAAAACATTAAATCAAAGGCAAGGGTAGTTTGGGAATCAAAGTAAAACATTAAATCAACGTTTTGTTTTCATATAAGGGTAATTTGGGAAATTCGGAAAAATCATCTACGCATGCCTCTCGCATTATAATAGTAAAGATTATTTAATAAGGCATAGCAATTGCACACTTTAAACTTTTGAAAACAAAATATATTTTCTACACTATGTTATTTAATTATTTAATAAGGCATAGCCATAGGTTAAGGGGACAACTGCTCTGTAAATAAGGAGAAACAATACCTGTAGGATGTGTACGAAACCTATGGACAAAATAACCCACGAACTTAGTCGTCAAAAAACAATGGGAAGCTACGCCCCGGAACCCCCATCCCCTAAACCCAAAATATTTCTTACCCACTTAATCATTATGCACAGTTTCATCAACAATTACTAATATTTTCAATCAACGATAGTGTACCACCTTACAATAAAATCCTGGCTTTGCCCCTAGCAGAATCCCCTTACAATTTAATTACAATGTCTCTTCAATAATGTAGCATAATTGTATTTTTATGGAATGCTAATGAAACATTTAATGCATGAAAGATACTCCGTGTGTGCTTTCATGACACATCAAAAAATTGTTGCATACTTAAATAATTATACTTTTCAAACGTGTTATGTGTGTCACGCATTGATGCATGTGACTCTCACTCTCCTTCTATATTCTATTTATTGGTAAAAGATATTGGGTTCAACTCTATTAAAGTGGGTTCCTTGGTGGGAATTGAACAGACAACATCTCTTTACTTCAGGGGGCAAAGGATTTGGCAAGCCATCATTCTTGACCTTCTCCCTAAAGGATTGAACCGTACAGATAAGGTAAAATCCATTCCCACTGTATTTTCTTTGATTCATGTCTTCAACTTCCAAGTTCTTGAACACACATTAGTACATGCATGCATACATAGTGCACATCCATACATGTACGAATGCATGGAAATATGTATATATACACTTGCATTTATTTGTGCTTTTCCTAGTAGCAATTTCACTCTAACCCATCACACTCCTACCCCACGCACAACCTAATCCAAAAAGTGCACCACACTCTTTTGGGGCCTTGTTGCATGGTGCAATCGATCTCCATCACCAAAAATGTGATAGGATAACGATCACACCAACAAGTGCAGCAAATATGAAGAGTATAAACAAGTGAAGCAATACAAATGAATTCTAATAAAGATGTCACTGGGGTTGGAGCCAGGATTCTCTTGCAAGGGGGGCTAACAATGGGGGTTTAGGGGCATAGCCCCTTTTTTTGAGGGCCAAGTTCATTGGCCATCGTGTCTGTTTGTGTTTGTTCTTAAGGAATATATTTGTTCTCAGAAGTTTGGGGGGCTAGAGCCGCCCATCCCCCAAGCTACGCCCCTCTCCCAAGCTATACCCCTCTCCCAGGCTACGCACCTAATAATATTATTGGGAAAAAAATTCCAAAATTTCAGGGGGGCTTCAACTTTCCTGGGCCCCATGTGGCTTTGCCCCTGGTTGTCATTACCTTGGTATAAATGCATGTTTTAAATAGTGAGATTTGGACTATTTCTGTGAACATTTTAAAATATTTATTTGCATCTCTTCTCCAGGCTTTGCTTTCAGGTTGCTCTGCCGGAGGTCTAGCAACCTTTCTGCATTGTGACGATTTCACTAGGCTTCTACCAAGCAATGCTAGTGTGAAATGCTTAAGTGACGGTGGATTTTTTCTCGATATGTAATTTCTCTATATTCCTTATAAACGGGAACACTAGTACTCTCTTTTTATTTCTAGAGTAATTTATGCATTAAGACACTAAATAAATTTCAATTAAAGATAGTAAACCCTTTCTTACTTGAATTAATTAATGATTGGTATTTCTTTTTTACAGAAGAGACATAGGTTTGAACCACACTCTAAGGTCTTTCTACGAAAACCTTCTTGTTCTACAGGTATGCCTTTCATAGATGTCTTTTGTAATGAAGCAATGATATGTGCTTATAAATCTATAGTTACCAAGAACGGGTACGAGTATAATATGGGAATGATCCGTTCGGGAAGTGTGGGTGTTATACGGCAAAAGTACGGGAAAATTAAAAAATATTAACAACTATAAATAAATAAAAACCATAATATTAACTAATAACAATATTTAATACAGAATATGCGTTTAACACGGTAAAAGAATGCTACAAATAAGCATATTGTATGGTTTAATACGGAATTTGCGTATTATATAGTGAAATGAGTATAATACATAACACGGAAAAAGTACGTTGTTTTAAACAGCGACCCCCCTAAAAGTATAATACGGGGGTTTGGTAAATATGTATAAATCGTGTTACTTGTCGGCTGTCGCTACCACAGTGTTAAAAACATTTTGGTTCACTGCATCATCTCCCGTGACATGGTGATCTAAGGAAACAGTAAAATAATTTTATTGGATCCATGAATGTTGTGTTCTGCAACACATTCAATTCTTGAAACTTTTCATTGGATTATGGGCCTTAATCATTGCTTCATCGTGAGTTGAACCATTTTAAAATCGATTGCATGATTTCAATGCTCTAAGTACTAGACCTTTTATCTTAGGTATTGTATTGGGGCTTAGACTCCATGGGGATCGATGGTGGTCAGTTACATGTGTTGGGATGTTTGTAACTGTAATTATAAATAAGCCAATAATTAGCAAATATTAAAAATACGGTTTTGGGGATGAATCGGTCCCAACTTAAACCTATACATATCTGTTTCGGTATCAGTTTTAGACGATAGATATAATTTTTCTTTTAAAAAAATAAATTAAATTTTAAAAAAAAATCAAATGAGTTACATGAATCAAATTTATTAAATATAAAATCATTAGAAGTGACTTAAAGACAAAGTAACAAACACAATTACAATTACACAATGAATTAAAACATAAATAACTAATAATAGATATGTATAGCCCGTTTCATATCAATATAAATATTGTATAGGGGGCTACTGAAACCTATACGTATCGTTTGTTTCGTATCGGTTTCGGTGATTTTTATTTCCATGGTAATTAAAGAGGTAACTGTAGAATAGCCTTCAATCTAGTAGCTTACGATCACAGAATTGGAACATCTATGGGGAGCTTGTAAAGAAAGAAAATATTTACAACAAGGAGATGATGCATAAAAAACAAGGAACAACCCAATGAAAAGATCTCTTAGATAAAAGAGAGGCAGGGGAGGGTTTGCAGTCTCGAACCTGTAACTCATCTGGTTGACACTCGGGATTACAACTATCAGATCAGGATTTAATCCACCTAAAAAGGTATAGGGAGTGTTAATGGCTAAACTGGATTTAATTAAAGATAACAATATAAAAGAGAGTCAAGTATTTAAATTAGTACAATAAAGAGATTAATACAGAAAAATAACAAGCAACAAACCAATGAAAATGTTTCTTATATAAAATTGTTGGCAAGGGAGGTCTGCAGTCTTGAGCCTGTGGCTCAATTGGTTGACAATCTGCAGATTCTCTGCAACCATAAGATTCGGGATTCAAGCCAGTAAAAAAGGTAGAAGGTTCGTAAACTGGATTCACTTAAAACTTACAAAACAGAATAGAGGAAGTCAAGTAGACAGACAGTGCATAATAGAGATGGTTGTTGTAAAAGACAATTTTTTTACAATTGGTGAATTAAGAAACTCCTAAGCTGGTTCCTGATCTGCTACATCAATTTCTATGTACAAATAAGCAGTTCTCTGCTTTTTTACATGGTTTTGTAATTGTATTACAAGTATTTACACATGAGAAGTTTACAATACAGGGGGTAGAACAGAATCTGGACAGAAATTGCACAATTTCTCAATACTATCCAAGTCAAGTATGAATTCTACTTTACTCATACTAATGCATGGCCCCATCAATACATCAATGTTTTGTCTGCTTTGTTCTGAAATATTCGAGTTCTTGCGCAGTGCTTCTTCCCACAGTATGCATTGACATACATTACAACACCATTTTTTATCTTAAATTCAGCATATGACGTATACCAAGTAAGAACTCTTTGCTTTTATTTAAATTTGTGTAAAAAATAATGTGTTACTATGTGAAGCATTGGTAAAGAATGAGTAAGACATTTTATTCTGGCAGTTTCATCATATATTAGTGCCACCATCTGCTGATTTACGCGGACATTGGAATCGATGCAAGCTAAATCCAGCAGCTTGTACTCCAAATCAGATAAATATTTTACAAGGTTCTGTTCCACTTGTTATTTACTTTCTTAAATGAATTGCTTTAGAAATTTTTCCTTACGGTCGGCTTTTACCTTAAGTTGATTCCGTTCCTCTCTTCCAAGAGAAGCATGCATGTTTGTTGATTCATGCATTTACATTCATAAACTTTGTTTTTCAACGGCAGATCCTCCTTTCCAAACTGCATGATTGTTTCTGAGCAAATCCAAAACTTGATTGTGTATTGTGATTACTGATGGAATTAATCTGGTTCAGGCCTTCGGCCTTTTATTCTTCAGAGGGTATGGGCAAGGTAGTTACTTTGTATATGGATTTTATCTAGAGGAGGAAATATGAAAGACAAGAGTATTCAACATGCATGACTAACAAACACCAAATTTATTTCCATTTTGGGAGTTTCAATAAGTGAAATAAAAGAAGAAAAGGGGGTAAGGCTAGGCTATCCCCTATTATCCAAATCTGGATGGATATGTGGATTGGAGTACTTCAATTTGTGATTTGTCCATTCTAATTTGGTTTGTTGGTCTCAATTTTCTTCCTTCAGGTTTCCGACACGAAATGCTTGCAACTTTGAGATTCTTCTTTGGAAATTCAACAGAAGGAGGGATGTTTATTAACTCATGCTTTGCCCATTGCCAGAGTGAGTCACAAGACACATGGTTTGCAGAAAACTCTCCAAGAGTGCACAATAAGGTATTTAAAATTTCTGTTTTGTTCGTTCAAAACATTGTACAGTTTGTGCATATGACAGTTTCAATGTAACATATCCCATTAAATTCCGTATAAAGAATTTCAGAAACTTTCCGAGTTTCCAGATAATTTTCTTGAAAATATATTTACAAGTTGTCAAGCCTTGCAAAAGTTCTCGTGTTTTAAATCTTGTAAGTTTCCACTGTGACTAAGAACTGGATTATTTTATTCAGACAATTGCAGAGGCAGTTGGCGATTGGTACTTGGGTAGAAGGGTCTTCAAGGAAATTGACTGTGCATATCCTTGTGACACTACTTGCCACAACCTTATACCTTAAATAGTCAGGTACAGCTTGTTTGGTTACTGAAGCCTATTTTCTCTGTCAAGCATCCATCGAGGATGCTGAAAGTAATTATTGTTCTTGTATCATGTTAGGACCAGAAGTGATTGAAACCCCAAGCTTTGGATATTTTGAACTCTCAAGGAGAGCTTGGAAATTGGTATTTCCCTTCTCGATACGTCCATATGGATCTGTTAATGATAGTATTTAATTAAAGCACATAGAAATCTTTTTTAGCTCTGATCTGAACTGAGAAGCTGAGTATCAAACATTGCAGTCTGCAAAGGAAAATCAAGGCTAGGCGGAGAATATGGAATCACCCCTTTCTGTAGATTTGCGTCAGATTTCGGAGGTAATGAAGCTGTTGGTGACCTGCCATTGAAGTATACCAAAATGAAATATATATATATATATATATATATATATATATATATATATATATATATATATAATAGTGTATAATTCTTACAATATAGTAGTGTATAATTCGACTTTTTCCCAATTTCATCAATAAAAGGAGATTCATTCATTTTTGTCTGTTTGCTATTTTGTTGGGTATCTGAAGGGGAACGCATCGTATTGGTTGATGGAATTATACGCAGGGATTAGCTGCTGTCGGTATTAGCATTGTTAATTTCAAGTGTTCTTGGTGACCAAAAGGGGTTTAATATCTCAAACCCGTAAGTCTACGTGTTGATACGTCTAACATCTCAACCTCTTGTTCTTTGGAGCTAACATGGGAAAAGAAAAGATGGTGGTGAGTGGTGTGCGATGCACTACCCTGTAATATTAGAGATTAACTATGAACAAGAGCTCCGGTTGAACAAATAACTGGTGCAACAAAAAAAAGAAAAGCCTTTGAATGGGTATTTAGGGGAAAATATTAGTGATATGAAATACCCTTCCAAAACTACCACTGCCAAGGCTTTTTTTTTGGGTTGCTCTGTTATCTGTTCAATCGGAGCTCCTGTTCATAGTTAATCTCGTATCTTATAGCTTGGTCTTTGATTGGAAAATACTTCCTGACCTTCAGTAGATTCATGTAAGAGCCATAACCAAATTTTAGTTATTGTTTAGAGGCTTAGAGCACGCCTCTCACCTCTGCATGTTTCAAGTTATGGGTCTAAACCTATCTACATTTTGATATTGAAGGTAAAATCATTCAAGTAAGAGCTGCCATTTCTCATTCTACTATGACTCCTGGTTATCTGAGCATCTGCTTGTTTTTCCATTTCGTGCTTGAAAGTGTGGGTGGTCCAACTGGTGAAGTGATCAACCCGTCACGTTGCGGTAATGGACTAATGGTTATGCTCATATGGCCAAGTGATTGTCGGTCTGGAACCTGGGTGTTTGACTACCCTTGGATTGGTGGTGGCCTGAACCTGGCCTAATTTTGAGTAGTTGGTGATCATAAAAATTTTAGATTTCATTTTGAATGTCTAGGTAATGGTGAAGCTTGCTCCCAAAGCAGGGATGGCAGATCCTTAACCAGTTCTCAATGGAGACATTTGTCATTGACTGCACTATCACTATCATTTATAAAAAAAAATAAAGGGTGGTGCTACGTGCACCTCAATGTTTACTAAAATACACCAACATTAAAAAAAAAAAAAAAAAATCCCTAGTTATGCAAAGAGAAAAGACATAAATGCTGTGCATAAAAATTCCTTATTGACAGTGGGCATCCTTGCTCGTCATATGCCATTGTCCTTATACTTGGGCGAGAGCTGGGAAGGAGAATAAATAGTAGGATAGCAAACAGCCATCTGTTTCCCTCACCCAAGACAACGTCAACCCGGTTGGACTGGGCCGCTGATCCCGTCAAATTTTCAACAGAACTAATTAGTCACTGACCAATTGCAAATTGAGTGGAGTTGGAGCTCTAGGTAGGAAGAGGGTTAAAGAGAAGCATGGTCCTTTTATCTTTTATTTACTGTTTATCTTTGAGATTTATAAGGATCGGTTTTTATCAGTAAAAGTTGGGATGCGTGTAGCACCACCCAAAATAAAATTTAAGCATTTGTCAAAATGACAGTGATAGTGCATCAATGACGAATGCTGGATTTTAGATTTTAAAAAAATGAAGATTATCTTTATAAAAATTAAATAATTATAACTATCAAGTGTTAATATTTAATTTTCTAGTTTAAATAAGTTAATAGAAGTGTTTAAGGGTCTTTAAGTATCCTAACTTATTAGGTATATTATTACAATAATGGACAATTATTTAATTAAACTTATAATTTATAACAAAATATTATTATTCTATTTTTAAGTAAAACCCTAAAATTTTGAAAATTTTCATGAAATTTCTACAAATGTATCAAATTAGCGGTATTTTATATTAAAATTTAATTAAAAAAAATAAACCAGCAATAATCAGCCCAAATTCCAAAATAAACCAGCAAAAGTGCTTGGCGAAATAATAGGAATATTGATATCAGAGGGGGATCAACCAAAATTTTGCGAAGGGTCGCCAAAATTAAAAACCAGATTGTAGGCATTTAGCATGGACAAGAACAATATATTCCATGCCACGAGGTTGAAGAACAACATGTGTCTTTCAACAAAAAAAATTATCCTTGGGTCCTCTTCTCTTAGCCCACTTTTCTTTGACTATCCCTGGCCCCTTAGAGGCCCACATCTTTTGGTCCATTAGGGGACCTATCCTTGGCCTATTAGAGGCTCACATATTTTGGCTCCTCAAGCTCCTTCTTTGACCCGTTAGAGGCTCGATCTCTAGCCCATCATAGGCTCTCTTCTCTTGGGTTTTTCCCTGATTACCCCTCAAGTTTGGGATTGTTCCCCCCAATACCCAAATTTTAAAAACTCTTCCCTAAAGAGGCTTGTGAGTATTTTTCATAATTCAGCATTTACGAAAAGTCTTAAGTACATTTTCACTACCACTTACACTTAAAAAGAGTCTCTTCTATTTTTGATAGAAGAAGAAGAGGAAAAGAGAGATTTACGTACGTGCATGAGATGAGAGAAGCTCCCCCACTCTCCTCATCTTCTCATCTCATGAAGCTCCTCACTCATTTCTCCTTTAATTAATGAGTGATTTAATACAAATTTAATAGGAGTGTTCTTGAAAAAAGATGAAAAATCTGCAAAATTCTAAGTTTTATTGTATTTTTGCATGCAGGATTGATACTGGTTGATACATGTGGTCGATACACCTGCTTGATACATTAGGTTGATACATATCAATGCCTAATGATACACGTGATTGATTCACTAGATATCGATACATATCGTCTTCAACCTTGGAACACAATTGGTATCGATATGAAGTATCTACCTGATTTGTTAAGTATCGACCACACTCTGTAAACCATAAAAAAATAAAAAGACAACACATGTAAAACTATCTAACATGAAATTTAAGGTTTATAAATGTAATGATTATAAATTTTTTCTTTAGGTTAATCATACATGTAATGATCTTAACTAATTCATTTTTAAAAAAAAACATAAGAAACCTGAAAATAGGTGTTATTCTTCTATTAATGGCATTCTCTCACGATCGTGGTTATTAGTTTAGTGGAACAAAACTCTCTTGTAGAAATGTCAATCGAAATTTTAGGTAACGAAATGTTGAGGGGCTCTTCTCGATCAACGAAAAGGCTCCATTGTTGATAAGGAACAAAGAGGGGCTCCATGGTTGATAAGGAATGGAGGGGATACAAATGTCTTTTCGTCAAATGGTTTAGATAAAATGATCCAAAATAGAAAAGAGTTCGCATGTATGAACACCTTCACATGTGTGTGGGGGCATTAAGAGATGGGTTTTTAAAACTTGGGTATTTGGGAAACAATCCCAAACTTGAGGGTAATCAAGGAAAAACCTCATCTTCTTTACCCATCTCTATGTGCATCAACTATGGCAATCCATCATCGACACATCCAATAGTGACAGACTCATGAGTTATAATGGAAAAACGATCACCATATGCTTATCATCATGCGATGTAGTAGTGTAATAAGGTGTGATGATAAAAAAAAGTAGATTTGAATTTGATTAGATTAGGCAAGCTTAGATTAAACTAGATATGGGCAAGTTTGTTTCTATCTTTAGTTTTTTCTCATCTTTTGCTCCATTTGTTTGCACGTAAATGATTATACGGCATAAATTATTTACAATGGAAAAGCTTTTACAGTAAAAGATGATTTTTCTATTCATTTTTTATTGTTTGGTTACGTTCTTGAAGATAAGGCAGAAAATTTCTTTATGTTACTTACTTGTGTGTGGGAAAGAAAAGAACATTGAAAATCACATGTAAAAAATAAATAAATAAAACCATAAAAAACAAAAAATGTGAAGAAGGGGTATTTTTGTAATTTTAAAATATACTTAAAGAGCCAAGGATTTTACAGGAAAATGACTTAAGATTGAAATGTAAGTCTTTTTTCGCAAATGTTGTACCTTTTCCATAAAACATTTTAATTCCAGGAGATTTTTCGTGCAAACAAACATGTAGATATGTCAATTTCCATGGAATTGATTTGTTTTCGTCTATTTTACATTAGAACGTATTTTCCAGTGCTTTAAAATCGACGAGTTAACTTGAAACTCGACTAAGTCAACTCGGATCGGTTGGATTTCAAGCTAACTCGGATAGAAACTCGAAAGTACAACTAATCGGGTCAAAACTCGTCTGACTCGGCCAAGTTAACACGATTCAACCAAGTCCAGTGGATCGGATCGAATCGATCCTTAGTTTTGGGCAATCAAATAAGGTCATGAAGAGGGTCTTTTCCAGTTTCTAGTTGCGGTTTACAAAAGAGCGTGGGGAATATTGCTCCAATCGTCAGTCTCCGCTTCTGGATGCTGCTGCGGCAAGGACATTGGGGCCTCTTCCTTTCCTAAAATGCTGGATCGGATATCGAATTTAAGTACACACGCGAAGAGTGATCCTTCTTAGCCTGTTCATGAAAGTCCTTTGTAGACTACCCTTTGAGCAAAATGAAGGGGCATAATGAAATTTTTTGGAATTTATTTTAAAGCCCTAAAAAACCAAAAGAGAACATAATGAAATGAATTTATTTCTCCGTTTTCATGTTTGAAGAAAAGAAGATCTAAACCTCTAAAAAAAAAGTTGAAGAAGAAGAAAAAGCTTGGAAAGATTAGGTGCGGCGCTGCTAAAGATTGGCGAGATTAGGTGTTTAACTTTAAGAACCTGAACTTAAGTGGATGTGGCTAAATCCCAATAGCTTCTTCTCCGGCGATTGCGTCTTGCTGAAATAAGTCTCTATGTGTAAAAGGAGCTCGAGAGGATGTGATTGGGAAGATAAAGTTGGTAGTACTATCATTTGCAGAATAAAGCTTCCCTTATTGCATTTGTGAGGGCCTCGGATTGTCTCTGGCGAAGCCAAAAAGGGTCTGTCTCGGGGTTCCATGGAATAGGGGACAAGTGGTGGAGAAGTCAAAATCACGGATGATTTTGACTTCTCCACACATAATATGACATGTGGCGATTAGTGTGTGAGCATAAGAGGAGAGATATCAAGTGGGGAGAAGTCAAAATCATGGAGAGAAAATGAAATAACTTCTCCCCATTTTTATACCAAGTGTTGCACAATGTATGGAAACCGAGACCAGTTTCTGGCTTCACCAGAAACTTCACTAGAGACAAAGGCCATTTGTGAGAGACCTAAAGTAAATATAACGTGTACTAGTATGTCACACCAAATTAATAAAATAATATTTGTATATGAATTGATATTTGAGCTTTAGAGAACATACTGGTACGGCCCATCAAACCATTGAAAGAAATGTTACAATTAAAAAAAGGATTTTAAGCGGCGGTAGAGAAAAGAAATTCACTATACAATAAATAGAGCTTTGGAACATGAGCAATATCATTGATAATTTTATTTTTAATTTTTAATTCATATTATATATATAATAAATATTAAAGATATATTATATTTTTCTAGTTATAGACTTGGAGTTTTGTCAAGTTAACTCGACTCGACTCAGCAAGAAGATTGATCCGAGTTTCCGTGTTTTTAAACACCGGTATTTTCACTGTTAAAACAACTAATCACGTGTCACTCACTTGGCCCAACAACAACGGCTTTGGAGTCTCTCTGGCACACGCCAGAGAGGTGCTCTCGGGCATCCATACATGAAGCTCCACCTGGTGGGGAGATGTCATTTCATCTCTCACTGATTTTTGACTTCTCCCCATTCGGTATCTCTCCCTTTCATCTCACCATTTTATCACCAAGTGTCAAATATTGGTTGGAGAAGTCAAAATCACGGCCCCCATGAAATGACTTCTCCCCACCAAGTGGCGCTTCATGTATGGATGCCCGAGAGCACCTCTCTGGCGTGTGCCAGAGAGACTCCAAAGCCAACAACAACCATAAATTTAAAGAAGCATCGGTTCCTCGCATTACCACTTGAGTCTGATAGTCTTATCTTGAAAACCCGAATTCCCCTAAAGATTTAGCAATTTTTTTAATGGAAAATCAGTTCATTTGCTCTTGCAACTGCTAAAAGTTACTCTCCAATACTATTGTAGTTTGCTCCAACTTAATTAATTAAGAAGGGTATGTTGATGGATCCACTTTGACCTTTTTGTGCTGCAGCTGAGAAAGCACTCCATCTCTGGTTTACATGGCCTGGTGCCAAGGTGTATTTCAAGCAGCAACCTGATCCATACATGCTTATCAAGCCTCTTTCATGTTTAAGGAGGTCAGTAACTTAATACCATCGTCCTTCCTCCTTTCTCCCCCATCCATCAATAGGCAATTGGAAGAGATAATCCAAGTTGCTACAACATTGATTGTCCAATTTTTGTACAGATTAATCTAACCACCCTCTAGGATTCCCTATTCATCCTCTTTTTACCTTTCATGGACTTCAATGTGGGGGAAAAAAAAAGACTTCTATATTTTCAACTGTTCATTTTGTGTCATTATGGGGCAAATTAGTGGCTTGTGATTGGTATTATATAATAAGAGTGGTTGGATATTGGTCCAAGTCCATGATCAATGGTTTTTTTGGCTTTGCTTCAAAGATAGATTGTGACAGATATTTTTAGTCACATAAGCGTAGCTGCTAAACCGCAAATGGGGAGCGTCTATATACCTAATGACGACCTTGGAGGGGTGGCTTACTTGAAACATATTCAGGTTATAAGCAGCCATGTATTTGAAGATCCATATGAGCTTACTTGAAACATATTCAGGTTATAAGCAGCCATGTATTTGAAGATCCATATGAGTTTACTCTTGAAACCTATGAAGACAAACCAAATTGCTATGGTATTGGGTAAAACATAGACCATATATGTGGTCTTGAGTATTACTTTTTCTTTGGAGGACTTGGAGCAGTTTTTGGGTATTGACGAATAGGAAAATTTTCAATTAGAAAACTTATTAATGCTCTATTCAAATCTCTGTATTTTAATTTCTCAAGAAGTGTTGAATTCTCATGTTTTCACTTCTTTTTTGGGGTAATTTGTGAGTTCTAATAGAGTTGTGAGGATAATAATAATCCAAGAAGAAATTAACACGATAAAACACAACATACCATCACTTTCTTTTTTCTTTTTGTCTTTTTTTCTCGAGGGTTATACCTTATTAACACAATAACAACAACAACAACAAACCTAAGGAGAATGGAAAACAAGCATAACATAGCAAGTGAAGAACATATTGAGCTAGAAAGTTGTTGAGGTCGATGACGCCTTTCACCCACCAACTAGGTTCTTGAACTTCCTTTTCAACCAAGCTAGTTTGACAATTGTTGTCACATAAAGCTGGTCCATCTTGTCCTCCAAAAATCGGAAATAAGCGTACCTCCAAGTCTTCTTTAACAACAAAACACCACAAACTCCCCAGAACCCCACCACGAATCCAGGCCCCATGCTAATGTAAAACCAAGTCATTTCAGACACTTCTTCATTATCAACAACAGGATCTGGACCTTCAAAGTGTTCATCTCCTGTGCAATTGTTTCTAAGTGGAGCTCCACATAGTTCACCATTGCCAATGTAGCTGAGAGCACCAAAGCTTTGGAGCTGGGTGCTTAGAGGAATTGCTCCTGATAAGCTGTTATATGACAAGTCCAAGTGAGCAAGAAATGATAAATTAGACATGCTTTGAGGAATTTCGCCAGAAAGATGGTTTCCTGAGAGATCAAGAGATTCCAACAATGTCATGTCGCCAATCTTCTTTGGTATCTTTCCCTCCAAATGATTTCGAGATAAGTTCAAGAATTCTAGTGCAGAAAGATGGGATAGTTCACTAGGAATGACCCCAGATAAGTTATTGCTTGAAAGGTCTATGCTGCGTACAAATCTTAGAATATTTTTGTACACTGATTCTCTTCCTTTGGTGACCAATAAAAAACTCTCTTCATAGGAGGTAAAATTAGATCGTTGGACAAAATGAAATTGATCATATAAAGTCTGCGTTGTAGCCATGAGACTAAAATTATCCAAGCATCGTGGTATGGCTCCTGATAGGCTATTATGCGCAAGATCCAAGACTAAAAGAGAAGTAAGGCCGCATATTTGTAGAGGAATGCTTCCATTGAATTCATTTGATTGTAAGCGGAGAGCCACTAGACTTGTTGTCCTTTCTCCCATCCAATTTGGTATATTACCCGAAAACTTGTTCTCACCTAGATCAATGAACTCCAGATTTGTGCAGTTTTGTAGGGATGAAGGCAGATCTCCAAAAAATCCATTATAGCGCAAGTGCAATGATTGGAGTGCAAATAAAGAACCCATTGAGCCAGGAATTTTCCCAAACAAATTGTTGCTCCCCAAGTTTAAATATGTTAGAGATTGTAAGTGCATCCAACACCGAGGAAGTTCTCCTGATAAATAATTTACAGAGAGATCAAGAATCACCAAGTTCTTTTGTTGACCATCCATCTTTTTGCACAGGAGAGGAGAAAGAGGTCCCGAAATTGAATTCTTAGAGAGTATCAACACTGTGACATTAGGAGACAAACGTGGTAGCCGACCCTTTAAGCAATTAGAACTCAAATCGATACTTTTAGATTTTAACATTATATTGGATATCTCACCACCAATCTGGTTGTTAGAAAGATCAATATAGGAAATGCTGGAAGCTAGGTTCCAAAACCAAGTTGGGACACTATCTGAGATGCTTGCATTGGAGAAGTCTAGATAAGAAAGAGACCTTTGCATGCGTATCCACAAAGGGAACCTGGGCCCCAAGTTACAAGAGCGCATTTTAAGGTACTTCAGTTGAAAAGGAGGAATCCAACTGGAGTTCACCTTGAAGACGAAGGAATTCAAGGACATCTTCAGGACCTTTAATTTTGAAAGTTTGGCGAAGTGAGTTTCAGTTATGATGCCTCCCAAGGAATTTGAGTGGATATCAAACATTTCTAAATTTGAAAGTTGTCCAAGACTTTCTGGGAGAGTCCCATTCAACTCGTTATGATAAAGAGATAAGCGTCTCAATGATGACATGTTTCCGAGAAATGAAGGAACTGGACCATACAGTGAGTTATGATAAAGATAAAGACGTTTTAGAGATTCAAATTGTCCTAACCAATTTGGAATATGCCCTGTAAGTTGATTTCCTGCTAGATCCAATGACTTCAAACTCTTCCCAATGCATTCAGAAAAGTTTCCTACATCTCCAATATCTCCCCTAAAATTGTTGTTTGACAGATGTAACACTTCCAAGTTGCAGAGATTCCACACGCTACTTGGTACTCTACCTTCAATGTTCATATTGAAGGACAAGTCAAGAAACTGGAGAGACTTGAAGTTTCTCATAGCATTCGGAATCTGGCCTTTTAGAGTATTGTGACTTAGATTAAGATGTAAAAGGCTATCACTAAGATTAAACAACCAGTTTGGTATTGTATAATTGACAAAGTTGTAGGAAAGATCAAGGATAGCAAGAGATGTAAAATTCACATACCCAAGAGATGGAGGGATGTTGTCAAGGGAAGAGTTGGACAGATGTAACTCTGATAGAGAAGGGAGAGTATTCACTACTTGCAGCCAATCAACAACCTTGTGAAGGTCCACATCACTCATGTCAAGGTATTCCAAAGAAGAAAGATGAGAAAGCCACCCAAGGTCCTCTGCATACATTTGGCTATCATTGCCCATTCTTAGACTAAGATAGCATAAACTCGAGAGATTTCCAAGCTGATTAGGAATCCTTCCGCCAAATCCAGCTTCAGTGAGGTCAAGATATATTAAACCCGTGAACAAACCGATGAAATTTGGTATGGGAATGCCTCCAAAATCATTCCTACTAAGGTCCAAGTGATTCAGATGTTTTAATTCAAGCAAAGAATGATCTATATCACCACCAAAAGCTTCATGTTTATCCCAATGGTCATCTGAGTTTGGGTTGCTCAGGTGAAGCTCGACCACATGACTGGTGATGCTGTTGCAGCCTACTCCTATCCATGTACAACAATCTTCATCACCAGCCCAAGACGAGAGCCGGTTTGAAGGATCTGTAAGACCCTTTTTGAAGCTAAGAAGTGCCAGTCTCTCTCTTTCAATGCAAACCACTTTGGGATCTCCATTACAAAAGCAAAAGTTGAATGCGGCTATGGAGAGAAATGAAAGCAAGAGAACCACAACTTCAACAATTGATTTATCCATGATCATGCAACATGAAACAAAGAGATATATTTAATAAGGAAGAGTTTGCATGTCTTGGAGGCTAATGAGGTTTAAATACCATATAAGAATGGAGCCTAAAGCTGGGATTTCTCTATTTCAACCTTGGCGTCAATCATGCCATTAATGGAAATTCACCCTTTATTTCCGATGTCAAGAGACTCCACTCGCTAGACTTAAAAGGGAAACACTAGTGAATGAAAGTCAAGTCAAGTCATCAATGGTAGGACACCGTGCTTTTGGTGGAATGTTTAAAGTCTTTTACTTCAATTATTTCATGCCTAATTTTACTTGGTGTCTAGAACTATATTATTTCATAGAGTGCAAAAGTTCCACAACTATGGAATTTTCAAGTTCCACCAAAAATTTTAGATTTTTTTTTACGTTCTATAGATGTGGAACTTCTAATTAAATTAAACTTGGTAAATCTGAGATACCATCAACTAAAAGGGTTAGAAACCCTCTCTCCTCTCTTCCGAGACTCTCGCCTCTTGTTCCAAAACATTAATGTTCCGGACTTTTAAAAGCTCTACCGAAAGAACGGAGTGGAGTGCTCTATAATTTATAATTTCATACTCTCTAATTTTAGATAGACTCATAATCTTCTCCAGTTGTAACCGGTCTTTGCCAAAACCGGTTACACTCCTGAGGTGGCCACGTGTCCCTTTTTAAACCCTTTAACTGTGGTTAAGATTCACTCACCCTTAGGGTTCACCCACCTATCTTTGGTTTTTAGAGAAAAATATTTTTAAAAAATTAATCCTAGGAGGAATGAATTTTAACCACGTTTATAAATTATTTTATTATTTTTTCTAAAAACCATTGTGATAGGTGAGTGAACCCTAGGGGTGAGTGAATTTTAACCACAGTTAAAATGTATCAAAAGAGACATGTGGCCACCTCAGGGGTGTAACCGGTTTTGGCAAAACCGGTTACAACTGGAGAAGATTACGTCCCTTTTTATATCATGCACTATTTTAATTTGTAGAAAATTTTACTCGAATATCCACAAATTAGAATTCCCATATGTCACGGGGAAGGCTAGTTTATGTAAGATTGAAGATCAAATACCCCATTACCCAGAAGGATCAAAAGATGACAAAGTCAAGACTTAAGAAAATAATGACATGAAATATAAATGGAAGTCGTTTTCTGCATTTTACTTTTTGACTTCCTTTCACTTGTGTGAATGACGGAACAAAGGTCCATCACATGGGGAGTGCTAGCATAGCCTCTCCTTCATTTTTTCTACCTATCTTAGACTTACTCAATGTTTTAAAAACCAGACCGGACACTAACCCGGTCAAGGGGGCGGGTTGGTCCAAACCGGTCGGACCGTCGGGTCAATCGGGTTGACCCAATGACATTAAGTAATGCCATAAAAATATTTAATATTAATATTTTCTTTCTTATTTCAAGATTTGGTTCGAGAGATATAATTTTTTGGGTGATTCAAGAGATTAAAATAATACATAACTCAAATAAGAAAGAAGCTAACATGTTGATTAACAAGAAAGTTCATCATTGCACAATTCTAACAAAAAAATGAACATAGTCAACTCCTATCAATCAAAAATAAAAGCATAATCCAGGTTTTATCTAAGCTACGAAAAACAGCAATTTATTTACATAAAATAAAGTATCCAATTATGTTGCTTAAAATAAAGTATCAAACTATGTTATCCTTTTCCTGAAATCCTAAAAACTAGTTTATGGTTGACCAAGTCCTCTAAAATTATCCAACATATATGAATCCTTCAAATCAAAAAAAAAAAAAAAAATGGTTTTGATCTCACCTCATTGATTTTTCAGTTTTCTCTATCTCCAATCTCCTCTTTTTCTTACGTAGTCTTTGTTTTTTCTCTAGGGTTTTGTTTTAAAACTCCTATTTTTTATTAATATATTTTATTTTGGAATAAATATGACAAAAAATACATTTTTCCATGACCCGGGCGGTTCACCAAAAACCGACCGGGTCACGCCGGTTTGGACGGTTTTCACTGGGTCACCCCGGGTTTGGTATTCAGCCCATCAAGAGACCAACCCAACCCACTATGGTAACCGGGTGACGGGTTAACCGGTTCGACCCACCAGTCCGGTCCGGGTTTTAAAACACTGGACTTACTCTGTTTTTCCGTTTCACTTTTGCAGTAGTAAGGGTGTGTTCATTTAGCGAATTGCTTTTGTGATTAATGAAAGTAGCGTCCTTAGGATGTAAGCCGACCGAAGTACCTGGCGTGCTACCCTTCAAGACAACAAAGGCCAGAGATATTCGTAATACTGAAATCGAGAAAGTAATGCCTATCGACCTCAGAACCTACTATCGACTGGGAGAGTTTTTGGAAGAAAGATTCCAAAAAAACAGAAGAGCAACTGTTAGCGAGAAAGTGAGGGAAAATAAAAGAAAAGTGAGTTTTCTTGCATTTTTCCTATGTTGGGTGTGCAAGGAACACATTTTCATTTTCTTGCACTTTCTCAAAAGGGACAAATTTTCTCCCAAAAACTTCCTCCTCCATCTTTTGATTGTTGTTTTGAAAGAAAATTTAAGTTTTTTTTTCTTTTCCTTTCTTTTCTTTCACCCAGTTTCTCCCCAAACAAACACAAAGTGTTACACTGTCCTTTGTTTTTTTTTGTGTATGGGATGGTAAGAGTTTTCTTTGCCACTAATAAGGTAACTAAATACGGTTGGTCCACATTTGGAATGAAAAACAACAGTGAGTGAGGCAATATAAAGAGAGCAATTTACGCCAACTATATATATACTTCTATTACTTATACTATAAAGAAATAAGATTTTCTCTCTTTGTTCTTCAAACTACTATCCCTATTTTATTTTAGAGATGACACGTGACTTTTCTTTTAAATCTCCACCGTTCAGGTTTGGGACCTACTATCTCATCCTAAAGCCCTCTCTATCTCCACTATTATAGAGTACTCTCTTATCTCCAACTCTTGCAAATAGGTTTAGGACCTATTATTTCATTCTCGAGCCCTCTCTACCTCCACTATTGTAGAGTCCTCACTTATCTCCAACTCTTAGGTGTATTAATTTAAGTTTAATACTTAAATTTATGATTTTCTATTAAATTTATTAAAATAATATTGAATTGTTATTATAAAATCAGTTAATTAGTACAAATAATAATCTCTACCAAATAAAAACAAAATTTATTATTAAAAATAAATCCAGTAAATATTCTGAAAATATGTTACTTAATATTTAAATAAATAAATTATATTATTTAATTTTAGATATTCTTAAATTATTACCCACGCATCGCACAGGATCGCTACTAGTCTACTACGTTATATTATAAAGAAATAAGACTTTTTCTCTTTGTTCTCCAAACTCGTATCCCTCCAATCTTATAAGTTCTATTTTAAAGAAAACACTTGGCTTTTCTCTTTAATCCCTACCATTTAAGTTTAGGACCCACTATTTTATTCTAGAGCCCTCTCTATCTCCATTATTGTAGAATCCTCTCTTATCTCCAACTCTTCCAGATAGGTTTGGGACCCACTATCTCATTCTAGAGTCCTCTCTATCTCCATTATTGTAGAGTCTTCTCTTATTCTCTAACTCTTGGGTGTATTAATTTAAGTTTAATACTAAGAAATTTATGATTTTCCATTAAATGTTATTAAAATAATGATAAATTATTATTATAAAATCAATTAATTAATACAAATAATAATATCTATCAAATAATTTTTAAAAAGTATATTATTAAAAATGAAATTTATTAAATATTTTTAAAATATATTACTTAATGTTTAAATAAATAAATAATATTATTTAATTTTAGATATTCTTAAATTATTATCGATGCATTGCACGGGGTCTCTACTAGTATACTATAAAGAAATAAGACTTTCTCTCTTTGCTCTCCAAACTCCCATCCCTCAAATCCTATAATTTCTATTTTGGATATGACACGTGGCTTTCTCTTTAATCCTCTCCGTTCAAGTTTGGGACCCATTATCTCATCCTAGAGCCCTCTCTATCTCCACTATTGTAGAGTCCTCTACTCCTCTCTTATATCCAACTCTTGGATGTATTAATTTAAGTTTAATACTAAGAAACTTATAATTTCCCATTAAATGTTATTAAAATGATAATTTTATTATTTATTAAATCAATTAATTAATAATAAAAAACATATATTATTAAAAAATAAAATAACTTATATTATTAAAAATAAAATTATTAAATATTCTTAAAATATATTACTTAATATTTATATAAATAAATAATATTATTTAATACTAGATGTTTTTTAATTATTACCTGTGCATCGCACGAGGTCTTTGCTAGTATATAGTATAGGTCTTTGCTAGTATACATATGCGATTTTCATAGACTGCATGAGTACAAGAATTCTAGAGTATGTAAATGGGATAAATTGACAACTGTGGGATGAAAACTAACAGGGGGCAATACAAAAGAACGACCAAGCATCTGGTTTTAACTATCCATGGTTAATATAAACCGCATAATTAGTACACAATACATTGAATCAACATATACTCAGGTTCATACTGCAAAAATGAATCTAAAAGGTGCATAAAAAAATTGGCCCAAACCCGCAGCTTAATACACCAACCATGAGGTCGGATCCAATCCGGCTTACCTTCAGAAAAATTAAATAAATAAGTAAAAAAGACTAGCTTGTGAAGGTTAACAAGTTCATTAGTCTTGTGAAGGATAACATTCCCATATTATATGTATATATATATATACTAGCAAATACCCCATGCGATGCACGGATGAAGAAACGCACGATTGTTTAAAAGAAATTAAAAGACATTATAAATAAAAATTTGGCATTAGTAAAATTGAAAAACAATCACAATGTATAGACATTGTTAATTTAGTGTGAGGAGGAGATGAATTTAAATCTATAAAATGAGATTAAATAAATTTGATACGTAATATTCATGTTGATATTCATAGTTGTGGAATTGTCTAAAAATACCCACACGAGGCATTGGGTAAGTTCCTTCAAAGGTAAATAAAATTTTCATTGATCTAAAATCCGAGTCAAGCTCCCTGGTTTTTCCGCTGCACATGGTTTGCTGTACTTTGCACGCATCTTGGGGCTTTAGTCCTAAAAGAATTGGTTGGAGAAAATCCAGGTTATCCCATAAGAAAAAATTAAAATTTTATAGAACTTATAATGCATAAACTTTTGTAAACTAATTTTGAATCAAATAAAAAAATGTAGATGTGAAAAATAGTCAAAAATTTATTATTTCTTATTGTACTAAATAGTAGATATGCTTCATATATATTGCACATGAACAGTAAAATAATTTATATGTTATTATGAATGACATTAATTAATTAATTAAAAAAATAGCAATAGGGGTACTTATTTATCCATTAATTGTATATTTCATTATATCAGCATGAGTTATCTAAATTTGGTAGTAGTTATTGTTAAAAATCCCCCGAACCAAAAGTATTAGACGCAGTATTTATTGTGTTTTATATGGCGAGGAATCAAGAGCAAGTTCCTGAATGTGTTTTATATGACTATGACTAAGAGACCATATTTTTTTTTTTAAATAATCCGAGGTTTGGGGAATGAGAGAAGAGTAAGGAATAATTTATGAGAGGATTTATATTTTGATTTGCTATGTAATAAGAGGGTAGGTGGCGATACGGGAGGATTTTATTACTTAAATATAACCATGATGTCCAGTGAAGGTGCTGCAGCATAATCATCAATTTATAGCAAATAAATCAGTACAACAGAATTATTAAAAATTAATAGCATTACCAAATTGGGCTTTAAATGAGACGAGCTAAATCAAAGAAGGTTTCACCTGAGGCTGAAATAAAAGATTGGATTGGTCGTTCGGGCCGGATGTAGACACTAAAAAAGCATATTACAGTATTTTAAAATGAAACATAAGTGACAATTGGTTTTTACATAACTGGGAATGATGAAGAAAAATTGGAAGATGGGGATATAACATTTGGGAAGTTATTTAAAACTCTTGATAGAGAGTTGGACCTACCTACTATCGAGAGCTGGACCATTGGATTCAAGATCCAATGGTTTCAAGCATTAGGTGGGGCCCTCATTTAAAGCACGTGAAGACATGAAACCATTGGATATTAAATCCAGCGGTCTAAGCTCTCGATAGTAGTTACTATCGAGAGTTTTTCATCACTTTCCATAAGATTAATACATTAGTCATAACTATCGGATTCCCGGGATGAATCTCATAGAAAATAAATTAATGAAAGCCATCCATTAAAATACAATTTTTTGAAGCATTTCGTCGAACAACCTCCGTGCAGTATAAGGTTCTAAAAAATAATTATAGAAAATAAAAGAATGAAAGTCATCCATTAAATTACGATTTTCTGAGGTATTTCGTCGAACAGCCTCCGTGCCTCTGTGCAATATAAAGCTCTAAAATTTTCCGAGACGTTTTGTTGGCCGTTAATAGAAATTTTTTGAAGCTCAAAACACAGATTCAACAGAAATGGAGTTTGTTATAAACATAAATACAATTAATATATCAATTTAATTATAAAATCATACATATATGAATGCTAACCATAAATTGAGTAAGAAAAAATATGTAAGGTTAAACAAGAATGTGGAGAAGAATATCCAAACCTCAATAATAGGAAGTAAGAAGAGTCGAGATTTCTTGATCGATATGAGGTGCCGGTGGCTGGGAACTACAGTACAATAGGATCAGATTTAATTTATCCTAAACTTTAAAAAAAGTAGACATCTGCTTATAAAAATACAGAGAAGATTATCCAAACGTCTTTTTGAAATCGAAACTTCAATAAGCGCCGGCTGATATGTTTGAGTGTTCATCTTTATAGAACAAAGCTCATGTGGTTATCAACATTACAGATTGGGAAGTGGGATGGGAGGTCTGCCTGCGTAACGCTTAGAAGAGGAGAATAAAGAGAGGGACGGTGTTTAGGGGGTGAGGCAAAAATTTAAGGAGTTTTAAGAATAATATGTGGGTCACTAATTAGTTTTTGAGGATGTTCATTCTCAAGAAATGTAGGATAGTGGTTTCATTAGTTATGTGGCCCATGAATTCATTCTCAAGAAAAAGGGTTGGGAATGGGGAGTGGAGTAGTGGAAGAACCATTAATTAGGGGAGCCAAATCATCTCCGGTGATAACCGGATTTGGCACCCCTAGAGGTCACCACGTGTCTCCTTTGACACCTCTTAACCGTGGGTAAGGTTCATCCACCCTAGGGTTCACCCACCCATTTTTAGTTTTTTATTTAAATATTAATTCTTTTTTAAAAATTAAAAAACTGTTTTTAATATTTAAAAAACTCTAAAAACAGTTTTTTAATTTTTTTTTTAAAAATTAATATTAAAAAAAAAACCAAAAATGGGTGGTTGAACCCTAGGGTTAGGTGAACCTTACCAAAGGTTAAGGGGTGTCAAAGGAGACACATGGCGACCTCTAGGGGTGATAACCAGATTTGACAAATCCGATTATCACCTTAGAGAATTTCACTCCTTAATTAGGTGGATAGTGGTTTTATTAGTAATGACATGGTTTTATTAGTAATGACATGGAAGCATTTGATTGGATAAATTAAGGAGAGTTTTTGAAAGCAACATACATGTGACATAACTTAAAGCTAGAATTGAGAGATTTGAGGTATGTCATGTGGAAGTAACCGGCATATATAGTATTAGTATAGCTAGATACTAGTAGACACCCGTGCGACCAAAATTGAGATCAAATTATAAAATTTGAAATGATAAGTGTAATGGGTAAAATTTGTAAAAGGAAGGGGTAAAGTGGGAATTCTCCACTCTAAAAAAATAACCGACATAGCCCACTTGGGCTATGTGCTGACTCTTATAAGTGTTATCTGTCAGGTGACATCATCATTACCACACAAGTCATGATGATTCCAAATGCCTATAAATAAGCAAGAATCACCAGAGAAAAAGAGATGATGCGGAAGGTAAGAGAGAGAGGAAGGAAAGCCAAAAGAAGAAAAAGGAGGACTGAGGGGCTTGGGTCGTTCACACCCCCAACTCCCGAAGGACTATGTAACGAAGACAGTCACCTACATGATGCTCTCCACTTCATTTGATGTTCTCCGCACTACTTGATGTTCTCCATGACATTACGATCGATCATGGGCACTCGATGCTCTCTCGAATTTTCCTTGTCTACCTGATGTTCTCATGGTAGGTACCCCTACACTCTGTAAATACCTACTTCCTTATCCACTTCATGTTTGCCTACTTGGTGATATGTCAATGTCACACTACCATGTGCGCGACCACGTAATTGATCACCTATTGGGTACACTCGTGCCCGACGCCGTCAACCGATCCCGTGCTCATGACCACAGTAAATAATCATGTGCTCATGACCACCACAATTGAGCCCGAGCTCGTCATCTTGAAAAGCACGTCACCCGAGCCCAAGCTCGTTCTAATAAGCATGTCTCCCGAGCTACGTCCTCAAAGCCACATCCTCAGAGCTACGTCTTCAAAGCCACGTCCCCAAAGATACGTCCCTAAAGCACGATTCCTGAGCTCGTCCATAGAGCACGACTCCACGACACCGTCCTTGAGATGAACACGTCCTCATGTCTTTAACCCACATCTCCTAATGATCATGCACGATGCTCCCGACCTGTATAGACCTCCGACATTCGACCATGCTCTACTAAATTATCAACAATCGCACGATAAGTATTTCTAGATTCTAATGCTCATATGCCTATGGGTTATACTGACTTGCTCGTTAGAGTGTCTATGATAGGTCGGACGACTGCCTACCTTGTGGAGGACGAACCCGTGATGAGCTGAGGAAGAACCCGAGCTAAATCATGAACGAACCCGTGCTGAACGTCAAATCCTTCGAAGAGTGTGCCGTATGACAAGAGTATAGATGATGTATGCCTGCAGACAAATGTACATGACTTGAACCATGCTGCCCGCGATAGGTACCGCTAGTCCCAAAAATTTCCCTTTACAGTAAGATTAATGTAGAAATTATTGGATAGTATATGAGTTCTTTTAAAAAAAAATTCAACTCATTTTCAAAATTTCAATTAGTGCATGTATACACTTTCAAATCATTTGATGTTTTCTTATATACTTTCTCTACTTCTATGGCTTCTTTTTGGTTTCATAAGTTTGTGGTGCTTTAATTGTCACTATATGATTTCCTTTGCACTCATTACAATAACATTACAATAACAAGATGAAATCACATTTTTATTCATTAAAGAAGATAAGTGCCACTATTCATCACTCATTTACAAATTGTTGTGATCTATCTTGTATTTTTTTTTTCCTTTTTATTTTGATCTCATGGCCCTCTCAAGGTCAAATCGTAGCTGATCAATATGCTAATTAATTATACTTTTAAGAGCATTCCTAGCAGCCTCAACAAATTTTACTCACCAAAATAGTCAAAACTCACATTTTCCTATTTTAGCTATCTACTTTTTTAAAACACTCCCAGCAGCCTCACCAAAATGGAGTCGAATCATAGCCAATTGTGATTGAATTCAATCACATATGTGGCACACCACTATTGGAGGAGAGCAAAATGATGAGAAAATTCAAATTCAAATTTTTTGCTCTCCTCCAATAGTGGTGTGCCACATATGTGATTGAGTTCAATCACAATTGGCTAAGATTCGAACTCCACCAAAATAGTCAAAACTCACATCTATCTATACTAATACTATATGTTGGTTGGTTCCACGTGGCATATCTCATTGGCCTCTATTTTCTATTTTGGTTCATGCCACATGTCTTTTAATTGATCAAATAAGAAGACAACATTTTGTCCTTTTGTCCTTTTAATTATTGTTCTTCATTCCTAATTAAGTGATGTGTTACATAATCACCTTCACCCTCTCACATTTTATTTTTTAATTATAATTAATTAAGTTATAACATTAAATATTAATTATTTTTTCTTTCTTCACCCTCTCACATTCTATTTTTTAATTGCAATTAATTAAGTTCTAACATTAAATATTCTTTCTTCTAATTCTATTATTTAAGTGTAACTAATTAAGTTGTAACATTCTATACTAATACTATATGCTGGTTGGTTCCATGTGGTATATCTCATTGGCCTCTATTCTCTATTTTGGTTCATGCCACGTGTCTTTTAATTGATCAAATGAGAAGACAACATTTTGTCCTTTTGTCCTTTTAATTATTGTTCTTCATTCCTAATTAAGTGATGAGTTACATAATCACATTCACCCTCTCACATTTTATTTTTTAATTATAATTAATTAAGTTATAACATTAAATATTAATTATTCTTTCTTTCTTCACCCTCTCACATTCTATTTTTTAATTGCAATTAATTAAGTTCTAACATTAAATATTCTTTCTTCTAATTCTATTATTTAAGTGTAACTAATTAAGTTGTAACATTTAAATTATTAAAATTATGAAGCCTAAAGGTCTCTTCTTTTTTCCATCCTCATCTTCATTCCTTAATTGTAATTTATTAAATTGTAACACCTACCACCTACCATTCTTACATTTCTAACTCTTGGTCTGTCTTTTTTCTAATCTCTTATAAAGACAAATCCAAGCACTTTTCATTCTCAAACATGTAAGGGTTTGACATGTCTCATCCACTTAAGTTAGTATAGTTTGCTAGGGAGGTTTCTCCTAAACACTGGAGTATTATAGCGGAAATTTTAAGATATTTGTTGTTACGACTACTATTGGGAAGTTCTTGAGTTTAGGTACATTATGCATTATTTGTTAATTCTACATGTACTCGATGTTAATATTTTGTTAATTTACTCTCCAAAAAAAAAATATTTTGTTAATCTTACTTTAATCTGGTGTTATTGGAAGCTATATGATTTTGGTTTAAGCGTTACTTACCCTTCCATTGGTGGGTCTCTACATGGAGTTTTTGTTGGGTATGCTTGCATTTTTATGCACTATTTTGGGTCTTCTATTATGATCTTGCAGCAATGATCTAAAATAACATGGATTATCCTCATTGAAATTAATGAGATTTACATTATCTTGGTAGTAAGAATTATAAAATGAAATTTAAATTATTTTTGATATTCATTGGTGTCAAAGTATCAAGTGGTTTCTTCTAAAATATTTAATCTATCAATTAATTGTAAAAAAAGAAGAAGTTAACACTAAATAAACGAAGAAAATAGATATTTCCTAAAGTAATGTCATACCCTTAATCACTTCTTATATATATTATATTGATTTACTTAACTAATAATTAATTATATTAACTCTCTAATTAGTAAATACTCAATAAGAAATTAGGTGTCTTGACATGATATCTCTATTTGATTATTGTTTTTGTTATACCATGCAAACCAAGGATAGTGTTAAAGTGGGTCCCATTAGAGAAAATTTAATTAGATGTTGTTTCAGATTGAAGAATAGGAAGAGAACAATATTTTCTCTTTTATGTAAACTTTTCTTTCTAATAATAAATAATTTAAATATAATTATTTTAAAAACTTATTTATTAACAAGAAATAACATTATATATGAACCAGTTAAATACTTTTGACACATTGAATTTTTAGATGAGATGACATAATAAAATTATAATCATGCAAACCTATTTTCTTAAAGTTATATAATGATGAGATAAAATTTATATAATAATAAAATTATTAATTTTTAAATGATTTCATTTGTTACTTTTCAATAGCATACATATAAAAAAATGTCACAAGATAAATACTTATTAACATTTTTCTTATATTTTATTTATTTATTTATTTTTTTAATTGTCTATTTTTAATTTTATCATCATGTTGTCATATCCCTTTTTTTGCTTATTCATTTTCTTTCAACACCCGTGCATTTGCATGGGGTTTTTGGTTGTCATTTTATTAATTGTGTGAGACCACAATAGTACGAATGGAGAGAGAAACCTTTATTTTATTATTTGTGTGGGACCACAATAAAGGAATGTAGAGAAATATTTAGCTTAGGTGAGTGTACAGTACTCACCAAACTTGGTGAGTATGTACACTCAACAAACCGAAATGGTTATTTTGAAGAGGCTAGTGGAGACCTTTTTTAAGATGATTATTTTGGTGAGGTTGCTAGGAACGCTATAATGCAGCTATTTTTTTTTTTTTTTTGGTAGGCAGCTAAATCATTTATCTATCTATGTCATGTGTTAGGAGGGTTAAGGGTTAGAATTCAAGGGTGGGCACTCAACGCCACACCAGGACTCGAACACAAGTCACTACTCCCCAAAGGGGGATACACTACCACTGGGACAAACCCAGGTGTGTGATTGGTGGAATTGTAGTGAAGATGAGAGACGTCAGCCGTCAGGGTTTAGTTGGGGTTAAGGAAACAAAATAGGGAAGTCGATGCAGCTGTTAGGATCTATATTGATTTAGGTTTTAGAGAAAAAAACTTGGTTGAAATGTCTTAGTTGATGTATGTTGGACAAACTAAGAAACAGTAGTCAGATAGAAGACTTTTACCTGTTGCTGAATTGTCTTCATACTTCATTGAGAGTACTGTTCGATGATACATTGTTGGCCTTTTAATTTCTTCAATAGATGCTTCCAAGAGAGTATTGATAGAGTGAGAAAGAAACTTGTTGCAGAAATGTATTTGATGCTTCTTCAGAGTATCTTCCTTTTATTGGCTCTCTGATAGGAGAGACGAATGAGAGAAAGGGAGAGAAAAGAGCGTGCCTCTACATCAGGAGATGAAATGACTCTGTGGAACATGAAATTAGTAGGGTTTGTAATGGAAGACCACTGAGGGAGCCCTTCTTTCCACATTGGGAGACGAAAAGACACTTTGAAAATATGAAATTAGTTATAAACGTGTGTTTGCCACTTGTTGAGAGAAACAACTGAGAGAGGGGTCTCTTATATGAAAGGGAAATGCTAGTGAGACCTCATTAGGGCCGAGACCATGCTCTTAGAGCATTGGATTTCAGGTGGGGCCCAATTCACATGGTAGGCCCCACCTGAAATCTCATGCTCTTAGAGCATGGTCTCGACCCTAAGGGGGTCTCAGAAGCTTTATCCATATGAAAAACCAATAAGAGACGGGGTTCTCTAGTGGGATGATGTGGCATCACAAAACATAAAATGGAGAGTAAAGAGAGGTGCCACATAAGCATCTTATTTCTTTAGTATATAGTATAAATATAGAGAGAGAGAGAGAGGGGGGGAAGGATACTAATGAGTCATGCTCATTAAAGTTTTAAATGATCAGTCTCTCTTAGGGCGGAGTTAAGATTTTTTATTTTTTTTGGGGGGTGGGGGGCATATTTGGTTTAAGGGATGGTTCCGGACTGAGCCTCTGAAATTTTTTTTGATAGCTAAGCTTGTGGGTTACAACACAAAAGCCCTTTAAGTATAATTAACAACTTTAACATTTATTTATTTCTAGAAACTAAGGTTAGGTGGTTGAACCCTAAGAGTTTGTAAATCTTAGTCATAAACAGGAGGTATTAAAAAGGGACATGTGTTGACCTATGAGTTGCAACCGACTCCAAGGAATCCTATTATAACAGTAGAGGATTCTAAATCCTTAGCAAACTATATTAAAAAAAAAAAAATCAAAAGCTGATGAAGCACCCACCTGCGAATCACAGCCAATCACAATTGATCTCGGGGAGAGTTCAATCACACACAAAGTCCAACACGTGTGCCTTTTAACCCTTATTGATTGTGGTTAAGATTTACTAACCCTTGGAGTTTAACACTATAACTTTAGTTTTTAGAAAAAATATTAAACTCTAGTTAAGGAATTTTAACCCTTGAGGTTAATATTTTTTAATATATTAAAAAAAAACTAAAATTATACTGTGAACCCTAAAGGTTAGTGAATCTTAACCATAATTAATAGAGGTTAAAATGGACATGTGTTGGCCCGTGGGTGCAATTGAACTCTCCCCAAGTTCAATCACAATTGGTTGTGATTGGATCTCCATGATCCACTTCCATGCCTCATGCTATGACATATATATGTACATAAAAATTACTTTTTTTTCCCCAAAAGTTAGGGAGGCACGTGCCCCCTCAGCCCCCCTTGGCTCCTCCCCTGGTCTCTCTAGAAAGATGACATGTGATAATATTATTTTGAATTTAACCATTGGATTTTAAAGTGGATTCATTGGGAGACACATGTCAAAAAATAAATCTGATCAGACGTACTTATACAGTCCAATTAGACCATAATTTGACAGCATTAACCCCCTACGATTCACTAGATCCTACTTAGGTTATAGAAATGATGAATATTTCTATTTATAATTAAATGGTCTATAAACACAAGATCAAGCTGATTTTATGCCATGTGTCTCTCAGGAGACTCATCTTGACATCCAATGGTTGAATTCTAGAACAACCTACTAAGTGTGACATTATTAGGGACATATCATTAAAGACTTTAATGAGCATGATTCACTAGAATTCTAATATGGAGAGGTACTAATGAGTCATGCTCATTAAAACCTTTAATGAGCAGTACCTCTAGAAATATGACACATGGCAAATGTTTTTTGAATCCGACTATTGGATGTTAAGCTGTATCCATTGAGACATGTGTCAAAAAAATCAATCTGATCGGACATGTTTAGATTGTCCGATTAGACCCTAGTTTGTAGCATTAACCTCTTATGGTTTATTAGACCCTACCTAGCTAGGATATAAATACTATCTTCGATCTGATAGTATATAAATGTCTGATCGAGCTGATTTTTTGTCATATGTCTCTTGAGCAACCTGTCTTGACATCCAACGGTCAGATTCCAAAACATCCTATCATGTGTCACGTTATTAGGAACCACTCATTAAATGCTTCAATGAGCATGACTCACTAGAATGCAACTAACTAGAATGCAACTATCTCTTTCTCTCTCTCTATATATATATAAATATGTGTGTGCGTGAATGCTATCCTTCACCAAGACTAGTGAACTTGTTAACCTTCCCTAGCTAGTCTATTTTACTTATATATATCACTATTAACAAAATTACCTTTAAACACCCCCGCCTCTTGCGTGTGTGGTAGGGGTGTGGCCTTCTAAGGGTGGAGGTCTGGGATCTAATCCCCCAGTGGTAAGAGTTGCAAGAGCCTCAATGCCCCAGCTAACTACTGACCAACTGACTCTACTGACGTAGGTAAATGATATTTTCCCTGTGGGCCCTAAAAAAAAAACAAAAAAACAAAATTACCATTACACTTAACACTTATATTTTCTCTACTAAAATGAATATTATCTTATCTACTGAAACTGGAAGGGATATTGAAATTTGTTATTATTGATAAAATTACCTTTACACTTACATTTTTTTAATATATATATTTATAGTAGTATTCTAGTGATATGCTTATTAAAGCCTTTAATGAGCTATCTGACATGTGGCAGGTTTCGGGGATTGTTGACCTACTGGTTCCCAATTTTACTACCGGCTAGGCTGGTTTTCAAAACACAGGTAGATCCTACCAAAGAGGTATGTCGTAGAAGATTTGACCTGATTTTGGGTTGACTCGTAATCTTCTTTAGTTGTAACCGGTTTTTGACAAAACCGGTTACACCCCTCTGTGGTACCCATGTGTCCCTTTTTACACCTTTTAACTGTGGTTAAGATTCAGTTATCCCTAGGGTTCCCTCACCTATCTTTGGTTTTTAGAAAAAAATTAACCTTAGTAGTTGGTAAATGTTAACCACAATTGACATTTTATTTATTTATTTTTTTCTAAAACCAAAGATAGATGGATGGACCCTAGATGTGAGCAAAACTTAACCACAGTTAAGAGGTGTCAAAATGACATTTGGCCACCTCAAGGGAATAACCGGTTTTGGCAAAACCGGTTACAATGGAGAAGACTACGACTCTTTTGGATTAGGTACCACAAATACAAGACTTGAGATTCTGCCACCGGTTATAACTGGAGATGGCATCCGTTTTCCATCTGTTAACGTCATATACTAACCCAACACTAACGGCCTACTAATGGCAAGGACATATGTCATTTTCGTAGAGAATCGTTAGTCCTAAAATAAGAAAAAGAAAAACAAAATTTGAAACATCCTATTCATCTTTCGGTGAACTCGCCAATGTATTAATAAAAGAATAGTAGGGATCGAATCACAACCAATCGCGATTGAACTAGGGAGGAGTTCATTTGTAGCCACAAGTCGACATGTGTCTTTTTTTTTATCCTTATTAATTGCAGTTAAAATTCACTAATCCTCAAGATTCATTAATCTAAACTTGTGTTTTTAAAAAAAATATTAAAAAAGCTTATAACTCTGGTTATGAACTTTTAACCCTTAGGATTAACCACAATTAATAAGGGTAACATGTGTTGACTTATGGGTATGATTGAACTCTCCCTAAGTTCAATCACAATCGGCTGTGATCCGATCTCGACTAGTAGACATGCAGCAAATGGTTAGAAGAATCCCTCCATCATGTCATGTTCTCTGAGTGAGGCCGTGTCTATAATCTATGACCGTATGATAATAGGAAGCAGTTGTCAATCAACATTTATGATTCTAAATAGAGTAGTGATAGGAATACCGATGAAATCCATTTCCAAATCTAAGATAACACCTCATTGATAGATGTCTCTCTTAAATACTCACCACGGTACGATAACTATTTCCCTTCTAAATATATTGCAAAGTGTACTCCCAAATCCTATTACATTTTCCTCTTCTTACCAGGGACCTGTTCAGATTCCAAAGACACCCTCCTCCTACCCTACCCTAGAAATCACTGCTTTTCACTTTTTTCTTCCGGGTGGACACATGACCGAAGAGCATGCCGTGGATGAGGAACATGAGAGGTCGGTGGTAGGCGGGTAGAAGTGAACATGTGACCGTCTCTCCATCGATGCCTCCAACTAACCTCCTTCACGCCTCCGCCGAAATCAAATGTACCTCCATCATGCCTTCTCAATCGACATCTATTTGCTTCGACTTTGCTTTTTGTAAGTTCTCTGATGGTGGTGGTTGTGGTGGCACTTTAATGCACCAACGAAGGATAAGGTGTTGGTGGGTTGCGTCTGTGTTGGTGTTTCAATTTCTATTTCTGGGGTCTTAGTAGTACTGTTGGGAGTGGTGGTTATCTTCATGGCTTAATCATAATAATAGATGATGATATCGAGAATGAGTAATAAGTTAAAGGAGTCAAATCCTCTAAGGTGATAACAGGATTTGGCAAATCCGGTTATCACCCAGGGGCCACCACGTGTCTCCTTTGACACCCCTTAACCGTGGGTAAGGTTCACCCACCCATTTTTGTTTTTAAATTTTTTTTAAAAAAAATTAAAAACTGTTTTTAATAGTAAAAAAACTCTAGAAACAGTTTTTTAATTTTAAAAAAAGAATTAATATTTAAAAACAAAAAAACAAAAATGGGTGGGTGAACCTTACCCACGGTTAAGGGGTGTCAAAGGAGACACGTAGCGACCTCTAGGGGTGAACCGGATTTTCCAAATCCTGTTATCACCGTAAAGGATTTGACTCCTTCAATTTCTGTATTAGTTGTTTGGATTATACATCGTATTAAGGAAGTCTTATGCTGTCAGTCTTCGTGTCCTTTTTAACACCCATTTAATCATGATTAAACTTAATTAAATTAAAGTTAATATTAAAAAAAAAAATCAAGGTTGGATTGCTTAACCCTAGAGGTGAGTGAATCTTAACCATAATTAGTGAGTGTTAAAAAGTGAGGTGTGGACCAATGAGGACCGACAATTTCGTTACATAATGGACAACCATAAGTTAAGCATTTTCCAAAGGAAAATAATCACCTCTTTGGTCAGTGATGTGAAGGGGTGTCTCAGCTCCTATTTTCTTGCTACGTGTCATCTTTCTAATCCTATTTAACTGTGGTTAAGATTCATCTACCCTTAACGTTCACTCATCCATACTTGATTTTTAGAATTAATATATATATATATATATATATTATTTTTCTTAACCATATATATATATATTATCTTTTTTTTTTTTTAGAGGATAATATATATATATATATATATATATATATTATCTTTGGTCAGTGATGTTAATTATTTTTCTTAAATTTCCGAAATGCCCCTTTCAAAAGCATACTTTGGAAAGAGAACTCCAAAAGAAAAGTGTCTCCTACTGCAGAGCTTTAACTTGGAAAAAAAATCAATCTGTCGCCATTATAGCTCATAACCAGAGTTTGCAACTCTCCTAAAAAGGTTCGTTAAAGCCTTTGAAATTTTCTTTGATTTCGATAGAGTTCAACTGCCGTTTTTCGCATGTATGTGATTTATCTCGTTTCTTTCGATGGTTTCTGCTTTTAATGGGCAGTTGAAAAAAGAGGATTTTGGGCACATTTCTACTGTATCTTCATCCGGGGCACTGGAAATACCTCAAGGTCCTGTTTCCTATCCAACCGAAGACGAATTAAAAGAACCCTTTAGAGTAGTCTATATATATATATATATGAAACTATAGCAGAAGGAGGCCGTATTGTTCTCCCAAATACTTGGAAACCCTCTTTTTCGTTCTAGACTTAGAATCATTAACCTTTCCGAGGAAAACACAAGTCATTCATATGTTGCAAGCACGGTTTGTTGCTTGTGATCTGGAGACGTTTGAATTGTAGTATATAAGATCAATGTGGTATATAGGAAATCTAAGAAGATGGCTGTTTTTGAAGGGGAATAATTGGGTTTATGTGAACTTTTTAATGCTGTGAAACATTGTGGATTTTTTTTTTTTTGGGGGTGGAGAGGTTGTTCGGGTTATAAGGTTGGCTGGGTAAATTTTGGAAAGCCTGTTGTAAGGGCGGCAATGCCATAAATTCCATGAGTTGGTCATCTTGTTCAGGTAGTACATTGAGGGACAGGAACTCAGAAAAGTCCTCAATCTAAACATCATGGAACTCTTTTTCCTGCTAGGTTGAATAAAGAATGTGATTATCCTAGAGCTATTGTTTATTCTGATGTGTGGGGGCCGTGCTACTGTAATTTCGTTCGGATGTGTGGGTCCTGTCTGGGAATGTGGGGGCAATAGCTTTGGTTTTATGCCTGGTAAATGTTTCTCATTGAATGCTTTTAGGCGTCTGGCTGATCGTGCCAAGAAGAAATGGTTTGAGTCAGCATGTGCCAACTGCAAATAGAGAAAATATTTTTGCACATCGCGGAGAGATCAGTGGGTGAGGTTGAAGTTATGTATGACATTGGCTTGGATGCTTCGTTGTACGGGAGTGGTTTTCCACGTGTAAATGATCCGAGGCCACCATCAGTTGAGGTAGGGGATGAGTATTTTGCTAGCCCATGGAATCTTAATAACTTGTCTAGGTTGCGAGGATCGATGCTTGGGGCAGTTTTACCTTAATATTGCTGGCATCCTGGTGCCATGGATGTATTTCGGTTGCAATTCTCATCCTTTTGTTGGGATTTCAAAGACCACTGTTTCTATTCAATGAATTATTTACACTGGTAAGTATTCCTGGTGTATTTTTTCTTTTTCTTTTTGTCAACTTAGGTGTTGATATTTATTCATTTTCTGTTAAAAGCAGGTGAATGAATAATTTTCTGTTGTATTGAGTTATAGGCTTTCTTTCAACTAGAAAGATTCAAGGTATCAAAATTATGTAGAAAAGTTGGCTTGATATGCTTCAAGTACTTTGATGATTGCTTCAACCAAACATGTTAGAGGTTGGCTTTGTGTCTCCAAAATTTCTCATATCAGTTACATAAGATACAGGGTACTTCAAGGAGGATTCTTCGTTTTGTCAACACATCCTCCTTAAAGTTCATACCAAAGTTTTTTTCTCCTTCTTGACATGTAACATTGCATTTGCTACTTCCTTGACAAGGTAGAACGCGACTTAGATATAGTGTTTTATATTAGGTATTGTTATTCTTAGGTACCGCAAGTTAGAAATTTTCAAGTTTCATAATGTTTATACACAAGAAGTTTTGATCAAAAAAACAATACAGAAGATGTATATGTTCAAGTCCCTGATCCTTCATGGTGCACCCATGGGCTTATGCATGCACGCACTCATTCCACAATTTCATAAACATCTAATGTTGAATTTCAATCCATCAACCATTTTCGAGGCATGACTAGCCAATCCATACAGGCTAGGCCCCTAAATGCTTAGCCCTATACTATCTTCTTCAATGGGGTTACTCATGGTCTGATTGTGTGGCTACACAACTGCAGGGGCAAGAGTGTGATCCGAAATTGAAGACCTTAAAATGTCCCTTTTTACTTGAATGTAAGATGTAGGTCTTTGGACCATAGTTACTAAATGCCTTTTTAAAAAAAAAAATCTGAATCCCAAAACCAGCATGAATCGCATTTGAATCCCTTTAAATGAATTGAACTGCAAAAAAGGTGTGATTTTTGTGATTCAATGGGATTCGACAGTGATGGAAAAAAAACTAAAATTTTAATTTTTTTTTATCATTTTTTGTTTAATTTTGTTGTTAAATATTATGTTAGGTTCTTTCATGCTAACCTAACTTATTTTTAATTCTTGTAAACTCAAACTTGAATATATTTGTTGATTTTGGGTTTTCTCTCTACCAAAAAACCCTACATTGAAGATATCAAGATTTGTCATCCAATACTCAAGGAATTCAATTATGTTACTTGCTTACACTTTCTAGTGCAAGAAAGTAGAAACAACTCTATTGATGAAGTTTGGGTCTTATTCATGTTTTAACTCTACCAAGTCCAACTAACCTTAATTTTCCCTTTCTTCTTATTGTCCATCAGCGACTATATTTGGGCTGACAATAGATAGGAATCAAGATATTGCATGCATGGTTGTTAAAAGGCATCGCCTAGGGAGCCTACGGTGTTGGCCTAGGCAACCAGGCACTCATACGGGCCCTAGCACCCAATAAAAAAATTAAATTTTTTTTTTTTAATTATTATTTTGCCTTTAAAAGATTCAAAGCTCTTACAAACCCCTATTTGAAGGGGTGTGGCATAATTTTTGTAAGTTGAGGCTCCTTATTATATGTTTACTTATCTTATTTTTGTAGGGCATAAAAGAAGAAAAAGAGGAGGTATTTCTCTCTCTCTCTCTCTCTAAAAAAAAAAAAGTTTGAAGACTTTTATTTCTTCATATTCTCCATATCTTTGCTCATACATTTTATTTTAAACCTCAGTCCTGATCGTATGTAACTGAGTTTGTTCTTGTTTCCTTCCCTATGCAGATGAATAGGGAGAAGCTTATTGGTGCTGTTCGCACCGGTAAAAAAGGTAGACCATACTGAAGATGAGCAGCATCTCATACTGAATGCACGGGTATCATCCCATAACAACCTCTTTGATCGACCAACCTATCATGTACTCTCTTAACCCCTATAGTATTGTCTTTCATGTTCATATCTACAATTTTTTTTTCTACAATTACTCATACTCCATTTTCTTTTATTTTTCTTATATGCAATAATGAAGTTTGTACTCCAAAGCTTTATCCGGTTATCCCTTTCCACTTAGTCTCCTGCAGGCTCATTAAATTAATGTATCTTTCTTTTCAATGCATTTATAAACTACAACCTCTTAACTATCAAAGTCCCTACATTCCAACTTATTCTGCTGGAATCACTTCTTTACTCGAACCTATATAGTCTGTGTGAGAATCCTTGCCTACTTTTCATTGCAACTGGGCATCGTTACAATGCGTTTCTTTCAAGTAACGCCCTAGTTAATCCTTGCCTACTTCTTACCGGTACCGTTTCTCGTTGGAGTGGGTCGCTTCTAGGAAACACCCTAACATTAGCATGAGATAGCAATTTAGGATCGATCGGCCGGAGTGCCGATCACATATTTTTTTTAAAAGTCTTTTGCTACTTTTTAACTATCTTTCTTTTCATGTAATTTAACTCTAAAAATGTCTTAAATTATGTAATTTATTTGGGTTTTAAAATCCATGTATTTCACATAAAATTTATAAGCTTAATTATATTACAATTTTAAGTACAGGTTTTCATAGAATTTAATAAACATCACGAATATCAAGAATAATAAATTCGGGGTTCTACAGTTAGTGCTTCCGACATCAATTTTTTTGTACTAGTGTACTTTTGATCGAGGGATTGTTCTAGGAAAGGTAAACACACTCTACTATCTACCCTTGTATTATTTCCTTTAAGAAAAACCATGAATTCTCTATGTTCTTGAATGGATTGGATGGATGGGAACTATGTGTGTGTAAACTATCCCTGTGATAGAAATCCTATGACTACGCCTCTATGCTTAAAGATTTTCTATGCTTACCATGCTACTCACATGCCTTATATGCTTACATATCTCGCATAACTCGATGATTTCTCATAAGAACGGTTTATTCGGATCATTCATAAGTTTTCTAAGAATTCTTAAAGCCACCAAGCTCAAAAGCATTGATAAAGCCAAACTTAGGGTTGGTCAAGGATAGGGTATACCTAAGTGTATGTCACATTCGGCTTCAAGAAAAAGCTCAAAGTTTCAAAGATCGTTTCACAAGCTCCAAGGATCATAAATGCTCATAAGTCTCAAAGTGCTCTAAGTCTCTACGGATCATAATTGCTCACATTACTTATAAGAACTCTTAAGGAACTCTAAGAATCCATAAGACTCTGATTCTCATACGATTTATATGGTTTTAGATTTTATAAGGAAACTTATAAGGAAATGGTTTCAGAAACTATGTATCGGCTTGTAAGGATTTCTATGTCTCTATGCCTTGCATGTGAAATGATATTATTACACTGTTAGCTAGTAGCTTGTATACACTGAGTATTCATGCTCAACAGAATTATTGACTTCGGCAATTCCTGTTGATGATGTACATGCTCCTGAGCCTTGGATTAAGGAGGAGTACTATGATCCCAAGCCTGCCATGGATCATCACCATGATGATGGAGCACTAGATAGGTGACCCTATCTAGACTACTGTTGAGAGTTGTGAGGAGAGGGTTATGTATTTTGAAAGTGGGGATTGTCCAGTTTAGACTTCTTGTGTAAAACTGTTGGTTTGGACTTGAAGTCTGTGATATAGGATTAGTTATTAGGAATTGCTTCCGCTATTTGTTATGCCTTGTGTATTCTCATCACGAGCCAAAGTATCCCCAAGTCCTAGGGGGTATTTTGGGTCGCGACAAAGTTGGTATCAAAGCCTAGGCATTAGAACCATAGGGGCGGAAAGTTGTTCTTTGAGTTGAACATAGAGCTCAAATGAACTTTGAATTCAGGTTTGATACCATGATATAATAGGTATCAGGCAGAGGTATTAGGTCTAGGTAAGGAGTCTTATCCTGAGTATAGACTAGCCTAGTCTTAAGTGTGTAATCGGTTAATACCTTAACCGAATTGAAGAACTTAGCATCGCTAGGAAAATGCTAAGTTAGTTAGGAACATCTATTGTATGCTATTACTATTGTGTGTATACCTAGATGTACGCTACGCAATGTAAGCACCATATGCTAATGCTCATTGAATTATTGTATTCAAAGAGCTTGTCTTCCATTAGACTTATATTTTGCTATTGCTCTCAGGATCTTGATCATGAGGCGTGGCAACCGAGGTACAGGTTACCAGATCCGGGGGAATAGAGGTGATATTCCGATGGGCAACGGACAACCCGATTTTATGTAGCTATTGGGGCCGATGGCTGAGGCTGTGACTCTTTTGACAACCAGGCAGAATACTACTGTTGCTGCTACACCACCACCTCTTCTTGTACATCACACCGTAGGACTAGAGGCTTTCTGGAGATTGCGGCCTCCTATTTTTTATGGGACGATCGATCCCATGGCTGTAGAGTCACATATCATGCAGCTGGAGAAGACATTCAGGGCACTTCGATGTACTAATGAGTAACACGTCGAGTGGGCTTCCTTTGTGATCGAAGGTGAAGCTAAGCACTGGTGGAGGGCTGCCCTGAGGCAGAGGGATGCCGCCAAGGAAGGGATACCCTGGACATGGGGAGAGTTTTTAGATGTTTTCTACGAGCAGTACTTCCCCAGGTTTGTCAAGGAGCATAAGGTGAGAGAGTTTGTGCTTCTCGAGCAGGAAGAGACGAGTGTGACCGAGTATAAGGCTAAGTTCGTCGAGCTATCGAGATTTGCTCCACATCTGATCGCTACTGAGGGTATGCAAGTCAAAAAGTTCGAAGATGGGTTGCGTTCCTTTTTCTGTGACTGAGTTTCTATGTTCTAGGTAGAGACCTGGAAGGAGATTGTGGGAAAGGTGAAGATCCCCGAGAGGAATTCCGAGGAATTTCTCATGAGGAGAGACAGTGGCCTAAGGAGAGGCATGTTTTGAGGACAGTCCAATGGCTCAGCACCGCCTGAGAAGAGAGCCAGGACTGTTCCCTATTAGACTTCTTAACCTTCACAGTCTTAGAGGCCTCCTTTTGTTCCACAGGCACCTTGCTCCATTGCTACGTAGGCCACTAGATATGTGCTGTCCATGTCCTCAGCATCGTCACCATTTGAGGAGTGTGCTCTTTGTTGCAAGAGGCACAAGGTCGGAGTGTCGTAGACTTTCTGGGGGTTGCTTCCATTGTGGTGATCAGGGTCACATGATCAGAGATTGTCTGCGTAGGCAATTGCAGACCCGATCTCTGGGAGGGAGACCTCCAGTTAGGTAGGCTTCTCAGCAGGGGTCTTCACAGGCTTCCAGGCCCCACAACCCACACAACTGCCTCGTCAGGCGAACCAGGGTCGGGTCTTTGCCATGACTGAGTAGGACGCACATGCATCAGATGATGTTATGCAAGGTACGCTCAAGTTGAAATTGTCAAAGTTATACGAATTGTAAATTATGACTAGTATGTGATGTATATTGCTATAAGTGTACGAACATGCTACCTACATGTTAGGTGTACATTTCTATGCATTGCTTGACGTAGTTAATTATAAGACTCAGGCGCCCTGCTGATTAGTGAGTGCTTAGCTCGAGTGTTGATCGATTCTAGATTGACACACTCCTTCGGATCGCTAAGTTTCGCTAAGGGTTACCTCTCTACACCAAGTCAGCTGGATCATGAGTTAGCCATCTCGACTCCGCTTGGCAAGTCTGTTAATGCAGACAAAGTGTATCGGGGCTACGTTGTACAAGTTGGCCAGCATGAGTTGCTAGTCGATCTGATCATCCTTGAGTTCTAAGACTTGCACTTTGATGTCATTCTCGGGATGGATTGACTCTCGACTCACAATGGGCACGTGGCGTGTTTCAAGAAGATGGTGAACTTCCAACTAGTTGGAGAGAAGCCGTTTCACTTCCGAGGGCTACAGAAGAGGGACATTGCCCGTCTAGCAGCTCTAAGTCTATCGAACTCGGAGGCACGAGACTCCTTAGCCATCCTAGTTGTGAGTGAGTTTTTGGATGTCTTTCCAGACGAATTGCCAAGATTGCCTCCTAATCGGGTGATAGAGTTCGCTATCGAGCTTGCTTCAGGCACTGCTTCGATTTCTAGGGCTCCATACAGGATGACCCATATTGAGCTTAAGGAGTTGAAGGAGCAGATAGACGAGCTGCAAAAGCTTGGCTTCATCTGGCCAAGTGTCTCACCATAGGGAGCTCCTGTACTCTTCATGAAGAAGGATGGGTCGATGAGGATGTGCATCGACTATAGGCAGTTGAACAAGGTCACAATCAAGAATCCTTATCCATTGCTGCGGATAGACGATCTGTTTGACCAGCTGAGAGGAGCAAAGTTCTTCTCGAAGATTAATCTTCGATCTGGGTACCATTAGTTAAAGATTAAGGCTGAAGACGTTCCTAAGATTGCCTTAAGGACTCGATATGGGCACTACGAGTTCCTGGTCATGCCTTTTGGACCGATGAATGCGTTGGTAACATTCATGGATTTAATGAATTGAGTGTTTAGACCGTCTCTAGATCGGTGTGTGATCTTCTTTGTAAACGATATCCTTGTGTACTCCAGGACACGGGACGATCATGATCAAGATCTCCGACTCACGCTGCAAGCTCTCCGAGAGTATAGGCTGTATGCTTAGTTGAACAAGTGTGAGTTATGGGTAAAGAAAGTGGCGTTCCTTGGCCATGTGGTATCTATCGAGGGTATCTCAGTTGACTCTGCGAGGAATGAGGTAGTGATGAACTGAGAGAGGCCGAAGAGTGTTATCGAGATTTACAGTTTTCTTGGCCTGGCAGGGTACTATAGGGGCTTTGTAGAGGGGTTTTCCAGCTTGGCGTCACCGTTTACCAATCTCACGCGGAAGAACGCTAAGTTTACTTTCGAGACAAGCTTCACGAAGTTGAAGAAGCGGCTTACTACAGCCCCTATTCTCACAGTCCCATCTGGGAGTGGTGGTTTTGTCGTCTACAGTGATGCATCACTTATTAGGCTAGGATATGTTTTGATGCAGCACAGTAAAGTTATAGCCTATGTTTCCCGACAGTTGAAGGATCATGAGAAGAACTATCCTACGCATGATCTCAAGCTTGTAGCAGTTGTATTCGCACTGAAGATTTGGCATCACTACCTTTATGGGGAGTAGTTCGATGTGTTTACAGATCACAAGAGCTTGCGGTATCTGTTTTCCCAGAAGGAGCTGAATTTGAGGCAGCGTTATTGGGTAGGGTTCATGAAGGACTATGATTGCTCTATCCAGTACCACCCGAGTAAGGCGAACGTGGTTGCAGATGCTCTGAGCAGGAATCCTCTTGGGCTCATGGCTCACCTGAGGGTTAGTGAGTGGAGGTTGTTAGAAGATATGTCTAATGACGCTTCGAACTTCAGTTTTGGCGTATTCGGGCCCTCTTATCTAACCTGACAGTCAGACCTTGCATCTTGGGTCGGATTCAGGAGTTGCAGGTTGTGTATTCCTGCTGACGTAGAGCTAAGGCTTGAGATCTTGGACGAGGCACATTAATCCAAGTACACGGTGCATCCCGGGGGTACGAAGATGTACCAGAACCTGAAGAGGCACTTCTGGTGGCGGAACATGAATAGGGAAGTGGCAGAGTATGTGACTCGTTGCTTGGTGTGCTAGCAGGTTAAGACCGAGCATCAGAGATCCGCAAGTCTTTTACAGCACCTCCCTATTCCAGAATGGAATGGGAGAATATCTCCATGGACTTCGTAGTTGGCTTGACACGGATGGCAAGGGGCTCCGATGCTATCTGGTTGTAGTTGATCGGTTGACGAAGTCTGTGCATTTCCTTCCCTATCAGACTACGTCCAGTTCGAGCCTGCTTGTAGCCTTGTACATCAAGGAGGTGGTTCGTCTGCATGGGGTGCCAGTTACCATTGTATTTGATCGAGACCTAGATTTACTTCCAGGTTCTGGAAGAGATTTCAGAGTGCTATGGGTTCTCGGTTAGATTTCAACACCGCCTTTCATCCCCAAACAGATGGGCAAACCGAGAGAGTGAACCAGATTATAGAAGACATGCTTCGAGCTTGCATGTTAGACTTCCAGGGTCGTTGGGAGGTCACTTACCGTTGGTTGAGTTCACCTACAACAACAGTTATCAGGTGAGCATCCAGATGACACATTTCGAGGCCTTGTATGGGCGAAATTATAGGTCTCCTCTATACTGGGACAAAGTAGGTGAAAGGAAAGTGTTGGGTCCTGAGTTGATCGAGCAGACTGCAGACAGGGTCAAGATCATCAGGGATAGGTTGAAAACTACCTAGAGGTGACAGAAGAGTTATGCGGACACTCGCCGTAGGGACTTGGAGTTCCAAGTTGGGGATCAAGTCTTTATGAAGATTTCTCCGAGCCGGGGAATCATGAGGTTTAGCAAGAGGGGCAAGCTCAGCCCTAGGCATGTGGGTCCATTCGAGATCATCACCAGAGTTGGTGAGGTTGCGTAACGAGGCACTCTACCTACCCACATGGCAGCGGTTCATAACGTGTTCCATGTTTCCATGCTCTGGAAGTACATCCTGGATCCATCACATTTGATCGATTTCAATCCTTTGGAAATACGTGAGGACCTCACCTTGGTGGAGCAACCGGTCCAAATTTTGGATCGTAGATATCAAGTCTTGCGCACCAAGACCATTCCATTTGTCCTCTTGAAATAGCAACATCATTCCACGGAGGAAGCTACGTGGGAGCGTGAGGCCGATGTACGGGAAAAATACCCACATTTGTTTGTATAGTTTATTTTGATGGTTTTTCATGTATATGTATTGTCCAATTTTGGGGACGAAATTCTTGTAAGGGGGAGAGGATGTAGAACCCCGGAACCGAGATCACTACGCTATGAATAGTGCTTTTCAAGGCCTAAAGCCTTTATGTAATTATGGTTTTATGTTTTGAAATGAAATGAGAGTTTTTATTTTTAATGTAAGTGTTTTAGGTATTATGAATATGTTAAGATCTTGAGGGGGGTTTTCGTTCATGTTTATGGGAGTTAAAACATAATTGGGAAAAGTTCTAAGGTTGAAAAAGAGAGATGTCTAAACATACCCTCAACTTTAGGGAATCTTAGATTTGTCACTGCTGATCGGAATCTAATGATTCTTTAGCCATTAGAAAGATATCGAAACTCTCTTAGATGTTTATGTTTAACATTTTCCAAAATTTTAGTGGAAGTTAGGTCAAATGTTGGTTTTCCGAAAACTGGTCTGCTGTAGCAGTCCGAGGAACAATCAATTTTAAGTCGAACTTGGACTATTAAGAAAGCAAAATTAGGATTTGTACATTAAAGAGAAATTTGTTCTCCTTTGAATTCCAAGTCAAACGCAAGTTGAATCGCTTAAATCCGATAAGCCAATCAAAAGTTATGGTCAAAACATCAAAGCGGGAAAAATGGGGACCAATCTGGTCGACCACACATAAATCCAGTCGACCGGTGCTCCCAAATTTTGTATGAGGTTTTTTTCCAGAACCCCTAAACTGTCCAATCGATCGAGTGCAATATCTGGTCGACCAGTAATGGCCATTTTAGCTTGTAGCCGACCTTGGGGGATTTTTGAAAGGTGTTTGGGTCTTTGGCCAAACCCCAAACACCTATATAAAGGCTATTTCGTGGCCTAAGGGTTTCACAAACCCTCTAAGCAAATTTTGGAAAGTTTTTAGAGAGAGAAGCTAGGGTTTGAACCTAGATTGAAGGTGAAGCTTGGTTAGTGCTTCCGAAGTCCGGATCTCGCTTCTCCAACCATTCTCAAGCGAATTAGATCAATGGATTGATCTAGGAAAGGTAGATACACTCTATTATCTACCCTTGTATTATTTCCTTTAAGAAAAACCATAAATTCTCTATGTTCTTGAATGGATTGGATGAGAACTATGTGTGTGTAAACTATCCTATGATAGAAATTCTATGACTACGCCCCTATGCTTACCATGCTATTCACATGCCTTATATGCTTACATATCTCGCATAACTCGATGATTTCTCATAAGAATGGTTTATTCGGATCATTCATAAGTTTTCTAAGAATTCTTAAAGCTACCAAGCTCAAAAGCATTGATAAAACCAAACTTAGGGTTGGTCAAGGATAGGGTATACCTAAGGGTATGTCACATGTTGCTCCAAGAAAATGCTCAAAGTTTCAAAAATTGTTTCACAAGCTCCAAGGATCATAAATGCTCATAAATCTCAAAGTGCTCTATGTCTCTAAGCCTCTATGGATCATAATTGTTGACATGACTCATAAGAACTCTTAAGGAACTCTAAGAACTCATAAGACTTTGAATCTCATACGATTTATATGGTTTTAGATTTTATAAGGAAATGGTTTTGGAAACTATGTATCGGCTTTTTAGAATTTCTATGTCTTTATGCCTTGCATGTGAAATGATATTATTACACTGTTAGCTAGTAGCTTATATACGCTGAGTATTCCATGCTCAGCCTAATTGTTGACTTCGATAGGTCCTGTTGATGGTGTACATGCTCCTGAGCCTTGGATTAAGGAGGAGTACTACGATCCCGAGCTTGCCATGGATCATCACCATGATGATGGAGCAATAGATAGGTGGCCATATCTAGACTACTGCTGAGAATTATGAGAAGAGGGTTATGTATTTTGAATGTGGGATTGTCCACTTTAGACTTGTTGTGTAAAACTGTTGGTTCGGACTTGAAGTCCATGATATAGGATTATGTTATTAGAAATTGCTTCCGCTATTTGTTATGACGTGGGTATTCTTGCAGAATGGTATGATTTGATATGACACATCACGAGCCAAAGTATCCCTAACTCCTAAGGGGTATTTTGGGCCGCGACATCCGGGATTGAAGAAATTTCCCCCCTCATTCACAAAGTGCAGGCCATTCTCCACCGTAATTGAGAGGCATCGTTGACACCGGAGTTCATGCCATCTTCGCTCTCCATTGGTGGGGCTGACAAGGAGGTCCTAGGAGAGGGTGAACTCCAACCCATTATAGGGTTTGCAAAGGAACCCGCTAAACTTGCCAGTGAGTTTTCTTCATCTCCAGGTGCGGTGGATCCCCTATTGATGGATAGGGACTCTGGGTGAGTATTGTGTGCTAAGCCCAAATTCGGAGGGTTCTTCCAATATGGAGGAGTTAGCTATCGAGGAATCTGGTCAGGAAGGGGTTGATTCTAGGGACAGTATGGCCAAGAGTGCAGGCGTGCATCAATTGACCAGTCCAATGTCGGAAGGTTTCCCCACTACGGGGAGGGGATTAGATCCGAGAGACGGTGGGTGTATTTAGGAGTGGGGGGGGGGGGGGGGGGGGGGAGTTATCTGTACTAGGTACAAGAGCAATTCGAACCTTATTGAATGGGGAGTTCAGCAGGAAGTCACTTCGGCCGAGGATTCGGGGGATACAAACCTGGAGCTCTACGACAGGGGGACTCATTCGCAGCCTTCGACACCCTGTCTTAACCACCTTGAGGTGGTAAAGTGTGAGCGTGAAAAGCAAGGGATTTAATCTTCACTGAATGATGCAGACCAGGGGGCCACACAGCAGGAAGTGCCGGACCGTCTAATTCTTTATGGGGACTATTCTACTATGCCAAGTCCAACTTGTTTTGCGGAAGTAAAGCCGGGAAGGAACGAATAGACGCAACCTAGTCAAACCTCGATCACAAAGTCATCCTCTAATTCTCCATCATCTTTTGAACGAGGAAAGGGCAGGCATAAACAATCACTCCATGCAGTTTCTCCTTTGAGAGGTATGCCTTCACCCTCTTCTCCTACTACTAACTCTATCCAACATGATATGGATAGGGTAGGTAATAGGAGTTTATTGTGTTCATTAAGTGAGGATTCCAATTCAATTGGGCATAGCCATGGAACTATGATACCACATGTCGATAATCACAAAGGCAGTGAAGTAAGACATAACCAAAGTGAGGGTTTTAGCAATGTCACTGAAGGAGTCATGAGGCCATTGCATGTGCTTTCGGATCCGCTTCCCGATTTCGACCTTGATTACCCTAGGGGAGTATTCTGGATCCACCAAAGGATCATACCGAGGCTTCGTCTCGGGTATTTAATCAGGTGGAGGGTGTTAGTAAGTTGTTGGGTGTCTTATGTGTGGGGCATGAGGAGGAGGCTAGAGCACTTCTCCAGAGTCTTGAGGGAGTCAAGCGTGGGGTGGGGGGGGGGGGGGGGGGGGGGGGGGGGGGGTGAATAACAGTACCAAACCAACAATAGGCTAAGGAGATATCTTAGCTTTTGAGCGGAGGCGATTGGAGTGGTCGGTCAACTACGATAGAGGGTTGTCTAGGGATGTTTCGGTCAGCCTCATTTCTCATAGGGTTCGTAAAGTTCTTAAATTATTTATTAAATTATAGACATTTCTATCATATCTTGGAATGCTCGAGGGTTAGAGCAAGCGGAGAAAAGAATGGTTGTAAAGAACTTTGTGGGTTCCAAAAAGCCAACAATTCTTTGCATACAAGAAACAAAACTCGAGGGCATAAATGAGTACATTATCCGTGACATGTGGGAGGGCTCTATTCCAGCCTAGCTAGGAATTCCATCCTTAGGGGTGTTAGGGGCATCTTGCTACTCTGGGACAAGTCAAAACTAGAGGTGTTGGAGTTAGAGTTGGGTGCCTATTCAATTTCCATACTATGTAAATTGGTTGGAGATGACTTTATGTGGGTCGTTTACGGGGTTTATGGTCCATCGGGTTCAGTTGATGACTTATACTTCTAGGAGGAATTGGATAACATTAGTGTACGATAGGACACACCATGGTATTTGGGAGGGGACTTCAACAGTATCAAATCATCGAGGGAACATAAAAGGGGGTGTGCCCTTTACGCCACAGTGACAAAGTCAGGGTTTGGGAATAATTTGGCAGGGATCAAGTTCGGAAAAATTCGGGAAATTTTCAGAAAAAAATAAAAAGTAAATTAAAAATTATAAAAATATATGGAATAATTTGATTAAAATATATACAAAATAAGTACTTTTTTTGAATAATTCGGATAATTCGGGAATAATTCGTAAAAAATGCGAATAATTCGTAAAAACAGCGTTTTTTTTTTAAACGTGATTTAAACACCAAATGCTTTGGCAACCCAAAAATTTGCGAATAAAATGCGAATTTTTGAAAAAAATGCCCTTTTTTGTTACTTGGCTTAACGCTAAGATGAGATGGTTTGGAGATTTCATTTTTAGGCAGGGTCTAATTGATATGCTTTTGCATGGGGCTCGATTCACTTGGTCTCAATCGGCCGCCAATTTGAGGGCGAGTAGACTGGATATGTTTCTTACCAGCCCAATTTAGGAACAAAGGTTCCAAAATATTATCCAACCAACCCTTCCTAGGCTTCTATCAGACCATGTCCCAATTATTATTGAAGTGGGGTGCTTCAAGGGAGGGTCATCCCCCTTCCGTTTTGAGAACATGTGGATTGAGGATGAGGGCTTTAAGGAGGTGGTGGTTGAGAGTTGGCAATCTACGAGGGTGTGGGGCTCTGCTAGCACTAGATTTGGTCTCAAATTGAAAGCCCTTAAGATAAAACTAAAAAAATGGAACAATGAAGTCTTTGAGAATGTCAAAGCTAGATTAACAACTCTTCTCCGTGAAATTAGCGATCTCGATATCATAGAGGAATCTGGTGAGGTGTTCACTGTCGATCTTCGAATTAAGGAGGAAAAGAAATTAGAATATCTGAGGATCTTGGGGTTGGAAGAGATTAGGTGGAAGCAAAAGTCGAGAGTTAGATGGTTGAAAGAGGGTGATCGGAAACAAAGTTCTTTCACAGAATGACTAATTCCCATAAGAAGAACTTTATTTCCAAATTATGGGTGGATGGGATTTGGAAGGAGGGGACCAACAAGATTGAGGATAGTGTTGCATCTTATTATAAGGGCATGTACCAAGAAAAAGAGAAGTGGCATCCTAAATTGGACGGTCTCCCATTTTCGGCCCCATCCCCATAGCAAAGGGACATGCTGGAGGGGCCTTTCCGGATGGAGATGTCTCGAGTCATGCGAGACATGAGTGGTGATAAGGCCCCTGGACCTGATGGGTTCAGTATTGAGTTCTATAGATCTTGCTGGGACATCTTGGGAGGGGACTTTCTAGAAGTCATGAAGGAACCATACGAGTCGGGCAGATTTGATAGAGTGATCAACAATACTTTTCTGGTGTTGATACCCAAAAGGTGCGACAAATTTGAAGAATTTCAGGACTATTAGTCTGGTTGGCAATGTTTACAAAATTCTCTCCAAAGTCTTGGCCGTCTGCCTAAAGGTTGTCATGGGTTGCATCATCTCTCCAGAACAAGGCTCATTTGTGGGAGAGAGACAAATCGAAGACGGAATCCTGATTGCCAATGAATGTATAGATGATCGCTTGAGGTCAAAGGTGTTTGGTCTTTTATGTAAAGTCGATGTGGAGAAAGCATACGACCATGTGAACTTGGACTTTTTGGATTATGTGTTGGGCAGAGTGGGTTTTGGAGCCAAATGGAGACAATGGATGAGGGTGTACATTTCCTCTGTATCATTCTCCATTCTTATCAATGGCAACACAGTGAGGTTTTTCCAAAGCTCTAGGGGTCTAAGGCAAGGAGATTCCCTCTCTCCGTTTGTCATTGTCATAGTCTCGGAAGCCTTCAGCCGTATATTGAAGCGGGTAGATGGCCCGCTTTTTGACGGGTTTGTATTAGGGAAAGATCATCTGCACATTTCTCATCTCCAATTTGCGGACGGTACCCTAATCTTTTGAGGAGCCTCCTTCGAGAATTTGATCTCCCTCATGTGTATATTCCGATGCTTTGAGGCCTTATTAGGGCTATCAGTCAATCCAACAAAATCCGGAATTGTGTGTTGGGGAGGTAGGGGCAATTGAGAGTTTATCTATGTGTCTTGGTTGTCGGGTCGGGTATTTGCCATCAGTATACCTTGGAATGCCCCTCGAGGCGGGTTTTAAGTCTAAAACGGTTTGGGATCCGATACGGAAGAGATTTGCCAATCGGCTAGCTGGATGGAAATCCTCACTCCTTTCGAAAGGCGGGAGATTAACCCTCATCAAGAATACACTAAGTAGTCTTCCCACCTGATTCATGTCTTCACTTACCATTCCGAGGCCGGTTGCCGTTTCCCTTGAAAAGATGCAAAGGGATTGGGCGCAATGATAGGTTCAAATACCACTTAGTCCCTTAGAATAACATTTTCCGTCCTAAGCAAATTGGGGGTCTCGGTCTGCTGTCCTTATTTTAGGTGAATAAAGCCTTGTTAGGTAAATGGGGCTGGCGTTTTGGGGAGAGAGAGAGCTTATGGAGATTAGTTGTTGTAGCTAGATATGGAGAGGTCTCTGTCTGGGTTCCGCGGGAGGTTAAGATACCTCATAGGGTAGGGTTATGGAAATGCATCATGGCTATGTCACAGCTAGTTATTCCCAAGTTTAGATTCAAGGTGGGTAGAGGTCCAGAGGTTCGGTTTTGGAAAGATTACTGGTGTGAAGCTGAAATTCTAAAGGATAGATTCTTCAAAATCTTTTCCCTAGCATTGGATAAGGACGCTTTAGTGGAGAGCTACTTAGAGAGGCAGGGTGAGAGGATAGTGTGGTGTCCTAAGTTGAGACGGGATCTCAATGACTGAAAAGTTGAGGAGTTGGGGCTCTTGTTGTTCCGTAAGGAGTCTGTCCCTGTGGGTCCTCAGGGTCGAGATGTTAGTATTTGGTCAGAAAGCAGCAATGGTCATTTCTCAGTGAGTTCACAACTATCTTCACTTCAGTCAGTGTCTTATGCACCCTTTCCTTATAGACGTGTGTGGAATCCGGGCATTCCTTCAAATATATCTTTTTTCTTATGGAGTGTCTCTTTGAATAAAATTCATACTACTGATCACTTAAAAAGTAGAGGGTGGAGGATGGAAAATCACTGTTTCTTATGCCTCAAAGCGGAGGAAATGGTGGATCACTTGCTCATGCACTGCCCTATGGTGGGTATCATCTGGGAATACTTTCTCTCCCGCATTGGGGTGGTTTAGGTCTTTTCTTCTTCCTTTCAGAACTTCTTATCTTGTTGGTCTTTGGCTAGTACAAATAGTGTCAAGAGAGAAATTTTAAAGGTTCTTCCTGGCGCCATATCATGGTCAATATGGCAAGAAAGGAACAGGAGAGTTTTTGAATTCTCCTCATCTTCTATTTCTCTTATCCAAGCTCGTATCCGTTTTAGGATATATGAATGGGTTGTAGTTTGGAATGGTGGGGTGGATCTGGCACTTGTGTTGGGATGAGGCATGCCACAGCGTGGCTCCGCTAATCGTTCTAGCGGAGGACTTTTTGTTACACTTTGCTTTTACTCTTTTGTTTCTTAGTTTATGCTACTGTAAACTAGCACTGTATATATTTTGTTTCTGGCACCTTTTTGATTAATACATGAGCCTGATACCGATAAAAAAATATATACAAAACAAAAAATAAAAAAAATCCAGCTCATTGCGCTTTTATTCTTTTCTTAACTAATGTAAACCAAGCTAAATCAGCCCATATGCACACCTTTCCAATGTGGGGCTTCCTAATGAACCATATGTGCATATGAAGTCTTCAATACCCCAAATCATCAACCCAAAGTGACATGTGGATCTTCTTCCGTCTTTGATAAACCCAAAAATCCTTGTGATGATGCTGGATGTCCGCATCACATGGTACCCTGTATTTGTGCAGTTTGTTTCAGGCTCTTTTATGTGTTTTGAATGGTTATATGAAACTCAATGTGAAAAAACATGCTGATTGGGCTAGAACTTGGAAGATTGAACTCTTGTAAATATACTCAAAGTAGTGTGTCTAGACTCCAATATTATAGATGTGCCTGGTCTGTGCAGTTGTTGTATATATATATAGTTGATATTTCACCTCTTGAGTTAGATTTTGTCCCAAAATAGTCTGTTTGACATCCCTTACACTTTTTACTTTCTTACTCTTCTTTACTAGTTAAAAGAAGAAAATTATTAAGTTAGAGACTGATTTGATGGTAATCATGAAGAGATGAGACAAAAGAACATGAAATAGCATCATTCTGCATTATCGATGGTACACCTCTTCAGTTAGATGTGGGCCGAACATAGCATCGTTCTAGCATCCGTTACATTACTTACTTATCTTACTCTTACTTTACTAGCAAAAGAAGAAAATTATTAAGTTAAGAGATTGATTTGACTTTAATCATTATGAGATGCAGCAAAAGAAGATCATGAAATGACAAGTCCTTTTTTCTAACAAAAAAAAAGTTATGGGTAAAACTACGATAATAGAAAGGAAGCACTATTTTTTAGAACTGTTATTTTTTTCCCACTACTCTTCTTCAAGGAGCCTCTACTTTACATAGGTAATAATTTTAATTTTTATTACATTATCACTTTTGGAAAATGATTGTCCGTGGTGTGCTCATTGACGTTTTGGATCCATATCAAAATCCTAGTGAAAAGGTGTGGTCATGTGGGACCCACTATCTTGTTGAATAGACTACCAAAGTAGAACTGTAACTCTAGCTAGTGTTGTTCCCTGGTGCCATTCAGTCATATGATCAGATGATGTTGGTGACAGAAATTAAATCATTAGCTATTAGACAAATTATGTTATATCATAAGTTTCTTATTCACATTGTCCATTATCTCTTTCATTGGGAATTGCGTTTCTCTAATATATAGATCCTGGATTTAAAAAAAATTCATCTTTTTCTATGCTTTTGACAGAGCAAGTGGCATCAAATTGAAGAGGAGGAAACCCAAAAAAAATGGAGGTCCAGTCTGCAGAGGAAGACGCAGGTTGCTACTGATCTCAATAAAATATGGAGGTGGTGTTCTAGTGGGACTGATTGTTTTTTGTGGATAAAAGGAAGCGTTTGAGAAGAGCAACTGAAAAGATGCTGAGCTTGAAAACCTTTTTCCATTTTTTCCACACAACAGTAATGAGTAACATAAATCATCAACAATCATTAAATTTTTACAATTGATTCTTATGCTTTCACCTCAAATATCTGTTGCCAGCCCAATAAGCAATCAGCAAAATTTCACTTTCTGTCTCGTTTACACATACTTAATTGTGTTTGAACTTTTGGAAAACCAAGACCACACGATGAACACAACTTTAGAGTTTATACCTTTTGCTTTTCCTTTCCCCTTTAAATCATGCATTTGATTTCTTACCACTGGAAATATATGGCCATGTATGTTTGTCTACAAAAAAAAAAGATCGTCAGTTGTTTTGCAAGTGAAAACCAAATTTTTCATGGGAATTCACTGCTGCATAGACGAAACGCACTGACTGCACCTAACTACAATATCGCGCACCTTGAAAATTCTCTCCAAACACTTCCTTTACGCTCACTGATGTGCTTTTAGACTGTCTTTACTTGCTCATGATACCCATGTGATAGGTGGTCCCTATAACTACTGTTGTGTATCTCAATATTGGATGTAGGCAAGGATTTGCAATTTGCTGATGTTTTCTTGGGAGTGTGATGGCATCAGTCATCCTCAATATAGAAAGCCTTATCTGATGTTTCAAACCACTTACCGAACAACACGTCTCGATACCCATTACTGACAAGATTGGCTGATAAATTATTGATTATTTGTTAGTTTCCAATATGTAATCAATATATACTGCCACTGACTATGTTACTAGGATTTTCTGATTGCAGCTATGAAGTCACGGGTCTGAGCTATCTATTGCACTGATTTATATACAATATGCTCATTGTTACTCAAATATTTCAGCTTAGTTCATCTGGCAGATTCGTATGACTTCTTCTTGGTTCCAAATTGAGATATTTCATCTTTCTCTACAAGAATGACGACATGGAATCCATAACTTTGATATAAAGAAAAAGAAAAAGAAATCAAAGTTGACAAGCTAGAAAAGTTGCCGGAAAAAATCATCAACAGCTTTGCCAATTTAGTTCCAAGAAGGGTGTGCAGGGAGGCCCCACACTAGTCGAATCGAGGGGACATATCGATGTAACCGCATCTCGAGGGATCACACGGGAGCATACGTGTGGGGCTTGATTGCTTTAAATCTGGTAATGGTCGTTTTGACTTTACTCCCAACAGCTCACATGATCATGTTTATGTAGGGGAAAATAAGGTTTTAGAGGGTGTGTTTTATATGATCATGCGTGTGATGCTCTCCCTCAAACCTCACTTGTTTCCTGTAATGGAGGGGCAGGAGCACCACCATTTTTCCATTTTGGTGAGTGCCCTTTCCTTTTGTTAATGACAGTATCACCTCCCCTTTTTAAATATTATTGTATATTTAATTAAATATGTATTTTTTTTAGTTTCCTTGACCAAGGGAGATGAAGGGAAGAGTATACATGACTTTAGGCAGCATGTGAATCACCATCACTGAAATGCTCAGATAAAGAAAGCTGAGTTGGAAAGATGAATTTCCTTTAAGAGCCACTTTTTAAGTTTTGTCATTTGACTATATACATTTTCTGGCAGAAGGCTTACTCTTGTGTTCACAAGAGTATCCCTCTTGTGAGCGCAAGATCAATGGACAAAAAAATGACACATCATCATAAGTCATTTTTTTTTTCCCGCCCATTTTGACTTCTTCCCTTTCAATTTTTTTTTTCCTTTTTTTGTCCATTGATCTTGTGCTCACAAGAGGGATACTCTTGTGAGCACAAGAGTAAACCTTTTGCCACATTTTCTTACACCTTGCTTCTTGCGTCAGTAGTGGGAGCCTCTTGTTGAGGGAGGTCCAAGATCCAATCCTCCCGAGTATGAGTTGCAAGAGATCCAGTGCCTAAGCTAACTATTAACCATGCTAACGTAAGTAAAATGATATCCACAAAAAAAAAAAAAAAGACCTCATTTTCTTGCTTTCCATCCGAGTTGCAATTCTCATAAGATTATTTTTATATATTTTTTTAAATTCTTTTTGTTAGCATTATTAAATGTTATCATTTACCTACTGGTAGTATCAATCAATCAATTAGTTGTTAGTGGTGGGGGAATGGCACTCTTGCAAGTTGCATGATTTCACCCATTGGAATTAGATCCCCGACCTCGCTAATAAGAGAGGCTTAGACCATACCATATCATTTGAGCAAATAGTAGTTAAGACTTCAACTACGACCAAAGAATGATTTCAAATCTTATAAAAAAATGACAAGACTTATGGGGTGTTTGGATTGGATTTTTTTGGCCAAAAATCAATTCTGATAAAATTGGTATAGAAATTGGTGGTCAAATAACCAATTTTTTCTAATAATAGTGTTTGGAGAATACGTAGGTGAGTCTCTCAACTTCGTATTCTCCGAACACTATTATTTGAAGAAATGATTATTTGGTCATCAATTTCTACACAATCAATTTTATCAGAATTGGTTTTTGGTCAAAAAAATCCAATCCAAACGCTACCTTAAAAATCTCATGAGATAATAATTACTTTTGTTAAAAACTTCACAAAAAGTAACTCAAATTTCCTGACTACTACCGTGACAAAGTGCAAAGTCCAGCTTTATAAGTCTAAGCGGAATGAAGCCCAAAAGTATTTGATTTCCAAGTAAAAAAGTTACTGCATTAGATGAGTCACAAACTGAGTTGGGCTAATAAAACTCAGACGAGTCAGATGAGTTGAGTTAACAAGTGCGGGGAAGAGTGTCATTTTCTAGGATGAACTATGTGCTGTTTGTTTTCCTATCAGCCTTAGCTGTTTCGATTGCAACTCCTACCGGCCTTCGACAGGGAGTCCAATTTTCTTTTCTTACCTCATAATTACTAACATACCCCTAGTGCTTCTCCTTTTTATTGAATTGCCATGCTACCTTTTGCCTTTCTTTCTTCCCTCCAATTAAAAACAGAAGATTAAAACCTCTTACCATCTATGGTTCTATGGCTTTACTTCTCACGGCTTTTGCATTATTTACACAATTTAATATACCAACAATTAGGAATCATTCAATTTTATTTATTTTTCTCACCTATTCCACTTGTTATATGAAAATGGAAAATGTATTTTCATTTCATGGGTATAAACTCTATAAATGATTTAAATACAACAGGGAGCTCCAGATCGAAAGTGATTTGGAGCCTCCCAAAATACGCCTAATTAGGAAATCCACAAGTGAAAAAGATTTTTAAACTCTATAAAAGGGAGCTTTATTTTCTAGAAGCATTGACATTTCTAAAACCCATCGTTATTTTTTTATTGGAGTTATCGACTTATTGTGTCTCAATTAGCAATTCCAATAATATGAATTATGCAATGGAAAAAAATACTTAATATAGCTAAAAGAAAATATTTTTTGCTTGGACATAATAGGCTTAATTTCTTATTGGTCTTCTGCCACGGGAGGGCTAGACCAATCCAAACCATCCATTTGATAGGGACCCTTTGGATAGGCAGCATGGACAGTTACTCCATCAATAATAGGGCTATACCCTACCGTACATTAGACTCCCATGATAATAGCAGCCATTATCTTCTTCCTAAGTAGAAGAGGCAAGAATTACTGTTTCGACGATATCTCCCCAAGTTCAATTGCAATTGGTTGTGATCAGATCTCCTGGATGAAACTTGTCATGAGGAGAGGGGGGACGATACATTGAGCATAGTAAGATACGCAAGCTAATAAATCCCTGCAATTAATTGAATATGTATATGCCTTTTGAGATGATCAAAATAACTGACTCACAAACTTTCTTGTGTGTTAGGCCATGACTGTGTTGATCATTCTAATCAAAGTAGGCGGTCATTGAGCAGGTACTAAGACATTTTCACCTCTATATTAATTATCAAACTCATTAAAATTAAAGGGTAATTTAGTCTTTTTTATAGTAGATCATTCATTAAATACAAGAGAGAGAAAACACAATTTGTTTTTTTTTTTTCCCTACTTTTTCCTCTCTTATTTGATGAATTATCTCCTATAATACTAAAGAGCAGTGATAGGCATACCTGAGAAAATTTTTTACAAACCTAAACCTAAGGCTGGATCTTAGTGGGAAAAATATTTACAAACTTTAGTCTTTTTATAGTGGACCATTCATTAAATACAAGAGAGAGAAAATACAATTTGTTTTTTTTTCCTACTTTTCCCTCTCTTATTTAATGAATTGTCCCCTATAATACTAAATAGTAGTGGTAGGCGTACCTGGGAAAAATACTTACAAACCTAAGGCTGCACCTCAGTGATTCAATTCCCCCCTCTTAAATACTCACCTACTGTGATGAGTATTATAGGAGACCAATGAGGTCCAACATTAGGTTTGTAAATAGTTTTCATTGGTACGTTAACTATTTCCCAATACTAAAATATTCATATATTTAATTGAATGGGATTCAATACATATAGGTAAAAAAGACTTAGTCCCGCTAAGAGTAAAGGTTAACAAGTTCACTAGTGTCGGTGAAAGTTAACAATTAACATTCTCCTATTATTATTATTTATTCATTCATTCATTCATCATTAATTTCTTACTTTATAATATAGAGATTATATAAGCAATATAAATTGTAAATAAGTGTGCAATTTATTATTGGAAATGATTTAAAACTCTTGAGAGTTTGGCCGCCAATTGCAAATCCGACAGAGCCAAGGCGTACATGCTTTAAATGGTGAGCCCTACTTAATGTTTGGCGCTGGCCTAACTCTCATAATACCTACTGTCGAGAGTTTTAGATAACTTTCTTTTATAATTTCTAAGAGCTGACAGGGCATTTTGGTAATTATAGAGTCATTTAAAAGGGAGGTTTTAATATTCCCGCCTTCATGGGCAGAACAGTTGGGAGAGAGGGGGAGATGAGAGCGACCCGCAATAAAACGGGGTCTTTTAAGGAGAGGTCCCGGGTGGCAGACTCGTTAAAAAGATCCAACGTCAAATGGATCTACTAAATTACAAAGAAACCCTTGAAGGTATAAAGATCTACTCAACAAACACTCCACTTAAATTGACTATAATACCCTCAATTTCCTAATACCAGAAAAGAAAGAATGATCACTGTAAGCTTCTCTTATAATTTTTTTGGGGTTCAAAGATTCCCTTATAATTAACTATCATGATACAAACAAATTTTTATTAATTATATGAAGATATTATATATAAAGAGTCACTAAATTCATTCATGAAAAAAATATATTTTATCACTTTCTAACACTATATTTCTTATATAAATTTCTTGAAAGTACAAATGTATTAGACTAACCCTCTTAAAAAAAAGGCATGCTACATCTCGAACTTGATCATATTTTACTTTGCTTTTCAACCAAAAAAAAAAAAAGCTTGTTTACCCTTGTTCTTCAAGATGTTATCAATGTTGCATCAAGTTTTTTTTTTTTCATTTATTGAGATATCATGTTTTAAAAGAAAAGAAAAAGATGATACATGAAAAGCCTCAATTTGAGAAATAAATGATTTTGTACTCTATAACATTTATGAGGCCAAAATATCCTTGATATTTTTCAAAATTGGACCAAAAATGATATTGATATAAAACCAATTGATCTTAGCCTTGGCTAAAGAAAGGTATTGTCATATTGTGAAACATGTAGTGTTACGTACACAACAAATCTAAACTTACACTGTGGCTTACCAAAAAGAAAACGAGATAAAGAGTTCCATATGTACTACCTATTACCTAGTATGCGAAATATATTTATATATGTAATGTAGGAATACCTTCTTATATTTTAGGAATACTAAGAAATATTTTTTAAATAAGTAATTCTATAAACCGTGGAACCAAGTTGGTTTCTAAAAAAATTAAGGACCCAAATCAGTTTTATTAAGTAACCTGATCGATTGGATCAATATCGAGATAAATAACGATTGGACCATCTACTCGACTGTATCTCTTCAACCGTATCTCTTAAAGTAAAGAGCCTATTGTATGTGGGTTTTCATATATGATTTTGAACTAATCTATTGGAAGATCTCCGTCATCATGCATCAAATTAGATCAGCTTCATACAAGAGTAGTTCTAATAGATAACACAACATGTAAAAATTAGCTAAGATAGTTTAAACTTGTTTTGCCAAAAGTAATGATTGCGTGATTAATTGAAGAGTGCGTTAGTAAAAGTTAAAGGTTCTAAATTAAAAGGCAAGGATATCGCTAGAAAGAGTAGAATAATTGTAGAACCTCAAATCTTTCATGTATGGGTTATGCATTTATTAAATGATATCAAAGGAGTTGTGTTCAAAAATTGTGTTGTGTATACGTTGGGTCACAAAGCAAAGTGTAGAAATGCTAAAGTGTGGAAAAAAGGCCAAGGTAGGCATAAAATGGCCAAACCGGTCGACCGCTCACAAGGCCGATCGACCACTAGCCCACTTGTCAACCGCTTATCGCACTATTTTGTATGGGGTTATTTTCCAGAAAGGGTGCACCAAACTGGTCGACCACTTGACACACCGGTCGGACACCCTTCTTCTAGTTGACCCCTAATACCTCCAGTCGAATGTTCCTCTAACTATTTTTCCTTTGCCGACCTACTTAGATATTTTTTGAGGTTATTTTGAGATTTTAGCAACCCCTTAGCCTATATAAGGCCCCAAACTCGTGGGTTTGAGTAAAGGTTTGAGTTACTCAAACCCTAAGAAGGACTTTTAGAGAAAAGAGAGAAAAGCTAGGGTTTTGCAAGGAGTTTTACTAGAGATCAAGGGTGAAGTTGTTTCTCGCTTCCAAAGACTTTCCAAAGCTTTAGACCGCAGAGATTCGGTTTCGAAAGGTAGATACTCTCTACTAATTAACCTTGTTATGATTTCATTAATAAAAGTAAGATGAAAATCACGGTTCTTGATGAAATTTGGGAAGTATGACTACCTAAGTACTTGTATACTATTGCTATGTATGAATTTCCATGAAAGATTCTTGATGTTTGGGATGTTATTTGTCTACCATGTCACTCACAAATGATTATGAGAACATATGTCTTGCATGACCGAGGTTTTCTCATAAGTACGGGTATTCGAAAGCTCACAAGAAAGAATGATAATGTCAAATAGAGGATTGGTCAAGGATAGGGTATATCCAAGGATTTGTCATATCCAGCTCCAAGAAAAGATAAGTTTGATAATGCCAACGGAAAGGTTGATCAAGGATGCTAGTAGCCCAGTTATAAGTATGTTTCAATTAAGGGAATTTACATACCAAACTCTAAGTCTTTTCAAAGGGTGCTAGTCATCTGCTCCAAGTATGATCTTACAAGAAATATGATCTCATAAGAAACATGATCTCACAAGCACTTTGTAAAATTTTGATTTCAAAGTAAGTTCGTAAAGCAAGGTTTTATAAAAGTACGTACTTTTTGAGATAAGAATATTAAAGTATGGTTTTTGTACTCTGATTAAAGTATGCATGTGTATTTAGTTTTGCTTTGACATATGTACATGTTATTATTGAGTTTTATAATTTTGTTAGTTAGTGGTTTGTATACGCTGAGCAATTCAATACTCAGCTAAACTATTATTTTCGATAGATCTTTTCGATATCTGTGCTTTGGGACCATGGGTCGAGGAGGAATACGTGGAGGAGGATCCTGCTATGGATCACCCTGATGAGAGAAAGGACCTTGATAGGTGGCCCGATCTTGCTTATTGTTGAGTGAAGAGAGGGAGGGAAATGTATATATTTTATTAAGTGAAAATGTTCACTTTTACATTTTGGTTTTGTATGGAATACAGTTATGTTAAAGAAGAAATTTTCAATTTCCACTTTTAATATGCCTTATATGTTCTTGTAGGGTGGTTTGATATGTAAGTCATGAGCCAGAGTCTCACAACTCTTAGGTGGGATTTTGGGTCTTGACAAAAATAATTGATAAAATACCATTTAATAAAAACAAGATTCATGCTGCTCACGACAAATAAGTGGAACTAAGGCACTCAGGGGTGGAGCCAAGATTTATTGTAGGGGGGCACGCAATGGTTGACTGAAAATGTTAGTAATTATCGATTAATTTGTAAAGAATGATTAAGCAGATATTAAATATTTTTGGGCTAAGGGATGGGGGTTTAGGGGTGTAGCCCTCAAAATTTTGTTTTTGACAACTAAGTTTGTGGGTCATTTTGTCCATTCGTTTCATACATATCCTACATATATTATTCTCCTTGCACTATGGCTATGCCTGTTAAATAATTAAATAATATATACTAAAAATATATTTTGTTTTCAATATTTCAGGGCCCTTTATCCAATGACTATGCTCTATTAAATAATATAATATATATATTCTTTCAAAAATTCAAAGAGACAATTGTCACTTGTCTCATGACTATGTTATGCTATGTTAAATAATTAAACAATATAATGTAAATTTTAAAAGATAATTTCTTTTTTGAAATTTCAGGGACAATTGTCCCATGATTATGCCTTTTCCATGCTACCCCCCCATACAAAAATATGTTTTGTTTGTTTTTTTTTTCCCCAAAAGCTTAGGGGTATGCCCCCTCCCACCCCTATTCTGCTCCTGAAGGTTCAGAAAAATCAAAAGAGCTTCTTAAACCATGTATCATTGGCCTTCCTAGGCTTTGCTTTCTTTTTTCAGATCTGCTTAACAACTTTCTTATTTTTTTTATTAATCAATGATAGATAAGAAATAAAAAAGGCATAAACTAGCGAGAAATTTAATTTTCTCTTTAAAATCTCATGAGGGCAATCTTGGGATTGAGTTTTCATAGGTGAGGTAGCAAGAAGTTTTTTTATTTTTTATTTTTTTTAAAGCATCATTTATCTATGTTAGTACCGTCAATGGTTAGCTTGGGCGTTGTAGCTCTTGTAACTCATACCCTATAGGGGATTGGCTACACCCACTCACCCATCACTACTAAGAACCAAAAAAATAAAAAAGTAAAAAGTCAATTCCATATTTTTTTTGGGTAGTCCTGTGGCTAAAAGAGATACTAAGGCATGCTAAATCAAATACCGTCCATCTTATATCTCATGATTACTCTCTTCCCGTTTGTAACCTTTGTGTTTTTTTTTTTTTAATGAATTTTCTATTCTATAAGTTATAATGCAAAATTTTACTAATAACTGAAATTCCTTAAGTTTGAATAGTATGGTTGCTTTAGTAATTTGATAAAGTTAGATACCCTTTAGAGAATTCACGTCGCTCACCCGAAATGCGTGAATATAACGGCGTAAAAGAAACGGAAACCAGCCAAACTTTCTCCCTCTATAAAAGAGAACACAAAAGGGTGGTTTTGGGAATTCTAAACTACCAACAACAGCGGTTTTACCAAAACCCAAAGCGGTTTTTGTTCTTGGTGCAGGTGGAGAACTCCAAAGGGATCGCATTGATCCGATTCTCCCTGAATAATAAATGACTTATTTTAATTAATTTCGTTTGATTATCGGATCATGCGATCTCTTCGGAATTTTCCTTCTGTGGCTCTTAAATGAAGGTGATGATCTGATCCAGGTAAAGCTCTCCATGCGTCTTGATTTACTATATCTTCTCATTTGAATTGCTTAGCTTCTCCTGTTAGAGTGGTTTTCATTTTCTTTCAAAGCTCTTTTTCATCCATTGGTTTGAGTTTTGGTGGCTTTCTCAGTTGCAGCATTCAGTTTCTAGTTCTTCTTTAGTTATTATTCTCTCTCTTTTTCTCTTTTTCTTTTTAAATTGCAGAAGATTATGTTATGAGTGGTTTTGGTAATATTGGTTATTATGGGAATTTATGGAGTTATTTCATGTCTAACAAACTTAAAATTGCTTGTTTTATAATTGTTTTGGTTGCAAATCCAAAATACAATAAGGAATGAGAGATTTACATTTGTTTTCTGTATATTATCCAAATTATAATAAGCAATAAGATATTTACATTTCCTTGATTATTGCCTCTCTCTAGATGAAATCCAATAAGAGACTGAGATGTGAAATAATTTAAGCTCCAAGAAGGAAAAGAAAAGGAAAAAAATAATTATACCTCTGTTTAATTGGCTAAAAAGAAAACACAAGAAAGGAAAGAAAAAAAAAAAAGAAAACACTAATAATGAAAAATTGAAAAGAGTTTTTTTTTTCGACTTCTTAATTTCTTCAACATGGTTTATGGTGTATGACTTATGATATCATTGTTGTTCCCTGAAGAAAGGCTAAAGAGAATATTAGTTAGAGAACATTATTACTATCATTTATTACCAATAAACTCAGCTGCATGGTAGTTACAGTCTTTTATCGATCCATCACGGGGAAGGACTGAGTACTATATCGAAATGGGAAATAGTAGGGTTCTCATTTGGGCAGGGCAGGTCCTCATTGGTCCATGCCCCAATTTTAAATACTTACCTACTGCGGTTAGTAATTGTTGTTGATTTTGATAACATTTGTATTGAAAATAAAATTTAAAGTTAAGCATGATTGGATGTTTTTATTTTAAAGTTATATTGTAATTTTTGTTTCAATATTTTTTTGCTAAAAATCTAGAAAACGAAAAAAAAAAAAAAAAAAAATTACAAAACCAAGTTGCAATATTTCTCAATAAAAGCCAAAGAAGGTGACAGACAGCCTTTGAATTGAAAGAAAGGGGAGATATACGAGCATCTGTGGAGAAGACATTTAACCTCAATCTAATGAAGAAAAATCTAAGGTTCTTTTATCCCACTTGGGCAGTGGGTATCCTCCATTTTCCTTTATGGAGAGACCTTTCTGTGTTTTTAGTGCATTGAAGCCATCAGTAGATGTTTCTTTAAGTTGTCACTTCTGAGTTTTGAGCTTTCTTATGGTGTCAATACAAACCCTACCTATTCACATTTACCTATTGTTTCAAATGTCAATATTAATATTTATACATAGGGTGTTGCTAACGCTCAATGTGTGAACTTGTTAATATGCACGGTGAAATTTTTTATCACTATATTAATTATCAAATTCACTAAAATTAAAATAGTCTTTTCGTAAGGGACCAGTCATTAATTGCAAGAGAGAATTAATATAGTTTGACTTTCTTTATACTTCTTGTCTCTCTTATTTAATCAATTGTCCCCTATAAAAATGCCAAAATGTCATTATATTTAATAAAACAATATTCAGTATAGAGGGATAAAAAAGACTAGTGAAGATTAATAAGTTATAGTCTTAATGAAGGATAGATTCTCCTTATTTATGTTAGAGTAGTGATTAAAGCTGTAAACGGAGCGGATTCGGGGCGAATATTGGTATATCCGAATTCGTATCTGATTATATATCCGGATATCCGAATCCGAATAAATATCCGGCGAATAATAAAATATGATATCCGTATCCAACTCCGATTAAAATATCCGGATTCGGATAGTATCCGAATTATCTGATTAAGTTTTTAAAAAATATAAATTAATATTTAAAAATGTAAAAATATATAAATTTTTATTAAAAAAATATTTTTTAAATGTTATATTAATTTTATAAATTTAAAATATATTATATAATCAGACAGATATAACAGTATCCGAATCCGTATCCGATTATAAACAGATAGTATTTTACTATCCGAATCCACTCAGCCGGATACCTATCTGGATAATTTTCCGACTAAATGGATTCGGATACGAAATATCCGCATCCGTTTATAGCCCTAGCTGTGATAAGCGTATCTGAGATATCTATTTGCAAACGTAATGACTTGTCATCATTGGTTCACAACCCACTCTTAAATACTCACCAACTATAGTTAAAATTTAAAAATAGAGTATTACCAATGAGGACCAACCATTACGTTTGTAAATAGAGATCCAGGTAGGTTAACTATTTTCCTTTATGTTATTGTAATATGACATATGAGCGTCCTATTTAAAATTAATAATAAAGAAAGACATACATGATTGCGATTGAGTATTGGACATATATGGATTAGTTTTTGCTTACATCAATAGTCAACATGTTATTATAAAATAACAAAACTGCTCTCTTGCATGAGGCCTATTGCAAACAAATATAAAAAGACATTTTTGTTATGATATTTGTAATAAAATGATACCAGCATTAGTAAACAGTAAGCAAACATTAATTAAGTAGGTCTCTATAGGTCTAATATTCAATAATATAGGTCTTTATATATCTTTTATTTTAAAAGAGGCATCCTTATGTCATTACAATAATATGGCTCTCAATATATATATATATATATATAATCCTCTAAATTTTCTTTGCTTATTTAATGAGTTAGGGTTCACACCAATGCATGAAATATATGAGTTCTTTTCATCAATAAAAGTAATATGAAGTATGTACATAATATTTCTGAGGACTGATCATGGTGAGATGGACACAATCAATTTAAGTGTGACACTTGCACTAGCCTAGATCAGGTCAGGTCCCCACCCCAGAAGCCAATCGGATGGGGGCATGAAAGCGTTTTACATTGGCCTTTGGTGTGATTAGAAGTAAAGGTACGTAGATGCTGATCCAGGTGGTCCACATGCTCATTGATCCAGACTCTTCATGATCAATGGGTCATTTCAAATCTGGACCATCCAATAGAGATCATTTCCAACATCATTCCATACCAAAGTAAGAAATGGGGTTAGGCTGGACCCTACCAGAAATATGAACAAAGAAAGCTTTGCAGTCGTGTATATTGGTTTGCTTCATTGTTTATTATGTTCACTACATTACCTGAGTCTGTAGTAATAGAGATCCTGCTAATGTTATGGCTATTAGCCTTGGATTGAACAGTCTTGCATGAATGAGCCGGTCGATCTATTGAGCCGTCTTGAATAGAGAGTAGGTGGGGGCAGATGTAAGATGTAAGTGGTGAGGAGAATGGAACTTTGGTCCATCATATTGATTAATGGCTACATTGAGTGCAAGAGATGGCTCACAGGTTGGTAGATTCGTTGATTGCTTCTGCAATTAATAATCGTCTCCAAATATGAAAAGGTAACAAAGTTCTCCCAGTTTTTTAAAAAGTCCGGAATGGTAATGGTACGTGAATTTTTCATCAAATGATTAAGGATTCGATACTTTTAGAAAAAATTACAACTTTTAAAAAAAAATTGTTAATTTTACAAATTAAATACGAATTATTCTCAAATTTTTAAAAAGTCCTGATTAATATCTAATATATGATCAACTATATTTATTTATAATTTTCATAATTAATAATCTTATTATATATATATATATATATATATATATATATATATATATTATTTTATTTTTCCTGTCCTCCCATTTTTCAATTTTCACAATTTTGCTACTTTTTCCATATATTTCCCAGACGAATAATTATCGAACTCCAACTCCGATTTAACTCTGATATGAAGTACCATCCAACAAACAATGTATTGACCTTTTATTGCATAATTGTACGCTCCAGTAGGGTGAAATATCAGGTGGCTATGATCGACTGTTCATAAAAAAAGGCTTTTGTTATACAAAACTGAAAATACTCATTGAGGGGTAGGACTTGATATATTGCATGCATGCATTTGATGCGTTACGCTCTTGTATTGGTGAAACCTAAGTCCTTTACTCACTGCAGCCAAATAGAAGGCTAAGACCTCTTATGGGCTTAAGTTTAATTGACCAGACTTAACCTTGCATCCATACATGTAATCAAGGACAGCTCGCAGGTAATTAGGGATGAATTGTGTGTTACCAGTAAACTGCGTGCCTTTGAAGTTTTTTTTTTTTTACTTTTTTTTGGGTTGAGGGAGAAGGGTAACGGAGGGTATTCCCAACCCTAACAGGGAAGGACTAGTCCTTTCATATGCACACGCAATTACCCGCAAACCACATGCATTGAGTAAGACTGAGAGGAGTTAAACTCAAAACCTTAGGATCTCTCCCAAGACCCGAATCAATCGAGCTACCCATGCGGGAATGCCTTTGAAGGTTATCAACATTTCAAGATGAGAAGGCAATCATCAATCATCTGGAGAAATTTTTTCTTATCCTTGTAGCCGAAGGCACCCTAAAAGAAGCTATCATGATCATCACTGTCAATACTTAGGCGGAGTGCTACTGTGCTAGCTTCATTCCAAACTCGTGGGAGCAACACATGTCATTGCTATCCTTCAACAAAGTAGAAAAACTTCTTTTTTTATGGAAAATTATAGGTTTGACCTATTAATGGAATAAAAGGAAAAGTAGCAACACATGTTACCACAGTAGTGAGAGTTTGGAAGTGGGCTCTCAATTAGTTTAGGGGGACAACACTAATCCTGTTTCATCATTTTATTAACATATTTAAAAAGAAATTGCCGTGATGATCTTAAAATTAAAGATGTGAGGATAAAGTACTGATAGCTGTTCTTCTCAAGAAAGACCCAAGAGAGAGGTGACGATACTTAACCTATAAGGAGTAATTTGGAGGGAAAATAGGCGCAAAGAAAAAAAATTCTTCTTTCACGAAGTCTCTATTTGGCATGCTGAAAAATGAGCTTTTGTCGAAATAATTATCCATTCTATTTTTATGTTTCTTGTTTAAGGAAAATTCTTTCTTAAGAAATGAAAAGTTGGTTCCAAGATTTTATTTTCCATAAGCTTTCCTTCCAAACAAACAGAGCCTAAGGTAGCGTTTGTTAACACTAATCTAAAAAGAAGTGCTTATTTGAAAATTATGCTTAGTTGGACTTTAGATTTTTAAGTTGAAGGTTAATTGCATGTCTACATTTTAGAGATTTTAGAGGTAAAAACCTCTACTTTAAAAAGTAAAAGTAGCTACTTTTTAAAGTAGAGGTTTTTACCCATTAAATCTGTAAAATGTAGACATGCAATTAACCTTCAACTTAAAAATCGGAAGTCCAACTACGCATAATTTTCAAATAAGCATTTGTTCATAGACTAGTGTTAACAAACGTCACCTAAAGTTTAACTAAGCATAATTTTCAAATAAACACTTCTTTTTAGACTAGTGTTAACAAACGCCACCTAAATCTGATTTTAGTTGAGTCAGAGGACAGGTTTAAGCCCCTCTCTTGCGCATGTAGTTTTCTGTCTTGCCCGCACAACTCCCATCTCCCATGGACGGTTTTAAAAAAATAAATCTTACAATTAATTAAGGGTTTTATGGAAGGTCCTTGAATTGAAGGACATTCTTCTTCTTTTTCTTTATCAATGCTTTATCTCAATTATTTTGAATTTAGCAAGAAAAGAATCTTAATACAATTTTGGAAGCACCGGTATAATCACCTTGTAAACTACGCATAATTTTCAAATAAGCATTTGTTCGTAGACTAGTGTTAACAAACGTCACCTAAAGTTTAACTAAGCATAATTTTCAAATAAGCACTTCTTTTTAGACTAGTGTTAACAAACGCCACCTAAATCTGATTTTAGTTGAGTCAGAGGACAGGTTTAAGCCCCTCTCTTGCGCATGTAGTTTTCTGTCTTGCCCGCACAACTCCCATCTCCCATGGACGGTTTTAAAAAAATAAATCTTACAATTAATTAAGGGTTTTATGGAAGGTCCTTGAATTGAAGGACATTCTTCTTCTTTTTCTTTATCAATGCTTTATCTCAATTATTTTGAATTTAGCAAGAAAAGAATCTTAATACAATTTTGGAAGCACCGGTATAATCACCTTGTAAAGTCCGTTTGGTGTGTGCAAGTTAGGGTCTGTTTGGATAAACTTCTTTGCAAACCAGCAAAACTTCCTGAGAAAGTAACTCTTTGGGAGAGTAAGAGAAAGTCATTGTATACCGAAAAATGACATTTGGTTTGTACTTGCAAGAAGTAGCTTCCCAATAGAAGAAGTTAAAATGTGCGTTTGGATTTTATGTTAAAAAGTAACTTCTTAGTTTATATTAAATAATTGTAACTTCCTTTTTATTGTGGTTTATATTTTTAACCATAATTTTTTAAAAGTCATGGTTAAAAATAATAAAATCATAGATTTGATGAATCTTAACCATAGTTAAAGGAATCTAAACCACAATTAATAGAATTTTAAGAATACTTTAACTCTTTTGGGTTATATTTTTAGTCATGACTTTAAAAATATAACCCAAAGGGCTAAAGGATTCTTAACCATAATTAAAAGAACTTAAAAAATTCTTCACATGCCCAAAGATGGGCAACACATGATTATTGCATACTCGATTCTATAGTGTACAATACAACTTAACTTGAACAAAAAATAAAAGAAGTCCATAATGTTTGTTTTTTTTTGTGATGGAAAAGAAGTCCATAATGTTAAGGTACAAGGTTATGCTAATCAAAGTACAACACTAAAAAAATTTTGTTAATAAAAGTACAAATTGGAAGGGTCGGGCCAGGTACATCAATTGTAGGCCTAAAAACCTTTACTATGCAACGTGACTAATAAAATTGATCCTTTTGCATAGTTTTTACCAATATACCTACAATTGATGTACTTGGCGCACAATTATAGGGGCACACAAGATCCATGTGCCCACTTATACACATAAAATAGACTCTCACCCTTTCTAAGTTGAGCTCTATTTACCATTGTTCTTCATTCAATAATGGTTAAAAGTAGGGGTGGGCGGGTGGCAATCGGGTCAAGTTCAGGCTTCAAAGCCTTTGTAAACGTGTTGGGCTTCGGGTGAGTCTATTAAAAAATCACTAAAATTCAAGCCCATACTTGACCCATTGCCACCCCTTGTTAAAAGCCAAATCTTGAACTTCAGATGAATTATTTATTTATTGAGAAATGAGAAAACCTAGTCTGGATTGTTCAAGTTGATGTGCCTTAGGGGGTTTAGGATCCAATTTAATTATTGAGAAACAAGAAAACCTAGTCTTGATTGTTCGAGTTGATGTGCGTTAGGGGGTTAAGGACCCATTGAGAATGATGGGTTTCAGGTGCTACGCATAATACTTCTTTATTATTTTTGGTTAACCCCTCTATAGTTCTCAAAAAGTAACTAAGGACCGGACCCTGCAAAGGTGTTGTATTTAGTTTTAGTTGAACTTCCAGGTTTTAAGCTTCATTCTTCTAGGCTAGGGGATTGCCTTTGGTCTCGGGTGTCTGATTAAATTGATACCAATACATATTCTTGGGATATGGAGCGTCTTTCCCAAGTGCTTAATGAGACCGAGATTTTGGCCATTCGCAAGATCCTCATCCCTCATCATTTCCAAGCGGATTATCTGTTATGACATTATACTAATTCCGGGTTATTCTTGGTTCGCTCAACTTACAATCATTTTCTCTCTCTCCACCCTATAGGGAAAGTGGCAGCTCCTAGTTCCTCCTCAGTGCAACATGTAGATGGTTGGAGGTTTCTTTGACAACTCCCCATCCCCCCAAGGTGGCGTGGTTTGTGTGGAGATGCCTTCATTATGCGGTGGCGGTAAGTGACAACATTGCTCGGAAGCATATTCCGTGGATCCCACCTGTTTGTTTTGTCAACAACAAGAAGAATCTGTTTTGCACTTATTAGTGGAATGCTCTGTAGCTCGTGCTGTTTGGTGGGGTTCCCCTTTAGCATGCAGATTAGATTTTAGGGAGTTTTGCTCTTTTGCTGCATGATGGAGTTTTTGGGTGGATGCTCTTCATAAACCGGCCAAACTACAAAATCTATCTATGATCACTAGTCTAGTATGGCACATTTGGAAAGCACGCAACGACCTCAAGTACCGATGTATTCTTCCCTCCCCGTCCTTGATCGTGAGTAAGGCTATTCATTTGATAGAGGAATTCCTGTGTCGCCCTCTGTTAGGCAGGACCATTTTGGGTCTCGGCCTATCGGATGAGAGGTACACTCTGTCTTTCGACATTTACCTTAGAACTGGATGGTAATGGCGTCGGATGGTGCTTCTATTTCTAATGGGAGCCAGGCGGGTATAGGGGTGATTGCTAGGAATATCCGTGGCTCTATTTTGGGGGCAGTGTTCAGGGCCTTTTGGGGGGTTCTCCTCTCGTTGCTGAAGCTCTTGCACTTCAAGCTGCTACAGACTATGCTCTGGCAAACCATTGGCCGTTGGTTCGGTTTAGTTTTGATACTAGCATGGTGGTGTCTCAGGTGATTTCAGATCACATTTCGCCCTTAGCTGAAATTGAATCCATTGTGAAAGATATTCTAATCAATCTAGCTAGTCTTCAAGGGTACAGTGTGATTCATGTTCCTCATTCTCAGAATGTTTATGCTCATACCCTGGCTGCCAGGGCTTTGCAAATGAGCTTACAAGGGAGATTTCATATCAGACATTTATCTGCCTAGGCATGTAGGCGCTTCTTCTCTGAAAGAGGCCCCAGGCCTCCGTAGGAATTTTGTATATCTCCCTTTAGTTTTTAAATGATATCTCAGTATCAAAAAAAAAAAAAAAGTGAATTTTTCTGATAATTATTATTGTATTGTGTGGGGTATTGGGCTGATTATATATATTGTTAATTGGACAATGTTACCTCCACTTTTTTTTTTTCTCATCAACAATTTTTTTTTATAAGAAGATAAAAATAAAATTGATGGATCTCACAAAAAACTATTACATTTTTTTTTTGTCTTGTTTAAAATAGGAGAAAGTGGATGAGAATGAAACTGAACATAACATTGCCCATTGTTATTTTCGGCTTTGTGAGATATTATTAAGTTGGTGAGAACACAGAGGAGAGGATCATTGCATAGTTCAAAAACTCGGTGAGTCACTCGAGTAACTCGGCTGAGTTACTCGACTCAGCTGAATTTCGAGTCGAGTAACCTCAAAACTTGAAGGAGGCACTATTTGTCGAGTTACTCGGGTGACTCGGTCGAGTTAAGCTGAGTTTTTCGACTTGTCAGACTAGGTCGAGTCACATAAGAGTAGTTTTATCATTTTTTAAATGTAAACTCAAACGTCACACTATTTTTGTATCATATTTTTTGAGTCTATAAAGAAAACCTACTATGGGTTACCTAGTTTATAGGTTTGAGGCTGTAAAACCAACGTACTTTGAGTTCTTTTAACCCGAGTGTTTCAAGTTATTACACATATATTCCGAGTTGGACCGAGTCGATTTTTTTTCATGTTTTCCGAATTACTCAACCCGGCTAACTTTCGAGTCGAGTAGAGTTTTCGGGTTTTTGAACCATGGATCATTGCACCATTTACTTGTGATTAGTGAAGAAGACGATAATCTTCATGAATATAGCTACATTGTATGAACGACGTAAAATTGTGGGTTTTCTATGTGTTTTATTGGATTTATCTTTATTTTTCATCACTACAATACCATTTCACAAGGAGAATGGATCCCATTCAATTGCGATTGGTTTTTGGAGGGAGTTCAATCGCACCCACAGGTCAACACGTATCCCTTTTAACTCTTATTAATGGTAGTTAAAATTCATTAATCCTTGGGGTTCAATATAACATTGGCTTTTAAAGAAAAAAAAATAGAGTAATACTAGGTCCACTTTCCCATCGTCCACTCTCCTATATTTTCATACAAGAAGACAAAATAATGACACTTTTTTTGGGTCCCACCACATTTATTTTCTTTTTGTATAAAATAGTAAAAACTATTGTAGAGTTGACGATCAGAAAGTGGACTTAACATTACTCAAAAAAATATTTAAAACATATTAACCTTAAAAGGGTTAAATATTTTTTTGATACTTTTTCGATAAATCACATGTGCGAGAGTTTAATCACAATTGATTGTGATCCGATCTCTTTCACAAGTATTACTTAGTCAGACAACCCTACCTACCTACGATGATCGGTACCTTAATTAAAGTGATTAGTCAAGTGTAGGGGAAGAAACGTAGCCACACAGAATAAGTAGCTAACGGTTAGGAAAATAAAGAATGCTTTGAAGATTCAAGCCCAAACCAATAGACTAGAGAGCAAAAGGCGACAAGGCAGTAACAGTAACATGAATTATTTGAACGAGAAAAATGCAAGCTTGCATGATTCTTGGAAGAATGTATTGGTTTTTGTTTCCTCAAGGTGGGGCTCTCAAAGACTTCGAATTGCCGTGTAAACACACATATATAGTCATCAAACGCAGCCTCGATTGCTATCGCTTTTGCCAATCAATAGGATTGTTAATCAGCATTGCTACATTACAAAATAGCAAGTCTTGAAATGCTGTACATGGTGAAAACATAGAATCGATTGCTCTCGCTCTTGACCGATGATGTTTCTGAAATGCTCGTACATGGTCTTGAAGGCAATAGGATTATCTCTGGCAGATGCCCAAGTTCCCATATTCTCGGGCAGTACCACTTTATGCACGACCCGTAGTAAGCATTTAAGTAGAAGAATGATAATATGCATTGCACATTCGGTTGGATGGTACACGCACACCTCGAGTAGGAGAGTGATAACATGCATTACACATTCTATTGGTGGTACACGCACACGTCTCAAGGTTGTTACATGTCCTCTTTGACATTCATTTACTGTGGTTAAGATTCACTTATCTTTAAGGTTAAATATCTAACTTTAGTTTTTTTTTTAAAATTTACCTTGCTTATGATTCCTTTACTCATGTGATTAAAAAAAATTTGAAATATTTTTTCTAAAAATTAAGGTTAGATATTTAACCCTAAGGATGAGTGAATCTTAATTATGGTTAATAAATGTCAAAGAGAACATGTGGCGAGCTTGAGAGATGTGCATGTACCACCTAACAGAATATGCAATGCAGGCTATCACTCCCCTACTTAAATGTCTTACCATGAGTCGTCCAAAGAGTGGTGCCTGAGATGGGAACTCGGGCATCTGCTAGAGATAATTTGTTGCCGGTCTTAAAGGTGTATAAGTGGTTATGCTCAATGTTAATTACCATCTAACGAGATTATAGAATCATTAGCTATTTTCATAATTGGTTGAGCCACACTAGCCCTACTCATGCATTCCACTTTCAGCCAAAAACTAACAAACACGTGTCCATATTTTCAGTCAAAAACCAACATTTGTCATTGTTTTAACGTGTTGGTTTTTGGCTGAAAGTAGAGAATGCTCAAGAGTAGGCTAGAACACCTTTTAATTGATTATCACATAATCTCTTGCGATCGGTCGAACTAAATGTTATTATTGAAACATAATCCAAACATAAGTGATTAAGTCTCAAATAAATGCTTTGATAATCGGAAGCATACGAACCCTACATTCCACTACTAGTGAGCCCATCAGGCAGTACATTTGTGGTTAAATTCCATGACCATAGTAATAACTTCACTAAACTTTTTCTTTCAAAGGGGTGGACTAGTGGTTCCTAGGCCTTTCCCCAAGTGGGAGGTCCTGGGTTCCATTTCTCACTCCCCCTTTTGGGCCAAGCCTCGCACATGTTTACCCGGACTTACCTGGTGTGGTGAGTTTTGGGCTCAAATCGCACCCTTGGGGATTAGTCCTAACCCAAAGGGTTGGGGACACCCCAAGTTCCAAAAAAAAAAAATCCACTTTCTTTAGCAGTGTGTGAATGGTATGTGCTTGGGCCTTGGCCACTCTAGACCTAAACTGATACCGTGCCTATTAATAACAAGAAGATATTTTGATTGAGGCTGAGGAAGAGAACTTCTAAGGCAAGTGTGCTGGCCAGGACCATGCCTCAAGAAGCGAAGGTTCTGTGTTTGATTCACTTTTCCCTGTTCGTCACCCTTACCCTATGTTTGGTTGCCGAGAAAATAAATGAAAACATGGAAAAGAAAAGAAAATTGGACAAAATATAACTAAAATTGTATTAGAAATTCAAAATTTTCTTTTCTTTTCCATGTTTTCACCTATTTTCTCAACAACCAAACTTAGCATTAGGGTGCATTCGTTTGACAAGAAATTGAGTGAAAGAAAAAAAAAAGTAAAAGAAAAGGAACTTAAATTTTCTCACATAATAACCGGTGCATTCGTTTGGTGAGAAAGTGAGGGAAAGGAAAAGAAAAGTGTGTTTTCTTATATTTTTTTTGCGTTTGGTTTGCAAGAAACACACTTTCATTTTCTTGCACTTTCTCAAAAGTGACAAATTTTCTTCCAAAACCTTCATCCATCTTTTGATGGTTGTTTTGCAAGAAAATTTAAGTTTCTTTTCTTTTCTTTCACGCATTATTTCGTCAACCGAACACACCCTAAAAGATAAATGATGGATGAAGTTTTTAAGAGAAAGTTTGTCATTTTTGAGAAAGTGAAAGAAAATACAAGTATGTTTCTTGCAAACCAAGCGTAAGAAAAGTGCAAGAAAACACTTTTTTCTTTTATTTTCCCTCACTTTCTTACCAAAAGAACACACCCTTAGAGATTTATCTCCTTATACGGTGCTTGTGGATGGAACATGTGTCCAAGAGATTAGTGGGATGCTTTAAGAGGCCCGGACACCTAGTTTTTTTTAAAAAAAATTCTGAATTTTTTTTCTATAACTAGTGTGGTACATCATCTTTTGCTAACCAATTTTTCTTGAAATTTTTAAGTATGTGTTGTGTTGGGGAGGAAATGGGATTTGGTCTGTCCCTTGCCAGACCAAAATTTGCCCTCATCCCATAGACTGACACATGTCTCTTTTAACATCTTTTAACTGTGGTTAAGACTCATTGGCCCCTATGGTTCAACCATGTAACCTTGGTTTTTAGAATATAATATTAAAAAAGATTTAACCATAAGAGTTAAATAATTTAAAGTGTGGTTAAAAGGGCAGATAATGAATTCTGTGAAGTGAGCCATAAGGTTTTGGTCTGGGGAGGGCCAGACCAAATCGATCCGTTGGTAAGATCCTTTTCTAACTGAATTTATAATCCTCGGTAATTGACACGAGGTGGGTTCTGGGCGCGTTAATTGACAAACGTACACGCATTTGTGAAACTTTTCACCGTTAATAGGACCCACCATCATCCGTCAGATACACAGCTTGGGTGTGTCCCAGTGGTTGTGTATCTCTTCGGGGAAGGTGTGACTCGGAGCTTCGAGTCAACCTTGTTAAATAAATGATTTAGGACCTACCAAAAAAATAGATAACTCCAGATTAAAAATAAAAAGTAAAAAACGTTTGCCATTTGTAGGCACCACGTTGCTTATATGGATTGAGACTGGGGCTGGAACTCTAGGAATATCTGGACAAAAAGTCTACGTATAAACAGGACATGTAAATGTGGTTCAATGCCGTGAAGGGTATTGACTAGGAATGGGAACCGATAGGAAAGTTTGGCATGATTATTTTGGTAGAAGTTGTAAACATTAAAAAAAAAAAAATTTCAAGGAGTTCGGTTATATTCCACACGTGGGTCTTGTTTGGTTAAACTTTTCTGAAAAGTAATTTTTTAATTCTATTCTTTACAAAATGTGAGTCAATGAGAATGTGACGACCTTCCTCAAAAGCTAAAACATTCCCTTTCAATGAAAGTCAGTGAAATTCACCCCTATTAGCTTTCCTTAAAGATCAAAATTGAGACTTCGATCCACCAAATGAACAACAAACCACATAAAGAAGTCAAGTCAGTCCAGAAATTTATCCAAACACAATGGTGGTTTCTTTTAATATCTTTAACTTTGATTATGATAATTAACTTTTAGGGTTCAATCATCTAATTTTAATTTTTTAATAAAAAATTAAAAAGTAATCTAAATATTAAAAATTTTAACCTGGGAAAAAAAATTTGTGTTGTAACTGAACTCTTGAGAGAATCATGTGTTATTTTAGTGAAAGCCCTTTAAAAAGCAGGAGTTTAATTTTGAACTCTTGATTCTCTTAAGGTGTAACTAGACTGTAGGAGTCCGTTACAACACAAAAACCTCTTTAACTACTCTTTAAACTTTAGTAGGATTACTATAAGATAATGAACCTTAACCACAATTAAGGGGTATTAAAAGGGATACGTGTTAACCCATGGGACGTAATCAGACTCATTGGAGTCCAGTTACAACTTAAGGGTGTGTTTGTTTCAAATGAAAGGGTTGGGAGAATAGAATTTGAAAGAAAAGAAAATGAAAGAAAATAAAAGAAAAGAAAATTATAACTTTTTTTTATCTTGCATGTTCGGTTTAAAAGAATAGTTAGAGGAAAAGAAAAAAAAAATCAAAAAAAGTAATGAGCTTTACTCTGTATTGGCTCATCTTGGAAATCGTGTCATGCTTTCTCTCAAAATAATCTATATTTTTTAGAGAAAGTTTTAAAGGAAAGTGAAAGAAAAAAATTTACTGTAAAGAGAATTTTAAAGGAAAGTGAAAGAAAAAAAATTTATTCTTGGTTTTCCTTAATGGAAACCAATAATAAATTTCATAAAGTCTCTCAAGTAGCTTCCAAGATCTACATGCCCAATGTGTACACAGTTGAACCACAAGGGCTAGCCTAGCAATGCTCTGGACAAATCAGGTGATAGTCCATATTCTATCAAGTAGTTCGAACATCATTGAGGCTACCATTGATTCTCAGATTGGTAATTAGATTACAACCTCTTGGATCTCGGCAGCCAAGGAACTGCTCCTACTTGGTCGAACAGGAGATCAGGTGTTGAGCTCATTTTGGCTCGTCTAGACCGTGCCCTTGCAAATGCCATATGGAGGGCGGCAAATCCAAACAATGTAGTCCTGGTTCTTCCGATCATAGGTGTAACACCCCAAAATCCTATATTGGTCAAATAAGAAATTAGACCGTTACCTGCATATTCAACTCATTCTAATAGCATATAAGGCAGATAAAAATACAAGTTTCAAATTTTTTTTAACATTAAACCAATTTCAAATGATAATCCCTAAAAATTAATCATCCAAAATAACTGCCCAATCATAACTATAAATAAATTCGATCATTTCATGTGATCATAAAATTTTAAAACTGAATCTAATTTAAACAACATCATTAAAATGGTCTAAGTAGAATTTTTTTCAAATTGAAATAAATAACTACTAAATCATTAGTAGGGTCATATATCTAAATTTCATTCCCTTTCAGGATAATCACTTTTGGGCTCCTCTTCATACTCCTCCTCAATCCACGGTCCTAAAGCACAAATGTCAAACCCTAAACCTACCAAATAATAAAAGTTTTGATGAGTATTGGAATTACTCAACGGAATGTAAAGCATGATTAACAATATAATTAATAGTCATTTATAGTCAAGACATAATTCATAATATCAAAGTGCGGAAACATAAAGTAATTCGTATAATCATCCCATGGTAAATTCATACTCACGACTCGTGCAGACTTATGATGCATATGCAGATTCATGTCCATGTATACTAGGTCCATATCATTCTCTATAATAATCATTCTCATTTCTATTATCATACCAGAGTTCCAAGGTCCATATAAATTTTAGGTCTGTATTATATTTTAATGTCATCATTTTTTGACTGAATATTGTATCCAGAACGTGCAACAAACATCCATGACATTTCGGTATTACCAATTTCGTATCAGGGTCCTAAGTCCATATCAATTCTAAGATCTTTATCATCTACATGTAAATTTCATGCTCATATCTGTACCATCTGTATGAATTATCCTTGCTCATATCCGTACCATCTGCATGTAGAGTCATGCTCAAGTAATACCACCAGGTCCATACCATTCGTACTAAGGTTCCTACCAGTCATGAGTACATATGCAAACTCGAATGCATGAACTCATACAGACTTATCATCTTACCATGTTATGTGACTTATGCTTAATTGTTATAAAAGATGCATAATTAAGTATAATTTAACATATGAAATTACACTAAAATTATTGGCTATTAACACGATATTAACATAATTCATTTTATGGAGATAATCAATATAGCCTAAAATTGTGAAATCAAACATATTTAATCATTTTTATAATCATAACTCAAATATATGTATATATTTCATATTCCATAAAATATTCCATAATTTCTATTCATCTTCTTCCTTCATATTCAATCCAGATCTATTGTATATTACCTCTTAATAACAAAATATTTAAAAACATTATCTATGATTTTTTTATCTATTTCTTTTGCAATTATGTCATACCATTCTTTAGATCTAAACCTTAAAACTACGTGATAAAGAAATTAAAGGTTTATTTACACCCGTTCTAGATCTAAAAGATCAAGGGTTTATCTACATCTATCTTGATTTACAATTAAGAGTTTATCTACACTCATTTAGATCTACAATTAAGGGTTTATCTACACCTATATTGATCTACAATTAAGGGTTTATCTACACTCATCTTAATCTTGAAATTAACTATTTTATTAATGAAATTATTAATTATACAAAGCATCTTACCTCTCACGATTGCTTTCCTACGGTCAATCACTTACGAATGATCTTGGGTCGTGATCTCCAAATCCTCATTCTTCTCCGATTAAATCTCTTTGTAAAATCTAAGGTTTCCCTCTCTTAGATCTCAAAACTCTTAGAATTCTCTACTCTATCTCCCTTTTAGGTTTTGGAGCCTTTGGAAATTCTAACTCACAAATCTAAAGAGTTATTTATAGGGTTGGGGGACCCAAGGAATCTTAAAAGTCGAAAAATTGTGAAAACCTGAGAAAATCACCGCGTCGGGCTATCGATCGCCGCCGGGGTGCGATCGATCGCCACCGGTGGGCAATTGATCGGCCAGTGCACCGATCTCATTTTTTTTTATAAAAAAAGTCTTTGCTACTTTTGATTATTTTTTATTTAGTGAAATTTGTTCTTAAAAAGGTTTAATAATGAGCAAATTATTTGAGTTTTAACTTTGAGATATCAATATAATTTTTCATATGAATAATGAATTAAAAATTACACATTTATCTAGAAATTCATAGAATTGGCATGAATACCGAGGAATAAAAATTCAGGTCGCTACAATAGGCTCTGACGACTCCCCCTCTCCTTGGCCCTGAAAGATCCTTTACAAGGCGGAGGAAAACATTCCGCTACGAAGCAATGTGGGATCTTTACGACCAAGATTGTAAGACCATTATCAGAAGTGGTTGGGGCAAACCCAGCCGAGGCTCGCATATGTACCATGTGTGCCAAAAAATCCGAAGCTACCGCCTTGATCTCAGCTATTGGAACAAGTCGCCATTTGGACATCTCTCCAATATAATCAATAAGATCACTGAGGAGATATCGACTCTCAAAGAATCTGCCCAGCATGGTTCATCTTCGTCTACCCTCCAACAACTAAATTTTGAACTAGACAAATCAATCCATCAAGAGGAGGTGTTTAGGAGACAAAAATCCAGGGCTGATTGGCTTCAACTGGGGGATAAGAACACCCCTTTTTTTCGTACTTCGACAATTCATCGACGCCAAAGGAACATGTTGCTCGCACTCCGTAATTTAGATGGGAGATGACTCCTAACAAAGGACGATATTGCAAACCATGTCACCTCCCATTTCTGTGACTTGTACTCTTCTGGAAATCGGGCTCCAAATAGTGAGTTATTGAATAATATTCCAGTTTGTGTTCTTGAGCATATTAACCTGGATCTTTGTAGGGTGGTTACAACAGAAGAAATTAAGACGACTACGTTTCAAATTGGCCTGTTAAAGGCACCTGGGCTGGACGGCATGCCGGGAATGTTTTATAAAAAACATTGGGATATAATTGGAAGCGATGTCTGCTTGGCTATGATAGAATTTTTCCAAAAAGGTTTCTTGTTAAAACAAACTAATTTCACTCACATTGTTCTTATTCCAAAGGTTCTGAACCCAGAAGAAATGAACCATTTCAGACCCATCAGTCTCTGTAATGTCATTTACAAGATCATATTTAAGGTGCTTACAAATCGCCTTCAGACTACTCTTTCTGATATCATCAGTTCGGCTCAATCCGCTTTCATCAAAGGGCAGCTTATCTCCGGCAATGTTTTTGTAGCACATGAGATCTCCCATTACTTTCGTCACAGGAAAAGCAGGTGAGATAAGCAAATGGCAGTAAAGGTTGACCTTTCCAAAGCATATGACAAGGTGGAGTAGAGTTTTCTTTTCTCAGTGATAGAGCGAATGGGTTTTTGTTCAAAGTGGATTTCTCTTATTAAGCAATGTATCGCTACGATCATGTCATATGCCGTCTTGATTAATGGGCAACCAACAGGCTTCATCAAGGCTACTAGGGGTCTCTGCTAAGGGAACCCTTTATCCCCATATCTATTTATTATTATGGTCGAAGCTCTTTCATGTCTTATCTGAAAGGATGTTCTCGACAGGAAACTTAATGGAATTAAACTTAATCGCCATGCACCCAACATCTCTCATTTTTTGTTTGCTGATGACTGTCTTATTTTTCTCAAAGCTGACCTTGAAGAGGCCCACAACCTCGAAGATACCCTTCAACAATTTGGCCAAGCATTTGGCCAACAAATAGTTTTTTCAAAGTCTGGTCTCATTTTCAACAATAATACCCCTTGGCAATTCAAGCGCATGATAGCTTTGATCCTTCGAATTCCCTCTTCTGGGACCCCAACCAAATATTTGAGCCTTCATTCTGAATTTGGTCACTCAAAATCTCAGTCTTTTGCAGCCCTCAAGCAAAGAATATTGAGTCGTATCCAAGGCTAGACAGGGTCCTTATTAACTCAGGTGAGGCACGACACTCTCATTAAATCTGTAATTCAGGCAATCCCAGCTTATGCCATGAATTGTTTCAAACTTCCGAAGCGTTCGGTGGATGGTATTCATAGTGCAATAGCTTGGTTTTGGTGGAGCTCTTCGGGAGCATCAAAAATCCATTGGGTTCGGTCGTCATCCAAGGAGTGAGGTGGGATGGGGTTTCGGGTCTTGGCAACTTCAACCTCAACCTACTTGCAAAGCAGGGGTGGATCCTTCTAGCCAAACCCACATCCTTGTGGGCTCAAGTTTGCAAAGCCCTTCATTACCCAAGATCCTCTTTTATGGAAGCTCCCCTTGGCACCAGGCCTTCTTGGGGGCGGCGAAGTCTTTTGGCTGGTGGGGATGTGCTTTGGGAGAGACTTCAATGGAAGATCGGAAATGGCGAGTACGTGACCCTTGGGTCCCCAATGTGTCGTCCTTCCAACCCCAACTCCTCTCGGGGATTTCTTTGGGTGACATGCGCGTGTCTCAACTCCTTTTCCCTCACTCAGGAGGATAAAATTTGAGGTGCATGAGAGAGATCTTTCTTCCTCAATCTATTTTGAAAATCTGCATACTGCTTGTTAGCTTTCAAGGTGCCCTAGATAGGCTTATATGGCATTGGACAAAATCTGGGCTCTTTAAAGTGAGCTCTGGATATCATTTAGCCAATCAGATGGACGAGGCTAGGCATGTGACCCCAAGCAACCTCCCGCCTGATTGTGAGGACAAGAGTTGGCAATTCATTTGGAAGATTCCAACCATTCCAAAAATTCAGCACTTCCTATGGCAAACCTGCCATAATGCAATCGGGGTGGCCATAAATCTCCGTCAACGTCAAGTACTAGTTGATGTGTGGTGGCCGCTATGTAATTCGGCTGCTGAATCAATCCACCATCTTTTCTTGGAGTGCTCCTGTTCAAGAGCAATTTGGTTCGGATCCCAGTTGAGTATGTGTATCCCTCAAAATCCTGACTCATCCTTCAAAGATTGGTGGAATCATTGGGTTCATCTCCCATCTTTTAGGGAGGATAATTTCTCTTTGGCCATTAGTATAAGTACTATCCTGTGGTGTATTTGGTTGTACTATCATGTGGTGTATTTGGCTGCATCGTAATGAAGTTCTCTTCTAAGGAGTTTTGCCAAACCCATCTACAGTCATAGCTCAAGCCTCTCGTTTAACTTTCAAAATTCTGGCTAGGTCGAGTCGGACTATTTCATCTACCCAGCTGGGAGTTCATGCCCGATGGTGTCCCCCTTCTAACGGGTGGTTGAAGATAAATGTTGACAGAGCTGCTCTCCTCTCGAGTCTTGGTGCTGGTGCAGGGGTTGCTATTAGGGATCATAATGACAATATTCTATACTCATCCAATATGCCTTTACTCAGGGGCTCTGCTCGGGTGGATGAGGCTTCCGCTTTCCGCCACGGCATCGGTTTAGCAATCTCTAACTCGTGGCCGAAGATTGTGATCGAATCTGATGCTAATGAGCTAAATGATTTTCTGACTGGGCAATCTGTCGATATCCATGGTGATGTTCTCCCTATTATATCTCATGTGTTACAACAATCTTGTGAGGCAGTATCCTTTCAGTTTGTCTGCAAATTAGCGAACTCCCTAGCACATGATCTAGCTAGGAAGGCTTTAAATGAGAGCATTTCAAATATTGTCCAAGAGTTGGGTAAGCCTATGCCTCCATTTGTTCTTCTCTCTTCTCAGTAATCAAAGTTTGCGTTTAACAAAAAAAGAAAAAAGTTGTTTTTAGGAATGTGTGTCTCTCCCCAACCAAACCCCAAACAAACAAGAGAAAGTGAGGTTTTCTTTTACTTTACCTCACTTTCTCTTAAAACGAACAAACCCTAACCCTATGTTCGGTTGTCTAGAAAATAAGTAAAAACATGGAAAAGACAAGAAAATTGGATAAAACACAACTAAACTTTGCATTAAAAATCCAAAAATTTCTTTTATTTTCCATGTTTTCACCTATTTTTTGGACAACCAAATATGACATAAGAGAATTTCAAGTCTTAATTTTGAGCAGAGCACTACTTCACTGCGAAAAAGGTATAGAATTTCGAGTCTTAATCCTCTCCTGTTGTAACCGGACTCAGGAGAGTCTGGTTACTCCACTAACGCTGGCACATGTCTCTTTTGACACCCCTTAACTATGGTTAAGATTCACCCACTCCTAGGGTTCACCCACCTATTCTTGATTTTTTTTTTAAAAATATTCAAAACAGAAATTTAACCCCAGTAAAATTCACAAACTCTTAGTGTTAATTTAAATAAATAAATAAATAATTTGAAAACTAAGGATAGATGGGTGAACCTTAGGAGTGAATGAATCTTAAGCACAGTTAAAGGGTATCGAAAAAGACCGTGGTAGTGTCAATGGCATAACCGGACTCCGCAGAGTCCCGTTACAACTGGAGAAGATTATGAGTCCTTGTAGAATAATTTGTTTAGCCGGAAATCACGGAGAAAAGAAATGTAATGTGAAGTCTACTTTCATGATTGTCCTGACTTCAAATGGAAGCCTCGTTAGATTTCTCTAACGACCATTCTTTTTCTACGGATACGACCTCCTTTTCTCGTACTCTTCCGTGTTTGACCAAACAAAGAATTAGTTTTCATATTAGGGTACTTAATTATATGGTACTTAGGGTTCCTTCCTACCTATCATTGAGAAAAACGTGGTTGGAATTCCTTCATCACCTTGTTTTGATTAATAACACTTTTTATAAAGAACTCGTACCAAAAACAACTCTATCGTTAATTATTATTATTATTATGTTTTGGTTGAAGGGTTAAAAATTAATAGCAGTGAAAATAAGCAAAAGAAAACAGTATAGATAGAAGAATCAGTCTACCGGGGTACTTTCAAATATACTCTCCAATTCTAATTCTTTAATTCAAATAATTAATTATCAAGATTAGAATTAATGTGACTTCACTTTTTTTTTTTTTAAATGTGTCACCTTAGCATTAGTCCTAACCTTTAGTGGTCAGCAATAAATTATTAGGATTAGAGAGTATATTTGAAAGTAACCTTAGATAGAATACAAGATTTACGTGATTTGTGACTATATACATTAAACGGGTGACTATATACATTAAACGGCCTAGTAGTGCAATGAACGATACCCCAAATAAGATTACTAATTGTCGGTCTCTTTGGGCAGCTGCAATGGGCCAGAGCGATAGGATTCGAGACACAAACGTAGCAAGACTAATATCATAAATTATTAGTTAGAAGATGGCCTACCACCCTTAGTCTCCAAGGCTATATGATTATTCCATCAATTAGTAAGTACAAATAATATGTAATTGCCCATAGAGTAGTGGCTAAATACATCCCAAGTATATTGTTAAAAATAAAAACTAATAAAAATTCCTTATTACAGTAAGCTTAAATGCATTCAAGTCTTAATTGAATTGAAACTCTCTAAAAATATGAACTTAATAAAAATAGTAAAAATCAAAACGGACTAAAACACTTACAAACTCTTAATTAAGGATATTTGGACCGAGTCCGTTTTGTGTCATTGGGTGTGCAATGGCACACAAATCTTGTGTGCCCTAGTAATAGATAGTACATGTTAATAATAAGAACAATTTGTGAACAGCAAATTTATTTTGAGTGTTTTTATCAATATACCCATAATTTGTATATATGGCGCCTTAATCATAAGGGGCACACAAGATTTGTGTGCCAAGTTGCACCCACAAAATACTCTTCCGGACCCCACTATACTCTCGGAAGCCAAAACAGACCTAAAAATAATAACATAAAAAAAATTGAGATTTAACTATGAACAAAAGATCCAGAGCATCCCAAAATTTGCCTTGGCATGGGTAATTTGGGTATTACAAGGAAAAAAATTTGTGGGCATAAGTACCCTTACTTTATCTTTACTATTATAATACGGGAGGCATGCATAGATGATTTTTCTGAAATTTTCAAACTACCCTTTTACAAGAACAAAACGTAGACTTAATGTTTTATTTTAATTCCCAAACTACCCCTTGCCTATTTAATGTTTTACTTTAATTGCCAAACTAACCTTTGCTCATCTATCTATTTAGATTCACAGATAATCGTGATTGAACTCGGGGAGAGTTCAATCATACCCACAGGTTAACACATGTCTCTTTAAACTCCTATTAACTCTGGTTAACTCCTTCCCCTCGCTCTCACGTGCATCGCACGTGCCACTAGCGAGTTCAATCGCACTCACGGGTTAACACGTGTCCCATTTAACTCTTATTAATTGTGGTTAACTCCTTCCCCTCGCTCTCACATACATTGCACGTGTCACCCACTAGTATTTATAATTATAAAACTACCCCAACCTCAAGGCCATTTTTTAGGTTGCTCTCGTTATTTCTTCAATCAAAGCTTCTCCTGTTCATAGTTAATCTTTAAAAAGTTTACTAAATAAATAAATAAAAAAGACTTCAAATTAAGTTTTAACTTTAAAAAAAAAAAAAATTAACGTTAAACCGCCCACTTTTGTGATGATACGACAAAGTCCAATAATATATAATAATAACCACTCTGAAATTCAAGTGCAAAGTTGTACGGAATTAGCTGACACATCTTCTTTTCTTTATCTTTATTGTTATAATGCGAGAAGCACGACATGATTTTTCCGAAATTCTTAAATTATCCTTATATAAAAACAAAACGTCCATTTAATATTTTACTTTTAATTCCTAAACTACCCCTTATCTTTGATTTAATATTTTACTTTAATTTCCAAATTAACCCTTGCTCATCTATCTATTTAGAATCACAGCCAATCGATTGAACTCGAGGAGAGTTCAATCACACCCACGGGTTAACACGTGTCCCTTTTAACTCTTATTGACTGTGGTTAACTCCTTTCCCTCGCTCTCACATGCATCGCACGTGCCACTAACGAGTTCAATCACACCCGCAGGTTAACACGTGCTCCTGTTAACTCTTATTAACTGTGGTTAACTCCTTCCTCCGGCTTTCACGTGCACAGTGAGTACCACCCTCTAGTAAATATATATGTTATTTCTTTTTTTGATGGCCCGATTTCTTTTTATCCAACCGCCTCTAGAAATTCATCAGCCGCCTATTCTACATCACAATGTAAGACTTTCAGAAAGACAGTTTTCTTCCCTGAATTGGCAGATGTGCATTCACGAATAGTCGCTAGTAAATATCTGACTAAGGTAATTTTTAAAGAAACTCTCTAAGACACGTACGAGACTACGCCGAAGAAGACTAGTTTTTAAGAGAATGTGGGATCACCAAGCCAAAGACCATTAATGGCGGAGTTTTTGACTGGTGACTAACTTCCAAACTAGGTTGAAGGAACCTTCGAAGAACTGGCACTTGTAGGATCCCACCAAAGACCAGCTTCACTAACATTTAAAATAAGGTTCGTGTCTTTTCCATGCCTCTACTTCCATTTACCGTTTGTTTCTCCATTCACAAGCTCTTTGAAGTTGTATAAATAGCTCTACTAGCCAAGAAACCCTCACAACAATCCTCTCAATTAAAGAAGCAAAAACACCTTATAGCTTTCTTTAGCTACCCATTTCCTTCTATTCCACTAAAGCTGTATCAATGGCTTCTTACTTTAGCTTGAAGACCATGCCTATCCTGGCTCTTGCACTTGCCCTTTGTGTGCAAGGCACGCTAGGTATGTCAAATACTCTCTAATAGGATGTTTGGTAACGAAGTTTAAGTTGCAAGTTGCGGATTAATTATATAGGAGTCGCCTCCTCCACGTTAAGAATTTCTCTAAATGAAACTTAGAGCTAGTTGTCCCAAAAGAACTAGGAGTTACTTGGGTTGTACAGTTATACTTTTGGCGGGCAACTTAACATTCGTTACCAAACACACCCTATATGTTTTTCCTTTTAAGGCTATGTTTTTTTTTCCACTATTAATATTGGTGGGTGTGCAGGAGGAATCACGTGCGAACATCTTAACAAAGACACGTGTGCATTTGCGGTTTCGTCATTGGGCACGCGGTGTGTGCTTGAGAAGCACGTGCGAAGGAGCGGAGAGGATGTGTATGTGTGTCGTTCATCGGAGATAGAGGCCGATAAATTGAAGGACTGGATTGAAACCGATCAGTGCATCGAAGCATGTGGGCTTGATCGTCATACGCTCGGGATCTCATCGGACTCCCTTATGGAGTCTCGCTTCACACAGAAGCTTTGCTCTCCTCAGTGCTATGAAAGCTGCCCTAACATCGTTGATCTCTACTTCAACCTCGCTGCTGGAGAAGGTATACAAGAAAACTAGAAACTAAAAGGCTTAGATTTTTTGTTTTTTTTTGGGTAACAAATAGAGACAAGGACTAATCTCTTGGAGCATCCACACCAACACTTTTACTAGACATTCAAGCCCAACATTAGGTGGACCTAGCTACATAGGAGATTTTCCTTGGGATCGTATCATGGGCCGAGCTTGAACTTTTGTGATTTTTAATAGGCCCGGCCCAAGCAATTGAGGTTTTTGAGGCCCCATTTGGCCGTTGACACTCCTAATTTTCCTTATAGTTGGCAGAGTTTGGAAGATTGTGATCCTCCTCTCATCCCAGTTTTCTTGGACATCAAACAAAATGTTAAAAAGTCCAAGATCCAATGGTTATGACTATGGTGACAATTTCTGACTGGACCAGTTAGCCCACCTACCTTTGCACGGTTCGGGTTAGGTTTCTCAACTCATTTGTAAATGGGTCGGGATTAGTTGGGCTCCATGGACCCTACAGGCCATAATACCTAAGTTAATTTTGTGATATATATTAGGCTCTATATAGTCAAACTATTGATTTTAAGTTCTATATCATTTTACTTTAAAATATAAAACGTTCATTTAATGAATTATTATTTATTTATTTTAAAGGGATTAGCTGGTGGGTCCATGTTGGGTTTAGCCGTTTAGGTTTGCCTTTTTCAACCTTTATAAGATCAGTTCGGGTTCGGGTTTGGGTTTGAGGTTTACTCAGCAAGTCAACACTCGACCCGAACCAGCAAGTCATCTAGATACTATTTTAATCTTTGGTGATTTTGTATTAAACTACTTTTTTTTTGCAGGTGTATTTCTTCCCAAATTATGTGAAGCACAAGGAACAAACTCTCGTAGAGGACTGGCCGAGATCCGAAGCTCTGGTATTGTAGCACCGGGACCTGAGTCTGGGATGCCTTCAAATTATATGATCGCTCCAGCAATGGCGCCACTTTGATCCACTCTGAGTAGACTTTATAAAACATGTTAATTAGTATAAGATTACATTATTAAAGTTACACTGGAGAATCAGTCGCCGGGCTCGAATGCTCGGCCATGGTGGCGTGTGCATGGAAGTCAAGTGCTGTATTTTTTTCTTTTATTTTTAAATTAATTAGATAGGTCATTCTCAGGGGGTCATCAGATGGATTAAGAGTTTAAGACATGCCTTGTAATTTTAATACAGATTGAGATTGGATACTGTTGTGTGAATGTGTGTAAGCAAACTTCTTTGTAAAAGATTTGAGAAATAAAAGAAAGGGTTCAGTTAATTTGGTAATCATCCATTTTTATCAAGCAGCCTTTGTTCAGAAAGCTTAACAAGATGAGAAATTACTCTTATGTACAGTTGAAATTATATACATAGTTGAAACAATCTCCAGTTGAAAGCCTACCTTAATTTGACTTAGTTAACCCACTAACGAGTCGCCTACTAACCTTAGATAAAATATCACACCAAAAATAAAAAATGGTTCTAGCGGTGAAAGGGTCCTAAGTATACAGGCTCCGTAAAAGCTTGGCTGCTTGAACACATTTTTTAAGCTTCTTTCGTAAACGAGTTGATTGAGCTCTAACACATTTGTCCTCGATCATATATATATATATATATATATATAACAGAACTTTAATTTAATGTTTTACTTTCATTCCCAAACTATCCTCGTCTATTTATTTAAATAATAGAATCAAAGTCAATCACGATTGAACTCAGGGAGAGTTCAATCGCACCCGCGGGTTAACATGTGTCCATTTTAACTCTTATTAACTGTGGTTAACTCCTTCCCCTCGCTCTCACTTGCATCGCACGTGCCACCCACTAGTAATATATAATATATATTAAAAATTAAAACAATAAGTATATATAATATAAAATTTTATAATATATGTAAATATACAATCTAAATACTTCAATTAATTCTTATTTTAAATTATCATATATCATAAGTTTTTTTAAAAAAATTAATCATCTTTAATTGAGTTTGTTAAAAGCTCGAGCTCAATTTCTTTATTTGTAAATAAGCCGAGTCGTGCTTGAACACACCTTCAAAAAAGGCTCAGCTTGATAAAAGCTTAGCTTAGCTCGCTACCCCCACCCCCACTGGAGAGCTATAGAGGCTAAGGTTCCCAATTTCTTCTCGCAGATGCCCCCAAATTTTTTACAAAATCTAAAGAGATTGATTCTTTAGGCATTGATATGTCAATTTTAACACCCCACCCCCATGTCAATTTTAACACCCCCCCAAAATAAGAGTACTTAGATGTATAAACTCTAGGTGTGAGTGAATCTTAACCACATCTAATGAGTGTTAAAAGGTACACATGTCGAGTAGGGAAGCGCGCATGTTCCAGCTAGTGTAACGCGCGTGGGAAAAAATATTCTCTATAATATAAAAATATAGTTAATTTTATTTATATAAGGAAAATGTTTAACTTACCGCCCGTTGCCACCATATAACAAAATTGGGGTTCACATTTGTCCACGCCCCACTTTTTAACACTCACCAATTGTGGTCAAGATTCACTCATCCTTAGGGTTAAGCATTCTAACCTTGGTTTTTAGGGGGAAAACAAAATTTTTTAATTTAATTAAGCTTAACTAGGTTTAAAGGGGTGTTAAAAGGAACATGAGGACACGATGTTATGTTAGATAGTGTACCTTATATAATGGCTTTATAAAGAAGGGGGCCTCATTTTTCTTGAACCTTTATTAGAATGCAATATTGATGAATTTTATGAGTACGATGGATCCGTTACAAAAAAAATATATATATCTTGGGAGCTCGCCCTAAACCCCAACACTTGTTAATATGTTAGGAGGTTAGTAAATCGAGAGCTTTTCAACCACCTTACCATTAAGTGACTCAAACTCGAGTCTTCCTACCACTGGACTGAGGTGTAACCATGTAGCCGTAAGGAACCAAAAACAAATGTATTAGGCCTTAAATGAGGCCCAACGTTGGACTATGAACTAGTTAGTGCAGCCCAGCCTAGCCAAATTGGGCCATCAACTGTACAAGCTAGTGTTAATATTCACAGCTTAAATGGGCCAACTTTAACCTTTGCTGTAAATACTTGAAACAGTTTAAATATAAAGAGGAGCTCTGCATCACCACGCCGTGCGGGAGCTTCTCTTTTTACACTATCTAGTGGCAAATGTGTAATTATGATGTTTTGCAAAATTATGCCAGCCTCTATCAATAATTACAAAAATATCATATTTATAGTATAAAAAAGAGAGCTCCGCATCAACGCCGTGATGCAGAGCTCCGGCTCAAAATTAATCTCTACTTGAAACCTTATGAAATACCTCTAATGCAGAGGGGTCTTAAGAGAAATGGTCTCTCCCATTATGTCTATTTTAAAAGGTAAATGATATCTGTTATTAAGGCCTATAATGCATAGGGAGTTGAAAAATCCTTTTTTTAAAGGGAAGTAGAAAATCTTGAATTTGGGTCCTTCTGAATCCTGGATGCACTTTTATGGTCGAGGTTATGACTGGGCCTTGTCGGACATTTCCTCAGAGATACCTGACTCCCCCATTTATGGCCCAGTAAAAACTCGATCACTGGTATCTCGACGATGATAATTGTTAGTAAACCTGCAATATCTATGAAGCTAAAGAATCTGAACTGGATCGTTTTTTTTTGTTCTCCTTGCCTCTTGTGGATCGATACTTCCAGATAGCACTCTCTATATCTATCCCATAAAATGAATTGCAAGCATGGAGAAGGATAATGGGTATTCAAATACACTGCATCTGTCTCAATGTCTTGGGCTATGAATGGGCTGGGTCCCTGTGACACAAATCTCTCTCTCTCTCTCTCTCTCTCTCTGCGCGAGCGCATGCGGGACTGAATTTTTGGAACAAAACTTGGCAATCCAATAGCATTCTAGCACATAGGAAAAGTAAGATTTACACACTTCTCTCACATCCACTTTTCTTTTATATATTTAAAATCTGTATATCTTACTTTTCTTATGTGTCATAATGCTATTAGTCTTTTGTAACCTAGGCTAGTGTTACTAAGTTTTGCTCCTAGATCAGAGGCAGAGACCAGAAGAATACTCTAATGTTAGCCTACAATCACATCTAATGTTGCTTATGCAGCCTCTCTGATAGATCAAGTTGAAAGTGTTGCTACTGATTGCAAGTTCAACTCAGTTCAGTTATATTCCGTCCGCGCTGCTCATGTTAGTCCTAGGGGTATGTACTATGTAGCAAAATTTCTATCTAAAAAAGTCCCATCTGATGATAGATTGTCAGGGATTCAAGCCTTTTACCCGAGTGATCACATTCTAAAGGACCTTTCTAATGGTAAAAACCTCAGAACAATCCCATTTAACCCACTCAAGAGAATCCTAATCTCAATGGCAAAATCCATCATTTCCTTGAAGATTTTAATTGTAAATTCTCCTTACTGATAAGGAGGATAAGTCGATTATATGGTAAAATTCGCTGGATATTTGTTAGCACATGGTATTTCAAATTTCTCGTCACAATATTTTCTCGCTTCCAAATGCTTTGTTTTGGCATAACTTGTTATGTGTAGATTTTCTTGCATTATATGGAAATGATTAGAGGGTATAGGAGGAAGAAAGCCGGATTAACTCGAGGACGGAGGACTGTTTGTTTGAGTCATGATATATGAGGTAGTTTTGAGAGTTATCGACAATTAATCACTGGAACTAATACTCATTTTTTGAACAAATTTTAGATGGCTTTCTTCCACGGATGTAAAATGTTCCAAGGCAGAAAACCGGATTGAACTGACCTTACTATCCCCATTCCCAAACACACAGCTATAATTTTGTAATTGTCGGGTCATTCGGGTGGACAAGAATCTCATCAACCCGACTCAGCAAGCTGGTTGTTGATGGTTGGGGACTTGATGTCCGGTGGCGTATTTCCGCTATCAAATGGGTCTCTTGGGTCCCCCGATGGTAATTCTGTGAAAATCAACGTTGATGGGTCCTATAGGACTGATAGAAGCAGTTATGGATGCATCATTTGAAACGAAAGTGGATCGGTCATAAGTGCTTTGGTGGGTATGAAGGATGACTTCTTGGTTATATACTTTGAATTATTGGCCATCTTAAGGGGCCTTGAGTCGGCCTTAGCTTAAAATTTGCTTTGGGTGGAGTCCGACTCTTTGGCCTTAGCTTAAAATTTGTGTTTAGGTGGAGTCCGACTCTTTATGGGCAGTTAGGTGTATCAGCTTGGGGTGTGAATGTCCATGGGATAATCTATTTATCTTGACTAAGATTATGGAATTACTGCTTAGATTTGAGAGATTCGAAATCGGCTATATTCATCGTGAGGCCAATCGGGCCGCTGATTTCCTCTCAAAACTAGGTCAATTAGTGGTGAAGCTACTTTGGATTCTTCCTTGTTTCCGTTTTCGTTTTCAAATATTTTAGGCGAGAGGTTGTAAATATATTCGGTTGTAATTCTCTTTCCTTTTATTTATCTGGTTGGGGTTTGTCTAATCCCAGCTTACCATCTCTAAAATAATAATAATAATAAATAAATAAATAAATAAATAAAATAGTCCCCTCTAGGGCCTTTATTGTCATTAGCAATTGTCCTTACTGAGTACAATGGTATTTACGTAAATTCATCTCACTACAAGTGGTAAATGTTAGATCTCTTGTATAAACCATCTCTCGTTAAAATTCTAGGGTTTAAGCGTCCGTAGAAGGAGAAACCAGAGGAGAGCTTGGAGATAGAGAGCTCGAGATGTCGAAGAAGAACGATTTAGGGCGAAGGAAAAGACAGCACGAATTCGAGCTCCAAAGTAAAAACCCCATAAAACTATCTCCTTTTCTTTATTCATATCCATTACAAATCTTTAATTTATCTTTGTTTTCCTTTGTTCTTTTCTGGTAAATCAGGAGAGAAAGCAGAGAGAGAAAAGAAAGCAAAGAAGCTAAAAGCAAAGGGGAATAAGATGAAAGTAATTTTATTTCAATAATTTACTTTCAGAAGTTCTTGTTTCTTTTGTTTGATTTCTTAGGTTGAGTTTCCTTGTTTTTTTTTTTTCATAAATTGACAAGTGTATCAACCGTATTATATTAAGAAAATTTTTCTGTCTGTGGGTGTTGATTTTATGAAAAACGATAATGATTAATCAGAGAGATTTTATGTATTGATGAATATGAATTTTATAGGTTTGTGATGTAATGCGATTTATGGCAAAAACCTGAATAATTGAAGCAGGATAAGTTATGTTTTTGTATGTGTTTCATTCCTGTAATTTTTTCAGTGTTCTAAAATGTTAAAAAGCTTTCCTTTTGTGGGTTTTGGCGTGCTTAGGTTGATAGTGGTGGCAAGAAGAAGAAGAAGGGTGGGGGCGGTTTTCAAGTTGGGAAGAGAAAAGTGAAGACCAAATTGACAGCATTGGCAAAGGCTAAAGCTGCTCAAGCAATGGAGGTCGACAAATGATTTTCAGTTTTTTGTGACGATTAAATATGGTTAGTAACTGATACAAATGGTATGGCATTAGATTTGCATCATTTATCAAAGTTTCAATTTTTGTAATGTGACAAGGGAAAGTCTCATCTTTTATGTTGTCTTCACTCTTCACCTAGATAAAATATTGTCCGAATATGTCTTACATTTAAAAATGACCTGGTCGGGTTTTTCTATGTATGTTCAAATGATTTTATTTTGTATTTCTTCTATCAAATGGGTCCTCGTTTTCTTTGCATTTGAGAATCGGGTTAGAATTGAATGCCCCAAACTCTAATGTTCGAAACCAGGCTTGGGCAGAATAGCAGAGCAAGTACAGATGTGGATTGCCTCACGAAATAGCAATAGAGATTTTCCAGACATTTGTAAGGATGGTGAGATTGTAGCAGAGGTTTTTTGGCACAAATTATAAGGTGTGGAATGAAATCTGCTACGGTTATAACCGGACTCAGACCCCTAATGTCACCACGTGTCCCTTTTGACACCCCTTAACTGTGGTTAAGATTTACCCACCCCTAGGGTTCATCGACCTACCCTTGGTTTTTGAAAGAAAATATTAGAATTCTTATGAAAAAAATTATTGATAATATTTTTTTTCTCAAAATCAAGGGTAGGTGGGTGAACCCTAAGGGTGGGTGAATCTTAACCACAATTAAGGGGTGTCAAAAGGGACACGTGGCATCCTCATTGGCGTAATAGGACTCCCCTAAGTCCGGTTACAACTATAGAGAATTTCATTCCTTAAGGTTTTAATGTGTTGGACCTTCTATCAGATTGTCCCACTTGTCCAAAGTTTGTTGTATGTGGTACATCCTCCCCGCTGGCCTGTATCATAAAGCATACAGGTTCAACATTGATAGTGTTGTGTTATGCTTGTGTTACAGGGGTGTGTGTGCGCGTGATAGTGTGTGTTATGTTTCACCTTATCAAAAAACCTTTAAAAGTTTAGTCCCACATCGGTGGGTTAGGTCTTCTTGTGTACCCTTATAAAGCATCACCTCCCTCTCTTTTTTGAGAGGGTTGTGTGGGAGTTGTAGCTTGTCCTACAAAGTGTGTGTGTGCATGTGATAGTGTGTGTGTGTTATGTTTCAACTTATCAAAAAACCCTTTAAAACTTTAGTCCCACATCAGTGGGTTAGGTCTCCTTGTGTACCCTTATAAAGCACCACCTCCCTCTCTTTTCTGAGAGGATTGTGTAGGAGCTGTAGCTTGTGCTACAGGGTGTGTGTGTGTGTGTGATAGTTTGTGTGTGTGGTTGTTATGTTTCAACTATTTAAAAAAGCCATTGATTAGAGTTCAATTGTTCACTGATGATTTGGCTGTGTTCTCCATTTTTTTGGGTTTATGGTCATTAAGTATCTTGTCCATTAGGATTCTGTTGTAGCTGAGGCATAGACAGTTTATTTGAATTAGTTTATTACTTTTAATTCTCTTGAAGGGAAAAAATACTTTTAATTATATTCTCTCTGAATCAGGGGAAATTTTAAATTCAAATGCTACTTGTTTGGTTAAGGATTATACCATAAGCTGAAATGATCTTTAATCATAAATTATCCTATTGTTTTTCATAACTATAGAGAATCAAATTGTATGTTCTATGAAGCTTAATTGTCAGGGAACTTTTTTCAGGTCATACGTTCTGCATATTGTTTCTGTTTTTCTTTGCTCAAATGTAGCATTTTGTTAACGTGAACTCAGCTCTTAGAAAGGGAATTTAAAAATGATAAATTATGTTTCCACTTTGTGCCTTATAATCTATATAGCAGCTCTATTGTACACTCAATGCATTTCATTTTATGCAGAAGTTGTAAAAAAAATGTATCTAAATGTTATGTTTCTGTAAGATGGTTTAAGACTAGATAAGAAATCTGATTTTTGGGTTCTTACATGGCACTGATCACATTTTGGAACTTTAGGGGCAAATGAGATGGGGTAGATTAGCCTTTTTTCATGAAAATTACACCGGGTAGAATTCAAGCAAGAGAGGGTAAATAGTCCCTAAATCATAACCAAAAACTAAGGGAGAGTATAATTGAAAGAAAAGCAGATGTCACTCTGGCCTGTTAGGTATCAAAGAAATTTACTGATTAGAGAAAAGTGGGGTAACTAATGAAAGGTTTGAAGTGAGGATGTGAGCTTAGGCTTAGGGACCCAGCTTGGTGGAAGTGAGAGGGATATGGTGATTGAGAGGGATGTGAGCTTAGTAGTTTAGATTTGGGGCTCACCAGAAGATTCCCTTTTTTCTTTTCGTCTTTTTTTTGGGGAGGTGAGGGAGTGTACTTTAGATCTAGGAAGAACTGCAGGTCTATATGCTCACCAGTTTCTGAGAAAGGCCACTTGAAGGCTTGGCCTAGGCTGGATAAAACCATGTTGAACTCTTTGATAAGTAAAAAGAGGATATAATAGGTGTAAATGTTTCTTGCAAGTTGTTTTATAGTGACTTTGCCTACCAGGACAGTATTGTTGAAGTGATATGTCGCTGGTGACTCGACTCGAAAGACTTGGCCGAGTAATTCTAGGACATAGATTTTAATCTCGTTCAACCTATATTGAGGTCTCATTCGAGAAGAAGAAGAGCAATATTCTAATTTCTGAAATTAACAATAGCATTATAATTTCTGAAATTATGATTGATTTTAGGTTTTTAGCATTACAATTACTTTATGACTGTTTTTAATTTGTAAGTTTGTAGTAGAATTATCTTAAGTAGAAATTATATATATATATATATATATATATATATATATATATATATATATATATATATAATAAAAGTACAAGGAGTATGCAAAACTTTATGTGGACGAAATTATCCTTCACTTTTATAAAAAAAATTATAATATATAGTATTATGTGGGTTGCAATAATATAATATTTAGTATTCTCTAAAATAACCTTATTCTACCAATTTCCGTGTGTTTATCTCTCTGGTTTTTTTTAGACTCTCTTTCTATAAATATAGGATTCTTCTAATATGGTAGAGTCCTAAACCAGCTCTTCTTTCAAGAGATTCTCTTTCTATAGAAATAGGATTCTTTCCTAATATGGTAGAGTCCTAAAACAACTCTCCTTTCCTTTTCAAATATTTCTATTTCTATTGGCTTCAAATAAGACAGTGGACATGGTGAAGCTGGTGGTCTTCAAATAAACTCCTCCTTTTCTACTTGATTGGTTCTACAGTGTTCTGGCATCTCTCGGTCAATGGCAGAAAGAGGCCAAGATCTTGTTTCCAGTGATGAGAGAAAGGGGTGGTGAGAGACGGTCTACAAGAGGTAAAGAGAATGCATGCTTGGAACGCGTGAGAGAGGGAAAGAGATGAGTTGTCAAAGAGGTGGGAGTAGTGCAGTCTGCAGAATGTGAGATAGGAGCTGTGATGGGTTAGTTCAGACAACGTGATATATGAGCAGGTGCCGTAATGGACGAGAGATAAGCCTGGGTGATGCTTGAATAGGGTTGTGATCTGTATTAATACAAGGGAAAAGAACAGGCTGCTGTGCTTACCATGAAGGGGAAAGGAGCTTCTGTCTCCCCGTCCAATAGAGCTGTATGCATTGAAGACGATAGAGAGCTGTACGTGTTGAAGATGGTATAGACTGAAGGAGAAAGGGACTGGCTGCTTGGGCGGGAAACGTAGGAAGAGATGGAGTTGAGGTCAAAGGACAGAGATCTGATATTTTTTTTAGAGGAAATTAAAGAGAGATGGGAGCAGAGAGAAATCCAGAGATTAGAAACAATCGGCTCCGTTCTTTTGGTGGAACTTTTAAAAGTCCGGAACATTAATCTTTTGGAACAAGAAGCAAGAGTTTGGGAGGAGTTCAATTTAATTATAAGTTCCACATCTATGGAACTTGAAAGTTCCATATTTTTAGAACTTTTGCACACTATGAAATAATTTAGTTATAGATATTAAGTAAAACTAGTAAGTGACCCGTGCGATGCACGGAAAGGAAATGTCAGAAGAAAAAAAAATTGATCCAAACACATTATGTGTGTAAATTTATTCTTTTCAAAAACAAATTATACAGCCCTACTTCCTCTGATTCTCTTGCTTCTCTTACCATCTAAGGGACACCATTCGCTCACTCTAATAATAGAGGCAGAAACAACAGCGAGATCAAAAACATGTTATAAAGCAAAATGTTCAAATTATTTTGGTTGCATGTTGAAAGTTTAGGAACAGATCTTTATTGTCAATCTAAAAAATACACTAAAATCTTTACAAAAGTGGGGCATGTTTTGTATATAGATGAAAATTGCCACTTTCAAAGTTAGTCAAAATATATGTGTGTTTTTCTTAAACTGATCGGAGCATATGGGTAAGGGTGTACCAATCCCAAACATACAAACTAAGTGGTAATGACACACCTAGTCTCTTTGCATGCCCACTTTACACTATCCAACTTGTGGGTTGTGTGTGTGTGTTTGCATGTGGGGTGTGAGTGTGTGTTTCCCTTCTTTGCCTTCAGTACTCACCTTGTGGTGTTACTGAGTTTACCAAAAAAAAAAACTTGTGGGTTGTGACAAAATATTCAGTAAGTGAATAGGAGTATGTGAAACAGTGAAACTCTCTTGCTGTACCTTCGTCACGGCTAAACACTTGATAGTGTGGTGCATCCATATTCTACAACCGTATTGAAAACCAAATTCATAATGAGCATCAAGTTGACAGAAGTGTAAATCACCCCACTTCGCCATTGCCCCCTAAACCACGACAACAACACCCCACCACTCATAGCCCCTACAACTTCTGCAACACTGACGTAACCACTACTCACAACCCATCCCCCTTACAACGTACTCCCACATTCTCTATCAAGCCTACGTTTGCATACCCCGGCAGCATACCCTGGCAAATCAAATATTGTGAAACCATACAGTGCCAATCCCTTGCCAAGTTGAGTCGAATCCATCATGATGGGTTACGGGCTGCTCAACACCCTAACATTATAGAAACAAATGGAAAATAAATCCAAATAACAGCAATTGACAATACCAAAAAATAAGATTTGGAAAAAAAAGAGTGAACACTATTAAAATTGGATAGAAGTTGAATACCTATTTGCAATAGAAAATCAAAGTTTAAGAGAATCTATGACCGGTTTCATTTGAAATTGGTATTAACTTACATATAACACAAACAAATAAAGGAGACATGTACGGAATAAATATTGGTAAATTCTGCTTTCGTTTCTACAAATGCCAGCAAAATGTGATGATACATAATGATTATTGGTTCAATCAGGATACATCAAAAAGGTAAGCAAACAGAGATACATTAGTAGGTTAGCGAAGATGTAGAGAAACCCAGGCTATCAAATCTTAACGTCGAACATCTTTCGGACTTCGTAAATAGAAACCGATCTAGGAAAAAAAGTGAGGATCTTCCAATAATGTCGTTGAGAACTCTGTACCAGGTTGCCTCATATTTTGTTTTCAGATTGAATATGGGAAGCATTGATTTCAATAGTCCATTTTAAATATAGTCGTGGCCACATCTCAACCAGAAGGACGCGTTGGTTCAGAACGGCTACTTGTCATCTCAACAGTCCGCAACTGAAAGTTTGTTGGATACCAATGCAAATCGCTAAAGTTACATGCGTCTCACCCTTCTCCAATGGGCATAATCAATCCTGAAGAGTTGCGTCCCTAACCTAGACAGTTAAAAAACCCAAAAGTTACGTCCAATAAACAGAAAAGTTTTCCTACAATCACTCCGAGACTGCCACGTAGGCCTCCCCGTCCCCGGCTTTCATTAGTAGTAATTAGGCATGAAACAATGAAAGTTCTAGACTATAAATATTTCACCAAAAGAACGGAGACGTTGAACAGAAAAATACTCCCAAGTAAGCTCAAACCCTTGCTTTTTATAATTATAAACTAGAAAGGAAGAGATGACATTGTCTGATGCAGTTGGATAAAATAGGTTTAGGGGGTCTCAGAAATGTAAGAATCTAAAGTTTTTTTTTTTTTTTTGGATAAAGTAGGTTTAGAGAAATGTAAGAATCTAAAGTTTTTTTTTGTTTTTCCTTTTCTTGAGTCTGTAGGGGTAAGGTTTTATGCCCCCCCTTTTTCTCTAATTTTTATTTTATTTAATAAACAGGTAGGTATATATATATATCCGAGTTGGTCTAGTCAAGTTTTTTAGAGTTACTCGACGTGGCTAACTTTCAAGTCGAGTTTGAGTTTTTAAACTATGTTTAGATGGAGAGTTTTTCCAATTATGGCCAAGCCAATTTTTCCACAATAGCTGGGTAACATTTTTTTATGTACTTGGGGACTATCTTGTGGCTTGCAGATCTCACTTGTTTCTTTGCTCCGGACAAACTACCTACCTTTCTTTCGGTTCTCCACTTTTAACTCAGCTTCACGTAGGAGTTACAACTTGCAACCATTGACCAGGTCCTACTGTCATCTTCAGTGCCCTCAGCTAATATCTTCACATGAGATCGTTTGTCGCTTTGCTCAGGATATTTTGCATATCCTTCTTTCATTTCTCCTCATTTTAAGCTCAGTGTCGTATAGAAATAACGAAAATGGAAAACGGACTACAGGGTCCTCTTCCGAACTGACCTCCCAAATTGACATGTTGCAGTGAAACTCTATTTTAACTAGGTTATGGTTGGAAGGTTAAATTTGCAAATGATTTAATACTTGGGGGGGGGGCGGGCATAGTACAAAATCACAAAAGGAAAGAGATATATACAAATAGCTGAAAATTGCTATGAAGATATAATATTGCAATCCATATTACCCTTCCGTTTCTAAACATGATTTTGTCCAGTTCTTTGAGTTATTCCAAAGTAGAAAATTTGATTCAAGATTGTTATAATTTGTAGTCTGGAATCAATTACTCGAAACAGGTTATGTATTTCAAATTCAATTATATGCAATCATTTCATCAACTAATTGAACTAATCTCAAAATAACTATCAATTTCAGCAATAGTAAGATTATGATCAACCCTTCTATTAATTCAAAAATTCTATAAAAGCAACATTATCTAACCTTGTCAACTTTGATAAAATCAATATGAGAAATTTAGCAAGAGAAACGGTAATCCATAAACTAAAATTCTGATCTCTATGTTCGAATTATAATCAAATAGCAATTAGGGTTAAATTTTACAAAACTCCAATTTGTAAGTTTTGGTTAGGGTTTTATGAGTACTGAAATATAGAAACAACCAATTCTTCAATATATTCTTTGAATTTGATCCAAAAATTAGTAAATAATATCTGGGGTTAACCATAGGGAGAAAAGGGAACACGTAAGTTTTCACCTTTGGTCGTCAATTGTAGGCTCCAACGATTTTTCTATGACAGTTAGAGACAACAAACACCATTAGTTAGGGCAAAGGCATCAATTGTAGGCTCCAATGATACGATTTTTCTGTGACAGTTACATAAAGAGACAACAAACACCATTAGTTAGGGCAAAGGCGTCAATTGTAGGCTCCAAAAATTTTTCTGCAAAGATTTTTCTGTGGCAGTGACATAAAGAGAATTAACACCATTAGTTAGAGCAAAGAGAGAGAGAGAGAGAGAATCCAGAGGGAGAAAGAGAGCGACAGAGAGAGGGAGAGAGAGAGTTATCAACGGCAGGAAGTGGTTGGAGATCTGGCGGACAGGGTGGTGGTTGGAGATTCGCGAATTCACACAACGGCGGGAGAGACTGTAGGAAAAAGTGTTTTTCATGCGCCCTGGGGAAGGTTTTCATATTTTCTACCTTTAGAGATGGATTTATTTCCATCTCTAAAGGTTTTTTAAGTTTAGAAATTGAAACAAATCCATCTCTAAAGGTAAAATACCGCCGCTAATATCATTAGAGATGGAAGTTTTCCATCTCTAGATGTTATTCCTATTAGTGACGGATTATTTCTGGCTCTATATGTTAATTTATAAAATAAAATAATTAATTGTCAAATGTGGGATTAGTGGTGAAATATTAGTGACGGAAAGAATTCCATCTCTATAAGTGCTTCTTTCTGTCTCTATAAGTGCTACATTAGTGATAGATAATGTCCCGTCTTTATAAATTTCCATCGCTATAAATTTCAATCACTAATCGGTACATTTGTTGAAGAGAAAGTTTCAGCTAAAGTAAAAAAGTCTTACTATTATGGATTTAACATTGCAAACATTTTCTACTTCATTCGGAGGACTGAAGGACCCAAGAGGGAAAGTTCAAAGACAATAGAAGACGCCCCTTCTAACACGCCAACAGGTCTTACTCGTCTGTCTCTTTGGGCAGCAAGTAATTGCCATGGGCGAGAGGGATAGGATTCGAGACACAAACGTAGCAAGACTACTACTATGAATTATTAGTTAGAATATGGCCTACCACCCTTGGGCTGTCTTCGGTTGCCAAGAAAGTGGATGAGAGAAGAAAAAAAAGATGAGAAAATAAAATAAAAGAAAGTGACTTGCATGTCCTGCTAGGAAGAAAATTTTAGAAGAAAGTGATTGGATAATCATTATATTTATGAATAAAATGGTAAATTTATATTATTCTTGAACCAAGTGCTTTACTTTCTCTTAAAATAACCATTGATTTAGAGAAAATTTTACAAGAAGGCGTCAGAAAATTGGATTGATTTTCTTGTACTTTTCTTATAAACGGAACATCAAAAAAGTGAGAGAATCTCTCACTTTCTTTCACTTTACCTTGCTTTCTAGCCAACCGACCAGCCTTAGTCTCCAATGTTGTTATATGATTATTCCATGGGCAATGTTAGGTTCACTTTCTTTTCAACCCACTTTTTTTTTTTACAGATCAAATATAAACGGACATCCCTTTTAACAATATTCGAGGGGCAATCTTGTAATCCTAGTGTGTTGAAAAATTATTCAAGGAGCGCTCAATAATTACAAAGGTATCATGCTCATAGTGTAAAAAGGGAAGCTCTGCTTCAACGGCGTGAAGCAGTCTAGCAGAGCTCCGGTTCGAAATTAATCTCTGTTTTTTCAGGAAATGACATCTGTTATTGTCCTCCATTAAGTGGAAGACGTGTTTTAAACCAATACTCTGGTCAATCAAAAAGAGAGTGATTCTTAGAAGAAAGTGTTACTAGTATTAGTTAGTGTAAACATTATGTATAATTACCCATAGTGTAGCTCAAATACATCACAAGTATATATTGATTAAAAAAAAAAACTAACAAAAACTCGTTAAAACAGTAGCTGAAATGCATCGAGGTCTTACTTGGATTGAAATTCTCGAAAATGCCGAACTTAGTAAAACTAGTAACAAATAAAACGGACTAGAGCACTTACTAAACTCATAATTAAGGATTTTCGGATCGATTTCATTTTGTGTGTGCAACTCGGCACACAGATCTTGTGTGCCCCAATAATACATTGCATGTTAGTAATATGAACAATTTGGTGACCCGATTTCTTTTTAACCAATTACTCTAGAATTCTACCTCACAATGTAAGACTAACAGAAAGACAAGTTTCTTCCCCGAATTGGCAGATGTGCATTCACGGATCTTGAGATCTTCGCTAGTAAATATCTGACTAGGTAATTTTTAAGAGTCGGTCTAGTCTATGGGTATTTCCAAATATACTCTCTATTCTTAATCATTTATAATTAATCATTAATGGTCATGTTTTGACTTGACTTATTTTGTATTTTCTAATGTCACATTAACTTTAATCTTAACCCTTTTATTAATAGAATTAAACAGTTAGGATTTGTGAATATATTTGGGGAGTTTGGATGGGCAACAGCGCTCGCTGTTGCGCTGTTGCCCATCTGTTTCTTATAAAATGGAGGCCCACCTAATGTTTACATGGGGACTATCAAATGACAAATATGGGGCCCATTTTGCAAGACACAGATGGGCAACAGCGCACGCTGGTGCGCTGTTGCCCATCCGAACTCATATTTGGGAGTACCCGTAGAATAATTCGATTTTTAGAGAAACTCTCTAAGACATGAGACTACCCGAAGAAAGACTTGTTTTTATGAACATGTGGTATCACAAAGCCGAAGACCATTAATGGCGGAGTTTTTGACTGGTTACTAAACTTCAGATTAAATTCAAAGAGGACCTCGCTCTAGCGGAGCTCTCCTTTTTACACTATCATAATAGTAATCTTGTAATTTGGTGTGTTGCAAAATTACCCAGCCTCTTCTTGTAATTAAGAAGTTACCACATGTAAAAAGGGAGCTCCGCTTCAACACTGTGAAGCAGAGCTCCGGCTCAAAATTAATCTCTACTAACTTCCAAACTGGGTTGAAGGGACTTCGAAGAATGGGCACTTGTGGGATCCCGCCAAAGACCAGCTTCACTAAGGTCTAAAATGAGATTATTGTCTTTTTGCACGCATTTTCCTCTTGTTTCTCCATTCTCAAGCTCTTTGAACTAGGATAAATAGCCCAACTACCGAAGAAACCCTCGTAACAATCCTCTCAATAGAAGCAAAATCGCCTTATAGCTTGCTTTAGCTACCCATTACCTTCTATTCCACTAAAGCTGCATCAATGGCTTTTTACTTTAGCTCGAAGACCATGGCTATCCTGGCTCTTGCACTTGCCCTTTGTGTGCAAGGCATCCTAGGTATGTAACATTCTCTCTAATGGGGTGTTTGGTATTGAAGTATAAGTTGCGCCTCCTCCACGTTAAGCATTTCTCTAAGTGAAATTTAGAGCTAGTTATCTCCAAAAAAAACGTGATGTCTGGGTTGTACAATTGTACCTTAGGCAGGGGCTTTGGATTTGCTCTGGTGGACACCAGGCGCTGCTGGGGCATCCACACTTCATGGGCACCTGACAATAAAAAGGGGGAGAAGTCATTTCATTCTCTCTCCATGATTTCGACTTCTCCCCACTTGTGTGTCCGATAAAGTGTTGATGCCCGAGCGCCCAACTAGGGCAGCCACCAGATCAAATCTGAAGCCCTTTGGCAGGCGACTTAACATTCATTACCAAACACACCCTATATGTTTTCCCTTCTAAAGCTAAGCTTTTTTAGGCTACACGCACCCCAATTGTTATTGAAACACACCAACTTCAAAATTTTCCGATGAAACACCGTAAGAAAAAGATGAAAAAAACCTCGACTTGGGTGCATGGTCTTGATGTTGCATTGAGAGGAAAAGGAGTAGTGTCTGGTCTAGGTTATTGCTGTTTGCATACCCTCATGGTGTTTCAGAAATATGAATTTGGGGGTTGGAGAGAATTGAAGATTTGATGGGCATAAGTGAGTTTCCTTATAAATGGAAAGGGGAGGAGAATTACCGTGAGAGACGAGTTGGAGGTTTGGTTTTGTTTTTTTTCTTTGAGGAAGAAGATTTAGAGAGCACAGGGCCTTTTAGTCTTTCTGGCTTTCTTTTGGTGTTTCAATCTAATATTTTGTAATTAGAGTCTACTTAGTGAATGTTGGGGTGCACTTAACACCACCCTTTTTTTTTCGACGATTGATATTGGTGGGTATGCAGGAGGAATCACGTGTGAACGTCTTAACGAAAACACGTGTGCATTTGCAGTGTCGTCATTGGGCACGCGTTGTGTGCTTGAGAAGCACGTGCGAATGAGCGGAGAGGATGTGTATGTGTGTCGTTCATCAGAGATAGAGGCCGATAAATTGAAGGACTGGATCGAAACCGATCAGTGCATCGAAGCATGTGGGCTTGATCGTCAGACGCTCGGGATCTCATCGGACTCTCTTATGGAGTCTCGCTTCACACACAAGCTTTGCTCTCCTCAGTGCTATGAAAGCTGCCCTAATATCGTTGATCTCTACTTCAACCTGGCTGCAGGAGAAGCTATGCAAGAAAACTAGAAACAAAAGGGCCTAGTTTGTCTTCTTCGACATTCAAGCCCAACATCCTACATAAGAGATTTTCCTTAGGGGTCTCATGGACCGGGCTTGAACTTTTGTGATTTTTGTAGCCCCCAAGCCCAATTGGGCCCGTTGACACCCCTATTTTCCTATAGTTGGTATAGTCAAAGGTTTGTAACCATCCTCTTATTCCAGTCTTCTTGAATATCAAACAAAATGGTGAAAAGTTCAAGATCCAATTGTTATGACTATAGTGATCAATATTTCTGACGGGACCACACCTGCCTTTGCACGATTCGGGTTAGGTTTCTCAACTCATTTGTAAATGGGTTGGGATTAGTTGGGCTCGACAAGGCATAATGCCTAAGCTAAATAAATAATATCTATTAGGTTTTATGAAGTCAAACTATTCATTTTAAGTTTTATATCATTATACTTTAAATTATATCAAGTTTATTTATTTACTTTAAACGGGTTAGCTGGTGGGTCTGGGTTCAGGGTATCCTTATTGGGTTGGGTTTAACCTAGGTTTGCCTTTTTCAATTAACCTTTATAAGATCAAGCAGGGTTCGGGTTTACTCAGCAAGTCACTCTAAATGTGGCCAGAGAGGATGATAAAGGGGCCATATTGATACTAATAATCTTTGGTGATTTATACTAAACTGCTTTTTTGCAGGTGTATTTCTTCCCGAATTATGTGAAGAACAAGGAACAAACTCTCGTAGAGGACTAGTCGAGATCCGAAGCTCTGGTATTGTAGCACCTGGACTGGACTCTGGGATGCCTGCAAGTTATATGGTCACTCCCGCAATCGCGCCACTTTGATCCTTTCCGAATAGACTCTATAAAACATTTTAATTAGTATCTTATTACAATATTAAAGTTACACCAGAGATTCTGTTGTCGGGCTCGAATGCTCGGCTATGGTGGCATGTGCTTGGAAGTCAAGTGCTGAGTGTTTTTCTTTTATTTTGAATATTTCATGGCATGAATAAGATTATTAGGTCATATTCAGGGGTCATGATCAGATGGATTAAGACTTGCCTTGTAATTTTAATTAATACAGTTTCGAAATTGGATACTGTTCATGTGTAAGTAAACTTGTCTTTGTAAAAGAATTGAGAAATAAATTAAAACAAAAGATTAAGTTAATGTGGTAATCATCCACTCTATATCAAGCAGCCTTGTTCAAAAAGCTTTCCAAGATGAAAAATTACTCTTTTAACTCAAAATTAAGGTGGTGTTTGATAACACTAGTCTAAACAAAGTACTTATTTGAAAATTATGCTTAGTTAGACTTAATATTGTTACGTTGAAGGTTAATTGAAGCATAATTGCATGTCTACATTTTAGAGATTTTAGGGGTAAAAAGCACTTCTTCAAAAAGTAGCTCCATAGCTACTTTTTAATGTAGAAGTTTTTACCCTTAAAATCTCAAAAATGTAGACATGCAACTAACCTTCAACTTAACAATCTTAAGTCCAACTAAACATATTTTTCAAATAAGCACTTCTTTTTAGATTAGTGATACCAAACGCCACTTAATAACTGTTCATAGAGTCCATTTAGTGTGTGCAACTCTCTTACACACAAATCTTGTGTGCCCCATAGAGTACAGTGCCACGTACACAAATGAAGGGTATATCAGTAAAAACTAGGCGTGTATTCGAGCCTAGCTAAACCAAGATGGGCTAATTCTTGATTCAGGCTCGAATTTTGAAGCGCAAAACTCAGCTTGAAAGTATTGGCTTGGCTCGAGCTGGGCTTGAAGTATAAAAGATATTTTTTTTTAAATGTATATATTACAAAATAATGTATTAATAATTATAAATACATATTTATAATATTATTAATTATATTACTGGATTATAAATATGTCAAGCCAAGCCGAGCTCAAGTCGAATTGGGCCAAACCTGGCTTGAGCTTGGCTTGAATGTAAGTTCGAGCTCAAAAAAAAGTTGAGCCCGATCAAGCCAAAATTTCGGCTTGTACTTTGCTTGATTGAGTTGAGCTGAGAAGGTGAGTTGAACTGAGCTTTCAAGCTCGCTTGGTTTTAATATATCCATAGTAACAACACTCAAAATGAATTTGTTATTCATAACTTATATTTTTACTAACAAGCCCTGTCTTTAGTGAGTGGGGGCACACAAGATTTGTGTGCACGCACAAAACCAGCTCTTGTTTATACACAGATATTTATACATCTTTCAAAAAATCTACGGTTTCGGAGTATGGTTCTAGCAAGGGGTGTATTCAAGCCCGGCTTGGCCCTACTCGGCTTGGAATAGGTTTACTCTAGGCTCGAGCTCGGCTTGACTTGAAATGATGCTTGAAGCTCAACTCAAATTTAGAGCTCGAGCTGGGTTTGGCTTGGATTAGCTCGAACTCAGCTTGATTTATTTTTAAAAATATTTTTAAATAAAAATAATATAATAATGATATCTATCTATAATATAAAGAAATAAGTGTCACCTACCCTCTTTTTACCCTCCAATCTTCAATCTCATGAATCCTACGAGTTCTATTTTAAGGATGTATGTGACACCCTTCTTTAATTTCAATTGTTAACTCCACTCACTACAAGAAAACTACCGCTTAGTGACGAAATTGTAATGACGGAAATATTTCCGTCACTAATATATTAGTTATAGTGACGGAAAAACACTCCATCACTAATAAGCTGTCACTATTAGGAAATTTGAAATTTATTTCCTAAAATAAGATATAGAGATGGAATATTTTCCGTCACTAATAAGGAGTATATATTAATGACGGAAATGTTCCATCACTACTAGTATTAGTAAGGAAATTCTTTTTTAGCAATCGAGCTCCCGACTTGTGTACATCTCTAGTTTTAGAGGTGAAAGGGTCCTAAGCAGTAAGCGCAGGAGCCTCTAACGGGTATGGGTTGGGAACATTCCCAAATGGAGCTTCGAAAATTATGGGTGATTTTGTCGGACGTGGACCAGGCGCTAAAGAGGGGCAAAGGTTCCTAACATCCCATGTATTCAGTATTCATAGGCTATATACTATATATACCTGCCATCCTTGGATCCTCTGGACGCCTTCATGAATAGCTCTTGCGAATAAACATGCGTCTTTGTCCTTTTAGGAAGGCTACAAGGATCATTATTGCCAAAGTTATGCTGGGTTTTGGTGTTTTACCGGCCTTTTAGAAAGGCAATATCTATTAGTGTTTAGTAGCCTCACTACGCTGGGATTCGAACCCTAACCTCGCTGACGGAGAATATGCTACCTGCTATCCGAGCATAGCCATAGGCGTTAACAAATGGACAAAACGACTACCATTCAATTTAAGGCCTAATTCCGGCCGGGCTTGGCCTGGTTCAACTTGAATAGTTTTGATTGAGGGCCGAAGCCCGGCTCGGCCCAAAATGGCGTTTGAATGTGCGGCCTGAAGCTCGGCCCGAATTCAAAATCTCGGCTTGAAGCTCGGCTCGGCCCGAATTGATTCAAGCTCAAGTCGGGCTTGGCTTGGCTCGAGCTCGGCTTGAATCTTTTTTTTTAATAATAATATTTTATATTATTTATATATATAATAATGATATATATAAATAATATTTTTATTTTATTTTATTTTTTTTAATAATATTCGAGTCAGGCCGAATTGAACCTCAATTGAACCGGGCTTCAAGCCGGGCCGAGCTGCACAGGGGTTGGCCCGAGCTTGGCTTGAATTAGATTTCGGGCTTTTTTTTTAGTCTTGGCTTGGCTTGAATTAGCTTTCGAGCCGAGCTGATCTCGGGTCGAGTCGAGTTGCACCAACAGGCCGATCAAGCTTTGTGCAACCCTAATTCTATTGGAGTTCTCTCTTCAGGACTTGATATGGGGCGCCTCTTGGTCAGCATGTCCTACCCACTAGGAGTTGGTGCATGGACTAGCATTTCGGGTCGGTGTGATATTCGAAGGACTAATCTTTGGCTAGAAGGCTTTGGGACACCCTCAGTTTATCAAAAAATATATATATATTGACTCCTAACACTTGACACTTGTTACTATATTAGTAGGCTTGAGGGCTTTTCAACTATACCATGTCGAACCACAAAAACGTATTAGGCCTTAAATGAGGCCCAACTTAGACCTATGAACTGGTCAGGGCAGCTCAACCTAGCCAAAATGGACCATCATCTGTACAAGCTAGTGGTAATATACATAGCTTAAATGGGCCAATTTGACCTTCTTTGTAGTGAATACTTGAAACCATATGAAATACCTCTGAATCTTGGATTCACTCTTATGGTCGAGGTTATTACTGGTCTGGGCCTTGTATTTTATTTCCTCAGCGACACATGACTTCCCTAATTATGGCCCAGTAAAAACTGATCACCGGTATCCTGACTATGATAATTGTTACTAAGCCTGCAATATCTATGGAGCTGAAGAATCTGAACTACTCCTATCCGCCTAGGGATCGATACTGCCATATTGCACTTTCTATATCTGTCCCATAAAATCAGTTGCAAGCATGGAGACGTATGATGGGTATTCAAATACACTACATCCCCTGTGACACAAATAGCGCTCTCTCTCTCTCTCTCATACAAGTGTGAATCTATGAAGCAAAAGTCGGTAACAATGGTCTTTTTAGCATAAGATTACAAATGACCAATAATATTCTGATAAATAGGAAAAGTGAGTTACACACTTCTCTCACATCCACTTTTTTTTTTAAGCTACTCAGTGAGAGTGGGGGGGTTTGTCAAACCCTTACCGGTTTATTGATAAGAAAAAGCAATGGGGGAGACAAAAAGCCTTACCCCTACAAAAACACAAGGTCAATAAGATTAAATTGTAAACACCTCTTACAAAACAAAATACCACAACAAACTCTTACCCCTAAACCATTAAGATATGAAACTACTCCTTAAATCGAGTAGGTTTTCTAACCTCCTTCTGGGGTCTTCCTTGAGAAGAAGCAATTATTGAAGCTTTATTATTTTTCTTTCTCCATGAAGTCACAGGTTGAAAACCGTCATCTTCTTCAAAATCTTCATTAAGAATATCATCACAAACTTCCTCTTGGTTACCAAGTCCATGAGCATAAAGCGTGCAATCAGAATTCTTATTATGCAACCTCTCTTCTACTTCTTCTTCGAAGCAACCTACCTCATTGAAGAGATTAGCAGACCTAGGAAATTCAGCTAGCGCCTTCGATCATGAGGATAAATCTGTACATTGCTTAAGAATGTCTTGTGCAACCTCCCTAATAGATCAAATTGAAAGTGCCACTACTGCAAATCCAACTCATTTCAATTATTCAGTCCTAGGGGTACGTACTATTTACCATAATTTCTATCTAAAAAGCCCCATCTGATGATAGATTGCCAGTGATTCAAGTCTTTTATTCGAGTGATCACAATCTGAAGGACATTTCTAGTTGTAAAGGACTCCGATCAATCCCATCTAACCCACTCAACTCAATGGCAAATTCTCTCCCTTGAAGATTTTAATGGTAAGTTCTCCTTGCTGATAAGCAGGGGCAGAGCCACATGGGGCCAGGGGGTTGAAGCCCCACCTAAAATTTTGGGGAAAAAACTATTGTATTAATAGGGTTCAAGTTTGGGAGAGGGGAGAGTCAGGCGAACGGGGGCTCTTTCCCCCTCCCCCATCCCAAAAACTTCTAAGAAAAAATATATTCTTTACAAATGGACATAAATAGACGTGATGACCCATGAACTTGGCCCCTCAATTTTTTTGTGGGAATGTAACTGCCAAACCCCATTATTAACCCCCCGTTAAGAGAATCCTAGCTCTGGCTCTACTGATAAGAGGGATAAGTCGAGTATATGGTAAAATCTTCCAGATATTTGGTGGCACAGGATATTTCAAATTTCTTGTCACAATATTTTTCTCGCTTCCATATACTTTGTTTTGGCGTAATTTTTTTTTTTTTTTTGCACTTTGCTGGTCAGTTGGGGTTTGTATTTGTTCCAGATGAGGAAACACCACGCTCACATCTCTCCCATGGGTTGAACCTCGGACCTCCCTCCTAGTGAGGGGATATGTCGCCACTGGGCTATTGCCCGTGTATCATAACTTGGCATAACTCCTTATGTGCAGGTTTTCTTGCATTATATGGAAAATGATTAGAGGGTATTGGAGGAAGAAAGTTGGATTAACTTGAGGATGGAGGACTGTTTGTTTGAGTCATCATAATGAGGTAGTCTTGAGAGTTGGAGACACTCAATCATTGTAACCAATAATCATTTTCTGAATCCATGGGTCCGTTAACTATTTCCCAAATATATATGGCTTTCTTCCACGGATCTAAAATGTTCCAACTTCCAAGGCAGAACCTGCTTCAACTGACCTCACTACCCCCATCCCCAAACATACAGCTAAATTTTGCAATTGTCGGGTGATGGTTGGACAATAATCTATTCGACTCGACCTAGATAGGTAATACGTTTTGGGTTTGGGTTTGGGTTTGGGTTTGGAGTGATATCGAGCTGAACTGAGCCAACCCAAGTAGTGATGTGTTCAAGTTTGTTCATTTATTAAATGAGCTTAGAAGTCATGTTCAAATTTGACTCGTTTATTAAATAAAGCCGAGCTGAGTAATTCACAAGCAACTTATTTTATTGGATATAACTATTTATAGTAGGTAAAAAATTCACTTTATTATCCTAGGCAAATAAATTACGATGTTAACTAAAATTTTAACATATAAAATACATTATATACTATTAATATTTAATAGTATATAATACATATACTTAATTTTAATATTTAAATGAAATAAATATATTTTAAATATTTTAATAGGTTAATATGTATATATATCAAATCGAGCTTTTATCCAGTCGAGTAGGGGTTTGTTCAAGCTCGTCTCGTTTATTAAATGAGTTCGAAAAAGGTGTTCAAGCTCGACTCGTTTGCTAAATAAATGAACGATACTCAAGCTTTCACAGAACCGAGCCCGAGTACTTCACGAACATATTATTCAATAACCACCTCTACTTTGGGGTAGCACATGCTTAGTTCTTACCGACTACAATGGTATTTGCGTAAATATATCTCCCCACTAGTGGCATATGTTAGATCTCTTGTATAAACCATCTCTCATTAAAGACTCGTAATCTTCTGCAGTTGTAACCGGTTTTTGCCAAAACGGGTTATGCTCCCTAGGTGGTCACGTGTCTCTTTTTACACTTTTTAACTGTGGTTAAGATTCACCCAATCCTAAGGTTCACCCACTTATCTTTGGATTTTAGAAAAAAAATATTAAAAATAATGACACTTAGACCCCTGAGGTTTGACGAAAATACATATAGACCATTCAGTTTTCAAAAAATACATTAGCACCCATACTTTTTAAAATAAGGACACTTACACCCCTTCCATCGACTGTTAGTCAACTCCGATAAAATGTATAAAATTTCAAAATTGCCCCTTCATTTTTCAAAAAATACACTAGTCTTCCTTATTTTTTAAGTGTCAAATCCTCTACGGTATCACCACTTGAGGTCGCCACATGTCCCTTTTGACATCCCTTAACCGTGGTTAAGATTCACCGGTCAATAATGTTTTTTTTTTAATATTATTTTTTTAAAAATTAGAAAACTCTTTTTAATAGTAAAAAAAACTCTAAAAACAGTTTTTAAATTTAAAAAAAGAAATAATATTTAAAAAAAAACAATGATAGGTAAGTAAATCTTAACCACAGTTAAGGGGTGTCAAAAGGGACACATGGTGACCTCAAGGGATGATACCATAGACGATTTGTCCCTAAGAAAGTGAGTAAGAAAGTCTACTGTACTTTTTGAAAATTGAAGAGACAATTTTCAAATTTTATACACTTTATCTGAGTTGACTTCCGGTCAACTACGTGCTATTATTTTAAAAAGTAAGGGTACCTAACGTATTTTTAAAAAACTGACCAGGGTCCATGTGTATTTTAATTAGATTTCGGGATTGTAAATGTATTTTCTCCCAGAAAAAATATTTAAAAAAATTTAACCTTAAGAGGTAATGAATTCTAACCACGGTTAATAAATTATTTTTTTGAAAAAACCATTGATAGATTAGTGAACCTCATGGGAGTTAAAATCTAGGGTTTAAGCGCCCGTAGACCGTAGGAGGAGAAACCAGAGGAGACCTTGGAGATAGAGAGCGAAAGATGTCGAAGAAAAACGATTTAGGGCGAAGGAAAAGACAGCACGAATTCGAGCTCCGAAGTAAAAACCCCATAAAACTATCTCCTTTTCTTCATTTATATCCATTACAAATCTTTAATTTATCTTTATTTTCCTTTGTTTTTTTCTGGTAAATCAGGAGAGAAAGCAGAGAAGGAAAAGAAAGCAAAGAAGCTAAAAGCAAAGGGGAACAAGATGAAAGTAATTTTATTTCAATTACTTACTTTCAGAAGTTCTTGTTCATTTTGTTTGTTTTCTTGGGTTGAGGTTCCATGTTTTTTTCATTAATTGATATGGGTATCAACCGTATTATATTGAGAAATTTTTTCTTTCTGTGGGTGTTGATTTTATGAAAAACGATAATGATTAATCAGAGAGATTTTATGTATTGATGAACGAACGGTAATAGACTTTCATAGGTTTGTGTTGTAATGCGATATATGGCAAAAACAGTAATTATTGAAGTAGAAAAAGTTATGATTTTGTATGTGTTTCATTCCTTCTTTAATTTTTTCAGTATTCTAAAATGTTAAAAAGCTTTCCTTTTGTGGGTTTTGGCGTGCTTAGGTTGATAGTGGTGGCAAGAAGAAGAAGAAGGGTGGGGGCGGTTTTCAAGTTGGGAAGAGAAAAGTGAAGACCAAATTGACAGCATTGGCAAAGGCTAAAGCTGCTCAGGCAATGGAGGTCGACAAATGATTTTCAGTTTTGTGTGATGGGTAAATATCGTAAGATTGTATATCGATAAGTAACAGATACAAATGGTTTGGCGATAGATTTGCATCACTTATCCAAGCTTCAATTTTGTAATATGAAATGAGAAAGTCTCATATTTTATGTTGTCTTCGCTGTGTTCTTTTGCTTTATAATTCTAGTTCAATGGAATTATGAAAATGATGGTCTTTTACAAATGAAGATAATCCTCACGTAGATAAAGTACTGTTGCTATATGTCTTACATTTAAAAATGAGTTGGTCAAATGATTTTATTTTATATTTCTTTTCTCAAATGGGTCCCCTTTTTCTTTGCATTTGAGAATCGGGTTGGAATTGAATGCCCTAAACTCTACTGTTCTAGGATGGTGATATTGTAATAGAGGTTCTCTGGCACAAGGTTTAAGGTTTGGAATAAAATCCTTTACGGTTGTAACTGGACGCAGGCCCCTAAGGTCGCCACATGTCCCTTTTGACACCCCTTAACTGTGGTTAAGATTCACCCTCCCATCCCTAGAATTCACCACCTACCCCTGGTTTTTGGAAAAAACTATTAGAATGATTTTTAACCCTTGTTGAAAAAAAATATTAAATATTTTAAAATATTTGTTTCTCAAAACCAAGGTTAGGTGGGTGAACCCTAGGGGTGGGTGAATATTAACGACAGTTAAGGGGTATCAAAAGGGACACATGGCGACCTCAGTGGCATAACCGGACTCTCCCAAATCCGGTTACAGCCATAGAGGTTTTCATTCCTTAAGGTTTTAATGTGTTGGAGCTTCTATCAGATTGTCCCAAAGTCTGTTGTATGTGGTACATCCTCCCCGCTGGTCCGTTTCATAATTCATACAGGTTCAACATTGATTAGAGTTTAATTGATCACTGACGATGTGGCTGTGTTCTCCATTTTTTTGGGTTTATGGGCATTAAGTATCTAGTCCAGTAGGATTCTGTTGTGGCTGTGGCATAGACAGTTTATTTGATTAGTTTATGACTCTTCTCTCTGAATCAAGGGAAATTCTAAATGTAAATGCTACTTGTTTTGTTAAGGATTATACCATGAGCTGAAATGATTTTTAATCAGAAATTGTCCTATTGTTTTTCATAACTATAGAGAATCAAACTACATGTCCTATGAAGCTTGCTTGTCAGGGTACTTTTTTCAGGTCATACGTTCTGAATATTGTTTCTGTCTTTCTTTGCTTGAATGTAGCATGTTGTTGACATGAACTCAGCTCTTAGAAAGGGAATTTGGAATTGATATATTATATTTCCACTTTGTGGCTTATAAGCTATATAGCATCTCTATTGTACACTCGAGGCATTGTATTTTATGTAGAAGTTGTAAAATAAATGTATCTCAATGTTATGTTTCTATAAGATGGTTTAAGACTAGATAAGAAATCTGATTGTCAGTTTCTTACTTGGTACCCGATTGCATTTTGGAATTTTGAGGGCAAAAGAGATTGGGAATATTAGCCTTTTTTCATGAAAATACATACCGGGTAGAATTCAAGCATGAGAGGGTAAATACTAAATAGTCCCTAAATCATAACCAAAAAAAAACTAAGGGAGTGTATAATTGAAAGAAAAACAGATGTCACCATGGCCTATTAGGTATCAAAGAAATTTACTGTTAAGAGAAAAGTGGGGTAACTGATGAAAGGTTTGAAGTGAGGATATGAGCTTAGGCTTAGGGACCCAGCTTGGTGGAACTTGGAATTGAGAGGGACGATGGTGACTTTATTGGCAAGAGGATTGTAGCTTGTCCAGATTGTATAGAATTTAGTCGTATAGATTTGGGGCTCGCCACAAGCTTTCTTTTTCTTTTTTCTTTTTTCCTTTTTTTTGGGGGGGTGGGGGTTTAGGAAGAACTGCAGGTCTATATGCATCATCAGTTTCTGAGAAAGGCCTCCACTTGAAGGCTTGGCCTAGCTGGATAAAGCCATGTTGAACTCTCTGACAAGTAGAAAGAGGGCGTAATATGTGTAAATGTTTCTTGCAAGTTGTTGTATAGTGGCTTTGTCTACCAGGATAGTATTGTTGATGTGATATGTCGCTGATGGCTTGATTTGAGTAGATGACATATAGGAAGGGTGGTTGAAGCCTGAAGGGGAACCATATTGGGACAGAAAATGCTTTAAACTATGTTAGATGGAGAGTTTCTCCAATTATGGCCAAGCCAATTTTTCACAATAGAGTGGTAACATTTTATGTACTTGGGGACTATCTTGGGGCTTGCAGTTTTCACTTCTTGCTTTGCTCTGGGCAGACTACCTACCTTTCTTTCATTCTACCACTATTAACTCAGCTTCTCATAAGAGTTACAACTTGCAACCATTAACCAGGTCCTACTGTCATCTTCAGGGCCCTCAGCCAATATCTGCACGTGACATCTCGTTTGTTGCTTTGCCCAGGACATTCTGCATATCCTTCTTTTATTTCTCCTCATTTTAAGCTCAGCTTCATATAGAAATAAAAACCGATAAGCAGTACCTTGTGTCAGCTTCAGTGCCCTCATATTGTTAGGAAGTCCATTTCGAAGTTAATGAGTTTAAATATTGTTCATATTTCCAGTAGAAACTAGTTGATTGATATGAGTAAATTTATGGAGTTTGAATTGGTGCACAACTTTCATAGCTAGGAATCAGGTACTCTAATTCATAGCAGTATAAAAATTCTTCATTAAATGCCACAGGTTTTTCACAATGAATAAGAAGGGCTCACTGGGTTTTTTCACTTTCACTTGTACATGCAAGTTATGAGACATTGAGCTCTTAACTGTATTTGCTTGATTGGATCTTGCCAAATAAAATGCAATTATACTTATTGCTCATCTGAATGAAGATTTGCCAAAAGAAAGTAAAAGAGAAGTTTGATTAGAATGGAATATGTCTATTATTGATGAATGTTAGTGGGTTTTTAATGAGTAAAACAGGGAACTGTGATTAGAAATGAGGGAGACCGACTCATTTTTAGCTCATCTACCAAGAATCTGACTAAAATGGATGGTTATAGTGGTGGACAGAGATGAATGTAAGACTGTTATTACATGGATTGGATGTCACCAAAAAAAGTAAAGGTGGAAAATGACTCAGCCAGGTAAAGAGGGCTCAATCTCTCCCCTGCAATCTTGATAATTGCTCTCCATTTTTACTAGTGGGATCTTAAAGTTATTGCAAATTTGTATCAGTAAATAGTCATTACACCCATAGAAATGGAACATGGAGGATCAACTTCTTGGTGAGAGAGGGATTAGGCAAGCAGGTGAAGATTCGATGTTGAACCCTGGTCTGAGGATCAACACTCTTCATCAACTTAGCTGGTCTATTGGTCATTTGATTTGGGTCTTTTGTCTTCCTTCCATGTATGTTAATCCATAGATGTATGGCCACTCTACCAAAAAAAATGTATGGCCATGGAGGAGTGTTCAGCATGAGAAAAGTACTGAATGATGAACAAATGCGTGTGGCTGGGACCTTCCTATCGGAAGTGGAAGGCTTGATTCATCTCTCTATTGACTGCATTAGTATATTTTAGTCGTCTAAGCTTTGGTTTAGGCAAAACCAGAATGCAGGGTAGCCAGTGATCTTGGATGACCAAAATCCCTCCTTGTAAAGCCATTTATTTTGTTTAAGGTTGTAAATGTTGGACTTGATTCATTAGATTATCATCCATAACCCAGGAAATTGGTGGATGCAGAAATAAGAAGATAAAAATTTTGTTCCACCAATACTACTATTTTTTTCACCTGTTTTTTCAGTAACCAAATGCATTTGAAATGAGTGTGAAACCTGTTAGAAAGTGTCACGAATTCTATTTAAAGGGCCTGGTGATCTCTGAACTCTTTCAAAGCACGCTAGTTCAGAGTAAACTAGCGTGTTGCTTTTGGAAAGAGATGGATTGTGGCTAATCTCAATTTCTTATTGACTCCTAGAAATTGCCTTCGGTGTCTTGTGGAGCGCTCTTGGACCATTGTAAGAACATGATTCTTACTTTGAGCGGCCTCGTTGGGATAGACTTCTCTGGAAAAAAAAAAACTTTTTAAGAGTTCTTCTGAAGTCTGATAAAGTCATCTAGAATTTAAAATAGCATTTGGTTTGCCAAAAAGTTTATATCCCTTCAGATTGCTAAAATTTTGTTTGATTGTACTAAAATTTAGTTGGGTCAAACATTAATTTTGAGTGTTCTGTTATATGGTTGTTGAGGCGTGCTAACCCATTCTCTAGCATTCTCTACTACCAGACTTCTCGGATTCTTTCTAAAGACTTGCTTTCGTTAGCGGTACTATCACGGTCCGAACCAAACCAAAATCCCGCAGGGGACAAGGATGGGTAGAGGGTTTGAATCAAATAAGTAGTAGTGAGATGTAACAATCTTTGGCACCTAAAAAGTCCAGAAAATGAAATCACAAGGGTTTCCAATAAAAATGAGTAGTGGGGGTTTCTTACTCAACAACAGTTTGTCCACCTAAATACAGAATCTGACCTGAACATACCAATTATTCCTCAGGAAATATAGGGTGTTCGACCAAACCAGGCACCATATCTGTTACTCTCACATCACTTTCCTTTTCAGACAAATTCCTTCCACCCATCGAGAGAGGAGATGTTTACATAGAAATGAAATGAAATTGACTCTATTTCTTTCTTAATTCTTGCTAATTTTAATTAGAATTTGGGTTTGAAAAACTGCACACCAGGGGTGGAAAACGATCGGGTCAAGTTGGATCATATTTAGTTGGGTTAGGATATCCTTAATCAGAACCTGGCGTGCTTGTAAACGGGTTAAAAAAGAAACTCTAACTATCTTGACAAGGGACACTTAACTCAAACCTGCTTCCCTGGAAATTAATTTATAACAAATATATTGAATATATGCTTCGACATATTAGGGGTGTAGACTTGGGGGTTCAGGGTGTAGCCCCCCGAGAAATAGTTTTTTTGAGTAATGAGTCCATCCTGGTTGTGACATTAGTTAATGTTACATTCCATTAAATTAGTACACAAGAAAAACAAAGGCCTGCCTTAAAATTTGATTAAAATCTTACTTGGAAAAGAAAAAATAAGGTTTTGAAAAGCCGATGAGAAATTGTTAAAGTTATTGGCATCCGCCACTCAGAGATTAGGATTCCAGCTAGAGAAGCCATTGGTGCCGGCCATCGAGAGATCGGGTTTTCTTCCTTTACTGTCAGTCTATTGAAATGGTAAAGTAAGAGTAAACAACTCCAGTTAGAATAGAAAACTCTTTAAAATTATAATATACCCTTATAAAAGGAATTGTTTAAAATTGAAGAAAAAAAATTACTTAAAAAACTTAAAGGTCAAAACATAAATATTATATAGTTAGATTGTGAAATTTAAAAACTTGGGGCCCTATATAGTTAGAACCAAGTTCAATACAAACGTTTGGAGGGCATTGTATAGAAAAACTAAATTTATGTTTTAATTTATATATATATATATATAGAGTAGGCCTTCTTATAATTAATATTTTATAACTTAATAATCTCTAATAATTAATAAATTTGTAAGGAACCAACTAGGTTTTATAGTGTATAATTAATAATCTTTTATATTTGCTATTTAATAATTTTTTAAGAAAGTTCTAGTGTATTATTAATTATAAGAGAGGTTTTATACTATATTAATACATGGTTATATGAATCTTACAAATACTTATGATGGTTTAGGTATTAGGAAGAGAAATTGATAAAATTATTTTAGATATTTTAGCTATGTATAATAAATTATCCTATACATAATATAAAGTTTATATATTTTAGAAAGAAAAAAACTAAAAAATCCATTATATGAGAATTTCAAAAATTTTAACAAAAGTTGGAGAATCCTACCAAAATTAGAGTTCAAAAGGAATTTTGTCTTTCCACAAAATAAATTATATTTCTTCTTCTCTTTGAAAAATGGGATAACTTTACCAAACTGAAATTACCAAATACTAGCTTTATACATTTGTATCTACATGAAGCTTATATGGAAAATACAATACATTCAAACAAAATTATGAAGAGAAAATTTTTGATGAACCAATATAGTGATTCTGATATATAATATTCTTTTATAATTAATATAATTTATTTCCACCAAGGTTATTAATTACAAGAGAGTCTACTATATATATAATACATATATAGGTTTAAAAATTCAAAAAAATTGGGGAGCCAAGCCCTCCTCACCCCTTGCTCCGCTTCTGGACATATTCGTTAGTATATTAAGTATGGAAAATAGTCACCCCCTTGGGCCGAGGAGGTGAGTTACCCTCTCGTCCCCCCTTTTGGGGCCACGTGTCCCCTTTTTATTTCCATTAACTGTGGTTAAGATTCAGTCACCCCTAGGGTTCACACATCTACCTTTGGTTCTTAGAAAAATAAATAAATTAATTAATTAACCATAGGAAGTGGTTAATTTTTTAACTATAGTTCAAAGGGTTTATGAGAGCAAGGAGGAATAGTCCCCTCCTCGGTACGAGGAGGTGACTATTGCTCATTAAGTATTATGATCTAGAGTTCAACTCGACCCAATTACAAATGGGTTGAGAAAACCAACCCTAGAGCAGTTCCATGGGCCCAAAATATCAAGCCAAACCTATGAAAAGAGAAAAGAGGAATGGACGGGCTAGGATGGAAAATGCCACCCATAGGTCCCACCACACTTCCCCTTGAGAATGTTCATAAATGGCTTGGGAGGACTGCTTCTAACTATCCGAAGCCAGAGCGAGAGAGACCAAAATTTGAAACACCCATAGGTTTAGAGTGATATCGAAGTATGTGTGTGTGGAAAATGCTAACAGGCGAACAAACCCTAGCCTAAATTTGGTGCGTGCAGTCAGTCTCAATATCAACTCTCCAGAGTTAATATTTTTGACGTTTTAGAAAATGCTAAGTATGACGGGCTCAGGAGCATATGCGTACCAATGCAGATTAGGTATCAGCTATGCATGCTCCTTAGCTTAGACTTGTATATATTTGGGGATAATCTTGAGAGACTATTCAAAAGATATAAATGGGACCACAAGTAATTATTGGTCCTTCCATTATTGAATTTTTTTCCTTTTTAGTTGAGATATCATTTGAATTAAGGAGATAAAGACATGAAGGGGGTCCTTGAAGAACACGAGCCAAAGGTTTGCCTTAACTGTATACGAAATGATTAGGGTGTTGACCAATTCAAGGTAGATTAGTGTATATATAACTCCTTTGAAGAGATCATTCCACCCTTTTCTATTTTAACAATGCTTTGCAAAATTGATTTAAAATTATAATAACACACTAGTCGGTTGAATGTGCAATGCACGTGAGAGAGGGAGTGGGAGAGAGACAAAGAAGATGGACCCTAGTGAACGACATTTTGAGAAAAAATTAAAGAATATTCTGAGTATAAAATCTTAATGAACATTTTAGGTAAAGAAATTGTGAGGGGCACGTTCAATATACAAACATGACATAGGGACATTTGAGAGCCTAAAAGCTTGAGGGGCATTTTGGGTATAGAAAATTAAGGGCATTTTAGATATAAAAAAAATTGAGGGACATTGTAGAAATAAAGAAAATAAAATATAGGTAAACTTGAGGAGCATTTTGGGTTAAAAATTTGTGAGCGACTTTTAGGGTATAGAAATTGACTAAGGACATTTTGGGAACTAAAAAATATTCAGAACATTCTGACTATAAGAAAATTTTGAGGGCATTTTAGGTATAGAAACGTAACTTAAGGGCATTTTGAGGATATAATTTTTTTAGGAGAATTCTAGCCAAGAAAATAATAATAATAAAAAGACATGATCCAATCGGACCAATCCAACCGAGATTGGTCACTTGGCCAATTCGACGGTCAGTCCAGTTATGAAAACATTTTTTTTATATACTAATAAATGAGTTTAGGGTTATATTAAATTTCAATCAACTTTTTAAGACTCTTCTATTTTTTTATGAAAAAAATCCTCTATATTAATAAAAGTAAAAGGTAGTTTTAGAATTAAGTAAAATTTAATCACGTTTTGAACCCATATGTAAGGGCAGTTTTGAAATTAACTAAAATTGAACACATATGTGTAAGGGCTAGTTTTAGAATTAGTTAAATGTAAGGATAGTTTTAGAATTAACTAAAATTCAATTAACTTTTGAACAAAGGAAAAGGTAGTTTTCGGATTAATAAAACTTCAATCAACGTTTTGACAACCTTTTGAACCTATATGTGTAAAAGTAGTTTTGAAATTAACTAAAATTCAATCAACCTTTGAACCAAAAAAATGTTAATTTTGGAATTAACAAAACTTCAATCAACATTTTAAACATGTCAATCCTCATTATATTAGTAAAGATATTGCCTCCAAATCGATGTCATTTATCCTTTTTTTTTAAATAAAAAATTTATATTTAATGGCATCATGTATGTGCTTACAAAAGAACCCTCATAATATTCATACCTTACACTCCCCCCCCGGCTCCCGCCTCTTGCGTGAGTGGTAGGGGTGGCCTTCAATGGAGGGAGGTCTGGAGATCCAATCCCCTCATATATGAGTTGCAAGAGCTCCAATGTCCAAGCTAACATCTGACCCTACTAAATGTCGAAACCAAAAAAAAAAAAAGTATATATATCCTGTGCATCGCACGTGGACTTTACTAGTATATATGTATATAATGTATATATATTGGTAAGGTCCTCGTGCGATGCACACGAGAAAATAAATTAAATGTGATAAAAAAATTCAAAATTGATTTTTGAAACTAAATAACTTAAATAAAATATAATATTTAAATTATAAATTAACATAAATACATAAATCTTACATATTAAAAGAATGGAATTTGACATCTAAGGTTGACGTCCACAACATACAATGTATTGATAAGAACTCACACACATACATGACATTAACCACCCAAATCTACGACCTATAATAAGATTTATCGCTTTTAAAACAAAGAATACATACCTTATTATCTTCGTTGCTAAGGGAAGGCAAGCAAACGATGTACCATAGGATTTTCTATTTGGCTCCTTGATGAGATCAAGGAACCGGTTCAAGGCCAAGATTTGGAAATTCTTGACCAAGTTCGGTATCACTTGTGTGCTGCTACAGTAAGAATCAAAGAGCCATGCAAAGACACCTATTTCACTTACCGAGCAATGGTCTATTTGATGTTTTAAAAGAAAAAAAAGGTGTGAATGTGAATGAAAATGAGAGAGGAGAGAGGAGAGCTACCCCTCACATACATTGTAAAGCATGAAGTATCAACAAATGTGTCTTTATAGAAAATTGAGAAATATAGAAAATCTAGGAAGATGATAAGGTAGGAAAAGTTGTGACTTATTAAGGATGTCATGATTATAGCACATGTAGAATCGAAGGGATTGGAATTTGGAGGTCAAAGAGCAAGGGTGACATGGTACACATGGTCCTTATCACAACCCTTAAAGTATAGGGAGAGTAAATTAGTTCAAGAAAAAATGAGGGGACAACTATGTTGAATATAGAAGCAGTGGAAACCTGAATAAAGAAGCTTTTTTTGATACACTAACTGAAAAATGTACAACACTTAAAGGGACACTCACACTCAAGGAACACACTCACACTTATACTCACACAAGAACTCACACTCACTTAGACTAATACTAGACCTCACACATTTAGAAGAGCTTGTGTTTCTTCTATGCTCAAACAAGGAGACCCAACCCTCTATTTATAGTGGGGGGGGGGGGGGTAGGAGGTAGAATAGGTGGGGTGCATTAATTGGAGGGCATTCTAGAAACAAGAATTCTCTAGAAATAGGAAGAATCTAGAGAGAGAGGGAGAGAGAACTAGAGAGAATTCTAGAGATGGAGGGAGATAAGTCTAGAGAGAAGTTTATAGAGAGGTGGAGAGAGTCGGTGGTGACTCTCTCAACACTCCCCCTCAACACCGACTCTTCTACTAGTCATACCTAGTAGCTTTCGAAGCTCAGCAAGCTTGGAAAGATTCATTCCTTTAGTGAATATGTCAGCTACTTGGTCCTCCGTCTTGATTGGATGCATTTCTATATCTCCTTGAAGTACTTTCTCTCTAATATAATGGTGATGCACTTCCACGTGCTTCGTTCTGGCATGGAACACTGGATTTTCTGCTAACTGTATTGTTGATCGGTTATCACAATGCAGTGCCACTGGATAGTCAACAGGTTGATGTAGATAGTTCATTAGCTGCATCAACCATGTACTCTCTTGAGCTATCATTATTGCTGCTCTGTATTCTGCTTCAGTGGTCGATAGTGATACCGTTGGTTGTCTTTTACTACACTAGGAAATTACTCCCGAACCAAGGTTGAACACGTACCCGGTGGTTGATCGGTGTGTATCATGATCTCCCGCATAATCTGCATCGCAATAGCCAGCCACCTTACATATTCCTCATTTCTTGTAAAGGATACCGAAATCAAAGGTGTCCTTCACATATCTGAGTATTCGTCGAACCGCTTCTAAGTGAGGTTTCTTCGGTTTTTGCATGAACCAGCTTACTACTCCAACTGCATAAGAGATGTCAGGTCGTGTCAACGTTAGGTAGATTAGACTACCCACCAATTCATGGTACATGGTTGAATCCTCCAAGTCTTTGCCTTCCTCCGCACATAGCTTGGTGTTGGCCTCCATGGGAGTAGAAACTAGTTTACAATCTACCATGCCGTATTTCAATAAAAGATCTCTCGCATATTTTTCCTTGCACAGGAACAAGCCTTCTTGCGTGTGTTCCACCTCAAGTCCAAGAAAGTGCTTAAGTTCTCCAAGCTCCTTCATTTGGAACCGAACTAAGAGATTTTCCCTTGTTATTTGAATTTCTTCTTCATCATCTCCAGTGATGATTAGATCATCCACATAGACTGGCACTATTGTTAGTTTTTCACCTCTAGCCTTGATGAACATGCTCGAATCTGCCGGGGCGACTAAGTATCCACTTTGCACCAGAAACTCTGCTATCTTACCATACCATGCTCTCGGTGCTTGTTTTAATCCGTAAAGAGTTTTTCTTAGTTTGCAAACGTAGTTAGGATGCACTCCACTTTTGAAGCCCTTGGGTTGTTCCATGTATATATCTAGATCTACTTCTCCATGTAAGAAAGCATTTTTCACGTCCAGTTGCCATAGCTTCCATGATTTGTTAGCTACTAGTGCTAGAAGGACACGTACAGTTGTAATCTTTGCCACTGGACTAAAGGTCTCATCATAGTCTAATCCATATTGCTGAGAAAAACCTCGGGCAACGAGTCGAGCCTTGTATCTCTCTATGGAACCATCGGGATGATTCTTCACCTTATAAACCCATCGACAGGATATGGGTTTAACGTCCTTAGGCTTTGGGACTAAGTCCCAGGTTTGATTCTGCTTTAGTGCTAGAATGTCTTCCTCTATTACCTTTTTTCCATTCAAGACTCTGAGATGCTTCCTTGAATGTAGATAGTTCCCTTACACCATCTTCTTCGGCAAGAGCAGCGTTGGCATACTTCGGATTTGGCCGTCTCTGCCTGGTAGACCTGCGAAGTTGTGTCCTTGACTCTTCTTGGACTGTAAATCTTCTTCTTGAGTTGACTCCACCAGCTTCTCTTGTAGCTTATTCTCCAAATCTTTAGAATCTGGCAGTACTACATCTTGTGATGACCACCAAGATGAAGTCTCGTCAAATATTATGTTTCGTGATGTGTAGCAGCGCCCAGTTTTGGGATCGCAACATCTCCACCCTTTCCTCTCGTTATCATATCCAATGAAGATACAACGAATAGTCTTCTTATCAAACTTGGTCCGTAAATGATCAGGTACGAACACGTAGCACACACAGCCGAAGACTCGGAAGTGACTTACTGTGGGTTTGATATTCCACAGTTTATGAAAGGGTGAGACAAACCCAAGCCTTGTTTGTGGTAGCTGGTTGATCACGTGAACTGCTGTCTTCATACACTCTGCCCAAATACGTCCAAGCACATTATTCGCATGTAGCATGCTCCGATAGATCTCTCCAAGGTGTCGATTCTTTCTCTCAGCAACACCATTCTGTTGTGGGGTGCTAGCACAAGTTAGTTGTCGTCGGATTTTGCATTTTCTAAGGTAGGCTGAGAATTCATCCGACGTGTATTCTCCTCCATTGTCAGTGCGTAGACACCGAATCTTTTGACTAACTTCACTTTCAGCTTTCTCTTGAAAGTCCTTAAACTTGGAGAATACTTTTGATTTTTCTTTCAGAAAATATATCCACATGTACCTTGAGTAGTCGTCGATGAAGGTCATCATGTATCGCATGCCATTGATTGACGCTTGCTTTACTGGCCCGAACACATCTGAGTAGATTAGCTCTAAGGGTTCTTTCGCTATGAACTTTGACTCTTTATAGGGCAGTTGATGAGTCTTACCATATTGACACCCGGGGCAGATGGTATCTTCTCGAATATCTAGTTGTGGAAGACCCTTGAGCATCGACTTTTTCATAATTTCTTTCAGCTTGTGATAGCTAACGTACCCTAGCCGCGCATGCCATGGATCTACAGTCTCACTCCTTCGAGTCTTGTCTACGTATACTGATTCTGCTGACATCACGTAGATGGATTCTAACCTTCGTCCCTCCATGATGGGTATATCTAATGGCTCCAAGCTTCGATACACTTGGACGTCTTTTGGCCCAAACACCACATAGTTACCTGATGTTGTCAGCTGTGATACTGACAATAGATTCTTCTTTATTCCGGGTACATGATAGACATTCTGCAACTGAACTTGATGAGGACTGAAGCGAGGCACGATCATTGTCTTGCCAATGTGTGTGATTGGCAGTCTTGAGTTATTGGCCGTCACTACTACTCGACCACCTTTATACTCGGACACACTGAGCAGTTTATACTTATCGTCAGTCATGTGATTGGAGTATCCAGAGTCAACGATCCAATCTTCATTGTAGTCGATTGCTCCATGATTTCGTATTGCAACAAGTGTCATGTCTTCTGCTTCCGTCACAATAGAACTTGCTGCTATTTCAGTTGTGACCGTACCAGATTGATCATCTGTCTTCTTCTCCTCAAAGACAATCTCATCTTCTGAGCAGATTTCTTTGACTTGCTCAGTCACGGCAAATGATACTTTAGCATCTCACTCTTCCTCACCACTGCTCCCACCTTGGTGATTGTTGGATGTCACCAAGTTGCCTTCTGCTGCCTTTTTCTTTGCCCAGCAATCTCGAGCGAAGTGACCTCTCTTGCCACAGTTGTAGCATTCATCATTTTGTCGTTTGGACTGTCGTGCATCTCTCTCTCGGCCATGTTGAGCTTCCCCTGTCTGAGAGCTCCTCTCCTGCAGCCTCCTTGATCTACCTTCTTCCTTCTTGGGTCTTACCTGCCCTCCTGACCTACCTCTTCTTCTACTACTAAAGAAGGCCTCCTCCTCATTCTTTAATGAAGCTTCAGTCATTTGTTTTACTAGAGTTTCTTGATCAACCAATAGATTTTGTAAGTCTAAGATGGTTGGCTGAGTTGGCCAATCACGAATCGCTGTGATGAACCCACTATACTCGGGTCTCAGGCTATAGATGATGATTATTCTCATCCTATCTTCATTAATATTAGCTTTCGAATCTAATTGTGAAATTTCACGGCAAAGAGATTTTACCTTCATAAAATATTGGTCGATAGTCATTTCTCCTTGTGAGGTTGACATGAGCTCATTCTCCAGTTGTTGTAGCCTTGCATCATTCTTCCTTGAGAAGAGGGCTGCAAAAGCGTCCCAAGCTCCTTTTGGTGTGATTGCATCCCTGATGTGCTCAAACAACTCCGCTTCAATAGTTGTTTTAAGTACGAACATAGCCTTCCCGGCCTTAATTTTCCAACGCCTTAGTGCATCGGCATTCTCTTGAGGAGGTGGATTAGTATCGCTACCATTAACGACCTCCCACAAATCATGTCCCTGCAGGTACGACTCTATATAGAACTTCCAGTTGCTGTAATTTTGGTTGTTAAGCTTCATTATTCCACCGGTTGCGCTCGCCAAATCCATCATTGTGACTTGGTATGTCTTCACGTACTCCACCAAGTAAGCTTGATCCCAGATCAATCGGCTTCACAGTCCCGGACTATGCACGAACAAGATTTCTCCTTCGTAGCGCTCGAACACCGGCCTCCGACAACCTGACTCTAATACCAAATTGTTGAATATGGAAGCAATGAAAACCTGAAAAAAGAAGCTTTTATTGATACACTAACTGAAAAATGTACAACACTTAAGGGACACTCACACTCAAGGGACACACTCACACTTACACTCACACAAGAACTCACACTTACTTAGACTAACACTAGACCTCACACACTTAGAAGAGCTTGTGTTTCTTCTATGCTCAAACAAGGGGACCTAGCGCTCTATTTATAGTGGGGGGGTAGGAGGTGGAATAGGTTGGGTGCATTAATTGGAGGGCATTCTAGAAACAAGAATTCTCTAGAAATAGGAAGAATCTAGAGAGAGAGGGAGAGAGAACTAGAGAGAATTCTAGAGATGGAGGGAGATAAGTCTAGAGAGAAGTTTCTAGAGAGGTGGAGAGAGTCGGTGGTGACTCTCTCAACAGACTATATAAAGTTGCAAGCGTTTAGTGCTGATATACATAACCCTTATCATAATCCATAAACCGTCACACATATGGTCCTTATCACAATTCCTAAAGTATAGGGAGAGAATCATAATGAAATCACTTGTATTCCTATTTGAAGAGGTGTGTCCATAAAAAAGAATAAAAAGAAACCCAACAAGTGTGTCCTTAAAAAAGAGAAAAGAAACCCAACAGTTTGCTTCGCAGAGGGGGCGTTAGATAGAGATGTGAGAGGAAATTTAGGAAGAGGGACATGAGAGACTTGAGACATCGTGTATTGTTTGGGAAAATAAATAGAAATAGAGATGTGTGAGAAAATTTAAGAAGAGATTGGAGGTGGTTTTATTTAACATAGTAGACAAATGGTGGAGATTAAAGAGAGAAACCTCATGACACCTCTAAGATTGAACTCATAGGATTGTTGGGATTGAAGATTAGAGAACAAAGAGATGGGTTAGGTGACACTTGTTTCTTTATATTATATATATATATTCATACCTTCGGTCATGTTTTTATATATATGATGATGACTGTGGTCAGCTAGGATAGTATATATTCATAGGTTAGAAGTTTAAAAATCTAGCAATAGAAGTTGGCCAGCAGGTGGCCAAATCAACTGTCATACTTTGAGACAATAAAATCTTGCTCAGCCCCATAAGAGAATAAATATCATTCCTCTTTTTTTGGTCATGGGATATTTTTAATATCTAATCTAATACAAAAAAAATTTTGATTGTTATGGGAGATAATAATGCTCGTCATTGTGGGTAGTATAAATGCTAGCCCCAATTGCATCGCCCTAGAAGAATAATCAAATACTATAAAATAAAATAAAAAAATTCATAGTCAAATAAGGTTAATAAACAATTCTAATTAGTGATGGTCAGCAGTTGTTAGTGGGTTAGAGAGTCAAGCACAGACTCAAAAAGAGCTAAACATGTGGGTTATCAATCACATCACACCATTAGTATGAGAGAATGAAATCTTAAACACCCCACACCGGGTATAAACACCCAAGACAAGTGTTTGTTTTTAGTTGAGAGTATGAAACACTTGAGAGTAGTCACCAAATGTAAATAGGTGATTTTAGAATATGTCTAATTAGATGACCAAACAATTTCCTTATGGACCACGGGTCAGTCTAAGCCTTAAAAAGGCTTTTCTAACTTGCAACAAATTGGTGAATAAAATGACAAAATAAAGAGATTAAAAACACATAGAGAGACATGAGAGTATCGAGGCGGCTAATGGTGTTAGCCTTGTTGTTGGATCCACAGGGATTGATTGTTGTGTAACAAAAATTAAGGAAACGAATTAGAAATAAGAGCAGTATGAAATCGGTTTTCCACTCAATGAGATTGGAGCAAAAATCACTGAGAATATAAAGTAAGAGAAAAATGTCTAAGGTTTCAAGAAAATCCACATATCCCTCTTTATGCTTAGATTTGGATGAAAACGCATCTGAAATTAAATAAAGATTTAAACTAGATGAAAAATACTATGATAAAACCACTGATTATTAATCAAACTGAATAATTATAGCAATTTAAAAAGCACTTTGTATCCAACTCACAGGGGATCCAAGCATTCTATATATCATTAGATCATATGAAATCAAAGAACATATAAAGAGGAACAATTAACTAAAATAAGAAAATTATTCAATTAAAATCAATAACCAAACCATCCACATCGTCCACATAAGTCAAGAAAAGCTTCATATCTCTAACCTTAGAAAGGTGTTTAGCTAACTATGATTGGAGTTATCATCCTCCTTAATGGTTTACTAAACATTACAATCAAATAACTCAAAGAAAAAGAAGAAGAAATAAAAGCAAAGCAAAACTAACTAACTAACAAGAGAGAAAAGAGAATGAGAAAAGATCAGAGAGCTTTAAAATCTCTCTCACTTTAGACTTATATAGACTAAAGAGAAGAAGGGAATGAAAAATAAGCAAAAGAGAAACTTCTAATTACAAAATTCCAACCAAAATTGCACTTCTATCAACTTGACGAAATATTTTGACCCCTTAAACATCCGAATTAGGAGATGTTCGTGAAATACAATTTTGTTCCTTTTTTAGTCTTCTTTCTAAATCATTTAGTCTTGCCTTAATCCCATTTTTGAGTCAAAAATTACGAGTAAATTAGTAAGTACTGTCCAGATTAAGCGAGAATCCGGGAAATCTTCCTTCTTTGTTTGGGATTGGTTGCTAAATAATAGCACTTCTCTAACCATCCATGAAATTTCTTGTTTTTTTTTGTAGATTTAGTTGACTTCCATTAAGCTCCTTAATTGAATTTCAAAATATATCCAAAATAGAGAGTTCATATGACCAAAATAGGCTTTCTCATGTTTTCTGAAATAGAAACATCAATATAGCACACTTTTGCTTTTTAATTCAAGAGAGTTCCATATTTTTTATGCCAAAATCACATTCATCCATATCTTCCTAAGATTCTCTACCCATGTTGTAGAATCTTTTTATACTTGGTCTTAGGCTTTGACTCGAGACTTGGCTTATTAGACTTGGGCGTTTGGACTTTGACATTTTTATTTGTGGAACTTAAACTTGGGCTTTTGGACTATAACTTTCTTGAATCCCGAGAGTGGTCTGGGTTAAGACTCTTGCAACAATAAATACATGTAATAAATCTCTCTTAAGAAAGCTTTGCACGTGATCTTTCTGGACGTGCATGAAGGCATGCAATTGTTCCATAAAAATCAAAAGAAAAAAGACAACGCAATGGTGAGAAGAGAATACACCACTTTACGTGTAAACTTGAAAATATGTGACAGAAAAGTTTGATAATACTAATTTAAATGAGGATAATCAAGCAAAATTAAGCACTTATCACCCACCAAGGGAGATCGATTGTCCCTAGTGGGGATCAATCGCTCAGAGCCCCGATTTTCTGGAAAAGTGCAGGAATTAATCTTTTATACTTTGGGAAACTCCTAATTCGAGTGAGAGTCTTTCTAATTGTCTAGGACTCGAAGTTTAGGCCTATAAATAAGGAATTATGGGTCTAGGGTAAGGTTATGGTTATGAGAACAAGGTGAATATTTTAGGGCTTCAGGGGAGAGCAAGGTTTGCTCTCGGGAAGAGCTCTGGTAGTTCTCATGGGGAGTGAGAGATAATAGAAAAGGTTTAAGCATACAGGGCTTGAGAAAAGATTGAAAGGATGATAGATAGGGGATTGTTCTTAGGGATCATTGAGAAGGTGAGTTGAGTGGGGTGTACAAGAGGCTTTGGGCTTGTATTGGATTTCTCAAGATTTTTCTTAATAAAGTAGAAGCAATCGGATCTTGACCCGTAGATGTAAACAGGTTATTACCGAACCACGTATATCTCTTGTGTTTTTCCTTTGTGTGTTTATTCTCCATCAGTGTTATTCTCTTATTTCCCCAACAGTTCTTGTCTCTTTCGGACTCATAGTTCATCCTATTTATATGATTTCTTTGTGATTAATTAAAGTAAGGACATTTGTACATATCATTTAAGGGTATTAATCATAGTAACATCCCTATATTAATGTCTGTTAATTATCAAATATCTTAAGTTACTTTCCACAGGTGTTGTACAACAACAAAATTACTCTTCAAAATTGCTAAATAGATTGGCGAAGGCAGCATCACTCCTTCTTTGGAGTGTGTAGTGGTACGCAGCTTAATTAGTGAACCTCTCAGCCTCCAAATCTTCAATCCTTTTTAATCTTTCAGACGTTTCAAGGCGCCATATTGAAGATGCATAAGAAAGGCACATTTGCAAATCCACAACCCAAGGCACAATGAGTTATGCATATAACTCATTGTGTATCTCTCTTTAGAGAGATGTGACTCGTGTTCGAGTCTTGGTGTGGCTGATGAGCATCCACCATGAATGCTAATCTTGCTAACTCCCTAACCTCTAACCTAGGGTAAATAAATGATTTGCACTAAAAAAAAAAGAATCATGCATATAATTGCATCAAAGGGCAAAACCTTTAAAGCTAAAGAGGTTAAAGGCCTTCTGCTTTATCTTCCAAAATTTGCATTTTACTCCATAAAAGCATGACACCATATGCTTATGTGGATTTAGTAATTCCCCATAGGGCTAGCACAACTTTAATATATTTTACCAAAAACAAAAAAAAAATATTTTGATACGCAGTAATAATGATCTCCTCAAATGAGGAGCATACTATTGTTCTCAACCCTCGGAAAGCCCTTTAATTTCCCTTTTGATTATGATTAATAAGTTGTAATTCCTATTATTAAAATTTTAATTAAATATTTTAATTTTAAGGATTAGTGAATCTTAACTACAGTTAAAAAGAATTATAAGGGGACATTTGGGAAAAAAATTGAGGTTCTTCGCTCCACAGCAAGGAGGTTATTATTATTATTATTATTCTATTTAAGATTATTTTCCTTTGATACCTTAGAGAGCAATCAGTGATTCACGAGGCAGTACTTTTATAATGTCTTTCCTTTTTTTCAAGTGCGATCAATAATGGCCTTTACTTTTTAGATACATCATATCACATGTAGTCAGACTTCGATTTTGATCACGTGTTCACATCTCATGTTTAATGTTCTTAACGTGTGGCACTGTCAACTTCCAAACTCTTATAGGAACACTTTATACTTAATTATTTTTATAATCCTGACATTTGTGACACAACTAAGATAGGGTTTCAGAAGTTTAAATAATTAAAGCTTATTTATAAATTAATAACAAATTAGCGCTTGCTTCAAAAAACATAAAAATAAAAAATTAGCACTTATTTTAACTTCAGTGTGTTTGATAAACTTCCAATTGCAGGCCTAAAAATTGTAGAACTGGACATAAAACCTCCTATGAGGGGCTCCTTTTCTTAGCTCTAAAAATGAGTTCGGTGTCGAAAGAGTTGTGATTTTTTTGAAGATTATTGCTCCCCCCACCCCAAATGAAAAATTCAATTCCTAGCTCTGCCCCTACGCCTTAGCACTCCTCTTGTTAAAATGACAAAATGTCATTAAGAAATATCTCTCACTACATGTATTTTATAAAATGATAAAATTATTTTATATTCTCGTATATTTTCTAATTTTTTTAGTACCCTCTTTAAATATATTTATAAAATAATAATAATATTTCTCTTTACATATTTTTTTAAATGATAAAAATATATATTCACAATCAAATGTATTTTCAAATTATAAAAAATTTTATCGCAATGTATATTTTTCAAAATGATCATCTTCACATATATTTCCTAAAATGACAAAAAACAATCTCTCCATATATTTTTCAAATTAACATTAATATTAATTTACATGTATTTCAAATGACAAAAATACATCTTCACGAATATTCTAATTACATCAATTGTTCAACTAAGGAGTAAGGAATTGACAAATATTTTTTACATATTTATATTCAAATAACAAAAATGCCTCCTTTTAAATGTGATTTTTAATTCTCCCTTAATCTACACAGAAGTAAAATAATTGATTTTTTTTAATCTTATTTTCAAGAGTGTAACCAAATAATAGAAAATAAATGAAAATTTTATCTTTTATTGAAATAGTTTTTACACAGTAAATAATTTATATTGTAAAACATTTTAGGTGTAAATAATGGATTTTTAGAACGTACATATGATCCGAGTTTTTCCAACTTTTTCCCATGTTTCGCCTCTTAATCTGGATGATATAATCGGGAGAACATGCTGGATTGTGTATATTTTTCCCCTCAGTTATTGAGTTTAACCAATTCTAATTGATATCCAACCTATTTTACCTAAGTGGGTTGAGATGGGGCTCATTGTTAATCTTATGCTAATTTATGACCCTCTCTATAGTATGTAGTTTTTTTTTTGTTCGTAGTTAAACTTTAAAGGAAAATACTTAACTTACCATACATTTCTATTATGTAATGATGAAATGTAAGGTCCTCATTGGTCCCAGCCTCCTTTTTACCACCTATTAACTGTGATTAAGATTCACTCATCCCTACAGTCCATTCATTTAACCTTAGATTTTAGGAATTTTTTTTAAAAGTTGGTTAAGCTTAACCATAATTAAAAAGGGATAAAATGAGAAACATTTGATTATGTATTAAAATGCATCAAATCAATAAATAAATAAAAACGCGTCAAATGCGAAGTGGGTAATCACTTCTCAAATTTAAATTAGGTAAAGATGGTAATCACTTCTCAAATTTAAATTAGGTAAAGATGAAGTTAAAAAATGGAGGTTTTACCTCCGTCTTATCAAAGGACTTTGCTACTAAGACCACAAAGGGCCGAGACCACATCGAGACCACTCATGTGATGACTGGATCTCAAAATTTCCATAAATCGGATTTTATTTTTTTGAGATCCACTCATCACAAGCGTGGTTTCGGTGTGGTCTCGGCCCTTTGCGGTCTCAATAGCATTTCTCTTTATCAAAAGCTTATTTAACTCAAGAGCAACCATGTCATTTTGCAAACCCTAAATCGAATCATAGGTACCCAACCCCAGTTGTACACACCAGGGCTTTGTCCCAGTGGTAGTGTATCCCCTTTTTGGGAGGAGGTATCGGGTTCCATTCTCAAGAGGGTGAAAGTTTATATATACTCTCCATCTGCCCACTAACTGAACAGATACTAACACTTAACCGGTGTTGCGGCCTAAACATTAACACCTAAATATGTAGTTCCATACCAACCACAAAGAAGAAAAAATCATTCTCGATAAACATGGGTATGTTTTTGTAAAGGCCATATAATAAACTAACAAAATATAATATAATTTCAAGTCCAAGATCCCATAAAAAAGAAAAGAAATCTGATATTCCTAGGAGATATATACTTATCTATATATCTATCTTTATCCACCGAATACCTTTATTTTTTTTTTCTGTTGGAGTGATGTTTGTCTCTCACTTTCTCTCTCTCTGCTCCGTTTCTGAAGCGTAGTAAAAGCAAAGGAAGGAATTGTATCTCAGACAGAGAGCTCTCTGCCCTAAATCCTGCCATTCCAGATAAGGACTTGTAAGGTGAGCTCTTACAGTCCCTCCAATGGCGTCTTCTGTAATTTTCCCACTACGGCCCTGACTCGCAAAACATCTGTTCCACCTTTATTTTCAAAACTCTTTCCACTTCACCTTCTTTCCTAATCTTCTTCAGCTCTGCATTTGGTTCTGCTGTGTTTGAAATCTGGGTTTTTTTTTTGGAGTTTGTTTTGAAGAACTGTTCGAGCTTTAACTTTTGCTTTGTATATCTGTGGAGGTTTGAGTTTGGTTTGGTTGTTTTGAAGCTTCGTAGGTTTCGCATTTCTTCTGAAGAAGCTTGGAATTTAGGGTGGAAGCTTTAGTTTTATCTGTTTTCTTTGGGAGAGATTTTAGTTTTTCACTTGGCTTTTTTTTTTTTTGCTTTTCTATCTCTGTTGTTTTCTGAATCTAGGGTCTCTTCAGCTGTAAAAAGCTTGGATTTTGGCTTTATTTAAGCCATGTGTCTTCAAGTTTGAAGCTCGGACGAGTCTTTAATATCCGGGGGTTTGTTTTTGACAGAGCTCGAGCTTTGATTTTGTCAAATTTTCTTTTGTTTTTGTTTTTGATGACGGAGCTCGAGCTTTATTTTGTAATTTCTATCTATTTAATATAGCTCGATCTTTAACTTTTACAAAAAGAAAAAATCTTTTTTCTAATTATTCTTCTCTTTTGGATTTTATTCAACAATTTCGAATCTTCGGTTTTGTATGCTTCATCGCTGAAGCTTTAGATTTGGTCGAAGCCTTGTTTAAATTTCAGCACATTTAGTCGTTTGCTTCTTCTTCTTTTGCATCTGGGAAAATAAGCCTAATCTCTAGGATTTTAGTTCTTGAACTTTTGATTTCTAGGATTTTGTACTAATGCAACTGCAATTATAATTCTGCTTGAAGTTTGAGATCTGATGAGAGCTTTGAAAATGGAATTTTAGTGTGGTTAGATATGGGGTTGTGCTTTGGCTCTGAGAATTAGGGTACAACCAAGTCCATTTTCAAGTGCTACTGGGATTTTGGGTGTTTCATACTGCTTTCATGGGTTGATTGCACATTTGTTTTTGTCTCTTGTAAGACTTTCAAACAGTTCCTCAAATGCAAATATCCGGTAGAAAATCCTGTTTAGAAATGGCCATTTGTTGATATTACAGTATTTCAATTCTGCTCTCTTTGCCGGTTCTGCTGTTCTAAAGAACAGCAGAGCAGAGAGGTTTGTAAATTTTGCTGGATTACTAGCATCATTGGTTGAGTTGAAGATTTGGTTAAGGAGTATAATAGAGACTTGAGGTGGAAGTTATTCTGTTACTATTTTCAAAGTAAATGCATGGATGGGAGGGAAGCCATGGCATTATCTGGCTCCCCATCTTATTATATGCAGAGAAGGGTGGCTGGGTCTGGATCTGGATCTGGAATACAGTCTGGGTTACATGGACCACCGGGTATCCGGCCATTGTCTAATCTGAGTATACCGGTTCAATCTAATATTGGCGGCAGTTCTGTTGGATCAACATTTCCAGTTGAGTCTTCTTCACCTGCAATTTCGCCTCATGGTGTCAATGTGGGTGCGCCATCTGGAATTCCACCTGGTGAACCTGTTCGGAGGAAAAGGGGAAGGCCTCGAAAATATGGACCCGATGGGACCGTGTCTTTGGCATTGTCTCCCTTGTCATCTACTCCTCCAGGGTCGCTCACACAAACTCAGAAACGGGGTAGAGGGCGGCCACCTGGGACTGGAAGGAAGCAACAATTAGCTTCGCTTGGTGAGTTTTCTTGGTGATTTTGTTTCCCGTTTCATTCAGATTAAATGTGATGAATAGGTGACTTGTATCTGGTTTTAATCAATCTCAGCAATAGTTAAGCTGGATTTTGTTTTTTGTCTAGTGATAAGCAATAGATTAGCTTAGATCTCTCTACTCTATATATGTCTCTTGCTGATTCAAGGAAAGAATTTCCTTGTTATAATGCTATAAGTTTTCAGCCAGAACTTACTATGCATCATTGCATTGCCAACTTATTTGTTGTCCAACCATAACAGGCTACCATCAATCGCTAGTTATTCTTTTTGATATCCAGTAATAACAATAACCGATGTATTGGATACATTGAGTGATATGCATTTTCTCTTCCTTAAATATTCTTTTTATTTTCCAGTAACAACTTATTTGGTAATTTTAACTTGTAGAACATATATATAGACTTCTCAGACATTTCATTTTATCTGACACTTCATTTCTGTATTTGTATTTGCTTAATTTACTCTAATAGTGGGGTTGGCCCATGGCAATGTTGTAATATTCTTAAACTCCCTTCAGTTTAGCATTGCCATTTACAAAATTTTGGCGTGAAAGTGCATATTTAAACAGAAGGAAAATGCCATGGCTTTTTTTAATCAACATATTTTATTGTTTGCATTGTGGCTTCCTACAGCTGGTGAAAGTGTTTGTTCTCATCCTTGATAAGGATGGTTGACGCTAGTGGTAGAAGAAAAAAATAAGGGGTGCACTATGCACAGGAATTTGTATTAAAACTTTACCTATAAATGAAGCACCAGCTCCCCTTCGAAGAGGTCTTTCAGTGCCATTTACTGCTATCTAAATGTGACAAGTTTTTCTCACTTTAGAGTTTGAATATTTTGTTTAGTGAGTCCAACCACCCAAATTATGCTTTACCTAGCTGAATGGAACATCAAGTTGAGGTATGCGCCAAAAATTATTGCCATGATACAACAGGTTGGTGATGGTGTAAACATGCAATGTATTATTGTACATTTTAAAATAGAAGCTATACATGTGTTGGATACTCTTGTGTGAAATGTCTGAACTTACCTGTATCTTATCCATATAGTAATCAAGCAATATTGATATGTCACCAAAGCTAGCTGTTTTGCAAGTCTTCAGTCTTTTGTTGCAGCATGGGTTGTGCTTCTAGCAAAAGCTACTCATTTACTGCCTTAAGCCTACTTCTTTTTCTTCTCTTTTATCCTTCTTAATCAACCTTTCTTATTTCAGCATATTTGCTTCCTTTAGTTTTCTTCAATCACTTAAAACTCATAGCTTCCATATGTAGCAAACCTGCTGGATCAAGGAACACAAAGGTTCCTTGGCATTTTAACTTGAAGTGGGAGGAGATGCTGAGCTTAGCTAACTAGAGTTCACTATCCAATCTTAATTCTGTAGCTACTGGGGGTTAATTTGATTCAAATTTTATCGTCAGGAATGATTCAGGTGAACAAATTGTTGCTTTTCTTAGTCATGAGGTGTCCATACTACATCAGTTATGTGGGGGGTGGATATCGAGTCAAGCTTGGTAAATGAACCGATCTTTTATCGAGCTTTGACAATTTTCGGGGTGTTCAAGCTTGGCTCGGCTCATTTATAAACGAACCAAACCGAGCTCGAGCCGAGCTTTTAACAAGCTTGATTGAATATAATAAATTTTTTAAAAAACTTATAATATATGATTAATTTAAAAAATAAACCTTTAATTAGAGTATTCAAATTGTATATTTGCATATATTAATTTTTAATATTATATATATATAAATACACATTATTATTTTTAATATATATATATATATATAGATTTTCTAATATATTTAAACCAATTTTTAAAACATGAAGGCGTGAGGTGAGGCGTTAGGATCTCAAGATGTGTGAGATGTAAGCCTCACAAGAAAGCTTTATGCTTTCTCATTTTAAACCAATAAATAAAATATGAGAAAAATTACAAATACATATATAGAGAAAGAGACATATATATATATATATATATATATATATATATTTGTATTCATATACATTGTGTGTGTTTATGTGGGCGCACATGTACACGTAAGAAATACTATATAAATTAGTTGAAACAAATAACAATTAAAAAAAAACATTTAAGTTTCAGTTGTGGCGAGAAACCTAATTTTAGTTAATATATGAGACGTACGCCATAGACATAAAGTGGGCTTCAATGCATAAGGCGTGTGCCTCATGTGAACCTCATAAGGTTTAAGCTTCGTGGTTGAGCCTCAAGACGTTTTCCTTAAGCCTCGCCCTGAGGCGAGTCTCGAGGCTTAAGCCTCACACGCTTTTTAAAACACTGATTTAAACACGCCGAGCTCTTAACGAGCCAAGTAGGAGGTGTTCAAGCTTTGCTCGTTTAGTAAACGAGCCTAAAAAACCTGCTCAGTTTGTTTGATAAGCCACTCAAGCCGAGCTCGAGCTCAGACAGCTCGTGCCCACCCCTAGTTATGTGCTTATATCCGACATATTAACCAGTTCTACTGTTCTGTTTTTATTTTTGCTTCCCTATCACTGAAATATCCCTCCTCTAAATTAACTTGTCTGTAGTTTGTACATTGTGACAGAAATGTTTATCACCATCTCTTCTGTTATGCATGTACTTTTGTGTGTAAGAATGATGCCTGGAAAAGATTAATTTTTTTTTAGGTGAATGGCTCTCTGGTTCGGCTGGAATGGGTTTTACTCCACATATCATCACCATTGCAATAGGAGAGGTATGCTATTTTCGATAAATCAAGTACATAATGAATCTCTGATTTTTCTTTGAAAGGAGGGTGACCTTTTATCTATCCTTCAGCATTATTTTTTTTCTCAATGACCAATATTGCGGCTTTCCTAGTTGCAATGAGTTATTTGTAATGATTTTGTTCGTATGGCATAAAACATGAGGTTGTAAGGCATTGGAAGCTAGATCTTTTTTTTCTTTAGTTTTTTGGTTTGTTTTTCTCAACAGTGTGATATAAGATTATGCATGAACTAATAAAAACAAATGGAAAACAGAGCACAGTGAAACTTTTATTTTATTTCTCTTTCCCAATCTGTTGAAATTTTATTGAGGTGGTCAGAGGAGGACCTTGCAATCCTCTAGTCAGAACTCAAAATAAATTACATTATGCATGAATGAGACTTGGCCTATATTTGCTCAAAATGCTTGGCTGGTCTTGTAGATGCAATGTAAACTTAAAAGCCTGCTGTTGACAAGAATTAGGAAAGGGCAGACTAACACTATGGATGGAGAAAGGGATCATGCTGAGCTTGGTTTGATTTTTTCCTGTATGCTTTCCACTTCTCAGTAGTCAGTAGAAGTTTGTTACCCCATTATATTTCTATAGGAGCGAACAGTCCCCTATCTCCCCATTCTTACTGCTTGTTTACCATAAGATGTAGATCGTTGCAACGTGGTTGAAGGCTTTAAGTCATGGCTGAATGTTGAAAAAACCGTTTTTGAACTCAGTTTTTGAAGCTTAGTTTCTCAGGAGTGCGTGATATGTTTTGTCAGCACTTCAAAGTTATTGCTCAAAGGCATTTATGTTGACTTGAAATTGTATATTTTCTTATGCAGGACATCGCAACAAAGATAATGTCATTTTCACAACAGGGGCCAAGGGCTGTATGCATTTTGTCAGCGAATGGTGCAGTCTCTACGGTGACACTACGTCAGCCTGCAACTTCTGGTGGCACTGTCACATACGAGGTTCGATCACTTGATAATCTTATTCCTTTTTTGACTGAGAAGTTTATAATTTTTTTTTGATGCTTTGTCTTCTCTATCAAGATTTAACTGAACTTGAGAATTTCAGTCTTGAAATTGGTATAGGTAGGCTTGTACATTGGTATAACCGTAATCTATAGTTTGTGGTATCTTCGTTCTAGTTGGAAAGATAAAACATTGATCTCACTACCTATCTGTATATATATGGTTGTGTTTTCCTTGATGTAATGTACTAAATATATATATATATACATACATACATATAGGGTATTGCTAACGTCACTCAGTGTGTGAACCTACTAACCTTCACCATGACATTTTTACCCCTGCATTAATTATCAAAACCCACTAACGTTAAGGGTACTTTAGTCTTTTCATAGGAGATTTGTCATTAAATACAGGAAAGAGAAAGTATAGTTTGATTTTTCTAATACTTTGTCTCCTATGAAAAAACCAAAATACCCTTATACTTAATAGAATGAAATTCAATACATAGGGGTAAAAAAGTTTGGTGAAGGTTAACAAATTCACACACTGAATGAAGGATATCATTTACCATATATATATATGTATACATATTAGATCATATGTCCTATAGGCACTCAGAAAACTGATGAACAATTGTGATTAAAACAGGAAGAAACAAAGACAATACACTAAATTTGAGGTACAAATACAATACTAGAAAAGTTAGAATAACATGTGTACAATGACCACTTAAGCTTAGACTTGATATGAGAACATATGTTAAATAGCTTCTAGTATGAAATTTTTCTACATTTGTGAGTTGAACTTTTACATGGTATCCCATGTCAGGAACAGCCACACTTGGGTTAATTGCTAATGAATAGGATTCCCTTATTCTAGGCGACAAGGAAGGAAATCTTTTTTTATTTTTTGGTTTTAATTCTGAATGATTTAAATGGAACGAAAGAAATTAATTGTCTTATACACTTTCATGTAAACTCTTTTTCGAATACTTTCTAGCGGTGCATGCTTGTCCTAAACATAGTTACCAAGCGCCCGTGTTATACCCGTATAGTTCCCCTCGTATAATACTTTTAGAGGGGTCACCGTTAAAAATGCGTACTTTTGTCATGTTACGTATTATATGTGTATTGTTGTATAATACCCATTTAATATGCGAAGTACGTATTAAATGCATACAATACACGTATTTTTGTCATACTTTTATCGTGTTAACTTATATTCCATATTAAATAATTGTTATTTGTTAATATCATGGTGTTTATTTATTTATAATTATTATTATTTTTTTATTTTTTTTCCGTTCTTTTGCCTTGTTTTGCTGTATAACACCTATACTTTCCGAATTGATCATTGTCGTATTATACTTGTACTCGTACTTGGTAACTATGGTCCTAAATAGGCGGGTAAAGCTTCCTGGTGCGTCTTAAGGTTGTTAGCATTCAGAATAGGTTCCTCCATGCCACTTTCCACTTCATCAAGTTTCTTTGACCTTCCCCATGTTTTAGGACATAGGCTGTTAGTAGTGACATTTTGCAACATATCAAAAAGCAATTGTTTAGGGCAAAGGCTTGATTAAACTTTTTAAACTCTCGACATAATTACATCTCTTGCAAACAACAGCCATGATAACTCTTGTAACACTTCCCCGATTAGAAGAACTTGGTAGGAATTGATCTGAAATTCGGAAGGGCTAATGGTAAATGCTCAGGTCTATGTCACCCGGGTTAGAATTTTTATTATTATCTTATTGTAATTACTTTTTAATGCCAACGGCGCACTGTCTTAAAAGAAGAGTGATTGTCGTCAAAATATGATATTGGGGATGATTTATTCTGTCTACTCCTAGTATTCATTCTGCTATATTGGATGCAGTTTTATGTCATTCAAACTTTCTTTCTTGTGAGTGCTACCTCTTTAGTATCTTTTGTTGCTGAGGCAAATTTGCTTGGTGTGTTTTAACTTGTGTAGGGCCGTTTTGAGATATTATGTCTGTCAGGCTCTTACTTGCTCACTGATAATGGTGGCTCCCGCAGCCGAACTGGTGGTCTAAGTGTTTCCCTTTCCAGTCCCGACGGCCGCGTCATTGGTGGCGGAGTGGGGGGAATGCTTATTGCAGCAAGCCCGGTTCAGGTAATTTCTTGATTGTGCTCTCCATGCATAGTTTTATTTCAGCATGTCATGCATCTTGTTTGCTACTTGACCATTTTCAATAATAAAACTGACATGTGTGCAACTCAAATTCCACCAATATGTTATTGTGTTCTGCCTTGCCATTGAAAGGTTCCCTGTAAGGGCATTCAACCAAAAAACAACTGTTGGGAATGTAGAGAACCTTCAGCAAATTGCCCAGGGGATAGCAGTGTGCGTATTTTTTCGGTTAACTAGTGTGCGAAGTGGCCGTAATTCTGAGAGAGGAAAAACTTTGTACTATGTAGCTTCAATATAGTGAATTGGTGTGGCTCCCGAGGACATAGGCACATTACCGAACCTCTTATATCTTTGTCTTTCGTCCTTATTTTTATTTTCTGCAATTTTTCTATTTGCTGTGTGATTTCTGTGATTCATAGTTTCCAAGATCCAAAGGGTTTAGGGATTAAACGCGAAGTTCAAATCCCAACAACAACCTAATCCGTAGTATAAAGCAAATATATGTCTAGGAAACACAGGAAATTCTGTGTCTTATAGTTTGAGGGTGGGCTTTTTTTGGAGAGAGAGTTGTGCATTTCTATCGGTAGTTAGAATCTCAACATTGTCTATGATGTATAACTTGTTGCAGGTGATTGTGGGGAGTTTTGTCTACGGTGGTTCAAAGACGAAGAAAAAAGCAGGGGCTGGTCCTGAATGTGGTGGGGATTCTGACCTTCAGACAGATGATAAATCAGTGAATCCAACTAGCGCTCCTCCTAGTCAAAGTCTCACTCCTACATCTGCAATGGGCGTTTGGCCTGGTTCACGATCAGTGGATATGAGAAATGCCCACATTGATATTGACTTAATGCGTGGATGACAATTTCCACAGATGGACGCATGACCATTGTGTATATAAGGTCTTTAAACTAGCCAAATCTGGGCACTGTGAAACTCACTTTGTTTGCCCACTAGTGGATTATGGTGTACACTAACATATCTTAGCAGCAAAGTCTGCCATTTTGAGGCCCTCAAACTATAATGGTAACTAATGGAAATTTTGCTGGAGTTTAAAGCCCAAGATCTCGTAGAACTGTTATATTTTCAACTTGTATTTTCAACTTGTGCAGGAGTTCCTAGTGAAAAAGTTATTAAAGGTGCAGTTCTTTTACAGAAGATTCTGTTGTAACTTGGCAACGTTACACCGATCAAACCTGTGTGGATAAGGAGAAATGTTCATTTTTAAATTTCTGGCCGGAGAGCTAGCCCTGTCTCACAATTCAAAATTTTCAAGTCTAACGGTAGTAGTTATATGTGGCATTACTACCCCTTCAAGTTAAAAGCAAAAAATTACAAAGAAAGAATTTATGATATGCACTGGTTCTATACATATCATTTCCCGTCAAAGTTGATCTTGTGCAGCCCATGCCTATACATACATCAAATTCAATTGCTGATGTGCTAGTTATGGACTAGTAAATTACTTGGTCGAGGGGTATTTGGGATAACTGCTAGATTGGCATCTAATTTACCTGTCATTCCTGTAGCATCAGATGATTGTAGTCCTACAGAAGAGATATCCTAGAGGCCAAAATTTGCCTTGCATTTGGCCAAGTTTTGTCAATGCCAGGATCAGGAGTAGCGACTGAACTTGGGTGTTCAATTGCACATGTTAACGTGTGTTCCTTTTAACACCTATTAACTATGGTTAAGATGCACTAACCCTTAGGGTTCAACAATCTAATCTTTGTTTTTATGGAAAAAAAAATATTAACCATAATAAAGGTTAAAACTTGTTAGCAAGAGTTAGTAGGGTATTTAAATGGGCTTTGTGAGTGTGATTGAATTGGATCCAGACTCAATGATTAGTGATTTGGCCTTCCTGTTATGGCCGTCAAAGGGTCGGGCCAGGGCAGGGCCTAGGTCTTTTCGGGCCCAGCCCTCATTTACGGGGGTGAGGCCCTAGCCCTTAAAGGCCCTGGAGTTGGCTAGGCCCAAGCCCTATTCAAGGGCGACTGCCAACATAGCGTACAACTCTACTCTTTGATCCGGTGCTTTGATTCGGTGTTGACAATGCAATACGAGGATTGATAGCATCATACACACCTCTATTACAATTTGGAGGTTAGATTAGCTTTAATTTATAGTAGAGAGTTGATGTAATTACCACCACACATCCCAAATTTTTACTATTAGATTAGTACAATTAGATTATTTTTTTTTAAAGGAAGAAAAGAAAACACTACAACATACAACAAGATTCTAAAAAATACTACACTTCTATTACACACATAAGTAACTTCTATTAGATATATATATTTTTTTAAGTGGGAAAAACTTGACTACACTACTATGATAGTTAAGACTCTATTACACATACAAATAAGTCTTAACCTTAGGTTATTATAGGTCTTAAGCTATATATTATGTATGTCATATGTTTTATATAATATTATATATTATATAACATATAAAGTTGAGGGCCGGGTCATGTGCAACCTCAAGTAAAAGGAACTTTCAAAATTAGGCCTTGGTTACCCCTAAGACTTTAAAGGAGAAGAAAAATCCTTCTAATTTACGGGTTTTGAAGGATCCGATCGACCCCTCATCAAAGGGTCGGATTGACAGCCCTACTTACTGTCACTTTTTTTTTTTTTTTGGGTACGTTTGAAACCAGTAAGGCTGTTAGTATATTAATGGTTGAGTGAGTGACTTGGTGGGAATATCAACTGCGGACTCGTAGGGGGATTCCACCCCCCAATGGGGATACACTACCACTGGAGCAATGAGGAGGTGAGTTGAAGAAAATGCCTCACACTAAGTATGTTTGGTTGCCAAGAAAATAAGTAAAACCATAGAAAAGAAAAGATAAGAAAAATTTTAAATTTCTAATACAATTTGTAGGGTTTTATCCAATTTTCTTTTCTTCCTTTCCCCTTTTTCACTTATTATCTACACAACCAAACATGGGGGGACTCGTGGGGAATCCACCCCCCTAACGGGAATACACACTGCCACAGGAGCAACGAGGGGGGTGTTATTGTCATGCCACTTAAAGAAAATTTCAACAAAATTCATTTGAGAGACAATTGTCACTCTAAAATTGGTCTGAGATTATAATTAATGAGAATTTTATTATTTATTGATTCAAATATATCATTATAATAAGGAGTCAAATCATCTCCAGTCATGACTGGATTTGGCAAATCCCCTTATCACCCCTAGAGGTCACCATGTGTCTCTTTGACACCCCTTAACTGTGGGTAAGGTTCACCCACCCCTAGGTTTCACCGTTTCACCCACCCCTAGGTTTCACCCACCTATTTTTGGGTTTTTTTAAAAATATTAATTCTTTTTTTAAAATTAAAAAACTGTTTTTAGAATTTTTTTTAATATTAAAAACAGTTTTTTAATTTTGAAAAAAGAATTAATATTTAAAAAAAAAAACCAAAAATAGGTGGGTGAACCCTAGGGGTGGGTGAACCTTACCCACGTTTAAGGGGTGTCAAAGGAGACACGTGGTGACCTCTAGGGGTGATAACCGGATTTGCCGATGATTTGGCTCCTTATCATAAGGACCGGTGATCTTCTCCAGTTGTAACCGGTTTTTGGCAAAACCGGTTACAACCCTGTGGTCACCACATGACTCTTTTTACACTCCTTAATTGTAGTTAAGATTCACCAACCCCTAGGGTTCACCCACCTCTCTTTGGTTTTTAGAAAAAAAATTAACCGTAGGAGTTGATAAATTTTAACCACAGTTAATAATTTTTTTTTTTATATATAAAAACTAAGAATAGGTAGATGAACCTTAGGGGTGAGTGAATCTTAACCATAGTTAAGAGGTGTCAAAAGAGACATGTGGCCACCTAGGGGCGTAACCGGTTTTGGCAAAACCGGTTACAAGGAGAAGAATACGTCCCTTATGATAATGATTTGCAGGATTTCGGCTGATCCAAAAGGACAAGTACCTTAGAGATCCTTTATGGCCGATCCATATCTTCTTTGTTCTGGTTTTGGAAGTTAAAACCGTTGGCATGATGACTCAAATTCAGAGCCAGAGTTTTGTATCTCACGATCTTGAAAGTTTTGTACTCCAATGAAACATTACATTTCTTATATCTAAATTAAAATTATGCAAGATTGATGGTTTTTTCCTCACTATTTTAACCTTACTTTTGTATGTTCTAAGGGATTCCCTATTTTCAGCTTACTTTTGTATGTTCTAAGGGATTCCCTGGTGTGTCTTAGTTGTGTTTCTTTGGTTGTTTCAGAACGAGGAAATTGTGGCCCCTAAGGAATCTCTATGACAAACACCAAATTTATCTTGTTAATGTAGCGATCCGAGTCACGTTACTCATGAGCATCACGTCATTATCTCAATCATCTTCTTCTGCCTCATTGGGTCAATCCGTTTCGCTCTATACGGCCGCCATAAGATCCCACAGTGGCCTCAATTTCCTTATAATCGGACAAAATAGATGCAACAGACACCAAGGAAACTCCTCAAAACTACAAACCCATTTTATAAATATTGTGAATGATTGAACACTTGTGTAGTTTTTGAATTCTAATTCTATCATGATGATGCTCAAGTTGTTCCTTTCCAGGATAACCTTACAGATATATTGAGTAGTCCTTCCCTATAAATACCCTACCACAATTGCACCTTTTCTTCACACCACCATTACATCACAATAAAAGGTCCAAAGAACATGAAGAACCAGGTCTGTTCCACTATATCTCTTCTCCTCTTTCTTCTCCTTATTACAGCTAGCCTGAAAGTTTCAGCTCAGGTGTGCAAGGCCAGCGGCAAAATCCGGGGAAAGAAACCCCTACCGGGACAATGCAACACCGAGAACAACTCTGATTGTTGTGCAGAGGGCAAGCTTTATACCACTTACAAGTGTTCTCCGGCTGTGTCCGGTCGTACAAAGGCAACCCTAACCATAAACAGCTTTGAGGAGGGCGGAGATGGTGGCGCGCCATCGGAATGTGACAATAAGTTCCACTCAGATGATATGCCAGTAGTAGCACTATCTACTGGATGGTTCAACAAAAAAGGGAGGTGTTTAAATAATATCACTATCCATGGTAATGGGCATAGTGTAGTTGCTATGGTGGTAGATGAGTGTGACTCGACTATGGGATGTGATAGTGACCATGATTACCAGCCTCCATGCCCTAACAATATTGTTGATGCTTCGAAAGCAGTTTGGAAAGCTTTGGGTGTCCCGAAAAGTGATTGCGGTGGGTTGGATATTTTATGGTCTGATGCTTGAGTTCCACCATATTCTTGTGTTTAGAATATGTGATGCGTGAGTATGATAGCAATTAGGTAGCTAGGTTGTGTTTACTTAGTTCTAGGGGAGTGGTACAAATAAGAGGGGGGTGTTAAATTGTCTTTCAGTTTCATATGATTTCATCTTTTGGTTTTGGGATGCCTAAGAGGTAATTTTATTGTAAATAGGCTTGTTGGTGTATTAAGTTTGAATTAATCTACATTTTGTGTCATTTAACGCGCATAGAAAAACATAGGATTTTACATGGTTCACCGGGTGAGGGCTACGCTCGGAAACAATCATTTTCTTCACATATCAAAAGTAAATGGTGCAAGGATTCTCTCCTTACTGGTGTCTCCAACTGAATAATTGTCATAAACCCTAGATCGAAATAATAATATATACTCAGACTAGTACTGAAAATTCCCAGTACAATTAAAAAAATTCCATTTTTTTCTAGGGGAAGAGCGGACCTCCTCTTTTATGCTCCATTTGTTTCGACGTAAAATAAGGGAAAACAAATCAATTCAATGGAAAATATCAATTATGTGTTTTTTTTTTTTACGTAAAACTTTTCGTAAGTAAATTGTTTTACAGAAAGGTACCACTTTTGCGGAAAATGCCTTACATTTTGAAAATCCGTAAGTCATTTTCCCGTGAAATACCAACCTCTTTAAAAATACTTTAAAATTTACAAAAATGTCCGTATTCATTTTTATCTTCTTTAATATAAAAAAAATTTCCGCTTTTTTTTTCAAGAATGCAACCAAACAACAAAAAACTGAGTAGAAAATTCACCTTTTACCGTAAAAACTTTTCCATCATAAATTACGTAGTGCAACCATTTGCGTGCAAACAAACAAAACTTAGTGTAAAATCATCGGTAATTTTGTAATTATGAAGAGAAATCTCTTTATAAAATTTTCACTACCTCGAGAGGCTTGAAGCAGAGTTCCGCCTCATATTAACACTCAAAAAAGTATTAGAGTCTAACTTAACTGAAAACAAGACACCTCTGCACAACAAATACGACTCTTTGGTATAAAATGCAACTCCATCTGAAAACTGCATAGAGTGATTTGGAGCACCTTGATTCACCTACACATCTTACCTAAATCCAGTGGATAACTTGAATGTGCCTTGAACCCCTGAGATTGCTAGAGGAGACAATCAGCCTAGGATGATGTTCTGAAGGAGGATTTCGTCAATTTTTAAGGATATGTATAAGAATAGCAGTCTTTCGAATGTTATGTTTTTGCTAGTACAGTAACATCAATGTATTATAAAATGAGAAAACAATAATTGGAGCTGTTGCTGTGATGTTCAAACTGATCACTAGAAAAGGTGGCTGAAGATCTACAGACAATGGAAAAAGTCTCTTTACTCTGGACTAGTGGGTGGCATGTGCGATGCACTTGAGAGCGAGGAGTTAAAAGGGACACGTGTTAACCCATGGGTGCGATTGAACTCTCCCCGAGTTCAATCATGATTGATTGTGATTCTATTCTTTAAATAGATAGATGAGGATAGTTTAGAAATTAAACTAAAACATTCAATTAAAATTTTGTTTTATATAAGAGTAGTTTAGGAATTTCCAAAAATTCAAGCGTAGCCTGCATCTCCCATTATAATAGTAAAGATACGGTATTATAAATTTGGACTTTGCTACTACGACGACAAAAGGGCAGAGACCCAGCATCTGCAGGGGATTTCATTTCAGGTGGGCCCCATATTCACATGTACCTTGTACCAGATTACAAGGTACAATCATAACATATATTTATGTATTATATATATATATATATATGTGTGTGTGTGTGTGTGACTTGTTTATGTAAATTTAGTTATATATAAATCTATCATATATATATAGGTTCCTTTGGGTTGGGCCTAGACTTCAAACAACCAAGCCATAGCCCAACCCAAATAAATATGGGCTTCATCTTCTTGGCCCTAGCTCTTGCCTTACACATGGGCCTTAAATTTGGCTTTTTTCAGGCCGAGACGGATTGATATTGCTAGTGTGGTCCCGTGCTTCCGAAAAAACCCATATCAGCTGGACAATCTCGATAAAGAATGAAACTAATGAAATTATCATACATGTTTAGCTAAGAAGGAAATCTATAGAGTCTAGACCCATGAAATCTGTAGCTAAGAAGGAAATAGAACAAAATATGGGCAGTGATTAGCCACCATGCATTTAACTGTGTAGTTAAATGTCATGTCCCCGTGTTTATTTTAACACATTTTTAACTATGGTTAAGCTTAAAAAAATTAAGGTAAATATATATATTTTTTTAAAAAAAAACTAAAGTTAGATTACTTAATCCTAAGAGTAAGTGAATCTTAACCACAATTAATAAATGTTAAAAATGAACATAAACAAATGAGGACCGCACATTTAACTACATAGTCAAAAGTTAAACATTTCCCACAAGATATTTTAGAAAGGAGCAAAGTTCAGTCTCTCTGTCTTGCAATTTGCTTCAATTATCTTTTGTGCCAACTATTTAGGCTTACCAAAAAATTGTGAAAGTTTTAAAAAAAATATGTGGCGTTCTTATTTATTTCGAGGCTTTAGTGAATATTGAAAATGGGATAGTATCTTTTGTGCCAGCTATATAATAAATTTATAGCATATGATGTGTAATGACATTCTCCACGAATAATTCTAGAATATTTCATTTTAATTTAAAAAAAAAATTAAAGATCTTGAGTTAGACCTTCACCGTGGTGGACCAAATATTAGCCAATTTAGGCCTTCCTAAGACTAAGGCCGATTAAGACCTTAGCCTTACAGGGCAAGATAATATATCACCACCCTTGCCGAGGCCCCACAATTTAATACCCCTAAAGGGACACACGAAATGTACAAGTTACTTCTATTTAATTTACCTAAATCATGGCCGAAACAAATATCTGCCCCCTAATAGATGGCTCATTTTGATGGAACATGACACAACTTGGCCGCCATGGACGATATCTTTTTGACGACACTACCAGACAGAAAAGGAAACTCTGGCTCCATACGCAAGCGCTAACGTCAGGTCCTAAGTCTAGCTTTGCTGTCCAACGTAATGCACCACGCATATTCCTCTTTTGCCCCCAGCCGCCTAAGCCAGTTCCCAACTGCCAAATAGCGACACCTTCTAATTCATGAACTTGCCTAAAAATTCTCAAGACCTCTAAATCATACCGTTGAATAAAGAGAGAGTGCTAAATATACTCTCACCCTTTTTTATTTGATATAAAATAGATGATTTTGTGTGGCTATTCTCAGCCAAAAAAAACATAAACCAATTAAGGCTCCGTTTGGTTGCATTTCTTTTTTCTGTTTTTTGTATTTAAAAACAAAAATTTGGTAAACATGTTTCTGCTTTCGGTTTTTAAAAATTAGTTGTAAAAGTTTCGAAAATAAAGGTAATAGAAAATTTCTATTACCTCTATTTTTGGAAACAAAAAACAAAAACAAAACCACTATACACCACCACTCTAATACCATCACTACTCCACCACCAACACCACTCCCCCACCCATCACCCAACCATCATTTACCACCGTCACCACTACCAACGCCACCAACACCACTCAACCACTATCAACATCACTACCACCGCCACCACCACCACCCATCACCACCACTCCACCACTCACCACCACCCCACCACCACTCACCTAGGGCTGTCAATGGACCGGATCATGATCCGGATCCGATCCGAATCCGATCCGATTAGCCGGACTTTGGACCCTATATGTGATCCGTCGGATCGGATTCGGATCGGATCGGTGGAATCCGATTATAATCGGATCTGGATATAGGGTGATCCGATCCGATTAAAATCCGATCCGATAATAATAATAATTTTTAATTATTTTAAATATATTATTTAGATTTTCTATGTATAAAATATTAATTTTTAAAAAAATTAACATTAATTAGTATTAATTAAGGTATTATTAGATTTTTTATTATTAAAATAGATTTTTTTTTTAAAATAACCTTACTCGGATCGGATCGGATTCGGATCGGACGATATATAATCAGATCGGATTCGGATCGGTTACTTCATGATCCGACGGATCTCGGATCGGATTCGGATCAGTCAGATTCTTAATCGGATCGGATTCGGATCTAGGCAGATCCGGTCCGAATCCGATCCGTTGACAGCCCTACACTCACCACCCACCACCCACCACCCACCACCACCACCACCACCACCACCACCACCACTCCACCACCAATGCCACCACCAACATCATCACCACCACCACCACCAACCACAATCACCACCCACCATCACTCACCACCACCACCCCACCACCACCACCACCACCCCACCACCACTCACTACCACTCACCACCACCACCACCACCACCACCACCACCACCACCACCACAACTACTCTACCACCACCACCACCACCACCACCACCACAACTACTCTACCACCAACACCACTCAACCACCACCACCACCACCCCACCACCACTCCACCATTCACCACCACCCCACCACCACTCACTACCATTCACCATCACCACAATCACTCCATCACTAACACCACTCAACCACCACCACCATCACCACTCACCACCACTATGGATTGGAATTACTTACTCATTATTATATTCATCATATTTTCTAAATGTGTTATTTTGTTTTTTGTTTTTTAAAACAAGTAATAGTTAGTAATGTCAAACATATTTTTTATTTAAAAAATTTGAAAACATAAATTTATTTTCAGTTCTAAAAACCAGAAAACAAAAACTAAAAAACCGAAGTGTATCAAAACGCCCCTAATATATGTGCTTATTTTTGGCTGGAAACAATGATAGAAATTGGTATTCGGCTAAAATAGGAAATGTCTGAAAATAGGACTAGCATGACTCGTCTAAAGGGTGAGAGCATGGGCAGAGATGTCTGAAAATAGGACTAGCATGACTCGTCTAAAGGGTGAGAGCATGGGCAGAGACACATGGGGCCACTGAACTTTTGGAAAGAAATAAATTTTCGTATATACTTAGAGGGTAACAGCTGGGAAGCATAGGTCAAGATAGGGGTGAGAAGGGCTGAATATTCTTTACAAATGAACATAAACAACGAGATGACCTACAAACTTACCCCTCAAAAATTTCTCACCATCATTCTTGACAACTTCATTAATAATAATTAGTATCATTGTTACCCCTAAATGAGAGTAGATATTTTGAGATTATGCTTGCTTGGGTGAATCAAATAATTTTGATGTGAGCTTTAGTTGTTGCACAAGGCCGCGGTCAAAACCCAAGCCTGCCTTCAATCCGGTTGTGATTTCTTGACCCAAGCCCAACTTAAGTCTGGAAAATCCCGATCAAGTCCTCCAATTGTTAGCATTGTGGATGAAGAGAGCGAAATTAGACTACTAATAATATCTAATCAAATCAAATCTACTCCTAATTAATGTCAATTTAATATTATGATGAGATACACTTTAATAATTTAGTCTCTTATCCACCTTATTACATTGCTCATATATTATACTCTAATACTAACTAGATTTGTTAACTGGCTTAGTGTCTGTTTACAAAATAAATCTAAGGGAGATTGCTCATATTTGGTGCCTGAGGAGAGCTAGCCCTAATGCCTGATTTTTTATTTATTTTTTAAAACTCACTATGATTGAGACACTTGACATTGCTACTCCTTCAACACGTTGAGAAAACAAAATTTTCTTAGGTTAGTGTAGGGTTAGTCAATTTGTTGCCTACTGTACCAAAACACAAATCAGTTCCCTGTAATATTAGTAAAAATTAACGAGTCTCATAATCATATCCAAGTAAAAAATATGGTTCACAAAACTTATCACCTAACAGCTAAAAGTAATGACACTTGTTAGCATGGTTAGAGAGCTTTAAAATAGGGAAGTGATTTAAAACTCTCGTTAGTAAATACTATAAAGAGTTTGGGCCGTTCAATTAAAAATCCAACAGCTCTAAACATCAAGCATGGTCCACAATTTAATGTATACTACTACCGAGAGTTTGTAAACAATTTCCTTAAAAATAATATGCGTATGGGACATATCTCTTGGTGCTTAACTATGTCCTAATTAGGGCATGCTATGCTTGAATGTCTTGGCTTTCACATTTTCAATTTTTATTCTTAAATTCGGTGTGTTAGGAATTTTTATTTATTTATTTTTTGAACTCGGGGCCCAAAGAGTCAGTCCGTTCAAAGTTTGCATTGGGGGCTTCCAAATGCGACACGAAAGCGCGGCGAGCAGACTGGGGGAAGGTGGGGCCAGTCCCCGGAGAGTCGGTCTAAGGAATATAATGGGGCCGGGCCGGGGACCTTCCAAACTTGCTGGTCATGGTGGTTTGTTAAAGCAAACACTTCCTAGTCATCATAATGCGTAAGCTATCTACATGATTATGTAAAATAATAAAAGGAACAGGAATTGGTGCGTATGTCTTTTTCTTGTTTTTTGGGCAAAGGACAGGCGGTTAGTCGGCCAGCTCCGTCGGCAACCCCTGTTCACTGTGTTAAGACCTCAGCAGTGGTTAGACGGTTCTTGTATTCCTATCCCAACCCAGTTAAGCAGATATTTATTTGAATACGGGAATTCAAATAGTGATTCTATTATCAGTTTCTAATTGGATGGGAATACGGATATTGATAGATCTGATTCAATAAATATCCGTCCGATTATGTGAATATATTACCATGTATATAATTAATATATTATAAATTTACAAAACTATAACAACCTTATAAATATCTATATTTCACATAATTAAGACATTATATTAATTTTAAATATAAATGAAGATAAAATGTTATTATTATTTTTAAATAAAACCTATGTTTTTAATATTTTTTAGCATTTTTTTCTTATAATTTTCAAAAAAGTAATTCAGATAATTTTTAAAAAAATTATTATCTGAATTTTTTTAAAATTAATCAGATAATTCCAATAGTTGGATATGTAAACGGATACATACGAATTCGGATAAACCTATATTCACTCAGTTGACGACCCTCCTTTGAGCTGGAAGAAAAAGTGGGCATTTCAACTAGTGATCAGCTCAATGTGGTGATTCATATATTGTCATTGACACAAGAAGCATGTGCATTGGCGGAGTTTGGGAGAGTTGCCCCTTAACTTTTGAAGAAAAAAATAGTTTAATGGTACGTAGCCATTGGGCATGGGGTAGCTGTCCCTAAAAGTCAAAAAAAAATTATAGTTTACTAGGGCATACTCATAAGTAGGGTTACACTCAAGCCAAGCTAACTCGTTGGCTCAACTTAGCTTGACTTGTTTGAGCCAATATCAATCAATCAGGTATTTCAAGCTCGAATGAATTAAGCCAAGTTTTTATTTGAGTTCGAATGTTTAAACAAGTCAAGCTCAAGCTAAGCCATATTTGATTCGACTCGACTTGAAATTTGGTTCATTTAGGCTCGAGCTCAGCTTGGCTCGAAAGATTATATATATATATATATACACACACGAAATATTTTTGATAATATTATTTATATTAATATATAATAATAGTTTTAACTTTCTTTATCATAAATTGTAGTAATCTTTAATTTATGATAAATAAGTTTAACAACAATAAACATTAATAAGTTAAAAGCGAAAGCTCATATAGCTAATTCTAATCTAGCTATCTGGATTGAAGGTCTACCCCAAAATCTTATTTTCGTATAAGAATTGTGGGCATTAAAATTTCTCAGTCCATTACCCAGGTGTGAGCGCAATGGCACACACCAAATCACCATATCTCAGAGAGATAGTTTAAATTGGTGTATGCCTAAAGCACGCGCGGACCTTTAGCTGTTAGCATTAAATGCTGATTGCTGACTTTTATGTCACTCAGCAGTGCAAGAAGGGGTTTGATCCATGAAGGTAAACCTCACGGATTCTACCCTAATTGTCACCTTCCGAGAGGCTGACACGTATGTCATCCGTGAGGGTTAAAATCTCACGGATTCAACCCTAAGTGTTAGCCTCCGAGAGGCTGACATGTGTATGATCCGTAAGGATTAAAACCTCACAGATGAATCTTTAGTATAAGCCTTTGAGAGACTGACATGAATCTTTTGCATACAAAACCCCACAGATAACTTTTGTATGCCAACCTCCAATAGACCAACTAAGCCCAATTAATAAATGGGCTGGCTCTGCAATCCGTTTATCAAACGGGCCTAGTCAGACCGGCCCAAACCCAGCCCATTGACACTCCTATGATCCATCTGTTGGATTAATCATGTCATTGGCGTATGATAGAGAAAGATGTTAACCTGGAGAAGGCCCATCAATTATTTTACACATCTCAAAACCATAGAATCAATGCTTGCAGATTTTTAGAGTGGCACGCGTATCCATTGAGGTGGAGGAGCACGTACGTGTCCTGAACCTCTAAATCAATTACTAAAACAAATGGGTACGGATTTTGGCAGAAGCAGAGGGGGAACGATCTCTGGCTTTCTTAGAAGGAATGCCATTTATTATTTTAAAATCAAGATTAGAAGTATCGTGAATTAAAAATTCTTAATCACATTTAAAAGGACACGTCACCTTACCTTAGTGATCTACCCTAGCTCCAATAAAAAGAAGGAAAAAAAAAAAGGCTAAGCAAAATGACTAAGTATTGTGGGTTAATGATGGATGTAGTATGAATAGTGGGCCCCTCATTAATTAATTAATTTTTTTATTATATTTGGTCCTCCCAATTTTTTTTGTCCCATATAATATAGTGGTCTCTCCAATTTTTTTTGTCATATATATAGTAGGCCCCAATGGAGTCCCCTTATGCCCTTGAGGTTGCCATATGTCCCTATTGACACCCCTTAATTATGGTTAAAATTCACCAAATCTCAAGATTCACCTACTTATCCTTGATTTTTAGAAAAAAAATATTTAAATAATTTTAACCTTTATAGCTAGTGAATTTTAAATTAGGGTTCGAAAAGAAATTTGATATTTTTTTTAAAACCAAAGATATGTGAATGAATCTTAACCACAATTAAAGAGTATTAATAAGGACACGTGGCGACCTCATAGACATTACAGGGAAAAAAATCTCAAAATAAAAAAATTATCCCAAAAAAAAATTTCTCAGAATCTACGCCCTGAACCCCCAAATTTCATACCCTCAAATCAATTTTTTTTTATGCAGGTATAATGCCCCCCCAATGAAAAATTCCTGCCCCCTCTGTGTATGCTTAACGTTCATAAAAGGATAAGAGGATATGAATGGTGGGTGTGTGCTTAGCATTATTAAAAAGGAATGACAAATGGTGCGAATTACGCACCCGATGATGTTTTTCTTCTTTTGATAACCACGAGGCACGCACCAAATGATGTTCTTACTTCGTTTTTTTTTATTACCAACACACACTCACGCACACCAACGCACGCACACCAACGCACGCACTTAATTCATTCCAGGACTTTACGTGGAAACTTTACTGTTATTCCAAGTGGAATTTGACTGGGTAACAAATTTAAAAGCACATGAATATAGTTAACCCGTCCCATAGTTACACCGTGGTGACCGTTAATTATAAAAATATTTTTTAAGTAAGGCGATCGGGAGTCACATCTCATTGGTTAATGATTAAAAATGACTAAAAGTCCATTTGGCGTGCACACCATGCCACATAGATCCGTGTGCCAGATATAGGGTCGTAAATGCATCCGAATATTGTCTGGATTCGATTCGATTCCGTATCCGAATAATCGGATAATTATCCGAATAACCATTCAGCGGATCAGATTCGAATTAGTAAAACTCCTATTCGTTTAATAATCCAAGCAGATACCGATAGTGGGTGTATCCTCTCCGCTAAATATCCGTCTGATTAAAAATAATTTTTTTTTATTATGTCGTCATGCTTTTTATAAACTTTTTATAAAATATTTGGGTTAATTGTAGTTCTCTTACCTTCACAAGGGTAGTATAGTAATTACCTAACTATGTCGTCATGCTGTTTATAAACTTTTTATAAAATATTTGGGTTAATTGTAGTTCTCTTACCTTCACAAGGTAGTATAGTAATTACCTAACTACTATAAATAATCCTTTATGAAACCCTAGACACTTTAAGTCTTCAAGACATCAAGCTCCCATTTGTCGTCTTCCTCTTCTATGTTCTTCTCAATATCTCCTCTCTTTTTCTCAACGAATCAGTGATGATGCACTTCCTCTCCTATGTTCTTCTCAGTGTCTCTTCTCATGCACTTCCTCTCCTATGTTCTTCTGTGTCTCTTCTCTCTTTTTCTCAACGAATGATGCAAGATACTACGCCGTCATTGAAGCTGACCTCGATGCAACTCCTTTGCCTGAGGTGTCGAAAACTCTTCTCGTTCAACTCTTTTGAGCTAGGGCATCTTCTCGTCCTGCTCCCTTGAGCTAGGGCTTTTTCTCCCTTCTTCTAGAAGTGCTCCTCTTTTACCCCTTCATTCATTGGTGAATAGGTCGTAGATCCTTGGGGTTTGGGCGATTGCTAGGGTTTCCTAGCTCTCCTCACCTTGGTTGGTGTATTCGGTTCGGAGGTCACCTTAAAAATATTTGGGTTAGTAAAACCCTTATTCGTTTAATAATCCGAGCAGATACCGATAGTGGTGTATCCTCTCTGCTAAATATCCGTCTGATTAAAAATAATTTTTTTTTCACATACCTACTATGCCCTCATGTTGTTTATAAACTTTTTTATAAAATATTTTGGCTAGTTGTAGTTCTCTTGTCTTCACAAGGGTAGTATAGTAATTACCTAACTACTATAAATAATCCTTTATGAAATCCTAGACACTTCAAGACTTCAAGCTCTCATTTGTCGTCTTCCTCTCCTATGTTCTTCTCAACGTCTCTTCTCTCTTTTTCTCAACGAATGAGGTGATGATGCATGACACTACGCCGTCATTGAAGCTGACCTCAATGCAACTCCTCCGCCTGAGGTGCCAAAACTCTTCTCGTTCTACTCTTTTGAGCTAGGGCATCTTCTCGTCCAACTCCCTTGAGCTAGGGCTTTTTCTCCCTTCTTCTAGAAGTGCTCTTCCCTTTTACCCCTTCATTCATTGGTGAATAGGTCGTAGATCATTGGGGTTTGGGCGATTGCTAGGGTTTCCTAGCTCTCCTCGTGTAGTGCCTTGGAACTTTTCGTACTTAATGAACAATATTTTAGTCAATTGGTCTTTCACGTAGTCCAATTAATAAATAAAAAATAATTTAGAAATTCTAAAACGTCAGAAATGTTCCTTTTTGGAATGACGAATCCAACGCACGTTGAATCGTCAAAATCCGACGAACGAATCAATAGATATGACCGAAACAGCAAAAATCTGCAGAGCACCGATCGCTAGAGATCGATCGGTCCAAACCCGATCGCTCAATCCAAACTAGCGATCGATCGGTCCAAAACCGATCGATCGGTATCTGTCGGCCGGTCCAAAATTTTGTATGGGAAAAATTCTAGAGATGGTGTTTTCAACTGATCGCTCAGTAGAGAACACCGGTCGATCGATAGGCCACCGATCGCTCGATCTTTCGTGTTTTTGCAGAATTTCATTAAGAGCATTTAAGATCTTTTGGCCATCACCCCTTGGCTTTATAAGTCTTGCTCGAGCCTTGGGTCCCCACACACCATCCTTAGAGATATCTGAGAGAGAAGGAGAGAGAACCTAGGGTTCCTAAAGGTCCCTTTGTATTTGAGAGAAAGATCACGGGTTTAAACACTCTAGAATCATCCCAAGGGCTTCAATTTCTCAAATCCACCCTCAAGCTTGTGTGGAGTTCTTTCTACAAGCTAGGATAGTGATTTCCACAGTATTTTTCAAAGGTTTTCTTACCCAAATCAAGCATCCTTCAAACAAGGATTCTCCTCTTCCAAGTTGGAGGTTCAATCAAGGGTTTCCATCTAAGATCAAGCTTTGGTTTCAAGGTTAGTACACCCTACTAACTACCTTAGCAGTAACCTAGGTTTTCCTTTCAAAAATTGATGACCTTTATAATGTGTTAACCATTCTTCTTGAGTTATGCTAGTCTCCCTAAAATAAACAAGATAATATGAATGTTGTGATGTATGGATGGATGAGGGGTTTGAGGCGATTGGATGTCATGTTGTGATGTATGGATGATGGAAAATGATGGAAGGACATAGTATGCATAATGAATACACCCATTTGTTTGATGAAATGTTGGAGTGAGAAAATGTGAAATAAATGTTTACAAGAATTTGATCACAATATGTTTGATAAAATGCCTATACAAGAATTAATTGATTTAATGAAGAATATGAGAATAGGATTTATGTAATTTTCTTATAAATGATAAATTTATTAAATGAACTATATGTGGCCTAAATTCTCATATGATTATGTTAAGAATTGAAATGCTACACTCATGCTATCCTTCTATGCAAGCAAGTCATCATGAATACTACAATTGTTACACACACGCACTCATGCATGCATAAATTGGTTTTTCTAAAGTATATCTTTACAAGAAACAACAAGAACAAGATTATGATTCACGATACAAATGATAAAGTCGGACATCGGGCCGGTCAAGAGTAGGACATATCCCTAGGATATGTCATATCTGGCTCACAAGGAAACAAGCATAATTGATAAAGTCGGACATCGGGCCGGTCAAGGGTAGGGCATATCGTAAGATATGTCATACCTGGCTCACAAGAAAACAAGACAAAGAGGTTGGTGTACCCTTTTCTATAAATGTATATTTTGTTGAAGGAAATTTACATTCCCGACTCACAAGTCGCCTCAAGGACACTAACTTCTGGCTCACAAGTATACAAGCAAGTTAAGTCAAGAATATGACAAGAGCAAGCATGACAAGTGTGATTCTCACGATACAAGAACAAGACAAGAACAGGTTTTAACATGACAAGCAAGTTTTGTAAAATAAGAAAAGTTATTTTCAAGAACAAGTCATGATTTCTAAATATGAGTTTAATCGAAGTTTTTGCATTCATTCAAGTATGTCAAGATTATCGCATTGCTTTACTTACTGCTATTTGTTATGTAATGCTACTATTGCTTTAGATTGAAATGATGAATTTTATTCCGTTGTTTTTGTGTGATTGTTATTGCTATGGTCAGCTAGTAGCTTCTACTCGCTGAGTATTCCTTACTCAGTTGTACTTTTATGTCGACAGGTGCACAAGTCCCCTTTGATATTTGTGCTCCGGGTCCTTGGGTTGAAGAGGACTACGGTGAGAAAGAACCATATGAAGAGTCGCTAGTTGAGTCTCAGGCCGAGGCGAGGGACTTAGACCATTGGCCCCACGGGGGTGATTATTGAGCGAGAGAGAGTTACGAGGTTTCTCATTTTGTATTTTGATAGGTGGGCATGTCCACCTTTGACTTAATGTATTATGTATATGTTCACTTAAAATACTGTTTTGAGTTATAGAAGAAAAGAAAAAATTAATTCACGCTTCCGCATTCATGAAAAAGCTTCCACGCTCTGATTAGTGTTATGATTATGTTTTGTTTACCTTGTTTATTACAGGGTGGGTTAACAGGTACGAATAGTCACCTCTAAAGTATCCCTTAACTCATAGAGGGTATTTTGGGGCACGACACCTTGCCTTAGTGGTGTATTCAGTTCGAAGGTCACCTTAAATCAGATGTCGTAGCAGAGGGGATGGTTCGTGGGTGATGATGGTTGCCTTGGCTGAAACAGAGGAGGTGGGTTCGTGGGTGGTACTGAATGTCCCCGATACCCTTTGTTTGGCTCGTTGAGGCTCTCCTAGCCTAGGTTGCTTGGCTCCTTGTAGAGAGGGATTTTGATATCCCGGAAGATTAGTTCAGTCGTTGCAGAGAGGGGTTTGGTATTTCAGTTTGCACAATTCGGAGATTCTGCTGAATTCGAGTAAAATACGAATTTGAATTAGCATAATCGGTCAAATTCGGATATTATCCGAAGTCGATTAATTAAACTAATTCGAATTCGGATATCTTAGAGCTACTATCCACCAGATATCGGAGCAGATACGGATAGTATCTATGATTAGTCGGATCGGATACGGATAAAACACTATCCGCTCCATTTACAGCCCTAGCCACATATACAAATTATGAGATATTGGTAAGAAATTAACTATGTACAAGAGCTTTAGTCGAGTAGTATAACCCAAAATTTGTCTTGAAAATGTATAGGTTTTTTTTTTTTTTGTTCGAGAAATACGTTTAGGCCACAATGCCGGTTAGGTGTTAGTATCTGTTCAATTAATGGGCGGGTGGAGAGTATATACCCCTCACCCTCTCGGAAATGGAACCCGATACCTCCCCCAAAGCAAGGGATACACTACAAGTGGGACAAAGCCCTTGAAAAGTGATAGTTTAGTAATTATAAATACAAAGAAAGATATTTTGTAATAGTAAAATTTTTAGAGAAATACTTATTTTTAAGACAAATTTGGGTTGCTTTAGTTGACCGGTCTTACATTGATAGTTATTATATATCGGTAAACACTCACATAATAAATTTGTCATTTAAAGAGTTGGGGGCACACGAGATCTCGATGTCATGTTGTTCACGTCAAACGGACTCCATCCTGTATGAGTTGTTTTTCGAGCACAAATGAAAATGATCTTATGGATGTAGAAATATGATATATAGATAGCGAATGCTTTGATATCGTTAGATTTTTAATCGGATGACTGTGCGTTTATTTTTTTTGGTTTTAGATGCCTGTGCGTTCGATAGCATTTCGATCACAATATGAATGGAAAAGGGAATCAAATCGTATATGTTAGTCCCTGAGTTTTTCATGTCACCATGAGTGTTTAAAGGTTAGGATGATTGCTGAGGAGAGAGTACACGATACGTATTGTTCCGTCGAAAAGGGTTCTAGGATTCTAGTATTCTTTACTCGTATGATACGTGGTGCGTCCTCATTAGGACAAATGCCACTCTTTCCTAACAGCATATTTACGTGACGTATAAATATGTCAAAATTAGAAATACTAAAACCGCCCTTTCATTTACTTTAAGGGCTCTTCAATTTTGAGGACGGCTTTTCCAATTGACCGTTAACCAAATAATAATAAAAAATGAAGGTAATAAAGTAATTTCACAAAGACAAAGATCTTGGCAAAAACTCCACGTCATGCAATGAAACCACGCGTATGACATCGGAAAGGAGGTGAGAGATTCATGGGAAGAGCGGTCCTCGAGGCTCGCACACTCAAACTGACCACACTTACTTCCCACGGATATCGAATTACAGCCAACCACAATTGAACTCAGAACTCAGAGAGTTCAAACTTTAATCGCACCCTTAGGTCAGCACACGTGTCTCTTTTAATTCTCATTAACCATACGAAGAATCACTAACTCTCAGGATTCAATCATCAAACCTTAGTTTTTAGAATATTTTTTTATTTATAATTATCCTTGAGGTTAAAATTTCTTAACCTATTAATTTTTTTCAATTTATTTTTTTTCTTCTAAAATTTAAGATTAGATTGTTGAACGAACCATAATGATAGTTAGTGAATTTTAACCATGATTAATAGGGGTCAAAGTCATCACGTGTGACCTCTACGTGCAATTGAACTCTCCCATGAGTACAATCGCATTTGGCTGTGATTGGATCTCCTTGCGACGGGACGTACCTCCCCAAGTCCAACCTCCACCCTTGAAGTTTCCATCGCTCCTGCTTCCTCTATTTAAGCCAACCTCTTCTGCCTCTCCAAGCCCATCTTTTCATCTCTCTCTCTCTCTTTCTCTCTGTAGCCTGCGGAGGAAACAAGAAGAAGGATTTCAGAGGGAAAAGCAATGGAGAATCTCACTCTCACCGGTTACTTGAAGCATGTCGCCAGAGAATATTCCTCCCGGCGAGCTCTGTCACTTTCCGGAAAGTTCGATCTGACACACGGTCGATTGCAAGAACTTATCGAACAAGCCGCCTCTCGCCTTGTTGCTTCCGGTGTTAACGCCGGTGATGTCGTAGCTCTCACCTTCCCAAACACCGTCGAGGTTTGATTTTTCTCTGTTTTTTCCCCTTACTATACTCTGTTTTCTGTTTTTTCCAAATCCTTCTATAATCATTTTTTCCTTTTTTTAAAAATCCATTTAAGCATCTCTGTCGTGTTTTGCATCTAATTATATATATGCTTATGAATTCGATAAAGAAATTATAGAAAAGTGCAATTATTATAAAAGATCGCTAATACGTTTTCCCACGCATTTCTCTCTCTAATCGCCTTGAACGACCTCTTCGATAACGACGTACGCCATTTCTTTCTCTCTCTCTCTGCTGAATTTCCTAGAAAAGAATACCTGAACGCTTTTCCCTAAAGAAAACAAAAATGCCGTAATCATCGACGATCGTAAATAAATAAATAAACAAAGATTGTTTATTGTTATATATATTTTTAAAGATCTGTTAGAGAAAATGGAGAATTTTTTTAATCTAAATATCCAATATATTTATTTGTTTTTGTTTTGCAGTTTGTGATTATGTTCTTGGCTGTAATTCGAGCCCGAGCAACAGCTGCGCCACTCAACGCTGCCTACACCGCCGACGAGTTCGAGTTCTACTTAACCGACTCGGAATCAAAGCTCCTCCTGACGTCACAAGAAGGAAACCAGCCAGCTCAAGCCGCCGCTGCAAAGCTCAATATCCCTCACACCACAGCCACGCTTTCTCATGGAAACGGTGAAATCACTCTCTCTTCATCTCACGCCGAGCCGAAGCCCGGCTCTTTAGCCAAAATCGTCAATGAACCCTCGGATATAGCGCTCTTCCTCCATACCTCCGGAACCACGAGCCGTCCAAAAGGCGTGCCTCTGACTCAGCTCAATCTCGCCGCTTCCGTACAGAATATTAAATCGGTTTACAAACTCACCGAGTCGGACTCTACTGTTATCGTCCTCCCGCTCTTTCACGTACATGGATTACTCGCCGGGTTACTGAGTTCACTCGCTGCCGGAGCTGCGGTAACTCTCCCTGCCTCCGGACGTTTCTCGGCTTCGACCTTCTGGTTAGACATGGTCACCTACAATGCCACGTGGTACACTGCGGTTCCTACGATTCACCAGATCATCTTAGATCGCCATCTCAGCAAGCCCGAGCCGGCTTACCCCAAACTGCGATTTATTCGGAGCTGCAGCGCGTCCCTCGCTCCGGCTATTATGGCTAGGCTTGAGGAGGCGTTTGGCGCGCCAGTATTAGAGGCGTATGCTATGACGGAAGCGGCGCATCTTATGGCGTCGAATCCGTTGCCGGAGAACGGTGCGCACAAGCCCGGGTCTGTCGGAAAGTCAGTAGGGCAGGAGATGGCGATACTGGATGTGAATGGTGTACCACAGCCGGCGCAGGTTAGTGGAGAAGTGTGTATACGGGGACCAAACGTAACCAAGGGTTACAAAAATAACCCGGAAGCGAATAAAGCGGGTTTCGGATTCGGGTGGTTTCATACCGGAGATTTAGGATATCTTGATTCGGACGGTTATTTGCATCTGGTTGGCAGGATCAAGGAGCTCATCAACCGAGGAGGTAACTTTTTTTCTGGACCTTATTATTGCCTTTTACATTATCATAATTTATTATTAAAGCCATTTAAAATTTTTGATTTTCAATTTTTAGGGGAGAAGATATCGCCAATTGAAGCTGACGCAGTTCTGCTGTCTCATCCGGACGTTGCTCAGGCGGTTGCGTTCGGAGTTCCTGATGATAAATACGGAGAAGAGGTAAAAAGACCATTCTATCCTCCTTTGAATTATGGCCAATATCTCTTAGGTGGGCTCCATCCATCCATGAAAGGATGTTTGGATGCATGGTTAAGTCTGCCAGTACAATACTAGGCATTTAAACATGAGATTAATTACGGAAAAAAAATTAGTGGTTTTTTTTAGAAATATCGTACTTTTGTATTGTCCCCACTCTCTGGCCGGAGCTCTTGTTTCTTGTTTGGCTACAAGGAGTTCTGACCTTTGCTTTGCCACAAAATTAAATTTCATCTCTTCTAAGAAACCAAAATTTAAGTTTCATTATGGGGGGTTTTCTTGTAATTGAAATGCTAATCATGTTTGAAATCTCTACAGATAAATTGCGCTATAATTCCGAGAGAAGGGTCGAACATCGATGAAGCAGAGGTGCAAAGGTTTTGCAAGCAGAATCTGGCAGCTTTTAAGGTCCCCAAGAAGGTTTTCATCACGGATTCTGTCCCGAAGACAGCGACGGGAAAAATTCAACGTCGGATAGTGGCAGAGCATTTCCTTGCTCAAATTTCGACAGCAAAAGTCCCCAAATTCGGAGCATAAACACCCACACTTTGCCATATATTCTGTTTTGCAACTATGTAGGTGTTTACATGAAGAGAATAGGTATATAGCTATAGCTAGTTATTTCTACTTGTCATCCAAATTGATTTCATGAGAAATGCGTTATGCTGCATTGTAATTGAACCTTTTCTTTCGAGTCTCATATCATTGTCATTTTTTAAGATGTATCTGTGTCTTTCATTCTTTAAAAGCTGTTGACAATGGCAATTAAGCTACTATTATATGATGTCAGCTGTAACCTCAGAAGTTACTGCCAGTTATCACATCCTCCAAGTTGCTATCCATGAGAATGATATTAGGAGAGAACTTCTTGTTACAAAAATTTCTCCTAATAATATGCTACATTTTCTTCAATGAGTACTGCAATTTATATAAATTATAAAATTCATCATATGCCACATTTTCTTAAATGAGAACCCTGCAATTTATATAAATTATAAAATTTCTAGTCAATGTGTACTTTGATAGAACTAATGTTACCTGGTTCGTCGGTTTAAATTCAAATTCAAGTTTGTACCAGAACTAATATTACCTAATTTGTCATTTCGAATTCAAGTTTGCAGTACGAAGTTTGTCACTCTAAAGTGAACCTGGTTTGATAGGGGTAGGATGAGATAATTCATTTATCGATTAGTTTTAGTTCTTTAGTTTAGTTCACTTAAGTGTGTATATATATGTTAAGTATGTAAATAGATATATTATAAGTACTTATTTTTTTTAAAATCATTAAAAAAAACATCTTTACCCAAAAGGAAAATCTCTTGAACCCAAAGAAAATATCAGCAAATTCAAATAAAAAATTCAATGAACCAAGACCGTAATAAAAAAATTCAGTGAACCAAGACCGTTTGGAACAATCGTATAATTCACTCAATTTTACAAACAAAGTCGAACTAAAGCACGAATTGGTTCACTTTGAACCGCTTTGCACTTCACAATTTGCTCTGGTAAAGAGCAAACTTGGTAACCTTGAATAGAACTATCCTCTAGAAATAGAGTGGCCATACATCTTCTCTCTTTTTTCTTATTATATCTAATAAAGTCGATAAAAATATTATATATATATATATATATATAAAAGACTTATTAAATAGAGGTTTACAATAGCTTTAAAGGCTTAGAAGAATTTTAAAACATTTAAATGTGTTTTTAGTTATTAGACTACATGGGCAGGTCTCCCACAATACCTTTTAAACCCATGGTGTACTCCATAGTCTATATATTGATAATTGAGAACTAGGTTAGAGCTTATACACAATGCCTTTTAAGCCTATGGTGTACCCTAGATACCGATAATTCAATAATTGAGAACTAGGTTAGAGCTTATACACAATGCCTTTTAAACCTATGGTGTACTCTATATATTGATAATTGAGAACTAGGTTGGAGACTTAGAACTTATAATTCACTTCTTATTTATTTATTATAATTCATATTCATTGATAGTGTTACTTGATAGCAGTCTCCTTATTTATTGGGGTAAATCTCTACGACAAGGTATCGAACTTATGGATTTATTCCTACTTTTATTTTATTTAAGGGTGGCCTAGGCACACCCTAATATTTAGTAATTGTACCTTATTATTAAAAATTACTTATTAGACATCATTAAATTAACAAAAATTACTTATAGACAAAAGAAAACCAAAAAATTATCTATAAATTTTATTATTACACCCCAATCAGATGTTATAATCTATTTGGAATGAATCTCAAGCATTTGCGATAAATCAAAAGGCCAAGAAGAAGCAAAATAATCCAAATCCATCGCTTACCTACAACTATTTCTAATTGGATTGCAAACTGGATGATTTCTCGTGGCTCGAAAAGCATCTGAAGCCCCTGTACACTTGACTCGGAAAATAATCTTCTTTGCGTTAACGAAGTTAGGACTGGGTCGGCCTGTCCATTAAGCCATCAAAGCCCGTGTTTTAGGCCCCAAAAAATTGAAGGCCCCAAAGCGTGAGCTTTGATGGCTTTATGAACCTGATTTAGCGAAAAGAAATCCTAAAAAATGCCCTATTTAAAGAAAAAGTCTCATTTTATAGCGAGTCCAATTTAAATAAGCCTCATTTAGAATTCTCGCTTTAGGCCTCTAAATGGCTTGGGCTGCCATAGTAGCGGATGAAGGAGAATAGAAGGGTTTTCCCGCCAAGATTATGCTGGGTGCAGTTATTACAGTGGGTAAAAACTGAAAAGGAAGAAAAAATAAAAATAAGGTGCATTCATAAATTATTATGGTGCGCCTAACACCATCCTTTGTCTAGAAAGGATACAGAAATTGAATAGGGTCCGCCCGTTTTCTATGAAGGCATGCAGTGTACTAATTCAAATTGAAGTGTGATATCAAATAGGTAAATTTACCTTAGTTCGACCTCCCTCCCTCCCCACCCCACCTATTTGTTTTTATTAATCTCTTTTGTGAACTCTTTTTTTTCTTTCCACACGGATACGCTACAAGTGGAGGGAACATAAAACACGGAGACCGAATCACAGCCAATCACGATTGAATATAGGGAGAGTTCAATCGCTCCCACAAGTCAACATGTGTCCCCTTTAATCCCTATTAACCGTGGTTAAGATTCTTTAACCCTTCAATAATCTAATCTTAGTTTTTTGAAAATACATTTAAAAAATATTTAACTCTGGTTAACAATTTTTAACTCTTTAAGAGTTAATATTTATTTAACAATTTTTTCAAAAAACTAAGGTAAGATTATTGAACCCTAAGGGTTAAAGAATCTTAACCATGGTTAATAAAAGGTTAAAGGGGACACGTGTTGAGTTGTGAGAGCGATTGAATTCTCCCTGAATTCAATCGTTATTGATTGTGATTAGATCTCGCTATGAATATATTCAAAAAATATATATACAGTACGAATAGTAGTGGGATGGAAAAGCTGTTGAAATCAATCAGATCTGTTGCCAGGCTTTAGTTGGAGACCAGGACTTGAAATAATTCACCCAAAAACAACGCACAGCCACCCAAATTTCCTCAGCAGAAATACAATTCTTATAGGTCAAAAGTTTGTTGTTGCAGATGCTTCAAGATTGATTCCTGAGAACATTTATAAACCATAACTTCTTTTTGCAAATTTTGTTTTCTTAATCGGTGTAGAAATTCCATGAACAACTCCTAATTTGAAATTTTTGTTTTCTTAAGCTGTTGAAGGTGTAGAAATTCTAGGAACAACTCCGGGTGTTGCACCCAGTCTTTATTTGAAAAAAAAAAAAGTTCTGCGTCTCGGGCTGGCACTCCTCAAAAGATGAATACTTTGGATTTTATTCTCTAAGCGATTAATTATTGACGCGATTAAGACAAGCTTTCCCAGTGGAATCATTGACCCAAAACAGAAGTGTACATATGTTAAATTTTAGTAACCAAAACCGTGCAATACGTGCTCCGCTCTCACTCTGTGCTATTCCCAACACTATGCTACATTTAAAATAAACACTCTTGGCTCCGTGTTCTGGCTACTTAGTGTTGAATAATATGGATGGTTCTATGAGAGAAAAGGGAAATTTGGTTGATGTGTATTATTGGATGTTTTGATGGAAGTCCTTTTAGTGGCTTTTCAGGCATTGATGGACAAAGACCTTCATTGTTTTAGTGGAGCTGAAAGCAATACTAAAGAGCTAAAAATACTTTAGAATGCACAATGTTGAGTATAATGCCATTAACACTGATTCAACTATGTGGACTCCATTAGCAATGGAGGTTAGGACATTTCTAGCAGCCATGTTCAATTTGTTGGGAGAATTTTCTTTCAGTAAGCATGTGAAGTGAAGATATGCAACGGTGGGTATTCTCTCTTCAACATAATCCTGTATTGATTGAACTTCAACTACTACTACTCAAATACTGATTTGGTATATCATAATCCAATTCACATCTCAGGCAACCATATTTTTAATAGTAAATTGAATCATGTACATTGACAGCAAGAGAGAGAAGATGTATTGAATAAAAGCTCAAAGAGGAGGAGAGAATATGGATTTGAATCCAACACATAAGGAACAAGAAGAAATAGAGCAATTCATTTTAGGACAACATATGTAATAGGAGCAAAACAGTTAGAGGGACTTAAATCAGAGGCCTAATACATTAACTAAAGTAACAAATAATCATCATGACCAGAAAATAAATGTTCAATGAAAGGTTGAAGATTGGTGATCGATGAGACCTAGTTGCCCTGGAAGATACAGAACAACAGAAAAGCAATAGCAAGATCAAGATCAAGAGGAGAAAAGGCTCAATCTACTACAAAACAATTAGCTAGAAACTACATCTTGCTTATAGGAACCAGAAAAGGAAAAATAGACTTCATGAAATGGAGAATAAACTACACTTGCACTGGTTTCGCAAATACTACGCTGTTTTCATCATAAATTAGTTTCTACAAGACAGTGCATGTGTAAAAATTAAAATAGAGGATTGAGCTGGAGAGTGTTTTCTTTCAACAAGAAATCAAAGTTTTAGGCAAGTATTAATAGAGAAGATACAAACACATATCATTGAAGAGGAGACCATGCATGAAAGCCAATCATGCACTGTCATTGATATAGCCCAAGAGGACAGAGGTCCCTCACTAAGTAAAGTTACCTGTAACTGTGTCTATGTGGATTGCGACTAGGATGATTTCTCGTGGCTCGAAACGCCCCCATGGCCCCATGTAAATTAGATTCGGAAAATAATATTTTTATGTTAATAAAGTTGAATTGAGGAAGGAGCAAAACGGATGAAGGAGGAGAATAGAATGGCTTTCCCGCCAAGATTATGTTGGGTGCAGTTATTAAAGTAGATAAAAACTAAAAGGGAGAAAATAAAATGAAAATGAAAATAAAAATGGGGTGCATTCATAAATTATTGGGGTGCACCTAATACCACCCTTTATTTAATTAATTAATTAGTTTTTGGATCTAGAAGGAAAGTAGAAATAAAATATGGTTCTATAAAGACCTATGGAGTTCTAATTCGAATTGAAGTGTTATATCAAATAGGTATATTTACGTCAGTTCGACCTCCCGACCGACCTAACCTATTTGTTTTTATTAAGACTTGGAATCCTTTATGGTTATAACCGGACTTCACCTTGGAGTCCAGTTACAACAAAAAGCCTTTTTTGAAGTACTCCTTCGACCCTAGTTAACAACTTTAATATTTAGAGTTAATAATTTTTTAATATTTTTTCTTAAAAACCAAGGTTAGATGGTTTGAATCTTTGCCGAAGTTAAGGAGTATTAAATTAAAAGGGGAATCTATTGACAAGTGGGAGAGTCCAGTTATAACCGCACCCAGCATACAAATGGAACCTAACCATACGTGTCCAGCATGTCCTGGTCTAATCGTAGTTTGTGGACTCGTTTTCTTCTTTTGCCTTTATCATTATCCCACACGTATACGCTACAAATGGACGGAACACAAAACACAATACGAATAGTAATGGGATGGAGACCAGGACATGAAATAATTCACCCAAAAGCAACGCATAACCACCCAAAAATCCACAGCAGGAATACCAAAAAAAAAAAAATTGGTTAGGAAGGTAAAATAACACCTAAACACACAGGGTCAGACCTAAGGTTAAACTCTTATAGTCAAAAGCTAATTGATGAAGATGCTTCAAGTATGATTCCCTTCTACACCAAAAAAAAAAAAAAAGTATGATTCCCTTTTCTTTTTTGCTTAGTAGAGTAATCATTTACCTACGTTAGTAAATTCAGTACGGTCAAAAGTTAGCTGGGGCATTGGAGCTCTTGCAACTCATATCACAAGGGGATTAGATCCCTAGACCTCCCCCCTCCCCCCAATGGAAGGCCACACCCCTACCACTCAAGAAAGAGGCGCGGGTGTAGTATGATTCCCTTTATACCCTAGTAATCACCAGTGGTAATATGGGGGGTGCCAACGTTAATGGCATCAACCCTTAATTGCCCCAATAAAAGGAAAAAGATAAGAGAAATATTAACAGACTCAAGACTTCCAAACTCTCCCCATGGTAGCAACACGTGTCATTACTTTTTCCCTAATATTTTGAGAACATGTATAAACCATAACTTCTTTTGAAAAAAAAGTTGTTTACTTGAGCTATTTGAAGGAAATCCTGCGTCAAAGTTTGAAAAAAAAAAATTTGACTTTTGCATCTCATGCTAGCACTCCTCAAAAGTTAAATACTTTAGACTAGGGCCACAAAAAAGTAATTAATTTTTTTTTTTTTTTACTTTAAGCGATTAATAATTGACGTGAATAAGACTAGCTTTCCCATTGTATTAGTAACCCAAAACAGATGTGTGCACATTTTAAATTTTAGTAACCAAAACGGTGCAATACCCTCGTGCTCCAGCTCTCAAACCTTGCTCTCTTCTCACTCTGCGCTCCTCCGAAGACTATGCTTCATTTAAAATAAACACTGCGGTTCCATGGTCTGATTACTTAATGTTAGAATAATAGGAGGGATGGTTCTATGAAAGACAAGGGAATTTGGTTGTAGTGTATTATTGGAAGTTTAGATGGAAGTCCTTTTACTTTTAGTGACTTTTCAGGCATTCTCTTAGTGGAGCTGAAAGCAGTCCTAAGGGGCTAAAAATATATAATGCACAATGTTGAGTATAGTTCCATTAACATTGATTCAACTATGTGGGCTCCATTAACAATAAGATTGTCGGATGGAGGTTAGGACATTTCTAGCAGCCATGTTCAAGTGGTTGGGAGAATTTAGAACTTTCAGTAGGAATGTGAAGATATGTACTGGTGCGTAATCTCTCTTCAACAAAATCCTGTATCGGTTGATTCCAACTACTATTATTCAACACTGATTTAATAGATCATTTTACCCAATTAGCATTTCGGTCAACCATGTTTTTGAAGGTAAATTGAATCAACATGTTCATTCACAACATGAGAGAGAATGTCTTGAATAAACACACGAAGAGGGCGAAGAGAATACGGATTTGAATCCAACACAAATAGAAAACAAAAAACAGGGCAGTACATTTTAGGACAAGATATGTAATTGGAGCAAAACAGTCCAGGAGTCCAGAGACCCAGTGAGGGTAATTTTTTAAAAGAGCTTAAATCAAAGGCATGATACATTAATTAAAGTACTACATGCGCATTCTACTAATATTGCAATTCTGGAAAGAAAACTAAGAGGGGTTAGGTGAACTTAAATATCTTTTCAAATATAGTATTCAATTGCATACATGAGCAAGACTTCATTAAATCCTGCTTAGTATTTCTTAGTTGGACCAATGCCGGAGGATTTTGAGTGTCCATGTACAAATCTGCAAAAGAATCCACTACAGAAAAGCAATAAATAAACACCATGACCAGAAAATAACACAATTCAATGAAAGGCTGCAGATTGGCAATGCGACCTAGTTGTTCTGGAAGTTCCAGAACAACAGATAAGCAACAGCAAGATCAAGAGGAGAAATGGCTCAATCTAGCACAAGACAATAACTAAAACTCCTTCTTGCTTATAGGGACCAGAAAAGGAAAAACAAACTTCCTGAAAGGGAGAATAAACTACACTTGCAGTGGTTTTGCAAATACTTGTGATGTTGTTTTCATCATAAATCAATTTCTACAAGACAGATCATGTGTAAAAAATTTAAATAGAGGATTGACCTGGAGTGTGTTTTCTTTCAATGAGAAATCAAAGTTTGGACCAAGTATTAACAAAAAAAGATAAAACACATATCATTAGAGAGGAGACCATGCATGAAAGCTCATCATGCACTGCCATTGATTGCCCAAGATGACAGAGGTTCCTCACTAAGTAAAGTTAGAGGCAATCTGTGTGAATAAAAATGCCACTAAATCTCCCCATCTATTAACCAAGTCAACTATCCAGGTAAACCAGTACTTTGTAAACTGTAAAAACAACGCGAAAATGGAAGGCACCCAGAAACAGGCAATAGGGCATTGCAACAAGCCAACCTTACAACAACAGATACATTCAAAAAGAGAACACCAACTAAGTGTATAACTGACAACCAAAGGAAGCCTCACCTTTGTCCCATATGCAATCCACAATACCTCTCTTTTTCTTCTATCTTATTCCTCCTGAATTTCCTCCTCCTCTTCGTATTCATATCCATCCTCATCTGCAGTTGCATCCTGATATTGTTGGTACTCTGACACGAGATCATTCATGTTGCTCTCTGCCTCTGTGAACTCCATCTCATCCATCCCCTCTCCAGTGTACCAGTGCAAGAAAGCCTTCCTGCGGAACATGGCAGTGAATTGCTCACTCACCCTGCGGAACATTTCCTGAATTGATGTGGAATTCCCAATGAATGTTGCTGCCATCTTCAGACCCGTTGGGGGGATGTCACAAACAGTAGACTTCACATTGTGTGGGATCCACTCAACAAAGTAGGATGAGTTCTTGTTTTGTACATTAATCATCTGGTCGTCAACCTCCTTTGTACTCATCTTGCCACGGAACACGGCTGAGGCAGTTAGATATCGTCCATGGCGAGGATCAGCAGCACACATCATGTTCTTGGAATCCCACATCTGTTGAGTGAGCTCAGGAACAGTAAGGGCCCGGTACTGCTGAGACCCACGGGATGTGAGGGGTGCAAAACCAACCATGAAGAAGTGCAAACGAGGGAATGGGATGAGGTTGACAGCAAGTTTACGAAGATCTGAGTTGAGCTGACCAGGGAAACGAAGACAGCAAGTGACCCCACTCATGGTGGCAGAAATCAAGTGGTTCAAGTCTCCAACTATTAAAAAAAACAAAAACAATAGTCAATTCTTAAGTCAAAGCATCCTGTTTCCTGCAGAGAATCAAGGTACTAATCCTGTGAATACCCTACTGTTGCACAATCATATAAACTAGGTATGGAAATTCCTGCAACCATGCACGTGAGGTTGGTGGATAATCAATAATGCGACAGCGCCAATGGTATTTCACCATTAAATATGCTAGGACCCAAGCGGACGAATAGGAATTCAACCATAACTAATTTTCTTTTGTTTTGCAACTGGATAGTTCCATCAGTATTACTTTGCTAATATAATGATGCTAAACTATCACCCGAATGTCTTTTATATTTTTTTAATCCAAGTCCTCCCCTCAGTCAAAAATAAAGATAATCTGAGGCATGCGTGAGACCACACTATATTCGTGAAACAAAAATTAAGAAAACCTAAGGGTCACATGCATAATTTAAAAGACTGGAAACAAAAACAAGAAGCAAAGCAAAAGCAAGAAGCTAGGAGCAACGCTCAAAAAGTCCTTAGAAAGCAAGAAGCGAGAAATGAGATATAAGCACCTCATTCACATTACTTCCTACATACATGGCCCCTTTCAACCACTTAATGGGACATGATAGAACTAAGCTTCCTAGGAAGTGAGCAGCCTATCCTGTACATAGCTTTCTTTCAACAATGTACTCACGTGCCTTTATGATGTGGAATCAAATACTATAACAGTATAAACCATGTCAAGCCTAGCATTGGCATGTGTTCCATCTTACAAACAATAAATAATCCAAACACAAGGAATCCAATGGCACAATCTAGCCTGATTTTTTTTTTGATCAATAATCAGCATTTAAATATATAAAAAAGAGAAAGAGGAGCATACACCTCTGGGTTCACCAATAGTAATGCAAGAGGATAATCACAGTAGGTAAAGAAAAAAAATACAATAGTTACCAAATCTACTACAACACAAAAATGCTCCCCTAAGGATCTCTACCATCATCCCCTACAGAGAACAAGTTGATACTAGAGCTTGAACCCGGTCTTAGATCCGGGGAATGGTAAAAGAGGTGTCCTCGAACACCCTCATATTCCTTTCATTCCAATGGGCTCAAGCTTTTGCCCCTGAGAGGAAAGGCCAAATTACCCCCACTGGAATTGGAAACGACATTGAATCCCAACATGATAAGAAGCTTTTAAAGGATCGGGAAAAGATCCCAAGGGTGTGCAAATGGAAAAGAAAGTAGGACCAAACCTTTCTCGCCACCAAGCAAAGAAGTAACAAGTGATCCACTGACTCCTCTTCTAAAAGGCACATGAAACATATATTAGCCAAACACCAACCTCTATGTATAAGATGATCACAAGTTAAGATTTTATCTAGAGTTGTTGTCCACAAGAAAAATAATACCTTAGAGGGAACGAAGGAAACCACCCAATCTAATGGGGACAAGAAAAACAATGCCTAATTTGCCAGGCCTACAAAAAGGATTTCACTAAACACCTTCCCTTGTTGTCCGGGGACCAAATTCGAATATCCCAATCAATAAGATTAGGGGTAACCTGCAGAATTTGAGAAAGGAGCCCCTAGAAGGTCCTAAACCTCCCAATCAAATAAGGTATGCTTCAATCTAAGGATCCACATAGATGGCCCCTCAAGCCACTCACTTTCTTTGCAACCAAAGCCTCCTTATTCGGTGCTAGAAGAAACAAATTGCTAAACACGTGATTAAGAGGGGATGTGCCACACCATTGATCGTGGCAAAAGCTGATTGCTCCCCATTTCCCACCTTGAAACGAGTGCACTTAGAAAAATCAACCCACATTTAAAGCATAGCTTCCAAGCCCCGCCCTCCTAGGCCCATGCCCTTACTTAGGAGTTAGGACACCACCTATTAGACTCATTGTGCCTAGTCACTACTACCGCCCTCCACACAGGGCTCCCCATGGCCACGACTCATGGAGTGGTCCACCCATCTTGAATTATAGGTATTGTGGAACCTTCTTCTTTAAGTCACATACAAAAAGACAAATCAAGAACTTCTAACTAATAAAAAAAAAATCAAGAAAACTTTTGTCAATCAAGAAACATGCTGAACCAAATATGTGCAAGAGAGAAGCTCGCACCGCACCTAAAGTGGGATAGGGAGATTGAGAGAGAAGAGGCAAATTGAGTGGCATCGGTGACTTGAATATTGGGGTGAGTGTTGCACAACTGGCGATGCCGATGAGCATTGTTTGGGTCTATGTGACTAGGGGTGTATTCGAGTCGGGCTTGGCCCTACTCGGCTTGAAAGAGTTAACCCTAGGCTCAAAGCTCGGCTTGGCCCGAAATTGTGCTCAAAAAATCGGCTTGAAGCTCGGCCCAAACTCATTAAGCTTGGCTTGACCCAAATTGGTTCAAGCTTGAACCAAGTTTGGCTCGAGCTTGGCTTGAATACTTTTTAAAAAAAAAATTAAATAAAATAATAATATTTTAAATTATATATATATATATATAACATTTTTAATTTTTTTAAATAATATTCAAGCCGAGCTCAGGCCAAATCGAGTCTCAATTGAGTCGGGCCGAATCAAACAGGCCTTGGCTCGAGCTCGGCTTGAAAATATTTCAAGCTTGAAAACTCGGATCGGCTCAGCCCAATCAATCAAGCCTAAAAATCAAGCTTAAGCTCAGCTTGATCAGGCCACGCCGATCAACCAAGCTAGCCCAGCTTGTGTACACCCCTATCGATGACTGAAATCTGAACCTTGAGTGGTAGTGCTGGACCAATTGGTGGATTTTGGTGATGTTGCACCCGGCTATGAGCAAGGAGACTAGACAAAATGATCTAAGACAAGAGAGACATGCGTAGATGGTAGACCAGAGCAGAGAGAGAGAGAATAGAAGGTAGAGACAGAATAGAAGGCAGTGTCTTTTGCCTGTTGCATGTGGCAGTGATTTATTTGATTAAATTAAATTTTGTACTCCCAGACTTATTTGCATATCACACGTGTTGATTCACAAGTGTTCAAAAAATCGTGAACCTATCTAAATCTTTCAAAACAACGGCCAAACATGACATCTACCGAATTATGCGTTCAATTCGCGAATTAGTCGCACACTTACTAACTATGATTCTGATCCCCCTCATTAAGGCATTGCACTGTGGCTTTTTGCTTCCAGAAGATTTCCTCATATCTTTCTCATTTGTCAAGAGTTGGTGATACTTAACTTTCAGGGTCACTGTAGAGTCTAGACTGCAAGTAGGGTGTTGAAAGAGGACATGTCTCCTCTTGAGCATCAAGCATCAATAGGCTCAATCTCAACAAGGACACACTTTTTCTTAAGTGGAATGAAGCTGAAAACCTCTTTATTCCACGGCTTAAGTGGGCCTAGAGGGCTTTCAGCTTTAAACTGAACCTGGAACTAACTGGATTCCAGAAGGATGCCTGAGACCAAGATTCCTCCACTAAGTTGAGAAAATCAGGGTGTTTCATTCACATAATTTTGAATTTAAAGGGATAAGGACCCCTATAATCTCAGAAGGGTCTAACAAAATGGGGGCATGGTCCGACATGAACCTCATCAAAGAAGAGGATCTAACATCCAGAACTTGTCTTCCAACGAAAGCAGACTAAGAACCTATCCAACTTGATGCATATATCTGGTTCATGGAAATTAGACCAGGTGACCACCACAGAAATTATAATGATTTTGGCTTCTCCACCACTTGTCCTCTATTCTATGGAACCCCGAGACAAGCCCTTTCTGGCTTCGCCAGAGACAAGCCAAGGCCTTTTTTCATAGGAAATGTCAGGAACAGGTGAGACACAGAACATACCTCACTATGCTTCCTAAAGAAAGTAAATCTCTAAATGAGTGAGACTCTGCTAAACCCTAACCAAATTATAAGATTCTTTCATTATAATTCATAGAGTACAACAAAATAATTAAAATCCTTAACTCGGATAAAATAGGGTTCGCAGGAGACTTACAACTTGGAGTTGTGAGTTTGAGCGTTCGGAAGCAAATATCATAGAGAGCTTCATTGTCCAGAACCATACACTCATCTGCATTCTCAACAAGTTGGTGAACAGAGAGAGTTGCGTTGTAAGGTTCAACAACAGTGTCCGACACCTTCGGAGACGGGAAGACAGAGAAAGTCAGCATCATTCGATCTGGGTACTCTTCCCTGATCTTCGAAATGAGAAGAGTTCCCATGCCTGATCCAGTTCCACCTCCCAACGAGTGGCAGACCTGAAACCCTGTAAAATAAATTAAAGAAATTAGGTCATGTTTTGGATTAACAGATATAAGCCATCATATTAACAGAGAAAACAACAAAGAAACCGAAAACAATGAAATCAAAACAGGAACTCTTGTTAAAAGGAAAGTAAAATCACACAGAAAAGCTCAAATTCCTTCAGAAAATCAGATCCATCAAAAATATAGATCAAAGCATCCCTTTAAAGCATCATCACATTATAGCACACGCTAAAAAAACCTTGGTAAATGACCAAGAGAACACCCAAGATACTTCACCAAAAATCACAAAATAAAAGGCATATAAGCAGATTCAGAAGAAACTACCCAAAAGGCCAACACATACCTTGCAGGCAGTCACAGTTCTCAGCCTCCTTTCTAACAACGTCAAGAACTGAATCAATGAGCTCTGCTCCTTCCGTATAATGACCCTTGGCCCAGTTATTTCCAGCGCCAGATTGCCCAAAAACGAAGTTATCCGGCCTGAAGATCTGACCGTAAGGACCAGATCTAAGGCTATCCATCGTCCCGGGCTCTAGATCCATCAAAACTGCCCTAGGAACATATCGGCCACAGCTTGCTTCGTTGTAGTAAACATTAATCCTCTCAAGCTGGATATCAGTGTCTCCATGGCAACTTCCAGTCGCATCGATTCCATGCTCTGCGCAAACAACTTCCCAGAACTTGGCACCGATCTGGTTCCCGCACTGTCCTCCTTGAATGTGCAAAATTTCACGCATTTTCGCTGCAAATTAGAGGATAGGAACTGAGAAATCGATCGAAGAAGACGAACAGATCTGATTGAGAGATGGAGTTGCAGGTATTGAAGGTCTGTTAATGGAGATGAGAGGAGGGAAAAAAAGGGAGGGAAAAGGATAACTGGGAGAAATGAGAGTGGAAGAATGTATGTTTATAGATTGATTTGAGTGTACGGTTATCATTTGCCGTTTCCTGAACGTTAGATTTAACGGCGATGTGGTCACCGCCGTGATGTTTTCGAGGGAATTTGAATTTTGAAAATGGAGATTCTGGTCATCTGGTGTAGCGATAGACGTCCTGAAACCCTAATTTTGATGTGGTGTTTTGTAAATAACCCCCCATCTGATTATGACATTTTTCAATTTGTCCTTGGTTTTTGACAATTAGGAATTTCCCCTTGGTTTGACATTTATTAGAAGAAGCCCTCACCCGCCTACCAAAATGGTTTTGAAGTGACAATTGTGCCCTTTGGCCAGAGATCATGCCACAGTCAATAGTTCAACGCCTCGCACCCATGTCAACACATGTCTCTTTTAAATTCTATTAATTATGATTAAAACTCACTAACCCTTATCATATGTTTAGTTGCTAAGAAAATAGGTGAAAACAAAGAAAAGAAAAGAAAATTAAGCAAAACACAACTAAGAATTATGTTTAAAATCCATAAAAAAAAATTCCCATATTTTCACCTATTTTCTTCACAATCAAATGTAGCATCAGGGTTCAATAATTTAACATTGGTTTTTATAATTTTTTAAATAAATTAAACCCCGAAGATTACTTTTTTTTAAAAAAATTTTTAACAAAAACCAATGTTAGATTAAAGAATCTTAACCACAATTAATAGAAATCGAATCACAATGATTGAAAGTTCAATCACACTCACAAGTTAACAATTTCCCATTTAATCCCTATTAATCGTGATTAAAATTTACTAATATTTAGGGTTCAACAATCTAACCTTTGGGGAGAGTTCAATCACACCCATAGGTCAACAGATATCATTTTTAACTCCTATCAACCCTGGTTAAGATTTACTAATCTTTAGGATTCAATAATATAACCTTAGTTTTTCAAAAAAATATTTAAAAAAACTAACCTTATGGTTAAGAAATTTTAACCCTAGGGTTAATTTTTAAAAAAATAACATTCCTAAAAACCTTGATTAGATTTGAATCCCAAGGGTTAGTGAATTTTAACCATGGTTAATATGAATTAAAAATGACATGTGATGACTTGTGGGTGCGATTGAAGTCTCCCCGAGTTCAATCACGATTGGCTGAACACCTATCCTTTTTAACCCCTATTAACCAAGATAAGATTTATTAACCCTTAGGGTTCAACAATTGTTTTTAGAAATTAATTTTATTTTTTTTCCATCAGGGTAAAAAAAAATTATCCCCAAAATTCATTTTTTCTATAAACTAATGTTAGATTGTTGAATCATTGGATTAAGGAATCTTAACCATGGTTAATATGGGTTACTGTAACGCCCCAAAATCCTACATTATTCAAATAAGAATTTGAACTTGAACCATCACCGACATATCCAACCCATCATAATAGCATATAAGACATAAAAATACGAGATTCAAAATTTCTTCAACATTAAACAAAATTCAATTGATAATTTCAAAAAATTAATCATCCAAAATAACTGATAGATCATAACCATAAATAAATTTGATCATCCTATGTGATCATAAAACTTTAAAACATAATTAAACCTATGTAACATCATTAACATTGTCCGACTACAACTATTTTCAAATTAAAACACTACTGATTTATTTATATGACCATCTATCTAAATTACATTCCCCTTCAGAATAATCACTTTTAGACTCTTCTTGATATTTTTCCTCATTTCATGGTCCCTAATCATAATTATCAAAATTTGAACTTACCAAACAATAAAAGTTTGTCTGAGTATTGAAATTACTAAGTAGATGCAAGACATAATTAACAATTTCAATCATGCCGTAGTTAATAATGTTAGAGTGCGGAAACATAAAGTAGTTCATATATATATTCATTTTATGTTAAATTCATACTTACGACTTATGTAGACTTATAATGCATATGTAAATTCATGTCCATGTATACTAGGTCCATAATATTTCTTATAATAACCATTCAAATTTTTATTTTATACCAAAGTTCCAAAGTCCATATAAATATTAGGTTTATATTATATTCTTATGCTATCATTTTGGATTGAGCATTGTGTCTATAATGTGTTACAGAATTAATGCGCATTTGAATCTAGGGCGTGCATCAAAGATCCATGTCATTTTGGTATTACCATTTCGTATCAGGATCCTAAGTCCATATTAATCATGAGATTCTAACCATTTGCATGTAAATTACATGCTCATATCTGTACCATTTGCATGTAGAGTCATGTTCATGTCTGTGCCACCAGGTCCATACCATTCTACCAGTCATGAGTAGATATGCAGACTCAAATGCATAAACTCATACAGACTTATCATCATATCATGTCGTGTGACTTGTGCTTGATTGTAATAGAAAATGCATAATTAAATATAATTTAACAAATGAAATTACACTAAAATTATTGGCTATTAACACGATATTAATATAATTCATTTTATGGAGATAATCAATATAGTCTTAAATTGCGAAATTCAAACATCCTTAATCATTTTTATAATCATAACTCAAATATATGTATATATTTAAACCTCCATAAAATATTCCACGATTTACATTCATCTTCTTCCTTCATATTAAATCTAGATCTATTATATATTACCTCTTAACAACAAAACAATTAAAAACATTATCTATGATTTTTTTTTATCTATATATTTTCAATTATTCCATACAATTTTTTAGATTTAAACTTTAAAACTACATGATATAAAAATTAAGGGTTTATTTACACATGTTCTTGATTTGAAATTCAAGGATTTATCTACATCCGTTTAGATATACAATTGACAATCCTATCAAATAAATTGCTAATTATACAAAGAATTTTACCCCACACGATCGCTTCCCTACGATCAATCGCTTCCAAATAGTCTTAGGTTATGATTTCAAAATCCACATTTTTCTCCAATTAGATCTCATTGCAAAATCCAAATTTCCATCTCTTAGATTTCAAAACTCCTAGAATTCCTCACTCTATATCCCTCTTAAGCGTTGGAGCATTTGGAAATTCTAACTCACGAATGTAAAGAATTATTTATAGGGTTGGGGGATCCAAGAAAGCTTCAAAGTCAAAAAATCGAGAAAACTCGAAAAAATCACCGCGTCGGGCGATCAATCGGCCAGTGCACCAGTTAATTTATTTTTTATGTCTTTTGCTACTTTTTGATTATTTTTTATTTCATGTAATTAATTCCTAAAATTGCTTAATAATAAGCAAATTATTTGGGTTTTAATTTCGAGATATGAAACATAATTTTTTATAGGAATAATAAATTAAAATTTAGACATGTTTATCTAGAAATTCATAAAATTGGCATGAATGCAAAAAAATAAAAATTTAGGTCACTACAATTACAATGGACACATGTTGACCTGTGGGTGCTATTGAACTCTCCCTTAGTTCAATTGTGATTGGCTATGATTCGATCTTATCAAGCAATGATAGACGCACTTGTCACATAACCCTTAATAGCAAAGCGAACGAACCGGCATCCGCAAATATTAATGTACTGGCCTTGGATTGTCTCTGAATTCGGATGGGCAACAGTGCTTGCTGTTGTGCTGTTGCCCATATGTGTCTAGCAAAATGGGCCCCATATCCATCATTTGGTGATCCCCATGTGAATGGTAAGTGGCCCCATTTTATAAGACACATATGGGCAACAGCAAGCGCTGTTGCCCATCCGAACTCGATTGTCTTTGGCGAAGCCAGAAAGGGCTTGTCTTGGGTTCCATAGAGTAGGTGACAAGTGGCGGAGAAGCCAAAATCATGTGGCCATGATTTTGACTTCTCCACACATATCACGACATGTGGTGATAAGTGTATGGGAATAAGGGGGAGAGATATCATATGGGAAGAAGTCAAAATTATGGGGAGAAAATGGAATGACTTCTCCCCCACTTTTTTGCCAACTGTCGCACAATGTATGGAACCCCGAGAGGGTTTCCTGGCTTCGCCAGAGACAATCCGAGGCCGTTTGTACTAAACCCACAAATGCTTCCCCACAGAATAGCATCCGCAAACAGAGAGGACGAAGGAGAGGAGCAAGTTTAAACCCATGAGTGAAGAAATCAAAGCATCCAAAATCATACTTAATTCCAACTCAGAAAACATCCTCTCAGAGTCCCCGGAACAAAATCTTCCCAATATCATATTTCCAAGCTTTGACATCAGAAACCCAGGGGGAGAAAAACAAGGTTTTCTTCTTAAATTCTCTTTACTTCAATCCTACATGGCTTCATAATCTCATTTATTAATTCTTCCAAATGGGTATTCTCTTAATCAAAGAAAAATGAGAGCTTGCACTTGCATTGTATACGGGGTTTATTCTATTGATTAGAAAAGATTGTTAAAAATGAATTGCTATCGGAACTATAAAATTTGTGGTTTACTTTAGGTACAGAGACGATTGGTTTGTTGACTGCCATGTGATGTTTGCGGATTTGTTTGCTTTGTTGGTGAATGGGTATAGTCTAAAGGATTGCAGGAACAAGAGGGACAAAACCATGAAGAAGAAGTTCTGTTAATAGTCAAGAAGAAACTGGACATTCACTTTGTTACTGTCCCCAATCTTTTCAACATGGTAAATCCATCCGTAATCGCTCTTATCAAATTATATGTTTATGCATTTGCTATTTACAATTGAGATTTTTCGCTTACTTTCTTTTCCAGTCTCAATATATTTTATGTAGTTGATTTGTGCCTGTAACATTTGTCGCAAATTTAAGTGCTTGGTGGTGTGTGCAACATGGGTAGTGATATTTAGTTCATAATTCAATTGTAAATTTGTAATTGATAGTAACTTTTGCTCACAAGCTCCACAGCATTGACAAGCATGTTGTAATTTTAGACAATTTGTTGGTTTATATTTGGTCTTTATCAGGAAAGATAACCTTGATTGGTACCCGTTTTTAAGTGATTCCAGCACTAGAAAAGCTGGTTTTCAAAGCTGGTCGTCGCTGGACTAGGGAGTTAGTTGTGCGCAGGAAAGGTTGTCCAGGAAAGATGAATTAGGAGGGCTTCAAAAGCATTTGGTTTAGAAAATTTTAAATATATAATTAAATGTTATAAAAGATAAGTTATGAGATTCATTTTTCAAGTCGATTTATAAAAACATGGAATATATCAGTCGAAGTTTTTCAAAAAAATCCTACATATATTTTATCAGAACATTTTTTGGTTATGAGTTTAATACATGATTTAATCCTGGGTAAAAGTTGTGTAAACATGCTGGTGGTATCGTTGGTAGGAGTTAGAAGAGGCTATAAGTTGGAGGGTAAGCAGTGGTTTCACTTTGAGTAGAAGAGTTCTCCAGCTAAGGTCTGGGTATGGATCCTTTAGCTTGTGAGAAGTGGCCATGATAAAAGCAAGCTACAAAAGGTTCTCAAAAGGTAGTCAGTTTCATTTCTTTGTGCCTTGTGGCAGAGACCATGTCTGGTCATTTGAACCACACGTATGCTGATATGAAAGGTAGTTTACTAGGTGCAGAGGGTTAGGTTGATTGTTGCTGTTAGAGCTTCAATTAAAGTGCAGAGATGTTATTAGAATGTTTTCTATACTTGGATTTCATGAGTTGTAGACATGTATACTGAATATTCTTTAATATTAATTCCTCTCCTATTAGCAAGTTTCTATACCCAAATTCCCTATTACGGGATTTGGTTTTTCCCCATTTTCTTGTATATAACAACTATGAATACAATGAAAACATAATCAAGATTGCTCTCAATTCATTCTGATTTTTGCACGGTATCAGTGTCACTGATCTCTCAACCTTTCGCTATTCTTCGTCTATTTTTCTAATGGGGGACGTAGACTTTTCGATCAAACCACCCGCAACCAGTAATGATGACTTTTCAAACATCATCAGCCCTTACTTTCTTCATCATTCGGATAACCCTGATAGTATCTTAGTTTCTCACCCACTTACAATTGACAACTATGCGACATGGTCTCGCGCTATGCATATGGCCTTATGTGTAAAGAATAAAATCGGCTTCATTGACAACTACATGATTCGACTTGGGTCCAATATTATATATATATATATATATATATATATATATAAATACCCTTTAACTTAATTTATTTAATACATAACTTATAATATAACCAAACTTTAATTAAGTCATTATTTAATATTATTTGGGACCCATTATTAAAAAAAAGTTGATTTAGGACTCTACCATATTTTAGGAAAGAATTCTATTTCTATAAAAAGAGAGTCTCTCGGAAAGGAGAGTTTTTTTTAGGACTCTACTATATTTTAGAAAAGACAACCATAAATAGTATCTTCCTATAATCTTTACACCCTGATTGATCAACCCTTATGAGAAGGACCGTATAAATTCCGGATTGACGCCTGGGAGCAACCAAGAAAAGAAGATAATCATGAATTCCCATTGTTGCAACACGTATATCTAGTTTTTCTGTTTTGATGGTAAGGTACGTGTAAGCACCCAATTTTTACACCCTTCATTAACCATAGTTAGGCCCTTTAACCATGATTACCCCTAGCTAAACCCTAGGTCAACCCTAAAGTCAACCTTAGTCAAACCCTAGTTGAACCCTAACCTAGCCTTGCAAACCTAGGGCATGGGCCCGAGGCCCATGCAGCACCAACCCAAGGCCCCTAGGACCTAAAACTCATAGACAAACAACTCTGGGCCTGTACACGGCTCACGAACTCTAGCCAAGCCCTAGGAGGGGGGCCCAGGCCCTAAAATTCAAAATCCCATGAATGTCGGTAGATCATTTACCGACATTCTTTTTTTGGTAAAAAAGTATCGCTTGCATGAGCATTTAACATAGACCAGACCCTGTTTCAGAAAAATTGGTAAAAAAGTACCGCGTGCATGAGTATTTAACACAGACCAGACCCTGTTTCAGAAAAATTCAGGAATGGCGGTAGAGATTCTACCGCCATTCTCATTTTAGCCTTCTTAGGGAATTGCGGTACTGGATTTACCGTCATTCCCAGTTTACGTAAACCAGTGCTCACCTGCTCTCCCCAGTGCTCAGGCACGCCTCTGATGCCTCTCACTCCTCCTTGAGTCCTCCGCCTACCTTCGTCCTATTTCCCTTTGGGTCCTTAAACCCTCCTCCTATAAATTAGAGTCCTCTTCACCTCATCTTTTTCAGTTGGAAAATCTCCAGGATAGAACTCATGCCTCCCTTTTCGTCCCAGGTCTGTTTTCACCAAGGGTGAAACCAAGAGCACTAGAAGCTTCCAAGGACTATCTTAGGTCTCCCTAGTCACGTACCACCATGACAGCCATCACCGCCTCCATTGGAATTGTTTCAGCAGGGTGGGGACTGCCCCTACTATTACCTTATTCTGTTAAAACCTTGTGAGCCCCTAGTCCTACCCCAGGGGACTTTATTTAGTTCCTTTTTGTTGCAAATCCAAGAGCAGAGGTTCCTCTTGCCTTCCACTTAGGCATGGGGACCCCCTCAAGGATAGAAAACTCAAGTGCATAGCCTCACCACTCGGGTAGACTCTCCCCTAACCTTCCTAGGGACCCTCAGCCCATGAGGGATCCCCTGGAAGTAGCATGGTGCGGCACCAGAGGGCATAGTTTGTTTTCTGGAAAAATCAGAAATTGCAGTAAACATAGTACTGTCATTTTTGGGCTTTTCCATGGCAATAGCTATAGGCCTCATTTCTGTGGGCCCTGGTCCATTCCAGGGTCTATTTCAGATCCCTAGGACCTCCCTTTATCTCCCTGTCTTTCCAGGCTCACCTAATTAGCTTAACCATGGTTAAAATACATTAAAATGGAATCCACCCAAAATGTCGGTAAACAGTTTACCGACACTATGGGATTCTTGGCACAGTGTTGAAATGGCCACTGTGGGCCCATCTCGGATCAGGCCCAGGACACTTGACAGAGCCCTTTAATTGACCTTAAGGATCCAAGCCCCTATGGGTTCACCCCTGACCTCTCCCCAGTCTAGTAAAACCATTGACAGAAGAAACTGAAAATGACGGTATAGTATTTACCATCATTCCAATTCTGTGAAGAATTGGAATTGGCGGTAATTCCAGTGCCGCCAATTCCAGTTTCTATTTCATGGGCTTTGCACAAGGCTCATACCAGGTAGGAGGCTATTCTAGGCCCTGCCGTGCTACCTGGGCCCCATTCCAGATGTGTCTAGATCCTTAGTTAGGGTTAACCCAATCTCGATTAGCTTTTAACTATGATTAAACTCATTTAATCTTGGTAAAAATCCAGAAAATCCTAAAAAGATCTAAAAAAATGCACGAAAGAATATAAAACTAACCTTAGACTATGCAAACCATGGTTAGTAATCCTATCCATGGTTAACTCCCTCCCTTAACTCCGGTTAAGAAATCTTGGCCTCCGGGCCCAAACCCCAAGCTTCTGGGCTTAATCCCTAGCCTCCTGGCTCAAATCCACTAGACCATGCACTTGACCAACCTAGTCAACCAAACCGTAGCCCTAGGCTAGACCCTTAAGTCACTCTGGTGCACACACACACTCCTTAGCCTTGGCACAGGTTTATGTGCCAGAACTACACTCGGTCTGATCTCGCCCCATGTGAGTACGTAGGCAACCCTACAAGGGTTCGACCCTAGTTAGGATTTTTCTTTTCTTGGATTAGTCTAATATAAAAACAAAGGCATTTGAATAAAATTTGACATTAATTTGGCTTATACATATGGAGTAGGTGACCATTGTAAAATTGGGGTCTCAGGGTGCCTAACACCTTCCTTGAGACTTAATCGAACCTCTTACCTAGACTCTCATGTAGATCATAAGATCTTATCCATATCCAGGACTTATCCCTCAGAATTAATAAGTGGGGACTCTTAATCTAATCTCAACCAATCAAGTGGGTAACGAAATCCGTGCTCACAACACGATTATCAAATTCTACTAAACTATGAATAGTTTAAAAGTGAAGGAAGGTTAAGTAAGAATAAGACGAGTTATTTTTGTTTTGCTATGAAAATTATTGGAACTTGCAAAAGTGTATTTTTATACCCTTCTACATATTGGTCAATTGTCGATGTAGAAGGAGGTCATGTTTTTGTGTTTCAATTTGGCTAATAGTTATCATTTTGTTTAGTCTTATTGCTCTAATATTTTGAAAATTGAGTATTAATATTTGATTCCAAGTAATTTTTGGCATCATGAATTTGATATTCTATTTGGTTCTATTTCACATTCTATCGGATTGTGCCTGTTTCTGAGTGTTGTTCAATACATTCAAACCTAATTAATCATATATATCTCTCATTCCTTTGTAACAATGATAATGAAAATGAGAAAAACTATGAAAAAAAAACTGCAAAAAATTCTCTATTTTGTATTTTCATGGAAAATGACTCTCTATTAGTAGAGAGTTATACTAATCTAAGGTGGGACCTATGAGACCTACTATTACGTATTAAATTTCTAATTTACTATTTTTATGGATAAGGACTCTCTATTTATATTTTTATATATTTTGAAGTCAAAAGCACCAATATTCTAACCATGAAAAATAATTATAATGTCTAAATTTTTAATTCTAATATTATTGTTTTTTGATTAGTAGAAGATTATTACTCATGATTCCTTGCTTTTAATACATTTATAAATGAGACGGGCAAATAATTTTTCTAATATTAAATTTAAATTAATATATGAAATATAAATTTAATTATATTTATATTTATATAATATTATATTAAAAAATTATTTAATATAAAGTGAGTAACGTGACGTCTAATAAAAATATATTAATATATATATATATTAAATTATATTTTAATAATGAAAAAATTATACGTGCCTTCCACGTGCACTTTTATTAATATATATATATATATATGTTAATGCTTGTTTGCTATTGAACTTGATAATGTTCACTAGTTTTTTTTATCCTTATGTATTAAATATTATTTTATTAGAAATATATCTAGCTTGCTATTTTCATAGGAAATAATTCATTAAATGAGAGACAAAAATAATATTAAAAAAAAGTCAAACTGTACTCACATGAAAAAAATATTAAAATTACTCATTAACTCTAAGTGAGTTTGATAATTAATAAAACAGTAAAAATGTTTTTATGAAGGTCACCAAGTTCACCGGTATAGTGAAAGTTAGTAACACTTGTGTGCATATATAAGTGAGTTTGATAATTAATAAAACAATAAAAATGTTTTTATGAAGTTACCAAGTTCACCGGTATAGTGAACGTTAGTAACACTTGTGTGTATATGAACTGATAGTTTTCGTGCTCGTATTCCACCAAAGCGGAACGCGTGTGCGTCCACAACCCGCCTTATGTCCATTTCTCAACTTTTTAAAATCATGATTAAATTTAATTAACTTAAACCAAAGTTAAATGGATGAATCTTAGAGGTTAGTGAATCGTAATCACAGTTAATGAGTATTAACTAACCTGTGGTTATTTTTCTAAAAACCAAGGTTGGATGGATGAACCCTAATAAAGGTGAGTGAATCTTGACCACAGTTAATGAATGTTTACTAACCTAAGGTTAATTTTCTAAAAGTCAAGGTTAGATGGATGAACCCTGAGAATGAGTGAATCTTAACCATAGTTAATGAATGTTAACTAACCTAAGTTAATTTTCTAAAAACTAATGTTAAATGGATGAACCATAAGAGTAAGTGAATCGTAACCACAATTTATAAGCGGAATGCAGGCGCGCAAAGAATCATTCTCATATCAACTAACGTTAAATAAAAGCCGCTTCACCTCTTTTCAAGGCTCTTTCGACTAACAATTTATTTCCCAAAACACCCCTGTACGAGAAAATCACTTCCGACTGAGGAGTCATCCAAAGAGCACCGCCCATTTTGCTCCCCCCACGCGTCTTTTGTTTTGTCCTGTAGAAGCAAACACCTATGAATGTTCCTCTTCTCCTCTTCCCACGCATCCGTAAGCAACACAGCTCAACCGCTTCAGTTTACCCCCAACCTGATTCTATCTCTTCACTCTCCATCTCTTCTCCTTCCTTTCTAGAGCATTCCACGAGAAGATCAGGTAACCATCTTCATCAATTTCGGTAGATCAACTATTTCTTCTTCTGTTTTGTTCAATTATTCAAGATTTTGGATTAATATGGATGCAAGGGCGTTGCTAAGGCTTCCACTGAGTTGGGTTGCTAGGGATTCTACCGTCTTCAATCTCATTAAGCGTCATCCCAGGTATCGAACCTCTCTGTAGTTTTCCACTTTTAATTAATTTGCTAGGGCACCATTATTTTATTGGAAAAACACCCAGAAATCTCAGTTCACAATCACCTCTGTATATTTTCTGTTGGTGTTTGGTATTCTTGTGCAACTAGAGGCTAAGCTTGAATCCATGGAATTATCTCTTGTTCTAGCTTGCTGTTATTGTGAGATATTTTATGCACCAAGGACAACTGATAAATACCCAATTAGAGAAGAAAGTTATTTGAACAGTCTTGGGATACCAATTATGCTTCTCAACAGAGTGCACTTGATGACTACCCAACTCTTGCATAAGCCACCGGAGACGATTTCTCAATGTGCCTTCGTTTTCTTATAGTTAGAATATTTTCAATTCTCATGCTTGTCATACGAAGTGGGTTGATTCAACTATGAAAATCACGAAATATAAGACTGGATTTCATACATTTGTTACTCTGAGATTCTTATTGTAGATATCTATTTAATTTTAAATTAATAAATATGGTAGGGACACAGAAAAGTTTTTTATACATATAACTCAATCTGTGGTGGATGCCATGGGTATCAATTAGCAATGTTAAGATACTTTTTTTGGCTTACCGGGGAACCAAGTTGTTCATACATATAACTCAATCTGTGGTGGATGCCATGGGTATCAATTAGCAATGTTAAGATACTTTTTTTGGCTTACCGGGGAGCCAATTCTTCTCAACAACACATGTTAGCTGGTATTGATTGGTCTATCATTTGGAAATAGTCCATTGGAGATGTACCTTTTAGGTAGTGGACAATATGCCCAAGTGCCATAAAGTGGAGATCATTAGGATTGTGCATCCAAATTAACTCAAATCATTAAATCAATTGAAGAAAACAAAAGAGGAAATAGTTGTGTCTACCTAAATTAATAGGTGAAGAGGATTACCTCATCTTCTCTGTGTCGTGGAAATATGCCCAAAGCACAACGATTGGGATTGGGACGAGCAACGGCACAAGCGAAGGGGAATACGATCTAACATGGGGAGAAATAAGAGGTAGTGGAGAATATGAGGTTGTTGTGTTGCTTATAGGAGGGAACGCATGGAAGGAAGAAGTCGTGGAAGAAACAAATTTTTCAGGTTCATGCGTAGTTCCCAGTCTGCACCTCTTTTCAAAGCTCTTTCGACTAACAATTTATTTCCCAAAATACCCCTGTAGTAGAAAATCACTTCTGACTGAGGAGTCATCCAAAGAGCACCGCCCATTTTCCTCCCCCCACGCGTCTTTTGTTTTGTCTTGTAGAAGCAAACACCTGTGAATGTTCCTCTTCTCCTCCTCCCACGCATCCGTAAGCAACATAGCTCGACCGCTTCAGTTTACCCCCAACCTGATTCTATCTCTTCCCCTTCCTTTCTAGAGCATTTCACGAGAAGATCAAGTAACCCTCTTCATCAATTTCGGTAGATCAACTATTTCTTCTTCTGTTTTGTTCAATTTATTCAGGATTTTGGATTAATTTGGATGCAAGGGCATTGCTAAGGCTTCCACTGAGTTGGGTTGCTAGGGATTCTACCGTCTTCAATCTCATTAAGCGTCATCCCAGGTATCAAACCTCTGTAGTTTTCCGCTTTTAATTAATTTGTTAGGGCACCATTATTTTATTGGAAAAACACCCAGAACTCTCATTTCACAATCACCTTTGTATATTTTTTGTTGGTGTTTGGTATTCTTGCACAACCAGAGGCTAAGCTTGAATCCATGGAATTATCTCTTGTTCTAGCTTGCTGTTATTGTGAGATATTTTATGCACCAAGGACAACTGATAAATACCCAATTAGAGAAGAAAGTTATTTGAACAGTCTTGAGATACCAATTATGCTTCTCAACAGGGTGCACTTGATGACTACCCAACTTTTGCATAAGCCACCAGAGACGAGTTTTCAATGTGCCTTCGTTTTCTTATAGTTAGAATATTTTCAGTTCCCATGCTTGTCATACGAAGTGGGTTGATTCAACTATGAAAATCACGAAATATAAGACTGGATTTCATACATTTGTTGCTTTGAGATTCTTATTGTAGATATCTATTTAATTTTAAATTAATTAATATGGTAGGGACACAAAAAAGTTTTTCATACATATAACTCAATCTGTGGTGGATGCCATGGGTATCAATTAGCAATGTTAAGATACTTTTTTTGGCTTACCGGGGAACCAAGTTGTTCATACATATAACTCAATCTGTGGTGGATGTCATGGGTATTAATTAGCAATGTTAAGATACTTTTTTTGGCTTACCGGGGAACCAATTCTTCTCAACAACACATGTTAGCTGGTATTGATTGGTCTATCATTTGGAAATAGTCCATTGGAGATGTACCTTTTAGGTAGTGGACAATATGCCCAAGTGCCATAAAGTGGAGATCATTAGGATTGTGCATCCAAATTAACTCAAATCATTGAATCAATTGAAGAAAACAAAAGAGGAAATAGTTGTGTCTACATAAATTAATAGGTGAAGAGGATTACCTCATCTTCTCTGTGTCGTGGAAATATGCCCAAAGCACAACGATTGGGATTGGGACGAGCAGCGGCACAAGCGAAGGGGAATACGATCTAACATGGGGAGAAATAAGAGGTAGTGGAGAATATGAGGTTGTTGTGTTGCTTATAGGAGGGAACACGTGAAAGGAAGAAGTCGTGGAAGAAACAAATTTTTCAGGTTCATGCGTAGTTCCTAGTCTTCACCTCTTTTCAAGGCTCTTTCGACTAACAATTTATTTCCCAAAATACCCCTGTAGTAGAAAATCACTTCCGATTGAGGAGTCATCCAAAGAGCACCGCCCATTTTCCTCCCCCCACGCGTCTTTTGTTTTGTCTTGTAGAAGCAAACACCTGTGAATGTTCCTCTTCTCCTCTTCCCACGCATCCGTAAGCAACACAGCTCGACCGCTTCAGTTTACCCCCAACCTGATTCTATCTCTTCCCCTTCCTTTCTAGAGCATTTCACGAGAAGATCAAGTAACCCTCTTCATCAATTTCGGTAGATCAACTATTTCTTCTTTTGTTTTGTTCAATTTATTCAGGATTTTGGATTAATTTGGATGCAAGGGCATTGCTAAGGCTTCCACTGAGTTGGGTTGCTAGGGATTCTACCGTCTTCAATCTCATTAAGCGTCATCCCAGGTATCAAACCTCTGTAGTTTTCCGCTTTTAATTAATTTGCTAGGGCACCATTATTTTATTGGAAAAACACCCAGAACTCTCATTTCACAATCACCTCTGTATATTTTTTGTTGGTGTTTGGTATTCTTGCACAACCAGAGGCTAAGCTTGAATCCATGGAATTATCTCTTGTTCTAGCTTGCTGTTATTGTGAGATATTTTATGCACAAAGGACAACTGATAAATACCCAATTAGAGAAGAAAGTTATTTGAACAGTCTTGAGATACCAATTATGCTTCTCAACAGGGTGCACTTGATGACTACCCAACTTTTGCATAAGCCACCAGAGACGAGTTTTCAATGTGCCTTCGTTTTCTTATAGTTAGAATATTTTCAGTTCCCATGCTTGTCATACGAAGTGGGTTGATTCAACTATGAAAATCACGAAATATAAGACTGGATTTCATACATTTGTTGCTTTGAGATTCTTATTGTAGATATCTATTTAATTTTAAATTAATTAATATGGTAGGGACACAAAAAAGTTTTTCATACATATAACTCAATCTGTGGTGGATGCCATGGGTATCAATTAGCAATGTTAAGATACTTTTTTTGGCTTACCGGGGAACCAAGTTGTTCATACATATAACTCAATCTGTGGTGGATGTCATGGGTATCAATTAGCAATGTTAAGGTACTTTTTTTGGCTTACTGGGGAACCAATTCTTCTCAACAACACATGTTAGCTGGTATTGATTGGTCTATCATTTGGAAATAGTCCATTGGAGATGTACCTTTTAGGTAGTGGACAATATGCCCAAGTGCCATAAAGTGGAGATCATTTGGATTGTGCATCCAAATTAACTCAAATCATTGAATCAATTGAAGAAAACAAAAGAGGAAATAGTTCTGTCTACCTAAATTAATAGGTGAAGAGAATTACCTCATCTTCTCCGTGTCATGGAAATATGCCCAAAGCACAACGATTGGGATTGGGACGAGCTGCGGCACAAGCGAAGGGGAATACGATCTAACATGGGGAGAAATAAGAGGTAGTGGAGAATATGAGGTTGTTGTGTTGCTTATAGGAGGGAACACGTGAAAGGAAGAAGTCGTGGAAGAAACAAATTTTTCAGGTTCATGCGTAGTTCCCAGTCTTCACCTCTTTTCAAGGCTCTTTCGACTAACAATTTATTTCCCAAAATACCCCTGTAGTAGAAAATCACTTCCGATTGAGGAGTCATCCAAAGAGCACCGCCCATTTTCCTCCCCCCACGCGTCTTTTGTTTTGTCTTGTAGAAGCAAACACCTGTGAATGTTCCTCTTCTCCTCTTCCCACGCGTCCGTAAGCAACACAGCTCGACCGCTTTAGTTTACCCCAACCTGATTCTATATCTTCTCCTTCCTTTCTAGAGCATTCTACGAGAAGATCAAGTAACCCTCTTCATCAATTTCGGTAGATCAACTATTTCTTCTTCTGTTTTGTTCAATTTATTCAAGATTTTGGATTAATTTGGATGCAAGGGCATTGCTAAGGCTTCCACTGAGTTGTGTTGCTAGGGATTCTACCGTCTTCAATCTCATTAAGCATCATCCCAGGTATCAAACCTCTCTGTAGTTTTCCACTTTTAATTAATTTGCTAGGGCACCATTATTTTATTGGAAAAACACCCAGAACTCTCATTTCACAATCACCTCTGTATATTTTCTGTTGGTGTTTGGTATTCTTGTGCAACCAGAGGCTAAGCTTGAATCCATGGAATTATCTCTTGTTCTAGCTTGCTGTTATTGTGAGATATTTTATGCACCAAGGACAACTGATAAATACCCAATTAGAGAAGAAAGTTATTTGAATAGTCTTGGGATACCAATTATGCTTGTCAACAGGGTGCACTTGATGACTACCCAACTCTTGCATAAGCCACCGGAGACGAGTTCTCAATGTGCCTTCGTTTTCTTATAGTTAGAATATTTTCAGTTCCCATGCTTGTCATACGAAGTGGGTTGATTCAACTATGAAAATCACGAAATATAAGACTGGATTTCATACATTTGTTGCTCTGAGATTCTTATTGTAGATATCTATTTAATTTTAAATTAACAAATATGGTAGGGACACATAAAAGTTGTTCATACATATAACTCAATCTGTGGTGGATGCCATGGGTATCAATTAGCAATGTGGTGGATGCCATGAGTATCAATTAGCAATGTTAAGATACTTTTTTTGGCTTACCGGGGAACCAAGTTGTTCATACATATAACTCAATCTGTGGTGGATGCCATGGGTATCAATTAGCAATGTTAAGATACTTTTTTTGGCTTACCGGGGAACCAATTCTTCTCAACAACACATGTTAGCTGGTATTGATTGGTCTATCATTTGGAAATAGTCCATTGGAGATGTACCTTTTAGGTAGTGGACAATATGCCCAAGTGCCATAAAGTGGAGATCATTAGGATTGTGCATGGTTGGACTTACTATATGAATGAAAATTGTAAATTTGCTTCTGGCTCTGATAAAGGTGAGAAGTTGCAATCGTTTGAGTGTGTGCTATAGTAGGTGTTGAATCTGTCATCTACTTTTATTTTTCATTGGCTTCATATGGTTCCTTGCTTCCTTGCTTCCTTGCTGATTATTTCTAAATTTGCATGGCAAATTACACTTTTACTCCTTATATCTCTTAACAATGCCCTCTAGGTGTTTGTAGAAATGTTACATAGAAACTTTTCATTTGGTTGCATGTTCAACACATGCGCAACAAAGTAGCTAGGATCATAAATGCAACATGAAATTGGTACCAACTTATATGTTGGAGTTGGTCTATGGGTTATAACCTGGGGCGGGGGAGAGGGGGGCCATGGCCCCCCCAAATTTTTTGTAATTCCTCTTAGTTTTGCTATGAAACAGTGGGCCCCTCAATTTTTTTTTACTTTTTTTGTACACTTGGCCCTCCCCCCCCCCTCCCAAATTTTTTTATCTTATGTATATATAGTGCACATGTCCCTATTGACACCTCATAACTATGGTTAAAATTCACTCACTCTTAGGATTCACCTACTTATCCTTACATTAATCTCATGATGTTATCATCTTTCTATGGTTCTGCTTGTGCCATGAAAAGAGACGATAACCCATTTGTCCTTTGTTGTTCCACATGCATATTTGGCTTATGGGATTCCGCAAAATAATATGGAAAGAGTGTCTTTACTCCTAAAGGTGAGCAACACATCACTGATTTCTGTTCAAGAAAAAAAATACAGTATGGATTCATTTTTCATGAGCTCATGTGTAATTCAAGTTGCATATAACATGGCGGGTCACACCATAATTGCATTTTCTTTGAGTGTTTTGAATCTTCTTGCAATCACTGGATATGTCTTTTTATTCTCTTAGTTTCTTTCCTTTGTTGAGTTACCTGTGATGTGAACGTTTTTCTTTGTTACTGATTGGTTTCCAGTTTTTGTGTTTTATTAAGCAACACATCACTTTGCACTTTGTTCAGGAGGCCATTCTGACCCTGCGGTACATGAGTTATAATTTGACAGATTAGAACTTTAATTTTTTTTACTTCTAATAATGCTTTCATTTGAAGGGGTCCTGTTGAGCAATTGAATTTCAGAAGTTTGCTTTTGTAGTTCTATCATGTATGCATTTCTTTTATGTCATTTTCTGCTATAGAAATGGTTTTGTGGAATTTGAATTCCTTTGTAGCGAAACACTCAAGTCTTCTTCCTACCTATAGGGACCTCCTTTGAATATGCTTGGGGTAAATTGTAGATTAAATATTGTAATCAACTGCTTTGATGTGTTACCAATTGTGTTCATATGCTTTCATGCTACAAGTACCACACGCACTATATGTCTGACAAAACGCATAACTTGATTACAGTCATCTGGTTTTACCCCTTAATATGATAGAATTCAAAATTTTGTTTGTTCCAAAAAAAAATGTAAAAGAGCAAACTCAAAATTCCATTTATTTTGTAAATTAAATTGAAAATTAAAATTTTGCTTAACTTGTTACTAGACGTTATGTAGCAAAAGTCGTTTGATTGACCATACCTAACAGTCGCGCCTTCAAAACACTTTTTAATGTGTATAATGACAAATCCTTTATAGTAATGTTTTTAAAATTATAGAGTGTGCCTATTTCTAGAATTCTATCTGATACATTTACTTTCTTTATCTTTTTTTAAACTCTTATCATGCTAAAATTGTGAGGATTTTGGAGGACCTGGATGCTTTACATTCTGCAGTCTTATTTTTGAGTGGGCTGAACTACATCTCCAATTTACTGGTTTTGAATCAAAATGCCTTAACTTTTAAGTGTGCATGGTCTATCTTTTGACTCTTTACCCATTGTGTTGGATGCTGAAACCTAAGAGCAAGATTTAACTATCTTCTAGTTTGCAGTTTTGCTCAACTTGGAGGAGATGATATTATATGTTTTTCATAGTGATCTTTCTTCAATTGCCTAAGTTGATATGTTACTTTTCCAGTTAATTGTATGTAGCTATATCTTGTAGTTGTCCAAGTTGTTTAGTTATTTCTTAGGCTCATCGTGTCTTTTAACTCAGATTTTATGACAACCACTACATATGATTAGGCATGCTCTATCTGCACCAAGAAGTTACTCATGCACAGGAAAAGAGGTACTAATATCTTTCATTAGTTTCTCTTAGTAGTGCAGAGTTTATTCAGAGGACTTGCTAACAGGGGATTCAAAACTGTGAGAGTTGTATTTTCTACGTGTTGGGTTTTAGGCCGTGGGCTCTCTCTATAGCCTCACATAAACGTAAAAGAAAATCTAGGTCACAATTTTAGATGATCTATCTTGAGTCGACTCACAACCAAAACTTGGCTTCAAATATCTCAGACAGATCTTGTCTGTTATGGTTACATTTTGAACTATTGGCTTATTGTTCATTCAGATCTATGTGTGTTGATTTTTTACATAGGTGAATTTTGATGTTGGAGATCTCCTTGGGGATATGTTAAACTGTAAATCCGATTTTTCTACGTGTGTGCAACATATACAAATCTACTATTCACAGTTTGCCCGTGTGATATTTCTGATAGGAACCTTAGATATTCAATGAGTGTAATGTCTTGTTTTTAGTCTTAAAGACACTGGTTTACTTTAGGTCTTCCTTTGTTGAGGATCATATATAGGTACCTCCACTGATGTTTTATTGGTAATGATTACTGATTTCACATAGATGGTTAAATTCAGTTTTTTATATTTCTTGTTTTCAAGTCTTGGTGGTAAACCATTAAAAGAAATGCATTTGTCGTCTCTCCTCTAAATCCGATGTTGTGAATGGAATTGAAATACTTAGTTCTGCCATGTAGCACATAAGTGGCCCATGAGAACTATCATTTGATCGACTTTTTCTATTGGACCGACATGCTGATGTTAAAAATGTTATTTCTTTAGTCTTGCGGTCATTCTCACTTCCATTAGCATGCATCACACTTTTTGCTTCCATTAGCATGGATTAGATTTTCATATTAAGAGTGAATTGTGGCCCTTTTGCCTTCATATAAGAGAAGAGTTATTTGATCCAAAATTTTGTGGAATTTATTTCATTTATTTCTCCTTATTCATTGGTCTCCAAATTAACATTACAATGAAACCAAACCCACGCTAGGATGAAACTTAATGCACTATAGCTTTTTTCTTTGTAGGATCAAATTTTTTTTTTTTATATCCACTTCAGGTTTGTTTTACTCGTACTCATTCGGCTTGAAGCTGTATTTGTTGCTTGATGGATTCTGGATATCTCCTTTTGGAATGAGGGCACACTTGAAACAGTAATATGTCTACAAACACCAAATGGTACAAAACTCATCAATTAGTAGGTCTTAGTGAGCATGGAAAATTTCAATTGGGCTATTAATATATTGGCCTATTATTCACAATATTTATGCATAGACATACCCATAAGCACAATTTAAATTCTTTCCAGAATTGGCTTCTTGTCTTGTGTTTGGTGCCTTTTTCAACTAACAATTATTGGATGCTTGCCCAAAAATAATTACAAATACTGTCTTTTACATATCAATTGCAGGATGCACAATTCATCGCATGGATCATCTTACAAATTTCTGATAGAAGCCAGGGTCGAGAGGCAATTATTGATAATGGAGAACTCCATAATGAGATATCAATTGCAGGATGCACATTTCTCTTTTGATATAAGCCAGGGTCGAGATGCAACTATTGACTGGGATATCGATTGCAGGATGCACAAAGCCAGGGTAACACGGAAAAACAATTGTATTCTATGAAACTGATAAATGATGTTTACTCCTATTGAATACTTGAAAATCAAATAAAAGGTACCTTTGAGATTGTCAATTTCAGTTCATGAACACAAATTTTTTACGAATGTCTGTTGCTATTATTATTTTGGTCTATAGTTCAGCCAACCCCAATTAGTATTGTGTGATATTTGTTGGTAATGTTGTTCACATTAATATGTAGTAGTTAGGCTATGCACATGCTGCAGTTTTTTTTTTTTTTTTGGTGCGATTATTATTTACCTACGTTAGTCTGTTTAGTACTATTAGATGTTAGCTGGGCAGTGGAGCCCTTGCAACTCGTACCCGAGGGGGATTGGATCCCAGACCTTCCGCATTGAAGGCCACACCCCTACCACCCACGCAAGAGGTAGGGGTGTACACATGCTGCAGTCTTAGCTTTCTCAGACTAAAAATCGCATCATTAACTACAAATAAGAAATACATAACAAATTATGTAAAATGATGAGATGAGTACTTTGTTTGCTTATATTTTCACATCTTCCATATTTGTTCGCTTGACATTTTTTATAATAGCAGGCATAATAAATATGAAATAGTTAACAAAAAAATAATTTTGGTGATGGGGTATCCGGGCCTCTTAGAGCACCCGACTAGGTCCCTCGGGCACATGCAGAGCCCTCTCTTCACATGAGTCAAGAAAGTCAGGATAAATCCGAAGGGTGGCCAACAAGGGGAGGGAATCAAACTGGGAACCTCCGTTTCCTGAGGCGTGGTCCTGTCCATCAGCCCAACCCCCATTGGTTATGAAATAGTTAATAATTTTAAATATATGACAATTCTGATCAACTTTAGATAGTTCATAAAATTGAACGTAATTTTCTACAAAAAAATGTTATTACTTAACATATTCTTGTGAAATATTACTGCTGAAGGGCATGTAGAATTGTTTCTTCTTTCTATGTCTCTTCTTTCTTCTTATTTTTCTGCTCATTCAATGCAACATAATATTTGTTTCAAAGGGCAATAGTTCGCTCCATGGGCGAGGAGTGAAATACCGCTCCTCGTTCTTACAAAGCCTCTTCAATGGCTATGAACTCTGGTTAAATTTCTTTAACCTTTACGGTTTTCTTTTTTCAATTTTTTTCTAAAAGCCAAGGGTAAAAGCCAAGGGGTGAGTGAATCTTAACCACAATTAAAAGGAAAAGGAATTAATAGGGGACATGTTGCAAAAAAAAAAAAGCCCCGAGATGCCATCTTCGCGTCACCAACTAAGGAGGTGATTAGTGGTGGTCTCAACTGTCACACCCGTAGCTCTCAGGGAGGGGAGATACGACCTACCACTGAGACAAAGCTAAGAGGCGTCAGTACAGTACAATTGAGGTACCCATTGAGCATAGTACTGCAAAGTGCAAACATGTATGAAATTTGAAGGTTGCACGGTCCATGTGATGGGGCCAAAGAAAGTATTAATCTTACACATTGCTATATTGATCTTAAAAAAAAAAAACAAAGTGCAAGCAATGTGGTTGAGCACTTAGCTGACCCTCTGCACCATAACTTAACCCTTGATCTTATGTATAAATAAAAATAAGAAAAAAGTGATTTGCTATTAAATTAAACTTAGCCCACATATATTTTTTTTATTATTGGTAAACTCAATAACACCACAACTTAGCCCACATATTGAGTGGGCTATTTTTTTTTAACTTGCTTAAAAGTGGGCCCACTACCAAAAAATAAAAGTGGCCCAGGCAGCCCATGCCTCAAATGAGTCTCTCAATGCTAGACAGTCGCCTGTCAGATGATGCACGAAATTGAGCGAAAATCATCTTGAAGGACCCATTTAGGATTTTATGTGTTAGCCCACATAAACCAACTAGAATGCCAAGTTTTGTTTTTTACCTGTCCATGTGCCCCTAAACTTTTTCTAAACCGGTCAAAAACTAGAGATTGAATCACAATTAATCACAATTGAATTTGAGGAGAGTTCAATCACACCCACAGGTCAACACGTGTCCCTTATAACCCTTATCAACCATGGTTAAGATTTACTAAACCTCTAACCTTGGTTTTTAGAAAAAAAATATTTAAAATTTTGTAACTTTAATCCTCATGGTCTTGATCATTTCGCGCCGCCAATCTTCTGAAATTTTAATCCTCAAGGATGTGCCGCCAATATTCTCCGGTATCTTTCCTTTCAAATACACACCATGGGTTTGGCCCAGTGGTAGTGTATCTCCCATTTGGGGAGGGAAGACTCGTGTTCGAGTCCTTGGTGTGGCTGTTGACGCCCACCATGTGTTGAGTTCTAACCCTGCTGACAGTCCTAACCCCTGACATAGTTAATTAACAAATTAGTCCTACCAAAAAAAAATAAAAATCTTTCCTTTCAAATGATTTTGAGATAAGTTTAAGAAAAGCAATGCTGAAAGACGGGATATTTCGCTAGGAATGGCCCCGATAAGTTATTGCAAATCTAAGAATCATTTTGTACTCTGATCCTCTTTCTTTTGTGACTAGAATAAGGTTCTCCTCATAGTTCCCAAAACTATAAAAACGTTAAAAAAGAGAATTTGAAATACCGATGGTATGACTCCTGATAGGCTATTAGGCACGAGATCCAAGACTAAAAGTAAAGTGAAGGGATATTGCCTCATTGGTGGATGCCACCTCTTAAATACTCACACAGTACTATTTCCCTTTGTGAAGGGATATTGCCATTGAATTCATTTGATCGTAAGCAGAGAGCCATTAGATTTGTTGTCCTTTTTCCCATCCAACTTGGTATATTTCTCGATTGAAGCCAAATCCTCTACGGTGATAACCAGATTTGGCAAATCTGGTTATCATCCTTTAAGGTAGCCACATGTACCTTTTAATACTCTTTAACAGTGGTTAAGATTCACCTACCCTTAGGGTTCATCCACCCATCCTTGGTTATTTTAAAAAAAATATTAATCTTTTAAAAATATTTTAATATTAAGAAAACTTTAAAAAAATTTAATTTTAAAAAAAGAATTAATATTTATAAAAAAAAAGGACGGGTGGGTGAACCCTAGGGGTGGGTGAATCTTAACCATAGTTAAGGGGTGTCAAAAGAGCCGTGGCCGGCAAATCCGGTTATCACCGTAGAAAATTTGACTTCTTCCCGATAACTTATTCTCACCAAGATCAATAAAACTCCAAATATGTGTAGTTCTGTAAAGATGGAGGCAGATCACCGGAAAAATTGTTATTGTGCAAGTGCAATGACCGAAGTGCAAATAAATAATCCATTGAGCTAGGAATTTTCCCAAATAAATTATTGCTCCCCAAGTCTGAGTCTCACAGATTGCCAATACATCAAACATTGAGGAAGTTCTCCCAGTAAAAGATTCTCTGAAAGATCGAGAAACACCAAGTTCTTTTGCTCATCCATCTTTTCGCACAGGAGAGTGGAAAGAGGTCCAGATATTGAATTCTTAGAGAGTCTTAACATCTTGACATTATGAGACAAATGTGGTAGCTGAGAGTTCACCTTGAAGAGAAAGGAAAAAGAATTAGAGGACATTTTCAGTACCATTAATTTTGAGAGTTTGGCAAAGTGAGTTTCAGTTACGATGCCTCCCAAGGAATTTGATTGAATATTTAACACTTGTAAATATAAAAGCTGCCCAAGATTTTCTGGGAGGGTCTCATTTAAGTCGTTCAGATAAAGAGATAATTGTATCAATGTTGATATGTTTCCGAGAGATGAAGGAATGAGACCATACAGTAAGTTATAAGAAAGATCAAGATGTTTGAGGGATTTAAGTTGTCCTAACCAATTAGGAATATGACCTGTAAATTGACTAGATGATAAATCCAATGACTCCGAACTCTCTCCAAAGCATCCAGACAAATTTCATACAAATCCAATCTCTCCTCTAAAATTGTTGTATGACAGATATAACAAGCGAAAGTTGCAGAGATTCCACAAGCTATTCGGTATTCTACCTTCAAAATGCTCATTGCCAAACAGGTCAAGAAACTGGAGAGACTTAAAGTTTTCCATAGCATTTGGAATCTGACCTTGTAGAGATTTTTCCCTTTAGATCAAGATGTAAAAGGCTATTACTGAGATTAAACAACCAGTTTGGCCTCCAAGGCATGATGCTCTAGAATTTTAATGTAGAGTGTCCCCCACTTGGAGCCATATTAATTGGTGGTAATCAGAGGTCCTTCTAAAGGATTTCTTTTTTTCTTTTCCTTATTCTTTTTGGAGCCATGTTAATGGGTGGAAACCAGGCCGCTAGTTCTGCAAGAAATCCTTATCAAGGATTATTTCTCTATTTCTTTTGGTTTTTCCTTGTTATAGCTATATTAATTGGTGGAAACCAAGTCTCTACAATATATATTTTTTTTGTCAAGGATTTCTCATTTCTTTTGTTGAATTTTGTTAAAGCAACAAAGGTTCACTTGGCTACAAAAGTCTTTGTAGAACAGGGCAACGAAGGTCATTGTTTTTTTTGGTTGAAATCCTAATCACATAACCCACTCACACACACGGTTAGGCAAACACACACACGGCCCTATGAAACTAAGCCCACCACTCTTTTTCAAAAGGGCCTATCTCTTGAAGAGGGGGAGGAGCTTTATACGGCACAAGGAACACATCAACCTAGTCGATGTGGGACTAAGACAAGTTGGTTATGATTATAATTTACTCTTGTTTTTTTGGTTGAAATCCTAATCACTTAACACACTCACACACGGTTAGGTCAACACACACACGGCCTCTATGATCATGTTGACATGTAAGGAAAAATGTTAGATACCAATGTTTTAAAATAAAAAAAATATTAAACATAATCTCACAATCTGAATTATCCAATTACTTTAATAATAAAATAAAAAAACTAGAAGAAAAGGCAATTTGTTTTTTAAAATTAAAAATAACTAATTAATGAATTATGTAAAAAAGTATATATAAATGAGTATATTTTAATAGGTCAGATATTTATTGAATCATATTTAAAAATATCCGTCGAATATCTATTCGGATAATTATCCGCATAAACAGATTCGGATACGAATCGTATAAGAATAATATTTGATTCTGTCGATAGCCCTAGGAACAAATTTGCACTGAAGCTCATTATTCTGTAAAGACCAAGCCAAAGCCCAAGCCTACCCATTTATTTACCGGACTTTGAAACTAAGCCCATGCCTGGGAAGAATGCGAACAGACTCAACGTAACAACTAATTTCAGAATTTTACTGATCAGCCAAAATTATACAAAAGGTAATTGAATTTTCCTTGCATGAAGCTCTAGAAATTTATCAGCATGCAAGCATTTACATAGATTGCAATGAAAAGTGAAAAATAAAAGTAAGAGAAATATATACTTCAAATTTACAGTGTGTTAGCTTCAATGCGATTATGACGATATGGCAAGTTCGGCCCATGCCAAAGGAGACTGTTTAAGATCTGCAGATAGAGATACGTCAATTCTACTTTCCAACATAGGGCACAATTCCTCAATGGATGGCCGCTTGGTGGGATCAGACTTCAGGCAAAGGTTCGCCACTTCGCATATCACTTCGAGTTCATCGTATCTGAAATGTTTCAACTCTGGATCCACCAGATAAGACACTACTTCTGGGAGCTCAAGATACTCCTTAGCCTGCAGTAGAGAGAGAGAGAGAGAACCTTAAATTTTGTAGCACAGTTAAAATGATCACTGAAATTATTTGCTAGGAGGAGAAATAGGATACATAAATAATACGACTATAATTGACTGTATTTCTATCTGAATCATAATCCGATTCTTAAAACAAGCTTCACGCACGTTAGTGCTGATTACTGTTCATTCAGGCATTCCAGTATGTTGGTAGATTTTTCCTTCACTTGCAAGAAATAATGATGAAGAAAACTAATTAGAATGCTCAGAGAACTAAGAGTCTAATACCTCATGTTAGTAGAAGAAAACATTCAAAACAGTAGAAAAGACAATGAAAACTCATCACTACCCAAGAGTATCACAAAAGAAATTTTAAGTGGTTATGCATTTAATAGAACGCGGAACAAGATTCATGTTGCCAATGCAAGTATTTGCGATAAGGCATTGAAGATGATTCAATTCTCAAGTGGCTTCTTACCCAATCTACCAAGCACCCTCTGTCTTTGCAGTATGGTGGTCTACCACTGATTATTTCCAGTAATAGTAATCCAAAAGAAAACATGTTGCCTTCTACATCCAGATGGCGATTCTCCAAAGAATCTGGATAAGAACAAATAACTCCTCCGTTGCCGATAGAACCTGAGTTCTTTTCTGATCTTGCAAGCACCATCTTCCAACTTTCAAAATCAACCAGCTACAGTAATACAGAATTAAGGAGTCATGTTTTAATTTCCACTAAACAAGAATTTTTTCTAAAGCGATACTGACTTAAATCAGAGTATACTATTGAAAGAACATGATCATAATAACAGGGTTCACTTTTGAAGGTTTAAAACTCAGAACTTATATGGTTGAGCTTGTTGCTGAATTGGCTTTGTAGTAGCAACCTTATGGTAGCAGTTTTCAACTTCTATCCTAATGTACCAAGCAGAATGAAAAAGGCAAAAGGAAAGGATAAAAAAGGAAAGAAGATGGGAAAAAGAGAAATGATCTCACGTAGGATTCAGACTAAGGCCCAAGTTAACTCAACTCTCTGTTAAGGTATCCAACCATGTTTTTTCATGTTTAGGCCCCTGCATGGTCTCTACCTTTTGCATTAACAGTAATCTGCCAGTTCTTTCAGTTACTCTAGTATTATGAGAACTCGATAGATTTTTTTCAAGAACCTGGTTGAGTTCTTTCTTGTTCTAATTGACCAGAGTGACCCCTCAAGTCAACCCGTCTTGATTATGTAAATTGACTTCAAGTTCTCACTTCTCATACTCAAGATTTAGAAAAATGGATTGAGCATACCTTAGGAGAAAAATCTTCTGTAAGATAGACAGCACTCGAATTTAATTCAGATATTGTGAATGGGGGATCAAGTTCTGTGTGCAGATATCTTAGGCCGCGAGCAATGCCTATAACGATTTTCATGCGCCTTGTCCAAGACAATTGACAACCTTCACCATCTGCAGATGTATTATAAGCTCATTTTGCAGCTAATATAATTTGTAGGAGTGACAACCTCCCAAAATACAAGCCAAGAAAAAAATAGATAAGGGAAGAGAAACTTGACTTACAATGGAGGTGCTCATACAGTGTCCCATTCGATGCATATTCGAAGACCAGCATCCTTGAAAATGGGGTGCTTTCTCTGCAATAGCCCAGTAATTTTCCCATGTTCTCATGATTTAGCCTTGCTAAATCTGACACCTGAATGATGAAAAAACTAAGAATCTCAGAGCTCTATCTTTATAAATTTCCCAAGTTTTCGCATATTTTTGAGCTTTCACATGTTTTCTAGTGTAGAATTCACGTTGGTTACAAGTAAGATTTAGGCTGAGTTAAGAGAAATGATATTCAACGAGTAAATACCTCTCTCTGAAAATAAAGCTCAAGATAACCTGTCCAGTGCTCTTCCTCAATGCAAAGAGATATCACGGCAATCTCAGGTCCACCTTTCATGGTGCCTTTGTAGACTAGACTGTCCGGAGAGGAGCCAATAATGTTGCTGAAATCTTCACAGGCTACTTCAAGATCCTGTCTGCTTAACCTCGACACGTCCTTCAACATCTCAGAATCTTTTCAGAAAACCACAACCAATTAACTCAAGAAACATAATAGAGGAGGAGCTTAAAATATAATGACAGAAATAGTAATAATTGTGTGACAAACTAACCTATGTATATTGTCATTTGGTCCTTCCTATTTGTCGTTTTCTTCCAAGGGATTATGACAGAAGTTTTCCCTTTCCAATTTTTAACTGCGGTGAGAATAGCAAAGAGTAAGAAGAAACCCACGATGGTTCCCGTCACTATTTCCAGTGCCAAAAGCCACGTAGGTTTTGATGACTCCTGATGCTTAGATCCATCTTCAGCATGCTGATGCTTTGTATTATATCCTGGAGTAGCACCTGTAAAGTACTAAAGTCATTACCAACCACATTATACTGTCACATCCTTTTAGAATGAAACATCAATGGGATCACCACATATCTTCAGATACCCATACAAATAGGATTGTGATGCACAAAAGATGAATTTAAATGGGCTTACTCCTAGTACAATAGTAAGTATTGAAATCACTAGCACTACATTAGTTGACATTTGGTTTCATCCAATATTGAGAAGCTTGATCAGGCACTCCCAAAAATTTGATGAGTTGATTCAACTCGAATGAGATCTATATTGAATTACATTGTAACTGTAATATGGATTTCGATAACCTTAGAGAAACTCAATCAGGTACCCTAAAAATACTCTGTCAAGCTTTTATTGCATTGATGATATTTTTGTGCCAAGTATTCCAAATACCTTGGTTTCGCCAATTCATTCATTGTTGTGTATAGTAATACAACCTTTAGGGGTTTTATAATTTTTACAAATTAGTTGGTACAATAGCCTTGGGGGATGAAATCTTCATTTTAAATCCTTACTCTGCTATCTTGATTGCTATTGCTAGGTATGTATAATTTGTCACCTTAGGCACACTCTGGGAGCTATAAGCTCCAAAAGGGGAAGCATATGATACGCACCGCATTGCACAGTTGAACGCTGTTTGGAATCTCTATCTTGGAAGCAATTCCCTTGAAAGCTTGATCTGCAAAAAGTAAAATACGTGCAAGAAGGTTTTCATAACAAACAGAAATAATATAATAAAGGCACGGATAAGGTACCTCGGCAGATAATCCAGGCACTGGGGTGTTCTCCCAACAAATAAGTTGTTTGAGAAATCTGCATTTTTTAACTGAGATAAGCGGCAGAAGCCAGTGACATTTCCATGAGATGAATACCTGAAGCAGCAATAATCAGTAAGAGAACTGTTAGTCTGTTATATCCAACTAATAAATTGGGTAGTTCATCTATGAGATAAAGCTACACTGTACACAAATACAAAGGTCTACCCTTAACATAAGAGTTCTTTGAAATGTGATCAGACAACCATGGCATGAGGTGTCCACAAGAGGATATAGAGAAGGAAACTGTGTGTCCAGAATGTAGATAATGCTTCTTCTTCGTTTTCAAATTTAGGTAGATAGATGTAGATTTTATTTTACATCATTGTGTTTGAGATGTGTATGTTTGTCCATGCTGATGTTAGAATGTTTTAAACTTTTAATCACATATTGCATTTGATCAGTCCTCAAGTATCAAGCTGATGACACAAAATTCAGATTGAAAAATTTCAGATTTATTAGTGGGTCTTCTATTTACATCTCATAAATGACGAAAGGAATAGGTGAGTCTATTCCAGCTTAATGAAGCCTTTTGTACTTAGGCTCCCTAAGTTATCATATTCGGAGTAATCCGTTAGCAAATATGTCAGTAAATACCCATCAAGGAACATGATGTAGCATGATTACTGGAGAAGAACTAAATTTAATGCTTCACATGAGACTATAATGCAAGACTATCCACTTAAATCACATGCCTGTTAGATGTAAAACTTGTGTTGTTACTGCCAGGAAGAGTTCCTTGAAGCTTATTCCTATCCAGCCGAAGTTCCATGAGGTTTCTCAAATTGCCAAGTTCGGGAGGCACAGTCCCAGTCAATCCATTAGATTGAAGGTGTCTAATAACAATAGCAATAAAAGTAGATTTTAGAAGTCAGAGAAAACCAAAGAGGAACCTAAAATTAAATCATTTTCACAAAACACTAAATAAAACTCCATTTACATTTTTTTAACACTTGTCAAATTCCCGATCTCTGGAGGAATGGGCCCCAATAGTTGATTCATCCCCAGGTCCAAGACCTTGAGGTTTTTCAACTTGCCAATTTCTTTGGGTATCGTGCCAAGGAGATTGTTTTGATGCAGAATTCTACAAATAGCAATATATGAAAATAAACTTCAATCCTCATGTTCTGAAAAAAGAAAGATGTCAATTAAAATCCAGTTGTAACAAGTAGAAAGAAAGCATACAGTTCTTGCAAGGAAGACAGTGAGCCCAGTTCTGGTGTGAGAAATCCTCCTAAAGATGAACCAGAAATGTTTCTGCAAAACCAATGGCCGAGACAAAAGAATTATACCATTTGTGGATCAACATAACTGCTTCACCTCATTAACATGACACACACATCTATTTCCCAACCGATTGCATACATACAAGCACGCCGATCAGCAACATGACCACTTGCCGAAACTGATACTACCCATTACCAATTCCAAACCAAGCGAGTAATTTATACAAAAGTATTATTAGTCGAAAGGCTTTCCTACATTGGCAGCCACAAAGGGTAACCCCTAAAACTGTGACGACCGACATAAGATTTTAAGCCTTGACATGTATGTTATGGATTTACTATCTAATTGGAATCTATATGTAAAGGCTATATCTGAATGTGCTATTAAGTAGACAGCATTTCTTACAGCTTTATAACATGATCTTGAGCCACTGAACAGGAAACGCCAGACCACTTGCAAGGATCTGCATCGAGGGCATTCCAATTCGACAAAACCAGAAAAGGGTCTTCATATACAGCTTCCTTGAAGGTTTGGAGGGCCCAAACTGAACAAATTCCGTGAATCCCAGTTAGAAAAAAATTATCTCAAGTCTGCCTTAACCCCAGCTTACCATCCAAAAAAAAAAAAAGTTTTTGGAAAAACAATGCCCATTCGAATCTATTGAAAACATCAAAATAAAATCCCACAGTATCCTAAAATTGTTAATTTATTTCCAAAATTGATATAAAATTTTGAATCAGATCATAAGACTTTGAAAACAGATAGTCTTAAAAAGTAAATGAAATCGAGATCCTAAGAAAGATAAAGATAAAATATACCTTCATTTGATGCAAATGAATAACAAGGCACAAAAAGAGCTCCCCAAATAATCCATAGAAGCTGAAATGAACCAAATGATCCCATCCTCTCCACAACTTTCTCTACTTTGTCACTGATTTTTTTACTTTAGAGCATAAGGGGGTATCACAGAAACCCAAAACGAGAGAGACCCATAAACTCTAAATTCCGAAATGGGAAACAAAAACTCTAACTAAAATGGAGATGGATTCATGTGAAAGAAGAAAAAGAAGGGAAAGAGTAGAACAAACCCAAGTTCAGACCCCAGTTTCTACAACAACCCATGAAAGAAAATCATTGGAAGGAGTGAAGAAAATAGAGGAACTGGTAACAGAACCCAGATATGAAACTTAAGTTCAAAGAAAGGTTGTTGCCTGTTGGATTAGAAGCAAGAAGAGCTTCAGATTTTGAAAAAGAGAGAGATAAATCACTAAATCACTAAAAACTAAAAAGGAAAAGTAAGAGAGAGAGAGAGAGAGAGAGGTAGTTTTTAACTTTAAGCTTTTACTTTGTTTTTGAGCCGTGGGCGATGCCAGTTTCTTTCTTCTTTAGTGCTAATGATTGTATTAACAAGGGTCGATTAGTTAAGACATCTCGACAGATGAGAAATTAAAATCCCACGATATATGATAAATTAGAGTGAGGATTGATAAAGGAGTCGGTCCAAGGGTAGTACTCTCTATTCTTACTCCCTTTTTTATACTTTATCTAAGTTATTAATTATAGAAAATGAATGACTCTAGATAAGAATGAGGTGACATCTTCTAAGAAATTTTGGAATTCCAAAATTATCTTTTTTCATAGACACGATCCTCCATCCTCCATGGGGCTAACCAAGCATACTATGGAGGTGTGAATCCGAGTTTAAGCCTCAAGGTACCCCTCACACCTATGAAGAAGGTGGGAGAGGTCCTGTCCTTGACCGTGAAGGTGCTGATCACAAAAGAAACAATAAATGAGACCATTGGAGTAGGACCAGGGGTCCCTTACAATGCTTACAACAGTAAAAGAAGAGGACAGTAGAAGAAGGGGAATACGCTCTATAGGGGAACTACAGGCAGGGTGGCTGGGCAGTGGTGGCGCCCGTGGGAAGCCTTGGTTGGCCTGGAGAGGCTTGGTGTGAAGTTAAGGGTGGGGTGAAGGGGTCTGCACAAGACTGGAGTGGGATTTACAAACAGGTGGTGGAGGCTGTAGGTGGTAGCAGGTGGGTTTGGATTTTGACAGAGGTTGGGGGTGAAGAACCAGGCGTCCTATTAAACTGGGGGTGATGTAGCTTATATAGAGGAGAAAGGAGAGGGGCCAAGGGCATTTTGGGCATTAATAGAGCCATGAGGGACCAATAGGGGAGGACCCAAGGTGGCAGGAAGGCATGGGATACGCGTTTGCAGGAAATTCAGGTGTAGTGGTAATCAAATTACCGCCATCCAAAACAAAGGCAAAATGGGGGTGTCGGTAATTCGATTACCGACACCCTGGAGTTTTTCTTGTTTAGGCTAAACCTTCGCACACTTGAGCCGATTAGGAGATAAGATTTGCCACTCTGGGGTTTTCCCACTTGTTTTCAAACTCTAAAGGTGTGGGTCCCACCCTAGTGGACCCTAGAGGATTGTGGGCCCAAGTTTGGGCCCACAAAGGCCTAGGCTTTGGGTTTTTCAAGGTTTTGGATTGTAAACGGGCCTTGATCCATGAGGGCTTTGGCCGAGGGTTTTACTAGGGTTTGAGGTAGGGCTAGGTTTAGGGCTTGGTCTAGGGCACACCTAGGGTTTAGCTAGGGTTAGCCTAGGGTTTAGGGAGTTTGGCTTTGCTAAATGGGCTTTGAGCCAGAGGGATTTGTACCTAGGCTTAGCTAGAGTTTAAGTTAGGGCTAGGTCTAGGGCTTACCTAGGATTTAGCAAGGGTCACACTAGGGTTTAGCCTAGGGTTTAGAGTTTTTCTAATGGTAATGGGGTTTGAACCCAAGGGTTTTGGTTATAGGGTCTTAGGGTTTTAGGGCCTACCTAAGACTTGTTTAGGGTTCTACAGAGGATTTCACAGGGGGACAGGGTTTTGACAGAGTATAAAAATTGGGTGCTTACAACCTACATAATAAAATCTCCATTTGGCCAGAAGATGTATTTGATATGTAACAGCTCTTCCCATGAACTGAATGTTGATTGAGTTACATTAAAAAATGAGGCTCTTGATATTGTGTACTAAAGCCATATTAGCCTTAGTAATCACTATATGAGCCAAAAATCAGATCAATTCAAACTTTTGTTTTGCTGAAGATTTTAATGTTGTTCCAACTTCTAGATTAGGCAAATTTTAGAACTTCAAAGATTACCCAAGCTTGATCCACTTGGAATTAGCTTTGCTACTTTGGCAATATTCAGCCCATCATGGCTTTTACACACAAAGTCATGCTGATAAACTTCCATCTATTCTAGCCACTCCATCACCAAAAAAAAAATATATACTTCAACTTGATCCTCTGGTAAATTACTAAACCTCCATTTTGAATCAATAGATATAGAAGAATGTTCATCTTTGAAATTTTCATGAACGAGGCTAACCACAAAGTTGCTCTAACTTTGGATAGCCTTCCTCAAGGTTAACATTGAATTTATTTTCAATCCTGTGAAAACATACTCTCATGCATTTGTAAGTGGCAAGTTTTATTTTTGGGAGGGTGTATGTGGTAAGTTTGTTTCCAAAGAACACACGAGTCATAATATCTAATTAATTATCAATAAATAAAGTTACAATTTAAAATAGAGTAGTGATTAGTAATTAGTGGGGGAGCACACGAGCATTAATGGCAGTCACACATACCCATACATTTCCTCCCCAAATTTAAAATGACAGTGATTAGCCCACCGCACATTGAGTATGTAGTCAAATGCCGTATCCACGCACCCCTTTTAACACCCTTTTAACTATGGTTAAACTTAAGAAAATTAAGATTAATATTTTTATTTTTTTTTCTTTTTAAAAACCAAGTTTGGATTGTTTAACCTAGGAGTGAGTAAAATCTTAACCATAATTGATCAGTGTTAAAAATGAGGGGCATAGATCAATAAAGACCGCACATTTAACTACATAGTCAAATACCAATGGAGACCGCACATTTGACTATATGGTCAATTGTAAGTTAAACATTTACCAATTTAAGATCATAGCATTGTCTTGCTTGAGCCTCTTATGTTTTCCATTATGATTCGAACTCTTTTTAAACCCATGTTGATTATTGTTAAAAAAAATTAGTAAAGTAACTTTTTATCACCACCGTGGTATCCTATCAATCCTGAGGTTAATTTTGATCCGATTGAATATCTGAAAAGTTCAATCTTATGTTTTTTAAAATGTGGCATTTTATGGGTGTCAATGAGTTGGGCTGGGGCGTGGCCAGACCCAGCCCGATTATTAGTTGGATTTGGCTTGGGCTTTGAGTCGAAAGTCTGTGGCTCATTTTGGTAGACTTTTAATTGGGCTTAGCCCAACTAACCTGACCCAATTAAGTCCAATTAATAAATGGATTGACCAGGCCCGATTAACCGTTTATTAATCGGACCAATACAAGTTGGACTGGACCGAACCTGATCGAATTACACTCCTAAACCTTTATACCTAAGAGATGAGACGTGTCACATTCACAGTGAAATGTATGTGCCCAAATAACTTGACAGTACTGTAATGTTCCAGCTGACATATTTTATGTGTAGTGTTGGTTTTCAATTAAGAGTAATGAATGCCTAGGAGTAAAGTTAGCATGACTCTTTTGTCAGGAATTACTTGCAACTGCCAAATTTCACTGGCCTTGGATTGTCTCTGGCGAAGCCAGAAAGGGATTTTCTCGGGCTTCCAAAGAATAGGGGGCAAGTGGTGAAGTTAGAATCATGGGCCATAATGTTGATTTCACCATACATAATAAGACATGTGGCAATAAGTGTGTGAGAATAAGAGGGAAGATATCAAATGGGGAGAAGTCAAAATCATGGGGGAGAAAATGAAATGACTTCTCCCTTTTTTTTTTGCCAACTGTCGGGCAAAGAATGAAACCCCAAGAGCCCTTTCTGGCTTTCGCCAGAGACAATCGGAGGCCATTTCACTCCACTTCTCCTCGTAGTGTAATCAGTAATGAAATGTACGGCTGCAAAAGAGTAGGACAGCTAATAAACGGTTTGGATCATGTGGCTTCGATATTCGCGCCGAACTTTAGAAGCTGGCGAAATTACAACGCGATATGGCACTACTGAGACTCGTCAAAATATCACGAGATGATATTACAGGTGATGAAAAGATAGTATAGGTGATGAAAATGACTAACAAGCTGTCAATTAAGCGGTAGGTTAACTTTCATTAAATTATTATAGAAGGCTGCTTTAAGGAAACGTTATGTGTTATTTACGATCTACCACCCGCACAAGCTAAACTCGCCCAGTAATTTCTGACCCGACCCGCCTCTTTTTTTGTTTTGGGTAGGTAAGCCATGATGTTTTTAAATGCAGGCACTCTTTGCCGTTGCTTTCCCCATTTAAAAAGGGGTTAGGCAAGATCGGGACATGATATAATAGTCTTAATTTATTAATAATTATATAAACTATTAACTCAATTTGTATTCAAATATGATATAGAGCTTTGGAAAAGGAATATATTCGGAGCTCTCATTTTCAATGTAATTATTTAACATAGATGGATATTTTTATAAAGGTTATCAAATTAATATAAACTAAGTAGGTCGCACGTGCAATACACGTAAGAAAGTGAATGAAGAGTGTTTAGAAAGAAGAATTATAGTGAGATTTATTGATGCACGTGTGTTAGAAAAGAGACATGAGAAAGAGAAAATATGTTAGAAAGGTGAGTTGTGTGGCGGTTAAAAACATATAGAAGGTTAGACAGAAAAAATAAAGGTAGATAGTCGAGGGAATCAACCTTATTTAAAGTGATTGGAGTTAATAAATTAAAATCGCTTTAATATACTTAAATATATTTTCAGTAAATAATGATAAGATAATAATATTTGACTTTTTTGTCATATAGTAAAAAATAGTCAATCAACGTCACCTGCCTCTAATTCTCTCATTTTAATACTAAAGAAATGTTACTATATTTACAATACAAATAAGAGCTCCAGATATCTTTTCTTATTTACACTCTTTATTACATATATCTTATTTTGTTATTCTAATTTATCAAAAGCAATATCTTTAATTAAAACATGCGTTTAAATTTAGAAGTCATTATAATTTAAAATAAAATTAATTTGTTTATAAAATTATTATATAACTACTCTATTTGTGTATTCATGTGGATTTTCTTTTCTCAATTCGTTAATAAAAATATTAATTAGCCCATGTTCATTTTGATCAAAAGACCAAATTATTCCTATATTTTATATTTCCTTCTTCAATTTCAACATAATATACTATGCATAAATACATGTCTCATGTCTGGGTAATTTTTTTTTTTGCTACGGTTATCATTTAACTACTTAGAAGGGTTAGAAGTTAGCTTGGGTAGTGGAACTCTTGCAATTCATATCCGGGGGATTGGATCCCCTCCACTGAAGGCCACTCACGCAAGAATGTCTAGGTAACTTGAAAGCAAATCAAATTGGAAGCCCCAAAAAAATCAAATTAAATTAGGTCAAGAACAATTTGGTAATTATAAAAAGCCATCTCTATTAATTCTTTATCGTCCTGAGCAATTTTAATCTTCAAAAAACTAAAAATTCTCAACTTTCACATCTCCATTTTGTTCTCCAGGACATATCAACACCTAAACATGGGATCTTTGTTTGAGTTCTATGTTACATGAAGAACAAACCCAACACGTTACCTTTTTTTTTCCTCCCTCTGTTGGGTTGGATTGTGCTTTAACACTCTCTCTCTCTCTCTCTCTAAATTCTGCTTTAAGGACTTGGAACCAAAGAGGATTGAGCATAGGTAATATTTGACTCATAAGGAAGATCTCTTCCAACTTTAATATTTTTTTTTTTGGCGCGTGTGTGTGGGATCTGTCTTCCAGCTTAGGGACAAGAAGAACTGAACATGATGCTAGAGATAGGGAGTTAAATATATAATATTGTTATTTATATTTTCTATTATAAGTATGATATTTGGCTTTCTTTTTTTATCTGCAATAATTAAACCCTCTATTATTCTATTGGTGTGACAGATGACAAGGAGATTGTTTGGCTTTCAAGGGTATCATTGACAATGCTTCCAAGCCAAAAAAAAAAAAAAAACAATAAAATAAATAATATATATATATATACGTGTGTGTGTGTGTGGGAAGAGAGATAGATAGAGAGCTCAGATGCCTCAATCGGGCGATGTGTCAAAATAGTGAGAGAGAAAGAGGAGTGGGAGTGTTGTTTTTGAGTATCATAAAAAAGAAAGAAGAGCTGAGATAGTTTCAAATAAAGCACAGAAAAGCTGGGCAAGAGATAAGGTTTTCCAAATAGGGTGCTAGCTTTCTGCAAAATGGGGGAGGGAGGTCCCTACCTTTATCTCACTTGCCATGAAACATTCCCCATGTGCTTCCTCTCATTCCCCTTGGAGAGGGACCCTTTTGTTTTGAATCTTTTGTTGGGCCCGGGAAATATACAAAAACACTTGTGTGTTTAGTTCCACATCTGGATTCGAATCCGAGCACATACGCCCTTATAAGTTCCATCTCCGCTCAAACGGTTGGCACCCGTTTTGCGTTGCGCTTAGGTGAAGCTTATTTGGGCTATGTGTGTAGTGTGTGAGTTGCGTGAGTTTTCTTGTGATGCCTACCGACTTTGCCTTATAGTATTAGGTTTAACAAAAAAAAAATAAAATTTGAAATAAACTAGTTCACTTTTTTAACTTTTATTTTGAATATAAGTGAGCTGCCCTCTAAGATCTTGACACATGACAGATTATTTAGGAATTTGAGTATTTTAAAGGTGGGTCTTATGGGAGACACATGGCAGAAATTAAACAAATTGAATAATTAATAGACCGATCAATTAGACCGTACATCCAACCTTCAACTAGATGGTCTAGCGTCGATCAGCTTGATTTTTTTGTTTTTTGTTTTTATCATGCATCTTCTAAGGGTTTTACCTTGACATACGACAAACGAAGGTGCCCTTTCTATAGAGCCACTGGTAAATATTGTTCTACTTCATGGAAGTGTATTTAAAATTTTTACAGGAAACAAATTATTAAAATTTAAAAGCAAGAGACAATAAATAATGAAAAGTCAAACTATATTGAAGTTTGATCCTTGTAAAACAAAAAAGAGTAATGCTTCAAGAAAATTGTAGGGAGCTCCCTTTCGAAAGCTGGTTACAATCTTGTAATGATTGGGACATGCATAACCAACTTTACAAATACTTTTCTCATTATAATCATACTAGCGGGGGACATCCATAAGCAACTTTGCATATTTTTCTCATTATAATTATAATAGCAGGTGACATGTGCGAATGCATGTGAGAGCGGGAAGGAGTTAATCACAGTTAATAAGAGTTAAAATGGACACGTGTTAACCCGCAGGTGCGATTGAACTCGCTAGTGGCACGTGTGATGCATGTGAGATTGAGGGGAATGAGTTAACCACAGTTAATAGGAATTAAAAAAGACACGTGTTAACCCGTAGGTGTGATTGAACTCTCCCGGAGTTCAATCACGCCGTGATTCTAAATAGATAAATGAGCAAGGGTTAGTTTTGGAATTAAAGTAAAACATTAAATCAAAGACAAGGGTATTTTGGAAATTAAAGTAAAAAAACATTAAATCAACATTTTGTTTTTATATAAGGGTAGTTTGGGGATTTCAGAAAAATCATCTACGCACGCATGCCTCTCGCATTTTAATATTAAGGATGATTGTCACTGACTTTACAACAATAAATTGGAGTTCCACTTAAGGCTCTTGAGGCAAATCTCCACTTCATATTTAAACATAAATATATATATATATAGTGATTAGTCTAAGAGTAGAAATATAATTGAAGTTTATTGTTCACGAGGACTAACTAAATTTCGTAACGTTCAATGGTCTGCTTTTAACCTCTATATATTGAATATTAAATATATTTATAATTTATATATATTGGAAAACCTCTATATATTTCAAAAGAGAAATGAAAGAAAAGGAGCAGTAATTAGCCGACCTGTTGCCAAATGCATTCCCGTTTTGCCCCCGTTTTACCGTGGATTAAATTTAACCAACTTAAAGTTAATATTTTTTTCAACCTAAGTTAGGTTAAATGGATGAATCTTAGGGGTGAGTAAATCTTAATCACATTAATGAATGTTAAAAGAAACACATGGTAGTAAGTAGACCTAGCGGAATGGTATCTATTTCCCTTGAAAATACCCTTGAAAATAATTTAAAATAGTACTTCTTATTTCTTGTATTTAATAAGTAATCTTTTACTAAATAACTATACTAGTTTAGTAGTTTTATACCGACCTCCTAGTTTTATACCCCAAATAGCTCTATACTAGTTATATACCCCAATTTTGTACAATGGTACAAATCTAAGGGAGTCTTAGTCAACGTTAGAAGCACGGAAAGAAACTTCAATGATTCAACCTAACATTTAAATACGCAGGATGCCTGATTTGGTAGATCACAAACTACCATATTACATAGCCTGAATGTTTCATCAAAGTGAAATTTCTAAAGGGAAATGGAAAACGGACCCAGGGTCAACTTGGAAGCTGACCCCACCCCAGTGACCTCATTGGTCCAAGCCCCTTTTTTGCAATCCATCAACTGTGGTTAACTCTCTAGGATTAAGCAATCTAACCATGATTTTTAGAAAAAACAAAAAACAAAAATACTAATTTTAATTCAGTTAAGTTTAACCAAGATTAAACAAAGATTAAAAGGAACACTAAGACACTTGGGTGGCTTAGAAGCGGACCCTGGGGTCGGCTTCTCAGGACTCAGTTCTAAATCCACAGTCCAATGTAGTGAGCTATCTTAGTAGAGTAGATTGCAAGTTACTAAATACCCCCACGGCACCACCCCTCCTCCCCTACGAATCAAGTTATTGCGGTAAGGGTTTCCAAAAGCATCATTAAACTGCTGTAAAATAAGTCAGCTCCAAACATAAATTGATGATGCTTAACTATTAAGGTTGATGGTGGTGATATATGGAAGACACACCGAGGGGCGACCCTAGTGATAGTGTATATCCTCATTAGGAGGGACGTCCCGGATCGATCCCGAGGTGCGCGCATAGCCACCCTTAGTCAAGCTTTAAAGCTAGGCATTTTTTTTTTGGTTGGAGATATGTGTTTAGGCCGCAATGCTGGTTAGGTGTTAGTATATGTTCAGTTAGTCGGCGGGCGGAGAGTATATACAAACTCCCACCCTCTCGGGAATGCAACCCGGTACCTCCCCCAGGCAGAGGATATACTACTACGACTGGGACAAAGCCAAATATACCTAAAAAAAAATAGTGATGATATATGAAAGGACTAGAACAAATACACCCCTTTGGATGGTACCGACAAATATGGACCATGACATACTTTGGGTAGTGATAAGATCCATTGGACGAACATGGTGGGACAGTGACCTTAACGTGCTACGACTTGCAAGTAGCATTGGTGCTCCCTTTGTGTAGACATAATCAGGACAGTGGTCTCAGGCATGCTGGCGGTTGGTGTCAAGTGACAATATTTAGAGTAAGCGGGCCCAATTGACACATTATCTAGAGAAAATTGCATACTGAAGATGCCATTTTGAGGAGCTCTAGGGTGAAGCTTACATGGGCTGCATGTGTGTGTGTGTGTGTGTGTGAGAGTTTGCAGGTGTGTGTGTGTTTGCTTGGGTGGTGTGAGTATTCCCTTGTCTTTGCCTTCAGTCATTGCCTTGTGGTATGATTGAGTTTACCAAAAAAAAAAAAAAAAAAGATGCCGTTTATTGAGACTTGATATCAAGAGTTACGACCATTGTTATTTGGTTCATTGATCGGCTCGGTTTGACTTCGGGTTTGTGATTCGTAGTTCGCCACTTATAACGAAAATAATTCAAATGTTATGTTTGGTTATTGAGAAAAAATGTAAAAAGATGAAAAAGAAAAGAAAATTCTGAATTTGTATTTTGATTTTTAGTTGTGTTTTGTCCAATTTTATTTTATTTTTCATATTTTCACTTATTTTCTCAGCAACCAAACATAGGGTAAGAGTAGGATGAGATAATTCGTTTTCGGTTCGCGTAGGCACTAGCTTGGTTAGCTTAAAGCATATAGAACAAATATATATTTTAGGATATATATATATATATATGTGTGTGTGTGTGTAAATAAATATATTATAAATAATTATTTTGAAAACCTATAAAAAAAAATGTAATTTTATAAGTAGTTCCTAAACCCAAAGAAAAAAATTCGTTAAACATAAAAATATAAATTCGTCTTCCTATCCCAAGAAAAATATTAGCAAAATCAAATAAAAAATTGACGAACCAAGACCATTTAAAAGTATTATGTGGTTTGTTCAATTTCACGAACCGGACTTAACCACGAATTGGAAACCCTAGTGAAAACCCTGGTCACGACTACCGTTAAGGACTAGGTGACAACGACCTACTTGTTTATGCGCCCTGTAGGTAGGGTTGTCACTGGGTCGGATTTGGATCGGATTTGCCCATATCCGAATCCGAATCCAATTAAAAATCCGATAGATCTGAATCTGATCTGATATCCGTTGGATTCTAAACTATCCGATCCGAATTTGAATCCGATTATATTTGTAAGATCCGAATCCAATCCGATTAAGGTTAAATTAAAAAAAAAAACTATATTTTAATAATGACCTTAATTTAACTCCAATTAATGTTATTTTTTTTTAAATTAATATTTTATGTATAGAAAATCTATATAATATATTTAAAATGATTAAAAAAAGTTATTATAATTTGATCAGATTTTAATCAGATCAGATCACCTTATATCCGAATCCGATCTAATTATAATTGGATTCCACCTTTGCGATCCGGATCCGATCGGATGGATCACATATAGGGTCCTGAATCCATCTAATTGGATCGGATTAGGATCGGATCCGGATCCTGTTACGGTCTATTGACAGCCCTACTTGTGGGAAATAATATTTAGACTATTGGGTAATTATGTCATTTGCCCTACAAATCGAAGTAATCACACTTGAGCACGTGTCCAAGTGGAGTGCATTTGTTTTAAAATGAAGACATGAACTAAGGTCCAAGGAGAATTAACTGGATTTGGTCTAAGCTTTTGGACACAAATAAATGATCGGGTCCCCTCGTGTTGATACCCCCAATAAACGGAATGAGCTAGATTTCCGTTGGCCCATTCCCTACAAGTCGTCATTTGTTCATTTTAATATTCATTAAATATGGTTACGATTCACTCACTCATAAAGTTTCTAAATCTAATCTTAAGTTTTAGGAAAAAATAAACATTATAAAAAATTAACTTTAAAAATTAAAATTCTTAACCAAAGTTAAAAGACAGACTTTGTAAGTGCGGCCAGACGGTTTTGGTCTGGCAAGGGCCAGACCATACCCGATCTCCATTATGACTTGTTAGCGGATTTACACTTATCATCTGAACAAATTGAATAACTTTTTAATTTATATTATTTTTCTAAAAACTTAAGTGTTATTTTTAACCCTGGGTTAATGTCCATCATGGCATATAAGGGGACATATAACTGGACGATGATTAACCACATATTATTTCAAGTGATAGGGTATGGGTCCCAATGGCACGTACCCTTGTACAAATGGAAGGCCAACACAACAGAGTATCATTACCACTGAGAATTTCCATTTTTAATAACAATTGAACAACATTTTAAACAACTCAACAAGAGATAGAGAGAGGTGTATCTAAATTTGATAATTCTAATAGTATTCTAATGTAACATGCATGTATGATCGAGACATCATGTTGCTAAAATATAGCTTCTACGATTGAAAAGGATGGAATTAGATGCCATAGAAGTTTAAGGCTTGTGGTAGTTGAGTTGTTTATTTTTTTGGTAGTAGTAGTTATGAGTTATTCCAGAGAAATAAGTGTTGCGTCTTGGGGGAATAATGCTTCTTTTATGCAACAGAAATTTGGGCCTCATGTTCTCCATTATTTCCTGACACGGCCCAGGGGCGGAGCCAGGTGGGGGCCTGTGGGGGCAGGTGCCCCCCACTGAAATTTTGTAAAAACTATTTTTTAAATAAAAAATGATCACCTCCTTGGTCGGTGATGCGAGGAGGTGCGTCTCGGTCCCCTTTTAATGCCACGTGTCCTCCTTTTAACATCATTTAACTCTGGTTAAGATGCACTCATCTTTTGGATTCATCCCTCAACCCTTAGTTTTTAGAAAAATACAAATTAAAAAAAAAAATTACCGCGGGAGCTAAAAAGAAATTAACTAGAGTTCATGCCGTTTGAGTTGGCTTTGTGAGAGAAGAGCAAGTTATCACTCTTTTTAAACATAGCTATAAGAATGGGAGATTAAGTCCAATTGTGATTGAACCTGGGAGAGTTCAATCGCATTCATAAGCCAACACGTATCCCTTTCAACCCTTATTAATTATGGTTAAGATTCACTAATCATTGGGATTCAACAATATAAGCTTGGTTTTAACCACTCAATAAATCAAAACATAAATTAATAATAAGTTAATTACAATCTCTATAAAATTTCAACAATTTCTAACCAACTAAAACAATAGTAAGACCATTCATCGAGATCTCATTCCTCTTCGGGATGATCACCTACAAGATCTTCTTTTACGTACTTCTCTTCAACTCAAGACTCTGGGCACACATATCAAATCCCGAACCTTCCGACAATAAAATTATCGGTTGAGTAACAAAGTCACTCTGAGTATATAATAATCTAAATTAAACAATATCATAACATTAACATGCATACATGAAACAGTTCAATTACAATTCACATACATAAATTAGAATACAGAAACATCTTTTATTTTCAATTGATTCATGTGCTCACTTGTACTTGTCCTTCTTACTTGTTTTACTTGCCTTTCTTATTCATGAGTGTATTCCTTCACATGCACTGTGCAATAACTTCAAATAATTATACCTCATATATGGGTAGAGACTAACATATACTCGACTAATCGAGGTACCAAAACTTGTGTACATTATCAGGTGCATAGGACTTAGCACATTATCTGGTGCGCACAACTTGATTTGCTTATCTTGTCTTGATCTTAAACTTATTGGTACTTGGGCAGTACAAAACTCAACATACGCATGCTTGTATACTTATATACTTGTGTAGTTACTTCTAATCGTATTTTTCATCATACTTGTACATATTCATTATCTTGAGTAAGTGCAAGTGAACGATGATAACCCTCAATTAAATCGCACCCTAAATTATCGGTCAAGAACTCTCGAAAATTCATCATAATGACTAATGCTGCTATGATAATATTCCAAAGTCACACCACCATAATTCACGATTTGTATTAAACAAACATATATCATCTATGCAACTTGTACATCATACATCAAATTAAAGCATATAATAATTCTTATGTTTGATCAATTTAAGATCTATATGATTTTCACAATAAAATAATAAAACCAATCAAATAATCATGCATCAATTTCAAACATATAATCTCATATAATTAATTTGACAAAAACCCTAATTTTTCAACACATCATAATTTCTCCATCAAGATCATAAGCATCCCACAAATCTAACATTCAATCTTTCATCCATTCTTAATCCATACATACACTACAAAATTTATTCAATTTCCCCTTATTGATATACATAATGAAAATCATAATGAGAACATCTTTAAAAATCATGATAATCTTAAATAAGGGATATCCATTGTATAAACATGCTTAGATCTGTTTCTTACTTTGAATCTTAATATTTTCTTCTTATTTACATAATTAATTATCATATTAATAAAATGAAAATTTTATTTACATTATTCAGGAAAATATTGTATGAGGGGTGATCAAAATCCTTTGATCTTCCTTTTAATCATGTTCTTTACATAGATCTTGTCATTAAATCCATAGATTAATAGTTATGAAATTGAGAACTAGGAAAAATTATTTACCTCTCTTGATCGCTTCCTTATGATCCTATGCTTGCGAATGAGCCTCAATTTAAATCTTCAAGTCATTTTCCTTATTCTCTGATTGAGTCCTTGAAATCTCTAGGTTTTTTTCTTTGAATCTCTTAGAAAATTCCATTATCTTTCCCTTTAGATCTCTTAGAAAGCTCTATTTTCTCCCATTTTTAGGTTGAGGAGGTTCTTGAAAACCTAATTCACGAATTAAAAGAGCATTTATAGAGTTGGAGACCCTAAAATAAGTTGAAAATTAGCGTTTTCACGCAAATCTCAGCGCTCACTGATTGATTGGCGAGTTTGGCCGATCGATCATAGCCGCCGCCGATCGATCGGCGCTGATTGATGATCGATCCACGTCATACATTTTTTTAAAATCCGGAACCTTGCTCCGGTAAATGACTCGTAACTTTTGACTCGGTTATTGCAATTTGACGATTCAAAATACGTTGAAAACCTTATTCGAAGATGAACAATTTCTTGTCTAATAGAAATATCCAAATTTTAAGTCCTTGGAGGTCAAAAATTCTTATCAAGTTAGATGAATGCAAGAGAGAATCCTAAAACCTTTCGATTAGTAGTGAAAATCCAAGGTTAAAACCCTCGACTCCTAGAAGTTAGAAAATAAATCAATTAACCTAGTTTTACACTATGGATGACTTCGTAGACCACTTTTAATTTAATAATAATAATAAGTTAACAACTATTATTATTATATAAAGAGGAACTCATCGTCTCACTTTTTTTTAATATCTTCAATTTCATGCAATAACATTATAAATAATAAGTTAATAACTATTATTATTATATAGAGATGAACTCACCGTCTCACTTTTTTTTTTTTTAATATCTTCAATTTCATGCAATAACATCATAAAAAGGGTTAATAAGGTACGCGATATTTTGGTTTCTACATCTAGGCATTCCACATTAATTCCCATAGGAATACATACATTAAATTTCATATAAATGACACGAATGCCGAAGAATTAAATTCGGGTCACTACAGTTATATTGTTGAAAGTCAAGAATTAATAAACTTTAACCATAATTAATAAGGATTAAAAAGGACATGTGTTAGCCTATGAGTGTAATTGAACTCTCCCCGAGTTCAATCAATCACAATTGGTTGTGATTCATTCTCTAGAAAAAGGAGACCCTTGCTCACGAGCTTTGAGTTCGAATCTATCCAATTGCAAGAACTTAGCATTATTCTCACTCACAAAGGAGAAATCGATGTGGGAGGGTTAATATTTTTTTAAAAACTAAGTTTAGATTGTTGGACCCTAAATATTAGTGAATCTTAACTATAGTTAATCAAGATTCAAAGAGACAAGTGTTGACCTATGGGTGTAATTGAACTCTCTCGAGTTTGATCATAATTGACTTGATCCCAACTCTTTAACTTTAAAAGAGATTATATTTTATACTAAGTTGATTAATTATTTAATTGGACATAATCATAGACAATGGATAGTTGCCCCTAAAAAATGTACTATATTATAGCCACGAGACAAGGTGACAATTATCCTGAATTAAAAAAAAATTGTTTTTTATATCATATTATTAATGATTTAATAGGGCTTGGCTATAAAATAAGTGAAAATTTATCCCTTAATCAAGGAGAAACAATACCCATAATATGTCATATTATGTAATGATTTAATAGGGCGAAGCTATACAGCAAGGGAAAAGTTATCCCATAATCAAGGAGTAATAATACCCATAAATACGTACAAAATGTATAGATATAATGACACAATAATTAGTCATCAAAAAACAATTCGGGCCACAATTAGAAAATCTTGGCTCCACCCCTTGGACATTGGATCTCCTCCGTTTGGTGTCTAAAGGTGTCACACACTTTCTGTACGCCAATCAAGACATTGTTCACATGCATAGCTTTGGTAGGTCTTCAAAATGGGTATGTGGCGCCTTGGCATTGGTGCTGGCCGTCTCCTCGCCAGTACCAACCAGAGAAGGTCCCCAGTGTTCTTTCCCCTCTCTCGCAGAACATATTGATGAACATATTGATGGTCTTACCGACTGTACTGGACGTTTTGAGCTTATATAAGGCCTGGTATGTATGAGGCAGTGATTACAATAAAAATTTCAGTTACTATGAGTGGAGCTGATACCCGTTTAATGCATCCTAAGCTGCTTGGCTGCTAGTATGGATGGTCCAATCTACTGGTAGGTAGGGACCAGGGTCTGGCTCTGGGCTACCCACTTAACGACTTCATTAGTTCCGGGCCCTTACTAACATTGATGAGGGCGCTTTTTATTTGAATCGTGGACCATCATCTCCAGGTGTGATAATTCCTTTTGGGCCTTGGCTTGCCTCTCGCGAAGCCAGAAAGGGCTTATCTCGGGTTCCATAGAATAGGTGACAAGTGGTGGATAAGTCAAAATCATGGGGTCCATGATTTTGACTTCTGGCCATGATTTTGACTTATCCACCTATAATAAGACATGCGGTGATAAGTGTGTGAGAATAAGGGTGTGAGATATCAAATGGGAAAAAGTCATAATTATGGGGAGAAAATGGAATGACTTCTCCCCATTTTTCCGCTAGTGTCGCACAATGTATGGAACCCCGAGAGCCCTTTTTGGCTTCGCGAAACAATCCGAGGCCTTCATTTTGGGTGAAGTTATGCGCACCCCATTATTTGCTGAAATACACCAATCTTAAGTAACCACTAAGTTAAATACCAAAATGAAAATAAACGGACAAAAAAGTTCTCTTCTTCAACCTACGTTCTACCATGAGACCAAAAACAAAACTGCAGGTCCTTTGAGGTTTGTCAAAACTGTATTAAATTATGTTCGAATAACATGCCGAAAACGCCATTTTCGTTGAGATTTTAAAAATCCGGCAAGGAAAAGAGAGTTATCAAGAGAGATTTGATGGAAAACAAGCCTCTTGGGGCACAAAAAATGAACTGAGTCTGGATCGTTTCTTTTTTTTTTAATCTCGTCTTCGTATCATTTGGTTTGATTTGTAGAGGTGACACTTGTCAAAAGCCCTATAAAGTTTGTCTTCTTGATTTCGTTCTATTTTTTTTAAAGAGGACATAAACTGGATAAAAATGAAATACATTCTCACTACATTTCTGGTTTAAAAGTCTTGCCTACTATCATTTCATTCAAAACTCCCTAACCTATTACACAGATAGATCCCTCTTCTCCTATTTGAAACAAAACGAAAACTAAGCTCTCTCTCTCTGCCGCTGAATTCTCTGGTGGAGAAATCAGTCTTTGGTTAGATAGGATGCACAGGTAGAAGGTTTAAGAGCAGTGGGCTTTTTGGTCTTTTTACTCTTCTATTTTGGTGTTTATTAGGGGTGTCAACGATCCAAGCTTAGCCGAGCTGGGCATTGCTCGAGCTCAGCTCGTTGGAATTTTACATCGGCTCGAGCTCGGCTCGGCTAGTTGGAATTTTACAGAGGCTCAAGCTTGGCTCGGCTCGTCTACAGATCATTGAGCTCAAGCTCGGCTCGGCTCGATAATTTATTTTAATTTTAAAATACATTGTTAAGCACTAAATTTAATTTAAAAAAAATTAAAAGGACATTTTTTTTTATAAATTTTACCAAAAAAATGAATACTAAATATATAATATAAATTTAATTTTTAAAGAGCATTATTATAAAATTAATCAAGTCGAGCCGAGCTGAGCCACCTATTGTTCAGGTTCGGCTCGTTCATTTTTCGAGCTCATTTTTAAGGCTCGGCTCGACTCAACGAGCCCAAAGTAAAAGCTCGAGCTCGTTTTTTTTCGAGTCGTGCCGAGCTGGCTCGGCTCATTGACACCCCTAATGTTTATCTACAAGTTTGTCAAAATGGTGTATATTAGTAAACATGGAGGTGCGCATAGCACCACCCTTCATTTTCCTTCTATTTATTCGGTCCAAATCATGGTTAGCTGGTTAGATATGGGCCTGGGTCCTACCAGCCCTGGCCCTCACTTATAAGGTTGAGGCTTTGTCTTGGTCCTCGTGTTTTTATTAAAAAAGGCTCTTTACTTTGGGGGCTAGAACCCAGCTGATTTGACACCCTAAAAGGTGGAAGAGTAGTGATAGGCGGACCTATGGATTCCATTTTCAAACCTAAAGCATCCACCTAATGGTGAGCATTTAAGAGGGGGGGATCCACCAATAGGTGGATGCCTTAGGTTTGGAAATGAAATCCATGGATCCGTTAACTATTTCTCAAGGTGGAATCCGGTGAGCATTTAAGAGGGGGGCATCCACTAATAGGTGGATGCCTTAGGTTTGGAAATAGAATCCATGGGTCCGTTAACTATTTCCTAAGGTGGAACCCTTTTTTTGGGACATGGTCCTAAGACATCTTTCAAATGAGAGGGGCACACCTTTGTCATCCCTACTCGTATGGCGGGTGTGCATATTGTGTTTTACTTAGACGATTACACTATATTCACATGACAATTACAAATTGTGAGCAAAGAGGCAGGGCTTGGGCCAAGCCAAGAATAGATATTTTCAGTTTAGTCCACTTTGAAAAAAAATGTGGAAAATGAGGATTTTTATTTTATTTTAACAATTATATATATAATAAGAGACATTTCTATCATTAAAAAAAAATATACTTGGAGAGGGAGGGAGGTTAGGCAAGACCCCTACATGTTTATTAAAACTCTAATTACATCAATGAGGGACATGAAACCTTACCCCTAAGCCAGCACACGATGAGTCATTAATTATAAAACTACTCCTTAAATCGAGTATGCTTCCTAACCTCTCTATTAGGTCTATCATTTTGAAATTTAAATAAGAATATTTTTGTTGTTTTTAAAATATATGTGAATAAAGGTACTATTGTTGTTTTCTTAAATACATTTAAAGAGTCCATAATTTTATAAGAAAATGGAATACAAATTTTAAAATATATGCCATTTTTACTAAAGGTACTCATTTTTTACTTAAAGTGTTTTACTTCAAAAAGATTTTACATGCAAACAAACATGCGAAAAATGATATTGTTTGCCTATAATTTTAAAAGAAAATTAAATACGCAAATTTAAAATATGTCATTTTTGACAAAAATTACCCATTTTACGTGCAAACAAACATGTGAAAAATGACTTTGTCCATAGATTTCATTTGTTTTACCATATTTTATAGCTAACCAAACGTAGCCTTTTAAGTAATTTACTAATACTTACAAGAAAAAGAAAATAAATAGTTACTTTATTACTAAGGAATTCCTTTTAGATTATATTTTTTTTTATTATAGTAAAAAATTATAAGTAGGGATTTTAAATTAGATTAGGATAATAGATTATAAGAAAATTACTTTATTAGTTAGGGAGTTTGATTGATTCATTGGAATCTTATAGCATTACTCATGTTTGGTGAGAATCTAATAGAGCGGTGGATTGGCTTGCCAAACTTTGTCTTGTTAACTCTTATCTTTTCTTTCCCCCGTTTGAAGTTCCTGAGAACTCCCGAGTATTCTTGAGGACAAGTCATGTATCTAAGGTTGTAATCGTTTTCCTTCAATATATCTAGTCGGGTCCGCCTAATCCCAGCTTACCTTCCAATAATAATAATAATAATAATGTCTTGTTTTATTCTATAATATCATGCTAATTATGTATAAAAATATTATTTATTTATATAAAAAAAATCTTTAAGAATTTGCTTATACTTTTAATAGTGGAATGACATATCTGTCTAATAAATATATTTCTTTTTTGTGGGCCCATGCATGGTATGATGCATTTATTTTCCAAGACTTTCTTTCCTTTTTTAATACAAAATATTAAAATTAAAATGTTAGTAATAAACTATTAGTTTGTAAAGGGATAAAATAATACAACAAAACAATAATATCGATCAGCTTATATTGTTTCCAGCTCGCAACCGTTGTAAAAGAGATAAGCATGAGAACTTTTCCATTACAAATGATTATATACGCGATAATTGTGCTCTCAACTAAGTCCCTAGAATCATGATATTTAGCAGCCTTTAAAGAGTATATGTATCATTCTTTCCAGTCATGTCAAGATAAGATGTTTGCAGAGAGGGGTGTGTGGGGTTATAGGCTTGATGTTGAGATTGTAGGGCGTGTGTGTACTGTGTGTAGTTACTTAAAATTATCAAAAAAAAAGATAAGATGTTTGCATAACATGCCCATCAATCTAAACCATTCAGTTACTTAAAATTATTAAAAGAGGTGTTAGTGATAGTTGTAGTATTCTGCAGAGTAGTGTAGGCGAAGTGGTATAGACAGCCCAACTTAGGGACCTAGACCGAAATCTGAGAAAGAAACGAAGGAGAGAAAATAACTATTCTGCATAGTAATGTAGGCGAAGTGCTATAGATAGCCCAACTTAGGGACCTAGACCGAAATCTGAGAAAGAAACTAATGAGAGAAAATAATTTTTGTGTATAAGTATTCATTTTGCCTAAGATGAGATTTATAGGGTTAAAATTTGTTGCACTCTTCTAATATAACTAAGGAGAGAAAATAAATTTTGTATAGAGGTATTTCATTTGAATTAGTCCAGGGATACTCCCAATGTGTACTCCCATATATACTCCCAAATCTTAACAGTCATCTCAATTATTAATTAGAGCTAATGTGGCATTAAAAAAGATAAAATATGTCAACTCAATCCTAACCCTTAGTGATTGGTTATAAACAGTTAGGAGTTAGGATTAGAGAGTATATTTGGAAGTACCCATAGATCACTCATTTCATTTTACGTAAAGATGAAATTATAGGGTTAAGTTGTTGCACCCTTCTTATATAACTAAGGAGAGAATAACTTTTGTGCAAAGATATTTCATTTGCTTAAGATGAGATTTATAGGGTTAAGTTGTTGCACTCTTCTAATACAATACCAACTCTTAATTGCAATCACGAGAAATGCTAGCCCTACTCTCAGTCAACCCTACTATCACCCTATACCAACCACCGATCCATTTTGCGATGATTAAAGCATTCTTGCCAAAAAAATGGACAAGTAGTTGGTCCAGGGTAAGAGTATGAGTATGAGTATGAGTTGACCTAGAGTATGGCTAGCACTCATCATTGCGTGTATGTTTAATCGTGTGGGTCCCATATGAACACCCAACATGATACCAACACCAACAAGATGGTTCATATAAACATCCTGTTTGCACAGGAATTACTCTTGAATTGTTCTTGTCGTTGGCCAGCTTTTGTCACAACTTACTTCTACCTTTGTACTCCGAAACATATCTTTACACTTCAGAATCTTCAGTAGAAATGGTTATTTAGCTTTTCGAAGGCAATGTGAGAAAAAAGGTAGCTTTGGGTGTGATTAAAGTCACACTTTCCCATCACACGCGTGCTCTTTTGTCCCTCTTTTTAAATTTCGAAACCCAACGCTCCTCTCTACATTTCGATACAGAAACTGGCCGTTTTAATTAATTAAATATCATACCCCCCAAGAAGTTCTATCTACTTATAAAGAAAGCTCTTATTTCGTCAATGGAGCAAGTTCTAATATATCCAACACTGCTTTTTCTCTATATCGACCATCAGAAGCTAAAACTATGTCGGTGAGTCTCTCTTTCTCTCTAGTTCTTAGATGTGATTCACAAAGGGTTAGTGATTGCATTGGCTTTCCTAATGTGGGTCTCATCGCAGGTGGTGGAGGTCAGAGTTCCAAACCTTGACTGCGAAGGTTGTGCTTCAAAGATAAAGAAAGCTCTGTTCAAGCTCAAAGGTACATCTAGTTCATGGGACTGGGGAGTACCTATTGAGTGAGGATGTGAGGTTGAGGAATAAGGATGCACAAAATATGTCCTTGTTTGTGCATTTCGGTGGCACGCATACAATGATTTAGGAGTCCAAATTTTTTCTAAAGTCTCGCTGTGAATGCAACACGTGTCATTGCTACCCCTTGAATAAGTTAAGTAAATAATTTTTTTCAAAACAAAAAATTATGGTCTCATCTAGTTATAAAGGTAATAAAAAAAAATGGCTGACACATGTTGCAATCACGGTGGGAGTTTGAAATAGCGATTGGGGTTAACATTTCTCAAAAAGAACATGAGAGTTTGGCTAATTAAAATCATCCGATGATCAAATTTCAGTCGGGTAAAGATTCAGGGACAAGACAGTCTTAGGGTTTACTGAGACCTCACCTTACAACACGGTTGTTGGGGGCACCAAAGATTTCATGATTTTGAAACTGTAAGCAACATTAAATTTTATATGTTTCTTACAAAAAGATAAAATTCTAACTTTTTTTTTATGTTTAACATATAAAATCATATACATTTTATAAAATAAATTGTTCCCTTCTATATGAAAGTTATTATAAAGTGAGGTCTAAATAAAGTCAACTGTTTCGGGGAGTGTTTGGGTGAAGATTCTAAAGGTAAGGTTTGAGAGTGTGTGTTGTGGTGTAGGGTGTGTGTTTTCCTTGCCTTGACTGCAGGTGTAGTTGCCTTAACCAAAAAAAAAGTCTAAGTTAACCGTTGGATGCCCTACGACCGTGTTCTGTTGGCAAAGTCTCATTCAACCTTGGAGATATTGTTGGCACGACGTGACAGGTTGGGTGGAACACCCTTTGATGTGTGTGTCATGTGTACGGTAAGGAAACCCACCTACCCAATATGCTTCTTAACAGGATTAAATGGTCCTCATCATCCAATATTTTTGGTTATTTTCTTCATCCTCCCTCTGAAGATATTGTCGCACCAAATAGTTCAAAAGATAAAACATGATTATAGCTGTCGAACCAAATAGTTCCTCAACATAATAAGGGTTGCGTCAGGTTCACAGTCTCTCATCTTGTTCGGACTAGAATGACATATCATAATTCTATTTGCTGACTGACATAGAAGAAAATGAATAAGATATTAGTAATAAAGAAAGATACTATGCAGATATTAATAATATAGAGGAACTAGCATAACTATTTAGGTATTGATTAACATAGTGATTATCTTTATCTTATCTTAATAGATGAACTGCAGGGGTCGAAGAGATCGACGTAGAAATGGAGATGCAAAAGATTACGGTAAGAGGGTATGGAGTGGAGGAGAAGAAGGTGCTCAAGGCCATTAAACGTGCAGGGAAAGCAGCAGAGCCATGGCCATTTCCAGCTTACTCTCATTTCTCCTCATTTTACAAGTACCCCACCCACATTGTCAACCATTTTTACGAGAGATCTACCAACGGAGCAGCTTCGGGTGCCCATACTTTCTTCCATACTCCTGCTACTTATTCAGTGGCAGTAGCATCCGATGATGCTGTTGCTTCCCTTTTTAGCGATGAAAACCCGCATGCTTGTGCTATAATGTGATATGATCATGGATTCTCTGATTTAATTTTGGTGTTTCCTTTTATTTTATTTTTCCACATATATGTTGAAGGAGAAATTAAAGTTGCTCTGTTGGTGAGCTACTAATGCATCATGTGAAAGTCATTCAATATATGTATGGTCATATAAAGGGTTACTTATTTGTAGAAAATTATGAGATTTTTTTTCGGTTACAATGTATCATTTATCTAAGTTAGTTTGCAGGGGTGGTACTCAAGCTGGCCTAAGCCTAATTGTTGGACTTGAAGTTTGGATGGGCTGAGTTTGGGTTTGAATTTAGGCTTGAAGTAAATTTCGGACGAGCTTGGGTTACTCTTGGCTCAACCCGAATTCAACCCAGCCCGAACTTCTATTAAGGGGTACTATTATAATATAATAGTAACCCTTATCCTAACAAATAAAATTGATCATTGGATTACATCTAACAGTCTTTAATAGTTCCATACCCCATACATTCTCAATTTCTCATTCTATAGAATTATTACTTAATGTACCAGGGAAAAAAAAAATTTTAACCTAGAGAAGGGGAAAGAGTGAGTCAAACTCGGCCCAAAACTCGATGTTAATTGTGAGTTGAGCTTGGGCCAAGGTGGTCGGAAGAGAATAGTCTTGGATTGAGTTTGGACTAAGGTTTTGAACTTTGGACTGAGCTTAGACTAACCCTAATCTGACTCAACCCAGCCTGATTGCCACCTCTATTAGTAGGTCAGTAAATTTGTGAGCATATCAACCGTCTCACCCTATGGGTGTGTTGGTTTCGGGAGAAAGGGAGTCAGAGAAAAGAATGAGAAAGAAAAGAGTTTGAGATAACTGTTGAGGGATGAAATGGTAAATATATAGGTTCCTTGTAAACCATGCTTTCTTTTCCATCAAACTAACCATAATTGTGGAGAGAACATATGTGGAAAAAAGAAAGGAAAATAACAATGTTCACGTAAAAATTATATAATTCTTGTGTGACGAACGGCGGATAAAATGATAGAAAGTCTCAATTTCTTTTACTTATCCTAATTTCTTTGCAAACCAGAACACATTCCAAGGGACTCAAAACAAAGTCTACCTTGGTGATGCACATCCTACCACAGGAGCAACTAGGGAGGTGTAGTACCAGGGGTAATGATTATTAACGTGACAATGACTATGAATGAGTTTAGAAGCAACAAATAGAGGCGTTTGGTCGCCAAATATAATGTTGCTGGTTTGAACCAAGTTTTGGGGGTAGTTGGTTACAAATTTTTAGTTGCCCTCTTAATTATAATCCAAATTGAATAAAGAAAAAAATTATAAATTAATCATAATTATAAAGGATTACTGTACACTTACCCACCTAAGAGGGAGATTAGAAAACTCACACGGACCAGGGATATTTTTTTATATATGTTTTTATATCTAGCTAACGGATCACAGGCTCCATGTATTTGTGAGTTATTTAATTGAATTTAAATATGAGCAGGAGCACCGCTTCAAAGCGATAGTTATGCAATTATGAGAAAAGAATTACAGGGAAAGAGAATGCAGCTTTGTGGCACGATTTCACCCATAATTATAAAAACTAAAACCGCACAGTTTACAATGGAAAAGGGGTGCCCCGCCAAACCTTTTGAAGCATTCGAGCTTATATTTGAAATCTATTTTTGATTGGAAAATAATTAACGTACCCAGGGTTCCTATTTGGAAACGAAATGGCCGATCCTCATTGGTCCACGCCTCAATTTTAAATACTCACCTACTTTGGTTAAGATTACTCACCCCTAAGATTAAGCAATCGAACCACGGTTTTTCAAATAAAGAAAACCAAAATCTTAGTTTTAATTTTCTCAAGTCTAACCTGTGTTAAAGGGATGTTAAAAGGGACACGAGGACATGAGGGTAAGATAGGAAACGGACCCATGGGTCCGCTAAGCAGTGCTCTTTTGTGATATGTGTCTAACAATTATGGATTAAAATAATAGACTATTATTTAAACTCTATTTAATACATGTATAACGAGGATGGATTAAAATAATAAATTACTTTTATATTACTTTTTTGAATTTTTGTAAAGGAATTTTTTTTGTTGATAACTCAAACGCACACACACGCACACAACACAGTCAACCCTACAATCTCAACTCAAGCCTATAACCACACACACCCCTCTTAAAGGAATATTTTTGTCACAATTAAAGGAATACTTTTTTTTTCTTGTGGTAATGATTAAAGGAATAATTTGAGTCGATACGTTTGCGACAAGCAACCTGACTGATCTAAATGCCTTTCGGTATGATGAAGTTAAACTGTCCTTTTAGTCTTACCCCAAAGGTGATCTTTTGATTTTGAAATTCAAATTGGTGCTCATATATGACAATTTCCTCCTTATCTGATGTGAAATGTGTTTCTAAGAGATGCTTCTTCAACCATCTCTCCCTTGTTTAGTGTGAACTCTATCCTAAAAAACAGGACATTTGCTCATATCGTTGGAGAAAGTCGCAATAGCTTTAGTCACGAAGTGACCACAAATTGGTAAAAAAAAAAACAAAGAGTGACCACAAAAGAGCAAGAAACCAAAAACTAGTGTGTGTGTGATTCTTTCTTTATTTCACTTTCTTTGTCCCATGATTCATGATAGGACCCAGTGCTACTATCTACCCTATTTCATTGTTGGTGTACAAATTTTTAAATTTTGTTAGAAAACAACCTAATATCGAATAAAATAAAATGATAATGCTAAGGTCCTCCTCACATCAGTATTAATCCTCAGAACATTAACAAATTTTCAAGGCAGACCCATATATATATATATTTTATACATGTGCCCTTTTTAAGTACCACTAACTTTTTTCGAAGCCCAACTTAGGTAAGCATCAACCCCTACTTGGGCCATTATTCTATTTAAGGCTTTATAAAATGAAGAGACATGTGTGGGTCTTTTACAAGTATGTAAGATCGATACCAAAAGTAAAAGTAATATGGCACGATAAAGGGTTTGTGCTCAATTATTGCTTCCCATCCTACGGATTAGAAAATGAAAATAATCACCTCCTTACTGGTGGAGTGAAGGAAGGTGTCTCGTCCCCTTTTTTGGCAGATATGTCCCATTTTTAACTTTCTTTAATTATGATTAAGATTCACCAACTCTTAAAATTAAAGCATCTACACCGATTTTTAGAAAACAAAATTAAGAAAAAAATTTAATCACATGGATTAAAACTTTTTAATCATAGTTCAAAGACAATTAAAAGAGCTTGGGTGAGGAGCAATTCCTCTACCAAGGAGTGGACTATTGCTCATTAGTAAATACTGAAGTGGCAGGCCTAAGGAGGTGTCCCCTTTTAAGTACAACCCCATCTTTTTTTCAATGGAACTAGGATTTCCACTAGTTGGGACAAAGTAAAATATTCTAGCCTAACTTTTGTTTTTGTGTTTTTCATGTGTCTGTTTTAACTCTCTTTAATTGTGGCTAAAATTCATTAATGCTTAAATTTAAATAATCTAATGTTAAATTTTATTTGTAAATGTTAAAAAATTTAATCATAGGAGTTAAATTTTAAACCAAGATTAAAGGGTATTAGAAGCTGAGTTAAAGCTGGGCCAAAAGTTTGTTACTCTAGCCCTAGCCAAAGTAAATCCTCTCCCTTATTTATTTACTTTGTTAAAAGCAATCCAAACAAACATTTAAATGGAGACGTGTTGATCTTTTATAAGTATACGAGCCTGAATACCACCAAAAGTAATATAGTATTGCGCCTAAGAGTTTATGCTGGAGTTAATGTTTCCCCATATGGAATTAGAAAATGTGAAGTGGCAGGCAAAAGGACGTGCCCACCAATGGGGGCTTAGGGTTTAAGTGCTCTCAGCATGATCCAAAATGAAATAACAATAATAAACTGATGATCTCCTGTTTGTATTGGATTTAAAGAACATTAAAATATAATGTTATTTAAAAATTCAAACTTTTCGTCATCGATGAGTGCCGTAATTAAGTAAAGAGAATCATTTTTCTTCATATCCTTCAACTCATGACGTGAGTATTTGCCATAATGTAATGACACTGATGTCTCCACAGTTCAAATGCAAGAGAAATGCTAGCCCTAGGCAGACATTCAAACTCTTACTAAGGTAGCCATGTGTTCGATGGCCAAGATTTTATTGCAGGTCACGTAATGGGTGATTGAAAATATTAATAACTTTTTTGAATATTAAATAATTAGGTGAGTGCAAAGTACTTTAGGTCTAGGAAATAGGAAGTTGGGGTGGTAACCTTTTTTTTTTAACAACTAAGTTTGTGGGCTATTTCCTTCGTACTAAATATCTTACAAGTATGCCGTGGGCTATTTCCTTCATACTAAATATCTTACAAGTATGCCAGCTGTCTCTTTATCACATGTTTATGTCCTATTAAATAATTAAATAAAATATAAAAACATATATTTTGTTTTAAAAAAATTAGGGCCCATTTGCCTAATAATTAAATAATATAATATATTTTTTAAAAAGTTCAATTAAACTACAAAGTATAACTTTTTTTTTCAGAAGTTTAAAGGTACAGCTGCCACATGTCCCGTGGCTATGCCTTATTTGTTTTTTCAAAAGTCCAAGGGGGTCCTACCCCATGCCTACGCTATTCCTGTACAAAAACTGATAATTGTGCTTTTCAAAAGTTAAGGGACACATGCCACTGGCTCCACCTCCTTTGAAATTTTTTGTTTCTTTAACCTGTAGCAATGACAAAATGAGTCCTGAAAATGTTCAAATCTGCTTCTAGGACTCCTGGTCCGGAATGTCCGATTGACACTACACCCCTCAAATTGCATGAAGCAGATATCTTTGACCACACACCGATCACCTGCTATTGAACATTAATAAAGCTGTAAATGGCCGTCGGCTGCTATATCAAAACATGGTTCTTGGCATTACCATCCACATCCTATTTTGACTAATGTTTCAGCTAGGATATGGAAGAAGGAATGTATTTAAAATTTTAACAAGGATGTTTTTACCATTTTGATATGCTGAAACCCCACTTGGATTTTTACAGTAGTAAGTCATGTATTATGACAACTTTTGAATGGAGAAAAAGGCATGGGGAAGTGGGGTTTTACTCGGTACGAGAAGAGAATCTCTGAAAATTGAAGAAATGGCTGAATGGCTACACTGACTAGATATCCTATTATTTTCAGCCTTATATATATGAAAGACAAACCTCTCCTCTCACCCCTTCAATTCTCACCTACCTTTAAGCACAGCCTTGGAGCTCATCCATTCAACTTTGCTCCAATCTCATCTCTTTCTAATCCTCAGATGGCACAGGTACTCCTGTTTTCCTGCTTTCATGTAAATTAGATTACTATATAGATTTTAATCTTTTCTATTTTCTTTTTTGAAATTTTCAGCAGAAGATGGTGGTAAAGATCATGAACATGACCGATGAGAAGACGAAGCAGAAAGCTATGGAGGCTGTCGCTGATGTTTTTGGTATTTGGTGGACTTTTTTTTTTTGTTAAAAGAAAAATATACAATTTCACAATTAATTTCTTTATCAATCATCTCTAAGAGTTTATTCTAGTGAGGAAATATTGAATTTTCCAATTAAAGTTGATTGGAAGAAGATTTTTTTATTTCAGGAGTCCATGACAATCACCTAGGCTATGGGCTCTTGTATACTTACTGGCTCGATCTCTTCTTTTGAGGGAAAAGCTAGTTTGGTTGAAATTATTGAAGATTGAATTTCGATTAACAGGGGTCGATGCAATTGCCGCCGATCTGAAGGAGCAGAAGGTGACAGTCATAGGAGATATGGATACAGTTAAGATAGCAAAGAAGTTGAAGAAAATAGGAAAAATAGACATAATATCAGTTGGGCCAGCCAAGGAAGAAAAGAAAGAGGAGAAGAAAGAAGAAAAGAAAGAAGAAAAAAAGGAAGAAAAGAAAGAGGAAAAGAAAGAAGAGAAGAAAGAAGAAACGAAGGATGAAAAGAAATGATGGAAACAAACTGTTTCTGTAATTATTCTTATATTTTGTGAGAAATGAGAATTAAATAGCTAGCTTATGTACTTCATTACTCCAATATCTATTTATATAAGGACAACTGAGAAAAAAATGTCTCCACAGTGCAATTTAATAGTCCCAAATGGGTGATTTGGGACTCCTTCAAAGTAAACTAATGGAAAAAAGATTGCTGGTTTCGTCAACTTCGAAACAATGCAGACCATTTATGTTCATAAGTTTCTTCTTCGATCCATTATGGGTCATTGCCACTCTAGAAGAGTGTTTGTCTCACGCCATTACTAAGAAATTCGAGATTATGAGGTCATGCTTACCCAAAACATCCCTTTCTTCACCTTGTACATAAGCATGCACCGACGGTTCCCCCAGAAATAAAAACAAACATCAAGATTATGATATCTATAAAAACTTGTAGTTTTCTAGTCACTTGCAGGCATGGTCCAGTGAAAGATAAGGGTTTGAAACTCTCATCTTTAGCCAGAGCTACAAATCATGACCAGTATGTAAAACAGATTAGATGCCTATCTGATTAAGACAACTGCAAAAATGCATCAAATGAGGAAGCATGAGATTCTCCATACCTTGGTATTCTTATAGTTAATTGCATACATGACGATGATATGATATCAATTTGGAATGTTCTCATGAATTTCTTTTCATCAACTTGGACCAACTAATTGATGGGTCCCATCTAAGGACTCTCCTAAACTAGAGAGCATCTGATCTTAACCGTCTGATTAGTTTGACTTCCACTTGAATCATGCGCTCATGGTCGTAGAATGACTAGTATTAGCAATATTAATCAAATTTTTGCATCCATTTGTGATACATAAAACCAAACTGATTCTTCGTCTCAGATATCTTAGATGGGACCCATCAATTGGATGGTCTGGATTGGTAAGAATATGTATCACTTTTCATGGTAGAGAAAGCATAATACAGAATTAAAAGTACAATAGTAGTGACACCATGTGATATTTGTTTGGATAACAGAGGGCGAGGCCACTGTATTAAAAGACATGGTGTTCAGTTCATAAATATTGTTCACAAGTAGATGAATGTAAATCTAAATGAGTGATAAATTAGGAGATAAATCAGTCACTGAAGGCATGACAAAGGAAGCTCTGACCTGTCCTCTTTTGTATATGAGATCTGTCGAACCAATGAAGCTTGAAGCTGGATACATTAATCAAGACCCAATTTAAAGATGATCTTCACATACCACTACGGATAAATATGTGGGATCTTCAATTCTCATGTTGATGTGAGACCTGTTACAATATAACATCCACATACTCAATCACTCCCGCCCGGTGAGATGATCTGAAAGCCATCTTTACACATGGACACACACACTGATAAATGCCGCCATTTTCTTTTGCAAATCTTGTCTATACAGGTCAGTATGAGTCATTCAGCATGTTCTGATTCAATGCATGCCAATTAAAGTCGAAGTGTCCATATCATTGTGAGGTAAGACTTGCACTACCTTATAAATGTTTTTGCTCTCAATTATAAATTTAAACAATATAATCCCCAATTGGATTTGACCTTTTCTACAGGTATAACTGAAACAATTTTTTTTAAAAAAATACAAATTTACCGACTTAATTTAACAATCTACCAGTACGTTTATACACTGATCCTTACTGTTCTCAATTATGGCATAGGCATGCTGGTGACTAACTCAAATTCTTTTTAAATTCTTGGCAGCATTAAAATCTTGATTATTGATAATGATAAAATAATGTTAATTATTGGTATTGGCCAAACAGTATAGTGGAAAGCCAGTCAATTGAAATGTAAGTATTTTTCCATTCTTACATGCACCCCAGTATCTAATTTTTTATAGGTAAGAAAGTAACTGATATTAACAATTTGATCACATGAAAACTATTTTTCGTTGTGTGGGTTTTCTGAAGGTGCATGGGATGGAGCTTGTATTGTAGATCCTAATACAACACCATAAACCAATGGGCAGCAAACAATTCAAACACCACTGGATGTGAACACAACACAGTTGAAACCTACACAAGTACGACAGTGCTGCCATCTAAGCTTTTCCTTAATATCAATACCCCCAAAACTAACAGAGAGAAATGAAAAATCACTACCACCGTCTGATCGCCTTCAGCAGATCTTAGAACCGAGACAATTTTTGTCAGCAGAAATAATTTTGCTGGTCCCTGATGAAGGATGTGATGCTGATGTAGGTGCTAAAGGTGATGTTGATCCAGCAAAATTGCATCTTTTCACTAAGAGGAAATGCATAGAGTGACAGAAATCCCTCATGGATAGTTTCTTGCCCTCTTACACACCAGTTACTGTGAGCACACCTGGATCGAAGTTGTCTAATTAATAAAGCACTCACGAATTTACCCAAGATCAAAACTCACATTTGACTGCAATCTTTTGAGTCATACTATTTCTTGGATGATCAATAAGGATATCTGTTGTAAACCACAAAAATGTTCATTGATCAGATAGCTAGCATCATCCAATGGATGCAAATTTCAGGGTCTGGTTTGTCAATCATGTGTCCATTACCCCCCTCTTCCAAGGATGAAAGCTGCATATCGCCCCATCATTCTGGGAACTTCTTTCGATAAGCTGAGATGAGGTTTTGTATCTTTGGACCAAGGACCGAGTTCAGGTCCATTCTGATGCGAGACATAGTGATCAAATAAAGGCACAGCGAACGGATGCCGGGATGAGAGGTAGTTGCTTTTCAGATTTCACAAACTGATAATGAATGTTCAAAAATTCATAATTTTCTGCTCAAATATCGGATTCTTATATCGGATAAAGAATCCGCCAGATGCTTTGGAAAGGAGTTTTCGAGTTCTACAACATCTATTTCATGAACAATTCAAGATTTTAGTGTTTAGGGTGTCAAAATTGAGTTTTAATTTTAGTTGTAAAATTAGGGATATATTAGGTATTTTAAAATTCTACTTTAAGTTGTTTTAGAAGTAGAGTTTAATTTAGTTGCTTAGCTTCTAAATTAGTTTTTAGGGTTTCTTTTTAATCTAAATAGCTGCTATAGGAACATTGTAAAAATCTTTTGAATTGTTGAATTAGAATTGGCCTTTAGCTTTTCTTTGAGTTCCTTTTTAAACTTTTGGGTTGCTTAGATTAGCACCTTGTAGGAGGGTTTTTTCTAGGCTTACTCTAAGAAACTTAGACTTCGATAGTTCGACGGTAATCGAACATTTATCTTCTTTTTTTCACATAGTAGCTTTGTCCTACATCACTTTCTTTGGATTGAATGGAGTCCTATTGCTAAGAACCCTTTATGAGAGATCTTACATGAGGATCATAAGGGACATGGGTATCTTCTTGGGTGTCTGTTCATCTTGTCCCCAATATGTGTTGATATCTCTTGTTATGCCAGTTTGGCATCCACTGTTATGAAGTGTGAACATAACTGGTGAAAAGGTGGCTTGGTTGAACCTGCGGAATGCTTGAGGTCCAACTGTCCTGAGGAATTCCCCTTGTTTGGGTGTTGGATAGGTTGTAACATTGTAGTTGCCCCTAGTGGGAATCCCTGCTGCGGGATTCCTCTATGGAAGTAGGGCTGTCAATGGACCGGATCCGATCCGAATCCGATCCGATTAGCTGGACTTTGGACCCTATATGTGATCCGTCGGATCGGATTCGGATCGGATCGGTGGAATCCGATTATAATCGGATCGGATCTGGATATAGGGTGATCCGATCCGATTAAAATCCGATCCGATAATAATAATAATTTTTAATTATTTTAAATATATTATTTAGATTTTCTATGTATAAAATTTTAAAAAAATTAACATTAATTAGTATTAATTAAGGTATTATTAGATTTTTTATTATTAAAATAGATTATTTTTTTTTTAAATAACCTTACTCGGATCGGATCGGATCGGATCGGATTCGGATTGGATGATATATAATCGGATCGGATTCGGATCGGTTACTTCATGATCCGACGGATCTCGGATCGGATTCGGATCAGTCGGATTCTTAATCGGATCGGATTCGGATCTAGGCAGATCCGGTCCGAATCCGATCCGTTGACAGCCCTATATGGAAGACATCAGTACCCACAGCAAGGGGTTTCCTGCTGATGTCAGAACTCACACTCATAGTGATTGAGTCAGGGTTCGGGAATAATTCGACAAGGGTCAAGTTCGAAAATTTTGGGAAAAATTCAAAACTAATAATATTATTTTTAATAATTATAAAAATATATCCGACAATTTGATTAGATAATATAAAAAAAAACTAAGCAATTTACTCATAAAAAAAAAAAAAAATTATTCAAAAAATTCGGGAATAAATCGATAAATTCAGGAATAACTCAAGAAATTTGCGAATAATTCAATAAGCTTAAAATTCCCGAATAATTCGGCACACCTAAATTTGGCAAATTTTGTAACTACGCTCACACTAGAAGACCCTTGCTATGAGTCATTAAATGTTCTGACTCCACAATTATTATGATTATTATGAAGTCATAAAGAAGTTGGGGTGCCATCATGGCCCCCATGATGAGGCATAGTCGCCAAGTATGGATACGGGTTTTAAATGACAATGATCAATTCGGGAAGTACAGGTTTTATACGGTGAAAAAAATGAGAAAGTATGCATTTTTTAGAAAAAAATTGATAATCATAAATAAATAGAATACATGATACGAACTACTAACAATAATTTAAAGTCATCATGCAACAAAAGAATTGCACATAGATATCAACATTCACCATTCAAAAGAAATTACAACAAAAGAATTGCAAACTAATATAATCATTCACCATTCAAAAGAAAGTACAATACCACCATCCTCTAAACTATAAACCCATAAAATTCAAACCCTAGCATAAGCTTCAAAGTTCAAACTCTTTAACATAAAATTCAACCATAACTTTGTAAAAATAATCCTTACATGCAAATCCTATCATAAGCTTCAAAAAAGCAAATGAGAATGAGAGAAATCCTAAAAAATTAAGTTTCAATATGTAAATGATAGAAATTACCTTTAGGTTGCTTGAATATTGACAATGGGAGTGGGAAACAAAAGAGAGAGAATCTAGAAGAGATGAGGGAATCTAGATTCTTCTTCTTCTTTCCATTTGCACAGAGGGAGTTGCAATGATTGTAATCGTATAAACAACCAAAACCCAAAAGGTTCGCATGACTTATTTTTTATTTTCACTCATAATGGTTATTGTTTCAAACGACCAGAAAAAAATAAAAAATAATGGGTAGCACCCTATAAAAAAATTTAAAAAAATAAAATTTGTACCCATATTATATGAGTTTAATACGAAAAAACGTCTTTTATACGGGTATCATCATTGTAAACTTAATACAACATAACTACGACCCCCCCCCTCCCCAAGTTTAAGATGTGTTTTAAACGTATATAAAACTTGTTTTTGGTGACAGTGATGAGGTGCTCCAACTACGGAGTGCCTTAATAATGGCAGCAAGGGTTAATCTCTTACTGCTGCAAGGGGGGGCACCTCATTGATTTTGGGGCTTCGCAGCAAAGGTTTATCCCTTGCTGTGGGGGGCCAGGTGGCGGCCCCTAATTGGCTCCCAAATTGCAGCCTAAAAGTTTGCACGTGTATTTCACATGTGTTACAATCATAACTCGTTTAAAGGTTATGACCAGATGCAGATAGGTGTTGTACATTTGTCAAAATATAGGCCGCTGCCTACAAAAATCATAAGCTAGTCTCAATCCCCACATCAAGTCAATTCCAAATCTCCTACGATGTTGCCCAATGCTATACAACTTGAAAGGCAACCAAACACCCTCTATATTCAGAGTCTCAAACCTATTTACCATCCTTGTAGGTTTGAAATTCGTTAGTTCACTGCATGGCTGTTGCCAAAGAAAATGGAAATATGACATGGTTCCCATAATGATGAATCAGACGAGACCTATCCCACTTATTGTTACAAAGACAATAAAAATTGCCATTATTGAGAACCAAATAACAACAGATGGCAACAAACAACAACAGATATTTTATAATATCTAAAACTCAAAAATGTCATACAGAAAATTGAGGATTTCTGTTTGTACTCACCAATGAATGTCACCACATTGTATACACAGTCATATCTTTCGCTTTCCAAACTCATACTTCCCAAGGATGTCTGCCTCAAATGAATGCACTTGCTAAAATTGATCCACTGCTTCAAGCTCGGGGCGGGGGGCGGGGGGCGGGAAATCCCATCACTTTATTAAGGATTTCAAAACATTATCTACAGACTACAGAGGCCTGCTTCCTTGTCAACTAAAAATAGATAATCTGATGCATGGCATGGAACGTCAACAAATAATAGCAATTTGTTATTTCATTCAAATTCCAAGATTAGTAATTGGTTATATATTATACCTGACAATGGAGGAGATGATACTCCTGTGCTGAGAGAGGGGTAAGAGAACTTTCTGAGAATATCATCAAGTCCAAGGGAACTATCCTTTACATAATAGAGCTAGTTCTGAGAATCAATTTCAATATGGCACTTGATGGAGCAGAATTCTAAGAAACTTGAACTCCTCCCCCAGAATAGTAAGGACTCGTGCAACTCCATGTGAAGTTCTGTTTTTTTCAGCACTGCTAAAATCATTAAGGAAGACCTGGTCGCTGAGGAGACAGCCAATTCCAGCTAATCCTTTTGTAGCATTTAGCAGAGTTCAGATTTGGTAAGTTTCTGCTGGAGATGGACATGATTCCTGAAGCTTTGAACTCCTGTAATTTTCTTACTGACCCTACACAAAAAAATGTGTATCCCAACTTTGCACATCGGTTCTTGTTCATGTGGTTTATGGTTTTCAAGATCCTTATAAGAATTTCTCAGATGAGACGGCCTAAAACTGGGAAAATTCCTTCTGTTTGGGCCGTAAAATTTGAAGAAGCCTGTTTTTTTGCCTTTTATTTGTGTAGGTCTCTGCACTTGTATGGGCACTACACGTGCAGAGTTAAACAACTTTCGGACAAATATACCCTTTTGCGCATAGAAGGAAAAGGAAGAAGAGGAAGAAAACGATGGAACAGCCCAATGAGAAGAAGAAGGTAAGAGACGAGAAAGTATTTAGATTGTGTATAAATGATATTTGTGTAGAGAAAGAAAGATTTCTCACAAACGGTATATGAATGCTTGAAATATTTTTTCCCTGATTTTTTTAAGAGGTTGAAGTCGAGTGAACGATATATCGAGCTTTATTCTCGATATATATGTAAAATCTCAATATCAACATAAAATTTTCGATATATTGAGTGTCGAGATATACATAAATCTCGATCTATCAACATAAAAATTAAAAACCATGAATTGGATACTTCGCTACAAATATTTTATATATCTATAAAGCTTCGATTTTTTATTGTTATGACGGGAAATGGAACAATTTCCTGAAAAATCAAAATTATTACCATTATTTGCTTAAATGAACAATTCTCGGGTAGAGTTTATCGATTGACTAACATCGATAATGAAGACAGGTTGACATGCTATTTACAATACAAAAGAGTGCAACATAATTATATGCTATGTTCCTGACTCTGTCATTGTGCATGATCCTGTCCTTTTAACTAAGCCTCATCCATTGGAAAACTTGACAGCAGGAGTCAGTCAATACGCAAGTTTTGTGCCCAACACATGTGGATTATGATGATACCATGTGAAGATTGTGGTGGTGAAGATTATGAAGGTGATGAAAGTGGTGAAGGTACTAAAGATGAGGATACCCATGATTTTTTGGGGGGCAGTAAAGGAGGGTGTCCTAACCTTGACAAGGAAGGACTAGACCCTTCGGATGCACGCAATCACCCGTGAACCACATGCATCGGGTAAGCACGGGAGGAGTTGAACTTAAGACCTTGGGGATCTCTCCCAAGACACGATCCAACTGAGCTACCCGTGCGGCTTCCCATGATTATTCCTATGACTTGAATGAAGATGTAGTCATGGATGATGTTGATATGGAAGAGGACTTCCCACATAAAGAGGCAACTGTAGATTGAGAAACATGTCTTATACGCTCACATATCCCTTGGGTTGCTATTCCTAGTTCCTCCATGTGTGTGAGCCCACAGGTTGCTATTCCTAGTTCCTCCATGTCTTTCTTTCGATGAGTCCGGCAATGCTTTGATGAATACAGACAAAATAATTAATCCACAAGCTGGCCCATTACCCTTGTCCATGTCATCACACGTGATTGAAACTTTGAACATGTACTTGAAGATACTGATGAAATATCAAGAGACGTCTACAGAATGTGTTTCACAGGTATGCAATACAAACAAACTTCCAATTCAGGGTTGTGGATTGATGCCTTATAGAAAATTGCATGTGGAGATTGCATACGGTGAAGGTGACTGGTTCTAGTCTCTTCAAAATAAAGACCTACAATTCACATCACTCTTGTGGATTTCCCTTATCCGGAGTCGATCATCAACAAACAACTAGTTTGGTTATAAGTGACATGGTTATGGGATGTATTGAGGGAAGTGTAGCATATAGGACAAAGAGATGATCCATGATGTTCGACATGAATTTGGCATTAGCCTGAGTTACAAGAAAGCATATAAAGCCAATAGAAAAGGTTAAAGGATCATACAACAGCTCGTAGGCTATTACCAGCTTATTTTTATAAGCTTAGCAGGACGAACCCGAAACAGTAACTGCAGTAGCAAGCAATCCAGAAACTGGTGCATTCGAAAGGTGTTTTGTGGCCCTTGGAGCGTGTATCAGAAATTTTCAAAATACTTTACGAAGAGTGTTAGTCATTGGCGGGATGCACCTAAAGGGTAAGTACAGGCGAATATTAATCATAGCAACAACCCTTGATGAAGACAACCACATATTTCCAGTTGCTTATGAAATAGCGGAATTAGAGAACAATGATAGTTACAAGTGGTTTTCCACTCTATTAGCTGACTCACTTGGAAACTTGGAAGGGTTAGTCATTGTCACGAATCGACACACTAGTTTGATAAACCAAGTCCCCATTGCATTACCATCTGCAATTCATAGTTACTGCGTATTTTATAGTAGCCAGAATATGTATGCAACATTCAAGGACGATGGCTATAATATTTTTACACAGTCATAAAGACATACAGATGCAACGAGTTCGAAGAGTTTATGTATGTGCATCAATGGTTAGATGCAATACCGAAGGAAAAATGAGCATCTACATTCATTCTTGTGGATGAGGTATAACATGGTCATCACGAGTACCGATAAAAAAAAACTAATCGCCACGAATATTGCCGAGAGCGTCACCAGTTTGCTTAGAGAAGCAAGAGAATATCTAGTCACTATGCTTGTAGAAAATGTGCGACTCAAGATTAATAAGGTGTTCTTTAATTGACGAATCAATACGATGGAAATGACTGGCACACTAACAACATGAGCTGAGGATAAATTGAAAGGAAATATGGGACGGGCATGTCACACGAATTATATAAGAATCAGCATCTATTAGTAGTATGTGACTAGACAATTTAACGATACTATGAAGCTTTTGAATGTGAATGCACTTGTAGGAAATTTAATGTCCTGGGATTGCCTTGTGTGCATGCTTTGGTTGTACATAATAATTTCTGACATGATCCGTATAATTACTATTCTCCATACTACACATTTGATATGTACAAAGCTACCTATCAAGAGTCAATATATTCGGTGCTTCACAAAAAAAATAGGAAATCCCACTTGAAGTGAGAGTCGAGACCAAGTAGATTAAACCCCTAGTATGAAAAAGACGTACAGTAAGACCAAAGAAGAAAAGAATTCTTTCGCAAGGTGAGGAAAGGTCCACCATAAGATATGGTAGATGTAAACAAAGTGAGTATAATAGGTAGACATGTACTAATGTTATTCCTCAGGAGAGCTGAGTTTTTATTCCTATTTAATTACAACCAATGATGTTTAAAGAAATTATGACCCTAGTTTTTTTTTTTAAAAATCAAATCTTGTCATAGTAAATATCAAAATTTGTGTTAAAGAAATTATGGCTTTAGTTTTTAGTTTTTTTTTTTTTATCAGAGTTAAATCAATTAATATTTATTCTCATTGTCGTAGCATCGAAATTTCTACGCCTTTTTGAAATTTTGAAATATATATCAACTTTTTTAAAACATATTGAAAATTTTGTGCAAATATCAAAATTTGCAATAGATTAAGCCACTTTTAGATTTTCATATTGAAGTTTTGAGATTCAAAAATTTTGATATATTTTCAAATTTTTGATATGGGCTTAATCCACTGTAACTTTCGATATTTTACAAAATCTTGACCTAGAAACCTAAAGGTGGCTTACTCCACTGTAACTTTCGATATTTCACTCATTAAAATTAAGATATCGATAATTGCAAGGGCTGTGGGGTAAACTATTGAAAGTTTGAGAGTAAATGTCGAAATTTATGGTGGATAAAGCCACTTTTGGTTTTCAGATCAAACTTTTGAAAAATATATAATAAAAAAAATTAAGCTGCAACTGTCGAAATTTTTTAGCAAATATCAAAAATTGTAAGGCGGGATCGAAATTTTGAATATATATCCAGAAATTTTGAATCTCATAACTTTGATTTGAAAATCCGAAAGTGGCTTAAACCACTACAAATTTCGATATGTTCCCAAAAAATTCAATATATTTTTCAAAATTTCAATAAGGCTTAGAAATTTTGATATTTGCTATGACAATGGGGTATTCATTGATTTAACTTTGATTCAAAAAAATTTAAAAACTACAACAATGGGAATTAGGGTTAGAAATTCCGATATTTGTTATGACAATGGGAATAACAAATCCATTGATTTAACTCTATATTTATTGATTTAACTCTGATTCCAAACAATATTTTAAAAACTAGAACCTTTTCATGTATCTAAGCCACAATTGCATTAAACATCATTGGTTGTAGTACAATGAGATTAAAAACTCAGCTCCCTTGAGTGAACTGTGAACACGGGTTTCGGGGAACCCTAAAAATCAATCTCACGGGATTAGAGTCGTCACTTATTCATTCAGAAGGGATAAGTCCCCGGGAAATGTTGGATAAGGTCTTGTTCTACGATCAAAGATCAAGGTAAGAAGTTCGGTTAAGTTCGGGGAAGGGGTTAGGCACCCCGACACTTCCACATATAGAGGTTCCCTACTTGCTAGGTTTAAGCCAAAATAAATATCAAAGTTAATCAAATGCCGAAGTGTTTAAGTTAATACTAACCGGAAGAAAGTAAAAGCTAACTAGAGTCGAACCCGGGTTGGGTTGCCTACGTACTCACATTGGGGTGAGATCAGACCGAGCGTAGTTCTAGCACTTGAGCTCGTGCTAAGGTGAGGGGATGTGGGTGTGTGTACCAAGGGTAGCTAATGGACCTAATCCGACAGATTAGGGTTTGCTTGACCGAGGGTGGTCAATGTGCAAAGTGTCGGGCCCGGCAGGTCGAGGGGTAATCCGATAGACTAGGGTAAGGCCTGGTAGGCCAAGGATGAAGCCCAGAGGCAAAAGGGGTGCGTTAACTCAGGGTTAGGGTTGCTAACCGGAGTTAACCATGGTTAAAAAAGTCAAAAAGTTGATTTTTTTTATCTTTTATTATTTTTCTGGATTTTTAGGGATTTTTTCAAATTTTTGTGGGATTAAGTGATGCTTAACCATGGTTAAGGGTCATGGTCAGTCAAGAATGGGCCCAAAGAGTATGGCAGGGCCTAGAATGGCCTCCTACCAGGTTTGGGCTCTGCACAAAGCCCGAGATTGAAAATTTACAGAATGGAGGTAATCAGATTACCTCCATTACAGCAGATTTTTAATCATGTTTGTGAGAGTTTAACTGGAGTTAGGGATCAACCCTGGGTAAAGTGAACATATGTACAGAAAGTCTGGAGTGCCAGGAGTCCAGTGGTACAAGTATCAGGCCAAGAAGACCTCGAGTGTGGGCCCCACAGGGGCCCAAAGTCAGTCAAAACAATTCCAATTTTGGCGGTAATCTGATTACCGCCAATAAGAACAAAGGCTATTTTTTGGGTTGTCGGTAATGAGATTACCGCCAGCATGCTCAATGGACTAACCCAGGGTTTGGGGCCTTGCTAACCAGGGTTAGGCTTGGCCCCTGAGTCTGCAATTTTGCAGGGAGGTAGCCTGTAGTAAGGGCTTTCACATAAGCCTAGGGTGGACCCTAGAGCACAAGGGATGTGGGCCCCACAGGGGCCCAAAGTCACTGTGAAACTAAACTTGTATTAGCGGTAAACCTATTACCGCCAGTCTGGTTTGCTCTGTTTTTGAGTTGGCGATAGAGATATTACCGACCACTAGCAGTTTTTAGGAAAAAAAAAATTTCCCTGTTGGGGACTGTACCAGCTTGAGTCTAGGGGTTCCCTCATGGACTGAGGGACTCCCAGACACCTAAGGGAGTGGCCAAGCATGGTAGTGAGGGTATTGCACCCGCATAAGCCTCGAGGTATCCTCCCACGCCTATGACGGAGGTGGGGAGGTCCTGTCTTTAGCCGTGAAGGCTAAAGTAATGCAAGAAAGAGTAAATGGACCCCCTGGAATAGGACCAGGGGGTCCTTACAGTGCTGAACAAGAAAAGCTACAGGAGGGGAAGGGTGTTATCCTCACACAGTGGCTGTAGACGGGGTGGCGAGCAGTGGTGGGGCCTGGGGCAGTCTGAGGCGGTTACAGGATGGGCCTATCACCTAATGGAAACTTCTCAGGTGGAGGGTAGGCTTGAGGAGGTGGTTGGAGACTGGTTTTTGATTTTGACAGGGGTTTGAGGCTGCAAAACGGGAGTGCTTTGCACTGGGGAAGGCCTGACTTTTATAGAGGCTTGAGGAGGTGCCTAGGAGCAGTAGGGTAATCCCTACAGGCGTGGGGAATCGGCGGTGAAGGACCCAGGTGGCTGCAGAAGGGTCTGCAACACGCAAATGCAGAAAACCAGGTGTGGCGGTAATCGAATTACCGCAACTCAGAAATGCTGAGTTTTTGGAGTGTCAGTAGTTCGATTACTGACACTCAAGGCTTATTTCTTCTTTGGGCCACGCCCTGGCACACTTGGGCCGAAAGGTATGTAGGGCACCTACTTTGGGTATTTTCCCGCCTGATTTCGAATTGAAGGGTGTGGGCCCCACCCATATGGACCTCAAGGGTTGTGGTGGGCCCTTGCTTGGGCCCCAAAAGGCTTGGGCTTTATGGATTTGAGGTTTTTGGATTGGGTAGGTGGGCCTTGAGCCCATGGGACTTTAGACCTAGGTTTTAGGCTAGGGTTAGGTCTAGGGTTTTTTAGGATTCAGCCGGGGGATGACTACAGTTAAGTGGGGCTTAACCATAGTTTAAGCGGAGTGTAAAAATTAGGTGCTTATAATAACATTAGTATTTGTTTACCTATTATGCACATTTTGTTATCATCTACCACATCATACAATGGACCTTTCCTCGTCTTGTGAAAGAATTCTATTCTTCTTTGGTCTTCTTGTACGTTTCTTCCTACTGGGTTTAATCTGCTTGGTCTCGGCCTCATCTGGGATTTCCCATTGTTTTTTGTCAAGCATCGGATATATTGACTCTTGATAGGTAGCTTGATACATATCAGATGTGTAGTACGGAGAACAATAATCATACGGATAATGTTTTATTACACACAGCCAAAGCATGCACACAAGGCAATCCCAGGACATTAAATTTCCTACAAATGCATTCCGTTTCGAGAAGCTTCACAGTATTGTTAAATTGTCCAGCCCCAGTACTCATACCAGCTGAATCTTATACAACTTGTATGATGTGTCCGTCCCATATTTTCTTTCTATTTGTCTTCAACTCATGTTGTTAGCCAACCAATCATTTTTATCTCCTTGATTCGTCGGTCAAAGAATATTTTTTAGATCTTAAGTCGCACATTCTCTATAAGCATAGTGACTGAATATTCTCACTTCTTTAAGCAAACCGTTGACTCTCTCGGTTATATTCGTGGTGACCATGTTATACCTCATTTTGGGAAAATATGAAGGATGTGCATCAGGGTTTGAGGCTACGATAATAAAAATCAACTCTTTGAACGCGCTACGTCTATATGTTTTATAGCTGCCCAAAAATATTATGCAGCCCATTGTCATTGAATGACGCATACATATTCTGATTATTGTGAAATGGGCAGTAACTATATATTGCATATGGTAATGCAATGGGGACTTGGTTTATCAGATTGGTGTGTCAATCCGTGAGAATGATTACCCTTTTAGGTATTCAAGTGAGTTAGCTAATAGAGTAAAAAACCACTTGTAACTATCATTGTTCTCTAATTTCGCTATTCCATAGGCAACTGAAAATATGTGGTGTCTTCATCAAGAGTGGTTGTTATGATTCATATTCTCATGTACTTACCCTTTAAATGCATCCCGTCAACGACTAACACTCTTTGTAAACTGTTCTGAAAACTTCTAATACATAATCAAAAAGCAACAAAACACATTTCGAATGCACTAATTTTTGGATTGCTTACTACTGCAATCACTATTCTTGTGTTCATCTTGCTAAGCTCGTAAAAATAAGCTGGGATTTTAGCGTGTGAGTCGTCATATGATCCTTTAACCTTTTTTATTGCAACCTCCCTAGCTTTCCACGCTTTCTTGTAACTCATCCTAACCTCAATTTGTTGGCAAACATCATGGATAATCTCTTTGGGCCGATATACTAAGCGTCGCTTGATACATCCTACAACCATGTCACTCACAACCAAACTAATTGATTGTCAATAATCGACACCAATTAAGGAAAATCCGCAAGAGTGATACAAGTTATGCTTTATTTTGAAGACACCAAACCCATTCACCTTCGCCGCACGCAACCTCCACATGCAATTTTCTATAAGACATCCCATTGTATACTTTATTGTATTCGAATTGACAACCCTGAATTGGAAGTTTGCTCACATCGCATACCTGTGCAACACATTTTATAGACGTCTCTTATCCTTAAATATTTGCCCAAGTGATATTTCATCAGTACTTTCAAGTACATTTTCAAAGCCTAATGGATCATTCTCCTTGATCATGTTTGACAACACGGGCAAGGGTAATAGACCAGCTTGTGGATTAATTAGGTTGGTTCTTATCTCCAAAGCATTACCCTTTTGTTGATTGTCCCTTGCTTGCATGACTCATCGAAAAGCAGACATGGAAGAAAAAGAAATATTAACCAGTGGAATATTGCCTCTATGTGGGAAGTCTCCATCCATTATCATCAACATCGTCCACGACTACATCTTCATTTAAGTCCCAATAATAATTGACTCCTGTTGTCAAGTCTTCCAAGGGATAAGGCTCAATTTTATTTGATCGATAATCAAGAGGATATATTAATAAAAATAAAGCTACAAAGCGAAGAGAATAAAGTAAAGGAGTTTACAATAGCGCAAACTCAAGACAAAAAGCAGAAAAAAGAGCAAAATCGTTGAGAAAGTCAAAAACCCAAAATTGTGTTAGACTCGGCCCAACACCGCTCCCAGATCTGCCCTATCACTCCGAATGAAGACCCATTGTAAGACCAATAAACGGATCTGAGATCGAATACAAACAAGAGAAGAAGGAGAGTCCTCGAGTGAACGATAGGACGTCGAAGGCTCGGGAACAAAGACAGAAAGGGATAAGGCTTACTGTCTTTATGACAGAGTCAAAAACATAGGTCGTCGAAGGCTTAGGAATAGAGACAGTAATAATCTCGTGAAAAGGGGGAACTATCAATCTCATCAACAGGCTGAACTTCGTAACTCACAGAATTCAAACCACACTATGGTACAATTTTCCTAACCTTCGTTACATGTAGGCTGAACTTCGTAACACACAAAATTCAAACCACACTATGGTACAATTTTCCTAACCTTCGTTATATATAATGATATATAATCCTATTGTACTCTTTCATATTATGAAAAGAATGTCAATAGGTTTTCATCATCTATAATATTGATGGGAGAGATTGGCGCAAGTAGGCCTGCACAAAGCCCGATCGGCCTATTTGTGCGGCTCGGCTCAACCCAGTTCGGCCCGAGATCAGCTCGAATTTTAGGCTTGATCGGGCCAAGCCAAGCCTTAAAAAAAAAAGCTTGAAAATCCAATCAAGCTGAGCTCGGGCCAACCCCTGTTTGATTCGGCCCTGCTCAATTGAAGCTCGGTTCGGCCCGAGCTCGACTAGAATATTATTAAAAAAATAAAAATATTATTTACATATATCATTATTATATATATAAATAATATAAAATATTATTTTTTTTTTTATTTTTTTTAAAAGTATTCAAGCCGAGCTCGAGCCAAGCTTGAGCTTGAATCAATTCGGGCCGAGCTTCGAGCCAAGCTTTTGAATTTGGGGCGAGCTTTCAAGCTTGATTTCGGGCCTAGAACAAACCCTTTCAAGCCGAGCCGAGCTTGGCGAAGCCTGGAAAAGCCCTAGGCGCAAGTGTAGAAAACATAGACCTCACTCTAATTTTATATTTATTCAGTCAGGTGTTAGTCAATTGATAAGCTCTACCCAAGAGTTGCTCATATCTCATTTCAGCACATAACAGTAACAATTTCACTTTTCCACCTATATATACATAGCCTTTGTCAGGAAAACTATTTCATTCCCCGTCATAACAGGAAATTACTGGAACCGGCAAAATCCAAACAACATATATATTTTAAAGCAAACAATTAAAATTTCAACATATATCGAAATTAAATTTCCAATATATCAAAATTTTCAAGATATATAGAAAATTTTAAGATATATCAATATTAAAATCAAAATTTTAATTTCAATATTTATGGTTTTTTAATTTTTATGTCGATCGAGGTTGAATCGATATATCGACGATTGTATGTTTATATATTGATCTTTTACTAAATATAAAGAATAAAACTCAACATATCGATATTGTTCACTCAACTTCAACTTTTTAAAAAAATGAGAAAAAAAATTAAGTACACAGATACCTTGCTTTCTCTACTGTTATTCTTCAATAGGTTCCTTCCTTTCTCTACACAAATATCATTTGCACACTGTTAATACTTTATCATCTTCTTCTCGTCAGGTTATTCCACACTTCAGGTGTAACGACCCGGAATTTTAATATAATAAAATTATGTGTTTATGGGTCCTTTATGGAGGTTAAGTAGTTAATTATTTGTTAAATTGGTAAAAAATAGGTTTTGTTCGGGATTGGATTGTACTGGTAAAATTTCAGTGCTTTTCCTCGAAAATCGTGCACAATGTGCGGGTTGACTATATGGGCGATCACCTATCGTTCCAGTTCCATCGCGTATCGATTCGCGAGACCACGGGAGTCTTAAATGGAAGAAAATCGAGAAAACCAGGAAATTCCAGATTTTTCCGGAATTTAGTGGGACTCCATAATTGTTGGGGATTTTAATAGAAATCCGTGCGGCTGGTACCACAGAGTGCCGGTCGGTCGTGAGGACGACCGTCTGTCGTTTCAGTAGTTAATTGTCTCATATGAAGAAACGACAACATGTTTTGTGTCTGAAATCAGAAAATTAGTGGGTTTTGCAATTTTCTTCCGGACTAAAGTGCAGCTGTCAAAACTCAGTATTTTTCCCCAAAATTTTTACAATGGGTGTCGGACTGCCCCAAGTTCGGTCACCTAAAGTTTCGTCAAAATCGGATGTCATTAAGTAGGACTACGGAGGCCGTATACACGAGAAGGCGGAAAAATAATCAAACAGTCAAACAATTGACTTAGTCAACGGGACCATTTATTATGGTCATGTGCTATGCACATGACCTTATCTATATAATGGAGGCCAGCCTCCCCCATTTCTCACGTTCTGTAAATAGGGGGAGGTTCTGCCACATAATATTTTAGAGAGAGAAAGTGAGGAGAGAGAAAGGAAGAGAGAGAAAGAGGAGAGAAAGGAAAAGGGAGGTCCCCTTAGGGTTTTTCGACGTCCCTGACACGTTGGAGGCGTCTGATTTCTTCCTCGACACCTCGATTTGAGTTTAGAAAGAGAAAAAGGTAGAGAGAGAGAGTAAAAGTTAGAGAGAGAGGAGCTTTATCTTGGGGTTGATCGCCCTCCCGGATGTGTTAGCGGTGCCCCTTTTTGCACTAGCTGCCTCGAAAAGCGTGAACCAGGTAAAACCCCTCTCTTTTCTTCTCTTTTTTCCCTTATTTTCCTATATTCTTTTATCTGAATTATATGCATGTCTTTTGGCGTGAATGAAAAAGGGTCGGAGACCCCTATGTGATGTTGTGATTTTATGTGATCCATTGGGGAGCCCAGATCGGGTCCCGGGTAAATTGTATCACCACTTTAGGGTGACAAAAAGTTGTTTTGCAGATCGTATAAGGCTATGGAGACATTCATTAACCTGGAAACGTTCCTTAACGGGATGGTGTGTTACCGGATTTGGCTCATGGGCGCGAGGCCCAAGTATTTCAGTTAATCAAGCACGGCTTGGGTTAACTGGGGTTAACCTGTGGTTAGAAAATCTAATCAAGGTTAAGTATAGTCCGTGGTTCCTCTTTGACTAGGTCAGGAAAGACGGTGTCCAGTAAGGCCCGGGGTTCCTCCGTGACTGATAGTCGGGAGATGTCGGTCTGTTTGTATAGGCCATCTGTGGTGCCTCTTGGACTAGGTCAGGAGTGGCGGTGTCCTGCATGGCCTGTGGTTCCTCTGCGACTGATAATCAGGAGATGTCAGAGTCTTAGGGAGTTTAAAGTGGCTGAACATCAGATAGTGTATAGTCCGGGGTTCCTCTCTGGGTGGGTCAGAAGATGTCAGCACCGTGTCTATCGGAGTCCCTTCTTGGTGGAACGTCAGGAGATTTCGGCATTGGTATAGATGTTGGGGTTTCTTCGTAGACTAGCCAGAAGATGACGGTAGGCAGGTTGGTCGGGGTTCCTTCTTGACTGATACCCAGGGCGATGACGGCGAATACACGGTAAATGTTGCCAGTCAATTGAATGGAAAAGTATGTCCTTATTGGGCGACTGCACATGTTGTGTATGTAAACTTCGGATACGAAGTGGTCTGAGTCAGTATACTCAGGGTTGGTGTATTTGTCTGAGTTTTTGTACTCAGGGTTCGGTATGGAATCGTCGGATTCTAGGTGAGTTGGGTTGGTATACCCAAAGTTTGGTTGTGTTCGGGTGAAAGACGGAATAGTGTGTGTGAGTTTAAATAGCTCCAGGTATGGTTGTAATTTAGAGACTATAAGATAAATTTTGTGGGCTGTGGCTAGTTAATAGAGTCTCAGGACTCGAAATGAAACATGATTGATGATTGAAATGATAACTTGGTAATATGAATACATTCATAACTGAATCCCATAATTGGAAAGTAATGTGAGGTCGGGAACCTCGGTCAGGATGATGTAACCCTAAGTGACCTTGGGTCACAGTTTATTATATACTGTTCTATTTTACTATAACATGCAAATTGAACTGTTTATTATATCATTATTGATGCGTGTTATTATGTGGAAAATAGTTTAGAAGGATTGTGGTTTTATTGGGCTTCATAGCTCACTGACTTTTTATATCAGCAGATCTCGAAGCTTCTGACCAGTAAGTGAAAAGTCAAATTGGACATTTTGGAAGCTTATACAAACTGTACTCGGCGTGATAGAGGCACCTACTTTTGTAAAACAGACTTGATCTAAATAATACAGGTATATGGTTTGTATGATGGCTATTGTGATGACAGGTATAGTATGCTTTTTGGGAGCATTTGTAAATGTTTAAATTTCCCGTAAATTTCGCGGGTAAAGTCTTCCGCTTGCATGATTTGACGAACGGACGCGTGTCTCGGAACTTGATTCCCTAGGTGCGGGTTCGGGACGACACATCAGGATTCTTCCTCTTCTTCCTCTTCATTATGTGTGCAGAAGGGTATATTCGTATAAAATTAGTTTAACTATGCACATGTATGTAAAGGCAAAAAAGTAAGTCTGTTTTCAAGCTTTTTCAAAACGTACAGCCCAAACAGGGAATTTTTGCAAGTTTAGGTCGGTTTCAAACAGTCAATATATTGGAAAAAGCAATAAATTGACGGAAAAATTCAATACACCAAAGATAACAGTCGATAGTAGATGAAAAAAAAGATAAAGAATATTCAAACAGAAATGGATTTTGTGCGTGTTTGTCAACTGCATTCTTCAAACTATAAAAAAATGTTTCGATGCCAATTACAAATCGAAAAAAAGGGGGTTTGATCTAAACTAGAAATTGGAAAAAAAATGCATACCTCTAACAAAAAAGGGTTTCGTGCGTGTTGTGGGTGGAGATGAATCGTCGAACTTTCCTTCTCCTTCTTCTCTTATGAGTGAATAGGGATTTTCCTATTTGGAACGATGAAGTATTGGAGGGCTTAAAGCCTTAAACAAGGGGCAATTGTGTTTTTCAATGATAGTTCACACATCTGCAATCAATTTACACGAGCAGAGACCTACAAAAATAAAAGGCAAAAAAGGAAGCCTGATTTCAGGCTTCTTCAAAACGTACAGCCCAAACAAGGAATTTCCCCCCTGAAACCCTTAGCTGCAACTCATCTAAAGCCAATTTGGCATCAAAACCAGGCCCGTCTTGCTGGAGAATTTTGAAAATCCTATCAACTTCAAATCTAGCATCCTCCAAGAACATTCTCCATGGGGAGAAACATCCCTGAGAACTGTTTTCATAATTGTCATCAATTATTATAGAGGAAACCTAGAAACCATCTCATTTGCAGCAGGTAATAGGTATCCAATCCGGAGCAGAATCAAAATCCAAACCTTCCCAACTTCCCTCCCAAGACTCTCCACTACTCTCATACCAATTTCCACCACCATTACTATTGAAGGTATGACCGCATATCAATCGCAAAATACAGTGAAAGCTGGGAAAGCTCTAGCCAACCTATTGACCAAACAGAACTGTAGGATTCATGGTGAGTATCTACCAAGCATTCGAAATTATTAATTGTCACTGTAACTTAACAGTCTTCAAAGAATTTACCAAAAACACTAATCCCAAATCAAGATATCCGAATAAGGACAGCTTCCAAAGCTTCCTTTCCCATCCGGGGAGATGAGAAATTCCCATTTAAAAGAAGCACCCCAGATCCACACAAAAAAAAAAAAAATCGAACACAAAATATTCGTATAAAAAAACACATTGATACGATTTGAGTCTAAATTCAGCAAATGAGCTATTCAAAAACCTAACATATTGAAATCGAAATCAACAAAGGTTAAGAAAGATTTTTCCTTTTAAAGGGCTTTAGTCATCTAGAGATTATGGATTTAGAGTTTCTAGGAATTTACCGAATTAGGCTGTTTGGTGCGCTCTTTTTGCCTCTTTTAAGCTGCTCAGCCTCAGAGTGCCCTCGTGTAGAAGAGAGAGAGCCAGAGAGGGAGAGCGAACACCGGAGCAGGGATTTGAATTTTGAAATGATGTCTACAGACTACAACGCACACAGAAACCTGTGTGTTTGGTTACTAGTATTAAGTCTACTCAATCTGGTACCAAAGGAGACAACTTGCAAAGTGGTCACCCATTAATTCCAATTGGGAATAGATTCCACGACATCTCTTTCATATGAGACACCACTACTTAGGATCGTCTTTGGATATACGCATCCTCTTACGAAAAGAGGAAAAACTGTTCATACTATTGAAAATGTCAGTTATTTTGACAGGTGTCATCATGACATTCTAGCAAGAGTGAATGTCTCTGGCTATAGCCAGAGACTAGCCCTAAGTTAGACACCACACCCTACCGTTGGAGCAAGCGGAAGGGTGTAGTTATTCACTTGTTTAGTTGCCGGTTTTACAAGGGTGAGGATTCTTAGGCTTTGTGCGTATCAATGTAACCTGGTTCGCTTGTTCGTTCGGTTTGAATTCGGGTTCTTAATTTGTAATTCGCCACTCTAGAGGGACCCCGGTTCACTAAGGATAGAATGAGATAGTTCATTTCTCGGTTCGTTTAGTTCTTTAGTTTGGTTTGCTTTTATATATATATATATATATATATATATATATATATATATATATATATATATATATATATATATATATTATAAATATTTAATTTTTAAAAAAAGTATTAAAATAGGTTATTTTAGAAAAAAAATTAAAAAATAAGTTTTACGGCTGGTTCACGAACCCATAAAACAAATTCGCCGAACTTAAAGAACAAATTCATCGTACTCAAACTAAAAGTTCGCTGAACCCGAACAAAAAGTTCACCAAACCAAAGCCATTGGGTTCGGGTAACAGGTTCGCTCAATTTCACGAACCCAAATGAACCGAACCACGAACTAGTTCGCAGCTCGCACTAATAGGCAGCGAACTAGGTAACCTTGCACACAACCAATGGGACAAGCCTTACTTTCCATGTTGTATGTACTTCAAAAAAAATATTATATGATGAGTAATACTTAATTATATGTCAAGCCTACAAAAAGAAATTTATTAAAGAGAGTACATCACCTTATTGTCAAGAACTTTGCTACTGAGACCCCTTTAGGGCCGAGACTACTGAGACCCTGCTCTAAGAGTACGAAATTTTAGGTGAGGCCCATTTCACATGATAGACCCTAACTAAAATCTCATACACTTAGAGCATGGTCTCGGTGATCTCGGCCTTAAGGGGGTCTCAGAAGCTTTATCCTATTGTTAATTATGGATTGGCCCGACTCGGCGTGGTCCAAACTCTTCTTTTTTATATGGGTTGGATTCGGACCTTTGTCTCGTGGGCTGTTTTGGCCGGGTTGAGCTTCGGCCTATGATAAATAAAATAGAATGGGCCCAACCTAATTTTGCCCTGGCTCAACTCGCCCTATGTGATATTCTTGACCCAGCCCAACCTAATATTCCCCTGGCCAACACTTAGAGCATCTCTAATGGTCTGTTCCAAATTGGTTGTGCCAATTCTAAATTTGAAACAATTACAATGCCAAATTGTCATATTTGATATAGGTTGTTTCAATAATTTGTGCCAAATTGGCTGTCCTAATGCCATAAATGAATTTTTGTGAGGGGCAAAATGATTTTAAAAAAAAAATTAGACGTTGGAAGGTGAAGTGGTAAAAAATCAAAAATAACCGTCAGGAGGATAAAACGATAAAAAATTATAACCGCGGAGGGCAATAATAAAAAGTCATCAAAAGTCAATAAGTCAAAAGTGATGCCAAAATATTAGTTTCAACCATTGGAGTCAATTTTTTATTCTAAATACCATAATTTAACAATAGAACAAGAACACAATTGGAGATGCTCTTAGGGGACTATAAATAGGCAGTTTTCCTCGCACTCTGGATGGGACCCACCCCTGAGTAGGCATATTAAGACAATGTTATCAGAATTGGTTGAGTGGCCGATTCCTAGTTCGACCGTGTCCTTTTTTTTTTGTTAAAAAAACATTTTTTTTCTATTTTAATTCATTTATGGTCGGTTCTCAACCGATTCTCACCCTATTTTACTACCGGTTTCCGATTCAATCGGTCGGTTTTTCCGGTTTTGACAAAAATGACCGATTTCAATTAAGCCCAGTTTTGGGGTGTTTGGGAACCGATGAGGGGATCAGTTCCCGGTTTGACCGGCCGATACGGTCTGGTTCTGACAATATTGGTTTAAGACTATCAAATACCAGCGTAATTTTCCACCATTCATTTTTGAGCTCCGGTCAAAGTCGGTTTGGATCAAAGTCAGTGTGATTTTCCCCATTTTATCACCACATGTCCAATGATGTATGGACATCTGCCAGTTGTAATCCTTTTAAAAATAACAATAATTCGCTCTAGTGACGAGTAACGAACTATTGCTCCTCACTCTCACATAATCGACCCTTCAACTCCCATTAACTCGGGTTATTTTTTTCAAAGAGTTTTTAACCCTTTAGTTATTTTTTTTTTTTTTAAATTTATGTTCTTAAAAACCTAGAGTAGATGGTTGAACCCTAAGGGTGGATGAATCTTAACCACAATTAAATGGGGTTAGAAGGGACACGTGGCAAGAAAATAGGAGCAAGACGCCCCTCCCGACATGTGATTATTTTCCTTTAAAAATAGGAAATTGCTCGAAAACACTCATTAGTACTACTATATATATATAGTAAAAATAGGAAATTGAAAACACTCATTAGGACCTACTATATGTATATACTAGCGGCTCGCACGTGCATCGCACGTGAGAGCGAGGGGAATGAGTTAATCATAGTTAATAGGAGTTAAAAAGGTCACGTGTAAACCCGTGGGTGTGATTGAACTCTCCCAGAGTTTAATCGCGATTGGCCATGATTCAAAATAGATAGATGAGGAAGGGTAGTTTCAAAATTAAATCAAAGGCAAGGGGTAGTTTAGGAATTAAAGCAAACATTAAATCAAAGTTTTGTTTTTATATAAGGGTGGTATGGAAATTTTGGAAAAATCATTGCATTATAATCATTCTACTAATAAAAATACAAGACTATACTAAACTCTATGTAGACATAATTACCCTTTCCTTTGTTTTATTGTAGAAAAAGACTTTACCTGATACTGATGTAAGCACCCAATTTTTACACCCTGCTCAACTAAACCTTAGACCTAAACCTAGGTCTAACCCTAGCCTAGCCCTAGGCAAAGTCCCATGGGCTCAAGGCACTTTTCAAGTCCAAAACTCTAAAAATGGATAAAACCCTGTTTTTGGGCCCAAGCATGGGCCCACTAAGCCCAATCCAAGTGGGACCCACTTTACACCTTTTAAAATTCAAATTTTGGAGCCAATTTCCAAAATGGCAAAACCATTCTTTGCCTTCCCCACATGTGTGGTGGTTAGGCCCAAAAAAATAAACAAAACAAAAGTTTAAAATTCAAGATAAAATTTTTTTATATAATAATAATAACAACACAAAAAATATAATAATAAAAAAAAAAACCCATTATTTTTAGGGGGGTGGGACCCACCCTAAACCAAATAAAAAAATCAAAACAAAAAAAAAAAAAAATTTAATTGGGTACTGTTCATCGTCCCTGTCAAAGGGACGACTGAACAGTCCACCTGCCTGGCTGCCCCTGCTCTCCTCTGCCCCTCTGCTTCGTGTCCCCCACGCGTAGCCACATCACCATTCATCCTTATCCATTCCTCCACCTTCCCTACTCCCTTTCTTCCTCTATTTAAACCCCACCAAGCCACTGTTCATGGAGGAGTTTTCAAAAAAGAAGCCACAGTCAAAACGCTGCCAGCCTCACTCTAGCCCTGTCCAAACCCCCATCTCACTTGAGACCTACCCTTAAGCTAGCCTTACAACCCCCGAGTTCGCCTCAACCCTTGAGCCATCCCCTCTGCAGTCCAAGAAAAATTCTGCAAAAAGAAGAAAACCACAGTAAAAAGAGTTGGGAAACAACCACACCTGTGCTGCCACCACATACCACATACCCCCTATCACCTTCACCTCCGGCAACACCATCAATCTAAGATAGGTCACCAAGCTCGGCCAGCAACTCCACCTCCAGCAGCTGATCTATCCGGTTAGCCTCCATGAATGTCCCCAACACCACTCCATCAAACCCCACTAACAGCCCCTGATGCAGTCGCAGTCCCTACAATAAATTGTTCTCTCGCAACAGTAACAACTTCCTCATCCACGTGCGCTTGTAGCATCAGCAGCCACCACCTCTCTCTCCTTCGGCCAGATCTCACTCTCAATGTCAGTAGCCCTCCTTCTTTTCACGGTGAAAAATACCCAAAGCCAGGAGCCTCTAGTTTCTTATCTAGCGAGCCAATGCTACCAGCAGCAAGAGCTGGCTCCATGTGAGTAGCTGTACATCTTCAATCCCTTCAGACCTCCTTCCTCTCCTCCGACAGGTATCTCCTCTCCCACTCTCTTATCTTATTTTGTTTTGCTTTATGGTTAGCTTAGGTTTAGTTCAAATTAATTTTTTGGTTTAGTGTTGGATTAACTTTATCTATTGTCTTAGATCTATTCTTTTATAGTTTTAGAATTTGTTTTTTTGTTTTAGATCTTTAGAATCTGTTTTAGGGTGCTACTATAATTTATTTTTAGATTCTTAGATCAGCTTTAGGATGGATTAGTTTCTGATTTTTGTAGTTGCTTAGATTAGGTGAAGCTAGATATATATAATTTTTCTTGGTTTAGTTTTAATCTGACGTTTAGTTTCAAACCCCATTTTTCTTAGGCTAGATTTAAACTCTACTTTTAGTTAGGTTACTGTAGTTCCTGATTTTTTAGATATCTACTTTAGGTTAGTCCAGACTTGTTACTCTTAGCTTAGTCTAAATATGTCTTTGGTTAATGTATCTAGGTTAGTTTTAACTTGTATAAAACAATTGATTCTTAGGTTAGTTTTAACTTAGCTAAAGTTTGATTAGTCTTAGGTTACTTTAGGTTAATGTTTAGTATTAACCATAGGTTAGCTAGTGTTAAATAATTAGTCATAAAAATCTGTTAGTTTAGGTTAGTGTCAACCATAGATTAGTGTAATCGGATTTCTTTTCTTGTGGTTTCTTTCAATTAGTTTATCAAGTCTAGTTTAGTTTTAGATTAGCTTTGATGGAATAATTTCCATTTTTGGATGTTTATTAGATGTTTCTTTAATTCTTAGTTTAGGTTGTAATTTGATTAAATCATGTTTTTATTATTAGTTAGCTTGTAATTTGATTAAATCCAAGTCTTGGCAGGTGTCACTTAGATCTTTGTTAGCTAGCTAGTTTGCAAAATCTGATTTGTTTTGTTGTCGGCTTAGTTTACTGGATTTAAAGCTCTAACTTAGTTAGTCTTAGGATAGCCCTTGAGTTAATCTTAGGTTAGAACTAATCTGTTTAAAAAAAAATTCATTAGTTAGTTAATTAAAATCCTTTCTTTAGGGGATCCTTAGGTAGTTTCTTAAGACAATACCTAGTGAATTAGATTAACTCTAGGATAACTTTGAATAAATATAGTTAGTTTAGGCCCGTTGCTCCGCAACGAGCCTAAACTACTATCCAAAAAATCCCAAAAAAATCAAAAAAATTCAAAAAGACCAAAATTACTGAATTTTGACCTTTAACCATGGTTAGCACCCCTAACCACGGTTGATCACCTTTTTAACCTCGGTTAGCAACCCTAACCTTTGGTTAAAACACCCTGGGCCTACTGGGCCTCACCCCTTGGCCTACCGGGCCCAATCTCGGCCTACCGGGCCCAAACTAGCCTACCGGGCTTCACCCTCGGCTTACCGGGCCCAACCCTACTCTATCAGACTTACCTTAGGCCTACCGGGCCCAATACCAAGCACTTGACCAACTCGGTCAACCACCCCTAGCCTCCCGGCTAGACCCTAAGCCGTCTTTGGTGCACACACACACACCCCTAGCCTTGGCACGGGCTCATGTGCCAGAACTACGCTCGGTCTGATCTCACCCTTATGTGAGTACGTAGGCAGCCCAACCCGGGTTCGACCCTAGTCTAGGATTTTCTCCTTCTTAGATTAGCATTATCTTAAATACTTAAGGCATTTGATTAAAATTGAGATTAGTTTGGCTTAATCCTAGCAAGTAGGGAACCACTGAAAAGTGGAAGTGCCGGGGTGCCTAACCCCTTCCCCGGACTTAACCGAACCTCTTACCCTGACCTCGGATCACAGACCAAGACCTTATCTAAATCCCAGGGACGTATCCCTTCCGAATGAATAGGTGGCGACTCTATACTACCCCGTGAGATGCAAACCAGGGTTCCGCCAAAACCCGCGCTCACAACTGATATAATCTTATCTTTACTATTATAATAGGAGAGGCTGGCGTAGATGATTTTTCTGAAATTCTCATATTACCCTTATATAAAAACAAAATTTTGATTTAATGTTTTGCTTTAAAACCCAAACTACCCCTTGCCTTTGATTTTATTTCCAAATTACCCCTTTCTCATCTATCTATTTAGAATCACAGCCAATCACGATTGAACTCGGGGAGAGTTCAATCGCACCCGTGGGTTAACACGTGTCCCTTTTAACTCCTATTAATTGTGGTTAACTCCTTCCCCTCGCTCTCACATGCATCGCAAGTCACTGGCAAATTCAATCGCACCCGCGGGTTAACACGTGTCCCTTTTAACTTCTATTAATTGTAGGTAACTCCTTCCCCTCGCTCTCACTTGCATCTCACGTGCTACCTGCTAGTAATGATAATAATAATAATAATAAAACCCTTGAAATTGGAGAATGAGCCTCACGAGTCAAAATAGAGGAGAAAGAAAAGAGGAACTCGTATATTTCAGAATAGGAACCAAAGCTCTATCCATTCCCTAGATCTGGATTGATTCATCAATTAGAAGGAATGCAGTTCTTCGGAGGCCTGAAGATCAGCCCATCCACCGGCACCAATGACATCGGGAAACAATATACAGTTGATGCACATGTTCAACAAGAATGGAGTGTATGCCTGCTCTACAGGGAATGAAACCGCCTTCTGAAGACCCTCAACGCTCAGCAAAACTACAAAATCATGTTCGGTCTCCTCCTCAAATCTTTCACCTCCAAGATGGATACCACCGCATATATTTTCTTATTATAGCATTCATTCTCGAAATTAAACTACCTAAACCTAATCCCCCATTTTAGGTTCACAAACATTAAATAGGACGTGCGATAGTAGCTATTATTGCCTATTTAATCATGGAGATAACTTCTTTGTAAGCCCGCGTTCTGTTGGATGGAACACACGCCTATACTTTGCCTTGTATCCCTCTGATCATTCATTAAATTTGGTTAAGATTTACTCACCCTTATGGATCATCCATCTAACTTTAGTTACATTGAAAACAATAAATTTATAAATATTAATCTTAGGTTAATTAATTTTAATCATAGTTAAAGAGGTTCTATAAGTTGTCACGTGTCCCTTTAACACCCACTAACTGTGGTTAAGATTCACTCATCCCCAGGGTTTATCCATCTAACCTTGGTTTTAGAGAAAAAAATAAACATTAAACTTAGATTGATTAAGCTTAACCACATTTAAAAAGGAATTTACAAGCATCCCTTTTAATACCCACTAATGTGGTTAAATTTCACACTCTCTTAGGATTCATTCATCCATCTAATCTTAGTTTATTCTTAGACAAAAAAAAAAAATCTTAAGTTAATTAAGTTTAATCATAGTTAATTAAAAAGAGCTCTACAAGCCTATTAAGTTTAACTATAATTAAAATGAGACATAAAGGAATAGGGGCGCCCGTAGCCGTTATCGTGTTCTGCTAGAAGAACTCTAGCACGGGAAGAATCACGCCCCTTTAATCATATAACTATATATATATATATATATATATTGAAAATGATTGGGACTAAATCATATCCTTTATCCTTACTATACACTCCAAATATATATATATATATATATATATATATATATATACTTTTTTCAAAAAAAATTAATGTTATGAATTAATTAGAACCTTAAATAATTATAATAACTATAATTTAGTATTTTAAATAATAAAAAATATTAAACACAATGAACTTAATCTTTAATAAATAAATTATTACGTGCTCTTTTACTTAGTAATAGTAAAGATAAAGAAGATAGTAAAAATAGGAAATTGCTTGAAAACACTCATTATTACCTACTATATAGTAGTGCAAGGCCGCACCTTTGAAAATCAATTGACCACAATATTTTCATTTAATGGCAGACCCACTTAAGTCTTTGAACCTTTGGATGTTGAATCACTTCCCTTAACAAAATACTCACCTTGCTTCGTGTTGCCTGACATATTGCCAACCAAAATTAAAAACTCATTGCGATCGAATAAATCACACATTTTTGGTTTTTGTTTTTTTTTTTGGGTACAAACACACTCGGTTCATTACAGAACTACACAGTTAAGCCACAAAAAGCACACACCATAACCCTACAAATACAGTGTCCCTTCAACTTAATTACGAGACGTTTCTTACTAATGTTCGTCTGTAAACAGACCACAGACCACATCAGTTGGTGGACTCCTGGAGCTTCCTCTCCCCTGCATTGTCGTCTCCAACCGCACCAGAGACATGTTCTTTGCCTGCTAAGCAACCGTTCAATGTTAAATGCATCCGCTACTCAGGTAATGCCAAATAAAATTAGGTACTAGAGATAAAATTGGTGGTGTAATAAGGTGAGATAAGATACATCTTATACCTATATAGCTTTGGGGTAGTTTGGATTTGAATTTAAATTTATTAAATTAGATTTAAGTAAAATTAGCTTAGATTTGATTGAGATTTGTTTATATCTTATGGTTGGTAAAGATCCATCCGAGAATTATCAATAATTCAGGTTCTATCACTAGGGACTAAGATACTCACCATGGGATACACGATCACCAGATTCCTGTACTTCTCCACCCTTGCCAAACCAGGAAGTAACCGCACCTCTAACTCTATCCACAATCGCTTTCTGGGGACTTTCATTGCCGGACCCCACTCCCTCGCCGGAATTCTTCTCATCTGACCCCAATCGCCTTGCCACCTCCGGCGATTCCGTTACCTTTCCCTGTGCCTGCTGCGACACTTTTTCAGGCTCCTCCTTGCGCTTGTGCATGGCCTCAGAAATTACCTCAGAAAGCGCTTTATCTTCATCACTAGGCTTGAACTTCTCTGTCAAATACTCCTTCACTGAAATTCCTTTATCAGCCCCTTTAACACCCCCTTCCGATTCTGGCCCTTCCCCATGCATCTTGGACACCACTGCACTTCCTGTCCCTGCAACTTTCTCATACACCGGAGCTAGCTTTTCCGTCACCGTGTCAGCAATTTTCCGGCCATACTCACCCACCGGTGCTCCTTGCTCCCCATTACCATCACTATTTCCACCATACCCAAGCTTCGAAGCTACAACATTTTTCGTAGAGATTGCTTTATCAGTAATTACAGACGTAGCAGAAGAGTTCTTCTCTTTTGTCTGATCTTCGGGTTTTCTGGCATCAAAGCTTTCAAGGAGAGATTGGAGATTCTGTGGGTTGGTATTTGTATTAGTGGGAGGTGAATCAGACGAGAACTGATCATGACTTCCAGTAGATGACTTCTGTTCCGGTTCTGGTTTTTCGAAGACATTCATCTTTCCGAAAGAACGGAGGATCGGGGTGACTCCAACTTCCTCACCACCTGCTGCACATGTTAGCGAAAGTAAGAAATAGAACGACTTCTGTTGTTAGTAACAATACGTATGTTGTCTTTGCATGGAACCCATGTGCATGTTAGTAATAGCTCTTAGTGGCGGACATGCAATAGCGGCCATTGAAATGTAAATTCATCATTGATCATGATACCTGTTCCTTTAGGATCAGTAACTTTGGTCTGATGATTTCCAGGAGAAAATGCTTCAGGCCTGTTCTTTGGCGCATCTGGATCCTCCTTCAGTGGCAAGGAATGTCCCAAATTGACCCTTGGTTGCCCTGAATTTTCCTCTTGCCCCGTGACAAAGTTCCGAGCAGCCGTCGATTCATACACTGCATTTATTACAAGCTCCTTCAATTTAAGCAAGTATCCGCTAATAATCAACAAGAGAATCTAATCTGGATTAGCAACAGACCCTGCTTTGGGCTACAACAGGAAGGCTGTTGGTCCATTTCAATAATTAAAAAAAAAAAAAGGGAATGGCTCTTCCCACTTCAATAGGTCTCTCAAAATTTGAAAATTCTTCATTTGAATTGTTATTGAGGTGGACCAATAGCACGCCTGATGTAGCCCTTTGGACTAAAACAGGGGTTGTTGCTGATCCACACTAATGGAACATACTTGGTGCTCCGTGAACTTCTGGGTCTTCTTCAATTTCTTCATGTTCATCTTCTTCCTCGTCATGGTCGTGATCGTTATTGTGACCATGGTCGTGCTTTCTAATACCCAGTGTATCCTTTATCTTCTTTGCCTTATCTTTCACCTTCTTCAAGACCGATTTCTTCTCATGGTGCTCATCTTCGCCTTCAATAACTAAAGCAAAATTCATTCAAAAAGAAAACAAAAAACAAAAACAAAACAGCAAAAGGAGCAAGACTTCTCCCTGCCCAAAATTACCCTCTGGAAGTGAGTTATCACCTGAATGCAGCCCAGCACCGTGGGGTTCTTCCTCGTAATTGTGGCCGTGAGCAGGTGCCATTTGAGTATCCATCGTTGGATCAACAAAAAATTAGAAAACAGAGATCTTTTTTCCTTCGTTTTTCGCTCTTGCAGAGATTTAGTCAAGGGGATAAACTACAAAGGATTTAAAAAGGGCGAGTAAACGCATGGCTGGCTGGCTCTTGTATCCACCCCAGAGCGACACGTATAGCATAACTGAAACGTGTCCTCTTTCCGTCACGTAGCATGCAGTAGCTCTACGCGTGGCTACGTACCCGTAGGAAATTGATCTGTTTGTAAGAACTGAAAAGGCTTATCGTAAGTGGTTGGGGGAACTGAAAGATTATCTTAAGAGGATGGGTAGTTGTTAGAGCCCATTTGGATTGGATTCTACCATCAATTGTGATAAGAATTAATTGTTCTGAAATCAATTATTATTAAACTAGTAGAATGCACGTGTCATGCTCGTGAGTGAGCTGTTTTAATGATTGTCAAAAAAATATAGACACTCGCATAAATGAAAAATATTAATTTAAATACATATGAAATGTAATACAATAAATCATCTCGAATTTTGATTTGATGTTATACTAATGTCTTGTAACATATTAATAAATATACAATTCAATGTAATTAATATTATTTAATCTTATTATTAGAAGGTAAGTATACCAGATCTACCATTGTTAATGATGTGAATACAATCATATTGTTTGCCTAACAAATAAACATACTTAATTTGACAAACAAACATTTTAGTACGAGAAACTAAATCTTTGTTATGAATGTAAGTAATTCGTAACTACAAATAATAGTTTCAATAAAATTTATGGGATATGCAAATTTCTCAAACACAGTAAGCATGACATCATAGGTAATTTCTGTAATTCTAAGATTATAGTTAACCATAAGGAATTCTGAAATTAATATAAAATTGATAAACTATACTAACCAATTTAAGAAGCCTACTTTTAACAACAACAAAAAAATTTAAGAAGCCTACCGACCGAATCGGTACACTTTGATATGACGCTTAGGAACAGAATATTCTCAGACTCAAATTTAACATAAGAGTTGAAAAATTAAAATCAACATGAGTGAAACTAATAACATATTTGGTTAAATTAATGGGATATGAAAATTTGTCAAACAAAGTAAGCTTGACATCATTAGTAATTTAAGTAATTCAAACATTATAGCTAACCATATTTAGAAACTTATAAAAAATCGATAAATATACTAACCAATTTAAGAAGCTTGTAGGACTGGATCACTACACTTTGCTACCACACTATAGAAATGAATGCTTTCAACCTCAAAATTAGCATGTAATTTCCCCATTGCTTATCTGTAAATCAACAAAACCTAAAACAGAAAAATTTAAGAAACATCATAAAAACTATTTTTAGGGAGCATAATGGGGTGCAATGCCGAAAATTTCAAGAATTTTCTCGAATTTTTGAAATATTAAAAAGTTGATTTTTTGGAAGTAAGTTTTTGAGATCGTAATAAAAATGTTAACTTCTTCTTTTAACTTTTAAATTTTGTTAAACAATTCTTAAACACTTTTAATCATGTTTCAAAGAATACCCAAAATGTCTCCAATTTTTATATATTTTGAAAAAAATAAACTAAATACTTTTAAAACCCCTTTTGAAAAAGGAATGAAATCCCTACAATTATAACCCGAGTCCGGTTATGCCCCTGTGGTCGCCACGTGTCCCTTTTGACACTATTTAACTTGGGTGAGTTTCACACACCCCTAGGGTTCATCCACCTATCCTTGTTTTTTGAAAAAATATTAATTGTTTAAACTGTGGTTAGGAAAAATATTAACATAATAGCAAAATTTTAAAATAAAATTTTCTAACCACGTGTTTAACTCTATGCGTATCATTTGCTTCATTTCATCATAGAGGATTGCATTCATGTGAAAAAATACAAAGAACATCTCAATTTGTAATATATTTTAAACAATTTTGAAACCTTTTTTTAAAAGGACTAAAATCCTCAACTGGTATAACCGGACTCGAGGGAGTCCGGTTACGCTGCTGTGAGTGTCACATGTCCCTCTAGACACCACTTAACTGTGGTTAAGGTTCACACACCCTTAGCGTTCACCCACCTATCTTTTGTTTTTTAGAGCTAAATATTAATATTTGTTAACCGTGTTAAAATAATATGAAAATCTTAAATTAATTTTTTTTAACCATGGTGTTAACATTTCTGTACCCTTTGTTGATTTTAACTTTAAAGGATTTCATGCATTTGAAAAAATAAACATAACATTTCCATTTTTTTATATTTCTTAAACAATTTTTAAAAGCAATGAAAATTTTTTTGAATGATTTTGTTCTAACCAAGGTTAAATTTTCTTACCACGTTCTAAATTTTTTAAAAAAATCATATACTCAAATACTACTCTAACCACGACTTAACATTCAACCCCTTTTGTTTCCATACTCAAAATTCTGTAGTGTTTTGTTTTTTTGTTTTTGAAGACCTTGAAAGGCCCATGTGTATGCATACAATCGGTAATGTGATGTTATGTACTTAGGTAGGTATATGACATGCTAAACCACCGTTTTTTTTTTGTTGGGGGGTGGTTTCTTGTGACTATTTAATGACAAAAGAAGCAAAGGATATGAGGGATTGATAAAAATATCACGATAGGAATATGTATTTGCCGACCAGCTTCATCCCAATCACCGGTGATACGTACACCGGTGATTCACCCCGAACATCGGTGATGGGTAAATCGTGGGTAAACCCCAAAAAATAAATATTGTGTAGTTATTTTTTTTATGTTCCCGTGCATGCATTTGATCTGGTAACCAAGTTATAGTAACCAAATTCTTATTGTAGTCAAGTAAAAGTAGCAGAAATTGTTGAAGGAAAAAAGTTGTATAAAAAATTTGCTTGATTAAGATAATGAAAATAACTCACCGCAAAAACTCTTGCACTCTAGTGATCCGAAAAAATTTGTTGCAATCCAATGACTTGAGTGTGCTCAATTGATTCTAGTAAATATACTCACCACAAAAACTCCTACACTTTAATGACCCGAAAAAATTCATTGCAGTCCAATGACTCAGGTGTGTTCAATTGATTCCAGTAAAATATAAAAGTTAGGAATAACTGTTTGTAAATCTAGGGTATAGAGGGTTATTGAATTCCAAATGACACGTGTTTTCCACTAACACTCTCTCCAATTAAAAAGAGAGTGAGTCTTAAAAGAAAGTGATGCTAGCATTATCCTTCCAAAAATAGTTTTGAACAAAAGAGATACGGAAGAGAAAATAGGAACATGATTTAAGAGGTTAGTGGGTAGTTAAAGTTTAAATGACTATCATACCCTTAAGTGCTTCTTTTTGAATTTCAAAAGTAGTTGTGAACCAAGAGATATACGTGAGAGAAAAGAGGAACATGATTTAAGAAGTTAGTGGGTAGTTATTAGGGTTTAAATGACTATCATACCCTTAAGTGTCTAATGGTAGTAGAATAAGATAAAATAAAATTAAGGGTAGTTAGGGTCATGTTCTAAAAATTCAATCTATATCTCATTCTCTCATTATAACATTTGAATTGAACATTTCCTTTCAGCAATGGTGGGTTAATTGGTCTCAACATCCTCAATTTCACGAGAACAGTATGCCAGCTACTCATCTTTGTTCTACTCTCTGGTTTATTTGGAAGCTTAGAAACGAGGTTATCTTTCGAGGGGTGGTGCCTGATCCCGTTAGGACCATTCAAAAGTTGGAAGGTTTCATAGAGGAGCTATCGGTTCTTCATAAGCAACGAATCCAAGAGAGTGGGATTGTGAACAAGAATTGGGAGGCTTCTAATAGAGGTTGGATTAAGATTAATGTGGATGGGGCAGCGCTTCCTTCCGGAGAGGCAGCGGGTGTGGGGATTATTGCTCGAAATTCTGGGGGGGAGACCATTCTTAAAACTAGTCGAGCCTTACGGAAGGGCAACAGCAGGAGGGCAAAGGTGGAAGCCATTAGGCTGGGATTGCAGGTGGCGTTGGCTCGAGGTTGGAACCAGGTGATCATAGAGTCGGACTCAAAAGAGTCCATTGATTTTCTCAATGGTAGGGGTCCTCTTCCACACTGGGAAGTTGGCATGCTTCTGGAGGATATCAAGTTAATGGCCACTATTAACAGTGGTGTGGTTTTTTCTTTTGTTCCCTGAGAGGCTAATTCGGATGCCCGTGTAATAGCTCAGGAGGGCTTGGTCTGGAGTATTCGGGAGCTTCGTGCTGTGGATGAGTTTTCTACTGATATTAGAATCAGTCGAAATGGGTCACCTTAAGTGCTGTGTACCTTGTGGAGGACTGTTTCCTTTATCAATGACTGAATATATGAACCAAAAAAAAAAAAAATACTATTTGGTTCATGGTATAAAATTGGATTCCGATAGAAAAGTAAAAAAAAAAAAATACTATTTGGTTCATGGTATAAAATTGGATTCCGATAGAAAAGTAATTCTATACAAAATAATTTTGTTTGGTTCACATATAAAAAAAAAATTATGATTTTTTTTTTACAAAATTAAAGAAATATGCAAATTAAGTAAAAAAAAAAATAAAATTTCCCCCTCGTAAAATTACCCTTTATTTTGATTTAAAATAAATCGATTTTTTGAGAAATCAATCTTAATAAAATTGATTTTTTCTGAGTGAATTAAACAGAATTCTAGAGCCTATAATCACTTAATTAAAATCAATTTTATGTGATAAAATCAGAAAAAAATTCGATCCAAACAATGCCGAGTGAAAATTATCAAGAATGTTCGTTGTAGCCTAGTTCTACTATGGAAACTTAAATTATTATTATTAAGATTTATAGAATGCTAAGTCCACTCTCACCGTCTTTAAATAGAGATCAGATCATAACCATTTGCAATGGAATCCAATTGCATATATGTCATGTATGGATGGATTGGAGGACAAAAAATAGGCAGGAAAATAAAAAAATAAATTTTTTTTCTCTTCCATTCCATATTTGACACGTATGAAATTGAATTCACTTGAACTCAAATGCAATGGTCTATAATATGATCTCTTTTAAATAATAGGGAAATGCCTATTATGGTGTAGGGCCGAGACTTTCAAACAACACACGGATTCAAAAGTATTGTATGTGCAAGCCAGGATGTCTTGACCTGCACGGTTTCAAAAGTAAAGATTTTGTGTCTAACCACTTTTCTCGAGGCGTTCCCTATTATCAGCCAAAAACAAATACTTGTCTTTACTTTACTTTAACAGGTGTTGGTTATTGTTCGAGGAGATTGTTTCACAACCAATCGTGATTAAACCTGAGGAGAATTCAATTGCAACACGTGTTTATTTTAACCTTTATCGATTGTGGTTAAAATTCACAAATCCTTAGGATTTAACGATCTAACTTTGGTTTTTATAATTTTTTTTAAAATAATCATAAGAATAAAATTACTTGACCCAATGGTTAACTTTTTTTAATATTTTTTTTGTAAAAATTAAGGTTAGATTGTTAAACTCTAAAGGTTAATGAATCTTAACCATAATTAATAAAGGTTAAAATAAATTCGTGTTGATCTATGAGTGTGATTGAACTCTCTCAAGTTCAATCATGATTGACTGTGATTCAATCTCTTGGCCGGAGAGTAGAGTGAGGTTGCACAATATTTTTTTTATCACAACTTCACATCTCATTGCCAAAATTATCACAACTTTACACTCATTTCCTAAGATAATGCCAGCATCACTTTCTTGCAAAGACTTAAATCTCTTTTTGATTAGAGGGAGGGTTAGTTGTTATTTTTGGTAAGGAGAAATAATATTAAACACAGCAGAGAGAGATAAACCCCAACCACTCAGGCAGAGGAGCTCCTCTGACAAACACAAAATGCCCGGATTGAAAGGGCGAGATAGCCCCCGAATACAAGGCAGAGAATATTAAGGACCCGACTCTCTAGATAAGCGCAGTGCACGTTGGGCCTGAAAATGAGCTTTGAGTTCGCCTCACTGCGAGTGAACACTACTCTCGCGCCTGAGAGAAGGTTTTAAAAAAAGAAAATATTATCTAGAATTGGACAAACCTCGATCACTAAGGAAGAGATACCGTCGTTTAAAGCTCCCACAAAGATAATGGTAAAATTGTCTGGAGGGTTAGTTGAAAACATGTCTTTCTCTTACTTTTGAACACATATACTTCTCATAAATAAAGTGAATTCAAAAGAAAGTGTAACACTTGAACAAAAAGGTGTATAGCATTGTCCAAGATTGAAACTTGACAAGAAAAATGGTCTCTGTGGCCGCGATGACATGCTGGCATATAAGGGGAGTTCAGTTGCTCTACAACTGTATACGATGTGGCTTTAATTATAATTAAGAGCTTTAATCTTTATGATTAATATTTTAATCTTAAGTTTTAAAATAAAAATTCAAAAATAATATCCATCTAATGGGTTGAAGCTTTCAAGTTTTACTCCCAAAAGGCAATGGATTATCTCGGACATATACATGAGGTTACATCTGGAGCACCTCTCTTGGGAAAGTCATTAATTGAAGAGGATGATATAATGTATGCACATGTATTGTTGGGTGGTACACGCATACATCTAAAACTCATCAAGTGTCCTATTTGACATTGATTAATTGTGGTTAAGATTCACTCATTCGTAGAATTAAATAATCTAACCTTAGTTGTTTTAAAAAATATTTTTAAAAATTAACCTTGTTTACAATTCACTCACTCATGTGGTTAAGTTTTTTTTTAAATATTTACTCTAAATATTAAGATTAAATTATTTAACCTTAAGAATGGGTGAATCTTAACCACAAAAGATGTCAAAGATGACACGTGGAGGGCTTTGGAGGTGTGCGTATACATTCTATCACCTCTTCACATAAATGTCCTCCCAGGGTCATGCAAAGAGAGGTGACTTTGGGAATTTGCAAAGATAATCCGTTGCCTCCAAGATCACAGTCAATTGTGAGTTAATGGACCCAGAACACGTGTTCCTTTAATCATGGTTAAGAAGTGGTAACCCTTAAAGTTAATTTAAAATTTTTTAATCAAAAAACTAAGATTTCAAATATTACATGATTGAAACTTCTTAACTACAGTTAAAAGAACAGGGTTGTAAGTTCGATGGTAACACAATATTTATGGCAACTAGATGTCGTAATTGGGTCCCATCTAGAAATACATGGTGGGTCCCAATCCCATTTGCATGGATAAGACGTTGGAGAGTCTAATGACGGTAGATGATCAGCCATAAGGCTTTGCGCACTCACTGATCTTGAATCTCAATCTTGAGTTCTTGACTTTTCATTGCTCCATTGCACAAAAAAGGGAATCGTGACAATCGTCTTACGGTTTAGGCAACAGGGAAGAGTGGCGCTAGCAAAATCCGTCATACGTAAGCTCAAAATGTAAACGCGAAGGGAATGCACCCCATTACATACCTTGATTCCGGTACTGATGTGGACGCGGGAAAAGCAAAGGACGTCGTACGCCTAAGCGCGTAATTTAGCGGAGAATGCTCAGGTCTCAATAGCATTTCCCTAAAGTTTAAACTCTAGCAATTCATTTGCAAAACGGTCTATAGTTGCTTAAAATCTACTTCAAAGTTTTAATGCTTCATCCAACGAAGAAATTGAAGAACAAAACCTCTCTTTGGAGAAAAATCAGTATTGATAACATGCGAACTCGTTTTCTCAACGTTGATTGCTTCAACTACGCTTCGAACGAAGCCATAGAAAACCTAGAATATCTCCATCTTCCACTCCGTCATCTGGATCCTTTGAATATCTGCAAGGAGGAGAAATTTGTTGTTTCGATTCTGTTTCAAGCATATCTTTATTCATCTAGAGGTTTCCAATAGATAATGCTCTTTCTAAGTTCTTAGCATATGTTCTCCCTCGCAGTATCGACGTCGGAAGTGGAATTTTTCCTATTTATTGCTGTCGGAGTTCGAAATTCTTGCTCTGACAGAAGAAAGAATGTCCAAGAGCAGAGAAATTTCAGGTCTAAAACTGTTGAGATTGGATTTTCAGAGGTAAAACTGTGGATTTTGTTAAATGTACTGCTAGTTTTGCTGTTTTTCTGCTTGATTTCTCTCTTCTGAGACTTCTTTGGTAATTCTACATTGAAATTGAGCAAGGATGAGCAAGTTTAGATCAAACTACCGAGATTCGGTTTCCAACGGTAGAGTAATGAATATCACAGAGTCTAGTGGTAATTTCTTATTCTTAAAAGTTGTTTGTAGAAGGAAAATTCTTGTTTTATAAAACGAATTGTACAGAGGTAAGGCTGTGATTTAGTTTAATGAATCCTGAATTATGCTATATTTTTTGCTCACTGAATTTCTTTTAGACTTTTGGTGAAGCTGGTTTATATATAATTGCAGGAAGAAGCTAAGCTCTTTTATGAAGACTAGCAGGTAGAGAGTCATAGAACTTTTGGATCTGAAGCTCTAGACATTGAATCTCCAAAGGTAGGGCAGTAGTTTTCTCAAATGATGCATAAAGTTTATTCCTTTTTAATAGAATTTATGTTCATGACATCCAATAACGGATCCACTGTTGACGAGAAGGACAAAAACAAGTTCGAAGTTATCCAATTTGAAGCAACAGAGCTGGATCTCTTCTTCGTAAAATACAATACGAGCTTTCTTGTTAATTATTGTTTGTTTCCCACAAGAGGAGAATGCTTTCTTTTTGGAAAAAAACAGGAGAGACGATTTCTCTCTGAAGTCCTAGAAATTGAAAATCCGCTGGTAAAATTCAATTACTCTTTTGATTCCCTTCCCCCTGAGGGTGGCCAACAGGGGGAAGGGAATCAAACTCAAGACCTCCGCTTCCTGAGGCGTGGTCTTGGCCAACACACCAACCCCCTCCTCCATAGTTGGTTTTCTGGTGGTTTGACTTCAATTTATCAAGTAAAAGATGACGATAAGGACTGCTCCATTTTCTCCTTTTGAAGTACAGAAGACCTTAGGCAACTCAACTCAAAAACTATTATAATGGTCATTTATTGGAAAAAAAAAAATAAATTAAAACATATTTGGGTAACCCTCTTTTTCTCTCTCTCTCTCAATTTTTTGTTAGGAATACCGCATTATCTGTCTAACTGTCTTGTGTTGCAATTTTATCTTCTTTGGTCATACGTGGAGTTTATAATCAGACTTCTATAAAATTAAAATATTACTGGATTCTACTTGTATCTTTTGGCATGGTTGTCCAGACTCTGTAGTGGACATTGGACAATGGTGTCAATTTTGGTTTTGATCTAAAACAAAGGAGGAGGTGCCCTTATGGCTTATATCATCTGAGCATTTTCCTTCTTGCTCGTCCTTCCTTTGTTATTTCAAATGAAATAAGGAACAGGGGATAAAACATATAAGATATTGGCTAAAATTTAGTTCTGATGTCCAACAGATTCTCTCTTCAGGAAAGGAACCATCAACTCTGTACCTTCTGATTGAAGTTCTTTACTGGTTCTTTTATTTAAAATTTTACTTTTTGGTTATAACTTGGTTGTTATAGCTAGTTTAGATAGTTTGCGATGGTTATTGCAATAAGTTGTTTAACTTCCAGCAAAGCAAGCAGGTGTTAGTTGCTGGTTTGCTGACAGTGTTTATGATCCAAGAAATTCAATATAAAAGTTATTTTGATATTGGACTGAGGTCTTTTCTGCAGGATATGATCAAATCAGGATTCACAATTCAGTTCCCTTAGGAGGTATCTGAATCAGTTCATTCAGCTGTGGACAACTTAGAATACCATATGGAGCAAAAGAGTTCCTCTGTGGAAGATGCTCTGTTCAGAACTTGTATGTATATTAGCAAATCTCCTATTTTGGAAGTTAATGAGATTTGGTAAGATAGCTCATGAGTGAAGCTTTCAAACCAATTCCTGATTTCAGGAGTTTTTGCTTGAGATTCTACACAGGCCCACTCATGGAAGATATTCTTTTACTTCTTGAAAATATTGGACAGCGAGGCAGACACAAAAATATGGTGACCTGTTGGTTGGGGACAAGGATCTTGTGGGATCTATGGACATTCAAGTTTTAGAGATCATTGCCATCAACGCAATGCCTTGAACCTGAACTGAAATGCCTTAAATTGGTCTTAGAAATGGAATTTATAACCCCAAAGGAGAACACACATATTATAGGGAAACCAGGCATCAGATGACAATTCATTTTTCAGTGGTGAGACCAGTTCATTTTCAGGAGGTCCAGATCCGGATTTGGAGCCATCTCAATTTTTTGAAGACTTTGCCAGCTTAAGAGCCAACAATCCAGAAACATGTGACTAGATGTTCATGAAGATGTTTCCATTGATAAATTCTATGAATCAATTGTTAGTCATGAGCTAGCTCTGGTGGATGATACATTCAAATCATTGCCTATTCCTGTTCACTCGGATGACAAAAAGATACAGTCGTTGTATGCAATTGGCAAGGAAAGTCTAACTGTGTTAAAGCCACCCCCTGCATCTGATGGAATATACTTAGATTGACAGCTTTTGGAGGAAGATATATGCAACTGTTATACCTTTTCTACTTATTGGAACACGTTGGAGGAGATAGATACTTATAGCACCGACTCTGATCTGAATTCAGTTAATTACAGGGTGGTGGCAATTGACTTTGTTTTCTGTATTGACACTCCAAATGGGCCAAACATGTTAGGAAGCAAGGAAGTACTAGATGAGCTTACTAGTGTCACTTCTATGATTAATGAGCCTCTTATTGAAGTTGCTCCAAGTCAGTTGTTTACGGATGTAGGTTAAAAGCCTGGAAATGGAGAACCGTTGCCCCAGATGAATGGTGAAAAGGTCTCAATGTAGTTTGAAACTATGTCATGGTTCGACGATCCGATTTTTTGTGAAATTCTCAGAAAGCCACTACCAGGAGAAAAAGTGAACCTGCAGTCAAGGAGACACCTAATACCAAAGCAAAACATCACCATTAAAATGCTGAGAACTCTTAGAGGAGGGTTCATTGCAGAGACCTACAAGAAATTCCTGTGGCCTACCGTTCCAAGAGAATTTTATTCCACCTTCCAACGGAACACCATTCTCAATTGCTTTTCATTCATCACGACTGCGACAAAGATCACCCTGGACAATAGAGTTTCTTACCAGAATAAGAAAAGAGCAGGATGCATTAGCTGTCCCTTTTATGCAACATTGCTCCCACTTGTTTTGGGCATAATTAAGAACATATGAAAAATCAATTGGAGAAAAAATCCAAGAAGCAGCAGCAGAAGGAGAAAATGAGAAGGACAGGTCTGTCTTAAGAAAGCAGGCAGTTCTTCTAACATGGACTCCCATCGGTACAAGAGCAGGACAGGTCTGTCTTAATGGAACTCCCATTTAATAATTTTTATATGTAAACACCCATTTAATATTACATATAGTTAGTTCTCTTTAGATTGCATCAAAATTTTAAACTTAACCAACTGCAGATTCTTATATTTTGCGAGGAATCGAAATGAAACGCAAATTAAGCTGGTTTGGAATGATGGAAATGTTCAGAAACTAGGAAAATATTCCAATATCAATCATGAAATTGCAGGAAGAGTTTGTGCTACATGTACAGCTCCTGGATCTTTCAGATTGCATTACAGGTCATTTCTTAACTTCTTGTTACTGTATGTAACAATGGAACCCTAGTTTCAACAATCTTAAATAGCTTGGAGCAAATTTTGTAATGCGGCTCGACCAGCATTGAATCTGAAGGAGTCGACACTGATTTGACTGAGTTGCTGCAACATTTATATGAAGCATCTATATACTTGGGCTGTTATCACTTATCAGTAAGCTACAAATCACATAAGTGTCCTAGGTTGAGTCAGAGATTCTACTCAGTAGGACGAGTTCCTTGACATTTATACAAAAGCTTACTATGAGTTAGGCTCGTAGCAGGAACCCTAAAACTGAGACAGCTGAGCTGGAGTTTAGACCTAGCTTGGAGTGTGTATGTGTGTCACTTTACGTATTACCTTCATCAATGATGTCAGCTCTTAGTAATGTAATGGATATTGACAAAGAGTAGGTGAACCCAAAATGCTGCGAAAAGAGTGCCATATATGATTTACTAGAAGGCTGGCTTATTCAGTTGTGACCAATATCTTTAGAACTTTATATGTAATTTTCCTTACATATAAAAATAAAATAAAATAGGAAAAGGAACATTTAGAATTCTGTACTGGATAGTTAAAAGATCTGAAAGATATCCAAACATTCTAAACCGGAAAGCTGATGTTAAGCCAAGTTCTGTAGTTGGCTAAGATTGTGAATTTGTTCCTGTTTATCAATTTTCTTGAAAGTCTTAACCACTGTAGGAACTACTGACAATTTAAGTTCTTGTAATTCTGAGCATGGATTATTACCTTAGAGAAATACTTATTAATCTGTATTGTTCTCATTAATTTTTTTTAACCAAGGCTGCATGATTGGAAAGAATATATTAGTTATAGACATATTACAGTTTTCATGACAAGCTCTAATCACATTGCAGAACCTGGATCTGTCACTACTCACTTGAGGACATTTAGCCACATTGGAAATCTACATGGACATTCTGTATTCTTCCTAAAGGGAATGACAAATAACATATGCACAAGGAAAAAATATATTACTCTGATGGAATTCACACAACTGATTTGCCACTTAGCATATTCAGCTGCTTCACCTATACAAAAGACCCAGTTCCCAGCATCCTAAGGAACACCAATTAGTTCTTCTTAGCATTCTTAAGATTACGTACGGTCATGACAAGCTGTTGCCTTTCACCTTCTACCTCTGCAAACTTAAGGCTTATCTCTGAATATCTTCCTTGCATGTCTTTCAATTCGCCTTCCATAGATTTGTTCCTCTTCTTCAGTAGTTCCATTTGAGTCAACAATTCAGAAAGGTTGCCTTGATCATTGGTATGGCAAGTGGAGACTTCCAGTTCTTTGTCTGAGCATGTTTCAACTTTTCTGTGGAGATATAAGAAGTGCAATAAATTGTCAAGGGAAGCGGATTGAAGATAAATTGTCATAAATGTCCACACTAAATTATTTTAAACAAAAATGTTGGTACTTAGAGGCAAACATACAACAAAACTGAGATCAGGGAAAATAAACTTGAAGGTCACCCAGTTGTACCTTTTTATGGGTGCTGCGCCGATGCCATTTTGGTCCAACATGAATCCTGTAGTGCTTATTTCAGAATCCAGCAGATTTTCTGCTATATTCCTCCCTTCACCAGGCTTACTACCATTTGCAGTAACGTTCTTGGCCTCTTTTGTTTCCTGTATCTTGAAGACAAACCCTTGCCTTAGTTTTTATTAATAACATAGTTGGATGGTATTGAAAGTGAATTTTAGAAGTTGGATCCAGACAGAATCTGGGTCGACCTCTTTGAGATTTTACTAGAGATTTAGTCAAACAGTAATTCAAAGGAATCTCATAGATGTTTGTCAGAGGAGTTCATCTACAACTTTCCCATATAAGTATGATGCAGTAAATGTTCGTCTCAATTTTATGCTTCAAATATTAACATTAACGGGTCAAGAAGATATCTGAAAGATAGTTCTATTATTAATAATGCTGTTTGTAATTTTGAACTATGGTTCATACTTACTTATTCTTCCTCTTAATCTGTGCCTTATCCCAATCATAAGACGAAGCAAAATCCAGTTGGGAGTCTAAGGATTCAAGGGCTTCGTATGGGCTAAGTCTGTGGATAGGTATTATGAATGTGTACCCCTGGTTTCCAAGTCACATTAGCTACAAGGTGGGCAATGGGACAGAGATCAGTTTATGGGAGGATATATGATGTGGTTCATCTCGGCTCAAGGATGAGTTTGGGAATATCCATCTCTTGGCATCTGATACATCAACTTCAATTGCAGTCTATCTCAATAAGGTAACTGGTAAGGTTGTATGGTGTCCTAGATTGAGGTGTGCATTGAACGATTGGGAAATAGTAGACCTGTTGTATTTGTTGAAACATCTGTATGTTGAGTCCCCGATCTAGAGGCAACAATGGTCAATTCTCAGTGAGATCCTTTGTAAGGTTACTTTGTGTTGGACCTTTTCCCCTTTTCCTCTTCGGATTGTTTGGAATTCAGGTTTTCTGTCCAAGGTATATTTCTTCCTTTGGACTGCTGCTTCGAATAAGATTCTCATGTGTAAGTTGTGAGCAAGAGAATTTATCGCCATTCCTTCCGGGTTGAACCCCACGGAGGAACGACGCTAAACGCCTGATATGGAGTCGCCACCTATTAATTATGGGGAAATAGGATCCCAGATATGAAATGGATAAGGGCCTACGGTCCAATCAAGATTCTAGGGAAGAGATTCACTTAAGTTTGGGGAAGGTGTTAGGCACCCCAAACCTCCATCCGAAGATGGTTACCTACTCCATATGTCTAAGCCAAATTAAGTGAAATTTCAAAAGGAATTTATGATGTGTTTTGAATAATGCTAATCATAAGATAAAACATGCAAACTAAAAAGGAAACTAACCTAGGGGAGGTCAGACCGGTTTAAGGTTGCCTACATACCCACATGGTGGGATCAGACCAGTGTAGTTCGATCAAGGGCGGGTGCTAAGTTGATTGATTGAATATTTTTGGTGTTTTAGTCATATTTAAATGTTTTTGATAATTTTGAGGTTTTATCATTTTTTAGATTTTTTTTATAGTAGTTTAGACTCATTTCGGACCATAGGGTAGTTTAGGCTCGTACCAAAGCACATGGGGGGATTTGGCAAGCCAACTAAGGTTACAACTTAACCTAAGTCTGAGCATCATTGTTGGTCAACAATATTACAAAAAGTTTGTCATTGAAAATGACATAAGAAGGCTCGCCTAAAAAAGGGGACATGCTTTCATGAATGTGTTTATAGAGGAGTACTAGAAGCCAAAAAGGAAAGATAAATGAAAAGAGAGGTATAACTTTAGCTTCCACTCTCTATGGGCCTACCCATAAGCACATTTATGGGAACATAAAAAAGAAAGAAATATGTACTTAAAAGAAGAAAATGAGGTCTTTCCTTGTTCTTGAGGTGAGATCCCTTTACATCATTAGATTGGTGTGGAGAGGTCCAACTATGCTTGAGAAGGGAGAGACCTCTAAATGGTTCTAGAAAAGGACTAGAAACCAAGAAAAGGTACAAAAAAAAATGAGAAAATAAACAAAGGGAGGAGACCTTCTCCTCCTTCTCCAACTCTTTGAAGGGGGCGACCAAAAAGGAGTTGCCTCACAAAGGGGTATAGCCTTAGGCTTCCACCCCAGGCCTAACTCAAACCCAAAGGTTTTGGTATGGGAAAAGGGGTTCACACTCTTAGAATTTCAAAGGTTTAGAAGGAGACGCTTGTTGGGTGTAAGGAATTTGGAATGGGTTTGAAAACTACAAGAGTTTCTCTTAGGGTGTGTTATGTTGAAAGGATTGTGAGGGAAAGTAGGTGAAAGTGGGAGAAAACCCCACTTTCACCATGTTCGGTTAGAGGGATTTTGAGGGAAAGTGAAACCTCACTTTTCTCTACAGTGCATCACTTTCTCTCACTTTTACTCAAACCATATTCCAACCAAATGAAGGAATTGTGAAAGAAAGTGAAGTAAAAACCCTACTATTCCAATTCTACCCTTTTGTATGATTATATTCCTAAAGAGAGCAAGGGGTAATTTTGAAAAAATTTATACTTTCCCCTAATACTTTTCTCTCAAACCAAACACGAGAAATTATACAATTCTTTTACTTTCTTTTCTTTTACTTTACTTTACTTCACTTTCTTTTCTCCCACCAATTTACCCCTCAACCGAACGCACCCTTAGGGTTTTTTGGATTGTGCTGAAAAACTTGAATGAGTTGGGTATTTATAGATTTTCCAAAGGGTTGTGGCAATTTGGTGAATAATAGGAGGTTAGGAGGGAAGAATGGAGGTGATTGGGTGGTCAAACGAGGGTTGGAGGTTGGTGGAGAGAGGGTGAGGTATTGGTTGGGGCATACTTCTAAATAAGAGGGAGGTTGGGCTTGGGTAATGGGTCCAAACCTTGGAGCTTTGGAGAAAGTGAGGGAGGAATAAGGGTGCAAAAAAGGGGTGCTTACAAAAGCATCTCAAGACTAGAGGATGGAGGATGACAAATTGGTGTTTTGTGTGCCTCCAAGTGGAGGAATCTGTGGACCATATGCTTTTGCACTGACCCCTTGCCTCTGGTATTTGGGGATATTTCCTTTCTCAATTGAGGTTGAGTTGGGTTTTCCCTTCTTCTTTTTTACGACTTCTTATCTTGTTGGTCCTTCGCGGGTCTTGAGGCTTCTAATGCGATTATTTGCTCTTTTCTTCCAGGAGCATTGCTTGAACCATTTGGTATGAGAGAAATCGGAGGGTGTTCAATAATACCTCTGTTTTTCTCCCTTGTTTTTGTTGGGGGCTTAGACATCTTATATTATTTTGGCATTCTGTTCAGAAGGAGGGTGAGGATTTAGCTGGTGTTTTACTGTGAGGCAGAGGGCTCGTCTTTTGTGGTTTCCCCTCAGGGTAGTTATAAGAAAGGTTTTTGGGTCAACGTTTATCCACTGGAGTTCACCTTCTGCTGAACTCAGTTTGACCATTTTTCTCTTCCTTCTGATTATATATATAGAGGCTTATTTTAGCGATAAAAAAGCTATTTAGGGTCGGCAACAAGAATTCTGTTCTGTCATTCCACTATTGTAGCCTATATATGTCCAAAACAGTCAATAGAATGACTTTATGAACTCTATTTGAAAAAAAAACGGATCGAAAATATCCCCAAAGCATGTACTTTATTAGCAAATGCATCTCTGTAATGCAATATATGAATTTAAAAAGTTGCTAACCTTTTTCAATTGGTCCTCAGAAAATTCAGTACTATTCTGATTGAGCTCTTCCATCCTGCTTTCTAGTTCTTCAATTCTGTTTTGCAGATCCTTTTCCTTCTCTAAAAATGAATTGGTTGAGTTTTCTAGTGCAGTTTCCTTTAGCTTTATCTGTCCCTGCCAGACACACCAACACTGTCAGTACTGTGAATCTTGTAGCATTTGTTTTTAGCCAGACCTGTGATAAACAGAACAAGAAAGTATTTGCAATAAAGCTACTGAGATTGTGTAGAAGGGTTAGAAGGACTATGTAAATATAATAGGATAACGACAAGGGATTTTGTTTGTCTTTGTAGTCCCTAGTATACACCTCTGCTGTCTATCTAATGATATTTATCTAGTCTTATACACCTGCCTTTTCCTTTATGCATAACAAGTCATGCTTATTTCATTTACCTCAAGCAAATTTATTTTCTCCCTCAAAGTAGCGACCTCTTTAGAGCCACGAGAAACGGGGGCAGATTTGTTGTTCCTTAGAGTTGTTTTTGTCCCTTCTGAAACTGTAGCTCGTCCACTGTTATCCTTGAGCTTCTTCTCTATACTGCTGATTGCATTGTCTTTCTCCTGTAGGTCACCCTTTAAATGAAGTACCTGTTTTCTAAGGTTCTCTTTCTCTAACTCGTCTTCAAACAAGGAATGTTTCAAGTCATTATACTGAGCTCTAAGGGTTTCCACCTCTGATTGTAGTACTCCAACCATTGTCTCCTTTTCATCCTTTAGACACCTCATATTATTTAATTCCTGCAATGACTTATCTGCTTCTTTCCTCACTGAAGCAATTATTCTTTCCAATTCATCTCTTTCCACATTCCCTCTTTGTACCAGCATCTCTGTTTTGTCAATTGATGTCTTCATATTTTCCATCTCAGCTCTCAATATTTCTTTCTGTTCTGCCTGTTCGGAGAGGTCATCTTTTTCCCCTGTGATCCCTTTTAGCTCAGCTCTGAGCATTAGGATCTCCTTTGAGAAAACTGCATGTGTTTCTTCCTCCTGCTTCTTCTGACGTTCAAGCTGATTGGACTTGTCTTCAAGTTCCAACAACATCTGTTCAATTTGTTTTGTTTTTGAATTTATTTGGTATGAGAGCTTTTTCAGTTCTGCTCCATACCAATCTTTAACCGACCCGAGCTCTTCGTTAGCTTTCTGGAGCATTTCTTCCAGACAGAATTTCTGCAGACGCAATTCACTAGCTTCTGTTAGCGCTTTCATGGCCAGCTTCTCATTCGTATCAAATGTAGATGCCATTTGTATGGAGAGCCTTCTAAATTCCTCCTGAAGCCGCTCAGCCCTGTTAGCATTATTCCATCTTGTCTTTCTAAAAGCATCCTCGGCTCGGATGGCCCTTTGTTCCTGCTCAACTTTGGCATGTGTCACAGCTTCCAGATCTGCTTCAAATCCTTGTGCCTGCTTCTCCAGTTCTTTCTCCAAGATCTTGACCTGGGTTTCAAGTTCATTTATAGTGGCCAAAGAGACTGAAAATTCTTGTGCCTGCTTCTTCAGTTCTTTCTCCAAGTTCTCAACCTGTGTTTCAAGTTCATTTGTAGTTTCCATTGAACCCAAGCATTCATATTGCATCCCAAGTTGATCTTCCAGCTGGTTTTGCTCTAGCTTTGACAAGATGTCATGATTTTCCTGTTTCAAAATCTCATAGTCCAAGGCGAGCTGTTCCATCTGCGTCTCTAGCTCATCTCTGTCTCTGCTGTAAACCTCTATTTCACTATACAGGTCTATGATCTTTTGCTCAAGCAAGTATGCTCCCTTGGCATCATCGTGCTCCTTAACTAGTTCTTCCAGTGCTTGTTGCTCTTCATCATCCTCCATTTTGTGTTTAGAGACTATTTCTAGTACCTCTTCGGCATTCTCACTGATTGCTGTCTCATTGGAATTTTTCTGCCCCAACATTTCGTCGAGGTCTTGCACGGCAAGAATCAACTCGGAGTTGGATTCTTGCGTTTTCTGCAGTTGTAACCGAAGATTGGCATTCAGGTCCTTTTCATAATTCAGCTCTTGTCTAATTTCTTCTAGCAACACCCATGGATCCTCACTCTCAAACTGCAATTTCTTTGAAGCTTTTGCTTCATGAATATGTTTCTGCAAGGCCTTGAATTGTTCACATTCTGTTTTAAGTGCATCTCTCTCCTCTTTCAGGCTACCAACTTCCTTCATTAGATCCTGTCCCCTTTTGCTCTCCTTCACAACCTGTTTTCGCAGAGTCTGTAATTCCAACTCCGATACTTCTGCCCGCCTTGCCAAAACAACAAGATCAATTTTGAGCTTTTCAATGGAGATATCTGAAGCTTGTGGTGAACTGTTTGCCAAGTCATCTATACTTCCATCCAGAGCAGAACCCCCTGACCACTCCGAGGTTGATCTCTGATGCTCTTGGTAGTTTGTGTTAACAACATGGGATGGTGGCTTCTGAGGCATAGGGCTATGGCTAAAAGATGATTGGAAGATGGTAGGGTTCTGATTGTTAATATTATTCTTTGAGCCAAGTTCTCGTGGGGTATTTCGTCCGGAGCTGCTATCTGAACCTGATGCTGATGTAGCATCAGAGCCACTAGATGCTCTGAGGTTGACATTGGAATCACCTTTCTGAGATGTCATCTTATTTAAAGGACCATCCTGTGAAACATTCAAGAAAAAATATCAATCACTTTTAGAAAACCCAAATGTCTAGTCATAAACCCAGCCATTGTTCCAGAATTTTGTCTGAAGTATTTACTTTCAACTAGTTGTAGACTACTAGGCTATTATGCTACAACTGTGGTAATGGAAAACATTGAAGAAATTTATTCTCTGGGTAGATGAGAATATGAGATGAGACCTTACTTCATTATGGTTGCTGCTTTCATCTGTATCACACTTGCTTAACTGGCTCTTCAAGCTCCTGTCTTGGGATTTAACTGTCGCATCTCCATTTTCACCAACCTCTCTGCAAAAGCTCTCGGATATGAAAGAGACAAAATTACAAGCAAAATTTATATACACAAATCGCAATTTTTTTTTAAAAAAAGTAAATAAATAGAACAATGTCCATACTCACTTTTGATCAACAGCTCCCTGCATCTTCTGAATTGTAACCTGTCTCAAGTAAAACAAACAACACATATGAGGAATCCATACAGCAGCTTACGTTTGAATGGAATATCTAAATCGAAATTGCAGTTTAATATGTTATCAAATTAGAAAACAAAGTTCTGGTAGAGAACTTTTGATTTACAGGGAACTTTTATTTTATGTAACTGCAACTGTAAATGTGTGTGTGTGTGAGAGAGAGAGAGAGACGGAGGGGGGACGAACATGTAAAACTGCACTGGAATTTGGAGTCTTCAAGGGCAGAGAGACAGATGAAGGTTTAATTGCCTCAGCATAATCTGCAAAATCAATTGTGACTTCTCCCAAAAGACCAGCTTTTGACGATCCCTGCAAGAACCTCTAAAATTAAAGCTCACCAACAGAAATCCAGTAAGAAGAACAGAGAAATTGACATTATTTCATACATTCGAAACCACAAAGTGGTAGATTTTCTCATTAATTTTCCCCGTTTTTGGCTCCCGAACAAATTTTACTGTTTCATAGATTGGATTCTCCCAGCGACAGATTCCATCCCCAATTGCAGCTTTCTCTAATCTCACTGTTGGCTTCCCAACATCAGCAGGAACCAGAGATATCATCAAGGCACCCCCTCCTACCTGTGGCACCTGAAAAGAATGCTGAGATATTAAACTAGATGAAACCAAACCTCCATAGATCCCAAATTACCGAATCACATTGCCGATATTCTCAAATTTTGTATCAAAATTATCATCTCATCTCAACCAGTAAACAAAAATTAAAACTTTCATTACAGTTTCTAAGCCATTTAAACTAAATTCGAACAACCCCATTTCAGATTCAGTAGCTGGTAATGAGAATTTGCTTTGAGTTTTATCAATTTCATACCTGAGTTGCCTGAAACTGCAATTTGAATACAGTTTTGATCTTGTTCTTCTCGCTGCCCCTCCATCTAGATGACTTGAACATCCTCGCTTCTCGCTTCAGTTTTGCATCTCCCAGTCGAATTGAAGCTTCGAACTCTCAACCAGAATCCCCAATTTCAAGTCTCTCTCTCTCCTCACTGGGTCTCCGACTGCCATTGCTGCAAAATTTCTATTGCTTTGTTACAGAGTCTGTGTTCTTGACATTAGAACCAAGGTAAAGCTTTAGTTTCTCCTCAAATGTGAAATGCAGAAAAAAGTTGAAAGAAGTACTAAAGCTCTCTCATTTCAACATCAGTCATGGAAAAAAAGAACCAGGTACTGTAGAGAGATTGGAATTAACGATAATCCGTGAATGGGATTTCAGATCGATAAAGACCTCTTAGAAGAGGAGATGAAGTTCGGGTTTCAATTTCAGCAAAAAGCGATTGAATGCAAGATGAATCCAAGAGCAGGAAGAGAAGAAACAAGCAGATCTGAATAGTTCTTCGTGTTCTTTTCTCTTTGTAACAGTCCTCTTCCATAGAGATACTCAAATTATTAAAAAATGAAAAAGAAAAAGAAAAAATAGAAAAATTGAAGAAGAAGCTTTTCTAAATAATTTAATAACGTAAAACCATATTAGGAAAAAAAGTTTCTAACTATATAAATGTCTGATGGTTGCTTGCGTAAGGGGAACACTAGGTATAGTGTTTTTATTTTAGATGACACAAATGACCTTGTACTTTTCTATTATTTCCGACTAGGATTATCAAGTTCGCTGCATGCTATAAGCAAGCTAGCGAACTAAACTAAAGAACCTAAGTAAACCAAAAAACGAATTATCTCCTCCTACCCCTAACTAACAAACTTCACTCTAGAATGACGAACTGCGAACCCGAACCCCGAATCCAAACCGAATAATCAGGCGAACGAATAATCAGGTAACATTGGTTTGGACATTCTTATATATGAAAACCCATATCACTATATTATGATGATATAAGACAATAAGAATGCCCCTATAGTCATTCTTTTTTTTTTGGTTGAACCCCTATAGTCTTTCAAGCCTATATTATTGGATATTGGTCAAATAAGGACTTACTAACACCTATGCCTTAATTCATTGGGCAAAGGTGTGCCCCAATTTTTTTTAGGATTGCTACCTCAGGACGTACTCAGTCAATTTTTTTCCTCCGATGCAGTGTGGGTGAAACCGTGGTGTTGCTACCTACAACAAGGAGATAGATTGATACTGGTTGCCACAACTTTGCATTTGGGGAAGACTACGACTAAGACAAGCAATTTTTTTTTTGTTTGGGAGGGGGTGGGTCACGAGATTGAGTCTCACACTCGAAATGTCCCAATAAATTAGTAATAGATCTCTTAGAAGGCCACTTTTTTCTTTGGTTCAAGTTACACGGTTCTATGGCCATCAGATTGGGATTTCTAGTAGTGGTGCAACACGGATAGGGCCAAGTGAGTCTCGAAATTGATTAGAAGGATCAGTCAGATCTTCTAAACGGTTCAGTGACCCCTGCCCTTGGAGAGATTTGTACATTACTGGAAGATATCCATGCTCTCTGCCATAAGTGTGCTTGTGTGAGGATCCAATGGTTGTGCAGGCAGGCCAATCTGGCAACTCATAATGCCGAACTTCAGTCTAAATTCTTCTTTCCGATCCCTCCCTCTCAATAGTCCGAATTGCAATTTCTGGGTTACTTTTACCCCTGATTAGATTGTTATGAAATATCCATTTAACCAAAAATAATTAAATAAATTTACAAGGTTAGGCTGCAATCTTGGTTAGTATGGTTTGTATATGTTCTATGTTATAAGGAAAGTGCCTTAGCATTTGAAGCTTGGCAAATGGTGGATGTTACAACCACACCTACTAGTTTTTCTCTTAATCCCATGTCATTTAAAGCTAATGAAAATATCTCGTTTTATATGTATTTTTTTTCCAAAGAACAAGATTATCCCGTTTATGTTATTTTTTAAATGACAAAAATTCGAAAATAATAAAAGAAAAGCCTCTTCTTCACGTGTAATATTTTGAATACTTTTATCATCTGAGTGGAGTATTTTTGTTTTTACGAAAAAAAAGAAGGGACGAATTCTTCTCCGGTTGTAACCGGTTTTGTCAAAACCGGTTACGCCCATGAGGTGGCCAAATGTCTCTTTTAACAGCTCTTAACTATGGTTAAGATTCACTCATCCCAAAGGTTCATCTATCTATTCTTGGTTTTTAGAAAAAATAATAAATTTTTTTGTTAACTGTGGTTAGAATTTACTAACGCCTAGGGTTAATTTTTAAAAAATATTTTTTCTAAAACCAAAGAGAGGTGGGTAAACCCTAGGGGTAGGTAAGTCTTAACCACAGTTAAGGGGTGTAAAAAGGGACATGTGGTGACCACAGGGTTGTAACCGGTTTTGCCCAAAACCGGTTACAACCGGAGAAGATCACCAGTCAAAAAAGAAATGATCTTTCCATAACCCTATGTTTGGTTGCCGAGAAAATAAGTGAAAACATGGAAAAGAAAAGAAAATGAGACAAAACACAACTAAGAATTGTATTAGAAATCTGAAAATTTCTTTTCTTTTCCATGTTTTCATCTATTTTCTCGGCAACCAAACATAGCATGGAATGTTAATCAAGGCCAACAAGGGTTGACCTTCAGAGCGGAGGTCTTGAGTTCAAATCTCTTCCCTTTGTTGGCCATCCTCATGGAATTTTCCCGTCTTTCTTGATGTGTGTGACTTGGGTGGTGTTGCACGTGTCTGGGAGGGAACTAACTGGTGCTCTAAGAGCTCGGACACCCTCATTACCCCGCTCCCCACACACACACACTCACACACACACACACACATGAAAGTAGATATTTTCATCATTTTTTAATGCCATGGAACAATAATGGACGTGAAAGAAAAGACTAAAAATTGAACCATTATTTGACCATACTCAGTGGGGGTGTAGGTAGTTGAATAACTTAACTATACATCTTACCATAATATAATAAGATGGTTCTCACATGTAAAATAGTCAAAAGTAAACTTTCTTGACAGTCCACTTACTCCGGTAACATTTTCAAAAACCACCCTTCACTTACTGAATGTTACAGATAAGCCTGAATTGAAAGTTTATTTAGAGATAGATCTCTTACTTTTGAGGAAAATGACAAATTCAGTTACACCAAACTTCAAAGACATAAATCCATTTTTATCCAATCACAATTCTGCTATTGTTATTTAATTGGTGGTTACTTACACATGGTGGCCCTCATTGTCCTGTACCTTTTTTTAATGGATTTTCTGTGTTATATATTTGCATTTCATGTAAGTAAATTGCAGGAGTTTTGCTAGTATTTGAAGGGCAAAACTAAGGCTTCATAAATTGCAACAGAATTGTGAGACATAGGGTGGCCCAAGCCCCTTGCTTCCACAAAACCACACCAGATCAACTTGTCCCCTCCAGCAATGCATGGTTGCCATATATGCAGGCTCTATTGAAGATTAGATGTCATCTTCGTTGTACGGACGCTTGTCTAATTGCTCTGAAAATGTGTGGTGTCACATGAAAACATGTGGTTGGGTCCCTTTGTCAAATTTATGTCTTTTGACGGTTATTAAAGATACACCCGCCGCTTGTTCCAATGGTAGGGTGTGACCTCTCTTCTGAGAGAGAGATGTCCTGGGATCTATTCTCAACCGATGCTGATTTGCAAGTGGTTCAATCCACACTATCATATAACCATCATATGATGCTACTAACCTAGGTTAATGATATCCCCCACTCCAAAAAAAAAAAAAAATAATAAATTATTGGTTTGCCTTGTCGATGTTGCGGTTGGGTTGGAATACTTGAGTGGGATGCTTCATGTTTCTATAGCTAGAAAGAAATTTTAAGCTTTCTTACATTTATCTACCTTTAGCGTGAAATCTATTGAAAGTTCTCTCTAAAACTTGATCTTATTTAGCACAACTTTGCAATTTGAGCTAAGAGCCAAATGTTTTCTGTGATAAGAAATTTACTAAATAAGTTTGTTTTGGATTGTTTGACACAATTAAACCACTCCGTTCGAACTTAGAATAAGGCATTCGGTTAGCATATAAAGAAATAATCATCTTTGCATTAAGCGGATATATGTATTTTTTTTTAATGAAGATAATAGGTTTAGAGCTATATTTTATGATAAAAACGATTTTATAGGAATTATTAATGTGGGTGTTTTTTCACAGAAATATGAAAAACCCGCCCAATGTAAATACTCGTCTAATCTGTGGAAATAATCATAAATTCCTTGCATGATTACGAATTAGATTAAATTAAGACACTAATTACAGTGTAAAAGAGCATCTATAATTAAGTACTTATCTGCTAAGTGTTTATGAAATGAAAATCAAAACCAGAAGTGGAAGTGGAAGAAATGTTTAATTATTAGTTGTTTATATGGGCAGGTGAAAAGTAAAAAGTAGAGTGCTTGGGAAGAAATGGATATTTTGTAAATCGAAAGGGTTTTCCACCGGTATAAAGGGTTGAGGATCCAATTCCCAGGCTCCAGTGATCATTGTTCTAACTATTAACCGTAGTTAAATGATATCTGATGTGTAATGGCATTTTATCCAATGTTATCATAACCGGATCGGTCATTGAACCGGATCGGTTGAGTGGCCGGTTCCCGGTTCCATCAGTCCGGTTCAATCGTGTCTTTCTAAATTTTTTTTAAAAAAAATCCATTTTTACCCATATATGATTGGTTCTGACCCTGATTCCCGGTTCAATCGGCTGATTCCCAAGGTTCTCACAAAATAGCCCGGTTTTGAAACATGGCCGATTCTAAGGGTTTTGGGAACCGGTTCCACCGGGCGGTCCGGTCTGGTTCTGACAACACTGATTTTATGTCAAGAGAAAGGAAATCCGGTCATTTGAACTTTGCTATAGGGCAGTACGTACCGGCTGAAAACTCACTGAGCATTCAACGGTCAGCTAACTCAGCACTCACTTGGACACGTGCACTCATTCGTAGGCTAAGTCATTATGGAGCCAAATCATCTCCGGCCAAATCCGGTTATCATCCCCTGGAGGTCACCACGTGTCTCCTTTGACACCCTTTAACCGTGGGTAAGGTTCACCCACCTATTTTTGGTTTTTTTTTTAAAAATATTAATTCTTTTTTAAAATTAAAAAACTGTTTTTAATATTAAAAAAACTCTAAAAAACAGTTTTTTAATTTTAAAAAAAGAATTAATATTAAAAAAAAAACCAAAAATAAGTGGGTGATTTATAGGGGTGGGTGAACCTTACCAACGGTTAAGGGGTGTCAAAGTAGACACGTGGCGACCTGTAGGGGTGATAACCGGATTTGCCAGATCCGGTTATCACCCTAGAGGATTTGACTCCAGTCATTATATTCCCGTGATTATTTTTATGTTTCGAAAATGACTTCTTAACCACAAAATTCCTTTATTAATTCCTACAATATTTGCGCCAGATAAATAACTACATTAAATTATTTTAATTAGTTTCCTATACAGAAATCATAACTGAAATTTCTGTTTAACAACCTCCCGTCTAAAGATCTCAACTTCTTTTGTATATCTTGAGTAGACCAAAAGGATTATCTTCCTTTTTTTTTTTTTAAAGGATTATCTACGAAGAGCTGCCAGTATCATATTTGGTGCAAATGAAATGATACGGAGCTCTTATGGTCCCCGCTTATGAACAATCAATTTTTTTTTGTTTGATAAGACGCTTATGAACAGTCATAGTCATTTGTTTCATTGACTTTTAATTGGACTTTCGAAAAGAGTCCTTCAAACTGAGCTTGCGAAATTAGAAATCATGACCATCATATAGTGGGCCCAAACAAGAGGCCCATATCACACACATGCCGTTATTAGATTTGGTAGACCTTCCTTAGGTTCTATCCTTTGAATACCATAGATTCCTCTCCTATTTATTTTGGGCTTCGGATTTACTTCTGCGGCAAAATCATGGCGAGAAAGTGAAATGATTTTTCCCTTTTTTTTTATCGTCAGCTACCCAATGATGAATGGACGCTTGATGGCGTGACTTGGGAGTTAAAGTAAATTCGATGTCTTTATTTTAGGGAAGGAGATTCAACTTTAAGCCCCAATGTTAAAAACTAGGGAAATGCTTACTTCCGTAATCACATCAACTGTAATTAAAATTCACTTACTCTTTGGATTAAATAATCTAACATTGGAATTAAAAAAATAAAAATATTAACTTTAATTTTCTTAAGCTTAATTATAGTTAAAATAGTGTTCAAAGAGTCAAGTGTAGGGCTGTCAACGGATCGGATTCGGACCGGATCTGCCTAGATCCGAATCCAATTCGATTAAGAATCCGACTGATCCGAATCCGATCCGAGATCCGTCGGATCATGAAGTAACCGATCCGAATCCAATCCGATTATATATCGTCCGATCCGAATCTGATCCGATCCTATCCGAGTAAGGTTATTTAAAAAAAAATAATCTATTTTAATAATAAAAAATCTAATAATACCTTAATTAATACTAATTAATGTTAATTTTTTTAAAAATTAATATTTTATACATAGAAAATCTAAATAATATATTTAAAATAATTAAAAATTATTATTATTATCGGATCGGATTTTAATCGGATCGGATCACCCTATATCCAGATCCGATCCGATTATTATCAGATTCCACCGATCCGATTATAATCGGATTCCACCGATCCGATCCGACAGATCACATATAGGGTCCAAAGTCCGGCTAATCGGATTGGATCCGGATCATGATCCGGTCCATTGACAGCCCTAGTCAAGTGGCCGTGACATCAGACTACATGGAATGCTAATCACTGCCCTATAAACTACGTATCAGCTGTCTCTCATTATAATATTAAGATCTATAAAAAAAAAATGTTTGGAAGTGATTTCCAATAGATTCTCTTGCGGTCTCGTAGGCTCCATGGACGACTTTTTGCCAGCATATCTTTGCATGTCCCAGGCTAGTTGAAGTATTATTATTAATTTATTATTATTATAATTATATAATTAATTATTATTAGTATTGTTATTATTATTCCTAAAACGTGTTAAGGCATTGGATTGTGCTGCTAAATTAGTTAACTGGGGTAATAATGTGTTGGGATTGGTTGGGTTGAGCAATCCTCAAGGCTAGCGAAACCCAAGTCAAGCTCCCACGCAGGGGCGAGCCAAGGGGAGGGCATGGGAGGCACGTGCCCCCCTCTACTTTAGAAAAACAAAAAGTTATTATTATTATTAAATGGTATTACCATGTGAATGGGGTGGGTGCCTCCTGTCAACTTTTGGGAAAAAAATACATCATTATACATAATTATTTAATTGGGTATAATCATAAGACATGAAGCTCCTAAAAATATATATACTATATTGTTTAATTATTTAGTAGAGTATAACAATTGAACAAAAGGGCAACTATCCTTAGACTTTTGAAAATAAATATATATATTTTTTATATTATATCATTTAATTATTTAACAGGGTGAAATAGTAAAAAAATATATATATAAAAATGGACCAAGAATTTAGTGGTAAATAAAAGGGCTAACTTCAAAACCCCATTCTAATAGACGGCAGAATTTTTAATACCTACCTAATCATTCTCCACACAAAAATCTATCAATCATCACTTGTCACCCTACTAGAAAATCTTCGCTCAGCGTGCCCACGATAGGTGCACTCAATCCATGAAGAATTTCAAAAAAAAATAAAATTTTCCTCACAGAATTAAGCAAACCCTCATAGAAGTAACGTAATTCAATAAGAAATCCCTCATTGCTTGCATAACTTAAGCAAGATGAGTTCTCTGTCGGGATCTGAAAACAAATATTGAACGAAATGGAATCGAGCCAATTGAGAATAAAGTAATCAAAAATAATATTGGTTTCTTGTCTTTTATATAAAATATGTTATTAAGTGCTTATATTAAAGACTAGTTTTGGATCTGTCTTCATATAGTAGCAGTACTCAGATAATTTATAATTAAAATATTTTTAAATCCAAGTGGTATTTATATATAATTCAAATAATTACGATTGCTTTAATATACACTTTTAAGTAGTTGTTAGAAAATAGAAGAGCTGGAGACACTGGACTTTGTGATTATAGACAAATTTGCATATAAGTGCTTAAGACGGGGTTTGAACCTAAGTCATGGTTTTTAGACTTTACCAACTTAAACATGTTTGCTTGTCTTAGGGGTAATGTATCTATTATGGGTGATCTGTGATCCATTCAAATGAAATTTGATGCAGTGGTACGCCCGCAAATTCTGAGACCAGAACTCATACTGCGGTTGTGGCCCTAATCGGATAAGAACATGCTGTTGTCCCCCCTAATAAGTAAAGCCGCTAGCATCGGTTTCTTAAGCACTGCTAGCACCGGTAGCTGCTGGCTTTGGAAGTTCAAGTTAACCAATACTAAGCTTTTTAACTGACTGACCACTGATCATTTACTAAAAGAACTAACCGGGGTTTGCGGCCTAACCCTATTTGAGACACCAAAAAAAAAAAAAAAGCTTTATGCTCAATTTCATTTGACAATTCCGTCAAGATCTCTTCGTTTGGTGGTGGTGGTGGTGGTGGTGGTGGTGGTGAAGAACCCGGGAATAGGATCTTTCTAAGGAATCATATCAAGAGAGAATTGAATTTGGTTAGAATATGTGTGTTTGGTAAACAATGATCCGTCTTTTTCGCAATGTATTGTCAAATATTCAATATGCCAACTTAGCATATGTTAAGTTAATAATATCAAATTTGACGAAAATATGATTTAAAATTGGAAACAGATTGGAATATATATATTTTTTAAATAAGATGGGTTTCTCGTGTAAGAGAAGATGATGACGTGGATTAGAGAAGGGTGGAGGTGGGGCTTATAGTATGGTGAGGTGGTTGCTTCCTCCTTTACTTGGCTTTAAAGCTGCTCATGCTTTGGTCGTGAGGTAGCCTTTAACTACAGTTAATCAATAAAGCCACGTGGGTTAAAGCGTCGGGTTGCAGGAGCCAGCAAAGCCGAAATCACACTTCACAAGGCATTATGCAACTTTTCAATTTCAACTGGCAACCCAACTGCCCCTTCTGTATGGATCCCCACACCCAATGCTGTAGTAACAGTGTGGGACCCACCCACCTTTTGGCGAGATCGAATCAATCGCAATTGAATTTAGGGAGACTTCAATCGTTTCCAGAGGCCTTCATGTGTACCATTTAACCCCTATTAACTGTGGTTAAAATTCTCTAACCCATAGTATTCAATAATCTAACCTTTATTTTTTTTAAAATAATAATAAAAATATTTAACTCTAGTTAAGGTTTTTTTTTGTAATTCACTCTAGTTAAGAATTTTAACTCTTTAGGTTAGTATTTTTCAAAAAAATTAGGTTTGAATATTGAACACTAAGAGTTAAAAAATCTTTACCATGGTTGATAAAAGTTAAATGGGACACATGTTGACCTGCGATTGAACTCTCCCTGATCCAATCACGATTGGCTGTGAATCGATCTCTTTTTTGGCTTGCCTTGGGCATCCACACATCATTAGACATGTGGCGTTTTAAAACAGGAGAGATATCAATTGGGGAGAAGTCAAAATCATGGGGAGAAAATGAAATGGCTTCTCATCCAAATTATCGTCAAGTGCCCAATGATGTGTGGATATCGGCCGACATCCACCAAAGGTAACCAAAACACGTGCTAGGATCGTAAAAGCTTTTGCCATTGTTGCAAACATAGCTGTCATTGAGTTCTTAGCTCATGTATTGGGCCTTATTTTGGTGGGCCACTAGATGGGTCTTAGTCATATCTCTGTAAGCCCATTACGAATGTCAATGGGCCCAATCCTTCAACGGTAGGCCTCTAGTGTAGGGCTGTCAATGGGTGGGATCAGGATCCGGATCCGATTCAGATCCAATCTGATTAGCCGGATTCCAAACCCTAGTAGTGATCCGTCGGATCAGATTCAGATTGCAAAGGTGGAATCCGATTTTAATCGGTTCGGATCCGGATATAGGGTGATCCGATCTGATTAAAATCCGGTCCAATTATAATAACTTTTAAAAAATATATTATATAGGTTTCCTATGCACAAAGTATTAATTTAAAAAAATTAACATTAATTAGAGTTAAATAAGGTTTTTATTAGATTTTTTATATTATTAAAATAGATTTTTTTTAAAAATTAACAGTTATCGAACCATATTCAAATCGTAGAAGTACATTGGATTTGAACTTGGATTGAGCAATTTAGAATCCGAAGGATATCAGATTTGTTATCGGATCGGATTCGGATATAGGCAGATCCAATCCGAACCCGACCCGTTGACAGTGATACCCTAGGGGCGTGATCTTGTGAGTCGTCGCAATGGGATCAATGTTGACTATTCATGATGAGAAGATTAGCCTATTTTGGAAGCAGCTATAAGGAAGACTCACTTCCATTTGGCTCCTGTCTTGCTAAGTGATTTTGACAAGTCACATTTTCTATTCAATACCCTTCTACCACAAAGTGGGCCAGCCTAAACCCCTAAAGCCCATCGCATGCTAGGAATGGGCCTTTTGATAATTCAAGCATGGCTCGGCCAATAGCTTAGTCCCAACCAATTGGGAGCCCTAGTTCCCATCTGGGTAATGAATGTATCAAGTTTAGGGTTTTGGAGGAATAATATAAGAGTTTTGTAGATATATATAATGCCATCTGCAAGAAGTAGTGGGAACCAGAGATGGTCATGCTTATGATGATGTATACAGCAGAAGATAATTATTATTAGAAATGGTCCCCTCTCTCACACTTGCCAACTTTCTTATGAGAGGGACCCCTGGTCCACTTCTTCACATCTTTATCAGTATCACATGAGCCACTTTGTTTTAGTTCATTTAGTGAATAAACATATATTCATATTTCTCAATTTGCAAAAAGAAACCTTTTGTATTCATATTATTAGGCTATCATTTAGAGAATCTGCTAGGAATTGAGATTACTAACTGTTAGTTAGCATTCACTATCTCCTACTAAAAGGAATTGAGTGAATGGAAAGCCAAGAGAGAAAGTGTAGTAATGATGGGTAACTTGATTTGGGAAAAGATGTAAATTACAGCTAAGAGTAAGGAAATTGAGTGAATAAACAACCTTTGAAAACTTGATTTTGAGAGGACCTGTTGGGAGACAAAGTTGGGTTAGCCTAAAGATCCATTTTCTTTTGACTTGGGATCTTCTTCAGTTGGTGCTAGCGAGGAGATCGCCAATACTACTTTAAAGGACCATATATCACAGCGCATGCCTACCAAGGTAATTGTGCACGCAAAACAATTTTGTGAGCTACAAAGTATGTGTGTAGTGCCTCCGGAGTGGATTCTAGCAATCTCCTCACTAGAACCAATTCGAGAGGATCCAGTGTCATTTTAAAAAAAAAAATTGCATTTGTCAACTATTTAAATAAAATTCATGAATCATTTAACCACCGATCAAGTGTGGAAATTGAATCGGTATGAACAATTTCCCGACACTGGTTGATTCTGGAACCAGGCCCATCTGGTAGATAGGTTTTTTATACATTAATTTTATAAATATAATATCAATTAGGACTTTTTAATAAGCAAAAGTAATAATTAAGCATTGAAAAATATAAAAGAGTATTAGAAAACCTACACATGCCAAATAAAAAAAAAGGCTTGGTACCAGGCTGCTCGAGAACGCTCGAATTCAACTTGTTAAGAGCTCATTTTAGCTTGTTTATCTAGTAAATAGACCGAGCTCGAGCTTCATTTTCAAACTTGTTTGGTCAATGAGCCGAGCTTAAATACTCGTCTTGTTTAATATTATATAGGGGATGCTATCCTTCACTCAGATTTGTGACCTTGTTAACCTTCGCTAATCTTTTTTACCTATATGTATTGATTATCATTGTATTAAATATAAGGATATTTTGATATTTTTATTCAGGACAATTCAATAAGTAGGGGAGATAAATAGTACAAGAAAAGTCAAATTTTACTTATTTTGAGTGAAAGTTAATGACTGGTCTCGTATGAAAAGACTAAACTACCCTTTCAACTTTAGTGAGTTTTGATAATTAATTAATTAGGGATAAAAATAGGGTGGTGTTATGTGCACACCAATATTTGATGATTACACCCCATTAAAAAAATTTCTTATATTTTGAAGTTTTCTAATTTTTTTATATGTGCATCTCATTCATAATTCTTTTAGTTTTCTAATTTTGATTTTCTTTGTTTAATCGATAGCTATTGAAAATTCAATTTGTTGTTTGACAATTTTTGATTATTTGAAGTTTATATAAGTAAGAGAAATTGATTTAAATAGGAGAAAAAAAATAGATTAATGGTATTGAATATTTTGTACACCATCATAGTGTACTTGCATAGATTATTAATCATACATATTAAATGAGAAGGAAAATAGTCACCTCCTCGGCCGAGGAGGTGAGTTACCGTCTCGTCCTCCCTTTTTGGGGCCACATGTATCCTTTTTACTTCCATTAACTGTGGTTAAGATTCAGTCACCCCTAGGGTTCACACATCTACCATTGGTTTTTAGAAAAAAATATTTTTAAAAAAATTAACCACAGGAGGTCGTTAATTTTTTAACCATAGTTCAAAGGGTTTGCGTGAGAGAGGAGGAATAGTCCCCTCCTCGGCATGAGGAGGTGACTATTGCTCCAATGAGAAATTCAACTCTTTAATTAAACAGGTGGTGATTGCATTATCTATTCTTAAGTATAGTGACTCTTAAATTAATGTGAATCTAGCATTATCCTCTTTTCTTATAATTAAAAAATTTGAAATTTGGTGACTATAAATTTTATAAGTATTTTTTATTTATTTTGGTGTGTATTTAAAATTTTAAGAAACTAAGTCATCAATTTTAAGAAATAGGGTGTAGTCATTAAATATTGGGATACACCTAACAGTAACCTAAAAATATTTTGGTTCACATTGAGTGAACCCTATATGTATTTAAGTATATTGAGTTAGTTAGCTTATTATATGCATCTAAGTGTATTTTGTATCGGAGAAATACAATGTTTTTGTGTGGACAAATTCAAGGGTTGTTAGGCGGTTCTCCAATTGTGGCTGAGGCTTTCGCTGTTAGTTCTGCCACCGAGCTGGCTCTTTCCCAGCAATGGTCTGTGGTTCAGTTCCAATCAGATGCGAGCTCTTTAGTGGCTCAGATATCATCCCCTTCCTGCTCCTTATATGTAGAAATTGGTCCTATTGTCCAGGACATTCAGCATAATCTAGCTCTCTTCACGTGTAGTGTGGTGCAACACTTTCCCCAACTTAAACAAAAATAATGAAACTTGAGTCAAGCTTAAGCAACCTTGTAACCAAGGGTGGAGCTAGGAATTTTTCATTAGGGGTTATAAAAATTAGGTATGAAACTTGGGGGTTCAGGGGCGAAGCCCTCGAGAAAATTATTTTTTTTGGGTAATTTTTTTATTTTGAGAATTTTTTTTCTAGTAATTCCTTGAGGTCGCCACGTGTCCCTATTGATACCCCTTAACCGTGGTTGAGATTCACCCACCTATCCTTGGTTTTTCTTTAAAAAATTATCAAATTATTTTTCACACCCTAGTTAAAATTCACTAACTCCTAAGGTTAAACAAAAATTAATAATTTTTTCTAAAAATAAGGATAAGTAGGTGAATCCTAAGAGTGAGTGAATTTTAACCATAGTTAAGAGGTGTCAATAGGGACATGTGGCGACCTAAAGCGGACTCCACTGGAGGGTCCACTATTTGGGGGGCTGCTGTTTCATAGCAAAACTAAGAGGAAGTACAAAAAAAATTCCCCCCCCCCCCCCGCGTGTAACTTAACAAGAGGAGCTAGCCTGAAAACCAAACCAAACTAATCATATCGGTTACATGACAGCCCTAATAACTACTAATGAGTGTTTTATTTTGAGTTATGATGTCTATTTAACTTTTTTATTTCTCTCTATAAGTTTTTTTTTTCACGTGAAGATGATATATTTTGATATTTCTCTTTTGCTACAGAAGATTGAAGAAGATTTTCTTATATAACTGTTAGGATAAAAGGTAGGGTCAAACAAACAAAGAGGCAGTAGTATTATTATGAGCTCATGTGCACGCCGAGGGAACAACATAAGGTGCTCACGTGTTGATGTTGGTCTCAGTAAGGGTGGTCCGAAACTTCTATCCTTTGGTTTGCTTTGCCCCCTTTCAAAAGTAGCTCATCTCATCTAAAAACAAAAAGAAGAAGTGATAGTAGCGAAGATATGTAAAAAGAAAGATCATCCCAAAATCAAAGAAGCTCACGTGATACGTGATGAGAATCAAAGATGAAAAATTAAAAAATTTAAAAGGTCGTTTGACACAATGTTATTAGAACCAGACCGGTCATCGAACCGGTTGAGTGGCCGGTTCCCGGTTTGACCGGTCCGGTTCGACCGTGTCTTTTTCATTAATTTTTTTTTCCATTTTTACTCATTTTTCTAACCGGTTTTGACCATTGGTTCCGGTTCAACTGGGCAGTTCTTCCGGTTTTGACAAAAATAACTGGTTTTTAAATATGCTCAGTTTTGGGGGGTTTGGTAACTGGTGAGGGGACCAGTTCCCGATTTTTCCTGTTCGACCGGCTGGTCCAATCCGGTTCTGACAACAGTGGTTTGACATGTTTTTGAGAACAATATTGCTTATCACCAAAGTAGAAACGGCATAAATGCATTTAGCAACTCATTTTCTGAGAATTATTTTAAGTACAATTTTAACAGGAAAAAAAAATGTTTGTCAGAATTAAACCAAAGAAACACGCTTATAAACAATGTTGTCAGAACCTGTAGAGCCCCAGACTTTTTCATGCTTAATACGTGACACTTTCGTTGTCATCTTGCCTTTTTAAGAGGTATGATTAATAAATGAGGAAGAATTTGGAAATTTCGAAATGCCAGAATTGTTCCTCTTCGAAGTACGAACACAACGCAAGTTGAATCGTCAAAATCGGACGAACGAGTCAAAAGATATGGCCAAAACAGTCTGTACCTGTAGGAAAACGTATACTGTGTGCATCCGTTGTACAGCTCACCACGGGTACGTTGTACAACTCACCACGGGCACGTTGTACAACTCACCACGGGCACGCTGTACATGAGACGACGTGACAACGGGTTCGTCACCCTTGACAACGCCACCACGAGTTGGCACTATTCACAAGCACCACGAGTTTGCACTATTCATGGCACCACGAGTTGCACTATTCACGGACCACGAGTGGCACTATTCACAAGCACCACGAGTGGCACTATTCACGGACCACGAGTGGCACTATTCATGGACCACGAGTGGCACTATTTACAAGCATCACGAGTGGCATTATTCACAAGCACCACGAGTTTGCATTATTCATGGCACCACGAGTTGCACTATTCACAAGCACCACGAGTTTGCACTATTCATGGCACCACGAGTTGCACTATTCACGGACCACGAGTGGCACTATTCACAAGCACCACGAGTTTGCACTATTCATGGCACCACGAGTTGCACTATTCACGGACCACGAGTGGCACTATTCACAAGCACCACGAGTGGCACTATTCACGGACCACGAGTGGCACTATTCACAAGCATCACGAGTGGCATTATTCACAAGCATCACGAGTTTGCACTATTCATGGCACCACGAGTTGCACTATTCACGCCACTACGAGTTTGCACTATTCATGGCACCACGAGTTGCACTATTCATGGCACCACGAGTGGCACTATTCACAAGCACCACGAGTGGCACTATTCACGGACCACGAGTGGCACTATTCACAAGCACCACGAGTGGCACTATTCACAAGCACCACGAGTTTGCACTATTCACAAGCACCACGAGTTGACACTATTCACAGCACCACGAGTGGCACTATTCACAAGCACCACGAGTGGCACTATTCACGGACCACGAGTGGCACTATTCACAAGCACCACGAGTGGCACTATTCACGGACCACGAGTGGCACTATTCACAAGCATCACGAGTGGCATTATTCACAAGCACCACGAGTTTGCACTATTCATGGCACCACGAGTTGCACTATTCACGCCACCACGAGTTTGCACTATTCATGGCACCACGAGTTGGCACTATTCACGCCACCACGAGTTGGCACTATTCACGCCACCACGAGTTTGCACTATTCATGGCACCACGAGTTGCACTATTCATGGCACCACGAGTGACACTATTCACAAGCACCACGAGTGGCACTATTCACGGACCACGAGTGGCACTATTCACAAGCACCACGAGTGGCACTATTCACAAGCACCACGAGTTTGCACTATTCACAAGCACCACGAGTTGACACTATTCACAGCACCACGAGTTGGCACTATTCACAGAAATCCCAGTAAGGGTATTTCGGTCTTTTGGTCAGTTCACTCTTACCTTAAGAGTTTAACCTGAGCCTTTAGGGCATCATTCGACACTTAGAGAGTTTGAGAGAATAGAAGAAAGAGGAGAAGGCGATTCCAATCTAGGGTTTCCATTTTGGAGAGAAATCAAAGGGTTTTGAGACCTTAGATCAACCTCAAGCCCGTTTTCTTCAAGATTTCGGTGCAAGCATTCGTGGAGCTCACGAATCAAGCTAGGGCAGCAACTCACAGCCATTTGGAAAGAGGGTTTCTTCCTCATTTCTTCAAGGTCGGTACTTTTTACTACCCTCCTAGTTATAGTTCCTCTTTCCCCTTCTTTCCTCTTCATTTTCTTTCATTTAAACATATGCTATGAGATGGATGAATGGTAAATAGTAAATGGTAAATGGTGAATGGTGAATGGTGAATGGTGAATGGTGAATGGAGATGGGATGGGCGATTGGATGCCAATGGTTGTGTGTGATGAACAAATGGGGAAGGGCATTGTTCCAATAATGAACGTACATGTATGATTTGAGTAAAACCCATCTAGAAAAGCATGTTGTAGGATAAATCCATAATGAACATACCATGTTTGATGAAATGCCAAGGTGAACACAGTGAGCTGAAAATCTGGAATTGCATGCCTAATAAATTATGAATATTGCTAGGGACTATGATAGTGTGTTTCCTGCTTTCCCATAATACTATGAATATTACATTACTCAATCTTTGATGCTATATGTGTTGTGAAATTACCCAAATGTCATCTTTAAATTTGAATGCAAGTATGTACACGGTTCCCACGAGCACGGCATGCATGGCATGATTTATCGAGTTTTTCAAGAACATGGTTAGAGGTGGGACATATCCTACGATATGTTTTACCTCGCTTTTCACAAGAAGACAAGAACCAACATTCCACGAGGGGTCTCCCCTCACTCACAAGTGCATATCATGAAGAAGGGTCTCCCTTCCCTCGCAAGTGCATTGCATAAAGAAGGGTCTCCCTTCCCTCTCAAGGCATCTCACAAGTGCATCTCACAAGTTACATGATCACAAGCAAGCATGCATGACATGACATGACATACAAGAATCAAGCAAGATAGACAAGACAAGCTTTCACGTACGAAAAGATATTTTAAGTCAAGTCAGGTGCACGATGTTTTCAAGAGGATTTATTGGTTTTCTACGAGTTTCAAGCATGATTATAAACTGCTTTACTTCCTTGTATGATATAAATTGTTTCCGTGTGACAAATATGAATTTCTCCTGATTATGTATTGCCATGTTTATGCTATAATTGTTGGTTAGTATTCAGTACCCGCTGAGTATTCTATGCTCAGCCGTACTTCTTATGTCGACAGGTTCTGAGGGAGCTGCTACTCCATTTGATGTTTGTGCTCCTGGTCCATGGGTGGAGGAGGAGTATGTCGAGGAGCCTTTGGAGGAACCTCCAGTAGAGGGTTACCAATAGGTGGTTGTAGATTCTGAGTAGATTAGCTGTGGGTGAGACGAGAGTCAGATTTATGTATTTTGGCGGGCATGTCCGCACTTTCTTTTGGATTCTTTTTGTATAAACTTGGATTGATTATGTATATACAGAGAGGTTTGGTAGACTTCCGCTATGCCATGTTAGAGCATGTTTCCGCTGTTTTGTCCTCTATCGTATATGCTCTGTGGGTTTTGCAGGTTTGTTGTCAAGCAAGTCATGATTAGTCGTCCAAAGTTCACTCTAACTCCTAGGGTGGGTTTTGGGGCGCGACAGAAGTGGTATCAGAGCTTAGGCTTTAGGTCTCTAGGGTCACTTAGAATCTTATACCACGGCTTGACAAGAGCATATGTCAGGAAACAAGTTAGGAAGAAAGTAAGTCGGAAGAGAGTCTTGATCCAAGTGTAAGACTAAACTTTAGTCTTAGTCAAAATGATTGTTTCAACCAAGTACGAGCCTTAGGAACGCTAGAACACCAAAGTATAATATTATAAATACTCTGATGACTTAATGCGATGTATATTAGTATTATACAACTAATACAAATTGGATTATTGTGAAATGGCATTGAAGTAAACTGTGGTTTAAAGTTAGACTCATGTGGTGTTATTATTCTCAGGACTTGAGTCATGAGACGGAACACACGGGGTCGTGGACCACATACCAGAGCTTCCTCTTCTTCACGGGATGAGGATGAGCAGCCGGACCTCTCTCGAGTCTTAGGCTCTATTGCTGAGACACTCGCCATACTGGCGGCTCGGCAGGCTATACCATCATCGGCGGCACCTACTCCACCGCCCGCAGCTCCAGTACATCGTACCGCTGGAGTTGAGGCATTCAGGAGATTGAGGCCTCCACCATTCCATGGGAGTGTGGACCCTCTTGCTGCGGAGGCATGGATCCTCCAGATGGAGAAGATCCTTACGGTCCTCTCACCTACAGAGGAGGAGAGGGTAGCATGGGCAGCTTTCATGCTAGAAGGCGAAGCCCACCATTGGTGGTTGTCCGCACTGAGGACGAGAGATTTGACCATGCAGGGTCTACCTTGGACTTGGGAGGAGTTCAAGGATACTTTTTACAAAAAGTATTTTTCGATTGGAGCACGGGAAAAGAAAGAGAGAGAATTCATCAACCTTGAGCAAGGTTTGATGTCGGTGGCACAATACGAGGCCAAGTTCTCGGAGTTGTCGAGATTTGTGCCTCATATGGTTGCTACTGAGGCAATGAAGGCGAGGAGATTTGAGCAAGGGCTCAAGGATGTGATTATGGAGAAGGTGTCCGTTTTCAGGCATACTACCTACCCTGAGGTAGTAGACAAGGCCTTATTGGTCGAGGCCAATTCAGAGACAGTGTCCAAGAAGAGGGAGTGGGCGAGAGGCCAAGCTAGCAGTTCAGCACCTCCAGAGAGGCGGACTCGTTATCAGTATGCGTGGCCAGCACCATCGATGAGACCTTCTTATGCGCCTCCAGCTCCACGGCAGTATGTGCCTCAGGCACCGAGACCTCAGGCTCTTCCAGCCCCACGGCCTGTTGCACCTCAGACGATGAGGTATGCTCCGCTTCCAGCCCCTCCGACTTATACACACGAGGTCTGCACTTCATGCGGCAAAAGGCATCCGGCAGGAGATTGTCGAAGAGCATCTGGTGGATGTTATCATTGCGGTCGCCAGGGCCACATGATCAGGGATTGCCCCAGTCGGCATTTATCAGGCCAGTCTCAGGGGATTAGTCCACCAGCACGCCCAGCAGGATCATATCAGGCGTCATCTCAGACTACCCGGTCTACACCACAGTCTCGCCAGGCGAACCAGGGGCGAGTTTTTGCCTTGACAGAGGGTGATGCACTTGCATCTGACGATGTGGTGCAAGGTACGCGTTTGGAGTTATTTTCCTTATTCGTGATGGTTATGTTATGTTTTATCCCATGTGTACGTACTTGGTATGCTATATATGTATATACCTATGTGTATACACTGTTGATGCTTGAATTGACATAACTAGCTAAAATTTCAGGAGCCCTACTAGTCAATGAGTGTTTGGCTCGAGTGTTGATTGATACCGGGTCTACTCATTCATTTGTCTCGCCGAGTTTTTCAGAAGGCTTTTCTGTAGAGCCAAGTCAGCTAGAACTGGAGTTAGCCATTTCGACTCCTCTCGGCAAAACAGTATTGGCAGATAAAGTGTATGGAGATAGTGTGGTCCAAGTTGGGAGCCACGAGTTGGCGGTTGATCTCATCGTCCTTGGATTCCAAGACTTTGATGTTATATTGGGAATGGATTGGTTAGCAGCACATCATGGGCATGTAGCTTGCTTTGAGAAAATGGTACTCTTCAAGCCGGTAGAAGGAAAACCATTTCACTTTCGAGGGTTGAGAAGTAGAGACATTGCCCGCTTTGCGGCGTTGAGCTTAGCTAACCCTGAAGCAAATGACTCATCGACTATTCCGGTTGTGAGTGAATTCCTGGATGTATTTCCAGAGGAGTTGCCAGGATTGCCTCCAGACAGGGAGATTGAGTTTGTGATCGAGCTTGCACCAGGCACAGCTCCTGTTTTCAGAGCTCCATACCGAATGGCCCCTATTGAACTCAAGGAGTTGAAGACCCAGTTGGAAGAATTACAAGGTCTTGGTTTCATTCGACCAAGTGTCTCTCCGTGGGGAGCCCCGGTGTTGTTTGTTAAGAAGAAAGATGGCTCGATGCGAATGTGTGTCGATTACCGACAATTGAACAAAGTCACCATAAAGAATAGGTATCCCTTGCCTAGGATTGATGACTTGTTCGATCAGTTGAAGGGAGCGAGATTTTTCTCGAAGATAGATCTTCGATCGGGTTATCACCAGTTGAAGATTAAGGTGGAAGATGTTCCCAAAACTGCTTTCAGGACTCGGTATGGGCACTACGAGTTCTTGGTGATGCCTTTTGGACTCACGAACGCGCCGGCAGCCTTTATGGATTTGATGAACCGGGTGTTCCGGCCATATCTTGATAGGTGCGTGATTGTATTTGTTGATGACATCTTGGTCTATTCCCAGACACGGGAAGATCACACACGCGACCTATGCCTTGCTTTGGAAATGCTAAGAGAACACAAGCTATACGCCAAACTTAGCAAGTGTGAGTTTTGGTTGGAAGAGGTGGCGTTCCTAGGCCACGTGGTTTCTGCAGAAGGTATCTCGGTGGATCCGAAGAAGATCGAAGCAGTTATGAGTTGGGCGAGGCCCAAGAGTGTTACCGAGATACGCAGCTTTCTTGGGTTGGCAGGCTACTACAGGAGATTCGTAGAGGGTTTCTCTAGCCTTGCAGCACCGCTCACTTACCTGACAAGGAAGAATGCCAAGTTTGTATGGAGTGATAAGTGCGAGATCAGTTTCACGGAACTGAAGAAGAGGCTTACTACAGCTCCTGTCCTTACAGTGCCATCCGGACCTCTTGGGTATGAGGTGTACAGTGATGCCTCACACGTTGGACTTAGATGTGTGCTTATGCAACACAAGAAAGTCATTGCCTATGCATCAAGGCAATTGAAGGAGCATGAGAAGAATTATCCCACGCACGACTTGGAGCTTGCGGCGGTCGTGTTTGCACTTAAGATTTGGCGTCATTACCTTTATGGGATGAAGTTCTATGTGTTCACTGATCACAAGAGTCTCAAGTATCTCTTTTCCCAAAAGGAGCTGAATCTAAGGCAACGGCGTTGGATGGAATTTTTGAAAGACTATGATTGTACCATTCAATACCACCCGGGTAAAGCAAATGTAGTGGCAGATGCTTTGAGTAGAAGACCTCAAGGGTTGTTAGCACATATGTTGGTTCAAGAATGGAAGCTACTACAAGATTTGGCAAATCTGGACATAAGTGTGAATGACTCTGTCCGTGGTCCTACCTTGGCAAATGTTACGGTTCGGCCGTACATTATAGATTTGATCCAAGAATATCAAGACATGGATGCTGAATTGTCGGCTTATCGGGACAAGGAAGTTGCTAAGGGTAGTGAGGACTTCTCTCTCACTAGTCGGGGTGCTATCACATTCAAAGGAAAGTTGTGTGTTCCGGCCAACGCAGATCTTCGACGAGAGATCATGGATGAGGCACATCGTTCGAAGTACACAGTGCATCCAGGGGGTCCTCAAGAGTCACTTTTGGTGGCGGAATATGAAGAGGGATGTTGCGGAATATGTAGCACGGTGCTTGGTGTGTCAACAAGTGAAAGCAGAACACATGCGACCCGCCGGTTTATTGCATTCCCTTCCTATTCCCGAGTGGAAATGGGAGAACATATCCATGGATTTCATAGTTGGCTTGCCAAAGACGGCAAGGAGCTCAGATGCGATATGGGTAGTAGTGGATCGTTTGACAAAGTCCGCTCATTTCTTACCCTACCGTACTACCTTCAACTCTAGTCAGTTGGCTGCACTATACATCAAGGAAGTAGTTAGACTACATGGGGTGCCAGTCAGTATTGTGTCAGATCGGGATCCAAGATTCACGTCAAGATTTTGGAAAAGTTTCCAAGAGGCTATGGGTTCCCAACTTGATTTCAGCACCGCCTTTCATCCACAAACGGATGGACAAACCGAGAGAGTGAACCAAGTCATTGAAGACATGCTTCGAGCTTGTACGTTAGATTTCAGAGGCAGTTGGGAAGAGCACTTGCCTTTGGTTGAATTCGCTTATAATAACAGCTATCAGGCAAGTATTCAAATGGCACCATTTGAGGCCTTGTATGGGCGAAGTTGTAGGTCTCCTCTCTATTGGGATGAGGTAGGAGAAAGGAAAGTGCTTGGTCCGGAGTTGATTGAGCAAACTGCAAACACAGTTAAGATCATCCGGGATCGATTGAAAGCCGCTCAAGATCGCCAGAAAAGTTATGCGGACACACGCCGTAGGGACTTGGAATTTCAAGTAGGGGATCAAGTTTTTGTGAAAGTATCTCCTAGCAAAGGGATCATGAGATTTGGGAAGCGAGGCAAGCTCAGTCCTCGGTATGTTGGGCCTTTTGAGATTATCACACGGGTTGGTGAAGTTGCTTATCGAGTAGCTCTTCCACCTCACATGGCTACAGTTCATAACGTCTTCCATGTGTCCATGCTTCGGAAGTATCTTGCGGATCCTTCGCATGTCATAGACTTGGAACAGTTGGAGATTCGAGAGGACCTCACCTTGATTGAAAAGCCAGTCCAGCTTTTAGATCGAAGGAATCAAGTGCTTCGCAACAAGACAATCCCTTTGGTTCTTGTGCAATGGCAACACCATGCTCGGGAAGAAGCTACATGGGAGCGTGAAGCCGAAGTCAAAGCAAAGTACCCAGAATTACTTGAATGAGTTTCTGTGTGAAGTCTGTATATGACATGTAATGTTCTTTTTGAATTGTAATGCAAGTAGTGTCTGAATTTCGAGGACGAAATTTTTGTAAGGGGGGGAGGATGTAGAGCCCCAGACTTTTTCATGCTTAATACATGACACTTTCGTTGTCATCTTGCCTTTTTAAGAGGTATGATTAATAAATGAGGAAGAATTTGGAAATTTCGAAATGCCAGAATTGTTCCTCTTCGAAGTACGAACACAACGCAAGTTGAATCGTCAAAATCGGACGAACGAGTCAAAAGATATGGCCAAAACAGTCTGTACCTGTAGGAAAACGTATACTGTGTGCATCCGTTGTACAGCTCACCACGGGTACGTTGTACAACTCACCACGGGCACGTTGTACAACTCACCACGGGCACGCTGTACATGAGACGACGTGACAACGGGTTCGTCACCCTTGACAACGCCACCACGAGTTGGCACTATTCACAAGCACCACGAGTTTGCACTATTCATGGCACCACGAGTTGCACTATTCACGGACCACGAGTGGCACTATTCACAAGCACCACGAGTGGCACTATTCACGGACCACGAGTGGCACTATTCACAAGGACCACGAGTGGCACTATTCACAAGCACCACGAGTGGCACTATTCACGGACCACGAGTGGCACTATTCACAAGCATCACGAGTGGCATTATTCACAAGCACCACGAGTTTGCACTATTCATGGCACCACGAGTTGCACTATTCACAAGCACCACGAGTTTGCACTATTCATGGCACCACGAGTTGCACTATTCACGGACCACGAGTGGCACTATTCACAAGCACCACGAGTGGCACTATTCACGGACCACGAGTGACACTATTCACAAGCATCACGAGTGGCATTATTCACAAGCATCACGAGTTTGCACTATTCATGGCACCACGAGTTGCACTATTCACGCCACCACGAGTTTGCACTATTCATGGCACCACGAGTTGGCACTATTCACGCCACCACGAGTTGGCACTATTCACGCCACCACGAGTTTGCACTATTCATGGCACCACGAGTTGCACTATTCATGGCACCACGAGTGGCACTATTCACAAGCACCACGAGTGGCACTATTCACGGACCACGAGTGGCACTATTCACAAGCACCACGAGTGGCACTATTCACAAGCACCACGAGTTTGCACTATTCACAAGCACCACGAGTTGACACTATTCACAGCACCACGAGTGGCACTATTCACAAGCACCACGAGTGGCACTATTCACGGACCACGAGTGGCACTATTCACAAGCACCACGAGTGGCACTATTCACGGACCACGAGTGGCACTATTCACAAGCATCACGAGTGGCATTATTCACAAGCACCACGAGTTTGCACTATTCATGGCACCACGAGTTGCACTATTCACGCCACCACGAGTTTGCACTATTCATGGCACCACGAGTTGGCACTATTCACGCCACCACGAGTTGGCACTATTCACGCCACCACGAGTTGCACTATTCATGGCACCACGAGTGACACTATTCACAAGCACCACGAGTGGCACTATTCACGGACCACGAGTGGCACTATTCACAAGCACCACGAGTGGCACTATTCACAAGCACCACGAGTTTGCACTATTCACAAGCACCACGAGTTGACACTATTCACAGCACCACGAGTTGGCACTATTCACAGAAATCCCAGTAAGGGTATTTCGGTCTTTTGGTCAGTTCACTCTTACCTTAAGAGTTTAACCTGAGCCTTTAGGGCATCATTCGACACTTAGAGAGTTTGAGAGAATAGAAGAAAGAGGAGAAGGCGATTCCAATCTAGGGTTTCCATTTTGGAGAGAAATCAAAGGGTTTTGAGACCTTAGATCAACCTCAAGCCCGTTTTCTTCAAGATTTCGGTGCAAGCATTCGTGGAGCTCACGAATCAAGCTAGGGCAGCAACTCACAGCCATTTGGAAAGAGGGTTTCTTCCTCATTTCTTCAAGGTCGGTACTTTTTACTACCCTCCTAGTTATAGTTCCTCTTTCCCCTTCTTTCCTCTTCATTTTCTTTCATTTAAACATGTGCTATGAGATGGATGAATGGTAAATAGTAAATGGTGAATGGTGAATGGTGAATGGTGAATGGTGAATGGAGATGGGATGGGCGATTGGATGCCAATGGTTGTGTGTGATGAACAAATGGGGAAGGACATTGTTCCAATAATGAACGTACATGTATGATTTGAGTAAAACCCATCTAGAAAAGCATGTTGTAGGATAAATCCATAATGAACATACCATGTTTGATGAAATGCCAAGGTGAACACAGTGAGCTGAAAATCTGGAATTGCATGCCTAATAAATTATGAATATTGCTAGGGACTATGATAGTGTGTTTCCTGCTTTCCCATAATACTATGAATATTACATTACTCAATCTTTGATGCTATATGTGTTGTGAAATTACCCAAATGTCATCTTTAAATTTGAATGCAAGTATGTACACGGTTCCCACGAGCACGGCATGCATGACATGATTTATCGAGTTTTTCAAGAACATGGTTAGAGGTGGGACATATCCTACGATATGTTTTACCTCGCTTTTCACAAGAAGACAAGAACCAACATTCCACGAGGGGTCTCCCCTCACTCACAAGTGCATATCATGAAGAAGGGTCTCCCTTCCCTCGCAAGTGCATTGCATAAAGAAGGGTCTCCCTTCCCTCTCAAGGCATCTCACAAGTGCATCTCACAAGTTACATGATCACAAGCAAGCATGCATGACATGACATGACATACAAGAATCAAGCAAGATAGACAAGACAAGCTTTCACGTACGAAAAGATATTTCAAGTCAAGTCAGGTGCACGATGTTTTCAAGAGGATTTATTGGTTTTCTACGAGTTTCAAGCATGATTATAAACTGCTTTACTTCCTTGTATGATATAAATTGTTTCCGTGTGACAAATATGAATTTCTCCTGATTATGTATTGCCATGTTTATGCTATAATTGTTGGTTAGTATTCAGTACCCGCTGAGTATTCTATGCTCAGCCGTACTTCTTATGTCGACAGGTTCTGAGGGAGCTGCTACTCCATTTGATGTTTGTGCTCCTGGTCCATGGGTGGAGGAGGAGTATGTCGAGGAGCCTTTGGAGGAACCTCCAGTAGAGGGTTACCAATAGGTGGTTGTAGATTCTGAGTAGATTAGCTGTGGGTGAGACGAGAGTCAGATTTATGTATTTTGGCGGGCATGTCCGCACTTTCTTTTGGATTCTTTTTGTATAAACTTGGATTGATTATGTATATACATAGAGGTTTGGTAGACTTCCGCTATGCCATGTTAGAGCATGTTTCCGCTGTTTTGTCCTCTATCGTATATGCTCTGTGGGTTTTGCAGGTTTGTTGTCAAGCAAGTCATGATTAGTCGTCCAAAGTTCACTCTAACTCCTAAGGTGGGTTTTGGGGCGCGACAGAACCGGACTCGAACTGGTGGAACTTGGAACGGGCCCCCTCCTCGGTTCCTGAAACCCTCAAACCGAGACTCTTTCAAAACCGGTCAAAACTGGTAGAACCGGTTGGGAATTGGCCAAAAGTATACGGTCAAAACGGACCGGTTGTCTTGACTAATTTATAATATTTATATACGTGTTGATAAATATAACCATATTTAATTCTAACAATAATTTTGTTTGTTTTTCCTTTTTTCCCATCCAAATGTAATTCTTAATTTTTTAATAATAATTTTGGCTAATAGTTTCCAAACAAGATCTCTACACAAAATTGATTAGAAGAATCAAAACTTATGATAATTAATTTTTTTCTAAAATGAGAGAATAAGGAGAATTGACGTCAAACGATCCTTTATCTAATCTCTATATATATGCGACTCAGTGATTTATGTAGCAATTAAGAGTTGATCCGATTGTCCTAAAGAATCTCGTTAAGGGAATTTGGGGAGTTGGACGGAAGTAAGATCCCTGAGCCATAGTTTTTTTTGTTTGTTTTTGTTTTAAGCTAACCATGATTGTAGGGCCTCCCTCGACTAAGGGTGTAACTTTGCCATCTGAGGTGAGAGATTGGTGTTTCCCACATATGTTGGTAAACAAGATTTTTGCTACCTTAATAGTATTAACTGCAAAAATACTATGATGCATCAACCCACTTGTAAGACTTGACATGGGCCTAAGCTGGACCCAGGTCGAGACCAATTCAAGCCTTGGGGATTTATTTGTAATTGGCCCAAATTAGCCTGAAACATGGGGCTCAAATCGAGCACATTCAAATTTACTGAGCTTGGGCTGTCACTGCTATATAGCCCAAACTTGGCTCAACACCAATTCAATCAATCAATGATATGAAATTATACATGTAGGGTTTTGCTAGCCCCCAGTCGCAAATCTTCCAAAGACGCAACTGGGGCCATCCAAATGTCAAACATTCTTTGAATTTTGCTTTTTAAGCCATTAAAATAATAAAATACCTCCAAGTGTTAGGCCCATCTTGCGTCTATGGAAGATTTTGGAGTAAATGCGATTGGGCTAGCACTCCTCTATACATGCATATAACTTGTAGAATGCACATATAAATTCATGTATACCTTTATTGGGAATTATCTTATGAAACTAATCAAAAGAAGTTGCTTCAAGAGTTGGGTAACTAGTCGTTGATGTGGACCCCACTATTAAAGTGTTCATGGTAGAGCCAAGTGGGGCTTGTGGGGACACCTGCCTCCATTGAACTTAAAAAAATATTACTATTGTAGAGCTGAGAGCTTGTGACAAAAGGGGCAGAGCCTGGGGCAACTTTCTTATTAAAGTTGAGAACTGGATTTAGGGGCTAGGGCTTGTGACTGAAGTCTGAGCCAAACCCCACTTCGGGTATCATTTCTTATCCGGTCGACCACGGACCTGACACTTAGGTTAAGTATGTCTCACTAGTCCCTCTCAAGTCGCAACATCTCTCTTTAAATCTCTCAGTCTCTTTTTATTGGTAAATGGTAATCTTTGGTATAAGTGGAGTGCTAGCCCCCCGCATTTACTCCAAAAATTTCCATACACGCAAGATTGGGCTAACACGTGGAGATGTTACATTATTTTAACAGTTTAAAAAGCAGATATCAGAGATTGTTTGTAGCGCCAAGTTGCGCCTTTGGAAGATTTGCGACTGGGGCTAGCAAAATCCTTGGTATAAACAGAGAACTAACCTAAAAATTGGTTCTTTCTTAGAAATCAGAGTTTTTTGTAATGGGATTTGAGGCTTGCAGCTGAGATTGTAGATTGCAATTTGTAATATTGGGCTGTGGACTTGTGGTATTTTGCTTCCCTTGTCAAAAAAAAAAAAAAAAGCTAAGCCCGAACCTCCATTACCCTACACTCAAAATATTTCATACCCAATTAATCATTCTTCAGAAAAATTTATCAACAATTACCCCCTCCCCCCTACTAGAAAATCCTGACTTTGGAGGTGGTACAATTAATATTAGCTAACATTCATTTGTTGAGGGGTGCTAATTGATAGTCTATTAGAGTGAACTCACTTGAGTCGTTTGAAATGGTTGTAATTTATTTTGCTCTATAGTTTTAACTTTTTGTTTTGTAATGAGTGTATCCGGGCCTCTTAGAGCACCAGACTAAATCTACTATTGGGCACATGCAAACCCCCCCACCCCCGCCAATCACATGTACAGAAAAGTTGAGATAAATCCCTGAGGGTGGCCAACTAGGAGAAGGGATTCGAACTCAAGACCTCTGCTTCTTGAGACGTAGTCTTGGCCAGGAACCCAACCCCTGAAGGTTAACTTCACAGCTTTAACTTGATTGTAAATTGCAATATAACCTGCCATCATAATTCATCATTATATACTAACCCGCCACACTAGCCTATCAGGAAAAAAAAAAAAGAAGAAGAAAACTATCATGTATTTGGGCAAGGCTTTTCAGCTGGGCAGCCCAAACTTAACTTTGGGCCTATTCTATCAGTCTGAAACAAGGCCCATCCTGCCTTTTGAATCGGGCTGAGATGTACTTTGGTTGGACTGACCTTAGTGCAAACTCAACTTTGGGCCCAAAACTGAACGAGGCTCAGCCCAATCATTGAAACATGGACTAGGTAAAGTGACTCTTTAATTAAACAGGTGGTGATTGCATTATCTATTCTTAGGTAAAGTGACTATTAAATTAAAGTGAATCTAACATTACCCTCTATTCTTATAATTAATAAATTTGAAGTTTGGTGATTATAAATTTTATAAGTATTTTTTTTAAAAAAATTTGGTGTGTATTTAAAATTTTAAGAAACTAATGGTGTGCAGTCATCAATTTTAAGAAATGGGATGTAGTCATCAAATATTGGGGTACATCTAACATTACCCTAAAAATATCTTGGTTCACATTGAATGAACGTTAGCAACAACCTTTTATATATATATATATATATATATATATAAGTATCTCCTATATGTATGTAAGTATATTGAGTTAATTATTGAGTTAGTTAGCTATTATATGTATCTAAGTGTGTTTTGTATCTGAGAAAATACACATGTTTTTAAGTGTGTTCATTGATTTAAAATAAAAAAATCTGAACCGTTGATCTAAAAGGCAATCAAGCTAAGCTCGAGTAAATAGTTTTCTTAACTGAGTCAAACTTAAACAAAAATAATGAAACTTGAGTCAAGCTTGAGCAACCTTGTAACTTAACAAGAGAAGCTAGCCTGAAAACCAAATTAATCATATCGGTTACATGACAGCCCTAATAACTATTAATGAGTGTTTTATTTTGAGTTATGATGTCTATTTAACTTTTTTATTTTTCTCTATAAGTTTTTCTTTTTTTTCACGTGAAGATGATATATTTTGATATTTCTCTTTTGCTACAGAAGATTGAAGAAGATTTTCTTATATAACTGTTAGGATAAAAGGTAGGGTCAAACAAACAAAGATGCAGTAGTATTATTATGAGCTCATGTGCACGCAGAGGGAACAACATAAGGTGCTCACGTGGTGGTGTTTGTCTCGGTAAGGGTGGTCCGAAACTTCCATCCTTTGGTTTGCTTTGCCCCCTTTCAAAAGTAGCTCATCTCATCTAAAAGCGAAAAAAAAAAAAAAAAAGGGATAGTAGCGAAGATATGTAAAAAGAAAGATCATCCCAAAATCAAAGGAGCTCACGTGATGAAAAGATGGAAAAATAAAAAATTTAAGGGGTCCTTTGACACAATGTTATCCGAACTGGACCCGTCATTGAACCGGCTGAGTGGCAGGTTCTTGGTTTGACCGGTTCAATCAATTCAGTTCGATCGTGTTCTTTTTTATTAAAAAAATAAATAAATCCATTTGTACTCATTTTTGACCGGTTTTGACCATCGGTTCCCGGTTCAACCAGCCGGTTCTTCCAGTTATAGCTGGTTTTTAATTATGTCCAGTTTTGGGAACATGTGAGGGGACCGGTTTCCGATTTTTCCGGTTCGACCGGCCGGTCCGGTCCGATTCTGACAACAATGGTTTGACATGTTTTTTGAGAACAATATTGCTTATTACGAGAGTAGAAACGGCATAAATGCATTTCGCAACTCATTTTCTGAAAATTATTTTAAGTACAATTTTAACAGGAAAAAAAAATGTTTGTCCGAATTAAACCTAAGAAACAATCTTAAAACAAACAAGGTAATCGTAGAAACAATATTGTCAGAACCGGACCGGACCGGCTGGTTGAACCTGTGGAACCGGCCCCCTCACCGGTTCCCAAAACCCTCAAAACCGGGACTCTTTCAGAACTGGTCAAAACTAGTAGAACAGGTGAGGAACCGGTCAGAACAGGAAAAAATTAGGAATTTTTTTTCAAAAAATTGGTTTTTTGACAAAAAATACATAGTCGAACCGGACCAGTTGGCTTGAGTAATTTATAATACTTATAAACGTGTTGATAAATATAACCATATTTAATTCTAACAATAATTTTGTTTATTTTTCCTTTTTTCCCATCCAAACGTAATTCTTAATTTTTAATAATAATTTTGGCTATAGTTTCCAAACACGATCTCTACACAAAATTGATTATAAGAATCAAAACTTATGATAATGAATTTTTTTTTTCTAAAATGAGAGAATATGGAGAATTGACACCAAACGACCCTTTATCTAATCTCTATCAATATGCGACTCTGTTATTTATGTAGCAATTAAGAGTTGATCCAATTGGCTTTAAGATTCTCGTTAAGGGAATTTGGGGATTTGGGAAAGAAGTAAGATCCCTGAGCCATAGTTTTTTTGTTTTAAGCTAACCATGATTGTAGGCCTCCCTCGACTAAGGGTGTAACTTTGCCATCTGAAGTGAGAGATTGGTGTTTCCCACATATGTTGGTAAACAAGATTTTTGCTACCTTTACCTTAATAGTATTAGCTGCAAAAATACTATGATGCATCAACTAGGGGTGTCAATGAGCCGAGCTAGGCATTGCTGAGGCTCAGCTTGTTGGATTTTTGATGTTGCTCAGGCTCGGCTCGAGCTCGAAAAGATCAGCTCAGGTTCAGCTCGTCTACAAATCATGGAGCTCGAGCCGGCTCATTAAACTCTAATTTAAAAAAGAAAAAAGTATAGTGGAGACGATATTCTAACAGTTAAGTGATTAAATGGTGGGATACAAAGAAAATGGGAAGATAAATTTGTGCTTTCACTAATCTGATGGGTATTTCATGTTCTTAATTTAAAAAACTTATATCATTTTCTTATACTTTTAATGTAAAACTCAATATTGGTAAGGGTATAATTGTACATGGGTACTCATTGAATTAATCGAGCCGAGCTGAGCTACCTGTTACTCGAGCTCGACTCGTTATCTAAACGAGTTCACTCACTCGGCTCGGCTCGGCTCGGCTCGGCTCGATGAGCTTTTTAATCCTGCTCAAGCTCGACTCGTTTCGAAAACAGCCCTAGCATCAACCCGCTTGTAAGACTTGACATGGGCCTCACTTCAAGCCTTGGGGACTTATTTGTAGTTGGCCCAAATTAGCCTGAAACACGGGGCTCAAATCGAGCCCATTCAAATTTACTGAGCTTGGGCTGTGACTGCTATCTATGGAAGATTTTGGAGTAAATGTGATTGGGCTAGCACTCCTCTATACATGTATATAACTTGTAGAATGCACATATAAATTCATGTATACCTTTATCGGGAATGATCTTATGAAACTAATCAAAAGAAGTTGCTTCAAGAGTTGGGTAACTAGTCGTTGATGTGGACCCCACTATTAAAGTGGGGAATGTGGGGACACGTGCCCCCATTGAATTTTAAAAAATATTACTATTCTAGAGCTGAGAGCCTGTGGCAAAAGGGGCAGAGCCTGGGGCAACTTTCTTATTAAAGTTGAGAACTGGATTTAGGGGCTAGGGCTCCTGACTGAAGTCAGAGCCAAACCCCTTTTTCCTCATCCCGACTTTGGGTATCATTTCTTATCCAGTCGACCGTGGATCTGACACTTAGGTTAAGTATGTCTCTCTAGTCCCTCTCAAGTCTCAACATCTTTCTTTAAATCTCTCCTCGCTCTTTATTGGTAAATGGTAATCTTTGGTATAAGTGGAGTGCTAGCCCCCACATTTACTCCAAAAATTTCCATAGACGCAAGATGGGGCTTACACGTGAAGATGTTACATTATTTTAACAGTCTAAAAAGCAGAAATCAGAGATTGTTTGACATTTGTAGCGCCTAGTTGCGTCTTTGGAAGATTTGCGACTTGGGCTAGCAAAATCCTTGGTATAAACAGAGAACGGACATAAAAATTATTTCTTTCTTGGAAATCAGAGTTTTTTTTAATGGGATTTGAGGCTTGCAGCTGAGATTGTAGATAGCAATTTGTAATATTGGGCTGTGGACTTGTGGTATTTTGCTTCCCTTGTCAAAAATCAAAAAAAAAAAAAAGGCTAAGCCCGAACCTCCATTACCCTGGACTCAAAATATTTGATACCCGCTTAATCATTCTTCACAAAAATTTATCAACAATTACCCCCTCCCCCCTACTAGAAAATCCTGACTTTGGAGGTGGTACAATTAATATTAGCTAACATTCATTTGTTAAGGGATGCTAATTGAGACATAGTCGATTAGAGAACTCACTTGAGTCGTTTGAAATGGTAGAAGAAGGGATTTGAACTCAAGACCTCTGCTTTGAGGCGTGGTCTTGGCTAGGAACCCAACCCCTGAAGGTTAACTTCACAGTTTTAACTAGATGTAAATTGTAATATAACCTGCCATCGTAATTCATCATTATCTACTAACCCGCCACACTAGTCTATCAGAAAAAAAGAGAAGAAAACTATTATATTTGGGCAAGGCTTTTCAGCTGGGCCGCCCAAACTTAACTTTGGGCCTATTCTATCAGTCTGAAACAAGGCCCATCCTGCCTTTTGACTCAGGCTGAGATGTACTTTGGTCGGACTCACCTTAGTGCAAACTCAACTTTGGGCCCAAAACTATGAGGCTCAGCCCAATCATTGAAACATGGAACAGCCCACCCTTTAGTAGAAGGCCCTTTACTGACTGGGAAGGGTGGGGGCTCTTGCCGAAACAATCTCATGTGCAGCCCTACCCAGCCCACACACAGAGATGAGAGAAGTTGAGAGAACCATTGTTCAAGGGATGCTCATCCTATAAGTCGCTTTGGTCCAACATCCGTGTTATTAATGATATCACCCGTCGCTTTGGTCATATTATCTATAGGAGGATCAAGTTTGTCGGTCATCTCATCTATTTGTGTTGGTTTGTAAATAATATTTTTTTAAAGTTAGGAAGGCAATTGTTCCTTGCTATGGCTATTCCCTCTTAAATTAAATAATATAATATAAAACTTAGTTTTTTTCCAAGGGGCGGTTGCCCCTTGGTACATGTCTATGTCAAAAGTTCAATGGGCTTTAGCCTCCCTCCCCATAGCTCTGCCTCTGTGTCGCATGATCAGGCTGATGTTTTTTTTGTTGAGTTTGGGCTTATTCTGTCGGGTTCAGCCCGACTTGGTTCAGGGCCATCCTCTGGGCCGAGTTTAGGCAAGGGCTAGATTTGGGTCTGGTGTTTATAAACGGATCTGAGCCGAACTGGCCCTGACCCGGACCAATCATGCCCAATGTACAGCCCTAACTCCAAGGTCGTGGTAGAACAGCACGTGTTACCATCTGGGGGTTACCAGTTGTATCACGTGATGAAAGTGATAGAAAAATGCACCATGAGAGTTAGGTGCATCGTGTGTGTTATATATTATTATTAGGGTGCCTTTGGGTTTGATTTTTTAAATTATTCTTTTAAAGTTAAAATATTTATTTCTATAATAAATCTTCATAATAATAAGTGATTTAATCAATTTTATAAAATCGCTATCATTTTAACCACAGTTCAAACATATTTATGATTTAATTATTTTTCCCCCAATAATTATATGCCCAATGACTCTATTAGAAACGTCTATTATCACAATAATCAAACCCAAGTCTACCCTTATTAATTTATTTATGTTATTGTTTGCAGTTTCAGATATTCAGCAATAGTCGTAGGCTCGTAGCCGGTAGGTACCAATCCAAGCTGATGGACCACGTGATAACTTTAACAACCCATGCCTCTCTTTCTTTTGGTGGTTTAAAATAGCAATTCAAAGAGGAGAGAAAAAAGGGCTTAGGCTTTTAGTTAGTTGTATCCACTAGTCAACCGCATTGGTAAACCAAGAGTTAAAAGAAAATGCTAGTTGTTAGGGTTGGATACAAACCTTCTCTAATTCTATTTACATACTCTCATGGGATATTCTTAGGGGACTTGGAATCTTCTCCCGGCGAGTGAGGGATTCATACTGTCTTTGAGACCAATGGACAGGTGCCCTCTTAATAGCTTTCATTAGTAGTAATTAGGTACATTTACTACCTTTTATTCGCTATCAACTGTATTTATGCATTATCAAGGTTTAATTTTCTTTTTGGTAGTGTCAACTGCAATCCCAATCAAGGTTTGAAATTTCGGTTTTGTTCCTACCTTATGAAATTGAAATTCAATCACATTTCGTTTTAACAGAATTTGGCCAAAATTTCAGAATTATTATACCACCTTAAAGCAGGACAGTTGGGTATACACGTGACATGTGTAGAGAGATTTCATTTTTTTTTTCCAATAAAAGGGCTCCTTCATTGAACCTGACACTCATTGATTTGGCCACATCCTCTCGTGCATTTCTTAACATAAATAGCCATACCATACTTTCCACCATCATTTGGAATTCCCTTCCACACTCAATGATTTTAATTAGATCTCCTTTGGACTTTCTTTTCACATATTTCTTACCATAAATGCTGTCATGCTTCCTCTATCCATTCCCATTTCCCACTCATCCCCACACCTACCATCCTCTCAAGGAACCGACTCCCAATCTTTAATAATGTTTATCTCTCCTAAAACCCCCTCCCTCAAACATCTCTCTCTAATATATTGATTTTGGTAAGGTGGTTTTCCAATAGAATTTTCTTTGACCCTTTAAGAGGTAATGAACAGTTACAACTGTTCATTTTTTTCAGTTACAACTTCAGGCAATTAAGGCAGTTATAATTTCTACCACGGTTACAACTTGAGAACGATTAGGTACTGCCCAAAGAGTTGCAACGCCTGTGGGTCTCAAAATGTCTTAAATTGTACATACTCCCCCTCTATAATCCCTCTCTATAAATGCCTTCTTCTCACATAAGACTTGACACCATTTTGATCTCATGCAGAGAAAGCACTAAGATGAATCGTAACATGATAGAGTCATTATAATACAATAGAGAACCATCTTCTCTTAAAGTTGATACGGCTCATCCTGCGCATCCAAAGATGATTCATATGGTGGCAAGGATTGCTACCTATCGCAACGGTAGTTAGCATCCGAAGATGATTCATACGGTGCTAAGGATCGGTACCTATCGCAACTGTAGTTGCAGCTTCATATATGGAAGCAATCGCCGATGCAAGTATGCATGCTGATATGAATGGATGATGTGATTGTCCCGTCATTTTGGTGAAGAGAAAGATGGAAAGAGGGTGGTAGTGAAGAATAACAATAAGTACCATTGAGGTGGGGATGTGGTGTGAAGAGTGGACCCTGAGAACACAACGACCGATGGACTTCGTGTTGCAATGGACCACGGCTCGAGTTGACTAACACTTTTTTTTTTCGATCTATCTTTATTATTTTTGTAACATGGATTTTAGTGCTATTTATTTTTTTTTAATTTTTATGGTTTGTAATTTTTTAATGTCTTATTTTGCGATTGCTCAGATTTTTGATTGAAAAGGTTTCTATGGTATGGGTGATCAAATGCAGATATGTGCATATACTTATATGCAAATGGGTGGGGTTGTGGTGTTAAGCTTATGATGATTTGTAATGATCAAAGATAGTAATGAAAACAATTTTTTTATTTATATATCGTAAATTCAATGACCATTTTTTTTTTCTTGCGAGGAACAACTTCATTATTTTCGTATATCTTCTATTAAGTTGTTTAACATTGTCATACACATTTTTTTCTTTTAAAATTTCGTACATTGCACGGACTTCTTACTAGTTTCATATGAAATTTCAGAATTTTGAAATTTCAATCACATTTTTGAAATTATTTATAATAAAATAATGAAATATTCTAAAATTTTAATAGAAATTTCTTTAAATTTCAAAGATTTTAAAATTTATTCAAATAAAAAAAATATTATATAAATACATTAAATTTTAGTAAAATATTATTTTAGCTGAAATATTCCAAAATTTTGATTGAGTATTAAAATAAAAATTATGATTGGAAGATTATTTTCCATCACATTAGGATGGGGTGAAAAGCGAGGAGAGCATTCGATTATTATTCTCGATTTCAAATCTTGATGCCAACTAGCTTTGGTTAGTAGTGAATAATGGGTTAAATTGAGAGATCATCCAATCAGCCCGAGATCATGGCTGTGATGGAGGATGTGCATAAACTTCTTCAAACTTTTTATAGTGTTAAAGTGTCCTACATTTTTAAGAGTGAAAATGTTGTAGCCCACAAATTAGCCCATAGGTTTCTCTTGATCGAGAGAGCTATGTTAGGGACCTACCATCGTATTTAGTATGTTATTTGATTAGTAAGAGTTGCTTTCCTTATTAGTAGAAGTTGTTTTCTTTGTTTAGTAAGGGTTGTTTTTTTAGAGAATCTTAAATTAATTCTAGAATCAGCTTCCTAGTTTTGTTTAGTTTCTATTTCTGCAAGAAAAGAGAATGTAAGCCTATATAATTTACTCTTTAAGGAATAAACAAGTAAACGTTTTTGCTTAAACCAAATTGTATTTTGTACTACAAGATCACCCTTTCTCTTGTTCGAGTGGGTCGAGATCTGCATTTTCACTTGTCAAAAAAGGCACATTAACAATTGGTATCAGAGCGGCCTTTCCTGGGCATGCCAGCGAGAAAGAAAAAAGGCAAATCATCATCAAAACTAGAAGCCATGGAGGAACGTGTGGGTATTTTTGAAGTATCTATGTTGAGCATGCAATCTATTCTTGCAGCCATGCAACAGACTTTAGAAAATCAGGGACGGCAGCAAGAGAGGGATCGAGAACAAACATGACAACTCATAGAGCATCTTTCGATTCAAATACAATTCGTACACCATTCACCTGACCGCCCGACTGGATCTATTAATGGGGAATTAAGTGTAGGTAATCACGATGTAGACCGGGGTCCGACTCGAGCGCAAGATCGAATTGAAGGTAGAGTTCAAACAAAGTATGTGAGAATCGATTTTCCAAAATTTGATGGACACGAACCTCCTGACTTCATCTACAAGGCAGAACAATTTTTTTCTTACCATCATACAGCTGAACACACTGTTAACTTCTTTCCACATGGAGGGAGCAACTTTGACATGGTATCAATGGTATAGTCGCATTCATCTCTATTCTACATGGAAGGACATGACATCAGCTATGTTAAACCGTTTTGGTCATGTGGATCTCGAAAATTTAGACGGTTTGCTAGCCAAGATGAAGCAAGGAGCGTCAATTGTCTCGAGCTATCAGGAGGAATTTGAAAAATTGGCCAATCGGGTTGAAGGATTGCCTGTTCACGCATTGATGAGAAACTTTATGCAAGGTCTACGTGATGAAATTGACCAAGAAGTGCTAATGTTTCGGCCGTCTACACTCCAAGAAGCTATGGACCTTGCGAGGTGACATGAGGAGAAGTTACAAAAGCTACGTCGACAAAGCCAATTTGCTACCCCAAATTCCATCTCAATAGTTGGATCAGCCACAAGTACTATTGCTACACCACTAGCACGAGCTAACACCAACAATGTACTTGCTCTGATTCGAAGGATTTCGGCCGAGGAGATACGAAATCGACATGAAAAAGGACTTTACTTCAATTGTGATGAAAAATTTGCACCCGAACACAAGTATACACAAATGCAAATATTCATATTGGATGATGATGATCAAACCAAGATACTGGTAGAACAGGAAGAGGGTGAGGCATATGACATGCAACAACGTTTTCTAGGGTTTGCGCCATGAGGACATGGCTATTTTTAAGGGTGGGCATTGTTAGGGACCTACCATCGTATTTAATATGTTATTTGATTAGTAAGAGTTGCTTTCCTTGTTAGTAGAAGTTGTTTTCTTCATTTAGTAAGGGTTGTTTTTTAGAGAATTTTAAATTGATTCTAGAGTTAGTTTCCTAGTTTTGTTTAGTTTCTATTTTTGCAAGAAAGGGGAATGTAAGCCTATATAATTTACTCTTCAAGGAATAAACAAGTAGACGTCTTTGCTTAAACCAAATTGTGTTTTGCACGACAAGATCACTCTTTCTCTTGTTTGAATGGGTTGAGATCTGTTTTTTCTCTTGTCAAAGAAGGCACATTAGGAGTAGGTCCCTCCCTATCAAGCCAATGGGCCTCTCTTGAGAATTACTTTGATGTAATTTGTTGTTTTTAGTTAAATATTGAAGCCAAATCCTCTACAAATAATTGGATTTGGCAAATCTGGTTATCACCCCTTGAGATAGACACGTGTCCCTTTTGACACCTCTTAACTGTGGTTAAGATGCACCCATTCTTAGGGTTCACCCACCCATCCTTGTTTTTTTTTTTAAAAATATTATTTCTTTTTAAAAATTAAATAACTGTTTTGAAGGTTTTTCTAATATTAAAATATTTTTAAAAAGAATTAATACTTAAAAAAAAAAAAACCAAGAATGAGTGGGTAAACCCTAAGGGTGGGTGAATCTTAACCACGGTTAAGGGGCACATGGCTACCTCAAGGGGTGATAACCGGATTTGACCGTAATGGATTTGGCTTCTTAAATATTAACCTTTCAACCAAAAGCAAAAAAAAATTTTTAATATACCCGCAGAGGAATAGAAACCTAAACATTGCCCATGACACTCAACTGGGTCAACCCAGCCGGCATATCATCACGGATAATTTGGTCAATTGAAGATGAGGATCCAGAGACAATCCTGACCCGCGGTAGAGGAAGAAACACGAAGCCAAGACACGTGGGCATCACGGTCCCATATTAATCAAGCGCCACGTGGTGAATAATCAAACGTTCGATGAAGATTGCCCGCTTGTGATCCTCGTATCCTCGTATAATAACGAATAAAAAGTGTGAAAAATCGGAGAACGAAAAGAAAAAGCTTTTCCTTCATTCGGCTGGTTTGAGGGAAAGCCCAAGAGGCGAGCGATGGCGTTGCAAGTAAAAGCGTTGCCCTTCACGTTTGTGGCGCACGTGCTGGCCGTTGTAGCGGCGGTTATGGTGTTGGTTTGGTGCATCCATTTCAGAGGTGGCTTAGCCTTTGATTCCTCCAACAAGAATCTCATCTTCAATGTACGCCTTTCTCTTCACTATTCTCCCTTTTCTTGATAATTTCAACTTTAAAAAATAAATAAATAAATAAAATTTGATGTTATTGAAATTTCGTTTACTGATATCGGATTTACCAAATGTTTTAATTTTCATTGTTGGGAGGTTTTCTTCCTTCAATTGCAAATATGTAATGGCAGTGAGAATGATTGAAATATGAATAAGGGGAATTAGGGTTTCTGATTATTGCAAACCACTCCCATTAGGCTTGCCTGTCCATGGCCCACCTCTTGAACGACACATGCCCTTAAATACTACTGATTTGATGATCCTAATAATTTAACCAAACATATGGTCTACTGGTATGGATGGACAGTTAGGTAGAGGTGTCTTTGTTTGATGATTTCTATATATATTTTTTTTAATGACTTACATTTACACCCAATATGTATATAGTTATTTACACCCAACATGTGGTCTACTGGAAATCTGGTCCAGATTTATTTGATTGTGAATCATGTTTATGATAGTGAAACTGGGTTGATCTTACTGCTTATATAGTGTATTTTTTACTAGATTTCAATAACTTGATCAGAATTTGAATGTAATTGTAACTTCCTCAACACATGAATTTTCTTTTTGATTAACCTTGTTGTGGTTTTGTTTAATTGAATTCTATTTCGTGAAAGGGTAATAATTCTAAACATGGTTTGGAAACTGAGTGGGTCGACTAGGGACTCAGTGGAGTCAACCTGACTTTGTCATAGATGGGATCTTGATCATAGCAGACTCCGGCCAACTTGCTCTCTCTCGGCTTGAACGCATTTGACTCAACACAATTCGACCCAGACTTGTTAGTGATATTTTTCAATTGAGTTTTAGGGACTTCTCATTGTTAATTACTATTCCTAATGTTAAAACAAGATAACAGATGGGAAACCCATGGTTTTGACAAACTTAAGTGGACATGTCGTAGTGAGTGCCTGAGTTTCATATTCTTTTGGTTCTTTGCAGATTCATCCAGTTTTCATGTTAATTGGCTTCATTATCCTAGGAGGTGAAGGTAAGTAACATGAATATATGAGTTGCAGCCTTGCAACGATTTTGAAATTTTACCTTACATGTTAATGTTTTCGTTATATATATTTATTTATTTACTTTTCTTGATCAATACAGCCATTATCAGTTATAAAGGTCTTCCTTGGAGCAAAAAAGTGAAGAAGCTGATACATCTCATCCTGCACGCGATTGCGCTAATATTTGGCATTGTGGGTATCTATGCCGCATTTAAAAATCATAATGAGAGCGGGATTGCTAATCTATACAGCTTGCATTCCTGGATGGGGATTGGAATAATCTCCCTATATGGCATTCAGGTATGTAGATACCTATTTCTATATAACCCACCAGAGGTCCAGTGACAGTGGTTATTAGAGTCTAATTCATCAGTAAGCTTACTATCATGAGGTCCCATAGCAGCTCAAATGACCTACGCATTTGAGCAAGAGTAGTCCCCACTAGGGGTGTATTCGAGCAGAGCTGGGCCAAGCTCAAGCTCGAGCCTGTTCAAGCTAGGCTTGAGCTTGATTTTTAAGCTCAAAGCTCGGTTCAAATTGATTCAAGCTCGAATCGAGTTAGGCTTGAAGCGTAAAAGATATATATATATATATATATTATAAATAGTATATTAATATTATAAGTGCACTATTTAAAATATTATAAATATCATTAATTATTAATAAAATTATTATTATATAATTAATATGTCAAACCAAGCCGAGCCCTGAGCTCTGAATGATTGTAAGTTCGAGCTTGAAAAAAAGCTCTGCTCGATCAAGCCAAAAAGCTCACCCAAGCCTTCGAACTGGCTCGGTTTGAATACACCCATAGTCCTCACAGCATTCTCAAGTGGCAAAACCTATCTGTGAGGGTGTGTGGAAGACTAATCTTATATTGCTCATCCATTGTGAGTTTTATTAGATATCATATTCTGTATCTTTGTTTGAAAATGGTGAGATAATTTGCAGTGGATATACGGGTTTGTGGTGTTCTTCTATCCTGGTGGGTCGCCTGCAATTAGAACCGAGTCGGTTCCTTGGCATGTGCTATTTGGGCTGCTCGTGTTCATGTTGGCTGTTGGTAATTCTGCACTAGGGTTTCTAGAGAAACTCACCTTCCTTGAAAATTCCGGCATTTCCAAATTCGGTACTGAGGCCTTCCTAGTCAACTTCAACGCAATTGTTACCATATTATTCGGAGTCTTTGTAGTGTTATCAGTAATTTTTCAGGCACGAGTAGAAGATGACTTTAGCTATTCATCTATATAGACTGATAATCCTCACTGGTCTTCTATTTCCAGCGACTGGAATCTGGAGTAAGGACCTTCTCATCATTTGTATTGTGGACTTATATTGTGTCTGTATATTTTTATTAGTGGTTTATTATGTATCTTATCTTTGTTGTTTCGATATATTCACCATTAAATGAGTTTTAACTTTTAAGTACCGGATATCCTGAACCAGAACCATTGTAGTGCAAAAATCATAACCTGTTAGGCCCTGATCAACCTACTTTTAAATGCTATAAAACCAGAGAGATGGCCTGCCAAAAGTCTGATTGATCTGATGTTTAGGCATGTCTACTGCTAGAATATACCTGGAGATTGGAGTTCAACTTTGGATGTGCTTGTTTGGGCTTGATGGGCCTAATTGCCAACTTTGTTTATGGTCCAGTTCTGGTAGGCAAGTTTTTATTTTTTTTAGTAATTAAATGAAACATCATTTGGGCTCTAATTATACCTAAGAACGTCCTTGGGAACTAAAGATCTAATCAGTCTAAGAACAAAATATATATATATATATAAACTAGATCCTCCTCTGTTGGTTCTCGAGAAATTTCATGACAAAAGGTTGAATAACAGCAGCACCAGTCCACAAAGGATCTAGAATGTTAAAAAAAAAAATGCTATTCACCATTGGCTTTGGGCTGGCTCTCAATCAGTGGCAAAATTGGGCCCATGAGTAGCCCAAAGCTGGACATGTTTACAATCAGATCATGAAGGCCCAGTCCATGTTAAGCCTTAAAATAGAGACGAGGAAGAACATGATGGAGGGGTGCCCTCTAATTTTTATTTTATTTTTTTTGAGAAGGGTGCCCTCCTAGGAAGCACGGATACTTTGAAAATTGAAACGTACCCGTATCGGATACGGCACTCTAAGGTAAAATTTAGCTATTTTTCATAATTTCTGCCTTATTGCCTTATCTGAGTATCGCCGCACCCGTGCTTCCTAGGACTGCCCTCTAATTACCCACCCATAGATGATGAACTAATGTATGAAACTAAGATAACTAATGCATGATACTAAAATATCCTGCCTTAACTGTAGAATTACAAATCTACCATACACGAGAACAAAAAACTCGTCACTTTGTTTCCAACCTAACTATCTTGTTAAAACGTGAAACAAAAAAAAGGAGTATTCGTTTAGTTTATGCAGAGAAGCAGCTAAAAATGATGTCCTCGTTCAAACCGTTAAAAACCCGAACCTCCTTCACAAATGAAAACGGTGACGGTGATGGCCGGGAATTCATCTTCTCCTTTTCACCTCTGCCGGAATCTGACACCATTTCTGTTTGTGATCTTTTCCGGGCATCAGCCGCGGCCTTTTTCTCTCTTCTCCGGGTTCTAACGTACTCCTCGGAGATATACACGTCCATGATCATTCCCAGAACAAATACACACAAATGTATGTAGAAACCCTAAACCCTTTTGTGCATGCAGGTTAGGTTTTTGAATTGCGAAGTTGAAATGAGTGGAACTGCAAATTTATAGAGATGAGTGGTGGCACAGAGACTTGGATTCTATGGGCTTCGGTCCCACGTTTTCTGAAACAAGCAGAACTTTTTTGCTATAATTTTACAAATGAACCATTGGTTTCGAAAGCGTTTGACACGATTCGTAACGTTTTGGACCGATATTTGAGATGCGATACGTCAACACGCTCTTCGAATAGTTTGAACTGTGAGCTTGGCACTGATGTTCTTCTGTCTTTTCTTCCAATGTTTGAATTTAATTAAGTCTGCTAGACCCACTCACACTCTCTCCTTTTTCACGTGAAAAAGTAAGAATTTTGCATTAAAAAAAGAGAGAGTGGGAGGACAGAGAGTGGGGATAGAAAATTTCTATAATGTTTTATTTGGATTCGGTCTTGGCCCTACATATGCGTGTGATTTTATTTCTTAGATGTCGGGCTTATATGCTTTGTCTCAGAGAGACAGACAGATCACGTGGTCACGTGTCAAAAGGATGTATGGAGATTGGATCACAGCCAATTGCAATTGAACTCTTTCCGAGTTCAATCACACTCATAGGTCAGTTCTATTAGAGATAGGTTTAGAGAATGGATTTTTTTTTCAATACCCATAGGGTATCCAATCATACAATACCCATAAATCTGAACCAACTATTCTAAAGATAGACGGTTCAGATGCATTCACATGCTAGTTACAAATTTATAAGTGTTTTAAGCCAATAGGTCACCTAAGAGGTAACACGTTGGAGAAAAATACGTGGAGAAATCATGGCTTGATGAACAACCACGATTCTTAGGTATTAAACTGTTAAATACCCTAGGGGTACGGAGCGAAATAGATTAGTATTAAATCTAATTTTAATCAAATCTAATACTAATGAAATCTAAGATTTGATACTAATCTATTTCAAATTCAAATATGTCTAGATATGAGATGAGATACAATGTAACTCATCCCACTTTATTACACCACTCAGTATTCTTTAAACCTATCTCTAATAAGTTCATCATGTATTCCTTAATTGTGATTAAAATTCACTACCCCTTAAAATTCAACAATATAACCTTATTTTATAAAAAAAAAATATTAAAAAAAGAATACTCCTACAAGCACACAAATAATTATTGACTACAAAATATATCACTTATTAACTGCACGCTATTAAAATCCAACAAATTCTATGAGCACGCTAAGAGTAAAAAAAATACTTAGAAATGTTTTAATTATATCATTTTAAAATTTAAAACTATAAAATATGATAATTCATTACTTTTTTTGTGGACCTCAACCCCAATTGAAAGTCTAATAAATTTGTATCAAAGGAATCAGATGCAATTCCTTATATATTGTATTCCTATTTGGTGGATTAAGAAACTTGTAACAAAAAATTCATAGGAAACTCAATGTTGAAAGTCGAACACAACTACTCAAGTGTTCTAAAAGAGATATAAAAAATTGTACGTTAAACTATTGTACGGTATCATCTGCAAAACTTCAGAGGCTTGACAATTTATCAATTAATATAGTGGAAAACATATCCCAATCAATCCCTTGGGTATGCTGGACGAGGAGAAGCTCCAAGCAACACAATGCTTGACCTATAATATAAACAAGCTAAGAATAGTGATACAACTCTAGATCATCAACATGTTTTCTAAAAAAATTGATTACTTATGAAAAGTTGGGTTTTTTCTTAGAAGGAAAAAGCGTTTTTAATAGATGGTTTGATAAGTTTTGGGGGGTATGCAGTCATTCTCTCTAAAAATAAAAGAGAGTTTTTTGTAAGAGCAATAGTTGGCTCCACTGACGAGGAGCGCACTATTGCTCCTCGCTCTCACAAAGCCAACTCAACTAATATGAACTTTAGTTAAATTTTTTTAACTCTTGAGGGTTTTTTTTTTTTTTATAATAAAAATTCAAAGGTAAATGGGTGAAACTTAAGATAAGGGAACCTTAACCACAATTAAATGGACTTAAAAATAAGGACACATGGCATTAAAAGGGGCCTGAGACGCACCTCCTCACGTCACAGACAGACCGAGGAGGTGATTATTTTCCTTTTGTTAATGGTATAGGGTCAGTAAACCTTGACCCCAAAGGGGTGGACCAATGGTAAATGGGCCTTTCTTCAAGTGGGAGGTCTTGGGTTCTATTTCTCACTCGCCATTTGGGGCCAGCCCCGCATGGGTTTACCTGGTGTGGGCCGTGTGGTGGTTGCGGGATCACATTGCTCCCTCGAGGATTAGTCACACAAAGGGTTGGGAACAAAAAAAAATTAGTGTGCATGTAGTAGCGCCTTTAACCGGAAAAGAGATGTAAGAGGCAGTATTGTTTTAGTTGAAATGAGAAGTACATGTTGGCAGCTCCATAATCGATAATACCTGCGGGCTCCCCTCCGGTCGCTATTGGAGGTGATTACAAGTCTAAATTTATTTATGGTATTTTATACGAGGACTTTGCTGCAACCACGGGATACAACAAAAAGCCCTGCAACCCATTCCTAATCTAAGGTATCTACGAAAGTCTTTGTTTTTCAATGGAACATGACAGTATATATCACAAGTCAGCGGCACGCGACCTCCGCAGACTTGGCAGACGGGTTAGGGTAGCAAGGCTTTTCGCTGCAGCCAGATATTGCAGCTGAGTCAGACATGTTCTTGTTTTGTACATGAAACCAAATCCTCTACGGACAAATCCGGTTTATCACTCCTTAAAGTTGCCACGTGTTCATTTTGCACCATTTAACTGTGATTAAGATTCACCCACCCTTAGGGTTCAACCACTCATCCTTAGTTTTTAGAAAAAAAAAATATTAATTTTTTGAAAAAAATTAAAATACTGTTTTTAGGGTTTTTAATATTAAAATATATTTTTTTTAAAATTAATATTTTAAAAAAAAAACTAAGGATAGGGGGGTGAACCCTAAGGTGGGCAAATCTTAATCACAATTAAGGAGTGTCAAAAGAGACACATGGCGACCTCAAGGTGATAACTGGATTTGCCGTAGAGGATTTGCTCTCTTTGTGCATTGGCTTTATATACTGTACACTCAACACTGGTTAATTAAGAGGCGTACTAGCTCTGCTCTCAGGCATTTTTATTTATAGCAAAAAAAAATTAACATCTTTTTTAAGCAAGAACATGTGTTAGTTTTTGCTTGAAAGCTAGAATAGGATAATTTCTTGTATGAGGGTAGAGCTAGCACGGCTCATTATACAAACATGACCATGTGCACCCTAATGCAATTTTGCATGGGGGGGTGTCAACTGTCAACACGTTAACAAGACTTTATCTTTCTTAGAACCATAAACTGGGCCTTAAGTCAATTTCACCAAATACTAGGGGGTATCAAAGGACAAGGTGATTTTCTTTATTTTCTACAAATACTAGGGGCAAACCGTCAGTGGGTTACATTTGCCTTATATTTGCCTTTTAGGATTGATAAACGGTGGGTGGTCTTACAGTGGGTTCTAAGTTTCTTAACCCACGGCGGTTTGCCCCTGGTATTTTTACGATCTTGGTGCAAACCAATAGAGGGGGGCTCGGCGCGGCAAGCTGAGGCGGAAGCAATCATGATAGCCCTGAATCAGGTGACTTCCAATAGGTGCGCAAGTAATAGATCCAGCTCGGGTGGGGCATTGGGATATTCAGGCCATTTTGGGCGACCTCAAAATTTTGATGAATCATTAATGGTTAGGTTTGAATTCTGTAACGGAGCTCCTATTTAAATTTGTTCCTAAGTCAATCTCCTCGGTCTTTATTGACTCGAGGTTCTTTATTTTATTTTTTCTATGAGCAGATTCATCTAATTATGGATGCTTTATTACACTGCCCTGACTGCTACGAAAAACACCATCGGATTACAAAGTAGCACGATCTAATTCAAAATTTTCACCCTTTTATTTCCCGTGATGCAAATCCCTTAGCTCATCATCTAGCCCAGATGGTTCTCAAAAAAATCTATAAACCAGGGCAATGGACCTGTAGCTAGGGACTCCCTGCCCAGAGCAGGGGTTCCTCCTTTAACCTCTTATCATTGAATGGATCAATTATCTTCTAACCAAAAAAAAATTTGGTAAAATAGGTCAGGTCAGCATTCATCTCATTTGAACAAGACTCCACAACCTGGAAACTAAATTGGCTATCTAGATTGTTTATTGATTGACTCGAATTGCTTTAGGCTGATGAGCTCCGCCACCAGCGGGTCAGGTTAGGAATTGCCATCCCTCTTTTTTGTTTTTTCCTTTTGAATATTATTTACCTACAGTTAGCAGCAGCACTGGTTAGCATTGCTGGTCGTCACCTTATTGGCATGGATTCCTACACCACTCTCACAAGAGTGGCTACTAGGGGTGGAGTTAGGAATTTTTTTTCTTTTGGGGGGGGGCAAAATACATGTATAAAAAATGTTTTGATTTGGGGGTTCAGGTATGCCCCTGAGAAAAAAAATTTTGGGGTAATTTTTTTATTTTGAGAATTTTTTCTCCCGGTAATGCCTTTGAGGTCGCCACGTGTCCTTATTAATACCCCATAATTATGGTTAAAATTCACCCACCTATCCTTGGTTTTAAAAAAATATATAAAATTTCTTTTTCGAACCCTAGTTTAAAATTCATTAACTCCTAAGGTTAAAATTATTTAAATATTTTTTCTAAAAATCAAGAATAAGTAGGTGAACCCTGAGATTGGGTGAATTTTAACCATAGTTAAGGAGTGTCAATAGGGACATGTAACAACCGGGGACTCCATTGGGGGGCCCACTATATATATATAACAAAAAAAAAAAATATTGGGTTTGGGTGGGGGGGCACTATATCATATAGGACAAAAATAATTGGGGGGCCTAGTATACTAAAAAAAAAAGGAAAAAATTTAATTGAGGGGCCCATTCATACTACGTCAATGCAGATTTACAAAAAAAAATTGTGGTGGCTACACCCTACCATTAGAACAAGCAGCGTCGTGTGATCCCTAATTCTAGCAAGCAGTTTGTCTAAAAACATGTATGCAAATGTGGATAGGATAATTATAGGGGACATAATAGGAATAATTGACAATTAGGAGACTTTCTTGGTGGGCATTGTGTACTGTTTACTCAAACCCTTCTCACTTTAATATATACTAGCGGGTGGCACGTGTGATGCACGTAAGAACAAGGGGAAGGAGTTAACCACAGTTAAAAAGGACACGTGTTAATCCTGTCGGTGTGATTGAACTCTCCCCAAGTTCAATCACGATTGACTGTGATTCTACTCTTTAAATAGATAGATGAAGATAATTTGGGAATAAAAGTAAAACATTAAATTAAAGTTTTGTTTTATATAAGGGTAGTTTAGGAATTTCTAAAAATTCTGGCTACGCCTGCCTCTCCGATTATAATAGTAAAGATATATTTACTAATATTTTATTTACTAATATAAAGAGTTCAAAATGATGATTGATATTTCTCTTAATTTCAAAACTGTCCTTTAACATTTATCTATCTATTACTCTATTATTTTGTGTTAATTCCACCTTAAAAATGTAGACTAAATTTTCAAATTACACTTATCATAATCACGTATATAAGACAAAAATTTCATTGAATGTTTTCTTAATTCTCATACTATTCTTTTACTCATCTATAGAACTTGAAATCATCTACGGTTATACACTCCTTAACTGTGGTTAAAAACACTCACCCTTATGATTCACCCACTTATCCTTGGTTTTCAAAAAGAAAAAATAAACCCTAGAAATTAGTAAATTTTAACCAGGGTTGAAAAATAATTAATATTTTTTTCTTAAAAACCAATAATAAGTGGGTGAACCTCAGGGTGGGTGAATTCTAGGGGTAGGTGAATCTTAACCACAGCTAAGGGTTTGACACATGGAACCCCTAGGGTTCACCCACTTATTCTTGGTTTGTAGAAAAAAAATTTTTAATTTTGTTAAACCATGGTTAAAATTCACTAACTCAATAGGTTAAAAAATCATATTTTTTCTAAAAACCAAGGATATGTGTGGGTGAATCTTAACCATAGTTAAGGGGTATCAAACGAGACACATAAAACCTCAAGGGCATAATCGGGCTCCAACTGTGATTAAGATTCACCCACTCCTAAAGTTTACCCACTTATCTTTGATTTTTAGGAAAAAAAAATTTATTTTTTTAAACCTGATTAAAATTCAATAATTCATAGGGTTAATTTTTTTTTCCTTCTAAAAACCAATAATAAGTGGGTAAACTTTAGGGGTGCGTGAATCATAACAACAATTAAAGAGTGTTAAAAGGGACACATGACAACCTCAATGGCGTAACCAGACTCCTCAATCTCTTGGCAAAACACTCCAAAAGAAGAACGTCTCGCCAAGGTCATGCCCGCCCCCTTACTTTGCTATACCCAAAATACCCATAAAACATTTTGAGTCTCAAAATGTCCATACGTTATATTTCTATAACCAACGTGTCTCTCACAATATTTTTCATAATTAAAGACATCTATCCGGATAAAGGATATCCAAAATATCCCTAAGTTTTTATACCCAAAATATTTAATTATTAATTTTTTTTTTCAAATGCCCTTACTAGGATCCCTCTTACCATTCTCTCCCCTTCCCGTGCATCGCACGCCCACTAGTATATATAACCCCAAAGCAATGGGACTTGGGAGGGAGGGGTTTGGCATGACCCTACGGTTTTAATAACATTAAAAGATCATTATACCCGGTGAGGGATGAAAGTTTAACTTTTAAAAAAAAAACAGGAGTTGAGCTCTTTTGAAGAGGCTTCTATAAGGATTTTTTTTTTTTTTTTTTTTTATAGAATTCAAGAGTGCCGCCCCATGTATCCACTTATACATGACATTTTCAAAATGACACCAACTAAAAAGTAGAGGTGCACACAAGCTGAGTTAGCTCGATGGTTTGATCAAGCCGAGCTCAAGCTTAAAACTTTGCCTTGATCAAGCTGAGCCGAGTTGAGTTTTCAAGCTTGAAATATGTTCAAGCCGAACTCAAGCCAAGGCATGTTTGATTCAGCTCAACTTGTAACTCGGCTTGATTGAGGCTCGATTGGGCTTGAGCTCAACTCGAATTGAATATTATATATGAAAAAAAAATATTATTTATATATAATTAATATATAAAATATTATTATTTTTATTTTAAAATATTTTTTTAATAAATCAAGTCGAGCTTGAGCCAAACCGAACTCAGGGATCTTGATTCATTTCAAGCTCGTCTCAAGCTCAAGTCAAGGTATTTGAATTCGAACAGATTTTTGGAGCACTATTTCATTTCAAGACGAGTCGAGCACGAGCCTATAGTAAACCTATTTTAAGTCATGCTCAGTTCGATTACACGCGTACTAAGAAGGGTGTTTTTTTCATAATTATTGTATCCATTAAAAATAATCTGGACAGATAGTTACGTGGCAAACTCTATAATTCTAAAAAAAAATCCATGTGGAGGCTCCACAAGAGATCCGTTCTCAGAATAAAGCTATATGAGAAACATGAGTTATCAAAGAATAATTACAAATAATATTTAAGAACCCAACTTTATCTTAGAAAATTAAACAATTTATATTTATTGGAATTCTTTGGACAAGAAAAGTTGAGTGCCTTCTTGGTCATCACTCAAGAAGAAAACCCATGTGGTTTTTACTAATATTAATAATATATACCCATAATTTATCTACATGGCGCTCTAATCAGCAAGGCACACAAGATCTGCTACTTTTTTTTTCCTATGAATGTGCGCTTGAATGGAACGTATCTCAAGTCCAACCCAACCATAGATTCCATGTGATCTAAGAGGAGTGGGAGGAGTGGTTTTCCTTTGTTGATATGATCTGCAAGGTCTTAGAACCACATTCGAAGTGAATAAAATGAAAACCCTTTAAATTATAGACCACATTCTGATTCGCTAGTTTCTTTATTATCTCTACAGGCTCCGTTAAGCTTGAAAATGACTCAATTTAGAGACTCTACACGAATCCATTTATGATCGGTTTGCTTCAATGTAAAACAAGGAAAAACAAATCAAATACATGAAAAATGTCATTTTTTGCATATTTTTTTGCCCGTAAAATCTTTCACAACTAAAATAAAATGATAACATTTAAAAAATTCATAAGTCATCTGGTAAAATCTTCGTCCCTTTAAATATATATTAGAAATTATAAAACTTCCCCTCTCTATATTATTATTATTATTTTTTTATTAAAAACAAAAAAAAGAAATTTTGTCTTATTTTCATGAATGCAACCAAAAAACATAAAAAGAGTAGAAAATTCATATTTTCAGGTAAAAGCTTTTCGTAGTAAATGATTTAAGTCTTAAAATCATTTACATGCAAACAAAAAAAGAAATCGATTTTCGGTGAGGTCGCAACTCTAGTTAGTGTTGGTTAGCATGAGTTAATGAGTTAGAGCTCCGAGCATGCGGAGCCAAGCCGAAACATAGGGTCTAATAAGGTCTTTGTGACTCAAGCTTCTCTAGGGGTTTTGGCCTAGACCATGCATAGCGTCTATCCCTCCATGATTAGTTATAGAATAAGCCCGTGGTCTTATCAATAAGGGTCTGGATTGTCCCGCAATGACGGCAACAGACTACCTCTGGTGCACGTCCGAGGCCCAGCCTCGGGCGTCCATTCATCATGTGCTATATAGGGATAAAAATGTGATAAAAAGGGGGAGAGATCAATTGGGGAAAAATCAAAAAAATAGGGGAGAAAATGAAATGCCTTCTTCCCCTTTTTAGCGCCAAATGTTGCACAATGAATGGACGTCCAAGGTTGAGTCTCGGCGTGCACCAGAGGTAATTCAATGCCCCAATGGACGCCTTGTAGAAGATATCGGAAAGTCTTCTTGACTCAATCACTAGCTCGGATTTTTTTTTTTTTTTTTTGTGGGAAGATAACATTTCATTAATGATAGTCAATTACAGTTTGAATGCTTCTTGAAGCCAAAATCCTCCCACATGTTCCGGGAGGTAACAACTGAGTATTATAATCTTTCATGACATGTAATCCCATGCTGTGACGTGCCAGTTTATGGGCCAAAGAATTTACAGTTCGGTTGATGTGGGTAACCCTGTGTTGAGAGAACTTGGTAATTTCTTTTCAGATATTGCTCATGATTGCCGCAATCTCGGAAGATTCCTTTATGTGAGGGTGATGAAGTAGCTTGACTAAGACTTCAGAATCCAAGGAAAACTCTACTTGCTGCCACCCTTGGATGATGCTTAGGGAGATGGCATTGCGGAGGGCTACAGCCTCGGCTATTAGGGACGATCTGCCTGGGAGAGTTTGAATAATGCCTTGGACAATAGAGCCTTTGTGATTACGGGCTAAAACTCCAGTCCTAGCTAATTGGGATCGATGGTCAAACACTCCATCAGTATTGATTCTAATCCAGCCAAGAGGAGGAGGGGACCAGGGGCGGAGCCAGGTGGGGGCTTGTGGGGGCACGTGCCCCCACGGAAATTTGTAAAAAGTTTTTGTTTTGTATGTATATTATGTAGTCATAGAAAATTGGAAATGGGAGATCAACTCACAGGCTAACACATATCCCTTTTTAACCCTTATTAACCCACAGGCCAACATGTATCCCTTTTAGCACTTATTAACTATGGTTAAGATTCACTAATCCTTAGGATTCAATAATATAACCTTAGTTTAAAAAAAAGTTAACTATGGTTAAGAATTTTTTATCCTTAGAGTTAATTTTTTTTAAAAAAAGAATCGAGTTGTTGAAACTCAAGAGTTAATAAATCTTAAACATAATAATAAGAGTTAGAAGGGCCACGTGTTAGCTAGGATCGGATTTGGGATTTGGTCTAATGCTCGCCAAACCAAAACCATATGGCGCACTCACAGAGCCCCCTTTAACTATCCTTTTAACCTTAGCAAAAAATTTTAAACTTCTAGGGTTAAATTCTTTTAATTTTTTTTTTCTAAAAACTAATAGTACTTGGTTGAACCCTAAGAATTAATGAATCTAAACCTACAATTAAAAGGAACATGTGGTGACCTGTGAGATGAGGGCTAGATGGTTTTGGTCTAGCGAGGACCAGACCAAATCCCATTCTGTGTTAACTTGTGAGTGCGATTGGCTGTGATTCATCTATGGAATGGAGGCTCGTGCCCCCGAGCTTTGAGTTTGAATTTGTCCAATTGCAAGAATTTGAGATTGTACTCACTCACAAAGGGGCAGAAATCGAAGTGGGAGGTCTAATATTTTTTGTAAAACAAAAGTTAGCTTGTTTTTTTTTATGAGAGATATCATTTACCTACATTAGTAGAGCCAGACAGTCAAAAGTTAGCTTGGGCAGTGGAGCTCTTGCAACTCATACCCGGGTGGGATTAGATCCCTAGACCTCCTCCATGGAAGGCCACACCCCTACCACTCAAGCAAGAGGCGAGGGTGTTACAAAAGTTAGCTTGTTGGATCCTAAAGATTAGTGAATCTTAACTATAGTTAATTGAGATTAAAAGAGACACATGTTGACCTGTGGGTGCGATTGAACTCTCTTGAGTTTAATTGCAATTGACTTGATCCCAACTCCTGAACTTTAAATCAAAAAAATCTTTTATACTAAGTTCATTAATTATTAAGTGGACATAATCATATATAATGGATAGTTGCGCTCTAAAAAAAATATACTATATTTAATTATTTAAAATGGCACAACCATGAGGCAAGGGGACAACTATCCCTGAACTTTAAAAAAAAAAATTCTGACATGCTATGTAATTATTTAACAAGGCATGATTATAGAGCAAGGGGACATTTGCCTCATAATCAAGGGGAAACAATACCAATAAAATATGAACGAAATGTATGATGAAATGACCTAATAACTTAGTCATCAAAAACAAAAAAAATTTGGGGGTAGACACGTTATATTTCATACCCACCCAATAATTTTTCACAAATTTATCAACAATTAATATCATTTTCATTTAAACATTGTGCTCCCACTACTAGAAAATCCTAGCTCCGCCCCTGGAGGGGACCAACGGTTACTATGGTGACTGGCTCTATTCGGGCCTGGATGATTAGTTAGATCAACCTCTGTGAGTGCTTGAAAGTTTTCCTGGCAAGAGATTTAGTTTGTTGGATGATTTGGCTCGGTTGAGGAGAATTTCCTCTAAAAAAACCTTTCACTTTCCAAAGGCTCCACATGATGGAAGCACGTGTAGTGAGGTTGGAGATTATCTTGTTCTCCTCCATATCTAAGTTGCTCCAAAGCTGCCACCAATCTTTCAAGCTTCTTTGCATAACATGATCTGAGCGAATGGAAATGGATGATCCACACCACACTGTCTGGGCAAGATAACATTCAAAAAGTATATGATGAACCGTTTCTATACTGTTGTGGCAAGCAGGGCAGAATGGGTCAATTAGAAGTTTTCTCCTACATAAAGCTTCCCGGGTTGAGAGCGCATCTTTTAGGTAGTGCCACATGAACCAACAAATTTTTGGAGGCAGAGGTAGTTTCCAAAGCATTTTCCAACCTCTAGGGGTAATAGCATTAGCTGAGCTGGCTCCATCTCCACTCTTAGATTGGATAACTTCCCGATGCCTATGGTATGCTGATCGAACTGAAAAATTCTCCTTCTTTTCCCAATGCCATATGATATCATCCTCCTCATTCACTTATAGGAAGCTTAATGTTGGCCTTGACTTCCACCATGGTGAATCTTTGACGCAACCTATTCCGATGCCAACCTCCACTAGATAGATTGATGAAATCTGCAACTTTACTCCATGGACATTGAGTAGGTTGACTGGATCTAACTTTGAAAGAAGGAAGGGTGGGAACCCATGCCTCGATCCAAGGATTTATGAACTTCCCATTTCCTAGTCTCCATCTGAGACCCAAGTTGATAGCTTCCCTCCCGGCAAGTAAGCTCCTCCAAGACCACGATGGTCGGGCTCCTGTTTTTGCCGGCAAAAAATAGGTCTTTGGGAAATAAATGTTCTTTACTAACTAACTCCAAATGAAATTTGAGTTCTTAATTAATTGTCATCGTTGTTTGGGCAGAAGGGTAATGTTGAAAGATACTAAGTCTCGGAATTCCCCCTCCACCTTCGATTTTGTTATCACACATTGCTCCCCAATTGATCCAATGAATCTTCCTCCTTGTGTGATCCTGTCCCTACTAAAAGTTAGCTATTGCAGAATTTATCTCCTGGCATACCTTCAGGGGAAGCTTGAAGCAGTTCATGGCATAAGTGAGAATGGATTGCACCACTGCTTTTATAAGCACGTTCAATCCGTCCTACCTTGGTTAAAAATTTTCCTTTCTAGCTTTGCATCCGACTTAGAATTCGATCTTTGAGATAGGAGAAGAGATTTGCTTTGGATTTCCCAAAAATGAAAAGTAGCCCCAAGTATGTTCCTGCTCCCGTCAAAATTTTGATTTTTAGCATTCGACTAATCATCTTTTGAATCTTGAAAGGTGTGTTCCTGCTAAACATCAACCCAAATTTGTTGTAGTTAACAACTTGCCCTGATAGCCTTCCAAAATCTTCAATTAACAACTTCATGTTTCCTGCTTCATAGGGAGAGGCTTTACAAAAAATGATATTGTCATCAGCAAACAAACTATGAGTAATTGTCGAGCTGAACCTCCTAACAATGATACCAGATATATTCTCTATATCTTTAGCCTTGTCAATCATGTAAGAGAGGTAATTTGAGGCTAAAATAAAAATATAAGGGGATAAAGGGTCACCCTGACGGAGCCCATGCGACGGGGAAATATACCCCTGGACTTGCCCATTAATAAGAATGGAATAATTTACTTTCATGATACATTGCATGAGGAGTTGGACCCACTTCTCACAAAAAGCTCTTTCGGAGAACCACTTCAATAAACCCCTATTTCAGACAGTCATAAGCTTTGTTCATATCTAGTTTCATCACCATATTCTAACTAAAACTTTTCTTTTGAGTTTTCATATGATAGAGCATCTCATGAGTGATTAGGATATTCTCCTAGATTCTCCTCCCAAATATGAAAGCACTTTGGGCTGGATGAATTATGGTCTCTAATATATGTTTCATGCGGTTAACCAAACTTTTTGCAAATATTTTGTAGATGACATTACACAAACTGATTGGACGGAATTACATTATGTTTTGCGGGTTAGGAACTTTGGGAATTAAAACAATATGCGTGTAGTTAACTTTAGGAATTAAATCACTAGCTCAGATAGTCGCCATTTCTAGGTAACACTCTCCACTCCCAAGCTTAGATAAAAGGCTAAAGGCCACAATTCAGCTCATTTTTAGTCTAAAAATGACTATCACGCACACGAGAACATCTCCTCAACCTACCTATAGAGGAGGGTCAAATATGGCTCGACTTGGTCGGCAAGTTACAACATATGAGTTGACCCTCTGAATTATTTAAAGGATTTTGCTAGCCCCAATTGCAAATCTTCCAAAGACGCAACTGGAGCCATACAAATATCAAACATACTTTGACTTTTGCCTTTTAAATTGTTAATATAATGATACGTTTCCAAGTGTTAGGCCCATCTTGCGCCTATTGAAAGATTTGGAGTAAATGCGACTAGGCTAGTACCCCTCTAATTTAAATGTTAAATCTTAACCCAAGTTTTTTTTTATTTTTTATTTTTTATTTTTTATTTTATTTTATGGTACAAGATATCACATATCTGACTTAGCTGCGAAACAGTTAGTTGGTGATGGCAATGGATTGTCTCCGGTGATGCCAGAAAGATGGTGTCAGGCTTTCACACATTATGCAACATGTGACAATAAAAAAGGAGACAAGTCATTTCATTTTCTTCCTAGATTTTGACTTCTCCCCACTTGATATTTTTCCCCATTTGTCTCACCACTGTATCACTACATATCGCATAATGTATGAAAAAATCAAAATGATGAGAGAAAATAAAATGATTTCTCCACAACATGTCACATTTGTGGGATGCAAGACCACTTATCTGGCATCGTCAGAGACAATCCTTTGTCATGGGCGATATACATAAACCATCGCCACATCATCTTGTGGATACACTACAATGCAATAGCAAGAGGCAGTATGCAAACGAAGACGACTGTAAAAGTTGCAAACCCCTAACTCCAACATGTGATTCGCGAGATGGGATTTCAACTGACGATAGCCAGATGAAAACCATCCGTGATGGTTGATGTCCAACATGTGTGGCAAAAAAGTAGAAGTCATTTCATTTTTCCCACCATTTTTTGACTTCTCTCCATATGATATCTTCCCCCTTTATTTTGCCACATGTCCCACATCAAACCATCAGATGGAACTTGGTGGTTTGGGGCGTAGCCCCCAAGAAATTTTTTTTGGGGTAATTTTTTTCTTTCGAGTTTTTTTTTCTCGGTAATGCCCTTGAGGTCGCCAAGTGTCCCTATTAATACCTCTTAACTGTGGTTAAGATTCACCCACTTATCATTGGTAATTTTAAAAATTATCAGATTTCTTTACCCTAATTAAAATTCACTAACCCCTAAGGTTAAACAAAATTTAATATTTTTTTCTAAAAACTAAGGATAAATAGGTGAACCCTAAGAGTGGGTATTTTTAACCATAGTTAAGGTGTGTCAATAGGGACATGTGTAACCTCGGGGCACTTAATATATAAGACATAAATTTGGGGGGGCCAACTATGGTAAAAAGGAGTCAAATCCTCTACGGGCAAATCTGGTTATCACCCCTAGAGGTTGCCACGTGTCTCCTTTGACACCCCTTAACCGTGGGTAAGGTTCACCCACCCCTAGAGTTCACCCACCCATTTTTGGTTTTATTTTTTAAAATATTAATTCTTTTTATAAAATTAAAAAACTGTTTTTATAGTTTTTTTAATATTAAAAACAGTTTTTTAATTTTAAAAAAGAATTAAAATTAAAAAAATAAACAAGGATGGGTGGGTGAACCTTACCCACGTTTAAGGAGTGTCAAAGGAGACACATGGTGACCTGTAGGGGTGATAACCGGATTTGCCAAGTCCAGTTATCCCCGTAGATGATTTGGCTCCTAGTAAAAAAAAATTTAAACATTTTGAGGGGCCCACTATTTCACACTACCATAAGAGGGAATTCCAAAAAATTTGGGGGTCATGACCCCCCCCCCGGGGGGCGGCTCCGCCCCTGATCATCGGATGGTTTTCATCTGGCTATCCCATCTGGAGAGTGGAGGAATAGTGGGCTTTGTCTGCAGCACTTCCCTTACTGTGTTTAGAAAGTGATGAAAAACTCTTATAGTAGGTACTACCGAGGGCACAGCCGCACGTTTGAAAATCAAATGCCACAATTTCCACATTATTTAAAGGGTGGGCCCTACAGTAAGTGTTTTGCACCCTTGAATTCTCAATCAGGCCTTGGCTCTCGATACTACCTTCTATTTTCACATTTAAGAGCTTGTATATCGGATTGGCAGTTCCTATTTCCCATCTTATTTTTAGGCATCGGATCGTCTCTGCACCCTACACCAATTTCCAAAAAAAAAAAGGATCGTCTCTGTACCAGCTTTTGTTATATTTAGGGAGTTCCCTGTAAAGTTTCCATTAGTTCTTTGGCTACTGTGAGCCCTCTATAGTAACTTTTTTTTAATGTCTATAGTCTAATCTCTCTCGCATCTAACTTCTTCTTCCCTCTTTCCTCCCTCTGTCGAAAACATGCCAACAATATTGGAAAAAAGTATATTTTATTTCTGGAATGGTGTGTTCTTTTACAATGTTTCTAGGTGGGGTTGTACTTGAACTGATAGTTTGGCTTGGGGTGGAAGAAGCTCCGGGGACGGAGATTATCTCTCAGACGCTTTTCGCATATCCCAGTCCAAGTTTCCATTACATTCCGAAGTTATGTTTTAAGTCAAATTTCTGGTGTCATCCGCCGGCTTGAAACCATTTGGTGCAATTCACTGAGTTTTATCACGGTCTTTGTTCACCACGCCGTCCGTGCTTACGCCGGAGAAAGACTTTCCTTTACAATGGCTCTATATGTAAATTATCAAACTTGGGCCAACCTCTTATTCAAGCTCTTACCCTCAGTTATTGTTTGTTTTTGTCATTCTTTTCTTATTTTTCTGTTGACTGAGGCGTCTTCTCCAGTAGTCGTGGGCGATGATGCAGACCCGTGGACGATGCTCCAACTATCGAATTGGCTGATTAATAGTACTGTTCCTGTTACTTTTGAACTTCTTTTTTAATGCTGTGTTTAAGCCTCTAGGGCTTCATCTATCAAGTTTCTTTTTTCACACATTCGGATTACTCTTCTTATTTTTTTATGATATAATTCTCTGATTACAGATTTAAAAAAAAATTTGCTCGGCAAGGGTCTCTCAAAAAAAAAGGATCATGGTCTCAGTTCAACATCATCCTCTAATATTTGGAAGACATGTTAAAACCAATTCCAATTCCATTTCTGACCAACTGAGAGTCTGGGATGCAATCTCACTTGGGTCATGTGATGGGATCATTTACCAACCATTGCAAGACTTCTCCAACAGTTATGTCCTTAAGGCCTTCCCAGCCCCTGGCACCGGAGGAAAAACTACTTAGGCTAGTTTTTTAAAGGAAACTGTTAGTGAGACCGCAAAGGGTAAGACCACACCGAGACTGTGCATGTGATGCACGGATCTTAAAATTTAAAAAACGGATTTAATAAAATTTTGAAATCTGTGCATCACAAGCACTTGTCTCGGTGTGGTCTCGGCCCTTTGCTGTCTCAGTAGCAAAGTCATTTTTTTTAAATCCAAGAAGCATTAACCCTAATGGGTTATGTGTCAGAGTGGAAAGGCGACTTTTTATGCTGAAGACTATTATAAAAGATGAGGCATGCTTTCCCTACTCTCGGTCAAACTCTACTCTCAGCCTCCACCAACCACCTATCCATTTTCAAATGAGTTATGGTGGTTAAAGCACTCTCTCTCATCAAGAATGGACAAGTGGTTGGTAGAGACTGAGAGTAGAGTTTGACTGAGATTAGGGCTAGCATTTCTCTATAAAAGATGCAAAACCCTAACTGTAACTTGCCATCTGTGTACCATGTCAGCATTATAAAATCGAAGGAGCATTAACCTAATAGGTTAATAGATTAGTGTTGATGTGTCAGATCGGAAAGGTAACTAGGGTTAGGGTTTTTATTAGCTCATTTTGAACCCTAAACCTAAAGACCCCTAAATTAAAACACATTTTTGCTCTGAAATGTCAGCATTAACCTATTGGGATTGATTCTACTCTTCTTAGGTTTAAAAAAAAATATTGACATGGCATGTGAATACGATGTTAGGATCATAGTTTTGGGCTTTTTCAGTGGCCTTCTACAGGTTGCCTCTGGTAATGGACCCTTGGTTAGTGAGTTAGATTTTTCATAAAGTTATGGTTTGAGCAATATCTATTTTCCAAAACTCAAATAAAGTCTATTTTAACTAAGAATTTAGGCATAACCAAATAATAGTACACTAGGCATTAATTAGGAAATTAGGATTATAAGGTGGCCTTTAATTTCTTTGATGGATTAGGATTCTAATAATTAGTTATCATATATTTAAAATAATATTATGCTATCGGTCTCTACTATATCTCCAGGGAAAAAAATTTGTAGAAAGTATCTTTTCTATTAAGAGCTTTGGAACTATGGAGTAGAAGACTATATGACAATTTTGTTGTGTAAAGCGATTGCATATTTTGCATCGCTGTCTTCAATGGCCGGAACATGAATGCGGTTTCTACACTCAACTGACTTTACCTATGCTTGAAGGTGTCATTCTGTTTATAACATGTGGCTTGAAATTTATTCTTGGTTGTTATCTTTTCTTTTTCAATTGTGAGTTAGGGAAAGTCCATGGAAACCTAACACCTACTTTTACAAAAGGTAATATGATCGTGAATCACGGCTTTCAATTAGTGCAAATAAAGCAGCCTTTGCTTCAATGATATCACTTAAAAATGATAGTTAACCATAAGCCTGATTTATAGCTCTTATACATGGAAATTGACCATCTATAAGCACAATAGTAAGACGCTGTATTGCCCCCCACCACTCAGTGTGGCCTACCTAAGAACCTTCCAACATCAGAAAAAGATGATTGGATGATCGCAGCCGTCTTATATGTTACATTTCCTTTTGGGCATCACATTACCTCTAGTGGACGCCGATGCGAGCGATTGGGCATCCACACACCATCTGACATGTGACAATAAAAGGGGAGAAGTCATTTCATTTTCTCCCATGTTTTTGACTTCTCGCCACTTGATATCTCTTCCCCTTTTTATCGCCACATATCAGATGGTGTGTGGATGCCCAAGCGCCCACCTCGGGCATCCGCCAGAGATAATCCGAAACCTTTCTTTCAAGGGAAAACAACCTAAAAGGCTGGCGATAAGATGTTCCTATCATAATAGAAGATTGGGGGTTTTCCCTAGTTACCCCTCAAGTTTGGGATTGTTCTTAATACCCATCACACATGTGAAGGTGTTTGCATATGTAACTTTTCTTCTTTTTTGGACTGTTATCCAAATTATTTGATGAAAAGATATTTGTATCTCCACCCAATCTTTGACAAGAGAACTTCACTTAAGGTGTGTTTTTCCGTGTAGAAAGGGGTTCTAGAGAGCTTCGGTCCAAACAAAACTCATCGGGTCGATACTCACATCCAAACAGAAAAGCTTCGTTCCAATAGGTCAAATGTTGGAATGACTAGCAACCACGATGGTAAAAAATGTCATTACCAGAAGAAAAAATCTCGATTGCGGGTTTCTTGTATTTAAAAAAAAAAGAATTAGTTAAAATTATTGCATGCATGATTAATCAAGGGTGGTGTTAGGCGCACCCCACTTTGTTACGAGTACAGCCCATTTTTTAATGTTTTTTGCCCTTTCAGTTTTTCAAATTTTATTAGCCGCACCCCAATACTGTTTCATAGCTTCTCCATAGTTTTCTTCCTGAGAAGATGTTGAGAAAACTTCAATACTGTTTCTCAGAAGTGAAGAACTGTATGTAACTCTATAAAGATCAACACTCTCCATTAGAAAACTCAAACCTACAAAATCTACAAAGAGCAACTAAAAATCCAACAAAACCCTGGAATTTCTCTTCAAAATTCAAGCAAAGAAACTTAAGATCTCAAATTATGATCAATCAGAGATGGGATTCTTTTGTATTTTGTTCTTTGTTTCTCTTACTTTACAGAGAGATTTAAAGTTGTTTCTCTCTTTCTCCTTCTCTATAGGTGAATCTATATCTCTTTCTACCGTTGGCAAGAGCTTCAGGAAGATTTTAAAGAATTAAAGATAATGGAAAATATTTTTTTTATGTTTGTTCATCATAGGTGGCATTTGACTTGCTATTATTCCTATGAGATTTCTTAGAGGGACCAGGTCGGCTTGGAAATCAATTAATATTTATTGGCAATGCTTAAAATTGTGATTGGTGTATAATTATAAAATTCATAGCATTATTATATTTTTGGGGTGTACAAATAATTTTATGCATTTAATGTGGTGCAATTAATAATTTTTACTAATAAAGTGCAGTCATCAAAAAGTAGGGTGCGCCTAACAGTACCATTAATCAAAGGAAAAAACAGGTTTATAATCATTACACTTTTGATTTTAAACCTCAAATGACATATTATATAGTTTTAAAGGTGTTTTTTTTTAATTTTTATGAGTTACAATATTCTGTAGATACTTAATAAATTGGATTGATACTGGTTGTGTTCCAAGGTTGAAGATGATTCGTCGATAGATGTATGAACAATAGTAAAAGATATTTATGTGACAAGTCAAAGGATGGATATGACTCTCTTTACTACTCGTGTTAGTGGAGGGGGTATTTAAGATTTTTCATCAATTTTTAAGAGTATAATCCAAAATTTATGGGGGGTAATTAGGGGAAAACTCCAAGAAAATACCTATGTAACAGTACGACTTGTCTGATAGTTGATACGTCTTAGTCTCATAGTGACAAATATTGGGGTCTGGATCCTAACTATAGCATGTGGCTTAGAGGCTCAATAAACAAAAAACTTGTCTTCCGAAACCCAAGTTGGGTAGGCATTTAGACCTGGATTGATTAGAAAGAAGATTCAAAAATACGAAAGAAATAAAAGTTAAGTTTAAGTTCTATTTTTTAAACAAATATATGTGATAGGAGATAGTGACATTTGTAACCGCAATTACGTCCATGGAGCGTAGAATCTTGAATTTTGCTATACCATTCTCACCTTTTGTGCTTGTAAAAAGAAAAGAATATTGTGTTGGCAACCCAAAATCTGCCTCTTGCGGAGGGGTAGGGGTGTGACCTTCCATGGAGGAGGTTTAGAGATCGAATCTCACCCGGGTATGAGTTGTAAGAGCTCCACTGTCCAAGCTAACTTTTGACCGGCTGACTCTACTAATGCAGGTGAATGATATCTTATAAAAAAAAACCCCAAAATCTTTATCATGTTGCGGGGGAGAATGTAATAGAGTGGGGCTAGCACTCATATGTTTTGTGGCCCCCATGGGCGCTTCATTGGCAATTAGACCAGTCTATGGAAGCAGTATTAGACCGTTGATACAATGCACGAATATATATATTGACGACCGCATGTGCTCTCTCAAGAGTGGAACTCAAGCTGTGTCCTTGAATAGAGATGGGAATTAGGAGTTGTGAATTCAATCCTTAGAATTTTAGAAGTGCTGATGTGGCAAAGAGATAAAAAGAGAATGTAGAAACACATTGATCCATTAATCCATTAGAAGCATTTTGGGGGATTGTGACAAGAGGGATAGCGAGAAAATCATTCTTTAAAATAAGTGCTAATGTGGTAAAGAGAGATGTAGATACACATTGATCATTGGAAGGATTTTAGGGAATTATAATTAAGTGGATAGATAAAGAGAATATAGAGACGTATTAATCCACGTGAGAGATTTTATGAAATTGTTATAAAAGGGATAATATAGAGATTTATTTTTATTTACACCCTGAGCGTCGCACATAATCTTTGCTAGTAAAATTATATAACAATTGGTTTTTTCAGTCATGATAAAAAAAATTCGGTAAAAATGTCAGTAAATGTCAGCTATCCCTCATTTTCTCATCGTAAAGTAGAGATTTACAATAGATATCTTATCAGAACAAGTTGAGTTAATGTCATGCACACAGTTAATGTCACCTATCCTTGGTGATCTGACAAAACATATGGCTAATTGTAACCTTTAGTGGGATGGATTTTGTTACCCCCTGCCGCAAATCTTCCTAAAATCTTCCAAAGAGGCAACTGGACGCTACAAATTTCAGACATCCTCTAACTTTTATTTTTTTAAGTGTTAAAATAATGAAACATCTCCATGTCTTAGGCCCACCTTGCATCCATGAAAAAATTTGGAGTAAATGCAACTAGGGCCAGCGCTCCTCATGATGGGATATATGCAGATGGTGGTTTGACCCTAGGACATCTTCTGAGTTGGACCCACCAAAGTCGACTAAAACCCTTAGTCCACATGAAGGTGTATCAAAATGCAGTAAGATATCTCCAAGGGATATGCTACCCAAACATCAACCCAATCTCATGATCCAAAGACAAGTACTGAACCAACGGGGTTGGGCTAATGGCCAGGATCACGCCTCAGGAAACGGAGATTCTAAGTTCGATTCCCTCCTCTCCTTGGCCACCCTCCAGATTTATCCCGACTTTCTTGGCGTGTGGAGAGGGCTCCCCACGTGCCCGGGGGACCTAGTCGGATGCTCTAAGAGGCCCGGATACCACGTCACCAAAAAATTAAAAAACAAACAAACAGAACTACTGAAAGCTAAAGAGGAAAACAAAAGAAAAAGAGAAAGTAGAAAAGCAAAAGAATCAGTGGACTTTCGTTAATCCCCATCTTTACAAGGAAAGCAACCGCAACTTGTCTAGAAAGCCAAACAGTAAAGAGGATAGAGAAGTTGCCGACAAAAATTAAATTTCGTTTCCTTCCCAATAAAAGAGATCGAATCCCATTGGATTCTTGGGAGAGTTTAATACAGGTGTCTTTTTTAACTCTTATTAATTGTGACTAAAGATTGATTATTTATTAGAATTCAACAAGAGTAGTGATAAGAGGAGGGCATCCACCAATTATAGTTTTTCCGCTAAAGATTGATTATTTTTGTTTTACCACATAAATAATAAAATAATATTTTTCTCTTTTTTTTTTTTTTTTGTTAAATTGGTGAGATTGTTAGGAGTTTGAAAAAAGTGGATAGTCAAAATAGAAAAAAATAAGTATTAGTTATTTTGGTGAGTAAAATTTGGTGAGGCTGTAGACATATAATTCACTTTTTATCATTTAAAACCATAATAGTTGTATGTAAAAAAAAATTCTGACCTAATTCACACTCAGGAATTATTCCAAAAGACTTATTCTCATGCAAATAAAATCTATTCTTTTGCCGTTTTATTTTCGCAAGCTCATGAACTCCTTTTTTTTTTTTTTTCTCTTTTTTGTATTTTTGCCCTTTTCGAATGCAATCCACATTTTAAAGCTGGTTCAGTAACTCCCAACAGTCAAAAACTGGAGCCTTGGCAGTTGGTCAAACAAACACCTCCACCATATTGACATAAATGATAATGCTACCACCACCTAATAACGGGACCCACCCCCCATGATCGCCCTAGATACTGTCGATATTTCTTTTTATAATCATCTCCATATATTTTTTGGACTTACGAGACGATGCTCTAAGAGCATTGGATTCTAGGTGAGGCCCATTACATATGGTAGGCCCCACTTGAAATTCCATGCTCATAGAGCATGGTCTTGGTGGTCTCACTCCTAATGGGGTCTCAGAAGCTTTATCCTTTTTTTTTTTTTTTTGCCGACCAGTCATCAAACCGGTTGAGTGGCCGGTTCTTGGTTTGATTGATACGATCGGTCCGGTTTGATCGTGTTCTTCTTTTTATTAAAAAAAAAAATTTTCATTTTTATTCAGTTATGCCCAATTCTCCATCGGTTCAACCGACTGATTCTTCCAATTATGGTAAAAATAATCAGTTTTTAAACATGTCCGGTTTTAGGGGGTTTGGGAATCGATGAGGGGACTAGTTCCTGGTTTTTCCGGTTTGATCGACCGGTCTGGTCCGGTCCGGTCCTGACAACAGTGATGTCAGGTATGGGGTTATGTGGGTTAGAACTTAAGGGTGGGCACTCAACGACCACACTAGAACTCGAACACGAGTCACTCCTCCTCAAAGGGAGATCTCCATTTGCAAACATAAGACTGATCCTTATTGGTTCATGCTCTATTTTGAAATTCTCATCATAGTTGGTGAGCGCGTGGACCACTAAGGATCAACCTTAAGGTTACAAATGGAGATCCCCACGTACGCCTATCACTGCTTTTTATTTTTAACCAAATATTTGTAATCGGATTTTGGGGAATCAAAGTCTCTGAGGTCATCTCGTTTACATCTTTTAATCTTTTAATTGTTATTAAGATTCATCCACTTTTAGGATTCATCCACCACCCATTCTTGATTTTTATAAAAAAAAAAAAAATATATATATATATATATACTAGTAAAGGTGCACGTGCTTTGCACGCAAACTTTTTATTATTATTAATGAAAAACATAATTTTTTTGAGATTTATTAAAAAATGTGTATGTTGGGTGTAGATAAGCATGATAACCATCGCTTAATTTAAGAACTCAAGGGACGTGAACAATGAGATTTAGATAAAATAAAATATTTTTTGATTAAGGGTTAATCACTTAAGATAAGGGGAGACTTTCTAATAGATTCCTTGTAAATCTCTACTAATAGAGAGTCCTTATCATTTGTAATAGCAAAATATAGAGAAATTATATAGTTAACTTTGTATATTCGTTATACTAATTGTTATAACAGGTTTCTCTATTGACCAAAACTACCCTATTATTTTGGTACAGGCTCAACCCATTTAAGTTATAAAAATAACAATAAACAAAGCAAAATCAACAGAAAAAATAAATAGAAACATGCATGCTACAACCATGAAACTATAGACATATCTTGGAAAAGATCAATAATTTAAAAATCAAATGACAACCAGAAGTATAAGCTAATGAACTAATAGAGTTAATCGGAAAATAGGGTCACCAACAATGTCCCTGAATCTTAACAGACAATCAGTTGACATCTTCCATAATCTGAACTATCTTTGATAGGCGACATGGCAAGGATATGAAACCTCTAAAAAAAACCTGATTCTAAACCTATTACAGTCCAAAATTAAGGCTTTTGAAAGCCTCTAAAAAAACTTATTAAAGTCTCAAATAAATCCCCCAAAAAACTAACTAAATAAATTTGTCTTACACAACTTATAATTTTACAAACGTTTAAGTTTTTTCTTTTTATTTTTTTGACAACCGTCTATTAGACTGTTTGTTGAGGCACACAAGATCTGTGTGCCAAGTTGCTCACACAAAAGGGTCCATGATGTATCTTCTTATCATTCTCGATGGTCATGTTTCCATGTAACAGCCACTATTAGACCAAGTTAACATAAGGAGTTTATTTAATTTAGCCACCTAAAATATAGTTAACGCAGTCCATTTCCAATACTAAAAAAACTCAACCCAAAATGCTAGCCTAAAGTGCAGTAATTGAAAACAAAAGATTGGATGACGGCTCACTTAAAGTTTGTGATCCAAGGAGATCCATTGGTCACCACCTCAACAGCTTTGACATAACTAATCCTTGATTTGAATATTTTGTGCTCTCAAAGATCCAAATACAAAATATAACACTATGGTAAGAAAATAAAAAAAAAAATATAATAACAAATAGAAATCCCACCATTAACGAACATAAAGCATGAAACAAAAGAGTAAACAATCTTTACTTAACGGAATAAAAATAAAATAGAAAACATATCTGCTCTTGTTCGTATCATTGGGCTGTGATATAATCTCATAGTAGGTTGTTATGATATATATAAAATAAGAATTCGAATTAGAATATGACTCTATGAGTTCTTATTTAATTTATTAGGACTTTGAGATAGATCTAAGTAAAATTCTAATTTAAATAGGATTCTACTAATACTAATAAGATGTTAAGATAAACACGTAAAAGATAGGTTAAATCCTTTAAATAATCAAACCCCTCTCTCTCAGGATTCATTCTCTACCTACTAATTCTAAATAAACTATATTTCTTTATTAAAGTTTTTAATTTTAATTAATGATTTAATTAAAAAAAGTTTGGCATACCCTAAGTTTTTTTATCAAATAAGTTAAATTAAAGGGTATTTTGGTCAACATCAAGTTTTGCATACTCCTTATACTTTTATTAGTAGAATGATATATATATTAAAGTACTAGCAAGACCCATGCAATGCACGTTAATAATTAAGAATATCTAAAATTAAATAAAATTATTTATTTATTTAAATATTAAATAATATATTTTAAGAATATTTTATAAAAAAAAATTTAATAGTATTAGTTTTTTTTATTTGATATACATTATTATTTGTATTAATTAATTTTATAATAATAATTTTTTATTATTTTAATAACATTTATAGGAAAATCATAAATTTTTTAGTATTAAACTTAAATTAATACACCAACTAGTTGGAGATAAGAGAGAACTCTACAATAATGGAGATAGATATGGCTCTAGGATGAAATAGTGGGTCCTGTGATAGTTGGAGATGAGAGAGGAGTCTATAATAGTGGAGATAAATAGGGCTCTAGGATGAAATAATGAATCCCAAAATTGAACGGTGAATATTAAAGAGAATCATCTCTAAAATAGAACTTATGATATTGGAGGAATTGAAGTTTGAAGAGTAAAGAGGAAAGTCTTATTTCTTTATATTATAGTGATAGATTTAAATGGACACATGGGTACGTGAGTGGATCCTAAAAAGCAAAGATGGGTGATAAATCTTAACCATAGTTAAAGGATGCCAAAAGGGACGTGGAGACCGCAAGAGCATAACCGAATTTCCAAATTCCGGTTACGGTTGTATAGGATTTAGATTTTTTGGTTTTGGCTGAATGGTTAAAGTTAAACACACACACTACCGTCCAAAAAAAAGTTAAACACAAACTACGCAACAACAAACGACTAAATCCAAACAATCGCCTTGTATTGATCGACACATTGGTGATTATATTATCCATATGATGAGTATGGAACTCAATAAGGACTAGCCGATCGTTTCTACCTCAATCCCAAAGTTGATAGGGTTGGCAAGTGGCAACAACGGATACAAATATAATCAGTATTCAAATTCGTTTATTTAGATAATTATTCCGTTTATTTAAATAATTATCCGAATATATATCTTACAAAACAGATTTAGATAATAATTTTAATTTCTATTTATAATATATGAATATTTTGAACTTTCTACTTTTTTTTTTTCCTTCTAATTGTTTTTTAAGTATTCAAATTTTATTTGAATTCAAAAATTATAACTATAATCTTATATAAATATTCTGTTTCACTATTCAATGAATATTTGATTAAATTCGAACAGTATTCACTTACAAATTTAAATAAGTAAATACGAATTTAAATATACCACTTTTTTTTTTGTTGACATATACCACTACCAACTCCAAATTTACTCTATTTACAGCTCTACCCAGACTCAGAATTTTTGGCTTATCTTAGCATGCAAGTGATATGGACGGTTCATGAACCTTGTGTTTACTCATATCAAAATAATCTGGATGATCATAATCGTCTTCGGCCGTTGATATGAAATATCTCACGAGTTCTTACTCCGAAGAAATCGCCGATCATATGATTAATATTGATTGCAACACTGGATAAGGAGGAGTCTTTTTCTAGCTTGGGTCTCCTGAGATATCTTCCTAACCACGAATTTATTAAAAAAAATATTTAAATAATCCGCCGAAATAAAATATTATGTAAACTTTATCATTTACGTAAAATTACGAGAATCCCCCTACTGTTTAACAAATATAACAAGAAAACCATTAGTCTAATGTCATTTCCAACTGTCTCTCAGGATTAACCTCCAGTACCTTTCTATCAATTCTATAAAATTTAGCGATATCTTTGTACTTAGGATTTATTCCGAAATTTATTTGTATTTTTTATTTTCAATTCTCTCTCACTATCTCCGCCTTCTCAATCTGAGCAGGCTGGCAGCTCTGCCTCCTCCTATTTGTACCTACCTCCAGAGCTCCAGCAACTCCCACGTCTCTCTCTCTCTCTCTAGAGTGGTGACTCTTAAATTTGGAGAAATTCGAGGTTTAAATTTAGAGAAATTTGAGGTTCTAAATTTGGTAGATTTTGTTCGCTGAAAAGATGGGAGAAGAGGAATCGAAGAAGATAGAAGCCGAAACGCCATCGGAGCAGGCACATCCTCCGGCGCCGACTGAAGCTCCAAAAGTCGTCTCAGATGAGAAAACTGTGATTCCACCTCCGGAAGAGAAGGTCGATGATTCCAAAGCTCTTGCCGTTGTTGAGAGTAAGCTCTCTGTTTTCTTACTAATCTTTCTAGGTTTATTTTAATTTCTCTCTCAAAGATTTTTCGAAATCGATTGCGTTTTGTGTTCCATATTTATGTTCGTCTTGATTTTCAGTGGTTCTTTACTCAAATCTGCATAATTCTTTACAATTGTGACAAAGTATTATATTTATTCGTCTAGTTTTTTTTTTTTGTTTTTGTTTTGGGAAGGATTAAGGAGATTTTGAGATTGTTTAAGCACGGTATATTTTGTTCGATTTTAGATCAGTATGATCTCTTCTAGAATTTTCCAATATTCATGCTTGTCACTGATTTCGTACTCGATTTTATGCAGTTATATGAAATAACGATAATATTTTGATTTTTTTATTATATTATTTTGGCATTTCTGCTTAGTTTTCTAGTGAGTTTTTGATGATTCGAAGGTCTCTAAGATTACTTTGCTCGTTTGATTTGTTTCTTCAGAGGAACTGACGTGGTTGTTGTTCCTGGATTTAGGCGAATCTTAAGGGACTTTTCCACCTCCTGGTTTTCCATTTTGTTTTTGTCCTTAATCCATGTTTTTAAGAGGTGTCTATGTGAAAATATTTTTTTACGGATTGTATTAATAATCAGTTATATTGATAGGTATTTTTTTTTTTCTCAGATCTGTTTTCTATCTTGGAGAGAAGTTGCAGTTGGTTGATTTTCTATTTTAAGTGTTTATTTCTTCAATGACGAATTATATGCATATCTGTACACTTCTTTTAGCATTGATATGATTCTTTTACCTTTTATGTATCTTATTACTTTTTTTTTTGGGTACTGTATATCTTATTACAGAGTCTTTAACTTTTGGAGTTACACACCAGGGCTTTGTCCCAGTGGTAGTAGTGTATCCCTGCTTTGGGGGAAGGTACCGGTTCCATTCCCAAGAGGATGGGAGTTTGTATATACTCTCCACCCGCCCACTACTGATCAGATACTAACACCTAACCGGCGTTGCGGCCTAAACGTATATCTCGGACCAAAAAAAAAAAAACTTTTGGAGTTTCTTTTATTTATTACTTTTGAAGGACATTAAATATTGGGGAGTGCTAGCGTCAATTGCATCAACAGTTCATCATCAGGTAAAGTCAAAATACTTTTTAACTACCTACATCCAAAAAAGTGTTCGACTTTTCCATTCGGTTGAAAACGATCAACGGTTGACGTGATTGAGACTAACATTTTCCTTTTATATTTGCTTCACTTCTAGTATTTTTGTACATTATCTTTTTGTGTTAAAAAGTTATGACCAAGGGTAGCTTGTAATTGGATTTTTTTGTTTTGCTTTCCATTTTGGGTTTTTTTTTTCTTGGTCTTTGTCATAAGGGTCACCCACCCATCCTTGGTTTTTTTTTAAATATTAATTCTTTTTTAAAAATTAAAAAACTGTTTTTATAGTTTTTTTAATATTAAAAACAGTTTTTAAATTTTTAAAAAAAAACCAAGGATGGGTGGGTGAACCCTAGGAGTGGGTGAATCTTACCCATGGTTAAAGGGTGTCAAAGGAGACACGTGGTGACCTCTAGGGGTGATAACCAGAATTGCCAAATCTGGTTATCACCATAGATGATTTGGCTCCATATAATTTATACAGCTCAGTTGGAAAAAGAAAAGAAAATTCCAGAGTAGTACTCTAGCGTTATTTTAACAAATTGTGTTCCCATTGGGCTTTAAAAAAATTCTCAGTGATGATTATGCTATTAATGTTAATAATCAATATTTTCCTTTCGTTCTACACTCATCTTACATCATTAGGATTAAGTGATTTCTTTTTCTTTTTTTTGGGTATGAGACACACGGTTAGGCCGCAACCTCGGTTAGCAAGTCAGCATCTGTTCTAAGTTAAAGGCGGGTGGAGAGTGCAACCCACTCTCACTCTCTCAGGAATGGAACCCAGAACCTCCTTCCTAAGGAAGGGATACACCTACCACTGGGCTATTCCAAATTGCAAATTGTATCATGTCTTGTGGTCGATGGTTAAAGACAACCTGTAGATGCTACCCAACACAAATAAGTATAATTTCGTATATAGTTTCGAATGTGCCTCTCTCTGTAGCTTTAGATATATGATTTCTGTCAAATCATAATTTATAGTACAAAAAATTCTGTCAAAGATCAGCGCAAATTGCATTGGTTTTTCTTAGGCTTCAAAGCTAAGCGAAGTACTTGAAACCAGACTTGTTGAATCCTCATGGTCAAATATTGTCTTGGTAGAATTATCTGGATAGAGGGGTTTCATATTATTTAGAAAAACTTATTTCAGAGCATGTTAAACTCAACATACTTAGTGCAGCATGTGCTTATTAAAACTTAAAAGCGAAACCATTCAGTGGAATACTCAACTGGGTTTCCAGTTCACAGGCTTCTGTCCATGTCTTGATCTTGGCCTTTGCTGGTCCACCCCATACCTATGCCTTGTCCTGCCCTCTCTTTCCTTGCCCTTCTCTCATGTGACAGCATCCTAACTCCAACCGAACTAAATGCCTCTATCCCAACATTTAGTTCAAATGTTGTGCCTTTCCTCGATGTTGCCTTGCCCTTCCTGTCCACATGCAAATATTGAGTATGAGTAAACTAGAGCTTGTTCTGGAAGCTTGGCTGAATGAGGTGCTTTCCTCTGCTTATCGGTGGCAAGAAATGGTGAGATGCTCAGTTAATGTTGATCATGGTATGACTAAACAGCAGGCCATAAATATTATAAGTCAATTTTGAATCTGCAGAAGCTTACCAAAGTTTTAAGATTTTCCTTCAAAATATGGATTCAATTACCATCAATGGAGCATATGATTTCTGTTTTCACGTGTCCTTTTGTCATCTGCTGTGAGTTTTCATGAGGCATGTGATAAGTTTGTCTCTAATATTCTGCTAAATTATTATTTGGCTTCAAGTCTCCAAGCAATCGTAAAATTGCAACTATATATTGTCTAAGCCTTGGTAATTTTCTGCATGTGACAGAGGTTCCAGATTCTGAAGGAGAGAAAAGTTCTGGGGGTTCGATTGATAGAGGTAACTGCTGGGTTTATCTCAAAGGTCCTTTACTTTCCCACTTACATTACTTTGAGGATTAAAAGAAGTAATTGATTTGCTTGTGTTGTGTCTTCAGATAAAGTGCTTACACGGGTTGAAACGGAGAAGAGATTGTCTTTAATCAAAGCTTGGGAAGAAAACGAAAAGACAAAAGCAGAGAACAAGTGAGTTTTATTTGAACTTTGTTATCCCTTCATTTGTCTTTAGTACTGCCATATTGCCAAAGTATCATTAGTAGTGAAATCAAGTTTCATCAAGTGTTCAGGTCGATTTCCCATTAGTATTATTCTTTGGATATATCCATCAAATAATATTTAGACCTCAAAGTTTCTACGTTTCTTAGATATTCATTATGATTGTGCTTCTGGTGTCCATTTCCCTTTAGGTGCCTTCTCATGGTTTTCCTTTCTCACTTTATTTGCATCATCTCATTATTTGGCATAGATATTCGAAATAACGCCTTGTTGGCCACCCTCGGGTATTTATCCCTACTTACCCGGTGCGTGTGGATGGAGGGGTGTGCACGTGCCCGGGGGATTAGTCAGGTGCTCTAAGAGGCTAGGACACCCTCGTTACCCCAAGAAAAAAAATTCAAAAACATCTTTCATTGTGAACTAGTTGAAGTTTTGATCTGAGATTACAAAAATCTTAGTAAGCATAAAATAGAGATGCCATGTCAACTTCCATCCCCAGTTTTGATCTGAGATTACAAAAATCTTAGTAAGCATAAAATAGAGAAGCCATGTCAACTTCCATCCCCAGTTGATCAAAGGTGATCATAAGGGAGCTCTCTCAGCCAAGCAGTCGCTTGCTGGCATGTTAGTAGCTTTCAAATATTTGAGGTATCAAACTTGTTTAGCCAATTTATTTATGTATATCTAGTAGTGAGTATATATATATATGTTTTTCAATGATGGACCTGAGTATGTACCATATATAAGTCAATAGCAGTTGGAAAATACATATCAGCTTCAGGGACACTCATATAGGGGGACACAGCATATGATGAGTAGAAACGTAAGAGACAGAAGCTTAAATAAGTGGGAGTTACTGAATACTAAAGTAAATCAGTCAGGTTCTATATGCTTGACTTGTAGTTGAGTTGGCTATGACTTTCAAGGCACGGAACTTTGCCTCATGAAGATACAGATTGGGAAGCTTTATTCTCCTCTACCACCCTCTAGGCTTAAATAAAATCCCTGTGATCTGCCTCTGCGGAGCTAAAATAATATTTTGCAGGTTGAGCACCATCAAAATTCAATATACTGCCATATTCCAAAATGGTTTACAGCTGTAGTGTATTTCCCAGGAAAGTAACTCTATGGGCAATCATGTTGAAGGAAGTTAGATGAATTAATAACTGAGACATATTTCACACTTGCTCTATGACCAAGTTCAAATACTGGCCAATATTTATATGGAATCTCTAATATTTTGGAATTCAGACCATTGCTCTATGTATCTTTCTAAACTGTCTATACACCATTAAATTTTAATTATATATATTAGATTCTCATTGTGCTACCATTTTTGTCTTCAAACTTCATTTTAATGTTCAAAAACTTGCCAAATATCTCATGAATTTTGCTCATTGTCTGCTTTGGTAATGAATTCAAACTCTGATTTCATAGACCACCCGAGTTAATAAGAATGATTTATGCAGATGATCCTCATTCCTCTCTGACAAACTGAACATTTCTTTTTTTTTTTGTTTAATCAGTTGGGAGTTTATATACAAATCTTGAAATTAATTTATGAGTTGAATTCCAGAATTTGGTTTTATAATCTTTTCCGTTCCTAATAACCTGTGAGGAACTGAGGTTTACATGCTGGGATTTGGCAACTAAGCATACTGAAACCATTTAACAGGGCTCACAAAAAGCTATCTGACATTGGGTCGTGGGAGAACAGCAAGAAAGCAGATGTGGAGGCTGAGCTGAAAAAGGAAGAGGTAATAACTAATTTCCTTTTCAAATTCGGCATCATCTCCATAACACATAATCTGGCGAAAAACATAATATGATGCCATTTCTACCATAAGGGTGATACAAGTGCCATCACATTATTTCTCCCTAGTTACACCCCACTAACATAACTATTTATGAAGTTTTTATTTTTATTTTTTGGTAGTCAACTATTTATGAAGTTGTAAGTTGTAACAACAAAATGTGGGAAAGTTATCCATATGCATCCTTTAAATTGGAGTTTATACTGATAACAACTTTCTAACTTTCTTTTATGCTGGTTATATTTAAGAAAGCTAGAGAGGGAAATCAACTAGATATGAGTCATCTAAAAATTATATCTTGGAAGAATCAGATGGTGAACCATCATAAATCTATCTTATTTAACCATATTTTGCACACAACATTCAAATCTTTTCCTAGATCAAATTTTATTATGCCTTTTAGTTCAAACTCTCAGTTTCATTTCTTGTCTGGGTTTGTAGAATCTTTTTTTTTTAGTGTCGACGTGCACTTGTAAAGTCCATAACAGTCTCATTTTCTATGCCATGGGATTTGAATTGTGCTCGACAACTTAAGTTATCCTATATTTTTGATTTACTTAGCTAAAGACATGGTTCAGACTATCAGCTGAGACTCGAGTGGGATTAAACTAAAATATTGGCTCAAAACCGACAGACGCTAAAGAACTCAAAAGAAGTTTTTGAAACAAACCCAACAATCTATTGAGGAGTAAACTCAAGTTGAGAAACAGTTTTGAGTTTCCAGTTTTAGCCTTGGTTAACTCTGTAAAATGACCTTTTATAACTCCATAAATTAATTGCTATCTCAAGAATTAGTAAATTTAGTAAACAATAACATTAGAGGAAACTCTTGCCTTTAATTCAAGTACATATAGTCTTGACATATGCTCTTATATGTGCAGGAACGATTGGAGAAGAAGAAAGCAGAATATGTTGAGAAAATGAAAAACAAGATAGCTCTCATCCACAAGAGTGCAGAAGAAAAGAAGGCGATGGTTGAAGCCAAACGTGGAGAAGATCTTCTCAAGGCAGATGAGGTAGCCGCAAAATACCGTGCAACCGGAAATGCTCCAAAGAAGCTCCTTGGATGCTTCGGAAACTGAAATTCTCATGCCTGATAAGCAAAGGAAATAACTTTGAAATTTCCAATTTGTATATTTTCTTATTTAAGGATAATTTATTAGTTTAATTATTATATTGTGGTCTAATTTGATGGAGATTTGGTGTTCAATGTTTCATGTGTATATATTGTGATGTAACAGTGTGCAAATAGAAAAATCATATTTGATTTGTGAGACAAAATTTGATGCAACTCTTTTAAGCTAATTAGTTTTCTCAGGAACTTTTACTACTAACCGAGTGGTGTCGGGAAGTTCTGCATAACATGCTTCAAACAACGTTGCTAATGAAGCTCCTCTAAAGATTACCAAAGATGTCAAAAGGTAAATCTGATATATTAACTGTCAGAGTATATATATAGTAAGCAAACTCAGCCCAAATGTCACAAAAACATATTCACTAAACTTTAGAGGAATTCTAGGTCTCAGTCAAATGCATTGCTGAATATGGAGAAATTATCCATCTGTCCCTGTAAGAAGCCCATGTCCATACTACATGGGAGATCCAGCAGTAGCTGCAGTGCCGACTCCGAAGAATCGTCCAACTCATTGGAGCTCGAGGAATCTGAACCAGCCATTATCTCTTCAGCATCCGATCTACAGCTCTTACATTCCATATCCTCGCATTGATCATGCCTTATGGCTAGTGCCCCATCCATTGTGACACCTGATACTGACCCACATTTTGTGGATGATGATGCCTGAGAGACGGGGCTTTGACAAGCATTTAACTTTCGGAAGGATTCTCCGACTTCAGAATTCCATATGCGGAGGAAGTAGTCAGCATCAGGTTTTACTGATGATGGCAGCTTGAAGAGTAGTGATTCCCTTGACAGGCGCACCTCAGCCTCAAGCCTGGCACTCTCCCATTGGGCCATGTGGCGGGTTGAAGGGGAGGCGGATAATGTGATGGTTGGCCCAGCAGAGGGAGAGGATGGCCGGTGAGTTTGCGGGTTGAGGCCCATGCAGAGAAGGCGCTTCTTTAGGTGGGTGTTCCAGAAGTTCTTGATCTCATTGTCTGTTCTCCCTGGTAGTTGTGAAGCTATGGCAGCCCACCTGAAATTTTGTATTCTTAGTACTTGCAAGAAAGAAAAAACTGCACAAGATCGACATCATACCTATAAAAAAAAGCTTGAGTTGAGTTTATAAAGTAAGGTAATACTTTGATATGCCCATTTTAGGTCTTCAATTAAGATTAATGCTAATTAAACCAGGGTTTGCCATGATAACAGATTAACAACTGTTCTTTTGCTGAGATTGATAAAGCTTGGCACTTTGCACTTTGCACTTTGTGATGGTAGTTGTTTAGGAAATTTGAGTTAACTTTATTAAGGTTTACGACAAGATTAGTTCTTACCATCATGAGATTTCAAGTCTTGTAATTTTTTATGAGACTTGAAATTACTAATTTTGCTGCATTTGAAGTCTTATGGGAATTGCAACCCAAGAGATAAAATGCATGATACATCTAGTTCTCAAAAAAAAATTATAAAAATTCTGATTTTTGAGAATTCTTGAGTGATTACAATGACTCCTCATTGAGTATTATAAAGATCATACGAGTCTCAACATAGAAACATAATCAAATCCTAATCCAATCTAATATTTTGATACTATTCTATTTCAAATTCAAATCTACTTACAGATGAGATGGGATACACAGTGTATCTCATCTCACCTTATTACATTACTCTATATTCTCTTTAAACTTATCTCTAATACCCTCCCACAATTGCAGGATCATTTGAAAAGGATCTTGTAATTGTTACAAATAAAAAAGTAACCCGCGATCATGGAGCTTTGTTGAAAAGTCGTCGAAAAATCCAATTGTACATATTAAAAGTCACAGTCAATCCATGAAATCCATCACTGTTACATCCTGATCATCTTAGAGTCTGTCGGAGGCGGAGGTTCACTAGAGCAAACTGTCATGATATCTCTCAATAACACATAAAGAGAAGCCGATTAGTCATTTGAAAGAAAAGAAGAAAAAAAAAAAGAACTTGGAGGTATTAATGATAGTGAGATTTCAACTAGAGTTGGTGATAGCTACAACTTTAGGGGAAAAAAAGTGTAAACCGGACAAGCAGCACTACCGCCCGCTAGAAAAACAAGATTAAAAGAAAGAAAAAAAAAATCAAAATAAGGTCCAATCGACCCGCTTTGATACCATATAGAAATTCGGATTTATTAAGAATTCTTGAGTGATTACAATGACTCCTCATTCAAAATTATATAGAGATCATGAGTCTGAACATGGAAACATAATCAAATCCTAATCAAATCTATATTTGATACTATTCTATTTCAAATTCAAATCTACCTAGAGATGTATCTCATCTCACCTTATTACACCACTTTGAATTCTCTCTACTTATCTCTAATAAAAATGCATATTGTCTAATGACAAAACTTGCAAAGTGCGAGACTTTATAAGTCCGCAAAAGAACGGACCTAAAGATAAAATGAGAAATAACAAGTTGAACATCTGAGGTATATAATAGACTAAGAGGTCATGAGATTGTGTTGGAATCCAACATCATCCATTGGCATGAAATAAGCCTCTATGATGTGATTTGAGGGATTACCAAGAAGGAACAGTTTTAAACAGTGTTATCAGAATCGGCGCAGACCGGCCAATCGAACTGGGAACCGGTCCCCTCACCGGTTTCCAAAACCGGACAAGATTAAAAACTTGCCCTTTTTTTAAGAACTGGAAGAATCGGCCGATTGAACCGGGAACCAGTAGTAGAACTAGTCAAGGGTAAAAATGAGAATTCAAAAAAAAAAAAAAAAACAGGACATGGTTGAGCCAGACCGGTTGAACCGGTCACCCAGCCGATTCGACGACCGGTGCAGTAATGAAAACAGTGGTTTTAAATACCATTTATTATGTATGTTTTAAGAGTTCTAGTAGAGATGTTCCAAGGGAGATCGAATCACAGCCAATTGAGATTGAACTCGAGGGTTCAATTGTACCCTCGGGTCAATACGTGTCCCTTTTAACCATAATTACCAGAACGAGAAGCAAAAACGAGAAGCAAAACGAAAACGAAAAGCGGGAAGCGAGGCTTAAAAAAACTTTAGGAAACGGGAAGCGAGAAATAAGATATAGATTTCTTATTCCCAGTATATTATTTATGGGTAATTATACATTTGATTGTATCTTACATGAGATTTTTGTAGAAAAATAGGGGTCTTAGGTTTCAAATCGACGATACTTGCTTAGATTCTACACCTTAGGCTATAAATTTTGATCTACCATATCACTTCACAGATACAGCTCCCTTTGACTACTAGATCAGACGTGATGGAAGCAAGATTCCTAAGAAGAGAGTCTGATCGAGGAAACGAACTTCCTAAGAAGTGAGTTTATCCGAGGAAGCGTGTTTGAGAAACGAGCTTCCCACCTTGTACATAACTTCCCGGCAACTATGCTTTTAACACTTATTAACCATGATTTTTAGGCAAAAAAAATTAAAAATTAACCCCAAGGTTAAGTAATTTTAACCCTAATGTTAATTTTTTTATTAAAAAAAAATCAAAAAATCAAAGGTTAGATTGTTGAAACCTAAGGGTTAGTGAATCTTAACCACAATTAATAAAGGTTAAAAGGGACACGTGTTAACCTATAGGTGTGAATGAACTTGGGGAGGGTTCAATCACAATTGGCTGTGATTCAATCTCCTTCCAAGCTCTCCTGTGATCTAAACTTGCGGATTTTGAAAGTCCAACAAAGGGTGACTGAAGCTAGAGCACTCCTCCTAATAGATTTATAGAGAACAGTTCTAGTAGAGCATAAACATAGAAGTCTCGCATATACAAAGGGTCATTACACCTGTACCCACCATTCCAAAGTTACCACCTGATAATCACATACATCGGAACTCAACTTAATCCGAGGATCATAACCATCACAACTGAAAATTTTCCCATCATCCATCGGCCAAATTTTCCAAGACCAACTCAAAGCATATGACAAACCAGATAATTACCATCTAAACAGTTGTTTCTTGACATAGATGATAAAAACTCCTAGCAGTAATGTATATTCTCATATACCCTACTTGGTGTCTATAAATTTTGGGAATGAAATCCTCGGTTGTAACCGGATTCAGGCTATGCCCCTAAGATTGCCACATGTCCCTTTCGACACATCTTAACTATGGTTAAAGATTCAACCACCCCTAGGTTCACCCATCTATGCTTGGGTTTTAGAGAAACAAAATTTTAAAAAGAATTAATATTTTTTTATTTTTCTAAAAAAAATCCAAGGATGGGTGGGTGAATCTGAACTACAGTTAAGGGGTGTCAGAAGGGACACGTGGCAACCTCAGGGGTGTAACCGGACTCCCCGAGTCCGGATACAGTCGTAGAGGATTTAATACCTAAATTATGGGGAAAGTAAGTTCATTTCAAAAGAGAAGAGAGTAGTGACAGGCACCATATCCATATCCATATTGGAAGGAAGCAAAAGGGAGAGTAAGAGAGAGAGAGAGAGGAGCTAATAAGGCAGAAAATGACCTGTTGCCAAGAATGCCGTGTAGCTGGATAATGTTCTTCTCTTCTTCGAGAGTAAAGGGACCTCGTTTTATGTCTGGTCTAAGATAGTTCGTCCACCGAAGCCTACAGCTCTTCCCGCAACGTAGGAGACCTTCATAGAGAGAACCCCATTTAAACAATATAATAATAGTTTTAATTAAACAGAAAATAATAGCATCCCAGAATAATAATCATATAAAGAAAGAAAACCTTGTAACTTGTAATAAGAGAGAAAATCTTTAAAACACAGCATTTCCAACGCTACTCTACTTGAAAATCATACCAAATAAATCAATCTAAATGAAAATGTTTATTTTCTTTCTCCGTTTTTTTGGAGACTTGTCTTTGAGAAAATATATAAAATCATTTCGAGCTGATGAAGATTCAAATACTAATAATATTAACCCTTCCTGTTCCAGAAAATTACAGAAAGATCTCCACTAACTTAACTATCTGTAGTCTTAATGAGCATGAAGGGTATTATAAGTCTTTACACTCCATGCATGGCGGTGACACAAAAAAACACAGAAATAACCAGATCAAGAACATGCAAAGCTACAACTAAACAACCGACGATTGAGATAGCACTGCTCACAATTCCAGCTCAACTCGGTCAGCTGACTCGGAGAACTCGTTCTTCTCCATTGAAAGACGCCCGAGTTTTAGATAAAAACGATTCGACACAGTAGACTTAAGCCATGAAGGAAATAAAGTTCTTTTTTTTTTTTTTTTAAATAAAAGGAAATATCTCATATCTGTGTTGGAATTTGTAACGAACAGTAAGAAAATAAATAAATAAACCGACTTCAAAGTTGATAAGATCTTAAAAGGCATCAGAAGAGACTGAAAGTTTTAATGGAGGAAAGGAAGAAAAGATGGAACCTGCGAGCTTAGGGAGAGATCTCCAGCTTCCATGGCTATTCTTTTTAATATACTCAACGAGGATGTCGTCTTCTTCGGGAGTCCAAGGTCCTTTCTTCAGTCCTTGTTTATCACAGCAAGGAGCTCTTCCCATGTTCCTCCTTAAATGAACCACGACGAAATCTCAAATTCTTTAAGCCCAGAAGCTCTTTATCCTAAATTATAAAGAAGAGGGAGCGATCGATCAAAGGTGGCGCTTTAAATGCTTTGATCTTTATCTACGCAAATCGAAGCGTTTATTGCAGACAGTCGAGGACAATCGGCGACTTCGAGGCCGGGATGCATTAATGATACCTCAAAGGACTACGAAATAAATTTATTTTATTTTTTTTTGAAATTTGAAGGGAAATCAAAATCAGAGAGAGAAATTGTGTGCTTGTTTTTTTTTGAGATTTTTAAGAATTGCACAAAAACGAAGAACTGGTATAGAGAAAGACTTGTAGGAATTTGAGAGAAGATGAAGTAAAGTAATAATGGCAGATTCTTACGGGATGGTCAGAATGAGATTAAACTTCAAAGAGCGAGATTAGTGGTCATGACAGAGAGTAGCAGAGATTGGATCCGCCATGGAAATGGCCTTCCTCTCTAATCTCTTCTGACCTTCGTTCCTCCTCTCTGTTCTTTTTTGGGTTCTTGAGGAATTAGGGTTAGGGTTTCTCAAATTAGAAAATCTCAGACTCTGAAGCTATATTTTTGTTTGGATCATCTAATGCAATTGTGTGAATTTTTAAAGAATAAAAACTCAGAAAAGGATGCAAATTTTTTATTTTTTTCTCAAAATAAAGGTGTCAAAACACATATCAAAGCTACCGTCAAAGTCAAGCTTGACGACAGGATTTCATACTTACGAAATTACCCCTTTTTTAATGATATTACTATTTTATCCTTCTTTTCCTATATATACCAGTCTCAGTGACTGTCTGTCAAGAGATCGGATCACAGTCAGTCGCGATTGAATTCTCCCCAAGTTCACTCGCACCCATAAGTCAACACGTGTCTTATAGTTAAGATTCACTAACCTTTAATTCAATAAAAACAACCCCCTTCTTTTTTTTTAAAAAAAAATGTTAAATATATATAACCTTAGTTAAGATTTTTAACCCTTAGGGTTAAAAACGTATCTAACCTTACTTAAAAAAAATTTAACCCTTAAGTTTAATATTATAAGAATAAAAATAAAAGGTCATTCTGTTGAACCCCAAGAGTTAGTACATCTAAACCACATTTAAATAACGATTAAAAGATATATGAGTGATCGAGAGATCAGATCACAACCAATTAGGATTGAGAACTCAAGGGGAGTTCAATCACACTCATAGGCCAACATTTATCTCTTTTAACCCTTTAATAACAATGGTTAAGAGTCACTAACCTTTGGAGTTCAATAATATAGCCTTGTTTTTTAAGAAAAAAAAATATTAACCTGATGATGTGTTTAATTGCCTAGAAAATCTAGAATTGAAAAAAAGAGAAAACTATAAATTTATTGAAAAAATTATAGAAAAAATTTGTTGTGAACTTTTCTTTTCTTATTTAATCAAAAAAATAATCGGATTTTACTTTCGTGGCTATTTTCTCATTTCTTTTTATATGATCAGATATCTAAGTTTCAGACAAGAAAGTTATTAAACTCAAAACTACTAAAGGGCAAGATTGTAATGGTGGGATGAATTGTCTATACTGGAATCTACAGTCTCTTGCAATAGTTTGAATAAAGCTTATTCTTCCTCAAAATAAAAAAATTAAGATTAATTAATAAAATTGTATGAACATCGTCAGTACCCATTTTTTGTACAGTCTTTTCTTGGAAAATTTCCTCATCTTCTCACAAAAAAATTATTAATAATTGCTTAAATTCGACAAATTCTTCTTTTAAATTTAATTTTGATTTTAAAAAATATATATTTAAGAATTTTATAATTTTAAAATTACCAAAATACCCCTACTTTTAAAAAAATACCCTTGATTCTTTAAAATTACTGCCGAAATTTTAATTTATTTAATTTTACTCAAAATTGTTTTTTAAAACTTTTTGAACATTTTTCAAAGCTTTTTTTTTCAAAAACCAATTAAAATAATACCGGTTGTGTCCCTATCTTCTTTTTCATGACAGGGAGTCCTCAACCACTGTTTTGTTTTTCCAGTTTTTTTTTATATATCTATGGTTATTTCAACTAAATACTAATAGTGAAGTTTTTAAAAACTAATCGTGAAGTTTTTATATATCTTTGCTTATTTCAACCAATTTTTTAAAATATTAATATAATGTATCAATAAATTTTTAAGAAATTACATAATATATATTTTGTGTATAGTACCCACCCTAAAAAAATATTATAAATTTTTTTTATATGTATAATATAAAGGGATTGATTCCTTATGTGTCTCTTTTAACCATAATTAAGATTTATTATCTTAGGAGTTAATTTTTTTTTAATAAAAACCAAGGGTAGATGTATAGACCTTAGGGGTAAGAGATTATTAACCATAATTAATGAGTGTCAAAAGGGAAGCCTTCACATTACATCCCCTTTAACCGTGATTAAACTTAATCAACTTAAAGTTATTATTATTTTTTCCAAAAACCAAGGTTAAATGAATGAACCTGAAGGGTGACTAAATCTTAACCACAGTTAATAGGTATTAAAAAAGTGGGCACAAACCAATGAAGACCCGGCCCATGTGTTTCACTTTTTCTTGTTACTAAACCCATTTTTGGATTGCAACATTAACAAATTTTTTTGACCAGGATAGAACAATTACTAAATAAAAACAATTCTCAAGGCCTACACCCCCAAACCCCCAAGCTAATTTTCTTGATATACGTAGTTCAACCCCCCAAGGAAAAATTCCTGGCTCCACCCCTACATCTATTGAGCACATAATGTGTACTAGTACTACTTACTCTCACAAAGCTCCTCGAACAGTCATGAACTATGGTTAAAAATTTTAAACCCTACGATTATATTTTATTAAAAAAAAAAAAACTAATGATAGATGGGTGAACCTAAGGGTGAGTAAGTTTTAACCACAATTAAAGGGTGTTAAAAGGGGGACACTTGCCAAGAAAAAGGGAGCCGAGATGCCCTACTCGCCTCACCGACCGAGGACATGATTATTTTCATTATTTTCCTTAATTATTAGAAAACTCATACCTTCTACTTAAATAGCTAGTCTATCCTCTTCATTTTTATCCTTAAAAAATCAACAACCAAATATCACACCAAACTTGGCTGTGCGAAAAGGAAAATAATCCTCCTCGGGTTGAGGAGGGAATTTATTGTCTCGCCTTTTTTTGTGTCACACAGGGGCGGAGCCTAGGGGGCTTGCCCCCCCCCCCCCCAAGTTTTGAAAAAAAAGATTTTATATATATGGTATAACATCAGACATGGAGGTGGATGGAGATCCAATCACAACCAATTGCCCCCGAGTTCAATTGCACCCACAAGCCAACATGTGTCACTTTTAACCCCTATTAACTGTGGTTAAGCTTCACTAAATTTTGGGGATCAACAGTATAACTTTAGTTTTTCTAAAAAGAGATATTAAAAAATATTAACTCCAAGGGTTAAAAATCTTTGGCTAGAGTTTAATATTTTTTCTAAGAACTAAGGTTATATTGATGAACCCCAAAGATTAGTAAATCTTAACCACAGTTAATAGGAATTAAAAGGGAAACATGTTGGCACGTTGGTGTGATTGAACTCTCCCCGGGTTCAATCACGATTAGATCATTCGATCTCAGGTGAGTACGTACCCCTCAGCTTTTGAATTTTTTTAATCAAAATTTACTAAGGATTTAGATATCTCTATATGTCCATTTTAATACCTCTTGATTGTGATTAAGATTCACTAACCATTAGGGTTTAACCACCTAACCTTGGTTTCTAGAAGGAAAAAATTAAGTCTAAAGGTTAAAGTTTATTAACTAGAGTTAAAAGACTTTTGTGTATTAATTGGACTCTATGGAGTTTAGTTATAACAGTAGAGGATTAGTCATGGGCAATCCCATTAAATTTCCAAAAAAAATATCTGTTAACTATTTTGTTTAATTATTTAATAAGACACAATCATTGGACAAGGGGTAGAAGCTCGTGAACTTTTCAAAAAAATTATATTATATTATTTAACAAGACATCGTCATAGAACAATAGGACAACTACTCCCGTAAATAAAGAGAAACAATACACGTAGTATATGTATAAAATGTATGGATGAAATGACCCACAAACCTAGTTATCAATTTTTTTCCGAGGGCTCCACCCCCCACCCTTGTCCCTTAAACCAAATGTGCCCCCCTATAATAAATTCCTGGCTCTGCTCCTGGTGTCACATATCCCCTTTTTACTCTCTTTAATTATGATTAAGAAACATTAATCTTTAAAATTAAAGCATTTAGCTTTGATTTAAAAAAATTAAACTACAAGTATTAAAACTTGTTAACCATAGATCAGAGGAGCTTTGTAGGTACGAGTACCAACTTGCTTGTGCCGAAAATAGGTTGGATAATCAAATTTATGAGACGTGCCTACTTTTAGCCAAAAACAAATACTTTGTGAACACAATCAAGGATAAGTCTTTTGTAAAAAAAATTAATAAAGAGAGTCGAGAAGGACTGGAATAAAACTAGCACTGCCCATTTATGAATGACGGTGAACTAAGACCATGTACAAGCCGTATCCATATTAGGACCACATACAAATTGCAATCACGGAGATGGTATGAATTTATATGAATCTTTTAGAAGCACGTCCTAATCTTCACAGAGATGCGAGAGGTATATCTATTTTTTAGAGGTTATGTAAACAATTTGAAATTTGCATATTTGACTAGCTCTCCTCTTTGAAAATTTGTTAAAAGCCTTGAGACGAATTATCAAAATGCACACTGGTTGGCTTGTGCTAGTGACAGTGTATATTTTGTTTAGGGTTCCATTCCCTTGAGCCACGTAGTGGTGGTTGTGTTATGAAAGTAACTGACGAACAGAAAACGCATAAGAACATATGATTTATGTGCTTCATCCAATGCGAGCTACGTCCAAGGAAAGATAGCCTTATTCACTAACAAAAAGTAAAGAAAATACAAATATTATTCCCTCTCCAAAAATAAAAAATTTTCTCTTTTTACAAAATAATTCAGAGTGATAGAAACCTTTAGATCGAATAAGATATTATATACATAGTAGAAAATTAACTTCAAATTCAGTAGAACAGTTCTGGCTCATTGGTGCTCGATCGGTATAGGCTAGTATCGCTTAAGCAAGGTTAATAAAACGCAAGGCTCGAATGACTCATCCAGATTTCATAGTTACTGGATATGCAAATTCGTTCTAAAACATTGCTTCTTTGTCGAGCCAACATTCTTGCTCAAGATAGATAAAACTTGCTCGAGTCAACTTTTACTGTGTAATAAGTTAAATGCAAGACAAATAACACTACAGGGTGATAAGACTTATATTTAGGTGGTGTTTGGATTGGATGACTCAACTTTGTATTCCTAAACACTATTATCTGTCAAAATAATTATTTGACAATTAATTTCTATGCAATATTAATTTTGTTACAATTGATTTTTGGTTAATAAAATCTAATCCAAATGCCCCCATTAATCTATTTCTAAGTTGGACACTCGACTGATTGAGGTTGGGGCATGCCGTCAAAAGTGCAATAAGTCATGGAAAATAATCACCTCCTCCATCGGTGACATGAGGAGGGGTGTCTCGGCTCCCATTTTCTTATCATGTGTCCCCTTTCTAATCTCATTTAACTATGGTTAAGATTCATCCACCTTTAAGGTTTACTCATCTACCCTTGATTTTTAGAAAAATAATATAAATAAAATTAACTAAAGGGATAAAAAAAATATTAATCCGAGTTAATGAGAGTTGAAGGGTCAGCTATGTGAGAGCGAGGAGGAATAGTCCCCTCCTCGGCTGATGAGGGGCCGATTGCTCATAAGTCAAATGCTTTAAACACCAAAAAATAGTTGACGTTAGATATTTTATGAGGCCAATAATCCTTAAAACACAGTGAACGGTAGCAATGGCCCCCCGCAAACTTGTATTAAATTCTCAGAGGGACTTGCAGTTTTTCTTGTGACAGTAGGGGTGGCTTGGAAGAGCTAGCGGTGCATACCGTCTAACAGCAAAAATGCGGAGACCGAATCACAGCCGATCGCGATTGAATTAGGGGAGAATTCAATCACACCCACAGCTATTAATTATGGTTAAGATTCAACTTTAAAGTTTTTAGAAGAACAAGTATAATAAGTTTAATCATAGTTAAAAGTTTTTTTTAGTATATTTTTTGTAATAATTAATATTAGATTATTAAACCTTAAGAGTTAATAAATCTTAATTACAGTAGGCCCTCTTATAATTAATATTCTATAACTTAATAATATCTAATAATTAATAAATTTGTACGGAAACAATTTGGTTCTATAGTGTATAATTAATAATCTCTTATACTTGTTATTTAATATTTTAAAAAAAAATTCTAATATATTATTAATTATAAGATACGAATATTATAAACATTTTATGATAGTGTAGGTATCAGGAAGATAAATGGATAAAATTATTTTAGATATTTTGATTATATATAATAAATTATCATATATAATATAAAGTTCTAGATATTTTTAAAAGAAAAATTTTAAAAAAAACCAATATATGAAAACTTCCTAATAATTTATAAAAATTTAATGGGCTAATATAAAATCTTTTACCTTTTTTTTTTTTTAAGTCCTAACCCTTATATATTTGTATCTACATCAAACTTATATGAAAAATACAATATATTCAAAAAATAAAAATATGAAAAAAAAAATTTGTGATGAATTAATATTTTCTTATAATTATTATAATTTCATTCTATCAAAATTATTAATTACAAGAGCGTGTAGGAATTATGAATTACAAGAGAGTATTGTAGAGTAAACAGGGACGAACAAGGTCACGTATTTGACCCGTGGCAGTGATTTGATCTTTAAAAAAATGGTGGGACCTATACGTTTCCATAAGTGAAGTGAAAACATAGGCATGGAATGTGATAGAGTAGTACAGTACAGTCTATTATGGTTGGGATTAATATGAAAATAAATGAAGGGTCAACTGCATTGAATGTATGACGTGATGGGTTGCTTCCTCGTGCATCGCTTCAGCCCTACTTTCTCCGTACTGTCTTTAAGTTTTAATGAATTATTATCTACTATCACTATTACTACCGTACGCTTTGTTCCAAAAGATCTCGCCAATGCAGATATATCTAACGTGCAAGACATGGTGACTAAACCTTAGTAACCAAACCTTCGCTCTCAAATTTTGGGAGCCCGGCTTCAACTTCTATAGAGTAGAAGCAGCTCTTAGTTTATTTAGGGTGCGGTTCATGTAAAATTTTATTTTTATTCTATTTTTCATATTAAGTGAAGTTGGGGATACACCAGGGCTTTGTCTATAGTGGTAGTGTATCCCCTGTTTTGAGGGGAGGTACTAGGTTTCATTCCCGAGAAAGTGGGAGTTTGCATACTCTCTACCCATCTACAGAAACTAACATCTAACCGGCATTGCAGCCTAAACATATGTACCGAATCAAAAAAAAAAAGTGAAGTAAGGTGTATTTTATCATTTTTCCCTATAAGGTACAAGATTCTTGTGAAGTTTGTTAATTATTAGTAATCTTGTAATTGAATTTAAAACGATACATTTAATATATCAATAATTATCATGTTTACTCATTATCATTTTATTATTTTTCTCTATAGGGTACATGATTTTTGTAAGGTTGTTAATTATTAGCAATCTTGTAATTGAATTTGAAATTATACATTTAATATATTAATAATTATCTTGTTTACTCATATTACAAATTTGGATGATTAATGATTTTATCAAATCGTTTTTATTTTTTTTTTAAAGTGAAAATGATATATTTTGCATTTACGAGTAATTTTCAAGAACCATCAAATATAACATCAACACTCCAAAGATTTGCTCAACCATATCTTAAATTGAAATTTGATGCTCTTGCTCTTGCTCTTGCTCTTGCTCTTGCTCTGCGCTTTGGTTACTTAGGATTGTGCATTGCTTAGATGAGATGTGCTAGCAAACTAGCCACTTCCAACTAAGATAACTTATATTGGATCACAGTCAATTTTGATTGAACTCTCTGAGTTCAATTACACTCACACTTCAACACGTGTCTCTTTTGGTTCTTGTTAACAGTATGTAAGATTTATTAACTCTTGAGGTTTAACAATATAATCTTGGTTTTCTAAAAAAAATATATATTAATAAAATATTACCTCAAGGATTAAAAATTCTTAACTAGAATGTTTTTTAAAAATCTAAAATCTAAGGTTATATTGTTAAACATCAAAAGTTGGTGAATTTTAACTACAATTAATAAGCATTAAAAGTAACGTGTGTTAACCTGTGGTGCAATTGAACGTGAGGAAAATTCAATCGCAATTGACTATGATCCAATCTCAAGATAACTGCATGAAAAGAGTTCGAATCGCAACCAATTGCAATTGAACTGGGAGAGAGTTTAATCGCACCCACAGGCCAGCCAATTGCAATTGAACTCGGAGAGAGTTCGCTACTTCAACAACAGCAATCGATGAAGCTGACTAATATCTTAAGCCAACCGATTTCAGCTGCATCAATCGCACCCACAGGCCAACACATGTCCCTTTTAACTCTTATTAATTTGGTTAAGAATTACTAACCCTTTGGGTAGGATTGTTTTAAAACTCTATCTAAGAATTTTTAACCCTTAAGAGTTAATATTTTTCTTAAACTAAAGTTATATTATTGAAACCCAAGAGTGTTGAATATTTAAGAAAAGCTCAAGGAGAGTTCAATCGCATCCACAAGTCAACACGTGTCCTCTTTAATCCCTATTAGATGTGGTGAAGATTCTCTATCTCTTATTGTTCAATTATCTAACTTTAGTTTTTTGAAAAAAATATTCACCCTAAGAGTTAAAAAATCTTAACAGAGTTTAATATTTTTTCAAAAAACCAAGGTTAGAATAATGAAGAATAAGGGTTAGAGAATTTTTACCACAATTAATAGTGTTTAAAGGGGACACGTACTGACTTGTGAGTGCTATTGAACTCTCCCTGAATTCAATCATGATCGCCTAATGTACTCTACTAAAAAATTCACAGAATACGCGGACAACCAGGGGAGATTGAATCACAGTCAATAGCCATTCAACTCGTCCTGAGTTCAATCGCACACCCAAGTCAACACGAGTCTCCTTCAACCCCTATTAACTACAGTTAAGATTCTCTACCACTTAGGGTTTAAACATTTAACCTTAGCTTTTTTTAAAACAAATATTTTATTCTGGTTAATAATTTTTAACCCTTATGGTTAATATTTAAAAAAAAAATAAGATTATATTTATTGAAACCTAAGGATTAGCAAATCTTAAACACAGTTAATAGAGGTTAAAAAGACACATATTGCCCTGTGGGTGCGATTGAAGTACAATCGCGATAGGCTGTGATCCAATCTCCAATCAGAGAGGGAGGTGTGCTAGTGCTAACATGGATATCAAATCACAGCCAATTGCGTTTGAACTCGGGGAGAATTCAATTACACCATAGGCCAACACGTGTCTCTTTTAACTTCTATTAACCATGGTTAAGGTGCACTAACCCTTGGGCTTTACCTCAGCTCCTCATATCTTCTTCCCCCCCCCCCAAAAAAAAAAAAAATTTACTCAAAAGGAACCGTGTGAATATTTTTTTCTTTTTTTGTGTGCATTACTTATTTATCTCTAGAGAGAGAGAGAGAGAAACAGCCCGCCTTGCACACAGGTGACAAGAATCTAAAGGTTAAGACCTAGCAAAGAATTCCCAAGCCTACCGATTCCTATCCAATGTGGAGGGATTTGGATAGGACTCTTAATAGAGAGCTGTAGTAGAACAAAATCCAAATTGTAGAGGTTCTCTATGCTGCTAGACCCTCAATTGTCGCATTGTCCCGGATCAGGTAACACATTGTCCCACAGCCTACCGAAACGCATTTTCATCCAAGTAAACTTGAATTTTTATCCAACCATACCACATCATTCTTATGTAAAACAATATTAGCTTCTATCCAAGTACGCTGCATATTAGGAAGCAATGCTTGCTCTATTGGTAGTATGCGCATGTCACTAATCGTTTGGCGTGGGATTAAGTCCCAAGAGGGTGTGATGGTTCAAATATCCATCGGTTTCCTAACCTAGAACATATACTAATCTTGCTAACCAGGGTTGCAGCCAAACCATGTATATCGTGTACGGTGTGCACCAAAAAATACACTGCATGTTAACAACCCCAATCTTCGTCAGATAACAAAGGGTATCCCCTCATTTGAAGAGCAAATCTTAAATCAGCTACCTAACAATTTTTGCCATAGCTACCAAAATATATCCAATAACAAAGGGCCAAGTACCTGCATTTTTTTTTATAAAAAATCGGTAATCAAGCATTTACATTAATAAAATGAACTACATAAGCAGTACAACAAGAGTTTACAAATGCATAAACCCAAGAAAGAGAGAAAAACAAAAGCTCAAAAAAGGACCCCAATGCTGAAAGCACCATAGCCTAGCAAAACTAAACAGTCAGGCCAACACTACTCTCCAAATCCACTCATTCGCGCTGAATGGGACACCATTCCAAAACGAGCAATCTAATACTTCAACAAACGTGAGAAGAAATACAAACAAGAGAAGAAGATTGAGTCCTCAAAAACTTTCTTGTTTGTCTCTTTTCATATAGACCACGATATGACACCAGGCAAAACTGACCAAATAATCATGAGTACTATCCCCATTTACTAGAGACTACAAAATTAAGTTGTGAAAGAAAGAAAAAAAGACCCAATCCACACCTATTCAGGAGTAGAAAAATCACAACTCTCACATTCAATAGAACCATACAAGAGCAAGTGATCGACCGTCTCTTCCACATGAAGGAATATAAACAAGGATTGGTCATCTTCTACCCTTGAAAAATACATATATATATATATATATACACACACGTACGCGCGCACGTGTGTGTGCGAGAGAGAGAGAAAGAGACTGAAATACCCTTGTTCTCTTCATATTTTTCATGAGCAACCACCTACCATAGGTGGCACATTGTTAATGGAGATGGTTGAGTTAACACCAAAATTGGTGTTAGGTACCTAATGGAAGAAGCACTCTCCCTCATTATAGGAGATCGTGGGATCAAGTCACAAGGAAATTTATCATAGATTGGTAGTAGATTTCCTTCCTGGTGTCATAGATTAGTAGCATAGTCCCTTTGTAATGTGGCTGGAGGGCCCTCTCACCCTAACAAGTATGATAGATAAATAAATAAAAATGCCGCACACAAAAACTATGCTGCATGTTAAAACCACTCCAGAACCATCTAGAGTGTTAGATGATAAGAATCATCAGTTTAACAGCACGAACTCTGGCAAGTGTAGATCTTTTGATGATTTCCTTTCATATGTTAAAATCTTTGATGATTGGCAGAACAGAAATTCAGTAAGAAACCAAACAATTCAATGAATGTTTTGAAGACTTGAACCAAACAACAGTAAAAGGATGTTATGGATAAAATATATCATTCAACAACAACAACAAAAACAATCTACTTTCAAATGGTACTTAGATTAATGAAATCACAGACAATGGGAAGTTAATGCAACCACTATCACGATCTATTAATCATTCTAGAGCTTCTGCGCATTATCCTGTTAATGTTTTAGCACTACGAAATCTACAAACTTCGATACATTGCAGGAAAAGTTGAACATGGTGAACCAGCATACAGTGTCCAACAAAAGCATTACGCATGCTATACCTCATTTCCCAAAATGTCCCCACAGATGCAGAGTTAGATACCTCCGTAGACAAGCAGCTTACTGGACCCTGAGAACAGGCACATAGAGGAAACATAAGATATAATTTTTTAGGGCCGGTATGGAGTGCAATACTTTGAACTCATAACTTTAATTTAACATTTTTCTTTTGTGCGGCATCAACCCAAAACCTCAAGTATGGGGTCAGATGGGGCAGTCACAACATCGTCTAGGTAAGCTATAGGCTTGATTACAAACTCAGATGTAACTTATGCAGTCTTGTGTTAGATGCAAGCATGGAAATAAAAATCACCAAAACCAGTATGTATTACTCGATACATATCGGTTTCGGCAGGTACCAGGTACCTACAGAATGCATTGAACAAAACATAAAATTTGCATGAAGGATAAAAAAAAGGTCGTTTTTACTTTTTAGTATAAACGACCACAAAACTCTTTTAATGACGATTTTAAGTATAAATGACTCGTTTATACTAAAAACGACCTAGATATTGTCGTTTTAACTAAAAAAGGCGTTTAATGGGACTTTTCTATAATAAAATAATGTCGTTTTTATCATAATCAACTGTTTCTTATAGTAAAAACGACAAAGGAAAACAATGAAATTTGAACAAAACATAAAATTTGCATGTAGGATAAAAAATTTTAAAAAAAAAGTTGTCTCTTTTAATGATGATTTTAAGTATAAATGACTCGTTTGTACTAAAAACGACCTAGAAATTGTCGTTTTAACTAAAAACGACATTTAAACGACCTAGAATTGTCGTTTTAACTAAAAACGACATTTAACGGGACTTTACTATAATAAAATAATGTCGTTTTTATCATAATCAACTGTTTCTTATAGTAAAAACGACAAAGGAAAACAATGAAGGACCGTAACGGTTTCGTTAAGATCCATTACGCACACACTGAAACCGTTAATTTAATCCTTGTATGCAAGCAAGCCTATAAAATCCAACACATCCATAATGCCATCAAATTAAGCCATGGGATCCATTTCAGAAACATGCACATACCAAAGTACCAATTGGTGTGCCAGAGTCAGATAAGAATAGAAAACTACACATTGGCATATAAACTACTATTTGTTCAACAAAAGCTCAAGATAGAAAGGAGTATATCCAAATAAATAGTAATTCGGAAAAACAATATAATTAATAAAAATGAAGGAAAGCATGAAAATTTCCAGAAGCTATGATGACAAATAATACCACAGCACATGTGCATAGGTGCCAAGTGTCAAAGCATCAGAATGTCTAGCACGACACCTCCAGAATTTAGACCATGGAGGTTGCTTCCATACATTAATTTCATTTGTTGTGATTGCAACAAAAGGGAACAACTGAATATTAAAATTTCTAATTGCTTCTCTTTATAGCAAAATATCAACAAGATCAACTAGCATAAAGAGGGAAAAAAAAACTAAGGAATTAATATGCATAACATAGCAACATCATGTAATAATGATTTTCTTTGACCGGTAAACAGACCAAATATATATATATATATATAGGGGCAAAAGCAGGCAGTACAAAACGGAGTTTACTGAGAAGTAAACTCAGAGGGAAAGCCTACAAAACAAAAGAGAGAACAAGAGCAACATAGGTACAATATTAAAACTAATCCTAGAGCACAAATGAGGAAAAGAAAATGAAGTGTTCTTGAACACTCACCAACACTCGATATTTCCGATATATCCCCAATATCGCATGGGTAAAAAATATCTGTTACGTGTGCTTTTTTCTTACAAAATATCTTCGAGAAATTTCTAATATTTCGTCCAATATATTGCCCGATATTTTCGATATATGTTTTATAAGAGACATTGAAAGAAATGTCGACGATATATGTCGATATAGCACCCCCACGACATATTTACATGGGGTATTATAAATTTTACATCATATCCTACAAATCAACGATATATCATCGATATCATGCACCATCGTGCAATATTCTAAAGAATATTAATTTTAAGCTATAATACAGAGTTAAATTCTGTTTACAACTTATTACAACTAATTAAAACTAAACTTTGGGAGGTCCACGTGGCGGCCCGGGAGTGTTTTTAGGGAGTGAACCACTACAATTAAAGAACTTTTCTATTCATACCTGTTGGAATGAACCACTACAATTAAAAAACTTTTTCTGTTCATACCTGTTGGAGACATAATCCTTCATCTAAGCAGATACCACCCATACCTGGTGGAGGATACGTATTCGGTACTCCTTCATCTAAGCAGAGACCACCCGCAATAGAACCTGACTCAATTAAAGTTCCACCCAATCATTTTGATTTACTCTCTTGATATCACGTTTCTATTCTAGGAGTCTTTTATATTCCAAAAATTCTACACGTTTTTTGGGAGGGGACGCAACTATTGGTGTTTTTGAAAGGAGACGCGACTCTTCAGGGATTTTGAGAACGGACATTTGCGAAAGGGTGTTGCCATGTAAAGGTGTGTCCTTCCAAAGCGTTGCAACTCAATAATCCCTTAAATCCTTCTATCTTTCAACAGTGCTGATGATTCCACTGAATAGAGATAGTGGTTGTTAAAAATAAGCTGTTCCATTTACAGTTTCATCGCCATTCACTGTTATAACAGTTAATTTTTCTTTGGGAGCACTGGCGTGTTGCCCGATTGGTTGAAGGGGAAGATTGGGAACAAAACAATGATCGTCCCATGGTGTTGTCATATCAAAGAGATCTCGCAACCAACGATCAGAGGTTTCATGACCCATTGCCGCTCGAGGTCGATATTGGAGAGCATCTGGTTCAGATTTCAAATTCAGTGTTTTCCTCTCTCTTGACTGATCAATTCACTAAGGATTTAATAACAACTGCCATTGTAAAACACCATTTGAATTGGATTTTAGATCTACACTTGAGAAGATCAGATGTTGAGTTTCAAGGTTTCATAACCATTTGGGATGGAAAAGAATTTGAAAATTCTAGCACAGGCGCATAGAGTTTCAAGGTGATTAAAATATAGAATTTTCCGGTTCACACAAGTAAATACGAGGATAGGAGCTCCGAAGAATGAGGAAACATGTGTCAATATGGTCATACAGGTGCCTTTATTGCCTTGGGTCCAATATGGCTTTATCCAACAATGACAAGGGATTTAGCCTAAGAGAGAAACCCTCCTCCACGGTGCCTCTTGTCTCCTCCATGGTTCCTTCTCTAACAACATATATTTAGGCCTTGCAGTGCCAAAGGGATGTGCATGTTTTCTTTGGATAGTGGTGAAGAAAGCAACATGTGTCTGCTAATTATGATGAAGTTAGTGGTTGATGTTCTGCATTTGCTGCCAACGGCTATTGATGATCAGAGGTGGAACCAGCGAAACCAATTTATGTTATGCAATTACTCAACATCATGATGAAGTTAGCAGTGAAGAAAGGCATCATGATAAAGCACTTTTTCACCTTTTTCACCAAAAAGTGGACAGGTGGTTGGTTAAGTGTGAAAGTATGTGTTGAGTGACAGTAGGGCTAGCATTCCTCTTATGTAAAATGACAGTCGCGCTATGTGGAGTTTCAGATTATCAGATAAAGTCAAATTTGAGGAGATGGTACAACAGATATTAAGGGAATTGATCATAAACATTGCGTTGGATTCCTTTAGGCTTTGATGTCATTTCACTTTTTTCGGGTTCTTGATCTCAATTCAGGATTCTCTTATATGGATTGGTTAACCAATAAGTAACTAATCTTTTTCTTTTTTTGGGGGGGGGGGGGCATTAAATAAAGCTATTTGTTGAATTTGTTTTTATGTTAGTGTTGTAATGACCAATTCAATTTAGTTTAAGAAAAATATCAATATGATGTATAAATGGGTTAGGATTAAGTTTCATGAATGCTGGATTTTGAGCTTTTATTTTTCCGCTATAACTATGACTATAGATTTATATATTTTTGTTGGTATTGTAATGAATTATTGATGTGTTTAATTTATGAGTATTTTTTAATCAATAAAATTTTTATTTATTTATTTTTATATTATTCGTCATAATTATTTATTTTTTGATAGTTTCCGTGCATCGCACAGGTTCCTTTCTAGTTTACATTAAATATCATTTAAGTAAATGGTTTTAAGTTACACCGTCCATTTGAATTCAATAAAAATTATCCTAAATCTAAGTTCCTTAAGAGTAAAAAATCAACTTTCTAGTTTAAGAACAAAATCCGCATTTTAGTGCCTTTTAGGGATTATGTCAAAATTTCAAATATTAAAGTATTTCTCAAATCTTAAAATTTCATAAATTTTACCATATCACATTACTAAAACCCAAAAGTCCAGTGAAAAATGTCTCATATTATAGTCTTCAAAAATATTTTCATCTACATGGTCAAAAAGTCAAGTAAGAGTTTAGCAGGAGAAGAATTTACATTCAAAGCTTTAAAAAAAAAATTTAGCATATTATGGGTACCATCCAATTAAAATACTCCCAAATTCAAATTCCAAAAAAAATCAAGTGGATATATTTTTGGGTATGAGCCGTATGAATATGAGCATGCCACAACTTTATCTGGTAGTGTTAGTGAGAATTGTGCTCTCAGTACCATAGTTATGCACAACCAGAGGACCAATATCTACATTGATATGTTTTGTGTATGAGCCACATCCATATGGGTATAGAGGTGTACAACCTTATTTGCCAGTGCCGGTGACAGTTGTCACTCATACCCACAGTATCCACCGATGGGCGTGTTGCTACATTTTGGACCAAATGACTACCAGTGTTATGTACTTGTATACATTAATGTACCACAATGTGATGAGTTGTGCCCAATATTGTACATATGTGAATAACCAGTATTATCGTCATCCTAGTCAAAACAGAGAAGTTAGAAATGAGAAGCCAAGATTTAGGGTTAGGGTTTTGGATGGAAGAGAAAAGAGGGAAGAAAAAGAAAGAGTGAGAGATCGTATCTAACTTCCTTCTCTACTCTTGATATATATATGGCTAGTTACAGAAATACCTTTACTAACAAGGGTAAGAAACAAAGGATGGAAGGACATAAATGCCCTTATAAATAACTCATAAACAACCACATTCTCAACACTCCCCCTCAAGTTGGTGCGAAAACGTCAAGCATGCCCAACTTGCATGTAATGGTACAAAACTGAGGGCTCCCTACTCCTTTGGTTAGGATGTTAGTTAATTGGTCTCCAGACTTCACAAAGGAAGTGCAAATGATTCTTGAACTAAATTTTTCTTTAATAAAGTGTCTATCCACCACAATATGCTTGGTTCAATCGTGTTGCCCAGGGTTGTGTGCGATGCTCATGGTTGCCTTGTTGTCACAACACAATCTCATAAATCTCTTGAGGAGAAATACCAAGTTCTCCCAAAGAAATATTTCAAGTCAGGTAGACACCCTTCTTTGAGACAGGTAGGTTCAATCGTGTTGCCCAGGGTTGTGTGCGATGCTCATGGTTGTCTTGTTGTCACAGCACAATCTCATAGATCTCTGAGGAGAAATACCAAGTTCTCCCAAAGAAATATTTCAAGTCAGGTAGACACCCTTCTTTGAGACAGGTAGACACCCTTCTTTGATCTAGCAACTTCAATCCCCAAGAAATATTTCAAGTCCCCCAAATCTTTAATCTCAAATTCTTTTGCTAGGTGGTTTTTCAACTTGATAATCTCGTCTAGATCATTACCCGTCACAACGATATCATCAACATAGACAATTAGGGAAGACACTTTCCTTTGACCATGCTTGATGAATAAAGTGTGATCGGTCTGACTTTGTCTATACCCAAAAACAATCACCGCTCTTCTGAACCTATCGAACCAAACCCTTGGACGTTGTTTCAGCCCATATAGAGCTTTCTTCAACATGCAAACCTTGCCTTTGGCTAAAGGGAAGTTGACCCCCATTAGAGTCTACATATACACTTCTTCCTCTAGCTCACCATGAAGAAACACATTTTTTACATCAAGTTGTTGCATGGTCCACCCTTGATTGACAGCAAGGGAGATGAGAACTCTGATGGAGTTCATCTTGGCAACTAGAGCAAATGTCTCTTGGTAGTCAACCCCATAAGTTTACGTGTAGCCCTTTGCCACAAGCCTGGCTTTGTACCTCTCTACAGATCTATCTGATTGATATTTCACAGTAAATACCTACTTACATCCCACTAGCTCTTTGCCTCTTGGAAGGTTAACTAGATATCATGTGTTATTTTTGTCTAGAGTCTGCATTTCTTCATATATTGCTTTCTTCCATTTTGGATTAGATAAGGCTTCCTAAACGTTGCAAGGAATAAAAACAGAGGACAAAGGCACGATATGAAGAAGAGACAGAGTCATTGGTGACAGTGTGAAATAGGGTATTGACTACATGAACGAGTTCCTTTCCTCAGAGCAATAGGAAGATGCATATCATCAACAACATGGGAAATAGGAACCTGGAACAAGTGGATCAAAGGAGACTTCTTGGCAAGGAGGTTGAGACTCTTTCCGTCATCATCTCGAATAAACTAGAAGATCTGAATAGAATGACTCTTAGCTTGGTCACCCTCACAATCATGCTCAGAAGCAATAATGGGAAGAGGCTTGCTAGAATGACCCTTAGCTTGTTCACCCTCACAATCATGCTCAAAAGCAAGAATGGGAAGAGGCACTAAGGAAGATAACTCTTCATCAAGATGCTCCCCCTGAAGAGGATTCTTCGGAACCGAGTAAAAGGGGATGGTCTCACAAAAGGTGACATCAAGGGACACCTAGCGTTGCCGAGTCCAGGGATGATATCACTTGTATCCTTTTTGAGTGAGAGAATACCCAAGAAAAATGCACTTGAGTGCTTTGGATCACAGCTGAACCTCTACTCTGGTGGCTTTTTGTTGATGTAGATGAAGAGAAGTCAAGATTTGCTCTGATACCAAGTTAGAAATGAGAAACCAAGATTTAGGGTTAGGGTTTTGGATGGAAGAGAAAAGAGGGAAGAAAAAGAAAAAGTGATAGATCTTACCTCACTTCCTTCTCTACTTTTGATATATATATATGGCTAGTTACAAAAATACCCTTACTAACAAGGGTAAGAAACAAAAGCCTAACATCAATTGACATAAACGTCCTCACAAACAACCACATTCTCAACCAGAGATGAATTAGAGCCTTTGCGTAACTCCTTTTGGTTTTGATTATAGTTCTTAGGGTGAGTTTGATTATTATTATGTATGTTGGTATTGTTATGAATCTTATGAAATATAAATTTATCATTGATTGGGAAATGAATGATTTAGGAATATGAACCAATTATACATTGTGTCGTCAACGCACATCTTTGCCCCTTCCCATTGCATCTCTTATGTACATTATTATTTTTTTTAACGTTTTTATTCTCAAAGGTGCATTAACATTTGTTTTAACATTTCCCAGAGTTCCACCACAAAATTTCATATTTTATGTCATTTTTCAAAAAAAATCACCAATAAACGATATATCTTGCGACATACCCCCGATATATCTTTTTTTCCATGGCTCAACATGTTGAGCGATATCGACATTTAGAACCTTCCTCTTAAATTCCTTACAAATGACCCAGGAAATCGCCCTTGGCAAGCACTGTGCAAACAAACCTCGATCATTGTCAGACCACAACCTCTGGCAATACGATAAAAAATTTTGGAAGGAAAAATAGAAAGCACAATCCACTCCCAATAAGGATAAGAAAAACCTCAATATCTCAAAAGCAATCAAGTAATGTAAGAGCAAATGATCCACAGATTCTTCCACTCGGAGGCACATATAACAACGATCAGCCAAACTCCACCCTCTCCTTTTTCAGATTATTCCCAATGAGAATCTTATTGAGGGCCGCAATCGAGAAGAAAAAAGAAACCTTAGACGGAATTTCAGGGATCCACGCAGACTTATAAGAAGATGGAAGAGCTGGGACCAAACCAAAAGACTGTAGGAGAGATCTAACCAAGAATCGACCATTGTTGCCTTTAAACCAAATCCTAGGATCTCAAGGAGGGGGGGCTTAGAACCAATGGAGAAATTAAATAAGATCCTCAATCTCCCAATCGTTCAAACTTCGCCTGAGACGCGGGGACCACACTACCACTTCGTTACGAATCTCATAACATTGTGATACTATCAAGGATTAAAAATACGGTTTCGGGGGATGTATCGCTCCTAACTGAAACCTATACGTATCAGTTTCGGACAATACATATAATTTTTTCTTCTCTTTAAAAAAAATATCAAATTAAATTTTAAAATAAAGTCAAATGAGTTATAAGAACCCAATTTACTAAATATAATGTCATGGGAAGCGACTCAAAGACAAAGTAGCAAACAAAATTACCTATATTGAATTAAAACATACATAACTAGTAAACGATACGTATCGCCCGTTTCGTTAAGTATAAATATCGTACAAGGAGCCACCGATATCTATACATATCACCCGTTTCGTATCAATTTCGGCGATTTTTATTACTATGGATACTATGGCCTCCTTATCTACTACCAACATGAACAAATTGCCAAACCTGTTGCTAATTTTGACAGACCCACACTACAAATCCTACCAAAATCAGGCCTCCTCATCGCTACCCACTTTCAATCAGATAAAAGGACTAACCAATTGAGCGACCGCCATGATACCTTTCTAAAGACCCAAACCATGAGGACCTCATACCTCCCTAGGCTCCCAGCATGAGGAAGCCCGTATTTTGCTACAATCACTCGTCTTCAGAGGTTCTCTCTCTTTCTCTCTCTCAAACTTCCACACCCATTTCCCTAGAAGGGTTTGATTTATCTCAACTAAAGGTTTCATATTCAAACCATCTAGCTAAAAGGGACAACAAATGTGACTCCATGATACCAAATGATATTTGAATCTATTTTCTCTATTGTTCTAGAGAATTTCTCTTTGGATGCGCTCTAAAGACCTAGCAATAGAGTAAGAAATCGATAGAGCTGACATAAAGTTAGGAGACTCCGAAAGGTACTCTTAATCAGTGTCAATTTCCCGCCCTTCGATAAGGCCTTAGATTTCCACCACACTAGTCTACTAGTAAATTTAGCAATCGCAGAGGACCAAGCAAGCTTAGAATTAAATGGAGCTCTAGAGCCAAGCCTAGGTATGAGGAGGGTAGCGACTCGGTCGTGCAAGAGAGATGTAGCCTATCAGAATATGATGTAATATACACCCATTGATATCTAGAGAGATGAAGAAAAACATTTTAAATGATATCAATGTAGTCAAAATGTCACCTAGGCAACCGCTTAGCCAAGCCACGAACCACTAGTGCTTGCATCAGGGTCAAGGTGCGTGCTTGTTAAGACACCATCTCCTGGTGACATAGTTACCAAGTCGAAGTTCAGGAATTATTCATCTCGGAAAAAAATTCATAAAAATGGCAAATTTTAAAAAAAAAATCAGAAAAATGTCAAGCAAGATATAAAAAATATAAAATAAGCTTGTTTATTATGAAAGAATATTAATAAATATATTTCATATATTAAATATTATTTGGAATTTTTTTGGAAAGTCATGAATAATTCGTGTTTAATTCGCAAAATTCATAACTTTCGAATAAGTCGCGATTTTTTTCAAAAGCCACAAACACTTCATTAATTAATTGTTTGATGAAAAAGTCACGTATTATTCAAGATTTATTGAAAAATAGAAGAATTTTGCTACCATAGTTGTTAAAGGCGTCGCCCTAGGCGGTCGCCAAGGCGACCAGGCGCTCTAATAGACTCAGACGAATGGCCGGTTCAAGAGATCATTATTAAAAATCTGATATATGTATTAATATTATTTTTTAAGGATATAAAAACAATTATTTGAATATGATAGTTTGGTAAACAAACTTATCATGTCTTTTACAATATAATATGTTAGGATTTGAATATCCAACAAAAATAGTTTGCAGATAGAAGAAGAAAGAACAGACGAACGGTGTTAAGTATGTTTCTCTCATATTAACCTGTTCTCTCTCTCAAATGGCGGACCAATCGGTCTCTTTCCCTCTATTTATAGATGGACCATATAGTCTCCATTTGTTTTTTTCATGGTTGTTAAATTACAGCTAGCTCAGGCGACTCAATAACAAATGAAGAGCCTTTAAATGCTCAAAATTCTTTTTAGGAGCCCCAAAAATCTTATAAACTCGTATTTAAAGGGGTCTTTTATAATAAAAAATTTATCGATAAAGGGGTGTTTTGTAATTTAAATAAGTACAGACCCTATAGTTAAATATTTTACTTATCAATATTATTATTTATTACTTATTTTGAGTATAATAGAGAAAAAGAAATAAATGAGTAAGAGGTACGACATCTCTCTCCCCCCCCCCCCCCTCTCTCCTCTCTTATTTCTCCCCTTATTTCGCGTCACATTTGACTGTCGGGCTATTTTTCTACTTTTTATTTAGTCTTATATTCTCTCTCCTCTCCCCTCATTCCTCTCTTTCTTGTTGGGCTGTCTATTTTTTTATCTTTCACAATCTCTCTCCCCCTTTCAGCAGTCATTGTAGACTTATTTTTATTCCATTTTTTTCTAACACTTGAAATCCTCTTTTATTATTGTTAGAACTATCTCTGACAATGGTTCTATCAAAGTGCATCTTGACAATAGTGTAATTTATATAAATATAGGGCCTCTTATAAAAGAAAATGCATCATACCAAGGTTCTAAATGTCGATATCGCTCGACATGTCGAGCCGCGGAAAAAAGATATATCGGATATATATCGCTAGATATATCGTTTATCAGTGATTTTTGAAAAAAATTGTAAAAAATAGAACAAAACATGAAATTTTGCAGTGAAACTTCAGGAAATGTTAAAATAGATGTCAATACACCTTTGAGAATAAAAATATTTTTAAAAAAACAACAATGTACATTAGAGATGCAATGAGAAGAGAGCAAAAATGTACGCTTACGAATGACGATAATGTAAAATTGATACATGACATATCATTTTTAGAAATTTTTTGTACTACCAATAGTTTAAAAAATATGAAAACCCCCAAGGTTAGATGCTTTATTTGGTTATTCCTAAAGGTTAGTAAATTTTAACCCAGTATTTTAAAAAAAATATAAAAGTCAAGATTAGATGCTTTAATTTAAGGGTTAGTAAATCTTAGCCACAGTTAAAGGGAGTTAAAATGGGACATGTTAATTTTAAAAAATCTACAAATCAAGGTCACATTCTTTAACCCTAAAGGTTAATGAATCTTAACCACAATTAAAGGGAATTACAAGGTGACACATTTAAGTTTTTTTAATTTTTAAATATCAAAATTAGATGTTTTAATCTCAGAAGTTAGGGAATCTTAACAACAGTTGAAGGAAGTTAAGCAGGGACACCCCCTTTAACTTTGGTTAAGATCTACTAACCCTTAGGATTAAAGGCTTAAACATTTAAACTTAATTTTTAGAAAAAAATTAATCACAAGGGTTAAAACTTGTTAACCACAGTTCAAGGCTAGTTAAAGGGGGACCTTGTGAAATTATGAAATATCTAAAGGGTATAATAGTCATTTTACTAACAATGACAAAAGTCTTAAGAGTGACCCTAGCATTACCCTTGTTAGGTTTAGAACACTTAAGCGTCAAGAGAATGAGAGTGACCATAGCATTACCTTTGTTAGGGTTGAAATATTAAAATTTCAAAAGAATAAGAGTGACCTTAGTATTACCCTTGTTAGGGTTAATACTTAAAGAGTCTCTCAGACTCATTCAATCAAGGCACACCGCATAAGCAAAAAAAGAAAAGAAAAAAAGAGCTGAGAACAAAGGAGATGCAGAGCTCAAGTCTGGCTTTTCAATCGGCGAATACAACCCAAGGCGACGGCAATGGCGATAGGTATGTACCTTCTTCCTTCTTCTTTTCTTCTTCCTTCTTCTTTCCTGGTTCTGTAATGAGAGACTGGGGACTGATTTCAATCATCTTTCCTGTTTTACCTTCTTTTCTTCTTCCTTCTTTCTTGGGTCTATAATGGGACTGATTTTAGTCCATGATTTTTTTTTTATGGATACTGCACATCTGCAAAAACAATGGCATATTATGCGATATCGGTGAGTTATCAGCGATACTTCGCCGATAACTCCTGATATCATGTAAAAAAATACTTACACGGTATAGATGTGTCGGCAGATACCGACAAATATCGGCGATATATCGCCGATATTGTCGATATTTAGAACACTGCACCATACATAGATCTACTATTAGGGGGAAATTCTGCAACAAAAAGTTCATCAGGCGACACCTAGGGCGCCTCAGGCATCCATAGAGTCTGTCGCCTCAAGTCGTCTGATCGCCTTGACAACTATGTTTGCTACTATGCCTAGTGTCGTCTAGGCATTGTCGTCCAAGTTATTAAGTGCTAGTGACAAAGATAGTCACCCATGATCAGGAAAAAAGAAGCTATGGAGTTATTCCAAAATATTTAACAAAATAAATAATATAGAACTGATGTATTTAATATCAAAGAGTGTATTAAACAGATTCTTAAAAGAAAGAATAATGAAAAAAAAAGTGTCGAGGTTTGGGCAATTTTTGTCTAGCTATAAATGTTTCTTTTGAAGAAGCAAAATGTCAAATCCCCTTTATTTATTTTTTTTCCCATTCTCCTTGGCACTAGACAACTAAATTGGTTTTCCTTCTCATGTTTATTTGGTAGTTCTTACTTCACAACTTGGTAGTAAAGTACATAATTTATCTTTGCAGTGACATTATGGTCTCATATATCCTTTAATTCCAAGTTTTAATCTTTATTTTCAATAATATCTTTCAAATTTTACAAATATAGTAAACAGAATGTTTGCCAAGACATCACCTACGCAATCCCTTGCTTAGGGAAGCCCAATTGCCTAGGCTCGCTTAGACGCATATATTAGAAGTGTGCATGGAACTATGGAAGAGGAAATCCTAAAGAGAGAACTTAGTCAACAAAAACCAAATGAATAACCACTATAAAGGATATACGTTAAAGGCCACAACTATTGGTGTTTGACATTTTATATTGTTCTAACTCTTATGGGTGGCACATCCACGTATCTTTGTCTAGGAGTGTGGTGAGTGTCCAAATCTCCCCCAGTTGTTGGCATTCAAAAATGAAAAATAACAAGAATGTCTAAACAATGGTGCTCAAGGATGTAGACATGCATGTACAATTGCAATGTTTGTTTAACAAAACGTCTTGGCTAGAAACTAAGCACTTCCATCACAAGCTGGTATGTGAATATAACCAGATCTTTTCTTTTACTCACCATTGTTGTGCAAAAGGCAAGATGCCTTTCACAAGTCACCGGCAGTAAATAGCCTGGTCTATTTGTGGAGGAATTTGCTTTATTTCAGTCCCAAGCTCTTGCTCGATCCTATACCTGTTAGAAAAAAATATGGTATGTCCAATATATGAATCAAACAAAGCTGAATCTGCAATAATAAGATATTAGGCAGAAAAACAAAGATACATACAGGCTGAAACGGTCCTCATAGGTGATCAAATTCACAGCTAATCCTAGGTGTCCAAACCTTCCTGATCGACCAACCTGAATTTGCGAAATGAATATCCATCAGAACGAGGAAAACACACTGTCTACATGTAAAAAATTTATTCAACATACCCTGTGCAGATATGTTTCTGAATTCTTGGGAAAATCAAAGTTGATAACGACATTGACCGCTTGAATGTCTATCCCCCTGGTAAACAAATCTGCCAGCATGTAAAAGTTCAAGAAGATTAGCTTCTGACTTCTGCAGTATGCCTTATCGATGTCTTTTGAAATTCTATTTTTCAAATAGTAAAATAAATATGCACACAGTTCTAAAAGATGGAAGGATTAGAAATAAGAAATGAATTAGAATCCCGCCAACTCAGAGATATTACATGGGGTGGTTAAGATTTACTTACATAGGTACAAGACTGGGATCCAAGTCAGAGTTGGCTTCAAAGAGACACCTAGTTCATTTAAACTTATCTAGAACTCAAAACCGACTCAGGAATAGAAAACCAGTCTGAGTCAACTTGTTCGGAAAGGGTCCTCTAATCAGCGTGTTGGTGATATTGTCATTACTTTCTAATAAACCGTAATCATCTTACCAGCTAGAGTATTGAAGAAACATGAAGAGCCACAAGCTTCATGAAATTTAAGAAAAGAAAAATATTTGTCAAATTACCATAAGGTAACTATCAGTGCCTATAGCCATATACTCCTAAATCATCAAGGTGTCTCCATCCTTTTGCACATATGTTGCTTTTAGATTCGGAACATAAATTATTGTAATTGCAGATACAGATTATCCCATTTATTTTCAGAAGAAGGATAAGAGGAAATGCATCTTTCTCAGGAAATAAATACCATTACTTCACCCTTTGACAGCACAGAAGTCAGATATTTACTCTTAAGTCTTATCTGCATGAAGAGATGGAGTAGATTCAAATTTCAAAGTGACTTCTCAAAATATTACGAAGTTGGAATCACTTCAATGGTGAAAGACAACTAAATCCATACTTTACAGGTTTTTTTTTTTGGTAAATAAAATCCATACTCTGTAGTTGACATTTACTCCAAAACAAGATGAAGTTACTAACTCAATTGCACCTGAAAGAACTAAACTAATGTTATTCTTCCAAAGTATGTGCAAGTGAATGCCTCTTTCCTGTTTACAGTTTAAACTACCCTGTTCTAAAAGCTTCTTGTTATTTTCAGCATTCACGACAAGCATAAGCATCAGAGTGTTTGTGATAGCTGCAATGGAGGCCAACAGGTGTCCAAAGGATAGATCAGCATGCTTATATATAAGTAGATACAATGCATCATCTGATCTTCAAAATTTGAATACAGCTAACAATTTGGCGATACTCAACCAAGTATCAAACAGTGCCAAATTCTTCAACAATGAGCTTCTAAATCATGAAAAATTCTTAATAATTAATATCTTAACGGATCACACACTCCCAAAAAAAAATCCCACAGATCTTATATCTTTGTAATATTATGACAGAGAGAAACAAATCAGCTGTTGTCACTAACCTAATAAGAATATTGGTACAGTCTCACTAAAGTAAAGAAAAAAGAGTATGCAGGAAAGATTATAAAGCATCAAGAACAAACCTGTTCTATACAAGAAAAATTATAAAGCATCAAGAACATACCTATTCTATGCAGGAAATATTATAGAGCATCAAGACAATACCTGTACAAACAAGATTCCTGCATGCACCATTACGGAAGTCGTGAAATACTCGGTTGCGGTGATCTTGCAACATCTTAGCATGAATGTAGAAGCAAGAATAGCCAAGCTCTGTAATTTTCTTGGCCAACAGTTCCACCCGATTCACCGAGTTGCAGAAAATTATTGATTGGTTGATTTGAAGCTGGAAAAGGACCCATACACATTTTACATCCATAAACAGGTAAAACAACATAGGACATGTTTCAGTTGAGGCCAAACCTTAGAGAAAAGAGCATTTAGGCAGTGGACCTTCTGTCTCTCCTCTACAAAAGCATAGTATTGTGTAATACCCTTGAGAGTAAGCTCGTCCATGAGATTAATTATGTAAGGCTTTTTTAGATATCTATCTTTAAAATCCTTTACAATAACAGGAAATGTTGCCGAAAACAACAAAATTTGCCGATTCAGAGGCATAAAACGAATCAGATGCTCGACTGAAGGTCGAAATTCTGGAGACAAAAGTTTATCAGCCTGCAATACATAAATGCACATACATCAGACTTGCTATAGCGAGTCAGAAGAGCATAGGGAAAAACAGAATCAGGTATGCATCTACTAATTTTATCCGAAAGATACTTCCACCATTGATGTGAGATTTCACTTCAAATGAGTGTAACTTCCAAAAGCATATACAATTATATTTAGAAACATAGGCAGTAAGGTACAGACATCGTGCAATGATCCTGACTAGTAAAAAACCTACCTCCAAGGCTACCAGGTGACAGAAAAGGTTTCTCCTCTACAGATGTCATTAAGTTACTATTGAGCAAAAAAAACTCAAAATTTATACTGCCAAACAATCTAGAGGAATCACAAGAATAAATACAAGCACACATCAAGTACTGGCAAAGAATGCTAAACTGTAAAATAGAACAAATAATAACAAATTCTTTCCCAGTCAAGGATGAGATAGCAGAAAATTCTAAACTTTTGAAGTTTGTTATATACTTTTATGCAAGAAAAAGACACAATATTAAAATTAGATTTTTTTAGAGATACTATTAAAATTAGAATATGATAAATATTAGTAAAAGCCGACCCATTTTTTCTCCTCTTTTACCCAAAAAAGGAATCAAAATATTGTATAGCATACCTCATCCATAACAAGCATCGAACAATCTTTCAGAATGCAAACACCTTTTTTCGCAAGATCAAGTATTCTGCCTGGAGTTCCAACAAGCAAGTGGACAGGTTGATATAAACGCATGATATCATCCTTCACGCTGGTTCCTCCCGTGGTGACCATGACTTGGATCTTCAAATGCTTCCCAAGCTCCTTACAGACTTGTGATGTCTGAAGAGCCAACTCACGTGTTGGAACAAGTATAACAACTGCATTAAAAGCATACTTTAGGTCTAAACAAAAAAATAAAACCAAGCTACCTATTGATCCATGAAATGTGCCGAGTTGATGCAATCCATGTTTAATGATTTATTTTTTCATATTTAGCTAAATCATGAATCAAGATTCAGTATTAATGCAAGATTTATAAGCAATCGTGTCTGTACACATAATATGACCAGGCCAGGACACTTTAGAATCTTAGGGCATGTTTTGCTGCAGTCCGTCCTGGTCTGGGATAAGAGCTCTCCGACTGTTTGGCTTGCAGAGGAATACAGATCGATGAGCTCACAAAAGGGAGGCCCTTCCCTAATCCTTGCGCCCAAACATGCCCTTGTGGCACTCCTTTGTTGCACCTATGAAATTATCTCAATCTTTCTGAGTAACCAACCCTACAAAAATAATTGCATTCAGCTGGTGGATATCATAACCTTCAATAGCATTTTTTAGTTGATCAATTTTTTCCCTACGCGGGATGCAAAATGCAGTTGTCCTATTAGCTCTATTCTTAGCTCTAGCAAGAAGGTTAGTTCCAGTTAAAGCAATTGGAATACTTTCTCCCTGGATAAAAAAAAGTATCACTCACTTCAACAGGATAAGGTATTCTTACACCATGCCCTCAGAGTATGCAACTAAACCTACACAATTACCTGTAACTTTCTTATTGACTGAATATAATAATATGTATGTATGTATTAATTGCAGTTCGATCAAAAAAATTTGCAGTTGGATAGTGGACATTAGAACCTTGAATGGCATTTGTATCTTGATCAATCTTCTCCAATGCAGGAATGCAAAATGCAGCCGTTTTCCCAGTTCCATTTTTAGCTCTGGCAAGAATATCACTTCCAGTTAGAGCAATCGGGATACTTTCTTCCTGGATTGGAGAAGGGTTTTCAAACCCCTTCTCATATATCCCCATAAGAAGCTCACGTTTTAGGAAATAGTCTTCAAACTCATTTCCTTTAGTAGCAGTCACATCCTGGAAGGGAAAAATGAAAGATTGAATCAGGATTCAGGACTCGTCCATGCAAGGAAAGTAAATACTGTTAAAACATGGGTCATCTCCAACAAGTGTTATAAATCTAGTTCTCGGGTTTTTATCGGCCGAAGTTTTTCTCAGGATATTTTCAAATCTGAATTTTTTTCGAGGTATTTATCGCCTAAATCCCGGCAATGCTTAAAAAAATATATTAAAATCACATAAAATAGTAATAAATATCACCTAGTTATAAATTCATAAAAGAAACAACATTGTATATTTCTCACAATATCTTTAAAATATCGGCTAAATCTCACGATATTTGTGGGATAAAAAGAGAAAATTATATTCCTCATGAGATTTTTTAAAATATCGTGATAAAAATAAAGTTTTAAACTTTAGATGTTTTTCTCGGGAGAAATTGGGTATTTCTCAGGAGATTTGTCACAATGTCTCCAACAATACGGTCCTAGTGCAATTGGAATTCCCCAAGGCCAACTGACTAATAGACCACATATCACGCCATGCAAATAAATCTCAATGACACGGATAAATAGATGCGCAGCAGTCTACTGTTGTTAAAATCTTATGATTTACAATTTGATACATACGATAACATAAACCTCAAGTCAAACGATCTGAATCCTTTTTTAGAAGAATCCTGCGATTGTCATTCAAATATTACAATCAATGATTTGAATTTTTAATCTTATCAAATCCTATGACTTGAGCTAGAGTTTCCTTGACAAAAAGTAATTATCAATTTGGGAGCATCACACCTAAACACGTCTCAAGTATAGGACCTACAAAGTTTTAACTAAACCAATAATTTTTTTACAAGAAAAATCACCTCAATAAACAATTAAAATGGTGTGCCGTTCAGGCATGCCCCGAATAATTAATACAATTTCAAGCTTAATGATATGTCAATGATGGTCCTCTCAACATCCCCCTGATCCTCCACAAAGGAATTCCCAATCATTAACTTGGAAATGAATTTCTCCCTCCTACCGTTGGATAACCAATGGAAGATTCTCGTGTTCCAATCACCTTTACTAAGCAACTTATGTCTAGATTTTTTTTCTCCGGTGGATTTCTTCTTTTTAAGGATTTCCTCATATTCCATCTTAAGCTTAGTTCTCTCACGATGATCACCCGAACCAAAAAAAACTTTGTCCATGCGGTCCCATGTGGTCCAAACAACTGATTTCACTAATAATTCTAATTTTAGATTCACCAATCAGCCCAAAGGTGTTCTCATTCCACACTTTCAGCCTAGCCTTAAGGAATTGAAGAAAAAAAGAACGGTACATTCCATTCATGTCCTATGGAAGTCCAACCTTATGTATACAATAATTGAACCCATGGATGTAAATATATCATTTGCATTCATACCTCTGTCTTGTAACGTGCATCAATTGGTGGTATCTTTAATTGTGCCTTCCAATCTTGAGAACTAAGATAAAACCAAGAAAGAATAATCGTTCAGTTCACGTGTAAAGTAAACTACCATAAATGATAAGACTTTTGTAGAGATTTACAATTACTAAAGATGTCGTAATTGATACTGTCTGTTTCAAAAAATTGTCAGCAACAAGTATGCAACAAATTAAAAGATGAAGTACACGAGCTAAACACAAATAGGTGAGTCCATGTAAACCAAGTTGCAATAATTAGAACATAACATGGGTACAGATTTAACAAATATGTAATATATTGTTGGATTTCTCTCTCTAACCCATAGCATGATTCTGTATGCTATGTGATATTGCATAGTCAAGTGTTAGCCTGTCAATTTCAAATAGTTTTTAGAGGTTTGTAGTGATTCCCATATGGTATGACACTATTGTTATTACAGGCCAATGCATAAGCATCAATAAAGGACATCTAAGATTTAAAAGCCCCAAGGATTCTAGATGGTTGGCTCCCCTAGACCTCACTATACGTGACTGCTAATATTTGAAGTCGAAAGTCCTATATCAAGATTCATTTACTCTTTTCCTGGGTTCCAGAACCAAAGACTTAAGTTAACCACAAAACCCCTATTACTTCCGATCTTCCTACGATTCTTTTGATAAACTTGATGCAGGCTCACGTGGCTCCAACGTAAAGATGTATGCACAGGGTCGTGGTGCGTGACTCCCAAGGGTTTAACCCTAAGGAAAGATATGGAGACAGAAGCAAGAGAAATAAAGGGAAGGAAAGAGAGAAAATGAGAAAAGAGAGGAGAAAGAATAAAGGGGAAAATAGGGATATGGGGAGGAGAGGGATGGGAAATGGAGATGGAGAAGAAAGAGAGGAAGAACATGTAGAAAAAAAATATTAAGTGATGAAGAGGGGAGAAAAGGAAGAGAGATTCTTCTTCTTCTTCAACTTCTTCTTCTTTTCTTCAACTTAATTACTACCATACCCTACCGATCAAAAAAAAAATTACTACCATACCCATTTCCATAAGGACATGTCTGGATCACGTGAATTGAGGGGTGGAAATTAAAATTGGAGGATGAGAATTCCAATTCCTGTTTTGGATGCCCCCATTTCCCATGAATTTCAATTTACATGAGATTTGAAAACAGTGTCAATTCCTACATTTTGTGGGAATTATAATATCCATCCAGGAGTAGGAGGCGGATATTGCAATTCACGTGTGTGTGAGAATTGACACAAATCGTTTACAACTTACTATCTCTTTCTCAATTTTTTTAGTTATTTCTCATTTGATTTACTCTTAAATAATTTCAAATAAATTTTTATTTTTCTAAAAAATAATTACAAGTTTTCAAATAATTATCTCTTTAGATTATTTACATAATGGTGTCCCCCTTTTAAATAAAGAAAAGGAAAAGACACAGTACAAAATTACACCCCATGGAGTAACTTACTAGTTAAAAGTTAAAACTATACCCACTTACAAAAGAAGACCAAAAACCACCAGCGTTTTTAAGAAAGTTGGTGATGAATGCATCACTTTCCTCGAATTGAAGAGAACTCGACCATGAGTTTGAGTGAAGTAGAGACAATACAGTTCATGTTGATTCTTTTTAACTCATCTTTAATGATCCGCATCTCTCCTCGAATTGAAGAGAACTCGACCATGAGTTTGAGTGAAGTAGAGACAATATAGTTCATGTTGATTCTTTTTAACTCATCTTTAATGATCCGCATTACGTTTGACTTTGACCTTCACCAGTTTCAACATGTAGCGAGGCAAGATCCCTTCTTGTTTAAAGAGAATAAAGAGAACAAGCAACCTCCAAAAGATTGGAGAAAATGTCTTAAAAAAGAACATCTATCTATGCTAACACATGAGTGCCAATATTGAAAAATGGAGTCGCCACAAACCATAGATTAAGGTGTAATGGCCACCATGAAAATCATCGTAGATGAACAATTTTTGACTCCTAGTCAAATCATTTTTGTCCTTTACAATTTCAATGATAATTTTCTTGGTAACACAAATCACACCTTAATATATGGTTGGTTGCGACTCCATCTTTCTTTGTTGGCACTCATATGTTAGCAAAGAAAGACCTTTCCTACAATCTTTGAAGATAGATTGTCCACTATTCAAGAAACAGGATGAGCAACTATGTACCAAATAACATTTGTAGGTAGCTCTTCTGGTTGTGATAAGGTTTTCTTCTGTGGATTTTCTTCGGTAGTTGTAGGCTACCACTTGAACAACCTCCTCACATTCTTCCAGAGTCCATAGGGAACTTCCCTATATTTGAACACGTCCACGATGTACCCAAATTAGAGATGGTGGGATTTGGTCTAGATGCAACAATAATCAATTTTCAATGAAATCATTCTTATAGTCCATTGTCTCTATACCTTTGCCCCATTTCGATATAAGATCGTTTAGTCTCCTCATATTCCATCAAAAGTATCTTTCTTCCTTTGGTGTGTAACTCTGAATAAAACTCTTACCATCTTATGAGTGATCACTTAAAAGAGTAGAGAGTAGAGTTTAGCAAATCGTTGTTATTTGTACCTACTCGAGGAAAAGATAGTAGATCATCTGCTAATGCATTGTCTAGTTGTCTTTGGGATTTGGGGTTTCTTCTTATCTCAGACATTATTCAAAATATCGGTATCGGTCACCATATCGGTAAGTCCAAAATAAGATACGTATCGGCGTATCGGTACCGTATCGGTTGGATACGGCGGAAAAATTCAGGATACGCTAAAAAAAGTTTGGATACGCAAGGAAAAACTTGGATACCTTGCATAAAACCTATTTTAATGCAAATATAAGTTAAAAACAAACTAAATGAAGGCCTCCAACTACATTTATAATCATATATATGATAGTTAACAAATTTGTAAGTTAAAAAAGGCGTGTGCGCTGATAAATATGTATGAAAATACAAACCATAGTTATTTAACCAAGTGATAGAAGCTCACTTGCATTTATAAATCAAAAATATGAAAATACATAGACTCTTGTATTCACAAATCAAATTACATACATGATAGAAGCTCAATACCACATTGAGCTTCGTGCTGACTTATAATACTCTATCATTGTGGGATCCGGAATTGAGTAGAGTGATACATTATAAGTGGTCCAGACATGATGACACCACTGTGTCCAAGTCATCATCGTGTAGTACATTTCCAGGTACATTTGTACATATGCCTACTACTGAGTCGTGATTTGTTTATAACTGTCAGTCGAAGACTGAGACTGAGCATCATAACCAGTGGCTCTTGATAAGTAGGGTTGGGTTGGGGCATCATAACCAGTGGTTCCTGATAAGTAAGGCTGGGCTAGGGCATCATAACTAGGGGGATAACCTTATTTATATATTAATATCTAAAGTAAATGAAAGTAAAATCATTTACTTAATAATATATTATGTGAATATAATGTATGTATCAGGTGAGGATTGTGGATCCTAGTGTAAATGGAAGGAGAAAAAAATTAATTGAAAAATCCTCGTATCGGGTGCATCGGGCCTGTATCGGCCCGATACAATGGAGTTTTTTTTCCCAGCGTATCAGTGTATCGGGTTGCTCTAAATAAGATACGTATCAGCCCGTATCAGTCGATACGTATCAATATTTTAAATCATGATCTCAAATAGGTGTGGATTGGGTCTTCTCATCCTCCTTTTTGAGTTTTTTATCAGGTAGGCAATTGACAACAATGGTGGGTGCTAAGGAAGTAATCTGGACTGTCTTTCCTAGAGCTATCTCATGGTTCATTTGGAAAGAGAGGAATTGTCGTGTCATTGATAATTGCTCCCTTTCAAATTATCAGATTATAGTTTGCATTCGGCGATCAATTATGGAATGGTGTTCCCTTACTCAGTCGGGAACAGAAGTGAGTAACTTATTATTGTGAGAAATCAAGCTTTTGTTCATGGTGTATGCTTATCTTTTTGTTCTTAGTTCCTTCTTTGCTAACTTTATTTTGTTTAGTTTACATCTTCTTAAACTGCTTGTATTTCCCTTGATCTATTAATATACTTGATAATTACCATTAAAAAAAAAAAAGCAACATCAACAAAAGGAGAGGAGGCAAAGGAAGGAAGAGGAGAGATGTGATGTTATAGTCTTGAGAAGAAAAAAGAACATCTCGGATCAACTAAAACTTATAGGGAAGTGATTTAAAACTCTCGATAGTACCTACCATTGAGAGTTGGGCGGTCCGATTGAAAATCTAATGACGCCAAACATCAAGTGGAGCATAGTTAACAAGTACGGGTATAATACGGCAATGATCCGTTCGGGAAGTATGGGTGTCATACAGCAAAAACACGACAAAAGTACGAGAAAATTAAAAAATAATTAATAATTATAAATAAATAAAAATCATGATATTAACTAATAACAATCATTTAATGTGGAATAAGCGTTTAACACGGTAAAAGAACGGCAAAAATAAGCGTATTGTATGCATTTAATACGTACTTCGTGTATTAAACGGCGATACGGGTATAATACGTAACACGACAAAAGTACGGAGTTTTAAATGGCGACCCCCCTTTAAAATATTATACGAGTACTAAACAGGTATAATACGTGTGTTTGGTAACTATAAAGTGGAACCCACCATTTAATACATGTGCACCTTAGCACCGTTAGATTTTCAATCGGATGGCCTAACTCTCGATAGTAGGTACTATCGAGAGTTTTAAATCATTTTCCTAATTTATATGATAAGTGTCCCCACCTTTAGATAGCAAAAAGAAGAGAGAAAAGTACAAAATTAACACCATGAAGTCTAAATCCACAATCCTAGTGGTAAAATCTCTTTGAGATCTTTCTAAAGCGACATCACTAGGAGCAACGATGAGGTATGTTTGTTGTTCCATTTTAAAGTTATTGGAATTCTTAAGGTGCTTACTTAGTCTCGAGCTCACCGAAAGGTGAACACGTGTGATGTCCCTCAAAGAAGAAGAAAGCAAAAAGCTTCGTTTAAGAGTTTTTTTTTTTTTTTTGCTAGACGTAGTTGGAACATTTTTCTAATTTTCTATCTCTCTGCTTAGCTTGGACTAGGTTCTTCCTCCCGACATCATGGAGTTGATGTTCCAATAGAAACCAGGTGGTTGTGAATTGTGATGAAAGAGAAAGGATGATGTGGAACATTTCTATCCATGCAATCAAATAACAAAAAATTCATAGACAAGGCTTTTAACATTCCTCTCAGATCGATAGAATCAAATCCAAGTTGGTTTCTTGGGTCATTACATCTCTTTCCTTTAAAGGTATTTAGTGCATGGGCATTTTTAGAGAATGGTTTGTGGTTGCTCAATCCTCCTTCATTGGTTGTCTGATCGTCTCTTGTAGTGATTCGGAGTCCCCCTCCTAAGATTATCTTAAGCTCAATTTTGACGGCAGTTCTGGGTAACTTGAGCCTGGCATGAATATGGGAGGTTGTAAGGAACAGTGCAAGTGGTATCATGTTGATGTTCTCGAGGCACGAAAAAAAGTGTCATGTGTGGGTTTGGAAGTAAAATGATTGTTATGACAAGAGAAATGAGGGGTAAGGTCGGTGGCAATGTACACCACTGCACCGTGACACCCCATTCCAAAAGAATGAGGACAAAGAATGCTGGGCTGGGAAGCGTGCCATCTAGTGGAACAAATGCATAATCATAAAAGCCTTATATTGACTATTTGGGGTTGGCTACATAACTTCTATTCCACCACTCCATTTTATCTAGAGCCATGCATTTTATTAAAGCATGAATTTTCAAATCTTTCGTCTCTACCTCCATAAATGTCCATTTCAGCCTTCCTCCATAAATCTTTTTAAAGCCTTCAACCTACACCTGAGCAACCCTACTCGTTAGTTCCATAATTGGTCTTTTTGTACATGATAAAACAATCTCAATCAAATCAAAGTCATCTAATCACCTATTGGGGCAACTTCTAGGTCCCCGTGGAACTGCTTGTTTTTTATTTATTTTTTCTAGTCTTGCTACTCATTCATCATAACATCCTCATCTCGGCTACACTTAAGCTACAAACGTTTTTCTTAATTGCCCAGCATTCTACTCCCTAAAGCATCCTTATGTTATTGCTTTCTCATAGATTTCTTTTTTTCCCTTCAGTTTGATGTATGCATTGGTTACAAAGGACTCCAAGAGTATGTCTGACATCTCTACTTCAGCCAGCCAGTTTTAATTCTAAGAACAAAATCCACTTCAATCTCTCCCTTCATATATAAAAATGAGAAGAGAGAAAAGGGCGTCATAGCTTTGGGGTATCTCCAAACCATTTTAAAAAACACCTCATCTAGATGCATGTCCTTATTAAAGTAGCACCCACATCCTCTGCCTAGGTCTAATTCATTTTAAAAACCTCAGATTTCAAAAGATCATTCTGCATGTCTAGTTTTGCATCTACTCTAGTCTCATTAACAAGACTGCATCATTTGCAATTAACACTAGGTGTCTTGGCCCTGACGGGAATGGTTGGAAACTTGTTATATAACTCCTAAGAAAGAATGGCATAAGAAAATGACAAAGATGAGGTTGAGTTGGGTTTATGCTCCACCATAATCCAGCGTTGGCCCAGCCAATTTTTAAAAGAAGCCACACACCAAAAAAAAGGCTATGATGGATATTTTTTGTCAAATCAAAGGCAGCGTTGTCCCAGCCAAATTTAAAAGAAGCCACACACCAAAAAAAGGCTGTGATGGATTCTTTTAGTTAAATCAAAAGCAGAAAACAATACTACAAAAAAAAAGGGAAAGGAAAACTCTCTTATTCTATCATTTTCTTATTTGAAGTGAATAATCTTTATCAAAGATATAAAACAAAAGTGACTGCATCAGCACTTCAGCAGAAATCTCTCTTTGAACTTCCACTCAAGCTCTAGAATTGTTTCTTACAGACAACAAGGACAACATTTCTAATACTTGCAAGTTGCGACTCTTTTTTGTCTTTCCGGGTTTGCAATAATTTTCCCCGTACGCAAATGATGTTATTTGCACAACTCTTGTTTAAACTGAATTAATTGACATGGTGGAAGCCCATAAATTATTTCAATATATATTTACAGTTTACACTTGTTGCTAAGTGACTGGACTTTAAATGGTTCAAACTTCTTTTCTTCCTTCTAATTTTCTTTTTACTTAAGCCTCATTTATGAATGTATTTATTCATGTACAGAAGTGCAAGTGTTAAAACTTCTCAGGTTACCATGCCAATTTGAGGACTGTTCAATGCTTCCAATTCTTTTTTCCTTTGTCAGTCAGTTCATTGCTTCCAGTGTTGGAAGCCATGCCATGTGTACAGGTAGGACTTCCGACCAAGTTCCAAATCAACTCTAACAGTCAAACCTAAACCCTTCTAAAGTACAATATGGTTTGAGGAGTTAAAAGTTAAAACATTGGTAATTGTTGATTTGCAGCTTCACTGCTTATGAAAGTACAATCCTAGTGCAATCAAAAAGCATTTTCTCATTTATCCTTTAGTATGAAAATTGCCACTTATACTGTGTTTAATATGGTTTTACTTTAATTTTAATTTGTTTCATTTATTTGGTAATATGAAAATTCTATTAAAAATGAAGGAAGTTTAGTTTTCACTTGTACTAGCTCACATCTGGTACCATATAATTGCATTTCCAAGAAGGCAATGTATCCAATTCCTGGACAAAACTTCGAGTCCACTTCATCTAACGAGGTCATTTGCTTCTCTTTTCAAATGCAAAATGTTTGGAGCTCATCAAATTAACTAATTCAACAAATGGATACCATACCACACAAGAACATTGAGTGTTACAAAACATAAAAGAAAGCAGACCCAGATAGGAAAAGAGAGAAGAAATTGTACCTGGGGTCAACGGACTGTACTGTTTTCTCAACTTCATTAGCACTGAAATCAGCCTCCATTGGATTCCTTCTCAGCCATTGCTGCTGCTGCTGCTGCTGCTGCTGCTGCTGAAACTGCTGCTGATTTTGCACAGAATTTCTCTGCACGTACTGTTGTTGAGGGTTTCTAGCTTGAAAATTAGGGGTTGAGTTAACACTTCCACCGCGGCCGTTGCCGATCCCGGGAGGATACCTGGCTCGTGGGTTCATTAGAAAAATAGGTCGAACCAATTGGATCTTTCAATCCCAACACAAGAGAGAGAAAATATGCAAATACGACGAATCACCAGAACAGAAACTGCAATCGAAAACAAAATACCCAATATCTAAGATTATAAATCGAAAGGATCCGAAATATAGCGCAAACTCATGGACAAAAAAATGCCATTCTTGCGTCTAACTGACGATCTTCAAGCCCTAATTTCCAAGAACTACACAAAATAAAGGGGAAAAAACGATGATCTAACGTGAAGAGAAAGAGATTTCATATTCATAGAAATAACAGAACAAAATCAAGGGGTTTGGTGTCTATCTACGGATCTTTTCGTGCCCTAGTTGCAGGGAAATGCGAAGCAGTTGAGAGGAAGGGTTTGGTTCCATTGCGGTACTCGGAACAATAAGGATCGTAAAAGAGTTAAAAACGAGATTAAAGAATAGTTTAAATTAGTACAGACTCAGCCATCTTTAATCCAATCAGCTAAAAAGCTATCACTTGTTTTTAATTTAAACTCACTTTAATCCCATCAGCCGTGGGGCAGGCACAATGATTAGAGGCGCGCTTGGGCTCGACTTTTAGGCCTCATGTAGCAACAAACCACCATGCCCTAAAGACCCTTTTACGACCCGTATGATTTGTAAGCCTAGGGGTGTAAAGGGATGGAGATATTATCCGTATTCAAATCCGTTAATTTACTGAGCCGACACGGATATTAAGAGACGAAAGTTAGGGACCGAATAGATTCGGATAGTAATTCTACTATCCATTTATAATCGGATGCTGGAAAATCTGATTCGATAACCATCTCACCAGTTATATAATATATATAAATACTATATTTTAAGTTTATAAAACTAAAATAATCATAAAATATATAATTTTACATAATTTAATACATTAAATTGTTGTTTTTAATATAAATATAGATAAAATATTAATTTTTAATTTTTAAATAAAATTTATATATTTTACATTTTTTAAATATTAATTTATATTTTAAAACTTTTTTAAAAGTATAATCGGATAACTTGAATATAATCCGAATTCGTATATTTTAATCAGAATTGAATAAAGATATCATATTTCACTATCTGTCGGATATTTATTTGGATCGGTAACATATTCATCTCGATTCGTCCAACGATATTGATGGCTTTTTATCTAAAACCAATTGAGTTCGATCTCCACAACAATCGAAAATGCTTATGGGGTATGTTTTGTAAAAACTATTCTAAAGTAGAAAATGGGGAATTTGAATGTCATTTATCAATTATGAAGCTTGGATATTGTTGGATTTGGTCATCGGATGTGATGACTGAGTGTGGACTAGTTGCGATCGTGGGTTGGAGCGTGAGAATTGGTTAGCTGGGGTTTAGATTGAACTGAGAATCATGCAATTGAGAATTGTTAGTTGAATGGTATAATATTTTAAATACTAAGGTGGCGTTTGGATTGGATTTTATTATCCGTATTCAACTCCGTTTATTTATTGGGCCGACACGGACACTAAGAGACGAAAGTTAGGGGAGCAAATAGATCGGATCATAATTTTACCATCCATTTATAATCGGATGCTGGAATATTTAATTCGATATCTATCTCACTGGTTATATAATATATAGAAACTAACGGGTGGCACGTGCAATGCATGTGAGCGAGGGGAAGGAATTAACCACAATTAATAGGAGTTAAAAGGGACACGTGTTAACCCACTGTGATTGAACTCTCCCCGAGTTCAATCGTGATTGATTGTGATTCTATTTTTTAAATAGATAGATGAGGGTAGTTTGGGAATTAAAGCAAAATATTAAATTAAAGTTTGTTTTATATAAGGGTAGTTTATGAATTTTGGAAAATTAAATACTATATTTTAAGTTTATAAAACTAAAATAATCATAAAATTATATAATTTTACATGATTTAATACATTAAATTGTTGTTTTTAATATAAATATAGATACAATATTAAATTTTAATTTTAAAATAAAATTTATGTATTTTTCATTTTTAAAATATTAATTTACATTTTAAAACTTTTTTTAAAGCATAATCGAATAATTTGAATATTATCCGAATTCGAATATTTTAATCGGAATCGGATACAAATATCATATTTCACTATCCGTCGGATATTTATTTGGATTCGTAACATATTCATCTCAATTCATCCAACGATATTGATGGCTTTTCAACAATCGAAATTGCTTATGGGGTGTGTTTTGTAAAAACTATTCTAAAGTAGAAGATGGGGAATTTGAATGTCATTTTTCGATTATGAAACATGAATATTGTTGGATTTGGTCATCACAGATGTGATGACTGAGTGTGGACTAGTTGTGATTATGGGTTGGAGCGTGAGAATTGGTCAGATGGGGTTTAGATTGAACTGAAAATCATGCAATTGAGAATAGTTAGTTGAATTGTACGATATTTTAAATACTAGGGTGGCGTTTGAATTGGATTTTATTAACCAAAAATAAATTGTGATAAAATTGATTGTGTATCAAATAATCATTTTTACAAATAATAGTGTTCGGGGAATACGGAGTCGAGTAAAAATGATTATTTGACACTTAATTTCTACATAATCTCTTTTATCACAATTGATTTTTGACTAATAAAATCCAATCCAAACGACTCATAAGGGTGCATTTGGATTTGATTATTTAAGTCATAAATGTTTATAATATAATCATTGGACATACAATTATTGGGAAAAAATATTAAATTATAAACATGTATAAATTATTTAAGATAGTAGTGATTAAAATGATAGTGATTTTACAAAATTAAGTAAATCAATTGTTATCCAAATAGCTTTACTGAAAAGCTAAATATTTTAATCACTTTTCGACAATCAAATCAGGAAAAAAAATCAACCGCACCCTAAATAAGTAGGTTGATTTGGGCCGGGTCTGGGCTTCAGGCAGTCCTACCTTAGGCCACATAAACAGGAGCTTTATTTTGAGCCAGCGCCCCAACCAAGCCCCATGGGCTTAAGGATTAGGCTATAATTGGACTTTTTTTGAGGTGCGGACCGGGTCATCCTGGGTTGTGGGCCAGCCTGGCCCATTGATACCCTTATTTTTTGCGAGTATCTAATACAGGTAGGCCGCAACCACAGTTAGTTAGGTTAGTATCTATTCTTAGATTAGTAGTTAGATGCCTAACATGTTAGTAGCCATTGTAGTTGTTAAGCCGTTAACAACAGCCACACCCCACGGGACTCAATCCCAACCCTCACGTTTTGAGGATACACCGTCTGCCGTCACAACTGATGGGCAGTGTATTGGCACACCCTTATTGATACATGGACAGGTGTGTCCTAGATATCTCTTAAAACACATCACTATGGGGAGGTAAAAGCCTCCTCCTCATATAATAACCCTAGACAACTTTTGTATAGGTCAACATTCCTTAGAAATTTGCCAAATTTCTATGTTTCGGGTTGTTTTAAGAGATCGCTCCCATATAGAAAAATATTTCATTTCACAACATGGCTTATTTTGGATAGGATGCGGAGGCTCCTACTATTTTGCAGAAAGAAAATGAATGTAGATTTAGAGAAGAAGAAACACAGATCACTTTCGAAGAGTGTGAATCTCCAGCTAGTTTTTCACCATCAGCTCCCTCCACTTGAATCAGCCTAAATGGCTAAGTTATGATCCAACTGGAAAATTTCACACATTCCCATGCTCATCTCAATCAGAAGTTCACCTATTCATGAATGAATTGACAGAAATAGTACAAAATATGAAATAAAAATAAAAAATACAAAGAATTTACATGACAAAACTAGTCATATAAGTTTCTATCTCACCCCATATCGTTGTCCCCTCCCGTCTTACCTTCCAGAACTGTTTCTGTTGGTGATGCCAACTCCTTTTTTAGATTCTCAATCTTATCCATCAACGTCACCGAATCCATAACTGCGAGGATTACCTCACTAATCTCTGCTCACAACTTGTTTACTCTTTCCCCACTCGAGCCCTTCACAATCTCCCCCTCCCCCCTCTTCAACTAATCCATTTTCCCTTTTAAGACGTGCTACATTTATCGCTCTTTCAATCTCCTTGTCAATCTCATTGTTCACCTGCATTTTACCTTCTCTTCCAATTCTGGCAGTGATGTCGTGAATTTTCTCTTACCCACCCCCACAATCTCCAAATTAGCCAATTTTAATACCTCCTTCAGTTCTTCCTTTGTCCTCTCCACTTCATCTGCCAGATCTTTATCCATTGGGTCCCCTTTTGCTAACCTGTCCTGTGCTATTTTCAGAATTTTCATCTTTGCCTTTACCTCTTCTGCTCTGTTTGTTTCGAAGTAAAATAGAGGAAAACAAATGAATTTCAGGGAAAATGTCAGTTGTCCTAAAGAAAGTATACTTGGAAAATGACATTTTCCGTAGAATTCATTTGTTTTCCCGGATTTTACCTCAAAACAAACGGAGCATTCATGGAAATTCTTGTTTATCTGTCTTCATTTTCTCGCCTTTTGCTTTCTGCTCAACCAGCCTGTTAACCATGTTTAGCCTTTTAAGCTTCTGTTTTAACCAGAGATAGGCCTCTGGTAGTGACAAGTTATTATTAAACTCCTGCATTAGTTTGTCCATCTTCTCCTTTAACCCACGTTTGACAGGCTGATTAGGAGGGCTATCTGATGCTTTTTGAGATGAAGGCATTGGTTATCTTGAGGTCATCTTGCTTGAGTTTCTCAATTTTCTTCCCAGTGATCGGATCTGATGGCCCCTTTGCTTCTAGAATCTTCTTCTTGAGGTTCTTGATCTCTATACCAGAAGTCTTTGGTGAAGTGTCAGTCTCAGATGGCTTCATGTTGCCTTTCCTTTCTGGACCCACCATAATGCCTTCCTGGATACCTCCTATTGACCGGAATTTGCGCATCTGGTTGTGTAGCCTGTATCCATCTTTCTCAGCTCCTGTTTTTTTTACAGGAAGGTTTTTAGTCGGAAAAGTAAGCGGGAAAACAGAAGCCTGCACTGAGATTGTGAAAACTGGGAAAGGTCATAAATGTTCATCATCCTGAGAATTGCATCAAAGTCAAATAGTGAAGAGGCAGAAAGCAAATACGGAAATGAGCTTAAATGCTGCCAACACAATCTAGGTTTCCGCATTCATTCGCATTGAAACGATTATGGGAAATTGGCATTACTTTTTTTGCTAGTTTCAGTAAAATTGCCACGAGAAATCTTAGTCACCAAAATAGGTAAAAACCTGCTAAACCAGGAGGAGAGAGATAGAGAGAAGCAGCTAAAATTAGCAGCTACTGCTAATTTCATGAACCTATGCCTTTACTAACACTAGTGTGAATTGTTTTAAGGCTTGCTCCCAACCCCATTGGAAACACGCCTAGTCTCGACAGCACTTTCCAAAAGAAAATGGGAACTGCAAGAGAGCAAATCACTTTTCCAGTTTAATAGACCAAATAAGAGAAAATCCTCATAAAAATTACCAAAATACATCAGAAAGAAGTCAGTAATAATAGTATGTAAAATGCATTCCAGAGGTTCAAATGGATGTTCGCTTGAAGTCGAAGGAATTAGGAGCTCTGTCTAGTTTGTTGAGAAGTACGAGGGATTCCAGTAGGTTGACCTATGGAGAAGACTAACTAAGATTCATCATTTTACCAAAATTATATGGGGGCCAACCAAGTGAGAAGGGACAAATACATATGAAATGGAAGAAAATCAAAACAATCCAAACGAGGAAATATGTGTACCTCCATGGCCTGTGTGATGACAAGCTTTATCTGCTGAGATGTCCAAACAGGATCGGTGTGTGCACCACCAAGAGGTTACTGTGATTAATGCTAACATTATTGGCACAAAAAGAAAATTGAAATAAAGAAAACAGTTGATATTGATCAGCAGAAAACCAATGTTTGAACCTTGACCCCTACTGAAGTAAGCTGGTATATACAGAAAATTCCTTAGCCATCTTAAGACCAAGAAGTGCTAGTAACTCTCATAAACTTCTATGCTCAAACAATGAAAAATCCTCCAAACAGAATAAACTTGTTCTTTAGGCACTCCTTTGGATAATTCAAACAAATTAGAAATGTTCAGTTGGGTTTGTATTTGTTTACATTTTCTTTCTAATTTTTAAATTGGGGCCTGAAACAAGCCACAAAAGAAAAACTATGAACCCATTCTTCCTACAGCATCAACAGAAAGCATGCTTATATATTGGCAGTACAAGACTTACGATGTAATGACAAATCAAGAATAAAGGATTTGAAAAGAAGTGTCAACTTTAAAATAGGTGTTATACACTAAAAAGACACCATTTATGACATATCGTGTATAAAAAATTGGTCCTTTTGACTTGATCCTTCAAGAAGAACAGATATATGGTCAAGAACTGTTGGCCTGTTCAGATACCGGGCAATGTTCAGGCATTGAATGGGGCTCAAATGTGTGTATAACTCTTTAAGAGCCTGAAAGTGAAAAATGAAAGAAATGTAGAATTGGAACCACTTGAATGTCAGTACCACAAAATTTCAGCAGCCGCTTGTCATTATCATGGCACATAAAGCAGATTTGAGAAATATGATACAATAGTTTGAATTTGTTGTTGCATTGATTAGGGGATATTGAACTTAATTCTTCTTTGCATGTCAACGTCATGGTCTGTTATAGTGTGCATAATAAAACTCAAAAGAGATTATTTGAGTGTATCATGCTATCTTATGCCACTGTCCTTTGTCTGCAGCTGGTCTGCTTGCATATAGTTAGATCTAAAGTTCAAACTCTGGAGAAAAATGAGGACTGAAATTCCATAAATTGAAGGAGAATCTCTTCGCAATATCACGGTATTAAATTCTGGCCGATACATAGATATATCGGGGGAAATATCATCTCGCAAGGTAGTGATATACCCTTTCCCCTGGTATATATCTTTTTACAAGTTATTGCCAATAAATCAGAAATATCGCGCTTATATTTATCTTTTCCTTATATAAATATACCAAACCTCAGTCAAAATGAGAGAAATTTTGCCAGACATAAAAGAATAATTTGGGATTTTTGTTTTCTTTGACATTTTTTCCAAATTGAATTTGGTTTAGCCCTAATCAGCCCAAATCAACTCAAATCTAGCACAAATCTCAGCGTACAGCGCATGGGGAGTTCTTTTTCTAGGAAAAATCACAGGAAATGTATGCTTTTCTCCTTTTTAAAATTGTAGACAATATAATGCCGATAAACTTTAAAATTTAATATGTTGTGTATTTCTAGCCGATCTATTGATTGACCCGAAAAGTTCTAAATTTTATTACTTTGAAGATTTTATTTTTTTTTAATAAATTTGGCTTATTACCGGACCATTTAAATATTTCACATAATTATCTTAGTTGAAAAATATTTATAATTATCTAAGGGTTTAGGTTTTAAGGTTAGGCTTTAGGCCTTTGAAAATTTCTTTATAACCCTAATTAGTTTTTCTAACTATTTTAGTTGTAAAATATTTATAAATAATTTAATAATTACATACAAATTAAACTAATAAGCATAAAATAATTATGTAATGGATAACCATTTCATAATGATGATACCGTTTATTTTTTTGAAAGTTAATCATTCTTATAAACAATATGCATTTTCAACTATTAATTAAAATTTCGATAAAAATGTTAATAAAAATTAGTATATTTATATGAAAAATGCATATAATATATTATATGCATATTAGTTTAAACATTTTGTGTATGTTATATTTGTAATAACAAAAACTTATGATTAATTATGGTAAGGTGCAACGCATGTTAAACATTGTTTATGATTATTGGATGCTTTAAATATTTTGTGCATGTTAGATTACGATACAATGCCAACAACACGAGTCTTTGCCCCCTACTAAATGCTCTCTTATTTACATTGATGTTCTTTCATTTTTTTGATCCATAAGTGGTATTTATGTTTATTTTAACTTTTTCTGAAGTTTTACTGAAATATTTCATGTTTTTCCTAAAAAAAAGTTCCAAAATTTCCCTCAAATGATGAAAAATCCTCCATATAAAAAATATTTTAAGATTGATATTTCCCATTTTGGAGTCACGATATTTTTTGCGAAAATGACATTTAAAAACTTGCACATCATCATAGGCTTGTACATTTTTTTGTGGTATATAACTACAGTGACATACAAAAGAAAAAATGATCTGCTCCTACTAAAAATAGCTACAAACTAAAAACATTAAACCTCCCTTCCCCTTATCTTAAACTGATAATATGAGAGGTGAAAGCACCGGAAGTTTGGTTATAAGATAACGAAATCTAGTCACATTATTGGACTATAACAAAGTCAACAAGTTCAAGCGTGAAGGGGAAAAAGGGTAGAAACTAACTGGATATTCTTAGGAAGTGGCAATATACTCCGGTATGTTCCCTTCTACGTATATGCAAGAAAGAAATCGAATGAAACACCAAAATCTCAATAACAAGAAGTTGAAAACTAAATCAATCGAAAGCGAATATGGTCATCAAATACCAAAATGTCTCTAATATCAAATTTTTTATATAACTAATCCACCATACACATAACAACTTGAAGAAATTGCGATAAAGAAGAAAGAGTGATGACAGGCACACAAAAATGATTATGTTGAACAAAAATGGAATGTATCACACATACATAATTCACAAAATTGTATCCCCTACAACTATGGAGAGCATTCAGATGCACCTCTTAGCTTATTACAATCTACACGAATCCTGGGAATATTTATGTCAAGAATCAAGATATATAGTCTTCAGAGGGAGGCTGTCAACGTTGGTAAAGCCACTTAATAGGGTTGTGTTTGGTTGCAAGAGTTTCATGCTAGGCATCTAACTACTAACCTAAGAACAAATACTAACTCAGCTAACAGGGGTTGCAACCTAACCATACTATGATACCAAAAAAATCTTGGATTTTAGAAAATCAATATGGATTCATGTCAAGGAGGGCTTGAGGTTATCTATTTTACTTAGAAAAGTGATCGAGAATTTTCTGAAGAAGGAAAAAATCTCCATATGGCATTTACTGACTAAGAGCATATGATAAAATTCCCACATAATTAATCTAGTGGGCACTAGGGAAGAAAGGAGCTCGTGAAAATGTATTCGTATCACGAAGGATGTATATAAGGGAGTGTTAATTACCATGAGAAGAATTGGTGGAAAAACAAAAGAGTTCCCTAGGATAATAGGTATACATATGGAATCCAACTATTTATTAATATTATTATTATTATTATTATTATTGCATTGACTATGGATGAATTGACAACTCATACTCAAGAGGAGATTCCTTGGTGTATGTTATTTGCAGATGATGTACTATTGCTTGATGAAATTAGAGAGGGGGTAAATGCAGAAGTATTATCGTGGAGGGATTCTTCAAAATCTAAGAGTCTTACAATAAGTTAGACCCAAACATTATAAAAGTAACACAACTTTAGTAAAGGTGATAGTTAAATTGATGGTCAGGAGATACCCTAAAGCAACTAATCTCGGTATATCGGCTCAATCATCTATAAAGCTAGAAAGATAGCAGAGAATGTTGCCCAAAGAAATAGACTCTAGTAGCTAAAGTGGAGATGTGCTCCAAGAGTATTATTGAGCGATCATTTTGAACATGCTAATTGGAAATTTTTATAAAACAGTAATAACACCAGCTATGCTCTATAGAGCAAAATGTTAGGCAACCAAGAAACAACATATTCATAGGGTGAGTGTATCTGAGATGAGGTTGCAATATGAATAGGTGTAAAAATAAGGAATTATAAGATTTGAAATGAGTGCATCCGAGAAAATCTGGGAATAGCTCCAAAATAAGAAAGAATTGATTGGGATAGTATGGACACATTCAAGAATAGTGAAAAGTAGTAAGTTGGTGCAAATTGAAGGCTCTAAGAGGTCGAAGGGAAATCCAAAATGGTTGTGGATGGAGATAGTAAGAATTTTTTTGATGAAGCATGCTTTAACAAAAGATATGGCTCTTGAATCTTGATAGACTAAAATGGCAGCACATGATTCATGTTGTTGACATTAAATAGTTATAATACGCTATTGGAAAAGAAGAAGGGGATGAAAAAGAAGCCGACAAACTTTTCATGAGAAAGTTCCACATTTTCAAGGTAAAGTAAATCCTGACACAGCAACATTCCCTTTGTCCATTGTGGCTGAATGATCAAGAGCACTAATAAATGGTTTTCACAATATCCATCTTCAACCGTAAAAGAAAGAAATTTATGGTGTGAAACTTTAATTGGACAGCATGTGGGACCCTCTCCACAGAATCACGTGGAATTATCAAACATAACGTTGTCTGGAAACCAAATACATGAGCTAAGTGAATCAAGTTAATTTGATAGAAATGGTAGGACAGAAGAGGTGGTGATGGTCTAAGACATGTCTCCGTGATGATAGCAGCCAGTTAGAGTGGCTCTAGGAGTAGAAAACAGAACTCTATATCTGAATTTTCAAGTTACAATACTTCCTGGCCTAATATTAGTGCGAATAGAAAGATAAAACTCAAATTCATCAAATTTTGTCAAGGAATAAAAAACTAGGAAATACATTCTCTATGTGACCTTGTATACAGAGATCTACTCACAACAAACTTCACAAAAACATCAGCTTGATCATCATATGGACCAACTGAATCTCAAATTATGTTAAGAATGGTTGTTTTGGCATTCTTAATTTCCTAAGTGGATTCAGTAAGTTCAAAACTTTATAATAGTTAATTCAACTGTGAATTGGAGGGGAAACCATGGAGTTGTGAAGAACAAGATTTCATGAAGGGTGTGGTCTTTAGAAAGCCATCATGAGTTTACAACCAGAGTTTTTACAAGAGATTCGATTCAAAGTGAGCAATGGAATTGATGTGAAATTCTGGAAGGATGTTTGGTGTGGTCAATCTGCTCTAGGGGAGGAATTCAGGTCCATGTTCTCCATAGCCTCCAAAAGGGATGCTTCCATTGCATCCTATCTGGAATGGGTAGCAAGTACTCCAGTGTGGATCCTAAGGTTTAGACAGGATCTGAATGACTGGGAAATTGATGATTTTGTGTGTTTGGCTAGCCGTCTTCTGATGTGTGAATGTGGTCAAAAGATAGTAAGGGTCAATTTTTAGGGAGATCTTTTGTTCAGTCTTTAAGGTCCAATCCAAGGTCTTCATTTCCTTATCGGGTTGTGTGAAATCTGGGTATTCCTTCTAAGGAATTTGCGGACCACCTGTTATTGCATTGTCCATTTGCTTCGGGTATTTGGGTTCACTACCTTTCTTGCCTGGGGGTTGCTTGGACCTTCCCTTATTGCTTCCAAGCCTTCTTATCCTATTGGTCTATAGTAAAATTGGAGGCTCCGTTATCGGTGGTTTGGGCCTTACTTCAAGGGGCTTTAGTTTGGTCGATTTGGAAAGAGAGAAATAAACATGTTTTTAAAGCTTGGTCAATCTGGAAAGAGAGAAATAAACGTGTTTTTGATGATATGGATTCTGCGTCAGATACTGTTCATTAGAGGTGTCGCCAGCTTCTAATTTTGTGGTGCTCAACTAGGAGCGACTCTGAAGACTTGGATCTTTAGTTGCTGATCTGACAGGGCTTTCTCATGATGTTTTTGGCCTATGAATCTTTTCTTCCTGCTCTCCCTTTTGTTGTATATATAGCTTGTTAGGTTTTAGCTTGCTTTGCTTTTGCTTTTGCTTTTGCTTTTGCTTTTGCTTTTGCTTTTGCTTTTGCTTTTGCTTTGTTGGTTTACTTACTTGTGAACCTAGCTTTGTAGTTGTCTTCTCTTTCTCACATATATATATATATATATGGAACGGGATCCGTAACATATAACTTCACATAGATACTCAACCATATGATCCGGGGATCCAACGGTTGTAGTCATGTTACCTTTTATGGGGTAAGGGGTGTTTAAGGAACTTTTTATTTTAAAACAGCCTCCCTCTTTTTAGGAGACAGTTTCTTCATTCGTCCCCTTTCTCCTTCCGGCATCTTTCTTTCTCTCTCTTCCTCCCCTCTCTCTCTCTGCGATGAATTTCAAGCTTCTGTGTTGCCATGAACTCCATCCATATCAACAAAAGATCAAACAAAAACAAAAAAAGCATTGATCAAATGGTTGATAGAGAGATTTTTATTTTTGCTGAGATTAGGATTTTAAGAAATAGGGAGTGGCTTCATAACCACAACTGACGTGAACTGGCTTCATTATCTGCCCAAAGTTAACAGACTTGATTCATTTGCTCAACAAATCAAAGCTCTTGGTTATGAAATTTATAAAATTTTAATAATAAAATAAAAAATTCAGTTTATGATACATGTGAAGGGATGAGAGATAAGCTTTGGTGCAATGATGAAGATAAGGCCATGACAGAAGCCACTTTGGGTGTCAAGCCTGTTGCAACTTGAATTCATCGGCTTCAACCAATGGTTTTGGTGGCGACTCAGGTGTGCAGGATGAGCTTTGTTGAACGCTTGACCTGGACCTACGCCATTTTCAGGCAGGTGAGTTGTTCCTAATTTGGGGAGATAGCCACTGCAGAGAACCAAAAGGATAAGGAGAAGAAGAGGGTTTCTCTGGGGATTTCAAATCAAAAGAAAGGCTCGGAGGATATCAGGAGCAGGTGATGAGTATCGGAGGAAGATAACTATGCTGCCCAGTTGGGTTCATCTAAAACATAGAGATCACATCCATGTATTACTCATTCCCACATGATTAAAACTAATGAAATTTCAAGGCAGAGAAAGGTAGCAGCGGTATCAATCTCCAGAACAAGTTGATTGGAAGGACTGGCTTTTATCTTTCGCTGACCTTGGAGAGAGAAGGGGAGGAAGAGCGAGAAAGAAAGATGCCGGAAGGAGAAAGGGGACAAATGAAGAAATTGTCTCCTAAAAAGAGGGAGACTGTTTTAAAATAAAAATTTCCCTAAACGCCCCTTACCATATGAAAGGTAGCATGACTACAACCGTTGGATCCCCGGATCGTATGGTTGAGTATCTATGTGAAGATATATGTTATTTTTCATATGCCTACGGATCTCGTCCCTAAATACATACATATATATATATATATATATACACACATGATGTTTTACCGATAAAAAAAAATGTCCTAGCTTTGGCTGTTCAAACTTCAAAGATATTCAATAGCCATGTTCTCTTTGCTCTTTTCTTTGTCATTTTATGAATGAGCAGTTTGTAGAACAGAAAGGTAATAATTCATGTCGAGTCCCAAAGAATACGTGTTAGATGTATGGACAAAAAATAACCATGCTTCTCTTAGAACAGAAAGATAACAAGTATTCACATCAAGTCCCAAAGAATAAGATGTATGGCCAAACAATGACCATGTTCCTCTTGGCTCTTTACTGTGCTAGACTATGAATTTTAGCTGCTTGTATAATAGAAAGATAACAATAATTCACATAAGAACCCATAGAATAAATAAAAGTTGTACGGCGTAACAACGGGTAATATCAAAAGAAACTTACCTCAATGATCTTTTTTCCCAAATCAACCAGTGGCTTCTCAAAAGAAAGTGTCACTGGCTTTGGTTTCTCAGTTAGAGGCTTGAAATGAGACAGATAAGTCAAGTGTCCACTTCTAATATTTGGATCAACATCATCGGGCCAAGGATAATCATGCTTGTTCTCCTTCCTACCCTTTGCGAGCCCCCGAAATCTTTGCCCACTTCTAGTCTTAGCGCCTCCCAGGTCCTTCAACCAAACTCCATCAATGCTTTTAAAGGACCTCTTAAGCATATCACTAGCCAAGAAGTGCTTGCCGAAATAAATAATCGATCCAGGTGCAAAGCCCCTGTTTTCATCTCCTCTTCCTCTTCCACAAACTCCAACTGAAATGGATAGGGTAGTCATCCAAAAAACCAAGCCTCTTTGTAGAAATGTAAACTTCTTCCAGGCAATGCTTCAAGTGCTACATTCCTGCATTTGCGAATTCATCCCTTTAAAGGCTTAAACCACTTAAAATAAGAATTTTTACCAATACCATTTAAAATATTGATATGAAGAAACACAAATATCTGAGACAAGAAAATAAAAGAAAAACTCAAGTTGAGAAACACGACAACTCAGCTCCTTCAGCCCAATGACATACAAGTATACAACAGAACTCATCATTAGATTCAAAACTCCACTCAGCATGTCAAGTAGATTAAAATGAACAAAATAAAGTACTTTAGAAAGGCAACACTGAATTGGATTCCTTAGAACAACATTTCAAGATCAGTAAGTTGAGAAGAACATTCCCAATCAGAAAAATTACCGATTGTGTAAAGTTGTAAAGATAAATCATTTAATACCAACAATCATCCACTAAACTTTCCTGAATCTATGATAATTCAAGTTCATAAGCTTAAGACAACAGTCCAAATCCAGAAAACATAATACTCAACATCTTAAAAAACAATATAACAATAATGCCTCCAAAGTCTAGGATAATTGAAGATCAGAAATTCAAGTAAGCTGTTATACAAACATGATTTCCTGAATTCATAGATATCCAAGATTAGCATTAGCTAAAGAAGTATAATTCTCACAGTACAAATTTCCGAGCAGAAGCACAATTAAGTGGAAAAGAACATCCTCATTGAGAAAAAAAAAATCTAAGAAATTAAAGGCAATCGACTTCAAAAATAGTCTTGAATACCTGAATTACTGTGTTTCTGCTCTGGCTAAAGATTCATACAACAAAATCTAACAAAAAACACTCGTTCTTCATTCCGGAGCTTGAAATTAAGCTTCTAGGCCTCAAATTTAGGGTTTCTGGCTTTCGGAAGTCGCGTTTCAACTGCAAAAAAGCGAACAAACAAGCAGCAAATTCCAGAAATCTGCACAGATGTGAGGGAGTTTCTTGATGAAGTTTGAAATTTTCACTCTTTGTATTACTGCTCTGTTTCAAAAAAATGTTGCACACATTACAAGAGTTTGAATGGAAAATAAATACACGTTTACAAAGGCTATTCTAAGTAAGTATCCTAGAATTAAGGCTATCGGTTACAGAGTATAAACATGGAATACAATAGCTGTTACATCCTTGAATTGAGGCTAAGAATCTGCAGTCACTTTAGTTGCTTGATTTGAGGAATTTTCTTGATTTGAGGATGCTTCCGTTATACGCCCCCGCAAGATGGAGCTGCCATCGGCTAAGCCAATCTTGTCTCTTAGAATTTCTGTCCTTTGGCGTGAGAGGGCTTTTGTTAGAAGATCAGCTAGCTGGTCCTGTGTGTTAACATGATGAACATTGAGGATTCCACGTTGACCCATATCTCGAACAAAATGAAGGTCAATCTGAATATGTTTCATGCGAGAATGTTGGACAGGATTAAAACTTAGATGTGTCGCACCCAAATTATCACATAGTAGCTTGGGTTGTCCAGATAATGGCAGGCCAAGTTCTTTGAATAATGAGAGAAGCCATGATGTCTCTGAGGCTGCATTTGCAAGGGCTCTATATTCGGCTTTAGTGGATGAAGTGCTACAGCCCTTTGCTTCTTTGAACTCCAGGAGATAGGATTTACACCAAGAAAGCTGATATATGCTGATGTGGAGGTCCGATCATCATAGTTGCCCGCCCAATCCGCATCAGAGTATGTAATGAGTTCAAATCTGGATTTTTTTCTGATGTGAAGTCCATGAAAGATAGTTTGTTTTAAATAGCGTAGAAGTCGCTTTGCAGCTGTCCAATGTGTCACTGTAGGCTTGTGCATAAACTGTGAAAGTTTATTTACTGAGAAAGAGATATCCGGACGGGTGAGTGACAAGTATTGAAGGGCACCAATGACACTTCTAAAATCTGTACTATTGGTGGATGAAGTACCATCAACCAATTTGAGGGGTGTGCTGGTTGACAATGGTGTTGAGACATCTTTAGCACCAGTCATATTGGTTTTGGACAGTAGGTCTCGAATGTACTTGTGTTGAGAAAAAAAAATTCCAGATGTTGTTGAAATAACCTCCATTCCCAAGAAAAAATGGAGCTGCCCCATGTCCTTTAAAGAAAACTGATTGCCAAGTTGTGCAACAATCTCAGACACAAAGCATGTGTTATTACCAGTAATAACCAAATCATCCACATATACTAATAAATAGCATATAACAGAATTCTGACTATATATAAAAAGAGATGAGTCAGCTTTTGAATTCTGAAACCCAAGGCCCATAATTGCCAATTTAAGAGTTGAATACCAAGCTCTTGGGGCCTGTTTAAGGCCATAGATGGCCTTACGTAACCTGCACACATGATTTGGCTTGGTGACATCTTTGAATCCCGGTGGTTGTATCATATACACTATCTCAGTCAATTCACCATGCAAAAATGCATTGTTGACATCTAATTGTCTTAAGGACCACCCCTGCATTACAGCTACTGTCAAGATAGTTCTAATGGTAGCTGGTTTCACAACCGGGCTAAAAGTTTCTTTGTAATCTAACCCTTCTCATTGATTAAAACCTTTAGCAACAAGCCTTGCTTTAACGCGATCAACTGACCCATCTGATTTTCGTTTCACACGAAATACCCATTTGCACCCAACAGGATTGCAATTTTTGGGTGGGGAAACAAGGTCCCAAGTACCATGACGCATGAGTGCGGTGAGTTCATCTGACATAGCTTGTCTCCAGTGAGGTTCACGGAGTGCGTGGCCCACACGGGTTGGTTCAATGGTTGGTGGGAGTGGGTGTTTGCTCACAGAATTGAATTGTTTGGGTTTATGAATGTTATTCATTGACCGAGTGGTCATTGTGTGGGTTCGGTGAGAAGGATGCAGAGGTGGGTCAATTTGATGTTCATCTCGGACAATCGTGTTTTCTGAGGCTGGAGTGGTGTGTGAATTTGAGTGAGAAGGCAAGTGTTCATGTGATTGAGAGGAATTAGGGCATGAATTTAGGGATTGCATATCTCGAAAATTAGAAGAAGAGGAGTCGGAGCAGTTACCTGGAGATGATGACAAAAAAGTGTTACCTCCCGTTGTCGCTGGTGGTGGTTCCGGCAGAGACGGCTGAGTGATGAATGGCACAACTGTCGCAGACGAAGGAGACGTAGCTGGTGCCTGTTTTTCGACCGAATGGAGATGAGGATGGGTTTGACTTTCATCAAACAGAACATGCCTAGATAGATATAGTTTTTGGGCTTTTGGGTCAAGGCATTTGTACGCATTTTGGGTTGGGGAATAGCCCACAAACAGACATGGATTTGCCTTGGGCTGCAACTTATTTGTGTTATAGGGCTTGGTGAGGGGGAAACATAAGCACCCAAATTTTTTGAGTTTGAGGTAGTTTGGTGGCTGATGATATAATGCTTCAAAGGGTGATTTGTTATGTAGGAGGGATGTTGGCTGTCTGTTAATGAGGTAGGCTGCCGTTGAAAAAGCATGAGGCCAATATGAGAGAGATAAAGATGCATCATGTAAAAGGGTAAGGCCCGTTTCTACCAAATGACAATGACGGCGCTCGGATACACCATTTTGTTGTGGTGTGTGAGGAGCAGTAGTGTAATGACTTATTCCATGTATGGAAAAATATTTTTTTAAAACAACAAATTCACCACCATTATCCGAGTAGATACTTTTGATTTTTGATTGAAAACGATTTTCAACAAGATGTTTGAATTGAGGAAATATCCTGCTAACCCCGGATTTTGTTTCCATTGGATAAAACCAGATATATTTTGTAAAATGATCAACCAAAATCAGATAATACCTTGAGCCATCAACGCCGATTGTATTTGAGGGACCCCAAACATCAGTGTAAATTAAATCAAGTGGTGCATGGCTTTGAAAGCTGTTGGGCCGAAATGGTTGTTTGTGTGCTTTATTGATTGAACAAGAGGTACAAAGATGAGAACCATGTTCTTCGTTTATTATGGGAAGTGAAAAAATTTTAACAAGGTGATGAAAATTTTTTTGAGACGGATGTCCAAGACGTTTGTGCCACCCATCTATTGAGGTCCGTTCATGCACATTTGCAACCATTTTTGGAGAAGCTTTCACCAGTGATTCCGGGAAAGTGTAAACACCATTTTCACATGCACCTTTAAGTAGGACCTCCCCCATGATCTGGTCCTTAACAAGGAAAACAAGGGATGAAATTCAACCAAAACATTGTTTTGTGAAGTATAGTGATGGACAGAAATGAGATTTTTGCGGATATTAGGAACACAAAGAGTGTCATTTAAATGAAAAGTGCGCGTGGGTGATTTGAGAACCAGTGAACCAATGTGTGAGACATGCAAACCTGAACCATCACCTATGACAACTTCATCAGTGCTGTCATATTCGGAGTGAATAGATAAATTGGCCAAATCACCAGTGATGTTGTGTGAAGCGCCAGAATCAATAAGCCATTTTGTGTCCTCTGCAAGTGAAGTTGCGACATAATTGGCAGTGGGCTCAGCAATATGCATACGTGGGTAATATTTCGCAGTGTGGCCCAGTTCATCACATAGTTGGCATTTCGGAGTGTATTTGCGCTGCCCATTGTACTTTTTGTTATTATTTGGGCCTCCAAACTGACGATGAGAGCCCTGGTTAGAGTCTTGCCGTTAAGAGCCACCATTTCGGCCAGACCCATTTTGAAGTGTGCTTTGGAGTTTTGGCCACTGGATGAAGACGCAGGTCGCCGATTGGAGTAGTTGGCCGACGCAACCAGTTGCTGAGTGGTGGTTTCAAGGCGGCAGAGGTAGGCATCATGCCCAACAAGAAGATCATGAAGTTCCTCGAACGCTAGTGGCCTTTCCCGTGCACGTATGGGTGCTGCGATTTCGCGAAAATCGCTTCCTAGTCCATTGAGGATGTACAAGGTTAAATCATCATCTGAAATGGGATGATCAATAAGAGAGATTTCATCGGCAAGAGCCTTGACAGTGTGCAGGTATTCTTGAACCGTCTGATTCCCTTTCTTAATCATTGTGAGCTCCTCCTTCAATTGCATTGCCCGAGTGCGAGATTTGCTCGCATACATAGTATGCAATTTTTGCCATGCTTGTTGAGTTGTTTTTGCAGCGGAAATAAATGGGGTGATTGTGGTGGTGGTAGTTGCCAAAATAGCACTTAGGATAAGTTTATCTTGTCTTATCCAGTGGGTTTTCTGTGGATTGGTAGTGGAGGGAGCACTCGGAGGTGGGCAAGGATTGTCACCTGTGACATAATCAAGTAGATTATATCCAATTAGGAGGGCTTCAAACTGGGCACGCCATTGAGGAAAGGTCGATGGTGTGAGTTTTTCGTTTATTTGAGCAGAGATATTGAGTGCAATAAGGGGGGTATCTGTTGGGGATGGTGGAGTGGAAATCGGGTGGTGGGTGTTTGCAGAGGTTGGGATCGAGTTCTCGTGGGAGGAAGGCTCTGTTGATACCATGATGAAGTTTGAAATTTTCACTCTTTGTATTACTGCTCTGTTTCAAAAAAATGTTGCACACATTACAAGAGTTTGTATGGAAAATAAATACACGTTTACAAAGGCTATTCTAAGTAAGTATCCTAGAATTAAGGCTATCGGTTACAGAGTATAAACCAAGGTTGTTAAATCGTAATCGAATCGTAAAATCGTTTTAGGACCGATTCGATTCAAATCGGGATTCAAATCGTAAATCGTAAGATTCAATCCATTTTTTAAAAAATTGTTTAAAAAATAAAAAAAAAATTACTTCATAAAACAAAAAAATAGAATAATTTATTATCCAAAAAATTTCATTCATATCTATTGATAAAAGAAAGTAATGGATATTTCATTGCATACACTATAAAAAATGTGAATGACCTCCATAAAATAAAAAACAAACCCAATATGATTAAAAATAAACAACAAAAGTGAACTCATATAATTTGTTGTATGAAATCAAGTATCAAAAGACTTGTACAATTAAAAAGACTAATATAATAAACTATCAAGTTTTCCCAAAATCCAACTTCTTCATCTTTCTTCTTCCTTCTTTCTTCTTCTTTCTCTTCTTCTTTCTCTTATTTTTTCTCATTTCACAGCAATAGAGAGACAACCCAAATAGGGGTTTTGGCATGTCCGTAATAGAGGTTTTCTTATTTCTTCTCTCTTCTTAAAAACCACAAAGTACCTTTAGAAAATTAAAAGAATAAAAAATATTTTTTAAGTATTGGTCCGTAAAAGGGGTTTCGTGCTCGAATCGCATGAATCGTACGATTTGAATCGCAAATTGTAATATGAATCGCAAATCAAATGGGATTTGCCCAATTAAGATTTTCACCTCCGATTTGAATCGTTTTGCTTAGGATTCGAATCGAATCGTAGGATTTGAATCGTAAATCGCAAGGATTTAACAACCATGGTATAAACATGGAATACAATAGCTGCTACATCCTTGAATTGAGGCTAAGAATCTGCAGTCACTTTAGTTGCTTGATTTGAGGAATTTTCTTGATTTGAGGATGCTTCCGTTATACTTCTCATGTTTCATTTCGCATGATATCCCAGTTACCCGGAGAATTTACGATAGGCAGTCTTTTTTATTTATTTATTTATTTTGGGGTTTTTTTTTTGGCAAGAGATATGCGGTTAGGCTGCAATCCGGTTAGTGGTTAGTATCTGTTCTAAGTCAAAGGCGGGTGGAGATGATACTCACACCCTTTTGGGAATGGAACCCGGATCACATGAAAGGTGACTAGCACACAGCCACACACTACTAATGGGCCAGCGTTGCTTCCAGGCTCGTGTTAGATCACCCCAATTTTTGATGACTCCACACCAATTTTTTAAATTTGATATTGCACACCACTTTCTTAAAATTTTAAATGCACACCAAAATCAAAAAATACTTATAAAATTTATAATACATACCAAACTTCAAATTTATTAATTATAAGAATAGATAGTAATACCAGCTTTACTTTCTTTTAAGAATCATTTTACCCAAATATAAATAATGTAATCACCACCTATTTAATTTAATTAAAGAGTTGAGCTTTTCTCATCTAATATTTATGGTTAATGCATTATTTAAGTTGTACAATGCAAGCACACTAGGGTGGTGTACAAATATTTCAATACCATTAATCAATGTTTGCTCTTATTTTTAGAATGACTCAATTGATCAAAAATTCCCAAACAAATAATTGGATTTTCAATAACTATCGATCAAATAAAGATAATTTAAGGCATATGAGAAATCATAAAATTAATTTTTAATAAAATAAATAAAATCTTAAATAAACAAAATTTCCAGACTAAAAACTAAGAACATAAAAGAATGTTTGTTAATAGAGAAGTGATGATGAATTGAAACCGGAGAGGTGATGGTCAATGGAGAAATTGATTGAAGAATAAAAGAATTATGAATGAGGTGCACATATAAAAATATAGAGTACTTTAAAATATAAGAATTTTTTAATAGGGGTAGTCATCAAATATTGGGGTGCACAACTGCACATAACACTACCCTTAATTTTTTAAGGTGGTGTTAAGCATACCCCCAACCATTACTTGTATACACCAAAATTTTAAAATAAATAATTAAAATAAGTAGATAAAAGATAAAAGACAAAATCATCCCCTTGGCCCCTTTTTCTTCGTTGCCCCTCGTCTCTCCCAAAAGCCCAAGAGGTAGGAGATAAATGTTCTATAACTTTTTTTTGCAACTTATGCAAATAATCTAACTAGACAATGTTTATGGAAAGGGAAAGAAAGCAAGATCGACATTTGTGCAAACAAGGTCATGGAAAAGATCGACATTGCAATATTCTCCACGAATCAATGACAGATATAAAGAGTGTCTGAATGGAAATCATAATGACAGATATAAAGAGGCCGAAATGCATATCGTAGTATATGTTTCCATTGTCATAGCCTAGCACAAATTAGGAGAACCCTAAAATAAAGTTGAGGAAAGAGGCAGGAAATGGGGCTTTATACAAGTATTCTTACCACGATATTGGAGAAGCCTACGATGCGAAAAGGACAAAGTGTTATTACGTAGTTGAAGACCACCAACCTGGTCTCTCTTTTGTTAGAGAGAGATAGAGAGACAAGAGAAATGAGGTTTTTGTTGAAGACGACAGGGAAGAAGGAGAAAGGATAGGTTTTTTTTTTTTAAATCTTTTTATCCTATTATTTATTTTCTTAATCGATTTTTTTGTAAGTTACGTGTTTAACTGTAAAAAGTGACATCCCCGCCTCTTGTGTGAGTGGTACGGGTGTGTCTGGGATCTAATCCTCTTGGGGTATGAATTGCAAGAGCTCCAATGTCCCCAGCTAATTTCTAACCGTACTTACGGGCATTGAAATTTCACTGCCGGTAAGGCGGGTGCATGGTGCACCTGTCTACACAGGATCACTACCCATATAATGGGCGGTTAGGCTTCGTGCATGCCAAAGGTACGCGCATCAACTAATCAAGGGCTGATTCACCGCCAACTCGCCTAGCATTAAATGCTGGCAATAGGGCAATAATGTCCCACGGATATCCCTTTGTGTCAGTCCTTAAGGGATTGACACGTGGTTATGGTTTACCCTTGCAGATAGACCCCATTCAAGCTCTACGAACATACTCAATGAGTCCATCCGCGGGTTAGTCAATGACTGGACCAGTCAATGACTAGCCAAGTCCATAACCATAAATAGCCAAAGACTCAACCCAAACCGAGGGCTGAACCTATGGTCTCACTCTGTGTTGGTCTGTGGACTGACTAAGGTCAAACCCTGGTCCACAGCCCAAATAAGCTTTGGACCTGACCCAGGCCGCGGGTGAGACTCATGGTCTCACCCCTTTAACTTGCGGACTGACCAAGGTCAGTCATTTCCCAGCTGGCAATCAGATACTGACTGTCACGCTCCAAAATACTCCCTAAGAGTTAAGGAATACTTTAAGTGTGACTATACTTAACCTGACAAATCATCCTGTAATGAACAAGACAAACACAATACTATAGAGATGCTAAACAGAGTGTGTGAGCTCATAATAGTGCGGAAGCGTAATCCAACTTTTTTTTTTATATACATGTATTGTATTCCAAATTAGGTACAAAATATAAAAAGTAAAGGTGGACATGTCCACCACCAAAAATACAAAATAAAGATCGTATCTCTCTCTCTCAATAGTTCTCGGGAAATGGCCAACTATCTAGGTTCCTCGCCTCCACCTGAGGCTCCACTACTGGATCTACAAAGGGTTTCTCCTCGTCGTAGTCCTCCTCCACCCAAGGACCCAGATCACAAATGTCGAAAGGGCCCTGTGTACCTGCCGACATGAAAGTACAGCTGAGTATGGAATACTCAGTAAGTATAAGCTCCTAGCTAACAATAGTAATAACAAGCATAATATCATAAGCAAGTATTTAAAATAATGTAGTTCATAATTCATTCTTAATGCAACATACAATATCATTCATCATCTTCATTTGTGGTTCTTATGAGACTTGTGAGATTCTTATAAGTTCTTGTGAGATTTTTCTTATGAGTTGTCCTTGTGAGTTCTTATGAGTCAGTGATTTGCACCCGCACAACCTTGGGTTACCAATCTCCTTGATAATCCAATATACTTGTGAGACTTTCTTGTGAGCTTTTCTTGTGAGTAAGAGGTTAGCACCCGCATAACCCTGAGCTACCAACCTCCTTGATCATATACTATACTTGTGAGAACTTCTTATAAACAAGAGATTAGCACCCGCACCACCTTGGGCTACCAATTTCCTTGACAATCCAATATACTTGTGAGCAAGAGGTTAGCACCCTTAACCGGGGCTACCAACCTCCTTGGTGTTCAATTTACTTATGAGCAAGAGGTTAGCACCCGTAACCGGGGCTACCAACCTCCTTGAAAATTTCATAACTTGTGAGCAAGAGGTTAGTGCCTACACAACCCTGGGTTACCAACCTCCTTGACAATTTAATTTTTTTATTTCGATTCTTAGTGCTTAAGAGGAAACTTCGATTTATGCATACGTGCTCGTGCATTGCAATTTGTGAAATTATGATAGTCTGAGTCAATTTCTAAGATGACATGTAACATTTCAATCATTCCATAATCATACGAGAAATTTAGAAATATATTGAGCATATTACACAATTTTCTATTTGGGCAAAACTCTATAAATCATGCTTTCATAGTCGTGGTTAATTTCAACTACTCATTATGCATTTCGTTGAACACTTGACATGCAACATCCTTATGCCATTTTATTCATAATTTGGAGTTCAACATTCCATTTATCTTGTATAATTTAAGGAATTCATTGGTTTAAAGTAATACTTGGGATACACAAGCACCAATCATAATCATTTCAAAGGGAACCTAGGTTATTACTAAGTTAGTTAAAATGGTGTACTAACCTTGAGGATTAACCCCTTGGTTGAAGAAAACCCTTGAGTATATCTCCAAACTTGATGGAGAATGATCTTTGCTTGAAGAAGATCCAAGCTTTGATGGGAAAGAATTCCAACCCTTGATTTGAGCTCCTCTTCCACAATCAAAACCCCCACTTGAAATCCCCCCAATCTTCTTCCTCTCAATTTCTCCTAGTCTCCTTTAGGTTTTAGGTTAACCAAAAAGTCCCCAAGTGAAGCCCTATCTATAGGCAAATGGTAGAAACCCTAAAAATTACTCATAAAGAAAACTAGGTTCGCAACCTACAATCGTTCGTAGCACATCTACGATCGTTCGTAGATCTGCTACAATCGCTTGTAGTTTCCTATGATCGATCATAGATGGTTAAGAGAGTTTGCCCATTTTATGAGATTTTACGATCGGTTGTAGTCTATCTATGATCGTTCGTAGGCCTTGTACAATCGATCGTAGACTTTCTAGAGAGTTTGTCCATTTTTGGGACTCTACGATCGTTCGTAGGTTGGTTACGAACGATCGTAACTCTTACATAATTTTTTTCCAGATTTTTCTGTTTTCGTATTTCGGCCATAAATTTCGACTCCTTTATCAGATTTTGACAATTCAACTTGTGTTGGAATAATCATTCAAAGGAGAACAACTTTGATGATTTATAAAAATCCAAATTCCGAGTTTTTAATTACCTAACGTGCTCTAAAGCCGACTGGTATGGAAATGGGTTTCAGCAGTCCGGGTTTTTAGTTGATCCAACTTTGGAACTCTAGCCTTTAACTCAAAGAAATAGTTTTAAGGCTTTAATTCATGCCATAAGGAACCGGAGTTCTACACTGACTGCCATGTGACAGAGAATCCCTGATAAAAAATGACTCTCTGTGAGCTTTGAGGGATCCCAAGATAGAGATCATCTCTTTTCCTCCAATAATAGAGTGTCATATGACACCTTATTCGAAAGGGGAAGTAATCTCTTCTATTTTTTAAGAAGATAAGACTCTTCCCTCTTTTGAAGGGAAACCTTATCCTCTTAGGATTCCCCAAAAAGGGAAACCAATTTGGAGTCCTTAAAAAAAGAGGACTCCTTTGCGTACCAGGTTTCCCTAAGATAGGGGAAACTAACTGTCAAAGGACAGATGACTCTCTCTAAAAGGAGAAAACTTTTTTGACCTTTTGATTCCCTAAAAAAGAGAGGAAGTCAAAGGGGAGTCCAAAAAGGACTCTCCAAAAGCTATACAAATGGAGTTTCTCACAAGTAACTCCTACGAGGAAAAAAAAAGACGAAGAGGAAGAACCAAGCACGAAGCACAAAAACCACGAAGGAGCAAGGAAAAAGGAGAAAGATCTCCCATCAATGGAGAATATCAGGTGAACCCCCCAATATGGTCACCTTTTTTTTTTTACAAAGACCTCTATGAGGTATCCTGTAACGCCTACATGAGATATAGGCAATCCCATTGAATAAATAAATACTTTATTCAAAATTTTGTTCTTCTTTAATTCTTCTTCTTAATCAGAGGTTCTTTCTCAAAGCGGGAAGGTAATTAACAGTCTGTATTTACTCAGATTGGAAGAATAGTCCCCCATACAAAATAATGAACTTCATACAACAATGAAGGTAATTTGACCACAACGAAATTTACGCGTTACAGAACTGACTATACTAACGTAGGTAAATGATGACTCTACCAAAAACAAAAAAAATATAAAAAGTGGGGTGTGTGTAGCTCCACCCATTTTTTATCCTTCCGAAGTGAAACTTGTTAGTTTGTAGTTAATGCTACAAATGACCAACAGTAAGATGACACATGAAAATGTTATAGATATGCTCACTTTCACATTTTTATTATTTTTAATGTGTCAACCTTCTACTGGTCTTTGCAGGCCTAAGCTATGAAGACGATTGTTGTTAAATTCACCTCCATGCTTACACTATCCCATGTCTGGACTTATTTTATTATGGGAGGACTGCTAGCCCTACTCTGAGTCAACCTCTACTATCACCCTCCACCCATCACATGTCCAATTTGGTGGAGGGTGAGAGTAGAGGTTGACTAGAGTAGGGTTAGCATTCCTCTTATTATGGAAGTCCCTATTGAATCTAGAAGGTTATCTTATTATATGAAAAAATAGACCTGTTTTTTTCCCTATTGCTATGTTTGGTTGCCGAGGAAATATGTGAAAACATGGAAAAGAAAAGAAAATTTTGAATTTTTAATACAATTTTTAGTTGTATTTTGTTCAATTTTCTTTTCTTTCCCATATTTTTACTTATTTTCTCGACAACCAAACATAGGGTATATGTTTTATGCTTTCCCTTCCTTTCTTGGCTTGCAAAAGATCTTTTTAATTGTGGGGCCGTGGCCCTGCCCTTTTAAGGCCCAATTAAATAGCTGAGCGAGTTATGGTTTGGAGTCTTAGGCCCGAAGCCCGTTATAGTATACTCTTAACCGGACTTTATGTGGCCCGATAAGCTTCTTTTAGGCTCCCCAAAAACATCTGTTTCTACTACTGCTCCTTAGTCAGGCTTGGCCCATCAACACCCCTTACTGAGGGTGAGGGAGAGATGGTAGAGATAGAAAAAGAATTCATGAGAAGGAGAGAGGGGAACATAAGCCAAGAGAAAGAGGTGAAAGCCCATGTGAGAGAGAGATAAATCATGCCAATCCAGTATCAAATTGTAATGCATTCTTGTACAATCAATTTTGTAACCTTAGCATTGTGCAAAGTAGCATCACTGTGCATATTAGAGAAGGGAGAAGCTAGTGCGGACAGGGATCAACCATACTCGTCCCAATAAAGTAAAAAGATAAAGTACTTTTTGAGAGGCCACATCTAACATGTTTGACTTTTGACCTTTTAATATTATTAAGGGTGGTGCTAGGTGCACCCAAGAAATGATGACTGCACCCCATTAAAATTTTAATTTGTATATTTAGTTATCACGGGACTTTATATACGCACCCAATGTTTATGAACAGGAGCCTCACGAATCTAAGGATGATTTTCTATAAATTAATGATCTTGTCTGTCCAGAACCTAGCTTGCTGAACATGGGGAATCCTATTTCTGAGGAGATCAGTTGGAGAAATAGATGGATTGGATGGGCCTGACCTATACTTTGATGAAGCCATGTTTCTTTGGGACATGGGGTCTATTAATCAAGGGAAAGCTTCACACCCATATTTTGACACTCTCAAGAATGACATGGCAAGCCAGTTAGATTACCCCTCCAAAAAAAAAACACGAAATGTCATTGAAATTAATGATTTCAAGCCTAGAATTTACAATTAAGTAGAGTGTTTTAAAACCTGGACATAACTGGGCAGTTGAACCATTCAGACTGTCAGCTGGTATGCATATTGGGTTGGTTGAACCCATAATATGCCATTAGGCTAAAATTGGTTTGCTTCCCAATTAACCGTTAGACCTAGTGGTCGAGCCGGACAGTTGGTTAGCATGAACTGTAAGCATTGTTGACGAACAGGTACAATTTTGTCATGAAAATAGAGCAGCCATTTGTGAACATAGATGGATTGTGGCCATTTACCCAAAAACTCTTGCCTGTAATAGTCTCCAAGGGTGTTCTTTGGTTAGACTTAAAACGCTTGACACTTTGCAATGTTGTCTCTAACAATTGTAAATGGTGTGTAGATATAAAATTTATAGATATTTTTTTGTTTATGGTGTGTATAAGTAATTTTATTAATTTAATGGTGTACAGTCGGTATTTTTCTACTAATGGGCTGCAGTCATCAAGTATTTGTGTGCATCTAACACTACCCATTATTAATAGTTGACGCAATTAAAACTAGCACTCCCCTTATTCTGTTCTTTTGGTGGAACATTTAAAAGTCCTGAACATTAATATTTTGGAAAAAGAGGCAAGAGTTTGGGATGAGAGGGGAGAGAGTTTCTAACCCTTTTACACGATGGTATTAAAGATTTATGGAGTTTAAATTAATTAGAAGTTCCACATTCATGGAACTTAAAAAATCTAATTTTTTTGGTGGAACTTAAAATATCCATATTTGTAGAACTTTTGCACTCTATGGAATAATATAATTCTAGACATTAAGTAAAATTAGGCATGAAACAATAGAAGTTCTAGACTTTAAAAGATCCAAAAAAAAAGAACAGAGCCTAAGACATGGTGGCCCAATATTTCAAGTGGAACTTGGTTGCAATGGTATTTTGTAGCCCACGCTTGCAAAGAACTAATAGGCTGCTAACATATCAGAAAACATTGTCCAATATGCATTCATTTTTTCTAAAAAAGACGTTAAGCATTAGTATCTAATACTTTTTATGATGCGTCACCTAAGCATTGCTGCCAATTTCACTAATATTTCTTTCATTCCTCTGGGGACCTTTAGAATTGCACTCATGTTGGGATCATTGGAATAGTAGTTTAATATTTCTAATATGGAAAAAGTTTTTACGACCACACGATTTCAGACCTACCCGAGACTGTGCACCAATATCCAGCATTTTAAGGCTTTGCCATTTTCGGTACATTTAATGTACTCTATGGATAGAAGAATACATAGAGTTGAACATAGTAAAATTGAAATTTTTTATTAAAATAAAAACAAGGCAAAATTTTTCACCCAAACTCTAAAATCCCAGGTTTGGGGTAGGTCTAAGACCGTGCGATCTTAGAAGCTTTTCCCTTGTAATATTCCCTCTTTTTAATGTGAACGATAATGAAAGGACTTAAATATTGTCAACTTACACCGACAACCAAAATAAACTATAAATATTGTAGATCCAAGTATTATTGATGATGATGATGATGATGAGAGGAGAGGAGAAAGAACATAGTATAGGAACCTAAGTTAATAAAAAAATAGTCATTTCATAATCACAACTTAAACCTCAATCACTTGAATTTTTTCATAGATAATTAAATCATGTGTCCTGTTGAAGTCACTACATATTTCACCCATGGTATCAAAGTTGAAGAACTCGCTTCCAAGGGAAGTCACGAGCAAACAATTGTCTCTCATCTTATAAAACCATAGCCAAAAGCATCATCGATGTTCAAAAACACATCTGGTGTTTCCATAGAAATTGCTGACAATGGACATGATCCAATGAACAGTTTTTTGAAAGTCGAGATCAGAGGAAATCAGGTCAAAAAATATAACGTCAACTTCAAACGGTCATAAATTATATGATCCCGACATTGCCTCGTAACCCACAATAGTCAAAATGACCGTTTCAACAAGACCTACGATATGGTTTCAACAAAACCTATGATATGGCAACAATGTGAGTCAGTTGCCCAATTCCAAGCTATAAAGACCATTTTGGGGTCAAATTATGATTTTAGGAAAAAAGTTTTACTATTTTTTGTAAGTTTTCGTTTTGATGCATTTTAGGATTTTGGAGTCCGGTTTGTTAGAAGATCTTAATTTAGTAACTTAACGTTAAATAAAGAATTTCATGTTTTTTAGGATTTCTACTACTTTTACTAATTTTTACTATTTCGAGTAAATTGGAGTTTTGAATGTATTTAAGCTACTGTTTAGAAAAGTTTCTCAATTTTTGATCAATACTTAATTTCGTTTCTTTAGAGAGTATTTTCTGATTATCTTGTAGATTGGTTCTTAGAGGGAGACAATGATCTCTTCTTTTCTTCAGTTTCATAATTTTTGTTTGCATCATCTTAGGAATATTTATAATATCCCCTCCGTTCAATTTGGACGATGATGAATTAATTACTTAAATATATTCAACTTATACAAGCAGCCAAAGGAAACTAGAAATATTGCAGACTCAAGTATTTGGGATCAGGCATTATAATGAAATCTAAATAAAGGAGAAATAACATAGTAGTAATATATATAAGAACCTTCGTTAAGGTCTCTCACAAATTATCAAATCGGTACATGCGAAGACAAGTTAATAAAAAAACAGCCATTTCATATTCACAACTTAAACCTCAAATCACTTGAACTCTTTCATAAATAATTTACATCATATGTCATGTTGAAGTCACTACATATCTCACCCATAGTATCAAACTCCAAGAACTCGCTTCCTGGAATCTGACTCTCAAACTTGAATTGTGAAGAGAATTCACCACCAAACAGTCCCTCGTCGTGTAGAAAATCATAGCCAAAAGCATCATTAGGGTTCGAATCATCTCGTGTTTCTTTAGAAACTACTGGCTCACCAGAACTCACTAAGTTCTGGCAATGGACATGATCCAATGAAAGCCACTCAGTGAATAAAAGCTTGGAGAAGGAACTTTGGTGTGTTTCTGTAGCTGGGTGACAGTTGAAAACCTGTGGAACAAATTGCTTAGTAACTGTAAAAGATCCTTCTACGCGTTCAAAACTCGAAAATTGGGTGTTTGGTTCTTTGGCAGTAGCTGCAGATTCTAATGTTTCTGGAGTTGAATCGATATATGAAGTCTTAGTTTGAGCTTCTAATCCTCCAACCTTCATCACTTTCTTCTTCAAATAAGAATTCCAGTAGTTCTTTATCTCATTATCAGTTCTTCCAGGCAAATGTTGTGCTATCTGAGCCCATCTGATTAACAAATAATTGCATTTATTAGTGTTTATTGTTATAGTTAGTTGACCATTGGGATGGGACCCACCACAAGAGGTGGGTCCATGGAGTAATGGTTATGCTTACTTATTGCCTAACAAGTGATGCAGGGCCAAGACGGTATCCTCCTCTTCAATGGTAAACATTCCTCTCTTTAATCCTGGCCTCAAGTAATTAATCCACCGTAATCTGCAGCTCTTTCCATTTCGTTGCAAACCTGTATGTAATAACAATGTGACAGAGTCAAACTACAAAGGATATTGTCATCATAATTAAAAAATAATGCCACCATGAAGGAGTTGGGATCTTTTGTAGAGGCCTCTACAAGGATTCTTTGTAGAATCCAAGTGAGGGCGACACGTATTCACTTGTGTAAGGCATTTTCGAATAACACCAACATAAAGGGTGGTTCCATCTCATAATTATTGTGTTCTTAAAAAAATATCTGGACTAACTTATTTAGGAGATCTTTTTAAGGGTGCGTTCGTTTGGCGAGAAAGTGGGTGAAAGAAAAGAGAGTAAAAGAAAAGAAAGGGAAAAGAAAATAAACTTAAATTTTCTCGCAAAATAACCATCAAAATATGGATGAAGTTTATGAGAGAAAGTTTGTCACTATTGAGAAAGTGTAAGAAAATGAAAGTGTGTTTCTTACAAACCAAATGCAAGAAAACACACTTTTCTTTTCCTTTCCCTCACTTTCTTGTCAAACGAACACACCCAGGAATCCTTGTAAAGGCCTCTACAAAAGATCTAGACTCTCATCAAGTCATCAACCATTTCTACTTAAACATCTCACATTTGTTGAAGTGCTTAACCAGTAAGAGGAATTCTGCAGCAAGCAGCTGTAAAAGGGCTGTGGGAAATGTGACTGTCAGATTATAGGATTAGGGTTCAAAAGGAACTAATGGAACTCTAGCCCTAAAATATAAGGAATGCCATGTCAAATTTTAAGGTTTTGGTTTGATGCCTCAAGCAATTAGGCTGAACGATTAAGCTTTAGAGAAAATTATAGGATTCTTATAATTGTAAAAAAAAATCCTCTAAAATGTTAAGGGTAATGCTAGCTCTAATTTCTTTCAAAGTCAATTTCTTTAATGAGAAGACATGTGTTATTGTTTTCCATTAAGCGAAAGACGTTTTGAACCAACACATTTATTTCTCCTGAAGAAAACAGATTCTTAAAAGAAAGTGGAGCTGGCATTATTCAATGTTAAGAGGAGTGCTAGCCCCAATAGCAGTTTTATATTTTTTCAAACTTTTACTGTTAGTGCAACACCTGTCATTATTCAACAAGTTATTTTTAAACTTTTTTTTTTTTCAAAGTAGGAGTTATGGCCTCAACCTATTATAAATGTAACAAGAAATGCAGCAACACATGTCGTAACTACATTGAGAATTTGGAAACTTGAGACTACACTAGCATTTCTTGAATTTCTTGAAGGTTAAAACCCTAACATTTTAAATGACTTTTAATTTTACGTGATACTTGTAGAATTACCTTATTCTTATTATTTAAAGAAAGATAAAAATTTATTTTTAAGCTAGAACTCGGTTAACCCTAGTACACCACCGTGTGGTCCTTCGAGCAGAGTCCAATAAGTTATTCAAAGCAAGGAACTTTTCATAGGGTTTCCTTTGGAATTGCTCAAGTGTCCTCAACTAAAATGCTTAATACATGGGTATTTGGGTGATTTAGTTTTTAAAAATATATAAGTTTCTTTATTATATAATATATTTTATATTAATAAGTAGGTTCTTTCAAATTAGGCTAGGCTGGGCTTCAGGTAACCAAGCTTTAGCCCAGCCCAAATGAAAATGGTCTTCATTTTTAGCCCGGCCTTAGTCCTACAGGTTTAAATATAGCGCCATCTTCTTTTGGGTCAGCTTGGGCCATTGACACCCCTATTAATGGTGTCAACGAACCGAGCCAAGTCGAGTCGAGTCAAGCCGAGCTGGGAGTGTTCCAGTTAGGCTCATTGCATGCTTTATGCTTGCTCAAGCTCGATTCGAGCTATGGAAGGCTAGCTCGAACTAGATTGGTCCAGAAGTGAATGAGTTTAGCTTTTCCGACCTAGCTTATAAAAAAACTAACGCTTCTTTGAAAAACTTTGGTATTGTTCTAAATCAAAATCAAAATAATTAATCAGAGTACATGGAGTCATGTCATTATTCTTCTGAATTTATTAATCGTTTTAAAAATTATTTATCATTACATATAATTCAATTAAGATATTGTATGAAAGTATGATTATTTCAATTCTCCTTCTAAGTCCAACTAGCAAAGGAGCTCAAAGCTTAGCTCAACTCGGCTCATGTTCGGTCCATTAATAAAGTGAAAAAAGTATAATGTCTACTAATATATTATATATATAATTAATTTAGCCGGCCGATCCGAGCCGAATTGAACTACCTCTTGCTCATTTTCAGTTCCATGATAAACGATTTCCTTGTATTAGCTAAGATCGGCTCAACAAGGTGAAAAAATCTGCTCTAAGTGGGGCTCGAGCTGAGTCGAGCTGGCTCGGCTCATTGATACCATTAAAACCCAATGAATAACTCACCGGCTTTGGCTGGTACAGAGCTCCAGCATTCGTGTCCATGCTGGAGGACATAATTCCTGAGCCTCTGGTCTTCTTCAGGTGACCACAAACCCTTCCGGAGCTTCTGCTTCGGCTTCAGCTTCGGCTTGTTGAACGACTCGCACTCCATTCGCTTTCCTGATGAGAATTCGATACTCAAAGAGAGTGTTATTAGAGAAGTTTAGAACAAAGCTTACGAGAAACTGAATGAAACAACAGACTCTCTGATGAGGCTATGTGACGGAATGGAGACCCAAAAGGAGATGTTTGGAATATAAAGGGAAGATTAGCTGTAATTGGATTATTAAATTATGAACATGTTTTTTTTTTTTGGAAGTATAAGAAATGAGAAAATTTTTAAATAATAAGTTGGAATATATTTTAAAATGAAACGAGGAAAATGCCTGATTTCGTATACAGGTCCAGCTCACACAAACCCAGCTGAATCACCATATGGCTAGGGCTTCGGATTCTCTCTGGCCAATGCCAGAGAGGTGCTCTCGGGCCACCACACATGAAGTGCCAACTGGTTGGAGAAGTTATTTCATGTGCCCCATGATTTCTCCAGCCTTTATTTGACACATGGTGATAAACTGGTGAGATAAAGGGAGAGATATGTCAAATGGCGAGAAGTCAAAAATCAGGGGAGAAATGAAATGACTTCTCCCACCACTTGTCGCTTAAGTGTGGAAGCCCAAGAGCAGTTCTCTGGCATGCGTCAGAGAGAATCCGAAGCCATGGTGAGCCAGCTATGTAGAGTCTTTGTACATAGTCTCAAATTTTCTAAAGGCAGGGTTTGGCATGGACCCCTACTTAACCTACTACAAGGGGCTTGCGATAGTTTCATTACTCACCATTCAACGAGTCTTTTAAGAAGGGGCGGAGCCAGGTTTTTCTTTTTAAGGCGTACGCGATGGTTTATTGATAATAATAGTAATCGGTAATAAATTTTGAAGAGAATAATTAGGTGAGTATGAAATATTATAGGTTGGGGGGGGGGGGTTGTTCTAACTGTGTAACGCTCCCTCCATTTTTTGCATGGCCAAGTTCATGGGCCATCTCATCTCTATGTTTCGCATGTATTATATAGATATTATTTCTCTTTATTTACGGGATAGTTATCCCCTTGCTTCATGATTATGCCTAATTAATTAATTAAATAATATAATATACTATATTTTTTTTTACAAAAGTTCAGAGACAATTATCCTATTCCCATGGCTAAGCCCTGTTAAAATATAATTTATTTATTTATTTTCAAAAGTTCAGGTGCAGCACTACCCTTACCATGGTGACATGTCCACCTCAATAAGGAAGTTGTGTGTATAAATACCTTAAAGCTCCAAAGAATTTTCAAAAGTGGCTTTATTCATGTGTTGCTACAGTAATATCTTGTGATCTTTAACTTGTTAGGAAAGCCCCTAGCTCCGCACCTGCTTATAAGTGGATGATTCCAACCATTCAATTGTAACTTTTTTTTCCTCTGGATCGCTTGCTACATTTTTCTAACTGTTCAAAAGAAAGTGACAGTATTTTTGAAGATTTTAATTGTCAAACTTCCATTCTTTTAACTACTTGTATCCTACTCCGTGGGTCACGGATTTTGATATTGCGTTTAATGTAACTTCCTTGGTTGGATTTGGAGGAACTACTCAATTAGCAGCTCTGATTGGTCAGTAACAAGTCTCCACTCTTTCGGTAAGATCACCGACACACAATCATTTATCAATCATTATTGAGAATCAGCCTCCCTGGTTCCATAATTTAAAAGAACGAAAATAAACCATTTTATAATATTCGACAGTTTGTATTCACTTATTGAGACTTGATGCAAATGGGAACAAGAAGACTCTCGTGCAAAAAAAAAAAAAAAAAAAAGAACGTTAGCGTGTGATTCATACATACATATTTGTATATATATATATATATATATAATCTTCCTATGTCCGGAAGAATCTTGAATATTAAATGAACTCTCCCCAACAACTATTCTTCAACTTCTAGTTGATTTACTCTGTAGCCACTTGACACTTCATATATTTAAAGCTTCTAACGACGAATAGAATTTCAGCGTATGTCTTTCTAAAATAACCATTATATGAAGTCTTTGTTTAGTTCTTTTATTAGTTTTTACAGAACAAAATTAAAAACTCTGTATAAAATTCCTTGAATAATATTCAATATTGAAATAAGTTATTAACCAAAATATAGTTAATTTATCTTTTAGGATCTCTAGAGATTAGAAAGAAGCCTTCTTGCCATTGATGCATTAGTTCTCTTTCATTAAAAGACCAAGTAGCTAAGCAGTAATGCCAATGCTGACTTGTGATGCAGAGATTAAGAGAGTTGAAATCTATGAATACTTTTAGAACATGCCTATGAGAGTTGAGAGACCCTGCAGTCTCAGGGCAGCTCGAGACTATTTAAATTTGGACAGGATATCCAGTGAAGGTTTTTCGTGAAATAACACTTATTTTACTTGAATAAGTTAATTTGTATGGTTCACTCAAATAACGATTCAAACAAAATTCAAGTTATTTTACTTGAACCAATTAATTTGTATGATTCACTTAAAATAATATAATTCAGATACCCTAGAATCAAGCATCCTCATGTCCGGTCTCGGTTGCCTGGGCGCCGCAGAAGTTTTATCCATACTTTTATTATGAAATTACTTGTAGTCGTGTAGTTAGCTTGGTCGAATTACGAAAAAAATTTTTAAAGGGGGTGGTGCTGCGTAAACTCCTACCTGACCTACTATAAGGGCTCAGGATTTCCACCATTCTAATTGTCAGTTTTTACTGGATCACTTGCTATATTTTTGTCGATTGTTCAAAAGAATGTGATAATATCCAGATGATTTTGATTGTCCAACAGCTTTGTCCTTGAAGAACTTGTATTGCAATCCTCGTATCCCTCGTGTTATGATAACTTTCTTTTAAGTATTTGCATTGGTGTGATTTGGAGCAATTAATCAATGTGTCGGTTGAGCTGTTATTGGGGACAATTAGCCATAAACAAGTTTCCTATATGCTTCAATCAAATGGTTTGAGATATAATCATTTACCAATCATCATACAGAATCAGCCTCTCTGGTTTTCTAATTTTATAGAATGAGAATAAATCATTTTAAAATCTTCCACCAGTATCTATTCACATTGAAAAAAATAAAGTGGATGGAGGAATAAGGATATCCTTGAGAAAAATAAAAAAAGGATCCTCGGGCCAACAAAAAAAATGAGAGAGAGGGAGAAATGTAGCGTGTGATAATTAATAAAAAATTTCCCTATCAACTACTCTATAATATATTACACATTTGTCTGGGAAGATTAAAGAAAAACTATATTGAGGTCATCAATAAAAAGTGGAAGAAATGTACTTCACTCATTGATAGGGTTTTGAAGGCAATTCATGTTCCAACTACCATTGTATCTTAAGAGATTATTTTACATATTATATATTTGATTATGACATAAGTAGTAATGCTAATTTACCTACCAAAATAACACAGGATACATATTTGATAATCAGTTTTACCTATTATAGTCGGTGAATAAATAACCACAAAAATTCCATTATTTTTAATTCACTCTCGGCTCAACTTCATTTGACTTCTCTTTTGAGCATTGCACCTTCTTTTCTTCTCGTCTACCTTTCTCATTTTCTTTCTCTTAATATTTTTTCCTTTATTTCTCTTTTTTTTCTTTGCTTCTTCTCTTCTCTTGTTCGATAGTTGAAGTAATCGACTTTTTTAACAAGTTAACCAAACAGGTATATTTTATACAGCTATTATTCTCTCAATGATTAGAGCATTACTAATCTTACACAAATGCCCCCTTAGAAATTAGAACACTGCTTTGGTGGCATTTCTTATTTGATATTCCTTCTATTGAAGACCCGTGATATGGTCCCCAATCATAGATTCAGAGAATATGTAGGGGTTATGTTTCAGAGACTTTATTCAATAATTCTCATATAATTGTTCAGCACATTCTTTTGTTGGGACTTGGAACAATTCCTTGCTTACATTTCAAAATCCAAAGGAGAAAAATATTAAGAGAGAGTAAGATGGATTGTTAAAAGATTAGGAGCTAGGTTCTCTTGATGAGAACACCTGCAAAATTTCCATTATATTCGAGTTAAGCATGTCAGAGAGAGGTTTTGACAAACCCTTATGCTTAATCTTTATTCTTATCCTTTCCTTAGGGCTGACCCATTATAACGCTATAACTATAAATTTCAAAACAATGTAAAGAAAGGCATAGCCTTATGAGAATTTAGAGTCAGAATCCATCCCAAACACACTAAACAAAAGAGGACATTAAGGAATTGAATTTTATCAATCATGGGGCCTAAATCAGGCCACTCAACAGGGAGATTCTGAAATTGCAAAAGAGACTTGGTCTGGTCAAAAGTATTGGAAACAAGCTATAGCACTTACTGTAATTATAGTGAAGTGCATAATTAGTTGAAGATCATGAGGCGGTTCGAATAAGAACCTTCTATAATATGTCAAACTCGTTTAGTATAAAACAATTGCATCTTGGTAAAGACTAAAGACAAACTAAAAATGGACGCTTCCTAAAGTTCCCAAATTCCGCAGTACACCAACCAGTCTCAGAACAGCCTCTAGAACAGCCCCATTAAAACATATTATCATAGCGATAAAAACTGGCAAGCATGGCAAAATCACTATATCACTGCATCCATTAATATATTCAGTTCCTTTCTTTTGCTTACCAAAGTACAATGGTGGCAAATACCAGTTGGGTTGCTTACAAATTTCCACATAAAAGTCCCAAATTTCAGTTTTCTATAGGCCACCCATCCTTGGAAGAAGACCCAAATCGTACATGCCTCTGAAAAGACCAACCACACCTAGGCCCTTGTTTAGCTTCTGAACTAAGTTAGAATGACATGAGGGGACCCCAATTCACAAAAGTACATAAATTCAAACAAGGTCAAACAGTTCATAAATGCAGAGGAATGGAAGTCCATATAAGGGGCAACAAATATAAGTAGGATTAGCTTCAGCTGTAACTTGAGAACGCCGATGTCCAAACCAATTAATCAGTAATACAAGTCCCAGAATGGTATGAGCTCTTGGAAACTGTGTTTCATGCACTGATCATGTTGAACTGGAATCTGGACAGTTGCTGTGGAATTGTGGAGATAACCGGTCCATATCTCTGTAACCAAGTAAACAATATGTGTTTTAAGCAAGATATATGTTAATTGTTAAGATCATACTCTTAAAAAGAAAAAGCTGTAACTGATCATTTAAAAGACAGGAGAACCAAAAAGAAAAAGAAACACAGAGTCACCTCTGTTACCATGGGCTATTTGTAATAAGAGTGCTACCCCCAGACGCCAATAAGTCAATTTTTTTCCAAAGACGCAGAGTGGGTGCAACACGTGGTGTTGCTACCCAATAACAGGAAGATGTTTGACACTTGTTGCCACACCTTGCGTCTTTGGGAGACTGAGACTGGAGCTAGCATTTTTGTTGAAAGAATTCTAAAAGGCCTACAACAGAAAATCTATATAGTTTTCAACAATGACCATAATAATTATTAGCCCAACATAATATCAGTTTATAGTGCATATATCTAGGGGTGAATTCAAGCCAAGCTAGCTCGAAGGTTCGGCTCAATCAAGCTGAGCATTTTAGCCTGGTCAAGTCAAGCCAAAAAAAATTTAGTTCAAACTTACAATCAAGGTGAGCTCAAGTCAGACCCAGCTTGATTCGGCTCAGCTCAAAACTTGGCAGCATATTTATAATATAATAATACTATTAATTAATAATTTTTAGGGAAATGGAAAATTGACCCAGGGTCAACTTAGAAGCTGACCCCAGTGACCTCATTGGTCCAAGACCCGTTTTTACCATCCATCAACTGTGGTTAACCCCCTAGGTTAAGCAATCTAACCATGGTCTTTAGAATAAACAAAAAACAAAAATACTAATTTTATTTTAATTAAGCTTAACCATGGTTAAACAGACATTAAAAGGGACACGGGGACACTTGGGTCAGCTTAGAAACGGACCCTGGGGTTTGCTTCTCAGGACTCTAATTTTTATAATATTATAAATAATATTGATATACTATTTATAATATATATTTTTTAAAAATAAAATAAAGAAGATATTATTTATGCTTCAAGCCGAGCTCGGTTCAAGCTTGATTCAATTCGAACTCGAGCCAAGCCGATACACCCCTATGGCCCTATATAACCATCAAAATCAACATTTAATTTTTTTGGGCTATTGTTTGAATAGTGTCATCACATTATCATTCAGATACACTATCCATCCACCATGTTTCCTTCCTAAAGTAAGAAAACCATCATTTATAGATATGTCATTTGCCTTTACAATTGAGATAAAGGCTGCAGGTTATTTTTTATAAGAGTCCTGAGAAGCGGAACTGCAGTCCGCATCTAAGCTGACCGCAGTGTCCCCATGTCCCTTTTAAGTTTTAACACCTCTTTAACCACGGTTAAGCTTAACTAAATCAAAGTTATTTTTTATTTTTCCTAAAATCCATGGTTAGATTGTTTAACCCTAGGGGGGTGAATGAATCTTAACCACAGTTGATGGGTGGTAAAAAGGGGGCGTGGACCAATGAGATCATGGGGTCAGCTTCTAAGCTGACCCTGCGGTCCGTTTTCCATTTTCCTTTTATAATTTCTTTTGTACATTCATAAGTTCTATCCAGATATTAGTTCTTATTGCTACTTGGTCATTCATTCCCTCGACCATTTGGAAAGAAATGAACAAGCGGGTGTTTGAGGATACCGCTATCTCTTCGTCGCAGTTGTGCCAAAGGATTAGAATGTTGCTTATTTTCTGGTGTTCTGTTCTTAGAGAGGGAGAGGAGTTGGATGATCTGCTTTGCTACTTGGTAGGTTGTCAGTTGTCAGTTGTCAGTTGTTAGTTGCAGCTGGTAAGGGATCCAGGTGAAGTGGTAAGGCGAGAAGTAAGGTATTTGCCAGTTTCGGTTACAGGGTTGAGGGTCAAGTGTTTTTTAGTAGATTTCTTGTTTCCGTTTCCTCTTTCTCGTTGAGTTTACTTTTCCATTAAAATCTTGAGCTTTTTCCTGTATTTTCTCTTATCTAATGGATTATCTTGTCACCGATCAAAAAATATAATCGTATGCATGAGTTGGCATATCAATTCTTTTTAAAGCCATAGCTGGTGTTTTGCACCCTGGAAATCATGTCCGACACCGATAAATATAGGAGAAGCAAATAAAGCTGTATCGCAAACCATACCTGAACGTTATCATAGAGCTCGAACAGTGGAACAGCTAGAAGTTTCAAATTTTTTGGTACTGCAAAATACTCTCTTTCAGACAAATGAACAAGGTAAAGCTTCTTACACTCCTGGAACAGAAATCCTTTTTAGCTCAGTGAAGTCCAAGAATTTTCTAACATGAAAAATAGGCAATCATTTTCAGAACTTGAACGAGCCTTTACCTTAGGTTTTGTAATGTGGGGAGGGCAGTATGGGTACATTATTGTTTCAAAGTTTGGCCTCCACCAGATAGCCACACATTCCCCAATCTGCAGCAATATGCACAGTGATTAGAAAACACGTCCTCCATACGAGGATAATATATTCCAAACATGTTTCCTTGCAGATTTGTAAGGTGACAGGTAAAGATGGCTACAAAATTATAGTTTCCAGGAGATGCACTTGGGAAACACTGTGATGTGGTTTCCGATAAATTGGGAAGCAGTGGGAAGCACAAAAGAAATGCATAAGCATCAGGAAATCGTCCAGGAATACCGTAAAAAAAAATTATAGTGTTTTCCTGTAGAATTAGCATTTACGTGCATGTCTCTTTGCCAATTCACAACCATTTCCTACACCCTCCCTTTGCAATTCTAAGCTATTTCACATTTCCTGCATTTTGTAAAATATTTAGCAGCAATTTTCTGTTTCCATTTCTTGCAGCGTTTTCCTGTACCTGGTTTCTATCTCTTGCAACTATGCTTAAAAACTCAAAATTCAACACAAAGCAATACCTGCCAATCAGGCTGAAGAGCAGTCGCATTAGCGGCAAGTTTGCTAGATAGTTTTCTTTTCAAGCCTTCAATTTCTGAAAAGTTCAGAAACGAGTGTAAATAGATAGATAGAAAGGTGTGTGTATATATATATATATATACAGAGAGAGAGAGAGAGAGAGAGAGAGAGAGAGGTGAGGTGGGGAAAACATCATACCATTCTCCCCTGGCTTCAAACGCCCGCCAGGAAGTTTGCAAAAGGTGTTTCCAATTTGCAGAAGAAGTATATGGGGATGATTATGCTCTTGCACCTGCAAGGTCAAAGCCACGTTACGTATTCAAACCAAAATGAAGGAATAAAAAAATCTGCGTACAATAGCACAGTTATTTTATGTTTATTTTTGTCCACCTAACAGGAACGGAAGATGGGAAGTTGATGACAGGCATAATAAATGATAAAGAAATGAATCCAAGAAAACGAATTAATCATGAAGTGGGACTGAGAAAGTAGCAAAATTATTTTATGTTTATTTTTGTCCACCTAACAGGAAAGTTGATTGCAGGTATAATATATGAGAAATTAATGAATCCAAGAAAACGAACTAATAAGAAGAATAAGAAAAAGAAAAAAAGCTTTTTTGAAAAATTCCCAAGAAACCCTCTACAAGATGGGTGTTTGCAGTTTACAAATATACCATATCTCATAGTTGAATATAAGGAATTTATGGTATTATTTCATGCAACGGAGAGAAAGCATGAACATTCCTCAAGATGGGAGGTCATTTTTTTTTATCAGTAATCAACGGGATTGTATTAAAATATGAAAAGGCCACAAAAGAGGAAATGATACAAAAAAGAGTTTACAAGTATGTAAACTCGGGAAAGAAGGAGAGAGAGAAAAAATACACTTTTTTTTTATTGATGATCATGAGGAGTCTTAATCAAAATAGAGCTACAAAAGTAGACAAAAGAAATAAAAGAGTTCACAAGAGCATAAACTCAAGGCAGAAATAGTAAGCAAAAGCATAAAAAAGATTGCAAAGAGTGATAAGTGATAATCCAAGCTTAGCGAAAGCTCAACCCAACACATGTCCTAGATCCACCTCATCGTGACGAATGGAAACCCATTCCAAGACCAGGAAATGAATTCAAGAGCGAATGCGAGAACGAAAAGAGAGAATCCTCGAAGACTGTTGTTTCTCTCTTTCCATATCGACCACAATGTGACCCTAGGAAGAAACAATTAAATCACCTTCCGAGCACTATCCGCACTTACCAAAGACCACAGGATAATAAACTCTAAAAGGAAGATGGGAAAACCCAATCCAAACCTAATTGAGAGAGTAAATACACCCCCAAATTACACTCACAATAGGGTAGTGTAAAAACAAGTGATCCACTGTCTCTTCTACTTGAAAGCACAAGAAACTACGCTTAGTCATCCTCCACCCTCTATTTTTTTTTTTTTTGGATCAATAACTCATTTTATTGATAAGAAAGGACGAAAAAAGGGAACAAGATCAAGTTGGACGCCCTACGGGTTTACAAGTGTGTAAACACAGCCCCGACCTTACTACTACACCTGGATCCCCCCCCCCCCCCCAAAAAAAAAAAAAAACCAAATTGCACTACTACAATATTTTCTGGATTTCCTCCCCTAGAGTTGTGTAAGCCTACCCACTCCAAAACAACCCATCGAGTTCGGGCACAAATCCGAGGCGTTGAAGCCGATATGTCTTCGAACACTCTGCGATTCCTTTCTACTCAAATAGTCCAAGAAATAACCCCTGGGAGCGCTCCCCAGATCTCCTTCCTCACCCCCGTCCCTCGATCCTGTAACCACCCTTCTAAGAGATCCCGAAACGAGGACGAGAAAGCCCAAGCCACCCCCAGGCGAGATAAAAGGCAATTCCACACCTCCGAAGCTACAGGGCAATGAACAAGCAGATGATCCACCGTCTCCTCCTTCTAGTGGCACATAAAGCACCGATTCGTCAAACTCCAACCTCTATTCTGTAAGTGGTCTCCAGTTAAAATTTTGTCCAACGATGCAATCCAAAGAAAGGACACCTTTGAGGATATGTCGGGGTTCCACACTACTCTATGTGGATACGAAGTTCCCGGAATGGAAGACATAGACTTAAACAAGATTCTAACCGAGAATTTCCCTTGACTACTTCTAGACCACTTCTGCAATCCCTTAACTCTGGACACAGAGTGGCCAACGTTATTCGCTCCATAAGCCGGGAGTAGTCGCTGATTTCCCAGTCATTTAGACCCTGCCTCAACCTTGAGCACCAAACAACTTCACCCGCATTTCTTTCGTAAGAATCCTCAACGAGGACTTCCTTGTCAGAAGAGATGAGGAATAGGTTTCCGAAATCATCCTTGAGACAAGTAGAGCCTGACCAAATATCCTTCCAAAACCTCACCTCCGACCCTCTCCCCGCCTTGAATTTGAAGAACAGCACTATCAAACCCGCATTGGCCATTATTCCTTTCCACAACCCCATCTCGTGGGACCCCCTGTCCTCCCTTGGAATCCAGCAAGAAGTCTCCCCGTACTTGGCTATTATCACTGCTCTCCACAAACTGTCTCTATCCTCTCCAAATCTCCATACCCACTTCCCTAGCAAGGCTTTGTTCATTAGAGTGAGCGGCTTGAAGTTCAACCCTCCTGCTTCCTTAAGAAAACACAACTGGGACCATGATACCAAGTGGTATTTAGCTTTGTCTTCTCTACCATTCCAAAGAAAATCCCTCTGAATCTTCTCTATGGTTGGGGCCACGAACCGAGGAATGGTGAAAGAAGACAAGAAATAAGTTGGAAGACTTTGCAATGTACTCCGGATCAAGGTCAATTTCCCCCCTTTCGAATGGTACGAAGCCTTCCACCCTGTCAGTCTTCTGGCAAAACGATCTAACACCGGAATCCAAACTGATTTCTCTTTGTGTTTCGCTCCTAGAGGCATTCTGAGATACTCTGAAGGGAGAGATCCTACTGCACATCCGAAACAAATGGCTAAATGATCAAGGATGGGAACCTCTTCTACCCTGATAATCTCCGACTTTGCTAGATTAACCCTTAGACTTGAGACCGCCTCGAAGCATCTAAGGATACATCCGATATTAAGAAGATCCCTCCGCGAAGCCCTACAGAAAATGAGAGTGTCATCTGCAAACTGGAGATGGGAGATCCTCAACCCCTGCCGACCAATCCGAAAGCCTTCAAAAAGGGATCCTTCACCTCTTGACAACATTCTGCTTAAAGCTTCCGATACTATAACAAAGAGGAAAGGGGAGAGAGGATCCCCCTGCCTCAACCCCCGAGAGATGGGGAAATACCCCACTGAACTACCATTCATCAAGATAGAGAAAGACACTGAGGAAATGCAAGACCTCATCCAAGACCTCCATTTCCACCCAAATCTCATTCTGCCTAGCATGTAATCCACAAATTCCCAGTTGACGTGGTCATAAGCCTTCTCTATGTCCACCTTGCAAAGAATACCCGGATCCTTAGCCCGCACCCTAGAGTCAATACTTTCGTTGGCTATGAGTATCCCATCTACAATTTGGCACCCTCCTACAAACGCATTTTGTTAGGGGGAAATGATATTGGCCATGACTTTCTTGAGTCGCGTTGCCAACACTTTGGATAGGATTTTGTACGTACTGCTAACAAGGCTTATGGGTCTGAAATCTTTGAGCTCTGTCGCCACTACCTTTTTTGGAATCAGAACTAGGAAGGTGATATTCATTGTTTTATCAAACTTTCCAGAATCAAAGATCTCCTTCATTACCTCCATGAAATCTCGCTCCACTATCTCCCAACAACCCCTGAAAAACTCTACGGTGAAACCATCTGGACCTGGAGCTTTGTCACTAGCCAACCCTCGAACCGCCTCTAACACCTCTTCTTCCTCAAAGGGTATCTCGAGAGCCTCCCTCAGATCTGAAGAAAGGCTATCAAAATGGAGCCCTTCTAGCTTAGGTCGCCACCTCTCCTTCTCGCAGAACAAGTTCTTGAACTACAAAATTACTCTTTCTCCAATCTCTTCCTCCTCTACCCACTCCCCATCCACCTTCAACTTGTCTATGAAATTCTTCTTCCGATTGAAGTTAGCCATCCTATGAAAAAAATTTGTGTTCCCATCTCCCTCTTTGAGCCAACGAGTTCTAGCTTTTTGCTTCCAATTTATTTCTTCGAGCTTTAGAGTTGAGATATACTCTATCTTCTTGGCTTCTCTCTCACTAGATTCCGAAAGAGAGAGGGCTCGCTCCTCCTCCAAACCATCCAAGGCTTCTATTTGCCGAAGTAACCCTGCTAACCGAACCTGAATGTTTCCAAAAACCTCCCTGTTCCAAATCTTAAGGCGAGCTTTCAACGCCTTAAGTTTCACCCCAAACCGCGTGCTAGCTGTCCCCCATCCTCTTGTCCAGCTCCACACCTCCTCTACTGGGGCTTTAAACCGCTCATCCTCTAACCACATGTTCTCAAAGCGGAAGGGACTAGGCCCCCCACAAGCCTCCCCGACTCCAAAACAATGGGCACATGATCCGAGATGGGTCTTGGGAGGGACGACTGGATAACATTGGGAGTAGGGTGGGTGTTCCCTTACTCTTTCCGAAATCTCCTTGATTGTTGGAATACGGAAAAAGGAGGGGGCGGCAGGGAGGTGATTTGGGGAGTTCTTCCAGGGGCGATATCGTGGTATCTATGGAAAGAGAGAAATAGAAGAGCTTTTGAAGATTATTCGACTCCAGTGAACAGGATTTGCAATAGCATCAGATTGGGAGTTTTGGAGTGGGTTAGTATGGATGGGGATAGGGAGGATTTCCAGTTTCTTTTGTATTAGCCTTAGTAGGCCAAGGTTGGGGTGTTTAGGTGTGGTGTTTGGCTGTTTTCGGGTTTACTTGCTTGTAAACCCGAAGACGTTGTTGCTGTTTTTTTCTGTAATGGAGTTCCTTTTTTTCTGAATAAAATGAGGTATTGATAAAAAAAAATAAAGTAAGAATCTTATTCAAAGACGCATTCCATAGGAAGGAAGATGCCTTGGAGGGAATACTCGGATTCCACACAAGTCTATAAAGAAAGGATACGTAAGATGCTGACTCAAGTCATTGAAACAGTGATCTCACTGAGAATCGACCATTGTGGCCTTAAGACTAAATTCTAACATATTGGCCTTGAGGGCTCAAAGGGACGGACCGAAGACGTATAAAAATAAATGACCCAAATTGTCGATTTCACAATCGATTAAATCCCGCCTTAACTTTGGACACCACACCACCCCCGCACCCGCGACTCAAAATAGTCCCCCCAATAAAGTGTCCCTATGTACGTCTAAGAGAAAGAAACTGCCAAAGTCATCCTTTAATCCCACTGATCCACACCATACACCTTTCAAAACCAAATCTCTGACCCTCTACTCATCTTGAACCTAAAATTAGGCATAACAACATTACAGACAGCCATGAATCCTCCCAATATTTGGCCACTATAATGGATCGCCATAAACTCACTTTCCTCCCCGAATCTTCAAACTCATTTACCTAACAGAGTCTTATTCACTTGAATTAACGGCTTCACTCCGTTGACTATGATATTCTAAAAAACCCCCGAATCAATATACATTAGATCGCTAAACCTCCAAACGATTCTCAACCTAGTAGATCACACAAATCCACTCTCGCCCGCCAAATAGAACACCTCTAAGATGCGATGTCTAATACGAGAGCACACACGGCTAGAGGTAGAAGGCAAATCTTCAAAAACTTGCTTATTAATCTCTTTTCAAAGTGCTCAAGAAATTGCCCCAGGCAAGACAAGCCCAATCGCCTCCCGGGCACTATCCAAACTTACCAGGGAACAACTGCATAAAAAATATTGAAAGGAAGAGGGGAAAACCTGGACATGAGAGGAAGTGACCCCAGATCCCGAACACAATGAGACAATACAAGAGCAAATGATCTACCTACTCTTCCTTGCAAAGGCACATGAAACAGCAATGACCTTATGTTAAGCTACAAGGGCAGATTTGGGCTGGGCCCTGCTTAGCCTGAAAGTGGTCTGACATCCATGACCTTATGCCAAGCTAGAGAGCCAGACACACCTAAAACTTCTAGTCCCAAACCTACATGACCTAAACTATAACCCAATGTCAGGCTTTGGTTCAGCCCAATCTTGAAATGTACTGAATTCTTTCAATTCATATATATTTCCATAAATAATAGAGATACAAAATAATTAAGTGTAAAGTCCTAAACAAGAGCCTCAACAATTACACCTGGCACGGGCAGCACAGCATGTAAGACAACCTAGGCCCAAACACATGTTAAAAAGTACCTGCTCGAAGCTCAGCCTACCGTCTATCTAGCCTAGAAATCTGCCAAGCCCATCCAACCTATTGTCAAACAAATGTAGCAATGTCTAGGCTAAATCTCTTACTATTATGTCAGCCAATACTTCACTTCAGAGTCATAAGCATCTTGTTACTTTATAAGTAAAGGCTCCTCATTAGCGGATGCCCAGGTTTGGAGGTGGACATAAGTGAAAAGGAAGTTTCTAAAGCAATACAAAGGGAGTGAAATTCCTTTCAAGAAATGCCATAGTTGAATTGACTAACAAAGAGGGGCCCAAATAAAGTTGTTGAGTACTTTGAAGTTTGAACCCAAGCTCTTGAAGTAGAATGTTTCACCAACCAAAATATGAAGACATTGTGTCACCAAATGACCAATACTGTTTTAGCGGCAAGTCAATAAGTTATATTTAAAGACAAAAATATTACAAAGAAGATAAAAGAAAGGCAGAAAAAGCTTCCACCTAAATGAACCAAACGAAGGGAGATATAAAGCATAGAGATCCAGCCTTTTCATCAGCCACTCTAGAGATCCAATAGAATGATATATACTTTTTTTTTGGATGGTAGACTGGGGAGAATGATATATTCATTCATGATATATCATATATCCCATGCATGGAAATAAAAATCGCCGAAACTAATACGAAATGGACGATACGTGTAGGTTTCGGTAGCCCCCTATACTTATACTGATATGAAACGAATGATATGCAACGTTTATCAGTTATTTATGTTTTAATTTGTTGTGTAATTGTAATTGTGTTTGCTACTTAGTGTTTGAAATTTGAATTGCTTCTCATGACTTTATATTTAGTAAATTTGGTTTCTATATCTCATTTGATTTTTTAATTTAATTTAATTTTTTTGAAAAAGAAAAAAAATTATATATACCGTTTGAAACCGATACGTATAGGTTTCAGTTGGGACTGAAACATCCCCCGAAACCGTATTTTTAATACTTGATCCCATGGATATCCAAGTTCATAAAATGTACATTAAGTCTAAAAGATGAAATAAATAAACTATAATGCAACAATAACCAATCCTCTTTGGATAAGAGCTTTAATACTACATTGTAGCTTCAAACAATGTTCAACAAAGTAAAATACTTAGTTAGGAATGTGGCACGGATCTCTTGGGAGAGCCTACAGGTCCAAAAGAAGGCATGAGAATTGGGGAGGATATATACCCATGTAAAGATTAGGAAAACAAATTCCTTATAGGGTTTAGGCTAAATCCCCTCTTTTCCTCATAGGACTGAGAAAAACAAGTGAAAGATATGCTTTAGAGGCAGTCCCAAAAACTATTGAACTATAAACTTAAGGCTAAAAATAGTGGGTCATTACTTAAGCGCTTGTGTGTGTGGGTCACAAAATTGGTCGTCAGAATCCCTTTGGAGAAACTAACTCGCATAGATAGCAAAATCCTTGATAGGCCCATCAATATAAGCTAGGAATATGCTTTCTCAACTCATGTTATCCTGCTTTTGGGGTTTTCTTGCTTAGGGATCCTTCCTAAGCTTTTCATCTCTTCTTTTCCAACAGTTTTGTTACTTTTATTTTGATCGGTAATCAAGATATCAATATAGAAAAAGCGAAGGGGATAACAACGAAAGTTCACAAAAAGTGAACCCAAAAGAAATAAAAAAGCACCAAGTAAAATAAAACACAGGATACATCATACGATTAAGGCGGAAAGAAATCCCTCCAAGGGTCACCTTTGTTCCCACAGTTTTTTTTTTTTTTTCTCGGTAATCAAGCAAATATATATAAATATATAAAAAGAGGACAAGGATACAAGAGCACAAACATAAGCGAAAAACAAGAGTTTACAAGCAAATAAACTCAACATCAATCAGTAGAAAACAAAAAAATAGTCCTGACTCCTAGCCTAGAAACTCCGCCCGAGGAGAAGCTCAGCCCAGCACTACCCGAAGCTCCTCCCGATCATAATTTAGGCCCACCAATTCCAAAGCAACCAATCGAATATGAGCAAAAATACGAGGTTTGGGACGCTTAAGTATCCTAAAAAACTCTGAGATTTCTCTCTTTCCATATCATCCATGATATGGCACCCGGAAGTACTGACCAAAGTGTCTCCCTAGCAACATCCTCACTAACCCTAAGCCAACAAGATTAGAAGTTAAGAAAGAAATAAAAAGTGAGAGACCAAATCCATACCCATGCGGGAAAGGAAGTAGCCCCAAATACCAAACTCATTCGGACAGTGCAAGAGCAAATGGTCAACTGACTCTTCTGCTTTTAGGCACATGAAACACCTATTGGTCAACCTCCACCCTCTATGCTATAAATGGTCCCAAGTGAGGATTTTATTCAAGACTGCATTCCAGAGGAAAAAGAGACCTTAGAGGGAATACCTAGATTCCACACTACCCGATGAGGAAACGTACCAATGGAGATCTGATCCAATAACTGTAAAAGTGATCTTACTGAGAATCGACCATGGTTGCTACCAGACCAGACCCTGCAATCCCTAATTTCAACACACAGAGAGTAGGAACTTATTCGAGCCAATAAACGCGAAACTTCATCAATTTCTCAATTATTTGTATCATGTCTCAACGCCGAACACTATACAACCCCCTCTCCCCTTCTCTCAAAGTAGTCTCCTACAACCGCCTCCCTGTTGGTAGCTAACAAGAACAACCGCCTCCCTGTTGGTAGCTAACAAGAAAATATGACCAAAATCTTCTTGAAGCCTAGAATCGCCACACCAAACGTCTTTCCAGAATCTCACTTCAGACCCTTGGTCCACTATAAACCTGAACTTAGGCACCACCAAATTAGTAGTCGCCATGATCCCCTTCCAGAAACCCAAGCCATGGGAGATCTTAACTTGATTTGGGACCCAACACAAAAACGCCCCATATTTGGCTACTATCACTGCTCACCACAAACTAGTCATTTCCGCTCCAAAACGTCAAATCTATTTTCCTGGTAGGGCCTTATTGACTAAAATCAAAGACTTCAAATTTAACCCCCCATCTTCCTTAGGACGGCAAATTTGGTTCCATGCCACCAGATGATACTTAAATTAGTCGACCTTATTCCATAGGAACTCCCTCTGCATTGGCTCAAGCGAGACAACAACAGACTTAGGCATAATTAGAGTGGACATATAGAATGTTGGTAGGCTACTTAGGGTGTTTATAACAGTTTTGTTACTTAGAAGGAGGTGTCTGCTAGCCCATTGGACACGGAGGAAAGCGTCTCTACGAAGAAGAAAAGAACACTGATAAAACAAAAACATGATTCATGTGTTAGAAAGTTGTTAGGAACCAACGATCAAGGCATCCTAAACATGACACATGATCAATGATAAAAAAATTTCAACAGTTTTGTTACTTAGAAGGAGGTGTTTGCATCTTATTGGACATAGAGGAATGCGTCTCTACGAAGAAGAAAAGAACACTGATAAAACAAAAACATGATTCACGTGTTAGAAAGTTGTTAGGAGCCAACGATCAAGGCATCCTAAACATGACACATGATCAATGATACATATGGGTTTCAACCGTTTTTTATTATTTTATTTTATTTTATTTTGAAAAAATTTCAAAAAATCACAATAAATTAAAAAAAATAAAATAAAATGAGTGGATGGGTAACAACATTCTTCTAAAGCCAATATCAAGTTTAAAATATAGAAATAATGAAATATAAGGCCGAAGATGAGTTGAAAGTAGAAGCATACACTGCTAAGTGCTAAAGCCATATATAATTACAGGTTGGCTCATCATTCAAACCCTATATCAAGTTTTCAATCACCAAAAATCAAAAGGATTTTAGGTTTTAGGGTTTGGAATGGGTAGAGAGGAAGAGAGAAATGAAAGAGAGTGTTTTGGGGTGTTTTTAAGGGTTTGCGTAACCCTTTTATCTGAAAAAAACCAACCGAGTTCTATGGAAACTGTTACGTATCGGTATGAACATACGGTTTCGGGTCTAACCGAAATCGTCTAACCGAAACCAATACGGATCGGGCAATACATATCGGTTTCAGTGATTTTTTAAACCATACATGATAGCGGCTAACTGACCTGCTTCAGTTAAATCTTTCATGACCGTGAACCTCATAAACACCTTCCACGCAGTCGCCTACTCAAATTCAAATGATCCCACCAATATCCACTTGACTTTGACTTTTCAAAAATCACCCATTAGTTGAGATAATCTTCTCTGCCCCAATCTTTTCAACATCATTTTTTTATCGGTAAAATCAAATATATAAAAAGATCAAAGATGAAACAACAATTTACAAAGAAGTAAATTGAAAGAAGCAGTGGCATGAAAATATAAGAAATAAGTATACACCAAATACACAATTATTGAACTTCTCACAACAAAATATCACCCACACCCTCTCTCGACTGACTAATGGAACACCATTCCACAATCACCTGCCGAGTACCATCTAGAATATGGGCATTGGAAGAGAATGAATTATCGAAGATATGACTATTCATCTTCTTTTTTTGTTTGATCGGTAAAGAGCAATATCATGAAAAAGAAGGAGAAAATTCACAAAGAGTGAATACAAAGTAGCAAAGCAAAGCAAAAAGCTAACAAACAAGCATACAACATCCCAACCCCAGAAAACCAGAACTATTCTCCCCTACTACACTATAATATAACCTCATCGAATCCTATCTCCACCATGCTTGCTTTAATGGAAACCCAACCCCGCAACAACGCTCGCAAACGGGAACAAATTCTCTCGATCGACAATGAAGAATTCTCGAACACCCTCCCGTTACGCTCTTTCCGCAACGACCATGAGACCACACCTGGGAGGAATTCCCATAAGAAGTCTCCCCTACACACCAAATGAGCTGATAACCAACTAGATAACAGGCCCTGGAAAGAACCAAGCCATCACGAGTTGGGACAAAAAGTACCCCCAAAGACTCCTTGCGAACATGCAATGCAATAACAGATGATCAATCAATTCCTCCTCCATCAAACACAAGTAACATCTGTTGGGGATGCTCCAACCTCTTCTTTTCAAATTGTCCAAAGTCAGGATCTTACCTAAGAATGTTGACCAAAGGAAAAAAGATACCTTAGAAGGCACCCCATTGAACCACACAATCCGGCGGGAGAAATCCACAGCGGGACCCGGATTCACTAACTGCAAAAGAGAACTCACGGAGAACCGCCCTTTGGTGTTGCCAACCCATACCCGACTATCCCTCAAGGACCCATCAATTCTAACTGAATCCAACTTGAGGAGAAAATTTGCGAAATCTTGAACTTCCCAGTCATTAAGAAGCCTCCTGAACCTAAGGGCCCAAACCACAACACCTACATTCCGAACAAACATATCCGCCACTATTGCGCATTTATCAAAGGAGATCGAAAAAAGATCTCAGAACTCCTGCTTCAAAGCAAAAGACCTGCACCACTGATTGGATCAAAACTTGACATCCGCCCCATCACCAATCACAAGACAGGTATGCTTTACAAACTCAGCCCAACCACCACTATACCTTTCCAAAGACCCACCCCATGAGGGCCCCGAGGCAATCTAGGTTCCCAACGATCTCTACACCCATGCCGCACCACAATGACCCTCCTCCACAAGCTATCCCTATTTACTCCAAAACGCCAAAGCCATTCTCCAGCAGAGCCTTATTGACTGACTTGATAGGCCAAATGCTAAGCCCCCCACGCACTTTAGGCCGTCAAACCCTCTTCCACCTCACTAGATGATACTTCTTAACCTCTATTTTTTCATTTCACAGAAAATCCTGTTGCAGCCTTTTCAATTTAGACACAATGGAAGCGGGAATTCTAAAGAGGGAGGGGTAATAAGTCAGGAGACTACACAAGGAACTCTTCAATAACGTGAGTCTACCACCTTTAGAAAGTAAAGAGGATTTCTATCCCGCCAGCCTCCTATGGAATCTCTCAATAATCGACTCTCAAACCAACTTCGCTTTACACGGGGCTCCCAACGAGATACGTAAATATCTAGAAGGAAGCGAACCGGTTTTATAGCCAAGAAACAAAGCCAGATCCTCCAGATTGGGCACATCCCCTACAACAAAAATACTAGTCTTCTGAAAGTTTATTTTCAACCCAGATACTACTTCAAAGCAATTGAAAAGATAGCGGATATGCGTTAGATGCCGAGCCGAAGCACCACAAAAGATCAAAATATCGTCCGCGAACTGAAGGTGCGATATCTTCACCAGGGGGCTACCCACCACAAAACCATCCCCCACCACCTCTGAAGCTCTCCGAATCATTCTACTTAAGGCTTCAATTACTAAGATGAAAAGAAGAGGGGACAAAGGATCACCTTGACGCAAACTCCTTGAATTGTTGAAAAATCCATAGGGAGATTCATTAACCAGAATTGAGAAAGAAGGCGATGAGTAACAACTCCTCATCCACGCTCGCCACTTGGGTCCAAGAGATGGCTCCAGGTAAAATAGTTCAGATTGCTTTCTTTGCACCCACCAATGTTGTCAAATGTCATTCCGATAAGAAACTCATAAAGGTAAGTGGGAAGACCCACTCCACACCTAACCAAGACAAGAAGAAAGCCCAAATCCCACAAACAACCGGACAATGTAAGAGCAAGTGATCTACAATCTCTTCCTCGAGTAGGCGCATATAACAAAGATTTTCAACATCATTTACCTTTTTTTTATCAGTAAAAGCAATAGCACATATAAAGATAAGTAAAAAGAGCCTACATGACAAGGTTCACCAATGGTAAACCAAGAAGAGAGAAAAGTAGATAAACAAACAGGAAGCGGAACAAGAACTAAAAAAACTATCATAATACGAAGGTGCTTCCCCATGGGATACCATCAGCTCCCCCCACTACACCCCAGGCTGAGACAAGAGAACGAACGTCAGCCTGTGTCTTGGAAATGGGCAAGGAAGAGTCCTCAAATACTCTCCTATTTCTCTCATCCTAGAGAGACCAAGCTATTGCCCCCGGAAGGAGAGGCCAAACTATCCCCGCTGGTGCTGGAAGCACCACTGACAGCCAGCAAGATAAGAAGCTCCAAAAGGAGCCGAAAAAGATCCAAGGAATGCCCATATGAGAAAAGAAATAGGACCAAACCTCTCATGCCACCGGACAATGAAGTAATAAGTGATCCACGAACTCCTCTAGTCCTCTGCTAAAAGGTACATGTAGCATCTGTTAGCCATAGACCAACCTCTATGCATAAGGTGGTTGCTAGTAAGGATTATATCTAAAATTGCCGTCCACAAGAAAAAAGATACCTTTGAGGGGATTACCGGAATCCAGTCATCCACAAAGCCTGATGAGGAAAAGGAAGTAAGGGCCTAGGTTGCATAGCTCACAAAACGGAACGCACTGAGAACCACCTCGTGTTGTCTAAGGACCAGACACGACTATCCCTAACTGAAAGTGAAGGGTTAAACTACAGAACTTGGGCTAGCATCCCCAAGAGGTCCCGAACCTCCCAGTCAAATAGGTTGCGCCTCAATTGGGGTGTCCAAACTGGAGCCCCTTCATGCCAGTCTAAATAATCTGCTACCGATGCCTCCTGGTTGGATCCAATGAGGAAAATGTTACCGTATGACTGCCTAAGTGAAACTAGAAAGCACCAACAATCGTTCCAAAAGCTAATGTTCTCTCAATTGCCCACCTTAAGGTGGGTGTAGGAAGAGAAACTCGCCAAAACCTCGGAGCATCGCCTTCTATTTGCCTTTCTTTTCTTACTCTTTCAACATAGTATTCAAACAGGAACAGAAGCCTGCAATCCTAACGCCTATGATTGCTCTAAACGTAGAACTCATTTGGTCATTCTGAGTCCATGCCTAAAATACCTCAAACTTGTTTGTTAACTTCTAAATATTTCAACATTGAGAGAAAGAATGAGCTTCATCATAATCTCCCCTCTCAAGCCAAAAGAGTTGTTCACCGAGCTTGCATTATTTTGTAATTAATGCAAGATCCCAGTGAGGTTTATTGTAACTAAGATTACTCGAGAGGGAATACACAATGCTGTTGTAAGAACATGCATCGACACTTCATAACAGAAATCCCCTTAGGGGAAAAAAAAGAGCTAAATGATATTTTCAATTATGTTCAGCGTTAATCAATCTTGAATAACTCAGTTCCACACAACATAGAAAATAAACGGTTCAAGTAAATATCCAACCAGTTAGTGCATCAGTAAGCGGGGTAGGAGGACTAGGACATACAGATAAGAGTGGTGATCTTTCCCTTGACTAAACCAAGTCATATTGGATAAGTTTCAAGTCAAATCAGCAGTATATGAGTATAGAAGATCAGCTTGCTGACTATAATCTTTGCCCCAAAAAACCAATAAATAAATAATCAGAACCTCCAATAATCTAACTGATCTTAAGACAAAATGCAGAATCTTGGTAGAAATGGTAGATACTGACCAGTAGAATAGCTTCGACACTGGTCCGCACACCTTCTTTCATATAACTGTAATTTAGTATCGATAAAATAGTCAATCTATTGATCGGATATGAAAATAAATCAGGACAAAAATAAAGAAAACCCAAGAAAACAAAGACGACCCAATTGAAAGCCTACGCCTAAATACATGCAGTGAAATCTTTAGCTTTCTATTCGTTAAACAAAGCTGGAACAATATTCTTTTCTCAATTATTCGTGTATCCGCTTAAAACCTGTAACAGGAACTGGGAAGATTTTCGGCCAAATACAAAATATTTAAGTCCAATAAATCAAAATAACTGTCTGAACCCCTACATCAACAATAGAATTCCTGCCAAATACAAATCTTTAACTAAAAAATGCTCCGATTTATTCTTAAATTCGAACCTTTATATCCTAACAACGCAATCGAACGAGAAAAAAAGGCAAATAATCCAGAAGAAACAGGAACTTGCTTCAGATGTTGTGATGATCTAGGGTTTTTGTTCTCGAATAGTATGATATGGAAAAAAAAAACCTAATGGCACACAACAATCGAACTCTGGAGATCCTCTAGGGTTTTCAGAATTTCTAGTCTTTGTCTTTTGATTGAAAGGTACGTACTTGACTTTCATTCGAGCGAGACGATCTGCAACTGAAGTGTCTTTCTCCATCTTCGGCTCCTTCGTCCCAAAGGTGTAGCTGGATAGAGGGTATGTGTTCACTACCGATGACGTCACCATCTTCGTCTCTGCTGCTGCTGCTGCCTACTGTTTAGGGTTTTACCGACAGAACTGCATTCAAGAAATGAAAGAAACGGCTCTTCTTTCGCGAAGCTCTAGTCCAACCAGTAAAGCATCAGTGAAGGTGGCTTCCGAAAAAATCCCTGCAAATTTTACTAATTTACAACTTTATCCTTTTAATGGCGGAAATTCCCTCCAAGGTTCAATAACAGAGGAAGGGTGTTTGGTGACGGGAATTAGTTGTCCGTATAAAGGAGTGCATAAGTATTTTTTTAAAAAAGAGTTTCTTAGTTTAAAACGTTCTTCGTCCCCAATAATCGTTATTTCCATGGTCGATGAATGTTTTCAGTTGGTAGCAACATACAGAAGTTGGGTTCTGCGAGCTGTCAGAGGTTCGCATAGGGTTTGACTTTGGAAGGGTAAAATGCCAATAACAGACTTACTCTTGCCTCTTATTAAATTCGTAGTCGGAAGATAATCAAAGGTTAGGTTTTGAAAGAACATGTGCAACAGGAGTGAAAAACTTAATGAAGTTTTTAGTAATGTTTTCTTATTAGTTATCGATAAGGATGCATTAGTAAATGATTATTATGAGTCTAAGGATGAAATGTTAGTATGGTGTCCTAGGTTGCACTGAGATTTGAATGATTGGAAAATCAACAATATGACTCATCTTATGGAGCGGCTCAATTCCTCGCTCCCTCGGCCTCAAAGTTCATATCATCGAATTTGGTCCTTAGGCAATAAGGGTTGATTTTCAATAAGATCATTGTTACAGTCTCTTGTATCATCACCTTCGGCTTCCTTTCCTCATAAGATTGTGTGGAATATTGGTATCACCTCAAATGTATTATTATTCATTTGGAATGCTATTTTGAATAAAATTCTTACTTGCGATCACCTAAAAAGTAAAGATTGGAGGATGACAAACCGTTGTTTTTGCACTGTCCTATTGTGTTTGAGGTCATTTCATCTCCCAAGTTAGAGTGAACTAGGTCTTTCTTCTTTCAGAACTTTTTATCTGGTTGGTCTTCGATAAGTATGGATGGTGCTCGGGAGACAATTTGGTCAGTTCTCCGTGGAGCAATAGCATGGACAATTTGAAAAGAAGGAAACTCCTGGATGTTTGAAGATTCTCCCTCCTCACCATCTCGAATATGCTCACGTGTCCAATTATGCTCACGTGTCCAATTACTAGTCTTTCATTGAACATCGATTCAGCGTAGCAAGGAGGATCTGAGAGAAATTTTGAACATCGATTCGATGTAGCAGATTCTTGCCCCCAGTTTAAGTTTTGTTTTCCGTCTCATTTTCCTGTTCTTTCCATTTATGTTCTATAAACTGTGTACATCTTCTCATTAATATAATCCTTGATTACTAATCAAAATAACCAGACAAAAACTTACAGTGAAAACAAAAGTGGTTTCAACAATAAATTCATAACTCATGAACGGTTTAAAGACATCCTAGTCTTTCTCAACAGAAAAAGCGGATGCGACAATTTTTCTCCATTTGGAAGAAAATTACGTAAGCTTAGACATCGATGCATGTCATGTCATTTTTCGCTACTTGTTGATTAAATACAATTTTCTCGTCAAAACCCTTTCTGCTAAGCAATTCGATATGAAATACTTTAGTGAAAACGATTTGGAGAACCAAACCAAGTGCATTCTACTCCAAGAGTGTTTGGTTACGATTATCAATGTGCAACTGTGTTGCACGGATCCAAGTCGTAAGTTAAGCACGCTTCTTATCCATGATTGGTCTAAAGAGCCATGCTAGCCCTATTCTCAAGCATTCCTTACTTAGTCAAAAACCAACACAGCCCTTGTTTTAATAATGTGTTGTTGGTCTTTGGTTGAAAGGAGAGAACGCCTAAGAATAGGGTAGCACGCCTCTAAGTGCAAATTGTTTCCTTGTCAAACGGGCCTAGCCTGCTCTAGGATTGATAAGCCTCCTCGTAAGTAGGGCAATCAAAGGGAAGGGTCGGGGCAACACAGGGTCAGCCTTAACTATGCCCTTACTTATAAAGGCAAAATCCTAACCCTAGCCTTGCCTTGCCCTTGGAGGGCCTAGATTGACTAAGCCCTTACACTGCCTAACACTGCCCTAAAGGGTCAGGAAGGCTAGGGTACCCTTGTTAATGGGGTTTTTTTTGACAAACCTACTCCTAAGTCCCTCGATATCCTAAACCAAAATTTTTGGGCAGCTAGAATAGAATGGGCCACATTTACGATCCAATAAGCCTATTTACGGTATGGCTATGATTTAGTTCTCCATCAGGACCATCACAGAGTAGACATTTTTTTGCTGGCTTAAAGGAAATGGTCTCAGCTCTTCTAAATACCTATTCGTTTCCTGAAAAGGGCATGTATATCTTGAAAAGGGCATGTGTATGCATGGTAATTAGCTTAGAAATCGTTGTAAGCTGATCAATCTTTCGGACCATGGCTCATCATATAGGCGACCCATCGGGTCACCAATCAAACGGTTGGATCAATTCTTAAGTGGGCCATTCATTTGGCCCAATGTGAAGGACACAAGTGTCTAAAAGAAACTTGTTTTTTTTTTTTTTGAGAAAAAAAAACTTGTTCATCCTATATATAGAAAGTATCAGATTGAAACTAACGAACATAACTGCCAACAAAATAATAGCCAAGTAGTTACCTCTCTTTCCTTTGAATTTTCCCCTAGACCATTTCTCCTGGACTTGGTCAGAATCTCCTCATTGTTTTTATTTGTGTTTTAATTGTTTGGATATCCATATTTGGGACATTATTTTCCATTTTTTTTCCTCAATTGTTGGAGCTTCTTCCACGTGTCCTCAATTCACTGGTGCAAATCAGCTTCTCCACCCATTGATTTTCCAATTTTCGGCCTTTAATCTACATTTGAACATTGCAAGAAAAGGCAAAGATTCGGTATAATCTGATTTAAATTGGTCTTGATTAGAAATTTTCACGAGTTCTTTCTATCTCAATTTTCCGAATAGAGATAAAGAACTCAATGCTTTATCATTGAACTTTTCTCTTCAATCCTCAAGAACCCCATTTCAGATTTGCTTTCATTTTTTTTTTCCTATAAAATTTCGAGTTTTCGGATCTTTGTGAAGGAAAATGGCATTCAGTGGGACTCTTCAAAAATGCAAGGCTTGTGATAAGACTCTGTATGTGGTTGATTTGTTATCTGCAGATGGAGTTGCTTATCATAAGTCCTGCTTCAAATGCAGCCACTGCAGAGGAACTCTTGTGGTATGTATATCATTTTCTCACATTTCCTGTTCTTTATTGGCGTAAATTAATAGAATAAAATATACCACAGATGATGGTTGTAAGGTCCATCAGTCTCAATTGGTCGTACACCCTATATCTTACAAATGGCTCCCCAATTCGATCTGGCTGGCCGAGCTGTTGGCTACCTAGCGGAGCCAGGGGCGGGCATCCCTCCTCCAAAAAAAAAAAAAAAATTCAAAAGTTTTCTTATAGATCATGTGTAATTTAAAATAAAAAATGGTAAATAATATATAGTTTTTGTTTATAGTGGCCCCCAAATTAGGATGTAAATGTTGACTATGTGGGAAGTTTGCCCCCTCAAAATTTTATAATTGTTTTTATATGTATATTATGAATAATTAAAAAAATATAAATATTTTCATTTATATAATTGCGATCTCCCAAAAGGGAGGGCCCTTGTTTTTATTGTGTTCTTGACCTTTATTGGAATGCAACATCAACGGATTTTATGACCATGATGGACTCATTACACACATAAATTCTCGAAGCTACGCCCCATGTCTTCGTGCACGTCTAATCATTCTCCACAAAACCAATTATTTTTTTATACATGTACTTTAGCCCCCCAAGGAAAAATTCCTGGATCCGCCCCTTTTGATAGGACATAACTCAAAAATAGAATGAATGGAAGGGTGAAAGAAAGAATTTAATGTCCTTCTGGAGATTTAATTTATGCAAGTATGTATTACAGATGAGCAACTATTCTTCCATGGATGGAGTCCTCTATTGCAAGCCTCACTTTGAGCAACTCTTCAAGGAGACTGGCAGTTTCAAGAAGAATTTTCAATCAGGTGAGATTCCTCTCTTCCTCTCAATATTTCGCAGTTCAGATATTTTTTCTCTTTTTTTGTTGGCTAATAATAGGTTGTTTTATGATGGATATTCAGCTGGGAAAACTTCTGGGAGACTAAATGAGCTGGTAAAGTCACAGCTCTTCAAATTATATTATTGGAATTTAAAATAGTTATCTAATTTTCTATATATAATCCTCACTTCACTAATTATATTTGATTTTTTAAATGTATTTTAACAGTCTAGGACTCCTAGCAGACTCTCCTCCATGTTCTCTGGGACCCAAGACAAATGTGCTACTTGTCATAAAACAGCATACCCACTGGAGAAGGTCTGCAATCCAAACCCTTTCCTTCTCTCTCTTTTTTTTTTTTTCTTAGGAGATCTTTTATTTCTCTCTTTATAAAAGATACTACAGTTCATGATGCGAATTAAAATAGAAATTTTACTATCCGTTTATAATATGATACGAATTCAAATTGATATATTCGATAAATATCCGACCAATTATATAGTAAATTAGTGTATATATATATATAATATTAAATATTATAAGTTTAAAAAACTAAAATAACCTTATAAATATGTAATTTGTACATAATTGAGACATTAAATCATTATTTTTAATATAGATGAAGAAAAAAAAATATTAGTTTGCTATATATATATATATATATATATATTACATTTTCTTTCTTTCTTTTAACTCTTTTAAAAATAATCGGATAATTTTGATATTATCCGAATTCAAATATTTGAATAGGAGTAAGATAAAACACCAAATTTCACTATCCACCGGATATTTATTTGAATTCAGATAGTCAGATATGTAACTGAATACACGAATTCGGATATGTCACTATTTTCTTCAAATTCGCTCCATTGACAGTTCTACATATACGGCGAGGTTATTGGTAGACCATAATAACTGTATACAAGCTGGGGCTAATGAAATGATGCTATATGGTCAACAAACTATATCTTATATAGTCTCTCCTTCAAGATTTAAGAATGATAATGTATGGCTAGATTGAGATAGAAAGATCCTTATTAATTCAACAATAATGTTGACAGGTGACTGTGGAGGGAGAATCTTATCACAAGACATGTTTCAAGTGTTCTCATGGAGGGTGCTCTCTTACAACTTCATCCTATGCTGCCTTGAATGGAATCCTGTACTGCAAGCACCATTTTGCTCAATTGTTCAAGGAGAAGGGGAGCTACAATCATCTCATCAAAACTGCTTCTATTAGGAAAAATACTGTACCACTACCATTACCAGTGCCAGAACCAGAACCGAAACTGGAACCGGAACCGGAACCGGAACCAGAGCAGACACAAGAGCAATAATAAACATGCCCCTCGCTATTTTCCCCGTTTTCTCATATTTTGGCTTACTTTCATGTGAAGGCAGACTAGGCTGTCTAAATTTGGTTCTCACTCGTTCATCTCGAACCTACGTCATAAGGAAAGTCATGTCTAATTGGGATTGAGACTTTTTTCTAATTTGTGGGCAAATCTGAGATGTTTTATATCTTATCATCATGAGATTCGAGGTAAAAGAAAAATAAATTTTGTGACATTTGTGTCGAAATTTACACGGTCAAAATGAAAGAAACCAATAACTTTCAATGGTGTGGATTTTCATTAACATTAATGCTATTCATTCTTTAGAAGATGATTGTTCATATATTTTTTTCAATAAACTAGTTTAACCAATTGTGCAAAGAATCGAAATCCTTTTACTCTCTTGTACAGCCGTTTAATCCATGCAAGACCATGTCTTAAAATAGATCCTAACCTTTAACACTGGGAAGGCCATAGAGGATTTGGTTCCCCAGAATACAGGGGTAAATCAGTCATATGAATTTTTTCATTAAACGAAATATTTCACTCTTCGTAATCCATATAGAAAGAAATGGGGGGTAAATGAGTAATTATAAGATTAAGATTGATGACAGTTCCGGTTTTCTTACAAGAATCTAAGATCCAAGTCTATCCCAAGAGTGTTGGAAATAGAAAGTGAGTATCCTTCTTGGTTTGGGAGAAGGAATACTTCTTCTTCTTTCTATAAATATTAGATGATATCTAAGCTTTTCCTTCATTCATTCGATCTCCTCTATTTCTTTCTCTCTCTCTCTCTCTCACAGCCGTTTCTAGCTATCTATTTGTTTCTCCTTAATTTCTTCATTCACTGTCACTGTCACTGAACAATATGGGCAGAGAGGACGGAGGATGGAGTTTGTTCCATGCCCTTAATGAGGTAACTGCCATAGAATATGAGAAGTTCTATAGTGAAAAAGAGAAGGAAAAACCAGACTCTCCTTCTTTTGCAACTGCCGGACAGCAGATGGAGAAGAAGAGGAAGTCTACTAGTCCTGTTCTCAAAAGGGAAGATACCCCATTAATCTCCAAAAGGCCAAGGACCAAGACCACGACGATTACGAAGATTACGATCAAGATAGGCATGGATAGTGATCCCATCATATGGGAAAGGACCCCATCCTTGGAAACTCCAAAGAGTAAGAAGATGACGAAGAAGGGTGCTAGCTGTTCAAACCCAGTACCCCCGAAAAAGCCAAAGACAAAGAAGAAGAAGAAGAAGACGACCAAGAAGAAGGGTGCTAGCTGCAGTTCAGACCCAGCTCCACAAATGCCTGAAAATTTGATGAATGAACTTGAGAGAATGGGGGCTACAGAGATAACGTATCTGATGCAAAAGAAGCTCTTCGATACTGATATTAGCAAGGGTCACAATCGGCTGTCCATACCCACGAGTCAGGTGGATGGAAGGGATTTCCTGACGAAGAAAGAGAAGAAGACAGTTCAGAAAAAGAAGGACGGGGTGTTGGAAGTTGTTGTGGTTGACCCCATGGCTGGGCATTGGACTCTCAACTTCACTCAATGGAAAATGAAGAGCTCTAACATTTATGCATTGATCAAACAATGGAAGCAACTCGTCAAAGCCAACAATCTATGTGTCGGCGATACCATCCTGCTCTGGTCCTTCCGCTGTGACTCCAAGCTCTGTTTTGTTCTCAACGTTGTTAGAGATGCCGATAATGGGGTGCTGCCTAGTTCTGATATCGCCACTACCACTCACAGTCATGCAGAAGACTAGCTAGTCCCTTTTTTTGGGCATTTTATATATATTTTATCAATTCATTTTTTAAAATAGTTTATTAGGGAATATGTGTTACTGGGAACGGGTCAATCGATCAGCTTCATTGTTTAGATTCTTTTGTATAGATTTTCTTTTATTAATTCATTTTTATAGTTTATTTGAGAATTTGTGTTAGTCGGTCAGCTTCATTGTTTAGATTCTTTTGTATAGATTTTCTTTCATTAGTGTTGAATCTATTTGGGCATCTGTAAACCATGTTGGATGCTTCTTCTGCATTTATCCGGCCCTTTGCTATTAATTCCAGAGTTCGTTTTTTAAAATATATTTATTTATCTGTGTAGATCTTGTTCTTGCTCGAGGGAGAACTCCATTTCCAATCAGGAAAGGAACTCCATTTCCATTCCGTAAAGGAAACAAGTGAATGTTTCCAAAAACAAATCCAAACTAATGGTCAAGATAAACTCTCTTTGGAAAGTTTTGATTTGCATTAAATTAGAAACTGAGTTTCTAATTCGGAAACAAAAAATTGCAAAGATTTTTGGCTCTTTCCTATCGTAGAGAGAGAAATATTAAATTGTAATTTATCTAATCTAACTGCCATTAGCTGTCATCTGAAAATCTGTAGCTGATTTCTAGGAATAGGTGACTTCATAAATCCATCTGTAGAATCAATACTGAAAATTCACCTTTGACCCGATGGGTTTGATTAGGGGTTTGTTTTCCGAACCCATTTAAAGTTGGGAACGGTTTGGGCTGCGAACCAAATGATGGAGCATTGCATTATATACTGAACATATTTATTAGATACTATTACTATTGTTTAAATGTTAATTAATTAATTTACCTAATTGGTATATATTTATTGGCGCTTCACCTGCATGCTTTGCAACTTTTATAAATAAATAAAAAGTCATGCTTTGTATTTTAATTATCTAAAAGAGCAAACTTTTGACATATTTACCTTTAGTAATGCATTTAAAAGCCCCACACCGGTTTACCCGGACTTACCTAGTGTGGCGGGTTGCGGGCTCATGTTGCACCCTCGGGGATTAGTCCTGACCCAAAGGGTTGAGGACACCCCGAGTTCAGAAAAAAAAAAAATTGAAATACATACCCTCTTTGGTAAAACTTTTCAAACCATGTCCTAAACATGATCTTTTTTATTTAGAAGGACGGAAGGCTAGTTAACTCTTATTTATTTTAAATGGATTTGGCGGCGGATTTGGGTTGTGGTTGTTCTTACTGGACCAAAACAAGACCCCGACCAATCTTGCAGTGCTTGTCACTGCCCTTTTTTTTGGATTGACAATTATTTGAATTGTGTTTATGCCTACATAATGACCATCACACAGTCCAAAGTGGTTCTACAGTTACAATCATTACCAAACTTGGACTCCTTTCAGTTGATGCCCTCTACAGTTAAAAGGGAAGAATATTTTCGGATACAACCCATTATTCTGTCTGTTCCATCGATGTCACAGACATTATACATTTATACCACATGAAAATACCCTAGTTATTATGTTAAGAATCATCAGTACATGTATTGATGATGATGCATCTACAATTCATCAAACTGTTGTGTGTAATCATTAAATTAAGGAAGGTTTGAGGCCGCATTGTAAGTAGCCAGAAGAAAAACAAGCTGTTAATTATCAAGGGGTAACACATATGTATGTATGATTCATGCACACGACCTTCTGGTTTTCATGCATACCATCTCTTGAGGGTTAGTCAGTAGTATGAGTGTGTTTCAATGTCATCATAAATCACGACCTGTGCATCCATCTCTGCAATCCGGCCAGCTTCTAGAGGGCCTAGAAGGATTTTCCTAATGTAGCACAAGAGGTGGTTCATCAGATGAAAAACATTCATTAATATGAGAGCATATCTTTGTCTTGTTTGAGGACTGGTTTGATTTTTAGAATAATAATGGGCCGTGTTTGCAACTTGCTGTTCTTCATGAGTTATTTTTTGATTCCATTTGACTTCTTGTTGTTGCTAGTTCGATTGTGCTCCATGGGCTATTTTGTTATGAAAATGAAGAGCAGTAAGCCAACTGAGGACTGAGATTGCTTTCTATCAGGGCATGGGAGATCTCTCTAGCCTGTTTTATCTGGGTTTTCCTCAGAATTGAGCTATAATCAGATCTGGACACCAAAGAACTACAAACTTATAGCTCAAGCACAAAACTTAAATTAGTATTGGCCCTAGTTCATAGCTAAAACAAAGAAACACCAATTGTCGAATTACTCTAGAACGATCATCATCAATGAATCAAGCAAACATAATAGTACTATATTAACTTTCACTTTTTATATACACTGGTACCATCTTTTGAGAGGTTATTGTTTTTTTTAAAAAAAACTCCTTTTGATCCAAACTTTGTAATCAAATAACTAATAAGTCGGTCTTCAAGATGATTTCATGAAAATATCCTGGCAGAATTGTTTTGTTGGTGATGTTCAGAGGATAATTTGATGCCAAATAAAATCAGCAGAATCCCCAATAAGTTCATGTATCAATGATGATGATGGCGAGGATGATGATGATGATACAATTCCTCATACTGTTCTGTATAATGTACTCATAATCAATTTTCATTGAGACCAGGGTATGCAGACTGCATTGTAAGTAGCCAGAAGAAAATCAAGCAGTTAGTTATCATGGTAAAACCTTTGACATATCATATGTATTTACATAGATTAATTTGATGGTAATGAGCATATAAAAACACATTTTAATGTCTCAGTTAATATACTTGTTATTCCTCTTTTTTCAATCTGATCAACAAAAAGAGAAATAGGAATAAGATGGACACAGGGAACCGACATCAAGTAAGAGTGAAAAATATGAAGTTTACTCGTTGTCGGCTACACTTGTTCATCATAAGAAGGCACAACTACAACTTTATTTTTCTTGTTTTTCAAATTCTCTTTGATGAGATCTAGCTGTGTGATTATATATATATCCTTAAATAACGGCTGACCATCTGAATTCTTGTGGCAACATTCTCGAAAAAGCCACCCCACAAAAAAAACCAAGTCTTCCATGAAAGCTATCAATGAAAACTCAAATTTTCATCTTGTCGGATGTTCAAAATCCAGATGTCAAACATACTGTATATACATATCAACACATTGCGTATATACATACCCAAAAGGATTATGTCAAAGTATCCTTCAAAATCTTCATCTGTAAATTGTGATTATTAATGTTGCATGTATGGGTCTTGCCAAACTCTAGCTTACCTATCGGAAGAAAAAAGTAGATGTGAAGAGTATGTTGATGATAATGAGGATATGGGGGTGGCATCTGTAATGGCCATGTGAAGGAAAAGTTACACATTGTCTTACCAAGTGCTTGTGTTAGATCTCCTCAGTGACTGTGGGCGTGAAATGTTACATTTTGATTGCTTCTTGGTATTCAAAGCAGTGAGAGATGCTCGAGATTCCACATAGGTTTGTTTGTCTGCTAACTCTCCCGCTGCTTCAGCTCTATTTGATGCTCCTCCTTTTAATGCCCATGTAAAAACCCGCCTAACCATCCATGTGAACAAGTAGAAGTACCAACACAGACTTGTTTCTGGTTCCATAAGTTCCCAACAACAAACTAATCTTGTATCTCTAAGGATAAAGAAAAACCAATACAACATTATTATTTTTATTTATAAATTTATGAGTAAAATAGAACTGATGATATATTGTAATCAGTAGATGGTTTCGGTTCAAAATCCAGCTGCGCATTTGAGTTACGGATCTTTTAAAACAGGGTTACCTGTAGGAGGCACATTTGAAGTTTACCCTCTGTCTGCTACACTTTCTCATCATTAGAAGGCACAACTACAGCCTGTATTTTTCTTGTTTTTCAAACTATCTCGGGTGAGATCTAGCTGTGTGATTATATCCTCAATTAGTGGCTGAACATTTGGATCATTCTCGTGGCAGCATTATTGAAGAAGCTTGAATAAAGTAAAGCTAGCAAGTTATGACTTAATCAGCCCCAAAAAAATCAAGTCTTCCATGAAAATGATCAATGAAAACTTGAATTTTAATCATGCTGAATGATCAAAATTCAGATGTCAAATGCATTGTGTATAGATATCTGTATATTGCATATATACACACCCAAAAGTATTATGTCTAAGTATATATCCTTCAAAATTTTCATCTGTAAATTGAGATTATTATTATAACGAGAATGGATCTTACCAAACTCCAGATTATCAATCGAAAGAAGAAAGTATAATGTGAAGAGTATGTAGATGATAGTGATGATATGAAGGTTGGCATCTACAATGGCCATGTGAAAGACAAGTTCACATTTTCTTTCTAAGTATTGTATTATTGGCCATGAGATTAGAATAGAGCAAGCCACCTTCCCCAAGGCTCTGGCTAAAATGGTTTCTGAAGATGGCAGAGGGTTTAAATATTCAAGGTTGTAATTTCCACTTTTTGTTATATATCTGGTAGGGGTCCGCCTAACCCCCACCCCACCCCAACCCAACCCAACAAAAAAAAAAGAACTTATCTGTTAGCTAGATCTCCTCAGTGACCATGGGAGTAAAATGTTACATTTTGATTGTTTCTGGTTATTCAAAAGAGGTGAGAGATGGTCGAGAATCCACGTAGATTCACTTGCCTGTTACTTCTTCCACTGCTTCTGTTCTATTTGATGCTCCTTGAAGTACCGATGGACTACTTGTTTCAGGTTCCATGACCTCCCAACACAAATTACTTTACTTTTATCTCTCTCAGCAACATTAACAAACCAATACAAATTGAATTGGGGGAACATAAACAAGCTGTTAATTGCAATCAGTAGGTGGCTTGGGTTCAAAATCCAGTTGTGTTTGAGATACTGATCTTGTAAACAGGATTACCCTTAGGAAACACAGAACCGAGGAAAAAACTCGTAATATATACAAAACATGTGATATATCTGATTACATCCATAACAGAACAGGACAGAACCACATGCAGATACGCACACAACTCTGTTTCAAATCTAACACAAATCCTAAAGAGGATAAATCCATTTGCACACTTGAAGTCTTGTGTTCTTAATAATGCAATGCTGAACCACTATTTCACCCTGTGCTCTCAGGAACCTTCAAAGAAGCCACATAAAATTCTAAAGAGTGAAATTATGTCTGGCTAATGGCTATACATTTGACGAAACGAGAATTGGTATCGAGAATACTCATGGATTAATGTATTTTCACCCAATCTTAAAATACAAATACCAATCAATGATATAAAGAAACCAAGTCTAATTTTCAAATAACAACAAACCTCAGGTGCCATATAACGAAATTCCAAATGTGATCACAGCTGACTTGAAAACTTTAAGAATGCCTCCAATAAATTAAGAAGCAGTTCCTCCAGTCATTTTGTAACCATAGGCATCTTGCTGAAGCTAAACTGTGTGCCTATCCCCTCATCTGGTTCTCTGTAAACTTGAATTGCCTAATGCTACTGCTCTTGCACCCTGCATGGACATCCGGAATGTACACAGTTTGGACGACATAATTCTGCACAAGCTTCAGTGATTTTAATCACATTTTCACCCTTGCTTCAGTGCATAGCATTGAAAATCCTAGGCAGGTTTCAGTCCATTCATGTGCTTTCAACTAAATACAAATTAATTCTATGCCCGGATGGTAGTTACCTGCATGTCTCGTGAATGATTTATTTGACCCTCAAATTATAATCCATAATCTTATAGCTTGGAGTAAAGCACGGACATTGCAAAATGGCTTAATCCTTACTCCATAAAAGGGAGTGGAGCACCTACGGATAGAAGGAGACTCAAATATGTTGATAGATATTTAGAAAAGAAAGGAGCAGCCACCATGGAGGATCTGGACATTGTAATATCCTGTTTATGGACATGACAAATTTACAGGTACAAACAGAGCATATCTAATATCCAAGACTATAGAGGGAAAACATGGTAGCGAACCGCCTTGCCAATTTAGTCCTCGAATACGCTCAAGACCAAATTTTACCAACTAATTTTTTAAGAATATTATTAAGGATTAATGTACCCTTATGACTCTGTATCCTCAATTAGACTATTATTTGCAGCAGTTGTTTTCTTTGATTTGGGGGCCATTTTAAAACAGCAAAGGTGTAATACAATCAATAAAAAGAGAAATTTCAACATTCTGGTTTCTAGATCAATTCTTTGTGCTGAGTTATCAACAAATAAATTTGATTAATCAAACAAAAAGATCAATAAATGAAAAAAATAAATACATAAAAAATTATCTAGATAGATCAAGGTTTTATTTCGATATATATATCGAAGGAAATGTTCCATATATCGAATTTTTTTAACGATATATCAAGTTTTTGTTCAATTTATCAATTTTTTTTTTATTGATAAAAATTGTAGATATCAACACTATAATTTTTTTTTACTTTTGATCTCTGACATTATCTATAAATTTGATATCAACATTATATATCGTTACAATTAGATTAGATTAGAAAAAAAAAAAAAAAAACTGAGCACTCTCTTTACAAATGGATACTTAATCTTCAATGGGAAATAAAATCGACAAAGAACCCCAAAAAATTCTCTCTTATGATTTTAATTTCTAATGCACTACTTCAAGGGAGGCCAATTTTGGGTCATTTCAATTTGTGCCTTTGTGGGCCCAATTAGGTCATTTTCCCGTAACTAACTAGCTAGTTAAGTTACTATAGTAACTACCCAACGAATTGAAATAACGAATCGGACACATTTCCCGCCACCATCTCCCTGTCTTTAAACTTTAAAGAACCCCTTTCTTATTCTTATCTCAAGAAGCTTCTGGATCGACTGCAAGCTCAAGATCTGCGCTACACGGAACTTATTTTGTGCTCCACCTGAGCTCCAATTTCTTCGATCACTTCCTCTCCGATCAGAACGTCTCCTTGGGCTTCAAATTCTGTGACCTATGCCGGTTTCTCGCCTGCCTGCGATGGCGGTACCGTCACGATGAAATGGGACAATGGAAGCTACACCATCTCATTCCAAATAGAACGCCCCGGTCAATGGTCATCACTTCTTTCTTGCATCTATGTTTTTGGATCATTTTCTTTCCTACGAGTTAATGGATTTGAGAAATGGTTTCTTGCATTTTCTGGAAATTTCATCTGCTTTCTTGTGAACCTGATTTCTCAATGATGGAATTTGCAATGTGTTATTTTAATTTGAGTTATTTCTAGAAATTCGATGGAGTTTGAAGAAATTATTGTTTGCTTGTGAAATTATATCCTGAAATTTCAAGAAGTTGAGAAGAAAAGTCTGGTGTGTTTTAATAAATTGTTTTATGGATTAGTATGTAATTAGGAAAGAAATGTGTCTTGAACTGATATCAGTTCAGTATGTAAAACAAGATTAGGGCAGCACAGACGTTTCTTCTTGGCTTTAATTAACCGTGAGGGAATTCGGGGCTTTACATTTGAATACATTGAATTCTTGGACATTGTAAGTTAAAGCAAACTCTGGTCTCAAATGGGCAATCTCTACCCTCAGAAATTCACACATTACGGCTTTCCTATTGAGTGTCGAAGACTGGTCCAAATTTAACAAAATTATATTTCCTTCTTCATTTTTTATTATTGATAAATATTTCATTATGTTCAAGGAACATATAATCTAGCAACATCATGGGATATTGTAGGTTTTACATAATATACTGGCCAGTTTAAACTTTAAATGATATGCGGTTGATCATTTGTTTATATGGTCTTACCAGGTGGAGAAAATATTTCTGATGAAATGAATTTGTTGGACAATGAGAATGGCGTTTGATTATTCACAAAGGAGTATACCAAGTGATTGTCGAGATGCCTTCGCAAGATTTTAGAGATTTTTGTCTCACATTGAGTTGTTCTAAGTACAGCAACGACAAAGGTAACCCTTGGTGTCACTGCTTGTAGAAATTATGATTATTGCAATACAACTTCAATCTACTTGTGAATGATCCTATTAAATTAAGAACTTGTAGAAGATGTTATGTATGGTGATCTCAAAAATGGCTGAGTTGCAAGTAGTAGAAATTCGAAAGCAGTTCAGTTGAGGTTTCTCTGGTCAATTAGTCCTTTGTGCCAAGCCATTTTTTCTGTTATCCTTTTTAAAATCAAGACTAATCCTACTTCTTCTTACATATTTATAAGTGTAATATCAGCCTGCTTGAATCTTCTGGCATGTGGGGAAATTATATTATTGTACAATTTGATCTTGATCACTTTCATACTCTTGTACTTTTCACAGGCATGATATTCAATTGATACACAAAGCATGGTTCTTATATCATGATTTTTTTTCTTCATGTTATCGAGGCGATTCTAGAGTATATATTAATAGTTCCTTATGTTGTAGTGGTCACCTGTTTATGTAGGTTAACTGGTGGTAGGCATCTGTGGTACACTTTTGTGGTACACTTCCAACAAAATGTCCCCATGCAAGACAATTGCAACAAGAAGAAGAACAATCCAAGGTGTCTCAAACTTTGGTCCCCTAGCCTACATTTCGTCCCACTCTGAGTCCTCCTAGATCCCCTAAAAACTGCAAGTGCAAGTGCAATATCACATCTACATCCCCAGCGGAGTATCAATCCCCGACAAATATCAATCTGGACAATGAAGGGAGAGGATCTTAACTCTTAACAAATCGTGGGCATGAGTGAAAACCGGAAACGGTCTCATTGCGCAAAAATTACGCGACTCCCAGGCTTAGTCTTCGACTAGAGGCAAAAAATGGACAAAATATAATCAGCTTCGCAAGCATTAGGAAAACCGGCAACGGCCTCATCACGCAAAAATCATGCGAATCCCATGACTTAGTCATTCCAAGGATAAAAAAAGGAGAAAAGCTGAAGAGTAATTTGGCAACAGAATTCGGCAGCAATCAGGCTCACCGGACTCCCCAGTCATCCTTAGCAACCAGCCTCTCTCAGTAGATCAGAATCCCCAACAGAGATTCCAACAGGGTACGTCCCCAACAGATGATTAACTCAAGGCATTCCTAGCAGATAATCCCCCAGAAAACATTTCCCCAGGAGAAGGACAAATATTAGGAAATCCCCAGCAAACAGGGAATCCCTAGACTCCCCCAGTAGTGGTCTACAACAAAGTCCTACTCCCCAGTAGATCCCCAGCAGTAAGCTACAACAATCTTCCAATCCCCAGTGGGTGCCCCCAACAGCTCTCAGTGACTCTCTCCCCAACAAGAGCCCAGAATTTTCCAGTAAAGCTTCTCCCCAGCCTGGGTCCTGATCTTGCAGCAACATCTAAGCGTGTCTACCTCTGGCAGCATTCTGCTCTGAATCATACCCCATTCTCCGAGAGTGAAAGATAACCGACAGACTCCCATTAAGCCCTAACATAGGTAATTTACTAGCAAATCTGAAAGCTAACTAAGCATGCGTAATAAAATCTTTGTAAAAGTCTTCTACACTTTTTCTGAAAAAAGGTTTTTTCAAATCTCCTGGTATCAAAAGCCGTTTGTACCAACCTGCACTGAGCAGCCTCGGTAAGCGAAACAGAAAAAGTCATTGCCGCACCTCTCCAGCAAGCCGTAGTCAACAGAGTCATGGGAAAACATTCTCGCTTTCGTCCCCTGCATGACATTACTTTGCATAACATCACACCCTGCGTGATCAAACTATTCAGCATCATTCAAACATGATAAGAATTTATTGCCTCTCGGCCATATCAAAATCAAATCCGGCATCATGCCTCAAACCAATTCGACATCCCGTGTGTACCTTTATAGTGTTCACCACCTGCATGTCCTCGAAATCCTGTGTGCACCTTTACATGTTCCCCTTTCGACACCCCTGTGTGTCCCCGACATCCTGTGTGCTCTGTGACAACCTCGTCACACTGCAGCATTACCTCCTGCATGTCCCCTCTGTGACACCCCCATGTGTCCCCGACATCCTGTGTGCTCCGTGATAACCTCATCACACTGCAACATTACCTCCTGCATGTCCCCTCTGTGACACCCCCATGTGTCCTCGGTATCCCAAGTGAGCGTCGACATAATACATTTTGTCGACACCTCGCATGCTCGACATCTTATGTGCTCCGTGACAACCTCGTCACACTACAGCATTACCTCTTGCATGTCCTTTCTCTAACACCCTCGTGTGTCCATGACATCCTAGGTGGGCGTTGAAATAACACACTTTGTAGACACCTCGCATGTCACTCTTCGACACCCCATGTGTCCTTGGCATCAAGTGAGCGTCGACATAACACACTTTGTCGACACCTCGCATGCCCAATACCCCGTGTGTTCTTGACACCCCGTGTGTCCCTTGATCAATTTAGTTAATATCCCCCGGGAAACACCACTTCGATCAATCCTCCTGCCGCTTCCGAGCGACACCTTCTTCCGGTTAGCGCCTCCGGGCCACGCCGCTCCTGCATCCGTCTTTCTCCCCCAGCTACTCGCTATTCCCTAGCAGTGGCCCTAATCATTTCATCACACTCCTCATTTGCACAACATGCATACATCTCATCATCCCTAAAATTCATCTTGGTGTAAAAATAGGATGATTCCAGTCTTTGCCGTTCAATTGCCACCCTAACACTCTCCGACAAAGAGGGGCAACTGTAAGCACCCAATTTTTACACCCTGCTTAACCATGGTTAGCCTCCCTTAACTATGGTCATTCCTAGCTAAGTCCATAGTCAAACCCCAAACCCTAGAATCGAAACCATTCGAGCTCAAGACCCATTTCAATTTAAAAAAACTAAGCCCTAGACCAAACCCTAAGCTAACCCTAGCTAAACCCTAGGTCTAACCCTTGGTAAACCCTAGACCTAACCCTAGGCCTAGCCCTAGTCTAAACCCTAGACAAATCTTAGGCTAAAGCTCTTCGGGCTCAAGACCCATTAGCAAGTGCAATCTAAAAAAAAAACCCCAAAACCTAGGCCTACTGTGGGCCCAAACATGGGCCCATGACCTTTTAAGGACCTTTAGGGTGGGACCCACCTCAACAAATTTGAATTTTAAGGCACCAAACCCTTAAATGGCAAAGCCAACAAGTGCTTTGGCCCACACATGTGAGGGCTGGGCCCGAAATGGAATAAAAAGAAAAAAAAAACACAAAGGGGGAAGCTACTCACCCCAGATTCCATCATCACCGAGCTCAGCCAACCACCATCACCTGCAGTAGCACACCACTGGGGAGAGCCAGCTTAGGTAGGGCACTCCCTACCCTCTTTTATCTTTTGCACAAATCAATGTAAGGACCCCTGGTCTTGATCAAGACCAGGGGTCCCTATTTTTATTTATTTATTATTATTTTTTTTGCTGTGTCTTTCATTCTCAGCCAGGGATAGGGGTCCTCTAGCCTTAACCATAGGCGTGGGGGAACCCCCTTGAGGCCTAACTTGGGTTAACACTCCCCTACTTGTGCATGCCAACTCCCCACAGGGTCTGGGGGTCCCTTAGTCCATGAGGGAGCCCCTAGATACCTCCTGGTGCAGCCCCCCAGTGGGAAAAAACGCATGTCCAACCTTCACTGTCTCAGGCATGTTAACCATGGTTAGCTTGGGCCCTGGTCAAGTCCAGGGCCATGGTTAGGTTCCCTTGACCCTTGGCTACCTCTCATAATAATCCCAGACCTTGACCATGCCCTTTAACCATGGTTATTTTTAACCTAAGTGCAAGCTGGCAGTTTGGCGGGACTACCAAACAGGGTACCTTCTCTGGGGCCCACATGTGACCTCCTCCTGGGCCCACCAAAGGCCCAGGGTCTTACCTGGACTTCAAGCTATCCCACTGTGGTCTCGGAATCCTCTGGATCATCCCTTAACTCAAGTTAAAACCTTGCAAAACAGGGTTAATTGAAATAGTGTCATTTCAGTCTGCCAACCAGGGTAACTTTGGCCCTCTGTGGGGCCCATATCTGACCTTACCCTCCTTCCACCAAAGGCCCAGGGTCTTCCCTGGACTTCAGGCTATCCCACTGTGGTCTCTGTTTCCCTTGGTTCAGTCCTTAACCCGAGTTAACACTCCGTAAACTATGGTTAAAAGTGTGTCCATTTCTGTTTTTTTAAACTTCTAGGCTTTGCACAGGGCCCAGACCAGGTAGGAGGCCAGTCTAGGCCCTGCCATGCTCACTGGGCCTAATTTTGACTTGACCAGACCCTTAACCATGGTTAAATGTAACTATGGTTAAGCACTCCTTAACCCACAAAATTCTGGAAAAATATTTAAAAAATCAGAAATAATCTGAGGATTCCAGAATGATCTTTTGTGATCATTTTTACCCTGGTTAACACCTTAACCATGGTCAAACCCCACTTTTGGTTAACATTTAACCATGGTTAAGTAGCCCTTAACCCACAAAAATCTAGAAAAATCTAAAAAATATAAAAAGACCAAAAACAAGCTTTCTGGACCTTTTTACCATGGTTAGCACCCCTAACCATGGTTAACTCCCATTTAACTCTGGTTAGCAACCCTAACCTCGGTTAAATCCGCTTTTGGCCTACCGGGCCTCATCCCTTAGCCTACCGGGCTCACCCTTGGCCTACCAGGCCCAACCTCTGCCTACCGGATTTGACCTTACCATATCAACTATGGTTAGCAACCCTAACCTTGGTCAAATTCCTCCCTTGGCCTACCGGGCCCAAAACCTAGTCTACCGAACTACCCCTTGGCCTACCGGGCCCAATACTTTGCACATTGACCCACCTCGGTCAAACAAAACCCTAATCTACAGGATTAGGCCCATTAGCCACCCTTGGTGTGCGCACACACTCCCCTTATCCTTAGCATGGGCTCATGTGATAGAACTACGCTCGGTCTGATCTCACCCCAATGTGAGTACGTAGGCAACCCAACCTGGGTTCGACCCTAGTTAGCTTTACTTTCTTAGATTAGCATTATCTTAAACACTTAGGCATTTGATTAATATTAACATTAATTGGCTTAATCCTAGGGAGTAGGGAACCATTGTAAAACGGAATCCTCGGGGAGCCTAACACCTTCCCCGGACTTAACTGAACCTCTTACCCTAATCTCAATCGCAGACCAAGACCTTATCCAAATCCCAGGGACTTATTCCTTCTGAATGAATAGGTGGCGACTCTACACTCCCCGTGAGATTTTTAGGGTTTCCCGAAACCCATGCTCACAACAATTTCATGAATTTACACAATTTTTTCATTCCATTCCAACTCTGCAAATTTGCATTAGTCCGCCCTGAGCTCCAACCCAAGCACTGAGTTCTCATACAATCAGCTAGTTTCATTTTGCATCAATTGAGGATGGGAATTCATAGACCGGGTTGGCTGAGTTGTGCCTAAGTTTCTATAAGTTTATCCACTAGTTTACAATATTATCGTCAGTTCTGGAGTCTTACAACCACCATTTACTTGTTTATGCAGTCTGAGGATATTGCAATTGTCAACATGAATTTGACAGATCCAGTTTCGTTTACTTTTGGCCTCCAACGCATGTACTTGATCATGCAGTGTCAAGTATCTCAAACACGGTACTAATCAAGATGTACTCGGGATTGCTTGTGGTGTTGGAATACATGATTGAACAAGTGGGATGCATCAGGTTATACTTGAGTTGAAGATGGCAATTGATTGTTAGGATCACAGACTTTGTTTCTTTTTCATTTCAAATTCATCTGGATATGAACTCTCATGTATTCTTAGTTGAATCACCAAAAACTGTCTGGTACAAATATTAATATGAATAAAGAGGAATAACAATGCACTTGTTGCTGATTGCTTAATTAAGAACATTGTTCACCTATTCAGGGGAAAGTGGGGTGGCAAATTTCTGGCCCGATTTTTAAATTGTGATACATTAACCTCAACTCAAATTTCTGACCCTTTTCATAACAACGATACAAACAATGAAATATCAAAAGCCGACAATAGCTTCCCTTTTTGATATAATCTATATGTATCTAATCTTGTTTGATCAATGGGATTAATGATTGCTAAATTAGCGCATATTTTAGCTTACCTAAGAAGTGATCTAGTCTTAAATTAGCGCTTATTTCTGCAGAGTGCATTGATTGGATGATTAAAATAAGAAATGGGATTGTTGGGGTAATGGGATCAAATGGAGCTTAAACCAATTGGACGGATTTTGCAAAATTCGAGACAGGCAGATCTAGATTTAAAGGTTCCATCCCTAGGCCCAACTTAGGCTAAAAAAGGTGTGGCGGTAGATGCTCTACGGCCCACCTAACACTTTGCTAAAACTGTGTTACTTGCCCCTGCAGAGCAATTACATGCAAACTCTTCATGGCCAAATCGGTGATTGGCGGTTGACTACTGCCAGTCACTGTTCTACCCAAAAAATGATTACTCTGTCCTTGGTCTTAGGATATAGTGTCCCGTTAAGGCTTTTAGGATTTGGGGAAGGAGTTTAAGGTCTAGGAGGAGGGTTTTAAGGTTTAGGGTAGGCCTTGGGGTTCAGGTGAAGGGGGGTCCTAGGGTTTAGATAGTGGGGATGACTCCTTGGAGCTTTAGAGAGGATTAGAAGAGGGGTGCAAAATGGGGTACTTACAGAATCTATTTTCTTTTCTCTTTAAAGTTAATCACGATGAATATTGATTGGGGTTGGATAATGTTTTTCTAGTTTACACTCATTCTGACTTCACAGTTTTGGGTCCTCTTTTTATCAACTTCAATTGTATTTCTTCATTTGTTTCCTTCTTTTTCCCCCATATTATCTGAATGCAATTGGTTTGGCTTGGACACTTGTCAAAGAAGCGGTCAACTGGGATGAGTTTTAGACTGAAGTTTGTATAATTCAAATGAATTAAACTTGCTCATGTGCTATGACTTGTGAATTCTATAAATACATGACTGTATTTCTTGAATCTTTCTTGTTTTCAGGCGTTTTTTTACAGAAGAAAGACCAGAGAATTTAAGATAAGGAAGGAAGATACTGAGAGTGCCTAGCTTGAGCATGTATTGGCCACATCATCTTGAAAAATTGTATTGACCAAGTAACACTTTAGAGAGAACAGTTTGTTTCATTGGGACACAGCTTTTATGGATTTCAAATATTTGTTGACTACATCAATTTAACAACCAGAGTCCCGAATATTTCCTTTTGTTCAACTTCAAACCACATCATGTATGAAACATTCCAGACCTCTCCTAAGACAAAATTCAGTCCAGATTCACACATATTTACTGGTGCAGAGGGATATTAAACATCCTAGTCCTCTCCGAAGACAAATTTCTATCCATAATCATGCATATTTACTGGTTCAGAGTGATTGCATATGTCTATGTTTTAAAACCCATTCTTCTGCAGCCTCTGGTTGGATGCTCACTATCCATGGTTTCATTTCTTCATGTTATTCTGTATATCATATAGATCTGTCTCATGTATACGTATATCCGTTTTTCAGTGCCACTTTATAGACAATTGCAGACTATGAATTCCTGATGGGGTGGATCTACTCTCTATTGAAAATGTTAAATTTTGTGGCTATCTGTCCGATAGAAATTCTCTTTTTTATGTTTATGAACTTGATCAAGCAGTTTTTGAACATACAGAAGAGTTTAGTTAAAATTAGCAAATAATAGTCATTCTATGTTATTCAACAACATCTTAAGACAGTAAGATACGTGGAGTCAATATCAATTTCATATTTCAATTGAGAGCCCTACCATAGGATAACGAAAGCCCATAGCAAAACTGATTTCTAAACATTGCTGAAAATGTTAGGGATTTTCCTAGAATTCTATTTATTGTAAAACTCTATTATTATTATGTAGTTATCTTTTAGGATTAGAATTTAGGTAAATTATAGTTGGTTTAGGATTTGATTTTATGTTTATAAATGACTCCTTTAGGATTGGATTTGATTTGATTTTAGGATTAGGATTTGATTTTATATTTCAATTGAGAATAGTCAAAATGTTTGGTGCTCTCTTCTGTTGTCACATTCTGTTTGGAAATATATATAATAAAATATATTAGATACATAAATTATATATGTTCAATAATGTACATTATTTACATAATTATAAATATTTTATCAATAACTAAACTAGATGTCTGACTGTTGGTTTTGAAATGCCATACCAACTCTTTGGTACCTCATTCAGAACCCATGAAAAGTTGTTTGGGTTGAGTGGTTGTAAAAGAAATTGCCACCTCCAATAACCAAAAATGAAAAAAAAAAAAAAAAAAATTTTAAAAAGGAATTTAACTTTCTCCACTCTTGTTTTGAGGTTGGTCTTAGGATAAGGTCTCAGCAAGAAAGCTTTTCCATGGCCAGGGGTCAGTAACCCAATAATCTTAATTACTATAGATAAATGATGCATGATATGTAAAAACCACCTCACTCGAAGGAAGAGAGGGCTATCCAAAGATCAGATAACACAAGCGATTGACATTGTTTTTTTGGTTGTCTAACAGCCTTAGTTGATTTTGGATCAACAATAAAGGGGTGTCAAAGGCAAGGCCTAGGTCTTACCTTTTAACCCCCTCTTAACTAAGGTTAATTTCAACTAATTAAGATTAAAATATTTTTCAAAAAAAACCAAAGTTGGATGGATGAACCTTAGGGTTGGTGAATCTTAACCACAATTAGTGGTTGTTAAAATGGGGGCATGGACTATGTGAAAGGGCCTTTCAAAATTTGGCCCCACCCTGCCCTCATGGTCCTAAAAAAGCCCTTCGTATTAATTCGGAGGGATGGCCCCCTCTTGAGAGGACTGGATTGCCATCCCTAGGTGTATGTAACAAAGGCTAAAGACTTGATTGTCAAATGGTGAGAGGACAAAACAAAGAGGAGGTTTTAATATTATTATTAATAATAGCTGAAAGCAAGTGTGTCCAGTACTAATGATTGTAATAGAGTAGATGAAATTACATGCCTTGGCTTGTAGCTGGCGATTTTAACCAAATTGGTAGCTTTGATGAGAAATCAGGGGTTCTTATTAGGAAGGTTATAGCTTTTGAATTTTGAATCTTGTATCTTAACTATGTACAGCTACACAATTAGCCAAATAGGAAAGTCAATGGGCAAGGATCCTCTTGTAAATGGGAAAGTCTAATGGGCAAGGATCAAGGATCCTCTTGTAAATAGGAAAGTCCAATGAGCAAGGATTCAAGAATCCTCTTGTAAACATACTATTTATTCTCTTCTTCTCTACGTAATGAGACAATTGGTTTTGCTCACCAAAAATTCATAGTTCTTCTTCTGGGAGATCCAAATTTTGTAGATTTCAGGAATGGTTGAACAATTGTAATTTGCCTGATCTTGGGTATTCAGGCTCCACACACACTTGGACTAAAATGAGATCTGGTTTGGCGAGGATTAGTGAGAGACTTGACAAAGCCTATGCCAATGTTGCCTGGAGACATGCATTTTCTGAAGCAGTGGTTAAGCATTTCCCGTGAACTCGCTTTGACCATTGCCCTCTGCTCATTGATATGGCTGGGCTCCCCCAGCCGCCGCCAACAGTGAGGCCTTTTAGATTTCAAGCGGCATGGCTAAGGCACCATCAGTTTAACGACCTCGTGCCTGAACATTGGGATCAGAATGCTACCAGTTTTGCTGAGAAAATTGATAAATTTACCAATGCTGCAAAAACCTGGAATCAGTTAGTTTTTGGGAATGTGTTTCGTGAGAAGAGAAGACTATATGCGAGGATTGCTGGTACTCAAAAGGGTGATCAGCTGAAGCCCATCCCCATTCCTCTTTAAACTGGAAAGAGATCTTATCACTGAATACAACAAGATTTTAGCAAGGGAAGAGATGATATGGTACCAAAAGTCTCGTGTCAATTGGATCGCTTTTGGAAAAAGAAACACCCACTTCTTCCGCACTTCAACTCTAATCCGAAGGTGAAAAAATAAAATTCTTGCTCTAAAGGTGGATGGGGATTGGTTTGTAGAACCACAGGCTCTCAAACAGGTTGCTACCTCTCATTTCAAATACCTTTTTCTGCAGCTCCAGTGAACGCTTCTGTTGGGCTTAGTAATTTCACCTCCCTCAACCCCATTGAATTCCAGAACTTAGCTCTCCTTATTACTAGTATTGAGATTAAGGATTTTATTTTTCCATGGCTCCTTTCAAAGCCCCTGGCCCTGATGGCCTTCATGCTGTCTTCTATCAGAAACAATGACACTTAATTGGTCCTTCAGTTGTTGATATGGTTAGGGATGCCTTTGACAAAGGCACCATCCCCTCTGGCATCAATCAGACCTTGCTAACATTGATCCCAAAAGTCTCCAACCCCAAATCCATGACACAATTTCGCCCAATTAGCCTGTGCAACATCTCTCTCAAAATCATTTCTAAAGTTTTGGTGCAAAGACTACAACCCCTCCTTTCCAAAATCATCTCCCCGAACCAAAGTAGCTTTATACCTGGTCGCCTTACAAGTGACAACATCCTTATTACTCAAGAAGTTCTTCACTCAATGCGAAAGAAGACAGGGAAATCAGGGCAGATGGCAGTTAAAATAGATCTCGAGAAGGCTTATGATAAATTTAGCTGGAACTTCCTCCAATCAATCCTTGTTGAAGTTGGGTTCCCCTCAAACTGGGTGTCCTTGATTATGAGCATTGTTAGCACTCCAGAATTTTCAATATTATTTATAAATATTAATAATAAAGACGGGGAGACCCCTTATCTCTTTGCCTTTTTGTCTTGTGTCTTGAGAAGTTCTCTCATCTAATCCATGAAGCTGTGACTAATAATAAATGGAAGCCGATCCGTATTGGGAAGAAGTGCCCGCCAATTTTAGATCTTTTTTTTGCCGACGACCTCATGCTATTTGTTGAGGTCTCTGTGGAGCAAATTGGGGTTGTTATGCGCTGTCTTCATGAGTTTTGTGGGATGTCGGGCCAAACCATTAGCCTTCCCAAGTCAAAAATTTTCATCTCACCAAACTTTCATGTCCCCAAAGCTAGAACCATTAGCACATCATGCAACATTCCATTAATATCCAATTTAGGCAGGTATCTTGGTGTGCCCTTAATACATAAAAGGGTTTCAAAAGAGACTTACTTCCACATCCTGGAGAAAGTGCAAGCAAGGTTAGCAGGCTGGAAAGCTGAGCAACTGTCTATGGCGGGGATAACTCTTCTAGTGCAATTAGTGACCTCTTCATTTCCAGCATATACAATGCAGACTTCAAAAGTACAATTCCAGAATCCATCAACCATGCAATTGATCAATGTAACAGAAAATTCATTTGGAAAGACTCTTCGAATGACAAGTTCAAATCTAAGGCTGCTTATGCTCTCATTGATACTCAATCCCCGAGCATTGATGAAAAGAAATGGAAGACTTTATGGAAGTGCCAGGGTCCCAGAAACATAAATTCTTCATGTGGCTTGCTAGACAAGATAAACTCCTCACTAACAAGACTCGAATAATTAGACAGATGACTAATGATGGTTCTTGTTAGGCTTGTGATTACGACCTTGAGGATGCTCTTCACATTCTAAGAGATTGTCCAGTGGCTAGGGTTATTTGGGCTCAGTTAGTTCCACTGAGGCATCATCCTCATTTTTTCTCAACTAATCTCAAGGATTGGATGGATGTGAATCTGAGTTGTGGGGCCCATACCTTTTATGAGAATCTATCTTGGCAAGCTATCTTTGGGCAAGCTATTTGGGCATTATGGGCTTGGTGCAACAAATCTATATTTGATCATACTTTTGTCAGACCTAATGATCCTATAGATTACATCTTATCCAAAATCCGCGAGTCCGAGGAAGCCCTGAAGGCAAAAACCTTTAGTCCTCCTAAACAATTACGACTTATCTCTAGGACCCCCCCTCCAAAGGGATGGGTGAAACTTAACACCAATGGCAGTTCTAGAGGAAATTCAGGAGACGCCTCTAGTGGTGGCCTGATTCGTGGAGATGATGGTAGGTGGTTGATTGGCTTTGGGCACAATATTGGTATTTGCTCTGTCACTGTGACTGAACTAAGGGAGCTCTACAATGGGTTAACGCTGGCTTGGTCCGAAGGTTACAGTAGAGTTATTGTTGAGATTGACTCTAGTGCGGTGGTGACTCTTGTAACTAAAGATCTGGATAGTTCAAACCCCATGGATCCCTCATTGGAGCTTGTAGAGCGCTCCTAGGAAAATCTTGGGAGTGCAAGCTTGAGCATGTTTTTCGGGAGGGAAACCAAGATGCGGATTGGATTGCTAACTTTAGCCACTCTGGGCCTCTTGTCGTTCCTCACCCCCTGGTGTTTTAACATTTCTCCGAAATGATGTAATGGGGATTACTACCCCTCGGCTTTGTATTTAGTTTATGAGTCTTCCCACCTATTGACCCCATAAAAAAGTATGTATTCAATAAAATTGACAGTCAATACATCAAATGAACTTTTATCTATACTCTAATAGAAAAAGAATTGAATTCTAGTGTAGAATAAAGTACGCAATATATAAGTGAAATGAAATCTCCTATGGTTATAACCGGACTCAAAGGAGTCTGGTTACGGTCCTGGAGTTGTCATGTGTCCCTTTTGACACTCCTTAACTGTAGTTAAGATTCACCCACCTTTAGGGTTCACTCACCTATCCTTGGTATTTAGAAAAATCCTCAATAAATCCTCAATTAGTAGTCATCGTAATCACACAAGAATTCTCAATAGAATCATGAGTCTCAACATAGAAACATAATCACATCATAATCGAATCTAATATTTGATACTATTCTATTTCAAATTCAAATCTACCTAGAGATGAGATGAGATACGGTGTATCTCATCTCACCTTATTACATCACTTTGTATTCTCTAAACTTATCTCTAAATTTTTTTCTATAGAAATTCTGATTTATTGAGAATTCTTTTGGTGTTTACAATGACTCCTCATTGAAGATTATATAGAGATCAAATGAGTCTCAACATAGAAACATCATCACCTCATAATCAAATCAAATACTAATCAAATCTAATATTTGATACTGTTCTATTTCAAATTAAAATCTATCTAGAGATGAGATGAGATACGGTGTATCTCATCTCACCTTATTGCACTACTCTGTATTCTCTAAACTTCTTATATATATATATAAATATTAAATTTGAAATAGAACAATATCAAATATTAGATTTGAGTAGAGTGGTGGAGTGGTGGTGGTGTTGGTGGTGGTGGTAGTGGTGGTAGTGTTGGTACTAGTAGTGAATGGTTTTGGTGGTGGTGTAGCATTCCGTGTTTTCTATTTTTGTTTTTTATTTTCAAAACAAAGGTAACATAATTTTTTTGTTACCTTGATTTTCAAAAATTTTGTTACTAATTTTTAAAAACAAAAAACGGAAAAATGTTTACCAAATATGTTTTGCGTAAATTTTTTCAATTTTTTTTTAAAAAAAAACATAAAACAAGAAACGGAAGTGCAACCAAACTGGGCCTTAATTAAAAGTTTGTTTCCATATATATATATATATACACACACACGCACACACACACACTAGTGGGGCGCATGTGCAATGCGTGTGAGAGAGAGGAAGGGGAGAGCGAGACTAGGAATAGGGACCCTAGTGAGGGGCATTTTGGAAACAAAAATAGAGAATATTTTGGGTAAAGAAACTTGAGGGACATTTTCGGGAAAAAATTGTGAGGGACGCGTTGGGTATAAAAACATGGCGTAGGGACATTTTGAGAACCAAAAAGCTTTAGGAGCATTTAGGACATTTTGAAAACTAAAAAATATTCGAGAAATTATGATTATAGGAAAACTTTTGAGGGCATTTTGGATAGAAACCTAACTTAAGGAAATTTTGTGAATAAAAAACTTTAGAGACATTTTGGTCAAGAAAATAAAAATATATATTTATAATAATAAAATGCCATGATCCAACTGGACCGGTCGAATCCGAACCAGTCACTGGTGGGTTTGACAGCCGGTCGTTTTATGAGAACATTGATTTCTATATTAGTAAATGGTCGTTTAAGAATTAAATTTCAATCGAATTTTTAAGTCCCTTATATTTTTTTGGTGAAAAATTCTCCTATAGTAATAAAAGCTAAAATTAATAAATGACAATTCTAGAATCAAGCTAAAATTCAATTATAACTTTCTTAAGTATCAATATCTTTATATATTAGCAAATGGTAGTTTTAGAATTAGGCTAAAATTCAATCAATTTAAAGTATCATTGCCTTTATATATGAGTAAAGGGTAGTTTTAGAATTAAGTAAAATTCAGTCTACGTTTTGAACCCATATGTGTAAAGGGCAATTTTGAAATGAGCTAAAATTTAATCAACGTTTAAACCTATAATCAACGTTTGATCCTATAAGAGTAAAGGGAAAATTTAAAATTAACCAAATTAATTCAACATTTTAATTTATATGAGCAAAGGATAGTTTTGGAATTAAATGAAATTCCAATCAACGTTTTGAACATGCCATCCTCTTTATATTAGTAAAGATATATTTATATTTTTTTTTGTAACATATTTAGATATATCTACCTGCATTTTTTTCAATTAGGCTTCTTCTTAAATATGGTAAGAGTCCTAAATGGACTCTCCTCTCACAGCCCCACCGTGCCCGTCTAACCCTAGCTCCTTCCTTCATGGCTATTTAGCAATGACATATCTTACCTCATCAGGGAGTAGGACTCGGAGAGGTATATATATATACACATATATATATTTGTGATGTGGTAGCAATGGGTCCAATCATGTTCTTTTGAAATAAAAAGTCCAAGAATGACCAAAATTTCTACTTTTAAAATAAAAGCAATTAAACCAAGCTTTTTGATAATCCCAATTGTTAAATTTTGATGGGAACTCAGAATGTTTTGGAATTGTATGGAAAGTTCTGGAAGTTGAAGGATGGGGTCCCCAAGCAGTAAGAGTAAGGACCTGGATTAGCTGGCAAGTGGAATATGCAGTGATATCAGGTTGATCTCTGTCAGGATAATCTTTGAATTTACATGATCTTGTGTCAAATAAAATATTTTCATAATATTTTTGAGTCTTGATAAAACTGGAATCAATTTAGTGCCATTGAGGTGGAAAACAGGTTTGACAACATTTAATGGAGATGTATTATAAAATTCTTGTTCTAAGATGAGAATAGGAAAGTTAAGGGGTTTTTTGATATATTGAGAATCAAAAGACGACTATGAATTTTTCTGGAATAAACTAGTTTGACTATAGGATGAGACTAAAGGTTGATTACTAGAAGATGTTGGCTACTGGAAGAGGAAGTAATTGTAGCATATGTCTTTGTCTTAAATAGAATATTAGGAAATTCAGAAGAATCTTCTAACTAGAGGACTTGGAAAGGATTTCGGGAAGTTCCTAATGCAATGTCTGTTGAGGGTGTGGAAGATTGGCAATATGAATCGGCAGTAGTAGGTTGAACAACTAAAGTCTAAGAAGCATGAATAAAAGGAGTGCCTGCAATATTAGGAATAACCTTCTTCTTTGGATCTTTCTTTGGAGCCATCATTTCCTTGTAGGAATTCTCGAGTGAGAAAATCTGGAATAATATTTGTCTCTCTTTGATATATTCTATTTTAAAATTAAAAAAACAGATAGAATAGTTTGTCATCTAGCAAATATTTGTTTAGAAGCTATATTTTTAACATCTTTTTGTAATACACTTTTAGCAGCTTGACAATCAACTTTGACCAAAAATTCATGATTTAATAAATCACTTTGAAATTTTGAAATACATAAAACAATAGATAAAATTTCTTTCTTAACAATAGAATAATTTTATTGAGTTGGATTCCAAGTTCCTGAAGTATATCTAACAATTTGTTCTAATCTATTTATCCTTTGTTTAAGAATGCCACCAAACCCTAGTTCAGATGCATCAATTTCTACTATTTTAAAAGTTGTAGGATCTATTAATCCTAAGCATGGAAGGGTCTTATCTCTTAATTTTAATAATTTAACTATCTTAGTATGTTCGGAAGACCAAGTAGGAGGATCTTTCTTTAGTCTTTGACCAAGGGGAGCACTAATTTGACTCAGATCTTTGTAAAATTCGGAGACATAATTAAGGCTTCCTAAAAATCTTGGTAACCGGTTTTTATCTTTGATTTCATCTGTAAATTTATCAGCAAATTGAATAGATTGATCCATTGGAATAATGGTACCTTGATAAATGTTATAGCCTAAGAATCGAATTTTAGTCTGGAATAAACTAAACTTGGAAGCAGACAATACTAAGTCATGATGTCTAATAGTCTTAATGAATATATTAAGATGTTTCCAGTGTTGATTTATAGAGTTAGAAAATATTAAAATATCATCAATATAAACTATGGAAAATTTTGTATATGGGTTAAATATTTCATTCATGATATTCTGAAATTCTGATGGTTGCATTTTTTAGGCCAAAAGGCATAAACATTTCATTCATAATGTCCGAAAGGGATTGTAAAATCTGTTTAGTATTTATCTTCTTCTACAATCTGTATTTACCAAATTCTAGATCTCATATCAAAGTTTGAAAAGATTTTTGCCTTGTATATCCTTTGTGATAAATATTTTTTATCAGGGAGGGGATATCTAATCCATTGGAGAGATTCATTTAATGGTTTATAATTAATAACTAATCTAGGAGTTCCTGTTTCTAATTTTTTTTTTTTTTGCACATAAAAAGCTAAGCAGCTCCAAGGAGACTAACTTTTACGAACTAAATTTTTTCTAAGTAAATCTTGAATTTCTTTCTTACAATGTTCTAAAAGTTCTTGATTAAGTTGTTTCTTACAATGTTCTAAAAGTTCTTGAATCATTTGTATCGGTCTGGCTTTAATAGGGATTTTGGTTTCATTGAATTCTGGAAAATATGGTAACTTAACTATATATTTATTTCTATGCCAAAAAGCATTTGGGAGGTCAGAACAAAAATCAATAATCTTTTGTTCTACGGTTTTGGATTTACTAAGCTGGATTTCTAATTGTTTACATTCTATTTCTTGTTGTAAAAATCTTAAGTGTAGCTCCTTTTTCAGAAGAATATTGTTATGAGTTGTTAAACAATTTAATTGTCGAGTTTCTGGGAGAGTAAGAAATTTAAAGAGAATATTTTGGCCTAAAAGTGTAGTAGATATTCCTTGGTTATCTATCTTACTATTTGGTTGTATAGTGTTTAAAAATGGGAGTCCTAAATTAATTCTTGTTTTAAATCTTGGACTAAGATAAATTGTTGCTCAAGACAAATAGTAAATACTTTTAACTTGAGTAACATGTCCTCTGTTTTTCCTTTATCCTTTAGTAACTAACTTTAACTTTGGTAAATAATGTTTGGATAATCTTGACGCTTTTATTTCTTGGAGTCTAGTAACTATCTGATATTCTGTCATGCCATCTAAATTCCATTCATAACTCATTTGAGAAATCTGTATGCTATAATCTTGAATTACGGATAGTGTGGGATAACACCGTAGCAAGTCGTCTTCATTGTCTTGAGTATAATCAATTGAATCACTATCACTATCGGAAAGATTAAACAAAATTTAAATTACATATATATGAAGCAAGATATAGAAAAACCGACAGTACAGATATATGAAGCAAGAAAAAAAAAGCAAAGAGTTTACAAGTGTATAAACTCAAAAACCGACACAATTACATGACGAGCTCGTGGAGATCAATCCAGCATAGCCCTAAGATCCTCTCTTGCATAACGAAGCCCCTCTCATTCCAATGCAACCAGACGGATACAAGCACAAATGCGAGAAGAGGATGATGAAGTATTCTCAAAAACTCTGAGGTTTCTCACTTTTCATGGCATTCATGTTATAGCTTTTGGGGATGATAGATCAAATAGCCACTCGAGCTCTCACCACACTAATCGAGGACCAACAAGATAAGAAGTTGTGAAAGGAAGAAGGAAAGATCCAATCTACTCCCATACGGGAAAGAAAATATCCCCAAATCAGGGCCGTCCCAAGCCATTTGGAGGCCTAAAGCGAAAATTCTAATGGGGCTTTTAAAATTATTTTTTTTAATATTATTAAAAAAAAATTAACTATAAATGGGGCCTTTTTAATATTCTAAATGGGCCTTTTATTTTATTTTTTTATTCTAAATGGGGCCTTTTTAATATCTTTTTTTAATGGGGCCTAAAGCAAAGGCTTTGATGGCCTAATGGATGGGTCAGCCCTGCCCCAAATACCAAACACCATAGGACAGTGCAAGAGCAGATGGTCCACAAACTCTTCCACTTGAAGGCACATATAGCACTGGTTAGCCATCCTCCACCCTCTATATTGTAAGTGATCACATTTGAGGATCTTATTCAATGTTGCATTCTAGAGGAAAAACGAAACCTAAGAAGGAATCTCTGACGGACCCGAGGGGCCCTGGCCCAATGATTGTAAAGTGATCTTACTGAGAAACGACCATGGTTGCTACCAGACCAAGCCCGACAATCCTTAATCTCAATACACAGGGACAAGGAGCTGATATGACCTAAGTGCCGCGACACTTCATCGAATTCCCAATCATATAAGTCTTGTCTCAGCATCGAAAACCATACTATACCCGTACCCCGCCTCTCATAGTATTCCCCTACCAACGCATCCTTGTCAGTGGCTAACGAAAAAATATGACTAAAATCATCTTAGAGCCTAGAATCTCCACACCACACATCCTTACCTCAACGTCTTGCCCCACTCTAAACCTGAACTTAGGCACCACCAAATTGGCGGTTGCCATCACACCCTTCCAGAACCCCAAACCATGCGAACCCCTCACCACTCTCGGGACCCAACTCGAGGACTCTCCGTATTTGGAAACTATCACGACACGTCATAGACTCTCCCTCTCCCTCTCCTACCCAAACTTCCAGATCCATTTCCCTAACAAAATCTCATTAACTTAGGTTAGAGATTTGAGATTCAACCCCCTAGCCTCCTTAGGGTGGCAACACTGATTCCAAGCTACTAAGTGATATTTGAATGAATCAACCCTATCGTGCCAAAGGAACTCCATTTGCATTCTCTCAAGAGAAGCAATGACTGATTTTAGAATGGTTAGGGCGGACATGTAAAACGTTGGGAGGCTACCTAGGATACTTTGGATGAGAGTTAATTTCCCTCCTTTATATAAAAAAAATTGTGACTTCCAACCCGCTAAACGTTTCAAAACCCTATTTCACATTGGAGTCTATACCACTTTAGGTTTGAAACCCGCCCCTAACAGCATACCCAGGTACACTGAGGGAAGGACACCCATTCTACAACCAAAACAGGTGGCTAGCTGATCTATGTCCACAACTTCTCCTACCTCACGATCTCAGACTTGGCTAGATTCACTCGCAAGTTGGACACGACTTCATAACATCGAATGAGACACTTTAGGTTCAATAGATTTCTACTCGATGCATTGCAGGAAATCAGGGTATCATTCGCAAATTAGAGACGGAAAATGCGCAATTGATTTTGATGATCAATCAAAAAACCCTCAAATACGGATCATTCTGCTCTAGACAGCATTCTGCTCAACGCTTACGATACAATCACAAATAAGAACGGCGAGAGTGTGTCACCACCGTCTCCACTTTTGGCCAAAGCTCATTCTGTGAAGAACATAATCTAAGAATCTCCAATTAACGTGATCGTATGTTTTCTGCATATCGACTTTGCAGAGAATAGCGGCAGAAGAAGACTGAATGCGCATATACACTCATTGGCTATTAGGATCCTATCTAGAAAGTGTCTACCTCCCACAAACACACCCTGCTGAGGGTATATGATTGAGGCCATCACTCTTTGGAGGCATGCTGCCCAGTACCTTAGATAAAATTTTGTAAAAGCTAGAGCAATAAATAGTAGAATCCTTGTAATCCATCCTTATGAAAGTTTGGGGATTACACTCATGAATGTAGGCACCCTTTTGCTGAACCATATAAACCTTTTTCTCTTCTATCTATGTATGAATCTGGGTGTTTGATGGTCAGGATCTCTTGTACAATTTAAATCCGTACATCCTATTTGATCCTAACCTTCAAACACTCCTGACTACTGGGAAGAACCCAGGGAGTATAGGAGCTGGTTCATTTTTTTTTTCCCTTAGTGAGGAAGAGAGTTTTTAATTGATAGACAGCCATTGACGGTTTTTTTTTCTCTTGCAGAAGAGTGTTTCTTCTTCATCATTGGACAGCAGGTTACTGCGGTATTCGCTTGAGTGCAGTCCTATTGCCCCCAAAACTTTTGAAAACACTCAAAAAATATATTATTTAATAGGAAAATTATCACCTCTTCGCAGGTGGAGTAAAGGAAAGCATCTCATCCCCCTTTTCTTGCCACGTGTTCTTTTTTTTAACACTCTTTAATTGTGATTAAGGTTCACTAAGAGCATGTTCTTTTTTTTAACACTCTTTAATTGTGATTATCACTAAGAGCATCTCCAACACAATACTATAAAACTCTCCTCTATTTCAGCATCTCCTCTATATTTAGAGGAGATGGGGCCCACTTTAAAGTTATTTGCTCCAATGGGAGGAAACTCTAAATCACTATTCCTACTCTAAAACTCAAGGGGTGGATACCTTTGAGGTCACCACGTGTCCCTTTTGACACCCCTTAACCGTGGTTAAGATTCACCCGCCCAGCCTTGGTTTTGTTTAAATATTAATTCTTTTTTTAAAATTAAAAACTGTTTTTAGAGTTTTTTAATATTAAAAACAATTTTTAAATTTTTTTTAAAAAAATATATCTAAAAAAAACCAAGGATAGGTGGGTGAATCTTAACCACCTTTAAGGGATGTCAAAAGGTAAAATGACACAATCGGCATTTTAACAAAGATTGAAAGACAAAAAGAGAACACTAAGAGCATGAATAATGTTATAGAGGCCATCTCTATGTTCTCTCCCACTATCTAAATATAGAGGGTCACTGTAGCAATATAGAGGACCTCTAAATATAGAGCATGGTTGGACTTGGATTTTCCAACCAAAACTCTATGTTTAGAGTTATAAAGCACGGTTGGAGATGCTCTAATCCTTAGAGTTAAAACATCTTACCTTGGTTTTTAGGAAACAAAAATTTAAAAATATTTAATCACAAGAGTTAAAACTTGTTAACCATAATTTAAGGACAATTAGAGTGCTTTGTGAGGACGTCGAGTCATCCACGCCCGTGGAGAGGATCATTGCTCTATTTGACAGGAAAGCCATTGGGGCAAGGGGCAGCTGCCCCTTGATTTCTGAAAAGAAAATATGAGGAATGATAAGGATACTCTAAAAGTTCAAAAAGTTTCCCACTCTCCCATCTTTTTAAGTAAAGACAACTTTTCTATGTTAACCTATTTCCTTACTTGGCTCAACCAATCATTTGTTTTATTAACAAAATGAGTGAGAATGGGAAATGGGAGTATGATTAGCATTCTTCTAAAAAAATAAAATTTATACTGGGCCTATTAGAACATTATCAATCGATCCCTTGTCCCCCTACAAGAAAATCCTGGCTCAGCCCCTGTTGTCAGTGTGTTATAATATACATATTGCTTGATGTATTACATATGTAATTTATAAAATATAGTTATAATATAATAAATGTAACTTCAACAAGCTATTATCATCATAGTATACTAGGTTATGAAGTGACGAGAACTAAAAATAAAAAAATATTATCTCATTTCTGTATTCTTAAAGATTAGAAATCAGTTGGCTGTTTGGTCTAACGGTCCACTTATAAATTGAAGCATCTACCGCAATCAAAGCAACTTGTGTATTGATATTCCTCTTTATGTATATTAACATTTGTATCATTTCTCTGCTTACCTATCAACAAAAAAACATTTGTACCAGACAGTTTTTGGTCATCAAATTGAGAAGTCATATCCGAAGTTAAAGTGAACAAGTCTGATCTTGACAATCCCCTTTCACTCAAGTTAAACCTGATGTCGCCCAATGTCTGCAATTGCCATCTTCAACTCAAGTAAAACCTGATGCAACCAGTTTGTTCAATCATGCATTCCAACATCACAGGCAATCCTGAGGACATGCTGATTACTACCATTTTTGACATAGATGAAGCCTGGATGATTTGCGTCATGCGCTTGATGCCAAAGGTAAAAGAAACTGGATCTTGCACATTTGTGTTAACGGTCGCAATATGCTCACGCTGCAGAATCAAGAAAATGATGGTTGTTAGACCCTAGGACTGATGTTAATATTGTAAACTAATTGATAATATTTTTAGAAAAAGGTCTATTACCACATTTAGATTGGAAATATAACCGTTGAGCCAATCGACGCCGGAAAGGAAATTGTCTTCAGTGGAGAAAGATATTCTTCTCATTGCCAAAGATATTCTGGCTGAGATGTAGTATAAGGGTTCAAAGTTAGGAAAAGCTTGATAAAAACATATGAACAAAAAAAATTGGAAAAAGGAAACAAGGAAAGCATGAAGAAAGCTCTTTAAAATAGTGAACAATTGAAGCATTTAATAATCAAAACCAATGGCTACCTGTGTCTGCAAAATAAGGTGTTGTCAGTCTGCAATAAACTTGAGACCAATTCTTTGAAGGCATCTCGACATTCACTTCATAGGGTCCTTCATGGATGGGCAGACGCTCATTCTGGTTGTCTAGCAATTTAATCTCGAGTGAAATGTTTTCTCTGCCTAATAAGATAAAATTCAAATTTAGTTAGACCATAAAAGCAAAAGATCAACCTTGAGGTGCTTGGAGTAGTTTGAAAACAGCACATCATTCAAACAGGCCAAGATATTAAGTAACAATATCCCATGATGTTGCAAGATTATATGTACCTACGAAATATTTATTGACAGTACAGAAAAGAAAGAACTTCTATGCTTAACAGGAAAGTCATAACGCATGTATTTAGAACTGTTATTACATCAGATATCACAAGGTAAGTTTCTCGTAAGATGGGAGATTATTTGAAGGGGATAGTGTACTAATAATTTCCAAGGGTAGAGATTAAGTTGATTTTAGACCAGAGGTTGCTTTTAATTAAAACTAGTAATAAACCTGTGCGATGCATGGAGAGTAGACAATAAAATAACACAAACAATATGAATATATAAGTCCTGAAAGAGTTGGCTATATAAAGATGATATGAAAGTGAGGGAAATAAAGAGCTAAGCATTGAAGACATAAAAAGAAAAAAAAAAGCAAATAAACAATGATTTATGCCAAAAACAGCAAAGAAAAAACACCGCTAATAAGAGCATTCTAAACCACACATCCAACCATATGGTTATCCACATGGTTGTTTTACTGAGAAAATTTTATTTTGTTGGTCAGATTTAGTCTGCATTATGTGTATGTATATAGCAATGGTGGCACTAAACTATTACAGCGCCCTTATAAATAATGGTCGTAGTTAGAGTCAGGGACTATAATTGACCTAACAATTAGTATGCATTATTGCAATTAACAATAACTATATAATTAAGGGAAGATGGTTGTTGATTCTCATCTTTAAAAAAAAAAATAAAGAAAATGGTAATGGAAGGACGTGAGGTTTGATCTTTCCTTTACATGAATAAGACTATACTGCTTGCAACCTCTCTCAATCACTATTACTCAACTTCCCACCAGAGTTCAGATAGGATGTGAAGACACCTGAGACACATTGTAAATGGCCATCCACAGGGACAATATATATCAAGACACCTGATTTAGAAACCTAATATGCCAATTGGTGTCACGTAGGAAAAAAATATTAAAAATTAACAATTGATATAGAGGATTATATATAGGATTCGAAGGGATGGTATACAGATGATGTTTCCAAATAAGAGCAAACGTTTATATGTGTGAGACTTGCCAAAAGGTTTTTGGGTCCTTGCAATCCAAATTTACCTTCATCAGACTTTGGATTCTGAAGGTAAAAGAAACACCAACCACACTTGATGATGACTTCACGATCTACATAACCAACAAATTTTTATGACCATAGACCTATCAAACAAAAACAAACACTTAAAACAAATACCCATTCTATTATCAACTAAAATGCAAAACCTGGGACACCACCATGTGGTATAATCAAGTGTTTACACACAAACTACTACCGTTCAATAAAAAATAAAGCATAAGAACCTCACCAATATTGGTGAAACCAAGTCTTCTCACCCAAATGTTCTAGGTTAACCATGTAAGTATTATTTACCATTTCTACAATTAAAAGTACAAGATTTTTTAAAATAATTTTTCTAAAAAGACATTTTTTAAATAATTTTCTTGGAAGAGGTTGCAACTGTTCAGTGTCAGGAGGGAATGCAAGCAAATGACACACTGTTTTGGAAGGGATGCAACTCTTCAAATATTTTTAGGTAACTTGGGATGATCTGCTGTGGTCTAATTTCAGAGGAGTGCCACAAATGCTTTTAGGATTGGTGATAGGTGGTTAGGAAGGAAGTGTTGTGTTGGCAGTTAGGGAGCTGAAGATGCGTGCATGATGATAAAACCAACCAATGTAATGAAGGGACGTTGAGGGAAACGAAGTCATGACTCTTGAACTCTTTATAAGGATCCCCTTTCTCTCTTATTCTCTCCGTAAACTTTCTGTTCATTGCTATCCATGCTACACACCCTTTGTTGTGCCTGCAATCAAGATTCTCCACCAAGCCCTCCAAAAATTAAATACTGCCAGGAAATTCAACCTCTCATCACCCCTTTGCGAACAACTATTCCGTCTAAATCCTACCCTCCATCTGCTGCAGCTTTTGATCCCTATCTCCAATCAGCTATGCATCCCCTCTCCTACAGTTCCTCCATGACCCCAGAACTCTCATGGTGAATGTGTATCCCTTCTTCAATTATGCAAACAACCGCATTGATATATCCCTAAACTACACACAACTCAATTCTGCACCAATGGTGCAAGATGGAGGTCTCACATACTGATACAGTAATTTCTTTGATGCAACGATAGATGCCTTTTGTATCTACAATGGAAAATGAAGTGTATACAGGGATTCCAGTGGTAGTAACAGAGACAGGGTGACCAACAGCACGAGGTGGAGCTGCAGTGCCTGAGAATGCATCAAACGAGCATTAACTGATGTTGGGACACCCAAAAGGCATGGGGTTGGTGTCAAAGTATTCATGTTTGATTTTGGGAAGTGATTCAACACTCCTGATAATACCTACTATCAAGAGCTGGACCGTTGGATTCAAGATCTAAGTATTACATGCTCTGAATCTAAGTATCACATGCTCTGAGTCTCCATGTAGATCTTCGGAAACGCACTACAAAAAACTTTTACTCTAAGAAGGAAGGGAGTACCGTGAGAGTGGGATAGGCGAGACTTGAGAGGATAGATTAGAGGTGGAGAAATAGAGATTTGTGAGGAGAGAAGGACATTAGAGAATGCTGGGATAGACACCCAGATAGAGTTGTGAGGGAAAGGGAAGGGGTGGTCTGAGAGATATTAGTGTGGGTGAGGTGTATCAAGCATGATACAGCTTGATACACCTCACCATTGTGACTAGCTGGTTTTCCGCCGATTGAGTTTTATTCACCATTGTGAAAAATAAAACAATGCCACATATTGCTTCCACAAATCATACCCAGTCAACTTAGAGATAATCATCAAGAAATCGAATTCATGCAAGGATCCAAGCTACAACTATAGATGAAATCCATGCAAATAATTGACCATATCAGAGTAGGTTGTTAAGCCAGTTTTTTTTTTTTTTTTTGAAGGGGTTAAAGGTAATACACAACACACACATGGACCAAGGGAAAACCCACCAAGTACAAAAGCCTTACAGTTCATGCAATTCAAAATAGCATCAATTTTTTTGTTATTACTGATAGAGGAAAAAATTAAACAAAACCAAGTACTGCAGAAGAAATGTAACCATAAATTTATTCGTGCTCAATGTCAAAAAATACTTCAGACAAAGATTTTCGAAGCCATGCTTCAAAGAAGTAAAATTTTCCCTCTCTCCAATTCCTTGGTAGAGCTTTTTCCTTCCACTGAAGCTAGGATTTCTTGATTGAGATCTAAAGACTGTTGTGGATTTGATGGAGTTGGACTACATGAATTTGCTCGTAGTATTATGCTCCCCCGCTAGAGAGTGACGATCTGTTTTCTTTGTCTGAAAATTCTGGAAAAAATGGAAAATCAAGAACCAGAGAAAGACGAGCTCTCTAAGGTAGAGTTGTTGGAAAAGTTCTCAACTATCCTCGCCTTTCTGGGAACTGATGTTGTGGTAGAGATTGAGGAAAATGAAACAACGAAAGAAGGGGTGAATATATGCAAATTGGCTCTATATGGGAAGTTCCTTGCAGAGAGGCCTATAAATCTGCAAATCTCCAAGAAAACCATCCTACAGGCCTGGAGGTTGCCGTATGATCTCGATGTGCTAGATCTGAAAGATGATGTATTTCTCTTCAAATTTAAAGGAGAAAATGATACGTTTTGATTCCTAAGCCATGAGCCTTGGTGCTTTAATGACCATCTTCTATGTTTGAAGAGATGGGTGTCTGATCTTACAATAAAGGAAGTCGACTTTTCCAGATCACCGTTTTGGATTCAGTTTCATGCAATTCCAGTGGCCAAGATGACCGCCTCAACAGGCAACCAACTCGAGGCATATGTTGGAGAGGTATTAGAGGTAAATCTACCAAAATCAGGGTTATCCAAAGGGAGATTCATCAGAGTTTGCATTCTTATCCAATTGGACAAACCTCTGAGACCATGGATTATGATGAAAAGGGAAAGGCCTCTACCAGATCTTAAGATTGAAATTAAATATGAATGACTTCCGTCGTTTTGTTTCTTTTGTGGAAGAATTCGCCATATAGAAAACCATTGTATAATCAAGGTGGGATTGCCAGAAAATCTATTAGAGATTATTAAGACAGGCTCAATAGGATCAATGTTTAACAAAAATCTCAGAGCAAATATCTATAGAGGTAAACCACGAACTGAAGCCCAATCATCACGAAAATCATCTTATCTGGAAGGTGAAACGTCAAAAATGGAGGAATATCGCTGGAATCTTGAATTTCTGATGAAAAATGCAACTAGAGAAGATGATTGGAGAGGATTACTACCAGAAAAGGATGTGAGAGGTAGCAATGGTCAAGATGGATCAGATCACAATCAAAGTGTAAATCTGAGCTCAACAAGTGGCAAGGGCTCTATACATGAAAGGGATTGGGATGGAACACATGATAACTTGCTGTTACTAACAAATGGCCGAGATGCAATGGAATTAACTGAGAATCCTAATCAGCCCAATCATAATGGAAGGGACGTCTTAATGAGACCGATTGGCCAGAGGGACAGATCAGAAGAGTTAGATGAAGCAGGCCCTCCAGCGAAGAGAAATCATCTGTTTTGTTTAGATCCAATGATTGCTGATGTAGAAGCTGATGGGAAAGCTAAAAAAGGTATGAAACCAAACCAGTATATTGTGGAGAGGTTTGTTTGGCCTAATCCAATTCTGCAGACGGAAAGAAGTTTGTGGGGAAATGATAAAAACGGTTTAAACCTGTTGGACCTAGACTCAACCCATTACTCAAATCCAGAAAACTGACCAAAGGAAAAAACCCACTACCAAAAGGGCTTTCGTCCCCAAATAGAGCCAAGAATGTTGTTGGACCATACAGTGACCCCAAACAAGGGAAAATCCCCAAATCAATCTCTCAAAAGTCTCAAAGGAAAAATCACCAAGAGTAATACCATAGGATTCATCTATCTCTTCCCGAAAATCTCAAACCTTTCTTTCTCTAACAAATGGGATTGAAGATCTGAAAGACACATGTTGGTCAGGGACGGTTGCTGATATGCAACCTCCCCAAAGACCATGAAAATAATTAGCTGGAACTGCTAGGGGATAGGTCGACCTCTAATATTTCGAGTTTTGTTGGAACTCACCCAATTGTACAGACCCGATGTGATTTTCTTAATCGAGACGAAGACAGTTGGCTAGAAGTTAAATAACCTGAAGAGAAGTGATGGGGATCAACCCCTTAAAATTTACCGCAAGAAAATGAAAAAAAAGTAATAAATACAATGTGGGGGCTATTGACGGAGGTAGGCCGGTGGGCCATATGGTCGTAGGCCCAAGAAGGCCCATGGTTGTCCATAAGGCCTATACATTGGGTCTACAATGCTTATAGACTAATTCAAAGTGTTTCTAGAAGGTTTCTATCTTTTTGGAAGTTATTATAATTTTCTAGAACGTCAAAAAAATCTCTAGAATGTCAAGAAGTCTCTAGAAAGTCAAGTCTTTAAAGAGTTCTCTAGAAAGTTGAGTCTTTAAAATTCTCTAGAAAGTCAAGAGTCCTTATAATACTCTAGAAAGTCAAGGAGTCTTTAAAATTCTCTAGAAAGTCAAGAGTCCTTAGAATACTCTACAAAGTCAAAGAGTCTTCTTGTATTAATGAAAAAATATTCTAATTGGGTCTATAAAAGGAGGACATGGCATTGTAAGGCATTCTAGATTTGAATAGAATTTGAAGCAAGTTTCTTTGTTAATGGTGAGACTTCATTATTCTCTTCTAGGTGAGACACCTAGAAAGCCTTAGTGAGACTCTAAGGTATATCCTCCACTCTTCTTATTCTATTTCGTTCACTTTGTCCTACACCAACTCAGATTTGAAGTGAATGAAAAAAGTTCTTCTTACTAAGGTGTGACTCTTTATATTGATGGTGTGATTCCATCCTTGGTTGCCTAAGTTGGTGAGACTCCAACCGTAGGTCATCCATAGAAGTAGTGTCTTATCCTCTTTCCCCTTATTTCACTTCTCTCTTCCCTTTTATTAAAATTCAGCATCATACTTCTTCCGTCCTACACCAATTTTGGTATCAGAGCCGAAGCCTGGCAGCATATCAGTATATACATCGTGTGAGGAACGGTACATCGTACAAGAACTACACTACCATGAGCTCTGAAAATCATTCAGAAGGTCTTGGAGCAACTCCAACTTAGCTAGGAGAGTTGTTAGCCATCCAAAAGTCGCAACAAAAAGAAATAGATGTGCTCAATACTCGGTTGGATGAAATAATGACCTTTCTACAAAGGCATCATGGGAATACGAATCAAGATACTAAAGATGATGATGCCAATGAGTTTCAACATTCAGCTATACGCTCGCAACAGTTCGCCACCCATGAAATACGAGGAACTCATTCAATGGGACATTAAAGGAGAGGCATGGGTGACTACATGAACCAAGACATGGAGATGTGTGAAAATTACAGAGCAGCAAATGATGTGACCAAGAAGGTACACATTGAAGTTGCTGATTTTTATGAAAACTTAATCCAACAGCTTTTCTTGATTGGCTCATGTCTATGGATGACTACTTCGATTGGTATTTCATGCCCAAAGAAAAGAAGGTTCGCTTTGTTAAAGCAAAATTGAAAGGGTCGGCATGATTATGGTGGCATAGTATTGAAGATCAACTCTATAGATCTAATCAACCACCCATTAATACGTGGGACGAGATGAAGATAAAGATGAGGAAACACTACTTGCCAATTGATTATGAGCAAACTTTATACAGCAAGATGTTCCATCTAAAACAAGGTTCTAAGTCAGTGGAAGAGTACACAGAGGAGTTTCAAGAGTTGACTATCCGGAACCGAGTTCGAGAAAGTGAAGCTCAGTTGGTTGCCCATTACAAATCTGGAATTCGTATGGAGATACAACTTGAGGTTGCAGCTACGCGCACTTGGACGTTGGATGAAGCATATCAACTTGCACTAACAATTGAAGAAACCATTAAGTTTCAATCATCAAGGCGTACAATTGAAGAAACCATTAAGTTTCGATCATCAAGGCGTCTGGGAAGTCAAAACAGGGGGTCTTCCAACAATCGACTAGCGAGTAACACTCCCCAAGGCAATGACTCCAACGCTTATAACCAAGAGGGCAATAACCAACGGGTCTTCGATAGTAGTAATCGGGATATTACCAAGGGTAAGACACCGATTGGAGATGGTACAAAACAGTCCGGTAAGACTCCATTGTGTTACAAATGTGGAGGCCATGGTCACTTTGTCATCATGTGCCCGAACAAGAGCTTGCACTTCTATGTAGAGGAATTGGAAGCTGAACCAGAAAAGAACAAGAGCAACCGGTAGATGAAGCCGATTACTGTGGAGGCATACATGAGGGTCTTAGTCTTGTGATGCAAACATTAATAACTACACCAAAATTTGAAGAGGAAGATTGGCGGCGTACTAACATCTTCTACACGAGGTAGCAATTTGAACGTGGCATGTCTAGAGCTTGTTGAAAGCTTAGGCTAAAAAAGGAGAAGCACCCACAACCATATCGAGTAGCATGAGTAAATGATACTTCTATTCCGTTAAACCATCATTGCTAAGTTAATTTCTTGATTAGTAAGAACTATGAAGAATCAGTTTGGTGCGATATTTTATCTATGAAAGTTAGCCATATTCTGCTTGGGAGACCTTGGCTTTTTGATCGTAGGGTACAACATGATGGATATGAGAATACCTACACTCTGATCCACAATGGGCGCAAGAAAGTTCTTCTACCCATGAAGGATCTTCCACTTACTAAGCAACCGGAAATAGAACAACCAACAAATGTTCTCACTGTGCACGAGTTCATGGAAGAAAGCAAGGATAACACTACACGTGAAGTGCCCAAATCAAAGGAAGAAGAGAAAGAATACCCATCAGAAGTCAAGGGCAATATTGCTGATTTTGCAGACCTAGTACCTGATGAGTTGCCCAATGAGCTTCCTCCCATGCGTGATATACAACACGCTATCGATCTTGTTCCAGGTGCGACTTTGCCTAATTTACCTTCTTATCGTATGAATCTGACAGAGCACGCCAAGCTTAAAAGGTAAGTTGATGAATTACTTATAAAGGGGTTCATTCGGGAAAGCTTAGGCCCTTGTGGAGTTCCCGCTCTACTCACTCCTAAGGACAGGACATGGCACATGTGCGTGGATAGTAGAGCTCTATCAATAAGCTAACTGTCAAGTATCAATTTCTTATACCAAGACCTGACAACATGCTAAACATGATGGCGGGAGCAATGATTTTCTCAAAGATCGACTTGAGACAAGGATACCATCAAATACGTATTTGCCTTGGAGATGAATGGAAAACGGCATTCAAAGAAATCAAGTCCAAGATGGTGAAAGTCTCAATTTCACAATTGCCAGATTTTGGGCAAATCTTCAAGGTTGCATGCGACGATTCACATTTGGGTATAGGAGCTGTCCTTAGCCAAGAAGGACCTCTCATTGCCTATTTTAATGAAAAGCTCAATAACACCAAGAAGAGGTACTCAACTTGTGATGTCAAGTTTTACGCCGTAGTACAAACTCTCAAGCATTGGTAGCACTACCTCATTCATCTGGAGTTTGCCTTACACTCTAATCACAAGGCGTTGCGGTATCTCAACTTACAAAAGAAGCTTAGATCCCAACATGTTAAGTAAAGAGGTAAACCACTTTCAGAAAGCACATGGATTACGACAAATGACTTTCAAAAGATTAACCCAAATCTTTATGAGATGTACAAATCCTCTATCTCGACGGAGCTGAGTCTTTTAAAGACGGGGGGAGTTGATAGGGATCAGCCTCTTAAAATTTACAGCAAGAAAAAATAATAATAAATATAATGTGGGGGCCATTGACGGAGGTAGGCCCGTGGGCCATTTGGTCGTAGGCCCAAGAAGGCCCATGGTTGTCCATAAGGCCTATACATTGGGTCTACAATGCTTCTAGACTAATTCAAAGTGTTTCTAAAAGGTCTCTATCTTTTTTGAAGTTGTTAGAATTTTCTAGAAAATCAAAAGAATCTCTAGAAAGTCAAGTCTTTAAAGAGTTCTCTAGAAAGTTAAGAGTCTTTACAATTCTCTAGAAAGTCAAAAGTTCTTAGAATACTCTAGAAAGTCGAAGAGTCTTTAAAATTCTCTAGAAAGTCAAGAGTCCTTAGAATACTCTAGAAAGTCAAGGAGTCTTTAAAATTCTCTAGAAAGTCAAGAGTCCTTAGAATACTCTAGAAAGTCAAAGAGTCTTCTTATATTAATGAAAAAATGTTCTAATTGGGTCTATAAAAGGAGGACATGGCATTGTAAGGCATTCTAGATTTGAATAGAATTTAAAGCAAGTTTCTTTGTTAATGGTGAGACTTCATTATTCTCTTCTAGGTGAGACACCTAGAAAGCCTTAGTGAGACTCTAAGGTATATCCCCCACTCTTCTTATTCTATTTCGTTCACTTTGTCCTACACCAACTCAGATTTGAAGTGAATGAAAAAAGTTCTTCTTACTAAGGTGTGACTCTTTATATTGATGGTATGATTCCATCCTTGGTTGCCTAAGTTGGTGAGACTCCAACCGTAGGTCATCCATAGAAGTAGTGTCTTATTCTCTTTCCCCTTATTTCACTTCTCTCTTCCCTTTTATTAAAATTCAGCATCATACTTCCTCCGTCCTACATCAAGAAGATTGAAGCTTAATAATGCTTGGTTTGTGGACTCAAATGGGCTATCTGGAGGTCTTGCATTATTCTGGAATGATCTAGTTAATCTGAATGTTACTGAATCTACAAGTAACAGAATAGAAACTGAAATCAATCATCTGGAGAAAGCTGAAGTATGGGATGCTACATTTGTGTATGGACCAACAAAGGAAAATCAGAGAAGAGAACTTTGGGATTATATCAAATACACGGCTGCAAAAAGAATTCGGCCATGGATGTCTTGTGGAGACTTTAACGACATTGTTTCAGGGAAGAAAAAGGAAGAAGGAGTTCCAAAAGCTGCATCAAAAATCAAGTATTTTCAAAAATGCTTAATGAAGCTAAACTCTTGAATTAAGGATTTCAAGGTCCTAGTTTTACATGGTCAAATAGACAAGCAAATGAACACTGTATATGAGAAAGGCTTGATAGATTTGTGTCTACTACATGGAAATAAAAATCGCTGAAACCGATATGAAACGGACGATACGTATAGGTTTTGTAGCCCCCTATACGATATTTATACTGATACGAAACAAGTGATATATATTGTTTATTAATTATTTATGTTTTCATTCATTGTATAATGCTACTTAACCTTTAAGTTGCTTCCCATGACTTTATGTAAATTTGGTTTCTATATCTCATTTGATATTTTTAAATTTTAATTTGATTTTTTTTTCAAAGAACGAATAATTATATGTATTGCCCGAAACCAATACCGATACGTATAGGTTTCGGTTAGGACCGATACATCTCCCGAAACTGTATTTTTAATCCTTAGTCTACTGTCTGTTGGAGGGAAATTTTTGTTGATGCTACAGTCCAACACTTATTGGACATTGGATCAGACCATAGACCTGTGATGATGGACACTGAGAAGAAAGGTGTGAAAAGGAAAAAGGTATTCAGATTCGAAAGCATGTGGTTAAACCACCCGGATTGTAAGAACATCATAAATAAAGCTTGGAATATGAAAGTCAGTGGATCCCCAATGTACAAGATTGCTTAAAAAGCAAAAAACTATAGGAAATTTCTCCTTGACTGGAACAAGAGTAATTTCAAAAATGTTCATTTGAAGAACGCAGAATTGTACCAGATTTAGCAGAGAAGGAAGGAATGAGAAATACTGAAGAAGGCAGAAAAGCATATAACGTTCTGAGAAATGATCAGTCTGTTGAAAAATGAAGAAATCCTCTGGAAGCAAAAAATCACGAATTCAATGGCTTGCAGAAGGGGATCTCAACGCTACCACTCTACAACGAAGATGTGAAAATAGAATCTATAGAATATACAATAATCAGAATATATGGATTGAGGAAAACAAAAAGAAATAGTGGATCATATTATAGAACATTTTTCAGATGTTTTTAAGACCTCAAATCCTACTGATATTGACAAGGCTGTTGAAAATATTCAGCCCAGCATCACTGAGGAAATGAACAAACAGCTATGCAAACCATTCTCAGTTGAAGAAATTAAAGAGGTAGTGTTCCAACTTCCTGCAGCTAAATCCCCATGTCCTGATGGATTATGGATATCCAGGGGAGTTTTACCAAAAGAATTGGGATGTAGTGGGGAACGAGCTTTGTAAAGCTGTTCTAAGATTTCTAAATGGAGGTATCTTTTGAAGGAACTAAACCATACATTCATTGTTCTAATTCCGAAGAGGAGGAATCCTGAAAGGGTTGGCCAATACAGCCCTATAAGTTTGTGTAATACAGCATATAAGTTAATTTCCAAGCTAATGACCAACAGGCTAAAAGCTTTCTTCAATGATATCATCTGTGAAAATCAATCAGCTTTCCTAGCAGGAAGGCAAATTCAAGACAATATTATCATTGGCCATGAAGTGATGCACTATTTAAAAAAAAAGGAAAGAAGGTGAGGAAGGATACATGGATTTGAAGCTAGATATGGCTAAGGCCTACGATGGGGTGGAATGGTGTTTCCTGGAAAGGGTGCTTGAAAAAATGGGTTTATGCAAAAGATGGATTCAATGCCTCCACCAGTGCATATCTACGGTAACCTATTCAATTTTGATAAATGGTGAGCCTAAAGGAAGAATCTTTCCTGCTAGAGGGATAAGGCAAGGTGATCCCCTATCACCATATCTGTTCATTTTGTGCGCTCAGACCTTATCAGCAAATCTGAACAAAGCAATGGGGGAAAAAAAGGATTAGTGGAATTAAAATGGCTAGAAGCTGCCCCTCTATCTCCCATTTATTCTTTGCTGATGATAGTTTTGTGTACATCAAAGCTAAAGTGGAGGAAGCTTCTGAAGTTATGCAAATTTAGATGCCTACTATAAAGCATCAAGCCAGCTTGTATATGTGAAAAAATCAAGAGTTATTTTCAGCAAGAATACCAACGAAGATGTCAAGGAAAAGCTGATTGATTGCTTGAAGTTCAAGTATGTTGAACCCACAGATGTCAAAGAAGTTACAAGGTTGGAAAGAATCACTTCTCTCCCAAGCTGGAAAAGAAGTTATGATTAAATCAATAGTGCAAGCTATTCTAGCCTATACAATGTAGTGCTTCAGAATTACAAAGAAGGTCTGTGATGAAATAGCAGCAATGACAGCCATATTTTGGTGGGGACAGAAAAAAGAAGAGAGGAAAATATATTGGGTTGGTTGGAAAGAAATTTGTAGGAACAAAGAGGATGGAGGTTTAGGATTCAGAGATATGCAGGCATTTAATATGTCTTTGTTGGCAAAGCAAGGCTGAAGGATTCTTGTGAATCCCACTTCTCTCTGTAGCAAAACACTCAGAGGTATTTACTACCCAAAAGCAGAGTTTCTTAAAGTTGGAAAAGGTCACAGACCATCATGGGGATGGAATAGCCTCTTAGAAGGAAGAAAGGTATTAGTATTACTTGAAGGAATAAGATGGACAATAGGAAATGGGGATCTATACAAATATGGGCAGATCCATGGATTTCCGTAGCTGCAAATTTCAGAGCCAAGCAATCTGAGTGGACTGAGTGCCTGAACTTGAGAGTTGCAGACCTCATTGACACAACAAAAAGCAGTTGGAAAGAAAAAAAATGGTTTTGGACCTATTAAAACCAGAAGACTGTTCAGGAGGTTCTTAAGATGGCTTTCAATATCAAAGGCGAGCCTGATAGATTGGTATGGAACTATACAAAAAATGGAATATACTCGGTCAAATCTGGATTTCACATTTGCAGGCAAAGAGATAACAAGGGTAAGGGTAAAGCTTCTTGTTCTGAGTCAGCTGTTCCAGAGGAACTGTGGAAGGAAATGTGGAGAATACATTCAATAAATAAAGCTAAACGTATGTTGTGGAGATGTTTGAAGAACACAGTGGCAATTAATACGAACTTGAGGAAGAAAAAAATTAAAAAAGACGATATGTGCCCTATGTGTAAGAGTATGCCTGAGTCTATATCACATTTATTCATAACTTGTGAGTATGCTAGAGAGATATGGTTCAATCTCAAGGAGAAGATGGAAATCCCTTTAACATAGCCAAATTTTTTTAATAATTGGTGGAAAGGGGAATGGAGAAGACTGAGAATAGAAAACGATGGGCTTGATTCTCTAGGTTTGATGACCAACATCATTTGGGCTATATGGATAGCTAGGAATAATCGGATTGATGACCAACGCATATATAAGTTAGGATTGCTTGTGTCTTTTCCCAAGGGATACATACCGTTTGGATTGCATGGGAATGACAAAACCTTCTCTTTAGTTCCCAAGAGTAAGGTGATGTTGTGGAACCAACTAAACACTTAATACATCGTTTCGATCTATAATTTGCCATTCCTTACAACAGCTGCATCTTCCCAAGGGAAACATACCCTTTGGATTGCATGGGAATGACAAACCTTCTCTTTATTTCCTGGTAACATGGCATTTTGGACCAAATTAAACAGTACAATGTTGAGGGCTATAATTCACTATGAATTGCAACTGCAAAAAATGGTTATACCATAACCAATAGGGACCCAACTAAACAGTATAACGTTTCGGTTTACAATTCCCAATGCATTGCAACTGTCAAAATGACTATACCATAACCAATTGATAAATGCCATGTGGCAATAACACCACAAAATGCTCCTGACCCGCCACATAGACCTCCCCCACCCCTGACTTTCATCTATACTATTATAATGAGAGAATGAGGGATACAACCGTTGATTGAATATAGCCCTCTATTACTATCCTTAAATCCTTAGATTTTCTCTCCTATTAGCAGTTGATTAGAGGAGGGATACAACCGTTAACTACATTAGCAGTTAACAGCGGCATAATAAATTGTTGCCTCTCCCCACATTCCCCACTTCCACAATTATCTGCTTCACCTCCTCTCTCTCTCTCTCTTAGTTACAAAGATTAACATACCATTGACCGAAACCTAGCATTCTATGATCCCACGCCAACACCCTTATTCAACTTCTCGGGAATGGGACTGCCAGAAACAGTTTTAGCCGCCGGCTAGAAGATTCTGCAAATAGGGTATGTTTCTCCCTCCTCATCTTCCTCTTATTTTGTTTTCTTTTTTTTTCATCAGATTTTTTCCCGCCATTCATCTTTCATCTAATGTTTGCATATTCCGTTTCATACATTTTTTTCAATTTAACGCAATTATCTACTGGATTTGTTGGGTTCTACAAGTTTTTATGAATATCTTATCGATTCTAGGCCGGATCTTGCATATATTGATTAATTTCTACAAGTTCCGATCAGCTTTTTTAAACATCTTCTTTTTATTTTTAGTTTTACAATAACTAAAGAATTTAATATGATCCTTCTCCATGTTTGATTACTTTTCTGAAAAGATTGTTTCAAAACTATGTGTACAATAGGAAGATTGACATTTTCTAATGCAAAATAGGGATGACAATCATCGATCCGAACCATCACCCCATCCAGTCTTGGCTTGGCTTATCCCAACCCAGTTAGGTGTTAATTGGTGACGTGAGAATCGGGTTGAACACATAATAGTATAAAGAGAATCCCAAATCTACGTTTCTCTTGGGGGTTTGGGGTGAGGACAAACCACTAATGTTCCCTAAGGGTTAGTAGTTCTTAACCATAGTTAATGAGGGTTAATAGTGACACGTTTTGACCTGTGGGTGGTATTGAATAGGATCCAAACTCTACATGTTTTTTTAACAGGTGGGGGTGAGTCCAACCCCTCTAGTGTTCACCCAACCTATGTTAGGCCTCAAGGTCTGCAACTCCCATTTTCAATAGTTTTCAGAACATTCCTCTGAATCCCTGCAATGGCAAATTCCCTTCAATGAGCTGCTTGGATGTCGTGCTTTGTTTATGAACGTCCACCACCTGAATTTTATCCAGATCCAAGTCAACGCCATCATATTTGAACCTAACACATAATTTCACCGTGATTATGATCTTGGATCAAGTTCAGGTTGGGTTCGATTAGAATCAATCTAATCTCACATTGAAGCGAGACCACCCCTTTCCATTCTTGATGTGGTAACCCGATCTGGACAAACCTTTGTTGGGGCATTTCACTTTCATAAGGTCTGTGTTTGGATTGCTGCCCATCTCATGCCAAACCTGACCAATTACCACCCATGATTGCCTACCCATTGTGAGGCTTGATTTGTATCCATACTAGGAATTTACTCCAACTATCACTATGAGTTCTGGGGAGCATATTCCCTTTTTTTTTGTAATTCTATGTTTACTCCCAAATCCTAATCCTTTAAATTTTTAGGTTCAAGATTAGAGCAGATGAAACATTAAAATCTAATTTCATTTTTATTTAAAAAAATCTCTTACTTATGATTGCTTTAATCCTGTTTAGTATTGTGTGCATGTTTAGTCATCTTTCAATTTTTTGATGAAATCTTAGGTTGTACTCGGCTACTCGCTAATTCTTTAGACCACCGAAATTGCAAATTTTTCCCTGTAAAATTTCCTTAGACCCGGATTGAAATTGTTTTTGTTTCTTTTATTTTTCCAATAATTGGTTTGTTCTTTCAGTTTATTTTGTGTGCATTTTTAGTCCGCATCTCTTGACTTTTTTATGATCTCAGAGGTTGTACTCGCTATTTCCTTTAACCACCGAAATTTCAAATTGTACCCTCAGCATTTGAATTTTTTTAATCACAAATTCTATTGGGACCAACTTTCTTTTGCGGAGATCATTTGGTATCAATAAATCAACTCATGGTGAATTCAAATTGGGCCTTAAGATTGCACGTATACTGCAACATTCACATCTGAACTAAATTTGCTCTTATATATCCTTTTAAAATGACCCGGATAGAAAGTGTTTCTATTTCTTTTTTTTTAGTTTTCCATTTAGATTTTCAACTAATTGTTTCGCTCTTTCGAATTATTAAGCCTCCAAAATTCTAAACTGAGGCTCTGAATAAAACATAATTTTATGCTTTTATTCTGCACTAAACGTCAAAAAAAATAAAAAAATCGAGTTCATGTATTCATCGGACATTTATGAAACTTTTTTTTTATAGTACATTTATGAACCTTGAGATGAAAAGATAAGCATTACAGAACTCGGACTACCATCAAAATTTGGGGATCAAGATCCGGCTCCGATCGGAATCAGGGATCCTGATCCTATAAAAGATCAGATCCAAATCCGATCCGTTTACAGCCCTAGATGGATCATGATTAATTTCTCTCCTAATTAGATATTAGTCCATAAAAACAGGGTGATAAAAGAAATTACCAGGGCATTCGATTGTGAAGGAGACAGTGTCGCTTCCATTGTCAACCTTCATCGTGATGGTATCGCCGAGGCTGACATGGTGCAGCATGCGGGAGATGGCACGACATCTGAAACTTAAGGAGATGTCCTCGTCGCAGTGATAAAAATCGATTTCAGGTAGAGCGTTACATAATTTCCCGTGTGAATATTATCCTTGGATTGTAGAGAAATGCCTGTGGATGAGCAGTGGAGAATGACTCCATCAATCATCGAACAGATAATACCCATGAGATTCTCGATTAGAGTTCTTTGCGTGATTCGAATCTCTAACATTTTGGAAGAACGAGAGCGAGAGGTTGAGACTTGAGAGAGAGAATGAGATGGAACGAAATAGCACAGGCGATTTGCTTCCGAATGAGAAAAAGGCAAGGGAGACGGTGGCGGGAAATGTCTCCTATTTCAATCAGAGTCGGTGTAAACTGTGAGCAATAATCCCCTCGTTTTTTCTCCCCATGTCCCTTTTCGAGGACACGTGGTGTGAAAGATTGGGTGTTACACACGTACACCTTTTTAGTTTTTTTTTAAATTACAGAGCAAAGGAAGGGCTTGTCTCGGGGGTTCCATATAATAGGGGACAAGTGGCAGAGAAGTCAAAATCATGGCCCATGATTTTGACTTCTCCACACATAAATAGACATGTAGCGAGAAGTGTGTGAAAATAAGGGGAGAGATATCAAATGGGGAGAAGTCAAAAATCATGGGAGAAAATAAATGGCTTCTTCCCCATTTTTATGTCAGCTGTCACACAATGTATGGAACCTGATAGCCCTTTCTGGCTTTGCCAGAGACAATCCAAGACCTTTTTTTTTACGGCTTAAATATCTTTATCTTGGTTTTGGATTGTCTCTGGCGAAGCCAGAAACTCCTCTCGGGGTTCGATACATTGTGCAATAGTTGGCAAAAAAATGGGGAGAAGTCTTTCCATTTTCTCCCAATGATTTTGACTTCTCCTCGTTTGATATCTCTCCCCCTTATTCTCATACACTTATCACCACATGTCTTAATATGTGTGGAGAAGACAAAATCATGGGCCCCATGATTTTGACTACTCCACCACTTGTCACCTATTCTATAGAACCCCAAGACAAGCCCTTCCTGGCTTCGCGAGAGACAATCCAAGGCCCTTTATCTTTATATTTATTATTATAATGCCAAAGGCAGGCGTAGCTTGAATTTTCCGAAATTTCCAAACTACCCTTAAATAAAACAAAATGTTGATTTAATGTTTTACTTTGATTCTCAAACTACCCCTTGCTCATCTATCTATTTAAATAATAGAATCACAATCAATCGTGTTTGAACTTGGGCAGAGTTCAATCACACCTGCAGGTTAACACGTCCCTTTTAACTCCTATTAATTGTGGTTAACTCCTTCTCATCGCTCTCACATGCATCGCATGTGCCACCCGCAAGTATCTATAATTACAAAAATGTCACTGTCTTTACACCAAGAAGAGGAGTTCTCTTTTTCGCCGTGATGCCGAGCTGCACCTCAAAAATTACACTTTATATCTATCTTTTCTATACTACTACTATATAGTAATTAGGATCCACGTGGCACACTCTATTGCTCTCTATTATCATCAAATTAGTGTCACGTGGCACACCCTTCAACCAATAACTTCATTCCATGTGTATATGCAAATGAAAATTAATTAGCATTATTCTCTCCCATCACTAATTACTATTTTATTAAGCTTCTTAACCCTTTATTACTTAACTCAAAAAAAAAAAAGCCCTTCTTTAATATTTATAGGAAAATAGATAACATACCTAGTGTGAGCACGGGTTTCGGGGAAACCCTGGTTAATCTCACGGGGAGTGTTTAGAGTCGCCACTTATTCATTCAGAAGGTATAAGTCCCCGGGATTTGGATAAGGTATTGATCTACAATTAGAGATTAGGGTAAGAGGTTTGGTTAAGTTCAGAAAATGGGTTAAGCACTCCGGCACTTCCACTTTTCAATGGTTCCTTACTTACTAGGATTAAGTCAAATTAAATTCAATATTAATCAAATGTAAGTGATTAAGAATCACTCATCCATTAAGTTCATGCATCTAACCTTGGTTTTTAGAAGAAAAAAATATTAACCTTAGATTGATCATGCTTAACTATAGTTAAAGGGAGCTCTACAAGCTGCCACGTGTCCTTTCACTCAGCCCTAGGGTTCATGCATCTCACCTTGGATTTTAGGAAAAAAAATATTAACCGTAGGTTGATGATGCTTAACCATAGTTAAAGGGGACTCTACAAGCCGCCATGTGTCCCTTTTAACACTCACTAACTATAGTTAAGATTCACTCACCCTTAGGGTTCATACATAACCTTGATTTTTTATTTTTTTTAATATTAACCTTAGGTCAATTAAGCTTAACATCAATTAAAGGGTGATAAATAAGACACGTGATGACCTATAGAAGTGTGCGTTCTGCCCCACTCATTAAAAAAAGGTTTAAAAGGTCATTGCCTAAAAAATTTAACATATGTGAACTTGGTTTTGGATGGAATGGTGGATTTGTAAAAGTTTTAAAAGTTAGGGGGGGGGCATAATACAAAATCAGAAAACAGAAAACACAAGGGCATTAGCTCAAAATATAGGGGTTTTTTTGTAAAAAAAATAATTATGATTTTAGGGACACGTGACATCGTTTAATAAGGGGCACACAAGATCTGTGTTTATTCATTTTCTATGTTAAAAGATTAAATATTTTTTATTTTCTCTTTATTTTTATTTTTCAGATAACTAGCGAAGTAGGACTGCACGGCTCATAGTTTTGTTTTTTTTTTGTTTTGAAGATAATTTATTCAAAGAGATGAAGTTACAAGAGGCGGCCCTGGGCAACGGGTCCCTGTCGCTGGATGCACTTGCCTGGATTACAGAATTCTCGATGCTAATTTTGAGAGCCCGCTGTGCTAGGTGATGAGCTAAGGAATTGGGCTCAAGGGGAATAAAATAATCTCCACCACCTGACACTGATTCATCAGAATTTTAATGTCATCCAGTACGGCCTGAATATCCCAATGCCCCACCAGAGCTGGGTCATTTACAAGGTCGATGATCGCCTTTAGCTCGGTATACAATTTTTGAGTAATCTCACAAATTTGTATTTTCTTCGTATTTCATACACAGTTAAAAATTTATATATTTTATTCTTGGTTACCTTTCAGGTAAATGGAAAAGACAAATAACAACAGTACTACCCATAATGAGTCTTATAGAGGTCACAAAATGAAATCAATAAATCCGGGCACACATACATCAAAAGGGTATAATTTCTTTCATTTTTTTCTTTTATTCATGTCTTATTTCTTAGAATTTTGTTACACATTTTTATTATAAATGGATCCGAAATTTTTGACGAACCAAAGGCATAGGCATGTGAGGAAACACAACCACCTTTAGTTTAGATCACTGAAGTCAGTTCTAAAACTCCTTTTGCTCCCAATGCCAACAACTATTATGCAAATTTCCATTAAACTTAAATTTAAGCATCAATTATATTAAATATTTGTTTTCTGGTACAGATGGTTTTATTTACTTTCTTTATAATTATAACTTTTCTATCTTTTATGCTTTTGTATACCAGCAGTAAGGGATAAAATTCATAAAAATGATTAAGTGTTGGAAAACGAGCTAACTTGTGTTGTTCCGTTCACCAAAGTGTGACACATGGCTCACGTGCTTGATAGAGAGTTGTTCTGTTGTCTGATGCTCGACTGTTGTTGGCTGCACAACGTACCTGTTGCACCCGCGTCAACGTTTCCGTTGTCGTCCACAACGAATCCGTTATCTTTTGATAACTGAGTCCAAACCTCATGTTAAGGCATACACAACGGATCTGAGCTCGAGTCAACAACGAGACCGACTCGCAGGAGGAAGTGATCAGGAGGCGATTGTGTCATTCTGACAAGTAGGCGAAAAGCACTGTCTTGACATTTAATGCTGGTTACTTCTGCATGCTGTCAGAGACAAACCGACTGAACTAATAGTAGGCGACCACGTGAGATACGTTAGGTGGCAGATTTGTCTGACATATTTGATAATAGGTGCGGGACACGTGGTATGGTCATCTATGGCCATCCATGGGCATTCGGAGCTAAACCTATAAATACCCCCGAGAAATACAGGGTAGAAGACCGAGATTTTTCTGCTCTCTTCTCTCATTTGCTTTTGTGCTTGTTACTGTTCATCATCTTCTACATCTACTTACTTTGGCATCGGAGTACAGGGCAGGGTATCACACCCTTCAACTCCTACCTTCTACCAGTAAACCAAAGTTTGGGTAGCAGCTGCTGACGCGTGTCCTTCCCGCTATTTCCCCCTACACCAGCATTTATATCATACTCTAACTTTTATTATAATGAAATAACTAAATAGCAGAGTGAGTCATGAAGGTTTTATTGGAGTCACCTTTATTCATAATTTGTGCCAATCTTGAAACCTCACGGTCCCAAGTGTTTCTACATATGTAATTTCGAAAATAATAAAAGAGGGGGTTAAGTACCGTTTCGTCACCCTAAACCAAAAAAATTATCTTAAAGGGTATGGTTTGAAAACTTTTACCAAATAGGGTATGTATTCCAATACTACCCTCATTAGTGTTTGGGTTTTGTATGCATAGTTAAAGGGTAAATATGTCAAAAGAATGCCCTTTTAGGTAATAAAAATGTAAAACATGCCCTTTCTAAAATAGGGTTTGTCTGCCTAGCTATTTCTATGCTTAAATTGAGAAGTTTGTAATCTCATTAAATTTGAAATGAAATCTCTCAATATATTTCTTCTTTGATAAAAAGGGTTTTGAGTGATATCATTAGGTTTATCTCAAAATTGTAAAAATCTCTCTCTATCTCTTTTGCTCATCATCTTTCATTTCCATGGTCTACGATATTATAATTCATATGATAATGAAATAATTAATTGCGAGTTGGTGCTTCATTCTGTTGTGAAACATCTAAACAGTAGATGGGTTGAGATGTCTAGCATGTGTTGCATGCTACAAATTTTTTCTAAATGGGTGTTGCAATTATTCCCTAATTGATATGTTGCAAAAACTAAATGACTGTTGACAAAATTTATTTACAGAGATATACTTTGGAAATTTTCAAGCAGAGGTGGAAACACTTACATATAGCATACAATAATTCATAAGTTCTATAGCAAAGTTGGAGGCTTTAAGCCTGTACAACCTGACCTATACCCATCCCGAGAAAAAGAAAGGTGCCATTATGTTTAGAAAATTGCAATGAGTTCACATTCATTTTTTTCTTTCTTGAATGACCATTGGTTAGCGGGTTAATTAGTTGGGTATTAGGTTACTACTATCATATCATACTTCATAGTTCTTTTCTCAAAACTAAAGAAAACTATAATTATAAAAAATAAAAATAAAAATGTTACACCATTTGTTTCATATTTAAATCTCTGGATTATTCTTATACTTACTTTTCTTTATTTGATAGTCCTAAAATTTGTATTTGTTTCCCACTATTACTTTAAATTTGTGAGAAGTGGGATGGTTGCGTACTTATTTTTCTTTCTTACTTATTTTTATTTCTTCTCCTGAATTGTTAGGAAAACCTAATTTAAAATCTCTGTTAGGAGACATTTGAGCATAGATAGTATTTTATAATTTACTATCACTTAAGTGACATCCATAAGATAAAAACATGTCGTTATTTGACTAATTTTTGGAACCCCCATTTACTAGGTTCTCTAAACTTTTTTGTCTATCAATTATTTTTCTAACACTCGTGCATAGCACGGGGTTTTGCTAGTATATATATAGTAGTGGGCCGCACGTTCGATGCACGTTAGAGAGAGGGGAGGGGGAGAGAGACAAGGAAGAGGAACCCTAGTGAGGGGCATTTTGGGAAAAAAAAATTAAAGAGTATTTTGGATATAAAAACTTGAGGGGCAATTTAAAATAAAAAATTGTGAGGGACACATTTGGTATAGAAACATGACGTAGGGAAAGTTTGAGAACCCAAAAGTTTTAGGGGCATTTTGGGTATTGAAAAATTGAGAACATTTTGGGTATAGAAAAAAATTGAGGGACATTATAGAAATAAAGAAAATGAAATATGAGCAGACATGATCCAACCGGACTGATCGAACCAGAAATTGGTCACCTGTCCAGTTCGACGGTCGATCCGATCATGAAAACATTATTTAATATACTAATAAAGGGTCATTTTAGGATTATATTAAATTTCAATCAATTTTTTAAATTCCCTATATGTTTTGGTGAATAAGTCTTCTATATTAATAAAAGATATAAGTAATGGGTAATTTTGAAATTATGTAAAATTTAGTCAACGTTTTGAACTCATATGTGTAAGGGCAATTTTGAAATTAACTACAATTCAAATAACCTTTGAACCAAGGAAAGGGTAGTTTTGGAATTTATAAAACTTTAATAAACTTTTTGAACAGCCCATCCTCGTTATATTAGTAAATATATATTGTTTTTTCTAAATTAAAAAAAAAAACCTATCTTTTCAGCTATTTGTAATTACCCATGTCTTTTGTGATTTTGTATTATGCTTCATTGACTTTTAAATATTTTAGAAATCCACCCTTAGGTTAGAGTTCAATCCATAACTACTTAACAGATGTTAAAATTTTTATGAAAAGACTATTAAACCCTTTTTTATATATAATTTTAAGAAGATTGGTAAGAATCTCTCTATCTTTTCATCTATTTGTAAATAACGCACTCTTTTGTGCTTTTGCATTTTTCCACATTAACCTTTGCAAATCCACCCTCATGTTAAGTTTTAATTAAAGTACGACTAAATTTTAAGCATTTCAAAGAATGAGACTCAAATTTCGGTGTCAAAGATCCTTCTTGGAGTTTATTATTTTATGTATGAGACATTCTTTCCGGCTTAAATGAATCTAAGTCATTAACAACCTCTAATTGAGAAGAAATAAGAAGAGATGATTAAAATAGAAAATTTCATTGAATAAGGGGGTGCCCAGTGCCCCCACTCGGGCATATACATATTAGAGGTCTTTCGAAGCTAATAAAAAGTGAAGAGGGGGAGTAGGAGTAGGCATAATGGCCTACCTTTTTGTTTCCATCCTTGCTTCTTCTTCCTAGAGCTTCATTCTTCTTTCTTCTATAGGTTTTCTTTGAGATTGCCGATTCTCCTTTCTCAAGAGGTGATTTATCTTTTTATACCGAGGGAGAATTTGAGAGGGAACGATTCGGTAACCGTTCTCTTTATTGTTTTTTCCTCCCTTTGGAGAGGACATTTGTCCTTATGTTTTAAAGTGGAAAATTATTTCTATCCCTCCTTTTGGGGAGAAGTGGGGACTTAGGATCGTCTGTGGCTATAGCCATAGACATAAACGCACTCTTTTGTTAAAATATCATGGTGCCATGTAACTTCATATCCTTAAAATTCAAAAGTAATGAAGTCTAAGAAAGGAGGGAAAATTGTTTTAAGACAATTAAAAATTTCAAGTTATTTAAACACATGTCATCATGACATTTCAGCAAGAGGGGAAGTCTATGACTATAGTCATCAAGTTATTTTATTAAAATTCCAAAATATTTGATATTATCGAAATTTCATGAAATTTATATATTTATTTAATATATATATATATATAAAATTGTAATAAAATATTATTTTTTTAACATATATATTTTCTTGCCACGAATCCTTTATTTAAGGGAAATAGTTAACCAACCCATAGATTCCATTTCCTAACCTAAGGCATCCACCCCCCCCCCCCCCCCCCCCCCATGAAATGAAGTCCATGGGTCCACCTATTACTACTCTTTATTTAACTCAGTTTAATTAAGGATAAAATTCACTAACTTTTAGGGTTCATACAATGAACCTTGGTTTTTAGGGAAAATCACGGTTAAAAAAATAAATATAAGAATTTACACTTTACACCGACTCATTGAAATAACGACTTCCCGCCACCATCTCCCTTCTTTAAAGACCTCCTCTCTCTCTCTCTCTCTCACACACACACAACCTTTCTCTCTCGCTAGCAAAGATGTTAGAACTTCGGATTGTTCAAATAACTCTAATAAAAAAAACTTCTGTCTCTGGTTGGTGGCATGGCTGATGTAGCCATTTTATACTTCTCATCCACTGGGCTTTCTGTGGAAGCGAACGACAAGCTCTACACGGAAAATCATGTGATGATGTACCTGAGTTCAAATTTCTTCGAATTTTATCTCTGCGAAGAGGAGATCTCCATATGCTCCAGATTGCGTGCCATGTCCCGGATTATGGACCGTGCCAGAGATGGCGATACCATAACGGTCAAGCTTGCCAGTGGAACCGACACTGTCTCATTCACAATAGAACGCCCTGGTCAGAGTTTTGGCTGGTTTATTAATTTTAAATCTGTTTTGCGATTCCTAGAAATTCCATCCGTTTTCTTGTGAATCTGGTTTCTTAGATTTCTTAAATCAGCCTTTGATTGAATGTCATTTGCTCTGTGTTATGTTAATTTTGCAATTCAATGGAGTTTGAAGCAATTATAGTTTTCTTGTGAAACTGTACCCTGAAATTAGGAGAGAAATGAATTATGATCCATCTAGGGCTGTAAAAAGATAGGATTTGGACCGGATCTGTTATAGGATCAGGTTGCCGTCTAATCGGATTGCCGAGTTCTGTAGTTACCCATTTGAAATAGAGGGTTTACATTTGAAATGCTTATCTTTTCATCTCAAGATTCATAAATATCCTATGAATACATTTACTCCTTGGACATTTTAATTAAAAGCAACCTCTACCCTTAGAAATTATTAGTACACTATCCCCTTCAAATAATCTCTCATCTTACGAGAAACTTACCTTGCGATATCTGATGTAATAACAGTTCTAAATACATGCATTATGGCTTTCCTGTTAATTATAGAAGATTTGTTCTAGTTTAACAAAATTATATTTCCTTTTTTTTTTCTTTTCTGTATTGTCAATAAATATTTCGTTATGTTCAATATACATATAATCTTGCACCATCATGAGATATTTTTACTTAATATCTTGGTCAGTTTGAATGATGTGCTGTTTGCAAACTACTCCAAGTACCTCAAGGTTGATCATTTGCTTATATGGTTCAACTAAATTTGAATTTTATCTAATCGGGCAAAACAAATATTTCAGCTGAAATGAAATTGCCAGAAGACAAGAATGAGCACTTTACCATCCTCGAAGGACCACACGAAGCGATTGTCGAGATGTCTTCTAATGATTTCGCTCGACTATATTCCAGACTGCTAACTCCTGCTTATCCTTATCATACTTATCATACAGACAAAGGTAGCCATTGGTGTCTTTGATTAATGCTTCAATTTACTTGTGGATGATCCTATTAGATTAAGAACTTGAGTAAGATCTTAAGTGATTCTAAAAAATGGCTAAGAGTTCCTACTGGTAAAATTTCAAAAGGAGTTCAGTTGAAGTTTCTAAGGTCAATTAGTCCTTTGCAACAAGCCAAGCACTGTCAAGGTTCTTATTATATATTCTTGTACTATTTTGATCTTGATAACTGTCATGATCTTGCACTTTTCACTGGCATGATATGCAATTGATATAAAAAGTACGGGTTTTATACACCATAATGAGGTGATGCTAGAGTATCAAGTAGTGTATGCCATCTGAGTGGTACACATTTGTGTCAGCTTGTCTGAATTCACTTTCTCTTCTACTGGAAGGTTTTAATCAAGAGCTGTTCTGATGATATCAATTATCAAATGCTTATGTAGGTCAAAGTGATGGAAGTCATATTGCATTACACTAGGAGAATTATCTTATATATATATATATATATATATTCACATTCTTAGTGGCTGAAAAGTTTCAAACAAGGTCTGTTCTGATGATCCTCATATGGTTGTCTCAACCATTGTTGACTTACGTTTAGGGCTAAACTTAGTCATAATAGTATTAGTAACGCACGGACAGAGAGGAAGACAAAATGGAAAAGAGAAAAGCTACTTATGAACTCGAAAGCACCTAAGTATATATATTTTATATATTGCAGTACGTAATTTATTTATATAGAGCTGACTATTGAGTTAAGAACTTAAGAATCTAGTAGACCTTTTTATAACATTTTCTTTAGCATTGTGCCCATATTTTTTTTCACGGTATCCACTTTTTCAGAGCTCATAAATGATATAAACTTGCACTAGCCAAGTTAGGTGCCTACTGTGGGTAAGGCATAGTTGCCAAGCATGCTTATGCCCATGATATAACCGCAGCCTCCCTCAGTAACCATATTTCAGTTTTTGTTAAATTTCCCATGTTTTCCCTGATTTGTTGGATACTCATGACAAAGTTAATTGTAGTCATTAAATTTCTAAGTAAGGTAGATGGAATTGACTGGATTGAGAGATATCTCTAACAATCTTATGGAAGCCATTTTTTTTTCTTTAAAGTTAATCACAAAGGATATTGGTTGGGGTTGGAGACTTTTTTTTTTTTCTTGTTCACACATTTTTATTCACAGTTTTGGCTCTTTTTTTTTTATCAACGTCAATTGTATTGTCTTCATTTGTTTCCTTCTTTTCATAGCCCATATTCTCTGCAATTGATTCGACTTTGATACTTGTCAAAGAAACAGTCAACTGGGATGGGTTTTAGACTGAAGATAGTAGGATTCAAATGAATCACTATATTTAAATATCATAAGAGCTTTTGCATGCTATCCTTGTTTCCTTTTTTCAAATTTTTTGTCCATATGTTGTTATCAGGCCTGCTCTAATTCAAACCCTTGTATTACATTCAGTCATAATATCATTGACAAATAAAAGATTGAAGTTCTCAAATGAAGTTGATGACAATGGTCATTTGGACATCAATTGGCTCGAGGCATGTGTAACATATGTAAATGTGGTAAGTAGACATTTTGGCAATTTCAATTTACATGTTATTTTTTGAAGAGTAATATGAGAGAATGGGGATTTCTAATCAAACTACACTGTTTGATCTGCCTCTTCTGCAACTAATTCTAGGATTTGATAACCCGACCATCCACTGTGTAAGATTTTTTTGGGAACCTTAGTCTAAATCACACTCATACTACTACACGGGAGATTACTCGTTGTGACACGTTTATACTTTGTCTCTGCTTCCTGCATGAGTACCACATGCACATTGGCCTTCAGAATCCCTTCTTAGAATATTTTCATTAGTTATGGTGTCTAACAACCATCATTTTCTTGCTTCTGCAGCCGGAGTTTATTGCGATTGTCAACACAAATTGGATAGATCCAATTTCTTTTAGTTTTCGCCTCAAGCGCGTATGGGCTATCAAGCTGGCATCATCTATGTCGATCAATATACTAATTAGAATGTCCTCGGGATTGCCGGTGGTGCTGGAATACATGATTGAACAAACGGGATGCATCAGGTTTTACTTGAGTTGAAGATGGCAATTGCCCATATTGGGTGACATCAGGTTTAACTTGAGTGAATGGATTGTTAAGATCATAGACTTGTTCAGTCTAACTTCGTTTCTTTTTCAACTTCATCCTGATGTGCATTCTCAATTGAATCACCAAAAACTGTGTGGTACAATTTTTTATTTTTTTTGATAGGTAAGCAGGGAAATGATACAAATGCTAATATACAAAATGGTTAATATCAATACACAAGTTGCTTTGATTGCGATAGATGCTTCAATTTATAAGTGGACCATTAGACCAAACAGCCAACTGATTTCTAATCTATAAGAATACAGTAATGAGATCAGTATTTTTTATTTTTAGTTCTCGTCACTTCATAACCTAGTATACTCTGATGATAATAGCTTGCCATCAAACACCTAGAGTCTCCGGGTTCTTCCCAGTAAGGCTAGGATCAAATATGTTGTACGGATTAACATTTGTACGAGATCTTGGCCATCAAACACCCAGATTCATACATAGATAGAAGAGAAAAGGGTTTAACATGAAGATCCTGACCTGATCCAGATTAATACATAGATAGAAGAGAAAAGGTTTTAACATGGTTCTGCAAAAGGGTGCCTACATCCACGAGAATAATCCCCAAACTTTCATAAGGATGGATTACAAGGATTCCACTATTTATAGGTCTCTTGATACACGTATAGGAAGATACTTCATATCCCAATCCTCTCCGAGTCCTACTGCCTGATGAGGTAAGATATGTTGTTGCTAAATTGTCGTGAAGGAAGGAGTTAGGGTGAGGCGTAGGGGTGTATTCGAGCCGGGTTTGGCCCTATTCGGCTCGGCTTGAAAGAGTTTACTCTAGGCTTGAAGCTCGGCCTAAATTCATAAAGCTTGGCTTGCAGCTCGGATCAGAATTGATTGAAGCTCGAGTTGGGCTTAGCTTGGCTCGAGTTCAGCTTCAATACTTTTTTTTAAAATAATAATAATAATAATAATTTATGTTATTTATAAATATAAATATATATGTAATAATGATATATATAAATAATATTTTTTATTTTTTAAAATAATATTCGAGTCGAGTCGAGCCGAGCCGAGCCGAGCTCGGGCCGAATCAAGCCTCAATCGAGTCAGGCCAAATCAAATAGGCCTTGACTTGAGCTTGGCTTGAACATATTTCAAGCTTGAAAACTTAGCTCAACTCAGCTCGATCGAGCCTAAAAATCAAGCTTGAGCTCAGCTTGATCGGGCTGAGCCAAGCAACCAAGCTAGTCCAGCTTGTGTACACCCCTAGTCACTAGTCAGACGGGCACAATGGGGCTATGAGAGGAGAGTCCATCTAGGACTCTTATCATATTTAAGAAGCATAATTGAAAAAAAACGTGGGTAGATATATCTAAATATGTTACCAAAAAATATATATAAATATATCTTTACAAATATAAAGAGGCTGACATGTTTCAAAACATTGATTTGAATTTCATTTAATTCCAAAACTATCATTTGCTCATATAAATTCAAAATATTGAATTAATTTTGGTTGATTTTAAAGTTGCCCTTTACTCTTATAGGTTCAAACGTTACTTAAATTTTAGCTAATTTCAAAACTATCCTTTACACATATGGGTTCAAAACATAGACTCATATATAAAGACTATGGTACTTTAAATTGATTGAATTTTAGTCTAATTCTAAAATTACCATTTGCTAATATATAAATAGAATGATACTTTAAGAATGTTGTAATTGAATTTTAGCTTAATTCTAAAATTGTAATTTATTAATTTTAACTTTTATTACTATAGGAGACTTTTTCTCAAAATAAATAAATATAGGGGACTTAAAAAGTTGTTTGAAATTTATTCTAAAACTATCATTTACTAATATAGAAAACAATATTTTCATAACCAGACCGGCTGTTGAACTGACTAGGTGACTGGTTCCGATTTGACCGGTCTAGTTGGATCATGACCTTTTAATATTAAAAATATATTTTTTATTTCCTTAGCTAAAATGTCTCTAAAGTTTTTTATTCACAAAATATCCATAAGTCAGGTTCCTATACCCAAAATGCTCTCAAAATTTTTCCTATAACTAGAATGTCTCGAATATTTTTTAGTTTTTAAAATGTCCCTAAGTCAAATTTTTATACCTAAAATGCCCCTCAAAATTTTTTAACCTAAAATGCTCCTTAAGTTTGCCCATATTTCATAGGCTTTATTTCTAAAATGTCCCTCAAGTTTATAACTCAAAATGCCATTGATATTTTCTATATCCAAAATGCTTCTAAAGCTTTTGGTTATCAAAATATCCCTACAACATGTTTTTATATCTAACGTGTCCCTCACAATTTTTGCACCTAAAATGTCCCTCAAGTTTCTTGTCGCATCCCAAAATCCCACCTAGGATAAGGTGAAACTTTGGCATATGACTTACTTATCATACTGTCCTGTTAGAAGTATATAAGACATACTAAAATATGAACCTGATATTTTTTTTCCTTAATAACATAATAGAATCATAAACTTCAATAAATCATTATTAAAACTGCAATAACTATAATCTGGATCACTCATTGTGATTTCAAACTTTAAAATTTAAACTTAAACAACCATCCATAATGAATTTGATTACAAATTCCATTAACAATTAAAATAAAGATTCTAACAACTGAAATCAGAAATAGGAATATCCAAATCTCTCTGCTCTTCTGAATAATCACCTCCTAGTTTTTCAATATACTCTTCATCGATCCAAAGCTCTACTGCGCAAATGTCGAATCATGAACTTGCTGACAATAACAGATCAGCTGAGCAATGAAAACACTCAACGAATATGAACTTCTAGCTAACAATATTATAAATATTAATATAAAACATACATCATGGTTTAACGAGACATGCATCATGGTTTAACAATACATGTATACATATATAAATAAGAGTACAGAAACATTTTTTTCTTTTCAATTTTTACATGTGCTCTCACTTTTTTGACTTGTCTCACTTGTCTTACTTTTTTGATTTGTCTTTTTTCTCCCGTGAATGAAATCAACACACATGCATTGTGCATACCTTAAAGTAATTCACACCGTATATGAATTGAGATTAACATATACTCTACCTATCAGGGTACCAATCCTTAGCACTTTACTCGGTGCGCACGACTTGTGATTCACTTGTTGGGCACACGTGCCTTTAATTTGAGTTTGATGGTACTCGGGCAATGCAACTTAATCATGCATACACGTGGAATCACTTCCTCATGTATTTACTTGTGCTCGTGCTTTTTATCATGCTTGTGCATATATCTTTATCATGAGTGACTGATAAACCCTCAATTAAATTACACCCTAAATTATTAGTCAAGGGCTATCAGAGATCTATCATAACAACCCATGCTGCCGCCATGATAACACTCTTAAGCAATGCAACCACAATTCAAGGCTTGTTTAACCGAACATGTACCACACATGCAGATCGAACATCATACATCAAAATCATGGTATGTCATTCATCTTATGGTTGGTAAATTAAAACATGTATAATAGGGTTTTTACAATAAATTTTTATAATCTAAACATCATACTTCAATTTTACACATACAATTCTATAAAATCAATTAGACTAAAAACCCTAATTGTGCAAAAAAATCAAAATATTGCATTCCAATCACAAATCATTTCATCCATCCCGGCATACATCTCTTCCTTCATTCTTAATCATACATACACCAAAAAACATTCAATTTCTCTTTGTTAGATCATACATAATGGAATTACAATGAAAATCTCTTTAATAATCACGGTAATCTTACATAAGGGATGTTCATACGATAAAAACATACTTTAATCTTGTTATTACTCTTGTTTTACATTAATCATCATGTTATTGATAAGAAGGAATCCATAATTAGCTCTTGATCGTTTCTCTACAATCTCACGCTTGCGAATAGCCTTTGATCTTGATCTTAAAGTCATTCTCTTCTCTTCTAATTGAAAACCTTTAGCAAACCCTAGGTTTTTCCATTTTTGTTTCACCAAAATTCTTAAAATGTTTCTAACCCTAGACCCACGAAATAATGAATATTTATAGGGTTTGAACCTTAAAACATTTTTTTAAAAAGATCAGAAAATAGTGTTTTTACACAATTCTATGTGCGACCACCACTCGAGTAGTCAAAAACCTGAACTGGGTTGCGGTCCTTGGACGCAACCGCTCAGGCGGAGCCCTTGGGCGCTCGGGCTGTCTAATGCCATTGCTCGATTTAAAAAATACTTCATGCATAAGGATTTCTACATGAAGGAATTAGAGAATACATCATACATCTTCTTATCTTATCTTCTTCTATTATTCTTCTTCTCTTTTTATCTACTTATATATAATGAGAATACCTCCCTTTAAAAATGTAGGCTGAAACTCAAACTATCCTTATTATAATCATTATATAAGACAAACACTTAGATTAATGTTTCCTTATTTCTTATACAACCTTAACTCATCTATTTATTATACTTGAATTCTCTACGGTTATAACCGGACTCCTTGGAGTCCGGTTACATGTGTCCCTTTTAATACTCTTTAATTGTGGTTAAGATTTACCCAATCCTAGGGTTTACCCATTTGTCCTTGGTTTTAAGAAAAAAATATATGATTTTTTTTTAACCCTAGGAGTTAGTAAATTTTAACCAAGGTTTAAAAAATCAATATTTTTTTTCCTTAAAAAATCCTCTTATCCGGTTACACCACTGAGGTCTCCATGTGTCTCTTTTAACACTCTTTAACCTTGGTTAAGATTCACCCACCCCTAGGGTTCACTTGCTTATCCTTGGTTTTTAGAAAAAATTAAACTTAAGAGTTAGTGAATTTTAACTAGGGTTTAAATTTTATTTTTTTTTCTTCTAAAAACCAAGGATGTACTCTAGGGGTGGGTGAATCTTAACCATAGTTAAGGGGTGTTAAAAGAGACACATGACAACCTCAAGGGCTAAGAGTAACCACTCGCTTTCTTGGCAGAACACTCCTAAAGAAGAAATGCTTCACCAACTCCTTTCCCCACCCCTTTCTTTGCTATACCCAAAATACCTCTAAAACTTTTTGGCTTTTAAAATGTCCCTAAGTCATATTTTTAAAACAAACGAGTTTCTTACAATTTTATCATCCAAAATATCTCTTTTAAGTATATATATATAATAACCTTACTAGGTCCATCTACCCAGTGTCCCGTTCCCTCTCTCACGTGCATTGCACGTGTCGTCCGCTAGTTTCATTAGTGATACATTCTAAAAACAATAAGAGAAGAGAAGGAGTCTTATTAGGTGACTCCTAATCCTAAGACAAAGTTAGGCGAGATCCAATCTTTCTATAAAGTCTCGGTGGTTGCTATATTCCACTAACCATTGACACCAACACCGTTGCTATATTCCACTAACCATTGACACCAACACCGAAGTCCAAAGAATCCTAGTACTTATGTTAGGTCTTAGGTCAACTGAAATCTGAGGGAAAGTCAGAATCGCGGCCATGGACGGATTTGAGAAGGAAGAATCCACCGTTGTGGCGAAGCCCTTGACTAAGGAATGCCCCGTCCGATTGGGAGGAGATGAGGAAATCATCGAATCGGTTGTGACCGGAATGATTCCGTCCGACATGCTTGAGTTGAAGCTTGGGGATTGCAACCGTGCAGCGAAGATACGGCGTGAGGCGCTGCAGAGAATGACGGGAAGACCTCTTGTTGGGTTGCCATTCGATGGGTTCGACTACGAGTCCCTTTTGGGGCGATGTTGCGAGATGCCCGTCGGTTATGTTCAGATCCCAGTGGGAATTGCTGGGCCCTTGTTGCTTGATGGGAGGGAGTATTCTGTGCCAATGGCCACTACAGAGGCTTGTTTGGTGTCAAGTACAAACAGGGGTTTTAAGGCTATTTTTGCATCCGGTGGCGCAACCTCCATGTTTTTAACAGATGGCATGACGACCACCATGTCGCTCAGGTTTGGCTCCGCAGAGAGGGCTTCGGAATTGAAGTTATTCTTGGAGGATCCCATCAATTTCCAAAATTTAGCACTCCTTTTCAACAGGTTTGCTTCTTTCGTTTTTTTTCCCTCTCGATTTCGAAATCTGATTCCGCCCTCACGGGTAAACACAAAACTAACTGATCTATATTGAATGACTTGGACGAAGTATATTATACAGAGACACTGAGAAAGAAATATGTCCTACATAAGCTCAATCAACAAACCTAATTCATACCCGTCGTTTATGATACGGGCCCTTTTCTAATATCAACAAATAAAACAAGTTTCTTGGGAATTTGGTTCTCTTCGAGGGGAACCGAGACCTCCTTTTAGATTCTCTTCCAGGGAGATCCTTCCTCCAAACCTTTTTTACAAGGCAATTTCTTAGACAATAGATATCTCTTGATTTCATTAATTCAAGTATAAATAGCATTACAAATAACTACTCCCACTAACTCATGTAACCCCCCACTACTTTCTAGACTTCATCTACAACTAAACCACAACTCCTAAAATCTCTCATTTCTCCTTACCATGTAACTACCCTTATGAATTACCACCCCACTACTAATATGCATGAGATATAATGAATATAAAATATGCACGTATCAGTTTAATTCTGAGATACTAATCTAAAATTATCTGTCCTATATTACACTATTATATTTCTAAGACAATATTTCCGTACTATTCCCCTCAAACATGCCATGATTGGGATCTTCATGGATTTGCCACAAGTCTGAAAATCTCCTGTTGGAACGGTCTTGATAAATAAAATAAAATAAAAAAATTGAGAGGCATGAGTGGGAAAATTTGGGGGTAGTTTTTTTTTCCCACTTCAATTTTCAGCTTGTTATTATCATTTTTCTTGGTTGCAGTTCTAGTAGATTTGCAATGCTCCAAAGCATTCGATGCGCCATTTTTGGGAAGCCTGGGATGAATCTTTACATGAGATTTACTTGCAGCACTGGCGACGCAGTGGGGATGAACATGGTTGTGTCCAAATGCGTCCAGAGGGTCTTGGATACTCTTAAAAATGATTTCCCTGACATGGACGTTGTCGGAATCTCTGGTTAGATCTTCAATTTTTGCTTCTATATTGTTTTAGCAATCTAAACATTATTGGTAGATTGCATATCTTTGCAATTGACGCTTTACATTATGGTTAATTTTCTCTTATTTCGAAACATCCCAGTCAAGTCTATCTATTTTTCATAAAACATTTCTCTGTCACGCTTTCATTTCTCACTTTGATATTATAATTCGTTAAGAGCTTTTTCTGTTTTTATGAACTTAATTTCGTCATTTAGACTTTTGAATTGTTGGATTGCTTAGATCACGAACATCTTCCTTTTAGATATGTCACAAATTTCATTCTGGAGTCCCTTTCAGTTGGCGGTTCTATCATTTGGATTGGCTAAGTTAGTTTCATCTTTTTATTAACTTGTGCTGACTTGTCTTTCAAATTGTGCAGGAAATTTCTGTTCAGACATGAAGCCTGCTGCAGTAAACTTGATTGAAGGGTGCGGCAAGTCTGTTCTCTGCCAAGCAATCATCAAGGAAGAGGTGGTGACCAAAGTCCTCAAGACCAATGTTGCCGCCCTGGTTGAGCTTAGCGTGCTCAAGAAACTTAATGGGTCTACTATGGCCGGGACTCTTGGTGGCTTTAGTGCCCATACCAGCAATATCATATCTGCAGTCTTCTTAGCCACTGGCCAAGATCCGGCGCAAATTCTGGAGAGCTCTCGTTGGATCACCATGATGGAAGTCGATATTAATGGAAAGGACCTTCACATCTCTGTGGACATGCCTTCCATTGAGGTAACTGATCATCCCCTATACCGATCTCCTCATCTGTTGAATTGGGTTTCAAGGAAATTGAATTTTTGACTTGGATTAGAACTATAGTTGGGTGATATCTCAAGTGTATATGGTGTTTGCCAGGAACACCTTTGGGTTCTCTCATTTCCAATGAGAAAATGAGCCTATTGGGGAAATAACTGGAGGCCAAGATTTGAGGTTCACCTGAACTGGTAAAAGAATCAGGGTACCTATTGTTTACTACAAATTATCAAGGAAGAAAATTTCTATGAATGCTTGTTCTCCTTAGATCCCTTTTCCAATAAAACATTTTTAAAAAAATGGTGGTTATGCAGTAAATCAACTACTATCCATGATCTCTGAAAGTACCAGTCATTTTTGTGGTTAAAATTTGAACCAATTTGACATTTTGAGCAAGTTTTTTTTCTTCTTCTGATTTCGGCAATTCACGAGAGTTGAAAGAAGTATCGAAATAGTGCCTTGTATAATTTGTTATTTGAAGTATTGAATTAAGACCTGAATTGTTACTTAAATTTCTCTTTCAGGTGGGTACAATTGGAGGTGGAACCCAACTTGCATCCCAGTCAGCTTGCCTGAACCTTCTTGGTGTTAAGGGTGGAAACAAAGAGTTACCAGGATCAAACTCGAGGCTCTTGGCCACCATCATAGCTGGTTCTGTTCTTGCGGGAGAGCTCTCTCTCATGTCTGCCATTGCAGCAGGACAGCTTTTTAGCAAGGATGTCTCTGAAACTGCCTCCTAAGTGTTTAAAATGAGAGCCTTATTATCTAGTTATCTTTTAGAATTAGAATTAGAATTTGGGGAAATTATAATTGGTTTAGGATTTAATTTTATGTTTATAAATAACTCTTTTAAGATTGGATTTGATTTTTTATTTCAATTGAGAATAGTCAAAATGTTTGGTGCTCTCTTCTGTTGTCACATTCTGTTTGGAAATATAAAATATATTAAATACATAAATTATTTATGTTTAATATTTTATCAATAACTAAACTAGATGTCTAACTTTTGGTTTTGAAATGCCATACCAACTCTTTGGTAACCTCATTCAGACCCATGAAAAGTTGTTTGGTTAGAGCAGGTTGAGTGGTTGTAAAAGAAATTGCCACCTCCAATAACCAAAAACCTCTAGTGAGAAGCATCAAGTCCCCATAGGAATCAGATGTTTGTATAACATTGAGCGCATTTGCAATAGCATAGCTAGTCTGCAAGATACATTAACAGACATGAACTGAAATGTAAGAAATTTAACAATCTAGTAGACAACGTTGTGACAATGAAGTGCCCCCACTCCCCAGAGGCAGCACTATAAGATAGAAACTAGTCCAACACGTCTGAATTAGCTCTAAAAGATATCTGCTATTCTAATAATTTCTAGCATTTGCTCCCATGCTCTCCCTCATGTTCCCACTTTCACTCCCCGCTCTAGGCACTTAGTCATTAATACACAAAAATGTGATCTAAAGAAAACGCTTTTACTTGCAAGTGACAATATAGAGTTAACACATTATTCATATCTATACTAATACTATATGCCGGTTGGTTCCACGTGGCATATCTCAATGCTCTCTATTCTCTCTTCAAGTTGATGCCACGTGGCTATTGACATGACAGACTTTCATTAGTTGATCAATAAGATATTGTCATGTGCATGCTAATTAAATCACCAACCATTTTTTTTCTTCCTAATTAATAAGTCACATAATGAGCTCACTAATTATATTTCCCACTCTTAAATCCTCACACTAATTTCTTGACCTTTCCAAATTCCTCATACGATTTCAAAATTTATTTTGCTCATTTTTCCAAAATTTTCTAATCTATACCAATCTATCTCCCATTAATTATAATAATTACCCCCATTATATCTCTCACGTTTGTCTCTCCCAGCTACGTTTCAGACGTTTCAGCTCATAATGTTGAGGTTAATTTTCTAAAAAATCCTCTCATCTTCCAATTGTTCTTTCCCATCAACTAGGGTTTTGACTCTATAAAGCCCCCACTTTCTCATCCCTTCTTCATCTACCACCTATTTCTCATTCTCTGTTTTCAGTTCTAAATTTAGATAATTTCGTAGGCTCGTGAAACTGATTGTTTTTTTGTAGGTTTTCATCGAAGGAAAATGCTCTACCTTTAGAGGTGCTACTTCTTCATAGTTTTACAAGATGTGGATCTAATGGATGATTGTGCAAATGGGAAGAATATCTGTAGATGCTGTTTCATCAATGGATGCTCTGTTCTGTTTAGTTTTTTTTTTGTTGGATTTTTAGGTATCTGGTGGATAGATCTGTGAATTGGTTTGTTGTATGTAGAATTTTTTTAGGCACTTTTTAGTAATGTAATTAGTTTGTACAAGAAAGAGATGGGAAATGATTTCTTTCTTATGTTCAGTGAATTAATTTAGAATAAAAATATAAATGATTTCAATGGAGACAGTAGATCATTGCAAGTCCATTTACTCCCTTTTTGTTTGGGAGAAGGAATACTTTTGTTCTCCTGATACAACTTTAATTGCATTGTTTTCAATTTTCTGTCTTTTCTCTGTTCTTTTTCACTAATTCTCTCGGCAGTTAAACATAGTTAAGAACAAAATTTTATTAGGTGGAATCAATGAAAAGTGATCAATTCTCCAAAAATAGTGTAATCTTTTTCTATGGCCTTTGATGGAGTTTGGAGAATAGTCCTATTGGGATTGAAGAGTTTATGATAAGTGTCTCATAAGCAAGACTTGAGATTGGCATACAAAAGGATTAAGTCTCAGTAGCTGAAGTATTTCTACTACGGAACTTTCGCCACAAATTCGAGCCCTTCTAAATTATAATCTTCAAGTTCCTCTAAAAGTAGTATTGGCGGGCAAAAAGTATGCGGACTCCTCCAATGGTTCTAACGGGACAAATATCATGATTTGAGTATCCTTTTAAATAGTTGAAACAACTCATTCTGAAAGAGGTCTGTAATTTTTTATTTTGTACAAGACAATAAGTAGCGGCGATGTGTAAAGTCTGAGTCTACTAGGGGTGCGCATGATTTCTCGAGCACCACGACCACAATGTCTCACTCTGATGCGCTGATGCGATGATTGCATGTGCCACAATACCCCGCTAATGGCTCGGGGAGAGTTCAATTGCACCCACCAGTCAACTCATGTCCCTATTAACTATGGTTAAGATTTACTAACCCTTAGGGTTCAATAATCTAACTTTAGTTTTTTTTTTTAAATACTATTTTTTTAAAAACTTTGGTTAAGCTTTTAACCATTAGGGTTAATATTTTTTTCCTTCAAACAAAGGTTAAATTGTTAAACCCTAAGAATTAGTGAATTTTAACCACGGTTAATAGGGGTTAAGAAAATGAAACCGTGCTCTTCTTTCATTAAGTATGCTTCTTCTCTCGTTTTATGGCCAACACCATTTCCACTTGGGCTTTCTCGTGCAACTTGAATCATGCTTTGTAAGAATTCATTACTCTTTATTGATAACAATCTACGTTGTCTACTTCTCAAGCAAAATGAAATTCAAGGGATAGGTTGTTTGACTTAAATACTGTCATGTTGCTTAAGTGATATCTGACATTTGAAATATATTAACTGATATATCCTCTATACAGTAGAGATTACTTGAGGGCTATAAGGTATTTAGCTACTATAATATCAGTATTCAAGTGTTTTTTCTAACTCAAAATTCTCCTATGTTCTCTATTTTACATATGCTTATGTGTTAGATGCAACTATAAGGACATTTCCGGCTACTTATTTTAAATTCTTCTTGCGAAACTTACTTTCTTAATTTATCATTAATTTCTTGCTAAGAGGGCCGGGTGTGTTTATTTTGTATGTTTTGTTTTAATATTTTTTCTTCAATCATTTTACATTTTATTTTTATCCCGTGCATCGTACGGGATGTTTGCTAGTGAGTAAATATATTAATTGCATTTTACGAAATTAAAAATAGCATGTTGTATCACAAAATTTGTTATACTCAACGAGGCAGAAGCACACACTCACCCTCTCAGCAAAATGGGCAGCATTTTCCTTTTGGTTCTCAAAAGGGGCAACAACAGGAAGATATTCTACCTGTTAAATCCAGAAAGTGCCCTCAATTAAAACTCCGTACTTGATATCAAACGCCAATACAGCAAGTCTATAACATGTAAGGCAGTAAACAAAGAAATCTGAACAAATAGTCAGGCTTTCGGTATGTATGTGTGTATGTGTAGATGCTTATGAAGGGTAATTCCAGCCGCTGAGCAGAAGACTGAATTTGATTCTCCACAAATGAGGCAATGACGCTTCATTTCAAACTCATATTTGATTTCACGGCAAAAAAGTTTCTGATTTTTGTCATACTGAAGCAGAAAAGAGATCAAATAAATGGATATGATCGATATAAAGGAATCTGATTTTTTTATTTTTTTTAAATCAATAATACAAACGAATCTGATGGATGATTAGAACTAAACAATATCCAAGCATCTTAGTAGTAAATGACACCTGGTTGCAATTAAAAATGCAGATGGCGTGATAGGCGTACCTGGGAAATGGAATTCTAAATCCAAGGCTGGACCTCATTGGTCCATGCCCCCCCGCGGCGCCTTGGATTTGAAGTACCAGGACTTCTTGGTGGAAAACTATGAAAAACATTTTGCACTCCCAAATCTCTTTGTAGATTGGATATCCAGCCATCCAGGAAGTTTAAGTCCTTCAATTCAGCTCTTTTTGGTAGATGGTGGTGAAGAATTTATAGTGCTACTAATGTATGGTTTAAAGTTTTAAGATGCAAACATTAGAAGAGAAACCAATACGATTTTCTTCTGGCTAGGTTTGGGGTGTAGCGATTCCACACTTGCTGCTTGCTTTTCAGCAGAGCTGTAGATCAGAGGGCCAAAGTCGACAAATACGCGGATAATCCCAGACGATGCACAGCCTGGTCTGTAGTTTAAGGTCGATGCATTTGAAGAACTTTTGGCGAATTCATCCTTTCGATCTGATTTGGAGGGAGGACTATTCCCCAAAGATCAATTGAAGACGAAGTTTTTTGGGTCAAAAATCCCTCCGGAATTTTCTATGGAATTCATTTTCTGGTCCATTTGAGTCAAATGCTTCGTTTGTTTCGAAGTAAAATAGAGAAAAACAAATGAATTTCGCAGAAAATGCCAGTTGTCCTAAAGAAAATATACTTGAAAAATGATATTTTCCGTGAAATTCATTTGTTTTCCCCTATTTTACCTCAAAACAAACGGAGCAAAAAGCTCGATCTCCGGAAGAAAATTGGAGATAAGTACCGATTAGTCATCCTAAATAAAAAAATCCAATCAGAATGTCTTATCATATTTTGGCATTTTGCCCTTGGTCTCTAAATATTTGGGTTTTTTATGGGATTGTAAAATTACTTTATTGAGCTTAGATGTGTTTATTATTTTGCAGAATTGTGTGCGCTTTGTGACAAATTTTGCGACAGTGAAAGAATCAAATATCTTCAGCGGATTTAATTACTCTCATAATATGGTGTATTGGCATGCTTGAAATAATAGGATCTTTAATGGATACAAATGCCGTGCTGCTCTTTGTGCTGGATTTATAAAGGAGGATTGCACATCAGGTTAGCATCCGGTTAGAAAAAAAAAAAAACTCCGCCAAATCGCATGACATGACTCAAGGATACAAAGTTATTTAAGAACAATTATTTGTTGGCTATGTTGCACGGACTCTTGTAAACCAGTGATGTGCTCATGTCAGACAATTGTCGGATTTTGACACGGGTCGGATTCTATGGTTGGACGATTCTAGATTTTTTTCTTATATTCATTACTTACGCAGCATAAATTGACATGCATCATACATGGGTTTTCCGGTTTATCTTTTAGAAGGTTTATAGGTGATGAATAGATCAATATTACATTCATTTATGTCCTTATTTATAAATATATGATATATATCACAACTCACAAGATATTCTAAATAGGAGCCAAATCATCTATGGTGATAACCGGATTTGGCAAATCCGGTTATCACCCCTAGAGGTCGCCATGTGTCTCCTTTGACACCCCTTAACCATGGGTAAGGTTCACCCACCCCTAGGGTTCACCCACCCATCCTTGTTTTTTTTTTAAAAAATATTATTCTTTTTTTAAAATTTAAAAACTGTTTTTAATATTAAAAAAACTCTAAAAACAGTTTTTTAATTTTAAAAAAAGAATTAATATTTTTTTTTAAAAAAAGCGAAGGATGGGTGGGTGAACCTTACCCACGGTTAAGGGGTGTCAAAGGAGACACGTGGCGACCTCTAACGGTGATAACCGGATTTGCCAAATCTGATTATCACCGTTGAGGATTTGACTCCTTCCAAATAACAATGCTGATCCCCAAAATCATTAAATCCTCTTTATTAGGGATGGCTGAATTTGACACCTCGGATCCATGTCAGATTCCAATATGCAACTTAGTCTATTGGATGATCCAGGAAGTGGTCAGAAAGGGATCTTCAATGCCCATGCTTTAATTTTGATTGATAAAGCATGTTCTTTCCTGCTTTAAGCTAAAACTGGATTGGTATTTGCAGGAACTTCTGACCAAAGCAAGAGCCTTGGACAAGTGGAGCCCTAAACCCATCCGTTGCATAAGCTCAATTTTGATGGTGGTAGTAAAAGTATCTTTTAGCGAAGTTCAAGAAGAAGAATTGCAGGATTTAGAGGCACATTTCTATCAGCAATAGATAAATCATCAAGGCATATACTGACCCTAATGGTGATGTTCACGTGGCGTAGGCCAGAGCTCATATTCTTTAAAACAGATTGTAGATTTTCCCTACCTTTCTTTCTTCCCCTCTTTGGACTCAAGGTGACTCCCAACTGGTGTTCAAAAGGTGGTATAAGGAGTTTGATATCCCTAGGAGGTACTCCTGTATTAATAGAGATGGAATTCTTATTATCTAAGTTTGTCATAGGTCACATCTCTCACACTCATTGGAAAAGAAACTCTTTGATTGATAGGCTTGTAAATGATGGTGTTTGTAGGCAATCCATATCTTTTGGAATTTTACGTCTAACTTGCAATTTCCCCTCAAAGGTAGTTTCCAGCTGACATGTGAAGCAAAACATACAATCTGCAATGTTTGGTCACCAGCGACAAAGGTTTCTTCGAAGATCATTGATATAAAGTATATTTCCACTATTATAAGGAATTTACAAATTTTTATATCAGCATCTAGGCTGACAACCATCAGTCTTGAAGCAATCACCGGCCATCACTCAATTTCCTCATTTTCTCTGGATCTCTTGCTCTCCCTAAATCTCTAACTCTAATTATTTCACAGTCGTCACTCATCACAATAGCACCACCAACCGCAAGCAGTCAAGGACAAAGTCTCCGATTGTACAACCTTTTCAACGCCAGCAACCACCACCTCGCAATCTTCCTTCTAAGTGCAACTTTCTCTTTCTCGCTCTCTCTCTCTCTTAATCTCCAATTGCACTCCTTTTTCCTTTTGCAATGTGGAGTTAAAGATTTAACGCCCTGTAATTTTATATGTATAACTGAAATTTTCAATGAATTAATGAGTGTTGGCCTGAATTATACTCAAATTATTTGTGTACCTTACTTTTGAATTTTTATGTTTTTTTGCCAAATTCTCAAACGAACTATTGAATGCCTGTTCTGAATTATATTCGAATATTTCCCATACTGAATTTTTACCGTATCCTGAATTATTAACTATGTTCCCACCAAACCGAAAAATATGATTGTTGATAGATTAGAATGGCAGAATGGGATTCGTGTTGCCAGCCCCATTATATTGGGATGAGGCAAAGATGAAAAAAGAGGAACCAAAGGTCTAAAGAAGTATAAAACTCTTGGATGTTTGAAAGTTCTCTCCAAAAGTGATAGGAGATGAGAGAGATGTGTATTTATATAGTGCATTTATGATCATAAACATACAATCTGAACAACTGTTGATTGGTTCAAGTTTAATCTATGACAATTACATCTGGCAATTCCACAACTTCAAGGAAAGAGAATATACAGAGTATATCTACAGCATACTGAGAATCAAGGTGATTCTCCTAGAAAAGACCAAATAAGAAAGCCATACTGAGATCTCAATCAAGGGAACCACACGGTTACTCCTTCTCACATTAGGATTGGGCTGACTTGGTCGATTTATCATCATCAACACAATCCTTATTATTCCCCCTCAAACGAGGCCAAGTTTGAAACAGAGATTCCAGAAAACATCACGAGCAAGAGGCTTGGTGTAGATATCGGCAGGCTAATAAGAAGAAGAGACAAATCTGGTCACCAACTGACTCGGTGCGACCTTTTCATGAACAAAGTGGTAGTCTAGCTCAATGTGCTTAGTACAAACATGGAACACCAGATTCGCAATCATATATATATATATATATATATATATATATATATATATATATACATTGTAAGCACCCTAATTTTGCACCCCCTATCCCTCTTCCCACTTCTTCAAATGCTCCAAGGTTTACCCAAGGCCCAAGCCCATTTGGCCAAACTTGTACCCAAACAACTCAATCAAGCCAAATTACTTAATTCCATTACCCAAGCCCAAGTAGCCAAGCCTAATTACCCAATTGTCTTAGCCAAAACTCAATTGCTTTAGCGAAAGCCTAATTACCATAGCCCAAGCCCAATTGCCATAGTTAAAGTCCAATAACCATAACCCATGACCCATCTACTAACAACCCATGATCCATAAGGTCTAGTCCACATACCCACATCCATTCAACCCATATCCAAGACCCACTAACCCAAGTCCACTTTCCGCTTTCCTACAAAAGGCCTTTTATTTTTTCTTCAAACCCCAAATAGCCCCATTTTTATGTTTACACACCTTTTTGACCACCCAATTATCTCTCACCAAGTACACACCTTTTTGACTAACCAATCACCTCCTATACTCCCTTACACCTCTTACAACTCATTCTTACATCTCTTACAAAACAATTAATTCTCTTACACTCCTTTTGACCACCCAATCACCTCTCATCAAGTACATATCTTTTTGATTACCCAATCACCAACCACATCAATTTTGACCAACCAATCACCTCCCTTCTTCTCACCCAACCCTCTATTTATCACCAAATTGCCACAACCCCTTAAAACCTCTATAAATACAAGACCCTCATAAGGCATTTCTTCCACCTCCAAAATCCTAAGTGGAAACCCTAGCTCTTCCTCCTCTCACCCCATTTATTTCTTTTTAGCCTTGAAGAAAGTTAGAAGAAGCCAAGGTTTAGAGTGTGTAGAGAATTCTAGGACTAAAATCCTAGAGTTCTTCACTAACTCTCTTCCTTTGTGGACTCTAAAAACTCATCACCTCTTGGAGCATTGGAGAAGTAGTCTTGGAGGAGTAGGCACTCCTCCTTTTATTCTTTATCTTCTTCTTTACTTCATTTTTTTTTTTATTTGTAGTCTTCTTCTAGAATAAGTTGGGAAGACCTTTCTTTTCTCAAGCTTAGTTGGGTCTCTCTACACCAATCTAATGGTGTAGAGGGACCTTACCTCAAAAGAAATGAGATGTCTTATTTTTTCTCTCGTGTAAATATTTATGTCTTTCATATGTACCCACTAGTGTAGATATGGGTAGGCCCATAGAGAGTGGAAGCTAAATCTATACCTTTCTTTTTATTTTGTTTCTTCATTTTGATTCTAGTCATTGTGAACACCCCATTTTTACACCCCTTAATCCCCTTATTTTATTTTTAATTTTAATTTTAATTTTAATTTTATTATTTTATTTAAGTGTCGAGGTCCTAGATCCGAGAAAGATGGAGAGAGAGATCATCCCCTTTACCCATTGTTCAAAGCCCTCAGAAGAGAATATCCCGTGTTCAGAGCCCATGGGCAACCAAGTCAGACCCCAAGCCCAAGTGCACCTAAGCCCGAATCCTCAAAGAATTTAAACCCTAAGGCCCAAGGCCCATCATCTATTACCTATATAAATCAGGGGATGGGTTTAAAATCACTGTTCACTTTCGTGAAAACAGGATAGCCGCCCTCCTTTCTTCCCCACTGGACCTCAGCAGCTCGTCTTCCCCACCGGACCTCAGTAGCTCGAGTTCCCCTCTCTCGGCTGGGTCGCAGCACCACTGGCAAGCTTCCCTTTCCGGCAAGTTATATCGATCTCCGAGTGGGTATCCAGAGTCATCCATCGTTTTCCGGCCAGTAGATCACCATGCCGGCGCCAGCATCTCCATCCTTGAGAATCGGTGAGCTTTATTTCCCGTTTTAATCTTAGATCTAGATCTAGATCTAGATCCAGATCTAGATCTAGAAACCGAATTTCTCTTGAATGTTTATTTATTGTTTTGTTTTGTTTTTCCTTTGGCTTCTTTTCCGATTTGTTTTGTTACAGGTTCATAGAAATCAGGTTTCGTCTTCTCCGATCATCCTCTCCGGCGAGCTCCTTCACTTTCAATCTCTCGCCCTTCTACTCGTTTCTCAGGTAACCATTTTTTTCGTTTCTTCCCTTGCTCTCCATGATTCTCTCCTGTCCATCCAGATCCGGATCTATAGATCAAGATCTTCAGATCTGGATCTATAGATCTAGACTTCTGTGATCAGTAATCACCCCCATTCACGTTATTTTGCTTTATTTCATTCTTTTATTTATGTGTTTTATTTCATTTTTTTTGCCTCTGCTATCGTTTCACAGTATTTCAACTTTGCCGGATTAGCTTCGGAATTCTCCTCCGGTCGTCTTCTCCGACGGCACCACCTCTGGTGAGAATCTTCACCACTATCGCATCCCATCTCAGATCTCACTCTTCTGCTGCCGGCTAACAGTTTTTCATGCTTTTTCAGATCCGAATTATACCTCGTCTCCAGTCGTCTTCTCCGGCCAAATCGAGTCCGACGGATTCCCCACCTCTTCTCAGGTAATCGCATTTCCTCCTTTTATCCCTGAATCCTTTACTTCAATTTTGGATTTATAGTGTATTATTCCATCCTTTTTATTCAATGTCTGTTTCCTATTTTTTTATTTTATTTTGGGCAGAAGAACAGCAACAGGCCGTCTGTTCCAGCCAGATCATGGCTGCACCTGCAATCTGATTTTTTGTTTTTTTTATTATTTTACTATCTTAATTTGTAAAACCCTTTGTTGGGTTTCCTCTTCTATATTCTGATCCACGGAGCAGCCACCACTATCGCCAGTCCCTCATCAACCCTCGCAGGTATATCTCTTCCCTTTTATTTTATTTTATTTTATTTATTTATTTACCACCCTCTATTTATTGTAGTATTTTGTTAGGTAGGCTCCATTTCATTTTCTACGCCTTGATTTTGTTCAAAATGAAGTTTTAGACTTCCAATTTTGCTCAAAACCAAGATGTAGCAAATGCATTCCTCCCCCTGTGCTGTGTTTTTATTGTTTTTCAAATGTGAGGTGGGAGTATTGGGGATTTGAATATTTTTTGGGCTCTTGGATTGGGCCATAATGAGTTGAGGCCCATAAGTCCCTAGAATAATTATTGGGGCCTACTTCTTGAGGCCTTGGAAAGATAGCGGACCAAAGCTAATTGACCATTAGTGGTCAGTGGGCCTTGGCCCATTAACTTTCCCGTGGAGCCTATCTTTTTGTTGTGTATGTATGTATTATCCATGTGTGTGCAATAGGGATAGGCCGTGAGTTTTCTTTTCCTATTTTGCCTACATTGGGCACTTAGATAGTTTTCCTTTTTTAACCCTAAATATTTGGCCCACCCTCGTTAGTTAGCTTTACAAAAAATCAAAAAACATAAAAAAAAGACTAAAATAACTTAAAGGTACTGGTCTATCTTCCCTTGGGACCTAGAGCAGGGTCCGTATTTAAACCATAGCCCCTTTTGGTTTAAGGCCGCTCGATCCGCCCTGCTCTTTGCCTTTAAGATGATTAAAATCATTTAGATTTTATTTTCCTTTTGCCCACCTTGGGCACTTAGGATAGCCTCGACTAGTTAAAACTTGCCAAAATTAAAATACAAAAAAAATCAGAAAACACAAAATAACAAAAACATTTAAAAACCCCAAAATGCAAAAAAGACTTACCCTAATAAATGAACGCCCCCTAGAGCTCCCCCACGAGCACCTAGCTACGCTGCCATATCCCGGAGTGAGATTCATAAATCTCATTCCACTTCCCCTCCCCAACTCAAACACGAGTTGGAAGTGACCATACTCCGAAACGAGTATAAAAACAGTCACGGACCCCGAACTACTAAGAGGGTCTGATTCCGACTAACCGGATAAGTAGGCAGCCCAATCAGGGTTCGACCCCAACCAAAAATAAACTTTTTTACACCCCCTTTTGATCTCGATTAGCAAAATTAATAAATTTTAGGAAATGTTAAGTGATTTTTTTTTTATGTTTGATTTAGACCTAATGAGTAGGTTACCATCATCGGATGGAGGTCCTGGGGTGCCTAACCCCTTCCCCAGGACCTAAAGGGATCTCTTACCTAGACTATTCTGGACCGTAGACCCCCTCATTTGGATTATCTCGGGATCCTACTTCCCCTAAGTAGGTGGCGACTCTCAAAAATAGATTTAGCGTCATTCCTCTACTCTCGGACCTTATCTCGACACTTAGAGTTGAGAGGGGAGGAAAGGCGGTAAATTTATGCGTTCACAGTCATTCTTCTAGAATCATTTGGGAAACTCATCATCACTCTAATTTTCATAGTTGAATCTCATTACATCATTCATAATGGTGTAAAGGGATTACATTAAAGAGGAGATGATGAATTTTCATTTTCTTCACTTGTCACTTTTTCATTTCTTTCTTTTTTCTTCATGTTTTATTTTGGATTGATAAATGATGACTTAAGGACCTAAGGACTTAAAGAGGACTTTATCCAAAATGCCTCATATCAAAGACAATGGTATTTGATTCATTATCAACACCAATCCAACAAAATAAGTGTTGACAATAGACCATTTACTATTCACAATGCACACCCCTCTTTATGTCCTAAATATAATCTTTTAGCCTAACTTTTCCTTAGTCGTTCTCTTGAATTAAATTTGACTTTAGTTAAGTTTGCCAAAATCTCACCTATATGAAAATCCAAAAAAAAAACATGATAAAATCTCAAAATACCAAAAACATTACAAAATCTCAAAATACCAAAAAAATCTAAAAATACCAAAAGACCAAAAACATGCTTGCTAGATCTTGCTTAGCCTACTCAACCATGATTAACACCCTTCTAACTGCGGTTAGACCTAGACCTTGCACTTGACCAACCCGGTCAACTAAACCCTAGCCCCTAGGCTAGACCCTTGACCACCTTATGCACACACACACGCACCCTTAGCCTTGGCACGGGCTCATGTGTCAGAACTACGCTCGGTCTGATCTCACCCCAATGTGAGTACGTAGGCATCCCAACCCGGCTTCAACCCTAGCCAATCTAGCTTTCTTTCTTTTTTGGATTAGCATTTGATTAAACATTTAGACATTTTAATTAATATTGAGATTAAATTTGGCTTAAATTTAGGGAGTAGGTAACCATTATAAAATGGGGGTCTTGGGGTGCCTAACACCTTCCCCAGAACTTAATCGAACAGTTTACCCTAACTCTAATAGATCATTTGCCTTATCCAGATCAATCCGGGACCTATCCCTAAGAATGAATAGGTGACGACTCTTAGTCAAACCACAAATGTGAAAGTGGGTAGAAAAATCCATGTTCACAGCTCTGGCGACTCCACTGGGGAATTGGTTCAAGCCGAAACCTAAACTTAAGCCAAATTAATCCCAACATTAATCAAAATGATTAAGAGCTTAATTAATTGCTAATTCTTTATATCTCTTGGGTGTTTTTGTAAATGTGCATTTCATACATATCATTGTAGTGTAAATGACCCATTAAACTCAGTAGAGATGCTTATTACGCTTACGGCTGCTGGATGACTATCCTCAGTGATAGAGGCTTAAGAGTCTTGGAGGTCTGCGGAATTACTCCTGCTGGGTGATTACCCTCAGGGAAGGATTCTGAACGTTCCCACTTATACCATTCGTCCCTTTTCAGGTATGTTCTATACCGGGGAGTCGCATATACGGTGCTAAGTGACCCTATCCTTTTAGGAACACCCTTGCATTACACGTGCATGCATACATATAGACTAGGCTATGGTATAGTCTATAAGCAACCCACCTGGAGGGATAATCAAAATCCTAACTTGCTTGCAGCCTATACCTGTCCCCCAATCATGGTGGAATATCAGGACGCTCTGTCCAGATAAACACCCATCTAAGGGGCATGTACTGAGCCTTTTGTTGTGCTTGTAATAAAATACACCCTACGCTGCATCTCGGCATTGCATATGGGGTTCAAATCCCAAGTAGATAGGTCTTCGCCAGACCTACCCTCAACTTTGACCTGATAGGCCCTCGGTTCCCAATAACTCGGGTTAAAGCATGTCGGACTTCCGTCCGTCTTCCTTATCGGATCACATATGCCTTGTCACACCCAATAAAAAAAATCAAAAAATCAAAAAATAAAAAAAAAATCCTCCCTCTTGCATGTCATATTAAGCTTCTAGACTAGGAGCATTGTCTCTTTGTCAATTAGACTGTGCATCTTACCTCATTCTTATCTATTCAAACTCTTACTCCACACCTCCCATCTTTCCAAGAGTGGACCCTGAGTCAAGCACATATCAGAAAAGCAAAACCAGTTGATACCTGATCAACCGATTGCAGCATGGACCCTCGGGATGGCCAAGAGACTGACCCTGACACACCGACATCGCAACAACCACAAGCCCCGAATCTTGAAGAAAGAATAGTTGAGAATGCCCAGAACATAGAAGAATTGAAAAACATTGTGCACGATTTTATGCGGGCCATAACACATGCTCTCTCCTCCTCAAATCCTCGATCGACCAATGTGTCAGGCCCATCACTATCCAATCCGCCACATGTTACCAGTCTTATCCCTTCGCCACCTGTTATCAACATTCCACCACCTGTTCAGCCTCCACAATTGCATACCCTCAATATCCCTCCATCACCCGTCCAACCACAACCCGACTTCACTTTCGACATGCGACCTCCACCTGTTCAACCACAACCTATACCCCACATCACACCTCCCATCATTGACCAATTTGAGGAGAAGGAAGCCAAAGCTGGTGGTGAACCCCATACCGGGTCCGCTCACATATCTTCCAGTTCAACACAGATTCCTGATGCTTACAAAGAAAGAATTGAGAAGTTGGAAGAGTTGATGAAGACATCTCAAGGAGCCCGCAAATCAAATGATTTCAAGGACATATGCATGCACCCAGGGATTCAATTGCCCCAAGATTTTAAAATACCTGATTTTGAGAAGTACAACGGGAAGGGATGTCCCGAGATGCATTTGAAAGTCTATCGTGGAGAGTTGTTCCAGTTGGAACATGATGACAAGTTGTTGGTCCAGCTATTTTAGAAAAGTTTAAAAGGTGCAGCCTTACAGTGGTTTACTAAGGTCGACCCCAAAAAAGTCAGGACATGGGAAGGTCTGTGCAAGACATTCTTGGCCAAGTACTCCTATAATGTTGACCTAGTCCCACAAAGGGTAGACCTAGAAAAGATGTCACAGAGGGATAATGAGTCTTTCATCGAATACTCTGTTCGGTGGAGAGAAATTGCCGGAAAAATGAGCACCCCTTTACCGGAAGAGGAACAAGTGACAACCTTCCTCCGTACCCTCAAACATCCACTCAAAACTCTCTTGGCTGCACAACCGATCTCCGACTTTAGCACCATGGTCAAATGTGGTGCCCGGATTGAGGCAACGATGGATGACGTAGGGGCATTTGACATGTTCCAAGGGTCAAAAGGTGCATCCTCTTACCGTGCTTCCCTACCTCTAAGAAAAGATAATAGAAAAAGAGAAACTGATGGACAAATGGTCGCGGCCATTCGAGTCCCCAACCTCCCTCAACAACCTCGGCAGCCATCGCAGCAGCGACAGTCTCAACAAGCTCAACAGAATCAAGGAAGACTCCTCTCTCATCAGATGACAATTGAACAAAAAAGAAATCGGGCGTTCACCCCGATCCCGTACTCCTTGACAGAACTTCTTCCATTCTTGTTGAATAAGAAATTGATCACCCTGAAGGATCCCCAACCTCCACCGGTGGTTCTCCCGAAAGGATACAGGTTGGATCAGCATTGCGGATATCACCAGTCACCAGGACATCCTACGGATCGATGCTATGATTTCAAACATGCTGTCCAGGACTTGTTGGAGACAGATGCAATTTGCTTTGCACCGGGGAATGTTGACATCACACAGGTCCCTTTGCCCAACCATGCTACGCCGGGAAGTTAAGGCACTTCAGCCAGTATCTACAGTCGAACTTTGAGCAGTTCTCTCTTCTTTTTTTGTCTTGTAGTTGGCCACAGTGGCCCATGTCACTCTCTTTATCATCAGTCCAGTCAGTTAGTGGTCAGTGTCCCTTATTACAGTTGCTGTATATTTAGGTCAGTGGTCAATGGCCCTTGTTTCAAATTGTCTTTTGTCGAGTCAAGTCTGTTCACCCGGTAATACCTTAATGAAATGACTCTTTTAAATCAAATTCCCTTTGTGCTTTAAGATGCTTAATTTGGGAACTGAACTAGTTTCTAATACCTGTAAGGAATAATTTGACAAAGGTGGATCACTCAAATTAACGGATACCCTCCTGAGATTGAACAAACCTGAAAAAAAAGCAATACAAGAATTGAAGACCTCTTTGAGCCATCAAATGTCCATCAACCAAGATAAAGGACGATGCAATGATCTTACATGCTCTTGACCAATCAAGGAAATGATAGGAGGCCATCTATTGATACCCCTTTTAGTACCTTACTTACCCATGCTATATATATCCGCTAGTTAGACCTTTGAGCCTAATAATCTTTTTTGCAAAACCCATATATGAGCACCCTATGAAAGTCAAAGAACAATGCAGAAGAAGAACAACCAGCGCAACATCAAGTGGCTTTTAGCTGAACTACGTCTTGACCTGATCCCTATTTGGGTACGTAGGCAGCCTGAAATCAGGTTCGGTCATAACACAACAAATGTTCATAATACAGGGCAACCATGTGCCAAAAACAAAAAAGAGAAAGGAAAAAAAAAAAAGAAAAAAAAAAGAGAAAAAAAAATTACTTGCTCAAAAAGCGAAACAAAGCTTCATCAAAGGACAAAATGCCGAAGTTGGTTCTATACCAACAATGAACAAGTATCATAGGATGCCCTACCCTTACTGAAATAGTAGATTTGAGCCTTATCTCATTTCTAGCTAAACCACGTTTCGTCCTAAACCTTAAGCCCTCCTTGATCCCTAAAAGGACTTGAGCATTAATGGTTAAAAGTATTCGTATTTACTTCTCGGTAAGCAATAATGAGAGAAGAATGGAGAATTATCAAAGGAAATCCGAGAACAGAAGAATGTAAAAAGCAAAGCTTGTATACCCAGTCCTGGTGAACCCACAAGGGCCCAGGGGCAAAAAAGGGATAAATCAAACTTCCAAATTCACGGGCATAACAAGGAATCACCAATCCTGTTATTGTGCAAAAATTACATGAACCCAGTCTTGGTGAAAACCTGAAAAGGCCCAGGGGCAAAAAATGGATAAATATCAAATGTACAACCCAGTCCTGGTGAAAACCCGCAAGGACCCAGGGGCAAAAGAGGGAAAGATAAACCAATACAAGCTTCGCTATCCGGTGATCAAGCATCACGATCAACTACAGTTTAGTTATCTTTACCTGCAGGCTAAGGAACCTAGCTAGGTCTCCCAGTACAAGCAATCTCAGGCACACTTTTCAAAGTACAAATAGTCAATTTCATTGTATACAGTCCACTAGTCAACTGTTAGTCCATCACACCGCTTGTCAGTCAGTTCATCTGTCTTTTTAACAAGTCGTTCGTGTCATTTTTTCAGTCAACCCATCAGTCTTTTTAACAAGTTGCTCACATCAGTAATCAGTTAAGTTTTAACCCCCAGTAGAGTTAGCTCAAAGTCAATTGTTCACTCTCACTGGTGCAAGGAAAACACTGGAATCAGGGTAAGACAAAGTCAGCAAACTATTTTGGATGACACAGATATTTGAAGCAGATCAGTATGTCCCGAGGGGCAAGTACCAACAATCAGGTCAGCTGAGTCGGGGGTCAATTCAGGTCCATCAGACTCTATATGTGCAAAGAGACAAAAATTCGTATTAAGACTCAGGGTCACTGCTCTCATTCCTCATTATCTTTGGAACTCCCTCTAGTTCCTGACCATTATCTTATATCACTCTCCAGTGAGACAATCGGGTGGTTGTCTACACTACCCTGCTTTTCTCTTTCAGTGATACAATTGGGCAGTTGTCTGCACTATCTTGCGTCCTACCTCAGTGAGACAATCGGGTGGTTGTCTACACTATTTTGCATCCATCATTCCCCAGTTTTGCTCAGCTAGCTCACTAATCAAGGAGTATACTGACAAGGTCATGTGACCGGATGCTAGTTGCGGCCTCTAGTGATGTTAGTCTTGCACCTATCACCTTTCGTCTTGTCTTTTAGCCCACTAATCGAGGAGTATACGGATACGGTCGTGTGACTGGATGTCATTTACGGCCTCTAGTGACACTAGTCCTATACTCATCATTGTTTTACTTCATCTCCGGTGGATGGTTGTGTGATCAGCCTTCATCTCATCTTCGATAAAATGGTTGTGTGATCAACCATCACCTCATCTTCGGGGGATGGTTGTGTGATCAACCTTCACATCATCTCCGGTGAAATGGTTGTGTGATCAACCTTTACCTCATCTTCGGTGAAATGGTTGTGTGATAAACTTTCACCTCATTTCCGGTGAAATGGTTGTGTGATCAACCTTCACCTCATCTTCGGTGGATGGTTGTGTGATCAACTTTCACCTCATTTCCGGTGAAATGGTTGTGTCATCAACCTTCACCTCATCTTCGGTGGATGGTTGTGTGATCAACTTTCACCTCATTTCTGGTGAAATGGTTGTGTGATCAACCTTCCACCTCATCTTCAGTGGATGGTTGTGTGATCAACTTTCACCTCATTTCCGATGAAATAGTTGTGTAATCAACCTTCACCTCATCATCCGGTGGATGGTTGTGCGATCAACTTTCACCTCATTTCCGGTGAAATGGTTGTGTGATCAACCTTCACCTCATCTTCGGTGGATGGTTGTGTGATCAACCTTCACCTCATCATCCGGTAGATAGTTGTATGATCAACCTTCACATCATCTTCGGTGAAATGGTTGTGTCATCAACCTTCACCTCATCTTCGGTGAAATGGTTGTGTGATCAACTTTCACCTCATTTCCGGTGAAATGATTGTGTGATCAACCTTTACCTCATCATCCGGTGGATGGTTGTGCGATCAACCTTCACCTCATTTCCGGTGAAATGGTTGTGTGATCAACCTTCACCTCATCTTCGGTGGATGGTTGTGTGATCAACCTTCACCTCATCATCCGGTAGATGGTTGTATGATCAACCTTCACATCATCTCCGGTGAAATGGTTGTGTCATCAACCTTCATCTCATCTTCGGTGAAATGGTTGTGTGATCAACTTTCACCTCATTTCCGGTGAAATGGTTGTGTGATCAACCTTCACCTCATCTGCGGTGGATGGTTGTGTGATCAACTTTCACCTCATTTCAGATGAAATGATTGTGTGATCAACCTTTACCTCATCATCAGGTGGATGGTTGTGCGATCAACCTTCACCTCATTTCCGGTGAAATGGTTGTGTGATCAACCTTCACCTCATCTTCGGTGGATGGTTGTGTGATCAACCTTTACCTCATCATCCAGTGGATGGTTGTGCGATCAACCTTTACCTCATCCTCGGTGAAATAGTTGTGTGATCAACCTTCACCTCGTCTTCGGTGGAATGGTTGTGTAATCAACTTTCTCCTCATCTCCGGTGGAATGGTTGTGTGATCAACTTTCACTTCATCCCCGGTGAAATGGTTGTGTGATCAACCATCACCCTATCTCCGTTGAAGCGGACACATGTTCACTCCTCTCATCCATCATGCATTCACTTTCATCTCCAGCACTCCACATTTTTATCTTGGCAAACTTAACTTAGTTTCAAGTTAGTTCATTATCATTTCTTATATTTTTCCAAGTTTCGTAGGTTTTACTGTGCAAAAATAGTGGTGATTTTAGTCTTTGTCGTTCGCTTGCCCGCACCCTCCGACAAAGAGGGGCACCTGTAAGCACCCTATTTTTGCACCCCCTATCCCTCTTCCCACTTCTTCAAATGCATCAAGGTTCACCCAAGGCCCAAGCCCATTTGGCCAAACTTGTACCCAAACAACTCAATCAAGCCCAATTACTTAATTCCATTACCCAAGCCCAAGTAGACAAGCCTAATTACCCAATTGTCTTAGCCAAAACTCAATTGCTTTAGCGAAAGCCTAATTACCATAGCCCAAACCCAATTGCCATAGTTAAAGTCCAATAACCATAACCCATGACCCATCTACTAACAACCCATGATCCATAAGGTCTAGTCCACATACCCACATCCATTCAACCCATATCCAAGACCCACTAACCCAAGTCCACTTTCCGCTTTCCTACAAAAGACCTTTTATTTTTTCTTCAAACCCCAAATAGCCCCATTTTTATGTTTACACAAATTTTTGACCACCCAATCATCTCTCACCAAGTACACACCTTTTTGACTAACCAATCACCTCCTATACTCCCTTACACCTCTTACAACTCATTCTTACATCTCTTACAAAACAATTAATTCTCTTACTCCTTTTGACCACCCAATTACCTCTCACCAAGTACATATCTTTTTGATTACCCAATCACCAACCACATCAATTTTGACCAACCAATCACCTCCCTTCTTCTCACTCAACCCTCTATTTATCACCAAATTGCCACAACCCCTTAAAACCTCTATAAATACAAGACCCTCACAAGCCATTTCTTCCACCTCCAAAATCCTAAGTGGAAACCCTAGCTCTTCCTCCTCTCACCCCATTTATTTCTTTTTAGCCTTGAAGAAAGTTAGAAGAAGCCAAGGTTTAGAGTGTGTAGAGAATTCTAGGACTAAAAGCCTAGAGTTCTTCACTAACTCTCTTCCTTTGTGGACTCTAAAAACTCATCACCTCTTGGAGCATTGGAGAAGTAGTCTTGGAGGAGTAGGCACTCCTCCTTTTATTCTTTATCTTCTTCTTTACTTCATTTTTTTTTTATTTGTAGTCTTCTTCTAGAATAAGTTGGGAAGACTTTTCTTTTCTCAAGCTTAGTTGGGTCTCTCTACACCAATCTAATGGTGTAGAGGGACCCTACCTCAAAAGAAATGAGATATCTTATTTTTTCTCTCGTGTAAATATTTATTTCTTTCATATGTACCCACTAGTGTGGATATGGGTAGGCCCATAGAGAGTGGAAGTTAAAGCTATACCTATCTTTTTATTTTGTTTCTTCATTTTGATTCTAATCCTTCTTCTAGAATCATTTGGGAAACTCATCATCACTCTAATTTTCATAGTTGAATCTCATTACATCATTCATAATGGTGTAAAGGGATTACATTAGAGAGGAGATGATGAGTTTTCATTTTCTTCACTTGTCACTTTTTCATTTCTTTCTTTTTTCTTCATGTTCTATTTTGAATTGATAAATGATGACTTAAGGACCTAAGGACTTAAAGAGGACTTTATCCAAAATGCCTCATATCAAAGACAATGGTATTTGATTTATTATCAACACCATTCCAACAAAATAAGTGTTGACAATAGACCATTTACTATTCACAATGCACACCCCTCTTTATGTCCTAAATATAATCTCTTAGCCTAACTTTTCCTTAGTCTTTCTCTTGAATTAAATTTGACTTTAGTTAAGTTTGCCAAAATCTCACCTATATGAAAATCCAAAAAAAAAACATGATAAAATCTCAAAATACCAAAAACATTATAAAATCTCAAAATACCAAAAAAATCTAAAAATACCAAAAGAACAAAAACATGCTTGCTAGATCTTGCTTAGCCTACTCAACCATGATTAACACCCTTCTAACTACGGTTAGACCTAGACCTTACACTTGACCAACCCGGTCAACTAAACCCTAGCCCCTAGGCTAGACCCCTGACCACCTTATGCACACACACACGCACCCTTAGCCTTGGCACGGGCTCATGTGTCAGAACTACGCTCGGTCTGATCTCACCCCAATGTGAGTACGTAGGCATCCCAACCCGGCTTCGACCCTAGCCAATCTAGCTTTCTTTCTTTTTTGGATTAGCATTTGATTAAACATTTAGATATTTTAATTAATATTGAGATTAAATTTGGCTTAAATTTAGGGAGTAGGTAATCATTACAAAATGGGGGTCTTGGGGTGCCTAACACCTTCCCCAGGACTTAATCGAACCGTTTACCCTAACTCTAATAGATCATTTGCCTTATCCAGATCAATCCGGGACCTATCCCGAAGAATGAATAGGTGGCGACCCTTAGTCAAACCACAAATGTGAAAGTGGGTAGAAAAATCCATGTTCACAGCTCTGGCGACTTCACTGGGGAATTGGTTCAAGCCGAAACTTAAAATTAAGCCAAATTAATCCCAACATTAATCAAAATGATTAAGAGCTTAATTAATTGCTAATTCTTTATATCTCTTGGGTGTTTTTGTAAATGTGCATTTCATACATATCATTGTAGTGTAAATGACCCATTAAACCCAGTAGAGATGCTTATTACGCTTACGGCTGCTGGATGACTATCCTCAGTGACAGAGGCTTAACAGTCTTGGAGGTCTACGGAATTACTCCTGCTGGGTGATTACCCTCAGGGAAGGATTCTGAACGTTCCCGCTTATACCATTCGTCCATTTTCAGGTATGTTCTATACCGGGGAGTCGCATATACGGTGCTAAGTGACCCTATCCTTTTAGGAACACCCTTGCATTACACGTGCATGCATACATATAGACTAGGCTATGGTATAGTCTATAAGCAACCCACCTGGAGGGATAATCAAAATCCTAACTTGCTTGCAGCCTATACCTGTCCCCCAATCATGGTGGAATATCAGGACGCTCTGTCCAGATAAACACCCATCTAGGGGGCATGTACTGAGCCTTTTGTTGTGCTTGTAATAAAATACACCCTACCTTGCATCTCGGCATTGCATATGAGGTTCAAATCCCAAGTAGATAGGTCTTCGCCAGACCTACCCTCAACTTTGACCTGATAGGCCCTCGATTCCCAATAACTCGGGTTAAAGCATGTCGGACTTCCGTCCATCTTTCTTATCGGATCACATATGCCTTGTCACACCCAATAAAAAAAATCAAAAATTCAAAAAAAATAAATATAAAAATAAAAAAATCTTCCCTCTTGCATGTCATATTAAGCTTCCAGACTAGGAGCATTGTCTCTATGTCAATTAGACTGTGCATCTTACCTTATTCTTATCTATTCAAACTCTTACTCCACACCTCCCATCTTTCCAGGAGTGGGCCCTGAGTCAAGCATGTATCAGAAAAGCAAACCTAATTGATACCTGATCAGCCGATTGCAGCATAGACCCTCGGGTGGCCAAGAGATTGACCCTGACACACCGACATCGTAACAACCACAAGCCCCGAATCTTGAAGCAAAAATAGTTGAGAATGCCCAGAACATAGAAGAATTGAAAAACATTCGACCCTAGCCAATCTAGCTTTCTTTCTTTCTTGGATTAACATTTGATTAAACATTTAGATATTTTAATTAATATTGAGAATAAATTTGGCTTAAATTTAGGGAGTAGGTAACCATTACAAAATGGGGGTCTTGGGGTGCCTAACACCTTCCCCAGGACTTAATCGAACCGCTTACCCTAACTCTAATAGATCATTTGCCTTATCCTGATCAATCCGGGATCTATCCCTAAGAATGAATAGGTGGCGACTCTTAGTCAAACCACAAATGTGAAAGTGGGTAGAAAAATCCATATTCACATAGATTAGTATTCAGCTTCAGCCGAAGATTGAGAGATAGTAGGTTGTTTCTTGGCACACCAAGAAATCAAATTGCCACCAAGGAAGGTACAATATCCTGTGGTAGAGTATCATGTAGTAGGGCAACTAGCTCAATTTGCATCTGAACCCCATACAAGTGTGGATTTAGACAGTATACGAAATCCAACATCCATGGTACCACTAAGCATAAAATCCCCTTCACTGCCCAGAAGTATCCCACTATAGAAGACAACAGATGTCGGCATATTGAGTTCATTGAGTGAGAGGTTAGGTTTGGTCATGGTGAGATGTTGTAACCCTCCAACAATACTCGGATGTAATTGTGGATCCGGGAATGTAGCTGACACCTTTTATGTATGGTGTAGAAATTGCTTTTGAATCAGTCATTTGAGCATGAGCAATGAGGTTACGCGCATACTTAGATTGAGAAAGTAACATACAACCAAGAAAATAAGGCAATCTCCTAAAACGTTAATGACAAATTCATGACCAAGCCGTGAAATAATCTAATCGAAGTTATCAATCTGAGCCCCAGTTATAATAATATTGCCAACATACAAGAGTAGAAATATGGTCCAAGTGCAGATTGATGAACAAATAATGAGTCGGCTGTTGGATTTTGGCTCGAATTAGGCAAAACCCCAATGGGGCGATCAATCGCCCACCAAGGGGGATGGATCGCCTGTGGGCGATAGATTGCCCCAAGTGGGGATCGATCGCCCAGGGCACCGTTTTGCGTGGATTTGCTTCGGGAAATTGATATTTTAAGTGTATTATACTTTGGGAAACCCCTATTCCGATTGGGGGACTTTCTATTAGTTTAGGGCTCTTGTTTAGGCCTATAAATAGGGAATTATGGGTCTAGGTTTGTATCTTTGCATCTAAGGATCAAGGGAATGCTTTTGCATCGAGAGTGAGAGATTATAGTAAGGGTTAAAGCATACTAGAGCTTGGGAAAGGTTTAAGGGAGGACAGATAGAAATTCTTCTTTGGGTATTCATAGAGAATGTGAGTTGAGTGATTTTATACTGGTTCCTCAAGGTTTCTGTGAATAAAGAAGTGATCGGATCTTGACCCGTAGACGTAGGCAGGTTGTTACCAAACCACGTATATCTCTTGTGTTCCCTTGTGGTGTGTGTTTTGGTTTATTCTTTTCCGTCGGGTTATTTTCTATTAGTTGTTTTCCCACAACAAATTGGTATCAGAGCTTCGGGTTGGGTTAATTATTTTTCAATGGCTTTGAAAAATTCTAGGCAATTTTCCCTTGAGAAGTTTGACGAAAAAGGGAGTTTCAATCTGTGACAAAGGAGGGTAAAGGATGTCTTAGTTAAACAGGGTCTCGCAAGGGCGTTGAAGGGGGATTCCGGTAAATCGGAAAAGATGTCTGATCGCAATCAAAATAATACGCCTTTGTCTTGCAGATAACATGATGCATAGCGTTATGGATGAGGAATTGACATCGGATCTTTGGAAGAAGTTGGAAACGCTCTATATCGAAAGGAGTCTTACCAACAGGTTATACTTGAAAAAAGAGTTCAATACCTTAAAGATGGCGGATGGTGCAGATCTCATGGAGCACATTAATGTGTTCAACTAGATCTTGAATCAACTGCAGAAAGTTGGTGTCATGGTGGATGAAGAAGACTAGACCATGGGGCTTCTTACATCACTTCCTGACTCATATGATCACTTGGTGACAACCCTTATGTATGGTAAGGAGACATTGCTAATGGAGGAGGTCACATCGGCGCTACTCTCTTACGAAATTAGGCGGAAGCCATCGCATGATGAGAATAATCATATCATGGTTGCTCGGGGAGGAGGAAGGGACTTGGAGAGAGGATCTGGAAAAGACATGGGCAAATCCAAATCCAAGGGAAAAGGCGGGGTCCAATCCTTTCATTACAAAGAATTAGAGCACTTCAAAAGAGAGTGTATGAGGCGTGCTGATGGGAAGAGGAATTCTTCCGAAGGAGATTCTTCGGTGGCAATAGCGATGGACAATGAAAAATACATTGGAGATGTTTTAACAGTCTCCAAAGGTATGGACAATTCTTCTAGTGGGTGGATTTTAGATTCGGAGGCTTCATGTCATATTTGCTTAAATATGAAATTTTATGATACATTCCAAAATGGGACAGGAAAAGTGTTCCTAGGTAATGGATCTGAATGTGAAATCACGGGGTTTGATAATATAAAGATAAAAATATTTGATGAAGTTATTCGGACTTTGGGAGGGGTAGCTTGTGTCCTTAAGTTGCGAAGGAATTTAATATCTCTCGGGCAATTAGACTCCAAGGGTTGTTGCTACATAGTTGCAGGTGGAGTTATCAAAATAAAACGGGAAAATCAGGGTTGCTTAGTTTTGATGAAGGGGAAGAAGTGTGGTGGATTATATCTCCTGTATGAGAATACGGTGGTAGGTGGAGCGACTACAAGGTCTGCAGGAAAATGAAAACTTAATGTTGTGCAGAGGGTAGAAAGCTCACCTAAGGTATCTTTCGCAGTCAGTACAAAGTTGAATATTCTGGTAGGTTTTTGGAAGGTTGATGTGCTTTTAATGGAGAGAACGGGTCTATGTCCTCGTATGGGATTCTTCTAGATTGGAGAATGAGTTTTCAGGCTACACATGGATTTTGACCATGTTTTATCGAATCTGGTGGAGTGCTTTCCAGGGTTGGATTCGAGGGTGTGTGTAGCTGGTGGGTTTCTTTCGCAGATGGTGCAGAGGTGGGCAAGGTCAAAGCGGGTGTTTGCGGTATTTGTAAACGGGTTTGCGGTAATTGCAAATGGGTTTCAAAATTTTGAGAGAGATTTTGGTTCGAGGTGGAGGTGCTTCCTGGATGTGGGCGATGCGGTGTTTTATCTTGAAGTTTTGCTTGGTGATTAGCAAATCAGTTCTCTTGGTTGCAGGTGGGGTCGTAGAATTCTCGCCAAGGTGGAGATTGTTGGATTTTGGCTCGAATTAAGCAAAACCCCAAAGGGGTGATCAATCACCCACCAAGGGGGATCGATTGCCTGTGGGTGATAGATCGCCCCAAGTGGGGATCGATTGCCCAGGGCACCGTTTTGCGTAGATTTACTTCGGAAAATTGATATTTTAAGTGTATTATGCTTTGGGAAACCCCTATTCCGATTGGGGGACTTTCTATTAGTCTAGGGCTCTTGTTTAGGCCTATAAATAGGGGATTATGAGTTTAGGGTTTGTATCTTTGTATCTAAGGATTAAGGGAATGCTTTTGCATTGTGAGTGGGAGATTATAGTAAGGGTTAAAGCATACTAGGGCTTGGGAAAGGTTTAAGGGAGGATAGATAGGGTTTTTCTTTAGGTTTTCATAGAGAATGTGAGTTGAGTGCTTTTGTACTGGTTCCTCAAGATTTTTGTGAATAAAGAAGTGATCGGATCTTGACCCGTGGATGTAGGCAGGTTGTTGCCGAACCACGTATATCTCTTGTGTTCCTTTATGGTGTATGTTTTGGTTTATTCTTTTTTGTCGGGTTATTTTCTATTGGTTGTTTTCCCACAACATCGGCCTAGTTGCGAAAAAATCCCAATGATAGTTGAACGGTCAAACCAAGTTCATGGATCTTGTTTGAGACCATACAATGCCCTTTTCAGACAGCAGACATGAGTTGAAAGTTCGGGATCAACAAAGTTTGAGAGTTGCTCCATCTATACAAGTTCTTTTAGAGATCTATTCAAAAAATGTGTTTTTAACGTTCAATTGTTTTATAGGCCAACATCAAACAATGGCAACTGTGAGAATGATGCAAATAGTGGCAGGTTTTATAACGGGATTAAAAGTCTCAGAGAAATCAATACCTGCCACTTGGTTGAATCCTTTAGCAACCAGTCTGATTCTTCTACTGTCCACCATGTTCATAGTTGAGTGATGTGGAATGAGTTCCCAACTTTGAATTATCTTTTTGAGTGGTAATCTACTATTGCATGGCCCAGTACCATCGTGGATGTTGTAGGCATACTTAATAGATTTGGGTTCAGATGAAATCTTCTCTATCTATGAAGCAGTCAATGAGCTGTATTGTGCAGGAACTAGCGATATCTGAGCATCTTCTACAGCCGGTGGAGAATTAGAAACTTGGGTTAGATGAAAAAACAGTAGTGTTAAGTTAACTAGATTAAACTAATAACTCTCCCCGAACCTACGAACTACTGAAAAGAGAATCCTTATTAGCAAATGAAAATATAGCTTCATAAAAAAACGACATGCCGTGAAATATAAATATGGATAGATGGAGGATTGAGGCATCTGTAGGCCCTTATAGAGGGTGTTGTACCCAAGAAAAATGCAGGGCGGTGACCTTGGGCTGAATGTTGTGCAACACAATAACGAAGACATGAAAAGTATTGGGATCCAAAAACCCAAAAACATGTGTACTTGGGTATACGCCCAAATAGAAGCTCATAGGGAGATCTAATGTCAAGCTTAGCAAAAGGAATTCTATTAATAAAATAAACCGCGGTTTGAAATGCTTCAACCCACTAGATAGTTGGCACTGCAATGTCAAACATTATAGTCACCCTATCCAATACATGAAATTTGTCTTTTAATTCCATCCATTTCTAAATAATCAATAAGGCTGCGTTTGGATTTATAGAATTGGAATTGACTTAAAGAATTGAATTCCATAGAATTAAAAACCATTGAATTAAACTCTATAGAATTCAGAATTCTATCATTTGGATACACTATGGAATTCATAGAATTAAATTATAGGATTTTCAATTCCACATACAAAATTAGTGGAATTTAAACGATTTGGAAGTCCGTACCAATCCCCTCAACCTCACATTTGTACTTCATATTCAAAAGAAACAACATAACCCTCCTTTTTGGCTAAAAAAACCCTACCAACTGACCCCTCTTCACTTCTACTAATAGCAACCAATCTGGCACTTTACCTTTTTTTTTTTTTTGGAAGGTACCGGCTCTTTACCTTAACAAGCAACCAGCAAACAGCCCTTGTTAAAAAGGGCTCTTTACACTTCCTTTCAAGTAAAACAAAAACCAGCAAACAGCCCCCTCTTCTTTTGATTTTGCAGAGTTGTAGCAGCAGTCTTTCCTCTCCTCCTTTCTCCGTGTCTTCTATTCTTCTTTTTATGTACCACCTATTCTCACCTCACGCACATACCTCTGTCTATCACCTACTTTCCTTTAGCATCAGTGCACTCACATCTCACACCCCACTCTCGGTGCCCCAACACCTTCTCCTCACATTCACCTCACAGCAGCACCCTTACACGTCTCTACCATCGCACACACCTCTCACATTATACACCATTTGAATACACCCTTTCACATACCACCTCCTTCACATTTGCATGGTCCTTATCTCTTTTTAAAACAACCCATGTACACTCCATACTTTCTCTCTCTAACAGAACCACTGATTCTCTATCTCTAACATTCCCTTAATCTGAATCATCTCTCTCTCTTCCAAATCTAAACTTAGAACATCGCTTTCTCTGAAATTAGAATAAAAAATGACAACAAAAATAAGAAATAAATCAATTTCTCGGTTTGCAATAATACAAGGAAAGACTAACCTAACAATAAGATCTCTCTCTTCTATATTCTTCAATCAGTGTTCTGAATTAGAGCAACAAAAAGAGAAAATGAACAGATGAAAGAGGAAAAAAAGGAAAAAAAATATCCAGTCATCGGATTTTTCTATCGAATGTTGAAGGATGAAGAATCAGGCTTCTCTTTTTTTTTGTCAATTCCTCGATACCATGGAATTATCAAATAAGACCTATTTACTATGGATTTGAATTCAATAAAATTTGCCCTGAAATCACTAATCTAATTCCCTACGGAATTGAAAATTTAAAATTCCATGGTTTTTATATTGTGATCCAAATGATGGAATTGGAATTGTGGGATGGAATTGATTCCGCCCCCCAATTCCATAAATCCAAATGCACCCATCACCATCTTTTTTAAAAACTTTAATTTGGGAATTTTTTCATCTTTCCTCAACTTTTTAAAAATCATGAAGGGCTCAAACAGATCAAAATTTCTCTTAAGAGGGTAAATCCAACTAAATATGGTAAACTCATCAACAAATACCACATAAAATCTATACCATTAATTTGATACCACAAGAGCTGGTCTCCATAGATCACTATGAATTTTTAAAAGGGAAGTTTACACCATTTGCCCATTTGGCAACTACTACAAACAGAATGATCATTGTTCCAATCATCAACTCAAATAAACTTCTTCGCATATGATGGAGAATGTTCGAGTCGTTTATGCCATATGTCCTCAGATGTTCTCTTATTCCTATTTGAAAACAAAGCTTCAGCTACTTTCTTCTTCTCTTCCAAGGCCAAGAGACCTTCATTCTTACTCCCCCTTGCTAGTATCTTCTCTGGTCTCCATTCCTTGAGGAGAAATCCATCAGATAGGAATTTAAACATGCATGGAAATTTAGAAGTGAGTTGACTTACTGACAATAAATTCTTTTTAATTTCTAGAACAAGTAGAACATTTGAAATATCAACACCAGTCCAGCCAAGATTAAATTGTGCTTCCCCAATATGAAAAACCAACAATTGGTCACCATTGCCAACCATAATGTATCATTACCAAAGTAGGGTTTGAAATTTTTGAGATTACCTGCATCACCTGTCATGTGGACAGAAGCTCCTATGTCAGGGTACCAAGTTGAATCATTGCCAAAGTTGGATCTTTCAAATGTTTTAAATACAATGAAAATTTAAAATCACAATCAACAAGAGGATGATCCATTTTTACTCATTTAGACCCTGGCTTCAGAAATTTGGCCTAGGAGATCTTCTAAATGGAACACATTGCATAGGGTACAATAAACATTGATTTATAGTTTCTACGTTTTTTTAATGATAGTCATCTCCAATGAGTTGCTCGTATAAACAACTTGAAAGGATTCGCAATGAAACTTCGCGTAATTGCAACAAAGATTGTCTATCACAACAATTTCAATGTTCACCAAGTCATGTTCTGATTATTTAGTCAATAAATTAGATACACAAATGGCTTCCATAAACCCATCACCAATAAAAATATATTTCCAAGTAATTGTTTTACATTAACCTCAACTCAAATTTCTGACCTTTTCAAACAATGATACGAACAATGAAATATTGAAGGTCGATAACAACTTCCCTTTTTGATATAATCTATCTGTATCTAACCTTGTTCGATCATTTGAATGTAAATATAGTTAAATTACTGAATATTGTAGCTGGAGTCAGTCTATGAATACTCCTAAACCCTAACCCCTTAATTCAAATAATTAAGGGTTGAGATGAGAGCTGATGTGATTTTAGAAAATGACAAAATAAGCCCAACCAATCTAATATTGACTCTTGTATGTTTTTTTTTTCGGTGAATAGAGAATATCATAAAAACAAGCAACAAAAATACAGCACATCATATGGGAGCACAAGAAAGTTAACACAAAAGCTGAACAAGGAGAGGAAAGAAACAAAACAAAGCAAAACAGTCCTACTCAACATCTTAGTAACTCTATAAGATCCATATTCTTAAACTCCTTACATGCTGAGCACCAATCCAAGATTAGGCAACGGAAAACCTCACAAATCCTTTGGGGTGGGGTGGGGTGGGGTGGGGTGGGGTGGGGTGGGGTGGGGTGGGGTGGGGGCCACATCATTGAATAATCTACAATTCTGCTCCTTCCAAATCGACCAAGCAATTGCACCCGGAAGGAAACCTCATAAAGTAGAGATCTGGGCCTCTAAGCTTGCCGAAAACCTACAAGATAAGAAGTCCTCAAAGGAATTCGGAAAGAACTATGTCACACCCAGATACTCAAAGAAATAACTCCAAACCTCTTATGCAAAAGAACAATGCATCAACAAGTGATCCATCATTTCTTCTTACTCAGCACAAAAAACATCGGTCAGCCAACCTCCACCCTCTATGTTTCAAATGGTCACAAGTGATTTTCTTATCCAAAGAGGCTTCCCAAAGAAAAAAGCAACCTTAGATGGAACACCAAGGTTCCACACAGCTCTATGCAGAAACAGAAACAAAGACTAGAGCAAAGGATCTTATTGAGAAAAGTCCCTTGGAATCTAAGCACCAAACGCGCCTATCCCTACTGAGAGGATTAATGACGACTATCTCAAATCTACCCACAAACGTAAATACAACACACCTCTCTATCTCTCGAAGGCTGAAAAGACAAGGAAATAGAAACGTTCTTGTTCCGAGCTAGGGAGTACAAGACTCCACATTCCTCCCTGAGAGGCCTCATACCACACCAAACATCATCCCAATATTTAATATCCTTACCACACTCAACAACGAATCTAATGGATTTAGAAAATTGCTCCTGAACGCCTGAAACTGCCTTCCAACAACTCACACCATAAGGGGCCCTAGTCTCCCTTGTCTCCCAAGCTAGCTTACTCCCGAATTTGGCCTCAATGAGCTTCCTCCAAAGACTATCATTCTCTACTCTGAATCTCCATAGCCACTTGCCTAGAAGGGCCTGATTAAACCTAAGCCAAGGATTTAATACCTAGACCCCCTAAAACCACTGGCCAACAAATAGCTTTCCACTCCACCAAGTGGTAACTATTCGACTCGATTAAACCATTCCATAAAAACTCATTTTGAATCTTTTCCAATTTTTTGTCACAGACATTGGAATTACAAACTAGGACATAAAATATATTGGAAGGCTACACAGAGAGCCCTTAAGAATAGTAAGTCTCCCTCCTTTGGACATATGACAAGATTTTCATCTAGCTGGCTTTTGGAAAAATGATCTAAAACTGTTTGCGAGATATATTTGACCTTGAAACCTGCACCAAAAGGTAAACGCAAGTAAGATGTCCGCGGAGTACCACTCTTCTCCCCAAAACAGATAGCCAATTATGCGAGATGTGGAACATCACCAACCACTAATAACTCACATTTAGACAAATTAACCCTCAAGCCCGAGAGACCGCCTCAAAACAACGAAAGAGACATCGTAAATATGCTAACTGACTAACCGAGGCATCACAGAGGATCAAAGTGTCATCCGCAAACTGAAGATGCGAGATAGTTTGAGGCCTCCCTCCCAACTAAGAAGCCCTCAATAATAGACAAAGATGCCCTCCCTAGCATACTACTATGGGCCTCAAATATCATGATAAAAAGAAAAGGAGAGATTGGATCCCTTTGTCTCAAATATCCCTATAACCCCTAAAAGAAACCCACAGTACTATCATTGACCAATAGAGAAATGATCACTGACGAATAATAGGACTTCATCCATGATCTTCATCTAGCAACAAATCTCATTTGACCCAAAATATAATCAAGGAATTTCCAATTTACATGATTATAGGATTTCCACGAAGGCTCCTTGGGATTGAGAGGTAATAGATCCCATCACCACTTTCATTCCTTACCAAGCTAAAAGGGCGAAACTGGTGGAGGTTCTAGGCCCCTTCAGACTTGGGAATGAGTACCAAAAAAGTACAATTAAGGGAGTTTATCCAACATTCCCATATCATGAAATTCGTGGCCATATTTAAAAAATCCAGTCTCACAATATCCCAACATTGCTTATAAAATTCTATTAAAAAAAGTCAACCGGACTAGGGCTTTGTTCCCGCCCATACCCCTAATTACACCAAGAATCTCCTCTTCATCACCCTTAATTATTTGGATTATTGGGTTATGATTCAGGAGTATCCATAGACTGACTCTTTTAGCTTACCTAAGACATGATCTATTCTTACACATCCTGCAAAGTGCAAAGTACATTGATCGGATGATTAAAATACCCTACCAATGTAGATTTCATGCTATAAACAATTAGAATTACGTTATCAATGTAGGTTTTCGTGCTAGAATGATTGTATGGGTTGGTCTAAATCCCAGTGGTCCATATGTAGAGTAGAATTAGTGTCCATTGAGCATGAAACTTATTCTTTAATACCTATTATGCCTACCTTTGGTAAAAAAAAAAAAATTAAGAAAGGATAGAATTGTTATTTAATAAAGTCTAACAGCTGTACTTGATTTGAGATGGACATTTAAGGGGTGTATTTAGCAAGGAAAATAATCACCTCCTTTGTAGGTGACGTGAGGAGGGGGCGTCTAGACTCCCCTTTTGATGCCACGTGTCCTCCTTTTGACCCCTTTGTGGTTAAGATTTACTCATCCCTAGGGTTCACCCATCTACCCTTTGATTTTAGAAAAAGTAAATAAAAGAAATTTAACCACATAACCCAGATTCATGGCAGTTAAAAGGGCGGCTTTGTGAGAGCGAGGAGCAATAATTCGCTCCTCGCCCGTGGAGCGAAGTATTACTCATTTACCAAATGCTTGAAAATCAAATGGTGAGAGCACTGTTGTCAAGACCCTAACAGACTGGCCAGTTGAATCGGAAAAACCGGGAACCAGTCCCCTCACCAGTTCCCAAACCCCCTAAAATCGGGTTCTTTTAAAAACCGGTCATTTTCATTAAAATTGGAAGAACCGGTCGATTGAACCAGGAACCGATGGTCAGAATTGGTCAGAAATTGGTAAAAATGGAGATTTTTTTTAATTAAAAAAGGACACGGTTGAACCGGGAACCGGCCACTCAGCCCATTCAATGACTAGTTCGGTTCTGATAACATTGGGTGAGAGTACAAAATCACTAATGGGAGGGGTTTCTTTACAAATAACAAAAATTAGAGGGTCTTTACTCAAACTATTTTAACGACTGCCGTTATAACTTCGAATCCCTCTCTCTCAACCAAACTCTCCCTCTCTTTCTCTCTCACACACCATCTCTCTCTCTCTTCTCTCTCTAGCAAAGATGTTGGAGCTTCGATTGAATCAAGCGAGTCTGATCAAGGAACTTGTGAGTATGATCAGTGGCATGGCTGAAAAAGCCATTGTTGACTGCTCCTCGGATGGGCTATCCCTGCAAGCCAGAGATGGGTTCTTCACGAGGAACTATCTGGTGCTCCACATGAGGTCAAATTTCTTTGACCACTTCCTCTGCGACCAGAACATCTCCTCAAGCATCAACCTCAATGACATGAACAGAATTCTCAACCGTGCCAGCAATGGCGATACTGTCACGATCAAAGGGTGCAATGGAAACAACACCATCTCCTTCATAATCGAACATCCCAGTCAGTACATTGCTCTTCTTCCTTACATTTCTGTATGGTTTTCTGGATTCGAAATGGTTTCTTGAACATATGTTTTCTTGTGAATATGTAAGTTCCTATGATTTCTTAAATCACTCTTGAATGTATAATAATATTGGGGTTTTCTTAATGATGGTATTTGCTAATGTGTTGTGTTAGTTTGAGTTATTTCTTGAAATTCGATGGGTTTGAAGAAATTGAAGTGTTCTTGTGAAACTATATCCTGAAATTTCAAGAGGGTAAGAAGAAAAATCGGCTGTTTATTAATAAATTTTTAGTTTTGACTAATATTGAATTAGGGAAGAAATGAGTCAGGAATTGATATCATTTTGATATGTAAATCAAGATTAGGGCAGCATGGATTTTTTCATGCCTTTAATGGTAGTCTGAGTTCTGTAATTTCGTTCAATCATCACTTGTCCTATTTTTCGTGTAAATGATATCATCCACGAGGGATAATATATCCAAGATAATTACCCTTGAGGAAAATTGGTGATTTAAATTTGAAATGCTTATATTTTGGAGTCAAGATTCATAAATGTATGATGAATAAATTGATTCCTTGGAAACCTCTGTTTTTAAACTGAATTTATCTCTACCGTCGGAAATTCTTAGTAAACTATCCCCTTCAAATAGCCTCCATCTTACCTTGTGATCTCTGATTTAGTAACGGTTCTAAATACATGCATATTGGCTTTTCTAGGAGGCATAGAAGGCTGGTCCAATTTTAACATAATCATATTTCCTTTTTCTTTGTTGTATTAATGATAAATATTTTGTAATGTTCAAGGGATGTATTATCTAGCATCATCATGTGATATTTAATGTTTTACATAATATATTGACCAGAAATGAGTTCTGTTTGCAAACTACTCAAAGTACCTTGAGGTTGATCATTTTTTTATATGGTTTAATTAAATGTGAATCTTATTTTATCAGGCAAAGAAAAGATTTCCGATGAAATGAAATTGTTGGACACCAAGAACGAGCGTTTGAACATCCATGAAGGAGCATATGAAGTGATTGTCGAGATGACTTCACTATATTTTGCCGATCTTTGTCTCAGACTGACAGATTCTGGATATAGCAACACAGGTAGCCATTGGTATCACTGATTAATGCTTCAATTTACTTGTGGATGATCCTGTTAAATTAAGAATTCGTAGAAGATCTTAACGGTGGCTCTAAAAAGTGGCTGAGAGTTCCAACTAGTAAAAATTCGAAAGGAGTTCAGTTGAAGTCTCTCAGGTCAAATAATCCTTTGTGGCAATCCATTTTATCTGTTATCCCTTTGAGAATCAAGAAAACCGATTTTACTTTTAGCACTGTCAAGGTTCTTACATATTTATACTTGTAATAGCTAATAACTGCCTGCATGAATCTTTCTTGGCATGTGGGGGAAATTATATTATAGTACAATTTTGATCTTTATAACGGTCACACTCTTGCGATTTTCACAAGCACACTATGCAATTGATATAAAATCATGGGTTTTATACATCATGATTTGTTTTCTTCATATATTAGTAGTTGCTTCTGTTGTAGTGGCCAAATGTTTATGTAGGTCAAGTGGTGGATGCCATCTGTCGTACACATTTGTGTTAGCTTATCTGGATTCACTTTCTTGTCGTACACATTTGTGTTAGCTTATCTGGATGCACTTTCTCCTGTACTGAGAGGTTTGAATCAAGAGCTGTTCTGATGATATAAATATGGTTGTCTCAAATGCTTATGTAGGTCAAGTGATGGATGTCATATGTGTTTCACTTGTAGTATTATCTTATATAGATTTTTTTTAAAATTAAAAAAATTCTTATATAGATTCACATTCTTAGGTACTGAAAAGTTTGAATGCTGTCTGTTCTGATGATGCTCATATGGTTGTCTTAACTATTGTAGTCCTTCGTTCAGGACTAAACTTAGTCATAACATTGTTAGTAATGCACAGACGGAGAGGAAGCCAAAATGGATAAGAGAAAACAAGTTCATTATGACCCAAAAGACGCTAAGTATCTGTTTGTCAGGGTCAGCTCTTATTCCTTCTATAATTTATTTTTTCGGTGAGTAATTCGGTTTAACTATTGAAATTAGTTAAGAACTTAAGAATCTAGTGGCCCTTTCTATCACATTTTCTGTAGCATTGTGTCTATATATATATATAGATATATATTGTTCTTTCACGGTGTCCACTTTTTTCAGAGCTCCTAAAGCATATAAAACTTGCACTGACCTAGTTAGGTGCCTAATGTTGGAAGGCATAGTCGTCAAGCAAGCTTATCCCCATCATATAACGGTAAACTCCCTCAATCACATATTTTAGTTTAGGTGAAAGTTCCTATGTTTTCCTCTGATTTGTTGGATACTCATGACGAAGTTTAACTGCAGTCGTTAGATTTCTTAGTAAGATAGATGGTATTGACTGGATCGAGATATCTCTCTGAAAATTTTGTGGAAGCCATGTTTCTTTTTTCTTTGAAATTAATTGCAATGAATATTGGTTGCGGTTGGAGGATTTTTGTTTCCTCATTTATACTCATTCTGACTTCACGGTTTGGGCTCCTCTTTTTATCAACCTTAATTTTATTTTCTACCTTTGTTTCCTCCTTTTCATAGCCCATATTCTCAATCCAAGTAATCAATTGCGGTTCGGCTAGGAAACTTGTCATAGCATAGTCAACTGAGTTTTAGACTGAAGTTAGTAGGATTCAAATGAATCAAACTTGCTCATGTGCTATGACTTATGAAATTCTGTAAATGTGTGACTGTATTTCTTGAATCTTTCCTGTTTTCAGTTTCTTTTGTGAAGAAAGACCATAGAATTTAAGACAGGGAAGGAAGATACTGAGAGTTCCTAACTTGAGCATGTATGTCACTTCTTGATGAAAAAGTATATTGATCAAGTAACATTATAGAGAGAACAATTGTTTCACTGGCATAACTGTGCATAATTTCCTCCTTAGCCGCCAAAAATTTTGGGATGCAGCTTTTATGGATTTCAAACCACATGCTGTATGAAACATCCCAGTCCTTTCCTAAGACAAAATTCCATCCACATTCATGCATATTTACTGGTTCAGAGTGATTACATACGCCTATTTACTAGATGCCATTCTTCGGCAGCCTCTGGTTGGATGTTCATAATATACATGGTTTTGTTTCTTTGTGTTTTTTCAGTATATCATACGGTTCGGTCTCGTGTATATGCATATCTGTTTTCAGTGCCTCTTTGTAGACAATTGCAGATTCTGAATCTCAGACGGGATGGATCCAGTATCCATTACATATTAGCTAACTATGTAATGTGAAAAACATCTTAAAACCATAAAATATGATGGAGACTACCAATTTCACATCTCCAGTAATGCCTATGATTAATTAAAAAAAAGGAGTACATCTGACTGATTGAAATTTTATCTTTCATGCTTGTAAGCTTGATTAAGCATTCTTTAAACATACACAAGATTTTAGTCAACTATTAGCATTTTATAGCCATTCTATATAGTGTGAAAAACTTCTTAAAATCGTAAAATATGATGGAGTCAATACCGAATTCACATCTCCGGTGAATCATTGGCATTACTGAAATTTTGCTTATGATAACTCTGCATGACCACCGATCTTATACTAAATTGCTCATCATAGTCCAAGTAGGCATTCCAAGGATAGATCGAGCTCTAGAAGCTAGTGTAGTCCAAGAATGTTGGGATCAGTTGGTTTCCTGTGTACTGCAGTCAGCCTCTATACCTATGCTTCTATTAGTTGACTCATCACTTAGAGAAACATGCATCCATATTTTTTTCTGTTTTGGTCAGCTATGTTCTGATACCACTTCATTCTCTAAGTTTTTCTTAACTCCCCTGAGATTGGAAGTTATACTGCCTGAACACTGTATGTTAGCATCACTTTATTGTAAGAGAAGTTTCCTTATCCATCTGAAATGGCAATCCCAAGAGGCAGCTGTCTTCACTATATTTAAATATCATAAGAGTTTTATTCATGCTGTCCTTGTTTCATTTTTCTATTTTGTTGTTCGTATGTTGTTATCAAGACTGTTCTAACCCTTGTATTCCATCGCAGCCGTAATATCTGTGGCCAACGAAAGAGTGAAGCTATCCAATGAAGTTGACATTGACAATGGCTCTTTAGATACCAATCGACAGAAGTACATCATAAATTTAGATGTGGTATATATCAATAGCTCTTTAGATATTATCAGACTATTTCAGTTTATGTTATCTTTTCTGAAGAAGAATGATAGAATAGGGATTTATCATCAAATTACAATTCCGATCTTCCTCTTCTGCAAGTAATTCTAGGATCTGATAACCTGACCATCCACTATGTAAGATTGTTTTGGAAAACTTTAGTCTAAATCGCACTTATTCTTCTGAATGGGAGATTTCCTTGCTGTGACCCATTTACTACTATGTCCTGATTCCTGCATAAGTATCACATGCATGTCAATTATTAACTGTATTACGGTCTATATGTCTCTAGACATTCAGATTCCCTTCTTAGAATATACAAACCATCTAATCCTAGTCTTTTAATGAAGAAAATTTCATGAAGTTTGCCCAATTTTTCATTCCCTTACAATTCTGCAGATTCCCATAAGTCTGCCCTGAGCTCCAAGCCCGAGCTCTCAGATCTCATATAATCACAGCTAGTTTCATTTTGCATCAATTGAGCATTAGAATCCATAGACTGAGTTCTGAGTTGAGCCCAAATTTTTAAACAGTTTATCAATTAGTTTACACTTAAAAATGTTATAATCAGTTATGGGGCTTTATGACCACCATTTATTTGTTTCTGCAGCCTGAGGATATGGCAACCGTCAAAACAGATTTGAAAGATCCAGTGTCTTATACTTTTGGCCTACACCGCATGCTCTATATCATGCCAGCATCAAATATGTCAAAAACAGTACAAATCAGCATGTCCTCAGGGTTGCCAGTGGAACTAGAGTACAGGATTGAACAAACAGGATACATCAGGTTTTACTTCAGTTGAAGATGGAGATTGTATATATGGGTTACATCAGGTTTAAGTCAAAAATGATTGTGAATATCACAGACATGTTCCCTTTTAACTTCATTTCCTTTCCTTTTTCAAATTCATCTGGATGTAACTTCTCACGTATTCTTAGTTGAATAACCAAAAACCGTGTTCAAATGTCAATATGAATAAAGAGGAATATCAATACACATGTTGCTTTGATTGTGGCTGATGCTTCAATAAAAATGGCATTGGACTCTCAACTTCACTCAATGGAAAATGAAGAGCTTGTTGGATGTTGTCATGAATTCAACCCGGATTCATGATGACCCGTTTGGCAACCAGGATGACCCGAGAAATGGGCAATGTGCCGAAATTTTGACCCGATTTAAGGCCCGACCGTTTTGGATATTTTACCCATTTTCTCTTTATTGTAACCCTAATATAAAAGGGATTTTTTAAGGGTTTTGTTTGTAAGAAAAAGAGAGAAAGGGAGCCCTTTTTGGGAGTTTGGGAAGAGGCCAGGTTTTTTTTGTGGAGAGCTTTGTAAAAATCTTCTGTTGAATATAGTGATCGATCACTGCTGCCCGTGGACGTAGGCATATTGCCGAACCACGTAAATCGTGTGTCTCCGTTTGGTTTGTTTTTTTCTCTATTTCGTTTGTTTGATTTACTGTTTTTGGATTCATTTCACCTTGGATTTGCACGCTTTCGCACAACATAGCTCCAACATTTATGCATTGATCAAACAATGGAAGCAACTCGTCAAAGCCAACAATCTATTTGTCGGCGATACCATCCAACTCTGGTCCTTCCGCTGTGACTACAAGCTTTGTTTTGCTCTCAACGCTGTTAGAGATGTTAGAGATGCCGATAATGGGGTGCTGCCTAATTCTGATATCGCCACTACCACTTTCATTCAAGAAGAAGACTAGCTAGTCCCTTTATTTGGGCATTTTATATTTCATTAATTCATTTTTTTTTATAGTTTGTTAGGGAATATGTGTTACTGGGAACTGGTCAATCCATCAGCTTCATTGTTTAGATTCTTTTGTATAGATTTTCTTTTATTAATTCATTTTTTATAGTTTATTTGAGAATTTGTGTTAGTGGGTCAGCTTCATTGTTTAGATTCTTTTGTATAGATTTTCTTTCAGTAGTGTTGAATCTATTTGGGCATCTGTAAACCATGTTGAATGCTTCTTCTGCATTTATCCCTTTGCTATTCTAGAGTTTTTTTTTTAAAATATATTTATTTATCTGTGTAAATCTTGTTCTTGCCCGAGGGAGGACTCCATTTCCAATCAGGAAAGGAACTCCATTTCCATTCCGTAAAGGAAACAAGTGAATGTTTCCGAAAACAAATCCAAGCTAACGGTCAAGATAAATTCTCTTTTGAAAGTTTTGATTTGAATTAAATTAGAAACTGAGTTTCTAATTCGGAAAGAAAAAATTGCAAAGATTTCTGGCTCTTTCCTATCGTAGAGAAATATTAAATTCTAATTTATCTAATCTAACTGCCGTTAGCTGTCATCTTCAAATCTGTAGCTGATTTCTAGGAAGAGGAGACTTTATAAATCCATCTGTAGAATCTATACTGAAAATTCACCTTTGACCCGACCCGATCATGCAATCTGCCTGCCCTTTTGTGGCTTGGACTAATTTTTAAACCGATGGGTTTGATTAGGGGTTTGTTTTCCGAACCCATTTATAGTTGGGAACGGTTTGGGCTGCGAACCAGCTGATGGAGCATTGCATTATATACTGAACATATTTATTAGATACTATTATTATTGTTTAAATGTTAATTAATTAATTTACCTAATTTGTATATATTTATTGGCACCTACATGCTTTGCAACTTGTATATAAAAAAAAAAGTCATGCTTTGTATTTTAATTATCTAAATGCATTTAAAAGCCCTGCACAGGTTTACGCGGACTTACCTGGTGTGGCGGGTTGCGGGCTCATGTCTCACACTCGGGGATTAGTCCTGACCCAAAGGGTTGGGGACACCCTGAGTTCAAAAAAAAAAAATTGAAGTACCTACCCTCTTTGGTAAAACTTTTCAAACCATGTCCTAAACGTGATCTTTTTTATTTAGAGGGACGGAAGGCTGGTTAACTCTTATTTATTTTAAATGGATTTGGCGGCAGATTTGGGCTGAGGTTGTTCTTACCGAACCAAAACAAGACCCCGACCAATCTTGCAGTGCTTGTCACTGCCCTTTTTTTGGATTGACAATTATTTGAATTGTGTTTATGCGTACATAATGACCATCACACAGTCCAAAGTGGTTCTACAGTTACAAGAGAAGGTAGTCATTACCAAACTTGGACTCCTTTCAGTTGATGCCCTCTACAGTTAAAAGGGAACAATATTTTCGGATACAACCCGTTATTCTGTCCATTCCATCTATGTCATAGACATTATACATTTATACCACATGAAAATACCCTACTTGCTATGTTAAGAATCATCAGTACATGTATTGATGATGATGATGCATCTACAATTCATCAAACTGTTGTGTATAATCATTAAATTAAGGAAGGTTTGAGGCCGCATTGTAAGTAGCCAGAAGAAAAACAAGCTGTTAATTATCAAGGGGTAACACATATGTATGTATGATTCATGCACACTACCTTCTGGTTTTCATACATACCACCTCTTGAGGGCTAGTCTGTAGTATGAGTGTGTTTCAATGTCATCATAAATCACAACCCGTGCATCCATCTCTGCAATCCGGCCAGCTTTTAGAGGGCCTAGAAGGATTTCCCTAATGTAGCACAAGAGGTGGTCCATCAGATGAAAAACATTCATTGTCCTGTTTGAGGACTGATTTGATTTGTAGAATAATAATGGGCTGTGTTTATAACTTGCTGTTCTTCATGAGTTATTTTTTGAATCCATTTGACTTCTTGTTGTTGCTAGTTCTATCGTGCTCCATGGGCTATTTTGTTATGAAAATAAAGAGCAGTAAGTCAACTGAGGAATGAGATTGCTTTCTATCAGGGCATAGGAGATCTCTCTAGGCTGTTTTATCTGGGTTTTCCTCAGAATTGAGCTATAATCAGATCTGGGCACCAAAGAACTACAAACTTATAGCTCAAGCACAAAACTTAAATTAGTATTGGCCCTAGTTCATAGCTAAAACAAAGAAACACCAATTGTCGAATTACCCCAGAAAGATCATCATCAATGAATCAAGCAAACATAATAGTACTGTAAACTTTCACTTTTTATAAACACTGGTACCATCTTTTGAGAGGTTATTGTTTTTTTTTTAAAACTCCTTTTGATCGAAACTTTGTAATCAAATAACTAATAATTGGTCTTCAAGATGAGTTCATGAAAATATCTTGGCAGAATTGTTTTGTTGGTGATGTCCAGAGGATAATTTGATGCCAAATAAAATCAACAGAATCCCCAATAAGTTCATGTATCAATGATGATGATGATGATGATGATGATGATGATGATGATGATAGAATTCCTCATACTGTTCAGTATAATATACTCATAATCAATTTTCATTGAGATCAGGGTATGCAGACTGCATTGTAAGTAGACAGAAGAAAATCAAGCAGTTAGTTATCATGGTAAAACCTTTGACATATCATATGTATTTTAGATAGAACGGGATTTAGAAGATCTAATGTACATGAATGACGAGAAAATTGACAAAATGAAGAAGAAAAATAAAATGGAATAAACAAATAAAAAAGGAATGATCATTTTTTTTCAAATGATAACATCAAGTTGTTAAATAAACATATTTATATTTCAAATCAAACAAAAAATAAACATATTTATGTAGGAATAAAATCCACTGTGGTTATAACCGGACTTGGGGGAGTCCGGTTATGCCCCTGAGGTCGTCACGTGCTTCTTTTGACACCCTTTAATTGTGGTTAACATTCACCCACCTTAAGGTTCACCCACCTACCAAGGTTTTTGAAAAAAATATTAATTTTTTAAACTGTGGTTAGAAAAAAATATAATATAATATAATATTTTTAATATTTTTTTCTAAATACCAAAGATAGGTGAGGGGACACATGGCGACCTCAAGGGCGTAACCGGACTCCCCTGAGTTCGATTATAACCATAGAGGATTTCATTCCACTTATATATTGCATATTTTACTTTGCACTAGAATTCAATTATTTTTCTATTAGAGTATAGATAAAAGTTCATATTTGATGTATTGGCTATCAATTTTATTGAATTCATACTTTACAAGCATATCATTTCGCCTACTCTAATACAATCATTAGTACTAGACACCCGTGCGATACGTGCTTTCAATTATTACAATTTTTATTAACAAAGGGGTGACACGTGGGATACACGCAAGAGCGAGGGGAAGGAGTTAACCACAATTAATAGGAGTTAAAAGGGACACATGTTAACCCGCGCTATTCTCTTTTAAAAAGATAGATGAGCAAGGGGTAGTTTGAGAATTACAGTAAAACATTGACTCAAAGTTTTGTTTGATATAAGGGTAGTTTGGAAATTTTAAAAAAATCAGGCTAAGCCTCCCTCTAGCATTATAATAGTAAAGAAAGATAATAGTAATTAAAACCTCCTCTTGGTTTTGTTCTCTCACCATTTGACAGTCAAGCCTTTAGCCTTTCTTACAGTCTTCTCATGAGGGGGACCGTGACGACCGTCCTCGGAATTAATATGAAGGGCGTTTTTTTTTTTTTTTTTTAAGGACCACGAGAGCAGGGTGGGGCCTGGCCTAATTTTGAAAGGTCCTTTCACTCAGTCCATGCCCCCACTTTAGCAACCATTGACTGTGGTTAAGATTCACCCACCCTAAGGTTCATCAATCTGACCTTAGTTTTTTTATTTTAATATTTTAATCTTAATTTAGTTAAACTTAACCTTAATTAAAGGGGTTAAAGGGAGACGTGGACATGGCATTCCACTACATAGAAGGAATGCGGGATCCCTAATCACTAATATAATAGGAATGCGGGGTCCCTTCCTCAATTATCCAAGACCCGGTTCAAAGATATGCAAGTGGGGGTATGATATATAGTAATTTTTAAATGTCGCACCAGATGAAGGGTTCTTGATCAATTTTTAAGAGTTATTTAAAACCGAACATTATAGAAGCTTTAATTTGTCGCTAAGCTTGGATTCATCCCTAGGATAGTGATTCACTATATATGTTAAACTTAGATGTATGAAAACGATTTAAATAGTTAGACATAAGATACATTAAGTTTCTTTATTATAAACTACTTATAAAAGATTCATACGATGTTTTTTAGACAATGTAGACAAACTAAATTATTCGACTTAAAAAGTTCATACAATGTTTTTTAGGCCCCAACCCTTGAGGGTAGGGCTTGGGCCTAACTAGGCCTACGGCCGGGCTAGAGCCTTACTTTTATAAGTGAGGGGGGCTTGCTAAGACCTAGGTTGCCTTTGACACCCCCTTTAATGTTGATACAAAATCAACTAAGGCTGTTTTTTTTTTTTTTTTTTGGTCACTCAACTAAGGCTGTTAGACAACCAAAAAACGTGGGGCTTGGGACTAACTAGGCTAGGGCCTTACTTTTATAAGTGAGGGGGGAGCTTGGTAAGACCTAGGTTACCTTTGACACCCCTTTAATGTTGATACAAAATCAACTAAGGCTGTTAGACAACCGAAAAGAAACAACGTCGGATGTGTTAACTGATCTTGGATAGCCCCTCTTCCATTGGCCGAGGTGGTTTTTACATAGGGTGCTGCTAGGCGCACCCCACTATTTGATGATTGCAAAATTATTTATTACACACCATTAAATTCATAAAATTACTTGTCCACACTCAAAAAGAAATTATGCATAAAATTTACAACTACACACCAATTACCCATTAAGCAAACCAATCAGCAACAACTGAAACAAAAGATTTGTTTCTCTGTTTCCCCTATTATGAAGAACCTCACGGCCTCACCTTTATTACTTTTTGAATCTCACTCTACATATCAATCTCCAAGAGATGCCCTTTTGGTGAGATGACTTGGATTCAAGTTTTGTGTGGGTGTGTGTGTTTGGTTGGCTCATGTGTGTGAGTTGTGTATTATTCCCATTTACTAAAAAAAATAAAAATCAATCTCCATAAGAGAATTGATCAAGAGGTAAGGAATCATGTTATATAGTGTGTGAGAGAGTATGGGCCTACGACCAAGAATATAGACCTTAGTCAAACAAGACTGCAACAATACACTTCATGTTTAAAGATATGTTGCAGAAGATTGTTTCCTCCTAATAGTTTTAATGGTGCTCTCAAATGTCTATTAGTTTTACTGTCCTATCAAATGCATGGTTCTTGATCACCCTGCTCGGCATCATTGATCATCCTGCTCGGCATCATTATAATGGAGATGCTGAACCTTTCAAATGGAACTACATAAAACTTGGGGTGCGATTATTAAACTTGTTAAAAACTGAGAGTAATAAAAAAAAAATGGGGCATCATCATAAAATAGTGGGGTGCGCCTAGCACCACCCTTTATATATAATGCATTATCTATCTATAGTAATTAGGATTATTGGGTTACTAACCCCTGGCCATGGAAAAGCAAAGCTTTCTTGCTGAGACCTTATCTTAAGACCAATCTCACAATAGGCCATGGAAAACATTTCTTGCTGAGACCTTATCCTAAGACCAATCTCACAATAGGAATAGGAGTGAAGAAAGTTTGGGGCCCGTTTGGCATCACTCCCAAGGAACAATTCGGGAGTGAACAATTCTCTATTCCTTTTCCAAAGGAATAGAGAATTGTTCCTTGGAAGTGATGCCAAACAGGCACTTAAATTCCCTTTTTTTTTTCAAATTTAATTTTTTTTTTTCCCCTTTTTGGTTATTGGATGTGGCAATTTCTTTTACAACCACTCAACCTGCTCTAACCAAACAACTTTTCATGGGTTCTGAATGAGGTTACCAAAGAGTTGGTATGCCATTTCAAAACCAACAGTCAGACATCTAGTTTAATTATTGATAAAATATTAATAATTATGCAGATAATGTACATTACTGAACATAAATTATTTATGTATTTAATATATTTTATATTTCCAAACAGAATGTGACAACAGAAGAGAGCACCAAACATTTTGACTATTCTCAATTGAAATAAAAAAAATCAAATCCAATCTTAAAGGCGTAATTCATAAACATAAAATTAAATCCTAAGCCAACTATAATTTCCCCAAATTCTAATTCTAAAAGATAACTAGATAATAATAATAAAGTTTTAGAATAAATAGAATTCTAAGGCAAATCCCAACATTTTCAGCTATGTTTAGAAAGCAGTTTTGCTATGGTAAGGCTCTCATTTTTAACACTTAGGAGGCAGTTTCAGAGACATCCTTGTTAAAAAGCTGTCCTGCTGTAATGGCGGACATGAGAGAGAGCTCTCCCGCAAGAACAGAACCAGCTATGATGGTGGCCAAGAGCCTCGAGTTTGATCCTGGTAACTCTTTGTTTCCACCCTTAACACCAAGAAGGTTCAGGCAAGCCGACTGGGATGCAAGTTGGGTTCCACCTCCAATTGTACCCACCTGAAAGAGAAATTTAAGTAACAATTCAGGCCTTAATTCAATACTTCAAATAAATTATGTAAGGCACTGTTTCGATACTTCTTTCAACCCTCGGGAATTGCAGAAATCAGAAAAGAAAAAAAAAACTTACTCAAAATGTCAAATTGGTTTAAATTTTAACCACAAAAATGACTGATTCTTTCAGAGATCATGGATTACTGCATAACCACCATTTTTAAAAAATGTTTTATGGGAAAAAGGGCAGGTCGATCTAAAGAGGACAAGCATTCATAGAAATTTTCTTCCTTGATAATTTGTAGTAAACAATAGGTACCCTGATTCAGTGATTCTTTTAACAGTTCAGGTGAACCTGACATCTTTGGCCTCTAGTTATTTCCCCAATAGACTCATTTTCTCATTGGAAATGAGAGAACCCAAAGGTGTTAATGGCAAACACCATATACACTTTCTCTATACCGATAGCGTAAGCTCCACCATGCATCACTGGTTAAACAAACAAAGTTTACCGAGGCTTCCCATGTCGACCCTTCCTCACATAAGAAAGATCTGTAATGCCGGTTTCATTGTGGACAAGGATGGTAAAAATGCATATTTGATCCATCCTAAGAGAATGGCGCTACCGACGCTCTGTATCTCTGCCGGAAGGAGCCTCATTGTGATCCCCCAGACTTCCTTTCTTGCTAACCAGTCCATGAAGTTGCACCAACCTAGTTATAGACACGCAAGGGTGGTGGTGGAGGGTTTTGGGCATTCAGATCTCTTGATTGGAGAAGAGTCTTATAAGAAGGTATTCCCTCACATTTGATCACATATTAGACTAGCAGAACAAGGAAGTACTGGTGCAATGGCTGTTAAGGAAAGCAGGTACAGTAAAGAGGCCTTATCATGGGGTCATGACCCATATGAAGGAGATGGAGGATTTGGGAGTTGGGTTACTCCTTATGTTCTTGTTTGGCTCTTTTTGTTGTTGATTTTGTAAGTTTCCTTATTTCTATGATTGAGGAGTGCTAGCCCTACTCTCAGGCCTTTCCTACTCTCAAACTGAGCCAACCACCTGTCCAATTTTATAGTAGAATTGGACAAGCAGTTGGCTCAAGCTGAGAGTAGGGCTAGTACTCATCTTCTATGATTTAAATGCAAGAAAAAGAATAAAAAAATTGTATTGTAATGGTTAATTATTTTGATTGTTATGAAAGGAAATAAGATGGCTAGTGACTGTGACCAGTCGATCCATATTTCTGCTGACCATCCAGAAGAACGCAATCAACACTATGACTATTTGACTAGAGTATTTTAACAATGTTTTTGATGATATTACAGATATGAACAGATATCACCCAAGTCCAACTATAGTTTTAATCCAAGTCAAAAATTCAATTTCCTTGAAACCCAATTCAACAGATGAGGAGATCGGTATAGGGGATGATCAGTTACCTCTATGGAAGGCATGTTCACAGAGATATGAAGGTCCTTTCCATTAATATCGACTTCCATCGTGGTGATCCAACGAGAGCTTTCCAGAATTTGTGCCGGATCTTGGCCAGTGGCTAAGAAGACGGCAGATACGATATTGCTGGTATGGGCAATAAAGCCACCAAGAGTCCCGGCCACAGTCGACCCATTAAGGTTCTTGAGCACGTTAAGCTCAACCAGGGCAGCGACATTGGTCTTGAGGACTTTGGTCACCACTTCTTCCTTGATGATTGCCTGGCAGAGAACAGACTTGCCGCACCCTTCAATCAAGTTTACTGCAGCAGGCTTCATGTCTGAACAGAAATTTCCTGCACAATTTGAAAGACAAGTCAGCACAAATTAATAAAAAGATGAAACTAACTGACCTAATCCAAATGATAGAACCGCCAACCGAGAGGGACTCCAGAATGAAATTTGTGACATATCTAAAAAAGATGTTCATGATCCAATCGATCCAACAATTCAAAAGTCTAAATGATGAAATTAAGTTCATAAAAACAGAAAACCCTTACCCTATGTTTGGTTGTCGAGAAAATAAGAAAAAACATGGAAAAGAAAAGAAAATTAGACAAAACACAACTAACAATTGTATTAAAAATCCAAAATTTTCTTTTCTTTTCCATGTTTTCATTAATTTTCTTGGCAACCAAACATAGCATAATGAATTATAATATCAAAGTGAGAAACGAAAGCGCGACAGAGAAATGTTTTATGAAAAATAGATAGACTTGACTGGGATGTTTCGAAATAAGAGAAAAATTATCCATAATGTAAAGCGTCAATTGCAAAGATATGCAATCTAAAACAATATAGAAGCAATAATTGAGGATCTAACCAGGGATTCCGACAACGTCCATGTCAGGGAAATCATTTTTAAGGGTATCCAAGACCCTCTGGACGCATTTGGACACAACCATGTTCATCCCCACTGCGTCGCCAGTGCTGCAAGTAAATCTCACGTATAGATTCATCCCAGGCTTCCCAAAAATGGCGCATCGAATGCTTTGGAGCATTGCAAATCTACTAGAACTGCAATCAAGAAACATGATAATAACAAGCTGAAAATTGAAGTGAAAATCTAAATTGTAGTGGAAAAAAACTACCCCCAAATTTTCACACTCACGCCTCTCAATTTTCTTTTTTCTTTTATTTAAAGAAGACCGTTCCAACCGGTGTTTTTCAGACTTGCGGCAAATCCATGAAGATCTCAATCATCGTGTGTTTGAGGGGAGTAGTACGGAAATATTGTATTAGAAAAATAATAGTGTAATATAGGACAGATAATTTTAGATTAGTGTCTCAGATTTAGACGACTGGTATGAATTAGGTTTGTTGATTGAGATTATGTAGGATATAATCCCTTCTCAGTGTCTCTATATAATAATGCATCCAAGTCAATCAGTTTTGTCTTCACCCGTGAGGGCAGAATCAGATTTCGAAATCGAGAGGGAAAAAAAAACAAAACAAACCTGTTGAAAAGGAGTGCTAAAGTTTGGAAATTGATGGGATCCTCCAAGAATAACTGCAATTCCGAAGCCCTCTCTGCGGAGCCGAACCTAAGCGACATGGTGGTCGTCATGCCATCTGTTAAAAGCATGGAGGTTGCGCCACCGGATGCAAAAATAGCCTTAAAACCCCTGTTTGTACTTTCCACCAAGCATGCCTCTGTAGTTGCCATTGGCACAAAATACTCCATCCCATCAAGCAACAAGGGCCCAGCAATTCCCACTGGGATCTGAACATAACCAACGGGCATCTCGCAACACCGCCCCAAAAGGGACTCGTAGTCGAACCCACCGAATGGCAACCCAACAAGAGGTCTTCCCGTCATTCTCTGCAGCGCCTCACGCCGTATCTTCGCTGCACGGTTGCAATCCCCAAGCTTCAACTCAAGCATGTCCGACGGAATCATTCCGGTCACAACCGATTCGATGATTTCCTCGTCTCCTCCCAATCGGACGGGGCATTCCTTAGTCAAGGGCTTCGCCAGAACGGTGGATTCTTCCTTCTCAAATCCCTCCATGACCGCGATTCTGATTTCCCTCAGATTTCAATTGACCTAAGATAAGTAGTAGGATTCTTTGAACTTTGCATGGAATATTATCGCCGGATCTTATATTTATAGAGGGGTGTCTGTGTCAATCTTTAGTGGACTATAGCCACCACCGAGAGTTTAGAAAGATTTGATCTTCAACCAAAAAACAAACGGAAAGACTGGATCTAAAAGCCAACTTTGTCTGGGAGTCCCCTAACAGGACTCCAGCTATAGCCTTGTGGTGTAGTTAAGTTAACCAAAAAACAAAACAGGACTCTTTCTCTTATTGTTTTTAGAATGTTTCATTATTTATTCTCTATTTCCCTCGTGTATAAATATAGGGTTAGGGCTCAACGGAGTCGGATAGTATCTGAATCCACTCCGTATCCGTTTATGCGGATAATTATCTATTTAAGTAACCGACGGACCGAATCCGGATATGCAATTTAATATCCGTTTACTAATCGGAGCGGATATGGATAGTATTCTATCCACTCCGTTATTTATCCAAACCGAATAGCTATTCTATTAAATGTATTTGCATGACAATAATACCCTTGTATACAGTTATAAACTTCTTATAATATTTTAGGAATTATTGTAATTTTATTATCAAATGAGGTTAGTAAGGTAATTTAACTACCTAATATATATATATATATATATACCTCTTAAGGATCAAAACCTAACCCTAACCCTTTCGTGAAGAGTCTTCTCCTCTTCTGTCTCGACTCCTCTCCTCTCCTCTCCTCTCCTCTCCCAGATCCGATCCTCTCTATTGGAATGTTCGACCCATTCAAATCATCCAGCCATCCTTGTCATTCTTATCTTGTTAGCTTGCTGTACATTTTCCATATTTGGTATGTGAGGGGAAAAAATACCGGACGAACACTTGTCAGCAGCAGCTACTTCCACGCTCTGGTTTCCCGGAGAAGGTTGGAGCGGAGGGTGTGGCACCCTGACCTGTACTCTGATGATAAAGTCAGCAAGGGTAGAAGATGATGAACTGAAAACGCTAGAACAGTCACTGAAAAAATACACAAGGCACTGGAGGCTCCGAACAAATATTCTCGGATCTGGGTCAGTCAACAAGTGTCCTGTGCACTAAAAATCACGGGGTTCTTATAGGGCAAGGGTTGGTATGGCCATCGATGACCATGGATGGCCATAGGTGTCCATACCACGTGTCTTTGCACTCATTGCCAAATATCTTAGACATATCTGCCACTGGTTGCATCACACGTGAGAGCCTCCTAAAAGTCCAATCGGACGGGATCGGTCGGTACGCAGAAGTGACCAGCATTAAATGCAAAGACAGTGCTTTCGGCACGAAACGGCGCGTTCGGCACGCTTGTCGGGATCATGGATCGCCTCCTGATCACTTCCTCCTACGAGCCGGTCTCGTTGTTGACTTAAGCTCGGTTACGGCGTAGATGCCTTAAAACACAGCACGACATCGTTGTCGGTGAGACAACGGACTCGTTGTTCGCGTAACGACAGCGACGTTGTCAAGAGCACAAAGTTCACGTTGTGCTTTAGACAACGAGCACGTTGTCGAAGCCACAACGGAAACGTTGTTCTGCGTGAGAACAAAGACGTCGTAATGCGCACAACGGGATCGTTGTACATCAGACAACGTGTGACCCTTATGTTTTAAGCACGTGACCCCAACTCGTGCCCACGTGTCACTTTCGTGAACAAAACGACAAAATCGAGCTCGTCCTCCAACGCTGAGCTGATTTACGAATTTTATCCGTTACAATTTGTCCCTTTATGATGCTTGGAACGTAGTTCGAAGTGTCATAAACGAACAAAAAGATCATACCTGGCACCACTCCGGGAGACGAAACGTTGCGTGCTTTAAACGCTTATTGAGAAGGTCGACCGTTCACGCCAGCTGGTCACGCGTGCGAACCGTCGCGTCTCTTTAATGCGGATAGGCTGTCATCATTGCCGATTTAAATTTCGAGAATGCTTTAATGACTCTGACGGTTATTCTACTTGGTGAAAAGACGATCTTGCCACTGCTCTTAATTCCGTTGATACAGGTGTACGCCTCAGATGAAGGGTAGTGGTGTACTTTCGCAAACCAGAGGTGCTTATAAAATCCCATCGAATCCTCCCTCTCTCTCACCCTGTTTCATCAAGCACTGTTACTCTGTCGAATCCTCTACTTGCCCGAAAGTTCATCTCCCTCAAGCTCTTCAACAATCTCTCTGAGTTCTTTGGTTCGGTACGCCCTTCGCCCCTATCTCTTATTATCTCTTACTGTTTTTTTTCATTTCTCTCTTCTCCGGTTCCCAGAGCGGTTCTGCTCTGCGCATATTCTTCTGTTCTTGTCCCTCTTCTCGATTTCTTCTTATCACCATGGCTGCCAACGTTCCCGTAGAACCTGCTAGGATAGAGGAAGTTAGGGGCCTTTCCGATGATGAGGCCAGTTGCACAGGTAGCGCACCTCACGGTGCCTACATTGAAAAATCCTCAGTTCTGCGCCAGTACCAGTTGGCGCATCTGAACCGTTTCAGGGAACGTTTCGACTTCCCTGCCAATGTCAATCTCCACTTCAAGCGAGATGATGCCATCATAGATAGGCGTTCTGCCTGTACCGTTGTCTATCTCTCCCAGCTTGAGGCTGGCCTTCGCTTCCCTCTTCATCCTGTCTTGGATGAAGTTCTGTCCACCCTGCAACTCGCACCGGGACAAATGCACCCGGGCTTCCACAAATACATGTCCATGATGATCAAATTCATCAAGGACGGGTACCCCATAGAGGCTAGGCATCTATTCCACTTCTGCCATGCTGTCAGATGCCGAGGCAATGACGACGGTCTGTATTCCTATTTTTTGTGGAACAAGAAACCCCGTTATCCAGAGCTCGTCTCGGGCATTCTTGACAGAGAAAGAAAATGGAAAGCCACTCCTTTCGTTGTCTCTGGCGGCTGGAAGGCAGAGAATTCCTCGGTCCCCAACGTCTTCCGAGTGGAAGCAGGTATACCACTAGTCATCCGTTGTCCGTTGTGCACCATCGTCCTGACCACGCTCTCGTTGTACGCTGTATCTTCTCGTCCTGCTAACTCCCTCGTTGTACTTATTTTGCTTTTTCTTGTGTGCAGTAGACCCAAAGAAATTCCCATACAAGAAGTTGGCCCCAGAAGAAGAAGAACTCTTTACCGGTATCCGCCGTGCTCGAGGTGGGGAGTACATCAGGTGGAAACCACTCGGGCTCGTCACGCGGGCCTCCTCCAGCAACCCAGCAACTACTCAACAACAACCACAACAACAGCAACAGGGCGCCTCCACTTCCGCACCTTCACCATTCCCTCATCTAACCGAAGAAGAAGAAGAAGCCATGGCCGACTCAAACCCACCACCGCTAAGCAGGAAGCCGAGGTCTGCTCGTCCTGTGGTTCAGCCGCTTCCACCGCCACCACCGCCGAAGAAGAAGAAGAACCATTCTTCCAAGGGTACAGCGCCTGCTGACCTGAAGAGAAAGATGACCACCCAGGCCGAGCACGAGGCCAGAAAGAAAGCCAAGGCGGACAAACGCCTGGAGAAAGAGATTGCAGCCATTGCTGCTCCCCCTTCCGCCCCTGCCGCTCCTCCAACAAGTCCAGGAGCCGAGGTGACAACGGCAGTGCCCGAGGTTAGCTCGGCGCCTGCCCCTTCTCGAGCTGCCACTGCCACAGCCAGCACGAGCTCCACTGTCGTTGCCTTGGCTGCAACGGAAGCCGGCACGACGAGTCTCCCGACTTGTATGCTGCCGTTCTCCGCTAAGGATTGGTCACCCGACTTTACTCGGTTCGGGGTGCCGACCGTGAATGATTCGGCGAAGAGCTCGGGGAAGGTCGCCCGAGCTCTGACTCACGCGATGAGGCTGCCCCGGGACATCGCTGAGGTCGGCGAACTTCACTTGGCCGACCTGTCCTACGCTGCCTGTCAGTCCGTGGCAACAGTAAGCTTCTCCCTCCCTCGTCTCCTACCTTAATTGTTTAAAATATTACTTCTCGTTGTGCTAACGCCCAGACATTTCCTTGCAGATGAACACGCTCGTGCAAGAGCTCTGTGATCGCAGTCTGGATAAGTACACTCAGCTGCGCGACGGGATCAATTACTGGAGAGACAGGACGGAGATGCTGGAGAAGACTCTTGTTGAAGAGAGACTCAAGGCAGACTTTGATCTGTCTCAAGCCAAGGCTGACACGACTCGTGCTGAGGTAAGGCTAGGCACTGCCACCAAGGTACGGGAAAAGGCTGAGGCTGAGGCACGATCAGCAAAGGAGACCGAAAAGAAGGCCAAGCAAGAGGTAGAGAATGCTGTTATACGCATCAGCTAGCTGGAGCATGTCTCCCAAGTTTTGGGCAGACAGCTGGAAGAAACTGAGGCAGCCAGGTCGGCACTGGCAGAGGAGCTCGAGGAGGCCAAGAAAACTCAGGAGGACACCGAGAGGTCCGTGACCCTGAGGCTGCAGCAGTATTATCAGTCTCAGCTGGACACGCTCTTGGATGAAGATCGTGCTGAGACCGAGAAAGAGGTTCTCGACTCGCTCCGCCAACAAGGCCGCCTGAAGGAAGACAATGAAGAGGACGCCACCACGTTCTCCGAGCTTCAGAGCAAAGAACTGATCGAGCTCGACAACGAGCCCGAGGTGCAAGGCGTCGAGTTGCCTCACTTTCTTGAAGGTCCTGCACCCCTCCCTGCCGAGCCGTACTCCGAGCCAGCTGCTCCAGAGCTTCCTCCTGCTGCCGATGAAGTTACTCCGGTGGAAGCCCCTATTGCTGAAACCTCTACTCCTGCCCCTGCTACAACGGCAACAGAGGCTGACCTTGAGCTCGTCTGACCTGCTGTCCCTCTGATCTCCTGCTCTTCTGATCCCTTGCCCCTTCCTATGTTTCTGCTTCTCTCTTTCGTTGATGTAAATTCTTCTTTCTCCCTTTTATGGGAGTTTCTCTCTGTAACTGCCCAGAAATGGTCTTTTGATATGAATAGACCGCTCCTCTCTTTTTTATTTGTGTTTGCACTTCTTTTCACCTCGTAGCGTAGTACGACGCATGCACACAGAATAAGAGAAAAAAAAAACACAATGTGAGTAGTTGAATGATTTTTCACAGTCCACTATACCGATGTTAAATGCGGTACTTCGCTATGTGAACGTTTGGATATTCGCGAAATTATAACTGTTGTATACCAAATAAACTATTTTGACCAAAACACTACGAGCGAAACACTATGAGTAGAACGCTATGATCAAGGCACAATGAACTAAACACTACGAGCAAGCACCACGAGCAAACACTACGAGCGTTCACCATGAGCAAAGCACTGATCTAGATACATCATTTGCGTAGTTCACTGTGAATGCAATCTGACAAATAAAATTCATAGGACGAACGCAACGTAACTCAGTTTCGAAGCACATGCTCAGAGGATGTCATTAGGATAAGCCACTAGATTTGCTCAGATGACATCCTTATATAAGCCACTCGTGTTCGTTGTGAGTACGTTGTTCAGTCAAAAACTTTATTTGAATTACTTGCAAAACATTCACAATATTACACTGATGAACCAGATAGAGAATAGTGTAAACCATGGGCAGGCACAAATCTCATGTTGAACTATGAACACTTAAGATTATGTAAAATCACTGAAAACTTATAAGCACGACGATGTATGTAAATACCATTTCACAGATTCTATTGAAAGAATTGCCTCAGATTCATGATGTTCCAAGATTTCGAGATGAGGTTACCTTGCAAGTCTTTCAAGTAGCAGACTCCAGGACTTCCCAATCGTTCTACGATATAAGGCCCTTCCCAGTTTGGTCCCAACTTGCCACTGTTAAGCTCCCTTGTGTTCTAGAACACTCTTCGGAGGACGAGATCACCGACCTGCAGCACTCTCCGTTGTACTTTCTTGTTGTAGGCCTTCCTTAATTGCTGCTGATATCTCCTCATCTGAATACTAGCATCTTCTCGCTTCTCTTCTAAGCAGATCAAGATGAATAGCCATGAGTTTTGCGTTCTGATCTTTCTCTCCATCCTTCTTCTTGCTGTGCCAAGAGCGCACTGTAGGCAAACTGATCTCTGTAGGAATGACTGCCTCCATGCCATACGCTAGAGAGAAGGGAGTTTCATTGGTAGGGCTCCTTGGAGTCGTTCTGTACCCCCACAAAACGTTGTGCAGCTCGGTGGCCCACTTCCCCTTCGAATCCTCCAATCTTCTCTTCAAGGCATTGAGAATGCTTTTGTTGGCTGCCTCGGCTAATCCATTCCCCTGAGGATAATATGGGGAAGAGAAGACATGCTTGATCTTCAACTCGCTGCAAAAGTCGGCAATTACACGTCCTGAGAACTGCTTCCCGTTGTCAGATATGATGGACTGCGGTATACCAAACCTACATATGATATGCTCCCACAAGAATCTCTTCACTTCTTGCTCCCTGATACGTGCAAGGGGAACAGCTTCAATCCACCGTGAGAAGTAGTCAGTAGCCACCAAAAGGAAGATCAGATTCCTTGGAGCCCTCGGAAGAGGTCCCACAATGTCAAGTCCCCACCGCGCAAATGGCCAAGGCTGCGATACAGTGCTGAGCTCTTGAGCTGGAGCATGAATCAGACGAGCAAACCGCTGGCACTGGCTGCACCTCTTCACATACTTCTGAGCATCAGCTTGCATGTAAGGCCAGAAGTAGCCTTGCCCCAGAGCTCGATGGGCAATGGTCCTCTCGCCCGAATGAATACCACATATACCTTCATGCAGCTCAGCAAGTACTCTCTCCACGTCCACGGGATGAACACACTTCAGCAAAGGTCCGCCAAAAGATCTCCTGTACAACTCTCCTTGCACCAAGGTATAACGAGATGCCTTTGACTGAATGCGCCTTGATTCCTTCACACTGATAGGGAGAACTCCGTCGTTTAGATAAGCCACCAACCCTGTCATCCAGCTCGGGACTGGAATGACAAAGAACACTTCTCGCTGTGTCTGAAGAGTTATCGAGGGATACTCTTGGAACTCCATCAGAATGGCCTTAGGCTCGTCAGCTTGCACCATGGAAGCTAAATATGCCAAAGCGTCAGCATGCCTGTTCTCGTCTCTCCGGGTATGCCTGATCTCCACAACGGTAAATGTTTCACACAATGAACGAACGAGAGTAGCATACTGCTTCATCCGGTCGTCCTTGTATTCATAAACACCATTCATCTGATTCACCACGAGCTGTGAATCACAAAACACTCTCAACGTGGAGATCCGTAACTCTCGCGCGCTCTCCAACCCAAGAAGCAAGGCTTCGTACTCAGCCTCGTTGTTAGAGGCAGTGAACCCGAGACATGACATCTTCTGAACTTTGATGTTGTCCGGACTTATAAGCACAATACCCAGTCCCGAACCACTGAAATTGGAAGACCCGTCTACGTACAACAGCCAACCGCTCCATTCTGACGACTCGACCCCCTCCACAACGGCATCTCCGTTGTCAACTTCAATTGGGAGCTCCCGAAGATCAACAATCATATCCTCTGCCTCCTCCTCCACAGGAAAGTCAGAAAGAAATCCCGTCATTGCTTGCCCCTTCTCTGAACTCCTGGCCCGGTATTGAATATCGAACTCACTCGGAGCTACAGCCCACTTTGACATCCTCCCCGCCAGCTCGGGTCGTCCTAGCACGACTTTCAAAGGGTACGTTGTGATAACCACGATAGAATGAGCATGAAAGTACGGCCGAAGCTTCTCTGCAGAAAAGACAAGAGCCAGACACACCTTCTCGAGCTTGCTATAATTGCACTCTGCCTTGAGAAAGGTCTTGCTGATGAAGTAGACAGGCTTCTCCACGCCATCACAGCTTCTCACCAGGACGGAACCAAGAGCTTGCTCTGAAACAGACAAATAGAGATATAAGATTTCACCTGGCTCCGGCACCGAGAGGATAGGAGTTGATCCTAAATACTCTTTCAAGGCAAGGAAAGCTCGGGAACACTCCGGAGTCCACGCGAAAATGGAGTCCTTCCTCAGCAGCTCGAACAGAGGTTTGCAACGATCGGATGACTTGGAGATAAACCGGTTGAGCGCAGCAATCCGACCTGTCAGCTTCTGAATCTCCTTCTTCGACTTGGGCTCTGGCATGTCCAGCAAAGCATGGATCTGAGCTGGATTAGCTTCGATCCCCTGCTGACTGACAAGGTAACCCAAAAATTTCCCCGAGGTAACCCCGAAGGTGCACTTCTCTGGGTTGATCTTCAGATTGAAAGATCGCAGCACAGAGAAAGGTTCGGCAAGGTCCTCCACCAGAGTACCTCGCACTCGACTTTTCACAACGATATCGTCTATGTACACTTCGACCGTCTTGCCAAGGAGTGACCCGAACATGAGATTCATCAGACGTTGATAGGTGGCACCTGGATTCTTCAAGCCAAAAGGCATCACTCGATAACAGAACAAACCTCACTCCGTTATGAAGGTGGTCTTCTCTCGATCTGCTTCCGCCAGGAGGATTTGGTTATAGCCCGAGTAACCGTCCATGAAGGATAACATTTCGTGGCCAGCAGTGGCGTTGATGAGCCTGTCTATCCTTGGCATGGGGAAAAAGTCCTTGGGGCACGCCTTATTGACACCAGTGAAGTCAATGCAGACTCTCACCTTCCCGTTCTTCTTAGGCACAGCCACAACATTGGCTATCCAATCAGGGTACTGCACCTCCTGAATGAATCCGAACTGGATCAGTTTGTCAATCTCCTCATTCACTGCATCATGATAAGCTGGAGCAAGCCTCCGAGGTTTCTGCTTTACTGGAGGGATGGCAGGATCAGCATTGAGGTGATGGCAGATAACATTCGGATCGATGCCAGTCATATCTTTGTGAGACCATGCAAAGACATCAAGATTATGTCTAAGAAAACTCAGCAACTCGAGCTCCTCCTCCGTTGTCAAGCTCGTCCCGACCTGCAACACCTTTGGCTCTTCTTTCGTTCCCAAATCGACAGCTTTCGTGGGCTCAACGGAAGGACTGCACAACGATGCCTCCGAGCTCCCTTCTACAACGGGAGCTGCCTGTAACTACTACGAAGGCATAACGGAAGCTGGAAAATCGCACTTCCGCGAAGCCAACTGATCGCCTCGGATCTCCTGAGGCCCGTCCTGTGTTGGGTACTTCAACACCTGGTAGTACGAGGACGGAACAGCCCTCATCTCATGGGTCCACCAGCGACCCAAGATGGCATTGTACGGTGATGGCGCATCCAGAACGGAAAACCTGGTCCGAAGGACAACGGACCCTGCCACAACGGGCAAGACAACGTCGCCTACAGGCTTCATCGAGCTGCCATCAAATCCATACAAAGGAGTCTGAGCAGGGATGAGGACGGAAGGGTCCAGCTTCATCTGAGTGAAAGCATGAAGGTACAAGATGTCTGCTCCACTCCCAGAATCTACGAGTACTCTCTTGATGTCGAAGTCTCCTATTCTCATGGTGAGAACAAGAGCATCATAGTGAGGTCGGATCACTCCTGCCAGATCAAGGTCAGTGAAGGTGAGTGCCTGCTCAACGCTTCTGCTAGGCACTTGCACCTGGCACACTGCAGCCTCGTGAGACAGCTTCCTGGACTTCGCCCTGAAGTTCCTCTCCACATCAGCTTCAGGCGCTTGCACGCGGCAAATGACATTGATCGTGCCCAAGGAAGCTCCTCCACTGGAACTGGGATTATTGACGGATTCTCCTCCACGAGATTGGGACACCGGCTCCCTGGCACGCTCCCCACCGCCGTTGTCAGAAGCAAGATACTCTCCCAAATACCCCTCCTGAACAAGCCTCTCCAAGTATTCTCGCAGAATACGGCATCGGTTGGTGAGGTGACCACGGCACTTGTGATAATGACAATACTCATGCACCCGTGGCCCCGATGTAATATCCTGCACCGCCCTCGCCGGCCACTCAAAGTATGGCTGATCCTCCATTGACCTCATAATGGTCGTCGGGCTGACTGTGAAATTGATGGGCGGGGCTCGATCTGTAAAAGATCGCCTCTCATTAGGCTGCACGCCTCTCTCGTGCTGTACTTGAGGCTGTATTTGGCGTGGCTGATACTGTTGCCTCGCCTGCTGGTCATTAGGACGTCTCTCCGTCCTGCTATGATGCTGGTTAAAGTTCCTCTCAATCGGGCGCCGATCCGGCTGATCCCGTTGAGTCACATACACAACTCTCTCCCTCTGCTTCCTTGGTGGCGAGCCCTCAGATGATGAAGACTCGTACCTCTGCTTCTTCTCCTTCCTCTTCGATGATCGGTGTGCCCTTTCAGCGACATCCACCACTCTCGCTCTGGGCTTCGGTGCTGACACAACGGATACGTCCTCCTCGTACCTCCCGTACTTAGTGGCACGTACCATCAACTCGTCCATCTTGACAGGATAGTCAAGAGCTAAGGACTTGTAGAGCTCGGAATGCTTGGGGATAGCATTCTTGAAAGCGACGATGCAGCTTGCTTCATCAACCTTGTCAATGTTGTGGACTTCATCAGTGAAACGCGAAATAAAGTCCTTCAAGGATTCGGCCGGCTTCATCCTCAAAGAGAAGAGAGTATCTGCACCCGCCTTCTTCTTCTTATTGATGATGAAGCGATCAATAAAGGCCGACCTGAGCTCTGAGAAGTTACTTATGGAACCAGGAGGCAAGTTCCGAAACCACTTCGATGCTGCCCCAGACAAGCTGTTGGGGAAAGCCTTGCAATACAAGTCATCATCTGGATTGCGAACAGCCATCGCGTGCTTGAAGTCAAACAAATGCTCCTCCGGGTCCATCTTTCCAGTGTACATGGGGAAGATCGGAGTTATGAACTTGGAAGAAGTATAGGACTGGTTGATGGCATCCGTGAAGGGAGAGTTCTCAACGTTGTCCTTCGCTGACTGAGCAAAGTGGTCAGGAATCCCTCCCTTCATGCTCTTAACGTGAGCACCGATTAAAGCCTCCACCTCCTTGGCTGTTACCAAGGTCTTCTGGGTTTCTGCGCCTCCAATACCCACTCTCAGGTCTTCTCTTCCTGCCCCTTCCCGGAAATCCACACGATCCGAAGGGATACTCTGCTCTGCCCGAATCGGAGGTTGTCTTACATCCCCTTCAGTAGGAAGAAGCACAAACCTGGTTTCACGATTCTCTGGGGCAGAAGGAGAAGAGGAGAAGTCAAACTGACGTCTCAAAGAAGGCCTCTACAGTGGCGCTTCCTCCACCTCGACCCTGCTATGCTCGAACGTCTCCAGCCTTGCCTGCATCAACTGTTGCTGCCTGGTGATTTGGTCCAGAGCAGACTGCTGCGCTTGCAGCATTGCCAAGATGCGATCTGAGACAGAGAGCTCAGCAAGGGGAGGCACGGTCCTCTCTGGTTGCCGAGACGAAGGACTGACTCCAGGATTGTGCACGACAGAAGGTATGAAAGAAGCGGCGTGAGGGGTTTGATTCTCATGCCCGAACACTTCTGACTGATCTGCCATAATCGCAGAGAGCAAAAGGGGGGGTCCGTTTATTAGTTTCCCACAGACGGCGCCAATTTTGTGAGGGGAAAAAATACCGGACGGACACGCGTCAGCAGCAGCTACTTCCACGCTCTGGTTTCCCGGAGAAGGTTGGAGCGGAGGGTGTGGCACCCTGACCTGTACTCCGATGATAAAGTCAGCAAGGGGAGAAGATGATGAACTGAAAACGCTAGAACAGTCACTGAAAAAATACACAAGGCACTGGAGGCTCCGAACAAATATTCTCGGATCTGGGTCAGTCAACAAGTGTCCTGTGCACTAAAAATCATGGGGTTCTTATAGGGCAAGGGTTGGTATGGCCATCGATGACCATGGATGGCCATAGGTGTCCATACCACGTGTCTTTGCACTCATTGCCAAATATCTTAGACATATCTGCCACTGGTTGCATCACACGTGAGAGCCTCCTAAAAGTCCAATCGGACGGGATCGGTCGGTACGCAGAAGTGACCAGCATTAAATGCAAAGACAGTGCTTTCGGCACGAAACGGCGCGTTCGGCACGTTTGTCGGGATCATGGATCGCCTCCTGATCACTTCCTCCTACGAGCCGGTCTCGTTGTTGACTTAAGCTCGGTTACGGCGTAGATGCCTTAAAACACAGCACGACATCGTTGTCGGTGAGACAACGGACTCGTTGTTTGCGTAACGACAGCGACGTTGTCAAGAGCACAACGTTCACGTTGTGCTTTAGACAACGAGCACGTTGTCGAAGCCACAACGGAAACGTTGTTCTGCGTGAGAACAAAGACGTCGTAATGCGCACAACGGGATCGTTGTACATCAGACAACGTGTGACCCTTATGTTTTAAGCACGTGACCCCAACTCGTGCCCACGTGTCACTTTCGTGAACAAAACGACAAAATCGAGCTCGTCCTCCAACGCTGAGCTGATTTACGAATTTTATCCGTTACAATATATTTGACTAGCATCTAATCCCTGCAATCAAGGGATTGTAACGGCATTGTATCTATTGTATCTATTTAAACTCGCATACAAGGAATACAAGATATGAAATTCGAATTCAATCTTTTGTTTTAACATGGTATCAAAGCCATCTTTCTTTTTCCTGTGCCATCTCTCATCGGCCATTTTGATCCTTCATTGATTCGGCTCTTTTCTTTTCGTTAGTAGACCCTCCAACTGGTCCCTTGCTTTCCTTCATTAACATGGATTCGGGTTTGGAGAACGAGGCTTCTCTCACTAACCCTTCTCTCAATGACCCTCCAACTGGTCACAGAACCTCTTCCATTGATATAGTTTCAGGTTTGGAGAAAGAGGCTTCTCTCAATAACCCTTTTTACTTGCCACACTCCGACAATCCCGGAACTATTCTTGTCTCACACGCCCTTAATGGTGATAACTACAACACTTGGTCTCGTGCCATGCGCACTGCATTAACAGCCAAAAACAAGTTTGGCTTTGTTGATGGGAGTCTGTCTAGACCTAAGAACTCCTCTTCCTCTCTTCCTCTCTTCCTTTATGGGACAGAAGCAATAGAATGGTGCTATCTTGGTTGATCAATGCTATGACGAGAGATATCTCTGACAGTGTTTCTTATGCCACCACTGCCCACGAAGTATGGATTGATCTCCGTGATCATTTCTCTCAACGCAATGCGCCACGGATTTTTCAACTCAAGAAGCTCATTGTCACATTCCTTCAAGAACAACAATCTGTCGCTGCATATTTTACCAAACTCAAACAATATTGGGATGAACTTGGATCCCTTGTGCCTATTGCTTCATGCTCTTGTGGAGCATCTAAATCTATTGTTGCATATCAACAAAGTGAGCATCTTATGCAATTTCTCATGGGTTTAAACACTACATACGGCCCCATCCGTAGCCAGATCTTGCTTCTTGAACCCTTACCTTTAGTAGCCAAAGCATATTTTCTTATTTTGCAAGAAGAGCAACAACGTGAATTGCATATTATTCCTGGTACAACCGACATCACTGCTTTTGCTGCCCAACAATCAGTATATATTCCTGCAGGATCCATTGCCACTCGAGTCTCTCACCGCAAAAATGTTCAGTGTGATTACTGCAAAAGAAGCGGACACTCTCGTGCACAGTGCTATCGTTTGATTGGGTATCCAAAGGGCACCTCTCGCCCTCATAACAATTCCACCCACAACTCAAGTCCAAGACAGATCTCTAGTATTGATTCAGCTCCCACTGCTGCTGCTGTTGTTACAAACCCATAATTCACTCCAGAGCAACATCAACAACTCCTCACTTTGCTCACTTTAGGTAACTCACAGCCCATGGCTCATCTAGCAGGTAAATCCCTTTGTTGTTCATCATTTTCTAATCCTTCTACATGTTGGATAATAGATAGTGGAGCCACTGATCATATTACCAACAACTTTTCTTTGTTTTGTACGTCCACTTCATCTTATGCTTCTCAATCTGTCAAAATACCCAATGGCACCACAGCCCCCATATCTCACACGGGTTCAGTTTTTATTTCCCAAGAATTTTCCTTGCATAATGTTTTGTGTGTACCCTCTTTTGGCTACAATCTTTTATCTGTACCCAGCCTTACTAGTTCTCTTCAATGTACGGTAACTTTCTCGTCTGATCTTTGTATCTTTCAGGACCCATTAACGCAGAGGACGATTGGAGTGGGTAAGAGACATGGTGGACTCTATTATCTCCAAGTTCCTACAAATTCCGCTGCTTCCAACTCTATTCAAGGGGACTCCTCCATCAACCTTTGGCATTGCCGTCTCGGACACCCGTCCAATGCCCGACAAAACACTATAATTTCCAATAGTATTGGTGTTTCTAATTCTAACAGTTGTTATTGTGATGCTTGCCATAGAGCTAAACAATCTCGTCTTCCTTTTCCAGTTAGTACTATTTCCACTAATGCTTCTTTTGAGCTTATTCATTGTGACATTTGGGGGGGTTATCAAACTGCTTCTTTATGTGGAGCTCATTATTTCTTAACTGTGGTAGATGATTATACACGTTCTACTTGGATATTTCTAATGAAACACAAATCTGAAACCATTCATCATCTTAAATCTTTTTTTGCTTTTGTCAAAACTCAATTCCATTGCTCGGTTCAAAGCATTCGAACCGACAATGGCGCTGAATTTTTCTCCAATGCCTTACAAGACTCCCTTCGTGCAAATGGCATTGTTCACCAACATTCCTGTGTGGCTACTCCACAACAAAATGGAATTGCCGAGCGGAAACATCGCCATTTACTCCAAGTTGCTAGAGCCTTGCGTTTTCAAGCTAACTTACCCTTAAAATTTTGGGGTGATTGTGTTCTCACTGCTACCTTTTTAATCAACCGCATGCCTACACAAGTCTTGCAAGGCATATCCCCTCATGAAGCATTATTCCATGTGAAACCCAATTATGATTTTTTAAAAGTGTTTGGTTGCTTGGCATATGCTCATAACATTCTTCATACACATAAGTTTGATACTCGCGCTCGTCGCTGCATTTTCATTGGGTATCCTTTTGGTCAAAAGGCCTATCGTCTATATGATTTAGACACTCACACCACCTTTACCAGTCGTGATGTCACCTTTTACGAAAATACATTTCCTTTTGGTGCCATTACACACCACACCAACTCTCCTATTGTTTTGCCTTTGCCAACCCCTACCATTACACCCAACCCCTCTCTTCATCCTCATCATCTTCCCGTCCCATCTTCACCTCCTTCCCCATCCATTGAGCATGTCCCAAACTCACCTACTTCCCCATCAACTAAGCATGTCCCAGCTTCACCTACTATCACCACTGACCTTGACCCTCCAAATACCTTCCCTCACCCAACTAATTTGCCTCATTCTGCAACTCCTCCCATCACTCGCCACTCCTCTCGGGTTTCTCATCCCCCCTCATATTTACAGGATTACTATTATCCCTCTATCAAGTCTTCTAACCCCACATCCACGGCCTCTGCTACCGCGGCTCTCAAAGGTACTACTCCTTATCCCTTGAGCAATTATCTTTCTCATGATAAACTCTCGTCCTCTCACAAATCATTTGTTGCAGCCATTTCTTCTATTACCGAACCCACTAGTTTTACACAGGCCGTGAAAGACCCTAATTGGCAAGCTGCTATGTCTAAAGAGATTCTTGCTCTTGAGCAAAACCATACATGGACTTTGACAGATCTTCCCAGTGGCAAACAACCCATCGGCTGTAAATGGGTTTACAAGATTAAGTATAACTCAGATGGATCCCTTGAGCGATATAAAGCTCGCCTTGTTGCCAAAGGCTTCACCCAGCAAGAAGGCCTCGATTATCATGAAACATTTGCTCCCGTCGCTAAACTTGTCACTGTTCGTTGCCTTCTTGCTCTCGCTGCCATTGAAGGTTGGCCATTACATCAACTCGACGTCCATAATGCTTTTCTCCATGGGGACCTTAAAGAGGAAGTTTATATGCAAATCCCACCCGGCTTCGCACGAAAGGGGGAGACCAAGGTTTGCCGATTGAAGAAATCTCTCTATGGACTTAAGCAAGCCTCTCGAAATTGGTTTGCCAAATTTTCAACATCCTTGTTAGATGCTGGTTTTACACAATCTCGTGCTGATTATTCCCTTTTCACACATATTGTGGGCTCTTCATGCACTTTTGTTCTCGTCTATGTTGATGATATTATTATCACAGGAAACGATGAAGATGTCATTACTTCCATCAAATTTTTGCTCCACCAAAAATTCCACATCAAAGATTTAGGGCCTTTGAAATATTTTTTAGGCATTGAGATTGCCCGTTCTAAGCAAGGCATTTTTATTTCCCAACGCAAATACACTCTTGATATACTCGAAGACATGGGTTTGCTCAGAACTCGCACTGCTACCTTTCCAATGGAACAAAATCTCAAGCTCAACGCCACTGATGGCTCCTTATTAGAAGATCCAACCACTTATCGTCGACTAGTTGGCCGGCTCATTTACTTAACCATCACCAGACCAGAGATTGCTTATTCTGTCCACATCTTAAGTCAATTTATGTGCCAACCCCGGAAACCACATTTGGATGCTGCTCTACGAGTACTTCGTTATCTTAAAGGCACACCTGGCCAAGGATTATTGTTATCTTCCTCTAGCAGTCTACTTTTGTCGGCATCTTGTGATTCTGATTGGGCTAGTTGTCCCATGACAAGGCGCTCAGTTACTGGTTATTGCACCTTCTTAGGTGACATCCCCATTTCTTGGAAAACCAAGAAACAAACCACTATTTCTAGATCATCTGCAGAATCAGAATACCAATCTATGGTTGTGGCCACTTGCGAACTTATTTGGTTGCGTTACCTTTTGGAAGATCTTGGCATTCAACATTCTCAACCAATGACACTTTATTGTGATAATCAAGCAGCCATCCATATTGCTGCAAATCCTGTATTTTATGAACGGACTAAACATATCGAGATTGATTGTCATCTTGTTCGGGAACGCATTCAACAAGGCATTCTTCACACCGCTTATGTCCCCACCAATCATCAACGGGTTGACATTTTTAACAAAGCTTTAGGCACAGACCAATTTTTGTTCTTGTCTCACAAGTTGGGCATTCATAACATTCATACTCCAACTTGAGGGGGAGTATTGGAATGTTTGACCCATTCAAATCATCCATCCATCCTTGCCATTCTTATCTTGTTAGCTTGTTGTACATTTTCCATATTTGGTATATATTTGACTAGCATCTAATCCCTGCAATCAAGGGATTGTAACGGCATTGTATCTATTGTATCTATTTAAACTCGCATACAAGGAATACAAGATATGAAATTCGAATTCAATCTTTTGTTTTAACACTCTCCTCTCCTCTCCTCCCCTCTCCTCTCCCTAATAGAACCAAGATATGGTTCTCTTATATGGATCTTTAAGCTATTATCGCCTACTTGACAGCGTGAGTGTGATTGCCCCTTTAGTCTCCACAATCTGCAGCGTACAGAAATCGGCCACCAAAATCTCATGGTGCACAGCTCTAATCTATCCCATTTGAATCAGTCTATTGAAGGTCTAGGATTGGTTACTACGTCGTATGTGTCTTCGTCTTCTTCAATTTAGCAAGGTAAGCTTCTTCTATTAATCTTTTTCTCCGTTTTTTTCTTCAGTTGACCCAATGATTCGGCAATAACACATGGATGTAATCTGATTTTTATTTGAAGCCTTAGTTTTTTTTTTCTTGATTGTAAACAATGGATAACGGAAACCCTATACTTTAACCACCTGATAGTGTTTTTGGGGATTTTTCTAGGGTTCATCTATCGATTCAGATAGCAGTAAAATTCGGATATCAATATCCGAATTCGTTTATTTATATTCGATTTAACAGAGTCGGACGAATTCGGATAAATATCCAAATTCGATTATTTAACCAGATTCGAATTCGGATTCTTGATTTTAGTATCCGTCGGATACCGGAGCGGATTCGGATAGTCGAAAATATTTTTTGGATCGGATACGGATAGTGCTCTATCCGCTTCGAATCCGCTTTGTTGACAGCCCTCTATAGGGTGTACAAATATAGGGTAAATTACACTGGCCTCCCTTGAGGTTTGGTGAAATTTCAAAAACCTCCCCTCTTATTTATGAAATTACACTATCCTCCCCTATCAGGATCATCAAGTTAATGTTGTTAACAAAGGAGACTCTTTTACTGTAGAACCCCGGATTTCATTTTCATAGCCAGTGAATAGTGTCTGTGAACAGTGTATGTAAAGGTCAAGATCTTCCATTTGACCTTGGTGTTGGTGTAAATGGGAATGAGGTATCTCATTTTAAAATGAGTATTATAGTATTGAGTTGGTGTGTGATACATAAGGAATGAAGTATGTGTGTTTCGGAACGAGATCGAAAGTATAGAATACTTTAAGTGTCAAAGAAGGGAGAGGTCTTAACATACCCTCAACTTGAGAGAACTCTAGTTTTCTCATCGCTAATCAGAATCGAGTGATTCTTGAGCCATTAGAAAGATATCGGAATCCTCTTCAAAGTTCATGTTTATCACATTTCCCGATTGTAAGTCAAAGCTAGGTGAAATATAGGTTTTCCATAAGCGGGTCTGCTGTCAATTCAGCAATCACGTTGGACCAGTAGCCTTTAGGGCCATTTTGGAATATGAAGATAGAAGAATTAGGTTTTGTACAAAACATAAAAGTTGTTCTCCTTTAAATAACGAGTCCAATGCAAGTTGAATTGTCAAAATCCGATGAGCGAGTCAAAAGTTATGGTTGAAATACCATAGCGGAAAAAATAGAAAAAAAATGAACAAGGACGGATAGATCCAGTTGGTGACTGATAGATCCATGCATTGATGGATCTATCCGTCCCCATGACCGATAGATCCATGAAGCAAATTTTTATATGGGATTTTTACACAGTGAGGGGTTTTTTGATGGATTTATCGGTCCTCATGACCGATAGATCCATCAGTGTTTGTTTTGCCTTGTAACCGACTCCTTAGAGATATTTTAAGGGTTTAAGGGTCTTTGGCCAACCCCCCTTGGCCTATTTAACCCACAAATTCGTGGTTAGGGTTACCCCAACTCTTGGATGAAGTTTTTGGGAGAAAGTTTGATAGAGAAAGAGAGAGAGGATGGGATTGATTCAAGGACTTTCTCAAGTCATTCTCAAGCTTTCCTAAAGCTTGGATCTTGTTTTCTTCAAGCTTTCTCATGCATGGGATTGATTCAAAAGCTTCCTCAAAGCTTTCTCTTGCCTCCAAGTAGTATTCCAAAGCAAGAAACCGTAGGGATCCGGTTTTCGAAAGGTAGAACAATCTACTAACTAGTTATGTTATGATTCATTAATATGAACTATAGTTTCATGAATGATTGTTATGAAAGTTGAGTTGTGTTTGTCAATTTGGTAATTCCTCTATTACATATTATAACTAACTAATGAAAAGGAATATAAAGGGGATGGGTTTTGATAAAGAGAGTGAAGACACTCTCATAAATGGGTTTTGTTATGACTCATGTTTATGTTATTGAAGGAATGAAAGGGAATAGGGAATTTCACTATACTTATTGATTCTCCCTTGCTTACCCTATTGATCACCAATGATGTATATTATTACCATGCTTTTATGAAGAATTTAGTATTAAGCACAAGTATTAAAAGGATGGTTTTACCGTAAAGTAATTTTAGAATTATGATTCTTTTACAAAATAGGCTAAGTAGCCCATGTATACGCTATGATAACTCCATGAATGAAATTTCATGATATATTTCGATGTTTCAATACTCATTATGAATACTATGATGCTCACACTTACTCTCATAAATATGATTTCTATGTTTACAAGATTTACAAGTATCGCATGATATTTACAAGTCTCGCATGATGTTTACAAGTCTCGCATGATGTTCACAAGTACTCTATGCACTCGATGTTCACAAGTCTCACATGATGTTCACAAGTCTAGCATGATGTTCACAAATACTCTATGCACTCGATGTTCACAAGTCTCGCATGATTAGATAATTTCTCACAAGAAAGATAATTGATAAAGTTCATAAGCAAGGTGTTTGAAAAAGAAAGTTCACAAGCTCACAAGTAAGGATAAGGCCAAACTTTGGGTTGGTGTTCTGAGATCGTTTCAAAGCTCACAAGCAATCCTAGTATACATGGACTCACAAGAAGTCATGTCTCACAAGCTCACAAGAAAATCATACTTACTCAGATCTCGCATGTTCACAAGGAATCCCAACTATTGCAAGAATTCATAAGTTCTCACAAGGATCAATGCTCATAAGGATCTCATAAGTCTAAGATCTCATAAGTCCTCATAAGATATTTAAAATATGTTTTTGTTAAAGTACGAATTCGAGGTATGATTTAAAAGCATGCTTTTCGAGAATATTCAATTGTTAAATTGCTTTAAACTTCCGCACTCTGATTATGCATATGTTCTGATTAACAGTACTCTGTATAACATGTTAATGTTTTATAACATTGTTAGTTAGTAGTTTGTAGATGCTGAGTATTCCATGCTCAGCCGTGCATGTTATGTCAGCAGGTCTATTCGGCATTTGCAACCCAGAGCTACGGGTTGAAAGAGAGTAAGTGGAAGAGGATCCTGCTTGGGGTCACCATGTGAAGATGAGGGTCTTGACAGGTGACCCTATCATTACTGCTTTGAGTGATGAGAGGGAGAGACATATATATTTAGCTAAGTGGGTATGTCCACTTTGAATTGTCGTACTTGTATGCACTTGGAATACAGTTAAGTTATTAAAAAATTTTCAAATTTGCCTTTTTGCATGCCTTGTATGCTCTTGCAGGATGGTATGACACGGCAGTCACAAGCCAAAAGTCTCCTAACTCGTAGGGGGGATTTTGGGTAATGAAATTTACATTTTCGCCCTCATTACTTGAGGAAAACGTCGTTACGGCTTGGTTTGAAAGTTCAACCAAAGAAAAGCATAAACGTCCCAATTAACATTTAGCGAGAATATGAAAATTTCTCTTTGATTTTTAGAAAAAATAAATAAATAATATTAACTGAAATTCCTATGATCAATGATCTCTAAGACCTAGAGTAGGTAAATAGGTGTATTTATCAATTTCTACTTACTTTTAAAATTTATCTAATTAATAAGCAAAAATAAACATTCAATCCGCACAATCTGACACGAGATTTTTTATGTGGAAAGCCCTTTCGGGGAAAAACCCTTGAATAGAATTCTCCAGCCTCTACTCTCACAAAACTATCAACTCTCATGAATTAGGTCTTCTATAATTAGTATATATAAACCCTCAAAGTGATTGGATAAGGTTAGGAGTGTAAAAACACGAATTTCACTCCCTTCGGTCGACCGGTCATGTATCGGTCGACCGGTCAATTAAACCCTCTCTGGAAAAATAATCCTAACAAAATATTGCTCATTCGGTCGACCGGTAGGGACCATCGGTTGACCGGTAGGCCTTCGGTTGACCGGTAAGGTCCTTCGGTCGATAGGTTAAGCATATATTCTCATATATCAAAAGAGTTTTACATAGGCCTTTTATCATGAGTATTATACTAACCTCCTAGGTTCATAACTTGATTATCTAAGTCAAAACCAACCTAGGTATTGGGTCACTAAGTCAATTACCTTCCTAAAATCGGAGGCGATGCTTGATCTAAATATCTTCCAATTTCTTCAGCTTCTTCAAGCTTCACCAAGCATGACAAGTAGACTCTTACAGTGACACACTAGACCTATTCTTTGATCACGGAATTTGCCAAAATATTTTGGATTTACATTAACCTTAGATTGATTATGCTTAACCATTAAAAGGGCTCTACAAGCCACCACGTGTCCCTTTTAACACCCACTAACTATGATTAAGATTCACTCACCCCTAAGGTTCATCCATCTAACCTTGGTTTTTAGAAAGAAAAAGAAAACCTTAGGTTGATTATGCTTAACCACAATTAAAGAGGGCTCTACAAGCCGCTACGTGTCCCTTTTAACACCCACTAATAATTTTTAATTTTTGTAAATTTTATATAAGTTTAATGAAAAAAGTATATTACTAATAATTTGATAAGATAATTTTTTCCAAAGTACTTGACCACAAAATGAAAAGTTACTAATTTTTTTATTTTTTTTCGATAGATTTGATGCAAATTCATGGCAAGTATATATATATTCTAGGAACTCATTTTAACTGAACTTCATCCTCCGACAGAGACAAACTTGAATTGACCTAAGATAACTATGATCTGTTGGAGAGAATATTGCCTGATCTTATTTATAGAGGGGTGTCAATGAACTATAACGTTGTTTTTTTTATTTTTTCGGTAATTGCCTATATTATAACTATATAGGGTTCTTTTATACATCAATATGTAATTTAATTAAAAGTCTTCTAGGGGGCGCACGTGCGATACACGTGAGAGAGAGGGGAGGGAGAGAGAGTCTGAAAAGAGGAACCCTAGTGAGGGGTGTGAGCATGAAATTTACCATATTTCCTTCTGGCCGGGCTTTACGGAGGAACGATGCCAAACGTCTTCACAAGATTTGACACCCCTTAATTGTGGTTAAGATTCATCTACCCCTAGAGTTCACCCACCTATCTTTGATTTTAGGAAAAAAAATATTAATTTTTTAAAACCCGTTAAAATTCACTAATTCCTATGGTTAATTTTTTTTTCCATATTGTTTTTTCTAAAATCTAAAGATAAGTGGATGAATCTTAACCATAGTTAAAGAATGTTAAAAGGACACATGGCGGCTTCAGTGACGTAACCAACTCCAAAGAGTCCAATTATAACCGTAAAGAATTTCATGCCTAATAGATAGATGAGTGAGGAATAGTATGAGAATCAAGCAAAATCAATTTTATCTTATTTAATGATTATGATAATGTTAGTTTTTAACGGGAGAATTCTCATAAGATATATAAGATAAGAAGAGAGGGGTAGTTTTGTAATTACAAAAGATTCAATCACCGTTCTGAAGAGGGTGGGTGCAATCTCTTTATATTAATAAAGGCATATGTATGTATTATCTCTCTCTGGTGTTGAAATCAATACATAATACAACTTTTTTTTTTTTTTTACACCGGGCGTCTTAGAGCACCTGACTAAGGGCACGTGCAGAGGCCTCTCTCCACATGCACCAAGAAAGTTGGGATAAATTCAAAGGGTGGCCAACAAGGGGAGGGAATCGAACTCAGAACCTCCGCTTCCTGAGGTGTGGTCTTCGCCATCCGCCCAACCCCTTTCCTCCTCCTAAGCTAGCTACTTGTGGAGGAGAGACTTTCCCCAACGAGTTCTACAGTCTCACATCAATGGGCCCCTATACTGTAACTATATAGGGTTCTTTAATATATCAACAATAGGTTACTGCTGTTGGTGGGTGAAGAGAGGGAAGAAGGTGAAGGAGATGTCGGAGGTTTTGGCCGGCCGAAAATGGAAGACTTTCATTGGCAAGTTTAGTGCAAATAGCAGTAACAAGAAACCAAAGGTGCAATTTCAGTATGATCCCTCATAAGGGTCCGTTCATTTTGCAAGAAATTGGTGAAGGAAAAGAAAACGAGAGAAAGTACAAGAAAAGAAAGTGATAAAAAAGAAAATGAATTTTTTTTTGGGTGTTTGGTATCAAAGAAAAGAAAGTGAAAGAAAGTAAGTTGATATTTCTAAATTACCCTTTGTAATAATTCATTTTTTACATGAATGCTCCATTTGTTTTGATGTAAAATAGAGGAAAACAAAAGAATTTCACGGAAAATGTCATTTTTCGTGTGTATTTTCTGTAGGACAATTGACATTTTCCATGAATTTCATTTGTTTTCCCCTATTTTATATCAAAACAAACGGAGCAGAAATGTAATAGATGATGTAACATTGGTTGATGGTAAAATTGGAATTCAAAACTTTTAACATTACTTTCTTGCAAAAGAACCTACCTTTTTTAGGAGTCAAATCCTCTACGGTGATAACCGTATTCGGCAAATCCGGTTATCACCCCTAGAGGTAGCCACGTGTCTCCTTTGACACCCCTTAACCGTAGGTAAGGTTCACCCACCCCCCTAGGGTTCACTCACCTATTTTTGGTTTTTTTTTTTAAATATTAATTCTTCTGTTTTTAGAGCTTTTTTAATATTAAAAACAGTTTTTTAATTTTAAAAAAAGAATTAATATTTAAAAAAAAAAAAAACAAAAATAGGTGGATGAACCCTAGGGGTGGGTGAACCTTACCCACGGTTAAGGGTGTCAAAGGAGACACGTGGTGATCTCTATGAGCGATAACCGGTTATCACCAGAGATGATTTAGCTCCCCTTTTTTAAGGAAAATTTTGAAAGAAAGTTATGCACTAAAAGACAAGAATATGTGAGCCCCACATATTCTTGCAATTTCTTTTCCTCTCAACCGAACACTTCTCTCCCCTATTTTCATTTACCTTATGTTTGGTTGCCGAGAAAATTGATGAAAACATGAAAAAGAAAAGAAAATTTTGGATTTTTAATACAAGTTTTAGTTGCGTTTTGTCTAATTTTCTTTTCTTTTCCATGTTCTTACTTATTTTCTCGACAACCAAACATAGGGTTACTTTCTTTCATTTTCTCGGCAAACGAACACACCCCAAAGGTATGCTATGAATGAATTTCGATGGTGGGGTTGATTGGGAAGTGGATGATGGTGCACATCTTTGGAGCGAACAAAGTCGAGTTGGGTCGTGACCCGGCCGTATTCAATTGATCCGGTCTTGAGGATTGATTGTCTATTTTTTCTAAAATTCGTTGTTTTCAGTCTTTCATTTACTTTGTTTTATTTTTAGCTTTTGGTAAGAGAATGAACTTCATAGGTTTGAGTCTGTAGTTTTATTTTTTTATTTTTTTAACTGGGCGATTTTTGTGAGAAATTGGGGGGAGGGAGATTTTCTGCCTATATTTAGTGAGTGTCTGCCTAAATCATATCTAGACGATAGGGGTCATGAGACGGTAGCTTAGGCAACATTTTGACTACACTGAAAATTCTCATAGGACAAAAGTGCAAGGAAACGGAAAATCTTGATCCAGGGTTTCGAATATGAGAAAGGGGTGCTGAAAGGTTGATCATGGATAAAAATTAAAAAACTAAATCATAAATATAGGCTGCAATGAGTCAGGTCAGGCTTACGCCTAGTTCCTTGGGTTTGACCCAGACTAAAAACATCCTGGCCTAGGTGCACCATTTTTAACAGACCAAACAAACCATCTTCAGTTGTTCACAAATTGAATCAGAGCCTTGGTTCGACCGATCCATACCAAGTGATTTCACATAAATAAACAGCTCTTTGCATCTGCAATTGTGCAGTGAGAATTTAATCAACTGGTACAAATGCTGAAAATGAGGAAAAAAAAAGAACAGAATGTTCCACAACTTCTACAACAAGATTAAATAAAACTCATCTATCTGTATTAGAAGCACTGTCTACCTTACAAACACACTGCTGGACAAGCCAAAATCCCTGGTAGAACTGTGATGAGAATCATGCAAGAAATTATTACACTGTACACAACCATCTGTCATTGTTCTTATTCACAGATATGAAGTCGAACAGCAAAATATTATCCCTGCCAATGCATGGGGAAATTTCGCAGTTCCTGTTCCAGCATTATGTTCTTATAATCTGAACCTCTCAATGATATGGCACAAAATATATCAAACTACTGCTGTACCTTTATGCAGAACTATTAATCGGCACAGGTGGGGTTTCAAATCAACCATTTGTAAGTACTGTCTAGCTGCCTAAATATATCAAACACTCTTTTCTTGCAAAAGAGTGTTTCTTCTTCATCATTGGACAGCATGTTACTGCTGTATTGGCTTGAGTGCAGCCCTAGTGCCCCCAAATTTTTGAAAACACTCAAAAAAATATATAATTTAATAGGAAAATAATCACCTCTTCGCTGGTGGAGTGAAGGAAGGCATCTCGTCCCCCTTTTTTTGCCACATGTCTTTTTTTTTAACTCTCTTTAATTGTGATTAAGATTCACTAATCCTTAGGGTTAAAGCAACTAACCTTGGTTTTTAAGAAATAAAAAATGAAAAAATATTTAATCATAAGAGTTAAAACTTGTTAACCATAGTTTAAGAGCAATTAAAGTGGCTTTGTGATGACGTGGAGTCATCCACACCCGAGGAGAGGATCATTGCTCAATTTAATAGGAAAGCCATTGGGGCAAGGGGCAGCTGCCCCCTAATTTCTGGAAAAAAAATATGAGGAATGCTAAGGATACTCTCAAAGTTCAAAAAGGTCCCTACTCTCCCATCTTTTTAAATAATGACAGTTTTTCTATGTAACCAATTTCCTTACTTGTGGGCTCACACAAAGTCATTTGTTTTATTAACAAAACGAGTGAGAAAAGGGAAATGGGAGTATGATTAGCATTCTTCTAAAGAAATAAAAATTTATACTGGGCCTATTATCCAGAACATTATCAATCGATCCTTTGCCCTCCTACAAGAAAATCCTGGCTCAACCCCGGACAAAAGTGTGTTATACTATACAGTATACACATTGCTTGATGTATTACGTATGTAATTTATAAAATATAGTTAGAATATAATAAATGTTATTTTGGCAAGCTGATAAGTGCTTAATTTTGCTTAATTATTCTCATTTAAATAAGCATTATCATACTTCTTTGGTTTATATCTTCATTTTTACACGTAAAGTGGTGTATTTTCTCCTCACCATTGCGTTGTACTCTTTCTCTTAATTTTCATGATACATTTGCATGTATTTATACATGTCTTGGAAGGCCGCATGCAAAATATTTTTAAGAGAGACTTATTACGTGTATTTATTTTTTGTAGGAATCCTAACCCCAGATTACTCTCGGGATTCAAGAAGTCCAAAGTTTCAAATAGCCCAGGTTCAACTCAAAGATCTAAAGGAGTTAGAGCCCAAAGTGCAAAGCCCAAGCCAAAAGTCCAAGAAGCCAAGTCTCAAGTCAAAGAGTCAAAGCCCAAGAGCAAAGCCCAAGACCAAGTATAGAAAGATTCTACAACATGGCTGGAGAATCTTAGGAAGATATGGATTAATATGATTTTGGCATAAAAATGGTGGAATTCTCTTGAATTAGAAAAAAGAAGTGTGCTATATTGATGTTTCTATTTCAGAAGAAAGGAGAAAGCCTATTTTGGTCACAAGAACTCTTTATTTTGGGTGGATTTTAGAATTCAAGTAAGGAGCTTAATGGAGGTCAACTAAATCTACAAGAAAGGCAAGAAATTTCGTGGATGGTTAGAGGAGTGCTATTATTTAGCAACCAATCTCAAACAAAGAAGGAGGATTTCCCGGATTCCCGCCTAATCTGGACAGTACTTACTAATTTGGACATAACTTTTGACTCAAAATTCGGATTAAGGCAAGGTTTGTTGTTTTGGAAAGAAGACTTAAAGGGGAACAAAATTGTATTTCACAAAGATCCCCTAATTCGGACGTTTAAGGGGTCAAACCATGTCATCAAGAGGAAGGAAGTGCAATTTTGGTTGGAATTTTGGAATTAGAAGTTTCTCTTTTGTTTTTCTTTCCCTTCTCTTCTTCCCTTTAGTCTATATAAACCTAAAGTGAGAGACTTTTGAGGCTCTCTGATCTTCTCTCATTCTCTTTTCTCTCTTCTGCTTTTAGTTTTTTTTGGAGTTATTTTATTGTAGTGTTTGGAAAACCATTAAGGAGGATGACAACTCCAAACATGGTTGGCTAAACACCCTTCTAAGGTTAGGGATTTGAAACCTTTTTCCAATTTATGTGGATGATGTGGATGGTTTGATTATTTATTTTAATTGAATAATTTTCTTAGTTTGGTTAATTGTTCCTCTCTATATGTTCTTTGATTTCATATGATCGAATGATATATGGAATGCTTGGATCCCCTGTGAGTTGGATACAAAGTGATTTTTTATTTCTCTAATTATTTAATTGAATTTAATGGTCAGTGGTTTTATCGTATAATTTTCCATCTAGATTAAATTATTATTTAATTCTAGATGTGTTTTCATCCAAATCTAAGCATAAGGAGGGATAGGTGGATTTTCCTGAAACCTTAGACCTCTTTTTCATTGCTTTACAGTGACAGTGATTTTTGCTCCATTCTCATTGAGTGGAAAACTGATTTTAAATCTCTTTTTTTCTCTAGATTTCGTTTCCTTAATTCTTGTTGCACAATAGTCAATCTCTGTGGATTCGACCCTGTGCTCACCAGATACATCAACTGTGTCACTTGTGCACTTGCAAGTATATTATTTTTACTCTTGATTTTATGTCCATTAATTTGGATTAAATTAAGTTGTAACAGGCAAGCTATTATCATTTGAGTATACTAGGTTATGAAGTGACGAGAACTAAAAATAAAAAAATTTGATCTCATGACTGTATTCTTAGAGATTAGAAATCAGTTGGGTGTTTGGTCTACTGGTCCACTTTTACATTGAAGCATCTATCACAATGAAAGCAACTTGTGTATTGATATTCCTCTTTATGTATATTAACATTTGCATCATTTCTCTACTTACCTATAAAAAAAAAAAATTGTACCAGACAGTTCTTGGTGATCAAATTGAGAAGTCACATCCGAAGCTAAAGTGAACAAGTCTATGATCTTAAAAATTACCATCTTCAACTCAAGTAAAACCTGATGCATCCCACTTCTTCAATCATGTATTCCAGCACCACCGGCAATCCCGAGGACATTCTGATTAGTATATTGATCGACATAGATGCCGCCTGCATGATAGCCCATATGCGCTTTAGGCGAAAAGCAAAAGAAACCGGATCTATCAAATTGGTGTTGACGGTCGCAATAAAGTCGGGCTGCAAAAGCAAGAAAATGGTAGTTGTTAGACCCCCCCCCCCCAATGTGCATGTGGTACTCATACAGGAAGCAAGACAAAGTATAAACGTGTCACAACGAGTAATCTCCCGTGTAGAAGTATTAGTGTGATTTAGACTAAAGGTTCCAAAAAAAACACTTACACAATGGATGGTCAGGTTATCAAATCCTACAATTAGTTGCAGAAAAGGCAGTTCAAAAAGTGTAGTTTGATTAGAAATCCCCAATCTCTCATTACTCTTCAGAAAATAACATGTAAACTGAAATTGCCAAAATGTCTACCTACCACATTTATATATGTTACATATGCCACGAGCCAATTGATGTCCAAGTGACCAATGTCGTCAACTTCATTAGAGAACTTCACTTTTTTATTTGCCAATGATATTATGACTGCGATGTCATACAAGGGTTCGAAGTTAGAACAGGCCTGATAACAACATATGAACAAAAAAATTTGAAAAAAGGAAACAAGGACAACATGAAAACTCTTACGATATTTAAATATAATGATTCATTTGAATCCTACTAATTTCAGTCTAAAACCCATCCCAGTTGACTGTTTCTTTGACAAGTGTCAAAGTCGAATCAATTGCAGAGAATATGGGCTATGAACAGAAGGAAACAAATGAAGAAAATACAATTGACGTTGATAAAAAAGAGAGCCAAAACTGTGAATAAAAATGTGTGAACAAGAAAAAAATTATCCGACCCCAACCAATATCCATTGTGATTAACTTTAAAGAAAAAGAAAAATGGCTTCCAAACGATTTTCAGAGATATCTCTCAATCCAGTCAATTCCATCTACCTTAGAAATTTAATGACTACAATTAACTTTGTCATGAGTATCCAACAAATCAGGGAAAACATGGGAAATTTAACAAAAACTGAAATATGGTTATTGAGGGAGGCTACCGTTATATCATGGGCATAAGCATGCTTGGCAACTTTGCCTTACCCACAGTAGGCACCTAACTTGGCCAGCTAAAATTTTTGTTATAAAAGGGTCTACTAGATTCTTAAGTTCTTGACTAATCTCAATAGTCAAATCTATATAAATAAATTACGTACTGCAATAAATAAAATATATATAGTTAGATGCTTTCAAGTTCATAAGTAGCTTCTCTTTTCCATTTCCTCTTCCTATCTGTCCGTGCGTTACCAACACTATTATGACTAAGTTTAGCCCTAGACGTAAGTCTACAATAGTTGAGACAATACAAAGATCATCAGAACAGGCCTTGTTTGAAACTTTTCAGCACCTAAGAATGCGAATATATATAGAGAGAGAGAGAGAGAGAGGTACTAATGAGTCATGCTCATTGAAGCTTGTAATGTGTGGTCCTCTAGAAAGTTGACACGTGGCATGTTTTTTTTGAATCCGACCGTTGGATGTTAAGTTGGGTCCATTGGAGACAGGTGTCAAAAAATTCAGTCCGATCAGACATGTTTGGACAGTTCGATTAGACCCTAGTTTGCAGCATTAACCTCTTAGGGTTCACTAGACCCTACCTAAAAAATAGAAATGGCCGATCTTCCTTTCTTCGATCGGATGGTCTATAAATGTTCGATCGAGCTAATTTTTTGCCACATGTCTCTCGAGCAACCTGTCTTGACATCCAACGGTTAGATTCCGAAACAACTTGCTACATGTCACATTATTAGGGACAGCTCATTACAAGCTTCAATGAGCATGGCCCATTAGAATGCTAATCTATATATATATATAAAAGATAATACTCCAAGTGTAATGCATACGACTTCCATCACTTGAGCTACATAAGCATTTGATAATTGATATCATTGAACAGCTCTTGATTATAACCTTCCAGTAGAAGAGAAAGTGAATCCAGACAAGCTGACACAAATGTGTACCACTCAGATGGCATCCCCTACTTGATATTCTAGCATCACCTCAATAACATGAAGAAAAAAAAAATTGGTGTATATCATGCCAGTGAAAAGTGTAACCCATACTTTTTATACCAATTGCATATCATGCCAGTGAAAAGTGCAAGATCATGACAGTTATCAAGATCAAAATTGTACTAGAATATAATAAGAACCTTGACAGTGCTAGAAGTATAATTGGTTTTCATGATTCTCAAAGGCATAATAGAGAACATGTCTTGCCGCAAAGGACTACTTGACCTTAGAAACTTCAACTGAACTCCTTTTGAAATTTTACCAGTTCGAACTCTCAGCCATTTTTGAGAACCACTTAAGATCTTCCCCAAGTTCTTAATTTAATAAGATCAGCCACAAGTAAATTGAAGCATTAGTCAGAAATACGAATGGCTACCTCTGTCTGTATGATAAAGAGTCAGCAGTTTGGAATAAACTTGAGCAAAATTATGAGAAGCCATCTTGATAGTTACTTCATATGGTCCTTCGAGGATGGGAAAATGCTCATTCTTGTCTTCTGGCAATTTCATTTCAGCTGAAATATTTGTTTTGCCTGATAAGATAAAATTCAAATTTAGTTGAACCATATAAGCAAATGATCAACCTTGAGGTACTTGGAGTAGTTTGCAAACAGCACATCATTCAAACTGGCCAAGATATTAAGTAAAAATATCTCATGATCGTGCAAGATTATATGTATCTTGAACATAATGAAATATTTATTGACAGTACAGAAAAGAAAAAAAGAAAAAAAAGGAAATATAATTTTGTTAAGTAGAACAAATCTTCTATGATTAACAGGAAAGCCAAAATGCATGTATTTAGAACTGTTATTACATCAGATATCACAAGGTAAGTTTCTCGTAAGATGAGAGATTATATTTGAAGGGGATTGCGTACTAATAATTTCCAAGGGTAGAGGTTGCTTTTAATTAAAATGTCCAAGGAGTAAATGTATTCATAGGATATTTATGAATCTTGAGATGAAAAGAAAAGCATTTCAAATGTAAACCCTCTGTTTCAAACGGGTAACTACAGAACTCAGACTACCATTAAAATGGGAGATCAAGATCCGGCTCCGATTCCATTAGATGGGATCCTGATCCTATAACAGATTCGAACCAAATCCGATCTGTTTACAGCCCTAGATGGATCATGATTCATTTCTCTCCTAATTGCAGGGTACAGTTTCACAAGAAAACTATAATTGCTTCAAACTCCATTGAATTGCAAATTAACATTACACATAGCAAATGACATTCAATCAAAGCAGATTTAAGAAACCAGATTCACAAGAAAACGGATGGAATTTCTATGAATCGCAAAACAGTTCTAAAATCCATAAACCAAGAATGAGCCAAAACTCTGACCAGGGCGTTCTATTGTGAATGAGACGGTGTCGCTTCCACTGGCAACCTTGATCGTGATGGTATCTCCATCGCTGGCACGGTTCATAATCCGGGACATGGCATGCAATCTGGAGCATATGGAAATCTCCTCTTCGCAGAGATAAAATTCGAAGAAATTTGAACTCAGATAGATCATGACATGATTTCCAGTGTAGAGTTTATCTTCCGCTTGAATAGAAAGCCCAGTGGACGAGAAATATAAAATGGCTCCATCAGCCATGCCACCAACCAAACCTAAAAGTTTTTTCATTAGAGTTATTTGAACAATCCGAAGTTCCAACATATTTGCTAGCGAGAGAGATAGAGGGGGTCTTTAAAGAATGGAGATGGTGGCGGGAACTCGTTATTTCAATGAGTCGGGGAGTCGGTGTAAAGTGTAACAGTAAATTTTTATTTTTATTTTTTAACCGTGATTTTTCCAAAAAACCAAGGTTCAATTATATGAACCCTAAAAGTAAAAGTTAGTGAATTTTATCCATAATTATACAGAGTTAAGTGTGTGTGTTTGCATGTGGTGTGTGTGTGAGTGTTTGGGTGGTGTGAGTATATCCTTGTATTTGCCTTCAGTCATTGCCTTGTGGTATGATTGAGTTTACCAAAAAAAAAATAAGGAGTCAAATCCTCTACGGTGATAACCGGATTTGGCAAATCTGGTTATCACCCCTAGAGGTTGCCACGTGTCTCCTTTGACACCTTTTAACCATGGGTAAGGTTCACCCACCCCTATGGTTCACCCATCTCGCTATTGAAGCACTGTTACTCTGCCGAATTTGCATCTCAAACGAAAATTCACTTTCTTCAAGCTCTCGCCAGTTCTCTTCAGTCTCCTCTGCTCGGTACGTTCTTTTTCCCTTTCTCCTTACTTATTTTCTTACAGATTCTCCCTCTCTTTCTCCTTCTCTAGTTCTGTTGCCTCTGTGTTACCTGTTTTAGTCATGTCCATCACTTTCGTAGCCACTGTTCCATTCTCTATTCTTGTTCTTCCCACACCATGTCTTCCAAGATTCCCGTAGAACCCACTAGAGTAGAAGAGGTTAGAGGCCAAACCGAAGATGAGGCCAGTTGCACAGGTAGTGCACCGCATGGTGCCTACATCGAAAAATCATCTGCCCTGCTTCAACAGCAGTTGGCACACCCGAACCACCTTAGGGAACGTTTCGACTTCCCTTCCCACGTCAATCTCCACTTCAAACGAGATGACGCTCACATCGACAAACGCTCTGCTTGCATCGTTGTCTACCTCTCTCAGCTCGAAGCTGGTCTTCGATTTCCCCTTCATCCTGTCCTGGATGAAGTCTTGTTCACACTGCAATTTGCACGGGGTCAAATGCACCCGAGCTTCTACAAGTATATGTCCATGATGATCAAATTTATTAAGGACGGATTCCCCATAGAAGCTAGGCATCTCTTCCACTTCAGTCATGCCGTCAGATGCCGAGGCTCTGACGATGGTCCACACAACTATTATTCTTGGAACAAAAAATCATTGTACCCAGACCTTGTCTCCGGCATCCTGGACAGAGAAAGAGGGTGGAAAGCTACTCCATTCGTTGTCTCTGGTGGCTGGAAGGCAAAAAATTCCACAGTTCCCAACGTCTTCCAAGAGAAACCAGGTAACTAATTACCGTTGTCCGTTGCCCGTTGTACACTAACTCTTCTGTCTTCGTCTTCCGGTGTCCGTTGTCTGTTCTCTATATTCGTCCTACTCACCTTTGTTGTGCTCACCCTGTTTTCTCTCTTGTTTGCAGTTGAAGTGAAGAAGATTCCATTCAAGAAGCTTGCTCCAGAAGAAGAGGGCTTGCTCACGAACATCAAGCGAATCCGAGACGGAAACATTTCCATCACTAATTCTAAATCTGAGACAAATGTTTTTCCGTTACTAATTTTCATCACAGTTTCCATTTCAATCACTAAATTCTCAAATTGACACATCAGTGACTGAAACTTACTGTCACTAAATTAGCGACAGAAATATATCTCTGTCTCTAAAAACCATTAGCCACGGTTGCATTAGTAACAGATTAGCGACCGACGAATTTCCATCTCTAATAATAATAGTGACGAAAAATTGTGCATTAGTGACGGAAATACTCCGTCACCACTCGGTAGATTTCTTGTAGTGTAAATTGAGATAAATATATATAACTTACTTCACAAACATCAAGATAAATTGAGATAGATAAAGATAAGTTGAGATAAACATAAATTTCAACTCAAACTTTGCAAATTGAGAAAGATACATAATTTTCACTTACTTTATTAATTCCCAATTCCTACTAATACTAGTACACCATGTATATATACACACATCCAATTTGCTTGGGCAATGGGGCATTGCTAGCTACATTTTTTTCAAACTCACTTTCTTTATGGAAAAAACATGTGTTATTGTCTTCAATTAAAAGGACACGTGTTTTCCACTAACACTCTCTCCAATCAACAAGAGAGTGAGTATTAAAAGAAAGTAATAGCATTATCCAGTTGCCGATTCATAAAAGGATTAATCCCATAACAGAGCCAATGTTATCTGAAAATGACTTTAAAGTGCCTCTTTAAAAAAAAAATCCTTTCTCAAACCTACTTTTCTAAAATATGGATAAATAGGGACCTGCCTTTACATTCCGTTAAAAGAGTTAAGTATATGCATTGAATGATGATGTTCCCCTAACTTAGGTAATAACAACATTACCCTTCTTTATACATAACCCATCTGTATCTCTAATGAGCTCCACATTAGAAATCTAAAATCTACATATATAGTCAGATGATCTCCTGTATGTACAATTTGATTGTTGGATCAACTACACTCTCAAAATTGAGCCTCCCGAATCCCAAATCTAGACCGTTCATTCTCTTGAACACCTATTATAGTGCCAAACCTCATAATACTATCTGATCAATAATTCCTAAAGAGAAATGGTTAATGGTTCAGAACTTCAGATTACAAGATTGTCATGATCTTTTGGCTTATCAGTCCAAGAGGCAAACTATCTGAATGAATGGTCTAGATCATCAAAATGGACGGCTAAGCTTCTTTACTCCACCAACCCTATATTTTCAACCGTACCGTAGATTATCTCTAACAACACCCCTCTTTCTCTAATACACAGTAAACCTCTCTCTCTCTCTCTCTCTCCTCCATTCTCACAACCTCTCCTTCATCACTCCCCTTCCCCTCCTTCCCTCCCCTTCTCTCTCTCTCTCTCTATCTCTCTCTCTCCGCGTATATCAACCATGGTATAAAAAATAGGCAAATGTTTAACTTAATTACTGTCACATTTGACTAAGAAACCAAGGTTAGATATTAACCTTAATTTTCTTAAGCTTAACCATAGTTAAAGTGGTGTTAAAAGGGACCTTTGAACATGACATTTGACTACATAGTCAAATGCAGATTGGGCTAATCACTGCTCTAAAAGATAATATAGATGAAGGGTATTGTAATGAAAGAGATCACAACCAATCGCAATTGAACTTAGGAGGAGTTCAAATGCATCCACAGGTTAACATGTGTCCCTTTTAACCCTATTAACCATAGTTAAGATTCACTAAACCTTAGGATTCAATAATATAACCTTGGTTTTTAGAAAAAAAGTGTGAATAAAATATCTAACTCTAGTTAAGAATTTTTAATCATTAGGGTTAATATTTTTTTAATGTCTTTTAAAAGACTAAAGTTATACTGTTGAACTCCAAAAGTTGGTGAATCTCAACCACAATTAATAAGGGTTAAAAGGGACACGTGGTGGCCTATGAGTGCGATTGACCTCACCCCAATTTCAATTGCAATTGGCTGTCATTTGATATCGTAATGAAAGGGAATACTCCATTTTAAAATTATTATTTCAGTTGGGGGGTAACATTGGCATTTCAATGAAAAAGTTTAACCCTGTTAACGGAATGTTACGAGAGGTCTCTCTTTGTCATTTTTTTGAAATGGAGATATGAGAATGAAATTGTTTTTAAAATGGGTACTTTAAAGTTATTATTGAATAACATAGGTTCTGATATGGAATTAACCCATTTTATATTAAATAAATAATTTGATGTAAAAATTTGGTATGAAAAGAATTTATGTAATTTTATCAAATAAACATATCATATGTTTGGTCCCATATCAAAAGTATTTCCGAGCACGTTGCTACTTATAAGTTCCCTAGCATCCCAAACAGTTGGTACCCGTTTTGGGAAGCTCTTGGGTGAAGCTTATATGGGCTGCGTGTGTGGCCTGCATGTGTGTCGTGTGTGTGACTGTATGTGTGGTGAGCATGTGTGTGTTTCCTTTCTTGCCTTCAGTATCACCTTGTGGTGTTATTGAGTTTGCCAAAAAAACCAAAAAAAAAAAAAATACATAGCATATCATAAAATTTATTTCCTATATATTTTTTATTTTCATATGCATCGCTCGGGGTGTTTGTTAGTGTGTGTATATATATGTATGTATGTATGTATGTATGTATGTATGCGTGTATTTTTACTATGGAATTGTCTAGCTGAGTCCCATTTGGTACTTGATCCTGCTTACTCAATGTGCACCACATTTACACCAATTATCAATTGTATTAAGGTTTATATGTCTCTAGCCTTAGATTCCCATCTTAGAAATATACAAATCATCTAGACCTAGTTTTTGGAGCTCACTGCGACACTTTCATGGATTTTCACTATTTCTCGTTCTTTGATCTCCAACTCTATGGATTTGTAGAATTCTTCCCTGAGCACCATGTATAAGTTTTAATTTTTTGTAAGTCCAATTTTCTAAATAGATTGTGTTTTTTTTTTCTTTTTTTTAATGACAGAAATCCAACCACCCCACCACAAACTACGGATGGGCAGCCCCATGCTGGGCCAAAATGTGCCTACCATCCCAAGGGTGGAGAAAGACTATGTTAAAGCTATTTCGCTCCTAGAGGCTCAAACCAAAAGCTGCTAGCCGATGAGCAAAGGCATTGGCATTTCGCGGAGTATAAAGAATGCGAAATTCAGTTTCCCGCGACAAATCTCTTCAAATGTCATCTACTACAACCCGAATTTCCCAATGGGGTGTCTAGGTAGAACCCACTATGGCCTCCACCAAGCCGAGGGCATCTGAAAACACCAAAACTCTCCTCCAGCTGTGAGACTTTGTAAAGGATAAGGCACTACAGATAGCCACTGCCTCGGCCACAATAGGAGAGCCACTACGTAAAGCTTGGGCAAAGCCCCCCAAAATACAACCTTTCAAATCTCGAGCGATGCCACCAATACCCGCCAACCTGCCACCTTCAGAAGAGGAGTCGTCCATGTTGATTTTAACCTAAGATAAGGGGGAGGTTGCCAGGAGGGAGGAGGCGGGCCATCTGATCCTGACAACAAATTCTCTTCAGAGCTCCAAGAAAAACCCCTCGTAGACTCGATGACAAGTTTAACCGCTTGATGAATGGAGCGAAAAGGGTCTGCAGGGACCCCTTGGAAGAAACTAGAGTTCCTAGCTTTCCAATGCTCCAAGCTATGGAAGCTATACGATTATGCGACCATTCCTTCCTCTCTTTCGGGGTAGGGAGACTAACCCAAGATGACCATTATTCCCCAAAATCTCCTATTGGGCTAGTTCCTGAGCAAATCCCTAAATCTAACCCGAGCCATGTACACCGGGCATGATCGCAATCAAGAAGCATACGAGTCATTGTTTCCTCATCTCCACCGCAAAGAGGACAACCTCTGGCACCCGATATCTTCCTCCTATGAAGCTTCTTAGATACCTCGAGAGCTGGATACAAACACTCCAAAGAAACCAAGCAACCTTGGGGGGAGTCTGAGGGCCCAAATAGCTTTCCAACTAGAAGTTGACATCCCGGAGGGGGTTGATGGCCTAGCTAATTTCCTGGATGGAGAGAGGTCCTTCAAAATATGGTACCCTATACAGACAGAATAAACCTTTTTTTTTTGTGGAAATGCCAAACTATACTATCTGGCACATTAGACTGGCTAAGTTGAATGCTAGTGATGTGCTCTACTACTTCAGGAGAAAAAAACTTGAGAAAGTCATTGGACATTCCACTCCTTAGTGTTATTGACAATAAAGTCCTCCACAGTTAGCCCCTCACAAAGGATCGACTTTAGGGTATGGACCCGAAACGCCACCCGAGAATGAATCCACGCCTTAGCCCAAGGGTCAATGGATTTACCGTTGCCTACTTGCTACTTGAGCCCTGTTTTAAGGATAGCACGACCCACAATAAGGCTACGCCAAGCCCAGGAGGGCTTGTTACCAATAGAAGCCCCCAAAAAGTCTCCTCGAGGGAAGTAGATACTCTTAACCAGTTTGCTCCACAAGGAATCAGGATTCGACATTATCAACTGCCCTTCTTAGCCAAGAGAGCTAGATTGAAGGTAGAGAGCTCCTGGAAGCCACCTCCCCCAACTTCTTTACTATTGCATAATGTCTCCTAGCTGACCTAATGAATCTTCGGCCCATGCTCAGAAAAACTCCACCAAAAATTAGCCATGAGCGAAGCTATCTCCTTACAAACGGAAATGGGAAGTTTGAAACACCTCATGGCATGAGGGAATCACTTGGATAACCGCCTTTAGTAACACTTCTCGGCTCGCTTTGTTAAGAAATTTCCATTTCTAAGATTGAAGCTTGGCTTTGACCTTGTCCATGATGGAAGCAAAGAGATCCCCCTTAGATCGGCCAAAAGTAGTGGGAAGACCAAGGTACATGCCGGCGTGGTCCATAGATCTTATGTGAAGACTTTGGGCCAACAGACAACGAAATTTGTAAGGCGTATTCGGACTAAAAACAACTCCGAATTTCTAATAATTTATGACCTGCCCAGAAGCACCACATAAGTCTTCAAGAACCTTCTTGATGCCGAGGGTAGTTACTAAGCTAGCTCGGCTGAAGAGAATGTAGTCATCTACGAACATCATATAGGAAATAGTAGGACTATTTCGACGAACTGTAATTCCTTGAGTAGAGAGCCTAAAGATTCCGCCCTATCCAGATGATGTGATAAACCTCTAAATGATGTGATAAACCATTAGAGGCCAAAATAAATAGATAAGGAGAAAGTGGATCACCTTGGCGAAGCCCTCTTGAGGGCTGGATTAGGCCATGGGCTGAACCATTAATCACGATAGAATATTTCACAGTGGATACGCACTGCATCAGTAAGCCGATCCACCTCTCGTATAACCTCAGCTTCCAGAGAATCTGTTATAAAAACCCCCACTCTAATCTATCATAGGCTTTATTCATATCTAATTTGACTACCATCAGATAATTGTTCTTTTCATCTTGTTCTTCATGTGATGGAGCAACTCATGAGTGATAAGTACATTGTTGAGGATATTACGGTCGGGAATGAAGTATTTTGTATCTCACATTGCATAGACTGATGGGTCAAAGTTGCCCCAGGTGTTGAGGATTCAGAACCTTTGGGATTAAAACAATGTTCGTTAAGTTCACTTGTTGAAGAAGAAAGCCACCCTTGAAAAAAATCCTGACTGCCTGGGTGACTTGAGGGCCCACCACCTCCCAATAATGCAGATAGAAAAGAGCTGGCATATGGTCCTGCCCAGGCGCCTTGGAAGGCCCCATCTCATTCGTGATCTTCCTTGGCACCCCTTCGATGGTGTCGTCGATGTTAGAAGGGTATGATGATCTGAAGATATTGGAAAAATGTCATAATATGGACTGTTTGACAAAAATCAAGAGTGTGAAATTCGTCTCCTTCTTCGAACTGGATGACCTTGATCCGATTAGCTTGGCGTCTCTGTAAGGTGGACAAGTGGAAGAACTTTTTGTTGTGATCCCCTTCCCTAAGCCACTTTAACACGAGATTTTTGAGCGAGACAACAATCAAGCAGGTATATTTAATCCACCTTTCTTCCTCTTGACTCTTCCTTGTGGCTAAGTGACTCTAGTTCTCAAGAAGATCTTTAATAAATGCCTCCTTCCTTTGGTTAAGATTGTTGAAGACCTCCCAGTTCCACTTGGAGAGACTCAATCTGCAAAAATTGATCAACCTACACAGCCTGAACATGCCGGACCCATGCACCTGTTCTTGACAAACTCTAGCTATTATACGGTAACTATCTGCTTCCATGGTCCACATGGCTTCGAACTTGACGCTCCTAGTTTTCCTCGTTCAGATAAAGGTCCAATCTGATCGGGCTATGATCAAAGGCATAAATAAGAAGGTGAAAGATTGTTGCATCTGGAAAAGACTACCATCATTCGGTAGAGCTGAGAGCTCGATCAAGGCGTTCTTTGACACTGGCATGGGCCCCTCGCATATTAGACCAGGTGAAAGGATTACCTTGAAACCTCAGGTCCATTAGCCCTAACATTAAACAAATGAATTGAAGGACGTTAATTGGGTTGTTGTCTTCCGAATTCCTCCTTCCTTCTCGTGACAAAACCGTATCTCATTAAAGTCCCCGATCCAAATGCAAGATCTATTTAAAGACCTCTTCACTAACATATCCTCCTATAATGATCTACGAAGCCTCTCATTTGCAAGCCCATAGGTTAGAAACAAGTCTCACTGATCCTCACCGACTTTAGTTTGTACTTTTAAATGTAAAAGGTTACTATCCATAGATTGAGTCTGCACAATCCAAGGCTGGCGCCAGAAGACACAAAGACCCCCTAACAATCCTTGAGCATCAATTACTAGCAAATTATCAAACTTCAAACTTCTGTTTAATTTTTCCAACTTTTCCACCTTGCCTTTGGTTTCTATGAGAAACAAAAGCTCGGGCCTCCACCTGTGAGTAAGCTCCTGCAAAGCACAAACTGTCGAGGGTTGCACGAATCCTCAACAGTTCCACCTGAAGATACTCATGGCGTCTGGAGGGGTTGATCCTTGTCAGCTGCCTCCCTATCAAATGACTGCTCGGATCTAGCAACGTCCCTCCACTCAACATAGCTTGAAGTCACGAAGGAATGAAGGGAATAATCCGTAAGTGGGGTTTGCTGGCCATGTATCGGAACTGAAAATCCTGGGGGATGAGCAGATTCCTCGACCTTCAGGATTTGCAGATGGTATGGATGAGCTTGATTGAATCTGCGTTTTCTCTCTTTGATTGAGCACCAATTTAAAAATGGCTTGGGAGTTGAGGTCCGTTTAACCCCGGAGAGAAAAGTGGGATTCTGACTTTGGGTAGGGCTTGGGCTAGGAGAAAGAGGGGGTTTACTACATTAAAATTTGGTTAGAGATTGGGTACGGGTCAATGTCAATCCGAACCCAAGCACCTCCCGACGAAGAGGGGAGACCGGCAAAAGGAAGCTCAGATCACAGATTTTTAGGCTTCTAGACTTTAAAAGAAAGATCCTTACCACTTTCTAGACCTTTCCCCAAACAGGTATGGGTCCTTGTGCTCAGCCTTTTTACACGTGTCACCAAAGGAGTCCCTCTCCTCTCTCAATGATCAGATGTATTGTTCTGCATCCCCAGCCTTAGTGCTAGCACGTCGCTCTATCACCCTGTATGCCTGACCCTCCGTTTCCATCTCCTTTGTTGAACAAGCAGAGTGTTCATCCATGGCGGCAACCAAGCTTGCATCCATTCGCTTAACCGGAACCATTAGGTCCCGCTGGGAAGAGCTACCCGAGCCCTTGGAAGTAGGCAGCGCAAGGTGAGATCTCTCATAGTCAGAACGCAACCAAGGCCCGAAAACAACCCTCTACCATCTCCTTAACCTCCAGGTTCTCCAGAGATACCGCACATTGCTAATCTTCATGGCCCATCACTCCACACCTAAAACAAAAGGTAGGAAGGCGTTCATACCTAACCTCAATCTTGGCAGGTTCTTTATCTCGTCTGAATAGACGAATTTGGTAGCCGGAGCCACTGTCGAGTATCAAGAAGGATCCTTACGCGAACAAACTTTCCCTTAATCTGGTCTCTAGAAGGAACTTCTTCCTCCATCACCGTCCCGAGTTCTGCAACTAATTTGAGTTCCGTTCCTTGTAAAATAAGTTTTGATTGAAGGCCATATAACTGTACCCAAAAAGGGGTATGGGTGAATTGGATTTCTTGGGGGTGCAGTTTGGAAGCCAATGCTTGAGTTGGAGAAGATGGTCGTTGAAAGACCACGGTTCGTTCTACAAAACCTTCCTAAGGTTAGAGGCATCGTTGAATCGGAACATGAAAACCTCCTCCTTCAACCGCCATGCCTTGATGGTAGTGGATTTGGCTGCTGCACTGTTAAGGGGCCAATCTGTCAACAACTTACCCAGAAGACTCAGCTTACACTTTGTTTGTGCTTCTTCCAAGAAGGCCTCCTCCAGGACCACAACCTTGTGATTTCCTTCTAAGGACAATTTCAGTAGCTCGTTTGATACCATCTACTATTTTTCTAGACCTCGGATTGTCTCTGGCGAAGCCAGAAAGGGCTTATCTCGGGGTTCCATAGAATAGGTGACAAGTGGTGGACAATTCAAAATCATGGGGCCATGATTTTGACTTCTCCACCTATAATAAGACATGTGGCGATAAGGGTGCATTTGGATTTATGGAATTGGAATTGAGCCAAAGAATTGAATTTCATGGATTTAAAAACCATTGAATTGAATTCCACTGAATTCATAATTCTAACATTTGGATGTATTACTGAATTCATGGAATTGGATTATAGAATTTCTAATTCCATTGTTTGAAGTTTTTCAGCCGGTTTGTAGATAATTGACAAACACTGTTCGAAGAGAAAAAATGAGGGAATTTTGGGGACAAAAGAGATGATTTGCAGTCTCTGCACCAAGTTCATGTATGCTTAGTTTTCAAGTGTAAGTGTGGAAATGTTTCAAATATAAAAATTGACCTGCTATTTCATACCAAATACATCTTTGCATACACCATTCAGTAGGCACAAATTTGCAAAGGATTCTCCAAATAACATTTTCTTGATTTCCATTTACCTAAACTAAAAATTTGTTTTGAGTCCATTCCTATTCGTACATAGTGTCGTACATAGTGTCCTTGTATTCTGAAGCTTTGAGTTTCTCTCAAAAGCTGATGAAAACATTTTTGAATTTGAATGTCTTAAATCTTTGGGGAAGATTTGGTGGATGTGTCCAGGTTTAATCTTTTCTGAAGTTAGGGTTTCAGGAAAACATCTAGCTCCCCAATTGCTTCATTAGAAGTTTGATCTAACAAAAGAGTATAAAAGAAAAATCAATATATACATCCAAACATCATAAGGAACCTATGAGAGAGCTATGCGAGGGATAGAGAGATGAGAGAGAGAAAGAGAGAGAGAGAGAGAGAGAGAGAGAGAGGACGTTAGATGGAGGGCAGGGACAGAGGAAGAATGAGAAAAGGAAGAGCCTGAGCCGGTACACGTCTCTCTGCTGAACGAGATGAGAGTGGGAGAGAGGCAACCAAAAAAATTATTGGGCTTTTTTCTTTTGTTCAATTCCAGGATGCTTTAAGACCTCCTAATAAGGATTTGAATTCCACATATTTTACCTTTTAAATCATTGTTCTCATTTCTTATGGAATTGGAGAATCCTATTTCTACCATCTTTTTAATGTGTCCCAAACGATGGAATTTAAATTGTAGGGCGGAATTGATAATTCTGTGTTTCAATTCCACAAATCCAAACGCACCCTAAGTGTTTGAGAATAAAGGGGAGAGATATCATATGGGGAGAAGTCAAAAAAATGGGGAGAAAATAAAATGACTTCATCCCATATGTTTGCCAACTGTCGCACAATGTATGGAACCCCGAGAGGAGTTTCTGGCTTCGCCAGAGACAAGCCAAGGCCATTTTTCTATGGGAGCACAGAGAGAGAGAGGAAGAACTCCACAGGAGGGAGTGGGAAAAACCTTCACCGTGAAAGAATCGTTTGTGTTTAACAGATTATCAATTAGTTTGTAATATTGTCATCAATTCTGGGTTTTTTTTGTTTTTGTTTTTTTTGGTAGGATCAATTCTGGGTCTTACCAGCTTTAAATAGTTCCTTGTGCATCCTAATTAATCTATGACCGTCAATACGGACTTGATGGATCCCATTAGTTTCTTTCATTTTTAATCTCTAACATGACTACTTGTTCACGAAGGTAACACCTTTATCAAATACAATATTTGTCAGCATGTTCACTAAATTGCCAGCAATGCTGGAATATGCGATATGGGTTACATCAGATTTTATTCAATTGAAGATGGCGACTGTTGGGTTTATACTTTGATTAGAAAATGGATATGATACCTATCCATGTCCATTCTAACTACTTTCCGTTTTAAGTACATTTGTGTTGATGTAAATTTTGATGTATTCTTAGTTTAATTGCCAAATTAACTGTCAGTACAAACATCAATATGAATAAAGAGGAATACCGATACAATATGTTGTTCTATGCTGAAAATATACCATAGTAGGACAAGATTCAATTTCGCAAAAAATGCAAACTATATTTTTCCCTTTTTTTTCAATCTCAAAGCTATGACTGGGCAAAAGGGATGACATTGGTGATTGGAAAATGTATTTGGGAAACAATTTTTTTTAGGGGGGGATTTCAAATTAAAAACAGTTGCTTTTAATGGTTGGTTTAAGATGCATTGAGAACATGCTGCATTAAGGGTGCGTTTGATTATTTTGGTCATAAATGTTTATAATATAACTATTCGAAATATAACCACTGAAAAAGTAATTGATTAATTCATAAACATGTCTAAGATGTTTAAGGTACGTAGTACTATTAAAATGACAGTTATTTATAAAATTGATTGAATCACTTTTTATCTGAACAGGTTTATTAAAAAACTAAACATTTTAAGTATTTTTTACTATTGAAAAAAATATAAAATCAAACGCAAACATACCCTAAGAATCATACTCGCGGCCTCTTCACCCAAAGCTAGAATCATGCCATTAGAAACTAATAGACACAGCACGCACGCGCGCACATTTGTGGGAAGGGAATGATGAAATAAAGAGGATCCAATACTGGCCCACATTTTTTGTCTCCTCTACATATATAGCAGGCTTACCAGCAGAATATTCTCAAATTATGTTAAGAAGATGCCCCTCCAGGATATTCAAGGGGCAGATATGCTCATTTTCCAACTAACACAAACTGTGTCAGCATGGCATGTATAGGAGCCAAATCATCTCCGGTGATAACCAGATTTGGCAAATCCCGTTATCACCCCTAGAGGTCACCACGTGTCTCCTTTGACACCCCTTAACCGTGGGTAAGGTTCACCCACCCATTTTTGGTTTTTTTTTTTATAAATATTAATTGTTTTTTAAAAATTAAAAAACTGTTTTTAATATTAAAAAAACTCTAAAAACAGTTTTTTAATTTTAATAAAAGAATTAATATTTAAAAAAAAAAAAGGTGGGTGAACCTTACCCATGGTTAAGGGGTGTCAAAGGAGACACGTGGCGACCTCTAGGGGTGATACCCGGACTTGCCAAATCCGGTTATCACCGTAGAGGATTTGACTCCGCATGTATATTGTTGTTTCTATGAATCGTGTTGACCTAAAACGCTAATTTATGCTGACTTAATCAAACAACATTTACACATCAAGGCTTTGTCCCAGTGGTAGTGTATCCCCTGCTTTAGGGGGAGGTACCAGGTTCCATTCCTGAGAGGGTGGGAGTTTGTATATACTCTCCACCCGCCCACTTACTGAACAGATACTAACACCTAATCGGCGTTGTGGCCTAAACGTATATCTCGAATAAAAAAACAATAAAAAATCAAACAACATTTCGAAGTGTCCAGAGGCACTGTACGCCATTAAAATATAACAAATTCTATGAGCATACTAAGAGAAAAAAATACGTATAAATTTTCTAATTATACACCATTCTAAACTTAAAACTATAAATCATTACAATTCATTACCTTTTCATGCAGAGACTCCACTCCCTAGTATAAGAATTCAAAAATAAAGAAATAATATTAAGCTTAACCCAAAAAAACTCTTCATATAATTTGATTCATAACTTACACTACATCTTCCATAACCCAAAAAATTCTTAAAATCATTGTACCTCCACAAACTTTAACATCAAGGCTTGCAAATCTATGAGGTAGTGAAATTAGGAAAAAATAAAAACTGCAAGATGGTTACCACCTGTCGGAAAAAGCTTAATCAAATAGAGAAGATCAAAAGAGGGAGTGAGATCAAAATATGCAGTGTATCACAAGCTCTGAGATCATGTTTAGAAGGAGAAAATATTTCTCAATCAACAACGTTCCTTCTGAAGACACATTTTTAGAATAAGATATTTTTTTTAGAAAGAGTAGGAATTTGGGGGCATGGGTGCACATAGAAAGATAAACTATAAAAAAAGTAATTTTTTTTAAAAAAATGATGTCCAGTTAGTAAATAATGGCTTGCTCGTAGCTGACCGAAAAAAATATAAGGAAATGCTTAACGTACCCGCAGTTTCTATTATGTAACGAAATGATCGATCCTTATTGGTCCACGCCCCACTTTTAAACACTCACCAAATATTGTTAAGACTCACTCACCCCTAGGGTTAAGCAATCCAACTTTAGTTTTTAGAAGAAAAAGCTAAAATCTTGACTTCAATTTAGTTAAGCTTAACCAGGGTGAAGTGGTGTTAACTGTTAAAAGGAACATGAGGAATCGGGGTAAGATAAGCAGCAGACCCCAGGATCCGCTAATCACTACTAAAAAATATAATTGGTAGGAAAATGCTAGCCCCATTCGAATTCGGGTAAGAACTTCTAAGTTTTAGACCCTTGGCCATGTTTAATTTATTTTTTTTTAATGAGAGATATCATTTACCTACAATAGTAGAGTCAGACAGTCAGAAGTTAGCTTGGGCAATGGAACTCTTGCAACTCATACCCGGGTGGGATTAGATCCATAGACCTCCTCCTTGGAAGGCCACACCCCTACCACTCACACAAGAGATGGGGGTGTGACCCTTGGCCATGTTTGGATGTTAAAGTTTTAATGTTTTTCAGAAAATATAACTAATTAAATCAAATGGGTTAGGTCAACGGGTTAGGGTTGAGTTTTTTTTTTCATAAGCCACATGGCATATTCCTGACCTTTTTTTTAAAATAAAGATTTTAGGACGTTGCTAAGGTTTACTCATTGCGTGAACTTTGTTAACCTTCATAAGACAATTTTATTTGTAATAACTATCGAATTCATTAAAATTAAGGATAATTTAATCTTTTTATAGATGACTAAGTCATTATATGCACGAGAGAATAAGAACAAATTGACTTTTTTCTACTTTTCATCCAATTATTTAATAAATTGTCTCTTCTAAAAATATCAAAATGCCCCACTAGCATGAACTTGGGAGGGAACACATACCCCTATAAGACATGAGAGAATAAGCATGCTCAATTCTAGATTTACTTTGGCTTAGCCTCTAACACCTTTAATATTGGTTAAATTTTTCTAACCCTTGTAATTAAATCAATGTTAAATTCTTAATCTAAGGTTTAGTAAATCTTAACTACAATTAAAGAGAGTTAAAAAGGACATGCGACAAGTTGGCGAGGCGAGGCCCAGCTAGAGTAAATTCTAAAGACTTGGGATCTTATCGGGTTAGTGCTGGTGAGGAGACAGCTAGCACCCACTCTCATATTGCCACATCAGTCCTTACACACCAACCAAGGTGTGTATTCAAACCAACACCTTGGTTGGCATGCAGGAAACTGATGTGTTGTTCTTGGAGTCAGTCCTGATGGTCTCCTCGCCAACACCAATCGGGGGAGAAGATCCCATATCATTCCTAAATTAACTAGATTTGCCTATGCCAAGAAGTTAAAAAAAAGGTCACGTGTCGGCTAGGAGTTCATGGTGCTGGGCTCCCCGCCGGGTAGCACCGTAGGCGATCCCTGCCTGGTATCAAAACTAAAATAAAATAAAAAACTGAGTTCCTGTGAGCAGAGATGGATATAAAAACTTCAACAACCAGTTTTTATATGAAAATCTCATTAATCAAAAACCCTCGTTATTCGCTAGCTGTGTTCCCGGAGTACAGAGGGACATTTTCGTAAATACGGGGAAAACGAAATTTCTCAACCAATAAGGTTTTTTGATTTTTCTACATCTTGTTGCTTGATTTTTCTACATTTTGATTTTTCACTCCCGTTAGAACACGTGAAGTGAAACTGAAAGTCTCGTCTGATATTTTTTCTTTTCTTTAAATCATTTCCTACATTTTTGGTCTTAAATGAAATTCCGCCATGGATTTCTGCAACCCAAGCTTCTAATACGCTTCTCATGATCGGTCAGTATGGTTTTCTTTCTCGTTTGACTTCTGTTTCTTTCATGATTTCTAGGGCTGTAGTATAAACTCGATAGTTGTAGTAAATAATTCAATAGCAACAGTGAACAGCTTAGAAAATAACAGATATATATATATATTCGATTCATTCAGGTTATTGTTTCTTCTATGAAACCGCTTTGTTCGCTAGGTATTTGATTTGAGGCGAATGAGAGCTGTAATGGTGATTTTGGATGGAAAGTAGGGTTTATGATCTAATTTGGTGATATAGGCATTTCGATTTCAGAAGATTGTTTTAAATAGTCAGGAGATATGGATTTTGCATGTAGTTTCCGACAGCCAAATGTGTTTCATGGGGTTGAAGGTTCGACTTCTAGGACATCGGATTGTTTTAATTCATATTCGAGGTTTGGATGTAGAGGTTTCAGTTGTAATTTTCTTGGCAATCGGAGGCTTCTTTACAAAGAATGTGTGTCGAAGAAGATGAGGAAAGTTATGGCTCTTAGGGGATGTGTTGCTACGAGTAAGCGGCATGGGGGAGAATTTGATAGTCTTTTGTTGGGGTCACGTTTGAGGAAACCTTTGATTTGCAATTTTGATGATACTTTGAAGGATTCAAGGGCAGTTGTGAGGTTAAAGTGCCAAAGCAATGATTCTTTAGCATTCATTGATGGAAACGGCCGAAAGATAGAATTCATAGATAGTCCCAATGAGGAAATGGAGAATTCCTCATTAGGGGGATTGGGAGGGGAACACATTCCTGATGCAGAGTCAAATAGTTCAGGTGAAGAAGTGGATGCGCCTAGCCTGGATGACTTAAGGGAATTGCTGCAGAAAGCCCTCAAGGAATTGGAAGTTGCTCAGCTCAACAGTACCATGTTCGAGGAAAAGGCTCAGAAGATAGCAGAAGCCGCGATCTCCTTGAAGGATGAAGCTGTAAATGCACGGAATGATGTTAATTCTACCCTTAATACTGTTGAAGAGATTATCAGTGAAGAAGCTGTTGCCAAAATAGCTGTTCAGACAGCAACCATGGCCCTTTCAATGGCTGAAGCAAAGTTACAGTTGGCCGTAGAATCTTTAAATACTGCAAAGGGAAGAAATGTTTCTCCAGAAGCTTCTATCGAGAGTGACACAGAAAATGAAAGAAGAATGGAGGTGTCACAGCCATTTAGGGTGGAGGAAGAGGCACTTTTAGTTGCTCAGGATGATATTAGGGATTGCAAAGCTACTTTAGAAAATTGCGAGGCAGAGCTGAGACACTTACAGAAGAGAAAAGAGGAGTTGCAGAAGGAAGTAGATAGGTTGAGCGAGGTTGCAGAGAAAGCACAGATGGATGCCTTAAAAGCAGACGAGGATGTGGCAAATATAATGCTTTTAGCAGAGCAAGCTGTCGCTTTTGAACTTGAGGCTGCACAACGGGTGAATGATGCGGAGATTGCCTTACAGAAAGCAGAAAAGTATCTCTCAAAATATAATTTTGATAAGACGGATACTTCGATACTTGCACACTTACCATCTTCCCAGGGACAAATATTGACTGACGAGTCTCTTGTTGAGGAGGAGAAGGTGAGCCAAGGAGTTGCTTGTGATTTTGGGGTTGAAGGAGACAGAGAAGGGTCATTCGAGGATGTTCTGTTGGGTGGTGAGCCTTCACTGGACCACCAATCTGATGTAACTGGACAAAGTGTCGAAGAGTTAACTCTGTCTGATCAAGAGAGCAGAAAATTAAGTGCAGATTCTCATAAAGAAGCCGAAACTGAAGCAGAAAAGTCAAAGAATGTGTTTCAAACAAAGAAGCAGGAAATGCAGAAGGATTTGACTAAAGACAGTTCACCTCTGAGTGCTCCCAAGGCATTGTTGAAGAAATCTTCTCGCTTTTTTTCTGCGTCATTCTTCTCTTTCACAGTAGATGGGACTGAGTTCACTCCGGCTTCAGTGTTTCATAGTCTCATTACGTCTGCGAGGACTCAAGTGCCGAAGCTGGTCATTTGGGTATTGCTTCTTGGAGTGGGGTACGCAATACTATCAATCTTGGTCTTTTAAGCTCATTACTGGTTCTTCTTGTCTCCATTTTAACACAATCCTATATGCTGTACTCCTGCATTACTCTAAATTGTGGGCACATGCTTAATAATTTTGTGCTCATTGTCATCTGGTATAATTGATTTTTTCTTAATTTTAAATGGTAAATCTTGAGGGGAAAAAATGTGAAATGTTGTTTCTTTAGGACTATTGTGACTTGGTTTTGCAGTTCAATCAAAGTAATTTTTTCAAACTGAAACTTACAACCTTTGAAATACAGAGTATGAGTTGAGCCGAAACACTTTGATTTTGAGATTATACCTTTACATTGGTTCTTCTAAATAAGCAATATTCAGAATGCTAGTAACAAAGTATGACATGATTAGTTTTAACATGGACGCCCTGTTGGGTAGCTAGTGAAAGCAGTTTTATTTTTATTTTTATTGATGAAGAGTTCAAAGGATAAGGGAGCAGTATCTCTGTTCATTATTAAATCGTAATCATGCTGATAAAAAGGCTTTAGTATATGGCCTGTGCTTCTCTAGTTATTTTTTGAATGAATTTTCTATTATATTTATCCATTTTCTGTTTGTTCTAGTTCTATATTGTTAATTTCGGTGGCTATCAGCTAAGGTGGGCTTGTCTGACCTGGACGGAGACATCCTAGCTGTGGGCAGCTGGCCTTGAGCGTTGTAGATGCTCTTACTCGTTTTTATTTTTATCGCATTGTATTGGTGAATTATATTTTCTTATAGCTTTATGATAGCTGTGCTCTAGTTTTGCTCCCTTTCTCTCCTTTAGCTATCGTTCACCTTCTTGTGAACTGCTCTGTAACCGTTTTATATATATATATTCGCACTTATTACTGATAAAAAAAAATCTTAATTTCGGTGTCTTTTCAGTTTCTCTAATCACAAGGTGCTGAAACTTATCATTGTATCACAGGGTCACCTTTCTTATTAATCGAGCAGAGAGGAGTACTCAGCTGCTTCAACAGCCAGATGTCATTACTACAAGTATTGAAGAAGTCTCCTCAAATGCTAAGCCTTTGGTCCAAGGAATACTGAGACTCCCTAAGAGAGTGAAGAAACTAATTGAGATGCTACCTCATCAAGAGGTGTGTGTGCTCATTTTCTTTTAATTGGCCTGCTTTTTGGCTGAAATCTAACGTGTTTTAATTTTCCTTGTTCGTAATTACTTTATTGTCTTACTATCCTGCTCCTTTCTCTCAGATAAATGAGGAGGAAGCTTCCCTCTTTGACATGCTATGGTTACTGCTTGCGAGTGTCGTATTTGTGCCTATATTTCAAAAAATTCCAGGAGGTAAAGGTTATACCTGTATATGTTCATCAACCCTGAATAATGATTGTATTGTTCATTACATTTTCTAATTGTACGTTGTTATATAATTCGACTCCTTTATTCAACATGCTGTTGTGATGATTATAAAGGGCCTAAATATATAAGTCCATTATACATGATTAGTGTATGGATGCTTTACAAACTAGTGAGAATTTTTTTTCCTTGCACATAAAAACATGGGTGTACACCTCATTGGTGACTAACACTCATTCTTTTCTAAGAAACCCATGTAATCTCTTCTTCTTCTTCGGGAATTTCTATTGGAACGATAATTACAGTGAGAACAATTGGTGCCGAGTTTCTTGTGGGGTTACATCAGGTTTCAACCGTGGACCAGATTTGTCGCCCAAAGAGTGGTGGGGGCCTGAACCTAAAAGCCTTAGTTCAGGTGAACAAGGCTTGTTAGGTAAAAAGGGGTGGGGATTCAGAGAGGAAATAGAAAGCTTATGACGATTAGTAATAGTGGCTAAATATGGTGAGTCATGTGGTTGGGTGTCGCGGGAGGTCAAAGGCCCGCATGGCGTGGGCCATGGGGGTATAGAAAGGCATAAAAGCAGTGGCTGATTTACTCTTGCCTAAATTCAGATTCAAAGTTGGAAGAGGTCAGAGGGTCAGAAGTTAGCTTTTGGAAGGATGTGTGGTGCGCATGGATTAGAATTCCGATATATATCGGCCAATACACGCCCATACGTATCCTGTTTGGAGCTACCTGGTACATAGGTACGCCGAAACAAAACTCCCCGTATCGGCCTGTATTGGGTGTATCGGACCGATATGGGACCAATACGCTAGATACAAGAGATTTTTTAGTTGATTTTTTCCTCTCATTCTATTTACACTAGAATACGTATGGGCTCGTACGCGCCAATATGCACAATTTATTTACATAAAATATTATTTAAGTAAATGATTTTAAATTAATTTTACTTTCATTTACTTAAGATATTTACATGTAAATAAGGTTATATCTCAATTTGAATTCAATGAAAATTATCCTGGATCCAAATCCCTGAAGAATAAAAAATCAACCTTCCAGGTCAAGAATAAATCCTCTTTTTAGCACCTTTTAGGGATTAGGTCAAAATTCAATTTTCAAATGGTACGGTATTTATCAAAATTTAAAATTTCATAAATTCTACCATATCAAAATATTACCAAAACACAAAAGTACGACAAAAAAGTCTTATATTTTAGTCTTCAAAAATAATTTCATTTACATGGTCAAAAAGTCAACTAACAATGTGACAGTTCAACATAAAAAGACTTATATTCAAGCTTATAATTTATGATTGTAATTCAATACATTCTTATTTAACTCATTGAATATAAGGTTATAATATATAGATTGTATTTTCTATATTTGGCTAAGTGACTATGGTTTGTATTTTCATACCTATTTATCAGCATGCACGCCTTTATAATTTATAAAATTCTTAACTCTCATATGTATGGTTATAAACATAGTTGGAGACCTTTATTTAGTTTATATTTGCACTAATAGAAGTTTTATGCAAGGTATTCAAGTTTTTCCTTGTGTGTCCATGCGTTTCTTGATTTTTTCCACTATATCCATCCATTAGGGTCCGATACGCCAATACGTATCCTGTTTTAGACTTACTGATACGACACCTGATATCGGTATCTAATATCTTGAGCCATGGTGGTGCGGGGCCTAAAAGCTTAAGGAAGATTTTGACAACATCTTCTTATTAGCTATCAATAAGGATGATTTGGTAGACGATTATTATGAGTCAATGGATGAGGGTTCGGCGTGGTGTCCACAATTGAGACGGGCTTTGAATGATTGAGAAATCGATGTTATGGCTTGTCTATTTGAGCATCTTAATTCCTCTGTCCGTAGCTCTTAGAGTTTGGACCGTAGAATTTGGTCATTGGGCAACAAGGTTCGAGTCTCTGTAAGATCTCTGTTAACAATCCTTCGTCTTAACACCTTTAAATCCCTTTCCTCATAGGATTGTGTGGAATCCTGATATGCCCTCAAATGTATCTTTCTTCTTATGGAAAGCTACTTTAAAGTTTAAATAAGATTATCACATGAGATCACTTGAAAAGTGGAGGGTGGAGGATATCGAACCTCTATTTTTTGTGCCTTTGTGCGGAAGAGTCAGTGGATCATTCACTCTTACATCGTCCTATTGTGTTTTGAATATGAGGTCATTTCCTATCTCAAGGAGGAGTGGATTAGGTCTTTCCTTCATCCTTGTACAACTTCTTATCCTGTTGGTCTTTGGTAAGTGTGGATAGTGCCCGAGAGGCGATTTGGTTGGTTCTTCCTAGCGCAATATTGTGGATAGTAAGGAAAGAAAGAAACAACATGGTGTCTGTTGATTCTCCCTCTTCCCCATCTCGTATATGCTCCTGCATCAAATTAATCGCTTTAGAGTGGTTGATGCAGGACTATGCAATAAACCTAGAATGACATGATTGAGATCAGAAAATTATTCCTAGCAATAATGAAAATTATGAAATTACCCAAATTCCACAATCACAATAAATAAATCTAAAAGAGAATTATTAAAAACCAAGGTTAAATCACAATCCAGCAGTGATGAATTCTCAATCTGAATTGGGAGATCATAATGGAACTATGGAAGTAAGAACTTTCACTAGCTTAGGCCCCGTTTGGTTGCACTTCCGTTTTCTGTTTTTACAAACAAAAATTTAGAAATTTTTACACAAAATATGTTTGGTAAACATGTTTCTGTTTTTGGTTTTTAAAAATTAGTAGTAAATTTTTTGAAAATCAAGGTAACAGAAAATTTCTGTTACCTCTGTTTCTGGAAACAAAAAACAAAAACAGAACCACCATGCACCAACACTCTAACACCATCACTACTCCACCACCCAACCACCACTTACCACCACCACCACAACCACTCTACCATCACTAACGCCACCAACACCACTCAACCACCACCTACATCACCACCACCACCACCACAATCACCACCACCACTCTACCACCCACCACCACCACCACCACCACCACCACCACCACCACCACCCATCACCACCACTCCACCACCACCACTCACCACCACCACCACCCCACTCCACTCACCTACATCACCACCACCACCACCACCACAATCACCACCACCACCCATCACCAGTCACCACCAGTCACCACCACCACCACCAGTCACCACCCATCGCCACCACTCCACCACCCACCGCCATTCACTACCACTCACCACTACCACCACAACCACTCCACCACCAACACCACTCAACCACCGCCAACATCACCACCGCCACCACAATCACCACCATCACAATCACCACCACTCCACCACCACCCATCACCACCACTCCACCACCACTCACCACCACCACCACCACCACCACCACCACCACCACCACCCCACCACCACTCCACCACCACCCCACCACCGCTCACCACCACCACAACCACTCCACCACCAATGCCACCAACACCACTCAACCACCACCAACATCACCACCACCACAATCACCACCACCACCCATCACCACCACTCACCACCACCACCACCACTCACCACCACCACCACCACCACCCCACCACCACTCACCACCACCACCACCACCACCACCACCACAACCACTCCACCAGCAACGCCAGCAACACTACTCAACCACCACCAACATCATCACCATCACCACCACCACCACCACCACTCACCACCACTCACCACCACTATGGATTGGAATTGCTTACTCATTATTATATTTATCATATTTTCCAAACGCGTTTTTTTGTTTTTTATTTTTTAAAACAAGTAACAGTTAGTAATGCCAAACATATTTTCTACTTTAAAAATTTGAAAACAGGAACTTATTTTCAGTTTTAAAAAACAGAAAACAAAAACAGAAAAACGGAAGTGTATCCAAACGGTCCCTTAGGAATTTAGGTCAACAATCAATGTAAGTTTCCTATTCAATTGAGGATTTCAAAGATTAATTTAGGCTCAATAATGATTAAGAATAGGTTATGCATGTAAATTAGAGTTTCAAATAATCAATTGAATCACAAAGAAAACGCAGCAGCAATAACAAAAAGGGAAGAAGATTAATTAGGGTTAGGGTTTGCAAGTTGTTGTATAGGAGTTTTAGGGCATAGGGCAGGCTGCAGTTGCAATAGGAAAAAAATTAGGGATTGTGGCTGTCATGGGGATGGAATATGCATGGTTTAAAATATCGATACGTATCCTATTTGGAGCTACCTGATACATTGGTACGCTGGAAAAAAAAAACTCGATACACACAAGGATCCACAATACAAACCCGATACACACAACTTATTTACATAATATATTATTTAAGTAAATGATTTCAACCTGATTTTACTTTCATTTGCTTTAGATATTAATATGTAAATAAGGTTATCCTCCTAGTTATGATGCCCCAGCCCAGCCCTACTTATTAGGAGCCACTGGTTATGATGCCCCAGCCCAACCCTAATTATCAGGATTCAGGAGCCACTGGTAATGATGCTAAGTCCCAGTCTTCAAGTGACAGTTATGGACAAATCACGACTCAGCAACAGAAATATGTACAAATGTACTCAGGCATGTACCGCACGATGATGACTTGGACAAAGTGGTGTCATCATGTCTGGAGCACTTATAATGTATCACTCTACTCAATTCCTGATCCCACAATGATAGAGTATGAGTCGACACGAAGCTCAATGTGGTATTGAGCTTCTATCATGTATGTAACTTGATTTGTGAATACAATGGTCTATGTATTTTCATATTTTTGATGTATGAATGCAAGTGAGATTCTATCACATGGTTAAGTAACTATGGTTTGTATTTTCATACATATTTATCAATGCACACGCCTTTTTTAACTTATAAAATTGTCAACTCTCGTATGTATGATTATAAATGTAGTTAGAGGCCTTCATTTAGTTTGTTTTTATCTTATATTTGCATTAAAAGAGGTTTTATGCAAGGTATCCAAGTTTTTCCTTTCGTATCTAAGCTTTTTTTAGCGTATCCTAAATTTTTCCGCCGTATGTACCGATACGCTGATACGTATCCTATTTTGGACTTATCGATACGGCGACCGATACCGTTATTTTGAACCATGGGAATATGGATATAGGAGTTGGGCTGTTATGTAGACAAGTATAAAAGTTGGGACAGCTAAGAAAAGTAGGACAAAGAGGTGTGACAGCAATATTACTGCTGTAGGGTGGCTGCGGCAATAACATAGGGGAGTTGGGGTGGTGTGGCAGTCAATGGGTAGACTGCATAGGCTGTGGTTGATAGGGTTGGGTTGGGAGAATTGGTGCTGCGGCTAGGTGGGGTTGGGCAAGGTTCACAATATTGACAATATCGGCAATATATTGTTGATATTTGTCGGTGTCGCTACTTGCCGACACATCTATATGGTGTAAGCAATTTTTACATGGTATCGTGAGTTATCGTCGATATATCGGCGATATCGACGATATATATCGTCGATAGCTCACCGATATTGACCGATTTCCATGACACATCTGTCTTTCCGCTTTAAATTTGAAGAATCCCAATGGCCCAAGAGTCATCAATTGCAAACAATCTTGAAAGTTGAATCCTTGATTTAGAAGGGGGAAATAAAGGAAAAAAGGGTTTGAGAAGAAGAAAGAAGGAATTAAAAATTGATATTAAAAAATGGATAATTTCATAAATTAAAAATTATTTGTAGGTAATAAGATTATACTCATAAGGGTTTTTAAAAAAAAAATATATAACATTTTAACTAATCACTTAGCTATACTTTATAAGTTAACATAATAATTTTAGTACAAAAAATATGTGTAATGTAAAAAAGTATATTAAATGACAAAAATAATATGTTAAAAACTAATATTGATTTGTATTATATGCCCAAGTCAAAAAAAATAAATTAAAATTCTAATATAAGGCCTTTTTTATTTTAAGGATTATACTTCAAATTCATGGATATTTTATTTAGTTATGAATTTTAATAATGTTCTATAATTATTATTAATAACTAATGATTCTAAATAATATACATAGTAACATCGATCAAATAATATAACTTATTCCAATAAAAATGATATATAAAATTACTAAATATTACTTAAATATATTATTTAATAACATAAAGTAAAAAAAATTAGTAATAATCTGTTAAAAATTTAAATATTATTAACCGTTAGTAATCTGGTTATAATTGTAATTCTTTTGGTGAGTTGAATTATTATGTATGTTTGTATTGTTATGAATCTTATAAATTATGAATTTATGATTGGTTCATAAATGAATAAAACATGAATCAATCATACATTATCATTACTTGTCAGCGCACATCTTTGCTATCTTCTCATTGCATCGCTTATGTACATTGTTATTATTTTAATGTTTTTTATTCTCAAAGATGTATTAACATTTATTTTAATATTTCCTGAAGTTTCACTACAAAATTGCTCCATTTTTTTGCCATTTTTCAAAAAATCACTGATAAACGATATATCTTATGATATATCTCCGATATATCTATTTTCCGCGGCTCGACATGTCGAGCGATATTGACATTTAGAACCTTGGGGTTGGGAAGGCTGGTACGACAGCTAGGGTTAATGAGAAAGGGGGGTGCAGTAAGAGAAGGCTGTAGGAATGTTGGGTCAGCAAGAAAAAGATTTCTAGGGTTTGATTTGATTAGGGTTTTGCAAAAAAAATAAAGAAGATTAATGGAGAAGAAGAGAGAAAGAAAGTATCTTGGCTTCATACAATTCCAATCACAGGAAACTCAAAATCAATATTTCATTCATTAAAATTTTGTGATTCTCAAATCCCAAAGAGAGTATTTATAATTAAAGAAGAAAACCCTAGATCTATTTAATTACTAAAATGCCATTACTAATAAAAACATCCCCAAGCAACTAAATAGAATAGAACAAATAAACAAATTAAAGTACTACTAGTCCCATGGGCTTATCCTAGCCTTCAAAGTCTCCACATCTTGATCATGGGCTAATCATAGCCCTCGAAGCCTCCATCACAAACGTGATCAACGGTGGATCTACAATGAAAACCCGATCCAACCGTAGATCTCCCTCAATAGCCTGAACTAACCCCATATACAAGTCATTCATCCAAGGTATCAAAAATCGACTCAATTTGGTCAACTTCGGCCGAATTGAGTCGACTTCGGTGGTGACCGAAGCGAAACTCCCATGTATTTTTAAAATACAAGAATTCCTGACCCAATTCGGTAGACTTCGGTGGACTTCGGTGGAATTCGGTGGAAACAGCAAAAAATGGCTTAAAAAATGCTGAACTTCGGTGGAAGTTCACGGAAGTTTACAAACTTTTTTGTAAAACTGAAATTACAGACTATTTTTTGTCTGATTGACTCTTTAAATCTCAAGAATCCCATTGAGACAAGGGACCACTGAAATCTGAAGATTCCGGTGATATGGGGAAAAAAAGAAAGGAAAAAAAAAAGAAAAAAGTTCAGCGAATGGAGGAATAGTCGAATAGGTTAAGGGTACATACTTCGAGGAAGTAGGCGAGCGCCGTCGCTGTCGCCACCCTAGAGTACGTTCTCCGTCTCGTTCTCCCTCTCCCCCTTTCCTTTCTGTTTCTCTTCAGCTCGTCTGCGATTGTGAAAACCCGAATGAGAAATGGGTTTAAACCTAAACTTACATTGATAAGAGGGTAATGCTATTACCACTCCACTAAAACTCATTTGATGATAAAGATGTTTTAGTGTGTTCATTAAACAAGAGTGATGTTAGCATTAACTCTCTCCTCTTTGTTTTTTATCACGTTGCTATTATTAACCGTATTAACAAAATATTAATAATACTTTATTACATGAATAATTTTATTATAAATCATAATTTTAAAAATCATATTATAAATTTTTTTTTATCATTTATTATAAATTCATAATATTATTATTCTAAAAATGTTTTTTAGTAATACTAAAAAATAAATAGTTTTTTAACAGTATTTCATAAATGAAATATTATTTAAACACCCTTATAATTTTTTTTTCACGATTATGTCAAAAGAGGCTTATTTGAAAATACTAACATTTTGGTTAATCAATTAACTATAATTTATAAGTTAACATATTATTTTTAGTACAAAAAATTCTACATACGATATATTATGTAAAAAAAAAATATTATATGACAAAAAAAATTAATATTGATTTATATCATACACACAATAAAAAAAATTATTAAAATATTAATATAAGTCCCTTTTATTTTAAAGAATATACTTAAAATTTATGAATATTTTATTAGGTATGAATTATAATAATGTTGTATTACTATTATTAATTGCTAATAATTATAAATAATATACATAATGGCATCTACCAAAATAATATAACTTATTTTAATATAAAAATTATATATAAAATTTACTAAATATGTGATTTAATAACATAAAATATATATCATGATATATTTTTTTTGGATGGATATAATTAATTCAATTTATCAAATAGCCAATGCAAAATATCTGGATTGGGCAACATGGGTTACGTCTAATGCTATTCACAATTTTCGCTATTTCCCTCACTCCCATGGTCACGTCTCATGCAATTAAAAAAAATCTCCTCTATGATTTGTAAAAAAAAAAAAACATTTGTATTTTCTAACCTGTTAAAGAAAATTATCGATAGAAAAAAAAAAAAACTCTTTAATTTGTATTTTGGCATTGAGGTGTTGCTTGATTACATTAAGCTTGTAAACTTGTAATCGTGTAAACAACACTCAATAGACATAGAGGTCCTACTTGTTTACATCAAAAATAAAATAACGTAAACTACAGTCCTCTTCTTTAAATAAAATTACATCAACTTCTTTTTACATAATTACATCCACTTCACATTCAAATAAAATTACAGTCCTCTTCTTTTTCTCTTGATGTAGGGTCTCCGATAATTCCACCATATTCTCCTCTTCCCAAATTGATCTAGTCCTGTAAAAACATTAAGCTCATCAATTGCAGGTAGAAATAAGTTTCTAAAACAATTAACATGGATGATCATTAAAAAATTAAAGAGAATAAAATGGGCTTACAGCACAGACAAGCAAACAATGCATGTCACTTAATATGATTCTCACATTTGATATACTATACATGCTTGCATCAAGTAATATAATGAATTCTAGATGTGTATTTATGCTTAAATGTTGAATATTTAAAGTTTCATCTTAAAATTCCAATGTTTCCTAGACTTCTTTAATTTCTACAGAACTTCCTTGCACTTCTGTAAACTTATACGAATTGAGTCAACTTCCTTAACGACTGAAGTTTATACCGAATCCGAAGTTTAATACCTTGAATTCATCCATATGAGACTTGTGTAGGGGCTCTCCTCTGACTTCGCTGGTACACTCCAACGCTCAATGATCCGATGTCTGCATTTTCTAACGCTCAATGATCTAATGTCTACATTAGTGATTTTCTATTTGGCATGGAGGGCAGGATTTGGGGGGAGGTCTTGTTTTGAGCTATTTTGAGCATCGACAAGCTCTTGTGTTCAGTTCAGTATATATATATATATATATATATATATTTGATTTCCATTCCAAAGTTCATGTGCTTGTAAACTCTGTTTGTTATGTAACTTATGTTTGCTTTTGTACATTTTATATGGTAATATAATCTTTGATTACCGATTAAAAAAAAACTATGAATTCATCTGTTTTTGCATTGATTATGAAGGAATTGATGACTCATATTCAAGAGTAGAGGTTCCTTGGTGTATGTTATTTGTAGATTATGTAGCATTAATTGATAAAACCAATGTACAAAAACTTGGCGAGTTGACTCACCCAAAAAACTCGATCGCGCCCTTTTACCCGAGTAACTCAAAAGACTCGGCCGAGTCACTCTAGGACATAGATGTTTTTTTTTAAAATCCCGTTCAACCCATATCTATGTCTCATTCGAGAAGAAGAAGAAGAGGAAAATTCTAATTTATGAAATTAACAATAGCATTATAATTTCTGAAATTAGGATTGATTTTAGTCTTTTAGTATTGCAATTACTTTAGGACTGTTTTAAATTTGCAAGTTTGCAATAGAATCGTTTAAAGTAGAAATTAATTTGCAATATAATTTTTTTTTTAATCTATGATTGATTATACACACACACGCACACACACACACACACACACACACATATATATATATTCCGAGTCAGTTAAGTCGAGTTTTCTGAGTTACTTGACCGGGCTAATTTTCGAGTCGAGTCGAGGTTTTGAACTATGGATGAAACTAAAGAATGAGAGAATATTAAACTAGAATTGTGGAGGGATACCTTAGAATTTAATGATTTTAAAATAAGTTGGAACAAGACAAAATTTATGAGATGCGACTTTAGTAAGAACACGGAGTTGAGTAGATACAATAGTTATGATTTAAGATAGATGATCAAGAGATACCCCTAAGCCACCAGTTCCCATATGCCCATTTATTCATAACCATGGAGAGATTAAAGAGGATGTTGCTCATAGGTGATAGGACTAGAGATAGGTGTCGAAACTAGAGATATTCTTCTGGAGTGTCATGTGACTAACGCATTCCAATCAAACGAAAAGGAAAGTTTTATAGACAACGATAGACCAACTATGCGTATGGACAGAATGTTTGGCTTCTAAGAAACTACGTATTAATAGAAGTAGTATAATCGAGATGAGGATATTGAGATGGATCAGTGGAAAGAGAAGGAAATATAAAATTAGAAATGAGCACATTTAATAGTGGCTCCAATAGTTGATAAAATAAGGGAGAGTCGACTGGATGGTTTGGACACGATCAACAAAGAACACTAAATGCTCCGGTGACTAGTGAAAGTTGAAGGCTTTAAAAAGGGAGAGGAAAAGGCAAAAATTGACGTAGATGGAGATAGTAAGAAAAGATTTGATAAAGCACGATTTAACTAGAATTATGACTTTTAATAGAATGGAATGAGCTTTTAGGATTCATTTTGCTAGGGCTATCAACGGGTCAGTTTTAGGGCAGGGAGTGGATAACCAAAATTAACCCAATTAGAGGAACCGAGGAATTGGAATTGATAGGGTCTAGGAAAAGGGAACCGATAAAGAATCAAGGAACCAGAACTGATCTGAACCGGCCTGTTTTTTTCTGTTCTTAATATCAAACTTTTTAATTCAATAAACGGATAGTTTTTTTTTTTATCAATTCAATATAAATAGTAACCGGAATCTAACAGATTGTTATTGGTTCTCTGTTTTTGGGGAACCGGAGGTCCGGAACCGACCCTTCAATTCCATATAAGATTTATGAGTTAGAAGCTATTGGAAAATACTAGTTATTGACCATGGGACCAAGTTTGTTCCTCAAAATATTATTACTATTACATAGTTATAATTTATAAAAGATTAGACATAATGAGGCCTATTGTACTTATTTTTGGTGGCATTAGATGGTTCTCATTACGTTATCGTTAGTATTTTTAAGATTCCTATGTTAGTTGTATGAATTTAGGATCATTTCGAACATAGACTTTGCCAAAATAACGTGTTTCTTTGACTGCTTGAGTGTTCTATGACCATCTTATCAACTGGTTTTTGTTGCAGTTGTAAGGATTTATGTTATCCTTAGGTTTTTAGTTTTTTCTCACTACCTGCAACCATTTCTCAAGAACAAATTCTTTGTGTCTCTTTTGGAGTTCTTGAAAGTACTCTATATTTAATGATTTTTCCTGTTTGTAGTTTTGGTGACAAAAATGTTTCTTGTCCTTCCTTCACTTGACCTTTATCTGTATATTTGTCATCTAAAACTGTAAGTGTCCAAAGTTGTTTTATTTAATTGCACTGATGGTGTGTCTTCTGTTTGTTCCAATGTTTAGGTAGTCCTGTTCTTGGGTATTTGGCTGCTGGTATCTTGATTGGGCCCTATGGTCTCTCAATTATTCGCCATGTACATGGGACAAAGGCAATCGCTGAATTTGGAGTTGTTTTTTTGCTCTTCAATATTGGCCTTGAGGTGGAGTCCGCAAACTCTTGAACTTAGTCTCCCTCTAGGGGTTGCTGTTTTACGAATATATTTTCTCTCAAAAAGGGTTAAAACAAAACCTTTTGATTTATGCTTTGCAGCTCTCTGTGGAAAGACTAAGTTCCATGAAGAAGTATGTTTTTGGTTTAGGCTCTGCTCAGGTGATATTCCCTTTTATATTTGTGCTTTGCCGCAATCAGTTTCTTTGCATGCATCGAATATATTAGATTCATTACCTTAATGTGAATAATGAAAATGCAGGTCTTGGTGACAGCAGTGGTGGTTGGTTTGGTTGCTCATTTCGTTTCTGGATTGGCTGGTCCTGCAGCAATTGTCATTGGGAATGGCCTGGCATTATCTTCAACCGCTGTTGTCCTGCAGGTTACAGTCGCAAGCATTTTTTTTTTATTGCTGAATAGTAATGTGGCTATGCTTGGTGGTAAATCTTTGTCACCTACAGATGAAATATGTCATTGAATCAGAAATAATTTTTTTAAAGGCTATGCTGGCTCAAGAATGGGATTCCCTAGGAACAACATTCCTGCCTTTCTTCATTTCATCATGTTGTTTCTTTTTTGCTTTCTTTAGCTAGTATGTTGCATGGATTTTTCTAAAAATGATAAAAAAACCCATGCTGGCAAGTGTCTATCATGAAACACTTTTGGATCATGAAACTTGCTCGAGTCAAATTTTTTACTGACTGGGCTGAGTCCTAGTTCCTCGTTTCTGAACAATGCTTTTGTACTCTGCACATACCTTTTTTGAATGATTAGAATTATAGCAAGTCTTTTCCTCAATTTGACACATTCCATACGCATGAGCATGGTTTCAAGTCAGGGACACAGTCAACTGCTAAAGGCATAATGTTTGAGGTAGATTCATCATTCAACATAACAGGCTGTCGGGAAGCTATTTGATAATCTGAACGGTTTGCAAGCCTACTTGGATAAGATATCTGGTCAATGCTCTGGATTCCAAGTTGCTGATCTTGGTTAAAAGCACTGGATACATGTGAACATTTGCCTTTAACCACTTTGTTTCTCTCTATAAAAAAATCCTCCTTTTTCTTGTCATAGGAGCCTGACGAGATAGAGAGTAGAGTTGAGACTGGATACCTTTTCAACTCTTGCAGAGCACCCTGTGGATTAAATAAGAATTTCTGAGGAAATATGAAACATGTGCACCATAAATTGCTATTCCAATTCTTATTCATCAATGATCTCTTACATTTAAGATATATTTAGCTTATTTATGTTCTTTTATTATTCTAATATTCTAAATCTATGTAGATCAAGCCAAATGAATTAATTTAAAAACTGATGGCATGAGTTTTGAAATTAATTAGTAATTATAACTACTTATTATTGATCGTGTATTGATACAGAGCCGTAGGCAAGGTCTTATGTCCTACAGTCTTATGTTCATAGGAACGCTAGACTTAAAGGCCTAAGGGTTTGATCAACTTCATTATCTACCAATGTATGAAGTTTTGTGACCCAATGATCGAGTCCTAAGAGTTCTACTTTGAGCACCCTAGGCTGTTAGGATACAAGGATTGAAGTAGTGATAAAAGATTTGTCGTCTCGTGATTTAAAAGAAGATATGGCCCTTGATAGAGGGGAACTGCAGAACAGGATTTGTGCAGTCAAAGCTGGGAGCTGTTAGGCCCGACCCTCCCTTCTGGGCCGTCACACCCTATTCAATTCCAATGTGCAATTCCTTGGGCCCGATTGGGGTTTGTGGCTTCATCCCTCGATGCACTTAAAGCCATGGCTTGCTATTGCATGGCTAGTAGCAGTACTTCATGTGGACTACTTAGATAAGGTTATTATGCCCTTTTGCTGCCACATTGGCCTATGAAGCCATGGTTGCTACAGAAAAATCAGCAAGGCTATTGCCTGCTTCTTTTGCTGCATGGCTTGTAGGGCCATTACTGTTGAATCCGCAGATTATCAACATCCATGGTGTTGGAGCATGGACCTCACAGCCTGCTGTAGCCTATGATCAGGTTGCTTGGTGTTTCCAGCAACTCCATAGGCCGTGGAATCCGAATCAGGCAGAAAGGTCAAACTGGCCTTTGCCACATACACAGATACACTGAGCCTATGAGCTCAATCTTCATTCGTGCAGTCATCATTGAGCTTCACTGTTCTGTTATGGGAATGTATGGGGATGTGGTGATGTGCATATGTGGGCCCAACACATGCAAAAGCAAGGCCACTTGTGACATGTCTGTTCGAAGATTAAATCTTTTTTCTAATGTATTATTTTATGTTAGTACCTTGTCAATTAACCAAATCTTTCTGATGGGAAATGTATGGGTAGAAATGGGTCAACCATGATTAGAAGTTATATTTGTAAGGAAGTTGTGTATTTGCAAAGCTTGATATGGGGGTTAAGGAGTATCATTTCAAATTTTGTTATTCAAAAAACTTAGTGAATTTTTGAAAGGGTCACTCAATGCAGGTTTATCAATTGAATTTCTCATTGAAGATTTATGTCTTTTTATTGGATGTGATGCCGTGCATGCACATATGATATCAGTTTTAGTATGCGTGATGTGCTCTAATTAAAATAGAGTCTACAGGGAAGTAGTACAAAATAGATGCTAATGTAAAAGATCCTATAATTTCGACGCTGTTAGGTTTCTTTAAAACTTTCACGTTGTTGAACAGTTCAATTTTTATGCTGTAGTTAAGTTACAGCAGTCAATAATTCTAGCATTGATTAAAAGGTATCTGTATCAATCATCAATGTATAAATAGTTGATATCCCTTGAATTCTTCTGCAGGTGTTGCAGGAACGAGGTGAGAGCACATCACGCCATGGGCGTGCTACATTTTCTGTTTTACTTTTTCAGGTATCTCTCCCTTTTTTGGAATGAATTTAAGCTCAGAAGAGCAGATTATCAGGAAATGAATGTTGGACAAGTCAAGACATTGTAATTCTTTATGTACCATCATACTTGTCTGATCACTGAACATCCTGACAACTGTAACCTCAACGTAAGAAAGGGGAAGCTAACCAACTGCTGCAGAACATTAGCACCCATCTCCGCATATATATATGTTATCTCCTAATACACCTTACGACAGCTACTATGCTACCACATAGAACTAACAAGAACACCTTGTGACTCTAAAAATGGTGCCTGATCGATCTGTATTTCTCGCTCCTTCAAATTGTGCATGACTGCGGTTACATGCTTTGTTCTCAATCATGATTTGTACAATTCTGTTTCCTTGTTTTCATTATTTTGGACCGATCTTTTTCACCTCTACGTAGTGATTTTTGCGTGTTTAATGTGATCCTAAAAATCTGATGAGGATTCTTTTACCTTCTATTTCTTTCCTTCCCAGGACTTGGCTGTCGTGGTTTTGCTAATACTGATACCACTCATTTCACCAAATTCTTCCAAAGGAGGGGTAATTTTTTTCATAATTTTTCCCTTTATGTATATTGTTTTGAATCTCTAGATTGCTTATCCAGTGTAATATTATTGATAATACACATGTTATTAATGCTTTACAACTATAAAAAATCAAAATCATTTAGACATATGAGAGTTAAAACTGGTTGAGAAGCAACCATCCTTAGCCTCTAGCGCTCTCATACCGGAGAAATCGGTTATTCTTTTGGCAACGGACACTCACCCATTTCCACCATAAATAGCATATCATGTCGCTCTCAATGTGCATACTTTTTGCTATTTGGACTAAATCCACAGTTCCATATTGGGGTGGTGCTGTATTAACTATTAAGGCCCCTTGATATGGATATCTATTGCACCAAACGACCCCATATTGAGTGATATGCAGGAAAAATCTAGGGTAGATATTGATATATTAACTGAAAGAAACATAAGGTAAGCCTATCAAAAAAGATTTGTCTAAGTCATTTTGTTTCTTTTTGTCCTAGTCACTTCTCTTTTTGTCCAAGTCGCTTCTTTTTTTTGTCTAAGTCAGTTCCTATTAGAAAATGCTTGCATGTTGAATTTAGGAATACTGGAGAAAATGGACCAAGAACCATGGTTGCTGCCAAAGCTCACTATTGTCCCCTAAGCCTACCCTTTCATTCCTATCCCATCTTCTAAGGATAGCTAAGTCTGGTATAGGGACAACTAATGTTGGTTTACTGTGAGATTCTATCTACAAGCATGCAATTACATCTTTTCCTTGTCTGGTTGTGTGGTATTCGGGTATGCTGTCCAATGTCTTATTTTTTTTCTTTTCTTTCTATGGACATCTAATTTGGATAAAATCTTGACCTGAAACCATCTCCAAAGCTAATGTGGTATTCGGGTATGCTGTCCAATGTCTTATTTTTTTTCTTTTCTTTCTATGGACATCTAATCTGGATAAAATCTTGACCTGGAACCATCTCCAAAGCTAATGATATTTAGTGAATTGGTGTGTGTCGTGTCTGGCAGCGGAGGAAACAATTGATCATTTGCTCTTACAATATCATTTTGAAATTAACCTATGAAACTATTTTTTTTTTCGACTCGGAGTCGCTTGGGTCTTTCCATATTCCTCTTAGGGCTTATTATCTTACTGACATTCAGCCTCGCCGGGTTCCCTGCTAGATGGTCTCTGACTGCTCCTTCCAGAGGTGATCTCTCGGTCCATTTGGAAAGATAGCCGATCTCTTGGTCTATTTGGAAAGAGAGAAACATGCGTATTTTGAAGACTCCTTTTTATCCGTAGATAAGATTAGGCAACGGACTCAAAATGTCGTGTGTTAAGACCCAATCAGGGACATTTTTGTGAGTCAGGGGTTTTATGCCTCCTTTCTAATTTTTGGACTGTGCATATTGTATTGGGAGTTTTGGATTGGGTTTATTTTGTATATGTTATTTTATAGTCATTTTTGTCATTCGATTCACTTTTTGTGAATCTGCGGTATTTTGTATATTCTTTGATTATATATATATATATATAAAGCATAGTTACCAGAGCGAGAAGCAAAAACGAGAAGCAAAGCGAGAAGCGGGAAGCGAGACTCAAAAAAACCTTAGGAAATGGGAAGCGAGAAATGAGATATAGACTCCTCATTCCCATTATGTTATTTATGGGTAGTTATCCATTTGATTTTATCTTACATGAGATTTTTGTTGAAAAATAGGTGTCTTAGGGTTTCAAACCGACGATACTTGCTTAGAGTCTACACCCTAGGCTATAGATTGTGGTCTGCTACATCATTTCACATATACAATTTTCTTTGACTACTAGATGAGACGTGATGGAAGCGAGCTTCCTAGGAAGAGAGTATGTTCGAGGAAACGAGCTTCCTAGGAAGCGAGTTTGTCCGATGAAGTGAGTTTGGGAAACGAGCTTCTTAGGAAGCGAGCTTCCCACCTTATACATAGCTTCCTGACAACTATGATATAAAGGAATCCTGGGATCTTTAGTGCTCGGGTTGGAAGGTGATCCGTTCTCTTAGTACGTTGGGTGGTATTTTGGTCGTATGGGACTTGTCAGTGTTAGATGCAAGGATTAAAAATGCGGTTTAGGGGGATGTATCGGTCCCAACCAAAACCTATATGTGTCGGTTTTAGACGATACATATACCTTTTTCTTTTTCTTAATTTTTTTTTTTAAAGTCAAATTAAATTTTTAAAAAATGAGTTATAGGAACCAAATTTACCAAATGTAAAGTCATTGGAAGCCACTCAAAAACATAAGTAGCAAACACAATTAAAATTATACAATGAGCATACATAACTAATAATTGATATGTATAGCTCATTTCGTATAAGTATAAATATCGTAATGGGGGCTACCGATACCTATACGTATCATCCGTTTCGTATCAGTTTCAGCAATTTTTATTTCCATGGTTAGAGGTCTTGGACTCGGAAGCGGGGACGTTCTCCCTTCCATTATTTTGTCATTCCGAAAGGGTTGAATTTTCTTGGGTCTTTTTGGGGGGTGTATGGTCTCTTGAACCCAACGGAGGCCGTGACTTTTGGCAAGAGCTTGATGATGTTAGCTTCAGATGGGAAGGACCATGGTGTTTAGGTGCAGATTCCAATTGCCTCAGAAATTCTTGAGACAAATTAGGTGGTTGTCGTTTTTGTCCTCGCATGAGAGTTTTTGAGGACTTCATCACATCACATTGCCTTATAGATTGTCCTCTCAAAGGCGCTCAGTTTACATGGTCAAATATGCAGGAGAAGCTAGTGCTCAGCAAGTTGGACAAATTCCTATTTTGTGATCAATGGGAGGAACACTTTCTGAATGTGATTCTTTCCAGTTTCTCATGATCCACATCTGATTGCCTTCCGATTATGTTAGAATTAGAATCAAATAGAATCCAAGGAGTCCAAAACATTTCAATTTTGAAAGCATGTGTTATCTCACCCAGATTTCAGGGCAGTGGTGCTTCGTATGGAAGATATCCAAGTTGTGGGGTTCCCCAGTACCATTTTGGGCATGGAATAGAAAGAGCTTAGATGCAAGCTAGAATTCTGAAACAAGGAGGTCTTTGGTCTTTCAACTACTAGGAATAGGATTTGGTACAAGATTCCTTTTGTTGACAAAAAAGAGGAGTCTGGGTTAATCTTTGCATTTGATTTACGTCTTAGAGACTCCTTGAAGACAAAACTCCAATCTTTATTAAAGTCAGAAGAGATTAGCATGAGGCAGGAGTTGAGCGACTTACCTATCGCCGAACAGGAGCTTTCACCAGAGAGACGAGCAAGAGTGATGAGAGAAGAAAGGCAGAGACAGTCTGACCTAACAACTCCTCTTCTCACCCTTTTATACTTCCAGGGAGGGAAAAAACGTTACTCGATCTAGCCATCCGAGTCGACTGGTTCTAAGCTGGGGAGGTGAATGGTCTCCAAATGGCCTGATGAGGAAAGCTAGATGCCCTTTCCCTATATCCAACTAATAAAGAAAAAATGGATTTGCATGAGAATTTAGCATCAAACTCTAAAAGGAAAATATAGATATTTTTGTAGTGAATTAAGGAGGTGGGTCACTGATTTCAATGAACTTAAAAGGCTCTATGAAAATTGAAATTCCAAGCCACACCAAATTCAGACCAACAAGACGCTAGAAAGATGTCATGAGAGGGATTTTTCTTTGTTGGGGAAGAGATAACCATGCCCCGAGATGAGGGAACCTTTGAAACGATTTAGACCAATGATACACAAGAAAGATTAATGAAAGGTATTTTGCTTTACCAGATGTCTTCCAAGAAAAAGATTTGGTTACCCAAGCGTATGCTAAGAGTAACGCAAAGTAGGAACGGGGTAACAAGGTTAGTGATAGGTTTCCAAGGGCATTGATAAAGTCTTTATATATTGCCATATCATTTTGTTTGTTAGATGAGGAGACTGTCCTATTTTTTGCTGCATTGTCCTCTATTGAGAGAGTTTTGGGATTCTGTTTGGGGTCCAGTGCAGGGGTGGAGCCAGGAATTTTTCCTTGGGGGGGCCAAAGTACGGGCCATGCCCCTGATTTTTTTGTTTTGTTTTTGGGGACAGTGGGTTCGGGAGAGCTATTATTTAAATAAAATTAATTGTATTTTAATTTTCTTATATTTTATATATAAAGAAAATCATTCTTTTAAGTGGAATGCGTTGGCCTCTATAGCTGCCACATCTCCATTTTTAACACCCACTAACTTTGGTTAAGATTCACTCAACCAATGCGCAAGCCTCTAACTTTGGTTAAGATTCACTCAACTAATGCGCGGGCCTCTATAGCCGCCAAAAATTATTAACCTTAAATTGATTAAGCTTAACCATAGTTAAAGGAGGATCTACTAGTTGCCATGTGTCCCTTTTAACACCCACTAACTATGGTTAAGATTCACTTCCCCCTAAGGTTAATCTTGGTTTTTAGAAGAAGAAAAATTATTAACCTTAATTTGACTAAGCTTCACCATAGTTAAAGGGAAACGGACGGAGTGTGTGGAAATTTGGGGGGGGCAATTAACTCATAATTTGGGGGGCCACTGTATAGAAAATTGTGATACTAAAAAAATTACCTAAGTAAAGAAGGATTTTCCAAAAATTTGGGGGGGGGGGTGAGGGCCCTCGTTCAGTGGGTATTTCCAAATAGGTTTCAAGACTTCTTGTCTAGTTAGGTTCCTCGGGGACTTGATTCATTTTTGAGTTTAGTGTAGAGAATGCTCATAGGAGCCATTTACTAGAGTTTGTGGGATGAGAGGAATAGAAGGGTGTTTGACCACCTCTCCCATTTGAAAGAGGTCATCTAGGTGCAGGCCATCAAGCTGTTATAAGAATGGTGTGATTTTGGAAGAAATACCTAATTGGTCACAAGAAATACCGAGCAAAACATCTAAAGTTTAAAACTCCATTTTTATCGCGGTATTTTAAAAGTCTAGCTAGAAATACAATTTTCTCTTTTTATCACGTAAATATCTTGAGATTTAGCCGAGATTTTAAAATTTTTGCGAAAAATACCCAATATTGCTAGTTTGATGAATTTATAAATTAGTGATATTTATTACTATCTTTTGTAATTTTAATTATTATTTTAATCATTGCCGAGATTTAGGTGAGAAATACCCGAAAAAAACTCTATATTTAAAAATCTCCCGAGAAAAACTTCAGCAGATAATAACCCGAGTTATTTTAATGCATGGTTTAAAATATTGATATCAACGTTGTATCGGCAAGTCAAAATTAGGAAACATATCATGGATATGAAGCCGTAAAAAATACAGGAAATATACGGAAACCCGTGGAAACTTAAAACCAAAGTTATTTTATTACAAAGATGAGCTAAAAATATCGTAGATTGAATCCAACAACTATTATTTTAACTATCTATATGAAGTACTACAATGGATTACTTCCTAAAAGCGTAGATACGCTGTGCATATATGTGTAAGGAGTAACAATATAAAACTAGACAACTAAAACCATAATTAATTATTAAAACAATCAAAATAAGGGAATGCACATATAGAAGATTAATATACTAATTAACACAAGTGTAAACAACTAGAGGCACAATAAAAGTATTCAATGCATGAGAATATGAATTACGCCAGTTAATACAAGTGTAACAACCAAAGCAAAATGCACAATAAAGGCATTCAGTATTAGGAAATACAATAGGACATAGATGGTACAACAATACGATAATCCATAGACTAATCAAATGTGTTTAGATCAACAACAAACTACTAGTTTTAATGCTTATAAGTAATTTTTTTCCGGTATTTTTGAATCAGAAAAACCAACTTAAATCTTCTTGTTAATGTTTGTAGATCCATTAATTTGACCAAAAATCCATAGATCTGCAATCCATATAGCATTTTCTTACTTTTTTATTTCAATATTTAGGAGAATAAATTGAAAATAAAAGACAGAGGAGTAAGAGCATACCTTATGAAGTAGGATTTCCTGGCTTGAATTTGATTTCCCCAAAGATTGAATTGATGAAAAGATAGGAAATGAGTGATCTTTTTCTGCTATGGCCAAAGGTTTTTTAAGGAGTTGGGTAGAATAAGTTTTGAAGCCTTGAAAATTAGATTGAAGGCGTGAGTCAATATGTTTGGTAGCGTATCAACTTTATCATAACACTATTGGTGACAATATGTGCATTACGGTCTATATGCCACTGAAACCCATGAAACAATTCATTACTTGTGAGTTTTGTATTGGTAAAGTTTAAAAAATGATACGTATCGTGTTTATTGTAACGATACACACAATATTTTAAATCATGGGCTAGGAGTTTGGGCCTAGCTGTTATATTTTTTTGGTCTGTTTTATAGTTTATTATGAATTAGTATGTACTTCATTAATATGAAAACTGGGGTGGTTGTTAGCTCTATTTTTTTAAATGTAAAGAGCAGGCTTCAGATTCTGTCTTTTCTTGTTTTTGTTTATTAAGCACACTTGGTTGTAGATGAACATCAAACTTACCAATCCAATTCCAACCATTCTTCCTGTATACAGTCTTGTCAAATGATGCAGATTAAGTTACTTCTAAGAAGGCATATATCAAGAATCTTTAGATGTTACTCCATTGGATTTGCTTCTGGTTATTGTTACTATTCTTCTTCTTCTTCTTCTTATTATTATATATATATTTCTGTGTGTAACAAAGTCTGCTGTTTCCAGGTTGGTTTTCAAGCCATAGCTGAAGCTCTTGGACTGGCTGCTGTTAAGGCGATAGTTGCCATCACTGCCATAATTGCTGGTGGACGCTTGGTAACTTAAGCGCAGTTTTTTGATATGCATATTTGTGTCATTGTCAGTGATATAACCAGATATTTTACTGGTGGGTTTGTACAACATCTGTTCTTAATTTTTTCACTCATATCAACTTGACGTGGAAACCGTGACTACGTGAGCAAGCTATTAATCATGCATCTGTAGATTGTACTCCATGAGACAATCTATGATAACCTATCTGTTTGGTGGTGCTAGTTGGTTTCACTATATGGAACTATTATCTAGTCTCTAATGTCATTTTTTTTACATCAATAACGGGAGAATGGTATTAAAAAGGGAAGCGAGATACAAACAAAAGCAGCCCAGAAATTAGGCAGTAATATACAATACTAAGTACACAATTACAATAGGAGGTATTCACGGAAATATAATATATTCTTATCTGCTCAACCCTAGCCAAATAATCTGTCCTTGCATTCGCCGATCTAGGGATTTACGAGAACGAGATGTTCCTTTGAATCACTAATCCCCACTGGCTTCTTCAATCCTATTAGCATCTCTCTACCGCTCCATCCATTTGATATTAATTTTGAGTATTGAACACCAATCATTGCTTAGAAATGACTCCAAACCAGGGTTACCAGGTTCGCTGTCTACCATAGTGAATTGTGAGCCTTAGCGAACCAGAACCAATTCGTGGTTTAGTTTGGCTTGGTTCGTGAAATTGAACGAACCGCATGATTCTTCCAAACAGTCTTAGTTCTCCATATTTTTTATTCAAGTTTGCTGAATTTTTCTTTGAATTTGGCAAATTTATACCTAGGGTTCAACGGATTTTTCTTTTGGGTTCGCGAATCGCTCATAAAAATATTTTTTTATGGGTTTTCAAAGTTTTATGATATATTTATTTGCACACTTGACTATATATAGACACATTGTTGATTCTCTATTCACATTGAGAATGAAACCAACAGAATATCTTCGGTATTTTGTTCAAAATTTTTGTGAAGAAGTTCAAGCACTGAACGATTGTGATGATCGAACCAATAATCTTGCCTTTAAGAATGCATTACATGTGAGATCTCGTCTATATGACTGGTAAAAACTTGTCGAGAAAAATTGGACGATTTGCTCACCAAGGCCGCTAAGTATACATGACTTGAGGAAGACATTAAAGCTCGAGCTAAACCCATATAAGTTCCAGTGGGCACAGTCGAGCAACGAACCAATTCATCAACACCAACCAAAAGGCCACCACCTTCTCGAGCTGAGGAAGCAGATCCCTCATCCAAATATCATAATCAAGAGCAACGTCCTCTCCAAAATCAACAAGGACAGACAACCTTCAACTTCGGTCCAACTGCAATTATGAAGCAGTTGAATGAACCATGTTTTCAATGGCCCAAAGCAGTGACCGACATCACTGCTGAACCACGAGCTTGTGAATGTTGTCACTATCATAAAGCTCGGGGGCATATGACCAATCGATGTAGAATTCTGCGTGACTATTTGGAAGGTCTTGTATTAGAATGTTACCTTGGAGAGTATGTTGTCCACAATGATATTCAAGATCTTAGCTCGGATGAATGTAATCCCACCACATTAGAACCCTTTGTCCCAGGAGGAAATGGAGTCCCAACTGGCATTATAAATGTGATTCATCGTGCCTGGTCACCAAGACAGGACGATGATATTGAAGTCCGAATTAAAGCTTGGAAATTATCTCATGCCCAATCAGTTTGTCAGGTATTTGTAGGGGAAAAAAAAATCCTCTCATAGTCGTTAGCTCTAAGTGTTTTTGGACGATTGGTAGAAGGATGAAACATTTGTTGTTGAGTGGTCATCTGACCTGTCAAAAAGACACTCCGAAGTTCAAGTTAGAATTGAATTTAATAGGGGTGCTGAGAATTCAGTAAGTTCAGAGGTTTTCAGAGTTCTAAAAAGGATCATTTTGTCTCTTCTGATCCATATATTTATAGGCAAATGAGCGTCCAAGTGTCAATACATGCAAATGACGGTTGTGCATGTTATTCTATTTGTTGACAACTCGTGATATGATCCACAAGGTTCACTCCACGTGTTCCTTTCTTAGCTTGTATGTATTTAAGAAGATAATGATAGACATAAATGTATAATTATAAATGCATGTCTTTGCCATGTGTTATAGACTATCATTAATGTGTAGTCGGATGGTCTATCCAAATATTTGGGATAATTCATAGGTCGGTCCTAATGGCTGCGGGATTTGTCTTACTTTTAACTTGTTTGTATCTGAGTTGTCGTTTATTGAATTGTTGTTTACGAATAAACAAAATACCTGAGTTGTTAAGGACAAGATCGAGGTTATTAGCTGAGCTTGAGCTTTGGGCGTAATCGAGCTGTTTAACTGGGGTGATAACTGGTAGGACGACATCGAGCTACTTAACTGAGATAATATCGGGAAGGATAACATCGAGTTGATGAACTAAGATTTGGATGAGATCGAGTGTTTCCTGAGAAGACAGGTGACATGTAGTGTCAATTACGAGTTACGATGTAACACCTAACATGAATAAAATAGGATGACGTTGAACTAAGTTTTGGACGGAATCAAGCTAATGACTTTGAGTGACAACTGACATGATTCAAAATTTTACCCTTACAATTTCCCCCCTCTCGGGATCTTGGATTTTGTCCAAGGTTCCGAGAAGATGAAAAGATGTTCGGCCTATGTATGTACTCGTAATGATTATATCATTAATTTTTTCATATGTAGTACGTTAGTTTAGCCGTCGCACGTTTTTCCAAGAGTCATGATTGTCTACAGTAGTGTGAAAGACGTGATGTTTGATGGTTATACTTGAGCAGAAGACGATCAGTGCCCTTAGCTCGTATATGTGTATAGAGGATAAAAGGAGCATTTCGGTTCCTAGGCTTAGAAAGAATTTCAAGAGTAATTAACCCTTCCATCCCCTCTCCTCTTTGTGTTTGCTCGTTCTTATTTTCCTCTTCTCTTTCTCCAGCCCACTGAGATTTTGGAACAACTGTAATTACGTCTTGACCCTCAGGCCTCCAAGTCACATATTCTGTACCTCTCACCCTTACGATATTACATATCACCTCTATCCCCCTCTTGTTCAACTTTGTTTGGTTAATCTTCTTACACTCTGCAACAACGATAAATGACAAACAAGGTCAAAATTCTCATTAAGACATTTTAACAAACACATGCTTGCACAATATAAATGTAAACCCACCTGACTTTGAGCAAAGAATTGCTCGAGGCCTTGCCGTCCTCCGGTCACTAGTAACTAGCCTCTTAACCATTAGGAGGTAATATTTCGAATTTATACGCAAATCGTATAGGTTATGAACTAGCTCCTCGACCTTCTGATGACTTGACCAGTAGAAATATTCATCCTCACTTTTTGGCTTAACGAAAGTGAAAATTTTCTTTTAACCCTACTTTAAAGCCATCCTTGTTAAATTGGATGACTTTGGACATAAACTTATAAAAAGTTAAGTACATTTGCTCGGGCCATGATCAAGTTCTATTAGAACTTGTTCAATGAGAAGATCTAGATGAAGACAAAGATCTGTAGCCAACTGTTTGTCGTAAATAATAGTATGTCAGACCATCTCTCATCGTCTATATGATATATTTGAACGGACTCAGGAATGTTATATCGGATTCTAATCCAGTTTATAGCTTCTCACAACTTCTTTCTTCCAGCAGAAGGAGCCGGCCTAAGAACTCCTATAGGTCCAGGACTACTACCAGAAGAACTCGCTTCACTCGTGATAACAAAAGATGATTGACCAGGAGAAAAAAGCATAGAAAATTGCAAAAGCAAAACAATGAAAAAAAGTGTGGTTTACCAGAAGAAGTTGAAATAGCCAAAACTCCAAGATCACGACAATGGCAGACGGACAAATAGAGAAGACTGAAAGCACGAAATCGGGTAGAGAAGGTAAATGTATGGATTCAAAATTGCCTTTCCCTCTTATACACATCAAAACATGAGGAATGACCAAAATGCCCTCTTTACCCTTTATGCACGTATACGAGCTAAGGGCATTGATCGTCTTCTTGTCAAGCATAACCGTCAAACGTCACGTCTTTCCCACTGTCCTAGGCAATCATGACTCTTGGAAAAACGTGTGACGGCTAAACTGATGTACTATACACGAAAAAATGAATGATATAATCATTACAACTACATGCATAGGCCAAACATCTTTTCATCTTCTTGGAACCTTGGTCAAAACCCAAGATCCCGAGAGGGGACAAATTGTAAGGGTAATTTTTTGAATCATGCCAACTGTCACTCCAAGTCATTAGCTCGATCCCGTCCAAAACTTAGTTCAACGTCGTACTATTTTATTATGTCAGTTGTTACATCATAACTGTATGCGAACTGTTATCTCAATAAACAGCTCGATCCCATCCAAATCTTAGTTCATTAGCTCAATGTCATCCTTCTTGATGTCATCTCAGTTAAGTAGTTCGATGTCGTCCTACCAGCTATCACCCTAGTTAAACAACTCACCTGCCTCAAGCTCAACTAATCATCCCGATCTTGTCCTTAACAACTCAGACATTTTGTTTATTCGTAAACAACAATTCAATAAACGACAAATTAGATACAAACAAATTAAGAGTAAGACAAATCCCGCAACCATTAGGACCGACCTATGAATTATCCCAAATATTTTGACAAACCATCCGATTGAACATTAATGATAGTCTATAGCTCAATGACACATGACAAAGACATGCATTTGTAACTGAATATTTATGTCTATCATTATCTTCTTACGTACGTACAAACTAAGAAATAAACACGTGGAGAGAACCTTGTGGATCATATCAAGAGCTGTCAGCAAATAGAATTGCATGCACAACCGTCATTTGCATGTATTGACACTTGGTCGTTTATTTGCCTATAAATATACGGATCAGAGGAGACAAAAGGACCGTTTTCTGAAAACCTTTGAACTTACTGAATTCTCTGCACCCATATTCAATCCATTTTTGACTGAAACTTCGGAGTATATTTGATAGGTTGGATGACCACTCAACAACCAACCCTTCATCCTTCTACCAATCGTCCAAAAACACGTGGAGCTAACAACTGTGAGAGAAATTTTCCCTCACATTTATATTGAAATATATAATTGTCATACATGCTTAAGTAAGTGAACCAAGCTAGCGAACTAAATTAAAGAACCTAAGCAAACTGAAAAACGAATTATCTCATCCTACCCTAGCGAACCAGATTCACTCTTGAGTGGCGGACTGCAAACCGCAAACCCAAATTTGAACCAAGCGAACCGACGAACCAGCCAACCAGGTAACATTGATCCAAATTGTTTCCTATAAGTGCAATGAAGAGGAGCTGATCCACTAATCATAACTTAGAAATGACTCCAAACTGTCTCCTATAATCCTCAGTTAGGCACATGTAGCACCTATTAGCCATTCCCCATATGCTCTTTTTCTAATGATCGATCGCGGGGATCTTATCCCGTGAAGCGGTCTAAAGGAAGAAACAAATTTGGGATAAAATAATAAATCCCACACAACTCGATGCGGAAAAGAGAGTTTTTGTTATCGGCAAGTGAGTCAGTGAATAGAGGAAAGATCTCACAGAGAAACAACCTCTGCTATCCTTGGAACAAAGCCTGCTGTCTCTACAGTGTAAACAAGGCTGAACCTGATTGACCTGTGCCTTACACCGAGCAAAATCATCTACTTCCCAATCATTCTAAGATAGTTATCACCCCACCAAACATAGTTTGATCCTAGGATTGGATCCTACATCATATACGGCATAAGTTAGAAAGAAGGAAGAATGCTTTTAATGAATTTCCATGGACGTTGAAAGTTAACTCTATACATTAGCTTGGGATCCCACCCATTTGCATAATTGCATCAAAGCTTACTTTTAATCAAGAGACCCAGTGAGGCAGTGACTATAGGCTCAAAGGAAAACCTCTATAAGCTTTTGTTCAAAAGGTCCACATTTCTCTCATTTGTTCTCCTTGTGTTCAGCACTTCAATCTACCTTCCTCTTTAGGTCTAGCAACCATCTTTTGTCCTCACCAAATGGTCCTTTTTCTTCTCGCCACTTTCCCAAAGGAAATTTCTTTAGAAATGCTCAAGGTTCTTTATCTCTTTTTCAAGGATCTTGAAGAGGGGCAAGAAGTAAATCTGAATACTAGAGAGGTTGGATTTGATATGAGTTCTCCTTCCAATTCCATTATGCTGCTGCTTTCTAAATTCCTCCTTTCGTAGTATCTTTCACATTTAAGGTTCCTGAACTCTGCTTTGATTCCTACCACTTCTAGTATTGGTACAAATCAATCCAATTGTCAGATAGATTATCTCTGACATGTCATTCATTATGCATATTTACTCTCAAGTCTCATCTTTAGTTTAGTTTATTTTTAAAATTTATATTTATCGATAATGCAGTTCAATATATTAAAAATGGAAAAAGGAATACATGGAAATTGGAAAGAACACGGCAAGAGTTTATAAGCATATAAACTCAACACTGAGGGTAAACAGACAAGATCCTAACTCTCCAGGGAAAACAACATATTATATCAAAATACCCTGAATTTCCTCCCTTGAACAATGGATCCCTGCCTACTCCATAACACCGAACCGGATGCACTAGAAAATCCGGGGAACGGAGGAAGAGACATTCTCAAATACTCTGAGGTTCCTCTCTTTCCAAAGCCACCAAGAAATAGCCCGAGGGAGAATTGACCAAATCACCTCCCAAGCTCCCACTCCCTTAACCAAAGACCAACAAGATAAAAAATCATGAAGGGATAAGGGTGAGACCCATGTCACCCCCATGCGGGAAAGGAAAAAACCCCACACCGCCTGTAGGCCCTGCACTACAGGACAATGCAAAAGGAGATGAACCACCGTCTCTTCCGCTTGTAGACACGTAAAGCATCGGTTAGCCATACTCCATCAGCTATGTTGTAAGTGTTCACATGTTAGGATTTTATTCAATGTTATAGACCAAATAAAGAAAGATACCTTTGGAGGAAATTCTAGGATTCCACACCACCCTATGAGGAAAAGACTCACCCAGAGTAGGGAAGAAAGATTGTAGCAAAAATCTTACTGAGAACCGCCCATGATTACTTCTAGACCACATCCTACAATCATGATTCCTATGCATTAGTATCTACTGTTGCCACTTGCCATTACTATAACCTGAATTTTTTCCACAGCCTTGCTAGATGGCAGTTGGAATGCACTTACTATTGAAAATCGGTGCTGATGCTTCATAAATAATAATAATGTTATTTATTATGTAATTTTAATTATCATTCTTTTGTCTTGGAAGTCTAGCTTTAAGCTTCTGTTTTATTCACATTTGTTTGGCCAGAGGATCTTGATAAGAGTCAGCAAGTAATGAATAGATCATTGATTGGGTTCTGTCTGTCATGATTGAGGTGTTTACTTGTACATTTCTGAAGCTGGTGAAAACCACAGTCCGCTGATGAATGTACAATAAAACAGAGTCGACGTCCAAGAACAGAATGGCCTGTCCTTTATTTTATGTCTCTTGATGAGGACAATGTTTGGGGAGTTCACCTCTATATGGGGACTTGTTACTGGATTACCGTGTTTGCTATTTTTCCTTTTACATAGTATGACAGATTTTGCTCTACATTTACTTATTTCCTTTGTTGCAAACTTGCAGCTTCTTCGACCAATTTATAAGCAAATTGCAGAAAATCAAAATGCAGAGATATTCTCTGCAAACACTCTCCTCGTTATTCTGGGGACTAGTCTCCTTACAGCTAGGGTATGTGGATCCAGGTTGTTAACAATTCTTCCTGTATTTTCTTACAACAATACTTTGATATCTATTTCCTGGAACAGGCTGGCCTTTCTATGGCATTGGGAGCATTTTTGGCTGGTTTGCTCCTTGCAGAAACTGAATTTTCCTTACAGGTTGAATCAGATATTGCTCCATATCGTGGGCTTCTTTTGGGTCTCTTTTTCATGACGGTATGTACCCTATATTGGCATATTTATCAGATCTGTTCATTAGACTGTGTGAATAGTTAATTGGTTCTGTGCTAATCCACTCTGAATGTGAAATTATGTCTTCTCACTGGTTTTGTCTTCCAGATATTTAGACTTATTGTTTGTCTACCTGCTTCTTTCAGCTTTCCTTTCTGTACTTGCATTAGATATCATATTGTGATGCCACTGTTCTTACTGCTTCTCCATCATGTGTTGCTTAACACAGTTGTTTGTAGATGCTTTGACTTTAGCAGATTGACAATGCAAGTATAATGATGATTAAGGACATTCATTCAGATATGTGCAACTGACATTTTGCATTCTGTGGGTTTTCAGGTTGGAATGTCTATTGATCCAAAACTTCTTGTTTCAAACTTTCCAGTTATTCTGGGGACATTGGGACTTTTGATTGGTGGCAAGACTTTATTGGTTGCTTTAGTTGGTAAACTTTTTGGCATTTCTATCATTGCTGCAATAAGAGTTGGCCTTCTTCTTGCACCTGGTGGAGAATTTGCATTTGTAGCTTTTGGAGAAGCTGTTAATCAGGTTTATTTTCCTATGCAGTAAACATAATGCTTATCATTCAAAAGTTTATTAGCTTTGCTATATTTTCGGATAATCTCATTAATATTAGACCTGAAATTGGTGCTCAAATGCTTTATAAAAAGACCTCTCTGTTTTTTTCATCTAATTCCAAATTGAACTGTCCATGGATCCATTTAGTCAAAATCTCGACATTATTAATTTCGAATTATAGAAGAAATATTTGGTTTTACGTAGATACAAGGTGTCTTAACAGGAAAACTTGAGAGACAGGTGTGTACAATATGTATAGATTAAGCATGCAATGTATAAGTACTCATTGGGAAGTGTAAGTTATATTTGTGTTTTTGTGCATGCTTGTGGCCCTCTATACATAGTTACACAACACCACACGTGTGTGTGCGCACACACTTGTACATTCATTATTTTGTCTCTTTGGTCAGACTTATGTAATAAATATGTGAGTTTGCATGTTTATGTAGCCGAGATACATGTCAGACATATGATAACACTCTTGTTAGGAGTTAGGACTACTAATATCTTTGTTGTTATCTGTCAGCTATTACTTATACAGTTTAGTATAGCTATATCAGTTTATGTAAACACATATATTTCTATGTTCTATTCTTCTCTGAACTTGAAGTACTGTAATTGTATATCCAATAACTATATGAATATGTGAGGTGTCATGCTTGCAGGGATCAGCATGAAAGAAACCCTATTCCAATATTTGACATTTCCACATCTATTCATGTCCAAAGTTTCAACGCCAGCATGTTTGGTAGGCACTAGATACATTGTTTTCTTTTTAGAAAACAAATGTATGTAATAAGCCCTGGACTAAAAGGTAGTTATACTAATGTACTATGTTTGGCTCTAGGTTCTACAGCGTACTTTTGTGAATGGGGACTGGAAGCAAGTCCTAGATGGGAAATTGTCTAATAATGCTAGTATTATCAATCTAACATCACGTTTCCATTTTTTGTCTTTACTATACCAAGATAAATTGTGATCAGTCATTGGGCAAGATGCAGTAACATTGGTATGGGTCCTAGTTACCAAGTATGGGTACAGGTATAATACGACAATGATCCGTTCGGGAAGTACGGGTTTTATACGGCAAAAGTACGGGAAAGTTAAAAATAATTAATAATTATAAATAAATAAAAACCATGATATTAACTAATAACAACCATTTAATACGAAATGTGCGTTTAACACGGTAAAAGTATGGCAAAAATATGTGTTTTATATGCGTTTAATACGGAATTTGCTTGTTAAATGGGTATTATATGGCGATACATGTATAATACATAACGCGGCAAAAGTACATCCTTTTAAATGGCGACCCCCTAGAAGTATTATACAGGTACTATAAGGGTATTAAATGGGTGTTTGGTAACACTATGATATGGGTAGCTACCATAATTTTTCATGTAGAAAGTTTTGATTTTTATCTTGTGTGCGCCAAACATTATTAGGTATATTGTAAACTAGAAAACATAAACAGTCCGTGTAATAAACTGTTTATAGATGCAACATTGCTGATTGTGCCATTTCCTATTTGTCTCTTGGGTCGAGTATACATTGGACTCATTAAGCCAAGTCACTATGATGAATAGCCTTTGGTTGCAGGGTATACTGTCTCCTCAACTCTCGTCTTTGCTGTTTCTAGTGGTGGGAATTTCAATGGCCATCACGCCATGGTTAGCAGCTGGAGGCCAATTAATTGCATCTCGTTTTGAGCAACATGATATGCGAAGTTTATTACCGGTGGAGAGTGAGGTAAAATGCCTAACTATGAGTCACTGCTCTCAGCTGCAAAGGTTATTTATCTAGATTCCGGAATGTGTTACTGACTTATTTGTAAGGCAATGCTTTAAGCTGTAACATTCATATTTGACTAAACTTCATTTTATGCCAAAATATGACTTTATAATTTACCCGTAGTATCTTAAGTATATATGATGAGCTCTAAATCAGGGAGCAGAATGATTAGTGCACCCAAACTCTGCTTAGTTATTTATTTGCTTGATTAGCAGGTCCTTCTAAAATGAAATATAATTCTGTTCATATAGTCATTTGAACTATATCATTACTCATTAGGGAGGCAAAAGCAATAGAGATTAAACTATAAACCAACGGTTGCCTAACAAGTGCAGATGCAGTGGAATTATTTCACTGTACTCATATATTTTGTGCTAGGCCCTGGACCTGTGTTCCTTTTAAGTTTGAAGAAGTCACTGCATCTTTCCCACTTTCCTGTAATGTAGAGCATTTCCAACCGAGAAGTTAAATAATAAACTAGGGATCTGCTTTTCATTTATATTTTGGGTTTAGTGTTCCTTTTAACCTTCACAGCTAGAACTGCACAGTGATGGCAATCTTCATGTCACCACCATGAGTTTGTGAGTAAAATTTCATCTGACTTGAAAAAAAAAGGAAAAAGAGAAGAAAAGAAATAAGAAAGAGAAAAACATGGTAGTTGAATAGCTTGGGAGTATCTAGAGAGGGTTAGTTTTGTCTTGCCATCTAGCCCTTTGGAGCTTTTTTCTTGTTGAAATCTATTCGTGTTCAAATCAATTAGGTTACTTTCACTTAGGCTCACTTGGATCTGAATGATACATTAGGAGTGTGGAATGAGAAGTGTAATGCTGTCAACATATAGTGTATTTATCTTCTATATGTCTGCACTGGAAATTGACTTTCACAGCCTCAGATTTCTTTATTTGTGTAAACGTTGAAATTCTTCCCTACCAATTTGCAAGTGCTATATGCGTGTTACATGCTGCATATAATCTCTATATGCTATTCCACAAAACATGTTGATCCTTCTGATAAGGTTATTCTGCATCTCAAATAGTAGCAAGTTATGTGATGTTTGTCCATGTACTGCAATGTCACCCTTAAATGCGTTTTTTGTTTACAGTTACTGCCACAATCAGGTAGAGTACAATTGATACTTTGCTCAAGGTTGACATGTCCATGTAGCAATTTTTTCCATTGTTCAGTTCATTTTCTAAAAGGTTCTACTGGATTTTAATTTAGTGCTCAAGGTTGTACATGTTGACCCCCAATAGGCATATTGTATATTCATATACTAAATTATCTTTTCTTAAGAAAATTTTGATATTGCAATTATCCTATATTTTTACGGATTAATTTCCTCTTGATTTCTTATGGAATGTTGTTGTTTTCAGACAGATGATTTGCAAGATCATATTATTATTTGTGGATTTGGACGTGTTGGCCAGGTGTTTTCATAATCTTTAGTTTTTTTTTTCTTGTGAAGTTTTGAATCGTTTAAAGGCTGAATTTGTTGTTAATCTAGTTTGAACATATTTGTTTCTACATGAACGTAACAGTAATTTTTTTGCTCATTGTTTTAGATCATTGCACAGCTTCTTTCAGAACGACTTATTCCATTTGTTGCTCTTGATGTGAGGAGGTAAGATTGTCTTCTATGTTTAACTACCAACCCCACAGATTTTTCAAGGATAATCTTCTGAATTATATTCTTTATGGAATCCTTATAGGATATAAGATAAGTTGACTTGATGGATAAATTGAATCATGTTAAGTGAGTCATCTCAATATCTTACATTTGTAAGTCATTGTAAACATTAAACAATTCTTATGATTAGCTTTCACTAAATCTTTGTCTTACACATAATTTGATGTTTACACCAGACAAGTGTGCTTACTATTTATGTAAACATGAACAAAATGTCATTGGAGGGCACTTGATCCATTTGATTGGGAATTTCTTCATGAGCATATGCATAAAGTTGAAGCAATTGTAGAAACAAGTTAAGAACCTACTAGTACACTAGAACTATATTCTTGCTAGTCATGGATAGAGGTTTCAGTTCATTATATGTAAAGTTCTTACTTCTTAACTTGTACTCAACATATACTCACAAATTCCTGTCACAAACTAATGTTAATAAGGTATTATATGGAAGCAAATGTTGATGATTTGGAAGATTTAGCCAATTATTAATCCATTGAATACCTAATTTGGCTAGTCTTTTGAAAGTATGACTTACTTCCTTGTGTGTGCTGCCATGTTAATATCCTCCATTGAACGTATTCTTTTCTACTGGTAAAGTAAGGTTGTTAAATATAGAGGTACTTGTGAATAAATTCCCAGTGCACAAAGAAAGCCTAGAGGTGCCCTATTTATCTTGAAGTTTTGCCGCTGATTCAGCATTTTGAGTATAGTTATACAAGACACTGTCTTCAATATCAAGAATGCGGTCAATGGTATTAGCAAGTCTCCATGGTCCCAAAACATTGCCTAATGTCAAAGCAAGGATTTTGGAGACGTATTCGATTCCAAGAGCACCTTTAAAGATACGAAGACAATCTGAAAGGCCAAGGGCTTTGTCTTGTTAGAGTTTTTGATTCCAATTGACCCAAAAACACTTTTATGTGAAGTACCCTTATCATCTCTGAGGATCTCGATTCCCGCCAATTCCTACCAGCATATGATTTTTAAAGGAATTCCCATCAATATTTAGTTTTATGCTACCCTGACTAGACTTCAAGGGAGGATGAGATGAAATAGATCCGAGTCTATAGCCTAGGGTGTAGACCTGGTGCAAGTATTGTTGGATTGGAGCTTTCTTGGTAAGCCTGGGAAGCTCTTCCTAAACGTCCCATTTAGTGGTCAAAGAGGGAGATGTATGTGGGACACGATGTGATAGATCCGAGTCTATAGTTTAGGGTGTAGGCCTTGAGCAAGTACCGTTGAATTGGTACTCTTTGGGTAAACGATTGGTAGAATATAGTGTGCCTCTACAACCAATAATGTAACGAGAGAGTAGCCGAGCCTTCCACGGGAATTCAATATTGATTTTATCTATATATTATTTTATTCAAACCAAGAACAGAAGATTCAATTTGGATGGTTTTTATACAAGGTCTACTATACTCTAAGGTGCCTAGTTCTCTTCTCCACACATGTTTCTTAGTTCTCAATGATATTTTGAGCCTTGCTCCCTGCTTCTCGCTCTAGTAATTATGCTATAATATACCAAATATGAAAGGATATCAACTTAACAACTGAACAACAAACTATCATGTTACCAAAAAATAAGTACTAATTGTCAAATTTAGGTTAATTAATACGAAAAGTCAATGCCCCCAAACTACAATGGAAAATAGATCTTGGGTTTCATAGTCAAGGCCAAGGTTAAATCCAAAAATTTAGACGATGGAAATTAAACATTATCATTTCGGTGGATGCTTGAACTGTAGATTCAAACTTTGTCTATTATTGGCAGAGAAGTCTTATAGTAAATGGTGGGTTTCATAGTGATAGAGCAAGGGTTCTTAGGAAACCCTCCTCTAGGTGAAATGTGGGTCCCCCTTGCATAGAATGCTTTTAAACAACTCAAATACTGAAATTTAAACTAGTTTGAGGCTACAAAATAAACAATTAATGGATTTTGATGTCATATTTCCCCTGAGAGGCCTAAGCCTCAATACAAAGACGTAAGCCTCAATTGCGTTACTCGAGGCATGAGCCTCAAAGTTAAACTTTTGAAGTCTCGCCCAAGGCACAAGGTTTTCACCTCAGGGCAAGTCTTTTAAGACCATGCTTTTGAGCTAGAATTTTCTAACCATTCTTTGGCTATAACACTAGAATTGATTGTAGAAATTGAAGGGCTTCCATCCAAAACACCCTTTTGAAAAGTTGATGGGCAGTATGTTTCTATCTTTAGATTGACATGTTTAATTTTTTCAATCTTGGAATATTTTTGGACCATAAAACCATCCACCCTTTTGTTTCATATCAAACATTTATTAGAGAATGAAGACAGAAATGCAAAGTATCAGGGAAACCTCTTAGAGCCAAGGAAACCAAAAACAAAAAAGACATCAATGAAAATACACCGGAAGAACATCACTGCCAATGTAACTCCACCCTACCAACCCTGCAAATAGATATGGAGTCCACCATCTCATTCTCTAACCTCATAGCCCAAGAGAATGAGATGGTCCCTTGAGAAGAGTCAGAAGACCAGTTGCAGAAAAAAAGGATCAAAAATCTCCATGGTGTCCCTTAACTTTTGTTCAAGGCCCATTTGACTGCATTCCTCAAATTCCTTCCAATTAGAATCATACAATGTAAGATAATGCAAGTATCCTAAGGATTAAGAGACCTTCACGGAGAGCTAAACGTAGATAATACTTGGAATCACCTTTTCCAGTCATGCTCGAAAAGACGTAGATAATACTTGGTTAGTGCTTGTTAGGGTTTAGGCCTTGATAGGGTTTGAGAGAATGAGATGGAGAGAGGAAGAAGAAAGAGGGAAAGAGAATGAGAGAGTTCAAACCCTCTCTTCTCTACTTAGGCTATTATTCAAAGGATATAAACTGACATGAGCCCAAGGCCCAATAGAGAGGATTAATCCAAGACAATATAAAAAAAAAGGCCCAAACAAGAGACATTTACAACACTCCCCCTCAAGCTGGTGTGTATATGTCATACATGTCTAGCTTGCCAAGAATACCATGTAACCGGTAGCCAAAAACCCCCTTGGTTAAGATCCGCAAGTTGATCTTCAGCCCTCACATAGGGAGTGCAAATCTCCCCAGAATTGAGTTGCTCTTTTATGAAGTGTCAGTCAACCTCAATGTGTTTTGTTCTATCGTGTTGCACTGGATTGTGGGTAATACTGATAGAGGCTTTGTTGTCACAGTATAGGTTTATCGGCTTATCTAGTGAAAACTTAGTTCCCTTAATAGAGCCTTCAACCAGAGTAGATTACATATCCCGTGAGCCATAACTCTAAACTCAGCCTCAACACTAGACCTTGCTACAACTCCCTGTTTCTTGCTTCTCCAAGTTACAAGGTTTCCCTCAACAAGCATACAATATCAGGAGGTGGATCTCCTGTCAGACACAGATCCCGCCAATTTGCATTGCATCAGTGTAGGCTTTCACTCTCAAGTGCCCATGACAACCAAATAAAATTCATTTTCTTGGTGAGGATTTCAAATATTTGAGAATCTTGTAGACTGCATCTAGGTGAGAGGTTTTTGGGGCATGCATAAACTGGCTCACTACGTTCACTGCATAAGCTATATCAGGGCGAGTAAGTGAGAGATAAATAAGACGACCAACAAGTCGCTGATACTTTCCTATATCACCAAGGGACTCCCCACCATCTTCTGCTAGCTTGTGGTTCTGTTCTATAGGAACATTTAAAGGTTTACAACCCAACATCCCTGTTTCTCTAAGGAGATCTAGGATGTACTTCCTTTGGGAGATAAAGATACCTCTCTTTGACCTGGAAACTTCTATGCCAAGAAAATGCTTCAATTTTCCTAAGTCTTTAATCTCAAACTTTGTGGCTAGTTGAGACTTCAACCGCTTTGCTTCATGTTCATCATTTTCTGTCAACACAATGTCATCTACATATACAATGAGGGTTGTTGTCTTCCCCTGACAATACCTAATAAATAGATTATGGTTTGCTTGGCTTTGAGTGTATTCCTGTCTCTTCATTACTCCACTGAACCTTTCAAACCAGGCATGGGGAGACTGCTTTAAACCATATAATGCCTTCTTTACTTTCTACATCCTCCCTTAAGCAGTGGGAAACTTGAACCCAGGAGGGATAGTCATGTAGACCTCAACTAAGTCTCTATGTAGAAAGACATGTTTTACATCAAGTTGATAGAGGGGCCAGTCTTTGATTGGTTGCAAGGGAAAGAATGACCCGAATAGAATTCATCTTTGCTACAGGAGAAAAGGTTTCATGGTAATCAATTCCATGAGTTTGAGTGAACCCTTTGGCCACCAGTCTTACCTTGTATCTTTCCACAGACCCATCTAACTTGTGTTTGACTATAAACACCCATTTACATCCAACTGATTTCTTCCCCTTTGAAATATCAACAAGCTCCCATATACCAATTTTTTCAAGAGCCGTCATTTCCTCATGCATCGCATCCTTCCACTCAGGATGAGTTAGCGTATCGGAAACACTGCAAGACAAGGATATACAAGACAAGGAAGAGGCAAAGGCACAATAGGAAGCAAATAGGGAAGTGTAAGACACAAAGTTGGAGATGAGATGTTGAGTGCATGATCTAACTCCCTTTCTAAGGGCAATAGGGAGATCAGAGTCATCAATGTGAGAAATAGGAACATAGTCAGGGTTGGAATTATTACCTGGATCAGCAGGATCTGAGAAGGCCTCTTGATAGGGAGCATGAGACATAGGTCGAGGTCGTCGAGAGTAGACTTTCAAAGGAATCTTCTTACTCCCAACATTAACAATAGGGAATCATTGATTTCAACAAGAGTATCATGAATGCCAATAACGGGAAGTGGAACCTTAGGAGACAACTTTGCAACATCATCAACTTTCTCCCCCTGCAGAGGGGTCGCAGAACCAGGGAAGTAAGGAGTGTCTTCAAAAAAGGAGATCCATGGACACAAATCTCTTCTTGGAAGGGGGATGATAGCACTTATAACTTTTCCGAGTGGGGGAATACCCAAGGAATACACATTTGACTACACAAGGATTAAGTTTGGTTCAATCAGGTTTAGGAACGTGAACAAAGCAGATAGAGCCAAAAACTCTAGGGGGTATAGGAAAATGAGGAGCATAAGGAGAAAGAATATCCAAGGGGGGCTTGTAATCCAAAATCCGTGAAGGCATCCGGTTCATTAGAAAGGCAGTGGTAAGCAAGGCTTCTGTCCAAAGGTAGTTGAGAACATTATGACAAGGAGAAGAGATCAAATAATCTCAATGAGGTGTCGATTTTGCGTTCAGCCACTTCATTCTGTTGGGGAGTTTGAGCACAAGTGGTTTGGTGGACAAGTCTATGGTCAGTAAAATAAGTACACAAATCGCCACTCAGATATTCCCCAACATTGTCAGAACGTAGAATCTTAAGAGTAGTGTCAAACTGGGTGCATACCATCTTATGAAAAGCCTTAAAAGAGGTACTGAAATCAGACTTGGACTTACGAAGATACACCCAAGTAGCATGAGAAAAGTCATCAACAAAAGTAACAAAATACTTATAGCCAAAAATAGAAATAGTGGATACAGGACCCCAAACATCAGAATGAACAAGTTCAAAAGGTGAATTACTTTTAGTAGTGCTAGGAGGGTATGAAACCCGACAATGTTTTGATAACTCACATGTTTCACATTGAAATGAGACATTAGATAAAAAGACAAATAATTGAGGAAACATCCTTTTAACGAGCGAAAAAGATTGATGACCTAAACGAAGATGCCATCGCATCAACTGGGCAAAATCACTCCTGCTCGTTAGAGTAGACCGGTAAGCATGCAACACGAGAGGGATCCAGTTGATAGAGATCATCCTTCTCATGACCACTACCAATCAACTTCCTTGTCAATAAGTCCTGAAACACACAATGAGAAGGAAAAAATGTGACTACAATTGAGTGATTTGGTGATACTACTAATCGAGAGAAGATTAGAAGCAAAGTTAGGGACTTGAAGGGCAGTAGACAAATGCAGAGAAGGGGAGACTTGGATGGTACCCTTGCCAGCAATAGAGGATATGGTACCATCCACAGTACGAACTTTATCCTTCCCAGAACTGAGGTGGTAGGAAGAGACAATGGAGGACATACCAGTCATATGCTCGGATGCGCCAGAATCAATAATCCAAGAGTGATGAGTAGACGAGACAGAAGCATTTAGGGCAGTGTCAGAGGTACCTGATTGTGCAAGGGAGGATGTGGATGCAGTGGAAAGTGCCACCGAATGAGTCATAGCCTGATGAACGACTTCCAATTCACGGCGAAGAGACTCCATATCATCTCTAGGAGCTTCAAAGGTAGCAAAAAAATGGGCAGTATGGGCTGAGGAATCTCCGAACCCTCCTGAACGATCCCCTCTCTATGTAGGTCTGCTATGTAATTTCCAACAATGATCACGGGGGTGATGAGTCCGGTCACAGTAGTCGCATTTCAATCTGTCTTTGTTATCCTGTGAGACACCATCAAACTGATTACCATGACCCCTAGCACCTCCTCAACTACCTCCTCTTCCACCACGCTGGGAGATGGAAGAAAGAGCATACCTCTCAGGAATTGCTACCATACTGGGATTCATCCAACTCTTCTACTCTCTTCACTCTGGATGTAGGCATAGACAAGGCTAAGGGAGTCAGGAGGAGGCTCGCGACCAAGAATCTAAGAGCGCGTATGTTCATATTCCTGGTTCAATCCGGTGAGAAACTCAAAAATTCGCATCCGTTCAACCCATTTCTTAAAGGCAACAACATTAACAGAACAACTAGGTTTGGAATCAGAGTAATGATCAAATTCTTCCAATTTCTCCCTCAACTTTGCATAGTACATGGCCAAGGACATCTCCCCCTAGCGTGTTTGAGAGATGTCCCGTTGGAGCTTATAGAGCTGAGCAAAATTACCTACTTTTGAGTAGGTTTGATCAAGTGTGTCCCGCACATCTTTAGCCGATGTCAAGAACTCCAAACCCCTGCCAATGTGTCGTAACACTGACTTGTTGACTTGAGCCAAGACATAATAGTCAAATTCTCTTTTTCCCATTTATCGTGTGTAGGATCTGACTTTGTGGGTTCTTTTATGGTGCTAAGGAGGTAACCCAACTTACCCCTTACGCCAATACACATGCGGATTGATTGTGCCCAATGCACATAATTCTCACCATCAAGCTTGATAGAAGTTATTTGCAAGTGGGGATTGTCATTACTTGACCCCTCATATCTCACTCCACCACTTGGAGGCATCACATTCGAAGATTGATCCTCTTCCGACATAGCCTTTGCTTCAAAAAAACTTGGAGTCTTTGGTAAACACAAATAGGGCACCCAACAAGAAGCCCAAACACCAACTATCTTCTTCAATACATAGAAGAAGAGAGAAGCCAGTCGTGGAAGGATTAACAAATCACTTCCAACAAGATCAAAACCTCAAACAACAAATCAAAGGTGGCAAAGACTTCCTCCAACACTTTAGAGTCAAAACAAGGGGCTGTCCAACCCTTTCTATTCATTAAACTCACAAAAAATCATTTCTGCAGAAGAAAAGGTAGCCCCAAGAGGTAGAAAAACGCTTACAACTCCCTCAATACTTCATGTAATAAGGTGAGACCACTTTAGGATGGAAGCTATCAAAAAAAACGTTCCAAATAGGTGTGAAAAACCATAATAAAAAAAGGTCATATAGTTGCAGTATCATTAAACTGAACCAACTATTTTTTTCGGAATTTTTCTGATTTTTCTGAAAAAACCATGTAACTTCTTCAATATTGCTCCAAATCACATGGGAATTGATTCAAATTTTTTCTCAAATCAAGATCTATAAGAAAAGACCTTCAAATCTTTCCCATGGAGGCCTAGGCCGTACGGCTGATGACATCACTGACTCCTTCTTTCTCCGTTGATTTACTTGAACCTTGGTAAGCCTTGCTCTGATACCAACTTGGTTAGTGCTTGTTAGGGTTTAGGCCTTGTTAAGGTTTGAGAGAATGAGATGGAGAGAGGAAGAAGAAAGAGGGAAAGAGAATAAGAGAGTTTGAACCCTCTCTTCTCTACTTAGGCTATTGTTCAAAGGATAAAAACTTACATGGGCCCAAGGCCCAATAGAGAGGAAAAACCAAGACAATATAAAAGAGACCCAAACAAGAGACAATTACAACAGTAATGTGATATTCACTATTTTTAAACACACCACCAATCCTGTAGGACTTGAATCACTCAACGTATACCCATCATATTTGTGCTTCACTACATTTGTAGGAGGCTAAACTTTCACAACTACCTCTTGAGAGGTAGACAACATTTCCCCCAAGGACCAGTTCCTTATTATGTTACTAATACTAATCCCTTTATGACTAATTGAAGTAGATAACCAATGAGAAATCATCACCTTGATTTTGTCAACAGTATCACTGAAACTTAGGTATTTTATCTTAAAACATTCTTATATTCCATTCCTCCCAAATCAACCAAAGAATGGCTAGGAGAGTGCATATTTGAATTTTGAATTCCCTATTGCCAAACGAATCGGAACTTCATTAAATCCAAAGTACCCAGGACAAGCCCATTAAAACCGTCAATTCTTTGGTTATATGTTTTCCAGATTATCTTTCCTCTAATGTATCTCCAGGTACCTTTTTGAATAAAGGAAAATTGAAAAACAAAAACTTGTAGATGTCAAATTTCATCGTTTTGATCTGTAGATGGCTAATTGAGCAGAGGAAGACAAATTATGTGTAATTTGGAATAAGTTGGTCTGTACTACCATATGTATCAGATATATTAACTTTTGTGTAATTTTAGTGACCGAGTGGCGGTTGGGCGTGCACTTGACCTTCCTGTATATTTTGGAGATGCCGGGAGTCGAGAGGTAAAGCAAAATGTGTCACTGCTCAAGTGTGCTTTCACTCTGTTGCTCTCTCTCTGACATGCTTCTTTGACTAGGTCCTCCATAAAATCGGTGCTGAAAGAGCATGTGCTGCAGCAATAACGTTAGATACTCCAGGTGCAAATTATAGAACTGTTTGGGCTCTGAGCAAGTATTTTCCCAACGTGAAGACATTTGTTCGTGCTCATGACGTTGATCATGGCCTCAATTTGGAGAAGGCGGGAGCAACAGCTGTACTCACTCTTATACCCATTGTTATTACTTCTCCTTTCTTCTTCTCTTTTTCTTTTCTCCCCTTGAAGGTAAAATTTCATCCAAAAGGATTGGGATTGAGAATTTCTATAAGCTCCATTTGCATCCGTCTAAAATTTACAACCATTAGTATGAATAGTTATCATGATGAGTATTACCAATTAATTTAGCTCTCTTTCACATTATGTCTAACAACTGTCAAAAAACTTACAGGTTGTCCCGGAGACCTTGGAGCCAAGTTTACAGTTAGCAGCTGCTGTTCTTGCACAGGTGAACAATAGAGAGTCATTGAATTGTATTTTGTTGCTTTTGCAACCTTACCAAAGTGATTGGAAGGCTGGCCTTAATCTGGTCCTCTTTTAACTATTATTATGACAGGAGGAAATGGGTAATTTTTTTATTAGTTGGTTCTTAAAATCAGTATAAGCTTGATCTCTTCTAGCTATAATTTAGTGATACAATAAAAGATCACCCATGCATCAGAAACCATCTAGTCACTGGGAGCCATGATAGTTCATGGGAATTATTATATAAAGGTAAAAGGAATGTGAGAGCTTTTTACATGCTTACCTTAGGCTCAAACTTTTGGTGCTTGTTCATTAAAGAGCACTGGTTTGTGCTTATAATACTATATTCAGACTAAAGCTTCTGATAGTGGAAAAACATATGCCATGATGTGATTAGTTCTCAAAAAGCGATTCTGTGATTAGTGATAATAACGTGAAATCTTAAGTATGGGCAAGCATGTAAATTTGTCAACCACCCACCCTTGTCCATATTCTGGGATGACTTTCACAGTTTCACTTAAATGTTGGCAAGCATTTACTTAACATGAACTAAATATCAAAAGTCGATCCCAACCCACTAGCTGCAAATCTGCAATAGAACTTTTGATTCTATTTTGAAGCTCTGGTTAGTTGTGTCATCCCTGATCTTGTGGATGGAAGTTATTTTTGAACTCTGTGGCTTGAATTATATAGCCTGCCTTTGAATGAACATAAAAATTAAATGTAAATTTTTATTTTCCTAGCTTGTTTTAAATTTCTTGTATATTCTTAGCATTTCTTGATTCCCTTTTCAGGCTAGGCTACCCATGTCAGAGATTGCAGCAACAATCAATGAGTTCCGTACTCGCCACCTCTCCGAGCTTACCGAGGTATCGACAAAGTTGGTCGATTTTTATTTTCTATGATACTTTCAAAATATGGAGCCAAATGCCTGTCTTTTTTCCAAGATGTTGGATATTTTCTTTAACTGAAGATTCTACTACGCATTGGTTGATTCAGCGAGTTTGTTAATATGTGCAGCTGTGTGAAACTAGTGGAAGTTCTCTTGGTTATGGATTTTCTCAGATGATGAGTAAGCCCAAGCTTCAAGCCTCAGACTCTTCAGATGAGAACCAAGGCATTGAAGGAACGCTGGCAATATAAATAATCACCAAATATTAACCAGGTAGAGAATAAAAAAAATTCCTCGAGAATTGTACAGCAGATTATTTGTTCCATAGTTATTAGTTGTACAGGAAAATATATAGAAAAAGCAAGCACATACTGTTCATTGATCACATATTTGTTCAATTAATTTTAATTTACCCTTCACTGTGAAATGTTCTGCCTAACTGCATTTCTGTTTCCACTTGCCATTGCTCTTATTCACTTTTGTAAAAAAAAATGGTGAGACTAGATTTGGTTGCTACTCAGAGCCGAGAAAATTTGTTTTTTTGATACCAGCAATGCTACCTTATTGAAGAAAACATTGCTCACGTTTGAAACTCTTCTCCAAAATCAAAATATCATAGGAAAGTAATGACACTAACCATTGTGATCAAAGGGCTTTTTGGACATGTGCAAGGCTGGATAGCCCAAAACAAAATGGGGGTAAGATATTGTGGAACGGAAATAATAACCTGTTTGCAAAATTGGATCTGACATGTCTCTGGTCTATTCTGCAGATGGCGTGAGTTAGGTGGCTAAAGAGGGTTCCATCCAAACACTGGAGACCCAAAATGCAGCTGGTGTAAATTGGAAAAGGGGAAATGGTTAGGAGTCGTGCATTTGATATGGCTGATCCGCTAGCCAGGTTTTGCCACATGGTCGGGGGGAAGACATGTTTCCATTGGTCACCCATTTGAGCCTGTTTCGAAGAACGATAGATTAAAGGAGGAAACTAGTATATAGGTAGCTCCTTCCTCCACATGGTGCAACCCGCTTTGATGGTCAGCACACTTCAGTGGAAAACAGGGCCAGCTGCTTTTGGGATTGTATCTAGATGACCCTGGACTTCACACAACAAAAAAGTTACAAAACATATACCAATTCACTTCAATATGGATATGGTGAATAAGGTGCGACTTCTCTAACATACATTAGGTACTTATCCCAAGTAGGCAGCGTACTGTGTGGTGAGGCTCAAATTGAAATAAGTTTGTGTATTGGTTCTGAAGTGAATGCTATATCTTGACTCCCATGAATTATTTTAGTACATTTCATGTGAGGAAATTAATGCCATTCCCTCTGTATCAGGGAGATATGAAGCTGATGGAGACATGGAGATTTATACCAGTATATCCCAGGCATGCCGCAAACTTTCAAAGTTTACCCCCAAAAAATAATAATTCAAAGTTGGATTTATAGTGATGGCAATAATCAAAGAGAAAAACCAGGAAACAAAAATGAATCATCATACAGGAATTGATTAAGAAATAGAGTTTAGTTGTCTGAATTCTGAGGTTATCAAATTTATCAATTTAATGCAGGGACTTGAAGCAAGAAAAGAGTTTTCATAGTTTTTCAGTATTTTTGCAAGAGCAACAAAGACTGCATATGGATTTTCAGTGTGTATGCTCAGAAGCTGACTGTATGATGGATTTATTTAGCTCATGTTATGGTCCTATCTAGGAGATTTAGATTTTTAAACATTTTGAATAGATTTTATAAGATTCCATCATATCCTCTTAGGCATTGGCAGTAACTCTGTAAATTAGGGTTTAGATACCTAAGAAAAAGTAGAGAAATACAAAGGTTTTGCACTCTTGAAGTGGCATTTATGGTGGTCAGGTTCTTTGGAGATGGCCATCTCAATAAAGTTAGGTTAATTTTTATGCTACTATATGCAAGGTCATAATATTTGGTATCAGAGAAAAAATATAATATATGCCGGAGGAAAATCTCGATTATTAGGAGGGAGATCCATTCAAACATGTCACCTTTTGCTAAGGTCTGTTTTCAGCAAATTCTTAAAGATATTGCTTATGAAACTTTTGAAAAGTTCATTTAAGAGAGGTGGAATGTTAATCATATGAGATCAGATTATTAATTATTTTGATTAGATGTGTACGGATTTGGGATTCTTCTATGAGCTAGAAGTAATTTTATACGTAACAGATAAAAAGTAATGAAAAATATGAGCCCCGAAAAGAGGTTTTATCCCTGAAGTAGCATATCAATAATTTTTGTTTTATTAGTTTATCTTTTTATTTTACTTAGGGTGAAGATTATGTGTTTGATAGGATACCTAGTATCCTATCAAATAAAAGGGTTGATCTGCTTCGAGAGAGATCGATCTCTTAAGTTGTGAGACTTCAATTCATTTCATAAACTATATTCTTGTTGTACACGTCTTCTAATAAATAAAGAACTAAGATAAAAGATAAAACTAATTCAAATTAAGAGATAAAGATGATCCTTACCTCGTTATTTAAACTAAGAGATAAGAGATAAAGCTATCATTTTGAGAGGTGATCTAGGTTGGCATGTAGTAACGTGTCCACTTGAATTACCCAAACAAAAGGGATCCCAATAGTGTTCAATGGATGGATTGATGGAGGAGGATTTATAGTTACGGTTTTGGGATTTTAATCATATCTTTTTAGTGTCAAGAATTTGGAATCTCTTCTATGAATTCGAAGTAACTTTATAAATAAGGCCATAAGGGTTTAGATAAACAAAGAAAAATTAAAGAGATGAATTTTGTAAAGAGGTTCCCCCTCCTCAAAGCCGCTTTTAGTAGATGACATATGATGGAGGAAAATATCTTGATGATGTGATGAATGACTTTTTTTTTTCCCAAAAAAAAATTATTCTTGTACAAAAGAAAAAAAAAAGTAGCTTATCAATATAATTTGTATTAATTAGCATTTTAATTCTATTATTTTGTAGGTTTTTATCATTGACATCAAGGCACTTTCTCGAAACAAAGATTACGTGCTCAGTGGAGGGAGCTCTAGATTTTTTTCCAGAGCTCCCAAAACACTGGTTGGGATAGGTTTTTGGTAAATATTGAAATAATGTAAAGAGTATTTTTGCCTATAAAATTTTATATTGGGAGTTTGAAAAATTCCTGAGCTCTGATTCATAGTTAGACTCACATATTAACGGAGGATTGGATGGTTATCAAGAGAAAAATCCCTGGAATATATGGAAAAGAAGAATGTCCATGATTGTTTATTTTTATTACACTACTCATTTAAATACACACTATAGCCAATACACACGTCCTACAAGACTAAACCCAACACATCATTCCAAAAAGGCTTATCTTTGGGGGCTCAGAGATTGTCTCTGGCGAAGTCAAGAAAGGTGGTCTCGGGCTACCACACATTATGCGATATGTGGCGTGAAAAAGGGGAGAAGTCATTTCATTTTCTCCAATGATTTTGACTTCTCCCCACTTGATATGTCTCCCCCTTTTTTTCTCACCATTTTGTCGTCACATGTCGGATAATGATGTGTGGAGAAGTCAAAATCATGGGAACAATGAAATGACTTCTCAAACCACATGTCGCACACATTGTGGTAGCCCGAGACCACCCATTCTGGCTTTGCTAGAGAGAATCTGAGGCCATCTTTGGGAGAGAGCTTTGATTGTTTTATAAGGAATGCCCTCACCCCATACAACTGATATTGAGGGGAGTCCATGATTCGACCTCAAGACCTCCGGGTTTACAGTTTGTCCTTCGGCGACTGAGCTACACCCCGGGGTTAGGTGGCCCCTTGAGAGTTGAAACCCATGAAAATAGCAGGTCCTACAAGGCTGGCTGTAGGCCCACAGAGGAGTCGGGTCTGATCTGGTCGTGCACGGATTCAGTGGATATGCTTCCAAGTACAACCCGTTTATTGAATTTAGGAAAAATGAAATTCTAACCCAACCAAACCGGGAATACAAACCCGTCGAGCTCTGTTAAGTTTGGTCCAATTGATGGGTCGGGTCGGGTTAGAAATGGCCATCCTTATTCCTTTCTAGGTCGAACTGGGAAATGTGGTGAAGATTGGAGGGTTATGATCATCTGATTAAGCTGGTGGGACCAAATTGGATGCTTAGGATTTCCTGATGAATTGGAAGCTTAGTATGTACCACTCTTATCCCTGAAATGAACTTTCATTCTCCAGTCCTTTTCTAGAGAGAGAAAGAGGGGTTTATTTATTAGGGTACGAGCTCTGGTTCTTGCGATTGACGATCGAAAGATTTCTCATCGTCCGGGAAGCAATTATCAATCTCCATCGCTACAGGCAGGTCCGTTTTCATGGAAATCTCAATTGCTCTACTGTTTTACGGAGATCATTTGACTGAGAATGAGACATTGTTCTTGTTTCTACGATTTTTCGACTAAATATTTTCAAGAAATGTATAAATTATTCGTCATTCTTGATTTTATGGGTGCTTTCATAAGAAAAATTAGATGATTTGTGGATGCTTTTATTCAGGTTTATTTTGTCTTAATTTGTTGCGTTCTTTTGGTGAAATGGAGTTGGAGAGATATTCTAGACTCGGTTCAGTTTGTGTAATAAGACAAACAATTTTTAAGGAATTTACTGATTTAAGAACGATATGGGATGGAGTTCATGCTGACCTTTTACGCGATTTGATTTATTAACCATTAAATTTTAGCGTACAAAATGATTTCAATGTTAAGGTTTTGATATTTGCTTTAATAAGCATTTTAAAAGAAAAGGAAGCTAATGTGAAAATGAACAAAAAAATATTATTAGGCACTACTAGGTAGGGCTATAAATGGATGCGGATATTATCCGTATCCGAATCCGTTTAGTCGGATAATTATTCGAATAGGTATCGGGTGGACCGAATTCAGATAGTAAAATTTTTACTATCCGTTTATAATCAGAGACTGGTATATTCGATCCGATAAATATCTGTCCGATTATATAATATATATATATATATATAATATATTTTAAATTTATTAAATTAATATAACCTTTAAAATAAATTTTTTAAATAAAAATTTATACATTTTTTTTATATTTTTTAAATATTAGTTTATATTTTTAAAATAATCGGATAATTCGGATACTATCCGAATCCGGATATTTTAATCGGAGTCAGATACGGATATCATATTTCACTATCTGCCTGATATTTATTCGGATTTGGATATCCGGATATATAATCCGATACGAATTCGGATATACCAAGATCCGCTCCGAATATGCTCCGTTTACAGCCCTACTACTAAGCATTCTGTGTTAAAGAAAAATCGGTTTTTAGGATTTAGTTTCTAGTTCTTAGTGTTCTAATTTCATATCCTTATTTGATGGAACACAATCCCATGTGCAAGAGCTTGGATATTACTTGGAAATCGGTTACTTAACTTCACAGTCTGCATGAATCGAGGTCAAAGATTGATTAGGTCCATTGAATTTGTATATAGCATCGGATCAATAGGCTTTCATCATCATTCCAGGTGGAGCGTCAAATGAAATTTTAGTTTGGATTTTGGAATCTGTACTCGGAGCACGATTAACTTGTATATAGCATCGGATCAATAGGCTTTCATCATTATTCCAGGTGGACTGTAAAATGAAATTTTAGTTTGGATTTTGGAATCTGTACTTGGACCCCGATTAAAGTGAGGTGACTCACCCAGCCAAGCTCTGCTTCCATCATTGAGCTTTTTTCGTAACAGTATAATATTTGAGGCTTTAACAGTTTCTCTTATGTTTATACCTATCTGCCGACAAATGTCTCGGTGTTTCTCAGGAAATTTAAATGTGTCTGCAATAGCTTGGTTATGGTGGTTTCTTTTTCTGTTTCTACTTTCTTTCATTTGGGTATTTATATCTTGGAAATATGCCTGCTATATATTTGTTGTAGTTTTTCAGTTGATGGGTTTCAGAGTTTGCAAGGTTTGCATGTGATTTAATTGTCTGATTTGAAGAAGGCTTTAGGCGTTCTTTGCACTGCATTGAGACTGTCTGCCCACTTTGACGTCTGTTTTTTCTCTTCTGCTATTAATAATATAATAAGGGGACAATATCCGTTGTTGTCTGACGTTTATTCCTCATATTAAGTTTGCATGACTGGAGGATTTATACATATATTGATTCACTTAATAAAAGGATATAGGGGATTCAAATGGATTATCTTTTTTGTTTCCAGATATTTTAATTATATATGGAAGGACAAGAAATGTACTATAGTCAGGATTTGTTTCCTAGACACAAAAATTCCTCCACAAAGATGACTTAACTTGCCTCCCTAAGAGTATGGGATCACAGTCGTTGCTTGCCCAAAATAATATTGATTATTTAATTGGGTGTTATGTGTAACAATTTGCTCAGCTGAAAAATTAATTTAAATCCTTTCCGATTGTAAAAAGTGAATGCCCTACTAACTGCAATAACTTATCAACAATTTCATTGGCCACTCTGAGATTATGGGGATCATAGTCGTTGCCTGCTCAAAATAGTATTGATTATTATTTAATGGATTTTGCTAGCCCCAGTCGCAAATCTTTCAAAGACGCAACTGGGGCGCTACAAATGTCCAACACTCTTTGACTTTTACTTTTAAAATTGTTAAATAATGAAACATCCCCACTTGTTAGATGGGTCGAGGGTTGAAAGTTGAAACATAAACAGAATCCAGTCTAAACGAGTATTCTGGAGTATATGTACTCTATATGTTGTAGGCTTATGTACTCTATATGTTGTAGGCTTGTAGCTGGGTGTCAGACTGATAGGTCTGCAAGAGAGTCAGCTTGTTCTTCACGGGTTAACTGTTTTGAGTTTTTTTTTTTTAAACCCAAAGTGCGAACGAGTCCTACGCCCGATACTGTTACGTAACAGGCGTAACACCCGTTACATAACAGTTTCGGGAGTTACACATTTGTTTCAGAATAAAGGGGTAAAGGTACGGTATCGGGTATCGGGTATCGGAGGTCACCGATACCGTTACGTAACGAGCGTAACGTAACGGTTTCGCCGAGTTTTGTAACCATAATTCAAATGCACATTGACTTTTGTGTTACATTAGCTCTATGATGCACATCGGAGATACTGAAACCTTCAAAACTTTGACTTCTCACAAAATGATATTTTTATTTCTTTCCCACCAGGGGAAGAATATGGAAACTCCATGAGGACTTCAAGAAGCTCGTAATTATTTTTGGATGGACATAAAGTCTTTGTTTTTAAGAATAAATAACAGGCTGTTACGGAGATTTCTGTTTCACAAAGGTGGCATTGAACACTCAGTGAGCCACCAACATAGTACTGAAACATGACCATTTTTTGATGGACATAAAATCTTTGTTTTTAAGAATAAATAACAGGCTGTTACGGAGATTTCTGTTTCACAAAGGTGGCATTGAACACTCAGTGAGCCACCAACATAGTACTGAAACATGACCTTCATTACTTTCTAACTGAATCCTTCAATTTAGCTAATCGGGGTTTTATACTTCTCAACGTTAAGCCTCAAACACACCAACATTAATTACATCATTTGTTCCGATAAAAAACATTAATGACATCATTTGTAAGATTATCTGAATTGTGTTGACGTCTTTGCACATTAAAAGTCGATTGGTATGTCAATGTATTAACCTATGTAACACAGAAGTTTCCTCTTTTCATCAAAAAACATGAAATAAAGCTATTTTTAGAAAGGACTATTTCTGTATAGGTGTTAGTTATATAATACACACACTATTTATGTAGTACTAGTGGGCCACACCTGCGATGCACGTGATAGAGAGGGGAGGGGGAGAGGGACCCTAGACTGAGGGGCATTTTGGGAAAAATTTAAAGAATACTTTAGGTATACAAACTTGAGGAACATTTTAGGCAAAAAAATTGTAAGGGACACACATTGGGTATAGAAACATGACGTAGAGACATTTTGAGAACCCAAAAGCTTTAGGGGTTTTTTGGGTATATAAAATTTGAGGGCATTTTGGGTATAGAAAAAATGAGACATTGTAGAAATAAAGAAAATTAAATATGGGTAAACTTGAGGAGCATTTTGTGTTAAAAAAAATTGTGAGGGGCATTTTGGGAATAGAAATTTGACTTGGGGACATTTTGGGAACTAAAAAATATTGAGGATATTTTGACTATAGGAAAAATTTTGAGGGCATTTTACGTATAGAAACCTAACTTAAGGGCATTTTGAGAATAAAAAAACTTTAGGGACATTTTGGCCAAGAAAATAAAATACATATATTTTCAATATTAAAAGGATATGATATAATTGGATTGGTCGAACCAGGAATTGGTCACCCGGTTAGTTCGACTGTCCGTCCGGTTATGAAAACATTACTTTATATATTAATAAATGACAATTTTAGGATTATCTTAAATTTTAATCAATTTTTAAGTCCCCTATATTTCTTGGTGAAAAAGTTTTCTATATTAATAAAAGCTAAAAGTAAAGGGTAGTTTTGGAATTAAGTAAAATTTGGTCAGGATTTTGAACCCATACGTAAGAGCAATTTTGGAATTAACTAAAATGCAACCCATATGTGTAAGGATAGTTTTGGAATTAATTAAAATTTAATCCATATGTGGAAGGGCAGTTTTGGAGTTAACTAAAATTCAATCATTTTTTTAACTAAAGAAAGGGTAGTTTTGAAATTAATAAAACTCCATTCAACATTTTGACCACATTTTCTAAATGCAGTTTTGGAATGAACTAAAATTGAATCCATATGTATAAGGGTAGTTTTGAAATTAATTAAAATTCAACCCATATGTGTAAGGGCAGTTTTGGAATTAACTAATTCAATCAACCTTTGAACCAAGAAAAGGGTAATTTGGGAATTAACAAAACTTCAATCAACGTTTTGAACACCCGAATCCTCATTATATTAGTGAAGAAGATAATTCTTATAAAGACAATATAGTTTAGATGTATATGTATCAAATATTTTTAGGGCCCAATAGCCATAAACCAATTTATTTTTCCATATTATCATATAACTCAGTGTTGAGCGTTGTAATTGTTGTGTCTCTTACACCTTTTATGCCTCTTTGTTCATCTTCCCGTGTCCACTTTAAGAATAGTTAACAAATAGAAACAGCCTTGACATTGGTTCACAGATAGATGAACATAACTGAAAGACTACGATAAAAAAACGAAGGCAAAAACTTAATCAGTATCTTATTTCTGTGTTAATATACTATAGGTTAAGTCTCCTTATGTTCGCTGATACATTTGATGTCTTTGATGCGGCATTAACTTCTAGTTTGGGCTCTCAATTTATAGATACTGTTATGTTTGTACTGTTATTCAGAACCTGCATACAAAAGAATATGAGGAAACGTAAGGCTTCATATGTTTTGAGTATTTCAGATGGAAGATCCGGTGATGATAAGAAATCTGACATCAAATGTGAAGGAAGAAGTGAGGAATTAGAGGAACCAAGTGAGAAGCCTTCAGAAGAATCTCTTTCTCAGTCATCTTCTGGCTGGGACAATGATGACACTGAACAACCAAATTAGGAACGAAGCAAGGAACCAACTGAAGAGCCATCAGAAGAATCTGTTTCTAGCCACTTGCAGAAAGTGACAACGATGAGACTGACAGAGAAACCGAGGAACCGACGGAGGAGCCCTGGAAACTGTGTGTGTCATCCATCTTCAGACAGTGACACTGATGACACTGAACACCAATCTGAATCTGTTCTTATCAATTGAAATGAAAAGAAGAGGCCATTGGATACAACAGCATGTGAATCAGGTCCATTGCAAGTTTGTCGGTCACCGAAAGAAGTGCAAGCAGGAGCATTCCTTGAAGCCAGAGTTAGATGTTGGTTCTGCAGTTACAGATCTCGAGAATAAGTCTGGAATTTCCAAGCATGAATCGTTTGTTCATGATGATAGTACTTCTGAGCAACAGGAACGTACAGGAAGTTCTGGAAGACGAAGGCGTAGTAGATGGGATCCACAGCCTGATGGTGATGGGGAAGCAGGTGAAGACGATAGGACAAGTAAAAGAAGGAGAACCAGGTGGGCTGTTGATGAGTCCCAGTTGAAAATGCTGGGTCCAATTCAACTGCCTGACTTCATGAGGGAATTTGTTGTTGGATCTGGCTTTGATCCCGAAATTCGTGCGTTGAACATGAAGCTTCTAGTGATAAACAGGAAACTCCTGGGATCGGAGGTTAATGACAACAGGACAGAGGAAGAAAGATCTCCTTCTCCTCAGCTGGCATACAATAACCTTGGAATCAGAAAAAATTCGAGGGATGTAAGGTTCCGTGAGAAACTCATCCAGGATCGACAACATATCATTTCAAGGTTGATCCAGAAGAAATCCACCTTTAAACCTCCTTCTGATTATAAGCCTTCAAAGCTCTACAAGAAAATTTACCTACCATTGAAGGAATATCCTGGGTATAATTTTGTCGGTCTTATAATTGGTCGTAGAGGGAACACGAAAAAGAGAATGGAGAAGGAAACTGGTGCTAGGATTGTATTAAAAGGTAAAAAATCACGTCAGAAGCTTGATACATCTGATAATGAAAACTTGCATGTCTTGGTAGAGGCAATGACCAGAAATCACTGGATGCAGCAGTGGGGATGGTTGAAAAGTTACTAATTCCAGTGGTTGAGAGAATGAAACAGCACAAATTGGCCCTGTTAAAGGAGCTTGCTGAACTGAAAGGAACACTTAGAGATGAGAACTTGTGCAAAGTGTACGGTGAGCATGGAAACAAGTATTACTTGCCTAGCCTGAAAACGACGTTTATAGTTGATGTCGTCTGTGACACATGTGGTGGAAACAGCCATTCCATAGCCAATTGTCCCTTGACGGCGTCAGCTCCAGGTAGCAATGTTGACTTCCAGGGCCATAATTTTCTTGCTGATCTTGGAGGTGGAGGGGGGCTCACTTTCGCTACATTTCCCACTTCAAGTAGCAAGCCTGGAGGTTTTAGCAACTCCATATTGGGTACTTCCTCATCTTATGCTTCTTGTATCCCTGGCCTTAGTTCAACTCCAAATACACAAATCAACAAAAAAGTCAATGATGGAAACCTATATGTTGGCTATCTTCCTCAAACTGTGGATGACAGTCAGTTAAGAGAGTTGTTTTCTCCTTTTGGAAGGGTCATCGAAGCAAAAGTGATTAAGGACCATAGCACAGGTTTCAGTAAAGGCTACGGCTTTGTTAAATATGATGACCTCATCAGTGCTTCAACAGCTGTGGCACACATGAATGGCCACAAGATTGATGGGAAAATGTTGGCAGTGAGGGTAGCAGGGCAGCCACCAACAGCAGGAAACTCAGTTATTACCCTTCTTCCCAAGTACCCCGGATCTGCAGTGATGTCCCAAGATAGCATTAATCAGGCAGCTTGGTCAGGCCCGCCAGGGTCGATGCTGCCTGTATCTCAAGCTTCCTTTTCGTAAGAATGAGGAGTTTGGTTTGCTTTCTTTCTATCTTTTTAGGGTACACTGATTCCTTTCCTAAGAGTAGGAGCTTGGATTTGCCTCCTTCCTCTTATCTTTTTAGGCCACAGTGATTCTGTCAGCCAACACTTGCTTTCATCTTATGAATTGTCATGCCAATTTCCGATCTCATCACCTAGTTCACTTGCAAATTTCCCTGGTAACCCAAACTAGCTGGGCTCCCAATATCAATCATATTTTACTCCACCAACTGCCAACCCAGCACCACAGCTCCATGTCATTAAGCATCTGGGAAGCAGCCTGACACCTATTCCTTGGGAACACACTCATCTTCCAGGGAGGGATACTAAAATTGTAGACTCAGAATACGGAATTTTAAGAAGTAATAGTGGCCCTTTTCACTGTTCATGACATACAAACACCAATGAGAACATAGACATAAGCATGAATAAGAAGTCATCTTGAGGTCATCTTTATGCAGAATCCGCTAGTCAGAGTTGTTTCCTTGTTCTGACCATGGCCAATCAAGTTGACAATTGAAAGGAAGTTATCCATGTAGTTTTTCCTATCAAAGAGTTACTCATCTGGTTGTACCTGCTATTTTCTTTGCTGATGAACTGACCCTTTTCATGTGGCAGCATCTGCAGCTGCATTTCACCAGTAGCAAATGTTTTGCCGTTTCTTTTCATCTTATCTAATTCTGTTTTTGTTTTTTCTTTTTACCTTGTAAATTGAAATTATCATTTGCTATGAAATTGTTGAGAAGGGGTTCAGAGTCATTACAGATTTTAATTTTTGTTGCAAATCACTAGTGCAAGCTTCTAGTTATGAATCTGTTCGAATTTTCATCCGTAAACAGGTTGCAGTTATAACTTCTGCTTGTTTCCCATGTAGGCATTTATTTGCAGCTGGCTTTGGCAGAGAGTGATGGGTCATCTATTAGGCTGCAACATATCCTCCTTAATCCTTTTGCAACCATTACAAAAGCTTTGCTCAGTCCGTCTTCTGTTAGGCCTTCAACGAAATCCAGCTTCACTTCAGCCTTCTTGTTGGAGATAAATTGAAACAGTATTGCTCCGATTGTTTCAACCTCCAATAGGGGAAAACAAATCAATTTTGTGGAAAATGTTAATTATGTGTGTTTGTTTGTACATAATGATTTATGGAAAATGAACAACTTTTCTAGAAAATGACTTGCATTTTGAAAACTCATAAGTCATTTTCCCGTAAAATATCATCCTCTTTGAAAAAAGAAAGTTTAGAAATTATCAAATACCCTTATTCATAATTTTTTTTCTTTTTTAAAAATTTTTATATTCTTTATAAAAATAAACAATTTTTTTTCTTTTTTCAAGAATGCAATACAACAAAAACTAAGTGGAAAATTCTCATTTTACTGTAAAAGTTTTTCCTTCATAAATGATTTAAATGTAAAACCATTTATGTATAAACAAACAAACGGGGCACCGTGTAAATTCACATTTTAAGATAAAACAAATAACTTAAAAGTTCAGGCTTGAAGATGAGTAGATTGTTCCTTTACGGGTTTTGAACCTAAGTCTTGGTTTCTCATACCGAATTGCAAGATCTCAATTAAGCATACTTGAAAACTCGACTGAATGGAAGAGGTTCACTTGGAAGGCGAGAAGAGTGGACAATCATCTTTCCCTGTCCTGAAAATCCAACTTGACCGAAGTGATTACAGTCACGAGTCATCCCATTTGTTGTTTCCATTGGGATTGTCAAAAAGAAAAGTTTGGTGAACAGTCTTAGTCTCAAAGCATCCAACTAATGTTTTAGGTAATTAGTTTCTTTATGCCCCTCATTAAATCTTCTTGCCTCCTAATTTACACCACCTGCCAAATGATCATAACTAGCACCGACAGCATTTCCTGCATATTTGGTTGGTACACCCATCTAATTCGAACAAACATTAACTTCCTCACCAAACTTTCTAGCGAGAAGAAGTGAATTAGTACAGATTGTTTTTTTTTGGCTTTGGATATCATTTACCTATTGTAGAGACCCGAATCTTTTTCATGCTTTTTATGCAAGTATTAAGAGTATTTTAGTCTTTATCATGTTTTAATGTGTGCGTAATTATATCTGTGATCTAGGCTTAGTCAACGTTGTAAAGAGAGGGAGGTCTTAACACATCCTGAACTTTAGGAAGCTCTAGTTTTGTTACTGTTTATTTGAATTGAGTGATTCTTAAACTATTAGAAACGTATTGGAATCCTCTTCGAGATTCGTGTTTAACGTTTTTCCATATTTTGAGCCTAAGCTAAGTCAAAAGTGGATTTTTCCGATGTTTTGTCTGATAAATTGCAGATCAGTCCACTTGTGGCCCCATTTAAACCATTTAAAAGTCAAAATTAGGATTTTTTTTAAAACATAAAAGTTGTTCCCATTTGAAAGATGAATCTAACGCAAGTTGAATCGTCAAAATCCGATAAGCGAGTCAAAAGTTATGCTCAAAATACCAAAGCAAAGTAAAATCTATCGGATTCAGGAAAAAAGGGGTGTGATCTATCGCAAATAAGTTGTGATCGATTGGAAAATAGTGCGATTAATCACAAATTTCTGCGATCGATCGCATTCAGACGAGTTTTTATGATTACCTTTCGGGTCTAGGTGCGATAGATCACATGCGGACCCAAATTTTTTTAAAAGGGTGTTTTTTTTTGGATTTTTAACTATTGGGGCAATAAATAGGGGTTCTATTTTGAGATTTTTAGGGTTCTAAACTATTTTAAACCTAATTTGGTAAGGGAGAAGAGGAAACTTAGGGTTTTTGAGAGAGAAATTGCTTGGAGAAGAAAGGTTTTTCTTAGAGAATAAGAGGATTAGCTGAGAGATCTTCCACAAAACCTTCTTGGGAGCGTTTTGGATCCAAGGGAAGGATCTCTAAGGTCGATATCCTTTCTAATCTAACCTTTGCAAATGTTTTACATATTTTAAATAAGAATGTTATGGATTATCAAATGTATTACATGAATATGCAAAGATGAGTAGATAATAAACATGAATAAGAGATTTTACTCTTGAAATGAGGGTTTTACATGTGCTACAAGCTCCATTATGTATGAATGGTCTATTTTTCTTCTAATCTAAACCTTGTATTAGTATGTTTATTGATTAAGCATGATAAACGATGAATTTATATGAGATATTGCATGTTTAAGTAAGGATATAGATGGATTTGTATGTTAGAAGCTTAAATTGGATTATGGTTTATGCTTTATGAGTTATGGATGTATGGAAATGATGGTGGATGAGGCTAAAATGGTTAATGGATGGTTTATGGATGCATGGAGTGGGGTTGAGCTTGAAGTGGATGCTCATGGATTATATGAATGACTATTTTGTATGATGGAAAGATGGGAAAAGGGCAATGTACACATAACAAATACACTTAAGGTGTTTGTTTAAATGCTTGAGAGTGCTTTCAATGTTAATATAATGTTATTAAGAATTGAGAAACTAAGTGAATGAGATATTATGGTTTATCATGCTAAATTATGTGCTATTTATATGACATGGGGGTTTTGCATGTGTTATATATTCTATGAAAATGAATATGAGATTTTTTTTATAACATGGGGATTTTGCATGTATTATGAATTCTATTGAACATGAATAGGGGAGGTTATATCCATGACATGGGGGTTGTACTTGTGACGTAAATTCTATGAAGTATAATTCTACTATTATGATGTTTTATGAATGAGGGGAATGGGATGAAGTTTACTATTTATGAAATTGGTTACGAAAATTGTGAAATCATGATAGGATATTATTTACTATGATTATGTAAATTATGCCCTAAACACTTGTATGCTAAATTATGCCCTATTTGTACTTGTATGATGATTGACATTCAGATAGGCTAACGCCTAGAAGAGGTCCTCCAAGTCAGGAATTCTCTAACTAGGGAGATGTAACCTAGCGGAGTTTCTTGGCGGAAGACTGAAGTCTAGGCGATGACCGACTTCGAATATTAATCACGAATGTTAAATTATGTCTATTTATATTATATGGTGATTGATATATGGGTAGACCAAAGCTTAGAGGAAGGTCTTCTAAACCAGGAATTCTCTAACTATATGGTATGAGACAGTATAGTGGAGTTTCTATGGTGGGAGATCGGAATCTAAGCGATGACCTATTCAAATGTTAATTGCAACACTTATGCACAAACTCACGTGTATGTTAAGATAAGAGCTTCACAAGTCACACATGTGTACCACAAGCATAAGCATTGCATACGCCTGTCATTCTGAATAAGCCCGGCATGGTTCGTATCCTCCAAGAGTGGCATGTCAATTAAGTAATTGCATGTGCATGGTCCGTATCCTCCAAGAGCGGCATGTCCGTTAAGTGTATGATCTGAATAAGTGCATAAACATAAGCATCTCACAAGCACGTGGTCTCATAAGCATAAGCATCTCATAAGTATGTAGTCTTTTAAGTCTAAGGTTCTCACAAGTACTCGAATCAAGATGATGATATGAAGAACTTATCATGCGTTGTCGGATCTTATCACGCGTTGTCGATCTTATCATGCGTTATCGGAATTTATCATGCGTTGTCGGATATTGAAAGTGAATTACAAGTATCGAAATATGAATATGGAACTCATCATGCGTTGACGGACATTGACACTGAATTGCAAGTACTGAATCATGAACACGGAATTACAAGGGCAATGAAACATGTCATGATATGCTCACATCTTTTCTGCACTCTGATTATGCTATATGAACCTATCAAGGATTATGCAAATGTTATTTGAACCTGTTATTGATTATGCTATATGAATCTGTCAGAGATTATGCAAATGTCATATGAATATATTATTGATTTTTGTAACTATCGCATGAATTTGATATTGGTTATGAGTACGAGTTATTGCTATTGTTAGTTAAGACTGGATATCTGCTAAGTATTCAATGCTTAGTCGACCTGTTATTGTCGTACAGGTTTAGCACAGGTTCAGGTAGCAACTCCTTGAGTGGAGGAGGAGTACTTTGAAGAAGGAGTAGTAGCTAAGCTTCTTGATGAAGGAGCTAAGGATTTTAGATAGTCACCCTTATTACTAGTTATTTGTTTCAGTTTTAAAGGAGTTGTAATAGACTTTAGCTGATGTTGCTGATTAGACTATTTTTTACAGTTGGTACTAGACTACTTTGTTTATGATGAGTTATGTTATGTGGACAGATGACTGTTGTATATGATGGTTTAGCTTTATATAATCGAAATTTTATTACTCTCATTTTTGGAGACTCATGTAGTATGTCTTGTACGCATAGATTTTAAGCAGGTTAAGGAAATGTGACGATTCCAAAATCCTATTTTAACCTTGTAGAATTTTGGGGTCGTTACACCTATGTTAGCTAGTTAGTTGTTAGCTTGAGGATTGGAGCTCTTGCGGACTCATCACCCAAAGATGGGATTTGTAATTCTAATTATTCAGAAAATAAGTAATGAATATAAATGTATCAATAAAAGGAATAGGAAATTGAAACAGTAAATAAAGAACTCACTGTATTTGTACTGTGAATGAACAACAAACTGTAACAGCAAATAAATAGCATATAAACAGCAAATCCGAGCCCTGTGAATAGGGCTGCACAAAGCCCGATCAACCCTTTGGTGCGGCTCTGCTCGGCTTGGTTCAGCCCGAAATCGGCCCAAATTTTAGGCTGAAACGGGCCAAGCCAAGCAAAAAAAAAGGCCCGAAAACTCAATCAAGCTGAGCTCGGGCCAACCCCTGTGCGGCTCGGTCGGGCTCGAAGCTCGGCTAGATTGAGGCTCAGTTCGGCCCGAACTCAGCTTGGCTTGAATATTATTTTTTAAAAAAAGCATTCAAGCTGAGCTCGAGCCAAGACAAGCCCGACTTGAGCTTGGATCAATTCGGGCCGAGCCGAGCTTCAAGCCAAACTTTTGAATTCGGGCCGAGCTTGGGGCTGCGATTTCAAGCTTCATTTCGGGCCGAGCCAGGCTTCGAGCCTAGATCAAACCCTTTCAAGCCGAGCCGGGCTTGGCCAAGCCCGAAGAAGCCCAACCCGAATACAACCCTACTTGTGAATCACAGTTTCCTTAAGACGAATTTACTCCATCTCGGTGCTCAAGGTTGATGAGTAATCGTCACCCAAGATCGAACGGATTTCAATTCTAGAGATGCAACACTTCAATTTGCAAAACTCAGCAAATCGACCAATGCTTATACTCGAACCAATAACAATAACAATGTAGAAGAGAGAGAGAGTTTTTAGAAGGAAAAAAACGATTGATTAAATGCAAGAATGAAGGTCTACATTTATAGACTTCCTTTTGTCTGTTTGAATAGAGGTGACTGTTCGGAAGAGACAAAAAACAGAAAGAAAACCAGTTACAGGAAGTTTGAAACACCAACGGAAATCCGACCTAGGCTTTAAACGGAATTTGTCCAAAAATGAATATACACCATGTAGCCGAAGCCTAGACCCAGACTCGAGCCCGGTTCGGTTCGGGTCAAAATAATCGACCAGGGGCTTTGCCCCCGGACCCCTCGTCAATCAGTTCAACATTAGATATCTTTGTCGGGTCAATTTTTCATTCACCACTACATGGTTTTTCCCAACAAAATTGGATCCCCTATAGCTCCCTCAATAGAGAGGCCACACCCCACCACTGGCGCAAGAGGCAGGGTGTGTGAATTTGTTGTTTTCACTGGATCGTATGTTGTCTAGACTAATTGGACAAACCCTTGGGTCTATCCTACTTGACTAGAAACTTGAGAGTCCGAATTGTTGGATATGCTTTAATTTTGAGATGTAGTCATGGGTCAGAAACCCTTTAATTTCCAAATGCCTGTTTCATTTGAAATTCTTGAGATTTGAGCCCCTTAACACATTTAAGAGGTGTGTCTTTTCATGAGTGAAAATCATGCCTTGAATTCCCAAAACGCGAGTCTTTTTGGTTGTCTTGAGTTTTGTGCTCTTCATGAAACCCTTGTCTCATCCACTCTATAAATAGAGGGTGAGGGTGAGAAAGATATATTACATGAAGAGACCATCATTTTTAGGCAGAAACTCCGAAAAAAATATATCTGACTCGAGTCTTGTTGTAAAGGTACAGGAGGCCTAATCCAATACAGGTTTTGACGATCAACAACCTTATATTTTGGTCATCCAAATAGTGGTCAGATTATGTCCTGACACTATGTCCTGACACTATGAAAGACTCCTCCGGGGACCAGACTAATTAGCTCGGGCCCATTAGATTGATCCAACCAAATTATCTTTTAGATAGACCTCTAGATCAATTTGTTTGACAATCCAAATGGATCGTCTCTTGTTTAGACTAATTGGACAGACCTTTGGGTCGATCCTAATTGACTAGAAACTTGAGATAGTTCGATCAAATAGTCAATTTTGGATTGGTCATTTAATTAGGCTAATCCATCAACCCGAAACTAAGGGTGTCAATGGGCTGGGCTTAGACTTGCATTTTGGTGATTTTTTAATAGGCCCAGCCCGAGCCCGAGACATTTACTCTAGGCTTTGAAACCCGAATTCAACTCGATTGACACCCTTACCCAAAACTGCATAAAGGGGAGAGTTTGTCAATTTTTTGACAAATTTTATCAGATTAATTTATGATTTTGTGGGTGTTCTTTAACCTTATGACGCGAAATTTTCAGATTATATGAGATTAGATAATTTAAATATTTTTATTTCAAATTATTAGTTAATGGGTATTCTAAAGGAGGTTGGGTACCGCCATCTTCCGTTAAGCGGTACAAGCTTGCAGGGATACACCGGTGTGAATCCGAGCTAAGTTGAATCCCGAAAATAGAGCCGCCATATTCCTTTCACAATGGGAGACTTTGACTAACTTCAAGAAAGAGTTTTAATAAAGCGCATCTTAATTTGGTGATTCACGTATATTTATCTATAAATATTGTTGTAGTTATTTATGTGTAAGTTTGTAGATTAACATGTTTTGCACGGATAATTTTTCTTTTAGGTGCTTGGCACCAACAGAGGTGGCTATGATTTGAGAGGGACATGGCCATCGAACACCTTAATCTAGATTATTACTCACCACCTATCTTGTTTAAGATCTCTGCTTCAGCAGATGAATTAGACATTGCTTCCACTGGTGTATAATAGAAATTTACTTGTTTAATCCAGGCACCCCTTTATCTATTTCTGGTTAAAAAAATCATAAGGTAATTGATGATTAATGTCCACTATTTTATTTTACCATTACTGACATAGCCTTCACACTTTTACCGAAGTTCCCATAATGTTCGGAAGAACTACTAAATGAGCACCGGTTTACAATTTATATTCATAAGGTCTAAAGATGAATCTGGTTCATCAGTTTCTTTTACAAATATCTGGCAGAATATGATATAATGACTGGATTATGGTAATCCATTTAGGTTCTTGAGCTGCTCCTACACTCTCGAGATTTGGAATCTCCTTCTATTGGATATGCAGCTGCGACGTCGGACTTTCCAACTATGGAGCAATGCTATCAATTGGTTAATTAGGAAGACTAAGAAGGACGATTTCCATATTCTCGGCTTACATCTACCATATTTGGGCTGAAAGGAATTAGCGTTTTAATCAGTGCAGGCTTAATCCTCCTATGATCGACCATTTCTAGATTGTTACGTGAAGATGTTCATATTAAATTGGAAGGATGGAGACCAGAAGTAGAGGACAACGCCCATAACAGAACAATGGTGGCCAAGTGGAATCTGCATGTTACTTGGGGTTTTCACCGTCATGAAGTGGGTGTCTTGGAAACCTCCTGACACGGGATGGCTGAAAATTAATTCTGATGGTTCTTTTAGGGGACAAATCGGAGGGTATGGGTATATCCTTCGTGATGCGGAAGGAAGGGCAAGCCTGGCCGGAGTTGGGTGTCGGCAGGCTTCTTCTATTCTGGAGATGGAGCTGCTCGGGATATGTCGTGGTCTTGAGAATGCAATTCAGTTAACACGTCATTGTGAATCCGATTCACTCTGGGCCGTGTGCTATGCATCCAATAAAAATGTGATTGGCCTTGGAAACAAGCCATTGTCTTATCTAAAATTCTGGGTTTTTGTTCCCACTTGCGAGATTTGAAATCAAGCATGCTTTGCGGGAGCGCCTGATTTCCTCTCAAAGTTTGTTAACATTCCGTCAGAAGTTGTGATGGAATCAGACTCCTTTCCGATTGTTTTGCACCACATTGTACAAACTGACGCTAACCGAAGCTTTCTTTCTTCCAAAAAAAAAAAAAAAAAATCTTATATGTGGGATTTCATTCAGCAGAAGTGATTAAATCTAAGGCCTTAATTTGGATGATCTGAACTATCCAATCTGTAGGCAATTTTCTTTTCTTTTTCTCGTCTTCCATTTCTTTTTCTTTTCTTTTACTGACCACACAAGTGAATATGATATGGTTTAGTAATACAATTAGAGTTGATTCATCTGTAAGAATTTTTCTAGGAGGCGGAAACTCAAGGCAATATCTCTGAAAGAGTAGGAAACTAAATATAGTTTGAGTGCATTATATCCAAAAAACAAAGATCATGTAGAATTGAACTGATCAGAATTCAGAACTGAGAGGAGCATTGTATCATTTTTTTTAAAAAAAAGATTGTTAAATAACAGGTTGATCCACTACAGAAGATTGTCCGAGGGGCAGTACTTCGAAATATAACTGCCTAAATATCGCCTCCAAAAAAGTACCGTTGAAGATGAGAGCCTTATTTCTCATCATGAACAAGTGGGGATGATTGAACAAAGATGCTATTAAGTATACATTCAAACATGGATACACCTTCCAAAAATATATATATATATATCAAGCCTATATTAACCGTGTTTGTGATTCTATTCTTTAAATAAATAAGGGGTAATTTTGAAATTAAAGTAAAACCTTAACAAATTAAACTAAAACATTGAATCAAAACTTTGTTTTATATAAAGATAGTCTGGGAATTTGGGAAAAATTAGGTTACTCCTCAAAAAATTTTGTTTTATATAAGGGTAGTTTGGGAGGCTAGGCCTCCTCTCACATTATAATAATAAAGAAAGAAAGAAAAGAAAAGATAAAGATGACCTAGGAAGCACGGATACTTTGAAAATGGAAACGTATCCGTATCGCCATACCCGTATCACCGTATCGGATATGACACTCTAAGGTAAAACTTAGCTATTTTTCATAATTTCTACCGTATCATCGTACCCGTATCATATCGTCGTATCTAAGTATCGCCATACCCGTGCTTCCTAGAAGATGACGCAAGGGCTGTAAAGATAATTTCAAGTTATCTTTACTATTATAATGCCAGAAGCAGGTGTAGCCTGATTTTTCTGAATTTCCCAAACTACCCTTATATAAAACTAATTTATTATCTTACTTTAATTCACAAACTACCCATTGCTCATCTATCTATTTAAATAATAGAATCACAGCCAATCGCGATTGAATTTGGGAAGAGTTCAATCGTATCTGCGGGTTAACACGTGTCCTTTTAACTCAACTGTGGTTAGCTCCTCCTCGCTTTCATGTGCATCACACGTGCCACCCGCTAGTATTAATATAAAACAAAACCATATTAATAAAGTAAACAAGGAGAAACACATTAGACACTACATATGAAATTAGTGTTAGGCAAGCACTCGTTTTGACGGGGTCGCCTGTGTTGCCTAGGCCCCATCTTCCGGGCCCCAAAGAGTTAGTGACAAAAACCCGCACGATATATGATGTGCCTAACCCAACACAACCGGAAATCCGAACCCGTCGAACTCTGTTTACTTTGGTCCATCTGATGGGTCGGGTCAGAATTGGCCATCAGGCCCATCCTTATTCCTTTCTAGTTCGGACTCGGAGTGAGAAATGGGGTGAAGATTGGACGGTTATGATCATCTGATTAAGTTGGTGGGACCAAATTGGATGGTTATGATTTCCTCATGAATTTCAACTTAGTATGTACCATATCCCTGATATCAAATGAACTTTTATTTGCCAGTCCTTTTATAGGGAGAGAAAGAGAGAGGGGCTAGTTATTAGGGTACGATCTCTGGTTCTAGTGATTGACGACCGAACGATTTCTCGTCGTCCGGAAGCCATTATCATCAATCTCCCTCGCTGCAGACAGGTCCGTTTTCATGGAAATCTCAATTGCTCCACTGTTTTACGGAGATTATTTGAGTGAGAATGAGACATTGTTCTTGTTTCTAATATTTTTCGACTAAATATTTTCAAGAAATGTAGAAATTATTCGTAATTCTTGATTTTATGGGGTACTTTCATATGAAGAAATTAGATATATGATGTTTGGTTGCTCATAGTCAGCTTTATTTTGATTTTATGAGTGTACTTGCTGACCTTTTACGTGAATTGATTTATTAACCATTAGATTTTAGCGTACAGAATGATTTCAATGTTAGGGTTTTTATATTGCTTTAATAAGCATTTCAAAAGAAAAGGAAGCTAATGTGAAAATGAACAAAAAAAAAAAAAAAAATCTTATTATGTACTACTTGGCATTCTGTGTAAAAGACAAATCGGTTTTGGGATTTAGTTTCTAGTTCTTAGTGTTCATAATTTCATACCCTTATTTGATGGAACACAATCCCATGCGCAAGAGTTTGGATATTACTTGGAAATCGGTAACTTAAATTTCACAGTTTGCATGGATCGGGATCAAAGATTGATTAGGTCAATTGAATTTGTGTATAGCATAGGATTAATAGGCTTTCTTCATCGTTCCAGGCGGACCATTGGTAAAATGAAATTTCAGTTTGGATTTTGGAGACTGTACTGTAGAATATTTGAGGCTTTTAACAGTTTCTCTTATGTTTATACCTGTCTGCCGACAAATGCTTGGTGTTTCTCAGGAAATTTAAATGTGTCTGCAGTAGCTTGGTTATGGTGCTTTCTTTTTCTGTTTCTACTTTCTTTCTTTTAGGTATTTATATCTTGGAAATATGCCTGTTATATATTTGTTGTAGTTTTTCAGTTGATGGGTTTCAGAGTTTGCATGCGATTTAATTTTCTGATTTAAGGAAAGCATTAGGAGTTCTTTGCACTGATTTGCGACTGTCTGCCCACTTTGAGGTCTGTTTTTTCTCTTCTGCTATTAATAATATTACAAGCAGAATGCACGTGTGATGCACGTGAGTGTACAGTCCTAATAACATTTTTTTTATCAATAACTCATCTTATTAAAAATAAAGAAGCTTACAAGAAAGAGAACAAAAGGCCGCCGAGTTTACAAGCACGTAAACTCGTCCCCAGTCGACGATGCTATGGACTACCCCACCCCCCCTGGGAATGACTACGCTAATATAGGATGTCCTGAATGTCCTCCCGAGTACAGTGTAGCCCTACCCACTCCAGAACTACCACTCTAATGAGAGCACAAATCTGGGTCGCTGTCGATGAAGTATCTTCAAAAACTCTTCGATTTCTCTCTTTCCAAAGAGACCAAGAAATAGCCCCCGAAAGAACTCCCAAGATCTCCTTCCAAACTCCGTTGCCTCTTTCCCTTGACCAACATTCCAGGAGATTGTGAAACGAAAAGGGGAACACCCACCTCATTCCCAAGCGAGATAAATAGAAATTCCACACCTCCGACGTTGACAGGGCAATGCAAAAAAGGTGATCCGCTGTCTCCTCCGCTTGGAGGCGCCATGCTCCACCCTCTGTGCTGCAGATAATCTCCAATCAGAATTTTGCCCAATGATGTTGTCCAAAGGATAAAAAAAACTTTGGAAGGAATCTCGGGATTCCACACCACTCTATGAGAATATGATCCTCCCGCGGAAGAAAGTAGAGATTGAAATTACAGTCTAACAGAAAAACGCCCGTGGCTACTTCTGGACCACATCCTGCAATCCCTTAACTCAAGGGAAAGAACTGACAAGGAAAGACGTTCCAAAAGTCTCGATAAATCACTGATTTCCCAATCATTGAGATCCTGCCTCATCCGTGGGCACCAAACTACTTCATCTTGACTTCTCTCGTAGAACTTCTCCACTAGACCATCCCTATCAGTAGATAGAACATAAAGATTGCCAAAGTCATCCTTAAGTCGAGTGGATCCCAATCATTTGTCCTTCCAAAATCTGATCTCCGCCCCTCCTCCCGCTCGGAAGCTAAAGAATGACACTACCATACCCGCATTTGCCATAATGTCCTTCCACTACCCCAAACCATGAGGTCCCTTGACCTCCCGAGGGATCCAGCTAGACAATGCCCCATACTTGGCAACTATCACCGTCGTCCATAGACTATCCATGTCCTCTCCAAACCTCCACACCCACTTCCTGAGCAACGCTTTATTTATTGTAATAAGCGGCTTGATATTCAAACCTCCGTCTTCCTTAGGCCTGCACAACTGGGACCATTATACTAAGTGATACTTCGCTCGGTCCTCTCTATCATTCCATAGAAATTCCCTTTGCATTCTTTCTATGGAATAGGCCACTGAGCGAGAAATTGTGAGAGACGACATAAAGTAGGTTGGTAGGCTTTGCAAAGTGCTACAAATCAAAGTCAATTTCCCCCCCTTCGATAAGTAGGATGCCCGCCATCCTGACAAACGCTGAGCAATGCGTTCTAACACTGGATTCCAGACAACTTTCGCCTTATATTTCGCACCCAGAGGCATTCCTAGATACACTGAAGGGAGGGACCCCACTCCACAACCTAGGCAAATGGCGAGATGGTTGATAATGGATACCTCCCCTACCTTCATGATCTCTGATTTGGCTAGAGTAATCTGTAGGCCCGACACCGCCTCAAACCTTCTAAGGATGCATCTAATATTTAGGAGATCCCTTCTCGATGCCCGACAAAATATGAGAGTATCATCTGCGAACTGAAGGTGGGAGACCCTCATCCGGTTCTGTTCAATCCTGAAGCCTTCGAAAAAGGTCCCCTCTGCTGCTGACAACATTCTTCCTAGAGCTTCTGAAACGAGGACAAAAAGAAAAGGAGAAAGAGGCTCTCCTTGCCTCAACCCCTTGGAGTACCCCCACAGAACTGCCATTGATCAAAATAGAAAAGGACACGGACGAAATGCACGTCCGCACCCAAAGCCTCCACCTCCTTCTGAAACCCATTCTACTTAGGATGTAATTAACGAAGTCCTAGTTCACGTGATCATAAGCCTTTTCCAAATCAACCTTGCATAGAATACCCGGCTCCTTCGCTCACACCCTGGAGTCTATAATCTCATTTTCCACTAGAATTCCATCTAAGATTTGACGCCCGCCTACAAAAGCACTTTGATGATGGGAGATGAGCGATGCCATTACTTTCTTGATACGAGAAGCCAACACTTTAGACAGGATTTTGTACGTGCTACTAACAAGGCTAATTGGCCGAAAGTCTTTAAGTTCCACCGTGCCATCCTTCTTCGGGATCAAAGCAAGAAAAGGGTTATTCAAAACTCTATCAAAATGCCCTATGTCAAAGAACTCCTTCATCACTTCCATTAAGTCACGCCCCCACAATCTCCCAACAACTCCTGAAGAACTCAATAGTAAACCCATCTGGGCCGGGAGCTTTATTGCTCGCTAAACCACTAATCGCCTCCACTACCTCCTCTTTCTCAAAAGGAGTCTCAAGGGCCGCCCTCTGATTCGTAGAGAGTTCTGCAAAATTAAGCCCGTCAAGCTTAGGCCTCCACCTCTCTCGCTTACGATACAATTCCTTGTAATAAGAGATAACACTGTCTTCAATCTCTCGCTTCTCCTCTATCCACCTCCCCTCCACCTGCAACTTTGAGAGAAAGTTCTTTTTTCGGTTGTAGTTGGCCATTCTATGGCAGTATTTAGTATTTCCATCCCCCTCTTTTAGCCATCTTATCCTTGCTTTTTGCTTTCAGTGTATTTCTTCAAGCTTTAGGGTATGAGTATACTCCAACTTCTTTTCTTCTCTCTCTTTGGACTCTGTAAGAGAAATGTCACGCTCCTCGGCCCGACCATCCAAGACTTCTATCTCCCTAAGCAGTCCGGTGAGTCTCACTTGAATGTTCCCGAAGACCTCCTTATTCCAAACTTTTAAGTGAGCTTTCAAGGTCTTAAGTTTAAGCCCAAAACGAGTGCTGGCAGACCCCCAACCTCTAGATTGACTCCACACCTCAGCCACTAAGCCCCGAAACCGATCATCTTGCAACCACATATTCTCAAAGCGAAAGGGGCTAGGACCCCCAAAAAGCTTCATGCCTCCAAAAAGATAGGCACATGGTCTGATATTGGTCTAGGAAGGGAGGACTGAATTACATGTGGGAAGTGATCCTCCCAGTCTTTATCAACGAGGAACCGATCCAGACGGCTCGCTAAACCGTTGATACCATCTTGAGTCCATGTGAAGTGAGCTCCCCTTGTAGGATAATCTATCAATCCGTAACGAAAGACGAATTCTCCAAACCTCCTCATTTTTGGAGTAATAACACTTCCCCCTCTTCTTTTCGAGGAGAACAAGATGCTATTGAAGTCCCCCCCCCCCCCCCCAAAACACCAAGGCTTTCCCCAATGAACTCTAACATCATCCAATTCTGCCCACAGCTCTGAGTCTTCTGATCTTCCTACCGGTCTGTACAGCCCCGAGAAGACCCATAAAAAATCCTCCTCGATCAAATGGCATAAAATGGATACCGAGTAAGCCCCTACTTCTGACTCCATCACTTCCACCCTTGTTTTGTTCCATATGAGCAAGATGCCGCCTAAAGCTCCCAAGGACGGGAGCCCCAACCACCCGGGAAGCTGCAGACCTCACAAGTCTCGAATATGGAACTCCTGAGGATTTATTAATTTGGTTTCTAGTATACATAAAATAGCCCAGTGCTTGGTTCTGACGAATTGCTTAATTACCACCCTCTTCTCCATTTGTCCCAATCCTTGGATGTTCCAAGATATAATTGATAGACCATTCATCTAAACACTTGGAGATCCCTAGCTGACTTCGAGCTGGCCAGTCCCCCTGACCTCCTGCTGCGATCATAATTGATTATGCATTCTAGCCGCCTCTTTTCCATCGCCGAAGCCCCTCTCTGTCCCCCGCTCTGTTTAATTGTAGAGCGGCCCCTGCTCAAGGCTTCCCCTCCTATACGGTGGAATAGATTTATTGCCTCTGAATCTTGCCCATTCAATGAGATCCCCAGGGACTTGCCTACACTGTCCATTTGTTGCACCACCCATCCTGCGATTTCTTCCTGATTCATCAAAGGCAGTACCACCTGAGTCTGCCCCTGACTCGAAAATCCTACCCCCTGGAGAGACTGAAAATGGCAGAGAATCATCCCCCGTCCTATTACGGTCATCCTGACCTGGAGCTCCTTCGCCCCTTAAACATTCCTCTATCTGTAATAAACTATGGTCCATGGTGATCTAATCGCTATAGACCCCCTACTTTGTATCCAAGTCCTCTGGAATAATCTCCCCCATTGCTTTGTAGATAAGTCACGGAATAATTCCTCCGCTAGCTCCTTCTCCCCTGCTGGGCTAGCCATTGATGATAGCCTCAACTCACTTCTTCCAGATCCTCCGGATTTCTGCTCCTCCAAAGGTGTCTCAGATACTATTTCGGTGAAAACTAATGGAGTGTATTGCTCCATCTCCGAACTAACCGAAGCCTCATCCCTAATTTTGCCCTCCAAAGATCTTACCTGGGAGGATGAGACAGCAGGATGTCCTTCAGAAGAACCCCCTCTACCATCCCTGGTTCGACGTCCCGGGGGAGGATTCGAAAATTTTTCTCTTACCTCCACAGAAGAACGACCGCTAAGTGATGGGATTAACTTCTCTGAAGAGACTACCTCCTAACCCTTCGACGCTGACCTGGATCGACGACTTCCTCCCCTAGAATCCGAGGCTACTTGCACGGGCTGGCTGATCTCGGAATCCCCAACAACTAGTTCAGCGATCTTCAAGCATAATCGCCATCCCCTATCTATTGGTTTCGGGCCCTCTTGAGAGGACTTAGGGCCCAAATCTACATTTCTGGCTTCTAAACGCAGCTCCTTGGGCCCAAACCCCAAACTGCCTTGGGCTGGCCCATCGCTCAACTTACAAATAGAAGCTCCAGGCCCTAAACAAAGTCCTGGGGGACCAAGCCCAACCTGAGTGGGCACTAATGGATCAACCTCAGTGAATACTAATGGACTGTCCTTTTGGACCCCAAATCGAGGCTCCCTCGGGTCTCGCCGGCCCGCTACTCCATCCTCCTCCCTTGCTAACCCCAGACCGCACTCTCCTTTATTAGAAGAATAGGGTTTTTCAGATCTTGCCGAACCAAGCTCGCCTGGACAGCCTCTTCTCTCCCAACGGTTTCTTCGTCTACGCCAATTCCTTTTTTGGTTCCTATTTGAATTTCGTCCTCTGCCACTTCTGCCCCTTTCAGCCAAAAACGTGAAAGACTTGGGATTTGCCCCTGATCCAGTTGCCACCCCAATACCCTTCTGAACCGCTCCTGCCACAGCAACTCTCCTGTCTGCCTGCGCCTCTGACATCCTAGCTGACTTCCCCTCCCCCTAATTTGCCCCCCCTGCTCCTTGCGCTGCAACTCTCCACCCCTGTGGCAGGCTCCCATTGGAAGTCTCTGGTCTGGAACGACCCCCTCCTCGACCCTCTCTTCGGAAAAATTTGGATGCAGCACTGCTCAGCCTCGCCGGCGAAGACTCAGGTCGTCGGAGTTGCCTGCCTCCTCTTCTGAGAGCACGACAATCCCGAGTTTGATCAGGCCTCCCCGGTCTGGGAAAATCAAAGATCGGGGAATACCCTCTCTACTAGATGTTGCGATCTTTATCCGAGCATATCAGAGATCCGAGAAAAGAGTGGAACTATCATCAATAGCCAAAAAGCCCCCACAAGTGTCTCCTATTGTCTGAAAATTTATGGAATTCCAAAGATGAACGGGAAGCCCCTGAATACCTAACCAGAAGGAGGCCCTGAAAAAAGATTCTGGTAATTGGTTGGAAGCTGGCCACCACCTGTGCAAGAGCAGTGGACCCCTTCCCGGTAACATCCACGGTGTCCGAGCACACAGATCCTTCACCGAGGATTTATTCTTCACTACAATCAACCCTTTACCAAAGGCATAAGGAATCAACGGGGGTCTGTCGTCGCTAGGGAGGATGGAATGAATGAACTCCTCCATTTTTGACCAGCCAACAGTCGATAGAGAAAAGGAACAAACTATTGCTCTGTCCCACCAGCCCGATGGAAAGAGTTGGTCCTCCTCGACTAGAGGGGGAAAAGAACCTAATGATGTATCCTCCAGGACTAACGAGGATGCAGCCTGCTCTTTTGCTTTCACCCCAGAAGTTGCTGCCTGGAGATGCAATGGTATTACATAGTTCAGGGATGCCAACACTCCTTCCCAGCCACTACCCTGCTTGGCCTTGGGGAAAATGATCCACTTCCTCCGGCCTCCTTCCGATGGGATCGCTGACAAGGAGAGGAAAATCCCATTCGAATTCTGCTTCCTTTCTAAGATGAATATCCGGGATGAACATCGGCACCACTCCACCCTATAGGAGTCCTCTCCTAACCTCACGCAATCCCCTACACACCGCAACAGCCACCAGAAGCTTTGTTCCCCCAGCAACATCTCCACCGAACGGCCCCTCCCTCGTTCCACGATCGTCACCTGGAAGCTATCTTGGACTTCATCACTAATGAAATCAAACATCTTCAACTCGACCGCTATGATCTTCTTCCTCACCATTGTTGAACACTAGAGGACGATGAGCTCAAGGTGAAGCAGAGGAACATCAATCTTCATTACTCAAGAATAAACAATCCATGCTTGAAAAGCACGAGTTTAGTCCCAATAATTGTAAAATATTAGACCAAAAGATATGCTTGAAAAACACGAGTTCAATGAATTTGACATTAAATATATCAAATGAATTTTTATATGAACTCTAATGCAAAAACTTTTATTCCACCTTGCTAGAATAAAAGCTTTAATTTATCTTTTAAAACATGTGCTATAATATTTGTGCACATCAGAGATATTATTCAACTGTGTAACAATATGGAAAATGAACGACTATGAAATGAGATATCAATTAACAAACAATTTCAGTTGAAAAAACTAAAGAAAATTTAGAGAGGTTATATGAATTTAGAAAAAAACTACAGAAAAAAAAAATCTGGAAAGTAAACATCATCTGCCCCATTTGCATCATCTCCATATACTCCGAATCTTTCCTTTTATCTTTCCAACTGCTGTGAAAGAGAGTCAGTTGGGGATTGGATCAGACGGACAAAACTGTTATGTAACTCTGTAAATTACAAAATTGGTTAGATCTATATGGCATTTGTGAGGTAATTCCTCCTATAAGTGTGATATTAATACAGTAAGAACTGAGGGTACAAAATATTAATTGAAAAGTTAATTGTTCACTTTGACTGCTTGATATGTAATGTAAGGTCATGAAATACATGGAAACCTAATGTGTACCCAACGCAACCACTGATCCCAAAAGCCCAGACTGATGGGAAGGGCGCAATTTAAGTAGTTATCATTTGGCACATAACAGACCACCATGCTTCCGTAGCCGTCGTCTACATCGGCTTTCACTCTGGGGCGGGGCACTTCTTCGGCCTTTCCATAGCCCTCCCCAGGTAGCCGTTTCCGTGACTCAAACTCGTGACATGTTGTTTGGCTCTTATACCAATTAATGCGTACCCAACGCAACCACTGATCCCAAAAGCCCGGACTGATGGGAAGGGTGCAATTTAAGTATTTATCATTTGACACATAAGAAAACCTTTGAGGGTGTTAAACTGGGAGCTTGAATTAAGAGAAATTTATATACACCTATGCTTAGGTCGGAATCCGGTTATCACCATAGAGGATTTGGTTTCTAGACTTAATTGTTACCTTGCTTGCTTCTAACATTTGATTGAAGGCAAAATACCCATGAAATAATGTTCCGCAAGATTTCATAAAGGAGGTAATAATGATTTTTTTTCAATACTATTTAGTTGTGATCCCTTACCAATTGTTTTTACAGGTGCTTCGTCTTCTTGTTAAAGTATATCAAAAACTGTCTTCTCCCGATTACTTGAGAATTTGTCAGTGCATGTCTCATGTTCTTGGATGAACCTGAAGGTGTTGCAAGCATATTGAAGAAGCTTCTACGTTCTGGAAGAAAAGAAGAAGTTCTATTAGCATTTCAAATAGCATTTGATTTTGTATAAAATGAGCATCAAGATTTCTCTTAAATGTGATAGGCCGTCTCACTAATCTCAAATCTCGACCTTTAAAATCAGTGCAGCATGGAGCCGGTGAATTGGATTCCGCTAAAAATAGAAATGCTACTGCATTGTAGGATGTTCACATGATAGATGAACTCCTGTTTGGAATGGGAATCTGCATCACTAAACATTAGGGGATAATATTAATTAAGAAAATTGAATTAGAAGATGAACATTGAGAAGGGATTTGAAAAAATTAGGAAAAAAAATCGTAGAAGAGTAAACAAAAAAAAATTAAAATACGGAGGTGGAAATATACCCTAGTTTCAGACGGCCTCCATATGTTTTTCGGGCAATCCAGAGGAGTAAAATAGACCACAGGCATGGCGAGCATAAAATTTCAGATGTGTTTAGAATCTGGAAGTAATAGCAAAGTATGGACGGAAGAGAGAGAGAGAGAGAGAGAGTCGTGAGGAGGTAACTGCCTTAGGAGGAAATTGTGAGGTATTTCATATGGAAAGAAAGCGGTTTAGCATGGTAACTGCCTTCTCCCTCAATACTTATCTTTTTTTGCATTGAATGATGATTGAACCCGTAACCCAAGGAAAGGTGCCCCTAGGATCCAAAAGGATGTGCTATCCCTGTTTCCAATGATTTGTAACAGGTAATACCCTTATACATTTGCCCATTATATAGCAATTGGATAGTAGAGATATATGGTCTTTTTGTCATAATCAAAGTTCAATCCAAAATTTCGAGTGAGATAGCTTGAAAGAAGATAGAAGATAAATAAGAGTGAGGATAAATAAGAGTGAGGATATGAGGGTATCGTGGCTTTTAGAAAGGTTTTTTTTTTTATCGGTAAATCAAATTTACTAAAATATAAATAAACAGCTTACAGAGATGTAAACTAAGAACAAAAGGAACAACAAAACAAAAGCAGGGATAAGAAGGGAGAACAACACAAACAATACAGAGGCACCCGATTCCCTTATCAAAGAAAAAGGGTATATCTCACTTCTTGCCCCAACTAGGAAGAAGAACTCCAGTCCACAACCAACTGTCGCGCCCTCAACAGGATACAGTGATGAGAAGAGGAGGAATTTTCAAAAACACGACCATTCCTCTCTTTCCAGATAGCCCAAGATATCGCACTGGGCAACATGGTCCAGATAATTTCTTTAGCACCCACCAGGGTTGTCAAATCCCAACTAGATAAGAAGCTCAGAAAAGAGAATGGGAAGACCCACTCCAAGCCCAAGCGGGACAAGAAAAAAGCCTAGAGTCCAGAGGCGACCAGACAGTGCAAGAGCAAATGGTTCACACTCTCTTCCGCATACAGGCACAGAAAGCAATGATTAGCGAAGTTCCACCCTCACCTCTTTAGCTGATCAGTAGTGAGAATCTTATTAAATGTCGCGGACCCATGGAAATAAAAATCATCGAAACAGATACGTAACGGGCGATACTTATAGGTTTCGGTAGCTCCTTATACGATATTTATACTGATATGAAATAGGCGATACATGTCATTTATTAAGTTATGTATTTTTCATTCATTGTATAATTGTAATTGTGTTTGCTACTCTTTTTCAAGTCACTTCTCATGACTTTATAGTTGTTAATTTTGGTTCCTATTGAATCATTTGATTTGTTTAAAAAAATTAATTTATTTTTTTCTTTGAAAAAAAAAAATTATATGTATCTCCCGAAACTGATACGTATGAGTTTCGGTTGTGATACATCCCCTGAAACCGTACCAGAGGAAGAAGGATTCCTTCGAGGGAACCTGGGTAGCCCACACAGTCGTATGAGGAAAAGAGCGCAAAGGAGATACATCAAAGGATTGCAAGAGAGATTTCGCTGAAAATCGATCACTGTTGCTTCGAGACCAAACCCTACAATCATTAATCTGAGGACTAGGAGTGTGACGCTCCGAACCCGCACCTAGGGAATGAAGTTCCGAGACGCGTGCCCGTTCGTCATAACCACGCATGCGGAAGACTTTACCTGCGATAATGCGGGAATTTTTTTTTCAACTTTTCTTATGAGCTTACATAAACAATAACAACTGGTCATCACAATAACTCATCATAAACAAATACGATACCTCACTGGCTACCGTAGCCCTTACTTTTGACGTCACAACTGCGTCAGAACACTTTCTAGACTATCAAGCTACCCGCTTCAGAATCTGAAAACATTAAATGAGAGTGAGCCATAGAGCCCAGCAAAATCCACAATCCATCTAGGCTATTTTCCACCTAGTAATACACATCAGAATGATATAATAATTCCGCTCAATTTTCATATTACAAAAGTAAATAATATCGTAAATCGTGACCCGAGGTCAACCAGAGTTATTTCACTCTAACCGAGGTTCCCAACCTCCAAATATTTTCCATTGTCAAATTCCTCCAATATCAACTGTGTTCACAACACTAGGTTACCATTCCAACCTCCAAATATTTCACTCTCTATTCTTGAGTCCACAGACTCGATCGACCAGGCCTTCACCTGCATACATCTTCTATCCCTGAGTTCACAGACTCAACTATCAATTGAACAGGCTCATGCCTATTCAAACAATACCTTAAGTTTTTAGACTCAATACAAGATCATATAACTATCTGACTCAGCCACAATGAGAACCTTGTCCTCACGACATCTCTTTCAGATAATACAACCATCGCCTTCCCTGACCTAGTCAAAGAGGATCTATGGATATCATTCCACCCACTCCCGACTATCAGTCACCGAGGATTACACCATACCACCACTCCTGACCTAGTCAAAGAGGATCTATGGATATCAAATCCACCCACTCCCGACTATCAGTCACGGAGGACTAACATAACCCACCACTCCAGACCTAGCCAAAGAGGATCTATGAATATCAAATCCACCCACTCCCAACTATTAGTCACGGAAGTTTAACATAACCCACCACTCCGGACCTAGCCAAAGAGGATCTATGGATATCAAATCCACCCACTCCCGACTATCAGTCACGGAGGATTAACATAATCCACCACTCCAGACCTAGAGAAAGAGGATCTATGGATAACACTCCACCCACTCTCGACGATCAGTCACGTACCTCGCCAAAGAGGATTCATGGACATTATTCCACCCACTCCCGACGATCAGTCACGTACCTCGCCAAAGAGGATCCATGGACATTATTCCACCCACTCCTGATGATTAGTCACTGAGGACTACATGACACCACCACTCCAGACCTAGCCAAAGAGGATCTATGGATAATACTCCACCCACACCCGACGATTAGTCACATACCTCGCCAAAGAGGATCCATGGACATTATTTCACCCACTCCTGACGATCAGTCACGTACCTCACCAAAGAGGATCTTTGGATATTATTCCACCCACTCCTAACTATCAGTCACGGAGGTTTAACATAACCCACCACTCCAGACCTAGCCAAAGAGGTTTTATGGATATCAAATCCACCCACTCCCGACTATCAGTCACGGAGGACTACATAACACCACCACTCCAGACCTAGTCAAAGAGGATCTATGGATAACACTCCACCCACTCTCGACGATCAGTCACGTACCTCGCCAAAGAGGATTCATGGACAATATTCCACCCACTCCTGATGATCAGTCACGTACCTCGCCAAAGAAGATCTATGGATATTATTCCACCCACTCCCGACTATTAGTCACGGAGGTTTAACATAACCCACCTCTCCAAACCTAGCCAGAGAGGATCTATGGATATCGAATCCACCCACTCCCGATTATCAGTTACAGAGGATTAATATAACCCACCACTCCAGACCTAGCCAAAGAGGATCTATGGATATCAAATCCACCCACTCCCGACTATCAGTCATGGAGGTTTAACATAACACACCACTCCGGACCTAGCCAAAGAGGATCCATGGATATCAAATCCACCCACTCCCAACTATCAGTCACGGAGGACTACATAACACCACTCCAGACCTAGCCAAAGAGGATCTATGGATAACACTCCACCCACTCTCGACGATCAGTCACGTACCTCGCCAAAGAGGATCCATGGACATTATTCCACCCACTCCCGACGATCAGTCATGTACCTCGCCAAAGAAGATCTATGGATATTATTCCATCCACTCCCGACTATTAGTCACGGAGGTTTAACATAACCCACCACTCCAAACCTAGTCAAAGAGGATCTATGGATATCGAATCCACCCACTCCCGATTATCAGTCACAGAGGATTAATATAACCCACCACTCCAGACCTAGCCAAAGAGGATCTATGGATATCAAATCCACCCACTCCCGACTATCAGTCATAGAGGATTAACATAACCCACCACTCCAGACCTAGCCAAAGAGGATCTATGGATACAAATCCACCCACTCCCGACTATCAGTCACAGAGGTTTAACATAATCCACTACTCCAGACCTAGCCATAGATCCTCTTTGGAGGATCTATAGATATCAAATCCACCAACTCCCGACTATCAATCACAGAGGATTAACATAACCCACCACTCCAGACCTAATCAAAGAGGATCTATGGATATCAAATCCACCCACTCCCGACTATCAGTCACAGAGGATTAACATAACCCACTACTCCAGACCTAGCCAAAGAGGATCTATGGATATCAAATCCACCCACTCCCGACTATCAGTCACGGAGGATTACATAACACCACCGAATAACCCTAGTTAACTCAAGCCTTGTTTGATTAACTGAAACAGTTGGGCCTCGAGCCCGTGAACCAAATCCGGTAACACACCGTTCCGTTAAGGAATCGTTTCCAGGCTAATGGATGTGTCCATAGCCTTATACGACCTGCAAAACAACTTTTCGACACCCCAGGGTGATATAATTTACCTGGGACCCGATCTGGGCTCCCTGAAGGTCCTCATAAAATCACAACATCACATTGGGGTCTCCGACCCTTTTTCCATTCACGCCCATTCACACAGTGAGTCTAAATCCGGGGTTTTGACACCCGAGACCGAGGGCTACACCCCTCTACTCATTTTCCATGCACAACCACTTTCCCATAACACATTTACGGGGTCTCAAACCCTTTTCCATTTATGCCATAAATTAACACGGCATTCCACTTAAAAATATAGCATAAATAAGGGAAAAGAGGAGATGGAGAGGGATTTTACCCACTACACGCTTTTCGAGCTTCGGAGGTAAAAGGATAACGCGGTTGCGTCCGGAACACTGAAAAACCCAAAAGTAGACTCTCTCTCTCTCTAACTCTCACTTTCTCTCTCTAATTTTATCTCTTTCTCGCTCTACACGCAAATCAAGGCATCGGGAAAAGAAATGGACGTCACCAGCACGTCGGGAACGTTGAGAAACCCCAAAGGGACCTCCCTTTTCCTTTCTCTCTCTTTCTCTCCTCTTTCTCTCTTCCTTTCTCTCTCCTCTTTCTCTCTCCTCACTTTCTCTCTCTAAAAAGACCCACGGTCTCTGGTTTTGAACAAACACTAATGAGGGGCTACCCCCCCTTTATATAGACATTTAGGTGGGATGAGATCATGTGCAAAAGCACATGACCTTCATGGTGTGGAAAGTGGTTAGTTGACCAAGTCAACCACTTTGACAACTTTTTCGATTTTTCCGCACATATGACCGCCGAAACCCTACTACATAAAGTCTGATTTTGACGAAACTTTAGTTAACCAAACTTGGGGCAGTCCGACACTTATTGTAAAAATTTCAGGAAAAAATACTGAGTTTTGACAGGAAAAAGTAATTCTGGAAGAAAGCTGCAAAACCCACTAATTTCTTGATTTCGGATACAAAACACGTTTTTTCATATGAGATAATGAACTGACGAAACGACAGAGGGTCGTCGTCATAACCTACCGACACGTTGTGGTACCAGCCGCACGGATTTCTATTAGAATCCCCAACAATTATGGAGTCTCATTGAATTCCGGAAAATCTGGAATTTTCTGGTTTTCTCGATTTTCTTACATTTAAGACCCCCGCGGTCTCGCGAATCGATACGCGACGGAACTGGAACGATAGGTGATTGTCCAGATAGTTCGACTCGCAGATTGTGCACGATTTTTGAAGAAAAATACTGAAATTTTACTAGTACAATCCAATCCCAAACAAAATCCACTTTTTATTAATTTAACAAATAATTAACTAATTAACCTCCATTAAGGACCCATAAACGCATAATTTTATTATATTAAAATTCTGAGTCGTTACAAGGAGAATAGGAACTCAATCGAGCCAAAAGCCTCTGCATGTCTCTAACTTCCCAGTCATTAAGGTCCCTTCTAATCGTAGGACACCAAATGAAGACACTACCCAATCTTTCCACACACTCAGCAATAGACGCCCTGGATGGAGAGCCAAAGGAAAGAGAGACCCAAAGTCATCTCTAAATCTCGACTGACCACACAAAATATCGTGTCAAAACTGGATGTCAACCCCATTCCCCAGTTTGAACCTAATGAACGGATCTAGGGCCTTGGCGACACTCATGATACCTTTCCACAAATTCACCCCATGGGGGCCTCTGACCCCCTTGGGTAACCGAGGTGATGCAAGGCTATATTTGGCCACTATCACCTTCCGCCAAAGGCTCTCCCTCTCCTCCCCGAACCTCCAAACCCATTTTCCTAGAAGCGCCTTATTCACCGCACTAATTGACACTATGTTTAGGCCCCCTGCCACTAGAGGTTTGCAAATTTGGTTTAATTTTATCATATGGTAATTACTTTTATTACCCCGCCCGTGCCACAGAAAATTACGCTGGAGGCGCTCAATGGTCAAGGCTATGGACCGAGGGATGACTAGGGAGGAGAGGTAATAGGTTGGGAGACTCCTAATAGTACTCTTGATACGGGTCAGTTTCCCACCCTTGGAGAGAAGGCAAGAATTCCAGCTTGCAAGTCTTGAAGAATAACGATCTAGCACCGGGGCCCAGACGGCTTTGGATATGAAAGGAGCCCCTAACGGGAAGCCAAGGTAAGAGGAAGGGAGAGACCCTTTCAAACAACCTAGGCAACTAACCAGGAGATCAAGATGAGGGATATGACGGACAGACACAATTTCACTCTTAAGCAAATTAACTCGGAGACCTGACACAGCCTTGAAACATCTCAGGATGCAACAGAGGTTAATGAGAAATGGAAGCACCACAAAACACTGAAGTGTCATCCATGAATTGAAGGTGAGAGATACTAAGCCGCTCCCGGCCGACGGAAAAGCCCTCAAACAGTTGCCCAATTGCACGAGACAACATCCTCTCAAAGCCTCTGAAACAATGAGAAATAATGTCGGGGACAACGGATCCCCCTGCCTTAACCCCTTTGAGCTACAAAAGAAGCCTTTAGAGCTTCCATTGATGAGGATTGAGAAGGAAGCAGAGGAGACACAAGCTAACATCCACGAGCACCAACAGGATCTAAATCCCATTCTACCCAACACATAGAGGAGAAACCCCCAATTGACATTATCACAGGCCTTTTCCATGTCAATCTTAAAAACAAGGCCAGGAGAGTTAGCTCAAACGCTCTTCCACACATTCATTTGCAATAAGAATGTCATCAAGAATCTGTCTCCCTTTGACAAAAGCACCTTGATTAGGGGAGATAATGGATCCCAAAACATCTCTAAGACGGATGGCCAGCACTTTAGCTAAAATTTTATAAGCACTACTGACCAGACTGATTAGGCGGATATCCTTTAGGTCCTGATCTCCCGCCCTCTTAGAGATCAAGGTCACAAAGGTATTATTAATCATCCTATCAAAAGAACCTGACTCATGAAGCTCCTGCAATACATCTAATAAATCCCTCCCGACAATGTCCCAACAACTTCTATAAAATTCAATGGAAAAGCCATTAGGACCCGGGGCCTTGTTACCGGCCATGGAATGAATAGCACTCAGGACCTCATCTTCCTAGAATGGTCTTTCCAACTCCTCATTTTGGGATGGGGAGATGGAGTCAAACGGGAGACCGTCAAGCTTAGGATGCCACGAGACTTTCTCTAAGTACAAGTCCTCGTAGAAATCAACCAGACTATCCGCGATACCTTGTTGATTAGTCTTCCACTCACCATTGACTAGGAGACTTGAAATGAAATTGGTTTTCCGGCGGAAGTTTGCCATGCGATGAAAGAACTTAGTGTTTCGGTCCCCCTCCTTCAACCATCTAACTTTAGACTTCTGTTTCCAACTGATTACCTCAAGCCTCATTGAGTTGAGATAATCCTCTTTTAGAGACTCCTGAGCACTACTCTTTACTTCGGAAAGAGGACGAGAACTCTCAATCAGATCAAGTGATTGAATGTCAATTAATAATTTGGCTTTCTTTTCCGAGACAATCCCAAAAACCTCCTTATTCCAGGTCTTCAGACTCGCTTTAAGCGCTTTCAATTTAGGGCCAAATCTCTTATTAGGAGACTCCCAGACACATGACTTGCCCACACTTCGGAGACAAAGGCTTTGAATCGTTCCGACTGAAGCCACATATTGTCAAACCTAAAAGGAGTCGGGACACCCCTGACACTACCAGGGGCCAAAAGGATTGGCACATGATTAGAGATGGGGTGCGGTAAAGATGATTGGACAAGATCAGGGAACATATCCTCCCCACTCGACGGAAAAAAAGAACCGATCCAGTCTACTATCGAGAAGGCCCACCGGTAGCTGAGACCAAGTAAATTGAATGCTACTAATGGGGTAGTCAAGTAAGCTGTGGCGAGAAATGAATTGCTCGAATCTTCTCATTTTGGCCGTCATAGATTGGACTCCACGTCTCTCATGAGGGAACCGGGTGCAATTGAAGTCACCACCCATACACCAAGGGGCGTCCCACCTCCCACTCACATCATCCAATTCTTGCCAGAAGTCGGCATCAGCTGAAGACCCAGATGGACCATAAACCCCTGAGAAGACCCAGTTAGAACCCTCACTAGACAACCGACAAAGAATAGAGATCAAATACACGCCTAGTTCGGATTCCACTACATCAATCCGACTACTATCCCAGATGAGTAAGATGCCCCCCGGAGGCACCTAAAGAGGCAATACAAAGCCAATCTGAAGGACCCCCCCCATAGATCCCGAATCAGCTGAGGACGGATAGACTCCAATTTGGTTTCTTGAATGCAGAGCAGCAACGGCTTTTTGGAAAGGACAAATTTTTTGATTACAGCATGTTTCTCAAGACACCCTAGACCTCTAATATTCCAGGAGAAGGGGTTGTAGGTAGTTATTTTTATAATTACATTAATACCTTTTTTCAACTAACTCATGTTGGAATAGGCTATAATAATAGTGAGATTTTATTGTCATTGTTAAAAGATACAAACAACTTTTGTACCCCTACTTCTCTCATTATAATAGTAGAGATAAGGGGACAATATCCGTTGTTGTCTGACGTTTATTCCTAATATTAAGTTTGCATGCCTGGAGGATTTATACATATTTGTGATTCACTTAATAAAAGGATATAGGGGAGTCAAATGGTTTATCTTTTTTGTTTCCAGATATTTTAATTATATATGGAAGTACAAGAAATGTACTATACTTCAGGATGTGTTCCCTAGACTCAAAAATTCCTCAACAAAGATGCCTTAACTTGCCTCCTAAGATAATGGGATCACAGTTGTTGACTGCTCAAAATAATATTGATTATTATTTAATTGGGTGCTATGTGTAATAATTTGCTCAGCTGAAAAGTTAATTTAAATCTTTTCCGATTGTAAAAAGTGAATCTGCGATAACTTGTCAACAATTTTATTGGCCGCTCCGAGATTATGGGGATCACAGTCCTTGCCTGCTCAAAATAGTATTGATTATTATTTAATTGGATTTGTGTAATGATTTGCTCAGCTGATAATTTAATTTAAACCTTACCTATTGTAAAAAAGTTGTATGCCCTCCTAACTGCAATAACCCAAGAGGTAGGGGGGAGGTAGGCTGGAGGATATAGAGACCGTTGCTTTTATCTATTCAAATGGAAAACCTATAACAGTGAACAAGAAGAAAGCTTTCAAACATTGTATGGATCTTACTGTTTACTAATCAAATGCACCTGACTTTTGTGTTACATTAGCTCTATGATGCACATTGGAGATACTGAAACCTTCAAACTTTTACTTCTCACAAAATGGTTTTTTTATTTCTTTCCCACCAGGGGAAGAATATGGAAACTCCATAATGACTTCAAGAAGCTCGTAATTATTTTTGGATGGACATAAAATCTTTGGTTTTAAGAATAAATAACAGGCTGTTATGGAAATTTCTGTTTCACAAAGGTGGCATTGAACACTCAGTGAGCCGCCATCATAGTACTAAAACGTGACCTTCATTACGTTCTAACTGAATCCTTAAATTTAGCTAACCGGAGTTATATACTTCTCAACGTTAAGCCTCAAATCACCAACATTAATGACTTCATTTGTTCCTATAAAAAAACATTAATGGCATCTTTTGTAAGATTATCTGAGTTGTGTTGACGTCTTGCACATTATAAGCTGACTGGAATGTATTAACCTATTTAAGTGTAAGTTATAGAAAGGAATATTTCTGTAGGGGTGTTAGTTATATAATACACACACTGTTTATGCTCATAGTCTATATAGTTTAGATGTGTATGTATCAACTATTTTTAGGGCCTAATAGTCATAAACCAATATATTTTTCCATATTATCATATAACTCAGCATTGAGCATTGTAATTGTTGTGTCTTCTTACATTTTCTATGCCTCTTTGTTCATCTTCCCATGTTCACTTTAAGATTAGTTAACAAATAGAAACTGCCTTGACATTGGTTCACAGATATATATAATAAAACCTAGAAATCACTGTGAACACAACTGAAAGACTACGATAAAAAAAAAAAGCAAAAACTTAATCAGTATCTTATTTCTATGTGTTAATATACTACAGCTTAAGTCTCCTTATGTTTGCTGATATTTTTGATGTCTTTGATGCAGCATTAACTTCTGGTTCGGGCTCTCACTTTATAGATACTGTTATGTTTATACTGTGGTTCAGGAATCCTGCATACAAGAGAATATGAGGAAACGAAAGGCTTCATATGTTTTGAGTAATTCAGATGAAAGATCTGATGATGATGAGAAATCTGACATCAAAAGTGAAGGAACAAGTGAGGAATCAGAGGAGCCATCAGAAGAATCTCTTTCTCAGTCATCTTCTGACAGGGACAATGCTGACACTGAACAACCAAATGGGGAACAACGCAAGGAACCATCTGAAGAGCCATCAGAAGAATCTGTTTCACAGCCACTTGCAGAAAGTGACAATGATGAGACTGACCGAGAAACCGAGGAACCAACTGAGGAGCCATCTGAAAACTCTGTGTGTCAGCCATCTTCAGACAGTGACACTGAGGACACTGAACACCAATCTGAATCTGTTCTTATCAGTTTAAATGAAAAGAAGAGGCCATTGGATACAACAGCATGTGAATCAGGTCCATTGCAAGTTTGTCGGTCACCGAAGAAGTGCAAGCAAGAGCATTCCTTGAAGCCAGAGTCAGATGTTGGCTCTGCAGTTACAGATCTCGAGAGTAAGTCCGGAATTTCCAAGCCTGAATCGTTTGTTAATGATGATAATACTTCTGAGCAACAGGAACGTACAGGAAGTTCTGGAAAACGAAGGCGTAGTAGATGGGATCCGCAGCCTGATGGTGATGGGGAAGCAGGTGAAGATGATAGGACAAGTAAAAGAAGGAAAACCAGGTGGGCCGTTGATGATTCCCAGTTGAAAATGCTGGGTCCAATTCAATTGCCTGACTTCATGCGGGAGTTTGTTGTTGGATCTGACTTTGATCCCGAAATTCGTGAGTTGAACATGAAGCTTCTAGAGATAAACAGGAAACTCCGGGGATCGGAGGTTCATGATGACAGGACAGAAGAAGAAAGATCTCCTTCTCCTCAGCCGGTATACAATAACCTTGGAATCAGAATAAATTCGAGGGATATAAGGTTCCGTGAGAAACTCATCCTGGATCGACAATATATCATTTCAAGGTTGATTCAGAAGAACTCCACCTTTAAACCTCCTTCTGATTATAACCCTCCAAAGCTCTACAAGAAAATTTACATTCCATTGAAGGAATATCCTGGGTATAATTTTGTCGGTCTTATAATTGGTCCTAGGGGGAACACACAAAAAAGAATGGAGAAGGAAACTGGTGCTAGGATTGTAATTAGGGGTAAAGGCTCTACAAAAGGACAATCACATCAGAAGCCCGATCCCTCTGATAATGAAGACTTGCATGTCTTGGTAGAGGCAGATAACCAGAAATCACTGGATGCAGCAGTGGGGATGGTTGAAAAGTTACTAATTCCAGTGGATGAGAGAATGAACCAGCACAAATTGGCCCAGTTAAAGGAGCTTGCTGAACTGAAAGGAACACTGAGAGATGAGAACTTGTGCAAAGTGTACGGTGAGCATGGACAAAAGTATCCCTGCCCTAGCCTGAAAACGACATTTAAAGTTGATGTCGCCTGTGACACATGTGGTGGAAGCAGCCATTCCACAGCCAATTGTCCCTTGACGGCGTCAGCTCCAGGTAGCAATGTAGACTTCGAAGGCCATAATTTTCTTGCTGACCTTAAAGGTGGAGGGGGGCTCACTTTTGCTACATTTCCCACTTCAAGTAGCAAGCCTGGAGGTTTTAGCAACTCTGTGTTGGGTACTTCCTCATCTTATGCTCTTTGTAGTCCTGGCCTTAGTTCAACTCCAAATACACAAATCAACAAAGAAGTCAATGACGCAAACCTATATGTTGGCTATCTTCCTCAATCTGTGGATGAAAGTCGGTTAAGAGAGTTGTTTTCTCCTTTTGGAAGGGTCATCGATGCAAAAGTGATTAAGGACCATAGCACAGGTTTCAGTAAAGGCTATGGCTTTGTTAAATATGATGACCCCATCAGTGCTTCAACAGCTGTGGCACACATGAATGGTCACAAGATTGATGGGAAAATGTTGGCAGTGAGGATAGCAGGGCAGCCACCAACAGCAGCAGGAAACTCAGTCATTACCCTTCTTCCCAAGTACCCTGGATCTGCAGTGGTGTCACAAGATAGCACTAGTCAGGCAGCTTGGCCAGGCCCACCAGGGTCGATGCTGCCTGCACCTCAAGCTTCCTTTCGTAAGAATGGGCACTTTGGTTTGCCTTCTTCCTCCATCTTTTTAGGGTACAGTGATTCCTTCCCTAAGAGTAAGAGCTTGGATTTGCCTCCTTCCTCTATCTTTTTAGGCCACGGTGATTCTGTCAGCCAACACTTGCCTTCGTCTTATGAATTGTCATGTCAATTTCCGATCTCATCACCTAGTTCACTTGCAAATTTCCCTGGTAACCCAAACTACCTGGGCTCCCAATATCAATCATATTTCACTCCACCAACTGCCAACCCAGCACCCCAGCTCCATGTCATTAAGCATCTGGGAAGCAGCCTGACACCTATTCCTTGGGAACGCACTCATCTTCCTGGGAGGGATACTAAAATTGTAGAATCGGAATACAGAAATTTAAGAACTAATAGTGGCCCTTTTCACTGTTCATGACATACAAACACCAATGAGAATACTTATATTGCATGGACATGAGCATGAATAAGTCATCTTTATGCAGAATTGGCTGGTCGGAGTTGTTTCCTTATCCTGACCGTGGTCAATCAAGTTGACACTTGAAAGGAAGTTATCCATATAGTTTTTCCCATCAAAGAGTTACTCGTCTGGTTGTACCTTCTATTTTCTTTGCTGATGAGCTGACACTTTACATGTGGCAGCATCTGCATCTGCATTTCATCAGTAGCAAATGTGTTGCCGTTTTTTTTCATCTCATCTCATCTAGTTATGTTTTTGTTTTTTCTTTTTACCTTGTAAATTGAAATTTTCATTTGCTATGAAATTCTTGAGAAGGGGTTCAGAGTCATTACAGATTTTGTTGCAGATCACTAGTGCAAGCTTCTAGTTCTGGATCTGTTCGAATTTTCATCTGTAAACAGGTTGCAGTTATAACTTCTGCTTGTATATTAATCATATAATTTGTGCTCATGTAGAGGATTCGAATACCTCATGCAACAGGTCCCATCCTAGAGACTGCATAATCCAACAATTGGCCTGATCTGATTACTTTCTTGAACCAATCGCTCGACTTTATCTTTTTCATTGCTCTATCTTTTCTAAATGTACAGATTGCAGTGACTGGATGACCGGAATCATCAAATCAGGTGGCATACAATGAAATCTCACCTCAACAATGAGATTACGCCACTTATTTCTGTTGAGCAAATGGTAATATGACAAGGTAAAGTGCCACTCATGTAATTTCTTCCTTGAATGCAAATATGGAGGAAATTAAGATCCTCAACCAAAGATCACAGGAGCTGTAGATCAAATTCCTCAGCATTCAAGATTACAGTGTCACAAGAAATCTGTTTTGACCAACCAAGGTGAACACAAGTAATGCAGGATGTGGGGAATTTCCTGGCTAGGATCCTCATGTAGGCATTTATATGCAGCGGCCTTTGGCAGAGAGTGATAGGTCATCCATTAGCCTGCTACATATCCTCCTTAATATCTTTTTGAAACACCATTGCAATAGCTTGCCCAGTCTTCTGTTAAACCGAAACTGAAGGATGAAACAAGTAACTTAGAAAGTTAGGCTTGAAGATGAGTAGATTGTTCCTTTACCCAACTCTGGCCAATCCTGAGCTGTCTAGTTTCCTGTCAGAACCAAAGTGCAAGATTTTTATTTTATATATTTATTTTTTCTTGCGAGTAAGAAGATAAGAATGGGTTTGATTTTTGAACCTAGGTCATGTTTCTGACACAAAGTTGAACCGAGGTCATGGGTCTCACATCAAATGACTTACCAACTTAGGCACTTGAAAACTCGACTGAATCAACTCAACTGGATCAAGACGTGGGTGAAGAAGTTCACTTGGAAGGCGAGAGGAGTGGACAGAAGAGACCGCCATCTTTCTCTGTCCTGAAAATCTAACCTGAGTGAAGTGATTACAGTATCATTTGTTGTTTCCTCTGGGATTGTCAAAAAGAAAAGTTAGGTGAACAGCCCAATCAAAATTCAACAAATTAGAGCATTGAGTTCGGTTATTTTCTTTTTGTGGTGAACAAGTATTTATTTTATCGGAATCAAAGTTAAATAAGAAGAATGGAGTTTTCTTTGGTGACGTAAGATATAATTGGAGGAAGAATCCAAAGTTTTGCATAATTACCTTTTGTTTTTTTAACCTATATTCATGATTAGTAATGAGGAACACTCTATCAACCAAGAGTTAATTTTTTTGTCCACTAAATTAGAAAAATAAAAAGATTGCATGTTTCTTTTTTAGAATGTATAATTAATTCAAATATAGAAATATAGAATTGAAGTCTTACTTGACGAAAACGGAAAGATAAAAGGCCAATCATTAAAGATTCAAAAGCAGATTTCACCATCCATTGAGAGTGGGAAATGGTCTCTAAGAAACTCTCATTTCAAGGCAGGCTTGCATATTTCTATATTTTACGGTCTTAAAGCATCCAACTAATTTTCAGGTAATTAGCTTCTTTATATCCCTCGTTAAATCTTTTCATGCCTCCTAATATCTACCACCAGCACAAATAGCATCGAAAGTATATCTTACCTATTTTGTTCATGAACCCAGGTTGAGTGCTTTAAAAAGACTTATGGGGTGTTTGGATTGGATTTTTTTGGCCAAAAATCAATTCTAGTAAAATTAATTTGTAGAAATTAATGGTCAAATAATCATTTTTTCAAATAATAGTGTTCGGAGAATACGTATGTGAGTCTCTCAACTTTGTATTCTCGGAACACTATTATTTGAAAAAATGATTATTTGATCATGAATTTCTATACAATCTATTTTATCAAAATTGATTTTTGGCCAAAAAAAATCCAATCCAAACGCCACCTTAGAAAAGACAACAAAAATGATGTGAATGAAGATGGTAAAAACAGATTTTATTAAGATAGGGAAAAAAGATATCGTAATACACGATTTAACCAAATTTATGGCTCTTAGTGGAATGGGATGCCGGAGTGCCAACCCCAAGTATATATTTTTGTTTGTGGGGGGTACGAGGCATCATTTATTTACTGTAAGGGTGATTAAAGTCACCCCCACGGTGCAGCCAAGCTATTTGTGGTTTTTTGTGACTGAAAGGCAGCTTAGCTTCATTGGCTTAAAATCTGTTCGATGACTCCTGGTGGAGCTATTGCTGGTTATAAGCAAACTCAATGTGTTAATGAGATGATATTAAAGGTTACATGGACAGACTGACTCGGATTTTCGAAGTAATCTTCAAAGGAATTAGTGCTTCTAGTTCTAGGTGAAGAACCTAAGCTGCGATCTCGATGGTTATTTGTCCACATTTTTATCCAGATTCATCTGTGGTAATTTGTCCACATTTTTATCGAGATTCAGATGTCTAGGATGCAAAGAAAATTGAATCCATATCAATTCAAGGTATTGGTGGCAAGATTATTGCTCCTCTACTAGTGGAGGTGGTGAGGGACATGGCCATCGAACACATTAATCCTTAATCCAGATTATTACTCACCACCTATCTTGTTTAAGCTGAATTTATGTAGTAGAGAAGATCTCTGCTTAAGCAGATGAATTACACATTGCTTCCACTGGTGCTCTACTTGTTTAATCTAGGCACCACTATATCTTTTTCTGGTAAAAAAAAATCTGAAGGTAACTGATGATTAATGTCCTCTATTTTACGATTACTGACATAGCCTTCACACTTTTACTGGAGTTCCCATAATGATTACTGGCATAGCCTTCCACTTTTACTGAAGTTCCCATAATGAAGTCTTATGTTCGGAAGGACTACTAAATGAGCACTGGTTTCGCAATTTATATTCATAAGGTCTTAAAATGAATCAGAGTTGTTAGTTTCTTTTAAGAATATCTGGCAGAATATGATATAATGACTGGATTATGGTAATCAATTTAGGTTCTTTTTTACGGTGTAGCTAATCTTATAAGTGGGATTTCATTCAGCAGGCCTACCCCAGAGATTTACTAGGACAAAGTTTGTCTTAATTTGGATGATCCGAACTATCCAATCTGTAGGCAATTTTCTTTTCTTCTTCTCGTTTCCGTTTCTTTTCAATTTTTTTTACTGCACACACAAATGAATATGATATAGTTTAGTAATGCAATTAGAGTAGATTCATCTGTTAAGAATTTTTCAAGACGGTGGAAACTCATGGCAATATCTCTGAAAGAGTAAGAAACTAAATATAATTTGAGTGCATTAATACCCAAAACAAAGATCATGTAGAATTGAAATGATCAGAACTGAGAGGATAATTGTATCATTTTTTTTTTTTAATTTAGATTGTTAAATAACAGGTTGATCCACTACAGAAGATTTTGTCCGAGAGGCAGTACTTCGAAATATAACTGCCTAAAAATCGCCTTCAAAAAAGTACCGTTGAAGATGAGAGCCTTATTTCTCATGAACAAGAGGGCTGTAAATAGGGAACCACATACTGCGTGCAACATACTCCGCTGTCTCCTCCTGCATCCAAATACATAAATACACATGAAAATTTAATTCTTAGGATGCTGGTTACTTATGATTTTTAAGGACTGAAATATCATAACCCATACTTGCCACAAGTTGAAATCAAGGGTCGGATCTTAGACCTCATGGCTATTTATACCAAAGATACAAGTCTATATTTTGCTTGTAAGAGGATAAGTAATATAAGAAATTGAAATCTATACATACTTTTGACATGTGAATTAGCTCTCTAGGCCCCACATCGCCATGTCCTTCAGCGAGTTCTTCAGCAACGGCAGCTCGCACAACAGCTGCTCCAACTTCAGTCGTAATGTGCCGAATACTGCATGGTGCACAATAGCATCAATACAAAGGCCATAACACTAATCAATGAGCTCTCTTTCCATCTATAACCAGAACACCCATAACACTAATACTTTGCCATCATTTTGTTGATGAGATATTTATCAAAGAAATTAACGAGAGGTTGAAAAAAGATGCTATTAAGTATACATTTAAACATCCACACAGAAATCAGGCCCATATTGGTTTGTAGTATATATAGATCATTTATGTATTAGTCATAGGAGTAAACCAATACAATAACTGATATTGTTCAATTGGTTAATCTCTTTGAAGAACTGTCATTCAATTGAAAAATGCTACTTATCACAACGATCTGATAATATTACCTTGCAATAGAAGGATACAAGATGCCATTTTGGACTTCTTCATCTGTCATATATGATGCAAGGCTGTAAAGATAATTTCAAGTTATATTAATATCATAAATATAAAGCAAAACCACATTAATAAAGTAAACAAGGAGAAACACATTAGAAAAAACATAGACACTACATATCAAAGGGTAGAAAGGTTCCAAATGGACTTCTAGGCGCTGCCATATTTAGGGGAGAACTGGTTACATAATCTGCTAAGCTTATATATATATATACACGGTCATAAAAATATGAAAATGCTTCTACCAATTGTGTGGGAACTCTCACGGATAATGCTCAACTAGGATCAAATTCATATAGTTGTGTCCAATATCACACTGTAAGATATATATATACTGAGAAAACTGGTGTTTCTTCCAAAGCTTGCTCCATGTTTTCCAACTTCTAATAAGGTTAAAAAGCCTTTTTTTTATATCAACAATTACTGGCAGCACAGATACTTCAGTAGAAACCTACTTTACCAACAGTGCCTATAAGAAGTTACAATCCAAATATACTATCCAATTTGAATCATGTAGAGGATTACAAGAAAACCACCTAGCCCTTTCCTCATAACTCCAAGAATTCAATGCTCATTTAAATTCTCGGCAATCTCAGTTTATTTTTCTGCAATTGGCCAAGACTGCCCGCTGAGTTCTGTCATAACAACTTTGAGGATACAAAATCTGAACCAGAGAATTTGCTAAGCTTTGTTCAGTTTTAGATCTGTCTTTGTGGAGTTAAACAATGTAGTCAAAATGTCGCCTCACCTGCCACCTCATATAACCTGGATGGCAAGACAACCATCACCTAATTAGGGTTAGGCAAGCACTCATTTTGACGAGGTCGCCTGTGGTGCCTAGGCCATCTCCTGGGCCCCAAAGTGCTAGTGACAAAAAACGGCACAATTTATGATGTCATCTACAAAAACAAAAAATATTTTTTAAGACAGTATTTTACTTGCAGATTTTCTCTAGGGTCTCTGCATTAGCTCTGTCTGCCCCTTTCTCCTAACCATTCTGCTTATTTTCGTGCAGTGACATTTTAGTCTTATTAATGCGTTAATTTTATGTTTAATAACAAATGGATAGCTCAAATTTTATATTATAAAGAAATTAAGTAAATTTTGTTTGCCTAGACAACGCCTCGTCAAGGAACCCCTATCGCCTTGGCGTCGCTTGGATGCTGATTACACTGGAGTGGACATATAACAAAAACGCTAATAAAGTAGCATGATGGAAAAAAAAATTAGATCATTCTACCATTCAGAGGCAGCTTGCAGCATCCCATCTGAAATATAATGAGCACCTGAGAGAAGAGTTCCCAGACCAATCCTGAAACAAAGATAACATTTAGTCAGATGAATTTTGTTATGCTTTCTAATAGCTAAAAGCCTAAGACAATATGTGTTGCACTAAACAATGCTGATTAGGAGAACTGTATGTACCCGGGGAACAAATACATGTTATTTGCTTGGTTTACATGGCCTACTTTTCCATTCCCTGCACAAGGCAAATGATTGTGAAATAATCAGACAATTAAACAAGATAACCAGAATCTTCTAGCACAATGCAGCCAGCAGTGGCTCCAATTTAGTAAAAATGGGCGGCCTCATCAACTGCACAGTTTAGTCACCTTCAGATGCAACCCCACCCCCCTTCCAAATATAAATAACATAAAAGAGAAGGAAATATACCTAGATCAACATTTTCAAAAGGGCTCCCACTAGCAAAAACTATGTTTTCTCCCGCATACTTGAATGCATCAGCAGCTGTGCACTCAGCTGTTCCATAGAAAACGCAAAACAAGATAATGTTATATAGAGAAATGAGGCTGCAATAGAAAAGATGCTGATGCTTGAAAGTGCTCAAAAAGACAAACCATTCTTTGTGGGATTTGACATTGCAAAAATAGCAGGCCTAGTGGAATCTGACTCTCGCATGGCCCTAAGCACCTATGTCAATAGATAGAAGGGAATGCAGTTAATTATTATGAAATATGCACACCTAACAAATTCAAACGGCTGAATATAATTCTGGTTAGATAGCAAGCGGGAGATAGAAACCTCCTAACTTGAGGCACATACAAGTAGGTAAAAGGAAAAAAAATAGAACAAGTAAAAAATACAAGCTCCAAAACTGGTGACTACAAGGGACCAAAAGGCCCAATATATCCATATGATAAATTTATATTTGTCACAAAAATTAAACCATAACTGCATAAAATATAGGAAGCACGTCTAGACCAATAGAATGTTAGAGATACACTTCTAGATACATAAACAGTATATCAATATATGTTTCTGAATGGTCGCACAGGTGTGTGGCATGCTCATGTGCACTCAACAGATAGGTCAAGCACAGAAATCTTTTTTAAAATGGTGAGTCATTGCAATATCAACAAGATATCCATAGCTATCAATTGACGCTCATATCACTAAATATAAAATAAAGCATCAAATCTATGATAAACTTCCTAAAATTGTTAATCAACAATTACTTGAACATTTTGGTAAAGCTGAGTTTACAGAACTGCATTGTTCCAGATTCAGCTCGATCCAATTTAAACTACTTTTGCAGTTTTTTCCTTTCCATAGGCTTAAAAAAGATAAACAAGGTTATGTGATTTTATGCACCTCTTCATTGAAGATGCCGCCAACTCCAGACAGACCTAGAAGCACGTGGGGCTTTACCTTTTTAACCTGATAAACATTGCCTCGTGACAATTAGTTTTTCTACAATCATACAAGAACATGTACAACTACTTAAAAAAATTATAATGCTTAAGCAATAGGTTCAATCCTTTCCCCATCAAGAAAATTATTTACTTCACATCCGACTGCATTTTTTTCTACAGAATATCAAACTAAAAAGACCCTTATAAATTTTGATGAAGGCAGTCAAGATAACTCCTGTAACATTTACCACTTCAACGAGGCTAGACCCTTCCGTAAGTCCCTCAATATCTCCTGGACTTGTAGCAAAAGGTGCAGCTGCTGGATCAATATCCTTCCTCTCTTTTGTGATGAGACCCTGCGCCCAAACCAATCGATCTTAAACAAAAACAAGCCACAAGTTAAATGGATGATCCCATGCTACTCCAATCATGCAGCTTTCAGATTGCTACAGTATGAGTTTTGTGAATTCAACTTCATTATAGTTTATTCATAAATATGCAGATGAATATATGAACATAATTTTGGCCATGCACATAGAAAGGATAATTATTTTCACCTTTAAAATGAGCAACCTGTATTGTGGGACATCTTTTATTAGCCCATAAAAATCATAAATTACGGTTCAGGACACTATTCACGAGTATTGTTTGTGGCATTGTTCATAGTACTATTCATCCAACTCCAACCCTCCCTATTTTTCACAACAATTCCACAATCTAGGCTTTATATTCCAAAAAAAAGATAGAATTGTAAAACAGATTGTGACTCAGATACCAACTTGAACACTGTTAATCTTCTTCAAATCTCAAAGTAATAAATTATAGGGTTAGGATTTTGGAGAGAAAGAAGAATAGAAATTGGGAGAGCATAATAGGATGGATTTTCTATCCACTCTGCTGGACATCCAACCTTTCTTATTAGTATTGCATAATATAATTACAACCATGAGAAATAAAATAATTTATAAGTAACTAAGGACAAAATATCAAATAAGAATACTGAAGACTGAAGACTGAATATAAAATACCATAAGGATGTCCCACAATATCCTTAAGTCCCTCCTTAACCCAAGCAAATGACAGGTTATACTTTCAAGTAGATAGGTAATGCATCGATTTAGATGAAAAATATTATATACCTTATTTATGTACTTGCTTTCTTAATAAAGATTATGATCACTTCAAGAAGAAAAAGAAGCTGAAGAACAAGGTGATTCACAAAAAACACAAGAAAAGAGGTTTTGCACATAATAGAGGACAGGGACCTGCTTATATTATAGACACCAGATATAGCTAATCCATAACTGACCAGACAATGAATTTATAAAACAATGCTATGCTAGGGTGGCAAGGGAAAATAAATTAAGAATAGAATCAAAACCAAGGCAGCTTTTGACATCAATTCTCAAACCAAGAAATTAAGAATAGAGCAATTCTCAAAACCAAGGCAGCTTTTGACATCCACACTCGATTCGTCGTTGGGTCTGGGGAGGATGTTAAATTCTGGTCTGATGTTTGGTGTGGCCCTAATACTCTCCTTCAAGATTTCCATTCACTTTATCTTCTTTCTCTAGACCGGCAAGGGGTAGTGGCATCCTTTTTTGAGAGGAGAGGTGAGTCAATAGTTTGGATCCCTAGATTTAGGAGACCGTTACAGGATTGGAAAGTGAGCTCGTTTATCAGCTAGATGGGGCGTTTAGAGTCTGTCAGTTTAGTCAAGGCATCTAGGCGATGCCTTGGCAATTAGGCCTGGCTAGGCGAGGCACTACCTAGGCGACGCGTATATACACAAAACAATTCAAATTTCAAACATTCTAGGGTTGACAATAATGTAGGCAAATTAACATTTAATGTTGTAATGTTTGAATGTAAGTATTTTTCTGCTAAACTACTAGTTGATTTTTTGACCTTGTAGATTAAAATATTTTTAATGACTAAAATATGACTTTTTTTACCAGACTTTTGGGTTTTAGTAATATTTTGTTACAGTAGAATTTATGAAATTATAAATTTTGAGAAATACCTTAGCATTTGCGAGTTGAAATTTTGACAAAGGTTAAAAAGTGGATTTTGTTCTTGAACTGAAAAGTTAACTTTTTATTCTTTAGGAATTTGGATCTAAGATAATTTTTATTGAATTCAAATAGGGGGTATAACCTTATTTACGTATTAATATCTTAAGTAAATGAAAGTAAAGAGTAAAAAAATTTACTTAAATGCTATTTATATAGTTTTTGGCTTGAATTTAAGAAAAACTAGAAGGGCCGATCGATCGGCCCTGTAGGCACCGATCGATTGGTGGGCGTCGTGAATAATGCGGGAAGAGCCCGATCGATCGGCCGAGAGACGCCGATCGATCGGCCATAGCAGGAAGTTCCAGGAAGTTTGTTTTTTAGCCAACTTTTTGCTTTTAGGAAACTCCTATTCCATATGGGAGACTTTCTAATTGTCTAGGTCTCTTGTTTAGGCCTATAAACAGGTGGTTTTGGGTTTTAAAAGGGAGGAATGCTTATGCATTGAGAGAGGGAGAAGAAAGGGGTTAAAGCATATTAGGGCTTGGGAAAGATTTAAGGGAGGATAGATAGGGATTCTTCTTTGGGTTTTCATTGAGAGGTGAGTTGAGTGCTTTTGTACTTGTTTCTCAAGGTTTTCTTTGAATAAAGGAGTGATCAGATCTTGACCTGTGGACATAGGCAGGTTGTTGTCGAACCACGTACATCTCTTGTGTTCCTTTTTGTTTGTGTGCTTGTTTTGGCTTATTCTTTTCCGTCGAGTGTTGTTCTATTGCTTATTTCCCCAACAAATTGGTATCAGAGCTTCGGGTTGATTATTTTTCAATGGATATGAAAAATTCTAGGCAATTTTCTCTGGAGAGGTTTGACGGAAAAAGGAGTTTCAATCTGTGGCAAAGGAGGGTAAAGGATCTCCTAGTTCAAATGGGTCTCACAAGAGCTTTGAAGGGGGAGTCTGGTAAACCGGAAAAGATGCTCGATGCAGATTGGGAAGACATTGAGGCAAAGGCGGTCAACACAATACGCCTCTGTCTTGCAGATAACATGATGCATAGCCTTATGGATGAGGAATCAGCACCGGATCTTTGGAAGAAGTTGGAAAACACTCTACATCGGAAAGAGTCTTACCAACAGGTTATACTTGAAAAAGGAGTTCAATACCTTAAAGATGGCGGAGAGTGCAAATCTCATGGAGCACATTAATGTGTTCAACTAGATCTTGAATCAACTGCAAAAAGTTGATGTCAAAGTCGATGAAGAAGACCAGGCCGTGGGGCTTCTTACATCACTTCCCGACTCATATGATCACTTGGTGACAACCCTCATGTATGGTAAGTAGACACTGCTAATGGAGAAGGTCACGGTGGCGCTACTCTCTTATGAGATTAGGCAAAAGTCATCGCATGATGGGAATAATCATGTCATGGTTGCTCGAGGAGGAAGGGACTTGGAGAGATGATCTGAAAAAGGCAGGGGCAGATCCAAATCCAAGGGAAAAGGCGGTGTCCAGTGCTATCATTGCAAAGAATTAGGACACTTCAAAAGAGAGTGTCCAAAACGTGCTGATGGGAAGAGAAATTCTTTTGGAGGAGATTCTTCGGCAACAATAGCAACGGACAATGAGGAATACATTGGAGATGCTTTCACAGTTTCCAAAGGTATAGACAATTCTTCTGGTGAGTGGATTTTAGATTCAGGGGCTTTATGTCATATTTGCTCAAATATGGAATTTTTTGATACATTCCAAAAGGGGATAGGAAAAGTGTTCTTGGGTGATGGATCTGAATGTGAAATCACGAAGTTTGATATTGTAAAGATAAAAATATTTGATGGAGTTATTCGGACTTTGGGAGAGGTAGCTTGTGTCCCTAAGTTGCGAAGGAATTTAATATCCCTCGGGCAATTAGACTCCAAGAGTTGTTGCTACTCAGTTGCAGGTGGAGTTATCAAAATAAAGCGGAGAAAGCAGGGATGTTTGGTTTTGATGAAGGGGAAGAAGTGTGGCGGTTTATATATCCTGAAAGGGAATACGGTGGTAGGTGGAGTTTCTACAAAGTCTGCTAAGAAAACGAAAACCTGATGTTTTGCAAAGGGTAAAAGTTCACCTAAGATCTCTTTCGCAGTCGGTGCAGAGATGGGTATTCCAGTAGGTTTTCGTAAAGGTGGAAATGGTGATGATGTGCTTTTGACGGAGAGGACGGGTCTATGTTCTCATCCGGGATTCTTTGGAGAATGGGTTTTCCAGGCTACACATGGGTTTTGACCCTATTTTTTTTCCCGAATCCGGTTGAGTGCTTTCCGAGGGTGATTCGATGGAGTGTGTAGCTGGTGGGTCTCTTTCGTAGATGGTGCAAAGACGGATAAGGTCAAAAGGATGGTTTGTAGTATTTGCAAACGAGGTTACAAACTATGAGAGAAGTTTTGGTTCGAGGTGGAGGTGCTTCCCAGATATGGGAGAGGCAGTGTTCTATCTTGAAGGTTTGTTTAGTGATTAGCAAATCGGGTCTCTTGGTTGCAGAGGTGTCGCAGAATTCTCGTCAAGGTGGAGATTTATTGTTTTTGGATCGAATTTAAGAAAAAATAGAAGGCCCGATTGATCGGCCCTATAGGCACTGATCAATTGATGGGCGCCGTGAATAATGCGGGAAGAGAGACCAATCGATCGGCCGGGAGGCGCCAATCGATCGGCGATAGCAGGAAGTTTCGGGAAATTTGTTTTTTAGCCAATTTTTTGTTTTTAGGAAACTCCTATTCCATGTGGGAGACTTTCTAATTGTCTAAGTCTCTTGTTTAAGCCTATAAATAGGTGGTTTTGGGTCTAGGGTTTTAAAAGGAAGGAATGCTTATGCATTGAGAGAAGGAGATAATAGAAAGGGATTAAAGCATTATAGGTCTTGGGAAAGGTTTAAGGGAGGATAGATAGGGATTCTTCTTTGGGTTGTCATTGAGAGGTGAGTTGAGTGCTTTTGAACTTATTTCTCAAGGTTTTCTTTGAATAAAGGAGTGATCGGATCTTGACCCGTGGATGTAGGCAGGTTGTTGCCGAACCACGTACATCTCTTGTGTTCCCTTTTGTTTGTGTGCTTGTTTTGGCTTATTCTTTTCCGTCAGGTGTTGTTCTACTGCTTATTTCCCCAACAATTTATATGTAATTAAGCTGTAAAACAGACTAATTGTTAAAGGGTCTAGGCATAGTAACAAAGTTCGGATTCCGGAATTATTTGGCAGGGGTTAAGTTCGAAAAAAAAAATGGGGAAAAATTGGCAAATTCGGGATAAGTTCGGAAAAATAAAAATTAATAATTATAAAAAATAAGAATGTGATATCAACTAATCCATCTATCAATTTGGATTTCAAAAAAAAAATCTATCAATCTGGATGTATTGACATCTCTTACTATGTTGGACATTGATCCAAATTCTTAAAAAATAAGCATTATGTAAACTCGCAAACTCAAGAAAAAAATTACACTTAAGCAAGCTTTATGTAATTTAAGAGAAAAGAATAATCTAGATTACGTGTTTGTAAATGCAAATCAGATTATATTAGCAATTCAAAAATGTATAGAAACAGAAAATATAATAATTTGAATAATTAAAATTAGAAAAGCAATATATGAGTGTATTTATTTGTCATAACATAGTTATGCAGCATAATATAGAAATAGCTTAGGATAAATAGCACAAATCATATTTTCTCTTAGTTCAGTCGAAATTCAACATACTAACCAACGTGCAAAATCATCTTTTTTTTCTCAATTCAATCGAATGTAATCAAAACCCTAAAATAACCTACTCGAATAGAGTTTTCTCCAATCAATTGACGACTTCAGTCAAATGGAGATTTCTCCGTGTGAAATAAGTCTCAGTTTTTAGTAATAATTTTATTGCTAATAGAAAGTCCATTTTGCTCTCATTTTTATTTTAGAATTGCGAATAAGCATGAACAAATAATATGTGAAAAATCTTCCTTCAAAATAAGTTTGGAATAATTTATTAGTTCGGGAATTATTCGTGAATAATTCGTCAGTTCGGAAATTATTCGTCAATTCGGGAAAACGAAATCTTTTTAAACGTTACCCCTTAAAAAATAAATAGTTCGGGAATTATTCGAGAACTTTGTTACTAGGGGTCCAGGTGACTACTGCCTGCCTAGAGAGGTGCCTAAGCGATCGCCCAAGTGACGCCTTGACTACACTGGAGTTTGTCAAACCTAAGCTCAATACTAGGGACATTCGGGTGTAGTCCAAAGACAACAAAGGTCGGTTTACTGTTAAATCCTTATTGCGGACTTGGAGAGTTTTCCCTCACTCAGCTTTCCCTAGTAAAGTGGTGTGGCGGTCTGGGCCTACCCTCCAAGGTATCCTTTTTTCCATGAGCAGCTTTTCTGGACAAAATCTTGATAGTTGATCATCTTCAAAGTAGAGACTAGAATCTTCCAAACAGATGCAGCGGAGGAATCAGTAGATCACCTTCTCTTGCACTGCCCTTTCGCGCATACCATCTGAAGCTTCTTTTAGCTCATTTTGGTGTAGACTGAGTTTTTCCCATTCCTTCCAGAGTTTCTTATCTTGCTGGCAGTTGGGCTCGATGAGTCCCCGTTTGGATTAGTTATGGGCAATACTTTCAGGGGCAGTCACATGGTCCATTTGGAAAGAACGCAACCGGAGGATTTATTTGAACTCCTTTGCATCGTGCGGTAGAGTGACCAAGCGAGCCTGCAATCTCATTGGAACCTGGGCTTCGGTTTGCGGTGCAACTCGAGGATGGAGGGAGCTCGAATTTCCAATTTAAAGATAGTGGATTGTTTTTTGTGGTCCTGCACATGGACTTTTCTTTGTGTTAGTTATATTGTTCTCCAGTTTTCTATTCCTAGGTTCACTTTTTGTGAATCCTTGTCTTTCCTGTTTTAGTTTTATTAATATGATGAGCTTGTTTACCTATCAAAAAAAAAGAATAGAATCATACGTTTTTGTCAAGTAGCCAGAATTGATGCCTTGCTGCCGTTTCATTGTTCCCCATCATTCTTGAAACAGCATGTATGGCTGTGCTAAGAACGCCTATCCCTGCACTGAATTTCAGATAGAAGCATTAGAAGATGCAAAATGAATCTTCCCATAACAATCCGATGCAGCAATGAGAGAAGCAGTACATAAGCCAGGATATCCATAAATTACGAATTAGAGAGGACCAATTCATTAAGGATGAATTATTCAAGTACCTTCCAGCTCCCACTACAACTATCTTTTGTTTCACAAAGTCATTCAATGGTCGACCCTGTGCTCTTACAGCTCCCAGTAGTCCCGCAAGTGCCACACCAGCAGTTCCCTATCAGGCATGAAGTTAGACACAATAACGGCAATATTAATAAAGCCACTCAAAGTAATCCCATTGAGATCAGTGAGACCTCTTTATAATTACAGAGATATAAGAAAAAAAGAAAAATCAGTACAACCTGACAGACATACCAACCTGTATGTCATCATTGAACATGCAAAACCTTTTACGATATCGCTGCAGTGTTTCAAAAGCCCACTTCATTTGGAAATCCTCAAACTGGTAAAATTGTCAAGACCATCATGTTACTGAGATAATGGCCATTTAAGATTATACGACAAGTTATAATTCTGAGTTTTGAAAAAAATGAACCTGTACAATAGCCTTGGGCCAACGCGTGAAAACAGCTTCCATGAATTCATCAACAATGGATAGATACTCTTCTCCTTCCAACCTTGGCTGTCTTATTCCTAAATCTGCAAAATTTACAGCAAGTGAAAAATAGATTCATATGATGTTTGCAAAATTTTAATAGAATTAGTGGAGCTGAGATGAGGATGTTGGGAACTTGGGATGGATGAGTGGGAAGACAATGAAAGAAAAGATTAAAAATGAGCACATTTGAGAGAATCTAGGAGTACTCCAATAGTTGATAAAATAAGGGAGAGTCCATTGAGATGGTTTGCACACATTCAACGAGACCACTAACGGCTCCAATAAGAAGAATTGAATTTGGACAAGTTGAAGATTCCAAAAGAGAGAGGTTGGAAGTTAGTGAGGAAAGATACAATAACACATGACTTAGCCAAAGTTATGGCTTTTAATTAAATAAAATGGCGGAACAGGATCTGTATTGCCAATCCCAAATATTTGTGATGAGGCGTTGATGATGATGATGTTTGCATGGAAAGAATGAGTTTACAAGCAAAAATTTAACGTGGTGCACTTGCAATGCATAAAGCAAAACAAATGTTTAGAAAAAAAGGAGTATATTCAGCAGAATTCATAGTGAGAGATGAAATAAACATCTAATTATCAAACGTGGAGAACATGACGAATCAACTCATAGTACTCTAGGACACAAATCAAGAGATCTAATAGGGTGGTTTCTACTTGACACAAGAAATAGTAGGCCAAGGGTCAAAAATCTTTAAATCCTAAAAGAATAAAATGAGTAAATAATCTGACGTAAAGAACAAAAAGGTAAAACACTGTTTTAATTGGTAAGTGCACAATGATATAAATATATATATATATATAGCAAGGAACAACCTCCAAACAGCTACAAAGGTTCACAAAGAGTATGAACAAAGAATAACTAGAAAGCAAAACATTCTACCAGATTAGGAACAACAAAATATAGGAGAGAGCACACTACAATAACACAAAGAACAACCCCTCATCCTCAAAGTCCCTCTTTATCGAACACCAATCGCTCCTCAGAAGATGCAATATCATCAAATACTCTCTTGTTTCTTTCGTTCCAGAGAGACTAACCTACAGCTCCCAAAAGCATAGCTCAAAGCCTCAAACCACTAACGTTGGAGCCTCCAAAGGCGTGGAAAATCAACCAAATAAGGAATCCCGAAGAGAAATAGGAAAGTTCTAGACGATCCCCAGTCAGAGAAAGAACCAATCCCAAATGGCAGAGGCAAAGGAAAAATGTAACAGTAGGTCAGGGGGTCTACTGACTCCTCTGCCCCAAGGCACATAAAACAGCAGGTAAAACACTTGAAAAGAGATGAACTGAATAACACTCATATCTTAGAATATAAAGGATATTGGACTAATCTTTGCCCCATCAATCTTAATTGATGCAATCGGAAAGTAAAAGTCTAAGCATGGAAGACAACTAAGCAATTTATCAGAAAGCTTGCACTAAAACATTCTTGAAGGATCTAGAAAGTTACCCATGATTACATTCTTTCACAAGAGGCACCAGATAAAACTGATGAGAAAGATGGTGGAGATCATACATTCCCTCTCCAAGTAAAAATACATATTTTCTGCAACCATAAATGCTGATAGCTTTACTATTCATCTTTTTGAATATAGCTCAAATTGCATAATAGTTTGCCCGTGATGTAGATATGACGGTATCATTATGGAAGTTCATAGTCTGTCAAGTCTCAGACTGTAGAGAGAAACTGCTCTCAAGAGACGTATATATCCCAGTGAGTAGTGAGACCTCGCTTCATCTCGTTTTAATTATGGCACATCATCAGGCACTTTTGAACTTTTTGCATTTTGATTGTCCATATCCATCCTCATCATGATTGTATTGTTCCTTACTAAGTCCTTGTTAGAGTCATACAGGATCCCTTTTTATATCAAGAATAATGTCACCACAGGGTTCCTTGGGGCACTGAGTTTCATGTGTCTTGAAATATGACCATAAAATTAATATTTACTACTATCATCCAAATACTGTTGTAGATCCAACAAAGCATGTATCACGGATGAAGCATCTGATACAAAGAGACAAGTATTCAATTTTAAGGTATTGAGAACATCCAGTTCTCCCTTACCATATCTAAGAAAAGATAAAAGTTTCAGTTTCATTGTTGACAAAAGACACAAATTATCTTAATTTAATCACTCTGCAGAATAGGATCAAGTATCCAGATCTGTATGCTGGAAGAAAATTGTAGTTCCAGGAACCTTGTTTTCTAATAACCAAGCCAACTGGCTAAATATATTCAATCTACAAATTCAGAACTAACTGAGCATACTAGTTTCAAATAAAATGATTCAAGCAAAAGAAATTACGCAACAAGAAATCTTCCTCAAATTAAAAACATATGATCGGTTCTAATGCAATATTTTTCTTTTTAATAAGTACCCTGAAGCACTTCTCAAAAGTAGAAAATGACAATGGATAATTAAGGAACAAATCTGGGACAGTAAATGTTTCTACTCACAAAGATGATCTTCAAGAAGCTTCTGATTGTTGGTACCAACATCAAGCATCACTGGAAGTATCTGTAGGAGATGAACCTTAGGTTGATCAGCACTAAACAAAATCAGAGACAGTAACTATGTCAAAGGGAGAAAATTTTTCATAAACAAGGAAAAGAAGGAAATAGCTGAAACAGAAAATTCGATATCCAAGGCTGGACTAGCAAAATATGTATATTTTTTACTTCCTTGTTTTGGATCTGTGGACACCATGACCAAATAATTCAAATTGAAGCAATTGGAGGTCCAACTCAAGCCGAGCATTTTCAAAAAGCTATACATACATACATACCTATGCATATATGTGCATATGTGTGCATGTATCAAGCTTGGATATTTATTGATACATATGTGTGTTAGTGTGTGTGTGTAAGCATCAACATTTTGACACGTGAAGGCATGAGGCATGGCGTTGGGACCTCAAGATGCCTAATGCGTAAGCCTCAAGGCGTAAGCCTCAAGGCGTAAGCCTTACAATAAAGCTTCACACTCCCCCATTTCAACAAATAAATAAGAATATTACAAAAAAAAATTAAAAAATAAGTTAAAATTTTATAATGCATAAATATATATATATATATATATATGTGTGTGTGTGTGTGTGTAAGTATGTATGTGTACACACAGGCATATGTAATATTATATAAATTGTTCAATCATAAAAATAATAAATTTCAGAGAAAAGAAAAGCTGAAATTTAGATTTAGATTTTTATTCATATATATATATTGAAAGACGGATAATGTTCGATCATCATATGGTGGATTTTGGATTCCAACAAACAAGCGAAGTGGTCATTAATGTACAAGACACTTGCAATTTGCAAACTAGTCACTACTGCATGAGGGACAAGCCGTACAAAAATTAATGTTGAAGTCTCAGTTATATGGCTAGAATGCTATTTTTTTATTAAAGTATGAGGCATACACCTCACATATAAAACGTCTCAGGCTCTAAAGGCATGAAGCGTTAGCCTAATGAGATTTAAGCCTCAAGGTTGAGCCTCGCCTCGAGGCGATCCTTGAGGCGTAAGCCTCACACGCTTTTTAAAACACTGGTAAGCTTAGCATGAGAGAGAGAGAGAGACGCTTTTTAAAACACTGGTAAGCTTAGCATGAGAGAGAGAGAGAGAGTAGGACAATAATTCATACTCTTTGTGGGTTGATCCCAGCGGCAGCAACATACATATCAAGTTTTCCAATGGGTATTCCAATTCCCTGAACTCCAAGGTCCCCAAGACCAAGAATACGGCTACCGTCTGTCAGCACTATCATGTCTACCTGCAGTATGTAGAGGAGAAACCAATGATGTAACAAGTGCAATAAGAAACATACCAATGATCTGCAAAGATTGCTGATTTAGTATTTTGTACTGTCCCTAGGAAAAGCGTTAAAATCTTCATTTGTTGGGAAGAAAGAAGCTCCTAAAATCGTGAACTTCTTCCTCATGCAGTTAGTCGGTACACATGCAGTTAGTCGGTACAATTACAAGAATGCAAAAAAAAAAATTAGTAACTCAGTAGTTCACAACAACGCTTATTGACTCCATGTCAATCAATAGGTACAAGTAGATTTCTTGTAAGTGAATTCTTTCAAAGAAATGCCAAATCTATTTTTATCAACTGATGGTTAGGAATATGTGGAGATTTTCATAATGCAGGCAATATCTCCATTTACAATTACATCTTCCACTACTTAAATCAAGGGTGAGAAACCAAATCCATGAAATTCAGTACAGTCTAAACCTGAAAATATTAAAGTTTAGCCTGGTTGAAAAATGTGCTTTTCACCTTATAAATCAATAATTCAGCCCAACAGTGGAAGCAGATTATAGGATATTAGAGATGAAATGAATCAAATCATCAAATTCAAAAGAATAGGCAGCTTCCTGGAAAAGAGTCACAAATGCTGAACTTCTCTGAGTGTAAAAAAATGGAACCAATGATCTAAACTTATATCAGATTGCCCAAAGACGCGTCATTGCACATTCAGATGGTTATGAGCGATGTGTGACCAGACATTAAGGTTGGATTGGTGAGAGTAGGCACACAATTATATGGGAGGCAACAAAGTATTGGAACATTGACATGCAGATTCCAAATGTGAACCATTTGGATTGCCAGTTGATTTGCTTCCAAGTAAATTTTCAAAATATTTCTTCAAAGAGAATACTTTCATTGGTATCCAGATTCCAAATTTCTACTTGCAAGAGGTGAACTGCTCATCACATCTTATAATTACTACAAGAATCACAACAGGAAAAATGTGGGGAAATCATAACAAGAATTGTGCATCTTGATGCATGGATATCTTTAAGATGGACTATAAATCCCAGATGAATATCAAGAAACAAAAGAGAAAACATAATTCAAAAAAATTGCAAACTTTGAGTATCCCTATCAATAAAGTTCCACGAGAATGTTAAGCTTGCATACTGTGGTTTTACTAACATCGAAAAAATAAAAAGTGCGATTTTAAGGGATAAGACAATGAAAGAGCAATTGCTGTTTATAATTGTCAAAAAGAGAAAGGAAAAGGGCATTCTTTTTAGCAGTTCTCAGAGATCTACAAATACCTGTTGAGATGGCCAGTTATAGATCATGGACATCATTTCTCCTTTATCCTTTGCACTGAAATACATTCCACGTGGACGTCTAAACAAGCCTCCATAGTTTTGACATACCAATCCCACTGTTGGAGTATATATTATTGGAGCAAAATCTTTGATGTGATCGATAAGGACCTGAAGGAAACAGCAGTTCAGATTATTAGAATTCTTAAAACACTCATAAACAAAAACATGCTAATATATTTCACCAAGCTTACTCTGTAGTATAATGTCTCATTCCTGTCATGCAGTCTGTTCAGGATCCTCCATTTTGCTAGAGATACAACATTTTCTGGTTCGCCACTGGTATTTTTCTCCAGCGATCGATATGATTCCACTAAAATTTCAAATAACAGAACGATGGCATCAGATCTACCATGTTTTGAGCGAAAAATGTCTTATCACCAATATGCATCAAGAAAAAGATTCTGCTATAGTAAAATCTCTGGAATAAAATCAGTCATTTATAAGAAAATATCAGATTGTTTTCAATGATCAATTAAAATACAAACATGATTTAGCACTTATATTTTTTGAACGGGTATAATTTCACATTGTTTGCCTGAAAAAATAAATCCCAGACTCCTCTGGAAATGATTGGATTCTGTTGTTCGAGTTAATCCCCTCAATTAAACTGTGAAGACTAGATGCAGTGATGCATCCTAAATACCAGCAAACCTTCTTGAGCCTAAATACCCTACGTAATACTATTGCAGGTCAATCTATTGATGTCTATTGATGTACCAGGGACTCAACTAACATTAAGAACTTTTCATACAAGAATGATAGGATTCTGTTGTTTGAGATAATTCCCTCAATTAAACTGAGAAGACTAGATGGAGCGATGCATCCTAAATACCAGCTAACCTTCTCGAGCTTTTCAGCTCTTCCCCTAAAAATCGGATGTGATGGAACTACCCTACATTAAGAACTTTTCATACAGGTAGAGTTTTTGCAGGGGGTACTGCAGAATATGTGTGACCTCTCTCTCTCTCTCTCCCTCCCCCGACAAGCTTACAAACCAAAATATTTCCCTTCCTCCCAGTGAAAAGCTTGAAAGCCAAAAGATCCCCCTCCCTTCCTCCCAGTGAAAAGTTTGAAAGCCAAAAGATCTCCCTCCCTCCCTCTCGATAGAGCATATGAATATTAAACTTTAAAGAAATATCTCCCCCTCCTCTCTTTGATCAAGCATATGTATATTAAAAACTTTAAAAATGAGACCCCCCCCCCCTCCGCCCCTCCTTTCTCTTGATCGACCCTCAATTCAATCAAGCACATGTTAATTAAGAATTTGAAAACCAAAGGATTTACCCTCTCAAGCTTAAAAGCCAAAATATTTCCCTTCCTCCCAATGAAAAGCTTGAAAGCCAAAAGATCTCCCTCCCTCCCTCTCGATAGAGCATATGAATATTAAACTTTAAAGAAATATCCCCCTCCTCTCTCTTTGATCAAGCATATGTATATTAAAAACTTCAAACATCAGAACCCCCCCTCCCCTCCCCTCCCCTTGATCGAACCTAAATTCAATCAAGCACATGTTAATTAAGAACTTGAAAACCAAAGGATTTACCCTCTCAACATATCCCCAATGAAAGTTTAGGGTGAATGGACTCTTAGACTATCTTTTTTTTTTTATCAATTCAACACCTTTCATGTATATAAGAGCTAGTGAAGCATCAATGCAGCATAATCATCCAGGAAATTAAGATTTGCAGGTTACAAGGTTCAATGATTGCATATCTAGATCCGATTTTCAATTTGAAACCTGATTAGGCTAGTCATGCAAGGGAATAAGCAACATTAACGACATTTGAGATGATACTTGGGCCTGGAAAACTTACTGAAACGAGCATGTTGCTGCTCAAATGATATAACACGAGGTGGGAGGAGACCCCGAAGCCCAAGTCGGTCTCTTTCTGTCAAAGGGAAACCAGTATCCTACAATCAACAAAATCAAACAAAGGAAGTTCCACATTATCTCATCAAAACAACATTCTCAAATTCATTTTTCCACAATCATCATTATAAGCTACATTGCTCAAATTCTCAAGAACCAGTGAACCACGAATATGAAAAGGAATATCACTAAGCGGGGCTCATGCGCTAAAAAGGGCTTTAAGAGCAGCCGTCCTTTGCGGATGTGGGTCTAATGAAAAACATCACATACATAGACAAACTACAATATGGCCACTCCAAAGTTCAGTCCTATGCATATACATACAAGAGGACAACTATTACTGCACCCACAGGAAGTCCACCCACTGGACAAAAAGGGATTACAAACTTCAACAGAATTCTCCAATTTAATAAAATTTCATAATAACGCCAAACTCTACCAAAACTCATACATTACATAAATCATCAACAAAAACCCTTGCTTTAATCTACCAAACTCGTGCATACCTTAACCCCAAATCTTAAAGATGTAAACAAAATTACCTTAGATCCTAGCTCGAATTCACCAGGAAAAAAAAAAAAAAAGCTACTAGAATTCCTAATACCATCAATAATCAAAAACCAAAAACATTAAACAGTAAAGAAATCGAACCTTATTGAACCAAGGATCGTGAAGAATATCGGTTCCACGCTTGTGAACGATACAAGGACCAGGAATCGCTGCGGAGAAGCGCCGCGTCTGGCGCAGATTCGACGCAACAAATCGAGAGAGATTCCACATTTTACGACTATAATTCCAGATCCAAAACAAAATCAACGAAATCAAGATCAAGATCAAGGGTTACACTCTAAGCCTAGTTGTATCCCTTGTTTTTGCCTCTTTTACACCACATTTCTCATCAACTCCAAGAGATCAGACACCAAAGCTCATGTACTTCTCTCCACTCAATTTCGTCTATTTATACTGATCTCTCTCCTCTCTCTCTACCGTCTCTTTTTGTGCGTGCTCGAAACAGTTGAAGCTTCTACGAATATAAGACCGAATTCCAGCTACCCGTAAATTTACGGGCCGGTTTAAGAGGCGACCAGAGGGATTGTACGAAATGCTTGATGAGCGGTAGATGGAGAGGAGACTAAGCTGCCCGGGTAAGGACGGGCAGCGAGGGTATATGTGCTATTGTTTTGTACGTGTAATAATAGCGCAATGGCAATATACAAGTGGCCTTTCAGTACGTGGAGGGTTCTTATTGGAGACTTTGGTTTCCAAAAGTAAAATTAGACTGGGAGCGTCTTGGTTCATTTTCGCTCTGGCTTTGTGTCCTTAACTCTGGTAAAGAATTTTAATCGTGGAATTCTACTTTTTTAACTCTGATATTTAGAATAAAATTGTGTCATTTCGTTTGAAACTTTATGGCTTCTGCCGAGAGGATCCGGACTCCGTCTTGGTTTTGGTGGTTGGATTGAAGATGTCGGTCCTTAAGTTATGATTCTGACACGTGTCTCATTTGTAATGGATAGGACCATCATTGATTAGGTATAAAGCTCTCTCAGGTTGGGTCCGGATCTGATCCTCTGTGTGCGTGCCAAGTGTCTCATATTACGATGAAGGGTGCTCCCTCTAAATGATAGGAAATATGTCAGATTTTTTCCATTCACCAGGGTGAGTCAGGTGAAGGGGTTTGCTCTGCGTAGGCCGATTTCATGGGGAGCAGTTTTCGCCTCCTTGTGGAAAAAGTTGAGGCGAGACTCACAAGGATGACTTTCATTTTAAGGGCCCGTTTGGATACATTGTTGTTTTTTTGCTTTTAAAAATTAGAAACAAATTAGGAAACATGATTGGTAAATATAATGAATAAAATAATTTGGGTAAAACATTTTAATCTGTTGTTGTGGTGGTGGTGGTGGTGGATTGTGATTGAGGATGGTGATGGTGGTGGTGGTGCAGAGCATTTTGTGTTTTATACTTTTGTTTTATACTCCTACAAATAGGGGTAACAAAAATTTTCTAATAATTAATTTTCAAAAAACTAATTATTAGTTTTTAAAAACAAAAATCAGAAACATGTTTACCAAATATTTTTTATGCAAAATTTCAAATTTTATTTTCAAAATATAAAAAAAACAGAAAATAAATAGAATGTTTTAGAAAAAAAATCAAGTGGGACTCACAAGATAACTGTCATTTTGTTGACAAACAGAGCCGAGGCCGAGCACCCCAAACAACTAACACCCTTTTTAATGAAAATGACAAAACTGTTACCCTTTCTAATAATGATAGTGGTTTTTGTGGTGCTGAAAGATAAGATGTTCCTCTTTGTAGTGCCGATCATGTGGTGCTGAAAGATCACTTGTTCCTCTTTCTAGTCCAATTAAATGGAACTGATTCTCTTTCTTGAGTTTTACGAAATCACAGAAGATTCCCCATGTTTGGAGTATAATAGAATAGAAAAACTGAAAAAGGAAATGCACTGCACTGATTATCGTAAGGTCCATTTCATTAGCCTTTCTAGAACAGCAAACCCAGATGGTTATGATCATCCAATTGGGTCAATTTCAATGTAACAGATCTCGAAGGTGGGCGCTTCCTGTTCCGGTCTCTGCATCTGTTCAAGTAATTAAGGTTGAGGATTTTAAAGACATTTAGCTTGCCCCAAACTAGAAAGTTGGGATCGTCCAAAAACCAATTTAACTGCACTAGGTCGGATCAATTTGTGTTTTAAGGAATGGCACACCCCACAAAGGCACTCTGGCCCCATGAGTAACATCGCCGCATCAGTTCCAGCACGAAAATAGATGCTCACATAGTGATTAAGTTTTCCAATTTTTTTCAAAAAGTCCAAATACCCAACCTTTTTGTTGAATGATTAATTTACGAGATATTCAAAAATTTTGGAAAAAATAACGACTTCTTTCAAAAGTTACAAATTACTCATAATTTTTTGAAAAACTCTCAAATTAAAATTTTAATATATGAAATATATTTGTTTATAATTGATAATTTTATTTTATATTTTTTTTCATATATTACCCAACATTTTCTTTCTCAATTTATTTTATAATTCCTGAATTTTACCATTTTTTCGAACTTTTTTGTGGACGAATAATTCGTGAACCCACAGTCAAGGATTTGCATGGTAACAACTAACAAGAGGTGCTATGATCAAAGCAACATCAATATTATGCTTGTTGTCATGTCTTGAACATTTGATTAGGGGGAGCAAGCCTGACAGTAAATAATTTATTCACTTAAAAAAGTATAATCATGGAGATAAATTCCAGTTGGGAACTGAGTGATATGTTTGGAACCCTTGCTTAAAAAACATATCCATGGAAATCGCACTAAATCGGCAGTTAACAAGTACAGGAAACATGCTGGTTCTCTATTTTTTTTCCACCAGTAAACCAGAATAACTCAGTATTCCTTATTTCCAAAATTCTTGCACCAGAGCTGCGAAGGAATTGGGCGAACTGGATTATGAGGACGTTGCTGCAAGAAAATACAGGCCTTTTAGCTCTACAAAAAAAATTTAAAAAAAATCAAGTGCATGAAAGCATAATGAACTTCAAATTACAGTTGCATTGGTCTTCCACACAGGGTTTGAATCAGAATCCATCTATTCAGACATTTCAGATCATATGATAGCTTAATCAAATGATATTGTGGTGTGATATTGCAATTTTATTTCTCAGTTAATTTCCTATACATTTTCTTTTTGTTGATATTATTGTTTTTACATGTTTTTGGTGGGGTTCCCTTTTGTCTAACATGCCATGTTGGAAAGTTGAGTTTCTCCAAGATCAACTTTGATTAATTCAAAGGATGTTCGAACAATCAGGCATCAGTACAATCATATCTTATGAATTAATTCAGTCTCTCCCTTCCTCCTTTTCAGAATTCTATTCTGCACTTTTAATCTTAATCAGTAAAGTTATATTCTTTTTCTTTGGACCCTGAACCAAATACTAACTAATTGTAAAGTTCTAAGCTTATTATTGAGTTGAGAATTCAAAATGCTAAAGCAGTGCATGACATAATATATGCTGGATTCTTATAGGAAAGGCTTAGCTTTTATGCTCTCTCTTGACCATCAAAATCAGACATTTCTCCCTTATCCTCAATGTAAGATAGAATTAGCACTAATAACCAGTAATTACTCCATTCTCTACTAATCTTTTGATTTCAGACTCTTAAGGAAGTAAAAAATATAAATGAGGAAAAATATAATGCTGCCTGGCCTTTATTTTAACATGGCCACTTAGATATAGACACACAATCAAGGCCTTGGATGCCATGAAAAGAGAACGTTGCAACTTTACTCATTCGAACTTTAGTCTCTTTGACTCTTTGTTATGGTTGCCTACAATTGAAAGAATCAGAATATAATATAAAAAAATGCCAGAATATCATATTAATAATGCTACACCAGAACAAAACCATGTCACTTAGATATTTTACATAAAAATGAACATGTTGAAAAGTCAGCCCAAATTTTGCTTACTAGTTTTATGTCAGAATGACAACTAGCTATTTCATTTTCAAACTAAAGCAACGAAGACCCAAAACTCTTCTAAGATTGGTTGGTTTGACCTTTCGTAGTTCAAAAGGGTGAGTCATTCAGATGTTTTGGAGTGTCACTTTGATTATACTAATACCATTCTGAGCTAAACTCGCCCTAAGCTGTTAATATACCTTCGACCAAATTGACTGATAAGCATATAGACAACTTCTTTACAGATCCATGTGATTATTTTACTCCCAAATCCCGATAGGAGCCTAACGAGAACTACAACAAAGTCAATTTTTTATCATATAAAATTATAAATACTTTCATCTATCACAAATATTTCCAATTTAGTCTGTCACACTCACACATCTATTAAAAAAGCCCTAATGGGATCTCTTATGATTCAGAACCTGTAAATATGAAACCAGTTGATTACGAGACTATTGAGACACCTCATGGAGTGAACGAGGTCGACATCCCAATACTTTGCAGGGAATGTACCACTGTACAAACTACAAAGTGGAATCTTGGTGAGATGGAGACTGTATCCATAACTTGATGATACATATTCAAATTTCCAAAACCTAAGATGAAGAGAGAGAGAGAGAGACGAATTTCAAAAAGTAAAAATATACCTGTCTTGTGTAAATAATGTACTATAAGTTCATGGGTTTCAGCTTTGGTGTGCACTCTTTTCAAATGACATTGGGTGCATGGCAGATACAATTTTCATGGCCTTCTTTCTAGGGGTCATGGCCTTCTTTCTAGGGGTGGGGTGGATGGGTAAGCTTCGGGTTCAATTTGACCCCTACAAGAATGGGGGTAAGCATGGCCAATACAATTTATCTGGCCTTCTTCCAGATGTCGTTTCCAGGAGATGTGAGTATAAGGAGGAGATGCTACATAAGCTCATGACCTCCTGAATTATGATTGCTGATAAACCAGATTTATGTTGATGCCAAAAAGAGCAATGATATAATTATAATCTAAGCTTACATACCGTTCATAAAATAATTGCACTGGGGAGCTACTGAGCTACTTAATAGGGTAGCTTTGCCACGTACTGCATCAGTCAAAGTATATAATGGGCCTCCACCATGTTTTGAGAACATGCAGCCATCATGTCCCTATATTCGCATATACTCTGTGATATAAAATGTGCACTAAAAAAGTGTATATATTTAGTAATAGCGATTGTATCTGCCAGCTGTCAATGTTCTACTGTGTTGGGAAGAGACACTCTTGAGGGCTCTACAATTTTATTTTATTGTTTTCATTGGTAGTTATAGATGCATATAAGAATAAGGAAAAAAAAACATATAAAGAAGTTATACAAGAATGAAGCTAACTATGAAATCAAAAGAAGTGCTAGATTTGCAGATCATCAAAAGTCCCTCCTAATGGAGCACCAGGCAATGAGCAATCGCAGAATTCTAGAACAAACTAAGCTATGAGAGCTCAAAGCATCCATAGAACTAGGGGTGATTAACGAACAAGGTGCTTGCAAATAGCTCCAGCCGGCTCGTTACAAGCTCGAGCTTGTTCATTTATTTAGTAAACAAGCCAAGCCCGAGCCTGATTTCTGAGCTCGTTTAGTTAATGTTAGTAAACAAGCCAAGCCCGAGCTTGATTTTTGAGTTCGTTTAGTTAACGAGCTGAGCCTGAACACCCCTTTACTCGGCTCGTTAAAAGTTCGGCTTGATTATATATATATACTCAAAGTATTTTTAAATTACTAAAATATTTAAGTTAAGTACATAATTAACACCTGAACACCCCTCTACTCGGCTCGTTAAAAGCTCGGCTCAATTAAATAAATATATATATATATATATATATATAATATTTTTAAATTACTAAACATTTAAGTAAAGTACATAATTAACATACTTAAGGGGCAAAAAAGGGAATACAATTCTTAAATGGACAAAACTGATGATTAGAGGTGATCTTTAAGATAGGTGGTATTCAGCCTTCAGGCTTGTTGTGCATTTGTGCTAGATTACTTCATGTAAAAGTTGTTGATTAAGGTGATGAATTTAAATGATATTTTTAAATTAATCATATTTTAACTGACTCGTTAAAAGCTTGAGCTTGGTTCGTGTTCGGCTCGAGCTCAGTACCGCTTGTTTATAAACGAGCTGAGCCAAGCCAAGCTTGAACACCTCGATCCACATACACTGCTCGATAAAAGCTCGGCTCGTTAGATCGGCTCGGCTCAATACTCATTACTCACCCCATTTCTTTCCTTCCATATAGACCATGTTATCGCACCCGATAAAAGGGACCAAAGAACACAGGGTTTCACCTTTACTGAAAGCCAACAAGATAAGAAGTTCTGAAAGGAGCCCTAAGACCCAAATAGTTTCCAAGCGCGATAAGAAATAGCTCCAAATACCTCATGCATAAGATCAATGCAGTAACAAGTGATCAACAGATTCCTCCAAATAGTGGCACAAAACAAAAACGATTTGCCAAACTCCAACCTATTTGTTTTAAATTGTCACAAGGATTTTATTCCAATGTGTCACCCATAAGAAAAAGAAATATTTGAAAGAATCCTAGGATTCCATACAATCCTATGAGGAAAAGAAGAGCAAAGATAGTCCCACAAGGATAGGAGGAAGGATCTCACTGTAAAATAACCTCTAGGTTTTATTGACCAAACTAAATCGACCCTATGAGAAGGGCAAGGGGTGACCCCCTGGCCCCTACACATGCTGCAACCTGCAGGAGAGAACAAATCTTCCAACAAAACATTGAGTTAGACATCCACTCAAAGTACGACAATACTAACCCTTTTCTGTCAAAAGAGGACTCTAGAATTTGGAGGTGTGATGAAACAAAATCTTTTTTGGTGCACTCTTCGACAAGGTCTCTAGTAGGATACTATCCCATTATTGAGCAGGTAATATTTCACAAATAGGTGCCCATGACACAATAAAATTGTAGAAGTATATGGGGAACATAACATTTTGTGTTTCTATTTTGTATTAGTGATGTACATTTTCCTCCCTATAAGTTAGATCTAATCCTCCTTATCAAATAATGATGATCAAGGCTCTTCATAAGAAATAGGTACTGAAATGTAACGCAATTTAAAAACCTAACCAATCATTATTTTTGTCAAATTGGTTGAATCGTGGTTAAATCATCATTTAAATCGGTCAAACCGAAGATGTAACTATTAACTAATAAAAAAATCAGAAATTAAGAAACAAAACTAAACATTATAATATTAGCAAAGCCCCCGTGCGATGCACGGGAGTATAAATAAAAATGAAAAAAGAATAATTAAAACCCTTAGGGTTAAAGGAATTAACATTTTTTAATGAAATAATGTATATAATATTTAATTGTGGTTAGGATTTACTACCTCATTGGATTAAATAATGTAACTTATATTTGTTTAAAAAAATAAAAAAGTATGTTAAACTATGGTTAAGATTCACTAATAGTTAGGGTTAAAGAAATTAACATTCTTTTAAATGGAAAAAAGTTATTAAGCTATGGTTAAAATTCACAAACTTGAAGAAATTAATTTGATTTAAAAAAAAAAACTATTTTAGCTTCTTTATAAAGAAGATAACTATGGATTTAAAAAAATATATATTTAACTGTTAATCTAACCAATGTTTTGGTAAAAAAAAACTATGTTAACTGTGGTTAAGATTTAATAACCCTTAGGGTTAATGGAATTAACATTTTTTTTTTTGTAAAAAGATTATTTAACTATGGTTAAAATTTACAAACCCTTAGGGTTGATGTAAGTAGCCTGATTTCTTAAAAAATAATTTTAGGTTAGTTATAAAGAAGAGAACTAAGGGTTTTCTTAAAAAAATATTTAACTTTTAACTATGACTAAGATTCACTAACCCTTAGGGTTAAAGAAGCTAATTCTTTTTTAGTATACTGTGGTTAAGATTCACTAACCCTTGGGGTTAAAGGAATTACCCTTTTATAATGGCAAAAGGGTATTTAACTGTGGTTAAAAATCACAAACCCTTATGAAAAAAAGTTTTAAAAAACTGTTTTAGCTATAGTTAAGATTAACTTATCCATATGGTTAAAGATTTTAACCTTAGAAGAAGACTGGAGTCCAAACTCACCGTTGAAGGTAACCGAATCTTATAATCTTATTTATAATGCAGGTACAGTAAAACAGGTTTTGTATGAGGAAATGGATAATGCTTTGGTTCGGTTAGCCTAACCCGAAACCAATACTGTTCACCATCTTCTCCAACCATTTTTTTTCTTTTTTCAGGTTTACAAAAACCTATTAGGAAGGGCTGTTGAACACAACAGTTTAGGGAAAGAGAGAGACCATTCAGTCTTAGTAAGAAGCTGTTGAACACAAGAGTTCAGGTTTACATACCCTGAGCAAAATTGTTTTTCTTTCTTAATTAAATAATTTGTAGATGAGAATGTCTTTTGATAAATTTACCAGCCTCTCTCTTTGACAGCACTGCAGGCACTCAGATAGCAATCAATTAGTATTTAAACTTCAAATTTGCAGAATTTATTCTCAAAGTGGACGTTTCAACCCCATTCGTGTTAAAATAATTGAATGAATCAAAATCTGAATACAATAACTAATCAGTAGTTCGTTGAATCGAGAATAAAACATTTAGGAACTTTTCAAAACTTATCGAACTGAGCAACATTGATGAACATGGGTGAAAATTCAGAATTTAAAAAATAAATTAAACTAACTTGATTCTTTCTATCGAAATAAAAATATTTGAAATGAAAGATGCGGGATTTCTGATATTCACTGAATTGAAAAATGTAATAGCCTCCTTGATTGAGAAAAAATATATGGGAGAGAGATACATGACTGGGAGAAGTTTGTTAAGGAGAGAGGCGTTGGAAGGAGTGGGAGAGAGATAAGTGAGTGGGAGAGAGATACATGAGTGGGAGAAGTTCAGTTTGAACTGGGAGAAGTTTGAAGTTTGTCAAGGAGAGAGGCATTGGAAGGAGGGAGAGACGTGTATATTAAGGATAGAGAGAAGACGTGAGTGGAAGAGAGATACATGAATGGGAGAAGTTTGTTTAAAATTTTGATCCAACGGTAGGAAATAAAGAGGGTGGCCACATGGCATCCCTAGGATTGAACGTATAAGATTCGAGAGATCTGGGCTTCAGACACGAAAATTTAAAAAATTTAAAGTTTTCCACAAGAGAAAAAATTATTTTCATTAACAAAGTTTTCTAGTTTATGACAAAATATAATTTCAATTAGGGCCATTTCTATCATTTTTCCAATGCAATGAAAACCATCAGTTTGGCTGGTCCAATAGTCAAACCATTGTGTTTGGAAAAAACAGCCACTCCTGAGAAAAGGCAATTTGATTCAAACTGGACCAATGCCTTTGACAAAATCCAAGCGAACCGAATCCGACCAGTGGTCCGGTCTAGCTTTGAGGACACTGCTTGGATGTATTACTTATTTCTTCAATATCATCCAAAAGAAAATAGGTAATAGTTCAAGGTAAGACAGGTAATCGCAAGATTTAAAATAAAAAGGAAATAAAAGGCAGTAAATGGAACTGTTTTGTTTTTAAACTAAGTTCATTCATAAAAAATTTCTCAACTTCTTACTAATTTGCAATGCAAAATAAGAGCCTTCGTCACACACATGTAAGGCTCCTTAGAACTTGTCAGGTGGATAGGGTTCAACTTAAATACTATCTAAGGAAAAAACAACCCATTTGGGTTTTTGGGGTTGGAGGAGGGGGTCTTTCTGGGCTGAAGGTTATCCCATCGATGTCATCAGGTCCTCCTAGGATCTTACCTCGAAGTCTAGAATTTCCCATTTCCACAAACTAATAGAGGGAATATAAATGAGGGGCAGCAGATAACTTGAAGCAAATATAGATAACTTGTCCAAACGGGTTGCCCTAATTATGGTTGGAGGTAACTCTTGCCCCAACTGTTTGATTGCCATACTATTCTTCTCTTTAAATGAATATATCCATTGCTCATATTAAGAAGAAAAAATATTGCAAGCAATTTAATGGCTTTCGGTTTATCCTCATCCACTAGTAAGTGGTATCCCAAAAATTTGTACTAACAGAACAAAGGCTGACCTCACCAATAATCTATTCCAAGCCAAATAAGCACTTCAGCTTTGCGAATATCTTTGTTTCAAACATTGTGGTAAGCTCATAGATTGAAAACATGAGTAGTTAAAAATAAATTTTAAAAACTGTATATGCATGAAGCTACTAAGTAACTCACTTATCCCAGACTTTCTTAAAGAGCTTAACATAAAATATGTGCTTTATAAGGTCACTTCTCAAAATTCTTCCTTGTGTACAAAACACCTACCCTTCCAATATTTTTCAGCTTCTCCACATCCTTTAGAGTTTAGACCCTTTGCATGGTCCACATGTGAAGTTAAATTTAGGTGGACTAAGAAGGGTGAGTATTGCCAACCCAACATAATCATTTCTTTATTTTTATTCTATCTATAGGTCTCTGTATTACTCCTCATAGAAAACAACTAAGTGGGATCGGAATCTCCACCTATCACTCTTCGTCTACTACCACTTGCCAACATGTACCCACCAAAAAATGCATAAAACATGGAATAATGAGCACAAAAAAGACTTCAAAATCTCTACAGTTAAGGACTCAAGGAATCCGATTACAACACAAGATCCTTCTTTTAACTCCAGTCAACAACTTTAACCTTTAGAGTTAATATTTTTTTTCTAAAAACTAATGTTAGATGGTTGAACCATAAGGGTTACTGAATCAGTTAAAGGGTATTAAAAGGGACACGTATTGACCTGTGGGGCATAAGGAGTCCGGTTATACAGTAGAGAATTTCAAGTCCACAAAAAATAGATGTAATTACAGAAAAAACAGTGCAGCCAGAAATTCTCTATTTTTCGACAATGAGAGAAAGTCCCCACCAATAATACCCAATACAAGGCCAGAAAAATGCATTGCAATTCATACATTGGAGACCCAAACACACTAAAATAAAGTTAGAAACAAAACCCTATACTCAATCACAGTAAAAATTATAGATTACAACTGGACATGCGAAATTCCAAATGCACAAAATTCAGATATTTCGATACTGGGAAATCGTAACAGTATATGCAGACAATAAAATTCAAAAAGAAGGAAACAAAAGGTAATGAGATGAGAAACTCAAACCTCGAGCTCTGCAGATTTCATGGCGATGGGAATGCAGATAAGGAAGATGCCGGCCATGGCGATCGCTGTGTTTCGCCTCCAATACTTGGGCCTGCAATTTGGGCCACCAGTCATGGTCCATACCTTGGATCTGAAATCACCATGGGATCCCTCCCCGTGGCCGTGTTCACCTCCCCCCATGAATGCCTTTTCTTTCTTCTTCGACTGCAAATCAAGAAATGCCTTATAACGAAACCCTAACTAGCTGATCGGGAAATTTTCTAACATTCGACATTAAGAAATAGAAATTAGGTTTAAAGAAGCGAATAAAAGAACTAGAGAAGGACTGCGATGTTACCTGAAAGAAATTGCAGAATCGGTTTTTGAGGACGAAAATCAGGTCTCTTTGGCTGAGCTCGGTCGGCCCTTTAGATTTCTTCACTTTCAACTGTCGCACGTGGGCAAACTCGTTCTGACGTTCTCGACCGGGTGAAAAGTAAAAATGATTTTGCTAGCCCCACTCTTTCCCTTGCACTCTCTCCAGACTCTGGACAAGAAGGATTTGTAGTAACTAGTACTAGTAGGGTGCCCACACAAAATCCTTAGGGGCCGTTTGGATTCACTTCCTTTTTTCTATTTTAAAAAATTGGAAACAACTTTTTGTTTTCAAAATTTTTAAATAGGAAACACGTTTTGGCATTGCTAATTGTTACTTGTTTTAAAAAAATGAAAACCAAAAAACTTGTTTGATAAATATGGTTAAATAATTTCAATTTATAGTGGTGGTCGTGTAGGTGATTGTGGTGTAGTGTGGTCATGGTAGTGATGGCGGTGATGGTGGTGGGTAGCGAGTGGTAGGTGGTGGTAGTGAGGTGTGGTGTGGGGGCGGTGGTGGTGGTGGTGGTGGGTGGTGGTGTGGTGGTAGTGATGGTGGTGGGTGGTGGGTGGTGGTTGTGGTGGTGGTGATGGTGGTAGTGGTGGATGGTGGTGTGGTGGTAGTGGTGGGTGATGGTAGTACGGTGGTGTTGTGGTGGGTGGTGGTAGTGATGATAGTGATGGTGGTGTGGTGTGAGGGTAGTGGTGTTGGTGTTGGTGGTGGTAGTGGTGTGGTGGTGGTGTGGTGGTGGTGGTGGTAGTATTGTGGTGTTGCGGTGGTGGTGGTGGTAGTGATGGTGGTGGGTGATGATAGTGGTGGTGGTGGTAGTGGTAGTGGTAGTATGGTGGTGTTGTGGTGGGTGGTGGTGATGGTGGAATTGTGGTTGTGGGTGGTGGTGGTGTGGTGTGGTGTGGTGGTGGTAGGTGGTAGTGGTATTGTGGTTGTGGGTGGTGATGGTGGTTATGAGCCGTGTTTTCCATTTTTGTTTTTTATTTTTCAAAAACAGAGGTAACGGAAGCTCCTGTCATTTTCAAAATTTTCATTATTAATTTAAAAAAACAGAAAGTGGAAACATGTTTGTTTACCAAACACGTATTGCGTAAAAAAATTCAAATTTTTGTTTTTAATAATAGAAAACGGAAGTGCAACCAAACGAGGCCTTAGTTATTTATTTATTTTTTACATATCACCATTTATCTAATGTTAATTGGTTAAAATTAGGTTAGAGCAAAAATGGGCCATCTAAGGGTCACACCTCAAAGACTCAAAAATTGGGGAGAGAGAGTGAGACTAGCACTCCACGGTACCAATTCAAGAACTTTTAAAAGTGCAGAAACATTAATGTTTTGGAACAAGAGAGCGGAGAGAGTTTCTAACCCTCTAATTGGATGGTCTTTTAGATTTATCGAGTTCAATTTAATTAGAAGTTTCACATCTATATAACTTTAAAAAATCCAATTTTTTTTTGTTGAACTTAAAGGTTTCATATTTGGAGAACTTTTGCCGTTTATGGAATAATATAGTTCTAGATATCAAATAAAATTAGTTAAGAAAGTTTTAGACTTTAAAAGTTTCACAAAAGAATGGAGCCGAAACATTAATATTTTGGAACAAAAGAGGCAAGAGGGGAGGGTATTTTACACAAATTTATTTATCAAGTTCAATTTAATTGGAAGTTCAAGATGTATGGAACTTTTAAAAATCCAGAATTTTTGATAAAAACTTAAAAGTTTCATATTTTTAGAACTTTTGAACCCAATGAAGTAATATAGTTATAGACATTAAGTAAAATTAAGCACGAAACAATAGAAGTTCTAGACTTTAAAAGTTCCACCAAAAGAACGGTTTGGTAGAACTTTTAGAGTCTAGAACTTCCATTGTTTCATGCATTCTTTTACTTAATGTGTGAAACTTTATTATTTCACATAGTCAAAATTTCTACAAATATGGAACTTTAATAATCCAATTTTGTTGGTCATTCTTTTATTTAATGTGTGAAACTTTATTATTTCACATAGTCAAAATTTCTACAAATATGGAACTTTAAAAATCCAATTTTGTTGGTAGAACTTGAAATTTTCATATTTATAGAACTTTCAAATAAAAGAATGCAAGAAATAAATGGAAGTTCTAGACTTTAAAAGTTCCACCAAAAGAAACTTTTGAACAAATGGAAGCTTATTAATTAATTTTTAAAAGGAAAATGGAGCAGGCAATCACAGCCTACATATGATTTCCTCGAGAAAAAAATAAAGGGATCACCAAGAAAACCATCAGTATACAAAAAGATCTTAAATCCGCTTAATAATGTCAAGCATTTTATTTTATTATTTTTATTTCTGATATCATTTACTTACGTTAGTAAGGTTAGTGGTTAGTTTGGGGATTGGAGCCCTTGCGGATTCATCACCCGGGAGTATTGGATCCCCAAACCCCCCTCAACAAAGAGGCCACACCCACCACTGGCACAAGAGGTGGGGTTTGGCGCAAGAGGTGGGGTGTATGTCAAGCATTTTATTTGAGAAGCGCATTTGTAGACCTAAACCGGAGCTCTGGATTTTATGAGCTCCAAAAACATTGGTAAACATTTAAAAAATTATAGACAAAAATGTTCTTACATTACTTAAAGATTTATCAAAAACCAATGAAACAAGGCGTGTTTTGGGGGCTACAAAAATTTAGAGCTCCAATTCATATTTAAACTCATATATATATAACAGGTAGGCGATTTTGGATTGAGCAATTGAGGGATCTCCTGATGGTAGGGGCAGAGCCAAGAGTTTTTTCTTGGGGTGGGGGGCGAAATATATGTATCAAGAAAATTAACGGTTTCGGGGTATGCAACCTAGGGGTTCGGGGGCATAGCCTCTGAAAAAAAAAATAGTAATAGGTCCATCATGGTTATAAAATTCATTAATCTAATGTCTATGTAAAGTAAAAAAAATTAAAGAGTAAATAGTTATATTTAGGACCGAATTCTTTAAAATTATAATATATCCTTATAAAAGGGGTTGTTTAAGATTTAAAAAATTAATATTATATAATTAAATTATAAATTCAGAAATTTTAAGGGCCACTATATAGATAGAAGGATAATACTAACATCACTTTCTTTTAAGACTCGCTCTCTTTTTTATTGGAAAAAATTGGGGGCCATTATATTGAAAACTAATTATATTTTTATAATACTTATGTATAGGTAAAGAAAGTCAAAAAATTTGCCCGTCTTTTTCCACTCTCTTTCCCCTTTCCCTCTCTCCCGTGCCATCGTACTTGTGGCCCACTAGTGTATATATATATATGGGAATGCTGAAGCCTAGTGAACTTATTAACCTTTCATATATATGTATATAGTGCTTTGTCATTAATCTTTCTTGTGTGTATATGTGAGAGAGATAAACAAGCACAGATTAAGGTATATGTTTTCCAAAATAAAATAAAATCTGAATGACACTTAAAGCCCCCTTGGGCAGTACTAAAACAAGAAAGTAATGGAAGCAATGTATAAGAGGAATTCTCTCATAATATTAACAAGCAGACCCAATTTTGAGTGTCAATCTGACACCATCTCTGAATGAAGTAGGAGAAATATTAAGTGTTTGAACCAATCTACTGATATCCATGGATATGTCAGCTGGGGATATGACGCCTCGATTAACCTGAAAATCAACACCAATTCTTTTATAATAAATGTTGTGAACAAATAACATACAAGCTATACTTTCATGCCTGTGCACTTCACAGCCTCAAAATTTTCTGGTATTCGATCCCTATGGTAAGCATGGCACAAAAATTTTGATCTGTTGATTCGGCAACATACCAAAAAGAATACAGATCGAAGAAACTCCGCAGCTAAAAGAATATGATCAGTGTTTTCCAATTGGTGTAATTTTTGGGTGATGCTCATCCAGGAGGGTGACTCAACAATCAAGTCGTTAGGAGGGATTGATGGATGGAAATAAGAATTGTCAAAACCGATATGAAACGGATGATACGTATAAGTTTCAGTAGCCCCTTATACGATATTTATACCGATATGAAAAAGACAATACGTATCTCAGTTATTTATATTTTAATTCCTTGTGTAATTGTAATTGTGTTTGCTACTTTGTCTTTAAGATGTTTTCCATGACTTTACATTTGGTAAATTTGATTCCTATATTTCATTTGATTTTTTTAAAAATAATTAAATTCAATTTAAAAAAAAATTATATTTATCGTCTGAAACTGATACATATAGGTTTCAGTTGGGACCGACACATTCCCTGAAACTGTATTTTTAATCCTTGGATTGATGAGTCAGTGGTCCGCGACTACGGAATGGACAACTGATGCGGTTCTCTGACTATCACCAACATGGAAAACCCTTGTCTAATGTCAAATATATCCATCCACATGTAGCAAATTGCACTTGAAATAAATACAGAACACAAACATGTTCACAAATGATGAGGATTATCAAAGGAATTTGCTAGATACCCATGTCAACACTTACCAACATATTTTCAGGCAAGGCAAGTTTTTGAATGAGATTTAGTAAAAGGTCTACATACCGATGATGCAGAAACATGTTTTATTAAAGAAGTGTTGTATCCTTTAATAGTTGCTACGGTCTTGGCCATTTGCACACGGGATACCCTGTCTGGTCCGCCAACATTTAAAAGCAGTTGCATCCGCTTACCATCTGGTATAAGAACCATGAATACCACAATGATTAATACAGATGTGAAAGCATGAATAAAGAAAAAGAAAACATCTAAAAAATGAATTTTGTTTCAGGAAGGATAATGTCATAAATAACATGTACTGTATTTAAATTAAAATAAGATTATATATCTGTAATACAGTCCATAGCCAAAGGAAACAACAAATGAATTCAAAGATCAGACCACCCTTCTTCTTCCTCCTTAACTCTTATCCTTTGATACTTAAGAAATAAGATATTAATTTTGTTATCCATTAAATTTTATGGCAGTCTTTCTTTAGTTGGTGAAAAAGAGAGCATCTGGTGATTGACATAAAAATAGTGCAAATTAAAAAAATTAATTGTTCTAGATTCTTCAATGAAAAAGGACCTTAAGAAAATGACGTTGAGAAGGAATATTTGCAAACCATTGTTTCTGTAAGTACTATTAAGCTTAATTTTACTAAATCATTCGCACCTGAGATCCATCGCCTAGTCAAAGCTAGTATGATAGTCACAACATCCTTGACATACACCGGGCAGCGGAACTCGTCATGAAAGAACTCCACTTCATCTCCCCTAGAGAGGACGCTATCAATCCACTACATCATAAAGGTATGAATCATTGGTTAAAACCTATATGACCATAGAACTCAAACTTCTAAAGTGTATTTTTACGAACTTGAATATCTTTTAGACACGACAAGTCTTTTTTCTCCTGCAATTGGTCTTTACTGCTGATGCTTGTCCATTTCAGATAAGATTGTTTGTATATATGTTTAGGAAATAATATTTACATAACTTATATTTTAAACAATTATGTTTACCTTATGCTTTTCGCCAATTTACTTTTATTTTTCAGGTGGTTGGGTTGTGATGAAACCAACAACCTCAAGTTTGTGCTGCAGTACATCAATAAATTGAGCTACGGCTTGAGCTCGAACACATAACGATACTGACACGCACCATGTTGTGGGTTTCCAAGATTCTCATCTGTCTTGAAGACAACGCTTAAGAAAAACCTATTGAAGCGTTACAACCCAGTTTTCATGTGCAATGCAGCCAACAATAGCCATACTACTTGGTCAAGTTTCCACAAATTTTAAAGGAAAAGTGCTAAAATGGGCCAACTCCTACATAAGAGACTTGTGCCAGTATCCTCTGACATGGAGTGACTTGCAGAAAACTCATCAAATTATTTCCGGATGAACCATTCTTGTTTGATATATCAGAACCATGAAAAATAACTCTAAAAGTTCATACGATAAGATGAGCTTCTTTGTCGTGCATTGGTAGAATATTAGAGAATCCCAGTGTACTTGAAAGAAAAAAAAATCGGGGAAAAAATGTGAGATGATCACACAAAATATATGACTGATTAATATGTATCACTCTGTATGTATAAGATATCTAGGGAGGTAAAGAAATGAGTGTTAAATCATAGAACAATTAGAGCAGAAAACCCCAAAGTAAATTCTCATAATGTAGAAGTTACTGATCAAAAAAAAATGTCTGATGTTGAAGTTGGTTGAATCAACTCGGTTCGGGGAAAAAATCCAATAAAGTGAGATATTGAAAAAATCACAGATTTATATTAGAAAACATCAGAACATACCATCATATCTGCCAGTTTCTAAAAAAGTGGGTTTCATTTACTTGACAGCCTTGTTGAAATCTGAGATTTATAGACCGACCTCTTTTGAATATTTTTAGAGAGTATCCATTCCAGACACATATACAAGCTACTAAGGTTGACAAATACATTACACAAGTCTATCATCTGAGCATGTACCTGGATTGGAAGAGACTTTGGGACAGGACAAATCGTCTGAGGCCCATAGATGATACTGCTTCTCAAAATTGCAAAGCTTGAGCAGTTTGAACAAATAAACTGCTCGGCTGCCACTTTTGATTTTCCATACACATTTACAGGAACAGTTTCATCCTCTTCCGTGGAGAAGGATTTCACCCCTTCGTAAACTGATGGTGAAGTTACGAACATCAGACTCAATTTAGCTCACTAAAAATAACTTTAGGAACAGAATGGAATATAAAAGGAAAAATAAACAGATGCAACGAGAAATTGAAGAAAAAAATGTGAGGGAATTCTAACCCAGCTAAATAGTAAATACCAAAAGAGGAAACAGATAGAGCATAAAGAAACTTTATAAAAAGGCATGCAGATAAATAGTGTTGGAGCTGGAAATTCTTCTGGATTAATTAGAATAATCCATCTTTCTCTTGAAACTTCAAGCTAAATTCCCACAACCAATTTCCAGTATTAACTATTAAGAAACGTGCCTAAGCTAAGAATTAACTAAGCTGATAGTCAAACTGGCATGTTTCTCATGGACTGAGCTGGAATATACACTGTAAAAAAAAAAGAACAATTACCAAGTTCAGTAAATTCTCTAGCATTGATCCACAAGGCGACCATCATGGAAATTTATCGTGTTATATACACTATTCAATTCATTGAGTTCCACAAACCTTTCATATTTTACATACATACACGAAGAAACAATTTCAAAAACCAAAGATACATCTAAGTCACATTTTGCCACTTCAGTCGCATAATGTTTGCTTAAAAGACTGGAAACCTTAGAACTTGAGGAATTCAAAAGTTTTTATTATGTGGGTTGGCTTTCCTGCATTATTTTGGGACTTCTAAATCTGATAAAGTGGAAAATAGGGAATTAGAGAGGACTCACTAATTTCAATTTTCATGATATGGTCCTGTACATTTGATAGGCCTTTGCCCTTTCCTGGACCATACGGAGTCTTAGGAAGATGCTTCTTCTCTTGTCAATACTTAATAGAAGCAAAAAAGGCTCTTATATCAGAATACATTACGCACTTGATGACATCCTTGGTAAGCTATGTACAACATATACATAAACAAGATTTGATGGCTTTACCTTGGTCAGTTGATAGATGAATCAGAAGAGTATTATTTTCGCCAAAGCTCGATAACCATTTTACAAGAGAGGAAGGTACATTAGTAGCCATAGCAGCCGTAGGGTCCATTTCACAGGCCCGGGGTACAGAGAGTGCAGCACAATTGACAACCACATGAGGCTGCCATTGCAAAAATGTAAAGAAAAGTTAATATTTGGGAGTTATTTCAGCATCCATACAAGCAGAATGGAACTTCATACATATCAGGTTTTAACAGCGCTCCATCTCGAATATTATCCAAGTAGTCAGCTGTCAACAGGGTTGAAATTTTTGAGGTTTGCCTCACCAGTTGTATATGGCTTCTAAAATAATTCATTTGTGCAAATGCAATATGATAGGCCATCCAACCACATTGCATCCATCCCAAAATTAACATTAAAAAGAGGAGAAAGATAAAGCTAACATCCTATGTCAACCTTTAGAACATTTGCGACAACGGAAAATGAAGAGAAATAGAAAGCAAAGAAATTCCATTAAGCAACTCTGAAATCTCAATTAGACCCAAGCAATCACATATCGTTCTTGCGTGATCCGATCACTAATCAAATTGCATTTTATAACTAAAACCATGAAACCGTTCTTGTGTGATCCATTCTATTCACGGTTAATTCAATCATCTTCCTCCTATTTTTTCTTCATTTAATTGTTATTGCATAGCGAATACTATAAACTCAACATATAGTGTATATATATACATATATACCAATGCAATTTTATAAATTTCCTGAAGGAAAAAAAATAGTCAAAGCTGGAAGAAATATGCAAAAATAGCTAATACATCAAAGAATAACAGAAGTTTGTGTTAGGTATATGGGCTAAATCCCTGCACACATGGCCACTTAGAAACACAAATAGATAAAAAAAAAAAGATAATTAAACAAGTAATTATTTAAATTCGAGAATCGTTTTGCTGAGAGGCGCAACAAATGAGTCTTTCTTGAAGATAGTCGAAGCCTCCCATGTGCAAGGAATGTGGCAGCACTATCTTCAAGATACAACTCAGCTTGAATTCTCTCTGGTCTTCCCTACAAGTTTCCACTACTAGGTGGAACCGTGGAAGATGGTGTACTGATCTTCCTTTAGGATGCCCATTAAAAGAAATATATATAATATATATCCACTTAATTAAGGTTTGCCAATTATCCAAATGTCCTAAAGTCCCATTGGCTTTATAGAAAGAGTCTATCTGGTTATTTGGTCAATTTCCAAAATTACAATTTTAACCTAAGGGTTTGATTGGTTACAGGGCTAGCCCTAGCCCTCTGGTTTAGTCTAATCCTGGTTCCAACCTAAGATTAGATCTGCTCCTAGTTTGTTTGGTTACAAATTCTCGTTTTGCCAATAATCAATTATTTACATAATCTTATTAATATTGATTCTATGATTTCCAATTATGCTTTTAACCCTGTTTGGTTACAGATTTACCATTACTCTGGTTTATCATGTTTCAATTCTATTTGGTCATGGTTTTAACCGAACCAGATTATTGGCATACCAAAATTGGTCCAATCCACACTTAACCCATGATTGGGTGTTGATGGTCCTTGTAGGATCCATCATGTGGATAAGGTAGGTTTCCATCCAAGATCAAGTGGTCACCAAGATGGTTCTATCCGTAGGATAAATCCATTATTTTACCGGATCTAGATTTCAAATCAGGCGATCGAATGATCTACATGAGGATTGTTCTACGATGGACGGAGGAGAAGCCCGAAGGCATTCTGTACTCCATGCGGGGTCGAACAGAGGCCTATTTCCGCAAATCCATGGACCTGGATCCTGGACAGCCACATTAGATGGGTTCTGGATCTAGGTCTAGAGCTTCATCTTCTTCCTTGAGCTTCAAGGTGGAGGACTCTGGTTCAAAGTCCTTTGATGGACCAGTGTGGTTTGAATCTCTTTGGATCAGGATGCACCTTTATGGACTAGGGTCTGGTCTGGGCTCACAGATTTGGCTCTGATCTTGGTTCTAACAAAGACTAGAACCTCTCCAAGGCCCTTCATTTTTAGAGGACCAAGACCCAAGGGTGGAGCCAAGAAATTTTCTTGGGGGGGGGGGGCATAGCCCCTGAAATTTTATTTTTTTTAATAGAGCCATTATATAAATAAAATTAACTATAATTTTTAAACTTTTATGTTATATGTATAAAAAAATTTACAAAATTTTAAGGGGCCAAACTTCCCAAATAATAAAAAATTACATCCTATGTAATTTGGGGGCCACTATATATATAATTTAGATACCATTTGCCTTTTTAAAAAAAAACATACCTATGTAAAAGATCGAATCACAGCCAATTGCGATTGAACTTAGGGAGAGTTCAATTGCAACCACGGGCTAACACGTGTAACTTTTAACCTCAGTTAACTGTGTTCCTTGGGGTTCAACAATATAACATCGGGTTTTAGAAAAAAATATTAAAAATTTTTAACTCTTGTTAAAAAAAAATTAACTCATAGGGTTAACATTTTTATTTCTCTTTTTAAAAACCAAGGTTAATTGTTGAATCCTAAGGGTTAATAAATCTTAATCACAATTAATACGAGTTAAAAGGGACATGTGTTGGCCTGTGGGTGCGATTGAACTCATGGCAAGTTCAATCGCAATTGGCTGTGATCCTATCTCCCTATTTAATAAAGGAGAAAGTTCTTCTGCGTTGTTATTCAATTCTTGTACAGATTTACGGGACCTACTTAGAGATTCACAATAATTGGGGGGGGGTTGGCGGCGCTATAAAAATAAGATTAAAATTTGGAGGGGCCATTATAAAAATTAGACTAATTGGGGGGGGGGGGGGCACTATGTAAATAAAACTTGGAATTTGTGAGGGCCCCACTAAAAAGCACTACAAAGGGAAGGGATTTCAAAATTTTTTGGGGGGGTCATGGCCCCCGTCCCCCCTCCTAGCTCCACCCCTGCCAAGGCCCCCTTACATGTGTATGGGCTTAGCCACCTGGCTAGGCCCTCCTGCCCCAAGCAGGCATTCTATGGCCACTTGGTTCATTTGGTCAGGCCACCTCATGCTCACCAATAATGAGCCTGCAACCACTGACAGGGGCAGAGCTAGGTGGGGCCTGTGGGGGCACGTGCCCCCACTGAACTTTTGATAATTTAGTCTTTTCCTTTAGGGTATAGCTACGTTTTAAACCGGATTGCATGTTTTATATCTGATAAATCTCAAACAAATCCACATTCAATCTAGAATTGTAGTGAAACTCAATTAAATAAGCTCAACTTTCTCATAAGTTAGTCTTGATCTAAAGCTTTCCTTCATAGAATACATACCCCGGATATGATTAAAATAAACTGAACATAACTCCTAGATAGAAGATACTGCATAAATGGTTCACCGATAATTTAAATTAGTTCTTAGGTTAACTTTGCCTAAATACAACAAAATATTGCAAAAATGGTCCACTGAATCAACTAATGAGGAAGAGACAATCCTATATTAAATCATGGCGAACAAATCTTAGGAGTGAGTGAATCTTAACCATGGTTGATGAGTTTTAAAAAGGAGGGCATGGACCAATGAGGACCGCACATTAGACCACATTGTCAAATACGATGGTAAGTTAACCATTTCCCATTATTTAATATCTATTACCTAATACTAAGATAAAATGTTTTCTCCCCTTCTCCTTTTGCCACGTAGGATTATCCTCCTATCACATGACACGTGTCAATCAGAAAAGATTGTGAAGATGCATGTTGCGTTAGTCACGTCCGTTCAATTCGAATGGAGTGCGGTGTGTATGGCAGTTATGAAGGGATAGGGGTGTTCGCTTACTACGAAACACCACCTCTCTCTCTAGCCTTTGAACCCTATACCCCGTTTCGCCTCCTCCCTCTACCTTCCAATTGCAAACAAATCCACACACCGTTTCAAGACACCCCTCTGAGTATTTACATACGGATGTGGCTTCTGTTTGGAACTTTGGATTAAATATTCACTTACTATTTTCCAATGATGAGAGAAAGTTGCCGAAGATGATGCCATGGAGATCCTAGATTCCCAGCCACTATAAATGAAGACTCATCTCTTCATTCACCACAGAACACATATTCTCTGTTTTCTGTCAAAGTGTTTCTCTTCTCAAGCGTTCAATGCAGCAACCAAAGGTTTGTTCTAACATTCCTCAGCTTGATCACAAAGATCTTTGAAATAAATGTGGCATTTGTTTCTTTAGTTATAGTTTTTTCATTGTCGTCGTCTTGGTAATCTTCGTTACCTCTTTTTTTTTACGCCTGTTTTATCTGTAGACAAAGACTTTGAAAATACATCTATATTTACAAGTGAGTGAAACCCATACCTTGAAATCTTATTTTGTTTCATTTTTCGGAAGCCCCAGATCTTACTTTCTATCCCAATTTTCATTGCTTACTAATTTGATTGAAACCGAGGTCTTGGTTTATTTCCTAACTATCTAAAGTTTATTGAGGTTGTTCTTAAACCTTCTTTGAAACTAAGATCATAGCTTCTCTTTTAACTACAACAAATCTACTGGGTTTGTTGCTACGGCTTGATTTCGTACATCCGTTTTTGTTTCTTACATAGGGGATCGAGCTTTTTGAAGCGTGGAGTCCAGGTATATACAGATTTAGATGGACAAAGAAGAGAGTGTTAGGAAGGAGAAATGTTTGAACGCCAAGAGAGATGCATTAATATTGAAGAGAAGGGATGGGGTGAGAATTTGTGTAGGGAATAGAGAGGTGCATTTCCTTTTGAGTGTGTCACATATGACTTATCTATCTCTTTTGTAGAGTTTTAATTGGGTATTTCTATTTTAAAGCCTACATACTTGATGAAATGCTTCACTTAGATTGTTTTACTTTTTTAACATTCATTTAGTTTCTTTTAAATCCATAGAGATTGATTAATCTATGTTGTTTTTGGACAAGTTTATGTGATCTTTAAGGAGATTTTCAAATAAATGAAGATAGTATACATGGAAGACACAGTTAAAGGCCTCTAGAATGGCCTTGCCGCACTTAAAGAACTGTTTATTGACTGCAATGTTGGAAAAATAACGACCTTGATGCACAAATCCCCTGTCTTTGATGTCTAAGGTGTGTTAGGTAAAAGAGTTGTGGCTGGCACATCGATAGACAGACTTTGTGTATGCAATTTTTTTTTGGTATGATATCATTTTATATTATGTAAATTAGTCTGAATTCATATTTTTTTACTTTGTAATATAGACTAAAAGCATAGATTATTTCTATAGATATCAATTGTTCTTAGGTATATGATCTGAGAAAGGACCATAAATAAGCTGGACAATTTATTGTTGGCTATCTGTTTCAATAGTATAATTAGTTGATTTATTTCTTTCTTTATGAATAAAATAGTATATATTATAAATTATTTGTGATTAAATTTTTACCTTAGCCCGTGCATGGCACGGGGGTGTTGCTAGTGAAATACCTGTGGGACAATGGGACAACTGTCTCCTAAACTTTTGAAAACAAAATATATCTTTTATACAATTCCATTTAATTTTTTTTTATACCGTGGATATTCTGAGTCTTGAAAGCTCGGACTAGTCCCACGGGCTAATATAGGGAATACCCCCACCCCATGCAACCGTTATTGAGGGGAGCCAGTGAATCAAACTTGAGACCTCCGAGTTTACAGTTCATCCAAGTCAATATTTAATTATTTAACGGGACATAGTCATGAGGCAAGGGGACAACTGTCCCGTAAACAAGGAGAAACAATACACATACGATATGTACAAAATGTATGGATGAAACGGCCCAAGAACTAAGTGGTCAATTTTTTCCTGGGAGCTACGCCCCCGAACCTCAAGACCCAAAATATTATGTACCCGCATAATCTTCCTCCACAAAATCCATTACCAAATACTACTATTTTCAATCAACCATCGGTGCCCCCACTACTAGAAAATCCTGGCTCCGCCCATGCCCACTGACCCAAGGCAATCATAGGTTTGATCCATCTAACACCCCCATGTGGGTTCTGGGATCAAACACCCACGATTCGACAGCCCATATCCAATCTGAGCCAGAACCATGATCAAACGGTTCTGATCAACCCAAGATGATCATCCTATCAAGGCCAACCTTAATCAATGGTGATAATGAGATGGACGGTCCAAATATTATCAAAAGAAAGGTGACCCAAGCGCCGATGCACACGTGCGAAGTGCAAAGTGCGCCTCATAACGCCCAAAGCCCTTTACCCGCACCCGAGCCCGTGTACACGCTCGCTATGAGTCACGCACATGAGATATGATCTAAAAGAATTGGTGGGAGAGATTCCACACCATAAACTTAGTTGATAAATAAACCCATAAATTTCTCTTTCCATTTCCTAAATTTTCGACGTGGGATTAAAGAAACAAGGGAAAAACAACAAACGTTAGTGTTTTATCTCTTTCAAGAAATGAACACTCACCCAATTAAAACATGTAAATTGTGGGGGTTTTAGTCTCCAATTAAAACCAAAACCCGGATCCTAATGATCCGATTTTAACAAATTAAAACATTTAATCACAATCAACAGTCCGGAATACCCAATAATCAAAACTGAGAGGAGAAACCAAAATCTATACTTCTCAAAAGAACAAAACCAGAATAAATGCATAACTTCTACTTTGATCATGAAAATAAAACTAAATTCCCCTATACCCAATATAGTGATATGCAGAAACTAAAAGAAAAGCACGGGATCTATAAAATCGAAATCAGAACAAAGCCACCCATCAATCAGAATTCAGAAGTAGAAGAAAATGAAGAAATTTACATTTCACAACGAAAACAGACCTGCCCAAATGTCTCGGAGATACAATCAAAGCCCTGCCCGGTCTGCAAATCGACATGGAAAGCAAGCGAGGGAGAAATTGCGTCAAGCAACGGCTGGGGAGGATTGGAGTGGTGAGTAAATGCCAGATCGTAAGGCTTTCCTTCGATCTCTGAAAAACCCTGCAAGAGATGTTGCCCCAAGTACCCAGTCCCTCCCACTACTAACACTCTCTTCGTACCCATCTTTCTCCTGCTTATGAGGTGCGCAGGATTAGATGAGATACAGAGATGCAGGATTAAATGTTCTTCTAAACTGCGCCTACCGCGTAATGCTTCCGCTTCAACGCCTGTGAGAAATACTGGAGCAAACGCTCATACTTCTCCTATCTCGTACCGTGAATTACTGTACGCCAGGTGCGCGTAGGATCTGCCTTCCACTGCAGGGTGTTCTCGCTCTCTATCTTCAAAAGCATTCCCCTAAATAATAATGTTAGTATTACTTTGACAAATTATTGTTTCAAAAAACGTTCAAAAGAAACTGAATTGAAAAGAAAGTAGAGTTAGCATTAATAACCAGGAATATAAGATCTGTGCGTACTTTATCGGATTATAAAATGGTTACTCTAGTTTACCGTAATGTCCCCGTCTCTTTTGACACCTCCTTAACAATTATTAAGCTCAATTAAATTAAAATTAATAATTTATTTTTTTTATTTTTCTAATGACCATGGTTAGATCGCTTAATCCTAGGGTTAAGTGAATCTTAACCACAATTGATGGGTGGTAAAAAGGGAGGTGTGCACCAATGAGATCCCGGGGTCAGCTTCTAAGCCAGCCTTGAGGTTCATTTTCCATTTCCCTTCTCTAAATACCAAATTTTAAAAATCATTCTCTGAAAGCCTGGCCTCTTCTTCAACCATTCACATATTGGAATATTTAATCCAGGACTTCTCAACCGCCTCCATTACAAGTTGCTCTAATTATTACTCATTCATGGCATCCCCCAGATCCAGGTTGGATTAAAAGTAAATGTGGATGGATCAGCCATCCAAAGTGACCTAGCGATAAGAGTGGGGATGGCATCCCGGAATCACGAAAGCAGCTTTATTAGAACCTATAGCAAACCCTTACTTGGTGGATTGCCAAGAATTGCAGAAGCCAAAGCTATCCGTTTGGGGTTGCAAACAGTCATCTCCATCCTTTGGACCCAAGTCATAATTGAATCTAATTCAAAAAGAGATAATCGACTACCTGAATGTTATCTCCGAATAAAGTCATGCGGAATCCATCACATGTTGGTGGACATCAAGGTTCTAGGAAGTTTCTGTGGCGAAGTGGCCTTTAGCATCTTCCCTAGATCCGCAAATTCCGCTGCACACGACCTAGAGCAAAAGGCTCTGATGTATTCTCAATCTCTCTCTTTTTGATGTTTCCCCTATAGGGGCTTCTTCTGGGATTCAGATTAAGAGAAAAATCTGATGTATACACTGGTTAACATCAATGAAATTTTCCCTTCTAACAAAAAAAAAAAAAAAGCATGCATAAATGCAAAGGCTATCCACATGCGAAAATTAATTATTTTTTGATCATTCTAACAATAACAATAGAGAGAGAGAGACCTGAAGTCAAAGCTCCAACAATAAGTGTAACGGCCAAAATCCTATCTAGGCTAAATTGGAACTTTAGGCCCGTTACACTGCTTAACCCAATTAAACTTGTAAGCAAACAAGGCAATACTAAAAGTTAACCTCAAAATTTTCTTCCAAAATATAACCTAGAACCTCTTCATATTAAACTAATCGATAACTGAGCATGTAATATCATAAATCATTCGAATATAAAAGTAGAAATATGAGTGATCCAAATAAAATCATGTGTCAACATTAACATCTATTACAATTCTTAATTCAAAACTAAAGTCTAACAATAGGGAATACGATCTAAGTCCCTCGCTCCCTCTTCTATAGCATCACCTTGCTTTTTCACTCCATAATCCTCCTCTACTCAAGGCCTCTCTGCTACCTCGGAATCTAAACCTGCTGACAAAAAAATATATCGGCTGAGCAACAAGCGTGTAACGCCCAAAAATACCCCCTAGGAGTTAAGGGATACTTTGGTCATGATTATACTTAACCTGTCAAACCATCCTGCAATGAACAAGGTGAACTAATCCAATAATGACAATGATCAAAGTGCGGAAGCTCATAAAAAGTGCGGAAGCTTATGACCAACTTTTTCTTTTAAAAAATAAGGTAGTCTGTATTCCAAGTTTACATATACAATCCCAAACCTAAAAGTAAAGGTGGACATGCCCACCTATCAAAATATAAAATCAAAGTAGTCTCTCTTTCCCTCTCAGTACTCGTCCTGGTATGGCCATCTATCTAAGTCTCTCGCATCCACTTGAGGCTCTACCATAGGATCCACGTGAGGCTCCTCCTCACCATAATCCTCCTCGATCCATAGATCAGGAGCGCAAATGTCAAACCAAGTACCTGCCGGCAATAAAAGCATGGCTGAGTATGGAATACTCAGCGAGTACAAGCTACTAGCTAAGCAATAGTAATAACATGCACAATAGAACAGTTATGGTAAAATCAGTAACAATATAGGGTCGTCATATGCATGCATGAATGCGAAAACCCGATAAAACCATACTTCAAAATCATGTATTGTCTTGTTTTGAAAACAGTTGTTTGGGTGTGTTCATGTGTTTCAAAACTTACTTGTCATACTTGAAAACAATGTATGGTCTTGGGTCTCGTTCGTAAGAATCACGCATGTATCGTGTCTTGCTTGGAATCACGTGTCTTGTGTTCTTGCTTGACTTGCCATGACTTGACTTCACTTGCCTTGTTTTCTTGTGAGCCAGATGTTAGTGCCCTATGAATAAGAATACATATATATAGATATCGAAAGAGGGGTACACTAACATCCTTGACCGACCCTATGTCCGGATTGATCAACTTGTTTTCTTGTGAGCCAGGTATGACATATCTTGCGATATGCCCTACCCTTGACCGGCCTGATATCCGGCTTTATCCACCTGCTTGTTTACTTGTGAGTCAGGTATGACATATCTGGAGATATGCCCTACCCTTGACAGGCCCGATGTCCGGCTTTATAATTCGATTCGTGAATTACTTTTGTTGTTGTCATTGAAATACGTGTACTTTGAAAACATCGATTCATGGATGCATGCGTGTTTGTGTGCGACAATTTGTGGCAATCGTACGAGTATAATTGATAAAAAAAGGAAAACATATAACATATGAACCCTACTTATAATCATGTGATATGTGAGCAATGATGACAATATTATATCAAATTTAGGGTTAGAAAAAGAATTACATAATCCGTATTTTTCATAATCTCCATTAAACCCATTTATTCTTGTTTAGGCATTTTGTCGAACACTTAACAAGCAACACATTCATGGTTCTTATATTCAAGTTCCTTAGTGCATATCTTTCAAAAATACAAGAGTGTGTTTATTATGTATGAAATGCTCTTCCACCATTTATCCATCACACTACATACATCACATTCTACGGCATCCAATCGCTACATCCACCATCCATTCTTCCATCCCATACCATTCACATTCTTATCTTGTTTATAATTAGAGAAATTCATACATTTCAAGAGAAGGAAAGAGCACAAGAAGAAATCATCATTTTTAAAGGAAAAACCTTAGTTATTACTAAGTTAGTTAGTAAGGGTGTACTAACCTTGTGAGGATCCCTTCTTTGTTTGAAGAAACCCTTGAACAAGAATCCCAACTTGAGAAAGAAGACACCACCACTTGAGGATGAAGATCCTTGCTTAAGAGGATGATCCAAGCTTGATTTGGACTCTCTTTGATCTCCACAAGGCCCCTCTTGGAAAATCCCCAAACCTTTCCTCTCATTTCTTTCTTTTTCTCTGAAAAAGTCCCTCTCTAGGTGTTAGGAACCTTGGACCCTCGAAGATGGGGTATATAGTATCAGGTTTATGAAAAACCTAAAAAAAAAAAACATTTCTGGGTGATCTCGCTCGAGCGGGCCTCAATCTCGCTCGAGCAGGTTGCTCACTGGCCTCAAAACCCCATTTTTCGCCGATCTCGCTCGAGCGGATTTGGATCTCGCTCGAGTGAGTTCTTCTGCAAAAATCCGCTTTGGTAAATCGGTCATAACATTTGACTTGGTGGTCCGATTTTGATGATTCAACTTGCGTTGGATTTTTCTTTTGAAGGGAAACAACTTTTATGTTTTGTAAAACTCCTAATTTTGAGTTTTACTTTATCAAAAATGGTTCTAAAGTCAACTGGTCCGAGAATGGATTTCGCCAGTCCAGATTTTCAACAATCCCGACTTTGGAATTCAGACTTTTGACTCAACCCCGACTCAAAATCCGGAAAAGTGATCAACATGAAACTCGAAGGGAGTTCTAATACCTCTCCAAAAACTCAAGAATCACTCGATTCCGATGAGCGGTGATAAAGCTAAGGCCTCCCTAAAGTTAAGGGCATGCAAAGACCTTTTTCTTCTTTTCAACTTTGATCATATTATGATCACTTAGAGTGTTTCACACTCTTGTTTTAACACTCTTAATCTATTTATAAAGATCCTTAGGACCCTAACACGATTTCTAATCCATCCATGAAAAATAAAAGCCCCCATGAACATTAATATCCATGTGGCCCCAACACCCTAACACTTAGGGTATTTCCATACCCCATCTACCTTGAATCCAACCCCTATTCCATTCTCATAACTCACGACCCTAAGTTCTTTAATCAAACTAAGGTAACCATTTGGGTACAACCCATATGCATGGGAGGCCCCGGCCGCTACAAAATCCCTTGAATTGACTCTATTTACATCCCTATTCACTTAACGCTTTAGGTATGTCTTTATACCCTCGTTTCTTTATCCCAAACACCCAACAACAACAATTATACTAATTTAAACTGTTCTCATCATGCCTCACAAACCAAGTTACATAAATGACCCTTGGCCTTTGCAAGACTTGTGCCTATGGCACTATTCTCAACATTGTGAAATGGGTTCATGGGTTCTACGTTCTCACTTATGGTATTTTATACCCTAGATACTTTGAGTATTATTATACTCTTGTTTGAGACTCAAGATACACCTAAAATCCTCACTTCACTTTCCCCAATATTAAGACACATGGTAGGCCTTAGGCCTTTACATGCATTGCACACTAATACTATTCACTACAACCCTTTTAGCACTTATGATATTTTATATACCCTTACTTCTACAAACAGAGAGTATATTTCTGCTCTCCTTTGAGATTCAACACCCACACCTTAAACCCTCACTTAACTCACCATACTACCAGGAACAAAATGAACCATGGTATTAGGAACAAAATGTAAAGACCTTAAGCCTTTACACACAATACACAAGGGCACTATTCACGGCCTAGTGAACTCGGGTCCCACGCCTAAGGCTCGCCACACTGTAAATCCTCAGCTCATACAACACCTATCACATGTTTTATACAAACACGTATTCCTCTTAACATTAACCAAATGCCAAAATCATCTCGAAAACCTTGGTTTGAACACGCCTAATGCAAGGCACTATTCACTCACGTGATCCGTGTTTGCCGAAAATCCGAGGTGCTACAAAGCAGCTCAGTGCATATGAAATCTTAACCAACAATATCATAAACATTACATTACATATTCATCATGGATGGATAACATAGTTGTCAATATAAGCATATTCATAATAAGCTTTTCATATGAGCAGGTTCATCATAAGCATTTCATAATAATAATCGTATAAGCAGGTTCATTATGACATTTGGACAATAAAATATACATAAGTTAGAGTGCGGAAACATTATAATTAATTCATCATTTTTCTTTTCTTTTCTCATCTTATCTTATTCTTATCTTATATTAACTTGTTTTGTTTTGCTTTCCTTCATGAGTCATTATTCTTTTTTCCATTTTCATGTGAGCATCATTGCATGTATAATCAATATTATTAACTTAAAATAACTCTTCATTATATAGGTGAAAGAGATTACTATACTCTGCATATCGAGAACCATCTCATAACACTAAACTCTGGTGCTTTCGGAATTACTTATAATTCACTTGTTTTCTTGCACGTATCCCTTGATTTTAGACTAGTGGTACTCGGGTAAGGAAACTCAATATGCAATTTCACATACACTTTACTTATTTCTAATTGTTCATGTTCGTGCTTTTATTATGTTTATGCAACTATCATAAATGTGAGTGAAATGTGACATAGTTGTCAATTAAATAACACTTTAGATTTCTAATCTTGGTACCTTCGGTGATCCTTCATGTGTCTCATAACCATCATGATAAAGGACTAAGGCTCACAATATTTAAATTCAAAGGTTTATCTACTTAGCAATACATCACAATATGCATTTCTAACAACATTCATAATTCAAGACGAGTGAGGAACCCGATCAAATAATACTTTAGATCATCAATCAAGTACCCAGGTTATCTATCACAATATTATTCACCGCCATGATATCGTAATTTAAAACTTATTTCACCGACAATAAACCACTTCATGTAATATTCAATAATATTCATCCATTATCATGACTTAACATTTCTATATTTTCATCAATTAAACAAATATAAACATGTTATCTCAATATGAAGATCTTAACAATTATAGCATTAAACATGCATCATTTCCCATGTTATAACATAGAGCAATTTAAATTTTAAATCATCATTTTTACAACGAACCCATCATTTCACACAAAACTTCACTCAAAAATTTATCCATAACTCCACAATACAACCCATCCACCATTTCAAATCCAAACATACATCTCATCCTCCTATTTCCACTACACAACTTCAATCATTCTCTTCCTCCACATTTTATCAAACACCTTTAATTCAATATATCACAACAATGAACATAAATATAAATAAATAAACATTTTTACAATAACTCATACTTATTCTTATTCTAACATAGGATCTTAATTTCTAAACTTAAAAACATCGATGATTCATGACATTGATAGTGAAGAAGTCATATTTATCTTATTAGATCGGCTCCCTACGATCCAAATGTCAAAGAATACACCTTAGATCAATCCTCAAGCTTCAATCCTTCTTCTCCTTGCAAAATCTTCCTCCCCCTAGCAAACCCCCCCTTAGAATTTTAAGTTTTTCCATCTTTCTCTCAAAAAATGGTTTAGGAATTTCAAAACCCTAAAAACCTTCGAGTTGGAAGTCCTATTTATAGTGGAGGAGGGTTTAAAACCCTAAAATTCGTGCTTCTCAAAATTCTTAAAAATCGCGGTCCAATCGATCGGTGGTAAGCTCCGATCAATCGGAGGTCCACAATAAACTTTTATGGTGTTGTCCGATTGATTGGGGGTGACTTTTGATCGATCGGAGGTTTTGTTTTCCCACTTTTTCATATATATATATATATATATATATTTTTTTTTTTATCGATAACTCTTTTTATTAAAAAGAAAGAAACATACAAGAACAAGGCGAAAGCTCTACTGGTTTACAAGCAAGTAAACATAACCCCGCCCATTCTCCTATACCTGAGCCTACTCTTTCAATCTCAATGAGCTAATACAAAATGTCCTGGATTTCCTCCCTTGAGTAATGTAAGCCTACCCACTCCAATAATGCCCAACGGACTCGACTGCAAATCCTATTAAACACACAAAATAACATATTGTTGACTATTTTAACCCTATTAAACAAGGTATTAACATGAACCAAATTCCGGGTCTCTACAATAAGCACTTTTTTTTTTCCAATAACAATAAGTATTTTGCTTCTACTGTAGCAAGCAAATATCAGGATACAACACCATTAATCGAAGAGAATGATATTAACAAATTTGCTTTAAACTCTAGAGTTGGAACTTGGAGTGAAAAAAACGCATTCATAGAAGAAAAATCATCATTCTTGAATTTCTTGTGTTTTTTAAAGAATTAATATATTAAAATATTGCATGTATATTTGGTTTTTTTTTAAAATCATTTTCAAATGTTTTTTTTAATGGTTTACAATGTACGGTACACCAAAAAAAAAAGGTCAAAATAGGTCGATTCTTTATATCATTCCAGGATGTGTTCAAATGTTGAAGATGAGAGGTAATTACATGTATGGAAAGTTGTATCAACTTGTTATCATGTATAGTCATGTAGTATGAACTAGTCTCGTTCTTGCTTGCAAAAATTTCATTGACACTCAAGATTTTGCAAAATTTCCATTTATAGGCATACCCTTATTAAAAGTGTCATAAAAACCTACTAATCATTAATTAAAATAAACAATGGAAGTGAATAAAAATTAAACATATATATATTTTTAGGTTTGGGCAAATGTAAATCAAACATATATTTCCACAAAAAAAAGAAGGAACTTCATGAGAGAAGATGAGTGGAGTGAGGAGCTTCGCGAAGACTTAGTTTGCATTAGAAATTTTTTAAAGAACATGTATGTTGAAGGTTTTTTTTATTTACTCTTTCCATTTTTTTTATTAAATAGGAGTTCGATTGGCAAGTCTTATCGGTCTTATATGATCTAATAAGAGTTATTCTAAATACACCTAAAATATAGACATCTAATCAAATAGTCATAGACTCAATTTTGTTTGGTAACGTCACTGTTTTGCAAAGAAAAAATATCTGATTTTACAGAAAAACCCGTATTAAAAAGAGCAATAGTTTGCTTCAAGGCCCACGCCAACTATTGCTCATTGCTTTCACATATCCCCTTCAACTGTCATGAACTTTGGTTAAATTATTTTTAACCTTTTGGTTAAAAATTGTTACCCTAAAAACCAAGGGTAGATGGATGAACCTTACGGATGAATACATCTTTAACTTTTAACAATAGTTAAAGAGAGTTAAAAGGGACACGTGACAAGAAAAGGGGAGCCGAGAGTCTACTTCATCGAGTTACTGACGAGGAGGTAATTATTTTACAGTTAAAAAATGAATAATAATAATTTGCAAGACTCTTTTATAGCCAACAATTGCAAAAGATCCATTCTATTGTCACATAAGGATAATTGGTTAGATTAGACATTTATTAATGTCAGAAGTACAGGTGGAAGCCCGAGCTCCTAAACCCCGCGCATTTCTCTAACTGCTGTTGCTCCCTGTTCTTAAACCCTAAACACTCTCTCTCCCTCTCTTTCTCTCTCTCTCTCTCAATCAAAGGCTCAAAGCTATGTATTCATCCTTTCTTCGGGAACATTCTAGAACATTCTCGAAGCTTCTCTGCAACCTCTCTTTCGTCCGCTCCATGGGTGGTGGTCCTCGAACTTTTCCCGGCGGACTTAACAAATGGCAATGGAAGCGATTACACGAGAAGAAAGCCAAAGAGAAGGAGAAAAAGCTTCTTGAGCAAGAAAAAGAGCTTTACCAGGCCAGAGTCAGAACCCAAATCCGTGCGAAACTCGCCGGCAAATCCGATGATCGATCATCATTTTCCGATTCTCAATCATCTGTGGATTATAATCCGATGAGTGCTAAAGATCACGTTAAAGCTCTTGCAGATCGGTTTATGAAGGAAGGAGCTGAAGATCTTTGGAATGAAGACGACGGACCGCTTAAATCCCTTCCTCCTCGACCGCCCTTGGAAAATCGATCAGTTAGGCCTCCTATTGATTTGCGAAATTTGACTTCGAGTAGGCGTAATTTGGAGAATAATCGTGGGATTCCAACATCTGTAACTGATTCGTTAAAATCTAGGCATTATTCAGTTGCAGCTGGAAGGATATTGGGGCCGAGAATTAGATTTAGGAGGAGAAAAGAGAGTTCGTCGAGCGAAGATGATTCGGAGTTTAGTTTAGAGGATGATTTGGTAAAGCCTTTTGTTAGGGAATCTAAGGGGTCACAGCAGAAGACTATGGGAAATTCGAAGTGGCCGAGGTTTAATTTCAATGAAAAGGAATCGTCAGACGAAGAGTCGGAACCTAATGGTAGAACGAGCGTGAAGAAGATGATGAGCAGAGCTACTTTGGGGAATTATGATGTAAAGACGAAGAGACGAGCACCTAAGATTGTTGAAGAGGATAATGGGTTTTCAGAGCAAATTCAGTTAATTAGAGAAGAGCTTAATAGGCGAAATTCGTCTGAAAATGCAGTGAGAAGAAGTGATGAAGAATCACTTCTTAGTCAGAAAAGGTATGCAGATTATGCCCCCTATTCATTTCAAAGAGAGAAGGTTTAGAATTCTTGTGAAATTGGAAAATGTGAATTAACAAAGTGGGAAATTGTTTATTGAATATTGTCAACCTAAAAAACATTTATTGGTTATTGTATCTAAGAGATTACAGTAGAAAAGTCATGAGAGTAGAAAATTGATACAAACAGTTGTTTCAAAGATGTTTTTAATTTTTACTGGTTCTGCTCAACTTGCTGGTTTTCTCCGCACCTCTGGATATCTCAATCTCGTTTCAACTGTATATTCCCCTTGCAAAATGCTGAACTTCTGTTACATTGGTGTTCTTTCTGAGAGGGTTTTGATGTAGCATGCTTATACTTCTTGCTGTAATTCTGTAATGTTGTTTTGGTCTTTTTGGTGCTTCAAGGCCCTGGGCTCACCCACTTATGACCCCGCATCCTTCTTGTATATATTTCTCATTCCATCTTACCATATCTCATGATTACCCAAAGCCTTCGATCCAATGACTAGTCCCTTCGGGTTATATCCCCCTCAAAAAATCTACACACACACATATATATGCTGTAAATGTGTGCCTTATGTGAAAACTGGTTTAGATACATGGATTTAGTTTTTAAGTACTTTATCTTTTGGATCTCTATGTGGCATTTGGTAACTTTGTCTGTTTGTATTTCCTCAGATTTGATGAGTGTAATATTTCCCCATTGACAATCAAGGCACTTTCTTCAGCTGGCTATGTGCAAATGACAGTGGTCCAAGAGGCTACTCTTTCTGTTTGCCTTGATGGTATGCTGGCTTGTGGTCATTTAGCTTGTTATCTTTCTCTGTTCAATCTCGATGATGTACCCAGTTATTGATCCTTGTTTTGCATGTGATTCCACAGTGAAAAATTTTCAACCGTTTGAAGATTTAGCTTTGGTTTGGTATCTGCTAGGGTATGCTTGTCAAAGTTGTTATGCATGCGAGCAATTTGATTGCATTTACACTCTGACTGAATGTCGTCTTTCACTACACATTTTTACTCTGAGATTTTATAATAATTACTTTAAAGCCACAAATTAATTATTACAAGGGTCACAAGTTTACATAATGGAATATTTTAATTGCTGTTATAGTTTCCTGGGGGCTTTTATTGCTTAGCAATTTAGTTTACTACTGTAGTTTTAATCCTGGGCTAACTTCCTGGTGACCCCTTTGTACCTTTTTAATTTCTTCTTCTGATGCATGTCTCTTCTACCGATGAAAAAAGGAATATTTTCTGTGTAGTTCCCCATCCTAGGGTGATGATTTGTTTTCTAAATTTTTGAACTCAGATGGAGTTCCTCCAAAATCCTTGAGTCGTTGTATGTATAGTATTTACATGCTCTTACCTGTTAATGAATCTGATATTGATTGGATGCCGATATCTGATATTCAATAATTGTTGCATTCTCTTTAAAACTCATGTATTTTTGAAGCTCCTATCTGAGTCGTAATGCCTTATGGGAAAAGTTCTCTGATAAAATTATTCATTACTCATTATTATTAAAGTAAATGATGGCTAACACTCAAATTTGAAGCAGGCAAGGATGCTATAGTCAAAGCTAAGACTGGCACAGGCAAAAGTGCTGCCTTTTTGGTACATCACTTGTCCTTTTGTGTTCTTGATATTGTTTTGTAATACTTCATCTGTCTTCTTCCAATGCCACTGTTAAACAAAAGCAGCTTCCTGCAATTGAAGCAGTTCTGAAGGCTACAAGTAGCGTCAAAAGTCATCGTGTTCCACCAATACTTGTTCTCATACTTTGCCCCACAAGGGAGCTTGCTAGTCAGATAGCTGCAGAAACAAATGCTATGCTAAAGTACCATGATGGAATAGGTGTCCAAACACTAATTGGAGGTACACGGTTCAAGGATGATCAGAAACGTTTAGAGTCAGATCCAAGCCAGGTTTGCCCAGTGTTATGCATCTTATTAATTTTTGGCTGTTCCAACTTCCAATGTTTAATACACATCAAAAGCATCACAGTGCATATAACTGAGTAAACTTAACAAAATATGCCTCTTAATTGTCTAATCAATTTTTCTCAGTATTTGACAGATGCATTTATAAAGCTTGCGACGATAGAAAGAACAGAAATAAAATTTCATAATAATTACCATTCCCATTCTTGCTTGTTGCATTCATGCTTTAAGAATTAAGAGTAATAAATTTCTTGCGTTTTTTATGAACCTTTCGCAGATTATAGTTGCAACCCCTGGTAGGTTGTTGGATCATATCGAGAACAAATCTGGATTCTCTGTGCGCTTGATGGGCTTGAAAATGCTTATACTTGATGAAGCTGACCACTTACTAGACTTGGGATTCCGAAAGGACTTAGAGAAAATTGTGGATTGTGTTCCGCGTCAAAGGCAGTCTTTGCTGTTTTCTGCCACGATTCCAAAAGAGGTGAAATTCTCTCTTTGTTTCTTGCATCCAATGTCCAAGGACAAGTGTCTTGCTAATTTATATAAAGCAACTCGAATCTGAGCTTTTGGTAAAATTACAAATGTGCAGGTTCGCCGCATTTCTCAGCTTGTTTTGAAAAGAGAACATGTTTTTATTGATACAGTGGGTATGGGTGGTGTGGAGACTCATGCCAAGGTATGAATTATGATTAGTAACAATTGTGGTAAAGTATTTATTCGAAAATAGAAAGCTGATATTTATGTTTTTGCATAATTTTCTGCAAATTAAGAGCTGAAAAGTGAAAACAAAACCAGTTGTGCATTCTGCACATGGGTCATGTCTAGACCATTCTAGTTGGTTTGTTGTCTTCATGGTTCAGTTGCTAGTGCTGTACTCTGGGTTTCTCCTCACTAGGCATGTAATTTATGATACTATCACTATACAGTTAAAGGGGCATACTAACTACTGAAAGAACCAATCTCACATGCTCCTTTTTGCTTGCTGAATGCAGGTTAAGCAGTCGTATCTTGTTGCACCACATGAACTGCATTTTCAAATTGTACATTACCTCTTGAAGGAGCATATCTCACAGTTGCTTGATTACAAGGTATGGTGTTGTAGCTTCTTGACTGCATTTGTTTGATATCTAAGTACTGAAGGTCTCATTATCTAACCTGCACTCAGGTTATTGTCTTCTGTACAACTGCAATGGTAACATCACTTATGTTCCTACTTCTCCGGGAGATGAAAATGAAAGTCAGGGAAATGCATTCTAGAAAGCCTCAACTGTATCGCACCCGTATATCTGATGAGTTTCGGGAATCCAAGCAATTGATTCTTATCACATCTGATGTTTCAGCTCGTGGAATGAATTATCCTGATGTTACTCTGGTGATACAGGTAATGGTACACCGTACAACTTGGAGTTGTCTTTCATTCTACCGCTTTTTTTTTTAATAATGGAATGTCAGCTTTTATCTTAGATGATTTGTATAATATATGCATTATGCAAGACCAATGATGTCACTTTTCTTGTTTCTTTTCTTATGTGATTGGTGCACCAATGACAATTGATATGTCTTGACTCAACTAGTTTCCATTTCTACATGTGCGTGTATCCATCCTTTCCCTTCTGTCACTATTTTGTATGAGCTGCAAGGATCAGCTACTGTCAGGTTTTGTTAAATCCAAAAAGGTTCTCGACAGCAACTTGCATTCTTAAATACATACCTATAAGCATATGCATGCACACACATATATATGTAGAGAGAGAGAGAGAGAGAGAGAAGCATTCATGCTAATGGGCACGAACTACTTTGTATGAGTGTACAATAATGTCAGAAATTTGGCATCTCCAGGTAGGCATTCCTTCTGATCGAGAACATTATATACATCGTCTTGGAAGGACAGGGCGTGAAGGCAAAGAAGGAGAAGGCATTCTGTTGCTTGCACCATGGGAAGAATATTTCCTAGATGAAATAAAAGATCTTCCTATTCAAAAGTCCCCTCTACCACAGTTAGATTCTGATGCAAAGCTGAAGGTTCACTTCTAACTCATTTAATTCATTATCTTCTATTGTCTGTAATCATCATTGTCATCAGCGCCTTATCTCAACTATCTGGAGTTGGCAACAATTTTGTCTGTGTATGTCTTAAAATATATTAGGAATGAAAAAGAATAGAGAGAAATTTATTGTACTTTTTAATGAGCTGCGACCAACTTCATTCTTTAAAACTAGTGCTCAAAAAATACTAAAAATATCCACAAACATAAAAATATACTAAATAGTAAATGATTGAAGGCTTTCATGAATAGCATCTGGTGAAAAATCATTATTGTAAGTTCTATTTTCTTTTTGAATTTTTCCCCGTGAGATATTATTTTAATCCTCTCTGTTGATATGAACCTTGATGTTTTAACCTGAAACCTAAGATCGAGACTTAACACTACAGTGCCATGGTCCATAACTCTCGGCTATAGGGCTTGAATTGATATTTATTTTTCTTCATTTTGTCAAGAAAAAAAGAAAATAAAAAGGTAATTAGGGTTTGTCTACGAACAAGGAAGCCTGATGACAATTATAGTAATTTTCCCCATATTTCATGGTCAGGGGTTAATCAAAGAAAATGGTTGAAGGTTTGAATAATATCCCTATTGTGTTTTATATGTGAATGATGTGCGAGTTGTGATCACTGCACTATTTTTTAAAACTACCCTGTTCTTTTTTTTGATATGTAAAGAATCAAATATATTAATAATAATCAAGAAAAATTATAGCAATTTACAGAGATGTAAACTAAACGACTAGCATGAAAACAAGAAAAACAACAACTGGCGCAAGCACTAATAGATGCAAACTCCTCACAGAAGTAATAGATCCCTCACTTCCGAGCCCATATGAGAGACGGAGCTCGAATCCACAAGCAATTGATTCACATAGTCTAGAATCCGAGAGAACGGAGAGGGGGAGTCATCGAACACACAATTATTCCTCTTTTTTATATCGCCCAAGAAATAGTCCTGGGCAAGAGAATCCAGGTTGCTTCCGCAACCCTTACCAACGACACCAATTGCCAACCCGATAAGAAGCTCAGAAACGAGAGGGGGAAAACCCACTCCACTCCTAATCGAGATAGGAACAAATACCAAAGCTCACATGCAACCGGACAGTGCAATAGCAAGTGGTTCATAGACTCTTCCTCATTTAGGCACATATAACAACGGTGTGCCAAACTCTATCTTCTACTCTTTAGGTGATCCGTAGTAAGAATTTTATTTAGGTCAACACACCAGAGGAAGAAAGATACCTTTGTGGGAACCTGGTTAGCCCAACAGCCTTATGAGGAAAAGGATATCGGGGTTAAAGAGCAAAAGAATGTAATAGTGATCACTGAAAATTGACCGAAGTTGCTTCTGGACTACATCCTAAAATCACGAATTTGGGGGGGGAGCCAGAAATCGATGCATATCCTCAACCTCCCAGTCATTAAGATTTCTCCGAAACCTAGGGCACCAAACATACTCCTTTCTACCCAACCTCTTGAAACATTCAGCTACTGAGGCTTTTTTATTGAGGGCTAATGAGAAAATGTTTCCAAAGCCCCCAGAAAGCCTCGACTGACTACACCAAACATGTGACCAAAACTGTATGTCGTTCCCATTTCTAAACTTGAACCTATAAAACAGAGCTAAAGACGGGTTAATGGACGCTACGCCTTTCTAAAGGCCTACACCATGGGGACCTCTCACCTGATTTGGCAATCAGAAGGAGTCGATCCCATATTTTGCAACAATCACCTTCCTCCACAGACTCTCCCTCTCTTCCCCAAACCTCAAGACCCATTTACTCCGGAGGGCTTTGTTTACCGAGATCAGGGCAATGTTGAGACCCCCATCTCATAGCGGTCTGCAAATTTGGTTCCACTAAATCATGTGATATTTTCTTCTCCCCCCTCACTCCTCCCAGAGGAAGTTACACTGTATCTGTTCTAGGGATATGGTTATGGACTTGGGAAGCGTAAATGATGGCAAATAGTACGTCGGGAGGCCCCTTAGGGTACTTTTGAGGAGAGTTAATTTACCGTCTTTTGAAAGGAGATAGGATTTCCACCCTGCTAATCTGGCTGAGAATCGTTCGAGAATCGGGGATCAGATAACTTTAGATTTAAACGAAGTGCCTAGGGGGAGACTGAGATAAGTGGAGGAGAGTGATACTATCTTGCATCCTAAGCTAGAAGCCAAGAACTCCAGGTGAGGAATTTGACCGACCGGGATAATTTCGCTCGTACCCATGTTGACTCTGAGACTTGACACTGCTTCGAAACATCTCAGGATATATCGAAGATAGAGAAGTTGAGACCAAGATGCCTCACAAAAAACTAGGGTGTCATCTGTGACTGTTGATGGGTGTCATCTGTGACTGTAGATGTGAGATGCTAAGCTGCTCCCAACCTATGGGAGAGCCTTCAATTACCCGCCCATTTGCTCTAGACAACAACCTACTCAAAGCTTCCAAAACGATGATGAATAATGTCAGTGACAAGGGGTCCCCTTGCCTTAAACCCTTAGAGCTTCGGATAAAGCTTTTAGAGCTTCCGCTCAGAAGGATCGAAAATGAGATCGAGGATACACACGCTAATATCCATGCTCTCCACTTGGGCCCGAAACCCATATGATGCATCACATATAGAAGGAATTCCCAGTTGACATAGTCGTAGGCCTTTTTTACATATCAAGTTTACAAATAAGCCTTAGGGAATTGGCCTTAAGACGCTCATCTACACATTCATTAGCTATGAGAATGCCTTCTAGAATATGTTGTCCTCGCACAAAGGCACCTTGCTAAGGGAAGATAACTGAACTTAGGACACTGCTAAGAAGGATAACCAACACTTTTGATAGAATTTTGTATGCGCTACTGACCAAGCTAATCGGCCTAAAGTCTCGTAGATCCTTCGCTCCAGCCTTGGGATGCACATAACCCTACCTTTTTGGTAAATATTTTCACTATGTTTATGTTGTATATTCTTGTTCTCTTATATATATATATATTTAATTTGCTAGATACCGTGTTCCACATGTCATGTTTACCGGTGATAATAATTACTTTGATGTTTGTCTTCTGATATTTTAATTTTAATATGACTATCGGGACAATTAAGCATATGGGCTTCCTTAAGTTTGCTATTTGCAGTGTTTCTGGCATCTCAATCCAGGCTTTGGACACAGAAATTTGTCCAAGCTGCTTGTAACACATGGGACCTGTTTTTACATGCAGGTGGAGGATTCAATGGCAAAAATTGACACTAGTGTTAAAGAAGCGGCATATCATGCTTGGCTTGGCTACTATAACTCGATCAGGGAGATAGGGAGAGATAAAACCATGCTAGTTGAGCTGGCTAGCCGATTTAGCGATTCAATTGGGTTACAAAAGGTTCCTGCACTCTTCAGGAAAACGGCATTGAAGATGGGTTTGAAGGACATCCCCGGCATCCGAATTAGAAAGTAGAATCAGTTATGTATTTATATAGCTACAGTGGTCTTGGTCCACTTAGCTAGAGAAACAAGGAAAACTCAAATACAGAATTGGGTTCCCATTAGGTCAATAGAGATACTGAGATTCCAGCAGCAGAGTCGCGAATGCAAGGTACAACCAGGTTCAAATACTCTAATCCGATATTGTCTTTTGAGTATATACAGGCCTAACATTCATCGTTCTCTTTGACCTGCCATACAAAAGTTACAATAACTCCAATGCCCACTTATGTCATAGCTCCATTGAAGATTATATGAAATCTAGAAGATTTATTGGAGTGAGATGTAATTATGTGTTAGAACAATACTTACTATTTATTTCATGCTTTTGGACAGAAAAATATTGTGAAAATTCCTGCGGAAACTACAGATCGGCTGGTTGTGAGGGTTTGAGTAGTTCAGTTTTTGGAACGGAAGATCTTCTTCATGTGATCGATGATGCCATCTATGCCATTTTTATCTCAATGCAGTTTACTATCTTGTATTTAAGGTACCTAAAGTGGATCCTACTAAGATGGACTGCACACTTTTAAGTTTCTTTGGCAAGTCCCGGTCTCCCAGACCACTGGATTCCAGAGGATTGATGTGTAATTGTTAGAGAAAAAACAATCAGTTAATCGTTTTTTTTTTTTTTTGGGGTGATGTTTTGGGTAATCTCAACTTCGGGGTCAATTGGGTAGTATCTGTTCTAAGGTTTAGTGGGTTAATACCTAACATTTGAAGCTTGGCTAAGAGGGTGGATACAAACATCACACACCCCTTGGGATCGAACCCGAACCTGCCTGTGTGGGGGGAGATATACTTACCACCAGGACAAGCCAGGGTGTGTAAACAATCAGTTGATATACTACCATGAGGACTGCAAAAATACTAATGACGAACAGCATTTCTAGCATGACTTATTGTGGAATTAGCATTTGGGGCATCTGATTTCTGACCCTGCCCCCCACTCATACACAATAATAATAATAATAATAATAATAATAATAATAATAATAAAAAAAATAAAAAGGGAGGGCCAATGTTTTTCATGAATACTGGACCCTTTTTGGAATGCAACATTACTTTTTGGAATGCAATGTTAACGAATTTTATGACCATAGACCCATTACTCAAGAAAAAAAAAAATAAAAATCTCAAACCCCGATGTCTCATATCCCCAATTCCATTAAGCAAAAATTCCTGCCCTTATGCCTAATTTGAATGACTTCGAAATCCTCAGGAATTGTAAGTCAGAGATGAAAAAAACTATACACCTCTCACTACTTTAAAAAGAACGAGACCCTAAATTTAATAATGTTGGCAAATAAAACTATATACTTAAATATATATTTTCTACCACTCTGATCATTAACAGACTGTTCTTAACCAAAAAAAAAAAAAGGAAAATCATTAACAGACTGATCTTTGGGTTGGGTTATATTTTGCGATGCATTAAGCATCTAGTTGATTATTTTCAACGATCATGTGCACCCTATGCTATTATATAAGTACATTAACTTTCCGCTCTTTGAAGACATCAAAATTTTATGGAGAAATTTCCCAAATTCCTCTATTTCGTGGGTGCGTAGATCTTAGAATTTAGAAGCTCATAATCTTGCAAAAATAGCAAATGTGGAGGCATCAAAGTTTTTTCAAACTGGAATATGTATCAAGGAAAATCTGATCTTTTATGGTAGAGGTTATAACCTTCAGGCTCATGTACATTGTTCTTTTATTTGAATAAATTATTAGTTTCCTACCAAAAAAAAAAAAAAAACTTTCCGCTCTTTGCAAATATTTATCATCGAAAATAAAGCTAGAACAAGATCAACATTATTCAAACTTTCTAATGCCATGTATATTTAAATGTTCCCTTTATCAAATTTTTGAATATTAAATTTTTTTGAATGTACACCCCGCCTCTTGCGTGAGTGGTAGGGGTGTGGCCTGCCAAAGAGGAGGTCTGGGGATCTAATCTCACCCAGGTATAAGTTCTCCACTACCCAAGCTAACTTCTGACCGTCTGACTCTACTAATGTAGGTAAATGCTCTCTCATTAAAAAAAAATATATATCAATTTTTTTTTGAACGTCTTGTATATTATTCAAACTTTCGCATTTTGATTATCAATATATTTTTTTTTTCCTGATTTTCTTTGAGCCCCTTTAATCAAATTCAATTCAGCAGTTTGACAATATCTCCTCGTAATATCAAAATTTTTTTTCCCGATTTTCTTTGAGCCCCCTTAATCAAATTCAATTCAGTAGTTTGACAATATCTCCTCGTAATATCAATTTTTTTTTTCCTGATTTTCTTTGAGTCCAGTTTGACAATATCGCCTAGACTATGACCTACCTGCTATATTTTCCTCCAAGAGTTCATGGCGTAACTTGGCCAACACCTTAGCTGCTTAATTTGACTGATATTCCATCCACCAAGTGAGAAAATGGGGACATGCATTATTGCACACTAGTGAGTAGGAGTGATATCCCGAGTAGTGGTGTGTTCAAGCCTGTTCGTTTATTAAATGAGTTCAAAAATCATGTTCAAGCGGGACTCGTTTATTAAATAAACGTGCTCGAGGTTTACTAGCCGAACTCGAGCCGAGCTTGAGTAGTTCAAGAGCAACTTGGTTTTTTGGATATAACTATTTATATTATGTACAAAATTCACTTTATTATCCTAGGCAAGGAAATCACGGTGTTAACGAAAATTTTAGTATAAGATTATAATTATATAAAGGGTTTTCTTTAATCTTATAAAAAAATTATATACTATTAATTTTTACTGGTATATAATATATATATCCTTAATTTTAATATTCAGATGAAATAAGTATAATATTTTAATAGATAAATATGTAAATATAATCCAGTTGAGCTTTTAACGAGTCGAGTAAGAGTCTATTCAAGCTTTGCTTGTTAGCTAATGGAATTCACAAATTGTGTTCAAGCTTAACTTGTTTACTAAATGAATGAATGAGTTCGAGCTTTTAATGAGTTGAACCCGAGTAATTGGTGACATGAGCACTGTGGTTCGTTAACTCCCCTACTAGCGCCGAGGTGTGTTCATAAGGTAAATGGGTCGGTCAAGAAGAGATTGCTGCCGTTTTGATCGTTTGGATGTGTGCCATTCTTTTGTTTTTTTTTTTGTTTGGTTAAGTTTGTAAATACACACAAGACTCACGCACACAGGCCAAGTCAAAGGCCAAGTCTCAACCTAAGTGACAACCACACACACCTCTCAAAAAAGAGAGGCATGATGGAAGTAGATGTGTGCCATTCAATGAGTAATGCTAAGCATACTGAGTTTTTCATACTCTCGCACTCTTTAGATAATAAATAAAATAAATAACTTTGTGTGATAGGTTTTAAAAAAAATATACATTCTAACACCTGGGCTTTTATACCTTCAGCAGTGGGTAAAAAAAGGAAAAGTTATTTTCAGTCAGGAGTGCAAGCACCAAACGCAACAGGTCAAAGCAAGCACCAAACGCAACAGGTCAAAAAATCTTTTCCTAAACGCAAAGTGGGTACAACACCTGGTGTTGCTATCATATAATAGGGATATGGTTTGACACTTGTTGCCAATATCTTGGGTATTGGGAAGACTACTCTTGGGGCTAGCATTTCTGATTTTCAATACCTGAGATTCCTGCAACCCGATGATATTTAACCATCTTGGCATCAGCTACCAATCGCACCCACACTCCAATACGTGTCCCTTTTAATCCCTATTAACCGTGGTTAAGAATCATTAACCTTTGGGTTCAATAATATAACTTTGGTTTTTTTAAGAAATATTTTAAAAATCATTAGGGTCAGTGTTGTTTTAAGAAACCAAAAGTTATATAGTTGAACTCCAAGGATAAGAAATAGGGCGGAGCTAGGAATTTTTCATTGGGGGCAAAATACATGTATAAAAAAAACTAATGGAAAATGGGGGTTAACGGCGTAGCCCATAAGGAAAAAAAATTGGGGTGGTTTTTTCATGAGAATTTTTTCCTCGTAATGCCCTTGAAATACAATTTTATTTTCAAACCCTAGTTAAAATTCACTAACACCTAAGGTTAAAAATAATTTTTTTTTTTTTCTAAATACTAAGGATAAGTAGGTGAACCCTACGAGTGGGTAAAATTTATCCATAGTTAAGGGGTGTCAATAGAGACGTGTGGCGACCTCAAGGGCATAACCAGACTCCATTGTGAGCTCACTATATATATGACAAAAAAATTGGGAGTAAGACAAAAATTTGGGGGGTCAACTATACTAAAATAATTTAAAAAATTTGAGGGGCCCACTATTTCATACTAAACCATTAAGGAGTTACAAATTTTTTTTTTTTTGGGGGCAGTATCGCAATTGACTGTTATCTGATCTCTCAGTCACCAGTAGGGGTGGTGTATTCAAGTCGGGGCTGAGCCAAGCTTGGCTTTGCTCGGCTTGAAAGGGATTTACTTTAGGCTCGGGCTCGGATTGAAATTGCCTTCAGAAATTTGGCTCGAAGCTCGGTTCGAAATCAAATAGCTTGGCTTGAGCTCGGCCTGAGCTCGAATAGCTCGGCTTGGCTTGAGCTTAGCTTGATTTATCTTAAAAAATATTTTTAAATAATAATAATATTTTATATTATTTATATATATAATAATGATATATATAATATATATATATTTTAAATATTCAAGCCAAGCCGAATCAAATATGCCTTGGCTTGAGCTTGACTTGAACATATTTTAAGTTTGAAAAGTCAGCTTGGTTCGGACCCACGAAGCCTAAAAATCAAGCTTGTGTACACCCCTAGCCACTGAGCCCCAATAGTGGGAATGTGGGACCAGCAAGACCACTTAATATGTTGGTTGTGAGAGCAATAGCTGCCAAAAATCAGTCCTTCAAAAACAAAAAAATCATTATTATGAGTCCTATAGTCCTAGTCCTACTAAACAAAAAATTTTGAGAAGCGATTTAAAACTCTTCGATATTACCTACCATCGATTTTCAATCAAACCTTTTCAAGCATTAAGTGGGCCATTATTTAAAGGATGTGCGGAGACATGGAGCATTGGATTTTCAATCCAACGGTATCGAGAGTTTTTTTTTTATCACTTTCCAAAATATTTCTACTCAATCAGGTGACCCTAGCCCATCAGATAGTTGAAAGAGATGTGATCCTTGTTTCTTGGTATCCCATCGCTTTTCATGATGCGTCACCATTTCACTATTTCACTTTTTATGACATCTTAGTTTCTTTTTTTGTTTTTTCGGATGGAATAGGACATTTTAGTTGGGACCGTCAAATAATGTGCACCATTACTCTTGTTTCCTTTTCCAGCCGTGCGTTTGCGACTTTGCGTTGCACATGTAGACCCCGTTTTCACATAAGCTTTTTCTATTTGCCTATAGATTAAATCACAGCCAATTGCAGCTGAACTGAGGGGGAAGTTCAATCGAATTCACAGGCTAACACATGTCTCTTTTAATTCTTATTAACTGTGATTAAAATTTATTAATCCTTAAAATTTAAAAATATAATATTAGCTTTTAAAAAGAAATTAAAAAAAATAATTCTTAAGAAATAAAAATTTTGAATCAAAGTTAAATATTAAAAAAAAAAATCAAGGTTATATTATCGAACACTATGGATTAATAAATTATAACCACAGTTTATAGGGGTCAAAAGGGACACGTGTTGCCTTGTAGGTGTGATTGAACTCTCCTCAAGTTCAATCGCAATAGGCTGTGATTCGATCCCATTTGTCTTTGCCGTATGTACCTACCACCTAATAATCGGTTTTTCTGATAGAATTTAAAATAGGGTCAATTACGTATATCAGAATATGTGTTAATTAAAATGATTTTAAGTGCCACTTTTAAAAGAAAAATATCGTTCAACAACCTATATTTAAAAAGCAGACAACTTAAGGTTTTGCTTTAAATTAATAATATTTTGTTTTTGGTCTAAATTAAGTAATGCTTCTTTAAATAATTATAAGGATAACATTACCATTTCAAATTAAAAAATGAACTATTTAAGAAACACTTAACAATGAATTTCTATTTGTCCAATTCATTAAAATGTAGGTCTGATTTTTTATAAAGGCATTTGATTCTCATTTTGGAATAACACAAGTTTTCATATGGAATTAAACCTTAAAACCCCTAAATACTATCTTTTAAAATTTCTATTATGGTGTTATCTAAAATTTTAGTATAAGCTTATAATTGTATAAATGGTATTCATAAAATAGATTTTATACTATTAATCTTTATTAGTATATAAAAAATATACTTAATTTTAATATTTAAACTAAATATATTTTAAATATTTCTATATGTTAACACATATAATCATTTAAGTCAAGCTTTTAATGAGACAAGTACATGTGTGTTCAAGCTTGGCTCATTAATTCAATGAGCTTAAAAATCAAGTTTGAGCTTTTCTTGTTCATTAAATAAACAAGTTCAAGCAAATTTTAAAAGAGCGTCGAGCTGTTCACAAGCAACATAGTTCATTAACCACCCCTAAGCAGTTATATTTTGATATGTTCTTGCCCTGATACTGTTTTCTCCACATTTTTTCCACTTTTTACCCATGATCATCAAAGTCAATGTAAAAAAATAAAGGGGTTTTTATCTAATTACACCATTAATGGCGTTCTCTCAAAGTTGTGGATTTTTGTGTTTTTTTTTTTTTTGTGATTTTTTCATCTTTTCTTAAAGATAATTTATATTAAAACATCCATTAAAATGAGAAGAGTGAGAAGCTTCTTCAATCTCACACGCACATACGTAAATATCTTTTTTCATCTTCTTCTTTCAAAATTATTCTTTAAAGTATTGGTGGTAGTGGAGGGGTGTTCTAAACTTTTCATAAATAAGAAATTATGAAAAAAAAAAAAAAAGGTCATAAGAACATAATGAGAAGAGTTTTGAAAAGGTGAATATTTTGATAATAAAGACAAACTATAAGGGTAATAAGAGGAAAACCCCAAAAATAAATGGCTAGGGTCATTTCAACAAAATTAACTCATTGGGAGATCTCTAAACAAACCCTAATCAAGGTAGACTATAGAGTCCAACCCATTGTTATCAAAATTGGACCAGACTGGCTGGTCGAACCGAAAAAACTGAACCGATCCCCTTGCCGGTTCCCAAAAGCCTTAAAATCTGAACTCTTTAAGAACCGACCAGAATTAGCCAGAACCGGTTGGGGAACTAGTCAGAACTGGGAAAAATGCAAAAAAAAAAAACTAGTTTTTTTTACAAGACAAGATGTACACAGCCGAACCAAACCAGTTGAACCGGGAGAATTAGGAACCTGCCACTCTGCTGGTTCGATGTCCGGTCCGGTTATGAAAACAGTGGTCCAAGTCCAACCACTCATATGGACATTTTTGTAATTTTTTGTCACCCGACAATCAAAGTTGAGATCAGAAGCTGCACTGTGGAATCTATATGGAAAATAGTTAAGGGACCCATGGATCCCATCAGCTAACCTAAGGCATCCACCCATTGGTGGATGCCTTAGGTTAGCTAATAGGATCCATGGGTCCGCCTATCACTGCTCAATCTATATACTGTAGTATCGATTTTCTCGAAAGGGATGAAATTTTGAGAGTACAGAATACAGATAGGGAAGAAAGCCAAAACTTTGGAGGTGAGAACTGAGAAAGAAGCTTTTCAATTTTTGTTAGATTCTGAAAAGCATGGCTTTGCAGCTCTGGGAAACATCGAAAGAAGCCATTACAGCTTACACTGGACTTTCTCCGGCGACCTTCTTCACGGTCTTGGCTTTGGCCTTTGCTGTATACTATGTGATTTCTGGCTTCTTTGGGTCCTCTGATCATCCAAGGTCGTCGAGGGATTTCGAACAGATGGAGCCTCTTCCTCCTCCTGTTCAGCTTGGGGAGATCACTGAAGAGGATCTCAAGGTCTACGATGGATCAGACCCCAAGAATCCTCTTTTAATGGCTATCAAGGGACAGATCTATGATGTATCACAGAGCAGGTATATAATTTTCAAAAATAAAAAATAAAAATTATATGGGGTTTTGAGTTTGAGTGGAAAATGGGTTTCTGTTTATTTAATTTATTTTTTACGTATTTGGGGTTCTCATTTTTCTTGTTCCTTCCGGTTTCTAGTTCTTGAGGTAATTTATTTTCCTTTTTTTTTTACTAGAAAAAAGCATATATTTTGTGGGGTTTGGGGTATTTTAGCCTATAATTGTGTCGATTTTTTTTAATAAGTTCCAATGGTTGTTTTGGAATTTTTTTTTTTTGGGGGGGGGGGGGGGGGGGTTCTAGCATGTCTCTGTGGATTTGTAGTTTACTTTTTGTTGTCGAGAGTTGGGATGGTTGCAGCTTATATGCTTTCTAAATTTTTTTCCTTCTTTATCTAATTTTCTCTTTTCCGATATGATTTGAGCAAATAGAGTTGTGATTTTAGGGGTCTGATTGTTGAATTTGTCTTTCTGTTCTAAGTTCTGATTGCTAGATGTGTTTTCAGGTGATTTTATAATTTGGGTTTATGCTTCTAGGGTTAAATTATATCCATGCCAAATCGATGGTTTTACTGGGATCCTACTTCTCGGTTCAAGAGACTCTGTGCTTACTGCTTAGTCTGTTAAATTATAATTTTCCATAAGACTGGAGTTCGATTATCTAATTCCGAATTTGCATATTTTCATCCATCTTCTCATTTTCCCGATTGGATCTTAATTTGGGCTTGATTTTGTGGGTTCTTGTGTTGTTAGATGTTTTAAACATGGGATGATGTTGTAGTTGGACATTGGTTATTCTACTCAATTAAGTTTGAATTGCTAGGAGGGGTTGATCTATTCTGTTTCTATCATCTGCAATATTCATCGATTCAGTGGCCATATCCTTTAGTTTGGAACTGCTTTGGAGTTTCAGTAAGGTGTTTAGTGCTTAGTACCTATCAGGAAGGGAAAAAAAAGGATACATTGTTCAGGCTTAGTCTGATCTGATGCACTCAATCAGATTACTGAAGATTCTGTCTGTTGGGGTTAACCAAACTCATTTGGAAGGTGCTCTGGTTTTCACTCCCTTGAGTTCGGTATGGGAATACCGTCAGCTGGTTGTTGAATGTGCCTTTTTAGATGATAATGAGTTTCTGGAAATTCATTGTTAGAAAACTTTTAGTTCATAAACCATAAGATCAAAAGAAAATGTAATAAATAGAATACATACCTGTAATATAGAGACTTTTTGAAAAATAGAAAATAAAAAATGTCTAGAACATTCTCCACATTAGCACGTATAATGCAATGCTAATATGGAAAATGTTCTAGACTTTTGTCATTTTCTATTTTTCAAAAAGTCACCATATCACAATACCCAATCAAGAAAATCAGATTTTTTTTTTGATTATTGCTCTTTTAAGGTAGCAATTCCTGTGAGTATGTGCAACAATTTCTTTGCAAATGGAGTGACTGATAGATTTTCTTAGTTTATATTTTATAATACAACACCCTCAAATTACTTATGTACCTTTTCCCTTATCTCATACTTCCTTGCAGAATGTTTTATGGACCAGGTGGGCCATATGCACTGTTCGCGGGAAAGGATGCTAGTAGAGCTCTTGCAAAGATGTCTTTTGAAGATAAGGATTTAACAGGGGATACCTCAGGTCTTGGTCCCTTTGAACTCGATGCCTTGCAGGATTGGGAATACAAGTTTATGAGCAAGTATGTTAAGGTTGGAACAATAAAGAAAACTGTTCCAGTAACTGACGGGCCCTCCACTGGTGATTGCTCTGAAGCTACCGAATGTGATGTTGCTAAACCAGCAGAAGATGGTCCGTCGGAGAGTGCAGCGGCAGAAAGTGTTGAAACCACTGTTGGTGGCAATGGTGAGAAGGAGTAGTCCCTTTCTCTTGCCATCTACAGCATACATAGGTCCCAGTACTTTATATTGCATGAATCTTATTCCCCCAGACCAGAAGGTACTCTCTTATAAGTCTAGTATACTCTTGTTATAGACAAACTTGGAACAATCACTATTTAATAAGGTACAGAGCATTGGAAATTTGGAGCTTCAAAGCTGCAATTTAATTATTCCAAATCCTTTTGTTGGATTGTTTTGTTCTGAAATTAGAGTTGAAATGCAGATAGTTTGCGATCAACAAAGTGTCTCAGGAACTCTCTCTGAATGGTTTCATCTTCTATATTTTTTTGTCACCTTAAAAAGAATTCTGGGCTCCTTAATGGGGTATATTTCATGTTCCCCATATGTTTTCGTGTGGATTTTGCTAGCCCCATTCGCAAATCTTCCAAAGATGCAACTGGGTGGCTACAAATGTCAAACATTCTCTGATTTTTATTTTTTTAGAACTGTTAAAATATGAAACACCTCCACGTATTAGCCCCAATCTTGCGTCTGTGGAAAAATTTGGAGTAAATGCGACTGTGGTTAGCACTCCTCTACTTTGATTTAGTGATAGATTGTTGTGCCCATTCCATTTTATACATAACTCGAGTCTTACACTAATATATGTATGCATGTCATCTGTGTGAGGTTATTCATATATGTCTGGTTGTCTTGCTTTATTGTCTGCAGTCTGCACTCTGTAGATCTTACACACACATACACAAAGGGAAAAAAATCCCTTCTGCTGATCATTTGCTAATTTGTCCATATGGTATTTCCCTTTTGCCCTCAGTCTAGATGATCTGCTTGATAGTTGGATTTGAGCTACATTTGGTTTGCATTGTGTATGTGAATTTCGGTGCACATATGCGCGATCAAGCAGCAGCATCCTTATCAATGCCTTACTCCCCAAGTATCTGGGGTCAAAGAAGGATTCCTACTACACTATGTCAGTCTATTTCATGATTTTCATCATCAATGCCTTAGCTAAATATTTGTGCTTGGTAACAAAAATCTTGTTCATCCTTTCCACTCTAAAATGCATGCCATAGGTTAGATCGCGTTCCATCAAATCTATTCACACCATCTCCATTCATGTCATCTTTGATTTCGCACCATCTTCATTCACTCCATTCTGTGATTAGTCTTTGCAGAATGTGACCAAATCGTCTCTCTTCTTTATTTTATCACCTTTATTTTATCATCTATTAGAGCTATGATCAGATTCTCTCAAATGCACTCATGTTTATAGTTTGTTCATACTGGTTAGATTCTCTCCAATGCACCCATTTTAAAATTTGCTCATACTGGTCACATTAACTACAAAATTATTGGTTATTTCAAATTCCACAAGAAAATTAATCATAGAACAACTAATCTTAAAGATAGTCACTGGCTCACTGTGGAAAGTTATACAAGAAAGTACCTAAATTTAATCATATACCCAATTCCTGACTTACCCTACCCGACTTACTTAGGTTAGGGTAAAGATTTCTTATCCCATTGACTGATAAATAGGCAAGGAATGAGTAATGAATCTTTACCTGTTTGTAAATAGGTATGGATGAAAAAAAAAGGGTAAGGTATGGGTAAGAGTCTTACCTATTTATTAGTGTCTTACCTAATTACTTGGAGGGTAATTTAGTAATTTTACACAACTAAATCCTAATTTAGTTATATCATTGTGGTTTAAATTGGATAGATGGCAGGATGAGTTAATTTATACGAGATTATATTGTTGTTTTATGGATGAGTTATGTGTTTTTGTTTTGTTTTGTTTTTTATTTTATTGTTATGGAAGAATAAGAATTGTTTGTGGTATGACTACCCAGTTATCCTATTACTCAATAGGGAAATTGCTCTAAAACATCTAAAAATTTTGAGGTGGTACTTTTACCTGATTACGTAATATTGGAAAAAAAGTTACCCCTATAAGAGTAAAGAGTAAAGCATGTAAGAAATCATAAATAGATAAAAGGAAAGGTCTTACCCAAATCTTACCCTACCCATTGACAGCCCTAATGTGCAAAATATATACCCTCCTAAACAGAACTGTAGTCAGGATAACTTATTATGATAGATGTTTGTTTTATGATAATCTTAATTAATATTGCAAGGCTGCATTATATAAAAAAAAAATCGAATTGAATTATCAGATCTAACATGGTTTTTTTGCCCTTGGTGATTGAGGAACACTTGGATATTCAAGTAAGAGTAAATACAGGAAGAACAAGAGATTTTCAGACGAATTAGAGGAGCATAGAGATTTTTCACCCGAGAACAGCTTTGAGCCCTTTCTTTGATTGACAAGAACTGGAGCTCAGATGATGAAAAGATGAAGTTAGGAGTTGAAGACAACGGTTTTCGGGTGAGATTTGGGCCATCGGGCCTGGGCTGGCCTGATGGCCCGTATTGAAATTGGTTAAAAAAATGGATCGATTTTTAAGCCCTAAGAAGTAAGGTTGGGCTCAATAAGTAGAAGCTCCCATAATTTAAGACAGCTCGGCTGTCTGGATCTTATACATATAAATAGATAATATATGTTAATTATATATAATATATTAAAAATAATATTAGTTTATCCTTTAAACCTAAAAATTGAAATGTAATTTGTTTTGGCAGTGGAATAACATTATCTTTAATGACAAAGTTATATATCTATCTATAGTATCAAGAAATAAGTGTCACTTAATCCCTAAGAAATAAGTGTCATCGTACCTGGAATCCTATGAGTTCTGTTTTAAAGATGCCATGTGACATCCTTCTTTAATTTTAACAGTTGATTTTAGAAGATTGTGATAAGACATGAGTTGTCAAAAAACTGTTTCTTAAATTTGCTCACAAATCTCTATCTAACATTTGATCTCTCCAACCCATGCATCACTTTTTCCCTCCCATGTTTCTCTCTTCCCATTTTTTTTTCTCTCAATCCTCTCTATATCCCAAACCACACACGTCCTCTCACATGCCACTAACTACCCACACACCTTATCACTTATCTCTCTCTCCTACATGTATCTAACCACCTTCACATATTCTCACATATTCTTACTTCCCCTCTCTCTTCATCTCTCGTTCTCTCTCTCAAACAACCACTTTCCTTAGGTTGTCTTACTAAAGATGATGAGAAGTGAAGGCAAACCGAAAGAGATAGATCTCTAGAGGCAATAACTTCCAAGGTCGAGGTGCCACCGCTTCTCTATAGTTTCTTATGAAGGAGTTTGAGAATGAGACTGCAAGTGTGCAGTTTAGCAAAGAATACAACAATCTCTACAAAGTTAACTCCAACAAGCATTCAAGTATTAAAGGGTATTACGATGTTTTATTTAATTTTTCTCTGTGTGGTTCACGTGGGATCATTTTGGGGTGTCATGTATGATGTATGTGTAGTGAGTCCTTTATTGGATATCTGTATGAGCCACATAGATTTCCTTATTCATTAGCTATTCATATATTCATCATTTGATTATTTACTATTAATATTTGTAATTAAATCTAAACTATTTCTAATTTATGTTATAAATAATTTTTTTTAAAAAGATATTTTTTATTATGTAAATTCCTTCTTAATTAAGTAAATCATATCTCATTATAATTTTTCGCATCCCGTGCATCGCACAAGGTTTTTGCTAGTATATATATATATACATACTATAATATAAAGAAATAAGTGCCACCTAACTCTCTTTGCTCTCTAATCTTCAATCATAGGAATCCTATGAATTCTATTTTAAGGATGCCATGTGACACCCTTTCTTTAATCTCAACCGTTAACTTTCTCTCTCTTACACATCTCCCTCTCAATTCAAAAATCATTGGAGAGATTTTAAGAGATTGTGATAGAAGTTTAATTTGGGGTATCATGTATGATGTATGTGTAGTGAGTCCTTTATTGGATATCTGTATGGCCACATAGATTCCCTTTCCGGTGGGATCCATTCATTAGCTATTCATATGTTCATCATTTGGTTATTTACTATTAATATTTGTAATTAAATCTAAACTATTTCTAATTTATGTTATACACTATTTTTTAAAAAAGATATTTTTTATTATGTAAATTCTTTCTTAATTAAGTAGATCTTATCTCATTATAATTTTTCACATCCCGTGCATCGCACGGAGTTTTTGCTAGTTTAAACTAATCTAAACTAATTAGTTTTAAACCAACCTAAACTAATTAGATTAAAACTAAACTTAAGCTAATGAAATCTAATTATTCTAACCTAAAAAAACTGATTTTTACAAACCTAAATCTAGATCCAATTTAATCTAAAAAATAAATTAATACTAACATAAATTAGGCTAAATCTAAATCAGATTGATACTAATCTAAAGAAAAGATTAATACTAAATCCCCTTCTAATAACCGATTTTTTTTTAATCCAAAATTATTTAATATTAATCCAAACTAAAATTAATGAACCAAAATAAAAAAAAATTATTGATGAAATACCAAAGAACGAACCAACTTAGAGGATGGGTCCCATATAATATTATGCGTGCTGGGGAAAATATGATGTTTTTGCTTTAGTTGCAGGGGTTTGGTATTTGTAGAACCACCATCTCCAGAGTTAGATTCATAAGCCTATATGCCTTGAAAGAGAATTCTCAATTTTAACAAATCCAAGTTCAAACACAAAATCATAGGGTCACCAAACTCTATTTTATCCTCACCGATACAATAGAAAAAACTCTTATTATTTTCTCCCTTCTTACAATCCGAATGGTTATAGCTTATTCTGAGGGCATATAGTATCTATTGTACACAAAGATATCATATACATAAAAATCATAACCATTTACTTCTAATGTTTGTTCCCGTGGAACATTTTACCTCTCTAATAATCTTCAGCAGTAAAATTGGGCTTTGTCAACGACATTTCCATTCCATCTGGCAACCTTGCCTTGCATGCACCATTGCGTCGTAATGCACGGAGTGCATTAGCAAAATAGATAGACTTAGGAAGTCTACCTAAAGCAAAACTTACCTAGTAAATTTGCTAACTACATGACTAATATAAGATAGGGTTCCACATAATAGTAGTAGAATCCTATCCCAATAAAATAACTAAATTGATAGATTCAAGAAGTCTACCTAAAGAAAAACTTACTTACCTAATTGTTAATTACATTACGTAGTATTGAACAATGCTACATCCACTTTCCGGCCATCCATTTTTCGACAGTTTTTACTAATTTAAAACAAAAAGACAAAACTGTAGAGACCCGGATCTTTTTCATGTTTTTAGTGCATTGCATTAAGGGTATTTTAGTCTTTATAAAGTGTTAAAGTGTGTGTATTTATATCTAAGTATGGTGATGTAAACTAGGCTTAATCAACTTGTAACGGATGAATGCAATAACACACCCTAAACTTTAGGAAGCTCTAGTTTTAGCACCGTTCACGGGAATTGAGTGATTCTTGAACCATTAGAAAGGTGTTGGAACCCTCTTCGAGGTTCATGTTTAGTGTTTTTCCTCATTTTGAGTTTAAGTCAAGTCAATAGTGAGTTTTGTTTAATGGAAATGCAGATCAGTCAACTTTGGGAACAATTTAGTTTATAAATTAAGTGGAAATTGGAAATTCTAAAACACCAGAAATGTTCGTTTTCGAAAGACGAATCCAACGCAAGTTGAATCGTCAAAATCCGATGAACGAGTAAAAAGTTATGGCCAAAACAGTAAAGCGGGTCAAAAATCTATAGGCAACCGATCGCTCGGTCAGAACCAGCGATCGATCGGTCCAAAACCGATCGATCGGTATCTATCGACTGGTCCAAAATTTTGTATGAGAAAATTTTCCAGAGAGTGTGTTTTTGACCGATCGCCCGGTCATAAACACCGATCGATCGGTAGACAACTGATCGCTCGGTCTTAACCACCGATCGCTCGGTCTTTCATGATTTTTACAGAATTTTAGTAAGGGCTTTTTGGTCTTTTGTTCTCAGACCTTGGGGCTATAAATAAGGGGTCCTACTCGAAATATTAAAATACTCCACCTAGTTCTAACCTAATTTGGCAAAAAGGAGGAGAAACCCTAGGGTTTTGAGAGAGGGTTTTCTTGGAGAAGGAGGAGATTGATAGGAGATTGCAAGAAAAGTTTGGGAAGCTTCTCCAAATCGTCTCGGAAGCGTTTTGAATCCAAGGGAAGGATTCCTAAGGTCGATATACTATCCTAATCAACTTTATTTTAAGGTTTTGTGAATGTTAAGATGCTAGGAATGGTAGAAATAGATGTTTGATGCATTTTCCCTAATTTTCTAAGAAGCAAGCTAATTATGGATGGATATGTGGATTGAAAATGTGGATTAAATGTGGATAGAATGTATGGAGGATGGGAAATGTATGAAGGATGAGATTAATATGTGGATGTGAATAGTGAATTGATTATATGGATGAATTATGGTTTGAGGAATGCTTGAAAATATAGAGGAGAAATGGATTCATATTATGCGTACACAAGGTGTTGTGAAAATGCTTGAAAGGATAAATGCTATTATACTCTTATGAAATGGTGGTAAATTGATTATGAATTGCGATATGGATTATGATAAGATATGTATATGCGAATGGTTTGTTAAGTATGTCTAATTAATTGTATGGGAATTGATAGTCGGGAATATAAGAACTTAGAGGAACATTTCTCAAACCGGGAATTCTCTAACTATTTGGTATGGGACATATAGTGGAGTTTCCATGGTGGGAAATCGGAATCTAAGCAATTACCAACTCGAAAGTTAATTTCGACACTTAAGCACATAAGCACGTGTATGTTAAGATAAGAATCTCACAAGTCACACAGGTGGGCCACAAGCATGAGCATGACATATGTATGGCATTCTGAATAAGCATAAGCATGACATGGTCCGTATCCGCCAAGAACGGCATGTCAACCATATGATTTCTAAGGCATGGTCCGTATCCGCCAAGAACGGCATGTCTCATCCTTGTATGATCTGAATAAGTGCATAAGCATAAGCATCTCACAAGCACGTGGTCTCATAAGCATAAGCAACTCATAAGTGTATTGTCTTCCAAGTCTAAGATTCTCACAAGTACACGAGTCAAGGTGATGATATGATGTATATGCGCACACGTTCTTCCGCACTCTGATTATGTTATTATGCTATTGGATATGTTTCTGACTAAGTGCAGGTATATCATTATTATTGGTTGGATTTTATATACACTGAGTACCTTTGTACTCAGCCGGACTTTGTCTTGGCAGGTTTAGAGCAGGAGTACACGGTGGAGCCGTGGGTTGAGGAAACTTACCTCGAGGAAGGAGGTGAAGGTGAGCCTGCCGAGGAGGGAGCCGGAGACTTGGGCGGTTACACCTCTTAGTTTACATTTCTTTTCATTGAGAGAGTTTTGTATTTGACTTTTAGAGGATGTTGCTCAGTAGACTTCTTATTAGTTGTATCAGACTTATTGGTTCATTGTGAGTTGTATATATAGACCTTAGACTTGTGCAGGTTGGATTGGGTTTATATATCGAAATTTTATTATCCTCATTTTTGGAGACTCGTGTTAGTGTGCCTTGCATGTCATGGATTTTAAGCAGGTTAAGTAATGCGGCGATTCTAAAGTCCTATTTTAGCCTTGTGAGATTTTGGGGTCGTTACAAAAACAAAAGTAGTGGGACCCACAAAAAATGTCACACTATTTTTTTTTCTTATACAAAAGTAGGGGAGAGTGGATGGCCGGAAAGTGGACATAGCATTGCTCTTACGTATTAATGAGTCTCATGAGTCCCACATAATAGTAATATATTATAGTTTAATTTATATATATATTTTTATATAAAATAGGGTGAATTATAATTACTTCTATAGAAAGTTTAGTGTACTCCTTTTACTTTTAGTAGTAGAAGGATATATAATTCAAACATGTTTTTTGAAGGGGAAAATTTTCGGACTCACCACGCATTAGTAGTTGTAATGATCTTTGATTCACTGGTAGAAGGAAGATAGCAAAACCCTATCTGTAAATGAAACTGAGGGGGCGGGTGTGCACCCTGAAATAGGTTCTGATGATAAAGTCAGTATAAGGCATAAGCATATGAGCATGATAGTGTAGAGATACTTATCGTGAGGAAGTGCTCTAGAGTCGTGCTCTGGAGGACAAGCGATGGAGAGGTCGAGGACGTAGCTCTGGAGGCACAAAGGATGTAGCTCGGATGACACAACGGATGCAGCTCGGATAGCACAACGGATGGCACAACGGATGACACAATTGATGACACAACGGGTGGCACAATGGGTGGCACAACGGATGTAGCTTGGATAGCACAACGGATGGCACAACGGACTCAGCTCGAACAATGGGTTCAGACAACGGGTACGTTGTCTAGAGGACAACGAGTACGTTGTCATTAAGACAACAGATACGTTGTCAAGAAGACAACGGGCTCAGACAACGGGCTCGGACAATGGGCTCAGACAACGGGCTCAAGTATAGTTGACAACGTCAGACACGAGTTCAAGTATGAGTGTACTCAACAGATGATCAATTGCGGGGTTGTGCAAGTAGCAGTGTGACCTTCACATTTCACCAAGTAGATAAACATGAAACATTAGATATTGACAGAGTATGAAGGTACCGTTCATGGAGAACATTAAGCGGACATGGCCGATTCGAAATAGCATCCGGTGGTCATAATCGACTATGAGGCCATGGAGAACATCAAGTGGTCCGGGAACATCAAATGAAGATGAGAGCATCAGGTAGGTGACTGTCTTCTTAACCCTTTGGGGTTGGGGTATGAAGGACTCAAGCCTCACAGTTCTCCTTCTTCTTCTTTTTCTTCTTTTCTCTTTTCTTACTTTCTCTCTTGCCTTCCGCACCATCCTCCTTTCTTTGGTGATTCATGCTTATTTATAGGCATTTGGAGTCACCATGACTTGTGTAGTCATGATGAGGTCACCTGTCAGATAACATTTAAGAGAGCCAGCACATAGCCCAAGTGGGCTTATGCCGGCAAAATTGTTAGAATTTACTGGAGTGAGAAATTCCTATTTTATCCCTTCTTTTAACGAATTTTTCCCATTACATTTTTAAAAGAGAAGAAATATGTTGATCATTTTATAAGCTCGTCTGGACTGGTAGTTTCAGTGGTCAGGATGGAGACATAGGTATAGTCTGGCAAGGCGGAGGCAGAAGAACTCAATTGGGGAAGTACAGGCATTACGACCAACATCACCACTGGTCTTTGAGTTGATATCTTCACTGATTTGAGCATTTCATGTTGACCAAAAGCAGCAACACCATTACGCAGATGGACCACTTGGTTAAGGGAACCCACTGGAGCCATAGTGAAAGCAAATCTCTATATAGCAAATTGTCATTGCTTATGGACCCGAACCCAGCTTGTGTTAGGACTGGGTTAGGGCTTGATTCCTTTGAACCCTATGGGGATTGGACAATTTTGGGTTTAATACTTTTCACTAAAAGTGTGTTCGGTTGAGGGGTAAATGGGTGGGAGAAAAGAAAGTGAAGTAAAGTAAAGCGAAGTGAAGTAAAGGAAAAGAATTGTATAAATTCTCTTGTGTGTTTGGTTTGACAGAAAAGTATTAGGGGAAAGTATAAATTTTTTCAAAATTACCCTTTGCTCTCTTTAGGAATATAATCATACAAAATAGTAGAGTTGGAATTGTGAAGTTTTTACTTTACTTTCTTTCACAATTCCAACATTTTGGTGGAATAGGTTTGGGTGAAAGTGAGAGAAAGTGGTACGCTATTGAAAAAGTTGAAGTTTTACTTTACCTCAAAATCCCTCAAACCGAACATGGTGAAAGTGGGAGAAACTCCCACTTTCACCCACTTCCCCTCACATTCCCCCTCAAACGAGCACACCCTTAGGGTGTGTTCGGTTGATATGTAAATGAGTGAGAGAAAAGAAAGTGAAATAAAGTAAAGTAAAAGAATTGTATAAATTCTCGTGTGTTTGGTTTGAGAGAAAAGTATTAGGGGAAAATATAAATTTTTTCAAAATTATCCTTGCTCTCTTTAGGAATATAATCATACAAAAGGGTAGAGTTGGAATTGTGAAGTTTTTACTATACTTTCTTTCACAATTCCAATATTTTGGTGAAATAAGGTTTGGGTGAAAGTGAGAGAAAGTGGTACACTATTGAGAAAGTTGAAATTTTACTTTACCTCAAAATCCCTCAAACCGAACATGGTGAAAGTGGGAGTTTCTCCCACTTTCACCTAATTTCCCTCACATTCCCCTCAACCGAACACACCCTTAAGGTTGGACAGTCCCTAGCTCAGTCCGAGCTTTGCCCATTGACAACCCTACCAAGCTATTGGCAACGTCAGGGTTGTGATGAATTAAACTATAGGATTGAGCCGTTGCTAATTGCATCCCCTCTACTTGAACTAATCTAACTTGATTAGTTGCTTAGAAGATGTATTAGTAAGTATGGAACTACTCAATAAATACTTTTTGGGCTCCTAATAATTTTTTCTTATTATTTATTTATTTTTTCCAAGCAAATATACTTACAAATGAATACTTATTTTGATGAACAAATAGATAAGTACTTTTATTTCCCGAAGAATATCTTTTATTTACATAAATACATGATTAGTGGTTAACATTGGGGATTGAAGTTCTTTCTACTCATCACCTAGGGTAGGAGCGGGGGGCTAACAATGGGGGTTCAAGGGATTTTTTTTTAAAGGCTAGTTCATTGGCATCTCATTTGATTGAATTCGTTTGTAAGGAATATATTTTTCTTGAAAAGTTTAGGGAGGGACTAAAGTTTAGGGAGGGACTAGAGCTCCTATTTCCCAGTTCCGTCCCTCTCTAAAGCTCTACCACTGCTATTACAGTAGGGTAAAAAAATTATTTTTTCAAAATTTCAAGGGGCTTCACCTCATGTAGCTTCGCCCCTGACATGGGGAATGGATACCGAGACCTCTCGCTTGAGAGAGGCCATATTGCCCATCATTGATGCAAGGGGTAGGGTGTAGTACTTAAAAGTAGTTGTTGACAAATGGCTCCTAGGCTTTAGATCGAAGGACGTTTACTTAGGCAAGGTCTGTGAAGAAAGAGGCCGGACACGTGCAGCCACTTGTCATCTTAATTACCGTACACATTGCTGCAAGCCAAAGTTTCTAACAAGGAACCAATATTCATAGCGTGGATAAGGAAGGATCCTATTTTAGAGTCAACGCCCATAAATCTTGAAAGAATGCCCCTACTGATCTTTTATTCAGTTTAACCCAACATTAATTTCAGCAACAGGACCAATTTAGCCCTTAAGCTTCATAAAATGCCATTCAAATACATGAAGACACATGAATTTTCTTATGCATTCATACAAATCAAGCAATCATACTCGTCAGACAATCTTATACAAAGGAAAAGCTTGGATCTCTGATTGGCACATCCGGGTACATTTGAGTGGTTCGGATCATCGGATCAGCACTATTATTGAACTATGATCTGTACAGCATTGTCTTTTTTGTTTTTTGGTTGGTACATGCATTGTCAATAATCATCTTATGAGCACCGTTATTCGTTCAGAAAAGTTTTAATAAAATTTAAAATTTCAATAAATAAATAAAATAATATTAGAAAAGATATTAAATGTAAAATAAGATGATTAATTGCGAATTATTATAAACGGAATATATTTTATATATTAGATATGACTTTGGATCTCCTCTGGTTGGAGTCCACATCATTAAAGGAGATCCAGAACGCGCTCTTGTGCACCCCAACCCTTTGATATTGAACTTGGGTACGTGTCTTTGTGAACCCTTATTAATTGTAAATAAGATTCACTAATCCTTAAGGCTCAATTATCTATTCTTAGTTCTTAGAAGTCTGGTTATAGAACTTTTGACCCTTAAAGGTTTAATATATATATTTAAAAAAAACCAAGGTTAGGTGTTAAATCCTAAGAGTTAGTGAATCTAATCACAATTAAGAAGGGTTAATGTTTGGGAGGAGTGATTGTCTATCGCTATCGCTGGCCTCTATGCTAGAATCAGTCGGGGAGGCTTGAGAAGCGGTGATTTACCTTCCGTGTTGACATGTGGGTGCCATTGAACTCTCCCCTAATTCAATCACGATTGGCTGTGATTCGATCCCAACCCATTCTCCCTTTTTACACTTGATTTGGCAATAAGTACAAAGGGGTAGGTGACAACATTAGAGCTAATGCTAGCAGGCTCCCCCACAAGTTAGCATTGGAGGTGATCCCGTGTCATTAGATATATATTTGGAATTTTTTCAAATAGTTATGAATAATTCATGTTTAACTCGTGAAATATTTAATTTTTTGAAATTTTTTGAAAATTCTTTTTGAAAAGTCATGAATATTTTGTAAATTAATTGTTGGACACTTATTAGTCGAGACTTTTTATAAAAATCGAAGAACTTTCTTAAAGCGCTTGTGAGTAACCCAAAATTGAGTCTAGAATTGAATCCAACTTTGATGGCATTTGTGGAATCCAATGATTAAGATAGAGGTAATTTGCAAATTCATGGAATAAACAGTGGGCATTTCAGTCTCAAATAATTAATTAAGATTTTTTGGCTCTATCTTCTCACCACATGTTGTCTGATCCCATATTAATAGACTGCTCACCTGCCTACATTGTGATCATCTCTATCTCACATCTCTTTTTTCTTCTCTTCTCTTGTTCATCCTCTAACTAACATGAGAATTCCAAATCCTCTCCTCCCATTCCTGTTCTTCTTAATCATGCTTTCAGTTAGCCAGCTTTCATGTTGCCAGAGAGCTACAAGTGAAGAAACAGAAGATCATAGAATAAGAACTGATTTTTCTTCCCATTTTTCGCGCCGCTTCTCTGCAATTCCTCCCTCAGAGGAATCAAGTAACGACGAGATCGACGCAATATATGGGGTTTCCCACCGATCAATCCCGGCGGGACCAAACCCACTTCACAACTGATTGGCTTTTATAAGGTCTTTCCATCATCAGATATGTATAGTACCTACAGATAAAAGCAAGTGTAATTTTTTTTAAAATTTTATTTTAGAGTTTTGATATAAAGAGATTGTAATTGTACACTTGATTATTATGAAAACAGTGTATAAACTATCAAAATGTGCATGAATTCAAGAAGCCAAGCTCTGTAATATCGCCGGAAGTTTTCTTTTCCGGCGGGGTTCTTCTGAGATCAGGGGAATCATGTAGTATAAGAACTACTCAATAATTCATTATGTTTTATCTGAATTATAAATCTTTGTAGTACACAATTATATGTAACATAAGAGTTTAAAAGATTATAAAGTCAGAACAAAAAAAAAGATAAGAGGGAATAGGATTTGGTCAGGCCTTTGCCAGACCAAAACTGTCTAGACCTCATCCCATAGTTTTATACATGTTCCTTTTGACACTCTTCGATTATGGTTAAGATTTACTAACTTTTAGGATTCTATCATGTAACCTTGGTTTTTTAAAACAATATTATAAAAATTTAACAACAAGAGTTAAAATTCCTTAACTAGGGTTCAAAGGCAGCTCTATGAGTGGGGCAGAGGGTTTTGGTCAGGCGAGGGCCAGACCAAATCTGATCCCTTGAAAAGACTAAAGAGAGGAGCTTCCCTCCAAAGGCCAACGAATTGAAGTAGAACAAGTGGCCTATTAATTGGATCTATTCGCCGACATATAGTACACGATGAGAAGTAGTATGCCCAGTGACCCAATAAGTCCACAATTTTTCAAGACGCAAGAGTAGGTGCCCACGTGGAGATGTTTGCTTATAGGAGGATTGCGACTGGAGCTAGCATTTTTAATTGTGTACGTTTAGTAATGAAAAGATGATTCTTCGGAAGAGGACCTGCGGTCCATTTCCAATCTGACCGTAGTATTTTATGTCACTTTTAACATCTTTTTAATTATGGTTAAGCATTTCACCCAAAAAAAAGAAAAAAAAAAGAAATTATGGTTAAGCATAACTAAATTAAAGATTAATTTTGTTTTTTTGCTTTTCTAAAAACCATGATTAGATTGTTAACCTTAAGGGTGAGTGAATCTTATCCATAATTGATGGGTGATAAAAAAGGGGCGTGAACCAATGAGATCACAGGTTTAACTTCTAAGCTAACCCTTCGGTCCCTAAAACAATTGAAGTGATTTGCAAAAAAATAAAATCAAAAAGACTGTGATTCTCTTCGGTTGTAAGTTGTAATTGGACTTGGGGGAGTCCAGTTACACCACTGACTCTGCCACATGTCTCTTTTGACATCCCTTAACTATGGTTAAGATTCACCCACTTATCTTTGATTTTTAAAAAAAATATTTAAAAAGAAATTTAATCCCGGTTAAAATTTATTAACTCATAGGGTTAATTTTTTTAATTATTTTTTTCTAAAAACCAATGATAATGATAGGTGAGTGAACCTTAGGAGTGAAGGAATCTTAACCACAATTAAGAGGTGTCAAAAAGGACATGTGTTAACGTTAGTAACGTTCGTGGTGTAACGGAACTATCCAGAGTCCTGTTACAATTGGAGATGATTACGAATCAATCGAAAGATAGCTTATTGATTTTTCTTTTCAATTCAAATATCTACCATTTGAACAAACTGGCAGCTATGCCTTACAAGCGCACTGGCCAAATTCATGCCATAAAGAGTTCAATTCTCTTCCTCCTGATGGCCACCCTCAATAATTTATCTTTTGAGTAATGCTATTCTAGTCTCACAATTTGAATTTTTTCACACCTGTTGCTTTTACGACCGGTGAAGACAAAAAAAACTTTCTCTTTTTTACTTTATCATCATTTATTTTTTATTAAATAACAAATACCCCTACCTATGCACACGTCCAACTATTTTGTCACCGTGTTAAAATGGAGATCACATCAAAGCTAATTGAGATTGAACCCGGGAGAGGGTTCAATCACACCTGTAAGTCAACACGTATCCTATTAATCCTTATTACCCGTGTCCATGTGTCCCTTTTAGTACCCCTTTAACTATGATTAAACTTATGAAAATTAAAGTAAATATTTTTGTTTTTTGTTTCTTTTTAAAAATTAAGATTAGATTGCTTAACCTTAGGAGTGAGTGAATCTTAATGGATGTTAAGAAGGGGGCATGGACCAATGAAGACCACACATTTAACTCCATAGTCAAATATGCAAACTCTTTATGTTGTTCCCTCAATAATATTTCAATTAAGGAGATGATAGAATGCATGCATACGTTGGTGAGTGAATCCTAACCAAGGTTAAAAAAATTTAATTTCTTTTTTTTTTAAGAACCAAGGTTAAATTATTTAACCTTAGGAGTGAATGAATCTAACCATGATTAATTAAGTGTCAAAGAGAACACGTGGTGAGCTATGAAAGTGTGCACATACCGCTTAAGAGAATGTTCGTATACATGTCATCACCTCCTTAGTTAAAGGCGCATGTTGGGGCAAAGAGGCTATGCCCTCACAAATTCGACGCATATGTAAACAGGTACAAAAGGAGTTTGAATCACAACCAATCGTGAGCCCACAAGTCAGCATATGTACTTTTAAACTCCTATTAATTGTGGTTAAGAATCCCTAACCCTTAATGTTCAACAATCTAACTTTAGTTTTTGAAAAATATTTTAAAATTTTTAACCCTAAGATTAAATTTTCTTAAAAAATAATTAAAAAAAACAAGGTTAGATTGTTAAACCAAAGGATTAGTAAATTTTAACCACAGTAATGATTCACTCACCAGCCTAATCATACGCATGCATTCTATCACCTTCTTGATTAAAATATTATTTTAGGAAGGAACAACTTAAATAGTATGCATATTTGATTATGTAGTCAATTGTGCAATCTTCATTGGTCCATGCCATTCATTCACTTGTAGGATTAAGTAATCTAACCTTAGTTTTTAAAATGAAAAAATTATATTTACTAACTTAACCATAATTAAAGAGGTGTTAAAAGGGACACATGGACACGGTTAATAAAGATTAATAGGGCACGTGTTGACTTGCTTGTGTGATTGAACTCTCTCCCGAGTTCAATCTAATCTCAATTGACTGTAACGTGATTTCTATTTTAACATGGCGACAAAATAGATTGGAATGGGACGTGTGCATAGGTGGGGGTATTTTTAATTTAATAAAGAATAAGAAATGATAAAGTAAAAAGGGAAAGTCTTTTGTCTTCACCGGTTGTAAAAGCAACAGGTTAGTGTAACACCTGGCAGCATAGACTTGGGCATGTGGAAAACATTCAAATTTTGAAATTGGGTAGCATTCCTCTATATCTTTACTTACTCGGTGTGTGTAGTTGGAGGCCCGTGCCCGGGTGCTCTAAAGAAGGATTTCCTTTTTGTTGGTGTACTTTGCAAGTCTTGTCAATTGAAAGTTGCTGTCTTCTATTAGCTTTGCAAATACACTGTTATGATTAACGGTTTTACAAATTAACTCATGGTTTTGCAACCGTTTGCCAAACAACCTCAATCATTTATTCTGTTAGCTTTTCATTTGTTACTGTTAGGAAAATAGCTATTATGTTCTTATGATATTTCACAACCTCACAAAGCCTATCCTTGAACTATGGTTAATAAGTCTTATGCCTTGTGATTAAGATTCAGATAAAACATCTAACCCTATTTTTTTAAAAAAATTAATCTATCAATTTTAACTCTCTTTAACTTAGGTTAAGATATACTAATTTTTAGAGTTAAAACATCTAACCTTGGTTTTAAAAGAAAAATTAACATGTTCAAAGTTAAGATACACTAACCCTTAGAGTTAAAGCATCTAACCTTGGTTTTAAAAAAAAATTAAAGTGTCCCACTTTGAACTCCCTTTAACTGTGGTTAAGATTTATTGATCTTTAGAGTTAAAGCATCTAACCTTGATTTTTAGAAAAAAATTAAAAAAAATTAACGTGTCCCTTTGTAACTCCCTTTATGTATGGTTAAGATTCACTCACCCTTAGGGTTAAAACATCTAACTTTTGTATTTAGAAAAAAAAATATTAAAAATTGGAGCCAAATCATCTACGGTGATAGGGGTGGGTGAATCTTACCCAAGGTTAAGGGGTGTCAAAGGAGACACGTGGCGACCTCTAGGGGTGATAACCGGATTTGCTAAATCCGGTTATCACCGTAGAGGATTACACTCCTTAAAAATTTAATATGTCTTTTAATTCTTTTTAACCGTGGTGAAGGTTCACTAAACCTTAGGATTAAAGCATCTACATTTGGTTTTAAAAAATAAAAAATTAAGTTGTCCTCTTTTAACTCCTGGTTAAGATCAACAAACTCTTAGGGTTAAAGCATCTAACCTTGGTCCTTGGTATTTAAAAAAAATTAACATGTCCCGTTCCATAAGGGTTAGTGAACCCTAACCATAGTTAAATGGAGTTAAAAGGGGACACCTTAAATTATTAAAAAAAAGAAAAAACCAAAGTTAGATGTTGTAACCCTAAGGGTGGGTGAATCTTAAACACAGTTTAAGAGAGTTAAAAAGGGACATGTTAATTTTTTCTAAATTCAAGGTTAGATGCTTTAACCCTAAGGGTTATTGATCTTAACCACAATTAAAGGTATTTCAAAAGGGGACACGTTAATTTTTTTAAAAGCCAAGGTTAGATGCTTTAACTCTAAGGATTAGTGTATCTTAACTTAAGTTAAAGGGAGTTAAAAGGGGACACATTATTATTATTTTTTAAATTAGGGTAGATGCTTTTATCCCTAAGGGTGTGAATCTTAATCACAAGGGTTAAAGCTTATTAACCATTGTAAGCACCCAATTTTCCTTAACCATGGTTAGACAATTTAACCATGGTTAATTCCAATCTAACCCTAGGTTAGCTCTAGATCAACCATAGTTCAACCCCAGTCTAACCCTAGGTCAGCCCTAGATCAACCATAGTTAAACCTTAGGCCTAACCCTAGGTCTAAACCTAGTCAAATCCTAGATCAAAGGTCAACCCTAGCTAGCCCTAACTAACCCTAAGGCCCATAGGTGACCAAACCAAGGCCCCTAGGGCCTAAACCCATAGACAAACAGCCCCTGGGCCCAAGACCCAAGCCAAGCCCTAGGAAGCAGGGCCGGCCCTAAAAATTCAAAATTTTCAGAATGTCGGTAGTCCATCTACCGATATTCCTTTTGTAGTAAAAAACTTACCGCGTGGTGAACATTTAAGCCTGAGCCAGACCCTTTCTGGTAAAAACCAAGAATGATGGTAGATTATCTACTGCCATTACCAATTTTCCTTTTCAGGGGAATGGCGGTACTTGATTTACTGTCATTCCCACTGTTAGCGTGCAAACAACACACATACTCCCCGAGTGCTCAGGCACGCCTTCTGGCCACCCCAATCCTCCCTAAGCTTTTCGCCTACTCTCATCCTAATCCTCAAGGTATCCACAATCTATTCTCCTATAAATCCAAGACTCCCCAATACCTTCTTCTCCATTCGAAAATCACCCTGGTGAAACCCTGTAGAATTCGAAGGAAAGCCTTACAGAAGCTTGTCTCCACCAAAATCCCAATCCGACAGGACCAGAAGATTCCTAGGACCATTCTAGGTCCCTCCTAATCATGCACCACCACCGCAGTCACCACTATCACAGTCCGAAACATTTTTAACAGGGCAGGGTCCTCCCCCTACCCTTCTTTCCTCCTGTAAAGCAGAATATGAGCCCCTGGTCTTATTCTAGGGGACTTTTGTTTCTTCCTAATCTAAGAGTAGAGGTCCCCCATGCCTTCCCATAGTCATGGGGTCCCTCTCAATAGAAAAAGTTGTTATTCGTTTGTGATCCGACCTCACCATGACATCAAGCCATGCTCCAGGATCCCCCAGGCTTCTAAAGTATCCTTAGACCAATAAGGATAACTCTGGAGTAGCCCTGTTCGAAGCCCAGAAGGAAAAATTTGAATTCTGAAAAAATCCAGAAATGATGGTAAACACAGTATTGTCATTTCTAGGCTTTCCCATTATTGTGGCTCTAAGCCTTGTTTCGTGGAGCCCTAGTCCATTCCAGGGTTTGGCTTGGGTCCCTGAGACTTCCCGCCATCTTCACTAGTCCTTTCAGGCTCAGCAGGCTAACTTAACCATGATTAAGATGCATTAAAATGAGAGTTGCCCAAAATATCGGTAAACAGTCTACCGATATTCTGGAATTCTGGGCACAGTGATAAATTGGCCATTGTGGGCCCAATCTAGACCAGGCCCATGCCTCTTGGTAGAATCCCCTAAACACCCTCATGGGCCCAGGATCTTTGGATCATCACCCCAACCTTATCTCTGACCAGCAAAACCATTTTCAGAAGAAACTGGAAATGGCGGTACAACATTTATCGTCATTCCAATTCTATGCAGGATTAGAATTAGCAATAATGCCAGTATCGCTACTTCCAGCTTTTGTTAATTTGGGCTTTGCATAGGACCCAGACTAGATAGAAGGTTAGTCTAGGACCTTCCGTGCTACTTGGGCTCACTCTTGATTAGACCAGTACCTTAACTGAGATTAAACTTAACCCAGATTAATTTCTAACCATGAGTTTAGGTCATTTAACCTTGAGGAAAAATCCAAAAAATCCCTAAAAATTTGAAAATGGAGGAAATGATCAAAACCGGACTTTGAAACATCTCTAATCAAGGTTAATCAGATTAACCATGGTTAAGATCATTTTAACCTTGAAAAAATCCAGCAAAAACCCTGAAAAGTCTGAAAAATGCAAAAGATCTAAAAAATCTGATTTGGCCCATTTTAAACCATGGTTAACATCTCTAACCATGATTAACTCACCATCTAACTCCGGTTAAGCAATCTTTGGCCTCTAGGCCCATGCCTTAGCCTCCGGGCTCAATCCTTAGCCTCTGGGCCCACGTCTTAGCCGCCGAGCCCCTGTGCCCAATCATTAGCCTCCAGACTCAACCTTAGGCTTCCGGGCCCAATCCTTAGCCTCTGGGCTCAACCTTAGGCCTCTGGGCCCAATCCTTAGTCTCCGGGTTCAACCATAAGTCTCCGGGCCCAAATCTTTGGCATTCAGGCCTATGTCTTAGCCACCGAACTTAAACCCTGAGCCTAATCCTTAGCATCGGGGATCAATCCTTGGCCTCCGGGCTCAATCGTAGGTCTCCGGGCCCATGCCTTAGCCTCTGGGTTTAAACCTTGGTCTCCGGGCCCATACCATAGGCCTCTGAGCTTAAACCTTGGCCTCCGGGCCCAAACCCTAATACCATGCACTCGACCACCCCAGTCAATCAAATCATAGTCTCCAGACTAGACCTTAGCCACCCCGGTGCACACACACACTCCCCTAGCCTTGACACGGACTCATGTGTCAAAACTATGCTCGGTCTGATCTCACCCCACGTGAGTACGTAGGCAACCCAACACAGGTTCGACCCTACTTAGGATTTTCTTCTTTCTTGGATTAGTATACTCTAAAACTTAGAGACTTGATTAAAAGTTTGACATTAATTTGAATTATACATAGGGAGTAGGTAACCATTATAAAATGGAGGTCTCAGGGTGCCTAACACCTTCCTGGAGGCTTAATCAAACATCTTACCTAGATTCTCTTTGAGACCATTAGACCTTGTCCATATCTGGACCTATCCCTCAAAATTAATAGGTGATGACAACTAATAAAAAACCAGTGGGTCAAAAACCTCGCTCACAACCATAGTTCAAGGATAGTTAAAGGCTTTGTATAGTTATAAAATAACATAAGGGCATAATAGACATTTTTCGAACAATAACAAACGGAAGCCTAACGAAACTAGGGATTGAGGTTGTTTGGCAAACGGTTGAAAAACCATGAATTAATTTGTAAAACTGTTATTCATAACATTGTATTTGCAAAGCTGGTAGAACACAACAACTGATATGCAAAAACCTCTTGAAAAGATATGTTCTTTTACTTCGTGTAAATCGAGATTAAATTTAGGGAAATGGAAAACGGACCCCAAGGTCAGCTTAGAAGCTGATCCCGAAATCTCATAGGTCCACGCCTCCTATTTACCACCTATCAACTTTGGTTAGGATTCACTCACCCCCTAGGGTTAAGCAATCTAATCATGATTTTTAAAAAATAAAAAATTTTAATTTTAATTTACATGAGTTTAACCATGGTTAAAGAGGTGTTAATAGGGACACGAGGACACTATGGTCAACTTAGAAAAGGACCCTAGGATCCTCTTTTCAAGACTCTTAAATTTATTAGAGTTTATTTCAAGTGTCAGACTTTGCAAGCCACTGTTAGGTGCTTTAGTCTGCACAAAGCCCGATTGGCCTGTTGGTGCGGCTTGGCTCGGCCTGGTTTGGCCTGAAATTTTGGGCTCGAACAAGTCAAGCCAAGCCTAAAAAAAAGCCCGAAAGCTAATTCAAGCCAAGCTCAAGCCCACCCCTGTGCGGCTTGGCCCGGCTCGATTGAGGTTCGGCCCGGCCCGAACTCGGCTTGGCTTGAATATTATTAAAAAAAAATAATAATATTTATATATATCATTATTATATATATAAATAATATAAAATTTTATTATTTAAAAAAAAAAAAAGGATTCAAGCCGAGCTTGAGCCAAGCCAAGCCCGACTTGAGCTTGAATTAATTCGGGCCGAGCCGGGCTTCAAGCCAAGTTTTTTTTTTTCGGGCCGAGCTTCGGGCCGTACAATCAATCATGATTTCGGGCCGAGCCGGGCTTCGGGCCTCGATCAAACTAATTCAAGCCGAGCCGGGCTTGCCCGGCCTGAATAGAGCCCTAAGTAGAACTGAAATCTCATGTTTGATAGTGAGAGAAAGACAAACATTGAATTAGATGAAATATGACACCATTGCGAGTGGATGAAATATGACACCATTGCGAGTGGATGAAATAGTGTTTACTCTCAAATGGTTTGAACTGTGTGCGCGCAATGGGCAATGTTGCCGAACAGAATAGGAGTGAAGGACATGAGAGGAAGACATAAAGTTTAGAGGGGAGCCTTGAGCTGTTGGTTATTATTATTATTATTATTATTATTAAGGTATTTTCCTAAAATAATTCACACATGCATGAAAATTGAAATCCTCCACTTTTGGGTGGGAATTTAGAACTTTTAAATATAAAGCTGAGCTCTGCATCATGCGGAGCTCCCTTTTTACATAATTACAGATTTGCCCCTGGGTAGTGTAAAAAGGGAGCTCCGCATGATGCAGAGCTCCCCATGAAAATTAATCTCAATTTAAAATTGTATTTCATAGGTTTTTAAATAATATTTTAAGAATTCTTAACAAAAGAGCAATATCTAAAGGGTCCACTCTCTGAAATTATCAACTCTCGCTTCCAATTCTTACCAAAAGAACAGGCCTAACAGACCCTCTGTAGGTGGGGTGGGGCTTCTTTTTGGCTTTTGTGAAGTTAAACAATCAGAAAGAGTATGTACTGTTAAATTCAGTTGTATTTTAATCTGTCCTTGTTTTCTCTTATTTGGGAAGTCAAAACAATGCATTTTGGAAGGATTTACAAGGTATGATTTTATGAGAGTAAACAATGGGTATGGTTACACAAAAAAAAAAGGGTATGGGGTATGGGCATGGTTTGACTCATGTGCACAATGCACATGCATACATGTATGTACTCTTTTGTTTAGGCTGCGTTTGTTTTTGCAGAGAAAATGAGGGTTTTCCCAAAGAAAAATGTTTTTAGCATGATAAAAATGAGTTTTTTTATTACAAAAACTTTTTTTTTTGGGTAAACTCAATAACACCACAAGGTAATTACTGAAGGCAAGACAAAGGAAACACACACACCACACATGCATACTAATTTATTTTTGAGACAGAATTTTCCCTAAAAATAATAGAAATTATTTCTTAGAAATTGTCTTTTCCATAACGTTTCCTCCAAAGCTATTACCTACCGGAAATATATGATTTTTTTTTTTGGTAGAACTGGAAATATATGATCACGCACAGTAATACTTAAAAGCTATTAAATACCCATGCGGCCGTGCACCTTAACATTCATGGTCAGGGAATGAAGTCAAAGTATAGGGGGCTAAAGCGCCATGTACAAGCAAATAATGTTTGGGTGTGTAATGACTAATGACCTTATAAATAGGGTCTGCAAGACTAACTCACCTAAATTTTTTTAATATTTTTTTTTGGGTAACGAGGGTGTACGGCTTCTTAGAGGACCCGATAAATTTCAGAAGGTGGCCCACAAGGAAAATGAAATCGGCATTTCCTTCTATTTCACTCTCTCTTAATGGCAAGAAGAAAAAGAATTTGTATCAGTTCTTGTGGGCCCACTATCAACATCTTTGACTTGTGGCCTAAAAAAGGGAGAGTAGGCTAGCAAAATCAAATTTTATTCCGGCAAGAGAAATAGAAGCTCACCTAATAATATTGCAATGAAGAACTTAAAATCCAACAAAGTGTTAATAAACTCATTTATTTAGATAATTTCTTTTTGGTACTTAAAACATATTATTTAGAAAATCTACTTTCTCAAATGTTTTGTTGTATAAATTTTTTAAAAATTTTACATATTTCATTTATAAGGATTTTAGAAGGGATTAAGTGATAATAACAAATAATTAAAAGAGCTTGAGAACACTAGAACTTTTTGGAAAATAATTACTAGGATACATATTTTAAGTGAACTACTTTACCCTAATTTAATTCGAGATGATAATTAATAACTAATTTAGGCTATTTATACAGAAGGGGTGAGACAAAACATTTTCTAGTTTTAAGCAATGTTATCTGGCTCGTCAATTTGAATTTTGGGTTCGTGATTTGCAATTCGCCACTCTAAAGTGAATCCAGTTCATTAGGGTACGATGAGATAATTCATTTTCTGGTTTGGTTAGGTCTTTTAGTTTGATTCGCTAGCTTAGTTCTCTTACATATATATTAATCATGTAAATAAATATATTATAAATACTTATAATAAAAAGAATAAAAATATCTTATTTTGTGAGCGGTTCATAAACTCAAAATCTAAGTTCATTGAATCCAAAGTATAAATTTGCCGAACCCAAATAAAAAAACTGTCGAACCAAAGCTATTGGGTTTGTCAATTTTTATGAATCTAAATGAATCGTACTATAAACTAGTTTGCTTTGAACCGATTCGTGGTTTAGCGATCCATGTTGGGATTTTTCGTAAATGACACTCTAACTAGGCGAGATGGTGTGGAGCCGCTTCTGAGATTGTACAAACTGGAAGGAATGATGCTTGCATTGGTGGGTGATAAAATCCATGGACGCTCCAATGGACATTATGCGCTTGTTACACAACAACCCCTTAGTGGAAGAGCCAAGCAAGGAGGACAACGGGTAGGAGAAATGGATGTTTGACTTGTTGGAGTACATCTTCGATCTGTCAATTATGTTATGGTTGAAGTCCCACTCTTGGCGACTTGGTCGAATTGGGAGAAGCCGTAGGTATTATTGCGGGTAAATCTATTAGCAAACCAGACATTGAGAGACGAAAGTTAGGGGAGCGAATGAGATTAGATACCCCAGTAGTCCTAGCCGTAAACGATGGAATGTTAGTTGAGTCCCTGATTTCCCAATAGATTGACCCCTAATAATACCTATAACGAAAGGAGAAGGAAGGCTGGAATGCGCTGAGGGATCGATCACACTTTTTCTATTCAAGATTATTTATCTAGAGCTGGTTCACAAATATTTTCCTTTTATGTGGTTTGGGAGGAGGAATCCTTCCAGTAGTATAGGCCATTTACCCCACTTCCCTCCGCATTTGATCAAATGGTCAAGGTTGACAGTACCTCTTATCGCCCCTATCTCTAAAGGGTCTTATATAACTGGTTCACTGACTTAACCACTAACGGGGCACCTTCCCTTGGGTTGCGGGTTCAATCATTGAATGCAGAGAGTTCCTATACTACTATATGTACTGCCTTCACCAATAGAAGGGGTTGTTGAAGGTCTCTTTCCTTTCTTTGCGTTCCACCGTAGGGAGTGCGGATGCTGTTCCTGGTGCAGGACTTCTAAGTCCGCACGTCATGTTCGCAACCCGAGCCTCTCAATAATATTGAATAAAAGCTTATTATTTTTTTTAATATTACAAATGAAAATTGGAAACCAAAAGTCATTTAGGGCATAAGTGCGGCCGTGACGCCTCAACCAACCAAACCCGGCACACTTCCAATTCCGATCAACAACTTGGAGGTATGGCTGAGTGGCTTAAGGCATTGGGAAGAAGGACAAAGGAAATCACGATGCCAACATTAAATCAATTGATTTGTCATGGTAGAGAAGAAAAATCAATTGGTCTTCTCTCAGATCTAGTTTCTAGCCTCCTAAATAGGTACAAAGGGGTGGGTTTTTTTTAGCAAGGTATGGAATTTATTGTCAAATATTCAATGTGATTCCATAAGATCAATTTTCGTCCAAGTAACGGATTCTAGCCAATACCCTTGTAGGCGGGGTCATGTATAGTAAATGAGCGCGCAATGAACTACTAAAAGCTAGGTCTCTGGTTCAAGTCCAGGATGGCCTAGCTGCGCCAGGGAAAAGAATAGAAGATGCATTTTGTTTATCAAAAAGTCTCAACGTCCTTGTTGAGAGTTGCTCTGTGAGACATCTAGTAGTATAATGACCCGAAATTTTAATATAATAATTTTTGGGGTTTATGGGTCCTTAATTGAGGTTATTTAGTTAAGTGTTTGATAAATTTGTGGAAGTGAGTTTTTGTTCGGGACTGAGTTGTACCGATAAAACTTCAGTGTTTTTCTCTAGAAATCGCACACAGTGTGCTGGTCAGTTATTGGGGCTATCACCCGTCGTACTGGTTCCATCGCACATTGATTCGCGAGACTACGGGGGCCTTGTGCATAAGAAAATCAAGAAAACCAGAAAATTCACAGATTGTCGAAGTTTAGTTGGGAGTCGATATTTACCGAGTGCTCCAATATAAATCTTTGAAAGTTGCACCACAGTGTGTCAACAGATCGTACGAACGATTGCCTGTTGTTTCAGTTGCTCATCATCTCAAACGAAGAAACCGCAGTGTATTTTGTATCCAAAATAAGGAAATTAGTGAGTTTTGCAGTTTTCTTCCGAACTTATTTTTTACTGTCAAAACTTCATATTTTTCCTTGAAATTTGCACAACGAGTATCGAACTGTCCCTAGTTCGATCACCTGAAATTTCATCACTATTGGACATCGTTTAGTAGTGTTACAAAAGTCGTATATGTGCAAAGTGGGAAAAACTGGTCAAACCGATCAAAGTAGCCAAAAGGTCAAAGAACCATGACATCATCATAGTGATGTCACTACCATGACATCACCATGATGTCATCTCCACTAATGCCTATATAAAGGAGTCACCCCCTCTCATTTTCTCACTCCAGTTCCAAGAGCCGAAGCTCTACCCAATTTCTCTTTAGAGAGAAAGTGTACAGAGAGAGAGAGAGAGAAAAAGGAGGTCCACCTTGGGGTCCTTCACCGTTCCCGATGCGTTGGCGACGCCCATTTTCCTCTCAAGTGTCTCGATCAGTGTGTAGATATAGAAAGAGAGAAGTCTAGAGAGAGAAAGTGGAAGATAAAGAGAGAAGAGGTCACCTCTAGGTTCTTTGGTGTTCCGGACGCAACCGTGACATCCTTTTCGCTCTCTGGAGCATCGATCTACACGTAGCGGGTAAAAACCCTTTCCCTCTTTCATATTTTCTCTTATTTATGCTATTTTTGTATGTGAAATGGTGTAGATGATGTGTGGCATGGACGAAAAGGGTCAGAGACCCGGTGAATTGTATATGAAAGAGATGAGAAAGAGTGGGAATAGAGCTGAGGGGCGTAGCCCTCGGTTTCGGGATGTTTACAGCTCGGAATTTGGGCTCAGATCTTCAATGATCGATCACAGTGATGTGACGATCCATCGTAGGCACTTGGAAGGCTTGCGATAGATGGTGTGACTGATTGTAAACATGACAGATCACCTTGGGTTTTGTTAGAACCCTGGGCGATCGATCGCATGCCAGGTGCGATCGATTGCAGGTGCGATCGATCGCACAAACTTATAAAAGCTTGACTGGGCTTCTTTATGTGTGATATGACATTGTAAGGATCCATGGGCCTGGTTAAGTTCTCCATCAGAATGACTCTTGTATGATGTGATGTTTATTTTAAGGCAATGGTAGGGTCCATTGGCCTGATATAGTCCCACCTACGGACAATCCTTGTTAGATGTGATGTTGTTGGGAGATGGTAAGACGATGGAATGGTCTATCGGTTGGGTAATGTTCCACATCGGGACGGTGTACCCTCGAACTTGGTCAACGGGCGAGAGGCCCAGCTGGATCAATTATTCAAGCAGGGCTTGAATAATTGAGGATTTCCTACGGTTAGAAAATCTAACCTGTGTGAAACGTTATCTGTGGTCCCTCTTTGACTAGTTCTGGAGAGGCAGGTTTGATAAGAGTCGGGGTTCCTCCGAGATTGATAGTCGGGAGAGTTAGGATGACATCGGGTCTATGGAGCCAAGTTTGGTTGGGGTTTACGAATCCGGTGATGTATTGAGTTTACGAACTCAATGATGTTACCTTGAGGGAACATTGGTCTGTCTCGGTAGGTATGCACCCAACAGATGCTGTGATGACTTATGATGGTTGCCCTGAGGGATGATGTTCTGCAGGGGCAGGTATATCCCAACAGATGATTGGATTAAGCATTATACTGTCAGATGTATTGTTTCTAATAGGATTTGCTATCAGAGGTGTTTTGCCTGAAAGAGTTATATTGTCAGAGGTGTTTCCTGATAATTAGATGAGTGTTCCTGACATGTCAGATGTGTGATTCCCGATGTGTTTGATATGTTCCTGGTTATTAGATGTGTTGCCTAACAAGGGTATCATGTCAGAGGTGTTATGCATGACAAAGTGATATGTCATATGTGTTTATGATAGACAGGTGTTTCCTTGTAGTCAGGTGTTTCCTGTTAGTCAGAGTTGTGTCCCTAGCTTATCAGATGAGCTTCATTTTCCTGGCAGGTTGGATGAGTTTCTTGCTTATCAGATGTGTGTCCTGCTTATCAGATGTGTTGTCTGACAAGGGTGTCATGTCAGATGTGTTATGCCTGGTAGAGCGATATGTCAGATGTGTTCCTGATAGACAAGTGTTTTCTGGCGGTCAGATGTTTCCTACTGGTCAAGTATTTCCTGTTAGTCAGAGGTGCGTCCTTGACTTGTCAGATGAGCTTTATTTTTCTTGCAGGTTGGATTGGTTTCCTGGCTATCATATGAGTATCCTGGCGACCAAATGTGTTTCTTGACAAATATGGTTGTGTGAGCTGGTGTTCTCATAGTGGAAAAATATAAAGTGGTATGTCAGAGGTGTTGTTCCTAGTAGAGTGTGATATGTCTGAGGTATTGTTCCTAATAGTGGTTTATGTTCAAGGAGTTGTTCCTGGCAGTCATCGGGTGAAGGACGAGTTATGTATGAAATATACAGATTTGAGATGAATTGGGTCGACATACCCAAGGATTGGTCGTCATTGGGAGAAGTTCTGATTGGTTAATAATTTAGTCTGTGGACTCAGGGATAGAGGTTGTACATGGGCAAAGGTCCAATCGATCGTGTCTGTGGACTCAAGGATAGAGTGTGAGCGGTTATCTGAAATAGTAACATGGTGTTGAGGACAATGATTGATGAACTTGACAATGGAAAACACTTGGAGGTTGAGAACCTTAAATAGGGTGAAATAGCCCTGAGTGACCTCGGGTCACAAATTTCAATATTATTATCGTGTATATTATTATAATATGAGAATTGAACTGTACTACTATATCATTATTGCTAGAGTTTACTATACGAAAAATAGTTTAGATGGATTGTGGATTTTGCTGAGCTGTATAGCTCAACCCTCATTTTATGTCTTCAAATTCTAAAGCGGTTGCTGATTGGCAAGGAGCTACGCTTGATAGAGTTTGAAAAGTGTACCAGCGTGTTTGTGACGCCAAAAGTAAAGGTTGCCGTAGCCAGTGAGGTAATGCATTTGCTTATGATGGATTATTGTGTTGACCAGTTGTTATTGTTTATATAAGCTCATAAGAAAAATTGAAAATTCCCGCATTTTCGCGGGTCAAGTCTTTCGTATACGTGGTTATGACGAACAGGCACGTGTCTTAGAACATTATTCCTTAGGCGCGGATTTGGAGCATCAAAAGTAGTCTCTGACTCTTGATCTTGGAACCGTAATACTGTTTCAGCTCGTTCCCAGCTTGCCTAAAAAGTAAGAATAAAAATCCTTTGTTCTAGAATCTCCGGATGAAGCCAAATCCGAAGCTATTGTTTCAAAAGCAATCCGGTACATTTCGTTTCATTTTCCATTCCACTCTTTTGCGACACTTCAGGTTTACTTCTTTTGTTAGATCTCGACAGCTGTCCAAGCTCTGTCCTTGGTTTGGACCACTTGTTTCAAGTTAACAATTGACTTTCCACTTCGCTCTGTTTTATGGGTTTCCTGTCTTTGTTGTCTTCGATGAGTTGTCCCGTAATAAAACCAGTTGTTGTTGATACATTCTTTTCGAATCTTTCTTCCATAATCCGAGGTGGGAGAAGGAAGAGATAAGAGGGCCCTATGGAGAATTGGGTTAGAAGTCCATAATAGAGTCCGACCACAACGACCGAATTAATTATCTTCATGCATAAGGATAATAGATTACCTTGGAAAGTACCAGAAATTCTTAGAGGCATTCAATAAGAGGGTTTTGACGAATATTGCCGAAAACCAGCTCCTTAAAGTCTAGACCTAAAGAGAAGAGCAACCCTTTCTTTCGTGCTAAAGCAAGAGAATTAGGAGTTCGTCTCTTCTTTCTTTCTTTTTCATATCTTATAAAATCTATTCCATGAGCATTGGGATCCCCCTCTCCTTGTCTAAAACTACCTATAGGTGGCAAGGTCGAGTTATTGATGTGAGATGGATCCAGAAAAAAGGGGGTTCCAACTATAATTTAGAAACGATTCGTGTATATATTTCATGGAAACGTGAAGGTTCAGACCAAGAGAACTAGTTTTTGGTGATTTGCTTCTTAAGAAAGTCTTGTCCCATCAACTAGATCCAAGCAACAAGTTCTGAGTTAAAATCAAATAGGCCCTTTGTCATTCGTGAGGTCTTCACAGGTTACGACCTTTGTGCTTCTACAGGAGTTTGAAGACATCATGTCGAAGGAGTTGCCGAACAAATTCCCTCCTATTATGGTCATCTACCACCAAATCGACCTAATCCCGCTTCTCTTTTGATCGCTATATGTAGCTAGGTTTGGTTCATTATGAAATAGATGAGGTAGGCTGTTCAGTTTCTTTAGTGTTAGAGCACAAATTTTTTCCTACTCGGATCCCCTCTAACCAATAGCTAGCTTCTTTTGACTACTCCATATGGTGGAAACATTTTGTTATGGTGGAGAGGGGAGATCAAAGAGTTTTATAGAGTCCCATTGTACAAGAATATATCAAAAATTATGTACATAAAATGCGAAGATACGCTCAGAAAAGGAAAAAAAAAAACTATCTCATCAAAATACCAAATTGTTTGATTTGATGATGTGTTTATTTATGAAAATTTATCTTTGTCTTGATTGATGATGTGCTTATTTATGAAAATCTATCTTTGGCAAATAAAATATATCTAATTGCAACACAACAAAACATGCATACCCCTAAGTTTGGATGAAGAAGGCGTGCCCTCATTTGAGGGTGACCTTGGGTCAAGTCCGAGAAAACTCTCAAACAATCCAAGCTACTTTGATTGATGATGTGCGTTAACAAAAATGTATCTCGTTGCAATGCAACAAAACACACCTACCCCTGAAGTTAGGATGACGAAGGTGTGCCCTCATTTGAGGGTGGCCATGGGATCAAGTCCCTGAAGAAGAAACTCTTTACCAACTCAAGTTACTTTTGTTTTGTAAACCAATTATATTATATTTAGAGTTTCCTTCCCAAGGACTTGATCCCAAGACCTCTCTTAAATGAGGGGCGTACCTTGGCCAACTTAACTTAAGGAGAGGGTGTAACCAAAGACAAACTCATTTTCATTTTGTTCCCAATCTCTAAGGCCCACAACCGAGTTTGATACTTGGGAGAGTGAGATAGGGCTAGAAATTTGACTGAATCTTAATTTTCTGGTGACTACCACCGGTAAAAATTTTACTCTACCGGCGAAATGCAAACGAGCAATAGCTGGATTGGCTTCCCAGCAGCTGGAATGTGGAGATTGAAGTGCAGAAATACAGGGTATTCAAATTCTTCAACTCACATCTCTTGCAATTTATGGTAGTTTTGGGTTTTTAGATTCGGAAATGTGAGATCTTTTGGTATTGGCGCTGATTCTAGCTTGTGGGGATGCATTGAAGGATTCGAATGCATTGATATGTTGCTGAAATTATTGTTGGTATAAGTGTAGTTTCTGTTTTTAAATTTGTTAAAAGAAAAAAGGCACAGGATTCTCTCGAGTTGGAACCCCTAGAGGTCGCCACGTGTCTCCTTTGACACCCCTTAACCATGGGTAAGGTTCACCCACCCTTAGGGTTCACTCAACCATCCTTGGTTTTTTTTTTTTTTATTAATTATTTTTTAAATTAAAAAAACTGTTTTTAGAGTTTTTTAATATTAAAAATATTTTTTTAATTTAAAAAATAATAATTAATAATAATAATAAAAAAAAAACCAAGGATGGGTGAGTGAACCCTAGGGGTGAGTGAACCTTACCCATGGTTAAGGGGTGTCAAAAGAGACACGTGGTGACCTCTAGCTCGAGAGGATCCTGAGCCAAAGAAAAGGCACAGGATTCTCTCGAGTTCAACTCGAGAGAATCTCTCGAGTTGGAACCCCTAGAGGTCACCACGTGTCTCCTTTGACACCCCTTAGCCATGGGTAAGGTTCACCCACCCCTAGGGTTCACTCATCCATCCTTGTTTTTTTTATTTATTAAAAGATCAGTTGCATGGAGTTTCTAACCTCTCTCATTCGACTCAACCAGCTACTGAGTCAACAGAGGACGGAAGAAACAAAGCAATAGGGATGGCGACTGAAAAAGTGAATAAGGTTAGGGTTAGGTTTTGGGCCTTTGCAGCGTTTCCGTTGCAACTGACTATTGTTCCCATACACGCTTTTAAGTTTTAAGAAGTGAGCAAAAATCTTCTGGGCGAAGCTGCTTTTGGGATCGGCCCACATAAACCACTAAAATGGGAAGACCTATATATCATTTACTTTTGAAAAACTCATTTGGGCCTGGTCTGAATATTAAGAAAAAAAAAATTATCCTGGTATTTATTGATTTGTTTTTTTAAAAACCACCACGCTACTAAAATATCAACCATGACCCTTTATCCAGGCTTGGGATTGACTATTTAACCCAAAGTGCAGGACAACGAAGTGTGTACTGGCGGTGGTGAGACCACGAAGGCTCCTCTGTGTAGGAATAGAAAATACAGGATAAACAATTCACAAAAGGAATACGAAGAACTAATTTCAATAATTAAACAATATTTTAGCTTTCTCATAACTAATAATAAATCACCATTTTAAATAAAGCATACCCTACGACTGTTATTTAAAGAAAACAAAGCAACTAAATATAAATATAGTCTTAATAGGAAACACTAAGAAAGACATCTATTCCTACTAAGAAACAAATGATCACAGTTTAAGGTATTTCCAAGACTCTGCTGGCCAAAGATCAGTCAAATAACGGTAAAGTAACTGAGAGAATTATAAATGAGAGAACACTAGTAATTCCGTTAAGTTGGCGGTATGGTAGTACTTCCTGTTAAAGAATGTCATGTCTTATAAGTTAAAAACTTTATATTTATATATATGAGTTAGTCTTTGGCTACTCCCAAATAAAATTTATAATTTTAACTACTGTATAATAATTGAGATAAACGGTTAGGATTTGAGAGCAGGGGTGGACCCGGGGGGACATGCCCCCCCCTCCAAAATTTTTTGTAATCCCTTCATGATTTGGTATGAAGTGGTGGGCCCCTCTAATTTTTTAAATTATTTTAATATACTTGCCCACCCAAAATTATTTTGTCTTATATATGTAATGGCCCCCAAATTTTTTTGTCAAATATATAGTGGGTCCTCCAATGGAGTTCGATTATGCCTTTTAGGTCGCCACATGTCCCTATTAGACACACCTTAACTATGGTTCAAATTCACCCAATTTTAGGGTCCACCTACTCATCCTTAGTTTTTAGAAAAAAAAAATAAAATTTAACCTTAGGAGTTAGTAAATTTTAACTAGGTTTTTTTATAAAAAAAACTGACATATTTTTTTAAAACCAAGGCTAGGTGGGTGATCTTAACCATTGTTAAGAGGTATCAATAGGGACACGTGGTGACCTCAAGAACATTACCGGGAAAAAAAAATCTCAAAATAAAAATATTACCTCAAAAAAAATAAAAATTCTCGGGGTCTATGCTTCTGAACCCCCAAGTTTCATATCCTCAAATCCATTAATTTTTTTATATTTCGGACCCCCAATGAAAATTCTTAGCTCCGCCCCTATTTGAGAGTATATTTGGGAGTATCCGTAGATTAAGTAACTATTAAGGGCCAAGATTTGGCTTGCCTTCTTTTATATTTACTAATGCCGCATCCACTCTAATCCTAACTATTTAATAATTGACTTCAATGATTAGGATATGGGAGTACCCAGTTGTAAGGTGATTTGTCCAAGCCCGACCCTCATGTTAGCGGACTTACCTTTTTTTAGGCCCATAAGGCATGTGAGCTTTATGTATGGATAAAAATACTCGATTTTGCGGGCTCAAAGATTGACAAAATCAAAGTGTCTATGAGTCCACTAATAGTCATAGAAGAATGTACTATAAAATAATAACTACTAAAATAGATGAACATAAAAATGTAAAAACATCTCCCAAAATTGCATGATATACTTCAATGCCAGAAATTAATTAGTCAAGCGCAAATAAAAAATATTTTTCATTGAAACACAACATTGTCTAGTTGATGATCTGTTTGCTGAAAATTTATCTTAAAATGTATCCATTGAAAAGTAGCAAAACACACCTATCCCTAGCTAGAATGGCGAAGGTGTGCCCTCGTTTGAGGGGGGCCAGAGATCAAGTCCCTGGGAAAGAAATTCTCTAATAGCCCATTCTAGTGTATTGAGAGTTTCCCACAAGGACTTGATCCTAGACCTTTCTTAAATGTGGGACATATTTGCCAATTGAGCTAGAGAGGAGGGTATAACCGAAAGCAGTTCATTTTCATTTTACTCCCAATCTGGAGGCCCACAATAAAACTCTCACATTAGATTAGAATGCCAGGCCTACAAGCCTCCCACGTATCGCCGTATCCGAAGCACTATAACCCACACTATACTCCCAAGTCCCAACACCAACAACACATTCAGAAATAAAAATAAATAGATTAATATATCGTTTTTCTCACGTGCTGCGTCTCTCCAACCGTAACACAGTCAAGTTTGAGCAATCCGTCAGCGCCCCGAACCGAGTGGGCCCCACCTATACCCCACCCATCCAACTACCATGACATCCCCATGACTCGAACTTGGGACGTAGTGCCTGCTCTCATACTAATGATAAATGTCTCGACCAATACTCCTCAAAAGACCAGCCTGAAAAGGGGTGGCAGATCAATTTACTTAATCAAGACATGTAACAAATCATCACTTTCTTTCTGGCGACATTTTTTATTTTGTCATGAGGGTGTCCAGGCCACTTAGACTTGGACCACCCAAATAATCCTCAGAGCATGCACATACCCCCAACCATACGCACTAAGTAAATAGGGATAAATCCCTGAGGGTGGCCACTAGGGTGAAGGGAATCGAACTCAAGATCTCCATTTCCTGAGGGGTGATACTGGCCAGCACACCAACTCCTAGTGGTTAACTTTCACCCGAGAACTTCGGATGCAGACAAAATGGCAGACGAGAAGTCACTGGACTGGCATCCCGCCCGCTGGATTATGGAGATTACACAGTGCGGAAAAGGGCCAGCAATACAGGGTAATCAAATTCTTCAACTGTATGATTGGAAGCTCTTTGAATATAATAAGCTCTAGTAAATAAGCTTTAATTTTTTTTTTAGAGTTTGATCGCATAAAAACTCTGAAATCTAAATTTTCAAAGAATTTTTTGTATTTTTTCAAACTTAATCCTCGAATTTAATAGTTACTGGTTAGAGGTTGCACGTGCAAGGTATGTAAAATCTGAATTTTCAAAGAAGTTTTTGTATTTTATCAAAGTTATTCTAGGATTGAAAAACACATTCATCCAAACAACGGTATCATCAGAATTTATATGCCTTTCTTTCCTTCTAAAAATAATAATTTTTTACCAACTAAAAATAAAATTTTTTCACAAAGAACTTTTTTAGTAGTTGTTGAAAATAAGCATATAGGAAAGTACCCTATCGAATAACACAACCCCCCTAAAGATATTGACAATTCAAAAATATCAACAGGACACGTCTCATGGATATGGCTTTCAATCCAGCGATGAGGGGGCCCGACCCTACCCGGCCCTAAAAATAGAAGGCTTTTTCTCTTAAAAAGGTCCTAAGGCCGAGCCGGCCCTATTTTAGAAGGCACTCTTACTTAAGGGCCGGGCTTGGTAAGCACAAGGCCCGGCCCTCCATTCTATATGTTATACTATATATAATACATAACATAATAACTTGTAGTGGTGGTGGTGTGGTGGTTGTTGTGGGTAGTGATGGTGGGTCTGTGTTTTCTATTTTTGTTTTTTGTTTTCAAAAATAGAGGTAGTAGAAAATTTTTGTTATCTTAATTTTCAAAAATTTTATTATTAATTTTTAAAAATAGAAAGCAAAAGCATCTTTACTAAACATGATTTTTGTAAAAATTTTTAAAATTTTATTTTCGTAAACAAAAAAAAACCTGGATGTACAACCAAACGGACCTTAACTTTTTGCAAAAAAGGCAAACAAGGGAGAAAGTCTGGCCTCTTTCATTGCACTGTATCATTGTCAACGAAAAAAACAGGATATTTTATAGTATAGGAAAGGGAGAGTCGGCATTATTTGTCACGTACCCAAAACTCTTAACTCATGTCAGCATTATTTGTCACGTACCTAACACATGTCGTCATTATTATTATTATTATTATTTTTACATAATCTAGGGTGGGAATGATACTAACAATAGAGGTGTATTCTAGCCTGGCTTGGCCTTGTTGGCCTTGATTTGAAATTTTTTTTATCTATGCTCGATGTTGGCTCGATTTGAAATTTTTTCATCTATGTGTAAGCTCGGCTTGGCTTGAACCTGTTCGATTAGGCTTGAGCTTGGCTCAAGAACGAATTGATTCAAGCTTGGCTTAGCTTGAGCTTATATTGAATTATTAAAAAATAATTTTTAAATAAATTTTTTTTATTTATTATATGTACAAATGTAATAATTATATTATTTATATATATAATAATTATATTATTTATATATAATATTATTTTTTTTATATAATATTCAAGCCAAGTCGAGCTCGAGCCGAACCGAGTCTCAATTGGGCCGAGCTTCGAGCTAAGCCAAATCAAACAACCTTGGCTTGAGCTCGGCTTGAATACATTTTCAAACTCCAAAATAGCTCGGCTCGGCTCGATCAAGCCTATTTTTCAAGCTCAAGCCAGGTTTTTTTCGAGTCGAGCCGAACTTTGAGCTAGCTCGGTTCGGATACACCCCTAGAAACTAATGAGTCATGCTCGTTGAAGCTTGTAGTGAGCAGTCCATTAGAATGATGACATATGGCCTACTTTTTTGAATCTAACTGTTGAATGTCAAGTTCGGTCATTGAAAACACGTGTCAAAAAAATCAGTCCGATCAAACTTGTTAGATCGTCTGATTAGTCTATAGTTTGCAGCATTATCCCCTTAGGATTCACCAGATCCTACCTAAGATATAGAAATGATTGATCTTCCATTCTTTAATCTTATAGACTGTCTAATCAATCTAATTTTTTGCCAAATGTCTATCAGGCAACCCATCTTGACATCAAACGGTCAGATTTCAAAATAACATGTCACGTGTCAACTTATTAGGGACCGCTCATTACAAACTTCAATGAACATGACTCATTAGAATGCTACTCATTTAAGGTTTAGTTTAGGGATGTCAAAAGAAACACATGATGACCCCAATAAGAATTGCTCACTCATCTCTTACGTCACTTTTTCCTTTCCTCTCTCACGTCACTCTCATTTTCTTATCTTCCTCTCAACTCATCTTACATTGAATTAGGATTGGTTTTAGGAAAATGTTTAGAGGGATGTTGCGGAATGAGCGGTCCTTATTAGTCCACAGTCCACAGTCCACTCCCCTTTTTAATGAGAAAGGATTTGATCTGGCTTTCGCCTGGCCAAAATTGTCAAGCTTTCCTCATAAATCCCTTTAACTGCCTTTTTAACCCTAGTTGAGACTTTTTAACTCATTTGGTTCAATTTTTTAAATATTTTTTTTAAAAGCCGAGATTATATAATTGAACCCTAATGTTAAGGTATTAAAAGGGACACACAAAAAAAAAAACCGGATGTACAACCAAACGGACCTTAACTTTTTGCAAAAAAGGCAAACAAGGGAGAAAGTCTGGCCTCTTTCATTGCACTGTATCATTGTCAACGAAAAAAACAGGATATTTTATAGTAGGAAAGGGAGAGTCGGCATTATTTGTCACGTACCCAAAACTCTTAACTCATGTCAGCATTATTTGTCACGTACCTAACACATGTCGTCATTATTATTATTATTATTATTTTTACATAATCTAGGGTGGGAATGATACTAACAATAGAGGTGTATTCTAGCCTGGCTTGGCCTTGTTGGCCTTGATTTGAAATTTTTTTTATCTATGCTCGATGTTGGCTCGATTTGAAATTTTTTCATCTATGTGTAAGCTCGGCTTGGCTTGAACCTGTTCGATTAGGCTTGAGCTTGGCTCAAGAACGAATTGATTCAAGCTTGGCTTAGCTTGAGCTTATATTGAATTATTAAAAAATAATTTTTAAATAAATTTTTTTTATTTATTATATGTACAAATGTAATAATTATATTATTTATATATATAATAATTATATTATTTATATATAATATTATTTTTTTTATATAATATTCAAGCCAAGTCGAGCTCGAGCCGAACCGAGTCTCAATTGGGCCGAGCTTCGAGCTAAGCCAAATCAAACAACCTTGGCTTGAGCTCGGCTTGAATACATTTTCAAACTCCAAAATAGCTCGGCTCGGCTCGATCAAGCCTATTTTTCAAGCTCAAGCCAGGTTTTTTTCGAGTCGAGCCGAACTTTGAGCTAGCTCGGTTCGGATACACCCCTAGAAACTAATGAGTCATGCTCGTTGAAGCTTGTAGTGAGCAGTCCATTAGAATGATGACATATGGCCTACTTTTTTGAATCTAACTGTTGAATGTCAAGTTCGGTCATTGAAAACACGTGTCAAAAAAATCAGTCCGATCAAACTTGTTAGATCGTCTGATTAGTCTATAGTTTGCAGCATTATCCCCTTAGGATTCACCAGATCCTACCTAAGATATAGAAATGATTGATCTTCCATTCTTTAATCTTATAGACTGTCTAATCAATCTAATTTTTTGCCAAATGTCTATCAGGCAACCCATCTTGACATCAAACGGTCAGATTTCAAAATAACATGTCACGTGTCAACTTATTAGGGACCGCTCATTACAAACTTCAATGAACATGACTCATTAGAATGCTACTCATTTAAGGTTTAGTTTAGGGATGTCAAAAGAAACACATGATGACCCCAATAAGAATTGCTCACTCATCTCTTACGTCACTTTTTCCTTTCCTCTCTCACGTCACTCTCATTTTCTTATCTTCCTCTCAACTCATCTTACATTGAATTAGGATTGGTTTTAGGAAAATGTTTAGAGGGATGTTGCGGAATGAGCGGTCCTTATTAGTCCACAGTCCACAGTCCACTCCCCTTTTTAATGAGAAAGGATTTGATCTGGCTTTCGCCTGGCCAAAATTGTCAAGCTTTCCTCATAAATCCCTTTAACTGCCTTTTTAACCCTAGTTGAGACTTTTTAACTCATTTGGTTCAATTTTTTAAATATTTTTTTTTAAAAGCCGAGATTATATAATTGAACCCTAATGTTAAGGTATTAAAAGGGACACACAAAAAAAAAAACCGGATGTACAACCAAACGGACCTTAACTTTTTGCAAAAAAGGCAAACAAGGGAGAAAGTCTGGCCTCTTTCATTGCACTGTATCATTGTCAACGAAAAAAACAGGATATTTTATAGTAGGAAAGGGAGAGTCGGCATTATTTGTCACGTACCCAAAACTCTTAACTCATGTCAGCATTATTTGTCACGTACCTAACACATGTCGTCATTATTATTATTATTATTATTTTTACATAATCTAGGGTGGGAATGATACTAACAATAGAGGTGTATTCTAGCCTGGCTTGGCCTTGTTGGCCTTGATTTGAAATTTTTTTTATCTATGCTCGATGTTGGCTCGATTTGAAATTTTTTCATCTATGTGTAAGCTCGGCTTGGCTTGAACCTGTTCGATTAGGCTTGAGCTTGGCTCAAGAACGAATTGATTCAAGCTTGGCTTAGCTTGAGCTCATATTGAATTATTAAAAAATAATTTTTAAATAAAAAAAATATTTTTATTATATGTATAAATATAATAATTATATTATTTATATATAATATTATTTTTTTATATAATATTCAAGCCAAGTCGAGCTCGAGCCGAACCGAGTCTCAATTGGGCCGAGCTTCGAGCTGAGCCAAATCAAACAACCTTGGCTTGAGCTCGGCTTGAATACATTTTCAAACTCAAAAATAGCTTGGCTCGGCTCGATCAAGCCTATTTTTCAAGCTCAAGCCAGGTTTTTTTCGAGCTAAGCTGAACTTTGAGCTAGCTCGGTTCGGATACACCCCTAGAAACTAATGAGTCATGCTCGTTGAGGCTTGTAGTGAGCAGTCCATTAGAATGATGACATATGGCCTACTTTTTTGAATCTAACTGTTGAATGTCAAGTTCGGTAATTGAAAACACGTGTCAAAAAAATCAGTCCGATCAGACTTGTTAGATCGTCTGATTAGTCTATAGTTTGCAGCATTATCCCCTTAGGGTTCACCAGATCCTACCTAAGATATAGAAATGATTGATCTTCCATTCTTTAATCTTATAGACTGTCTAATCAATCTAATTTTTTGCCAAATGTCTATCAGGCAACCCATCTTGACATCAAACGGTTAGATTTCAAAATAACATGTCACGTGTCAACTTATTAGGGACCGCTCATTACAAACTTCAATGAACATGACTCATTAGAATGCTCCTCATTTAAGGTTTAGTTAAGGGATGTCAAAAGAAACACATGATGACCCCAATAAGAATTGCTCACTCCTCTCTTACGTCACTTTTTCCTTTCCTCTCTCACGTCACTCTCATTTTCCTATCTTCCTCTCAACTCATCTTACATTGAATTAGGATTGGTTTTAGGAAAATGTTTAGAGGGATGTAGCGGAATAAGCGGTCCTTATTAGTCCACAGTCCACTCCCTTTTTTAATGAGAAAGGATTTGCCTGGCCAAAATTGTCAAGCTTTCCTCATAAATCCCTTTAACTGCCTTTTTAACCCTAGTTGAGACTTTTTAACTCATTTGGTTCAATTTTTTAAATATATTTTTTTAAAAGCCGAGATTATATAATTGAACCCTAATGTTAAGGTATTAGAAGGGACACGTCTTGACCTATCAATGGGATTAGGGCAAGACCAAATCCCATTCCCTTTTTAACACCCACTGTGGTTCAGATTCACTCCCTCCTAGGTTCATCCATCCACCTTGGTTTTTATAAAACTAAAATATAAAAATATTAATATAAATTTAGTTAAGCTTAACCATAGTTAAAAGTGACACGTGGACATGACAGTCTGCATTTTATGAAAGAAAAAGACTAGTGAATGGCAGCCTGCATTCGGTTTGCTAGTTGAATGTCTTCCCAGTTTGCCCCCTTTAACTGTGATTAAGTTTTCGCCTCCCTTTAACTCTGATTAAACTTAACCAATTTAAGGTTAATAATTTTTATTTTATTTTTAAAAAAACAAAGGTTAAATGAATGACCCTTGGGATGAGTGAATTTTAACCACAGTTAATGAGTGTTGAACGGAGCACATGGCTGCTTGTAGTCTACAGAGTATAGACACTCTCTATCTATTTTCGAAAGAATTTATTTTTAAAAAAAATCAGAAAATTTAGTATCAAAATACCATGTCTATAAATGTCATTTTTCATAAATTAATTAGCTAATCAAAACTCCATTAAAATTTTAAAGCGTTCGGGGGAGAGAGAGAGAGAGTGGCATTAGAGAGAGACAAAAGGAAAGAGTGACATGAGATAGCAGAGAGAAAGGGGATGAAATCAGTTATATAGTATATTTTCTTATTGAGTTTCCTGGAAGGACCATTGACTAATCTCTAATTTCTTCCGTCAAACAAGAGTTTAGATATTGGGTACGTGGCAAATGGTGGTGGAGTCTACAAGGGTTCATCGCAGAGGTCTCTACAAAGGATCCCCACTTGAAAGGGAGAGAGTGCAATAGGGGGGTGGAGCAGCATTACCCTAACCGAATTTACAGATTTCAAATCCCAAATTGTGAAAAATTTAATCTCCGCATAATGTTATCACACACACACACTCACTCACTCACTCACTCTCTCTCTCAAAGTTGAAGGTTTGTTGAAAACTCAGAGGCACACTTAATACTAGAGCATTCAACTATGTATAACATAAGAGGATTTCAAGTAGTATTTGGTGGTTCTTCTCAGTTCTCATATCCTTTCTTATTACAACTTTACTCAGAAACTGAAAGCAACATGTGCACATCAACACATGTATATGACCTTATTTCACTCATGTCTATGAAGGCTTACAAGAGGGGTTCATAGATCTTATTCTATAATATTATATTAGTCACAAGGAAGAAGAGAAGAGAAGAGCTTCATGGGCAAAACACAACCCTGTAGTTAGTACCACCAGGGCAAGTGAATAAGCTTGTTGGATCATCCTTTGGGTAGCTATAAGCATCTGGGCATTTCCCCTTGAAGTACTTGGAGTATTCGGTGGGTTCACAATTCCCAGAATTGCAACAGTATTTATCGGTCTTAAAGACAGTACAAGGGTTGTTACATCCTCCGGGAGCCCGCAATTCATTTGGGCATTGCCCGTTCACGTCGGTGCATCTGATCCCTCGGCAATTGCCAGTGCCACTGCCAGTCGTCGGGCTAAAGTCCATGGGGATGTTAAAGCCATCAACCAGAGAGATGTCAATGAAATCCTTATTAGTATAATATGGAGGACTATTTTGATTCAGCGCAAACTCGGCGAGTGTGTTCGGTGGGGTACCATAGGCTTGACATCGCAGGAGCCCATTACAGTTGCCCGTCTGGCAGCTACCCCGACCGTTGGCATCAAAGTTACAATTGGTTCGACCCCAAATACGGGCCCTAGCCGTGCCCGGTGCGACGGTGATGCTCCAGGTTTCGCCTCCGTTGAGTCGTTGGCCACCGCCTGGTACAGCGGCAGCCCAGACTACATAGGGGCATTGGTTTCGGACCTCAAAGTTGGCTGCATGGGTGAAGGTGAAGGTGAAGATGAGACTGAAGAGAAGGGAGAAGAATATTGGGAGGTTTCTAGTAGAGAAGCTCATTTTGTTAAATGAGAAATACATGGGTTTGGGCTATTTATGTTTGGTCTTGAGCTAAGGGGTTTAAATAGAGGGAGAGTGCCCCTGGTGTCGTGTGTACATTATCAATTCCTTGTGGAAAATTTGCAAGTTTTTGTTGACTTGAAGACTTGAAGAAAAGGAGTTATCTATGGGTTTTCTGTATCAGTCAATTCACTGTAATTCCTGACCCAACCTGTCAACCCGACCCGGTTTTTCAAGGGTTAGGGTTGCTGTTTGGGACTCATGAATCGGGCTTGATCGTTTAGTTGGGCAGCTTAGGGATAAGTGTCCCTTATTGGGTTGAGTTAGGGTTTGTCTTTTCCACCATTTTACGAGTTAGGGTTTGTCTTTTCAACCATTTTACAAACGAGTTAAGGGTAACCCATTAGGAGTGTCAATGGATACGGATATCATGATTCATGAATCCGGATTTTTTTATTTCGATAAGAGCAGTGCTTACCGGACCCATGGGTCCGTTCCATATCTTCCCCGCCCCCCGCGCGCGCGTCCTCGTGTCCCTTTTAACACCCCTTTAACCCTGGTTAAGCTTAACAAAATTAAAACTAAGATTTTGATTTTTTTTTAAAACCATGGTTTGATTGCTTAACCGTAAGGGTGAGAGAATCTTAACCACAGTAAGTGAGTATTTAAAATTGGGGCGTAGACCAATGAGGACCTGCCATTCAGCTATAAAATGGGATCCACGGGTATGTTAACTATTTTCCTTTCGATAATTATCCAAATAAATATCGATATGAGGGAATTCAAATAGTAATTTTACAATCAAATAACATTTAGATTTGGATATATCTTATTCAATAAATTTCCGACTGTGTATGTAATAAATTACTATATATAGAAATAACATATTATAAGTTGAAAATACAATATTAATTTTAAAATAAAATTTAGTAATTTACATTTTTTTGACATTTTTTCTTTCTTCATTTTTTAAAAATTAATTAGATAATTCAGATATTATTTGAGTTTGAATATTTTGATCGGAGTTGGATACAAATACTATATTTCACTATCTACAAGATATTTATTTGAATTTGGATTAGTCGAAAATCGAATCGAATAAGAATTCAGATATAACACTACCCATTTCGAATTCACCCCGGTTGACAGCTATATGCCCAACCCTTAATGGAAACATATGGTATTAGCTTGTCTATCTGAAGTTAAAAATGTCTCACAATTGATAGGAAGTGTGGAGCCTGCCTCGACTGAATATCCTACCTCTGTTCTCGCGGACGAGGGGTACTTTCGTATTTTCGTACGTTTGTTATGTAGCTCTAATACTATTAAATTTAGGGGTGGACGGGCACTGTTTTAGATCACAACTCTGTAATTCTTTTTGCTCCAGATCATAGTGAAATCTCAGCTACTCTGTAGATGTACCTCAACTTAAGAGAACCACATAAATCTAATATTCTTGTGTGATTTTCTTGTTATCTGTTTCTATCTATTTTTTGTGTCTCAAATAGGGGGTGTACAAGAAACTACAAAATTATTTTATTTAATTTTACATGATTTCAATAAAAGCGTTTATTAATAAATTATAATACAAGAAACTACAAAAAGCTAATACAATAATATTTGAAATGATTTGGGGAGTAGTCTTTCAATTCAAAGAGTAAAGGTTAGAATTGACTTTCTGTTTTTAATTTCTTAACTTTTTTTGTTATTATTATTTCAAAAATTAATTTATTATAAACTAAAAATTATTATAATTTATGATAAAAAAATATATATTATTTTATATTAATATAAATAACATTATCACAAAATATTGCATATATATATATATATATATATATATATATATATATATATATATATATATATATATATATGCTTAAACTTTATTCAAGTCGAGTCAAACTCAAATTGGCTCAAAGTTGATTCACAAAATTATTTAATTTAATTTTACATGATTTCAATAAAAGTGTTTATTAATAAATTATAATACAAGAAACTACATAAAACTAATACACTAATATTCGAAATGATTTGGGGAGTAGTCTTTCAATTCAAAGAGTAAAGGTTAGAATTGACTTTCTGTTTTTTATTTCTTAACTTTTTTTGTTATTATTATCTCAAAATTTTATTTATTATAAACTAAAAATTATTATAATTTATGATAAAAAAAAATTAAAATATTATTTTGTATTAATATAAATAACACTATCACAAAATATTGCATATATATATAATATTTCGAGCCGATCCGATTCCTAAACGAGTCAGGTTTCGAGTCGAGTTGAATCAAATAAGGTCGGGCTTCAGCTTGACTTGTTTAAACATTAGAGCTCAAATAAAAGCTTGGCTTGACTTGTTCGAAGCCTGAAATACTAGCTTGAACTTGGTTCAAACGAGCTGAGACGAGTCAAGGTGGCGAGCTAGCTTGGCTTGAGTGCAGGCCTAATTAAACGGACCTAATAAAAACCTAAGTTGCCAGTCTTTTTATGTGTCTAGAGAAGTCGGTTAACTTCTCTAGATAGACGTCTCACTGATATGATGTCCTTTAGGAAGCCGATAAAAGGTAGCCCGGAGAAAAAGGGGAAAAAAAAATGAAAAATGGGTTCCTAGCATCACGAACTCGGTTGTGGCTGCTAAGAAATGTTAGGAGAAGTCATCTACTGTCGTCGGTGGAGAGTTACTGCAGTCTACAAGAAAATGAAGACTTTGTAGACTGAGTTCGGATGGGCAACAACGCTGTAGTGATGTTGCCCGGTTGTGTCTGAAAATCTAAGTAGGGCCCTCTTTATTGATGTGGGGCCTACCTTGCTGAATGTGGGGCCCTTGATTTTCAGACACAACCGGGCAACAACACTGTCGTTGCGCTGTTGCCCATCTGAACTCAGTCTACAAAGTCTTCATTCTCAAAACAAACCATCGCTATGGTAGGTCTAGTCTTTTAAATATCAAGCTGGCCCACCAATGCTTCGGTAATATATAAACAAAAAGAGGAATGCAGTCTTACTAGGAGTAGAACTCCAACATTTACTGTCCCACATATCAACACATGTTTATTTTAATACCCCTTAATTGTGGTTAAAATTTGCTAATGTTTGAGATTCAACCATCGAACCTTAGTTTTTAGAAAAAATATTAATTTTAAAAGTTAAAGTTGTATTTTCTTTTTGGTAAACTCAATAACACCACAAGGTGGTTACTGAAGGCAATTGAAGGAAACACTCACACCACCCATGCAAACACACACACAGCATGCAACCCTTATAAGCTTCACCCTAGAGCTCTTCAAAACGGGTACCAACTGTTTGAGATGCCAAGGAACTTATAAGGGGAAGCATGCTCGAATAGTTATCCGATATGAAAAAAATTGTTCAATAGAATTAAAAGAACAATTAAAAGGCTTTTGTGTTATGTAACTGGACTATACAACTTGAGAGAATTAAGAGTCTTTAATGAAAGTTGAGATGGTAGCATGTAGAATGATTAGAGAGTCTAATTTAGACGTGATCCTAAATTCTCAAACATCGATGAGTTAGGCATACTATACCGTTACCTAGACTTTAAACCGATGGAGTGAAATTGAAGCGGATATTATAGTGGTAGATTATATCAATAATGAAATAAAATAATCATTTTGACCCGGATTAAAATATTCAAATTTGAATAATATCCAAATCATCAATTTCTTTCCAAATAATTTAAAAGAAAGAAAATGCCTATATATATTTTTTATTTAAAAAAAATTAATATTATATTCCATCCATATTTAAAAATAATAATTTAATGTTTAAAAATTATGTACAATATATTGATATTTTATGTTATTTATATATATTTATCAAATGTGATATATCAATATCAAAATTCACTCTACCAAATACTTATTCCGGTAATTATCTGAACAAACGAATGGATATATGTCCATTGTCACCACTGTCGTTATAGAGGGAGTGTAAGGAAAAAGAAAACATTTTGAGACAAGACCTAAATACAACTCATCACCTAGTTTTTCCGGGTACCCAGGGAAGATAAAGAGAATCTTACTTCTAGCCCCTTAGGCTTGTTTTTGGTCCCCGCAACAAATTGCTACCAAGACTTTTCTTGGGATGCATTTCTATCATTGAAAAGTGAGTAAAATATTTAACTTTTTCTAACCAAAATATAGATAGATAGATAGATAAATAGATAGATAGAGTAGAGTTCCCATCAACCACGCCTATTAGAGTTTGTGGTAAGCGAAGTTAATCACGTCCATTCAATCATCATCCAACGGTTCAAGATAAAGAAGGGAGTTTAATGAGTTTTGGTTCTCCCGCCCAAAACCCTTTTGTCTCTTTCCCTAATCTCATCACATCTCTCTTGTTTGCCCTCCCAAAACCCTCTCGTTTCGTCATTGCTGTGGAGGAAAAAAATCCTTCACTATTGTGTTTTATTGTCGAGGAATCGTTGCCATGCGGGAATCACTCATCTCATCCTTGCCGTGGAGGAACCGCTGCCATGGAGAATCACTCATCTCGTCCCTGCCGTGGAAGAACCGCTGACATATATGGAGGATCACTTGTCTGTCGCCATTGTTCAATTCAAAAAGTTTTTCAAAATTTAAATTATGATTAAATCAACGTAACCCATTTCAATTGGGTTCAGATGAAACCCATTTGTTCACTTTGAGCTTATATAGGACACCAACCATTGTAAGAAATGAGTTGAGAGGCCGTCCAAAGCTTCTTTTAATCAAATGGCTAGGTTTGGCGGTGAAACACCCTCAAGCTAATACAAAGAGTTGAGAAAAACACTTTGATCATATTACATGTGGATGGTCATTCCATTCCAGCCAACTAGGAACCTATATCTGTAGAGAGATTTGATCATATTACATGTAAATGGCCATTCCATTCCAGCCAACTAGGAACCTATATCTATAGAGAGGTTTTGAGTTGAGAAAGAGAATTGAGAAAAGAGGGTTTAGGGTTGGAAAAGAAGAGGGTTTCAATTTAGAGAAGAGAAGGGTTGGAACCTGGAATTGGGGGGACCGCAAAGGGTATAGATGAGAGAGAGAGAGAGAAAAGACAAAAGAATTTTGTGTGGAAACTCTCTCTTTACCTTGAACCATTGGATGATAATTGAGTGGATGTGATTAACTGCACTTATATATATAATTATGTATATAATTAATGGTGGCTTGTCCCTGATATCGAGTAAGTTCTACTATTTGATTTGATGTACCTAATTTCAAGCCTTCACCTTGTAAGGGATAAATCACAAGCTAGCTAAGGATGATCCAACATAAGCTGACCCAAAATCACATCTAGGGAAAATAAAATTTTGATTTGTGACACTGTTTATTTTGTACTTATCTTAACATGAGCTTAGAAGACATACTAAAATAAGAAGCTGAATTTTTTTAATTATAAACTCAATGATAATAATCGATCTAATTCATCCAACATAATCCCAAAAATCAATAACTTAAATTTAAACAATTTCAATAAATGAACCTTATTACAACTCATCTAATAAAAGTCTAGTAACTAAGATCAATAATATGAATATCTATACAAATGATACCCCTCTTTTGCATAATCACCTTCTGGTTCTTCACTGTATTTCTGTTCCACCTAAGGTTCAACTGTATTTCAAAATCTAAACATGTCGATATAAACATATCGACTGAACAACAAAATGCTCAGTAAATATAAATTTCTAGCCACTACACCAAAATTCGGTAAAAACCACGGTCAAAAACCGTGATTTTCGATCATAAACCACGATTCCTGACTATGGATTTTTCCGTCATAATTTCTCCGGTGGTTTTTGTAGACAATGGATTGAGACAGTGGTAAAAGGTCAGTTAAAACAACAGTCGGAAAATGTGGTTTATGTACAAATATACCACAATCGGTATCTGTTGTTTATTTATCATAAATAACAGTCCTAAACCATTGTTTTAATTGATTACGTAATTAAATTTTTTAACAAAAACAACAGTCTTTGACTGTGGTTGTTCCAACGGTTGAAAAATGTGGTTTATGTACAAATAAACCATGATTGGTGTCCATTTTTTATCTATCATAAACAACCATCGTTTTAGAATTTTCTTAACAAAAACAACATTCTTTGACCATGGTTTTTCTAAATAATTTAGGAGAAAAAGTATTTATTTTTTCAACCAAACGACATCTGCACCTGTAATACCTTTCAATAAATTCAACACTCACCCACCACAGTACATTAAAAAACTCTAAATCATCACTTCAAAAACTCATCCACCACAGTACATAAGAAACACTAGAAAAGATATATTCTACTATCACTTCAAAAATTCAACCACCATAGCACATAAGAAACACTAAATCATCACTTCAAATACCCCAAAATAACAATACACTTCAAAACCTAATCATTAATTCAAACATCCAACTATTATAATATACTTCAAGTCCAAACTTGTTAGTTATGTATATCTGAAAATGATGAGAAACAAATTACCTAAGCAATGAATAAAAAAAGTCAAATTACACATAGGAAAAATCAAAGAAGCTTTATAAAAGGTTTGGGCCAAGTAATATTATCCCCGAGTGTAATATGTCCAAGTGTCCATTCTCCTTCATAAAAATCTGAATGGATATCATAGACTTCATCTACAATGATGCTATAGGAATCAGCAGATGGTATTGCATCTCTATTGATGTGTCTGAGTGCAATAATCTTCTTCTTGAAATTCATCAATAAACAACGTGAGGATTTTAGGTCAACAGGAGGCTCGGGGAGAACTGAAGGATGTTGCCTTACCTACAGACATTAGAAAAATATTATGTGAGAAACTTCACAAAATGTTAATCATTTAAATATAATTCAGTGTAAATTAATGACTATTACATATAAAATTATAATAACTAATAACAAATATTTTATTAACACAACCAAGAGAAGAAGACAACCTTTTTATAAACATAGCTCACACCGGGTGAACCACACAAATCCTGTGTATTTCTTGTTTTCTATTTGCAGGTTATTTCACTATAAAGAGAATAACAATATATCTTCCATTGCATAAACAAGCATTTCCAGCCCGACAGATTCATGTAGTGAAGGGTTACATAATAAAGAACTTGTCACACTAAGGTAGATCATTTTCAGTATTATAGTAGCTAAGAATCCCAACTACTTGAAAGTAAACTAGTTATCCTTCACCAGATCCAATTTCTTGTTTCTAACGGAGTCACTATATATATATATCCAAACCAAAAAAAAAAAAAACTATACATATATATACATTGATTAAAGAAACACAAAATTTGATTGGTGAGCTTTTAAATATATATAAAGGGATAGTGTTGTTGTTTTCCCAAAAGAAGGAAACACTAAAAGAACATACAACATGCTTTTATTGATTATGATAGCAATGGTTTCACTATAGTCAGCCTATTCAATTGAACATAAGAAAAGCTTTATGATTTTGATTTATAACCAGCAAAGAGGTGTCTCATTAACTGGTTTGTTAAGACTAAGATTGATGAATGTCAAAAAATCATTGTTATAACTGTTATTAACAGTGAATTGTCAAAGGCATTATATGGTTATCTGTCTTAAAAGAAACATAAATAATACGGTAATATAGATGAATTTGTGTCACGATAAAGAACAGAGAAACATCTGGTAACTCGCGAGCTACCAACCAAATGCATCTCTCATAGACAATAGGATCTACAGTGCTGAAACTCATTGAGCCATCTAAGTTTGGAACTCTTAGCAAATCATGACTTGGAGGGATGGTGCAACTCACTATCCTGATTCACCGTTCTTGTTAGACTGCTAATTAAATATCTAAGGATGGGGTGGCAACTAGCAATTTGGTCTTCTCGACACTAGTCTCAAGACTAGACTGAAACTGACCTGAGATCCATTGGTTATAAGAGTAATGCTAGGCCCACTCTCTAGTGAGTGGACTCACCCTTCTCATGAAAAAAAGTGCAATTTTCATGTGAACTTCACTTGAGATATGGTGTGAACCCTACCTGGGATTTGGTGAACTAGATCACAAGAGAATCAGCCTAGCATTCCCCTTGGTTATAATACCAAGTAAAACTGATTATAATACAGTATCAATTTCGAATCCGAACCAGGCCCAGCTGACAAAGACACCAGTGCAAAAATAATAACCTGGTAACTTGCCAACCATTAGTAACTTGAACCCTGTTAGACATGGTCTATAGAGATAGAGAGAGAGATTCTTTGAATAATATATTTATTTTGTCCAAAACACATCTTGAAATAAAGAAAAAAAAATTGTAAAATACCACACGCAGAATCAGTCCCACCAGGTCCTCCATGTTAGATTTGTCAAGTTAGCGCACAACTCATTGTTGACGTTCCTTTTCATGTTAGATTTCTCAATATCAACCAATGTGTATGATTCATAGAAAATCTTAATGTTTGAAAAGTAACATGACTCTTTATAACTAGCAAACACCCTATGCGATGCACAGTTGTTGAAATGAAGAAAAAAAGTATCTATATATAGTAATAGAGAGTTGAACACCATACAAATGTTCCAAGAATGTTGCAAGAAAAACATTAAAATACATAATGAAACTTGGATTTTGCTAGCCCGGTCTCAAATCTTCCAAAGACACAATTGGGTGGCTACAAATGTTAAACATTCTCTGAAATTTACTCTTTTTTTTATATTAATTAATCAAATTTACTCCACATCTTTTGCTACATATGCCGAAAGAAAGAGACTATGATCTCATGGACATGTCAGTCTCCAAAATTGCAATGCCCATGTTCCATATAGCTCTCTGGCCCAAGCATTTTGTTAGGATAACACCCTGCATAAAATGACTAAAGAAGTGATATAATGAAAAACTATCATCTAATAAAAGTGATTTGAGCCCCTTTCAAGCTTGCTTTGTTGTTGGGTTTAGTTTTTGTAAATCCTCTTTGAGATTCACTGATTTCTCTCATGCATTGACCGTCAATACCAAGTTTTGATTGTTCTGAAGTCTATGAGATGGGAGGGGAACCAAATAAAAGATACCCAGTGGAAGAAATTCGTGAGATATGTGCTTAATCAATTTTGCCACAGTCCCTGTTATTTCCAGCCATGAAACTAGTGAAATATACCATCAGAATGTCATGATACACAGCTGGTCTTGGTTTAATCAAGATATCTCAGAAGGTAATTTCACAAAATACAATGGTGCAAAACAGAGAAATGCAATTGAGGAAGGTGAAGATTTAATTAGTATATTTGCAAGATATTTATATGAATTCTTTGAGTATTTCAAAGAATCTAATTCATCCCATCAACATGATTTGGTTGTGCTATATTTTCAAGCCAATAAGTTGAACTCCCAGCAGATCTATTTTATGGGCCTGTGGTCTTGTTGGCAACATAATTGCATGAATACATGGGAAACACAAAGACCATACTCACCATCGAGACACAACAAGTGGGTTTGCAAAAATGAGAGAAAAAAATCATAACAGAAGCACCATCTCAATAGTTGCATTCACCTCTCATTGTGTGTTTCATCATGTAATCATGGATGGTGAAAAAGAAAAAGGTCCTTGTGAATGATCAACTTCCATGAACAAAAAAAACCAAGTACATAAGGAGATCTAAACAGTTTCATCTTCTTGAATCAGCTAGTAGATAATTTAAGGTATAAGTAAAACAACAGAAGGTTTGTTGTAAAAGGGTACACCATACACTTTTAAAAATGGCATACACAACCAAGCTTTTGAAATATTACCCTTTCAACTATAATTCAAGCTGTTTAATCAATATGTTGTTACTCTTTGTAGATGATCTGGTCCCCAAGCAAGCAACCCGGTCACAAAACATCTCTTATCATTTCTATTATAAAAAAATTGTAAAAATCTCTTATCATCCAACCTGGTCACGGAACAATAAAAATGAATTGAACAAATTAACATTCAGAGGGAGAGGGAGCTACCAAGAATCTGACGGGTTCAAGGGGCAGCAAAAAAGAATGGGTTGAAGCAAGGGCGGAGCCAGGAAATTTTGGTTGGGGGGGCCGAAATACGTGTATAAAAAAAAATTAATTAATTTGAGGGTATGGAGCTTGGGGGTTTGGGGGCGTAGCCCCCGAAAAATTTTTTTTTGGGTAATTTCCTTTTTTTCGAGAAAATTTTGTCCCAATTATACCCTTGAGGTCACCACATGTGCTTATTGATACCACTTAACTGTGATTAAGATTCACCCACCTATCCTTGATTTTTAAAAATGATACCAATTTTTTTTTCTAAGGTTAAGTAGGTGAACCGTGGTGAACTAACTCCTAAGGTTAAAAAATTTTCAATCTTTTTTTAAAAAACCAAGGATAAGTTGGTGAACCATGGTGATTTTAACCATAGTTAATGGGTGTCAATAGGGACATGTGGCAACCTCAAGGCCATCATGGGACTCCATTGGGGGCACTACAAATTGGACAAAAGATTGGGGGGGCCACTGTGCATATAAGACAAAAACATTAGGGGGGCCAGCTATACTAAAAAAATTTAAAAAAAATTAGGGGACCCACTATTTAATACTATTAGAAGTAGGAATTGCAAAAAATTTGGGGGGGCCATGGCCCCTCCCCGCCCCCTGGCTCCGCCCCTGGGTTGAAGGCAATCCAAAATGACATTATGCATTGGCTGTTTTCAATTTCTTGGACTACTCTACAAGTAAGTTGAGATAGGTAGTAGAGAGATAGAGAGATGAAGTACAAATGGAGAGATGGATTTTAGAAGTAATGACGACTCACTCACCTGATTTCCAAAACGATGCTATGTTGCCTTGTGATGTATTTGAACCACCCGATTTCTAAAACGATGCTATGCTGCCCTGTGATGTATCTAAACAAAAGATGGGGAAAAAAAATGAAAAGTTAGGATGAAACAAAAAAAGTTAGAACGACGGGAGAAGAAATTTGTTAAAAACTAAAAATACACCCACCCATCTAATAGAAAGGTGAAGATATATCCAGGAAGTGAGTTCAAATACATCACAAAGAGAAGGAAGGCATTTTTAGTATCTTGGACTTGAAGACCATTTTAACTACTTCACTTCATTATGAAGTACAATAGTGCCTCTGAGACTACATATTGATCTAATGAAACTGAGGCATGTTTCTCACAAGCATGAGCCAATATATGGATATTGTTTGTGAGAAAAGGAAAGTTCAAAGTTAACTTCATTCATTGTAATTTAAAAAAATCACCTGAAACTCTCTGTGTATGCTAACCTCCATTAACCAGATTATTTTTCAATAATCAACTAAAAACCACTCTATCAGAGAAAACAATACAAGTGTTGAGCAATCAACTCAATTTTGTTTGTTCCGAGAGATGGAGAGTCGTCATAGCAGATTGGGAATACAAATCAGTGGGGGAGATGGGATTGGGTTTCTTTGGAGATATTCATAACCATGCAAATATGAGTCACCAAATAAGTAGTGCAAACTGTCAGCATGGGATTTTCCACTCACTTCACAATTTGTGGTTTGACTGAGAGAGTCGCCACCTATTCATTCTAAGGGATAGGTCCCGGATGGTTGGATAAGGACTTGGTCTATGTAAGAGAATCAGAGTAAGTGGTTCGATTAAGTCCCGGGGAAGGTGTTAGGCACCCTAGGACCCCCATTTTACAATGGTTACCTACTCCCCAAATTTAAGTCAAAGTTTAATTAAAATGTCTAAGTCTTTATACTAATGCTAATCCAAGAAATATAGAAAGCTAGCTAGATTGGGGTCGAACCCGGGTTGGGTTGCCTACGTACTCACAAGATGAGATCAGACCGAGCGTAGTCTTGGCACATGGGCCCGTGCCAAGGCTAGGGGTGTGTGTGTGTGCATAGGGTAGCCATGAGTCTAGCCCGGAGGCTAGGGTTTAGTTGACCGGGTTGGTCAAGTGCAAGGTTTAGGTCTAACCGCAGTTAGAAGAGAGTTAACCATGGTTAGATGGACTAACCAAGGTTAAGAAAGCCTAATAAGTTTTTTTTTTGTATTTTTGCATTTTTTGAATGTTTTTGGTATTTTCTGGGATTTTTCATGGGTTAAAGATTGCTTGACTATGGTTAAAGGGGTAGGTCACCATAGTTAGGATTGCTAACCATGGTAAAATGGCCGAGGCAGACCATTTTTGGGCATCTCAGATTATTTCTGATTTTCTAAGCAATTTTCCAAAATTTTGTGGGTTAAGGACTGCTTAACCATGGTTAAATGTAAACCAAAAGTAGAGTTTGACCATGGTTAAGGGTCCTAACCAGAGTAAAAATGAAGATAGAAAGTCATTCTGGACTCCTTGAAATATTTCTGATTTTTTGAATATTTTTCCAGAATTTTTTGGGTTAAGGGTTGCTTAACCATGGTTAAATGTTAATCAAATGTGAGTTTAACCATGGTTAAGGGTCTGGTTAGGTCAAAATTGGGCCTAGGGAGCATGGCAGGACTTAGACTGGCCTTTTACCTGGTCTGGGCCCTGTGCAAAACCCAAAAAATCTGAAAATCTGAAATTGAGGTAAATGGATTACCTCCATTACAGACTAACTTTTAACCTGGGTTTGCAGAGATTTAACTTGAGTTAGGGACTGAACCAGAGAGTTCTGAGACCACAGGGGTGATCAATGAGGTATCCAAAGTGTCCTGGGCCCTCGGGTGGGCCCTGGAGTGGTCTGAGATGGGCCCCACAGAGGCCCAAACACACTGCACATAAAATACCAAAATGGTGGTAGATGATCTACCGCCATTTAAACAGTTTCTAAACTCGGGCAAAATTGAACATGGTTAAAGGGTCTGGGGGTCCTGGAAAGGCCAAGGTAGGTAGAAGAGAGGTAGGGGGACCCAACCATGGCCCTGTATTGGACCAGGGCACACCCAAATGAGAGATACAAGCTCTGCAAAAAGAGGACCAGTAATGGCGGTAATTATTCTACCGCCATTACTGGGAAAATCCAGAAAATCATTTTACCTCTTGGAGGTTGCACCAAGGCCATGCCAGGGGATCCCTCATGGACTGAGGGTCCCCCAGATGCTAAGGGGAGGTTCCATATACTGGGAGGAGGGGGGCCTTGAGCCGAGCTACAAACCCTCTAGAGGGTCCCCTATACCTATGTGAGGTATGGGAACCTCTGTCCCTGGGTCGAAATACAAAAGACAGAATTGAAATGGCCCCTGGAGTAGGACCAGGGACTTTACATTGCTTCAACAGAAATAAAATTATGGGGTAAGAGGTCCTACCCCTCGGCTTGGGCTCCAACAATGGCGGAGCAGGCTGAGCACGGCTATGGAAAGCTGAGGTGAGGATTGGAGTGATCTGTGAAACTCTTTGGAGGGCCTGGGGTCCCAACACAGGTGGAGGACAAGACTTGAGGGAAGTTGGACTAGGGCTGGCCGAATCTCAACAACAATTTTCAATGGGTTTTTGGAGTGGGGTATAAGCTTGGTATGGGGGTACTTTTATAGAGTTGGAGGAGGCCAGGGGTAGTCTGGGGACAACCCTCAACGTGCTAGACACACTGGAGGTGGAGCACAGGTGGTCCAGGGATCCCAACAGCGAGTTTTGCAGAAATTTAATAATGGCGGTATACCGCCATTGTTGAACTAGGCTAAATTGGTAATGGTGGTAATAGTATTACCGCCATTCTGAGTTTTTGCCAAGAAAGGCCCAACCCTCTCACACTTGAACTGATCCACTGTAGTAGGTGCTATATATGGTAATGGCGGTAATACCAATACCCCCATTCTTGGAAAAAATTGAATTTGGGGTGTGGGCCCCACTCCAACGGCTCCTAAGGTCTTGTGGGCCCATGCTTGGGCCCACAGAAAGTTTTGGGCCTGATTTTTTTGATGCTTGGGCCTAGCAATGGGCTTTGGGCATAAACTAGGGTTTGGGTTTGATCTAGGGCTTTGCCTAGGGTTAGGTTGAGCTAATCATGGTTAAGTTAATTAACTATGGTTAAAGGGGGTGTAAAAATGGGGTGCTGACACAAACAACACTATAAATATAAGTTTGGCAGATCAAAGAAACACAAACTATTGAATACCGCATGCCATGTTTTAAATTTATATTTCAAATAGGTTTTTGCCACTTTTCTTCATTGCTTAACCAGACTTTGATAAGATGGTTTATAAACACAGGCGTCACTAAAACATGATGCGCATGCTCACTGATTTATGGTCTCTATTAGGGTACACGCTTACCTTGAAAAATTTGTTTTAGTTGGCATCACTGCATAAATAGATATGCTAATGAAACATATATATATATATATATATATATATACACATGCCGAATATGTAGATCAGATTGTATCAGTTAAATAATAGATGCTCATTAGGGTGTAATCCACATATACAATAATATCTACTACTACACAAGATAAAAGTCTCTAAAAAAAACCAGGTACGCCCCCCTATCTAAAACTCTCCCATATCCCACCTAGCAAAATTTTATCTGAAGAGATATGTTTCCCATACATCTAGCATGACAATTATCAAAAAAAATTTAAATTAAAAATCTCAAGAACTTTCCAAAACCTAAACCCACGGCCATATTGCAACGGCTAAGAAATCACAATCCAAGAGTTCAAAAACTGACGGACTTATGAGATATCAGACGGTTTTTTGCCATTTTATTATAACTACCGTAATCAGTCCCCCAAAAATTTAAACAGAAAGCAAATAAGCCCTACTACTCAAATCTGTCTCAACTCATTGGAACAGTAATGACTAACGAATGAAAATCAATACAGGCATCAACTCCTCTTTCATGATAATCTATGCAGTGAATGGAACTTACTTTTTATGAGAGGATAATCACATCATAGTGGAGCAGTAAATGATATATAAAATAGAATTAGGAAAAGATCATTTCAAATGAGAGCTGACAGCCTAAAAATCAATAGATCAGTTACATGACATGATAAATGAGATATATTTCATATCACACCCAGCATCATGCTTAAGTTATAAATGTTATATACAACAAAAGTGGTTCTAGATAAGTAGGGTCAAACTTTCTCATAGAAATAGAAAAGGAGATTCAAGCTCATATCATGATCAAAATATAGCTTTGAAAACAACAATCGAGTAGTAAAGTACCTTAAATATGTACATTGGCTGAATGATCACTGGCCACTTGTAACCTAACGAGAATAGCAAACTTAAGAATTTCTCTGAGCAAGAAAATCTTTAAATACTGGGTCGATCTCATGTAAAGTTGCACAATGGAAATTTCAACATCAGCTTCAATCAAATATGAGAGAAACCTTGAGTATAGCATTAGAAAAATCCTATATAAGGACAGAAACATGAAACATATTAAAATAAATACAATAATTATTTAATTAAATTGTAGTTCTATGACAAATGGGGTAGATAGTAATCCTTTCATAACAAAGCATGGCCAACTTTGTTAATAGAGAGACTTTTTGATTGCTTCAAGCTTCCATCATCTCTAAATGCCTTCTCTGCCAGATATCACAAGTAGCAAACATAATGGCAGTAAACTAACTATGCAGAATCCAAAAGTACATACAATTAAAAAAAATGCATAGATAAAGTAATTATACAACTGGAAAAATGATGATTCATAGATTTTCAGTTGATGACACTTACAACTTGATTTATTTTGAAAAAAGATTCTCATATTGTTAATAGTCATCTGAAAAATATACTCCCGAAAGTATTTGAATATGCATGGAAGGTGATAATAATCAGAAAATGATGCAATACATGAAAAGGAAATATTAAAAATGGCAATGAAATGTTGGAATATGAATTTTAAAATTAAAAATGAACTAACCTTCCATTATTTGCGGACGTAGCTTGATATCCCTAAATGATGATTCTCAAGTGTCTGTTTAGCTTTGTTGAAAGTTAGAAGATTCATCTACCAACATCTGAGGCCCAAATTATAGCAAAATGGGTCTAGCTTGCAGCAAGCAGAGTTCTTAAGATTTTAAAAGGATATGAAAAATAAATAGTCTTCGATCAAGTTCTTCATTTAAAATTTTTCGAGCGAACTCAATTGCTTAATCTCTGTGAGAATTTCTTGTGTTACAATATGGGGTTGTTGATGGACTGGAATATTCTGTAGGCATTGACCCCTGCTTGACATATGAATCTTAAACAGAGGGACGGTGTCGGAGAAGAATCGAGGGTAGAGAGAGAAGGGAGGGATCGTGGGATTTGAGAGGAAATGTTTCCTTTGGGAGACTAATGGAGAGAGGGAGTAACTTGTATATATAGATCAGTCATCTCCAAGCACCTCTAGAAGTCATTATAGACCCAATTTTGGGACAATTTGTATTTAATTTTTTCAACATAGTATATATCCTTGTCTGGATGTTGCATAAATGATTGGTTCCATAATAATGCAAGCTATGAGTGATGAAACAGTCATTTATGTGTGTGTTTTCCTCAAGTCATTACAACAAATTCTCAAGTCATTGAGGAAAACACGTCAGGCACAACTGCATACACACCATTCAGACCAAGGATTTGTTGCTACCGTTAAAGTTATATTTGACCAGGTCTGTAGGAGCCTGCAATGCATCCTGATGAACTGTGAACCCAAGGCACACCAAAATACATACAGACACATACACACATGGAGGAGCTGCCATTTGGACCAAGGATTTGCAGCCATTTATGTTCGACTCTGCCTGTAGGATCAAGGATGAGTCTGCAACTGTTGGTGTGATGTAGTTATGGGCCTCTCTTCTGTTGTAGAGTGGCCCACACTTATGTTTTCTCTTTGCTTTCTCTTGTATGGGCCTTGGGCCCAACTATTATATTAGCCAAGTTAATAAAACAATAGTAGAGAAGAGGAACCCTAATCTTCCTGATTCTCTCTTCCCCTATCTCTCTCCTTTCATTCTTCTTCTTCTTCTCTAAAACCCTAACCACAAAAAAATACTTGGTATCAGAGCATCAACAAGGGAAAGAGGAGCTTCATTAAATCAAAACTCAACCAGAGAAAAAAAAAAGGACTGCATGTTACAGCCGTATGGCTTGATCATCCCATAGGGGTGGTTTGAAGGTACTTTCTCAGAGAACTCGATTTTAGGGAATTTTTGAACCCTATTTCATCTGTTTTGGATCAATATTGAAGAAGCTACAATGATTTAAAGAAAAATACAGAAAATTTCCGAAAAAAATAATTGTTGAGGTTCAGTTTTAATTTCTTCCAAATGGGGTGTTTTTTGTGCTGTTTATTGGTCAAGTTTGGTGCCTTTTTTTTATGGGAACATTCCAAAAAAAGTTTTGGCTCATTCCGTTGAGGTTTGAAGGAGTAATGAAGTTTTTTTGGGCTCTTTAGGTGCCATTTTTTGTACATGGTCGTGGGTTTGAAGGCTGGTTGCTTATAACAACCACTAAGTTTGCTTCTTTGGATGCTCTTAAAGGTTTATGGATAGTTTGCTTGCTGTATTTGAGGTTTGTGTGCAGATTTAATCTTATTTTAGTTGGAGTTTGAGGATTAAGATTGGAGGTGTGACTCCTTTTTTGTGCCCTGTGATTGGAGGTGTGACTCCTTGTTTTTTTATTGCCTTGTGAGTGTTTGACAAGAACAACAAAGAGACCTATGGCCAACAAATCTCAATCCTCAGAAATGGAAACGAATGTGGTACCCACGCGCATTGTAATGGACCATGAGGGGTCAAGTAATGATAATCCTCACCTACAAATTACCTCGGAGAAACTTGATGGTGAGAACTATGTTTATTGGGTAAAATTTGTGGAAATGTATGTTGGTGTAAGGGCAAGTTGGGTTACCTCCTTTGGAGAGATAGTAGAGCCCGCCAAGTCGGATCCTAAACATGCCAAATGGACTCAAGACAATTTGATTGTAATGTCTTGGTTAACTAACTCTGTGAAACCTCATATCAATAGAGGCTTGGCGTTCTTGAAGGCTTCTCATGCTATTTGGGACAACCTCTCTCAGACTTTCTCGAATGTAGGTAATTTTGTCCAACTTTATAAAATTCAACGAGATATCTCCCAAACTTGTCAGGGAGAGATGCCCTTGAATATGTACTATGCCAAGTTGAATGAGAAATGGAAGGAATTTGATCACTACACTTTAAGTCTAGTTGTACTGTTGGAATTGTTGCCTTCAAGAAGTGGGTTGAAAGGAGTGTTTTAAAACCCGAAAACTCGACTCGACTCAGAACCTTGCTGAGTAGAGTCAACTCGGAAACTCGGGTAAAACTCGTCCGAGTAATAACACCTAAAACTCGAACATTTATAATATTTTTCTTATACCAAATATATCGTATAAATTCAAAATTAATGATAAAACATGCCTAAAATGAAATATATAATTCAATACAATTCATCAATTACCATCCATAAATAAGAATAACCATCCAAAATTCCAAATCATTCATAATTTCATATAACTAGTTAAAAGGAATAATGGAACATAGACAAAAAAATTATGAATTTATCATTTCAAGAAAATCATAACTAATTATTTAAGTTTTTATTCTAATTGCAGGTCTCTATAATTGCAGTTGCATACTTGCATGTATATACTATATACAGATTACAGACTGACCAAAAACAAATGCAGGTTTCTACGAAGAAGTTCAATAAACAACATGGTATCTTATTTTGAATCTATTCTTCCATTTTCCAAGACTCCAAGTAATAATCAGAAATGAATATCAGTCTAAAGAACAACTACAACAAAATAAAGTGAAAAAATCATCTCCTTGGTGCAAGGTGGTGGTGGCAATGAGTATCAAACCATAGCAAAAAAAAAAAGAAATGGGGCTGTGGGGTATACTAAACTGCCATTTGAAAAAAAAAATTGGTTCGTTTGGAAAAAAAAAAAAAAAAAAAAAAAAAATATATATATATATATATATATATATATATATAACCTTGATTTCTAAACTGAAAAAAATGGGCTAGCACTCTCTAGTATTTCTCTACTGAAAAAAATGGAAGAGGAAGAGAGAAAGAGGAAAGAGAAGAGAATTTTCAGTTTTAACTCTTGGAGCCCTAGCACTCCTTTCTGAAAAAATGGTCTCTACTCTCTTGTATTCCTCTACTGAAAAAAATGGAAAGAAAAGAAGATGAAAAAAAATGGAAAGAGAGAGAAATGAAAACAGAGACTTGAACTCTTGGAGAGGGAAGAGAAAACAGAGAGAGAGAGAGAGAGACTTACTGTTGATCGTTGTCCACTGTTGATCGCCGGCCAAAGCTTTTCGAATAAGAGAGTGGGGCTATGGGGTTTGGGAGCTTTTTGTGCCCTAACCCCACCCCCTTTGCCTTTTTCCTTTATATACTAAGGGAGTAAGGGTTTTAAAAAAAAATGTATTTGGTCGGTCACTTAGGCGGGTCACCGGGTCCGGTCGCCTCGCCCGCGTAACTCGTTTTTTTAAACACAAATAACATATCAACTACTCGGGCGAGTCACATGGGTCAGGTGAGTCGAGTTGACTTGGGCGAGTCGACCGCGTAACTCGGTCAAAAATGGCATTTTCAAGGTTTTAGCCAAACTTGGCTCGAAACCTGGCTGAGTCGACTCGACTTGGTCGAGTTTCAAGTCGACTCGGCGAGTTCTAATACCATGGTTGAAAGAATGTGAATTTTTGAGTTCCTCACCGATCTAAATCAGGAATATGAAAGTGCTCTCTCATAACTCGTAGGCCGAGATCCTCCTCTTGAGACACTTAGCCGTGTATATGCCCATATCCAGAATGAAACAAGCAGACGTGATGTGATGACCTCCAGGACGGTAACTGCTCCTGAGCGATCTGCCCTTTCCTCCACCTTCCAGCGTGGTGGAAGAGGAGGTGGTAGAGGATCTTTTAGAGGTCGTGGTACTCTTTTTGATGGTGTCCATTCTGAAGAAAAAGACAAGTTGAAATGTGACTACTGTGGGAGGATTCGTCACACTCATGATCAGTGTTGGCAATTACATGGCCGGTCTACGCAGAGGGGAGGTCGCTTAGGTGGCTGTGGAAGTGATTCTCGTCGTCCAGATGGGTTCGGCAATCCTTCTGCCCATACTACGACAGCCGCTACGAATTCTAAGTTTACTACAACACCAACATCATCTCAGTTAGTATCCAGAGATGATGTGGAGTCTCTCCGTCGCGACCTTGATAAAATGCATAGGGCCATGTCCTAACTGGAGATCCCTTCCACTTCCTCCTTTGCTCAATTAGGTACATCTGCCACTACCCTAAATGTCTCAGTCTCATCTGCTCCTCACTCTTGGATCATTGATTTCGGGCCTCCGAGCACATGACTGGTATGTTCTCTAATTTTTCATCATATTATCTTTATTCTGGGAGAAACAAAGTTCGTATTGCGGATGGTACTATGTCTCACATTGCAAGTAAGGGTACCATCCATATCTCTCCATCTCTGCCTTTATCGACTGCTCTCCATGTTCCTAACATTGCTACTAATCTTTTATCCGTTAGTAGTATTAACAAGTCCCTCAATTGTAGTGTCACCTTTTTTCTTTCCCATTGAGTTTTTCAGGATCTGGTGACGAGGCAGATGATTGGCAGTGGTAGTGAGAAGGATGGTCTATATTAGCTGGATTCCTCTCCTAGAATGCGTGCTTATCAGTCCTCTTCAGGGCCTAAGAGTAATTTTGACCAGTTGATGCGATGATATTTTCGTTTAGGTCATCCATCTTTTTTGCTTCTCAAGAGGATGTTTCCTCAGTTGTTTCTTTCTTTATCTGCTACTTTTCTTAAATGTGAAACTTGTGAATTGTCTAAACATTGTAGGGTTTCCTAACCTTCTAGTATATCTCAATGCAATTCACCTTTTGGGCTTGTTCATTCTGATGTTTGGGGTCCTGCACCTACTCCTTCTGTGTTTGGTTATAAATATTTTGTTACTTTTGTGGATGATTTTTCTCGTGCCACTTGAGTGTATCTTCTTAAGTCAAAATCTAATGTTCAGGCCTCTTTTAAAGCTTTTCATAAAATGGTTTGTACTCAGTTTGATGCTACACTTAAGATACTTCATTCTGATAAGGGAGGGGAATATCTGAATGGGAACATGTGCACCTATTTTACTGCTATTGTTCACCAAACCACTTCTGTTCATACTCCACAACAGAATGGCGTGGCTGAACGCAAGAATAGACATCACCAGATCCGTTCTTCTTGCCATGCATGTCCCTAAATACCTTTGGTCAGAAGCATTACTTTCCGTTGCCTTTCTTATGAATAGAATGCCCTCATGGATCTTGGGCTTCAAAGCTCCATTGGATGTCCTTTCACCTACTACCCCCCATTTTCCTATACCACCCAAAGTATTTGGGTCTATCTGCTTTGTGCATGTGCCCAAACCTGACCGCCCAAAACTTGATCCTCGTGTTGTTAAGTGTGTTTTCCTCGGATATTCTCCCACTCAGAAGGGTTACAAGTGCTACCATCCTCATTCCAAGCGGAAGTTTCTGTCTATGGATGTCTCTTTCTTTGAGGATGTTCCTTACTTTCCTCCTCCGAAGACTCCTCTTTAGGGGGAGAATGTTGATGTTGAAAGGTTGTCTTCTCCTATACTTCGTCCTCGTTCTATTTTCGATATCTCTGACTCTTCTGTGATTGATATTAGACATACGCAAGAGAAAGAATTGTAGGTTTACTCCAAGCAACCACGACCTATGTCTCACGCTCCCTGCTAAGATTCTTCCTCGGATTCGAATCCTTCCGACTCAGGTAATGATTCTGATCCACCTATTGATGATTTTGATCTCCTTATTGCCATTAGAAAGGGAGTTAGATCTTACACTCGACATTCTATCTCTAATTTTGTTTCTTAGAACTCATTATCTCCTTCCTATCATACTTTTTTCTCTTCATTTTCTTTGGTGTCTTTGTCTTGCAGTGTGTCTGAAGCACTGGCTCATCCTAAGTGGAAGGGTGTGATGTGTGAAGAAATAGGGGATCTTGAGAAAGTGGCATATGGGAAATTGTTGACCTACCAAGGGGAAAGAAACCAGTTGGATGCAAGTGGGTTTTCACAGTGAAATACAAGTCGAATACATCTCTGGAAATATACAAGGCTGACTGGTTGCGAAGGGTTTCACCCAAACTCATGGCATTGACTACGATGAGACCTTTGCTCCTGTGGCTAAAATGAATTATATCCGTGTGATTCTCTCTCTGACTGCTAACCAAGACTGACCTCTTCATCAATTTGATGTGAAGAATGCTTTCCTTCATGGAGACTTAGTGGAGGAAGTTTATATGATTGTTCCTCCTGGTTTTAGCTTTCCCACAACACAAGGGAAAGTTTGTCGATTAAAGAAGGCTCTATATGGGTTGAAACAGTCCCCTCGTGCCTGGTTTGAAAGGTTCAGTGGGGCCATGAAGAAACAAGGGTACACTCAAAGTCAAGCCGATCATCCTCTGTTTATCAAACAATGTCAGGGTAAGACAACTGCCCTTATAGTCTATGTGGATGATATAGTGTTGACAGGGTCTGATCGAAGGAAATTAAGAGGTTAAAGTCTCAACTGGCTACAGAGTTTGAGATAAAAGACTTAAGGCAGTTAAGGTACTTTCTTGGCATAGAAATTGCCAAATCAAGGAAATGAGAGATTTTTATCTCACAAAGGAAATATATCCTAGATCTTCTTAAAGAAACAAGGATGATGGGATGCAAGCCTTTGAATGCACCAATAGAGCAGAACCACAAGTTAACAGATGATGGTGGTGAACCTCTTGGTGATACAGGCAGATATCAGAGACTTGTTGGTCGTCTTATCTATCTCTCTCTCACTCGTCCTGATATAGCTTATGCAGTTAGTGTGGTGAGCCAGTTTATGCATGCTCCAAAAACATCTCATCAAGAGGCAGTCTACAAGATTCTCAGGCACTTGAAATCCTCTCCTGAGAAAGGGATCCTCTTTGGCTCTCATCAAGGTTTGAAATTTCGTATATTTCGACGATATTTTTCGATCTCGACGGATTCCGAAACATCTGAACTATGTATTTTGGTTTTTACAAAATTTCGCAAATTTCGATCGAAATTTCGTAAATTTAAACAAAATTTCGTTTATTTCGGTCGAAATATTTTCTATTGGTTTTTTTTTTTTTAAAACATTTCCTCACACGATTTATACAAAATTTCATAAATTTCGATTGAAATTTCGTATATTTCGGTCGAAATATTTTCTACTGTTTTTTTTTTTTTATATATATTTTCTATTGTTTACTTATTTATACTTAAGTTGTAATGGTCATTTACAAAATAGAACTTATGTTATAAAATAATAATTTTAAATGTCTCTTTATAAATTAATTTCATTCTTATCTATATTTCAAAGCCCTCCCTTAGATTACACTAATTACAATAAAGATTTTTTTTTTAATTGCATAAATGACCATATTACCCCTGTGTTGCAAGTATTAACCTAATTATATTTTATAAATTATATATTTTTTAACTATTCTTATTATTGATTTTTATTATGCACAATAAAAAATTCAATAAAATCTTAATACAATATTTTTAAGTTTAACTATTCTTAGTATTGATTTAACTATCTTGGTATTGATTTTGATAGTATTTGAGTTAATTGTTATGCTTGATTGAGAAATGAATGCAACTTTTTATCTAAGTTACATCAATATTAGTCAATCATACATTGTCTTCAGCATCAGCACACGTCTTTGGCTCCCTTCTCATTGCATCTCTTATATACATTGTTGTTTTTTAAAATTTTTTAATTCTCAGATGTGTATTAACATCTATTTTAACATTTCCTGAAGTTTCATTGAAAAATTATATGTTTTTCACTATTTTTTTCGATTTTTTCCTCCACGTGCGAGATATTGTTCCCGCGATATCGATATATCTTGCGAAATATCTTCGATATATCTTTTTTCCACGGCTCGAAATGACATGCGATATCAATATTTAGAACCTTGGCTGTCGTGCGCACTTAAAAGTAGAAGCATATACCGATGATGATTGGGCAGGATCTGTCTCGGACATAAGATCTACATCTGGATATTGCACAATTGTTGGGGGAAATCTTATCCCTTGGAGAAGCAAGAAGCAGGCCGTTGAGGCAAGGTCTAGTGCCGAGGCTAAGTTCAGAATCATGGCTCATGGAATATGTGAATTGCTATGGGTAAAGATTCTTCTGAAGGAGCTCGGATTTCTAGCAGACAAGCCTATGAGTCTTTATTGCGATAACAGAGCTGCAATTAGCATTGCATACAACCCAGTCCAACATCACATAACCAAATATATTGAGATTGATTGCCATTTTATCAAAGAAAAAATCAGCTTTGGAGAGATTTGCAATCCCTATGTAAAAACTAGCGACCAACTTGCAGCTATCCTAACCAAAGGAGTCCTAAGCTATCGCTTATCTGATATACTTAGCAAGCTGGGCATGTGTGACATATATGCACCAGCTTGAGGGGGAGTGTTGATGTAATGTAGTTATGGGTCTCTCTTATGTTGTAGAGTGGCCCACACTTATGTTTTCTCTTTGCTTTCTCTTGTATGGATCTTGGGCCCAACTATTGTATTAGCCAAGTTAATATAGAGAAGAGAAACCCTAATCTTCCTGATTCTCTCTTCTCCCATCTCTCTCCTTTCAATCTTCTTCTTCTTCTCTAAAACCCTTATATCCACAAAACTACTGCAACGATTCCTGATGACTTGGGAACCGTTCAAGGTACATATATGATTAATTTACCGGATCAATTTTCTATATAGAACCCATGTTCTAAATATATGATTGGTATAGAACCCATGCTCTGGTGAGGGCATCTGTTGGTTTTACTTATGATCTCTTCCCCCTTTTTTTAATTAACAAATCGATCTAATAGTGCAGAAAGGGACAAGATTTGTGAATCTGAGCTAGGAATTTTTTGATTAAAGAATTCCAACAAATGGTATAAAGAAAAAATTTACAGATTTTTGTAAAAAAAAGGAACTAATTGCGCAAAAAGGTTGGGGTAAATACCTTGCGAAGCCCAATCAACCTCGATCTCAATAATATTTCTTCGACTCTGGATTGATCTGAACAAAATATCTATGAAACAAACAAGAGGAAAACCAGTGATATGTGAAAGAAAATAAAAATGGATAGCACAAAAAGGTTGTGGTAAAGACCTTGTCAATCCCACTCGTCCCTTGGCTTAATAACCTCAATCTGATTCTTTGGCAAAAACAAATATTTTACCTCAGTCGTAGAGGATAGAAACGAAATGGAGTCCGTTTGATGGGTTTTATAAGTGAAGAGAAGGGGGAGATGTGCTTTGGAGAGCGCAGAGAAAAGAATCGGAGGAGATGTATCTAAATCTAAATGTTTTTCCATTAATTAATGAAGGGGAAGAAGAAGGGACACAGGGAGCCAAACCGGGTGGAGATGAAAGGGAAAAGATATGAAGAAGAAGGAAGGGATTAAAGCTCCCTAGTTGTGCGTATTGGGAAATAGGTTTTAACTCGTGTGTGGGATGTGGGACCCACATAAAGTAAATGATATAACCATGTGGCAACAACTTAGAGTTGAAATTGGACAATTTGAAGGTATCCATGTGGATACCAACTGCTATATAATAGTAGTATATATAGGAGTCAGGATACCGACCGTTCCCCATCAGTGGGATTACCCCAGAGGTGCTGAATGTCATCCCATCATATCGAACGTAATTTGCACCTTTATCAAAATGAGTAAAATATCTCCTTGGGCCAGTATCCCACTTTTATGTTTTCATCCAATGTCAAAATACCAATTACCAGTCAGCTTGTCCTATCATAACATCAAATAGATAAATGGTCACAACTCCACATACCAGGTATCTCTAACTATCTCTAGCTATCCATCTCTCTCTCTCTCTCTCTATATATATATATATATATATATATATGGAGAGAGTGATTATGGGTTTTGTTAAACTTGGTATAGTTCTCAAGGTCGGTACCCTTCTGGATGTGAGTCGTGGCCTCGGGAGGTGAATCCTCAGATGCTGAATTGTGTGTGAGTGTACCGAGTGTGTGTTTGTTTGGCTCTCTAACAAAAAAAACTTGGTAAAGTTCATTGCGTTTTGTTTTTTCCAATGATAGCTCTTGAGATGCTTGGCACATTTTTGTTTAATCCTTAATTATTTTTTAAAATAGATGCATGATACTAATTTGTCATTTCGTTAACGAGAAAAGTGAATAAAAGGAGCAAAGTAGTTGGGTGCATGTTACTATCTTCAAAATATATATAGAGAGAGAGCCGATCGAAAACACACCTTACTATGAGTTATAGTAAGTCACAAGAGTTCACACACACACACATACATATATATATATATATATATATATATATATATATAGGAAATGTGTGCTTAATGCATTTGCAAGTTTTTTTTATGCATCATATGTTTCAAGGTCACGTAGCAGGTGTTTGGTCTCACAAAAAGTCGGACGTGGGGGTCTCCCTTGTGTACCACTTGGAAAAAGAAATCCGATCAGAGAGATTTGTGGTCATGGGGTGTTGGTCCTGGTTACATGAAATGGGCCATGGGCACAAATCTATCCACATGGACGAACTAGATATGTCTAATTGGGTTAAGTTTTTGTCTAGAGATGTGAAAGTAGGTCCCCCACAATGGGTTTTTTTGGTGGCCACGAACACACCTACCACATGGCCTCAAAAGTGTGATGCATATGTATAAACAAATACAAACCATCATATATAGTAAGGACCTAACTGTCAGATTTTGAGAGATGATTCAGAAAAAACATAGAACCAGTAGAGGAATACACAACAGAGAATGATTGAACTAAGTGGGTCCTGCGTATAAGAGTGAGATTTATCATAAACCCTGAAAGAAGGATTTAACTGAGAACTGGAGACATGAATCTCAAACATCACGAACAAAGTATAAGCATCGACATGAAGATGAGAGATGGTGTTCTGCAGAGAAAAGGGAAGATCAATAACAGTTACAAAACCCCAACTTTGCAGAGAAAAACTGGAATACAGTAGTCAAGAAAGCACAGGAAACAGCCACAGATATGAACTGAAAACTGGGATTTTTGGAAGGAAAAAGAGTGAAATCAACAGATTGACCAAATGGGTTTTCGATATTGAATCCAAAATTCAACTATAACAGCAGATATCCCAGCAAAATCCCACCAAAGTACACCAAGAACCACTGTAAAAGTAAAGCAAAGACTCCTTAATCCAAAAGATAAAACAAAGTAAAAACAGGACTTGAGAAGATCACCCACCTGCAAGCATACCCTTTTGGCAAGGCCACCCCAACTAGTGAAGAAGAGGCACAGGACCAAGTTCTCTCAAGAACATTAGGAAGAGATGTTGAGCTTTGCAGAGGTTGAATGGAGGCTACAGAAGCAAGAGGAAGCTGTGGTCTAGCAATTTTGCCAAGAGATTGGGGTCAAGAGAAGAGTCCTCAAGGTGTGGATGCACAACATCATGCACAACTTGGCCATGTAATGTAGTTTTGAATAGATAGGGAATGCATGTGAGAGATCATTTGTGTTCTTACTCCTACTCGTTGAATCAATAGATATTATAATCATGTCCTTAATTTAGTTTTTAAAACAAACCTTTAATCACGAAGTTGCTCATGCAAACACAGATATTGTTAAAAATGTTATGGGATTTTTGTTCAAATAAGCTATGGTATATTGTTATGTTCTTGCTTTTGTTGATGATGTATTAAGATGTAAGCCATGCAAGTTCATCACTCTCTGATTAATACCAAATTTACCTAACATGTTTTCCATCGTGGAACAGATATCTAGTCACATATCAACACTCCAAACCCATCTGGGTCTTCAAATTCACGGAGCTTATACAGCTCTAAAGGCATGGAAATCTGCAATAACAGATGACCCATTTGGGATCTTAGAAACTTGGGTAGGCTCTAATGTCTGTTCTTACAGAGGAGTCTTTTGAACAGATCCTCAAGAAGAAATGTCTACACCACCAGGCCTAGTAATTGCAGGAATAGATCTCAACCATGCAAATCTCCAAGGCTCTTTAGCCAAAGAACTCTCTCTCCTTTCAGACATGTCTCTCCTTCACCTAAACAGAAACATATTTACAGGCACAGTGCCTAATACATTTGGAGATCTCTCATCTCTGTCAGAGTTAGACCTCAATAACAACCACTTCTCAGGCCCTTTTCCTCCGGTCACTCTTCTCATCCCAAACCTCATATACTTAAACCTCAGATTCAACAATTGTATTCCAGGTAGGATATGTAGAGGCCTCAACCAGAGTGTTCTATGATACCAGGAGTGCATCGCCTTTGATCTTAACATGTGTTCATTGATTAATAACAACTATTAAACTAGTGATTATAATAAACTCACCACTTGGTTGAGACCCACTGGGCTCAGACCCACTCGGCTGATGTCCACTCATGGAATCGAATAACTGATACTTGCCAAAATTTTGTAACAAAACTAAACAAAATTAGCAATATGAATAGCAATTCTCTATTTTAAAAGAATAACAGATGACTAAACGGCCCATTTGTGTATTATCTGATAAACAATACCTTACTCTATTACAAAATTTCCCTAGTTTGATCCTTGCGATAGAAGACTTGCAATCTGACAACATATATCAAAATAAAAATTCTCTTAAAGTTTTAAGAATTATAGCAGCAATCAAAACAGAATTTAAATATTCAGATTCCATTAATCATTTCAGTCAATGATGTTTACATTCGAAGAACAAATTCAGAGGAACCAATCCTATATGCAAAAGACCCAATTAGAAACTTAACATGATATATAATATTTCCAGAGAGCATTATGAAGGACAGAAAGTATTCACAAAATGTAAATTGCATTATCAAGGGCACAAAAATAATAATAAGACGTGAAGTAGGAACAAAGTATAGGGGAGAAAGAAACTTGGGTGATCCATTTATTTGTTATTGATTTTAAGTAGAAAGCATTACTTCCAAGTTCCAACAGATCGAGAGGTACCTTAGGAACAAAGCTTGATTTGGAAAGAGAGGAACTAGTAAACCTGTGAAAACAAAGGCATAAACAACAATTGCTCATGAGAAGAGTGCATATGGGTTCTTTAAAAAAATTGCTGTAAAAAGTTAGGGGTTCTTTTCCCATTTTATTTTGGTAAAGGTTAGGTTTCCTTTCGTTAAATAGTAAAAGAAGGGTTTTATATAAGAGATTTTCTATATTTAAAAAGAGAAGAAACTAAATGCATTAGCATGAAAATCTAACCAAACCAAAGGAAAGAATTAAAAAGAGCTCGCAAACCTAAAATTACAGGCATATCGATTTGGCTTCCTCGCCTTGATCTAAGACAACTAGATCATACCTTGAAAGTTCTCTAATGTCAACTCTTTGTTTCAAACAAACAAAAATGCATCAATAATCCCCTTGTAATCCCCTAGAGCTATGATCCAATTTCCAAAAGCATAGAAAGATTATCTCCACAAACAACCATTTCATACCTAACCCGATACATGTTATGAAATGAGTAATGGGAAACGAAATGAACCTACATCACATGTGCAATAAATGGTTCTTATAAGAAACCAGAAACACAAGTGCCAAACCTGACAAGATCATGCTCCTCCACGGCTCCACCTCAACAACACTTTTGTGTTTGATTCTATATTTTTATACCTCTAAAAATGACTTCTTTTGGTGGGTCTTAATGGATTGAGAGCTCTAAATCAAACCAAGAGAGAAGAAACAAGGATGCTTTTGGCTTCCTCGCTTTGATCTAAGACAACTTGATGAAATCCTGATCCCTGAAACTTTTACAATGTTAATGCGGGAATATTTCTTCCTGCTACAATCATAAGAATGTTGAGACAGAAAAATAGTTAAGATTGTTAATGCAGGATCAACAATATTTAAAAGCTCTGGTCAGAGGTCAGGCCTCTTAAACTACCACAATCTCAAGAACCTTCGTTCTACTTCTTCGCCTAAATGAATTGAGCACACAGAGCTATTGCCGCGGGACAGAAATGACATTGCTAGGTTTTCTTGAACTTAGAAATTAGCTGTAGGGTTAACTAAACAGGGTACTAGGGTTTCAATAAATAAGTTTTTGAACTACAGATTTAGGACTTCAAGGGTCTAAAACAAAGGGTGGATAAGTCTATAAAGTGGGTAAAGATGTTGCTACGGACCTAAACTAGAAGCAGAAATTGAGAAGAAGAAGAAAACAGAGGATAAGATAGAGAACTGAGTCATTCAGTCCAAAACTTGAGTCCTTAGCGTCCGACCGTGGACCTCTAATTCGAGATTTGACTCACCAATCAACCGAAGTTGCTACACCTCTGAAATCAGCACCAATGCAGCTAAAAAGAAAGATTATCCAACTCTAAGAATAAAGGGAAGTACTCCATGCAAATGTGCTGAACAACATCTCTCAGCAACTCCCATTTAGACTCAAACTATGACTTACTAGCAAAATAACTGAGAACTTGGAATAAAAGACTTTCCTAAACCTATCATGATTGTCAAGACAATTATGGAACTTGCAAAAAAAAGAAACTTGAGCCCAAAATAGTAATCCTGTCATGGATATGCACCTAACCATACTTGGACATAAACTCAAAATCATATCCCAAATTGTGCAATCTTTCTTTTGTTGGATAGCAAATCGAATAAGACCTCTAATGAAACCAAATATGGGACTGGATTTTTTTTATCGGGAAAAGGTATATATAGATAGATTAAAAAATAGAATACTAAAAAAAAGAAAGGAAACCATATATGTACAATGAGTGTGTGTGTGTGTGTTTAACCATTCAACCAAATCAAAAAGGGTTATACTTACCCAGACTTAGATGGTTGGTCTTAACCAATTTTGTCACACATCGGTTAGCCTTGCTAACCTTGAGTCCATATAAGGTTCCTTCCACTCACCAAGAGATAGGCCCTTTTGGTGAGATGGGTTATGTTTAGCCTCATGTGGACTGAGAGTGTGCGTGACTGCGTGTGTTGGCCTATGTGTGTGTGTGTGTGTTTAACCATTCAACCAAAAAAAACTTTGAAGTAAAGCATAGATAAAATTATTAATAAAACAATCAATCGACTTAGTCCCAAACCCATATCACAAAAGTTCAACTTTTTAACTTCATTTCTACATAGATACTCCCCTCCACCAAAAACGACAAAAGCACATTTCCCAAATAGAAACCCCTATCCTGATAAAACAGCCCAAAGTGTATCACAACATAAAGAAACCCATGAACTTGTCTGATTTTCCTACCTAAGGAATACCTAACAATCCAACTCATCCAATACATTACTACTCATCAAATAACTCCGCACAAAATACAAAACAGAACAAAAACATGAAGAACCCACTTGATAAAACAATCTAAGCGCATGGAATCTTAACTATTTCAATTCCATTTATAAAAAAAACTACTTAGAAATTACAGCCATTAACAAAATCAATATCTTTGAACTTAAGCAAAAAACTAAGAAAAAGAAATACCATCAAGATCTAAACAAATTGAGATTGGATCAAAACCAATCGCGATTGAACTCAGGGAGAGTTTAATCGCACCCACAAGTCAACACATGTCCCTTTTAATCCCTATTAATCATGGTTAAGATTCTCTAACCTTTGAAACATAGTTACCAGAGCGAGAAGCGAATTCGGGAAGCAAAGCGAAAGCGAGAAGCGGGAAACGAGGCTACTAAAAACCTTGGGAAACGAGAAGCGTGAAACGACTGAGAAAACGATCAAGGAAGCGAGTGAGAAGCGATTGAGGAAGCGAGTGAGGAAGCGTAGAGCTGTAGACCAATGAGGACTTCTATTATAAAATGGGATCCAAGGGTAAGCTAACTATTTTCCTTAACACAAAAACACCACAAGGCAGAGATGGAAAGAAAATAGGTCATCATCTGTTTTCCCTCTTTGTCTGAAACAAAAAAAAATTAAAAGGGAGAAATGGAAACTATTTTGCCCCTTTGTCTGAAACAAAAAAATCAGAAGGGAGAGAAGGAAAGACAAATCGTGAACTTCATGGTAATTAGAGAGCTTCCCTCTCTTGACCTAGTTGTGGCCGTTCCAGCTAGTGAGGCTCGTATTTGTCATCTTCTACCCTTGGAAATTGGGTTCTTGGAGCATCCAACAACACAGCAAGAACGGGGCAGCCATGTCTTTCGGGCTCCTGCACAAAGAGGCACACACAGAGTCGGTGATGTAGGCGAAGGTGTCGCTACTGATGGTCGTGAACATGGTTTTTTTAGGGTTAGGGTTTTGAAATTGTTTCCCGATCGCTTACTCACCGTTTCCCGATCGCTTTATAGTCGTTTCCCGATCGCTTTCTAATCGTTTCCCCGATCGTTTGGAGGCGTTTCCTCAATCATTTAGGGACATTTCCCAAGCGTTTCCCAAAAATGGGGAAACCGCATCACTCTTGCTTCCCAAACGTGTTTCCTGGGAAGCGCGCTTCTCACCCTTGGGGTGGTTTCCTTGCAACTATGCTTTGAAGTTTAACGATCTAACCTTGGTTTTTAGATTTTTATTTAGAAAAAAATTAACCTTGGAGTTAAATTTTCTTAACCCTAAGGTTATTTTTTTAAAAGGTTAGATTGTTAAACCCTAAGGGTTAGGGATAGGACTGCAAATGGATGCGGATATTATCCGTATCCGATTCGCATCCGAATCTGTTTAGTCGGATATTTATCTGAATAAATATCCGGCGGAGCGAATTCGGATAGTAAATCACCATCTGTTTATAATTCGGATACAGATTCGGATACTGATACATCCAATCCGATAAATATCCGTCCGATTATATAATATATATAAATAATATATTTTAAATTTATAAAATTAATATTACCTTTAAAATATATTTTTTTAATAAAAAATTATATATTTTTACATTTTTATATATTAATTTATATTATTTTAATGTTTTTTTAAAATAATCCGGATTTGCATCCGAATCCGGATACTTTAATCGGAGTCGGATACGGATATCATATTTCACTATCTGCCGGATATTTATCTGAATACGAATATCCGGATATATAATCAGATACAAATTCGGATATACCAATATCCGCTTCGTATCCGCTCCGTTTGCAGCCCTAGTTAGGGAATCTTAAACACGGTTAATAGGGGTTAAAGGGACACATGTTGACATGTGGGTGTGATTGACCTATGGATCACAACCAATTAAGATTGACCTCGGGGAGAGTTCAATCACACCCACAGGTCAACACGTGTCCCTTTTAAACCCTATTAATTGTGGTTAAGATTCACAGGGTTTAAATCTAACCTTGATTTTTAGAAAAAAAAAGTAAACATGGATTTAAAATTTCTAACCCTAAGGTTAATGTTTTAATATTTTTTAAGAACCAAGGTTAGATTGTTAAACCCTAAGGGTTTGGAATCTTAACCATGGTCAATAGGGGTTAAAAGGGACGTGGGTGCGATTGAACTCTCCTCAAGTTTAATCGGGATTGGCTGTGATCCGATCTCCAACAACCTATGTTTCCATTAAACAAATCCAAATAACCTAGATGTCTCCAAGAATTAGACCCATGATCCCTTCCGCCTCTGTAAACAATGCATGATTGAGGTACAATATCTGATGTTTGTTGCCGTTGGATTTTCAATCAGATGATCTAGCCAAACAGTATTGGTCTGGCCAAGGCCAGATCAAATCTGATCCTGTTAAAACCGGTCCGAATGAGATACAATATCTGATGTTTGTTGCCGTTGGATTTTCAATCGAACGGCACATCTCTTAATAGTAGGTACTATAAAGAGTTTTAAATCACTTCCCAAAAATGAACACCCAAAATGAATTCAGACGAAATGAAGTAAATAACAATACCATCACAAAGAGGGAACAAATATAATGAGATGTGGAGAATACAATAAATATAAGAATAAATGTACGAAACAAAGATATGGGTTTATTAAACTCACTGGAAAAAACAATGCATGTGAAAGTAATTATGTTGAGTAGATTAGACAGTTTCCTTTGATTCGTGATTGAGAGAAGTGAGAGAGAGAAAAATGAGACCAATGTGGTTTGGAGTGAAGAAAAGACGTTTTAGAGTTGTGAATTGTGTTCTTTAGGAAGTAGATGGAGAACCATGTTGGTTGGGACATTGTAAGACACCATGAGTGCTATGCCACATCATAAGTGTTAAAAATGCTTGGATCAAATAATAGAAATCCAATAGGGTGCCACATCGGATCCAATTGCTATTAGATATAGTATATATTGATAAAAGATCACAATGGAGTATATGCCACATAATGTATCAGCATGTCAGCATTTCAGTTGTCTTATTGATGCAAAACATTACCTGGTTCTCAAGCTGCCTAGTTCTGGCCTCACTTCCTTGCACCTCTCCTTTGCAAATCAAAGATGGGGTGGAACTTGCATAAGGATGAAAACAGTAGCAATATTTCTCTGCTAGAGCCAAAGCCTGTCTAAGCAAGTCTGTAACAGGTGACTTCAATGCAACAGCTCATCCAGCTTCACTTGAGGTTGGAACTTTGGCTTCTGTAACCATCTATGATGCCAATGGCTAGCACTTTCTCAATAAGCGCCTCATCCTGCTCAAGGATCTCTTATGAAAGCTCCAAGTAATATCAGACTATCAGTATCTCCATGCATGAAATTTCATGAACGTCCTAAGGGCCCAATTTCTTCATTTCCTTCAACAATACATTCAATATGTGATATATGTTTTCAATTCGAGGGTGTATTATGGACCCTATACGAAATTCATGCACAACTCCATCGACGGTGATCCAACTACACCCAGGCTGTTTACTCACTCCATTCTCTCTCATCAGCCCCCTCAGTCCTGCAATTTTGTCCCATTGCCGATAAGCAGCAAAAGCATTAGACAACAGAACATAGCCAGCAGAATTGACAGGGTCCTCCTCAAACAGACTTTTAGCAACATCTCGAGCCAAGTCTACTTTAGAGTGGAGAAGGCAACCCCCAAGTAAAGCCCCCCATACAAGACCATTAGGCTTGACAGGCATGGAGGACACAACTTTGAGGGCTTCTTCAACATGGCCCACTCGTGCAAGGAGATCGACATAGCAAGCATAGTGTTCTAGTTTAGGGATGATGGAGTAGCGTGAATCCATGTCTAGGAAAATGCGATGCCCTTCGCCTACCAACCCTGAGTGATTGCATGCAGACAACACACAAACAAAGGTCCCGGCATTTGGATGTACACCAAGCTTCTCCATCTGGGAGAAGAGCCTCAATGCCTCTTCCCCTTCACCATTTATAGCAAGACCCATGATCATGGCATTAAAAGAGGCCACATCTCTGCCAACCATCCGATTAAAAATCTCCTTCGCCTTGTCCAGACTCCTGCATTTAGAATACATGTCTATACAGGCAGTGGCTAAAAATGTGTTGGACTCTAGAATACCTTTACATCCTTTAGATTTTGCGTATTCGTGAATCCAACTCCCTACATCTAAATCACCAACTTGAGCACAAGCTGAGAGCACACTTACCATCGTAACATGGTTGGGTCTCCGATTGGAACCCACCATCATCAGTCGAAAAACACGCAGAGCGTCCATGGGGCAACCATTTTGAACTTGCACAGAAATCATAGCATTCCAAGGCACCACGAGGCTTCTTCCACTATCAGAAATTCTATTAAATGCTTCACTACTTTTCTCAATCTTTCCCCATTTCCCATACAAATAAACCAGGACAGTATTGATCGAATCACGACAAAAGTCCATAATCTCATCATCACCACCAGCACCATCAAATCTCGAGAAAACCTCAACCCATCTCTGAACTTCTACGACCTCAAGTCTGGAACATGCAGAAAGGACACTCACCATGGTATCATCCTGCGGCCTCAAATTCTCTTTAATCATCCGCAGGTACAAAAGCAGAGCTTCCTCAGACTGACCCAATTGGACGTAACCAGCAATCATACAAGTCCAAGAACAAGCCATACCACTCTCCGGCATTTCATCAAATACCCTACGCCCGGAGAGCGTGTCTCTCACGCTCTTTGCATAAACAGCAAGTAGGCCACTGCAAACAGAGGAATTATGGTTAAAACCCAATTTAACGATATGGGTATGAATTTGTTTGACATTTCGAGCATCAGATGATTGAAAGCAGGCCTTTAGAATGAAAGAAAAAGTGAAGTCATTAGGAGAAAGCGAACGGAAATTTAAGATTTTGAAGAGAGAGAAGGCACGGGAGTAGAAACCCTTTTCAGCCAATATTCGGATAGTGGCATTGAAGGGGAAGATATTGGGTTCCTTAAGAAGGTTAACTACTCGAAGAGCAAATTGGATTGGGTATTGTCCGATGAGGCGGGTGGCTAAGAGATTGTCTTGATGGGCACCTATGCGGAAGATTTGGGCGTGGATTTGAAGGAGACGAAAGGGTGATTGGTGGGCTTGGAGGAGGAAAGAGAGGTATCTCTGGTCAGGATAGGTTGGAATGCAGGAGAGAGCATGGAAGAGATTGAGGGAAAAGAGGGAATAAGAGTAACGGTTTTTTAACCTTAAGATGGTGGGAGAGACTGACGACATAGCAATAGCTAATATGTTTTTTGAATTGCCTCTCTCTATGCCGAAGACCAACCCCGGAAAAGAAAAGAAAAAAACTGCTCACTAATGCCCCAGTGTACAGTTAAGAATTTCTAAAGCTGTAATTAAGCATATAATGATTCTCCAATAGAGATGAAACCACAACAGAGTGAAGAGCGAACGAGATCGAATTACCTTAACCCTATGTTTGGTTGCCGTGAAAATAAGTGAATACATGAAAAAGAAAGAAAATTGGATAAAACATAATTAAAATTTAGATTAGAATTCCAAACTTTTCTTTTATTTTCCATGTTTTCACCTCTTTTCTCAACAACCAAACATAGCATAAAAGTTATCAGTAGAGGCGTTAGAAGAAGAGTAGATAGAATTGTTCTCCGGCAGGCATAGTCATAATCCAACGGTTTTTAATGGGGGAAAAACACCACATAAAATTGAAATTCGGATATGGAATTTGCAGGTGCTAAACCCCTTTCCAACATTAGCCTTTGTGAGTTGTTTCGGTCATACTCAACAAAAAGAATACTCAAAGAACAAGGAAGACAAACTGTTAGGGTGGTATGTGAGGGGGAAAGAGAAGTGGGGGTGGTTAGTGTTAAGACAACTATTAGATGGATACCGTAATTAGTAATGAGTCAGTCTATAGGTACTCTCAAATATACTCCCTAATCCTAATCGTTTATAACCAACCATTAAGGGTTACGATTTGAGTTAGCTTAGTTTGTCTTTTCTAATGTCACATCAGCTCTAATCCTAACCGTTTATAATTGAGATAAATGGATAAGATTTTGGAGTATATTTGGGAGTACACTTTGGGAGTATCCCTAGACTAATTCATTAGTAATTATTATAATTAGTAGTTTCCTTTATTGTACTTAGTTGTCTGTAAATGTTGTTTGTTCTACACTCTTATATACTATACTTGTATAAATATATCTCTCATAGAAAAGAATAAAATTATTATATACTTATATAAATATATCTCTCATAGAAAAGAATAAAATTATCAAAGCATTACATCTCTAAACTTTATCTCGGTATCAAAGCCGGTTCTCTTTGGAATAATTATTGCGCCTCTGCTGGACTTTGGACTGCAGTCATCTTGGACGAGCAACCGTTGGATCAGCCAACTTCTTGGACCTGCAATCGTCTAACCAATTAAGCAGGCTGCATACGGGTTGAGATCACAATAGTTTACTAAGCATTGCTTTCCTGCATACACCCAAGCATAGGTTTCCTGTGTATGTGTTGGACCACATCTGCTTTCCTGCATACATAGCTTTGGTAGAGAAGAAGTTGAAGACGTGTTGAGCAAGTTTTCACCTCAGATCTGTTGCTACATACTTGGGAGACTTATCCACTCGTGTTCAGCAAGTTTTTGCCTCAGAATTGCCGCAACCACTTAGGTGAGATCTATCCACTATTTTTTTTTTGGGGGGGTTAGTCGTCTTATGGCTTAAGGAGATCACAACCTCAGCATGAAGCTCTCTGTGTCCGCCCACCAATGTTGCCGCCAGATCACCACCAAATGAGCAGGTACCTCCATTAAATCCATATCACCGAATCCATATACCAGTAAAGCATCCATATCACCTCCATTACCGTATCACCTCTATTAAATCCATATCACCTCCAGTACTGTATCACCACCACTTAAACATCTATTATTACCAACCTTACCATACCATTAAATCCCAACCTCCGAATCCATACCATTACCTGTACCGCCCAAATCCCTTAGCCTGATCATCCATACCACTTACTACCTTAGATCCATCCATACCACTTACCGAATAGATCACTTGCCGCATCATTACCTGTAATCCGCATAACCATCACTGCCGCCCATATTCAATCTGAAGGTTCATATCACCAACCCGAATTCTCACCAGCCATGTTAGCTCGTATGTGTATTCATTGTGGTGAAAACGGACATAGCAAGTCATGTTGCTATGAGTTAATTGGATATCCAAAATGGTGGGATCCTGCCAAAGTACCAAGCAAAAGAAATTCAAAGTCGAATCCCCGTGCCTCTGATGTTGTTGCTAAATCATATAGTTTGATTGCTATTTCAGGTAACTCTGGTAAGGCTCTTAATGTTTCTGCATCTAATAGGAATAATACATGGATTATTGAATCTGGTGCTATAGATCACATGACCTTTGATATTAATCATATTCAGTCTATGAAGTCATCCAAACAACCTATAGTGTCCACAGCTAATGATAATCAATCTCCTGTGATTGGAGAAGGTTCAATTACATGGAATAAGAATTTGAATTTGGACTCTGTTTTGGTTGTTCATTCCCTCAACTATAACCTATTGTCTGTTGCTCAAATAACTTGCACTCTGCATTGTACTGTTTTCTTTTGGCCTAACCATTGTGTTTTTAAAGACATCCAGACTCAGAGGACAATTGGTTATGGTACTAGAAAGGGAAAGCTCTATCATCTTGATCTGACTACAACAAGTTCGAATCAGTTGGCTCAAGCATTCTCAATTGATAGATCGGTGTATCTACAAAATTCCAAAATTTGGTTGTGCCTTCGGCGTTTAGGCCATGCTTCTTTTGGGTATTTAAGAAAATTATTTCCGAAGTTATTTGTTCACTGATTTCAAATGTGATATTTGTGAGTTAGCTAAAAGTCATCATGTTTCCTACCCAATTAGTATGAAGAAAAGTCTAGCACCATTTATGGTTATTCATTCTGATGTCTGGGGTCCAGCAAAGATTCATTCTTTGAGTGGTGCACACGTTGGTTTGTTTCATTTATTGATGATTGTACTCGCATGACTTGGATCTGTTTAATGAAATCAAAAAGTAAAGTCAGCTCTCTCTTTCAGAAATTTCACAAGGCAATAGTCACTCAGTATCAATCTCATATACGGGCTGTTCGCATTGATAATGGTGGAGAATTTGTTAATCAGGACTTGAAACAGTATCTGTAGCTGCATAGTATTGCTCATCAGACAACTTGCCCCTACACCCCTCAACAAAATGGGGTTACAAAGCGCAAGAATCGTCATCTTCTTGAGGTTGTTCGTGCTTTCTTGTTCGGGGCTCATATGCCCACCAGTTATTGGGGTGAAGTTATCACAGCTGCGGCCTATCACATCAACTGAGTACCTTCCAATTCCATACAATTTCAGACCCCCCGGCTTGGACACTTTACACGAAGCTGTAAATGCCCCTACTGTGTCGAATTTGTCACCTAAAGGTTTTGGGTGTGTAGCATTCGTACATCTTCACAAGCCCTTGTGAAGTAAATTGGATCATCGAGCTCTCCGGTGTGTATTTGTTGGCTACGCCCCACATCAGAAAGGCTATCAGGGTTATCACCCCATTTCTCAAAAAATATATGTTACTCTGGACGTCACCTTTCATGAGGATGAAATGTATTACTCTGGCCCCGAGTCTCCACTTCAAGGGGAGAGTAGCAATGAAGTGAGCAATGAAGAAGTGCAGACTCCGAATCACCCCCTAGACACCTTGGATTCTCTCAGTAGTGAAGTTGAAGTTCGTTCTGAACCGTTCAAACAAAATCCAAATTTATGCGCTGAACCGAGCGATCGGCCAAGAGCGGCTGATCGATCGGTGGTACACGATCGATCGCTCGGCCAGGAGCGGCCGATCGATCGGTGGTTGGAGGAAAATTCTGAAGCTATACCACACGTGCTAGAGATCTCCTGTTAAGTTGTACCACTTAACCAATTGCCCTCTGAAGTCAAAGCCGAATACACTCCCGAGCCCCAGGTGAGTTCTGAACCCCACATAAAATTGCTACTTGATCGAATCACTAGAGGAATACCTAGAGTAACTTATGAACTTGTTCTTAGTTCCAAAACTAAGTATCATTTGAGTAACTTTGTATCTTACCATAGACTGTCAAAGGAAGCTGAATCATTTGTGAATCAATTATTTGTTGTATCTATTTCTAGTAGTGTGCAGAATGCTTTGAGTGATCTCATGTAGAATGAAGCAATGAATGAAGAAATGAAGGCTCTCCAAAAGAACTCAACGTGAGAAATTGTTGAGTTACCTGAAGGGAAGAAACCTGTTGGATCCAGATGAGTCTACACCATTAAACATAAAGCCGATGGAACTATCGAAAGATTCAAAGCCAGACTTGTTGTCAAATGGTATACACAAACGTACGGAATTGACTATGGAGAGATGTTTGCACCAGTGGCCAAAATTAACACAGTTCGTATTCTGTTATCTTTGACTGCGAATCTTGATTGGCTATTACGCCAGTTTGATGTAAAGAATGCGTTCCTTCATGAAGATCTCAAAGAAGAAGTATATATGGAGTTGCCTCCTGGATGTAATATGTGGACTGAAAAAAACAAACAGGTGTGTAGGTTGAGGAAGTCTCTGTATGGTTTGAAGCAATCCCTTAGAGTATGGTTCGGAAGGTTCACGAATACTATGAAGGCATTTGGATACAAACAAAGTAACTCAGATCACACTCTCTTCTTAAAGCATAATCAAGAAAAGATCACTGCTCTTATTGTGTACGTTGATGATATGCTAGTGATTGGGAATGATCCGGAAGAGAAAAAAGTATTACAGGATCACCTTGCCCGTGAGTTCAAAATGAAGGATCTTGGTCCATTGAAGTATTTCCTAGGAATTGAAGTTTCAAGGTCAAAGAAATGTATTTTTCTTTCTCAACGAAAATATGCCTTAGATATGTTGAAGGAAACTGGTATGACAACTTGTAGCCCGATTAATACTCTTATGGTAGAAAATCTGAAACTGAGTTTGCATCCGAATCAAGTTCCTGTCAATAAGGAATGCTACCAAAGACTAGTGGGAAGATTGATGTATCTTGCACATACTAGACCCGATTTAGCTTATGCGCTAAGTGTCGTCAGTCAGTTCTTGCACTCCCCTAGTGAAGAACATATGAATGTTGTAGTTCGTATATTGCGCTACTTGAAGTCATCCCCTGGAAAGGGAATTATATTTACAAAAGGAGAGAATTTGAACATTGAAGGTTACACCAATGCTGATTGAACTGGGTCAATAGATGATAGACGTTCTACGTCCAGATATTTCACGTTTGTAGGAGGGAATTTAGTTACTTGGCGAAGTAAAAAACAAGTAGTAGTAGCTAGATCCAGTGCTGAAGCCGAATACAGGGGAATGGCTAAAGAAGTATGCGAGTTACTGTGGATCAGAAATTTAATGCAAGATTTACGAATCGAGCCGACCAATCCAATGAGGTTATACTGTGATAACAAGGCAGTATGCGATATTGCCCACAATCCAGTTCAACATGATCGGACTAAACATATTAGGGGTGAATAGACATTTTATTAAGGAGAAGTTGGAAGCAAAGCTCATTGAAGTTCCTCATGTTCGATCGGAAGATCAGCTTGCGGACGTACTCACTAAGGCGGTGTCAAGTCAAGCGTTCCATAGCCATCTCAACAAGTTGGGCATGAGCGACATCTATGCACCAACTTGAGGGTAGTTATTAGATGGATATTAATTCCGTAATTTGTAATTATTATAATTAGTAGTTTCATTCATTGTACTTAGTTTCCTGTAAAGGTTGCTAGCTCTACACTCTTGTATACTTATATAAATATACCTCTCATAGAAAAGAATAAAAATATCAAAGCATTACAACCCTTAAACTTTATCTATTAGAGAAGGACATGGGGAAGTAGGGAGAGGTGCTATATGAGAGATTAGGAAGGTTGGAATGTAATAAGAGATAGAGAGAGAAAAGTGGAATGCAATATGTAGAGAAATACAAAAGGGAAAGAGCGGTGATAGGCATACCCACGATCTCTATTTGCAAATTTAAGGCCGCTCCTCATTGGTCCGCGTCCCCACTCGAACACACATCTTACTCTCTTATGCTTAATGATGTGGCAACGTAATGAAGAGAACTCTTGAGAATCATGGGATAACATAATGGGACTCAAAGGGGGGTGAAGGGCATTTAACAGGTGTTTGCTTTCTGGAACGGTGCTGTATAAAAGTAAGGAGTGTAAGGGTTGATAAAAGGGCGTTAATGTTGCTCTGTGAAAGGAAGGGGTGTAAGCCTGTAAGGGTTGGGAAGGGCATTAAGTTAAAGTTGCTCTAAACGGAAGGGGTTTAAGGGTTGGGAAGGGCCTATGAGCCAACATGGCATGGCATCTATTACCTACTTATATGACAAACTTTTTTCTCCCCTTCTCCTTCTGCCACGTAGGATTACTATCTTACCATATTATGACGCGTGTCACATTTAAACAATTCAATTTTCACCCCAACCATTCCCTACTTCTCTCTCTAAACGACCCACCTTTTCACTTGGGGTGATCACAGCTATTGGTAACTGTTTTGCCGAACCATCACATTTTTTCAGATCTTTAAATATCATCTGCAAATATCTCTCCCATAACATTTTGTTCTCCATCACTACCGATATCTATCTGACATGATATCTTTGTCTCGTGTTATCCAGTATAATTGAACAACAGGATCCCCAATCGCTTTTTCTCATCCTCTTTGACATAAGCAAACAATAGGATTATTGATCCCTTTTTCTGGTGCTCTCCGGCATAATTGCACAAATAACACCCAGCTTTTTTTCTACCACTCCAAGTTAGTCTCTCTATCTATTTCCGCCAAGATTGCTGCTCTATGTGTGTCCTGCTATCACTTGGGATTAAATAATCTTTAAATTATTTGAAATATCGCTCTATGTTCTCTCCAACAGTAAAACGATCAGTTTACACCCTTTATAAAATAGAGCATGCTTTCTAAAATAATCAATTTACAGCCTTTGTAAACTGATGTTGCTCTCAACCATTTTTGTTTTGCTCTCAATCAAACATGGAATTAAATAATAATTACAGCCTTTGTTGCTCTCAAACGGATGATAATATCACGAACGCTGATGCCTTCCCCTGTGGAGGCATCGAGTTCAGCAACTCAAAACCTTCTATTGGGTGTTTTTATGGAGAGAACACTTAAGAAGTCGTTTTTTTTTTAACAGTACAAAAAAATTGTTGCCGACTTCAGTATAGTGAGCGGGTTGGGTTTATCTTTCTAACCAATGCTTAGTAGAGTGAGCAGATTGAGTTTATCTTTCTAAATATGGCTTAGGACCCATGGTCTACACATGTACCTATTAAACCCAATTGACTATGGTTAATATTCCATAACCCCCTATGGTTTCGCAATTTAACCATGTTGTTTTTAGAAAAAAAATAACAAAAATATTTAATAAACCTAACAAGGTTAATATTAACCCTTATGATCAATGCTTTTTTTATAAATCTTATCAGCTTCACTAGAGTGAGCGGGTGGGTTTTATATTACTAATCAAGGCTTAGGGACCCATGGTCTACACATGTCCCTATTAAACCCAATTAAATGTGGTTAACATTCTCTGAGCCTTACTATTTAATAATTTAACAGGGTAGGTTTTATATTTGTAACCAGGACTGAGGGACCAATGGTCTACACATGTCCCTATAAAATCAAATTAACTGTGGTTAATATTCTTGGAGCCTTATGTTTAACAATTTAACCTTAGTTTTTAGAATAAGACATTACAATTGTTAGTAACCCTATTAATCCTTGTCGTCAATTTTTTTTACCATTTTTTTAACAAGACATTACAAAAAAATTATTAGTTCTAACACAGTTAATATTAACCCTATTATATATATACATATATATATATATATATATATATATATAAACTAATACTATGCCATAACAAATTCTCGTCTTCGAAGTGTCACCATTCTTCCATCTCCCGACCAACAAACCCAATCATCTCTTGACCAATACACCCGACTAACACGTTGTTCCATTTAGGGCTGCACAAAGCCCGATTGACCTGTTGGTGCGGCTCGGCCCGGTTCGGCCGGAATTTTAGGCTCGAACGGGCCAAACCAAGCCTAACAAAAGCCTGAAAACTCAATCAATCCGAACTCGAGCCAACCCCTGTGCAGCTCGGCCAGGCTCGATTGAGGCTTGGTTCGGCCCGAACTCAGCTCGACTTGAATATTATTTTAAAAAATATATTTTATATTATTTATAAATAACATTATTATATATATAAATAATATAAAATATTATTTAAAATTTAAAAAAAAAATATTCGAGCCAAGCTCAAGCTTGAATCAATTCGGGCAGAGCCGAGCTTCGAGCCAAGCTTTTGAATTTGGGCCGATCTTCAGGCCGCGCTTTCAAGCTTCATTTCGGGCTGAGCCGGGCTTCAGGCCTAGATCAAATCCTTTCAAGCCTGGAAAAGCCCAGCCCGAATATAGCCCTAGTTCCGTTTAAACTTCCTTATGTACCCGACTTTCTGATAAAACCTAAATACACTTCATAATCGAAATGAATTTACTTGCATCTAAAAAAAGTAACGTACAATTACAACTATTCAAATATGGATGGGGTGGATCAGTTACAATGAACACAACTATCTTTTCAAATATTATTCTAAGCGAGTGGCAAAAACAATCATACAAACAATAAGTAAATGTTGTTTTTTTAGCCAAATTTATTTAAAATTACAATCAAATTATTGATATATCATTCAATTTCAATTGTCATAGGAAGAACATTACCTTTTGCGCAACTAGAGATCATATGGATATACGCCTTATTGATACTATATTTATTTTATTATTTACCATCATTTTTAATAAAATTTTATCGATTAACTCTTTTTCAACGACTTTTCTTTACAATATCAATTTGGCTTACGTGTGAGACACATTATGAAGACATGGAGATGTGTAGCTAAATATCGGTAAATACACTAATTTTAACATTTCTATATATTATAATGTGTAATTATTATTTTATTTAAACTTATCGTCATATATTTAATCTCATGACAAAATTAGATAAAATGATTAAAACAAAATTGAAAAGGTATTTCATAAAACTTATATACAAATTCAAATTTATTTATTTATTAGTTTATTAACCTTTTGACTAATCATCACGGTATTACTATATTTGTGAAAACAAAAATCTGGTCGCAAATCAAAAATGCACACTATACAATAAAGAATCGGGTCAAGCATCATCAATCACAAAACTTGCGAGGTACTACAAATAATTCATAATTTTTTTGCACATAATAATTACTTTCACTTAACCAGTACTAACAATTTATTTTTTTCTTACTTTTCAAATTTAATGCAATTGTGAAGAAGGCTTACAACTTTATATAATTTTTAATCGCATAATTGATAAATAATTGTCATGTTTTATGTTGCATATTCGTTACATAAATGTTATTAAATTTTATTTTTATGTTCTTAATTGCGCAATTTATCTCTAACTTCCAATAACAGATTTTTTCTTAATTTTAATGTTTTTGTACAACTGTATTATCATATTTTAAAATTGTATTACATCTCACTTATATTTTTTATGTCGTGCACGGGCTCCTTGCTAGTAGCCTCCGAAGAGATAATCAAAAAATCCCATTAGGGAGTCACGTCATCAAAAACTATGGCATAGTATAGGGTAATGGATGTTGGTTTTAAAAAGAGGGTGTATATTGGGCCTCCAATATATCAGTACAAATCTGGGTTTAGTCCCACATCGGTTGGGAAGTGGAATTCGCAGGAGTGTAAAAAGGGCCAACCCTTCTGAAGACGGGCCCTTTTGGAGTGGTTGCTTGGACTTACCTTTATGGTACCTTAGCAGATATCTTAGGTCTAGTTGTGTGTGTGAGTTTAGAGTGTGTGTTACATGATAACTTTTCGACCGACAAAAAAAATATATGGATGTATCCAGAAAAAACCCTTATCTATATAAAATTTAGAAAACTATATATTTTGAGTCTTGTTAATGCACCGGATCATGATCTGGATTCGACTAGACCATTTATCCTATTATAGATCAGTCAGATCAAATACAGATATGGGATCTTGAATTCGATTATAATCAGATTTTGATCTATAGCGATGTGATTTGATATGATTATAATATCTTACATAACTTTTATAAATATATTATAGTAATATCCATAAAAATACTTAATTTTCTAATTAAATATTAAATATTAAATATTTAATTATATTAATATTAATTAAATTAATTTTGAATATTGAATAAATAATTGAATTCGAATTGAGAAATTCAAAACTAAACGAATGTTGGTTCCATTCTTGATCTGTCAAAGTTGTAACTGATTGGATTTGAATATAGCCAAATTCGGTCTGAAGCGGGTCCATTTTTTATCCTAGTTGTAAGTGCTATTGTTAGATATTATGCCCAGAAAAGTCATTTAGATTGTAAGATTCTTATTAATTTGATTAATAAAGACTTCTTCTTTATCTATTGTGTATTCATTATGGGTAATTGACCATGATCATGAGATGATCTATACGATATGAGATATCGATAAAGGTTATTAGGATATATTGTAGGAAAATTATGTGATTGGATTTTCACATTCAGATATAACTTTCCAGTTCCTTATACCTTATATAGTCACAGCTATGGGTGAGGCTGGGCACTTCACTTATATGACTCCCACTATGCTAAGATGTTTTCAATAGTTGAGATGTAGTTCTATCTCGAACTATTGTAATGGAGACTACACATCAGCATATGGGTGTTTAAATGTACACTGACTGATTGCATTCAATAAGAGACCTCTTGCATAAACATACTATTAGATAGTTGGTCTCTCATTCACATTGAGCAGTTTCAATGATCCTTAGATCTGATAAGTTCATTTATAACTGAATAGTAATCTGACTGTTTTGATTCCACCAAAGTATTCTCTACCTTAGGGAATACGATACAGTGACAGTTGGAAAGTCAGAAAACTGTTCGAGTCATAATGAATTTCAAACAAGAAATCCATATTTATTAATTTAAGAGATTATCCAAGTTCCGGGTAAAATAGTCTATTAAGCTTAAATCATGCGCAGATGATTTTGAAACAAAACAAGTTTGAAATATATTTCTATTAAAATATATTATACTTATAAAAATATTTTTCTCAAAATATTTTACATGAGAGAATGTTTCTCATGGCTTAATCAGAATTCTTAAAAACCCGGATGATGTACAATGGGCTATGAGTTAGATAGTATATTAATCTCGAAGGCTCATTAGGGATAATGTAATTGGAATGATCAATTGAATTAAAAAGTTCATGTGGTGGGATCTGTATTAGTTAATGTTCTTACACTGGGATTCAATTGCAACATGGATATCTCACGTCACTTACAATTCCGATGAAATTTCTATTAGGGTCAATGAGATAACATTGGGTAAGCCAGGGCAAGAATGTCCCAAAGTAATCTTTGGAGATGCTCACATAAAAAATACAAGTTCAAATAATTGATTAAATGTTAATCATTGATTAAATAGATTAAAAGTTAATTTATGGTTTAAATTAATTGTTAATTTAAATTAATGGATAATATTAATAATTATTTAATTAACCTAATTAAAGGGGAAATGAGTTTGACCCATATCAATAAACTCATTAAGAATGGACCTTTAATATGGGCCCAAATCCATGGATTAAAACCCTAGGGTGGGGCGCCCACTTTAGTTCTCCTAATTGGATTAGGATTTGGTTACTTAAATAATTATTGAATAATAACTCTTTTAATTATTGAATTAAATTCCAATACTTGGAATGCATGTAGGATTGAGATGAGTTGTAATTGGATTACAACTAGGAGTCCTAGACTCCCCTATAGCTCACGCTCCCCTTGGTTAGTTTCCTAATTGGATTTGGATTCTTATTTGTTGGTTAATCCTTTTAATTAAGGAATCCTCTTTTGAGAAAGACTCCTAAATTAGTAGGATCTCTATAATTAGAGTAGTTATAGTTAAATTATGATTTTATTTTAATTAATAATAAGAGTTATTATTAATAAATAAATCCTAAGGGATAAGGTATAATTGAATTAGGATACTATCCAAATCCTATAAATATACCCAACACCCCATGACCGTACAAGGCTCTCACTCTCTCAATTTTCTCTCTCTCTCTCTCTCTCTCCTCCAACCGTGAGCCCCAAGGGGAATACCCCTTGGATTTTTGTGAGCTACATAGGGTCCTTCAAGTTGGGTTTTTCAACTTTAGGGTTTTAAACCTTAAGGTTATTAGTGATAGATAGTCTACATTAACAATCCATCTTCTTCATGTTGCTTCTTCAATTCTAAGTAGAGATTTTAAAGCTTTGTGGGGATAGCGAAGTAGAAGGATCAAACTTCGAATATTTCTTTGAGAAATCTCTACAAAAAATTCTGACGGTTCAATTGGGTGTTTGTTTCACCGGTGAACATCATTCACCGAGGTAATATGACTAAAACGAATAGATAATTTTAGTTGCTTTCTATGGTGTAAAAGATCATCGGGATCCAGTTTTCCGCATAATTTTTTATTTGGATTCTCTTCAAGTTATATCAGAGCTCATGGTTAGGGAGTATTTTTTGTTTATTTTAAAGGATAATTAAATAGATGAATTAATTCACGAGATGAATATAATTCTATTTATTTAATAATGCTCATAATTTTATTTTATTTGTTCAAGAGATGAATAAATAAATAATTATTTTATTATATTATCGAATGAGATTTGATAATAATGATAATTAAATAATTTTAAAAACTAGTATTATATGTGATATAATTAAATTTGAAATAAAGAGTTTGAAATTTCCTTTTAAATGATTTGACCATTTAATAAATGTTTATTAATTGTTTAAAATAATTAATGAAAGATTTTTCCAATAAATAGATTTTATTCGAAAAATTATAAAACCCTATTTTATGATGAGATCATATTTAGGATTTTCGATTATCTTAATCTTTTATTTTAATCTTGGATAATAGTAAAATCAATCTTAGATAATAGTAGAACCAATCTATATGAAATGATCTTGTATTCGAGAAAGGATCTTGCATTCAAGAAAGAAATAAAATATTGCAGAGATTTAAGAAAATTCTATCTTATATTTTAAAAAATAATTTTATGAAAATTTTTTTACGAAAAATACAATAGTTTTATTTTCCAGGGTTTGATGTATATAAGATATAGATTTTATCGAGCGAATTGATAATTGTTATCAAATTCTAAATCTTTTGAAATATCAGAAAAATAACTTCATCACCATGTTGCATCTAATTATATGAGATTATAGTTATAGGTCAAATTTCTTCTATGATAAATTGTTTATCATGCATTCATATTAGATGATAATATGTAGTAGGATTTTGGCAATTCTGTAAAGGGCAAATTCATTCGGTTTCCCTAAAAAGGGCGAATGGAATACTGGTTTCCCTAATGCTATTTAAATTTCATATTATGCATTGGTGGAGATATTGTTAAGGAAAATGTTGCAATGATGATCTCGATAAGATGATAAAGGAAGGGATCGTGAAGAAGTTTGCTAGTTACCTTTATCTATATCTCTTGCATTCATGCATTTTAATTTTAATTGACTCATAACAATTAATCTCATATAATGTTTATTAACGTTTAATTATCATGAGATAATACTTGTTTGTTTAATCATGAGATGATACTGTTGATTTTATCATGAGATGATAACTGCTATTTATTTATTGTTAACTTATTATGTTGAAATAATTGCCCAAATATATCATGTGTATATAAGATTGGGGACAAGTTCCTAAGAATTATGATCTTCTACCATACACAATGTGATCTTATAGTAGGGAGAGTGAGTAAGCTGACAGGCCAAAGTAGGGGCCCAATCTCTCTCACATATGTGAGAACATGGTGAAAACTGTATGAGCAAATAGTGGGAGCAATAACGTCAAAGCGTGAGCTTTCGCTAGGTGTTTATTAGGTTCATGGTAGGTGAGCATATGAATAAGAGATATTATACAATAACGTCAAAACGTGAGTATAACATCTCTTATAGATCAGACAGTAGATCGAATGCTCCAAAATTCACAAGATGAGATTTGTGAAAATGGAGAAGATGGTTTCTATCTGCCAATTCAAGGCGATGTGATGTTGTGCCCAAAGGCAGGATTATATTAAGCCAGTGACTAGGTTTTCAATGTCAATTGTAACTTCCAAAATTGGCAATACTATTAGAAACATACCCATAATCTAATAGTAATTAATGAATTCAATAAATCCCTAATACTATCTTATTTGTCATTTGATTAGATCATGACAGACCTTCACCCATTAACTGAAATTCTTCATGATGAGAAGTTAGTTGGAACTAACTATGTAGACTGAAAATTTAGGATATACTTGGTACTCTCTGCTGAAAAGCTTACCCTGTGTCTTACAACTCTTAAACTTATGATTCTCCCAGATTCAACACCAGATCTGTTGGCTAAAGCTGATTTATGGAATCATTCTAATCAAACAGCAAGAGATTGGGTGTTAGTATCATTATTTAATATCCTATATAATCATCATAAGGATATGGATAATACTTCTGACATTTTGCAACTCCTTCATGAGATGTTTGGTGTAGAGAATAAGTCTGTCAAACAAACAGCGTTAAGGTCTCTTCTTACCACCGAGATGAAGGAGGGAACTTCAGTCAGAGAACACATCATGAAGATGATGAGTTTTATTAAAGAACTGGAGATGTACGATGGAGAGATGGATCTTATCACCAAAATCAATACTATTCTACAATCACTCTCTCGGTCATTCAACTTGTTTGTAGTGAATTACAGTATAAACAAGTTAGAGATAACTCTTAGTGGGTTGTTAGACTCACTATTGACTGTGAAAGATAAGATCAGAAAATATATTGATGGTGAAATTATGTTTGTTGAAAGACCTCTACCTGTGATAGTGTCTGAAAAGAAAAGGAAGAGAAACGTGGGTAAAGGAAAGTTTAAAGACAACTGGGGTAAGACAAAAGTTGCCAAAGGCTATTCAGGTGAAACTGGCAAGGAAAGCAAAGGCAAGGAAAAATGTTTCTACTGGAAGAGGAATTGTAGTAGGACTTACCTCGCAACTCTTAAGAAGGGTGGCGCAACAGAAAAATAGAACTTTATAGGGTATCCAAAAGAAACTAAGGGTTTCTATTTCTATTATAAGACAGACCAAACAATAGTTATTAGGCATCATGCCACTTTCTTGGAGGAAGAAATGAATCATCTTAAGAATGTTGAATTTTATGAGAAGAAAGACAACATAGCCAGTGTCCAAACCTAATCCTTCCATTATTGATTCTGCTAATTCTGTTCCACTGAGAAGGTCTGAAAGAGTTTCTAGACCACCAAATAGACTTCAGTATTATAATAATGAGGTTTATCTAGTTACCCCTGATGATGAGGATACGGATCCTAATACTTATCAGGAAGCTACATTAGATGTAGATGCATCTCAATGGAATAAAGTCATGAATGCTGAAATAGATTCTATGTATGACAACGACGTCTGGACTTTAGTAGATCCACCAGATGGTATAAGGCCAATTGATACAAATGGATTTACAAAAGGAAGAAGGGTGTCGATGGTAACGTGGAGACCTATAAAGCAAGACTTGTTGCAAAAGGTTACACTCAAATTCAAGGAGTTGATTATGATGATACCTTTTCACCAGTAGCTATGCTCAAATCCATCAGGATATTGCTAGCTATAGCTGCACACCATGACTATGAGATATGACAAATGGATGTCAAAACTATTTTCCTTAATAGAATGTTAGATGAAGACAGTTATATGAAGCAACCTGAGAGCTTCATTGCTCCTAACCAGGAAAACATGATAGACAAGCTCAACAAGTCGATATATGGTTTAAAACAAGCTTCAAGAAGCTGAAACCAAAGATTTAATCTTTCGATCAAAGAATTTGGATTCCAAAAGAATTTAGAGGAAACTTGTATATACAAGAAGGACAGTAAGAGAGCAGTAGTATACCTAATTCTTTATGTAGATGACATTCTACTCATTGGGAATAATGTAGAGATGTTGTCATCAGTCAAAATTTGGCTTTCTCAGCATTTCTCAATGATAGACTTGGGAGAGGCATCTTATATTATCGGAATAAAGATTCTAAGAGAGAGGAAATACCAAATGTTGGGATTGAGTCAAACTTCCTACGTAGACAAGATTTTGTTTAGGTACAGTATGAGTGATTGTAAGACAACACATTCCTTTTAGACATGGTGTCAGTTTGTCTAAAAAGATGGGCCCTACATCAGCTGATGAGATCAAGCAAATGAAGAGGTGCCCTTATGATTTGGCAGTTGGGAGCCTCATGTTGTCATGTTATGTACTAGACTGGATATTTATCATGCAGTGAGAGTTGTTAGTCGGTTTCAAATCAATCAAAGTATCAGATATTTGGACTATTATGAAGCACATCATGAAGTACTTCAAAAGGACTAGAGATTATGTGCTTACTTTTCACATAGAGGAAGTATCTTCTCATTGATGAGATTTTTGAGAAGCAAGACATCTTTGTTACAAAGATCAGGTCTCAACTTAATGTTGCTGACCAGATGACTAAGGCTTTTATTAGATAAAGTATTTGTAACACACTTAGATAGTATGAGATTGAAATTTATGACATAGTGACTTTTAGGGCAAGTGGGAGATTGTTAGACATGATGCCCAGAAAAGTCATTTAAATTGTAAGATTCTTATTAATTTGATTAATAGAGACTTCTTCTTTATCTATTGTGTATTCATTATGGATAATTGACCATGATCATGAGATAATCTATACGATATGAGATATCGATAAAGGTCATTTGAATATATTGTAGGAAAGTTATGTGATTGGATTTCACAGGCAGATATAACTTTCCAGTTCCTTATACCTTATATAGGCACAGCTATAAGTGAAGCTAGACACTTCACTTATATGACTGCCACTATGTTAAGATATTCTCAATAGTTGAGATGTAGTTTTATCTCGAATTATTGTGGTGGAGACTACACATCAACATATGAGTGCTTAAATGTACACTGACTGATTGCATTCAATGAGAGACCTCTTGCATAAACATACTATTAGATAATTGGTTTCTTATTCACATTGAACAGTTTCAATGATCCTTAGATCTGATGAGTTCATTTATAACTGAACAGTAATTTGACTGTCTTGATTTCACCAAAGTATTCTCTACCTTAGGGAATACGATACAGTGACAGTTGAATAGTCAGAAAGCTGTTCTAGTCATGATGAATTTCAAACAAGAAATTCATACTCATTAATTTGAGAGATTATCCAAGTTCCAAGTAAGATAGTCGATTAAACTTAAATCCTGCGCATGTGATTTTGAAACAAAATAAGTTTGAAATATATTTCTATTAAAATATATTATACTTATAAAAATATTTTTCTCAAAATGTTTTACATGAGAAAATGTTTCTCATGACTTAATCAGAAGTCTTGGAAACCCAGATGATGTACAATGGCTATGAGTTAGATAGTTTATTAATCTCGAAAGCCCATTAAGGATAATGTAATTGGAATGATCAATTGAATTAAAAATGATCAATTAAATTAATTTCTTTTAAACATTGATTAAAATTCACTAACTCATAGGGTTAAAAAAAATCATATTTTTTTTCTTCTAAAAACCAAGGATAAGTAGGTGAACTCTAAAGGTGGGTAAATCTTAATCATAGTTAAGTAGTGTTAAAATGGACACATGGCGACCTTTGTGGCGTAACTGGACTCCACGCTCTCTTGTCAAAATGTTTTGAAAGAAGAGCATCTCACCAAAGCCCCAGCCGTCCCCGTTCTTTGCTATACCCAAAATGTCTCTAAAGCTTTTTGATTATTAAAATGTCCCAATATCATATTTCAATAAGCAACGTATCTCTCACAATTTTATTTTATCCAAAATTTTCCTCAAATTTCTAGACTAATATATATATATATATATAATGCTCTCACTAGGGTCTTTTCTTCCCAGTCTCTCTCCACTTCCTCTCTCACATACATCGCACGCTCGCCCACTAGTTATTTTGGAGGTAAAAACTTTTATGTCTTAAATTTTTTTTTTTAATCTATAAGTGAATTTTAATGAACACTCTAAAATTTGAATAAACTCTACTTCAAAATTAAACTCTAAATATTTAGAGTTACAAAAAGCATGAGGTTTTTCGCTTATTTTATTTTGTAAAAAAGGGAGCTTCGGAGTGGCGTCATGGCTCCCATGGGCCATATCCCCAGGTTAACGTTCAGATTTAAGCCTGCCAGGCACCCACCACCTGAGTAACAATGGGCTCTACACACAGTCCTACTATGCTAGGTTTCAAGGCGTGCGGCAAGGAAAAAGTAACCCCCCCTCCAGAGTCCTACACTATGCTAGGTTTGCCCCCTCCCCCTCCGGGCGAGTCCTACTATGCTAGCTAGGTTTCAAGGCGTGCGTGAATTCACTGACCCACCCCCTCGGGTGGTAGGTCTTTCGTTTTAGTTCAATGGATTTTGTGAGCCAAAGAGGCAAGGTCCCAAGCGGCTTTTTAATTATTTAATTTTTTGCAAAAAGACAAACAACGGAGAAGTCTGGCCTCTTTCATTGCACTGTATCATTGTCAATTAAAAAAGAGATATTTTGTGTAGCCAAAACTCTCAACTCCTGTTTGACGGAAAGTCATTCGTCAGTCTCATGGGTGGGTTTTTTTTTTTCTTTTGCTGCAGCAAAATCTAGGTTGGGAAGGATACTAATGGGGGTGTATTAGAGCCGGGCTTAGCCTTGCACGGTATGGTTTGAAATTTTTTCATTTAGGTTCCACTTCGGCTTGGTTTGAAATTTTTTCATTTATATTAAGCTCGGCTTGGCTCAAACTTGTTCGATTAGGCTTGAGCTTGGTTCGGGCTCGAATTGATTCAAACTTGGCTTAGCTTGAGTTCAAATTTAATTATTAAAAAATAATTTTTAAATAAAAATAATAATATTTTTATTATATATATAAATACAACAATTATATTATTTATATATATAATAATTATATTACTTATATATATAATATTATTTTTTATATAATATTAAAGCCGAGTCAAACTTGAGCCGAACCGAGTCCCAATCGGGTTGAGCTTCGAGCCGAGCCGAATCAAACAACCTTGGCTCGAGCTCGACTTGAATACATTTTCAAACTCAAAAAATAGCTCGGCTCGACCCGATCGAACCTATTTTTCGAGCTCATGCTGGGTTTTTTCGGGCTGAGCCGAGCCAAACTTTTGAGTTAGTTCGGTTCGGATACACTCCTAGATACTAATGAGTCATGCTCATTGAAACTTGTAGTGAGCGGTCCATTAGAATGATGACATGTGACATACTTTTTTGAATCTAACCGTTGAATGTCAAGTTGGGTCCTTGGAGACACGTGTCAAAAAAATCAGTCTCGGACTTATTTAGACCATCTTATTAGTCATTAGTCATTAGTTTGCAGCATGCAGCATTAATCCCTTAGGGTTCACCAAATCCTACCTAGGATATAGAAATGATTGATCTTCCCTTCTTTGATTGAACATTAATAGATTGTCCGATCGAGCTAATTTTTTTTGCTAAGTGTCTCTCAGGCAACCCGTCTTGACATGAAATGGTTAGATTCCAAAACGTGTCACCTGTCGAATTATTAAGGACCCCTCATTACAAGCTTCAATGAGCATGACTCATTAGAATACTATTCATTTAGGGTTTAGTTAAGGGATGTCAAAAGGGACACATGGCGACCCAATAAGAATTGCTCACTCCTCTCTTACTGTCACTTTTTCTTTTCCTCTCTTATGTCACTCTCATTTTCCTATCTTCCTCTCAACTCATCTTACATTGAATCCGGATTGGTTTTAGGAAAATGTTTAGAGGGATGTAGCGGAATGAGCTGTCCTTATTGGTCCATAGCTCACACCCCTTTTTAATGAGAATGGATTTGATCTGGCTTTCGCCTGGCCAAAATTGTCTAGCTTTCCTCATAAATCCCTTTAACTGCCTTTTTAACCCTAGTTGAAACTTTTTAACTCATTTGGTTCTATTTTTTTAATATTTTTTTTCTAAAAGCCAAGATTATATAATTGAACCCTAAGGTTGAGGGTATTAAAAGGGACACATGTCGACCTATGGGATTAGGGCAAGACCAAATCTCATTCCCTTTTTAACACCCACTGTGGTTCAGATTCACTCCCTCCTAGGTTCATCCATCCACCTTGGTTTTTATACAAATAAAATATAAAAATATTAATAATATGAATTTAGTTAAGCTTAACCATAGTTAAAAGTGACACGTGGACATGACAGTCTGCATTTTATGAAAGAAAAAGACTAGTGAATGACAGACTGCAGTCGGTTAGCTAGTTGAATGTCTTCCTATTTTGCCCCCTTTAACTGTGGTTAAGCTTTTGCCTTCCTTTAACTCTGATTAAACTTAACCAATTTAAGGTTAATAATTTTTATTTTATTTTAAAAAAAACTAAGGTTCAATGATTGACCATTGGGATGAGTGAATTTTAACAACAGTTAATGAGTGTTAAGCGGAACACATGGCCGCTTGTAGTCTATAGACACTCTATCTATTTTCCAAAGAATTTTTTTATACAAAAATCTGAAAATTTAAGTATCAAAATACCATATCTATAAATGTAATTTTTCATAAATTAATTAGTTAATCAAAACTCCATTAAAAATTTAAAGCGTTCGGGGAGAGGGAGAGAGTGGCTTTAGAGAGAGACACAAAAGGAAAGAGTGACATGAGATAGCAGAGAGAAAGGGGATGTAATCAGTTATATAGTATATTTTCTTATTGAGTTTCCTGGAAGGACGATTGACTGATCTCTAATTTCTTCCGTCAAACAAGAGTTTAGATATTGGGTACGTGGCAAATGGTGGTGGAGACAAGGATTCCTTGTAGAGGTCTCTACCCTAAAATTTAATATCTCTCTCTATCACAGTTGCAGGCTTGTTGAAAACTGAAATTACAGATTTTAAATCCCAAATTGTGAAAAATCTAATCTCCGCATAATGGTATCACACACTCTCTCTCTCACTCACAGTTGCAGGTTTGTTGAAAACTCAGAGGCACACTTGATACTAGAGCTTTCAACTATGTATAACATAAGAGGATTTCAAGTATTATTTGGTGGTTCTTCTCAGTTCTCATATGCTTTCTTATTACAACTTTACTCAGAAACTGAAAGCAACATGTGCACATCAACACATGTATATGACCTTATTTCACTCATCTCTATGAAGGCTTACAAGAGGGGTTCATAGATCTTATTCTATAATATTATATTAGTCACAAGGAAGAAGAGAAGAGAAGAGCTTCATGGGCAAAACACAACCCTGTAGTTAGTACCACCAGGGCAAGTGAATAAGCTTGTTGGATCATCCTTTGGGTAGCTATAAGCATCTGGGCATTTCCCCTTGAAGTACTTGGAGTAGTTCGTGGGTCCACAATTCCCAGAATTGCAACAGTATTGATCGGTCTTAAAGACAGTACACGGGTTGTTACATCCTCCGGGAGCCCGCAATTCATTTGGGCATTGCCCGTTCACGTCGGTGCATCTGATCCCTCGGCAATTGCCACTACCACTGCCAGTCGTCGGGCTAAAGTCCATGGGGATGTTAAAGCCATCAACCAGAGAGATGTCAATGAAATCCTTATTAGTATAATATGGAGGACTATTTTGATTCAGCGCAAACTCGGCGAGTGTGTTCGGTGGGGTACCATAGTCTTGACATTGCAGGAGCCCATTACAGTTGCCCGTCTGGCAGCTACCCCGACCGTTGGCATCAAAGTTACAATTGGTTCGACCCCAAATACGGGCCCTAGCCGTGCCCGGTGCAACGGTGATGCTCCAGGTTTCGCCTCCGTTGAGTCGTCGGCCACCGCCTGGTACAGCGGCAGCCCAGACTACATAGGGGCATTGGTTTCGGACCTCAAAGTTGGCAGCATGGGTGAAGGTGAAGATGAGACAGAAGAGAAGGGAGAATAATATAGGGAGGTTTCTAGTAGAGAAGCTCATTTTGTAAAATGAGAGAGATGGGCTCTTCTTTTGGGCTCATTTATGTTTGGTCTTGAGCTAAGAGGGCTTAAATAGAGGGAGGGTGGCCCTGGTATGGTGTATACATGATCAATTCCATGTGGAAATTTGAACATTTTTGTTGACTTTGATGACTTGAAGAAGATAAGAAGAAATGGAGTTATCTAGGGGTTTTCGTTATCAGTCAATCAACAATGTAATTCCTAACCCAACCTGTCAACCCGACTCGGTTTTCCAAGGGTTAGGGTTGCTGTTTGGGACTCATGAATCAGGCTTGATCATTTAGTTAGGCAGCTTAGTGATAAGTGTTCCTTATTGGGTTGAGTTAGGGTTTGTCTTTTCAACCATTTGGCAATCGAGTCGAGGGTGCCCGATTAGGGGTGTCAATGGATACAGATACAATCCGGATTTGTTTATTTAGATAATTATCCGAATGATATCCATTAGAGTGAATTCAAATAGTAATTTTCCTATCATTTTATAATCGAATACATATTTAGATTTGGATATATCCTATCGATAAATATCCGACCATTTATGTAATATATTACTATAAATTGAAATAACATATTATAAGTTGATAAGACAAAAAAAATAGACCTTATAAATATGTACTTTTTACTAAAACTGAAAATACAATATTAATTTTAAAATAAAATTTATTTATTCACATCTTTTCTTTCTTGAATTTTTAAAAATTAATTAGATAATTCAGATTATCTAAATTTGAATATTTCAATCGGAGTCGGATACAAATACTATATTTCACTATCTACGAAATATTTATTTAAATTCAAATAGTCAAATATATAATTGGATAAGAATTCGGATATAACCCTACCCATTTCGAACTCGCCCTGGTTGATAGCTCTATGCCCGACCCTTAATGGAAACATATGGTATTAGCTTGTCTTTATGAAGTTAAAAACATACCACAATAACAATGCCATAGGCCTTCCTTTGCATGCCGAGGCCATCAAAAAATTTCTGAGAGCTCTTATTAGGCCCAAGGTTAACCATAGGGGTGTATTTGAGCCGAGCTTGGCTTGAGCTTGATTCGAGCTCGAATGTTTAGGCTTCAGCTTGGCTTGAACAAGCTTCATCTTGCTCAAACTTTATTCAAGCCAATTTAGACTCGGATTGGCTCAAAGTTGATTCACAAAATTAGTGTATTTAATATTACATGATTTTAATAAAAGTGTTTATTAATAAATTATAATACAAGAAACTATATAAAATTAATACACTAATAGATAAAACAAGATTTGTGGAGTAGTCTTTCAATTCAAAGAGTAGAATTAGATCAGAATTTCTGTTTTTAACTTCTTAACTCTTTTGTTATTATTATCTCTTAGATTGATTTATTATAAGCTAAAAATTATTATAATTTATGATAAAAAAAATTAAATATTATTTTGTATTTATATATATATATATATATAACATTTCGATCAGAACCGAGCCCTAAACGAGCCGAGTTTCGAGTCGAGCCGAATCAAATAAGGTCTGGCTTCAGCTTGACTTGTTTAAACATTAGAGCTCAAATAAAATATTAGCTTGATTTGTTCAAGCCTGAAATACTAGGTTGAACTTGGTTCAAACGAGTGAGGCGAGTAAAGGTGATGAGCTAGCTTGGTTTGAGTGCACCCTAGTTAAACGGGCCTAATAAAAACCTTAGGGTTGGTACCAATTCTCATGTTCTTAAGAAGAATTGTTCTTATTGTGAATGTATTCTTAAGATTAATTTTGTGTTGAAACTCGTTTGGCGCCAATAAGCCAAGATTTGTTCTAAAAACATAAATAAGTTTGGATGAATTTATTTTTTAAAAATAAAAGAATAAAAAGAAAGAAATTAATAGATAAAAATAAAAAATTGAAAAAGTATAAAATGATAAATAAAAATAATTATTTTTTAAAAACTAAAAAATAAAATAAATATATAAAAAATAATAATAAGGTCCAGTGTGAGAGAGCCTAATTTAAGAAATAATTTTGAAAAGTGACAAATTTTTACTCCTCAATATTAGGGAAATAAGGATGTACAGTAGACCATCTTGTAATTAATAACCTTGGTGGAAAGAAATTATATTAATTATAAGAGAATATTATTATATATAAGAATCACTATATTGATTCATAAAAAAAAAAAATCCTAATTTTTTTGAATGTATTGTATTTTCCATATAAGCTTCATGTAGATGATACAAATGTATAAGGCTAGCCCTCTCAAAAAAAAAAAAAAAAAAAAACACAATAGATTTTTATGCTAATCCATTGAACAAGCTAATGACATTTGGACCTATAAAAAATACAAAAAAGAAGGTTGTGTCAACACATAATAAACCTCCCAAAGTCAAACTTTTTTTTCAAAAAGAAGAATAAACATCCTTTATTTTGGGAAAAGACATTTTCTTTTCGTGAGATTCTCCCTTTAACTAATCTTGTTATTATTTTGAAGTCCTCACATATACAATGGTTTTTTTTTTAGTTTTTTCTTTCTAAATTTCTAAAACTTTATACTATATATGACAATTTATTATACATAACCAAAATATCTAAAATAATTTTATCTCTTTCTCTTCCTGATACCTAAACCATCATAAAGTATTTATAATATTCATATAACTATGTATTAATATAATATAAAAACCTCTCTTATAATTAATAATATACTAGAACTTTCTTTAAAAAAATTTAAATAGCAAGTATAAGAGATTATTAATTATACACTATAGAACCAAGTTGGTTTCTTACAAATTTATTAATTATTAGAGATTATTAAGTTATAGAATATTAATTATAAAAGAGCTTACTGTAATATCTATGAGATACACAAGATCTTATAGATAATCTTAGATTACTATCTTTAGTATATTAGAATTATTTTTAATATTGTCTTTCCAAGTTAAAAGTTTTGGGTTATCTATTTAAACCCTCTATGAGTCATTGTAATCTATCCAAGAATTTTTAATAAATCAGAATTCCTACATGGTATCAGAGTAGGTGATCTACCGCTTGTTTTGATTTTATTTTTTTTCCACTTTTCCGGCGGGTGTGCCGCGACCGTCCGCTGGGTGTTAAACCTTTGATTTTTATTTTTTGTTTTAAATAAAAACCCTACTATCATCCTCTATATTCTTACCATCTCAGGATCATACTCATACTCTTTGATCTCTCTTTTTCTTTTCATTTATTGAAGACTTTTCCAATGAGAGTTTTTCTTTAAATCGAGAGTCATACTCCATATGCTTTGGGAGAAGATCATGACAGCCTAATCTAGTGGGCAACCGGCTCCAACAGACTCAAAATGAGCGGGATGCGACAGAGATGGACTTCACAGACTGATGATGACCACCAAACACAGTTGGATGTTCTAACTATTCATTAACAAATTATCAAAAAAGATCAACGGTGAGGAGTACTTGACTTGTGGCAAACTCATGAAGATCTCGATCTTCATGTGTTTGAGGGGGAATAGTAGGGAAATAATTTGTTAGGAAAATAAGGATGTAATATCTATGTGATACATAAAATTTCATAGATAATCTTGGATTAGTATCTTTAGTATATTAGAATTATCTTTAATGTTGTCTTTCCAAGTTAAGAGTTTTGGGTTATTTATTTAAACCTTCTATGAGTCATTAATCTATCCAAGCTTTTCAATAAATCAGAATTTCTACACTTAATTCTTACTCCAAAATGTGAACATTTTTAGAAGGGAAATAGTTAACATACCCGTGGTTCCCATTTGGAAACTGAATGGCCGGTCCTCATTGGTCCATGCTCCAATTTTAAATACTCACTTATTGTTGTTAACATTCACTCACCCTAGGGTTAAGCAATCCACCCATTTTTCAAAAAAAACTCAAAATCTTAGTTTTAATTTTGTTAACCTTAAAGTGGTGTTAAAAGGGACACGGGGTAAGATAGGAAATGGACCCATGGGAAGTACTCTTTCTAGAATTATTCCGAATTCTGTGCTAGATAACCACTATTCTTGAGTTTCTATTCCTAGGGAATAGAGAATTGTTCCTTAAGTGTGACGCCAAACGGATCTTAATTACGGTCTTTTGATGTTTATAGAGAAGTCGATGAACTTTTTTTTTTTGTTGTTAAGGTAACAACACCACAAGGTGAAGCTACAGTCATGAGAAAGAAGACCACACACACGCAATTCACACACACCACACAACCCTCAACCCAAATAAGATTCACCCAAACACCCCTCAAAACGGGTACCAAAGTCGATGAACTTCGACGTGGCTTTGTAATGGATTCTTCCACGTGAGATAGATGTCTCACTGATATGATGTCCTTTAGGAAGCCGAGAAAAGGCAGACCGGAGCATAGTTAGCAATTTGGCGTACCGTAAAAATTTGGTACGGAAATTATTCGAGTATAATTCGGAATTTGCATTGAATCGTTCGATTAAAAATTCGGCGAAAAAAACGCAAAACGTCAAAAATATGGTACAGAATTAATTCGAGTATAATTCAAGTCAATACTTAATAATTTGTTGAAAAATTCGTCTAAACATATATAATTACATATATACAATTTCTAAGAGAATGCATTAAATCTTTACCTCATATTACAGAAGATGAAAAAAAAAAGTGCAATTAGAGAATTAGAGAGAGTCGAACTTGGAAGGGAGACTAGAGATTAAGAGAGAGAGAGAGAGAGTCGCTCTTGAAAGGGAGAGTGGTAGTTGCTGGTGTTGACAATACTATAAAGTCGGATACTCGGTCCTCAACTGCTGGCGGTTGGCTTTGCCATTTTGATAAGTAACGATTGTGAAATAGTTAGGGTTTGAGATTTAGGAAGAGAAAGAGATCAAGAAAAAAAATGAATTAACTAAGTAATGACCAATGAGTGTTTCATGACTGGTGGTTGGCGACTATTAATAATGTTGTAGCCAATGAGATAGGGAGTAAGGTTAGAGATTGAGAAAAATAAACAAATCAAAAGAAAGAGAGTTATGCGCGCATGTAAGAAAGAAGAAAGAGAATTTGAGATTTATCTTACGGGTTTGTATATATATATATATATATTATTCGCAAATAAGTCGTGAACGATTCGCGACTAATTCGTGTATAATTCGCCTTACTTAAAAAATTTGTAAATGTTTACGTAACTTTGATTAATACGGATGAATTATACGTATGATTAGTTATAAGTATTATTTGTGTATAATTTACGTATAATACACGAATTTACTAACTATGGACATGAGTAAAAGGTTGGAAAACGAAAAACGGGGTTCCTAGTATCACAATTCACGGTAAATAAGTTGTGAACGATTCGCGTATAATTCGTCTTACTTAAAAAATTTGTAAATTTTTACGTAACTATGATTAATACGGATGAATTATACGTGTATGATTCATTATAAGTATTATTCGTATATAATTTACATATTATATTCGAATTTACTAATTATGGACGAGAGTAAAAGGTTGGAAAGACAAAAAAGGGGGATCCTAGTATCACGATTCACGATCTAGGTCCGTGGCTGCTAAGAAATGTTAGTAAAGGTCGTGTACTGTGGTCGGTGGAGAGCTAATATCAGGATTCACGAACTCGGTTCGTGGCTGCTAAGAAATGTTAGTAAAGGTCGTGTACTGTGGTCGGTGGAGAGCTAATGCAGTTTGCAAAGTCTTCATTCTCAAAACCAACCATCGCTATGGTAGGTCTCTTAAATATCAAGCTTAGACTGTGGGCCCACCAATGCTTACATAATATACAAACAAAAAGAGGAATGCTAGTCTTACTTGGAGTAGGTACAACTCCAAAAAAAGCAATCTAGGCCTCGTTTGGCATCACTCCCAAAGAACAATTTTTTATTCTCCGGAGAATAAAAACTTAACAATTTATATTTCCAGGGAATAAAGAATTATTCTTGGGAGTGATGCCAAAAGAGCCCTTATTATTCCACATATCAACACGTGTCCCTTTTAATAACCCTTAATTGTGGTTAAAATTCACCAACTCTTAGGTTCAACAATCTAACTTTAGTTTTTAAAGAAAATATTAATTCTAAAGGTTAACCTTAAAGTTGTTAAATAAAGTTAAAATAGCAATTAAAGAGGCATTTGTGTTATAATTGGACTATACAACTTAAGAAAATCAAGAGTCTTTAATGAAAGTTGAGGTGGTACCATGTAGAATGATTAGAGAATCTAAGTTGGATGCAAGGTTTGAAATCCCGAAATTATTGGTGATTTCGGTACAGAAATCTCGAAAATTTCGGTTATCTCGGCGCAATTTCGGTCCTTAATTTATTAATACTTTATTATATATATAAAATGATATTTTGTATATTTAAAAATAATTTTTTATTAAAATTTAATATATTTATATAAATATGATTATTTTATTTTTAAAATAAATATATAAATTTATGAAATTTTAGAAAAAATATTGGAATATTTCAGAATATATCGGAATTTTAATACAATTAAATAAATTAAAAATAAAGTTTCGAAATATCATTGAAATTCCAAAATTGCAGAAATCCGAAATTTCACACAAAATTTCCTAAATCGAGGCCGATATCGTGTTTTCAAATATCGATAAGTTAGGTGTACTGTACCGTTACCTAGACTTTAAACCGAATGAATTCAAAGCAGATATTATAGTGGTCGATTATATATCAATAATGAAATAAAATATTCAAAATTGAATAATATCCAAATCATCAATTACTTTCATAATATTTTAAAAGAAATAAAATGCCTATATATTTTTTTTATTTTAAATTTTTTTTATTCCTTCTATTTTAAAAATATTTAATGTCTTAAAATTATGTAAAATACATTGATATTTTAACCTTATAAGCTTATAATATATTATGTATATATATTTATCAAATGTGATATCCAAATTCACCCTACCAAGTACCTATTCAGATGATTATTGAACAAATGAGTTTGGATACGTGTCTATTGATACTAATGTCGTTACCTTTATGGTGGTATTAACCAATGGACAATAAGAATAAGAGGGAGTGTAAGGAAAGAGAACATTTTGAGGCAAAACCTAAATACAACTCATCAGCTTTTCGGGCACCCACAGAAGATAAAGAAAGTCTTACTTCTAGCCCCTTAGGTAGAAGGACAACGGTGGCTTATTTTTGGTCCCCATGAAAAAAATTGCTACCAAGACTTTTCTTGGGATGCGTTTGGGTTTGATTTTGTTGATGAAAAGGGAGTAAAATATTTAACTTTTCAAAAACTAGCAGGGAAACAACTGATTTTACTGTTATTCTAACTTAGTACAATTTAAATAATTCAAACATATTTATGATTTGATGAATTATTTTTTAAGTGATTGTATATCTAATGATTATATTATAAACATTTATGAAATCAAAGCTGTGAGTATGGGATTTTCCAATCCACTTTCACAATTATATGTTTTGACTTGAGTCGCCACCTATTCATTCTTAGGGATAGGTCCCGAGTATCTGTTTGTTTGGATAAGGCAAATGGTCTTTACAGAGTTAGGGTAAGCGGTTCGATTAAGTCCTGGGGAAGGTATTAGGCACCCCAAGACCTCCGTTTTATAACGGTTACCTACTCCCTAAACTTAAGCCAATTATAATCTCAAAATTTAATAAAAATGTCCAAAGTTTTTAAGTGAGTGCTAATCCAAGAAAAATAGAAAGCTAGATGGTTAGGGTCGAACCCGAGTTGAGTTGCCTACGTACTCACATGGTGAGATCAGACCGAGCGTAGTTCTGGCACATGAGCTCGTGCCGAGGCTAGGGGGGATTGTGTGTATGCATAAGATGGTTAAAGGGTCTAGCCTAGAAGGCTATGGTTTAGTTGACTGGGGAGGTCAAGTGCACAAGTGTTAAGTCTAACCGTGGTTATAGGGTATTTATCCATGGTTAGATGAGCTAACCAAAGCTAAGGAGGTCCTACAAGTCTCTTTTTGGTCTTTTTGTATTTTTTATATTTTTTGAGATTTTTGGGGATATTTGAATGTTTTTTATATTTTGGTTATATTTGAATGTTTTTGGTGTTTTGAGATTTTATCATGTTTTTGGTATTTTGGATTTTATCGTGTTTTTGAATTTTCATGTAGGTAAGGTTTTGACAAACTTAACTAAAGTCAAATTTAGTCCAAGAGTTTGGCTAAAAGATTATAGTTTAAGACATAAAGAGGGATGTGCCTTATGAATAGTAAATGGTCTATTACCAACACCTATTTTGTTGGATTGATGTTGATAATAGATCAAATACCATTATCTTTAGTATGAAACATTTTTAAGAATGTCCTCTTTAAGTCCTTACACCATCATTTATCTTAAGTCCTTAAACCATCACCTACCCATTCAACATAGAACATGAAGGAAAAATAAAGAAATGAAAGAAAATGAAAACTCATCCTCTCCCTTTTAAGGTGGTTCATTTACACCATTATTAATGATGTAATGTTGCTCTAAAGAATGTTAGGGAGGGGATGAGCTTTCACAAAAAATTGTAGAAAGAGGACTAGAATCTCAAAAGAAAACACAATGAAAAAGAGAGGTATAGCTTTAGCTTCCACTCTCTATGGGCCTACCCATATCCACACTTGTGGGTACATAAAAAAGAAGAAAATATGTACATGGAAAGGAAAAGAAAAAAGGAGCATCTCCTTACCTTTGATATAGGGTCCCTCTACACCATTAGATTGATGTAGAGAGGCCCAACTATGCTTGAGAAATGAGAGATCAAAAAGAGAGAACCAAATAAAAAAAAAGATAAAAAAGAAGAGAAAATGAAAGAAGGAGTGCCTACTCCTCCAAGAATTCTCCTTCAATGCTCCAAGGGGTAGGGTTTTAGAATCCACAAAGGAAGAGAGTTAGTGAAGAACTCTAAGCTTTTAGTCTTAGAATTCTTTCCAAACTCTAAACCTTAGTTTCTTCTTCCTTCTTCAAACTCAAGAGAAACACAAGTGGGTGGGAACCTTCTAGGGGTCTTGAGGGATGGATCTAAGAGATTAAGGGATTGATATTTATAGGAAAACTAAGAGGTTGAGTTGTGCCTTTTACATGGGGGATAAAAGGAGCTAGTGGGTAAAGACTTGAGTGTTGTAAGGTGAGTTGATAGATTGAGTGTTGTAAGGAGTGTAAGAAAGTATAAGAGGGTTGGTGGGTTGAGTGAACTATGAGTTATATGAGTATGAGTTGTAGGATATAGGGTGTAAGAGAGGTGTAAGAGAGTTGGTGGGTTGAGTGAATTATGAGTTATATAGGTATGGGTTGATGTAAGAGAGGTGTAAGAGAGTTGGTGGGTTGAGTGAACTATGAGTTATATGGGTATGGGTTGTAGGATATAGGGTAGGTGGGTATGGATATGTGGATTAGGTCTTATGGATCATGGGTTATTAGTAGATGAGTCATGGGTTATGATTATTGGACTTTGACTATGACATTTGAGCTTGGGCTATGGAAATAGGCTTTGGCTTAGGCAATTGGGTGATTGGGTATTTGGGCTTGGGCTATGGAAATAGGCTTTGGCTTAGGTAATTGGGTGATTGGGTATTTGGGCTTGACTATTTGGGTTGGGTAATAAAATTAGGTAATTGGGTTTGATTGAGTTGTCTAGGTATACGTTTGATCAAACGGGCTTGGGCCTTGGGTATACCTAGGGCTTACTAAGGTTAGGCTAGGGCTACCTAGGGTTTGGGTTTAGGACTACCTAGGGTTAAGCTTATGGTTAACTAGAGTTTGGACCATAGCTAAATTAATTAACCACGGTTAAGGGGGTGTAAAAATAGGGTGCTGACAAAAGCCAAATGCAACCTCAGTTTCTTCTTGTTAAGGAGAACTACACTTTCCCTGTTGGGCATCACAAATTATTGGAGGTCAAAAGTACCCTTGAAGAAGTCCTAGTTGGTACTGAATAAATTGAATCCAGACCACCCCACTGCCCCTACTCTATCGAGGGTTGATCGGGAAGTTATTGGCTTTATTCGCCAGTGGATTTTGTTCAAGAGCAGATCCCAACCCTGATATTGAGTAAGTTTATTTGATTTGATGTACCTAATTTCAAGCCATTTTCCTTTTAAGGGATAAATCACAAGCGAGCTAAGGATGATCCAACACAAGCTGACACAAAATCCCATCTAGGCCAAATAAAACTTTGACTCGTGACACTGTTTATCATGTACTTGTCTTAACATAAGCTTATCAGGCATACTACTAAAATATGAACCTGAAAATTTCTTTAATGATAATCTCAATGACAATAATTAATCTAAATCATCCAACATAATCCTAAAAATCAATAACTTAAATTTAAACATTATCCATAAATGAATCTTATTACAACTCATTTAATATAAGTTTAGTAGCTCGGATCAATAGTATAAATACATATCCAAATGATTCTCCTCTTCTGCACAATTACCTTCTAGTTCTTCAATGTGTTCCTCTTCCACCCAAGATTCAGCTGCAGTTTCAAAATCTAAATCTACCAATATAAACATATCGATTGAGCAACAAAACGCCCAGTGAATAGAAATTCATTCCTAACTAACAATAGCATAAACATAGCACGTACATACTTATCATCATTGACTTAACATGGCATATTGCATAACATACATACACAATATACATAATCAGATAACGAAAACATGTGAGCATTTACATCTTACTTACTTGTGAACAACTTATCTTACTTAAGAGATACAACATACACTCATGAGATAACATAAATAACTCAAAACTCTTATATTGGTAATGAGATTACATATATATTGGATCCCAACGAATTGCAACCGTCGACAAAGTGATAAGTGCTTAATTTTGTTTGATTATCTGCATTATCAAATTTTTCTGGCATATGTTTTCAAGTTTACACGTAAAGTGGTGTATTCCCTTCTCACCATTACGTTTTCCTCTTTCTTTTGATTTTTATGGAACAATTGCATGGCTTCATGTGCGTCTGGAAAGGTCACGTGCAAAGCTTTCTTAAGAGAGACTTATTACTTGTATTTATTGTTGCAAAAGTCTTAACCTGGATCACTCTCAGGATTCAAGAAAGCTAAAATCCAAAAGCCCAAGTTCAAGTTCCACAAATAAAAATTTCAAAGTCCACAAGCATTTGTTAAAGCCCAAGTCCAAGAAGTCAAGTCTCAAGTCAAAGAGTCAAAGTCCAAGACCAAATATAGAAAGATTCTACAACAAGAGTGGAGAATCTTAGGAAGATATAGATGAATGTGATTTTGGCATAAAAATTATGGAACTCTCTTAAATTAGAAAGAAGAATTGTACTATATCGATGTTTCTATTTTAGAAAAAATGAGAAAACCTATTTTGGTCACAGGAACTCTCTATTTTGGGTAGATTTTGGAATTCCAGTAAGGAGCTTAATGGAAGTCAACTAAATTTACAAGAAAAATAAGAAATTTCGTGAATGGTTAGAGGAGTGCTATTATTTAGCAACCAATCCCAAACAAAAAATGAGGATTTCTTGGATTCCCGCCTAACCTGGACAGTATTTACTAATTTACTCGTAACTTTTGACTCAAAAGTCAGATTAAGACAAGACTGAATGTTTTGAAAAGAAGACTCAAAGAAGAACAAAATTGTATTTCACGAAGATCTCCTAATTCAGATGTTTAAGGGGTCAAAACATTTCGTCATGTTGAGGGAAGTACAATTTTGGTTGGAATTTTGTAATTAGAAGTTTATATTTTGCTTATTTTCCCTTCTCTTCTTCCATTTAGTCTATATAAACCTAAAGTGAGAAAGATTTTGGATCTCTCTGATCTTTTCTCATTCTCTTTTCTCTCTTGTTTGTTAGTTTTGCTTTGCTTTTATTTCTTTCTTTTTTTCTTTGAGTTATTTGATTGTATTGTTTAGTAAACTATTAAGGAAGACGACAACTTTAATCATGGTTAGCTAAACACTTTTCTAAGGTTAGGGATTCGAAGCTTTTCCCGACTTATGTGGACGATGTGGATGGTTTGATTATTGATTTTAATTGAATAATTTTCTTAGTTTGGTTAATTGTTCCTCTCTATATGTTTTTTAATTTCGTATGATCTAATGATATATGGAATGTTTGGATCCCCTGTGAGTTGGATACAAAGTACTTTTTAAATTGCTGTAATTATTCAGTTGGATTTATAATCAGTGGTTTTATCGTAGTATTTTCCATCTAAATTAAATCATTATTTAATTCTATATGTGTTTTCATCCAATTCTAAGCATAAGAAATGATGTGTGGATTTTCCTGAAGCCTTAGACCTCTTTCTCTTGCTTTATATTCTCAGTGATTTTTGCTTCATTCTCATTGAGTGAAAAATTGATTTTATACTGCTTATCTCTCCAATTTGTTTCCTTAATTCTTGTTGCACAACAGTCAATCCCTATGGATCAGACCCTGTGCTCATCAAATACATCAATTGTGTCACTTGTGCACTTACAAGTATATTATTTTTACTCTTGATTTTATGTCCATTAATTTGGATTAAATTAAGTTGTAACACACAGTTAACCAGATAACTAGTGCCCTTGAAAACTTAACTTATCGGTCAGACACTAGCATCCTTGAAACAACTTAACAGCTAGGTACGATGTACCCTTGAGTGAACTTAGACTTTTCAGCCAAGTACGATGTACCATTGAATGAACTTGTGTTGGTATCCATAGGGCTGTCAAAAAAGCCCATGTCGAAGGGTACCCGGCCCTGCCCTGCCCTCCAAAGCCCTCTGAAGTCTTGCCCTTCCCAGCCCTTGGGCCAGGCAGGGTTCAAAATCTAGAAGTCTTGCTTCTATAGGGCTGGGCCAAGGCTCACCCCGGCCCTACCCTTTAAAGCCCTGCCCTTCTCCCTAGTTGCTACACGGTAGCTAAGGTCTATCAACCATAAAAGTATAATATATATATATATATATATATATATATATATATATATATATATATATTATATTTATGAAATTACTCATTTTACCCTTTTAAACGGTTTAATAGTAGGGTTAAATGGGTAATTTCATATGACCATCGTTATAAAACCCCTCGAGGCCTCAACACTCGTTACGAACCCTAACCCTAATCTCGTATGCGAAATTGCCTCCTCTTGCTTATAGGATTTTGATATATAAATTTTGTTCTATATTGTTTTACTTTGTTTTATTTTATCATGTATGCTTGTCACTGACAACGTAAAAAAAAAATAACTTTGTCATTGCTTTTTTTGTTGCAATGTCGGTCTCAAGTCCGGATAAAAGAGGAGTATATCCATTTCCATGACAGGTTGACAGTCGGTATAGAAAAAAAATCTCGTTCTTTCTTCCGGCCCTTTGGCCCTGCCCTGACCCTTGAGGGTAGGGCTGGGGCCCAATCAATCCCAGCCCTTGAAGGGCTAGGGCTGGGCTAGGGCCCTACTCTTATAGGGAAGGGTAGGGCTAGGGTTGACCCCGGCCCTGCCCTGGCCCTACCCTTTGACAACCCTAGGTATCCATAACTTGTGAAACTCGATCATGCAATTATATTCATACACACATATATACTTGTGAGAACTTATGATTTCTTGTCAGTAAGATAACTAGTACCTTTGAAAACTTAACTTATCAGTGTTGGTCATATATGCTCTCGAAATCCAATATAAGACTTTTTTATATTAATTAGAGAAGCATCGTATTCACACAACCAATTATAAATGATATTTATAATAATTACTATCTCATTTGATGATGACATAAAGTTCCATAGGTAACATTGTAGGAAAATCATGCAAATGTTGCGAAGGAGATATGATTTTTCAATTGCTTGTAAACCTAATATTGTTCAAGCCTCTAGAGTACTAGTTAGGCGCCGTACTTCATCATGACTTGCACATGTGTAGTTTTATAAGATAGTGTGATGAATCTCATTCACAAAGAGTGTTAACTCTTGACTAACATGTGAGTATATGTAGTAAGTACATAATACTGAACGGGGTCACTTGTGGGTACCTTATGGAATACACTGTCAGATTGTATTAGGATTGAATCCATTCGATAAATTATCCTTAGACCTAAGAGGTTAACATCTTCTTAAATATCTGTCTATATGGTTTTGATGTGCCAATCGGCAATGTCCAATTCACAGGACTAACTTCGGGTACATTGGGTTATGTACACAGTGTTAGGAGAAGTGTATAAACACTTAATAAGGAATCCACTACTCCTTAATTGGAGATAATGATATCAAGATGATACTTGTTGAACTGAACTGTTAATTCTAGTACTGATGCTTTTCGGTATAATGGTTTTTATCGAAGTTGATATTTTTCAATATGGAAAAGTATATATATATATATATATATGTCAGTTTTTTTGTAATGTTTCTTTGAAAATGTTTTGGAAGTTCAGTTCAATGAAAAATTATTCATGAGAAAGAGTTATATTCATAAGTTAGGGACTAGACAGTGGACTTGTTCCAATTCCAAAAGCTTATATGTGATATCAAATGATGGAAGGATATATTTGTCAATATATTGTGAGATAATACTTATAAGCAATTCTCTAATTTCTGGAAGTTGATCACAATGTGTTAATGGACGTTATTGTGATTAGTGGAAGTCCAGAGACTTAGATAGCATTCTATGATCCTAATGGAATTATAGGAAAATGTTTCCTAACAATCAGGCTACACCTTAAATGTGATGAAACACTTGGTCCCACAACCGGAAATAGGAGATCTCTTTAGATCCCACATACTAGGACCTTCTCAAGACTTTTAATTTAATTTAGAATTAAATTAATTAATTTCTCTATATAATTCACTATATGACATAGTGAAGATTCAATAGGTGAAACCACATAAGATGTGATTAACCAAATGGGTAGGACCCATATGGAATTTTGATAAAGATCAAATTGTGATATCATAGAGTTTAGAACTCTCAAAGGGGCGTGAGATAGTGAGGCCCACCTAGGGTGGGACGCCCACTTCAAGGTTGACCTTATCCAATTAGTTGATTAGTAATGTTTATCTCCTAATAGTTAGGGATAAGATTACTTGATTGCTAATTAATGTTTTCTTATAAGATAAAGATACGATTAGTTTGTTACTAATTAATTATCCTAATATATAAGGATAAATTTAGTTTCTTACTAATGGATAAGGTTAGTTTCTAATTATGATAAATCCTAATTGGATTAGGACTTATCTTTAAGGAATCAATTAAGAAAATTCTAATTGGATTATAATTAAAATGAAATTGTTGACTTGGGCTATAAGATAGCTAAAGGGGATCTTATAAAAGGTCTCCCCCTAAGTGGAACGTCCACACAAGGAAGCTCCCTCTCTTCCCCACGTTTTTCTTCTCCCCTCTTGAGTTGTACGACCACCTCTCCCATGGTGATTCTTTTGGTTGGTTTTTGATTTTGAAGAAGATCAAGAACAAATCCTTAATGATCAAGAATTGTTTAAACCATATTTTCCCTTCTTCTTCCTTCTGTTGATTTTTGTTTTGATCTTGGATAATATTAGAAACAATCTTAAATAATATTAGAATCAATCTTTATGAAAAGATCTTGCATTCAAGAAAAAAATAAAATATCATAGAGTTTGAATGGAAGAGATTGATCAAGAAAGGTTCTTGAATCAAAGAAAAGATTAAAGAGCATTGATCATAAATGTCATTAGCTTACATTGGAGTAAAACTTTGGAGATTCAAAGAAGGTTCGTGTGAATCGACAGGAGACTTTACGATTGAGAAGTTTTGTAAGTATAGCTTCTCACACCATGATTTAATATGGTCATAAGATGATCATTTGAAAGATTTTGATTAAATCAAAATCAAGTTTGAATTAAAAATAGTACTTCGAAAAATTTTATATTCATATCTTTCAATCAGTCAGGCACTAACATCCTTGACTAACATCCTTGAAACAACTTAACAGTCAAGTAGGAATACCCTTGAGTAGAACTCCAAAAGATGCAATCTACTATCCCACGGGTCAACACGTGTCCCATTTAATACCCCTTAATTGTAGTTAAGATTCACTAACCTTTAGGGTTCAACCATCTAACCTTGGATTTTAGAGAAAATATTAATTCTAAAGGTTAAAGTTGTTAATTAAAGTTAAAAGAGCAATTAAAAAGGCTTTTGTGTTATAACTGGACTCTACAACTTCAAAGTCTTTAATGAAAGTTAAGGTAGAAGTACCAAGTAGAATGATTAGAGAGTTTGGGTTAGATGTGATCCCAAATTCTCAAATACCGAGGATTTAGGCATATTGTACCATTACCTAGAGCTTTAAAGCAAGTGAATTCGAAGTGGATATTATATTGGTATATCCAAATTCAATTACATATCCTATGGATAATAAAATAAAATATACATATTCGACTCCGATCAAAATATTCAAATTCAAATAATATCCAAATCATCAATTACTTTTAAAATAATTTAAAAGAAAGAAAAAATGCTTATATATTTTTTATTTTAAAAAATTAATATTTCGTCTCATCTATATTAGAAATAATATTTTAATATCTTTAAAAATGTAAAATATATCGATATTTAACCTTATAAGTGTATAATATATTATGTATATATATTTATTAAATGTGATATACCAATATCTAAATTCGTATCCGATTGTGGATGGATAGTAAGAATATTATTCGAATTCACTCTTCCAAATACCTATTTAGATAATTATCTAAACAAACAAATTTGGATGCCTATCCGTTGATATCACTGTCGGTAAAGAAGAATAAAAGGGAGTGTAAGAAGTGAAAACATACGTTTTGAGGCAAGACCTAAATACAAATCATCAGTTAGTGTTTTTTTGGATACCTAGGGCCTCTTAGGTGGAAGGATAATGATGATTTATTTTTTGTGGCCACGACAAATTGCTACCAATACTCTTCTTGGGATGCGTTTGGTTATGATGTTATAGTTGCAAAGTGAGTAAAAAATTTAACTTTTCAATAAACTTGTAAGGAAACACTTTCCCTGTTGGGTATCAAGAATTATCAGAGGTCAAAAGTACCCTTGAAGAAGCCATTGTCGCTACCGAATAAATTGAATCCAGACCAGTCCACTGCCCTTACTTCATCGAGGGTTGATCGGGAAGTTATTGTCAGTATTCGCCGGTGGATTTTGTTCAAGACCAGAACCCAGCCCTGATATCTAAGTAAGTTCAATTTGATTTGATGTACCTAGTTTCAAGCCGTCACATTGTAAGGGATAAATTACATGCGAACATAAGGGTTTGAACTTGTGAATATAATTTAGATTTTCTCTGTTTAATACAGTCATACTCTAGAATTCAAAATAGAATAAGCTTTTACCAGAAAAAGGTCATATATGATCCGGTAACCAAAAGAATGTTTGAGAAACATGAGATATATCCTGAAGAAAAAGAGCAAGTTGAAGGTGAACACATGTCTACCTACGAGTTAGCACTTAATTCCAGAAAAATGAAAGCATTGACAACCGATGAACAAGTTCGCCGTGGCAAATGAGAACTCGGCTTTCATGATTCTAATATGAGATAAGTACCAATTAGTCATCCTATTACACAGGAAAACATATTATTGCTTTAATTAGTTGCCGACACATATTATTACTTTAAATTGTTATAAGGCAACCGGTTAAAACAACAACTTTTTAATTTTAAATATATTTTTAGCTATATAAATTTAACATATAATTAACGTGTGCATTGACCTATGAATAATAAAGAGTTTTTTTTTTTTTTTTGGTGAAAAAACCTCAATCTTTTCAACTATTTGTAAATACACCTTGTCTTTTGTGATTTTCTATTTTGCTACCACTAACTTTTAAATCTTTTGCAAATCCACCATTCCATCCATAACTTAATTAATTGATGTTAAATTTTTTATAAAATGATCATTTTTTTAATTTCAATGAAATTTGTAAAAGCTTTCCACAAGAGAAGTGCTTGGCACCTTAACTGTGGTTAAGATTCGCTCAACCCTTAAAGAAAAAAAATTAACTTTAGGGTGCTCTAAAAGTTGCCACATGTCCCTTTTAACACCCACTAATTATGGTTAAGATTTGGTTGATTATGCTTAACCATAGTTAAAGGGGGCTCTACAAGCCATCATGTGTCCCTTTTAACACCCACTAACTGTGGTTAAGATTCACTCACCCCTAGGGTCCATCCATCTAACATTGGTTTTTGGAAGAAGAAAAAAATATTACTCTTAAGTTTATTATGCTTAATCACAGTTAAAGGGGGCTTTACAAGCTGCCATGTGTCCCTTTTAACACCCACTAACTGTGGTTAAAATTCACTCACCCTTATTGTTGATTCCAATAAAATATTCAAAAGATTAAAATTTTCAAAATTCCACCCAAAATTCGAAACCTTTTAGATTTCGAAAGCTTCCTACCACTTAAGCAACTAGGTATGGGTCATTTACAGTTTGTTTTTAGATGGAAATTTATTTCTTTAGTTTTTTGTTAAGTTCGGAATCTTTTGGTAGTTTCGGGGTAAACGGTGCCCTTGATTTACGGTTATATGATAAAATGCTACCTCCTCGAGGTCTAGTAATGGATGAGCAAAATAAAAAGTGGTATGCTACACCTACTCTCATGCACTCCCTAATCTCCATCAAAAACCAACACCTGTCCTTACAAAATAGGTGGACTTTGGATAGAAAAAAACAAGCAGCTTTACCTAAAAGAGCATGCCTTACATTTTTATTTCTTAAAAGGGCATGCTTTGGACATATTTACCAAATAGGGCACCCTTTGCATTCTTACTAACCTATTTTTGTTCGATTTTTTCTGCTCTAGAAAAGGCACGCTTTTGACATATTTACCCTTAAGCTAACACTATAAGGGTAATAATGAAATATATATCCTCTTTGGTAAAATATTTCAAACCATGCCCTAAGCAGTGATATTATAAGTTTAGGGCGATAAAACGGTACTTAAATTGAAAAAAAACAATGATAAGTGTTAATTTTTGATTGATTAAGGAATGCCCCAGAGTAGGGCTAGCATTACTCTAAAAAAAAAAAAACCTAGATATAAAACTAAAGATAGTTATCGAATAAACCATTAGACAACGTTGAATTAAGGAAAATGCTTAACGTACCCGCGGTTTCTATTATGTAACAAAATGTCCTATCCTCATTGGTCCATGCCGCACTTTTAAACACTCATCAACTGTGGTTAAGATTCACTCACCCCTTGGGTTAAACAATCCAACCTTGGTTTTTAGAAGAAAGAAATCAAAATCTTGAACATTAATTTAGTTAAGCTTAATAGATAAGCAGCGGACCCGGGGTCCGGTCTATCCAACCCCATAACAAAAACACCGGTTGTATGAAAAATAGATTGTAAAGAAACTAGAGTAAATCTATCGGTACTCCCAAATATACTCCTAAATATACTCCTAATCTTTTAGTTCAAATAATTTTTAAACACTCACCAACTGTGGTTAAGATTCACTCACCCCTTGGGTTAAACAATCCAACCTTGGTTTTTAGAAGAAAGAAATCAAAATCTTTAACATTAATTTAGTTAAACTTAACAGATAAGCAGCGGACCCGGGGTCCGGTCTATCCAACCCCATAACAAAAACACCGGTTGTATGAAAAATAGATGGTAAAGAAACTAGAGTAAATCTATGGGTACTCCCAAATATACTCCTAAATATACTCCTAATCTTTTAATTCAAATAATTACGGGTCAAGATTAAATTTATGTGACTTTAGAAAATAACAAAATAAACCAAGTCAAATCTAATCTTGACGCTTAATTATTTGAATTAAAGGGTTAAGATTGGAAAGTATTTGGGACTTGGGAGTACCATAGACTGATTCAAGCAACTATTGTATGAGTAGGTGCTTCTGTAGTAAAGTAACATAACAGCTTGAATAAGGAAAAAATATAATATAATATAATAAAAAAAAACAATTCACTTACAAAATGGACTAATAAACAACAGTAGGGGAGTTATCCAGTCGAGCTGAGAAGTGGTGTGTTCAAACTTCTTTATTAATTAAACGAGTTTGAAAATCAAGCTTAAGCTTGACTTGTTTAATAAATAAACGAGCTCGAGCTTTGGTAAACGAATTCAAGCCGAGCTCGAGCAGTTCGCGAGCAGCTTGATTCACTAGATATACTATCAATATTAACTAAAAAATTATTTTATTATCCTAGGTAAAGAAATTTCAGTGTAAACTCTATTTTTAGTATAAATTTATAAATGTATAAAAGTATTCTTATTATGTAAAATAGATTATATATTATTAATCTTTACTAGTATAAAATAAATACTAGTGAACACCCCATGCCATGCACGAGATATGATAAAAATCGAGAAAATGAAAATATGATAAAAGAGGGGTTGCAAATGACCGGGATATGGGGAAAGGAGAGTCGGTCGTTTCTCCGGCCATGTCAGAACAAAATGGCATATTTAAGTAATTCTATGTGATTTATAGGATTTGACAAGCTTCAATGACACCTTTACAATGGTCAAAAGACTTGGATAGTATATTTCATATGCAAGAGATTGATTGGGCCAATGGATCTATGATTCAAAAACCTCGACGATAATCCTTATCAATCGTGGGGCCCCTGACCAAACAGTTTTCTCTGTGGTGAGCAGTGCATCCCTGAACAAATAGTTAGATTAGTATGAAGAGTGATTTTTGTCCAAAAGATAACTGTCTGGCTACAACATGTTCTAGCATTCATGTTGAGCCCGGCCCACATATTGGTGGGTCTATGAACATACACTTAGGCCCAGGCCTTACAAGAATCCCGCGGCATGGCCATAGTTAGCAATTCGGAGTATGGTAAAAATTCGGTACGAAAATTATTTGAGTATAATTTGGAATTTGCATTCAATAGTTTGATTAAAAATTCGGCGAAAAAAATGTAAAACATCAAAAGTACGGTACAAAATTAATTCGAGTATAATTCGGGCCAATACTCAATATTTGTTGAAAAATTCGTCTAAATGTATACAATTACATATATAAAATTTCTAAGAGAATGCATTAAATCTTTACTTCATATTACAGAAAATGAAAAAAAGAAGTGCAATTGGAGAATTAGAGAGAGAGTCAAACATGGAAGGGAGACTGGAGATTGAGAGAGAGAGTCGCTCTTGGAAGGAAGAGTGGTAGTTGCTGGTGTTGACAATACTATAAAGTTGGATACTCGGTCCTAAGCTGCTGGCGGTTGGCTGTGCCATTGTGACAAGTGACGATTGTGAAATAGTTAGAGTTTGAGATTTACAGAGGAAAAAAGAGATCGATAGAAAATGAGGGAACTAAGAATGGCCAATGAGTACTTCATGACTAGTGGCTGACGACTATTAGTAACATTGTGGCCAATGAGATAGAGACTAAGGTTAGAGATTGAAAAAAAAAAAAAAATCAAAAGAAAGAGAGTTACGTGCACATGCAAGAAAGAAGAAAGAGGATTTGAGATTTATCTTATAGGGTTTGTGTATATATATATATATATATATATATATTATTCCGGAATAAGTCGTGAACGATTCGCAAATAATTCGTGTATAATTTGTCTTACTTCAAAAATTCGCAAATGTTTACTTAGCTTTGATTAATACGGATGAATTATGCGTATGATTTGTTATAAGTATTATTCCTGTATAATTCACGTATAATACGCGATTTTACTAACTATGGGCATGGCATGGACTTCTTAAGAGGATGCAGGGGTTAATTTCTCATACCATCATCAAGAACATCTAAAGTAGAAATCTTTGTTGCCCTGCTTCAACAATGTGCTACAAATATCAGCATAGTTTAAGTAGGTCAAAAGGAAAACAAAAACAAAACAAAAAAGGAAAAAATAATAATGGGAATACGAAAGGCTCAATGGCAGTAAAAGGAGGAAAAAATAAAAAGCAGACCTTCTACTTATAACTACTTATTTATCACCTATTTAATTGGATTCATTTGGAAGTCTGGAGGCTGGACTGCCTTCTCCGAGCCCCTAATCCACAAGAAATGCTTCTAAACCAATAACTGCGATAAGATTGTTTTTTGTAATTGCTAACTGTGATAAGATTGATGACAAGAAGAAACCCGTAACCTATCTTCCAAGCATCCCTTGCTGATTCCCTGCACCTCCGATATGATTCCCAATGACAATATTCACAGCTCCGAAGAAGAGAGCAAACCTTCCAACCCAATGGTGGTACCAATTCGAGTATTTGTAGAATTTAGTCCTTGTTGGGCCGTAGAAAGAACACTATTACCTGATAAACACGAGTAGGGATATGGTTAGTTTTGGAATGTAATAGTATCTCTATCACCCAAAATTCCCAATCTAAAAATCTAGATTTAGTTGTAGTTTAGGTAAGGAGAGAGCCAATGAGACAGACATGTACATGTCACTGTACATACATATTGAGATATCTTTGGTGAAACTGGACGATCTAGACTCAAACTTCCAATGTCATTTTATTTAGCTTGCTTCGCATCACGGTCTTATAAGTGATTATCACAAGATAAACAGCCATGGATTTAAGAAAATGACATCTTACAACTCAGATGTGTCCAGTTCACCCTCCTATAATTAGTGGTTCCAGTCGGGGTTCAGAACATCGGTTACAAAGTGATGGCTTTTATCTAGCTATCCTTGCACTGATTGTCTATTAGTATTGATGAACATGAAAAGATAAAACATATTTGCCTCACAAATCTAAACAACATGACAAGCAGGAAAACTGAGTATACAATAGTATAAAATAAGGGCCAGCAGCAATGACTTCACCTAAGTGCCAGAACGAAACCACCAGACTAAAGAAAAACACATTAACAACAATTATAACATGGGAAAAGAAAACTATGTGACTCACAGTTACACTAATTAGAAAGAAAAGAATAATTCACCCCAAATCAGTTTGGAATACATACATGTTTTGCAATATTGGCAGTAATACATACATGTTTTCCAATATTGATAGCCTTTAACATGGCAGCTCCATTAAGTTCCATTCCCACACTAAACTACTTCTATTCCAATTCAGAATGCATATGAGAGAGATCAAATATAACAATAAAGAAGTTATCTTTATTATTTGTTAAAGAATTATCTAAAAGAGTGATGGAAAAGGGGAAAAAGGAAGTTGATGGAAATAATAAAGAAAATTTTGAAAGCACACAATCTGACCGGGACCATAAGTTATATTTTTGATATAACAAAATAGTGGAACGGGAACAGATAATTCTTTGTTATTGTTTTCTTGCAATAGACATTATCTGGATCTATTTAAGGAACTTAATAAGTACTAAATCAGTAAGTAGAATAATCTGCAAATAGAACTATACACAACTTCAGGCCCTCTAGCACTGGCCGGTTACTTGATGTTATGCAACCAGGGTGACAAAGATTGCAAGATACAACTACAGTTTGATTATGATATGTTGACACGCCAAACATGCTTCTATAATGGGAAACCTAGACTTAGTATGATAGAACTTAGAAGGGAAATGGCCATTCATAAGCACAATGGCAAGAGGAAATGATCATTTTAGATCTCTACACACAAGTCGGCTCGTTGTCGATTTAATCACTCAAAAAAATAAATTATATTTGGTATTTGGGGTTGGTCCTTAATCTCAGTTCATGCCTTGGAACTACCATGGGACATGCCGGCAAGAGGTGGCTTGTAATCACTTATCATTTCTTTTAAGAAAATTGAGACTTGGACAAGTTCAAGGCCCTGCCACATTTCCTGACCCTGCTGATTTTTACCCAATTCAAGATTTACTCAATCATAACCTTAAATATACATATTGAATATACATATTGCTCCTGGTTTTGACAGTAAATAAACAAAACAGGAAAAAAAAAATCCAGCGTACTCACCCAAACCCAAGTACCACATTTCAATATTTCCATGATAAAAAAACTGTAATAAGTCCAAACCCATTACAGACATAACCCAACAATCTCTCCTCATTGAAATGAAAGAGTGATATGGAAATAAGAAACATGAAAGAGATACATTACCACCAACAACAGAGATACCATGCCTCTGTACCTATCAACAAAGATGTCCACTCCGTCCTTGAAAATATTGTGATCAAGTAACAGCATCTTTATATCGTGAAACATTATTCCTAAGACAAAACAACAAAAATTACAAAACTGCTCCATAAAAGCCAAATCAAAGAAACAAAATAACTAAAAGCCAAATCAAAACCTTACTTTGTGGAGCGATGAACAACTCTAATTGATCCAGATATGGCTGGAAGCCTTGGGACTCCCTTGAGTCTGTTCCCTTCTGCAAACATCTCTCTCTCACTGCCTCTCGTCAATGGCTTCTCAGGTTTTCCTCCTAACATTAGGTCTACAGTTAATCTGAGTTCAAGCATTAGAATAATGAAGTGAAAGTACATTAGAATCAAGCCTTCTTGTTTCAGCACTTCAAAAGAACCCAATTGCATCCCAAAAACCCAGCAGTTGTTTCTTTTATATCGATGCACCACTCTCCAAAAATTCAACCAATTCCATGCCCAAATCACAACCTCGGGTCTCCACCATAATGAGTTCTTGATTGGAAAGCTCGTAGAGATATCAGCCATCAAATTCAATCGAAACAACATTAACATGGCCCATCCCATGTTGATAGTCACTCACTTCCAATACACCATCATCAGAGGCTTCTCCACTAGCCCAGTTTAATGAAAAAATTACAAGTTTCTTTGGTTGATTCGGAAGTTGGAGATAGAGAGAACATTGGAGGAATTAAACTGATGAGTATTGGAACTATGGATACGGCAATGGCCATGGTAGTTGGCTTGGAGTAACATGGTGTCATTAATCATAGATTCATATTCCCCAAATTTAATTAAAACAACTAAGAAAAAATTTCAACTAAAACAAAAAGAACAAATCACAAGTAATCTCGCTTCTACCATAACAAAAAAGAGAACAAATATACTTGTTGGGTGGAGACGATCTCCTCCAGCATTGAGAAAATTTTCAACAAAAACAATCTGGAACTACTGAAATCCCAACTCAGAGTACAAAATACTTGGAACAAATTGCTGAAATATTTCCCTTGGGTGGAGACGATCTCCTCTAGCGGTGAAAAGAATGGCGGGAGGAGGTCGTCATACATGGGTGGAGACGATCTTTTTTTAAGAAAATAACAAAAGAAACAAATCAACATACCTAGGAGGAGATCTTCACCGACGACCTCCACCGACGAGCTGGGTGGAGCTTCAGTTGAACAAAAGAGGGTCCAAGTTCTTGGGAATACCTGTTCCCAGCATCATCTCTCTGTCTCCTATTCCTTGCAGGTTACCGTCGTGGGGCCGGACAAGGGAAGGAGGGCGAATCGTAGGAGAGAGGGAGGGGGTTACGTTGGGAGAGGAATCAGGGAGAGAGAGAAAGAGAGTGAGAGAGAGTAATTCGTTGGGGAGAGATAAATGGGGGGAGAGGGAGAGGAAATTGGGAGAAGAGAGAGAGAGCCTTTTTCGTTGGGGAGAAAAAATTGAAGAATTGGGGAGAGAGGCTGTTAGTGAGGTCTAATTCATTGCACTGCAAAAAAAGAAATGTATGATTTAGTCATTGGAAAGAAACACACACTCACACACACACACCACATACAAACACCCAACTCATGAAGCCCCAACTTACTTCTCAAAACGGGTAAGTGGAACTTTATGAGGTTGAGTTGTAAACAACCGATGTGGGACTAACCATGGATGGGATGTCTGACTGAGGATCACTAAACATATGATCGAGGCGGGAGACGGAGAGGCTTTATTGGGAAAGGGAAACCAAGAGGTAGGAATAATATAAGGGGGAAGTATACGAAGATTAGTGGTGGTAGTAGATAGATGGGAATATAAATGAGGGGTTGGGGGATTAATCTTAGGAGGAAGGGCAAAGGATAGGAGAGAGTTAGTGAGAAGATTGAGATTTTAATTAAGGTGAGTAGGGTCCACATCTCAATAATTGAAGGGAAAAAAGAGAATAAGTACACATGACACGCATGGAGTAAAGCTATTGGTTGGAGGGTGTGCCACGTGGCACCAATTTGAAGAGAATGGAGAGCAATGGAATGTGTCACGTGGATACCAACTGATATATAGTAGTAGTATAGAAACTTAATTTTAGTATTTACATGATGTAAGTATATTTTAAATATTTTAGTATGCAAAAAAAATATATATATAATCGAGCTGAGCTTTTAACGAGCCGAGTACCTATGTGCATAAACTTGGCTCGTTAATTCAACAAGCCTGAAAATCTAGTCTGGGCTTGACTTGTTTATTAAATAAACAAGCTCAAGCGAGCTTTTAACGAGTCGAGCTCGAGCTGTTCATGAGCAACATAGTTCATTAACCACCCCTAGACAACAGCCAGAAGTGTAGAAGTGTTGGACTTGATAAAAAAAATCCAACACATCTCAATAACCTTGCTATTAAAAGACCCTATACAAAAAGAATCCACCCCATTAGTGTTCAGCACCAAATTCTCAGTGTGAATTATTGTGACCTATATTTGAGTGGCCCATTTCATTTTATCGTCATATCGACATTTTTCGACTTCTATTAGTTGAATCACGTTTGAACCTCGACTTCTGGTTTTGAGATCAACAACTTAATCCTTTTAGCTGAGAGATAGATAATTGCACAAGGACTTTCTTGAATAGAAAATAATAGAATGGATTCCATCATAATTGAAGTCTAATTACTCTTATCAAGGAAAAGTATGAAAGAGAAACAAAACCACAAGCATATGCAATTAATTTTCCTTTGCTGGGACTTATAAAGACCGGCACTTTGCAAGATTTTTCATTTGACAAAATACATTTTCTTTTGAGAAGTAAATGAATTGTGCTTTTCATCTCTTGGGTTGCAATTCTTGCATAACGTGAAAAGTGCGTTAATCTATGGCCAAAAACTGTGGTTTTCGATAAAAACAACGGTTTTTAGCCGTCGAGCAAATCATGGAAACAATTGCCAATTTTTAAAACAAATAAACAGCCATTAACCGTCGTTTATGTACAGTTAATAGTCGTTTGTTTCCGAAATATAAATAAAAAATTAATATATTTTTAAAAAAGGACGGTTTTGGGCAGTTGTTTTGTTAAAAATTTCAGGGAAAATATATATATATTTATTTTGTTCTGAATAGTACCTGTCACTGTTTGGGAGAAAAACTAAAAGATGTAACTAAAAATATTTGTTAGCACAGAACACTTCCATAGCATGTTCAATAAGGGAGGGAAATATTGTATTAATTGAATTTGAAATGGAGTAAATAGAATCTGGACATCTACAAAATCCTAGAGGTTGAATCTAGGTCAGGACAGCAAACTGAACTTATTCGAATTCTACAGTCAAAGCATCTCTCTCATCAAATGAAAATCATTGCACCAAAACTGACTCATTCGATCAAATAGAACTTCTTTCTTTCTTTCCATAGTCAGCTTCTACATTTCTATTTCCTGGTAACATTGGTCTGATAAAATCTCCACCACATCGTAGTGGCCGTACCCATGGAACAAAACCTTAATAGGACTCTCCTATTCCTTCCCATACTCCTCACCGAGTCACCGTAGCTTGCTATGTTTATCAAGCCACCTAAGCTCATATCTATTATGAAAACGGGTATCGGTGTCCTACGCCCATAAAGCAAAACAAAACTTATTCTCAGTCTGGAAATTGAAGTAATAAAATGAGATGTAAAGGTATTTAGGAATTTTGATATTATATTCATGACAAAAAATTGCTTATTATTGATAGAAGAGATGACAACTTGTTAAAAACTAAGGTTCTTTCTAGGAAATCTGTATTTGAAACTCACTTCAGGAAATGGAAGCCATCAACAACTCGGATTCTCCTCTCCATGCATTAAGTTGTTGGATACTCCTCAAGTACATATTGAAGTCTCCTTCATTAAACCCAAATACAATAACGAGAGACAAAATCTTTTATATCCGATTAATTAAATGGACATTTCTAATCCAATAATCAGATAGCTCACCATTCAGTTTCTTCCCGCCTCTTTTAATAGCTCATCTGCAACCTCCAAAATTTATATAGGTAACTAAGTGTGTAAGATATTGCCTGATTGTGCAAAAGGATTCAAAGTCGGAAATTAGAAAAGAAAATTACTGGAAATCACTACCACTCACTCGAGCTCTTAAGTCATCAGTGTCTGATATTTTCTTTTTGCCTCCTGACTCACTCCCAAATGACATCTTGCGTTTTATAGCTGAGGATGCTGGGGGCTGTAGATATGCTCGGGTGTAATCTTTTCTTCTTCTTTTTCTTCCATTCTTTTTAATATAGCTTTCCTCTTCCCCAAAAAAAGATCTCTTTGACGGTTTTCATCAGGAGCTTCTCCATTTTTCAAGCAAGCCCCATGAGCCACAGCTGGTGTGGAGCTAGCTAAAGCCGAGGGAAATGGAAGCATTGGTCGGCTCAAGTCCATCCCCATCCCCATCCCCATCCCCATCCCAACCCCATGGATGACATGTATGGCTGAAAACCAAGATACAGCTTAGGGATCATGCTGCATCCCATGGACATCATCTGCAAAAATTGGTTTCAATTTAATTTTCTCTATGAACTATGCATGCCCTAACCATAACAATTATTTATTTTACAGCTTCTATTAGAAAGCTAGTGATGTTCCACTGTAGTCAAGGCATCTAGGCGATGCCTAGGTAATTAGGCCTGGCTAGGCGAGGTGCTGCCTAGGCGATAAAAATAATTAAATTATATTTATATATTAAATATATTTATATGTAATATTAATATATACACATTATATAAATAATAGATACATAATTAGTTTGAAGTTTTCTAACTTTTAAGGTGATTTTGAGTGTTGACTTTGGATGTTACTTTTAAAGTTTAAATGCACCACCTATATCTAAAATAGTGTTTTTAGACTTTAAAAGAAGGTTTTAAAATAGGGTTTAAGAGTTTAAATGAAGTTTAAATGATGGTTTTAAAATAGGGTTTAAAATGAGAAATGTTTAACTTAACGCCGCCGCATTCCACTGAAGAGGAATGTGCGATCCTCATTGGTCCATGACCCCCTTTTTAACACCCATCAATTACGGTTAAGATTCATTCACCCCTATGGTTAAGCAATCTAACCTTAGTTTTTGAAAACAAAATATATTAACCTTAATTTTCTTAAGCTTACCCATAATTAAAGGGGTATTAAAAGGGATATGTGGACACAACATTTGACTACATAGTCAAATGCGTAGTAGGCTAATCACTACCCCATTTAAAATATGGTTTAAAAGAGGTTTTTAAATGAATTTTTAAAATAGGATTTTAAAGGGGGGTTAAAAAGAGGGGTTTAAAATAGGTTTTTAGAAAAAAAAATTGTATGGGCCGCCTAGGTGACCGCCTAGCGCCTAGATGCCTAGGCGACAGATAGAGAATTTCACCTGCCTAGAGGGGCGCCTGGGCGGTTGAGGCTAGGGGTGTAAACGATCCGAGCTGGGCACTGCTCGGGCTCGGCTCGTTGGAATTTTACAAAAGCTCAAGCTCGGCTCGGCTCGATAATTTTCTTTAAAAAAAGAATTGATAAGCACTATGTAAGCATCCAATTTTTACACCCTGACAAACCCTGTCCAAAACCCTAGAACCTAACCTCGGGCTCAAAGCCCATAACCCTAGCACAAACCCTAGAAGCCAAACCCTATGGACTCAAGGCCCATTTCAATTAAAAGCCCTAAACCCTAGGCTAACCCTAGCTAACCCCTAGGTCTAACCCTAGGTGAACTCTAGACCAAACCCTAGACCTAACCCTAGGCCTAGCCCTAGACAAACCCTAAGCTAGAGGCATTCGGGTTCAAGGCCCATTTCAAATCCATAAGCCCTAGAGGATCCCTAAGCCCTAGGCTAACCCTAGCTAAACCCTAGGTCTAACCCTAGGTGAACCCTAGACCTAACCCCAGGCCTAACCCTAGTTGAAACCCTAGCTTAAACCTAGGTTAAATCCCCATGGGCTCAAGGCCCATTTACAAGTCCAATCCCCAAATCTCCAAAAAAAAAAACCAAGTCTAGGCCTTTTGTGGGCCCAAACATAGGCCCATGACCTTCTAGGGTTCATCATAGTGGGTCCCACCACAATTTGAATTTAGGGCAACCAAGCTCTCATTGGGAAGAGGGGGGCATAACTTTCGGCCCAAGCAAAAGAGGATCAAGCCCAAAATGGCAAAAAATCAAATAAAGAGAAAATTTCAAAAACCTATCATTGTTTATCTTCCCCAATTGCACCATCTACAGTAGCTAGTTGCTTCCCTATTTGCCCCTGGCCCCCTGCTGCTCCAGCCCTCTCCAGGCTTGCTCCCCACGCCTGCATAACGACAAAAATGCCCCCCCCAAGCCTTCCCATCTCCTTCTATAAAGTTCCACCCTCCTCCATGCAAACTCACGCCTGATCCCCATTCTTTAGATAGTGAAGCTCTACCTCATTCCATACAGGCTTACCCCATTCACCATAGGCCCTGTCTCACCCTTAGTCAGATCTCCAGACCTCCCTTGGTGCATCCTCAAGTCATCCCAGCCCTCATCTCATTGTCACTCCACAACCCAAAGGTAACCGTAGAAAAAGCTCTGTAAAAAAAAAAAAAAAACAGACCCAGCTACAACCGCCCTTTGTCTAAGCTCACCCTCCATAGGAGTTAGGTTCTAAACAGACCTTCAGACCCCTAGGACTACCACAAGGTCTAGCTTGGTCCCCCTACTCACCATATCTCCATCGCCAGGTGACACCAGTCCACCATCACCTGCAACCACCGTAGAGACCACTGTATAAGGGTACAGCACCCTCCTCTCCTTGCTCTCCTTGCTTTCATTATTGTAAGGGACCCCTAGTCCTGATCCAGGGGTCCCATTTGCTTATTTCCATTTGCCACTATAGCATAAACCCAAGACAGAGACTCCTACAGCTGCCTGTAAGCGTAGGGAGTCCCTCGAGGTTTTAGTATAAGGGTTCCACACCCCATGCATGTTTAGGCCTCCCTATAGGATCTAGGGGTTCCTCAAGCAATGAGGGAACCCCTGGATCCCTGCTGGATTCATCCCAATAGGAAAAAAAGCTTCTTTTTAAAAAAAAAAAAATTGTATACTGTCGGTAATTCCTTTACCGACAGCCTGGATCATTTGTTGCAGCAAGTTTGGGCCACTGTGGGGCCCACATCCCTCATTCCCAGAGGCCCACTCAAGGCCCATTGGGTAGTCCTATACCTTGTCTAACTCCCCTAAAAAAATCAGACCCTAACTCTTGCTCTAACCGTGGTTGATAGGGCCTTGAATTTGGGTTAGCATTCTGTCAGTAGTTCTTCTACCGATAGAAATGACACTGTTTTGCACTGACTTTGGGCCCTTGTGGGGCCCACATACCTCAACCCCTGGGGTCCACCCAAGGCTCGTTGGAAAGCCCATATTGCCCTCTACCTCTCTGCAAAATATCAGGGACTGAATCTGAGTTTAGCTTGGGTTACCAGCCCTCCAAACTCGAGTGAAAAGTTTATTCAGATTGCTGACAGCACAATGTTTTTTTTTTACAAACTTTGGGCCCTTGTGGGGCCCACATACCTCAACCTCTAGGGTCCACCCAAGGCTCGTTGGAAAGCCCATGTTGCCCTCTACCTCTCTGCAAAAAATTTCAGGGACTGAATCTGAGTTTAGCTTGGGTTACCAGCCCTCCAAACTCGAGTAAAAAGTTTATTCAGATTGCCGACAGCACAGTGTTTTTCTTACAAATTTTGGGCCTTGTGGGGCCCACATACCTCAACCCCTGGGGTCCACCAAAGGCTCGTTGGAAAGCCCATGTTGCCCTCTACCTCTCTGCAAAATTTCTGGGACTGAATCTGAGTTTAGCTTGGGTTACCAGCCCTCCAAACTCGAGTAAAAAGTTTATTCAGATTGCCAACAGCACAGTGTTTTTCTTACAAATTTTGGGCCCTTGTGGGGCCCACATACCTCAATCCCTGAGGTCCACCCAAGGCTCCTTGGAAAGCCCGTGTTGCCCTCTACCTCTCTGCAAAATTTCAAGGACTGAATCTAAGTTTAGCTTGGGTTACCAGCCCTCCAAACTTGAGTAAAAAGTTTATTCAGATTGCCGACAGCACAATGATTTTTTTTTACAAACTTTGGGTCCTAGTGGGGCCCACATACCTCAACCCCTGGGGTCCACCCAAGGCTTGTTGGAAAGCCCATGTTGCCCTCTACCTCTATGCAAGATTTCAGGGACTGAATCTAAGTTTAGCTTGGGTTACCAGCCCTCCAAACTTGAGTAAAAAGTTTATTCAGGCTGTCGGCAATCCTATTGCCGACAGCACAGTGACATTTTTTTGCAAACTTTGGGCCCCTGTGGGGCCCACACCTGAGGTACTCATGGCCTGCCACCTGTCCCATTTGAAAGAGGGCATTCCAGGCTATCTATAAATGTGTTTACTTTACCCAGGGATAATCCCTAACCCTAGTAAATCACCTACAAACCCTGGTTAAAAAATTGCAAAAATGGAGGTAATCCGATTACCTCTATTATGTAATTTTTCAATTTTGGGCTTTGTGAAGGGCCCAAACCTGATAGGAGGTCATTCTAGGAACTACCATACCCTTTGAGCCCAATTTTGACTAATAATGACCCATAACTATTGTTAAAATGGCCCCCGGTTAACTTTTAACCATGGTTAAGCATTATTTAACCCCACAAAAAATATGAAAAAATCCATAAAAATACAAAAGACCAAACAATCAACTTTTGACCTTTCAAAACCATGGTTAACACCCTTAACCATGGTTAACTCCCTTTTAACCCCGGTTAGCAACCCTAACCCTCGGTTAACACACCTCTTTGCCTCCGGGCTTCATCCTTGGCCTATTGGGCCTCACCCCCAGTCTACCGGACTACCTCTCGGCCTACCGGGCCCCTTCACTTTGCACATTGACCAACCCCGGTCAAGCAAAACCCTAATTTACTGGATTAGGCCCATTAGTCACCTTTCGGTGCACACACACACGCCCCCTTGCCTTAGCACGGGCTCAAGTGCTAGAACTACGCTCGGTCTAATCTCACCCCTCATGTGAGTACGTAGGCAGCCCAACACGTGCCCGACCCTAATTAGCTTTTACTTTCTTCCGGTTAGTATTAAGTTAAACACTAAATGACATTCAATTAATTTTGATCTTAATTTTGGCTTAAACCTAGCAAGTATGAAACTACTAAGTGTGAAAGTGCCGGGGTGCCTAACCCCTTCCCCGAACTTAGCCGAACCTCTTACCCCGATCCCTGATCGCGGACCATGTCTTATCCAACATTTCCCGGGGACTTATCTCTTCTGAATTAATAAGTGACGACTCTAAATCCCGTGAGATGATTTTTTAGGGAGTGAAATCTTGTGATCACAGCTCTAGTGACTCTGCTAGGGACGCTATGTCTAAGGTTCAACCCGGAACCTAGGTTTAAGCCAAAATAATCCTCAAAATTAATCAAATGTCTTAATGTTTAATTTAATGTTAATCACTTTTATACTTCTTTAATGATTTGTGTACTAGGCATTTCATTCGTACCATAGTAGTATAATCAAACCTAATACCCTTAGTCAGGCTTATTACGTTAACGGCCACTGGATGATGATCCTTGGTGTCAGTGGCTTAAAAGTCTTTGAGGTCCACGAAACTTGCCTGTTGGGTGATGACCCTCAAGAAACGGTTCTGAACGCTCCCGCTTACATCAATCATCCATTTTCAGGTATGTTCTATACCGGGAAGCAGCATATACGGTGTTAAGTGATCCCCCCCCCCCCCCCAATCCTTAGGAGCCCACTTGCATACACCTGCATTCATACATTTAGCCTAAGCTAGGGTATAGTCTACAAGCAGTATAATCTGGAAGGGTCCCCTAACCCTAACCTGCTTGCACCCTATACCTGTCCCCATCTTGGCTGGCTATCCAGGCACTTTACTCGAGTAATCACTCATCCAGGGGCATGTACTGAGTCTTGTGCTTGTAATAAAACACAACCGACCCCGTGTCCTGACATAGCTTGTGGGGTTCAAAACCTTGGCAGATAGGCCTTATCCAGGCCTACCCACTAGCCTTGATCTGATAGGCCCCCGGTTTCCAACAACCCAGGTTAAAGCACGCCGGAACTCTGTCCAACTGCCCTATCGGCTCATATATGCCTTGTCACACCCAATCAAAAATTCAAAAAAAATTTGCATCATATCCACATCATTTTTTTGCATTTTCATCTACATACACAGTACACTCATCGAGTCTGTCCCTATTCAGGTAGATGGCAGGCCCTTCAGGGATCGTACAGACGACTGGTTAACCCTCGCGCCCTGTGCACTTGACTTTCGAGGGGGCATGTGGTCGAAAACTTCAAGAATCAGTAGAGGCCCTCACTTCCAGTCAGCGTTTAACTTGGGCCCAGCATTATCATTTGGGATCCGTCCTAGACCTATCCATGGTTCACCTAGATCCGCGCCTCTTAAACGCTGTAATTCAATGTTGGAACCAATGTTATCTGGTTCGCCGGTTCGCTCGGTTCGAATTCGGGTTCGTAATTCACAATTCGCCACTCTAGAGTGAACCCGGTTCGTTAGGGGTAAGATGAGTCAGTTCGCTTAGGTTTTTAGTTTGGTTCGCTAGCTTGGTTCGCTTATATAATATTAATATATTATATAAATAATTGTGTAAATAAATATATTATAAATAATTATTTTTAAAAATACATTTAAAATTTAAAAAAAAACAAAAAAAAAAGGTTTTATGGCCGGTTCGTGAACCCAGAAAACAAATTCGCCAAATTCAAAGTATAAGTTCGCTGAACTTAAAGAACAAATTCGTTAAATCCAAAATAAAAGTTCGTTAAATCCAAATAAAAAGTTCGCGGAATCCGAAAAACAAATTCGTTGAACCATAGTTATTGGGTTCGCTGATTTTCACGAACCGGAACGAACTGAACCACTAACTAGTTCGCTCCGAACCAGTTCGCGGTTCGAACTAGTGGGTAGCGAACTAGGTAACCCTGGTTGGAACCCATCGAACATGGTCTTTCATTTCGGTAAGAACGAACTATGTCCAACTTTGGAGGAAATTCAGCACATTCTGAGGTTAAACATGGACGGCAATGCCATAGTACCGCGCTACAAGACAAATTACCAGGCAGACCTATCAAGGTTTTGGCATCTCAAGCCTACCTGCTTACAGCCCGGTCCTAACGGCACTTTCGACCGGATCCCCGATCAGCCTTTGGAGAGGTTGTACCGCCCTAAGTGGAACCTTGACCGGTTCGTAGCAGAACATCCCGGTCTCATCGTCTTTACACTAATAGCTGTATCTCAGTTGCTATTCCCGAGATGCCGTACACTTGTAGAGTCATTACTGGTTGGGAGTATCAAGGACACCTGCAGTTCCGGAACCATCATATCAGTCATCCTAGCAGAGCTTATCAGGGCTCTCAATCAAGCGGCAAGCCGTCGGAAGGGCATCTTCTATGCCAGCACACAGCTGTTGCACCTCTAGTTGGTCGCACACTTGCCAACGATCATAGCTATACCAGACAAACTCCGTGAAGCTTACAGCCATGGTTCAAAATATCGGTACGTATCGGCCGATACGTATCGGTTTTTTGGGTTTCCGATATGTAGATACGGGGGAGGAAAAAAAATACAGCATATCGTTGTTGTATCGAACCGATACGCCTCGATACGGCTTTCAATAGTTTTTTTTTTAAAAAAAAATTGTCGCCAATGAATTTTCTTGCAAAAACCATCCAAAAAAAAAAACAGTCACGCGTAGATTCTGATTCGCACGGATGACATATTGACATGCATCATACGGATCAGAGAAAGAGGACAAAAATAATTTTACAAACTTACAGTTCACACTTTAAAGTTTTGAACAGAAAACTCGTGAACTAGATTGGGATTTTTTCTATAAATCTGGAAGAATCCCAACATTAAGAAGTAGAAAAAATTAAAATCCTAACCTAGATCGAGAATTGAGAAGTAGAAAAAGAAGACAAAAAATAAGATTTTTTTAATAGAGGAGATTAGGAGAAGGATTAGGGAGGGTACATACCTGTGCGGCGCCATTAGCATCAAATTCACGTTGCCGTTGTCGCCCGAGGAAGAGGAAATCCCAACCCTTGCTACCTTGCTTCACCAATCACCCATTTCCCTCTTTCGGCCGAAGCTAGGTAAGAGACAGAACTCTGCGTTCTTTTGTTTTTTTTTTTTGTGGTTGATAAGTACCGATAGAGATAGGGATAAGACTTAAGAGGAGGGCTATCCTCACTCTACTGAAAGCCTAATAACCAAATTAGAGGATTGCTATCCTCACTCTGCAAAAAACTAATGACCTTATTAGAGGATTGCTATCCTCACTTTGCCAAATATAACCTTAGTTTTTTTGTAAAAATTAAATATTAATCCTATGGTTAAAAAAATTTTTACTCTAAAATTAATTTTTTTTAACAATTAAAAAAAGAAAAATCAAGGTTAGAAATGTCTCTTTTAACTCCTATTAATTGTGATTAAGATTCACTAACCCTTAGGGCCTTGGTTTTCAAATATAAATATATATATATATATATTTGAACCCTATAATTAAGAATTTTTAACTCTAAAGTTATTTTTTTAAAATATTCTTTTAAGCAAATCAAGGTTAGAAATGTGTCCCTTTTAACACCTATAAACTATGGTTAAAATTCACTAATCCTTAGGGGGCGTTTGGCAAAACTAATATAAGTTAATACATACGTTTTTGTTGAATAAATTCTAAGCGTTAAATTTTTTTAACCAAAGTTACCACATGTCCCTTTTAACCCCCACTAATTATATTTAAGATACATTAACCCTTAGGGTTCAACAATATAACCTTAGTTTTTGTAAAAAAAAAAATATTAATCCTAAGGTAGAATTTTTTAACTAGAGTTAAATATATATATATATTTCCTAAAAAACCAAGGTTATATTGGAATGGTCCTGCTTGTTTACATTAAAAATTAAAATGGTAATTACCTAAAAATCACTCACTGTACTCAATTCCTGATCCCACAATGATAGAGTATGAGCCGGCACGAAGCTCAATGTGGTATTGAGTTTCTATCATGTATGTAATTTGATTTGTGAATGCAAATGACTATATATTTCCATACTTTTAATTTATGAATGCAAGTGAGCTTCTATCACTTGGTTAAGTAACTATGGTTTGTATTTTCATACATATTTATTAGCGCGCACGCCTTTTTTAACTTATAAATGTTTTAACTCTCATATGTATGACTATAAATGTAGTTGGAGGCATTCATTTAGTTTGTTTTTAACTTATATTTGCATTAAAAGAGGTTTTATGCAAGGTATCCAACTTTTTCCTTACGTATCCAAGCTTTTTTTAGCGTATCCTGAATTTTTACGCCGTATCCAACCGATACAGTACCGATACGCCGATACGTATCCTATTTTGGACTTACCGATACGGCGACCGATACCGATATTTTGAACCATGCTTACAGCATACCTCGGAAGATCACTCAGGGTCAGGGTCCGATTGTAACCACCGACGTCCGGAAGCTCTACCAGCTTCTCCAGGACGTGACAGAGGACATCGTGTGGCAGTGCGAGTGGCTAATCATGCTGAGACTACCTCGTGTCGTCATCTCCAAGAGACGGTGCATGATCCTCGCCGGTCTTACAAGCTCTGCAGCCTATGTACCACTCAGAGTCCTTCGCCAATTTGGACTCCCTCAGCGCATTCCAGTCATAGACCGGCAGGGAAATGATTTTGCCAACTTCATAGTGCACTCTGAGCGCCTCACCAGTCGATTCCAGTCCAGTTGGCGGACCTCCAGGCGAGATCAGTGGCCAGACTTCATGGTCACAACAGGACCATCTACAGATGCAGCGTACCAGCTTTGGGCGGAAGATCCTGGCATTCCATCCCCCATGCCCACACCTAGGGAACTACCCACTCCGGTCTCGGCACCATCACGGGGGCACCATACCCCTAACTGAGATGGTGGTTCCTTGGACCAACATCTTCATGGAGAGACAGCTCCACATTCAAATAAAAGAACAGCGGCTTCGGAAAGCCCGACAGGCATTCAGGCTACAGGAAGTGGAACGGGGACCGCGAACTCCAGCCAGACAAGAGCAAATCAGCACCTTGAACGGACAATCCGTTCTTACCAGAAGAAGCGGAAAGGTGACGCCAAAGAGATAACCTTCCTCAAGGCCCAGTTGCACTTCTATCAGGAGGAGCTTAATAGTGCAAAGGTGGAGATGACCGACCGTATCCAACAGTTCGGGTACCGGATGTACGGCACTACAGAGTCTCTTGCCAACATGGAGGTTGAAGTCACATCCCTCTAGCAACAGATCATGGACCTAGAGGGCATCCCTCGGCCACTTGACTTCGCGATCCCAGATGGGCCTGCCTAGGATCGAGTCTTTTCTTTTCTTTGAGTCACAATCTTGTATTCACTGCACAACACGGTCTTGTACTCACTGCACCATTAACATGCATCAATGAAAAATCAATTTCTAGCCCCCTTGTCTTCATGCATATTTATGGTTAATCGTTGCATCTTTTCAGTTTGCATGAGCCGACCCATGACTCATTCTATGACTGCGATTCTCGCAGGCGTAGCAGAAGCAGTCCTGACCGAGATACCAGTCACGGAGCTAGTACCATACCGGCCTCCATCTAAGAGCAACTCAGAAGCAATGGCAGAACCATCAGACCATCAACAGAGAATAGATGAACTGGTGCAGTCGCATGATCGAGACATTGTTGCTATGCAGAACAAGTTAGACCGAGTTTTGGAATCCCTGAACATTCTTCTGGGTGCCCGTACCGGAGAACCTTTCACTAGAATCCCGAACACAGAAACCCCTGATCAGCCTCATCCAGAGCCACATCAGCCTATCCCAATCATCATCCCTAATCCTGGGCCCGCAACTGGCGGAGGAGAAGCAGAGTTTGATCAATATAGGGAGCAGCCCAGGGCTTCACATGTCCACCAAGACAAGCCATCTTCATCTGACCCTACACCGTCCCTCAAAGATCGGCATGAGGAGATCATACAAATGAAGGAGGAGATGAGAAGAATGAGAGGAGCATCTGCCAATCCCGCTCTATTTCTAGAGGATCTAACATTCTCATCTGGGGATGCAGTTCCTCCAGGCTTCAAAGTTCCGGACTTTTGACAAGTACGACGGCTCCGGCTGTCCGAGACAACATCTGCAGATATACCTAGGGGATATGCTCCTATACAACAAGAATCAGCCTTTGTTGATCAAGTACTTCCAGAAGAGTTTGAAGAGAGCAACCCTTACCTGGTGGATGTCGGTCGACAAACAGAAAGTCAAGGCCTGGCAGGATGCCATGGACATGTTTGTAGAGCAGTACTCCTTCAACCAAGAGCTTCGGCCTCAGCGGAGCCAATTGGAACAGATGAGCCAACAGAATAATGAAACATTCCTGGAGTACGCCTCCTGTTGGAGGGCGATGGCTGCGAAAGTCTCCACTCCTATCCCTAAGGAGGACCTGGCAAGCATCTTCATGGACACTCTGAAGCAGCCCTACTCGACCCTGATGGTTACTCTGCCGGTCGTAGACTTCAGCACAATTGTCAAGACGAGCCCACATCGAAACGGCAATTCAGAGTGGTGTTATCCATTCCAGTCTTGGGCTCGATCTTCCGAGAACAGCAGCACCTTCTACTAGCAGAAACAATGGTCCCCGTGACCAGAAGAGAAAAGAGAATGTCAATTTGGTGGCTCCCGCAGCACCTATCAGATTACCGGCTCCAGCCACTCAACAACAGCCAGCACCAGGGAACACCCGGCCGGCTAGACAAAACCAGGAGCAACCTCGTCCCCCAAGAAACTTTACTCCTCTCCCTTATACCCTCAGTCAACTCCTTGGCTTTCTGACCAAGTAGGGTCTTCTCGAATTAAGAGGCCCTACCCCTCCTTCCATCCGATAAACAAAATAAAAATTATGATACTAACCAACACTGAGCCTTTCACCGAGGCCCAGGCCATGCAACAGACTACTGGATTGGCCTGAAATGCGCCATCCAGGATCTTCTGGATGTGGGTAAGGTTGAGCTGGCACCCGGCAACACCAGCATCAATCAGGTGCCACTGCCCCCACATAACAACCAAGTCAATTTCATTGAGTGGGAAGAGCCCAGGGCAGGGCATCCTAGACTTTGCACACCCGCAGTTCGGGGCGGCATCATCAGGCCCTTATACCGACCACCGGTCATATTCCCTCTCCCTCAATCAAACGTACAAGCCATCCAGGCCCCAGCACAATTACCCGCTCTTGAAACTCACAAAGAGCAAATTGTCTACACCATTCCCTGTCCCGCCAATTGGCCCACAGCCTCCGCTTAAGCTTCAACATCCTCAGGCCCAATCAAGATCCCTTACATCCCATTTGAGCCTTTCGGCCTTAACCATGTACCCGCCCCTCACTCTCTCATCCTAGAGAGTGAGTACATAGCAAATCTTACTCTGGCCGGGTGTACCAACCTCCAGCAGTTGAGCCGGTGAAAGAAAAGACAAAAGATAAGGCAGGGCTGACAGACCCGAAAAAATAGAGCAGATTCAGCTCTCCTATTGAAGATCTTTGAGAAGACAGAAGAGTTCAATATCACCCAGCAGTTGAGTAAAACTCAGGCACAGATCTCCATACTGGGTCTCCTCTTGACATCGGAACATCATAGAAAGCAGCTCTTGCGGATATTTAACAACGCCCATGTCACACCGGACATCTCGCCTGAAAAATTAAGGCAGATGGTAGGGCAGGTACTCGAATCAAGGATCATCTCTTTCACTAAAGAGGAGATACCTGATGGAGACAGGGACCACACCTAGGCCCTATACATTGCAGTTCAATGTATGGACAGGACACTTTCATCAATACTCATTGACAACGGCTCCAGCCTGAACGTCTGTACCCTGTCTATGCTGCAAAGCCTGGGGTTGGATCTCAACCAAGTGAAGAAAAGGCTTATGACCATCAGGGCGTTTGACAACACCACCAGGCAAAATCTGGGCGACATAGACTTGACCATTGGGGTCGGACCAGCGCAGTTTACAACAAACTTCCAGGTCGTGAATATGCTAGCCTTGTTCACCTTGCTCCTGGGGAGGCCATGGATTCACACAGTCGGAGTCATTCCCTCCTCCTTGCATCAGATGATCAAATTCATACAGGATAACCACCTAGTCATCATTCCGTCTGAAGAATTTACGAGTTCTTTCGAGGACATCCAAGAGTTAGGACAGGGTTCAGCCTTCATGTCATTCCAGTCTGAACAAGTCAGCTTAATCTCCCAGATGGAAGAATTCAGTAAGCAAGCAGTACCACAATTCGTCCGGATGATGGCCAAAATGAAGTACCAGCCAGGACAGGGCCTCAGAGCCAGAAATCAGGGCATGAAAAAGAGATACATGCCTCCTCGCTACACTTCTCCTTTCGGGCTAGGATACAAGCCCAAGTACAAGGACTATCTCTCGAAATTGACTACAAAGAACAAGCAGTCGGTGAAACCTGAACCCCGAACCAATATCTCTGTCACCTTTCCCGTGGGAATCTTTGAAACCTATCCAGAAACTTCTCTCACACCAGTTGCTAACATTCCTTACCCTCAACCCGGCACAGAATCTTCAGGGATTCCCGGACCGGAAATCTTCAGCGTCGCCCAGATGTTTAAAGAGCTGGCTGTCAAAGATGCAGAAGCAGAACCGGAATATTCAGCGGGACAATAGGTTTGCACCATCTCCAACAGCGCAGAAGCATCCTCTAGCCACCGCCCACTAATCCGTTGGTGGACCGAGGCTCTTACAGTCAAGGTTGCTCAGGGTCGGGGGCAGCACAGTGCAGGGAAGGTTGGTTCGGACAAGCAGTGATCCAGTATCATCCTTTTTCTTCTCTTAATCTATCTCTCTTTTGCTCCCGTTGCAAAATCCAAATAGTCGGCCATCTGTAGGCTCCTTTTTATCAAGTCAATTTTGTAAACAGTCCATTTTTTATCAATGAAATCTGAAATTTTTGACTCAAAACATGTTTTTCAAAAAACATTTGCATCGGCTGATGACGAAATCACACGGACTCTTCCCCTAAAAGGCCTAGTGTCCTGAAACCAACACAAAACATAAAACATAAGCATGCTAAACTAAGCTTGATGATTTGCTAGGAAATCGCCTCTGACAAGGCTACTCCTGAAACCTTCCTTGAGCTATCAGAAGTTGAGTATGAGTCAGAGCAAGAAGCAGAGCAGGATGAGGAACCGCCTCAGGAGATATTGGACCTCCTTGAACACAGCGAAGGGCTTCTGCAGTCAAACATTGAGGGCACTAAGACCATCAACCTCGATTTTGAAAACAATCCTCAGTTAGTCAAGATCAGCACAACCATGAGCCCGCAGCAGAGAGCGGACATGATCAGCTTCCTAAAGAGCTACAGTGACGTCTTTGTCTGGTCATATGCAAACATGCCCGGCCTGGACCCTGCCTTGGTGGTACACAGACTGCCCCTGAACCCTGACGTCAGACCAGTTAAACAGAAACTAAGACGGATGAGGCCCGAATGGTCACAGAAGGTCAAGGAAGAAGTTGAAAAGCAGATCAGTGCAAGCTTCTTAGTAGTAGCAAACTACCCTGAGTGGTTGGCCAACATCGTGTCAGTGCCCAAAAAGAACGGCAAAGTCCAGATGTGCATCAACTACCGGAACCTGAACAAGGTCAGCCCTAAAGACAACTTCTCTCTCCCGCACATCAATATCCTAGTCAACAATACTGCAGGACACGAGACACTCTCATTCATGGATGGTTTCTCCGAATACAACCAGATCAGAATGGCAGAAGAAGACATGGAGAAGACCTCCTTCATAACACCTTGGGGCACGTTCTGCTACAAGGTCATGCCATTTGAACTCAAAAACGCAAAGGCAACCTATCAGAGGACCATGGCGGCACTGTTCCACGACATGATGCACAAGTCCACTGAAATCTACGTGGATGACATGATTGTCAACTCTCCGACTGCCTGGCAACACCCAGAAGATTTGAAGAGACTCTGTGACAGACTCAGAGAGTACGGCCAAAGACTGAATCCGGCCAAATGCGTCTTCGGAGCCTCATCAGGAAAGCTCCTTGGCTTCATAGTCAGCAAAAGAGGCATTGAGATCGATCCAGCTAAATCCAGAGCTATCATCGAAATGCCAGCACCCCAAACTGAAAAGGAAATCCGTGGTTTCCTGAACCGAATTTAGTAAATTAGTCGGTTCATCTCTCAGCTAACTCCGATCTGCAAACCGATCTTTAAACTTCTCCGGAAAAATACACCGACAGTCTGGACAACAGAATGTCAAGAAGCCTTTGACATAATAAAGCAGTATCTTCTCAACCCTCCAGTACTAGTGCCTCCTATGCCAGGAAAACCCCTACTACTCTACGTCTCTGTGCAAGAAACCTCCATGGGGTGCGTCCTGGCACAGCATGACGAGACGGGCAAGATGGAGCAAGCCATCTACTACATCAGTAAGCGTATGCTTGAGTATGAAGAGCGGTACAGCCCTCTTGAGAAGACTTACCTGGCACTGGTCTGGGCTACTCAGCGTCTTCGGCATTATCTGCTTTCCTACCCGGTAATCCTGATCTCCCAGATAGACCCACTGAAGTATCTACTGGAAAAACCAACCACCACCGGAAGGACTACCCAATGGCTTATGATGTCTGAATTCGACATCACATACATAACACAAAAATCAATCAAAGGGCAAGCGATAGCAGATCACCTCGCCCACAGTCCAACCCAGGATTACGTGTCTGTACATGATCAATTTCCAGATGAAGTCATCCTGTACACAAAAGCGGACAAGCAAGAGTACTCTGGCTGGGAATTTGTACTTTGACGGAGCTGCCAACAGTCATGGGAACGGGGTAGGAGCAGTCCTGATCTCACCTAAGGGAGCACACCTCCCTATCTCAATCAAACTAAAGTTCAGATGCTCCAACAACGAAGCGGAGTATGAGGCATCCATCGCCGGACTGAAAGAAGCCCTAGGCATCGGAATCGAGGAGATAGACGTCTACGGTGACTCATCTTTGGTAATCTGTCAGGCAAATGAATCTTGGGCCATCCGAGAAGCCAGGCTGGTGCCGTACCAAGCCTACCTCAACATGCTGATCACTCAGTTCAGGAGAATCACCTTCAGCCACAGATCCAAGAACCACAACAGATTCGCCAATGCACTGGTCACTCTTGCTTTTATGGTTTAGATCCCCAGAGGCATCATGCTCTGGTCGATTGAAATCCAGCAACAGGATCAGCCTGCCTATTGTCTCGAACTAGATGCAGTCACGGACAACAAGCCTTGGTACACGGACATCAAGCAGTACCTCGAGGACGGGGCCTTCCCTCTTGATACTACCAAAACAGATCGCCGGGCAATCCGAAGACTGGCCATTCAGTTTGTCCTATCAAAGGAAGTCTTGTATAAAAGATCACTGTGAACACCCCATTTTTACACCCCTTAATCCTATTTTATTATTATTATTTTATTTAATCTGCAATTTTAATTTTATTGTTGCTTGATTTTATTTTATTTTATTTTAATTTTTTTATTTTATTTAAGTGTCGAGGTCCTAGATCCGAGAAAGATAGAGAGAGAGATCATCCCCTTTACCCATTGTTCAAAGCCCTCAGAAGAGAATATCCCGTGTTCAGAGCCCATGGGCAATCCTATGATCCACGACCCAATTGCAAGACCCACAACTCATGACCATTTCCAAAACAAAGTCCAAGTCAGACCCCAAGCCCAAGTGCACCTAAGCCCAAATCCTCAAAGAATTTAAACCCTAAGGCCCAAGGCCCATCATCTATTACCTATATAAATCAAGGGATGGGTTTAAAATCACTGTTCACTTTCGTGAAAACAGGATAGCCGCCCTCCTTTCTTCCCCACCGGACCTCAGTAGCTCGTCTTCCCCACCGGACCTCAGTAGCTCGAGTTCCCCTCTCTCGGCTGGGTCGCAGCACCACTGGCAAGCTTCCCTTTCCGGCAAGTTATATCGATCTCCGGTAAGCTTCGCTTCACCGATTCATTTTATCCCTTCTCCTTTGTTATCTCAGAGATCTAAGCTCTGTTCGTTCTCACCGTGGGTTTCAGAGTGGGTATCCAGAGTCATCCATCGTCTTCCGGCCAGTAGATCACCATGCCGGCGCCAGCATCTCCATCCTTGAGAATCGGTGAGCTTTAGATCAACATTATTTCCCGTTTTAATTTTAGATCTAGATCTAGATCTAGATCTAGAAACCGAACTTCTCTTGAATGTTTATTTATTGTTTTGTTTTGTTTTTCCTTTGGCTTCTTTTCCGATTTGTTTTGTTACAGGTTCATAGAAATCAGGTTTCGTCTTCTCCGATCATCCTCTCCGGCGAGCTCCTTCACTCTCAATCTCTCGCCCTTCTACTCGTTTCTCAGGTAACCATTTTTTCTTTTCTTCCTTTGCTCTTCCTGATTTCCCTCCCACCCCCCGTTCATCCGGATCCGGCCTACAGATCAAGGCCTCCCGATCTGAATCTACAGATCCCGGCGCCTGTAATCCCCCATTTGTATTTTAGTATTTTCGTTTTGTTATTTGTGTATTTTATTTTATTTTATTTTATTTTTTTTTGTCTCTGTTATTGTCCTGGGTTTTCGGATTCCAGTCATCTTCTCCGGCAGCATCACTTCGGCTTCTCCGGCGGCATCACGTCAGGTCCAATAGCAACAGTACAGTTGTTCCAGCCATGGCTTCAACAGCGATCCGATTTTTTTTTATTTTTTGTTTTTAATTTGTAAATCCTTTGTTGGATTCCCCATTCTGCATTCTGGTCCACGGAGCAGCCACCACTATCGCCAGTCCCTCATCAACCCTCGCAGGTATATCTCTCCCCTTTTATTTTATTTTATTTATTTATTTACCCCCTGTTTATTACAGTAATTTTGTTAGGCTCCAATTCATTTTCTACGCCCTGATTTTGTTCAAAATGAAGTTTTAGACTTCCAATTTTGCTCAAAAACAAGGCGTAGCAAATGCATACCTCCCCGTGTGCTGTATTTTTATTGTTTTCCAAATGTGAGGAGGGAGTATTGGAGATTTGAATAATTTTGGGCCTTTGGATCGGGCCATATGTTAGCAAGTTGGAAGCCCCCTTTAGAATCATTTCCCAATTTTTGGGCTTACCTCTTGAGGCCTTAGAATGATAGTGGACCAAAGCTAATCGACCATTAGTGGTCAATGGGCCTTGGCCCATTAAATTTCTCTTTAGGCCCACCTATTTTGTTGTGTATGTATGTATTATCCATGTGCGTGCAATAGGGATAGGCCGTGATTTTATTTTCCTATTTTGCCTACATTGGGCACTTAGGTAGTTTCTTTTTAACCCTAAATAAGTGGCCCACCCCGTTAGTTAGTCCTACAAAAAAATCAAAAAATATAAAAAAAGACTAAAATAGCTTAAAGGTACTGGTCTATCTTCCCTTGGGACCTAGAGCAGGGTCCGTATTTAAACCATAGCCCCTTTTGGTTTAAGGCCGCTCGATCCGCCCTGCTCTTTGCCTTTAAGATGATTAAAATCATTTAGATTTTATTTTCCTTTTGCCTACCTTGGGCACTTAGGATAGCCTTGACTAGTTAAAACTTGCCAAAATTAAAATACAAAAAAATCAGAAAACACAAAATAACAAAAACATTTAAAAACCCCCAAAATGCAAAAAAGACTTATCCTAATAAATGAACGCCCCCTAGAGCTCCCCCACGAGCACCTAGCTACGCTGCCATATCCCGGAGTGAGATTCATAAATCTCATTCCACTTCCCCTCCCCAACTCAAACACGAGTTGGAAGTGACCACACTCCGAAACGAGTATAAAAACAGTCACGGACCCCGAACTACTATTGAGGGTCTGATTCCGACTAACCGGATAAGTAGGCAGCCCAATCAGGGTTCGACCCCAACCAAAATAAACTTTTTTACACCCCCTTTTTGATTTTCGATTAGCAAAATTAATAAATTTTAGGAAATGTTAAGTGATTTTTTTATGTTTGATTTAGACCTAATGAGTAGGTTACCGTCATCGGATGGAGGTCCTGGGGTGCCTAACCCCTTCCCCAGGACCTAAAGGGATCCCTTACCTAGACTATTTTGGACCGTAGACCCCCCTCATTTGGATTATTTCGGGATCCTACTTCCCCTAAGTAGGTGGCGACTCTCAAAAATAGATTTAGCGTTATTCCTCCACTCTCGGACCTTATTCCGATACCTAGAGTTGAGAGGGGAGGAAAGGCGGTAAATTTATGCGTTCACAGCTTTGGCGACTCTGCTGGGGAAAGATAGGATCCAACCTGAAAATTAGGTATAAGTTAAACATTATTAAAATCACTGATTATTTCCTAGAATAATTCTTACTTTTGCTAATTCTTTTTATATTGTGAGATGTTCTTATTCTTTCTTATGTGCATATCATATTTATTGCATATTAGTGTAATAACCCTTAAACCCTTTAGTTTGACTTATTACGCCTACAACTGTTTGATGATTATCTTCAGTGCTGGGGCTTAACAGTCATGGTTTAGCTATATCACCCCTGTGGGACGATTATTCTCAGGAAGGGATATAGACTAAACCCACTTGCGCCAATCGGCCCATTTTTGGGAGTCGCATATACGGCCAAGTGACCCCCAACCACCTTAGGAACACCTTGCATGACCCCAGCATATGTATATAGTAGAGATATTATGGGTATGTTCTTATTCTTCTCTTATGTGCATAGCATATTCATTGCATAATAGTGTAATAACCCTTAAACCCTTTAGTTTGACTTATTACGCCTACAACTGTTTGATGATTATCTTCAGTGTTGGGGCTTAACAGTCATGGTTTAGCTATATCACCCCTGTGGGACGATTATTCTCAGGAAGGGATATAGACTAAACCCACTTGCGCCAATCGGCCCATTTTTGGGAGTCGCATATACGGCCAAGTGTCCCCCAACCACCTTAGGAACACCTTGCATTACCCCAGCATATGCATATAGTTTAGGTTGAGATATAGTCTATAAGCATCTGTTTAGGAAGGTTTCCCCTAATCCTACTTTGCTTATAGCCTATACCCGCCCTGTCTTTTGATTGAACATGAAGGTACCCCTGTGTACCCATATGTTCATTTAAAAAAGGGGCCTGTGTGAGCCATTGTTGAATAAACTCCCAACCCATCTTTAGACTTACATATGGGGTTCAAAAACCCAGATTCTGCTGGATATCCATATCCATGTTTTATCTTAAATCCATTGGGCCTTGGTTTCCAATAACCTGACTTAGTAGGTAGACCCCTATCTGCCTACCCCATTGGTTTACATATGTCAAGGATCACCCTTTTAACAAAATAATTGGTGAAAGAAAATCAGAAAAAAAAAAAAAATCAGAATCAAAACTCAAGTCAGACCCCAAGCCCAAGTGCACCTAAGCCCAAATCCTCAAAGAATTTAAACCCTAAGGTCCAAGGCCCATCGATATTCTATATAAATCAAGGGATGGGTTTAAAATCACTGTTCACTTTCGTGAAAACAGGATAGCCGCCCTCCTTTCTTCCCCACCGGACCTCAGTAGTCGTCTTCCCACCGGACCTAGTAGCTCGAGTCCCCTCTCTCGGCTGGGTCGCAGCACCTCCGGCGAACTTCCCTTTCCGGCAGGTTATAGCGATCTCCGGTAAGCTTCACCTCACTGATTCCTCTTATCCCTTTCTTCTTCATATCTCAGAGATCTAAACTCTGTTCATTCTCGCCGTGGGTTTTGGATTTGATATCCAGGGTCATCATCTTCTTCCGGCCGATAGCTCACCACCGCGCAACTGTCTTGATCCGTTCCGATCATCATCTCCAGCGTCCCCAGCTCCAGCGATCGTTCCTTCCGGCGAGCTGTACCAGTCCGGTAGATCCCGTCTCCAGTTCTAATTTTAGATCTAGATCTAGATCCAGATCTAGATCTAGATCCAGATCTAGATATGAAACCTGAGTTCCTCTTGTATGTTATTCACTGTCTTTTTCTTTTCCAATTCATCTGTTGCAGGTACATAGAGATCAGGCTCCGACCATCTTCTCCACTCATCCTCTCCGGCGAGCTCCTTCACTTTCAATCTCTCGCCCTTCTACTCGTTTCTCAGGTAACCATTTTTTTCTTTTCTTCCTTTGCTCTTCCTGATTTCCCTCCCACCCCCCGTTCATCCGGATCCGGCCTACAGATCAAGGCCTCCCGATCTGAATCTACAGATCCCGGCGCCTGTAATCCCCCATTTGTGTTTTAGTATTTTCGTTTTGTTATTTGTGTATTTTATTTTATTTTATCTAATTTTTCTTCTGTCTCTGTTATTGTCCTGGGTTTTCGGATTCCAGTCATCTTCTCCGGCAGCATCACTTCGGCTTCTCCGGCGGCATCACGTCAGGTCCAATAGCAACAGTACAGTTGTTCCAGCCATGGCTTCAACAGCGATCCGATTTTTTTTTTTTATTTTATTTTTTGTTTTTAATTTGTAAATCCTTTGTTGGATTCCCCATTCTACATTCTGGTCCACGGAGCAGCCACCACTATCGCCAGTCCCTCATCAACCCTCGCAGGTATATCTCTCCCCTTTTATTTTATTTTATTTATTTATTTACCACCCCTGTTTATTACAGTAATTTTGTTAGATAGGCTCCAATTCATTTTCTACGCCCTGATTTTGTTCGAAATGAAGTTTTAGACTTCCAATTTCGCTCAAAACCAAGACGTAGCAAATGCATACCTCCCCGTGTGCTGTGTTTTTATTGTTTTTCAAATGTGAGGAGGGAGTATTGGAGTTTTGAATATTTTTGGGCCTTTGGATCGGGCCATATGTTAGCAAGTTGGAAGCCCCCTTTAGAATCATTTCCCCATTTTTGGGCTTACCTCTTGAGGCCCTAGAATGATAGTGGACCAAAGCCAATTGACCATTAGTGGTCAATGGGCCTTGGCCCATTAACCTTCTCTTTAGGCTCATTTATTCTTTTGTGTATGTATATATTATACATGTGTGTGCGATAGGATTAGGCCGCGATTTTCTTTTCTTGTTTTGCCTACATTGGGCACTTAGGTAGGTTCTTTTTTAACCCTAAATATTTGGCCCACCCCGTTAGTTAGCCCTACAAAAAAAAAAATCAAAATCAAAAAAAAAATATATATAAAAGACTAAAATAACTTAAAGGTACTGGTCTATCCTCCCTTGGGACCTAGAGCAGGGTCCGTATTTAAACCATAGCCTCTTTTGGTTTAAGGCCGCTCGATCCGCCCTGCTCTTTGCCTTTAAGATAATTAAAATCATTTAGACTTTATTTTCCTTTTGCCTACCTTGGGCACTTAGGATAGCCTTGACTAGTTAAAACTTGCCAAAATTAAAATACAAAAAAATCAGAAAACACAAAATAACAAAAACATTTAAAAACCCCCAAAATGCAAAAAAGACTTACCCTAATAAATGAACGCCCCCTAGAGCTCCCCCACGAGCACCTAGTCACGCTGCCATATCCCGGAGTGAGATTCATAAATCTCATTCCACTTCCCCTCCCCAACTCAAACACGAGTTGGAAGTGACCACACTCCGAAACGAGTATAAAAACAGTCACGGACCCCGAACTACTATTGAGGGTCTGATTCCGACTAACCGGATAAGTAGGCAGCCCAATCAGGGTTCGACCCCAACCAAAATAAACTTTTTTACACCCCCTTTTTGATTTCGATTAGCAAAATTAATAAATTTTAGGAAATGTTAAGTGATTTTTTTATGTTTGATTTAGACCTAATGAGTAGGTTACCGTCATCGGATGGAGGTCCTGGGGTGCCTAACCCCTTCCCCAGGACCTAAAGGGATCCCTTACCTAGACTATTTTGGACCGTAGACCCCCCTCATTTGGATTATTTCGGGATCCTACTTCCCCTAAGTAGGTGGCGACTCTCAAAAATAGATTTAGCGTTATTCCTCCACTCTCGGACCTTATTCCGATACCTAGAGTTGAGAGGGGAGGAAAGGCGGTAAATTTATGCGTTCACAGCTTTGGCGACTCTGCTGGGGAAAATGAGGATCCAACCTGAAAATTAGGTATAAGTTAAACATTATTAAAATCACTGATTATTTCCTAGAATAATTCTTACTTTTGCTAATTCTTTTTATATTGTGAGATGTTCTTATTCTTTCGTATGTGCATATCATATTGCATATTAGTGTAATAACCCTTAAACCCTCTAGTTTGACTTATTACGCCTACAACTGTTTGATGATTATCTTCAGTGCTGGGGCTTAACAGTCATGGTTTAGCTATATCACCCCTGTGGGACGATTATTCTCAGGAAGGGATATAGACTAAACCCACTTGCGCCAATCGGCCCATTTTTGGGAGTCGCATATACGGCCAAGTGTCCCCCAACCACCTTAGGAACACCTTGCATTACCCCAGCATATGTATATAGTAGAGATATTGTGGATGTGTTCTTATTCTCTCTTATGTGCATATCATATTCATTGCATAATAGTGTAATAACCCTTAAACCCTTTAGTTTGACTTATTACGCCTACAACTGTTTGATGATTATCTTCAGTGTTGGGGCTTAACAGTCATGGTTTAGCTATATCACCCCTGTGGGACGATTATTCTCAGGAAGGGATATAGACTAAACCCACTTGCGCCAATCGGCCCATTTTTGGGAGTCGCATATACGGCCAAGTGTCCCCCAACCACCTTAGGAACACCTTGCATTACCCCAGCATATGCATATAGTTTAGGTTGAGATATAGTCTATAAGCATCTGTTTAGGAAGGTTTCCCCTAATCCTACTTTGCTTATAGCCTATACCCGCCCTGTCTTTTGATTGAACATGAAGGTACCCCCTGTGTACCCATATGTTCATTTAAAAAAGGGGCCTGTGTGAGCCATTGTTGAATAAACTCCCAACCCATCTTTAGACTTACATATGGGGTTCAAAAACCCAGATTCTGCTGGATATCCATATCCATGTTTTATCTTAAATCCATTGGGCCTTGGTTTCCAATAACCTGACTTAGTAGGTAGACCCCTATCTGCCTACCCCATTGGTTTACATATGTCAAGGATCACCCCTTTTAACAAAATAATTGGTGAAAGAAAATCAGAAAACAAAAAAAATCAGAATCAAAACTCAATCAAAGCAAAAACAGAATAATTGGTAAAAAAGAAAAAGAAAAAAAGATGAAGTCAAAATTGGAAAACTTAAAACACAAACAAAAAAAATAAATAAATAAATAAAAAGGGAAGAAAATCCAAAATTCAAAGAAGAGGAGGATCACATTCATTTTGCATCTTAAACCTATTGGGTCTTGGTTTCCAATAACCCAACTTAGTAGGTCGGATCCATGCTCACCTACCCCCTTTGGTTTCTTCAAAAAATAACAAAAAATTTTTCAAAAGATTTCAAAAGAAAAAAGGGTTAGTGTTTCTGCATCTCATATGCATGTCATCGTGTTTACACTTGTATATAGACTTGCACTTACACATATTTTCAGTCAAATGGCAGGCCCATCTAGGATGCCAGAATCAATGAATAGATCAAAACCCAAGATGAATCTGAAGCTTACGGCGGCATGTAATAAAGAGCTCACTGAAATAGTAAATGCCCTCACTCCAATGCAAAAGCTATATTGGAGACAGAAGACTCACTTGGGCTACATCTTAGACCTTGTCTTGGTAAAGCCAGATTGGCGTCTCATCACGGCAGCCATACAGTGTTGGGATTCTTCAGCCGTGGTTTTCCGTTTCGGAAGAAATGAGATGTGCCCAACTTTAGAAGAAATCTCTTCCATTCTTCGGTTGGATTTAACTGACACAGTGATTGTTCCTCGCTACAAGCGATCGTACAAAAGAGAATTATCAGAATTTCTGCGAATTAAACCTTCATTGTTGGAGAACTGTGCCAAGGATTCTTATTCCAGGCTGTCCACAAATTATCTTTTAAAGAGGTGCAAGCACAACTGGAAACCAGAGGACCAGACTGTAGATTTACCTGGATTCAACGCCTTTACTTTGGTGGCGGTGTCGCAGCTGGTTTTTCCCAAGAATAGTCGTGAGTATGTAGAGTCAGTACTTGTGGGAATCATTCAAGATGTGCGCAATGGAGGTACTCTTGTTCCAGTCATCTTAGCTGAATTATTCCTAAGCCTTAAGCATGCAGCGGATACCGGAAGGAATTTCTTCAATGCAAGCATTTCTTTGCTATTCTTATGGTTAGTGGAGCATATACCATCACTGATCACTGTGCCAGCCAATATCAGTGGGTATTGCAGTTTACCAAAAAAGTTTGCTGAGGTGCAGTCAAGCTTAAAAACCGTAGATGTGGGGGAGTTGTATGAACTCCTCAATAGCCTTTTAGATACTCAGATAATTTGGAAATGCGATTGGCTTAATATGAAGGTTTTACCTCGTTTGGCCACTGTTAAGAGAAGAAGCATAACACTTGCAGGAGTGACTGGGTCATCACCTTACGTACCCATCAGGGTACTTCGCCAGTTTGGTTACCAACAATGCGTACCAGTGTTAGATGACTTATCTCAGGATTATATCCGTTTTTCTGAGTTATCGGAACTCATGGACAGACGTTTTCAGACAGAGTGGCAGTTGTGTAAGTGGAGCAAGTTGCCGGGATATGTGGTATCGACTGGACCACCAACAAAAGAAGGATATGATCTGTGGTTGGAAAATCAACAGGTTGTCTCAGAGATGCCTAAGCCAGAAGAACTACCAACACCTGTTTCGGTACCCTCAAAGGGAAGTCTCCCTTTTTCTAAAGTGGCAATCCCTTGGGAAGATAAGTTCATACAAGCTCAACTTAAGATTCTCGAAGACAGGAAGGAATTGAAGAAAGCACAACAGGCGCACCAGCAACAAGAAGCCAAGATGAAGGAGATAGCTAGTGCAAAGGAAGAGCAGTTAGAACAGGCCCAGTTCAAGATTCTCAAGGGCATGAAAGAATTGGAGGAAGCACAACAGTTACTCCAACAAGAGAAGAATGATTTGAAGCGTCGGCACCAACTTGCTCATGATGAAGAAAAGCAGTTAGAGCAAGCTATGCGAGAGTTCCAGAAAAGAAAGAGAGATGATGCTCGAGACTCCCGTCAGTTTGAAGAACAGTTTTGTTACTATCAAGAGCAGTTGAGTGTATCCAGGCATAATGCAGAAGTCAAAGCTTTGGAGTTCGACTTCAGAATTCAAAGTGCTTCGGATATGGTTGACAGGTTGGAGAACGAAATTGCATGCCTCCATCAGCAGGTTCTAGATCTTGGGGGCAACCCTTCATCATTTGGTTATGGCTTCCCAGATGGGCCTGTATAGGGTTGAGTCTTTTTCTTTTTGTCTTCCGTTGTTTTTCTTTATTTTCTTTCGGGTCAGTGTTGTCTTAAAATCACACAAACACCTGCATATATAAAGAAGTGATTTTCAACTTTTTGCTGTTAAATCATGCATTCATGTTGAATCGTTACATCTTTCTCAGTGTTGCATGAAACAGCGTATTGTTACTCGTTCTGTATCTCGTGCCCTCGCCCAAGCTGCGATAATAGATCTGGACAGTCCTGAAGTCGCAGACTGGTCATCTCAAAGCTCAGCAGACATGGCTGCTCCCAACAATCGTTTGGATTCAAGTACAGACCAGCTTGTACAAGCACATGACCAGGAGATACTTGGGATGAAGGCCCAATTGGACAATATTCAAGAAACCTTGCAGGCTTTGATGGCTTTACAGCTTAACAAGCCTACTCACCAACCAGAAGCCGGGCCATTTCAACCCGAACAGCCTAGAACTTCATTTCAACCAGAAAGTTTCCAACCAGACCCACCCGGAATTGGAACCTTTCGACATCAACCAGACCATTCAGGGTTTAGACCTTTCCAACCGGATCAACCTAGGGTTGAGATTCCTGCTCCAAACTTTACCTTTATCAACCCTCTTCATGATCAGCCGGGTGAGGATGGTGATTTTGACTACACCCGATTTGATGGAAAAACTGGTGAGGCTGTGCATTGCGACCATCATAATCCGAAAATGCCACAAGATTCTGAGTTGTTGGTGTCTCTCAAGAACCAACAAGAAGAAATTCGTCAGCTGAAAGAGATGATGAAAAAAATGCAAGGGGCATCCTCCTCCTCTACAGGGATAACTCTGGATGACCTACTCTTCTCCTCTGATACTTTGGTTCCCTCAGATTTTCGAGTTCCAGAATTCACCAAATATGGGGGCAAAGGGTGTCCGAAAGAGCATCTACAGCTGTACGTGGGAGACATGATGGCTTACAGAGATAAACCATCATATCTTATCCAATATTTCCAGAAAAGTCTGAAAGATGCCGCTCTCAGGTGGTGGCTTGCAATTGACAAGAAGCAAATTACCAGTTGGCAGGATGTGATCGATCTCTTCATCAATCAGTTTTCTTTTAACTTGGAGGTGCTCCCTCAAAAGAGCGATCTAGAGCAACTGTCCCAGAGGAATAATGAATCGTTTATTGAGTATGCCGCTAGGTGGAGAGAGATGGCATCAAGACTATCAGTGCAGTTATCAAAGGAAGAAATGGCTTCTACCTTTTTGGGAACCCTAAAGCAACCATATTCAACACTGATGATAACTTTGCCGGCCACTGATTTCAAGGTAATCGTCGAAACAGGGGCAAGAATTGAAACAGCTGTAAAAAATGGTACCATACATGCCAGTCTTAGCCATACACCTCCAAGGTCAGGTGCCCCATTTAACAGGAATAATGGGCAAAAGGATACCAGGAAAAGAGAGGAAGTTAATTGGATTGCACCTAGTGCACCCTTGATGTTGCCTGCTCCACCGATTCGACAACCTCCTCAACCTCAAAATCCTCAGCCGGTAAGGCAAAATCAGTATCAACAGGCGCGTCAGCCAGTGAGAAACCCTCAGAGAAATTTCACTCCCTTACCTTACTCTTTAAGCCAGCTTCTGACTTTCCTCCTCAAAAAGGATCTTGTAACTCTGAAGGGGCCGACTCCTCTCATCCCAGTTGAGAAGCAAAATCGAAATTATCATGCAGATCATTATTGTGCATATCATCGAGGCCCGGGTCATGCCACAGATGTATGTTACACTCTTAGACATGATATTCAAGATCTCTTAGAGCAAGGCAAAGTTGAATTCGCCCCTGGGAATACTAGCATCATCCAAGCTCCTCTTCCCCCACATCAAGGGCAGATTAATTTCCTGAGCGGGGACGAGTCTGATGGTAGTATAGTAGAGATTGATGGGTTGTCAGAGACAGATGATGCTATCCGTCCTTCGTACCGAGTCCCTGTTCGAATCTCATATCCTCAGTCTTTGTCATCTCCCGAATCCCCTATTATTCAACCCATCCAAATACCCCACATGTTGCCAGTCCACTCATCTACTATTCAATCCATTCAGCGCCCTATACAAATCCCTTTTATTCCTGTTGAAGAAGAGAGGATTGTTTATACCATCCCTTGCCCTGTTGATTGGCCTACAACCCCAGTTATATCATCTCCACGACCCCTTGGTAAAGGTCCAGTTCAAATTCCATATATTCCAGCACCAATCCATCCCCTCAATCGTTTACCGGCCCCTCCATCTCTCATTCTAGACAATGAAAACATCACTGCAATAACCAGGTCAGGAAGAGTTTACCAGCAACCAGAAGTTGAACTGCCTAAGTCCAAGGGCAAAGAGCAATGTCTGAGTCCTGAGCAACAAAAAGAAGAAGATGCGGCATTGTTGAAAATTTTGGAGAAAGCAAAAGAATATAATATTGCCCATCAACTTACGAAGCTCCCAGCTCAAATTTCAGTGATGGGATTACTCTTAACTTCAGAACACCATCGGGAGCAATTGCTTAGGGTGTTTAACAATGCTCATGTCACAAAGGATATAACGCCCGAGCGTTTGGGGCAATTGGTAGGTCAGATTCTGGAACCAAAGACCATCACCTTCAGTGAAGAGGAAATTCCAGACAGTGATAAAGAACACACCAGAGCTCTTTACATCTCAGTGCAGTGCATGGGTAAAACACTTTCAGCAGTTCTGGTAGATAATGGGTCTGGTTTGAACGTCTGTACATTGACTACTTTAGAAGGTTTGGGAATGGATATCAGCCATGTCAAGAAAAGACCTATGACAATCAGAGCTTTCGACAATTCAACTCGTCAAAACTTGGGAGATGTCGACTTAAACATTTCCATTGGGCCATCAAAATTTTTGACCAATTTTCAAGTGGTTAATGTGCCAGCTTCTTTCACTCTTCTTCTTGGAAGGCCGTGGATCCACATGGCCGGAGCCATCCCTTCATCACTTCATCAGAGAATTAAGTTCATTCAAGGTGACCAACTGATTGTGATTCCAACAGAATCTCTAGCGAGTTCTTTTGGGGATGTCCAAGAATTGGGACAAGGGGCAGCTTTTATGACTTACCAGTTTGAGGAGGTTACTTGTATAGCTCAGCTTGAAAGCAAGAAAAATGAATATATACCAGCAGCAGTGAGGATCATGGCAAAAATGAAGTACAGACCTAGTTTGGGTTTGGGAGCCCACCATCAAGGAATAAAGAAACGGTATGTAGCACCTCGCTACACACCTCGTTTCGGAATAGGGTACAAACCAGAGTTGGAAGATTTCTTGAACAAGCTGACAAAAGGAAAATCATCAGTAAAGTCGGTGCCCCCACCTCCCCTATCTGTTACCTTTCCTACCAGTATTCCAAGACCTCCTGATTTTGAAATCTATAAAAACCTTCCTTTTGAGGAAACAGACCCAGAGCCAACTGCCAACCATGCACCCAAATCCCAGTCAAAGGACGATCCTGCAAGGTTTCTTGAAATGTTCGAAGTGGCTCAATTGTTTGAGGAACTCGCTGTTGAAGATGCAGTCCAGATTGATTACACGGCAGAGGAACAAGTGTGCACCCTCTCCAGTGCTTCGCAAGCATCATCCAGTTCTGTTCCACTCATACGAGCCAGTTCTTCTCCTCTCGTATGGTGGACCGATCCCATCACAGTAGAAGCAGCTAGAGGAAGGCAGGGAAAGAAGGTCGGACTAGTCAGACCATGACCCAGTTTCTTTTCTTTATTTGTTCTTTTCATCTTTAGGTCAAAAAGAGAAAAACCAAAATTTTATTTTTTAGGCGGCTTTGTTAGTCATTTCAAAATAGTCAATAGTCTTTTGCTTTACGCATCTTTGTAAATATTACAAAACATCAGAAAATCAATGAAATTCATTTTCTTTGTCTCAAGACTTGTTTCCTTTTGTATATATATAAAATTTTGGCTCATGATGGTATGACCCAAGTCTTCAAAAAAGGCTTAGTGATCTGAAGCCACTAAAAATCTAAAAAAAAAAAAAAAAAAAAAAAAAAAAAAAACAAATACTAAGACCGAGCTTTGGTTTGCCAGGGAATTGCCCAAGATAAAGCTAACTCAAATCATGAAATCAATCTTGAACTTTTGGAAGTAGAGTATGACGAAGAGGAAGAAGGGGAACCTCCACAAGAGATCCTCGACCTCCTTGAACAGTATGAAGGGATATGTAAAACTAATGAGGAGGACACCGAGACCATAAATCTCGGATCCGAAGATGATCCTAAGTGTGTGAAGATTGGCACTACAATGAGTCCTGAGCAAAGGAGCGCTATGATTGACTTCCTCAAAAGCTACATTGATGTATTTGCTTGGTCATATGCGGACATGCCCGGCCTTGATCCAGAATTAGTAGTCCACAGATTGCCATTGAACCCAGAGGTAAAACCAGTTAAGCAGAAGCTCAGGCGGTTAAGGCCAGAATGGTCTCAGAAGGTTAAAGAGGAGATCGAGAAGCAAATAAGTGCAGGATTTCTAGCAGTAGCAACTTACCCAGAATGGCTAGCCAATATCGTACCTGTGCCTAAGAAAGATGGCAAAGTCAGAATGTGCATTGATTATAGAAACTTGAACAAGGCCAGTCCAAAAGATAATTTTCCACTTCCTCACATAGATATCCTTGTCGATAATACAGCCGGACATGAAACCTTATCTTTTATGGATGGGTTCTCAGGTTATAATCAGATCAAAATGGCCGAAGAGGATATGGAAAAGACCTCGTTCATTACCCCATGGGGCACCTTCTGTTACAAGGTAATGCCATTTGGGCTTAAGAATGCAGGGGCAACGTATCAAAGAGCAATGACAGCATTATTTCATGATATGATGCACAAGAGTACAGAGGTTTATGTAGACGACATGATTGTCAAATCCCCATTGGCTAAAGATCACCCAGAAGATTTGAAGAAATTATGTGATAGGCTCAGAATATTTGGTCTAAGGTTAAATCCGGCGAAATGTACGTTCGGAACAACGTCAGGAAAACTTCTTGGTTTCATTGTCAGTAAAAGAGGAATTGAAGTCGATCCAGCTAAAGCAAGAGCTATCATCGAGATGCCTGCACCTCAGACAGAAAAGGAAATTCGAGGATTTCTGGGTAGGATTCAGTATATCAGTCGTTTTATTGCACAGCTTACTCCGATTTGTGAGCCTATATTCAAATTGCTTAGAAAGAATGTGCCGACAGTCTGGTCAGATGAATGTCAACAGGCCTTTGATAAGATCAAGCAATATCTTCTCAATCCACCCGTGCTTGTCCCTCCGACACCCGGACGACCACTTTTAATGTACATCTCCATCCAAAAAACTTCTATGGGTTGTGTGCTAGCTCAGCATGATGAATCAGGCAGAAAGGAACAGGCCATTTATTACATCAGTAAGCGTTTGCATGAATACGAAGAGAAGTACAATGCGTTAGAGAGGACTTGTCTAGCATTGGTTTGGGCTACCCAGCGCTTACGACATTACTTACTGGCCTATCCTGTGATTTTGGTATCAAGAATGGATCCACTCAAGTACTTACTGGAGAAGCCTGCTACTTCAGGAAGAACAGCCAGATGGCTCATGATGTTATCAGAATTTGACATCACATACATGACGCAGAAATCAATCAAGGGGCAAGCAATTGCTGACCATTTGGCATATAACCCATCGTCCGACTATGTTTCAGTGCATGACCAGTTTCCGGATGAAGCTATTCTAAGTTTAGAACCAGAAGATCCTGATTATATTGGATGGGAAATGTACTTTGATGGAGCTGCGAACCAACATGGGAATGGGGCAGGAGCCGTCTTAATCTCGCCAAGAGGAGCTCATCTTCCTATCTCAGTCAAGCTAAAGTTCAGATGTTCAAATAATACTGCAGAATACGAGGCATGTATAGCTGGACTCAGAGAAGCACATTGTATTGGCATAGAAGAGATTGATGTTTATGGTGATTCATCACTGGTAATTTGTCAAGCTAATGAGTTATGGGCAATCAAAGAAGAAAAGTTGATTCCGTATCTGGCATGCCTTAATGTTTTTATCACTAAGTTCAGAAGAATCACTTTCAATCACAGATGCAGGACGCATAACAGATTCGCCGATGCTCTTGCGACCCTAGCTGCGATGGTTAAATTTCCTAAAGGAAGTTTAATTTGGCCTATTGAAATTCAGCAACAAGACCAGCCAGCTTATTGTCTAGTTATAGAAGAGCGCCCAGATGACAAGCCATGGTACACAGATATCAAGCAATACTTGGATGATGGCACTTTTCCTCTGGAAGCCACCAAAACAGATCGTCGAGCAATCAGAAGACTCTCTATTCAGTTTGTTCTCTCAGGAGGAGTGTTATACAAGAGGTCACCCAATTTGATTTGGTTGAGATGCCTTGATAAAAAGGAAGCAGCACAAGTGGTTGAAGAAGTTCACGGAGGAGTTTGTGGTCCCCACATGAACGGGTTAATGCTGTCAAAGAAGATTCTTAGATTGGGGTACTATTGGACTACTATGGAATCCGATTGCTGTCGTCATGTGCAAAAATGTCATCAATGCCAGATTTACGCAGACCGAATCAATGCACCGCCTACTACATTGCACAATCTTACTGCACCTTGGCCTTTCTCAGCTTGGGGCATAGATGTCATTGGGCCCATCACGCCGAAAGCATCAAACGGTCATCGGTTTATTCTTGTTGCTATTGATTATTTCACAAAATGGGTTGAAGCGGCCTCTTTTGCTAATGTCACAGCCTCAGTTGTTCAGCGGTTTTTCAAGAAAGATATAATTTGCAGATATGGGGTTCCGTATGAGATCGTCACAGATAATGCTCTCAATTTCTGCAACAAAGGTATGACTGAACTCTGCCAGAAATTCAAAATCCAGCATCATAATTCTACACCGTACAGACCACAAGCCAATGGTGCAGTCGAAGCCGCAAACAAAAATATGAAACGAATCATCGAGAAAATGGCAATTAGGTACTCTGCCTGGCATGAAATGCTCCCCTACGCACTCATGGCCTACAGAACATCGATTCGCACTTCGACCGGTGCGACACCATTCTCCTTAGCATACGGTATGGAAGCTGTTTTGCCTATTGAGGTAGAAATTCCGTCATTACGAGTGCTCATGGAAGCAGAAATTGAAGAATCAGAATGGGCAGAAGCCAGATATGAACAGTTGCATCTGATTGAAGAAAAGCGACTGAAAGCCATAGATCACTCTCAAGCCTATCAGAAGCGTATGGCCAGGGCGTTCAATAGGAAAGTCAGGCCCAGAGATATTGAGGTTGGTGACCTTGTTCTCCGGAAATTGTTGCCAAATCGTCCAGATCCGAGAGGGAAATTTACACCAAACTACGAAGGCCCATACATTGTCAGGGAAAAGTTCTCGGGAGGTGCCCTTCGACTTGGACGTATGGATGATGAGGACCTTCCTGAGCCAATCAACGTAGATAAAGTTAAGAAGTATTATGCCTAGGGTCCTATTTGAGAACTGCTTGTACTCTTAGCTTCTTTGGGACATGATAGGAGGCCGTATTTGGTGTCTACTCTCCCTATAAATCATGTAACACCTACAATATATCAATAAAGTTCGTTAGTTAGCCCTTCGAGCCTAATAACCTCTTTTTCAAAAACCTTTTATCGGGACACCTTGCACTTAGTCTGCTATGAACTACGTCATGACCTGATCCTGAAAAAGGTACGTAGGCAACCTAGAAATCAGGTGCGGTCAAAAAAAAAAAAAAAAAAAAAAAAAAAAAATTTTCAAACCATTTGGACAAAGTAGCTCCAATTCAAAAAACATTCAAAAAAAAAAAAAAAAAAAATTTTCAAACCATTTGGACAAAGTAGCTCCAATTCAAAAAAAAAAAAAAAAAGGAATAGAGAGGTTGATTGAAAGAAAAAAAATCAATCAAGAGGTGTTCAAGAAAAGACAGAATTCCGATAAGCAGAAAGGGTGTCCCAAACTTTCAGTCCCCTCAGCCAATGTTTCGTCCCATCTCAAGTCCTCCTAGATCCCTTAGAGACTAAGAGTACAAGCAGTCATTAGAATAGTATCCGAGGTAGAACACTGGCATTCAAGGCAATGAAGGGAGTAAAGCCTCTATATGAAATAAATCGCGGGCATGAGGGAAAACCGGAAACGGCCTCACTGCGCAAAAAGTACGCGAATCCCAGCTCTAGTCTTGTGACTAGGGGCAAAAAAAGGAAAATAACCTGATCAATTTCGCAGGCATGAGTGAAAACCGGAAACGGCCTCATCGCGCAAAAATAATGCGAACCCTCTGACTTGGTCATTCCAAGGGTAAAAAAAAGGAAAAAAGTTGAAAGTGGTTCAAACAGCGAGTTTTGTCAAAAATCTTTGTGCATCAGTTTTTCAGGCAATCAGAGCAGAAATCGTACTTCAAATAAATCGCGGGCATGAGAGAAAACCGGAAACGGCCTCAATGCGCAAAAATTACGCGAACCCCAGTCCTAGTCTTGTGACTAGGGGCAAAAAAGGGAAAAAAGAAAAAGATCTAATCAACTTCGCAGGCATGAGCGAAAACCAGCAATGGCCTCATCGCGCAAAAATTGCGCAACCCGTGACTTGGTCATTCCAAGGGCAAAAGAGGGAAAAAGTTGATGGTGAAATCTGTAGAAGACCATTCGCGCTTCACCTCTCAAGCATCCATTTGTTCACAAGACTCTTTGTATTGCCAATCTAGCACAGGGTGAGACCAACCTTAGTTTTACTTATCCTGGACAATAATGATCAATAAAGTCTTGTTTTCTCTTGGTCATACTGTACGGTCCGAAAACATCAAATGTTTTCATGATCTCCAAATGCTATATCTAGAAGGCGATTCCCATGCAAACTTGAAAGCAAAGTATAGTATTTCACATGGTTTCAAAAGCCATTTTTCAAAATAAAATCTACAATCTTCAAAAGAAAAAGATATTCTAAATTTTTGTTCAAATTTGGGTCTCATGGTCTGACTAAGACAGTTCTCTCTCGCTCGTGGCAAGCAATGTCTCTTGCGATCGCGGACTAGCAAGGAAGCAAGTACATCTCCAGCAAATTATCTCATCTTTTCTGTTTGACATCGGAATGTGTTGTCATTCATTTCAGTTTGGTTGACATCGGAATGTGTTGTCATCCATTTCATCTCGTTTGCTTGACATCGGAATGTGTTGTCTTGCATTCATCTCCTCCTGTTTGACATCGGAATGTGTTGTCATTCAGTTCAGTTTGGTTGACATCGGAATGTGTTGTCATCCATTTCATCTCGTTTGCTTGACATCGGAATGTGTTGTCTTGCGTTCATCTCCTCCTGTTGACATCGGAATGTGTTGTCATTCAGTTCAGTTTGGTTGACATCGGAATGTGTTGTCATCCATTTCATCTCGTTTGCTTGACATCGGAATGTGTTGTCCTGCATTCATTTCGACCTGTTTGACATCGGAATGTGTTGTCATTCAGTTCAGTTTGGTTGACATCGGAATGTGTTGTCATCCATTTCATCTCGTTTGCTTGACATCGGAATGTGTTGTCCTGCATTCATTTCGACCTGTTTGACATCGGAATGTGTTGTCATTCAGTTCAGTTTGGTTGACATCGGAATGTGTTGTCATCCAGTTCATCTCGTTTGCTTGACATCGGAATGTGTTGTCTTGCATTCATCTCCACCTGTTTGACATCGGAATGTGTTGTCGTTCATTTCATCTTGTTTGCTTGACATCGGAATGTGTTGTCCTGCATTCATCTCGACCTGTTTGACATCGGAATGTGTTGTCATTCAGTTTATCTCTTTTGTTCGACAGCGGAATGTGCTGTCATTCATCTCTTCTGCTTGACATCGGAATGTGTTGTCATGCATCCATCTCGTTTGCTTGACATCGGAATGTGTTGTCATGCATTCATCTCCCCTGTTTGACATCGGAATGTGTTGTCACTCAGTTCAGCATGCTTGACATCGGAATGTGTTGTCATGCATCCATCTCCCCTGTTTGACATCGGAATGTGTTGTCACTCAGTTCAGCATGCTTGACATCGAAATGTGTTGTCATGCATTCATCTCCCCTGTTTGACATCGGAATGGGTTGTCATTCAGTTCAGAGTGGTTGACATTGGAATGTGTTGCCATCCATGTCATCTCAGTTGCTTGACATCGAAATGTGTTGTCATCAATCTCTTCTCGGTTGGCATCGAAATGTGTTGTCATCCGTTTCATCTCCTCTGTTTGACATTGAAATGTGTTGTCATCCATTTCATCTCCTCTGTTTGACATCGAAATGTGTTGTCATTCAATCTCTTCTCGGTTGACATCGAAATGTGTTGTCATCCATTTCAGCTCCTCTGTTTGACATCGAAATGTGTTGTCATTCAATCTCTTCTTGGTTGACATCGAAATGTGTTGTCATCCATTTCATCTCCTCTGTTTGACATCGAAATGTGTTGTCATTCAATCTCTTGTTGGTTGACATCGAAATGTGTTGTCATCCATTTCATCTCTTCTGTTTGACATCAAAATGTGTTGTCATTCACTCATCTCCATTTGTTCGACAATCGAATGTGTTGTCACTCACTCCATCAATCATTTTGCTTTCGAGCTCCCTTCAATCCATGTTTCACTTACACCCATTTTCCCCAGCAGTCCTCCGTAATGAGGCTATAAACTACTATCCTTCACTCCATCTTTTTGTTTTGGCAAGTTTAACTAGGCTTTCCCTTTTCTTATCTTTGTTTTTCACAAGTTTTCACGGGTTTTAGGTGTGTAAAAATGACGGGTTTTTCAGTCTTTGTCGTTCAATTGCTAGCACTCTCCGACAAAGAGGGGCAACTGTGAACACCCCATTTTTACACCCCTTAATCCTATTTTATTATTATTATTTTATTTAATCTGCAATTTTAATTTTATTGTCGCTTGATTTTATTTTATTTTATTTAATTTAATTTTAATTTATTTTATTTTATTTAAGTGTTGAGGTCCTAGATCCGAGAAAGATAGAGAGAGAGATCATCCCCTTTACCCATTGTTCAAAGCCCTCAGAAGAGAATATCCCGTGTTCAGAGCCCATGGGCAATCCTGTGATCCACGACCCAATTGCAAGACCCACAACTCATGACCATTTCCAAAACAAAGTCCGAGTCAGACCCCAAGCCCAAGTGCACCTAAGCCCAAATCCTCAAAGAATTTAAACCCTAAGGCCCAAGGCCCATCATCTATTACCTATATAAATCGAGGGATGGGTTTAAAATCACTGTTCACTTTCGTGAAAACAGGATAGCCGCCCTCCTTTCTTCCCCACCGGACCTCAGTAGCTCGTCTTCCCCACCGGACCTCAGTAGCTCGAGTTCCCCTCTCTCGGCTGGGTCGCAGCACCACTGGCAAGCTTTCCTTTCCGGCAAGTTATATCGATCTCCGGTAAGCTTCGCTTCACCGATTCATTTTATCCCTTCTCCTTTGTTATCTCAGAGATCTAAGCTCTGTTCGTTCTCACCATGGGTTTCAGAGTGGGTATCCAGAGTCATCCATCGTCTTCCGGCCAGTAGATCACCATGCCGGCGCCAGCATCTCCATCCTTGAGAATCGGTGAGCTTTAGATCAACATTATTTCCCGTTTTAATTTTAGATCTAGATCTAGATCTAGATCTAGAAACCGAACTTCTCTTGAATGTTTATTTATTGTTTTTTTTTTGTTTTTCCTTTGGCTTCTTTTCCGATTTGTTTTGTTACAGGTTCATAGAAATCAGGTTTCGTCTTCTCCGATCATCCTCTCCGGCGAGCTCCTTCACTTTCAATCTCTCGCCCTTCTACTCGTTTCTCAGGTAACCATTTTTTCTTTTCTTCCTTTGCTCTTCCTGATTTCCCTCCCACCCCCCGTTCATCCAGATCAAGGCCTCCCGATCTGAATCTACAGATCCCGGCGCCTGTAATCCCCCATTTGTATTTTAGTATTTCGTTTTGTTATTTGTGTATTTTATTTTGTTTTATTTAATTTTTTTTTTTTTTTTTTTGTCTCTGTTATTGTCCTGGGTTTTCGGTTTCCAGTCATCTTCTCCGGCAGCATCACTTCGGCTTCTCCGGCGGCATCACGTCAGGTCCAATAGCAACAGTACAGTTGTTCCGGCCATGGCTTCAACAGCGATCCGATTTTTTTTTATTTTTTGTTTTTAATTTGTAAATCCTTTGTTGGATTCCCCATTCTGCATTCTGGTCCACGGAGCAGCCACCACTATCGCCAGTCCCTCATCAACCCTCGCAGGTATATCTCTCCCCTTTTATTTTATTTTATTTATTTATTTACTCCCTGTTTATTACAGTAATTTTGTTAGGCTCCATTTCATTTTCTACGCCCTGATTTTGTTCAAAATGAAGTTTTAGACTTCCAATTTTGCTCAAAAACAAGGCGTAGCAAATGCATACCTCCCCGTGTGCTGTGTTTTTATTGTTTTCCAAATGTGAGGAGGGAGTATTGGAGATTTGAATAATTTTGGGCCTTTGGGTCGGGCCATATGTTAGCAAGTTGGAAGCCCCCTTTAGAATCATTTCCCAATTTTTGGGCTTACCTCTTGAGGCCTTAGAATGATAGTGGACCAAAGCCAATTGACCATTAGTGGTCAATGGGCCTTGGCCCATTAACTTTCTCTTTAGGCCCACCTATTTTGTTGTGTATGTATGTATTATCCATGTGCGTGCAATAGGGATAGGCCGTGATTTTATTTTCCTATTTTGCCTACATTGGGCACTTAGATAGTTTTTTTTTTAACCCTAAATAAGTGGCCCACCCCGTTAGTTAGTCCTACAAAAAAATCAAAAAATATAAAAAAAGACTAAAATAGCTTAAAGGTACTGGTCTATCTTCCCTTGGGACCTAGAGCAGGGTCCGTATTTAAACCATAGCCCCTTTTGGTTTAAGGCCGCTCGATCCGCCCTGCTCTTTGCCTTTAAGATGATTAAAATCATTTAGATTTTATTTTCCTTTTGCCTACCTTGGGCACTTAGGATAGCCTTGACTAGTTAAAAACTTGCCAAATTAAAATACAAAAAAAATCAGAAAACACAAAATAACAAAAACATTTAAAAAACCCCCAAAATGCAAAAAAGACTTACCCTAATAAATGAACGCCCCCTAGAGCTCCCCCACGAGCACCTAGCTACGCTGCCATATCCCGGAGTGAGATTCATAAATCTCATTCCACTTCCCCTCCCCAACTCAAACACGAGTTGGAAGTGACCACACTCCGAAACGAGTATAAAAACAGTCACGGACCCCGAACTACTATTGAGGGTCTGATTCCGACTAACCGGATAAGTAGGCAGCCCAATCAGGGTTCGACCCCAACCAAAATAAACTTTTTTACACCCCCTTTTTGATTTCGATTAGCAAAATTAATAAATTTTAGGAAATGTTAAGTGATTTTTTTATGTTTGATTTAGACCTAATGAGTAGGTTACCGTCTTCGGATGGAGGTCCTGGGGTGCCTAACCCCTTCCCCAGGACCTAAAGGGATCCCTTACCTAGACTATTTTGGACTGTAGACCCCCCTCATTTGGATTATTTCGGGATCCTACTTCCCCTAAGTAGGTGGCGACTCTCAAAAATAGATTTAGCGTTATTCCTCCACTCTCGGACCTTATTCCGATACCTAGAGTTGAGAGGGGAGGAAAGGCGGTAAATTTAGGCGTTCACAGCTTTGGCGACTCTGCTGGGGATGTAGGATCCAACCTGAAAATTAGGTAAAAGTTAAACATTATTAAAATCACTGATTATTTCCTAGAATAATTCTTACTTTGCTAATTCTTTTATATTGTGAGTATTCTTATTCTTTCTTATGTGCATATCATATTTATTGCATATTAGTGTAATAACCCTTAAACCCTTAGTTTGACTTATTACGCCTACAACTGTTTGATGATTATCTTCAGTGCTGGGGCTTAACAGTCATGGTTTAGCTATATCACCCCTGTGGGACGATTATTCTCAGGAAGGGATATAGACTAAACCCACTTGCGCCAATCGGCCATTTTTGGGAGTCGCATATACGGCCAAGTGTCCCCCAACCACCTTAGGAACACCTTGCATTACCCCAGCATATGTATATAGTAGAGATATTGTGGGTATGTTCTTATTCTCTCTTATGTGCATATCATATTCATTGCATAATAGTGTATAACCCTTAAACCCTTTAGTTTGACTTATTACGCCTACAACTGTTTGATGATTATCTTCAGTGTTGGGGCTTAACAGTCATGGTTTAGCTGTATCACCCCTGTGGGACGATTATTCTCAGGAAGGGATATAGACTAAACCCACTTGCGCCAATCGGCCCATTTTGGGAGTCGCATATACGGCCAAGTGTCCCCCAACCACCTTAGGAACACCTTGCATTACCCCAGCATATGCATATAGTTTAGGTTGAGATATAGTCTATAAGCATCTGTTTAGGAAGGTTTCCCCTAATCCTACTTTGCTTATAGCCTATACCCGCCCTGCCTTTTGATTGACATCGGAATGTGTTGTCATCCATTTCATCTCGTTTGCTTGACATCGGAATGTGTTGTCTTGCGTTCATCTCCTCCTGTTGACATCGGAATGTGTTGTCATTCAGTTCAGTTTGGTTGACATCGGAATGTGTTGTCATCCATTTCATCTCGTTTGCTTGACATCGGAATGTGTTGTCCTGCATTCATTTCGACCTGTTTGACATCGGAATGTGTTGTCATTCAGTTCAGTTTGGTTGACATCGGAATGTGTTGTCATCCATTTCATCTCGTTTGCTTGACATCGGAATGTGTTGTCCTGCATTCATTTCGACCTGTTTGACATCGGAATGTGTTGTCATTCAGTTCAGTTTGGTTGACATCGGAATGTGTTGTCATCCAGTTCATCTCGTTTGCTTGACATCGGAATGTGTTGTCTTGCATTCATCTCCACCTGTTTGACATCGGAATGTGTTGTCGTTCATTTCATCTTGTTTGCTTGACATCGGAATGTGTTGTCCTGCATTCATCTCGACCTGTTTGACATCGGAATGTGTTGTCATTCAGTTTATCTCTTTTGTTCGACAGCGGAATGTGCTGTCATTCATCTCTTCTGCTTGACATCGGAATGTGTTGTCATGCATCCATCTCGTTTGCTTGACATCGGAATGTGTTGTCATGCATTCATCTCCCCTGTTTGACATCGGAATGTGTTGTCACTCAGTTCAGCATGCTTGACATCGGAATGTGTTGTCATGCATCCATCTCCCCTGTTTGACATCGGAATGTGTTGTCACTCAGTTCAGCATGCTTGACATCGAAATGTGTTGTCATGCATTCATCTCCCCTGTTTGACATCGGAATGGGTTGTCATTCAGTTCAGAGTGGTTGACATTGGAATGTGTTGCCATCCATGTCATCTCAGTTGCTTGACATCGAAATGTGTTGTCATCAATCTCTTCTCGGTTGGCATCGAAATGTGTTGTCATCCGTTTCATCTCCTCTGTTTGACATTGAAATGTGTTGTCATCCATTTCATCTCCTCTGTTTGACATCGAAATGTGTTGTCATTCAATCTCTTCTCGGTTGACATCGAAATGTGTTGTCATCCATTTCAGCTCCTCTGTTTGACATCGAAATGTGTTGTCATTCAATCTCTTCTTGGTTGACATCGAAATGTGTTGTCATCCATTTCATCTCCTCTGTTTGACATCGAAATGTGTTGTCATTCAATCTCTTGTTGGTTGACATCGAAATGTGTTGTCATCCATTTCATCTCTTCTGTTTGACATCAAAATGTGTTGTCATTCACTCATCTCCATTTGTTCGACAATCGAATGTGTTGTCACTCACTCCATCAATCATTTTGCTTTCGAGCTCCCTTCAATCCATGTTTCACTTACACCCATTTTCCCCAGCAGTCCTCCGTAATGAGGCTATAAACTACTATCCTTCACTCCATCTTTTTGTTTTGGCAAGTTTAACTAGGCTTTCCCTTTTCTTATCTTTGTTTTTCACAAGTTTTCACGGGTTTTAGGTGTGTAAAAATGACGGGTTTTTCAGTCTTTGTCGTTCAATTGCTAGCACTCTCCGACAAAGAGGGGCAACTGTGAACACCCCATTTTTACACCCCTTAATCCTATTTTATTATTATTATTTTATTTAATCTGCAATTTTAATTTTATTGTTGCTTGATTTTATTTTATTTTATTTTATTTAATTTTAATTTTTTTATTTTATTTAAGTGTCGAGGTCCTAGATCCGAGAAAGATAGAGAGAGAGATCATCCCCTTTACCCATTGTTCAAAGCCCTCAGAAGAGAATATCCCGTGTTCAGAGCCCATGGGCAATCCTATGATCCACGACCCAATTGCAAGACCCACAACTCATGACCATTTCCAAAACAAAGTCCAAGTCAGACCCCAAGCCCAAGTGCACCTAAGCCCAAATCCTCAAAGAATTTAAACCCTAAGGCCCAAGGCCCATCATCTATTACCTATATAAATCAAGGGATGGGTTTAAAATCACTGTTCACTTTCGTGAAAACAGGATAGCCGCCCTCCTTTCTTCCCCACCGGACCTCAGTAGCTCGTCTTCCCCACCGGACCTCAGTAGCTCGAGTTCCCCTCTCTCGGCTGGGTCGCAGCACCACTGGCAAGCTTCCCTTTCCGGCAAGTTATATCGATCTCCGGTAAGCTTCGCTTCACCGATTCATTTTATCCCTTCTCCTTTGTTATCTCAGAGATCTAAGCTCTGTTCGTTCTCACCGTGGGTTTCAGAGTGGGTATCCAGAGTCATCCATCGTCTTCCGGCCAGTAGATCACCATGCCGGCGCCAGCATCTCCATCCTTGAGAATCGGTGAGCTTTAGATCAACATTATTTCCCGTTTTAATTTTAGATCTAGATCTAGATCTAGATCTAGAAACCGAACTTCTCTTGAATGTTTATTTATTGTTTTGTTTTGTTTTTCCTTTGGCTTCTTTTCCGATTTGTTTTGTTACAGGTTCATAGAAATCAGGTTTCGTCTTCTCCGATCATCCTCTCCGGCGAGCTCCTTCACTCTCAATCTCTCGCCCTTCTACTCGTTTCTCAGGTAACCATTTTTTCTTTTCTTCCTTTGCTCTTCCTGATTTCCCTCCCACCCCCCGTTCATCCGGATCCGGCCTACAGATCAAGGCCTCCCGATCTGAATCTACAGATCCCGGCGCCTGTAATCCCCCATTTGTATTTTAGTATTTTCGTTTTGTTATTTGTGTATTTTATTTTATTTTATTTTATTTTTTTTTGTCTCTGTTATTGTCTTGGGTTTTCGGATTCCAGTCATCTTCTCCGGCAGCATCACTTCGGCTTCTCCGGCGGCATCACGTCAGGTCCAATAGCAACAGTACAGTTGTTCCAGCCATGGCTTCAACAGCGATCCGATTTTTTTTTATTTTTTGTTTTTAATTTGTAAATCCTTTGTTGGATTCCCCATTCTGCATTCTGGTCCACGGAGCAGCCACCACTATCGCCAGTCCCTCATCAACCCTCGCAGGTATATCTCTCCCCTTTTATTTTATTTTATTTATTTATTTACCCCCTGTTTATTACAGTAATTTTGTTAGGCTCCAATTCATTTTCTACGCCCTGATTTTGTTCAAAATGAAGTTTTAGACTTCCAATTTTGCTCAAAAACAAGGCGTAGCAAATGCATACCTCCCCGTGTGCTGTATTTTTATTGTTTTCCAAATGTGAGGAGGGAGTATTGGAGATTTGAATAATTTTGGGCCTTTGGATCGGGCCATATGTTAGCAAGTTGGAAGCCCCCTTTAGAATCATTTCCCAATTTTTGGGCTTACCTCTTGAGGCCTTAGAATGATAGTGGACCAAAGCCAATCGACCATTAGTGGTCAATGGGCCTTGGCCCATTAAATTTCTCTTTAGGCCCACCTATTTTGTTGTGTATGTATGTATTATCCATGTGCGTGCAATAGGGATAGGCCGTGATTTTATTTTCCTATTTTGCCTACATTGGGCACTTAGATAGTTTTTTTTTTAACCCTAAATAAGTGGCCCACCCCGTTAGTTAGTCCTACAAAAAAATCAAAAAATATAAAAAAAGACTAAAATAGCTTAAAGGTACTGGTCTATCTTCCCTTGGGACCTAGAGCAGGGTCCGTATTTAAACCATAGCCCCTTTTGGTTTAAGGCCGCTCGATCCGCCCTGCTCTTTGCCTTTAAGATGATTAAAATCATTTAGATTTTATTTTCCTTTTGCCTACCTTGGGCACTTAGGATAGCCTTGACTAGTTAAAACTTGCCAAAATTAAAATACAAAAAAATCAGAAAACACAAAATAACAAAAACATTTAAAAACCCCCAAAATGCAAAAAAGACTTACCCTAATAAATGAACGCCCCCTAGAGCTCCCCCACGAGCACCTAGCTACGCTGCCATATCCCGGAGTGAGATTCATAAATCTCATTCCACTTCCCCTCCCCAACTCAAACACGAGTTGGAAGTGACCACACTCCGAAACGAGTATAAAAACAGTCACGGACCCCGAACTACTATTGAGGGTCTGATTCCGACTAACCGGATAAGTAGGCAGCCCAATCAGGGTTCGACCCCAACCAAAATAAACTTTTTTACACCCCCTTTTTGATTTTCGATTAGCAAAATTAATAAATTTTAGGAAATGTTAAGTGATTTTTTTATGTTTGATTTAGACCTAATGAGTAGGTTACCGTCATCGGATGGAGGTCCTGGGGTGCCTAACCCCTTCCCCAGGACCTAAAGGGATCCCTTACCTAGACTATTTTGGACCGTAGACCCCCCTCATTTGGATTATTTCGGGATCCTACTTCCCCTAAGTAGGTGGCGACTCTCAAAAATAGATTTAGCGTTATTCCTCCACTCTCGGACCTTATTCCGATACCTAGAGTTGAGAGGGGAGGAAAGGCGGTAAATTTATGCGTTCACAATCACCAAACATGATTTGGCTCAGATGCCTAGACACCAGTGAAGAAGCACAGGTAGTCGAAGAGGTTCACGGAGAAACCTGTAGCCCACACATGAATGGGTTGATGCTCTCCAAGAAGATTTTCAAGTTGGGCTACAACTGGTCTACCATGGAAGCTGACTGTTGCAAGCATATACAGAAATGCCACCAATGTCAAATCTATGTCGACAGAGTCAATGCACCGCCAACAAGGCTGCATAATCTGACTGCTCCTTGGCCATTCTCTACCTGGAGCATCGACGTCATCGGACCCATAACTCCGAAAGCATCTAACGGACATCGATTCATCCTGGTTGCAATTGATTACTTTACAAAATGGGTTGAGGCAGCCTCTTATGCCAACGTGACAGCCTCCGTGGTTCAGCGCTTTCTGAAAAAGGATATCATCTCCCGATACGGTGTTCCATTCGAGATTGTAACAGACAATGCTCTTAACTTCTACAACAAGGGGATGACTGATCTCTGCCAGAAATTCAAGATACAGCATCACAATTCCACTCCATACAAGCCTCAGACTAATGGCGCAGTGGAAGCAGCCAACAAAAACCTGAAGAAGATTATTGAGAAGATGGCAATCAACTACTCTGTTTGGCATGAGATGCTCTCATACGCACTCATGGCCTACAGAACATCTATCAGAACTTCGACAAAGGCAACGCCTTTTTCCCTGGCCTATGGTATGGAAGCAGTCCTCCCCATCGAAGTCGAGATTCCATCACTCCGAGTGTTAATGGAAGCGGAAGTCTCAGAAGCAGAATAGGTATAGACCCGGTTTGAGCAGCTGAATCTGATTGAAGAGCGGCGACTGAAAGCCATCGATCATTCGCAAGCCTATCAGAGGTGTATGGCTAGGGCATTCAACAAGAGAGTCAAGCCTCGTAGCATCAAAGTCAGTGACCTAGTTCTCCGGAAAGTGTTGCCAAATTGTCCTGATCCTAGAGGTAAATTCACTCCAAATTACGAAGGCCCATACATTGTCCGAGACAAATTCTCAGGCGGCGCCCTTCAGTTCAGACGTATGGATGATGAAGACCTCCCCGAGCCCGTTAACATGGACAAAGTCAAACGATACTACGCTTAGGGTCTAGATCTGATAGGCGCTTTGCACTCGTAGAAATCTTCGGGAAATGACAAGAGGTCATCCTTGGCATACTCTTTATCCCTTTTCAATGTAAACCCGTTTTACAATCAATGAAAATCCACTAGTTAGCCATTTGAGCCTGACAACCTTTCTTTCAATAAAACTTTTCAGGGACACCCTCCCTTGCCCATCTGTGGCATTTGCCTGAATTACTTCATGACCTGATCCTGCAAAGGGTACGTAGGCAACCTAACAAAATCAGGTGCGGTTACAAAGAGGTAATCATTCCCCAACTCTCCCCAAGCAGAGTCCTTTCCCCAAAAGGAGTCATCAACTCTCCCCAAGCAGAGTCACTCCCCAACCAGAGACAAACTCTCCCAACTTCCCCGGCGGAGTGGACACCAAGTTTACAAAATATTCCATCAGAGGAAAACCTAAAATAGAAGTTGAAACATTCTTCAAGCCAGGGATTCCCCAAGAAAAAAAATCTCTCTGGGCTTTACCCCAACAGAATCAACTTCTCCAAAATCAATATCCTCAATGGAATCAAAGCTCTCCCCACGTGGAGAAAAAGCCCCAAAAAAATCAACCTCTATCCAAGAGGACAATCCCCAATGGAGCGCAAAAAAAAACCTCTTCATTGGAAATACCAAGCGTACAAATCTCCAGCAGAAGATCCTTATGCAAACCAGTTGTAACAAAGGAAACAATTCCAGGGTGTCCCAAACTTCGGTCCCCCAGACTACGTTTCGTCGTACTTAGTCCTCCTAGATCCCCTAGAAACTATGAGTGCAAGCGCAATGTCATATCTACATCCTCAACAGAGTACCATTCCCCATAGGAACACAATCCAGGGCAATGAAGGGAGCATACTTGTTTCCCCAACAATTCACAAGCTTCCCTAACCAGTCGCGGGCATGAGTGAAAACCGGCAACGGCCTCATTGAGCAAAAATTATGCGATACCCAGACCTAGTCTTACGACTAGGGGCAAAAAAGGGACAAAAATCAATCAGCTTCGTAGACATGAGGAAAACCGGCAATGGCCTCATCGCGCAAAAATTATGCGAACCTCATAACTTGGTCATTCTAAGGGTAAAAAAGGGAGAAAAAAGCTGAAAACTAGTTTGGCAACATAATCCGGCAGTAATCAGGCTCATCGGACTCCCCAGTTACTAAGGCTGTCAAAAAAGCCCATATAGAAGGGTACCCGACCCAACCCGGCCCTCCTAAGCCCTCCAAAGCCTGGCCCTACCCCAGCCCTTGGGCCGGGCAGGGCCAAAAAATTGGAAGCCCTTGTTCTGTAGGGCCGGGCTAGGGCTCCCCCTGCCCGGCCCTTCCTAGCCCGGCCCGGCCCTACTTTATCTTAAAATAAATATTTTTTTAATAATTTTACTAATATGCTCCCTTTAACCTTTCATTAACATTATGAAAGTAGGGCTATGTTTGTAATTGCGCCGCCGCCAACTAAAGACCTTATAAAAACCAACCTAACACAGACCAAACCCTAACTTGTATTCACATTAGAGTTTGCCTCTTCATTCTTCAACTTCAATCGCACAGGCCACATACCACTTCGGCTCTTCATCGATTATCTCTCTCTCTCTCTCATATCTTACTCTCTACTCTCAGTTTTATATTTAAACATATTTTAAATTTTGTTTTATATAGTTTTATTATTCTGTTTGTTTACCTATACTATTTTTTGGTTTATTATGCATGACTGTCACTAACAAGGAAGTTTTTTTTTTTAAACTCTGTCATTGCTCTTTTTGTTGCAATGTCGATACCAAACCCGAATAAAAGATGAGGGTATCCATTTCCATGTCAGGTTGACAGTCGGTGTAGTAAAAAAAAAATTTATCATCTTAGATGACAAAAAAAATTCCGCTCTTTCTTCCGGCCCTTTGGCCGGCCCGGCTCGGCCCCGGCCCTTGACAGGCCGGGCTAGGGCCCAATCAACCCTGGCCCTTGAAGGGCTAAGGTCGGACTAGGGCTCTACTCTTATAAGGAAGGGTAGGGCTAGGGTTGACCCCGGCCCTACCCCAACCCGGCCCTTTAACACCCCTACCAGTTACCCTCAACAGTCAGCATCTCTCGACAGGTCAGCATCCTCAGCAGGGATTCCAACAGGGGATATCCCCAGCAGATGCGTTACTTCAGGGCATATCCCCAGCAGAGATTCTAACAGGGAACACCCTCAGCAAATGTGTTACTCCAGAACATATCCCCAGTATACAGGCAAACACCGGAAAATCCCCAGCAGACTGGAAATCCTGAGTTCCTCAGCCAGGAGTCTACAACGGAGATCTACTCCCCAACTGATTCCCGGCAACAGGCCGTAATAGTCTTCAATCCCCAAAGGATCCCTTAACAGAAGCCTCCGACAGCTCTCAACATTGCTCTTCCCCAACAAGAGTTTAGTAAGCTTCCGAAACCCAGCGGAAAACTCTTTCCTCGGCCCAAGTCCAAAAGCTTGCAACAGCAATTAAACAAACTCGTCTATCCCCAGCAGCATTCTTCTCTAAATCATACTCAGCTCTCCGAGAGTAAAAGGGAATCCAAAATCCCCTTAAGCCCTGATTTAAGGCATTTTGCTGGAAAATCTAAAAGCTAATAGAGCATACTTTTGTCAAAGTCAAAAATCTTTTACAAAAGCCTTCTACATTTTTTTAGAAAAAATTTTCAAAGATCGTTCAAAATCGGTTGAACCAACCTGCACCAAGCAGCCCTGATAAGACAAACAGAAGAAGCAGCTTCCGCGTCTCCCCAACAAGCAACAACCAGCAGCGTTATGGGAAAGCATCCTCGCCTTTATCCCTTGCATGATATCACTTGCATAGCGTCATACCTTGCATGACCAGCACTTCAGCATCATCCAACATGATCAAATTCAGCACCTCTCGGCCATATCAAAGTCAATCCGGCTACTCGCTATCCCCGAGCAGTAGTCTTCATCACTTCACCGCATTCACCATATGCACAACATGCGTACATCTCATCATCCTTCTCATCCATCTCTCGGTGTAAACATAGGACGATTCCAGTCTATGTCATTCAATTGTCATCCTGGCACTCTCCGGCAAAGAGGGGCAGCTGTAAGCATCCAATTTTTACACCCTGACAAACCCTGTCCAAAACCCTAGGACCTAAACCTCGGGCTCAAAGCCTATAACCCTAGGACAAACCCTAGAAGCCAAACCCTATGGACTCAAGGCCCATTTCAATTAAAAGCGCTAAACCCTCGGCTAACCCTAGCTAAACCCTAGGTCTAACCCTAGGTGAACTTTAGACCAAACCCTAGACCTAACCCTAGGCCTAGCCCTAGACAAACCCTAAGCTAGAGGCATTCGGGTTCAAGGCCCATTTCAAATCCATAAGCCCTAGAGGATCCCTAAGCCCTAGGCTAACCCTAGCTAAACCCTAGGTCTAACCCTAGGTGAACCCTAAACCTAACCCCAGGCCTAACCCTAGTTGAAACCCTAGCTTAAACCTAGGTTAAATCCCCATGGGCTCAAGGCCCATTTACAAGTCCAATCCCCAAATCTCAAAAAAAAAAACCAAGTCTAGGCCTTTTGTGGGCCCAAACATGGGCCTATGACCTTCTAGGGTTCACCATAGTGGGTCCCACCACAATTTGAATTTAGGGCACCCAAGCTCTCATTGGGAAGAGGGGGGCATAACTTTCAACCCAAGCAAGAGATGATCAAGCCCAAAATCGCAAAAAATCAAATAAAGAGAAAATTTCAAAAACCTATCACTGTTTATCTTCCCCAATTGCACCGTCTACAGCAGCTAGCTGCTTCCCCAGCTACTCCTGGCCCCCTGCTGCTCCAGCCCTCTCCAGGCTTGCTCCCCATGCCTGCATAATGACGAAAACACCCCCCAGGCCTTCCCATCTCCTTCTATAAAGTTCCACCCTCCTCCATGCAAACTGACGCCTGATCCCTATTCTTTAGATAGTGAAACTCTGCCCCATTCCATACAGGCTTACCCCATTCACCATAAGCTCTGTCTCACCCTTAGTCAGATCTCCAAACCTCCCTTGGTGCATCCTCAAGCCATCCCAGCCCTCATCTCATTGTCACTCCACAACCCAAAGGTAACCGTAGCAAAAGCTCTGTAAAAAAAAAAAAAAAACAGACCCAGCTACAACCGCCCCTTGTCTAAGCTCACCTTCCATAGGAGTTAGGTTCTAAACAGACCTTCAGACCCCTAGGACTGCCACAAGGTCTAGCTTGGTCCCCCTACTCACCATATCTCCATCACCAGGCGACACCAGTCCACCATCACCTGCAGCCACCATAGAGACCACTGCATAAGGGTACAGACCCTCCCCTCCTTGCTCTCCTTGCTTTCATTATTGTAAGGGACCCTTGGTCCTGATCCAGGGGTCCCATTTGCTTATTTCCATTTGCCACTACAGCATAAACCCAGGACAGAGACTCCTATAGCTGCCTGTAAGCGTAGGGAGTCCCTTGAGGTTTTCGTATAAGGGTTCCACACCCATGCATGTTTAGGCCTCCCTATAGGATCCGGGGGTCCCTCAAGCAATGAGGGAACCCCTAGATCCCTGCTGGATTCACCCCAATAGGGGAAAATGCTTCTTTTTTAAAAAAAAAAAAAACTGTATACTGTCGGTAATTCCATTACCGATAGCCTGGATCATTTGTTGCAGCAAGTTTGGGCCACTGTGGGGCCCACATCCCTCATTCCCAGAGGCCCACTCAAGGCCCATTGGGTAGTCCTATACCTTGTCTAACTCGCCTAAAAAAATCAGACCCTAACTCTTGCTCTAACCGTGGTTACAGGGCATTGAATTTGGGTTAGCAGTCTGTTGGTAGTTCTTCTACAGACAGAAATGACACTGTTTTGCACTGACTTTGGGCCCTTGTGGGGCCCACATACCTCAACCCCTGGGGTCCACCCAAGGCTCGTTGGAAAGCCCATGTTGCCCTCTACATCTCTGCAAGATTTCAGGGACTGAATCTGAGTTTAGCTTGGGTTACCAGCCCTCCAAACTCGAGTAAAAAGTTTATTCAGGCTGTCGGCAGCACAGTGACATTTTTTTGCAAACTTTGGGCCCCTGTGGGGCCCACACCTGAGGTACTCATGGCCTGCCACCTGTCCCATTTGAAAGAGGGCATTCCAAGCTATCTATACATGTGTTTACTTTACCCAGGGGTGATCCCTAACCCTAGTTAATCACCCACAAACCCTGGTTAAAAAATTGCAAAAATGGAGGTAATCCGATTATCTCCATTGTGTAATTTTTCAATTTTGGGCTTTGTGAAGGGCCCAAACCTAGTAGGAGGCCATTCTAGGCCCTAGCATACCCTTTGGGCCCAATTTTGACTAATCATGACCCTTAACCATAGTTAAAGTGGCCCCCGGTTAACTTTTAACCATGGTTAAGCACTATTTAACCCCACAAAAAATATGAAAAAATCCATAAAAATACAAAAGACCGAAAAATCAACTTTTGACCTTTTAAAACCATGGTTAACACCCTTAACCATGGTTAACTCCCTTTTAACCCCGATTAGCAACCCTAACCCTTGGTTAACACATCTCTTTGCCTCCGGGCTTCATCCTTGGCCTACCGGGCCTCACCCCTAGTCTATCGGACTACCCCTCTGCCTACCAGGCCCCTCACTTTGCACATTGACCAACCCCGGTCAAGCAAAACCCTAATCTACCGGATTAGGCCCATTAGCTACCTTCGGTGCACACACATACGCCCCCCTTACCTTAGCATGGGCTCAAGTGCTAGAACTACGCTCGATCTGATCTTACCCCTCATGTGAGTACGTAGGCAGCCCTACACAGGCCCGACCCTAATTTTCTTTTACTTTCTTCCGGTTAGTATTAAGTTAAACACTAAAAGACATTCAATTAATTTTGATCTTAATTTTGGCTTAAACCTAGCAAGTAGGGAACCACCAAGTGTGGAAGTGTCGGGGAGCTAAACCCCTTCCCCGAACTTAACCGAACCTCTTACCCCGATCCCTGATCGTGGACCAAGCCTTATCCAACATTTCCCGGGGACTTATCCCTTCTGAATTAACAAGTGGCGACTCTAAATCCCGTGAGATCATTTTTTAGGAAGTGAAATCTCGTGCTCACACACTAAATTCAATTAAAAAGAATTAAAAGGCCATTTTTTTTTTGTGATGTCATGTGACTCACGTGAAAGCTTGAGTTAAAACTTAAACGGAAATAATTATGTTAATGTATACTAAATATATTTTATCAAAAAAAAGGTATACTAAATATTATATAATATAAATTTAAATTTTAAAGGGTATTATTATAAAATTAATCGAGCCGAGGCAAGCCGAGCTGAGCCACCTATTGTTCCGGCTCGTTTACTTTTTGAGCTCACTTTTAAGGCTCGGCTCGGCTCGGCCAAAGTAAAAGCTGAAGCTCGGTTTATTTCGAGTTGAGCCGAGTTGGCTCGGCTCGTTGACACCCCTAGTTGAGGCCCAAAAACAACTAGGCGACGCCTTGACTACACTATGATGTTCAACTCCAAAGGTCATCAGAATGGCATGAGAATATTCCTAAATATTTTAGAAAACAATCTCAGAGAAATAATATACCTATACTTGTAACTGAAGGGATTTCAAGTACTCAATTGCCTCATCCAGCATCGAAGCTTTGCCAGACTGAAGAAGAAAACAGAAGCACATGATCTCGTAGGAACAAGAATCACAGAAAAGTTCTGTTATTAGGAACTTTAGGAAATGCTAGTGCATAAATACTAGATTTCCACCTCTTTTCAACTTTAATGACAAAGCAATTGAAAACCAAATCGAGGGACAGGAGTCTCCTGTTTCAAATGAAAAGCATGCTACGATTAGAATTATAGCCATAGGAAACTCCAAAAATGCTATTAAGTAACCTCCTAGGAACTTCCTCCCACCTTGAAGACAGTACTACTAATACCACCCAATGGAGAAGCTTCTTTCCTCGTACTCATAGTTGGAAGACTTGTTTTAGACAAGGCAGATAGCTTAGCATAAAAGATGGAAATTTCAAAAAGCCTAATATCATAGTTTCAAAGTCTCTGGATATAACGTGTAGTACCAATACCCACGCATCACAGGTGTCTACCAATGTTCAAGACTCACTTGTCTCTTATAGGAGGTTTCTATACATGGTTCATATGCTGATTCTATAAAATGACATCACAGACCATAAACTTGGACTAAGACATGCTCATTAGGCTCTCCTTTCCCAGCCGAATAATATTCGATATGAAGCATCACACCAAAATAATCTTTTCTCAAGAAATAACGAATTGCTTACCTTTACATACAATCCTGGACAAAAATGAGGTACTGTAATAACTTTGACAACCACCCCACACTTGAAAAAATACAACGATAAGGCTTCTTTAGTTGCTGCAAAGTGCACCTGATAATTTCACAATAAAAAAACATCATTGCTTAGAATCATTCCCAGATGTAGCAGTACATTGGTGACTGCAAGTTCTAAAGAAATAACAAGATCAGAATGTCAACAGCCAGAGTATTCTTCTTGTTCTTAGTTTAGTCTAATGATCAACCGAGCATGTCCCTTCTTATGTTGGATTAGGGATTTCAAGACAGTCTTTTGGGCTTCTGATGAGAAAGGAAGTCTGCCAAATGGTCATAAATCTTCTGAAAGGGGGATCCAACTGCAATACTGATCGAGGCTGAGACACAAGTGATCAGTGGTCACTACACATTGTATTCACCTAAAACCATTTCACTTTGAGCCTTATTCTCCAACATCCCAGTTAGAAATAGCTAATACACACTCTCTCCTGTCTCTCTTAGGCCTTTGCTAATTGCAAGATCAAGACAGAGTTGAACTTTCAAATCAAGCTAGAAGTCCAACCAATCTTCTATAGAGCAATTACCAACTTAAGTGGTTACCTAACATAATCTTCATGTCCACTAGTCCTGTCAGCTGTGTATTCTTATTTGGTATTTTTGTTACTTAGTGAGATTTCAAGTAGAGATTCCAAAAACCTCACCATAGTCATCTATTCTATAAATTAGCTGAACCTCTTTCACCCACTTTGCTACATTATTGGTTGGGTAAATTCAAGCTTACGGAGTATGTTCTATCATGAATGTTAGGTTTCATAGAGTCCTAAACTTTCAAATTTCTCAATGCAATAATTTTTCCCCAGTTTGATTGGTTATTGTGGGGAGCATTCAGAACTACTAAAGGTTAAGGAAATTTGACTAAAGAAGAATGCAAATGGATATCAAAGCATAAAATTTTGAAGAAAAACTACCAGACTCTTTAATCCCTTTTCTATTGATTTCTTCTTCTTCTTTCATATTTAAATTTATCTATTCATTTTGCATAGGTTGTCCAAAATGTACAAAGGTTCCATCTCCCTTTAACTTATTTATAGCCTCAAATCAAGGATACAATGAATAAATACCTTGTTCCATCTTCAAATGTTCTACATCATAATCATTGTCTTCCCAAATGTGGATAAAAATAAATTAATAATTGAATGGTTTAAATGCACGAGTCAATAAATAATAAAGAAAATGTCATCAATGGTGGAGCGATGGTTCTTGGATAACAACCTGGAGGATATTTCCAGCTTTTGATGGGTGCTGAAGGCCTTCAGCTACCTCCTAAGTATCGTCAATAACTAGGCATTCGCTTTCATGCAACATAGTAGATACCTAGTTCCCAATTCTATTAGAACATTAAAGTGAAATTAGTTGTAACCAGTGTTTCCTAGGCACTAGACTTTTCCCAAATTTTGTTGTGCCGACACTTGGACACGATACGACACTCCATGGCACAACACGACACTCCTTGGTGCGTGCATATACCATGTCAAGGTGACATTAACATTATGATTAGAGAAATGGTGCTTCAAGCATGTCGTGTCATTTTAAAAATACAATTGCAAGGTGAAGTTCTAAAAGTCAAGCAAAACAACAATCTCACAGTTAAATGATAGAACATTAAGACCCATGTGACACTTGAGCCCTTCAAGTAAAGGTACGATAAATAAATGTGATCATGTCAATAAAATTTTCGACACAAAAAAATAATAATTCATGAAATAATACAATTTAACATCCCCTGATTGTAGTAATGAAATTCTCGCCTATCAAAGTGTAAATCCATCCTCAATTCCCACTTCAGAGGTGTAGAGTTTCTACAATTTCTATACAAAGATATAGACTACCATATTGAAGGCCACAATTCCCCAAAGGTGACTGGAAAAATGAAAATTTGAAAAAACTGCCCCTTAAAAATGTAACTGCTACTCCTTTTGCAAAACTGATTTTCTCAAAAGGAAAATAAAATTATGGGCTAATACATCATCCGACCCTTAAAGTTGGATGAGGCTGGTTTTTGTCTCAATGATGCCTATTAGGTTGCCTTTGATGTGCTTGTCTAAGCATCCGCAATATCAGGTTTGACATAGATATATGAAATTTACATGTTCTTTGGGACAGCCATGCAGAACCAAGAGTAGGGGATATATAAGGTTTCAAATCATCAAAGATGAAAAAATTATTTTATATTTGCAGAAAAGCAAAGCAGCAAAACTTTTAAAGTATAGTTTTTAGTAATTTATAGTACATATTTATCTTAACTTAAATTTGTGTTTTAGATAGATATTAAAAATCATAATGGTTATATATATTCTCATAGTTGAAAAATAAAAAATATAATTTAGGAACCCAAACAGTGAACTTGAAATTCATATCATGTTTCCATCAAATCCAACATTTCAACTTTCAACCACATAGTATAATTTCAATGCATAAGCTTTCCAATTCATAGATATTGCAATGCCTATGCATTGGAATTCTCACGGATGTTCCAATTCTTGTGACCCTTTTTTTTGGGTAATGCTTCTTTATACGACTTAATCCAAAGTCCACTCTAGTTAGAGGAGAGGGGCAACAGGAAATAAGATCTGCATTCCGATTTCATGTTGTTGGGTTTTTCTTCTAAAAATGAAAGTTGACATGAGAAGAGATTAAAGTGATGTTTGAAGCTAAAAGATCATTAAAAAAAAGGTTTTTCTTCTAAGGATGATAGGAGACCGGATAATATATTAAGGTGATGTTCAAAGCTAAAAAATAATAAAAAAAGAAAAAAAATTCCTTGTAAGAATGATAGGTGACCAGAGAATATATTAAGGTGATGTTCGAAGCTAGAAGATCATTATAAAGAAAACCTTCTCATGGCATGTTTACCTTCTCATTCAAATTGCTTTTCAGTCTTAATCTCTAAGATGATTTATAATTGGCAAAAAATAGACAGATGGTTCTTTTTGATGGATTTCTAATAGAAACAACTGGATTTTCTCATAATATGATATGGTTTTACATGATTCTTTCAATTTTCGAGCATTGAAGAAATGAGGTTTTTGAACAGCCACCACCAAACTCCATGTCCAACCTCTTCACCATGCCTAGATTGGTACTCGTTACCTATCCCGTTACTCTTATAACTCAACCACCACCCTTCCCTAGCAACCTTGAAGACACCCTAGCTTGAAAAAATAAGATGCCATGAAACCATATTAGGTCCACCCATGACTGCCACTCAAGTATAATTGCACCCTTGCAAGAAAATACTCTTATTTTATGCCAAAGAAAGAAAGAAGCTACAAAAGAAGAAGCAAAATGTGTGGAATTGATTATTATGCAAGTAGACTGCTGCATAGGGTGCCCCCATAAGGTGGAGTGAAACTTGGCAGCAATGGCCTATGCAGCCCAAGGCTACAAAGGCCATTGCTGCTCAGGTGATATCATTGAAAGAGGCAATTAAGATGTTAAGCTGAGAATCACCCAATCCACCAGCAATATATGGCATTGTTGTCTTTGTATGCCCTGCATCTACTTTGACATTGTTTTACATATTGATAAAAGATCACAATGGAGTATATGCCACATAATGTATCGGCATGTCAGCATTTTTATTGTCTTATTGATGCAAAACATTACCTGTTTCTCAAGAGCTGCCTAGTTCTGGCCTCGCTTCCTCGCACCTCTCCTTTGCAAATCAAAGATAGGGTGGAACTTGCATAAGTATGAAAACAGTAGCAATATTTCTCTGCTAGAGCCAAAGCCTGTCTAGGCAAGTCTGTAACAGGTGACTTCATTGCAACAGCTCATCCAGCTTCACTTGAGGTTGGAACTTTGGCTTCTGTAAGCATCTATGATGCCAATGGCTAGCACTTTCTCAATAAGCACCTCATCCTGCTCAGGCAGGAGTAAGGATCTCTTATGAAAGTTCCAAGTAACATCAGACTATCAGTATCTCCACGCACGACTTCCATGAACGTCCTAAGGGCCCAATTGCTTCATTTCCTTCAACAATACATCCAATATGTGATATATGCTTTCAATTCGAGGGTGTATTATGCACCCTATACGAAATTCATGCACAACTCCATCGACGGTGATCCAACTACAACCAGGCTGTTTACTCACCCCCTTCTCCCTCATCATCCCCCTCAGTCCTGCAATTTTGTCCCATTGCCGATTAGAAGCAAAAGCATTAGACAACAGAACATATCCAGCAGAATTGACAGGGTCCACCTCAAAAAGACTTTTAGCAACATCTCGAGCTAAGTCTACTTTAGAGTGGACAAGGCAACCCCCAAGTAAAGCCCCCCATACAAGACCATTAGGCTCGACAGGCATAGACAACACAACTTTGAGGGCTTCTTCAACATGGCCCACTCGTGCAAGGAGATCGACATAGCAAGCATAGTGTTCTAGTTTAGGGATGATGGAGTAGCGTGAATCCATATCTAGGAAAATGCGATGTCCTTCACCTACCAACCCTGAGTGATTGCATGCAGACAACACACAAACAAAGGTCCCGCCATTTGGATGTACACCAAGCTTCTCCATCTGGGAGAAGAGCCTCAATGCCTCTTCCCCTTCACCATTTATAGCAAGACCCATGATCATGGCATTAAAAGAGACCACATCTCTGTCAACCATCTGATTGAAAACCTCCTTCGCCTTGCCCAGACTCCCGCATTTAGAATACATGTCTATAATGGCAGTGGCTAGAAATGTGTTGGATTCTAGAATTCCTTTACATCCTTTAGATTTTGCATATTCGTGAATCCAACTCCCTACATCTAAATCACCAACTTGAGCACAAGCTGAGAGCACACTTACCATCGTAACATGGTTGGGTCTCCGATTGGAACCCACCATCATCAGTCGAAAAACACGCAGAGCGTCCATGGGGCAACCATTTTGAACTTGCACAGAAATCATAGCATTCCAAGGCACCACGAGGCTTCTTCCACTATCAGAAATTCTATTAAATGCTTCACTACTTTTCTCAATCTTTCCCCATTTCCCATACAAATAAACCAGGACAGTATTGATCGAATCACGACAAAAGTCCATAATCTCATCATCACCACCACCACAATCAAATCTCGAGAAAACCTCAACCCATCTCTGAACTTCTACGACCTCAAGTCTGGAACATGCAGAAAGGACACTCACCATGGTATCATCCTGCGGCCTCAAATTCTCTTTAATCATCCGCAGGTACAAAAGCAGAGCTTCCTCAGACTGACCCAATTGGACATAACCAGCAATCATACAAGTCCAAGAGCAAACCATACCACTCTCCGGCATTTCATCAAATACCCTACGCCCGGAGAGCGTGTCTCTCACGCTCTTTGCATAAACAGCAAGTAGGCCACTGCAAACAGAGGAATTATGGTTAAAACCCAATTTAACGATATGGGTATGAATTTGTTTGACATTTCGAGCATCAGATGATTGAAAGCAGGCCTTTAGAATGAAAGAAAAAGTGAAGTCATTAGGAGAAAGATAACGAGAATTTAAGATTTTGAAGAGGGAGAAGGCACGGGAGTGGAAACCCTTTTCAGCCAATATTCGGATAGTGGCATTGAAGGGGAAGATATTGGGTTCCTTAAGAAGGTTAAATACTCGAAGAGCAAATTGAATTGGGTATTGTCCAATGAGGCGGGTGGCTAAGAGATTGTCTTGATGGGCACCTAGGCGGAAGATTTGGGCGTGGATTTGAAGGAGACGAAAGGGTGATTGTGGGGCTTGGAGGAGGAAAGAGATGTATCTCTGGTCAGGATAGGTTGGAATGGAGGAGAGAGCATGGATGAGATTGAGGGAATAAGAGTAACGGTGTTTTAAACTTAAGATGGTGGGAGAGACTGACAACATAGCAATAGATTAGCTAATATGTTTTTTGAATTGCCTCTCTCTTTATCTATGCTGCCTTAGAGCCACCCCGGAAAAGAAAAGAAAAAAACTGCTCACTAATGAATGCAGTTAGGAATTTCTAAAGCTGTAATTAAGCATATAATGATTCTCTAATAGAGATGAAAGCACAACAGAGTGAAGAGCGAGCGAGATCGAATTACCTTTAGAAGTTATCAGAAGAAGAGTAGATAGAATTGTTCTCCGGCAGGCAGGCAGGCATAGTCATAATCCAACGGTTTTTAATGGGGGGAAAACACCACCTAAAATTGAAATTCGGATATGGAATTTGCAGGCGCTAAAGTCTAAACCCCATTCCAACATTAGCCTTAGTGCGTTGTTTCGGTCATACTCAACAAAAACGAACACTCAAAGAACAAGGAAGACAAACCTAAGGGATAGAGAGAGAAAATGGGGGTGGTTAGAGAGGGACGTGGGGAAGTAGGGAGAGGTGCTATATGAGAGATTAGGAAGGTGGGAATGTGTGGAGACGTAATAAGGGATAGAGAGAGAAAATGGGAATGCAATAGGTAGAGAAATACAAAAGGGAAAGAGTGGAATGCCTGGGATATCATTTGCAAACCTGTCCTCGTTCATCTACGTACCCACCCGACTGACATGTATCAACACAAATCTTAATCTCTTATTCTCAACGACGTGGCAACGTAATGAAGAGAACTCTTAAGAATCATGGGATCACATAATGGGACTCAAAAGGGGTGAAGGGCATTTAATAGGTGTTTGCTTTCCGAAACGGTGCTGTATAAAAGTAAGGAGTGTAAGGGTTGAGAAAGGGCGTCAATGTTGCTACGTGAAAGGAAGGGCTTCGGATTCTCTCTGGCGCGTGCCAGTGAGGATCTCTCGGGCCACCACAAATGAGGCGCCATGTGGAGGCGCCAACATGCCGTGGCATCTATTACCTACTTATATGACAGACTTTTTTCTTCCCTTCTCCTTCTTATCATCTTACCATATTATGACACATGTTACATTTAAACAATTCAGTTTTCACTCCAACCATTCCCTACTCTCTCTAAACGACCCACCTTTTCACTTGGGGTGATCACGGCTCTTGGTAACTGTTTTGCCGAACCATCACATTTTTTCAGATCTTTAAATATCATCTGCAAATATCTCTCTCATAACATGTTGTTCTCAATCACTACCGAATCTGACATGATATCTTTGTCTCGTGTTATCCTGTATAAGTGAACAACAGGATCCCCAATCGCTTTTTCTCATCCTCTTTGACATAAGCAAACAAAAAGATTATTGATCTCTTTTTCTGGTGCTCTCCAGCATAATCGTACAAATAACACCTAGCTTTTTTACTACCACTCCAAGTTAGTCTCTCTATCTGTATCCACCAAGATTACTACTCTATATGTGTCCTGCTGTCACTAGTGATTAAATAATCTTTAAATTATTTGGAATATCGCTCTATGTTCTCTCCAACAGTAAAACGATCAGTTTACAGCCTTTATAAAATAGAACATGCTTTCTAAAATAATCACTTTACAGGCTTTGTAAACTGATGTTGCTCTCAACCATTTTTGTTTTGCTCTCAATCAAACATGGAATTAAATAATAATTACAGCCTTTGTTGCTCTCAAGCGGATGATTATATCACGAACGTTGATGCCTTCCCCTGCGGAGGCATTGACTTCAACAACTCAAAACCTTCTATTGGGTGTTTTTATGAGAACCCTTAAGAAATCGGTTTTTTTTAACATAACAAAAAAAATGGTTGCCAACTTCAGTATAGTGAGCGGGTTGGGTTTATCTTTCTAACCAATGCTTAGTAGAGTAAGCAGATTGAGTTTATCTTTCTAAATATGGCTTAGGACCCATGGTCTACACATGTCCCTATTAAACCCAATTAACTATGGTTAATATTCCATAACTCCCTTATGGTTTCACAATTTAACCATGTTTTTTTAGAAAAAAAAACAAAAATATTTAATAAACCTAACAAGGTTAATATTAACCCTTATGATCAATACTTTTTTTTAAAAATCTTATCAGCTTCACTAGAGTGAGCTGGTGGGTTTTATATTACTAACCAAGGCTTAGGGACCCATGGTCTACACATGTCCCTATTACAACCAATTGGATGTGGTTAACATTCTCTGAGCCTTAGTGTTTAACAATTTAACCAGGTGGGTTTTATATTTGTAACCTGGGCCGAGGGACCAATGGTCTACACATGTCCCTATAAAACCAAATTAACTGTGGTTAATATATATTGGAGCCTTACGTTTAACAATTTAACCTTAGTTTTTAGAATAAGACATTACAATTGTTAGTAACCCAATTAATCAATCCTTGTCGTCAATTTTTTTTTACCATTTTTTTAACAAGACATTATAAAAAAAAATATTAGTTCTAACACAGTTAATATTAACCCTTATATATATATATATATATATATATATATACTATGCCACAATAAATTCTCATCTTCTGACACTGCCACGGAGGATTAATATCTTACCATCTTATGACACATGTCACTTTCGAAGTGTCACCATTCTTCCATTTCCCGACGGACAAACCCGATCATCTCCTGACCAATACACCCGACCAACACGTCGTTCCGTTTAGGGCTGTACAAAGACTGATCGGCCCGTTGGTGCGGCTCGGCTCGGCCCGAATTTTAGGCTCAAACTGGCCAAGTCAAACCTAAAAAAAAGTCCGAAAACTCAATCAAGCTGAGCTCAGGCCAACCCCTATGCGGCCCGGCTCGACTCGGCTCGAATATTATTAAAAAAATAATAAAAATATTATTTATATATATCATTATTATATATATAAATAATATAAAATATTATTTAAAAATTAAAAAAAATATTCAAGCCAAGCTCGACTCGAGCTTGAATCAATTCGGGCCGAGCTGAGCTTCGAGCCAGGCTTTTGAATTCGGGCCGCGCTTTCAAGCTTCATTTCGGGCCGCGCTTTCAAGCTTTATTTCGGGCCGAGCCGGGCTTCGGGCCTAGATCAAATCCTTTCAAGCCGAGCCGGACTTGGCTAAGCTCGGCCCGAATAGAGCCCCTGTTCCGTTTAAACTTTCTTATGTATCCGACTTTCTAATAAAACTTAAATACATTTACTTACTTCAAAATTGAAATGAATTTACATGCATCTAAAAAAGGCAACGTATAATTACAGCTATTCAAAAATGGATGGGTGGATCAGTTACAATGAACACAACTATCTTTTCAAATATTATTCTAAGCGAGTGGCAAAAACAATCATACAAACAATAAGTTAATGTTGTTTTTTTAGCCAGATTTATTTAAAATCACAATCAAATTATTGATACATCATTCAATTTCATTTGTCATAGGAAGAACATTACCTTTTGCGCGCCAAGAGATCATATGGATGTATTCCTTATTGATACTATATTTATTTTATTATTTACCGTCATTTTTAATAAAATTCTATCGATTAACTCCATTTTAACGACTTTTCTTTACAATATCAATTTGGCTTACGTGTGAGACACATTATGAAGACATGAAGATGTGTAGCTAAATATCGGTAAGTACACTAATTTTAGCATTTCTATATATTATAATGTGGAATTATTATTTTATTTAAACTTATCGTCATACATTTAATCTCATGACAAAATTAGATAAAATGATTAAAACAAAATTGAAAAAGGTATTTCATAAAACTTATATACAAATTCAAATTTATTTATTTATTAGTTTATTAACTTTTTGACTAATCATCACGGTATTACTATATTTGTGAAAACAAAAATCCGGTCGCAAATCAGAAATGCACACTATACAATAAAAAATCGGGTCAAGCATCATCAGTTACAAATCTTGCGAGGTACTACAAAATATATAACAAATAATTCATAATTTTTTTGACATAGTAATTATTTTCACTTTGTCACGCCCCGAAAATCAATACAATTCATATCTCATAAATGTACGGATTTCGAAGCGTGGACCTTGAACAAATCCCAAGACTAAATGGAAATAATTCAATTTAATCCATTAAAGAGAAGTGTATATCGAGCCATTAATAAATCAACGATAATAACCAAATAATAGAGACATTTTTCAGTCTCAATTTAATACTCACCTAAACAAGTTCCTTAAACAACTCAATAAAAATCTAACTAAAATAAAGAGCTCCACAAACTAACTAAGCTTCTGCTGACTTTTAATTTCCTCAGGTCTCTTCTGAAAAGATAGAGTACAACAAGGGTGAGCATGACGGCCTAACAAAAGAACACATCTAATAAGCAATAATTATATAGTGATAGATGTAATAAATTAAGCAACAAAATATTACAACATATACAATTTATTTATACACAAGTTTTCCAATTTACCGTTAATTCTATAATTGGTAACGGTCTCATGTCCATAGGATTCAAACTGATATCATCTTACCGACATTCTTTTACTGGCAACACTAAGCTCATCCAGTTGGGTTCCCACAAAATTCATCCTTCATTTATTTGATCTTACGAGTGTCTCACTCCATTAGTCAAAGAGTCATTTAGTTTATCATTGATCTTCCAATACTATTCTTGGGATCACACTAAGTTTACCCAATTTTAACTTTTGGGCTCTCACAAAGTTTACCCGACGATTCTCTTCTAGGCATCGTACTAAAGTCCTCCCACAAGCGAACCTCATTCAAGGTTTTTGGTCTTTTATTAAAATCTAGATTTATTAAATGACATACAAGACAATATTTATAAATTAAACATGACATGTATATCAACAATTAATAAACAAAATAATAATTGACAAGAGCATGTATGATTTCATCTCATAATTCAAAATAATTAAGAATATTAAATATAAATAATATATTTAATTAAAGTATATTAGAAAAAGTAATGTGAAAAATATCTCTTTTCCCGTTTTTGAATTTAGACTAAGATTTTGACCTATAAAACTTTTGATTTTGGAAAAACTTTTTTCACAAAAGTTGTAGATCATTTTGAGCTCTTCAAAATGATGTACTGTCGGATCAAAATCGGACTTAAGGTCATAAAGTTATGACCCATATACCGAACTGGGTAAATTTCCTTTAAATTAATTTAATTCCGAAAATTCACCAATTATAATCTCTTAGATTTCTCATATTTTCTTCCCTAAAATTCCGTTTTTCTCAATGGTTTTCATTCCTAAATTTAATACATTATTTTTCTGACATTTAATTCGTTTATGAGTAATTATAGATGTAAAACAAGAGTTGGAACAATAAGATTTAAACATCAAAATATACTAAGTTTAATTCCAGGATTTTAAGAATTACCTAAAACATTACTCAGAATTTTAAATTATAATTTATAAGTTTCTAACATAGATCATCATTCGTATAAATCCAAAACATAATCAAAACCTAGAACTAAGGTGGAGTGTTTACTTGTCTCAACGATTTAATCTACCACGAAGAAGAACAAGCTTTAGAATTGTGATCTCTTTCCTTAAAAACTCTTCCAAATATGAAAACCCTACTTTTCTTCAGAGATTGTATTCTGAAATTAGGTTTACCATTTTCTATTTATATTAACCATATTATTTATTTACCAGAATGTCATTAGTGAGTATTGTTTGTCTACACTTCTAATTACTTCACATTCGAGGTTATTCTTATTTTCTCATTTATTTTCACACTAGTTAATTAATTTCTAGGTCACTACACACTTAACTAGTACTAACAATTTATTTTTTTGTTACTTTTCAAATTTAATGCAATTGTGAAGACGGCTTACAATTTTCTATAATTTTTAATCGCATAATTGATAAATAATTAACATGTTTCATGTTGTATATTTGTTACATAAATGTTATTAAATTTTATTTTTGTATTCTTAATTGCACAATTTATCTCCAACTTCCAATAATAGATTTCTTCCTAATTTTAATGTTTTTGTACAACTGCATTATCATATTTTAAAATTGTTTTACATCTCATTTATATTTTTTATGCCGTGCATGGGCTCCTTGCTAGTAGCCTCTGAAGAGATAATAAAAAAATGCCATTAGGGAGTCACGTCATCAAAAACTGTGGCATAGTATAGGGTAATGGATGTTGGTTTTAAAAAGAAGATGTATATTGGGCCTCCAATTTATCAGTTGGATCGAATACAAATCTGGGTTTAGTCTCACATCGGTCGGGAAGTGGAATTCGCAGGAGTGTAAAAGGGGCCAACCCTTCTTAAGACGGGCCCTTTTGGAGTGGTAGCTTGGACTTACCCTTATGGTACCTTAGCGGATATCTTAGGTCTGGTTGTGTGTGTGAGTTTAGAGTGTATGTTACATGATAACTTTTCCATCGAAAAACAATATATATATGGATGTATCCAGAAAAAACCCATATCTATATAAAATTTAGAAAATTAGATATTTTGAGTCGTCAATGGATCGGATCAAGATTTGGATTCGACTAGACCATTTATCCTACTATAGATTAGTCAGATCAAATACAGATATGGGATCTTGAATTCGAGTATAATCAGATTCTGATTTATAGCGATGTGATTCGATCCGATTATAATATCTTACATAATTTTTATAAATATATTACAGTATTATCCATAAAAATATTTAATTAAATATTTAATTGTATTAATATTAATTTAATTAATTTTGATTATTGAATAAATAATTGAATTCGAATTGAGAAATTCAAAACTTAACAAATGTTGGTTCCATTTTTGATCTGTCAAAGTTTTAAACTGATTGGATTCGAATATAGCCAAATTCGGTCTGAAGCTGGTCCATTTTTTGTCCTAGTTGTAAGTGCTATTGGGTACAAAACTACAAATTATTACTACTAATGAAAGCGAGGGAGCGAAGGAAAGGTCCACGTGGGTAATTGGAGAGCAATTCTAGGGAGTGAACCACTATAATAAAAGAGCTTTTCTTTTCATACCTTACATAAGAGAGTGAGGGGTAGTCTGGTAAGTCCCCTCATGGTGAACTACCAGCCACTAAAAAAAGACTAATTTCACCGCATGTACAAGAAAATGGGGTATGATCTAGTGTGGATCTTCAACGCCAGTTGCGGGCTCTATGCGAACTGATCATGATAACGAGCTTAGATCATAACCAAATGCAATTAAATTCAAGTGAATTCAATTGCATGTGTGTCAGTGGTGGATTGGATGAGGATAAAACAGGCGGGAAATTCGAATTTTAATATTTTTTTCCAATACACTTGTGACACATTTGCAATTGAATTGAATTATCTTTAATTCAATTGCAATTGGCTATGATCTAATCTCTTGAAAACAACATATCCCCCCCCCCATAGGGGTAAATTAACTCATAACAAAGATTTAACGACAAATAAAGAGAGTCTTCATTCAAATAATGGATATTGGATAGAGAGATAAAAGGTTTAAATTATTGGAGAGAATGTAAAGAGATTTGAGGTTTGTCACGTGGATACCAATCGACATGGATAGAGAGATAGAGCTCTTTTAAAACAAAAGAGTTGGTCTATGGGTACTTCCAAATATATCCCCAAATATACTCTAATTCCTGAATCCCAACAATAAATGGCTAATCATTAAGGGTCGAGATTAATGCTGAGGTGACACACTTTTGACTTGACTTATTTTATCGTTTCTAATAGAGTAGTGCATTAGCGCACCCTTCGATACATTATATAACGTATTACCGTGTCCTCGTGTCCCTTTTAACACTCTTAACCCTGGTTAAGCTTAATCAAATTAAAGTTACGATTTTTGTTTTTCTAAAAACTAAGTTGAGAATGCTTAACCTTAGGGGTGAGTGAATCTTAACCACAGTTGGTGAGTGTTAAAAAGTAGGGTGCAGACCAATGAGGACCGGCCATTTCGTTGCATGATGGAAATCACCGATAGATTAAACATTGTCTATTCTAATACCACTTTAATACTAATCTTAACTATTTAAATTAAAGGATTAGGATTAGGATTCGGGAGTATACTTGGGAGTATATTTGGAAGTACCCATAGATTGAGGTGGTGTTTGGTAACACTAATCTAAAAAGTAGAATTTATTTGAAAATTATGCTTAGTTGGACTTTAGATTGTTAAGTTGAAGATTAATTGCATGTCTACATCTTTTACAAATTTTAGAGGTAGACATGCAATTAACCTTCAACTTATGAGGTGTTTGGATTTTTTTTGTCAAAAATCAATTCCAGTAAAATTGATTGTGTATAAATTAATGGTTCAAATAATAGTGTTCGGAGAATACGTAGGTGAGTCTCTCAACTATGTATTCTCCACACATTATTATTTTTAAAAATGATTATTTGATCATGAATTTCTATACAATTAATTTTATTGGAATTGATTTTTGGCCAAAAAAATCCAATCCAAACACGACCTTAACAATTTAAAGTCCAACTAAACATAATTTTCAAATAAGATGTACTTTTTAGATTAGTGTTACCAAACACCACCAGACTCTTTTAAAAAAATGACTTAATTAAAAGAGATTAACTATGAACAAGAGTTAAAAATAATGACTTATTTAAAAATGATTAACTATGCACAGGAGCTCCGATCAAGGGCCTAGCCAGGGGCAGGGATGGCCCCCCCCGAATTTTTTTGAAAACCCTTCTTTGCTTTGTTAAATTGTGGGCCCATCAATTTTTTTTAATATTAATAGTGTGTTTCCCCCCCCCCCCCCCCCAACCCAAATTTTTGTCTTATATAGTGGCTTCTCAATTGTGAATCTGCCTAACTAAGTTCACTCAAAATTCTATCAAGTTGTAACCCGACTCCTTGGAGTCTGGTTATGCCATTGAGGTCGTCACATGTGACACCCCTTAACTATGGTTAAAATTCACCTATCTATTCTTGATTTTTAGATTAAAATATTGAAAAAAATTTAACCTTAGGAGTTAGTGAATTTTAAATATGGTTTGAATTTATTTATTTTTTGATATTTTTCTAAAAACCAAGGATAGGTGAGTAAACCCTAGGGATGGGTGAATCTTAACCACGTTTAAGGGTGTCAAAAGGGACATGTGGCGATCTCAAAGACATAACCGAGAAAAAAATTCTTTAAAAAAAAGTACCACAATTTTTTTTTTCGGGATTAGGGAAAGTTATGGCCATTTTATTTCTCATTCACTTTTACTTTTTTCTTTACTATTATAATGGGAGAGGCAGGCGTAGCCTGATTTTTCCGAATTCCCAAACTACCCATATGATTTAATGTTTTGCTTTAATTCCCAAATTACCCCTTGCTCATCTATCTATTTAAAGTGTAGAATCACAGCCAATTTTTATTGAACTCGGGGAGAGTTCAATCACACCGGCAGGCGTGTCCCTTTTAACTCCTATTAACTGTGGTTAACTCCTTCCCCTCGCTCTAACGTGCATCGCACATGCTACCCGCTATTGAACTCGGGGAGAGTTCAATCACACCCACGGGTCAACACATGTTGCTTTTAACTCCTATTAAGTGTAGTTAACTCCTTCCCCTCGCTATCATGTGCATCGCACGTGCCACCTGCTAGTTTTTAATAAAAAGAAAAAAATGTGGCATACTTTTGTGGAGCCCATCATTTTTTTTAGTATCGTGTGAGAATAAAAGTAGATCTAGCATTATTCTTTTCTATATTATGCAAGCTATGGTGGCCGTGGCCCACAAATCTCTAAGTCAAAGCTTGATATCAAAGCCCAATACTGGCATTAGCTCTCTAGTCCTCTCCACCAACTACAGTATTCTTTTTCTTCTCTTCCTAAAGGGAATATCATCAGTTTGATTCACGACGTTTTTCTCACGTCCAAGAATCCACTAAAGAACTACTTCCAAGTTCATCTGCTTCTCTAGAAACATAAAAAGACTGGCAATAGGTCTCTTTAACCTTGGGCCTTATAAGGGCTGTCACAAGATTTTAGAGGGCCTGGGTCTGAAAAGGAAAGCCTATCATATTATTATTACTATGATACGTTTAACTTTATATAGACAAGCTGTTACCATATGTTGCTACTAAGGTCTGGGTACCCAAGATTCATTTTTAGGGTGTCAATAGGTCCGAATTCGGGCTTGAAAGCTTCTTATAAATGTGTTGGGCTCAGCCACACCTATTCAAAAATTACAAAAATGCAAACTCAAGCCCGGCCCATTGACACCCATATTCTTTTGTAAAAGGGTAGAGAGGACAAACCCAATAAGGGGTACTTATCCCTAACCCTTGAAAATTTGGGTGGATTGATGGGTTGGGTTAGGAATTACATTAAAGTGATAAGAAAAACAATTAGATAACTCATTTTCTTCTCATCTTCTTAAAGTCAATAAGTCAACAAAACCTTTCAAATTTTCCACAAAGAGTTAATCATGAATACACCACACCAGGGCCACCCTCTCTCTATTTAAGCCCCTTAGCTCCAGACCAAACATAAATAAGCCCAAAAGAAGAGCCCATCTCTTTCTCATTTAACAAAAATGAGTTTCTCTACTAGAAACCTCCCTATATTCTTCTTCCTTCTCTTAAGTGTCCTCTTCATCTTCACCCATGCAGCCAACTTTGAGATCCGAAACCAATGCTCCTATATAGTCTGGGCTGCCGCCGTGCCAGGTGGTGGCCGACGACTCAACAGAGGCGAAACCTGGACCATCAACATGGCACCTGGCACGGCTAAGGCCCGCATTTGGGGTGGAACCAATTGTAACTTTGATGCCAACGGCTAGGGTAGTTGCCAGACAGGCAACTGTAACGGGCTCCTACATTGTCAAGCCTATGGTACCCCACCGAACACCCTCGCCGAGTTTGCGTTGAATCAAAATAGTCGGAAGCACTATACTAACTTGGATTTCATTGACATCTCTCTGGTTGATGGCTTTAACATTCCCATGGACTTTAGCCCGAAGACTGGCCGTTGCCGGGGGATTAGATGCGCCGCCGACGTGAACGGGCAATGCCCAAATGAATTGCAGGCTCCCGGAGGATGTAACAACCCTTGTAATGTCTTCAAGACCAATCAATACTGTTGCAATTCTGGGAATTGTGGACTCACCAACTACTCCAAGTTCTTCAAGGGGAAGTGCCCAGATGCTTATAACTACCCAAAGGATGATCCAACAAGCTTATTTGTTATAACCAGTTCGACAAATCTAGAGAAATAAGAAAACAAGAAACCAATCAATCACACAAAAGAGACAAAATATACGTGGTTCGGCAATGTGCCTACGTCCACGGGAGAAAACGGCAAGAAATCCACTAAGAATACGGGAGAAAACAGTGCACATTAGTTATCTCTAAACCCCTCTTACGAAACCCTCGAAAAACTCCCATTTTTTTCATCCTCAAAGAAAACCCTTTATATATCTAGGGTTACAACGAGAAGACAAAACGGGTCAAAAATATGGGTCAAAATTTCGGCCGGGGGCTTTGACCCCGGACCCCCATGGCAATGGTGGGGTGAACCCCACACATTGCCTATTAATCAGGTTGCACACCGGGTCATCAAGGATCCGAATAAGATCCACACCAACTTCCCAACAAAATCCATATATAGAATTTGAGCAAAAACTCACATTATTCACTTGCCTTGGTGGTACTAACTACAGGGTTGTATTTTGCCCATGAGGCTCTTCTCCTCTTCCTTTGGGAGTAATTTAATAATGTAGAATAAGATCTATGAATCCCTCTTGTTAGGCTTCAAAGAGATGAGTGAAATAAGGTCATATACATGTGTTGATGTGCACATGTTTTGTTCCTTTCAGTGAGTTGTAAGATTACTTGAAATGATGAAAGGAACACCAAGCACCACTTGAGATCCTCTTGTGTTATACATAGTTAAATGGAAAATTCGGTGTCTTTCGACAATTATTTTCATTTATTTCCATGAATTTTAAAGAAAAAAAATGAAAATAAAGCTTTTAGGACTGCACTTGTCCGGGGATGATAGGTAGTGTGGAGGAGCCTGACTGAAATTAGGGGTACTTTGGTGCTTTTGTATTTTATTTTATAGCCCTAATACTATTAAGTATAGGGATTGCAACTACTATTGTTTAGATTGCAATTTCTGTATTTTTCTCTCTTGCTCAAGATCATAGTGAAATCTTGCATTTTATTTTATAGCCTTAATACCATTAAGCTTTTAGGGAACCATGTAAATTTGATTTTCTTGTGTGTTTTTGTTATCTGTTTCTATCTATTTTTTTTGTATCTCATAGATCTTATTTAGGTTCTATTCCCTAACATGGGATTGAGACCTCGCTTTAAACGCAATCGAACGAAAAAGATATAGGCTATTGAGATTAACTATCAATAAGAGTTTCTATTGAAAAGTCAACCGGAGCAATCCAAAAAATGCTTTAAGAAGAGGATTTCAAGTGTTCAATAGCAATGGCCTTGAAACAATTTACATTAATGTTTTGCCACATACATATAAAAAGTTATGCAAAGATACATGGTAAATACAAATTATCCGTTTAGGAAAAGTTTTTAAAAAAATATGGGTAAAATGTGATTTTTTTTAAAAATAAACCGATAAAAAGGTAGGTAAGATAAAAAATAAAATAAAATAAGATAAGATTATTAATTATAAAAAATATAGACAAATATAATATATTAGATATTTATTTAAAAATTAAAAAATTAATAATTTGTATTTAACTCACGACTTTTTGAAAAAGTTAAGAATACTTCTTAAATTATCTGTACAGTGAAAAGTCGTATATTATAAAAAAGAAAAGTCAAAATATTTTGTTACCAGGGGCGGAGCTAGGAATTTTTCATTGGGGGGGCCAAAATACATGTATACAAAAAAAATTTGGTTTGAGGGTATGGGATTTGGGGGTTGGGCGTAGCCCCCGAGAAAATTTTTTTTGGGGTAGTTTTTTTATTTTGAATTTTTTTTTTCTCGATAATACCTTTGAGGTCGCCACATGTCCTATTAATACCCCTTCATTGTGGTTAAGATTCACCCACCTATCCTTGGTTTAAAAAATATATATCAAATTTCTTTTTGAACCCTTGTTAAAAATTCACTAACTCCTAAGATTAAAATTATTTAAATATTTTTTTCTAAAATCAAGGATAAGTAGGTGAACCATGAGATTGAGTGAATTTTAACCATAGTTAAGGGGTGTCAATAGGGACATGAGCATAAGGGGACTCCATTGGGGGGCCACTATATATGTGACAAAAAAAATTGGGGGGGCCACTACATCATATAGGACAAAAAAATTGGGGGGGCCAAGTATACTAAATTTTTTTTTTTAATTGAGGGGCCCACTAGTCATACTAGTACAATAGGGATTTACAAAAAATTTGGGAGGGCCATGGCCCCCCCCCCGGCTCCGCCCCTGTTTGTTACTATATTAAAAAAAATTGTAGGCTTCTATTTATTTATTTATGGGGTGATATCATTTATCAACCATGCACACACAAAGGCTGAGAACTCCTAGCAACCAAATTTTTTTATTCACTACTATACACACTGACAGGCATTCTCTACAAAAAAAAAATGAAAAATAAAAATCATTTCTTTCAATAAAAGCAAAAATCAATACAAGCGTTGGTTTGTGGAAATACATGGGAAAAGGGCTAGCACGCGTTAAAAAAAATTCAGTGTTACACGGCATTTTTGGTAAATGAATATAATTCCAGAAAGAGAGGGTATGTCATGTGGGTGCAATGGCCTTGTGGTCTCGGCAGGGAACTGATTAGCACACCACACATTAGGGTATGTAGTCTAGTGCCTTGACCATGTTTCCCTTTAACTCTTTTAACTATGATAAAGCTTAAGAAAATCAAAATTAATATTCTAGTTTGATTTTTTTAAAACAAGATTAAATTGCTTAACCTTGGAGTAATTGAATCTTTAACTCCAGTTGATGTGTGGTATAAAGGCGGGCATAGACCAATGAGGACTCTACATTGGACTACATAGAACATGACATTTTAATTACGGCGATATAAGACGCCGTGAGTTCGTAACACCATAGCCTAGCCGAATAGTGCTTAGCGGACCCATGGGTCTGTTTCATATCTTACCACTTACCACGTGTCCTCGTGTCCCTTTTAACACCCATTTAACCCTGATTAAGCATAATTAAATTAAAACTAAGATTTTTTTTTTTTTTGAAAAACCATAGTTGGATTGCTTATCCTTGGGGCGTGGACGGCACTGGATTACCCCTAGCGCACTTCAACATCGGACATGTAGCCCTAAAAAAGGGGAAGTCATTTCATTTTCTCCCCTGTTTTTTGATTTCTCCCAATATGATATTTCATCTATTTTTATCACCACATGGCAAAGGATGAATGGACGTTAACATGTAACGCACTTCAACATCTGACATGCAGCGCTAAAAAAAGGGGAAGTCATTTTATTTTCTCTTCTGTTTTTTGATTTCTCCCTATATAATATTTCACCATTTTTTATCACCACTTGGCAAAGGATGAATGGACGCCTGAGGCTCATGCACCAAAGGTAATCCCATGCCGGCGTGGACCAATGAGGACCGGCCATTTGTTATGAAATGGGATCCACGGTACGTTAACTATTTTCCTAGCCGTTAATGTGGTAGCCGTTGAGCGTCCTTATCTTGGCAAAAGTGGGTGGGGGCCGCACCCTAAGGCTAAGTGTTTGTAATAGGGCGTCTAAGCTTCCCTGCGTCTACAGCTAGCAAATTCTTTCCTTGTAACGTAAGCTATTTGAGTTTGTTTTAAAAGGGGCGGAAATTGAACCGCATATGTTTCCGTTTGGACTCTTGAGTGATTTAATACTTCTCAGTTTCCCGCGACTTCGTGTCGATCCTAATCTCTCTCAAACCTAATCCATGGCGGATCAATTCAAAACCCTCTTTGTCATCTCTAAACAAGGTAAGTTCCTTCTCAAGATGGAAGCTTTTGATCTCTATCACTTTTGTCTTCTTTGTTTGCCGTTGTTTTTAGCTTCCTTGTAGCGGTTACAGAGCTTCATAATTCGCTGGAAAGATACAAAAATCTTTAAAACCCTAGGTTTTTGTTGAGTTTGATTTTGATCTGCGTCTTTAGTTGTGTTTAGTGATGCAGGGTTGGATTTAGAGATTTAAGATACAAGAGTCTTGGAAAAATGTTTTGAGATTGATTTATTGTAAAAATCTGTATTTTTGGGGTTGCTTATGGTTACTTTGATATCTTTCTGATTCTTTGATTGTCTTGGATTGTAATCTGCTTTGTTTTTTTTCTCTTAGTTGAAGAGCTGATTTGAAGGGAGAGATCATGGAAGAAGTTAAGGAGGAGGTGTCGAATTTGGAGACCACTGAGGAAGCTAGAGTCGCTTCAAATACTTCGATTTCCGATAGAAGTTGTAACATTGCTGTTCCTAGGCTAGGCTTTGTTCGAGGGTATGTGTACGGACATGGCAATCAGTTTGATAAGAAAATTTTGGTAGCTCGTAGCATAATTTCTCAATATTTTTTTATTTTTTTCCTGGAGATTCTAGTATGTTAAAAGGATATGTGAGTGCATTTTGAATTGAATGTAAGTGACTTAGAGTATCTCAATTTGGGGAATTGTAAAATATCCAGATCCAAAAGCATGCAATGTAGATTCACACAGAGCCACTGTGTTTAAATAATTACAATTGCTGTTTTAGTTCATTTTCTTGTTTTATATTATCCATGTTGCGGATTGAATTTGTGGTACAATTGTAACTGTGATGTCACTCTTATTTTTTTTCCTAGGAGGACAACTGGTCCAACCAGACGTTCAACAAGGGGAGGCTGGACAAAGGAAGAGGTAGCGGCTATTGGTTATTGTCTGGTTTATACTTAATGTTCTATGGTTGTAAGCATAGTGGTTCATCTAGGAGCTTCCCCCATAGTTCTTTGAACTCTAAAAGAGTAAATTGGAGTATAGATGATTGGCCTTTTATATCATTATTTGGTGGAACTATTGTGTGACTTACAAAGATTTTGTGGAATAATAAGAAGAATTGGTTTTTTTGTGCAGGCCTATTAGCTATTAGTTTGGTAAGTAGATAAGTAGGTGAATCATAAGCTCTAAAATATTGCTTTTGGCCACTCTTTCAATGAACTATAGTTTAGTATAACCTAATTTTGATTGTGCACAGTGCATACCTATTTTAGTACTAGACTTGTAAACTAGGTAGAATCCTGAATTTATTTATCTTGTTATCGGGAAAGACTTGCACCTTTTTGTAGCCAGCCATGACTTATTTTTTCTATTAATATTGAACAGGATGATATTTTAACAAAAGCGGTTCAAAAGTTCCAAGGAAAAAACTGGAAGAACGTAGGTGCGCATGATTTAAATTTTCTTGCTATCTTCCTTCTCCTCATAAAGTTTCACAGAAGTGGCCCTGATCTAAATAGAAATGTTGAATTACAAAGCTATTAATTTTTTTATTGATTACCTTTCTCATGTATGTAGAAGACCTATATTAATTCAATTTCTCAAAGGGATTACCAATTAACCTTTTGAGGAATCCTTCATCAAAGGTTGTGAATGCTTGGTTTTTCAATCGTTTTGATCTTGGTTCTGTAGCAGCGAGTAAGAAATATTAAGTAGAACCATCTTGGTTCGTTCTAAGTTATTTAAAGTGAGAAAAGTTGTTCCCTTGTTGCTCCAAATTGTTGATTAGATAGACTTTCTGATATTTGCAGCTGAACTTTTTACCAGTCGAACAGATGTTCAGTGCCTGCATCGCTGGCAGAAAGTTCTCGATCCCAATCTCATTAAAGGGCCTTGGACCAAGGAGGTGTAAATCAAATCTTCTTGCTTGTTTGCCCATCTTAGAAAAAATTGTGCTTGTATATAATGGTTATAATATGTGATTGGTATTTTGTTTCGTGTTTGGCATTTCCAGGAAGATGACCATATTACTGAGCTCGTTGAAAGATATGGTAGTAACAAGTGGTCTGATATAGCAAAATCCTTATCAGGTCGCATAGGCAAGCAATGTCGTGAAAGGTAGGTGATAAAAGTTATTGTGCCAGAATATTGGCATGCAACGGACGTAGTTGATCATTTAGTACTATTATAACCCTTCTCTTTCTATAATATTGAGGGTGTTCTACTCATTTAGGGGTTGTTTACAAGGAGTAAGGGAAGAATTGGCGGTCCTTTGACCTCTTCATTCTTCTATTCACGAGGGTACATGCATGCATCTTGTTGACTGTAGTAGATTGTAATAGGGGGCGAGGGCTATCTATCACAAGGTTTGAAATCGCGTTTATATCGGTAATTTCGGTCCTCCAAAGTCCAATCTGAGTCCAAATTTAAAAAAAATTGAATTTCTCGGCGAAGTTGTGGATTTTTATTTTATAAATATTTTATTAAAATTAAATATTCTCATGATATTTCACAGAATTTTGGACCGAAATTCAGGAAAATTTCAATCGAAATAAAATTTTATGAAAATTTAATATATTTATATAAATGTTATTATTTTATTTTTTAAAAATTGGAAATATATTGGAATTTTATTTAAATTAATTAAAAAATATATTTTAAAACAAATTTCCAAAATTTTGGAATTCCAAAATTTCACCCGAAATTCTGAAATTTTGGCCGAAATCTGCAAATCCGAAATTTTACAAATTTCGATTTCAGAGGGTGGGAATGAAACTGAAATTTCGAAAAATTTCAACGAAATTTCAATCCTTGATCTATTGTATCGTTGGACCATTTTATTATTGCATTTGTTTTGTAAATTCAACCAATTTTCCTAAGCTTTCAAACACTCATGGGACTTGAAGACTTTTTTTTTATTATTATTTTGAAAAATGCCTAAATTGAGGGTATTTTAGTAATTTTTGAAATTGTAATGGGTATTTTTGTCATTTTTTAAAACTTTTAGGGTATAGAGGAAAACTAGCGCGTAGGTCTATAGTTCCTATTGGGAACACAATTAGGTGTTTACAAATGCAATTTTGGGCGTTCATTCTTGATGTCCTTTTTTTGTTTGTTATAATCGAGCTTGTATTATCTATTTACTTTATTTAGACATGAACCTGCTTGTTGTGTGTCTATTACTTCACATTGTCTGATGACTTGGGTTAGTAGTGAAACTATCTTTATTTGATTGAATGATTCAGAATTGTTTGATTCTCAGTGCTTTATTTGTATCCCGTTTGGTTCATTACGATGTATTTTAGGTCTTCACGACTTACAAATTTGCAAAACACCAAATACCTAAATTAGGAGATAAAAATTTGTTTTAAAAAAGATAAAATTGAAAAAATAAATCAGATCTCAAAGTCTCAGCAAATTTGTTTCATAGCAAAAGAACAACAAAATTGAAAGTCATTGGCATTCACTCACAAAGTCACATCAGATGTCCGAGCCAGTGAAAGTCCAAAATCTTGGATGTCCCAGGAACTATAGTCTTGGGTGATGTTCCAGCAAAAGAACACTCCCTTAGGCATTTTGTAAACATTATTGTGGAATTATTAATCCCAACAGTTTTTTGGACTTTTCTTTTATTTTACCTTATGTGAAAAGAAGTGTTTTCTTATATAAACTTTTCCTCTAAATTTTATTGTAGCGTTGAATGGAAGGTCTTTTTCTTCTTTGAAAAGTATATTTCACGCTTCGTGTCAAGGGTTGGAAGGTTAACAACCCTGAGCATAGCTAAGTTACCATCCATTTCAAGGGTTGTGAAAAGTGCTAGTTAAAGAAGAAGCAAGCAGTATATGAAGATAAAAAAAGTAAGGCGAGCAATGCCATTAATAAACTAGATATGGACATGAGCAAATTATATAGAAAACTGGCTAAAGTGGAGGTGCAAGTGAAAGTTGAGACGGAAGACTTGAGAAAGGCAAAGTTAAATGAAAGCATCCAAGATCATTTAGTAAGGTGGGATAAACATGATAATTTGGTGAATGTGGGTACAGAAGTAAAAGGAATGTACCGAAAATTGACACAAGTAAATAGTATCCATGAAAAGAGGAATACTTTATTTTGTATTGCAACTGGAAATTTGTTTCTGTATGTCCAAAAACTAAATGAAGGCATTCTTGAATTGTATTTCTCCATTCAAGTTGTAGTCGGTGTTTGGGTGCAGGGCTTTTGTGCTCTACCTCTTGTGAGGGTCAACCATTATCATTTGGCTCAACTAATAAAATTCAATCATAACATAACATTGTTAATGTAAATAGGGTAACCATTTGGCTTGTGAATCTCCTACCATTTTAAACTCCTTTTTAATGATGCTCACATACGCATTCATAGGATTGTCAAAATTTTCATTTTATTTTATTTTATTGATGAGCTGGGACTGAACTTGCAGCCAAACTTTAGTGCTTCTTTTCTGGTATCTTTTGCAGTTTATGAATTAACAATCACTTGCAGTTCAATCTCTCTCTCTGATCAAACTGGAATACCATTGTTCTGCCTGGCTTGGGGCTTTTCTCAATATTCTTGTTGCTGAAGCTGCTGTCGATTGTCATGTCATTTTTGCTCCTATAGTATTTTCCTGTTCATTATCTATTCATGTTCTTACGGCAATCAGCAAGTTTGTAGTTTTCCAGTAAGGGTGTGCTTTAGGTATACTGCCATAGAGGTCATGCAGTTCATCATCATCATCATTTTTTCCTTATCCCAAATATTTAGCGTTGGCATGTCATGCAGCTCATAGCAGTAGAATATATTGGAAGTCCCAACCATTGTCCATTCTTTTTCTACTAAATCATGCATCGTGCCTTTATTATACAGTTATATACCTACCTCTTCATACCAAAGCAATGCTCCAGCTCTACCAAAATAGATTTCACCTGCTAGGCTGCTACAGCTGAGTTGTTAACCATGTCAACCATTCATTTCTTATCATAAATGGGTTTTTCATTCTAGAAATTTGAAGCTAATCATTGATTTTTCAGGTGGCACAACCATTTAAACCCAGCTATAAAGAAAGATGCTTGGACCGAAGAAGAGGAGCAGGTTCTTATTCATGCCCACCAGACATATGGGAACAAGTGGGCAGAAATAGCGAAGTTCCTACCCGGAAGGTATCAATTTAAGGTTTACTGTTATGAAAAAGTTAAATCACAAGATTGTACACTATACAGACCTACATCATATTCTCCTGCACAATCAGAATATGGCTAATACTGTAATACACAATGAAATGAATAAATTGGATAACTCATCTCCTGGATGGGGGTCATCAAATGGTGTCTCTCACCTCCCTGCATGTGCACGATGTGTACTGGTATGAGATTGGATGTCCTTTTGGTCTAATGGCAGGTTACTCAAATTTCTGGATTGCTTACATATTGTTAAAGGCTTAGTTTGATTATTGGCATTGCTGAATTCTATGATATTAGTGTTTGGACTTGTTAATTGTTGCCTGACCAAGGCAAATGGGCTTAGGGCTTAGTTTCTGGTCGTTGGACATTAGTTCAGTCTGTTTAATCATCAATGTTTATGGAGAATTAAAATATTTGTTTATACATTGGCAGATCAATTTTAAATAATGCAGTCAAGGATATATATATATACTAGTGGGCGGCACGTAAAGAGGGGGGGGGGGGGAGAGAGAGAGAGAGAGAGAGATTAGGAAGAGGGACTCTAGTGAGGTCAGTTTAAAATTTTAACTTAAAAAGATGGTATTGTGGGTTGAAACTACATCATAACACATGTTCCTATTTTTTCTCTTGAGAGGGAATCGTGGAGATATTGAGGGATTTTGTTAGTTGTAGTTGATATTACTTCAATACCCCTACTAACTTTTCTTATGTAAAATAAGATAACATAATATCTTAATTTTTATTAAAAAATTCACCGTTATACCTTAAAATTGGGACTCATTAGGAATATTATAAAAAAATCAACCTACTTTTTAACCCCGCTTCTCTCATTATAATAGTAGAGATATGGAAATGATAATTTTTTCCTGTTCAAAATATGTGGATATATAATTTTTTATTTTCTCCTTTCGGAAACTAACAGGGCAGACAACTCAATAAAGAATCACTGGAACTGCTCGATGAAGAAGAGGTTAAATTCATTTCCAGCTTGTGGTTCTGCAACAGATCTACCAGGACCTATTACTCCTGATTTCTACAAGTATGAAACAAAAGAGGAAAGTGTAAAGACTGAAGTGGTGAGACAAAGTCGTGGCACAATAGTTTCTCTTGATCAGAAAATGGACTCAGGGATGGATGGTAATTTTGACACTTGTTCTCTAGATTTGGTTCTTGGAAATTATGGAGGGGATATACATAAACAATCACAGCCTTTTAAGGTAGAAAATTGTAGGTCTCCGAAAGAAACTGTAAATTATCAGATGAAATCACCAAGTGGGACCCAATGTGATGATAGAGATGCTACTGCAAATGGTCTGTCAAGTAAACAGTGCAGAGACAATGCAAAAAATGGTAACTCACATTGTATCATTGCTGTTCATCCTAAATCATCATATGGGACTTCATTAGGTGATGCTGTGAAGTCCTCACGTTCGCATAAACGTACCCATGAGCCTGCCAATCTTATTAATTTTTCATCTCCTAGACCTCCTTCAGTACATGTTTCCTTGGATGTGAGTGGTTGCACTATAAAACTCAGTTATCCTCTTGAGGTGGTTTTTCCTGTCACTGCAGAAAATAATCAAGTTAATTGTTCTACTCCACCTAGCCATGTGCGAGGTATGTCTGGTAATGGTAACAGTCCGGAGTCTTTATTGAGGAGCGCAGCAAAGAGTTTTAGAAATACCCCATCTATTATAAGAAAGCGAGGGTGTCGAACTCCCAGACAAGCTGGCAATGCAAATTATTCTGATGGTGCTTGTACACCAGAAGGACAGACTGGTAATTCCAACGATAAGCTGTGTCTGGCACATTCACCTCCACATGGCAAAAATGATATAAACAGCACAGATCTAAACGTGAAGCGACTTTTCCTCTCTTCCCCAAATTCTCAGAAACGTAAAACTTCTGCTGCTGTAAAATCTGTAGAGAAATGCCTGGAATTTGAATTTGATATGGAACGGGATTCTGCCAAAGCTAAATATTGTGTCTCAGCTACTGCAAGTGATTCTTTGGATGCCACCGTGGCTCAAATATAATCTTGACGCCTTCAGATGGCTCACAATGATTGACGTCTTTAGATGACTCACAATGATTCTTGAGAATGGGATTAAAAAAAAAGGGTCTTTCTCACACTGCTTGATTCTTGAGTCAATTGAGACTCGAACTAGGTTAGTAATTTCTGCTTCTTTTGTTTGATGCATGCTCATATTTTCTCGATTCTCTTCTTTTATTCTACAGTTAAAAGAATAATGAGACGAGCCACAAATCTTTCTGCTTCCATTTCTTTTGAGGCTATAACTTCATGTATGTACCGTGCCTCCCATTATCCATTTGGAGCATAGTTACAAAAGTTCTCCGATTTTTTCAAACAGTCCCAAATAATACCTGACTTTTTCGTCGAGCGATTAATTCACAAAGTATTCATGACTTATAGAAAAAATAGCGACTTTTTCAAAAAGTCGCGAATTAAACATGAATTATTCAAGACTTTGAAAAAGTCCCGAATCAATATATAATATATGAAATATATTTGTTTATAATTTTCATAATTAGTAGTTTATTTTATATTTTTTCCGTATCTTGCCCATCATTTTTCCGATTTATTTTCAAATTTTGCCGATTTTTCCCGAAATTTTTCCTAGATGATTAATTTCTGAACCCTGACTTGGTAGCTATGATCTGGAAAGGTATTTAAATTTATGTATGTGTTTGAATTCAACGATCAACTTGTTTGCGTAACCTGATTTATCACAGTGTTGGATTATTCATGATGCTAGAGGCATTCTCAGTGCTTTCCAACAGGTTTGAGTTAGGATTCCATACACAGAGGGCAATTCAATAGAAAACTGTAGTCTTGGATACCACACGTGGATTCATCCTAGAGGCATTCTCAGTGCTTTCCAACAGGTTTGAGTTAGGATTCCATACACAGAGGGCAATTAAATAGAAAACTGTAGTCTTGGATACCACACGTGGATTCATGGGTCCCTTCTTTTTTGACTATCTTGTTGAGACAGGATTGTACAGCTAGATGACTCCCCATAGCATTCTATGTGTCATAAATAAATACAACACGTGTTTCCCAAAGAAAAAAAAATTCATGGAGTTTAGATAATCCTTTATCTACCACCACTGTTCATAAGTAGCAAAATTGCTGTTTAAGTTGTTAAGTCAGTTTGCAAGGGACACCAATGATATTTTAAATTAAAGAAGTCCATATGCTAGAAAACATGCATTAACTTGTTTCTAATTGCAACCCCATTCATTTTTTTCTTTTGTCCTTTCCCTTTTTGCAGATTATAGTTATTACTGCTGATGCATCTACCTTGAAGAGAACCATCTGGGACAATAGAAAATAAGAAAAAAAGATGAAGGAAAGCACCATCTGAAGGACAATGGCATATGTAGTCAAGCGGGAAATACAAAAATTGGCAATGAAGTTGAGATGAAAATAATAAAAATACAATGTCTTGGTTTCCCTTCCATTTTTTAATTGGGAGGGAGCAGCACTTCACTGAATTACAGAAGTTTAAATCTTTAGAATTTTTTTCTCACAAAATTCTTTGGTTGTAAATAAACAGAAAAGTGATTTGCAGACTATCTATGTAGGGGCTTGGCTCTTGTTGGACAAATTGAAACAGGTTCTCTCTTCTCTTCAGAGAAATATCAATCAAACTCTACTGTATAGGAGAGAGAAATTCAATGAAAAGGCCACTTTGGCTGTGTTTTGATTTTTTTGTTGGTTTGATTATGTTTTCTCATTTTCTGTTACTAAAAGAGGTAGAAGTCAGTCTCGCCGTGGCAAAGGTGGTGTTTGGATGTAGGAATGACTGTCTTGTTTGGTGCTTAAATGCTGTTTGTTCTGTAGAGAAGATAGGTATTAAGACCTGTGTATCTCTGAAAAGCATTGTTCTTGTCACTGTATCCACCAATTCTGGGATATCTCTGTTGATGCTTAATGCCTATAGATTTTTGAGGAATGCTAGCCCTACTCTCAGTCAAATTCTACTATCAGCCTCCACCAACTACTTATCTATTCTTGATGAGAGATAGTGTTTAACCACCATAACTTATTTGATAATGGATAGGTAGTTGGTGGAGGTTGAGAGTTGAGTTTGACCGAGAGTAGGGCTAGCACGCCTCTAGATTTTTTTTTCTTCTTTTCTTGGTACAATATGCATATAGTTATTTACCATTTATAATTGGTGGTGATGATACATAGCTTGGGAATCAAGCTACACATGAATATTCGGGCCATCTCATTCTTATCCAATTGACCAAAATTCGGCTATTCGAGGGAATCTATGTAACTCTAGTAAGTATAATAAAATAAGGCAACTTGACTTGATTGGACATTTTCCTTGAAGACCAACGAGTAGGGGTGTTATCAGCGGAGCCGAGTAGTGGTGTGTTCAAGCTTGTTTCTTAATTACACGAGCTTGAAAATCAAGCATGAACTTGGCTTGTTTGTTAAATAAACAAGCTTGCTTTGATAAACGAACTTGAGCCGTTTGTGAGCAACTTGGTTTATTGGATATAATTATTTATATTAGGTGAAAACTTTACTTTATTATCCTAGGTAAAGAAATTCTGTTGTTAACTAAAATTTTAGTATTAAGTTTATAATTGTATAAAGGGTATTCTTATCATGTGAAATAGATTATATAATATTAATCTTTATCTATACTGCTATTAATATATAAAACCCAGTTAGCTAGAGTCTTTCTATGGATGCCACATATGTCTTTCTCTTGATACTACGTAGGACTCTTTTTCATTTGTGAGGCCACATCATCAAATAGTAGGATCCACAATTTCAATTAATCCCTCATTAATCTATTATCCAACCCCATTAATTACAATTAATCCCCCACTACCCCCATTAATCTTTTCTTACCCCCCATTAAGTATAAAAAAATAAAATAATTAGTATACTTAAATTCATTAATTATACTACCTTAAATATTTTTCTCCTTTTTAAAGGAGCCAAATCATCTACTGTGATAACCGGATTTGGCATATCCGGTTATCACCCCTAGAGGTCGCCTCGTGCCTCCTTTGACACCCCTTAACCATGGGTAAGGTTCACCCACCCCTAGGGTTTTTTTTTTGGTTCGAGATATACGTTTAGGCCGCAACGCTGGTTAAGTGTTAGTATCTTTTCAGTTAGTGGGTGGGTGGAGAGTATATACAAACTCCCACCCTCTCGGGAATGGAACCCAGTATCTCCCCCCAAAGCAGGGGGTACGCTACCACTGGGACAAAGCCCTGGTGTCACCCCTAGGGTTCACCCACCCATCCTTGGTTTTTTTTAAAAAATATTAATTCTTTTTTTAAAATTAAAAAACTCTTTAATATTAAAAAAATCTCTAAAAATAGTTTTTTAATTTTAAAAAATGAATTAATATTACAAAAAGAAAAACCAAGGATGGGTGGGTGAACACTAGGGGTGGGCGAATCTTACCCATGGTTAAGGGGTGTCAAAAGATACACGTGGCGACCTCTAGGGGTGATAACCGGATTTGCCAAATCCAATTATCACCGTAGAGGATTTGACTCCTTTCTTCTCCTCTTAAATTCCATACAAGGAGAAAAGGAATTGAAGAGGTGAGTGACATTTTAAAAACGGGAAGTTATGATTTCTGTTGCAGGGTTTTAAAATCTCTTAAAACACATTAGTCATTGTTTGGCTTTAACTCACTCAAAACGGTTGAGGGTTGATTTGTCTTCCCAAATTCGTTAAACTTAAAATGACACCATTTGACTAAAAAAAATCAAAGGGAGATCATTCCCTTCACTACTTGCTTCTTTTCACTCTCTGTCTGACTCGATAAATCAACAGACAGTGTTCGTGCATCTGTATCCATACAATCCGACGAACTGCCTTTGTTTATTAAATTTGATTGGAACTGTTTCTATTTATCTGCTTTTTTTATGGCTTCATTTTTTTCTTCTCTTTGAAAGTAGTAGTATTCTTCTTCTATTTAAACGTGGGTGTCTGGAGCTCAAGACTACGACTAATCCCCACATATTGTCAACGGATATCCTTCCCTTGACAACCGATGATACGGGTGCTCCCACTCAATCTCGAGACCTTCGGGTTTGCGGTTCGTCTTCCGATCACTGGGGTACGCCCCGGAGGGTTAGAATTAATATTGAAGAAAAACTAATTTTATTGAATTCTCAAAGTGATTACAGAGACACCCAAGTTGAGTTTATATAGATACCAATAACGATAAATATAGAAACTAAATCAAACTATTCCTAATCTAATCTCAATTTCATTCTAAATCTAAATCTTTCCAACAATCTCAATCTTATTCTAAATCCAAACCTTTCCAACAATCTCAATCTCATTCTAAATCCAATTCTTTCCAATTGTGATGATGGTAATGATATGGTGTATCTCATGCATATCATTACCATACATGTACTCTATTACTCCCCCTCAAACTCATGTAGATTTGAAAATATGCGTGAGTTTGATACTCAGTCAAGTAAGGTAGCTTGCTAGTCATTCCAATGTCGTTGCAGATCTTGATAGTTGTCAATCGTCACCGTTGGGGATGTGTTGTATGAAGAGAGAATAATAGAGGCCTCAGTGGGCTAGACCTCTATGGGTCAATGAAAAGGGGGGTGGACCTTAATGGGTCAGGGCCGCAATGGGCCGAATAGCCTCTTGGGCAATGAAATGGGCCTCGTGGGCCATATTCAAAAAGACATCCGTGATCGTGCCTATGGTCTTGCCAAAGGGGTCACGGGTCTGGACCTCAATGGGTCAGGGCCTCAATGAGCCGAATAGCCTCTTGGGCAATGAAATGGGCCTCGTGGGCCATATTCAAAAAGATATCCGTGATCGTGCCTATGGTCTTGCCAAAGGGGTCACGGGTCTTCAAAAGGGCCTCTTTGGGCATGAAAAACAAAAGTGAGCCTTTCACTCTTTCCCTCTCTCCTTTTTTTTTTTTTTTTTTTAATACATTTTGCAATGACGAGGAAGTGGTGGCTAAGCATTTTCTATAACCACTCTTCTCTTGATCGATGAAGTGGTGTCCCATTGTGAGAGCCTTTCACTATTCCCTGGGTCTTCTTCCCATTCCTCTATAACTAACAAATACTAGCAGCGGCGAGTGAGTGACGGTAGCAACGACACTATTCTTGGATCATAATATAAACTCTACTGAGGTGGATGAAGAGAGCAATGGTGTCTTCTGCATCTAGTCTCAGAAGTTACTTCCTTTCTAACATCTTCTATTTCGGGCCTCAATCCTTTCTATAGGCCTCAAGACATGCATAGGTCAAGAGAGTGTGTTGAACATAAAAAGGCAGATGATAAAAGTTCTGAAGTTCCCTCATCATCCAAGACATGTTTAGGTGAGGAAATTAAAACAACATTGCTGGTGGCTTCGGGTCTTGTAGATGTTCAAGTTGTCCAAAGAGAAGAAAAGGAATGGTCTGATGTGGAGGGTTCTATTGACGCATTTGGAAGTAGTACAAATTCTGGAAAAGGCTTATGGGAGTATCTCTTGTGATATTAGACCGCATAAAGGTACCAAAGAGGAATTTGGGAGTGTCTCTTGTGATATTAGACCTCATAAAGGTACTAAAGAAGAAGTTGCTGAAATCGCCAAGAATTTAAGTAGTAGCCAAACGACCCAAGTTGCTTCTTCTAGACTGGATCTGGATACACCTATGCAAGCACGTAACAATAGCTGTATTTCATACGACAATGCTAAAGTGGATGTCCCATGGATGCACAGGAAGAATTGGCATTAGCTATGAAAGAAAGAGAAGTTAAAGATGTTGAAGCAATTCATGTGCTAAAGTGTGCAAATAATCGAAAAACAGGGAAAATAAAAATCAAGGCGTGCGGGCGGCAATGATGACCGCCCACCAGAAGGACTAGATCAATTAAGGAAGAACAATATAACAAACAAAGAAATTTACAGCAAGATTGGACCGACCCGCTTTGATACCATGAAGAGAAATTGATTTATTGGGAATTCATGGATGATTTACAATGATCCCATAAAGGGTTTAAATAATTGTTTCATGCCAAGACTCCTAATATAGAAAGATCTCTCAAAGATAATCCTAATCTAATCATACCTAATCAAATCCTAAATTCAAATTTAATTGATACTATCTAATTGTGAAGAGATACACTGATAATGATACAGTGTATCTCATTCACTTTATTACAATAGGATATTTCCTAATAAATATATGGGTTAAAAGAGACAAGTGTTGGCTTGTGGGTGCAATTGAACTCTCCCCGAGTTCAATCACAATTGACTGTGATTCGATCTTGATATAGCATAACAAATATTTTCTGAATTCCATGGATTGAAATTGCTTACCACCAACCAAACAACAATTTTTCTGGAAATTTCATTACTTTGAAGTGTCTTTTTCATATATCAAATTAAGTTTAGTATGATTTTAGTTGTACTTAAAAGTTTCATTCAAAAATTATAAAAGACATGAAAATATTATGCATTTCTCATATTATTATTATTATTATTATTATTATTATTATTATTATTATTTTGTCTATCATTTTATTTTGAACATTCAAAGATTTATTAACCGTGGTGCATCGCACGGTTTATTTACTAGTTAGTATATACAATAAACATAAATAGTTTAAATACTTAAATGAAGTAAGAGCCGAGTACCTGCGTGTTCAAGCTTAGCTCGTTAATTTAACGAGCTTGAGGGCTTAACTTTTTTTATTAAATAAACAAACTCAAACCAACTTTTACAAGCCGAGCTAGAGCTGTTCACAAGCAATATGGTTAGTTAACCACCCCTACCAACAAGGACAAGGCATTGTGCAGGTGGATAGTTCATCCGAGCTAGTGCATGACCAAGGAGACAGAACATGTTCATCTATGACCTACAGAAACAATGATTTGACAGAAGTCATAGCTTTCAAGAGTGGAAACTTTAATAGAGTGGAATGGCAATCAAATTGCTGGATCTTAACTTTTGGGACAAGGCGTTGATGAATGATGATGATGAAGATCTTAAAAATAGGCATAATTTGATACCCATGTAAGTCTTGGGGGTGCGTCTCCTAAGCTATGCAATGTGTGGGTTAGGTCGGAATTGGTTAGGGCATTTAACTGATACTGACCCACTCATAAATGGAGTAAATAGACAGGTACTAATACAATTGAATTAACATATGCATGCATTTGAGTGATAAGTGACATTTTTTGTGCTTACAAAAAAAAAACAATGTGTACACCAGACAAAAAATTAGTTCAATAAAAATTATTTACTTAGATTATTTGAGTAGATGTCGAAAGTCCGCCATTAAGCATAATTGGTCTGCATTACCTTCTATGGTTAATATCTTTTTCAATTTAGCTGATTTTTTTTTGTTTCGTGTTAAGAAACTATAAAGGTCGGCAAATTGTAATTTTTGAAGGCCCAAAAGAGTGCTATATTTTGCTCAAAATGATGAAGCATTGTGCCATTGCGACACCCATTGTTCCCGAGTCTCATATATATATATATATATATATATATAAGTAATTATTTTTGAAATGGGTGTTAATATGAGGCAAAACTTTGCTTCAAGCGCTTTGAACGGAGCGCCCTTTTTAATGCATAGATGATATCAATTTTGTAATTATTATTAAGAGATACTAGCGGGTGTCACGTGCGATGCACGTGAGAGCGAGGGAAAAGAGTTAACGACACCCGATTGAACTCGCTAGTGGCACGTGCAATGCACATGAGAGCAAGGGAAAGGAGTTAACCACAATTAATAGAAATTAAAAAGGACATGTGTTAACCCGTGGGTGTGATTGAACCCTCCCTGGGGTCAATCGCGATTGGCTGTGATTCTAAATAGATAGATGGCAAGGGGTAGTTTAGGAATTAAAGTAAAACATTAAATCAAAGACAAGGGTAGTTTGGGAATTAAAGTAAAACATTTAATCAATGTTTTGTTTTTATATAAGAGTAATTTGGAAATTTCGGAAAAATCTTCTAGGCATGCCTCTCGCATTATAATATTAAAGATAATGATAGTTTTGCTAATTCTTTTCTTTCTTTAATTTCTAATTACAAGATTGTCAACTATTTTAGGGAGGGGGAGTTCCGCTTAAGCCTCTTCTGGCAGAGCTCCGCCTCATATTTAAACACGTTTTAAATTACAAAATATGTAGAATGTAACATCAATATTTAATAAAGAGAAAATTATGGATTTATCACTTTTATTAATAAATTAATTAGGTATAGTCTCGGGATGGGATTTGGTATGGATTTATCACTTTTATTAATAAATTAATTAGGTATAGTCTCGGGATGGATTTGGTATGGCCCTCCTTGGACCAAAACCATCTTCCCATTCCCATGCTCTATAGGTTGCCATGTACGGAGTGCCATTTTTAACATTTATTAACCTTGATTAAGATTCACTCACCCCAAGGGTTCATACATCTAACATTTCGATTTTAGAAAAAAAAATATATATAAATTTTTTTTTTAGCTATAAGGGTTAATTTTTTAAACTGGTTTTGACAGTGCATTTATGAGTGGGCCAATAGGAATTGGTCTGAACAAGGGCAGACCAATACTTACACCCTCATTTTGGATTCCACCCTAAGTACATGGGAATGGGATTTGGTCTGCTCCTAGCCATACGTGACCCTTTTAAACAACCCCTTTAACTTTGATTAAAATTCACTAACTTAAGAGCATTCCTAACTGCCTCATCAAATTTTGCACACTAAAATAGCCAAAACTTACATTTTTCCTATTTTGGTTATCATTTTTTTAAAACACTCCCAGTAACCTCATCAAAATAACTAAAATTCACATTATTTTATTATTTGTGTGAGATCATAATAATACAAGTGGAGAGAGAAATTTTTATTTTATTATTTGTGTGAGACCACAATAAAAGAAAAAAAAAATTTAACTTTAATGAGTGTAAATCAAAATGGTTAATTTGAAGAGGCAGGTGAAAGCCTTTTTAAAGCATTTTTTATTGCTTTGGCTCACCAAACGGCTAGAAATGCTTAAGATTCAATCATTTGACTTTAATCTTGGTTTTAGAAAAAAATATTAAAAAAGTGTAACTGTAGGTGTTGAAATTTCTCAAGCAGGGTTAAAAAAGCAGTTAAAGTAGTCCACTGAGTGGGCCATACGGATTTAATCGGGCGAGGGCCATTCCCACCCGAACACCTGTACTTGGGGATGGATTTAAAAGGACGGGGATCGGAACGGGGGGTTTTAACCGTAGGAGTTAGTAAACACTAACCACAGTTAAAAGTTTGTTAAAAGAAACACGTGTCGACCTATGGAATGGGGGCAAGCCGGTACAAATCTCATTCCGTTTCTCGTTTCGGGTTGGTATAAAAATGACACATAAGATCTACGTGTAAATAGCGTTCCAAATTCCAATGGCACAGGATTCTCTCGAGTTGAAACCCTAGAGGTCGCCACGTGTCTCCTTTGAAACCCCTTTGCCATGGGTAAGGTTCACCCACCCCTAGGGTTCACTAACCCATCCTTGGTTTCTTTTTTTTTCTTATTAATTATTATTTTTTAAATTAAAAAAACTGTTTTTAAAGTTTTTTAATATCAAAATATTTTTTTAATTTAAAAAATAATAATTAATAAAAAAAAAAACCAAGGATGGGTGAGTGAACCTTGCCCATGGTTAAGGGGTGTCAAAGAAGACACGTGGCGACCTCTAGGGGTTCCAACTCGAGAGGATCTTGAGGCAATTCCATTACCCCCATATTAATTTTTTTTTTTTGGGATTCGTGACATTCGTCTATTTTTGGTAAACAATAAAGCGCGCGAAAATAGAAAACCCCGTTTTCCTCTTTTATCTATCTCGTTCTTGCTGGCTTTTCGTTGCGATGACAAGAAAACCCAACGGATTCTGTAAACTTCTTTTTCTCGTGCTTATCCATTACGCCCTGTCTCCTTGATTTTCTCACTCATCCGTTCATAAATTCTCTTCGCAAATTCCTCTCTCTTCGATCTCTGTCTTTCGCTTCTTCTTCATCTTCTTCAATGGTGTCTGCAGATCAGACCATACTCGTCACTGGTGGGGCTGGCTTTATTGGTACCCACACTGTTGTTCAGCTTCTTAACGATGGGTTTAGGGTTTCGATCATCGATAATCTTGATAACTCGGTGGAAGAAGCTGTTGAGAGAGTTAGGGGTTTAGTTGGTCCCGATCTGTCCAAGAAACTCGAATTCCATCTGGTATACATTCCCATGATCTTGTTAGTTGAGTACGAAATCTGGGTTTTTATTCTATTTCTGTTTTGTTGTTGTGATTGCAGGGTGATCTTAGGAATAAGGAGGATTTGGAGAAGCTTTTTTCTCAATCAAAGTACGTCAATTTGAGATATGTTTGTTTTTATTATTACTTTAGAACTTGATTCATGAACTGCGATGTTATGTTGTTTTACATTCTAGCTAGATTTTTGCGACTGTGCTCGGTTTCATTATCTTGCTTTGTTTGTGCAATGGATTTGGGGATTTTTGGACTTTTTTTGTAAGAGAGATGACATTGGCTATATTGTTAATACCTAGACAGATTTGATGCCGTGATCCATTTTGCTGGATTGAAGGCTGTTGGGGAGAGTGTAGCTAATCCTCGCCGCTATTTCGACAACAATTTGATTGGCACATTGAATTTGTATGAGATCATGACCAAATATGGTTGTAAAAAGGTGAGCTTGGTCAATTCACTTGTTTGGGATTTTCTAATTAGTATCTGATTCTTGTGCTCACAACTTACAAATGGGGAAGCACCGAATTCTTTTGTTTTCAAGTAGCATCTGGGGGTACTACCAAAAAAAAAGTAGTATTTTTGAATTGCTTGTAGATGTTTCAAATTCTCATTGCTTCCATATATTGTTTATGCTTTGTTTGTGAGAATCCAATCAGTGATAAAGCATATTAGTGGTCGAACCCAATTGTCAGCAAGGTGTGAATAAAATGGTTTCTACTTGCATATAAACATGTTGCTTTTTCTTTCAGTCCCATCAAGCTCTCTCGTTTCTTCTAAGACGAACCTCTTTATGACTTTTGTGTCTTTGTTGAGAGCAGATAAGCAGCAGCCCCTTTGTAGCAGGCAGGCTATTGGTCCATTTTAATAAAAATTAATATTTTAATATTTTTTCGAAAAGCTTGAAAAAAGATGATTTGATGTCAGATTTTTTTTTTTAATTGGAGTGGATCGATAGCCTGCCTGCTGTAGCCCAATAGGCCACAACATGGGCTGCTGCTCATCTGCTCTCATCTTTGTTTAATGGAAAGTGCTCTTTATCTTACCAAGTTCCTTCTTGTTTCTCATAACATTTCACAAAAAAAAAAAACCAATAGTCCACTTTCTTGGTAATGAAAAAAAAAAGATCCCTCTTGATTTTCTTCCATTTCCTTTTTCTTTATATCGGTAAACAGAACAATTATATTTAATTAGAAGGTAAAAGTAGGCAATACAGATAGGATTTTACTGAGAAGTAAACTCACAGAGAAAAACCTACAAAGCCAAAAATGAGATGAGAGATCTAGGGAAAAATGGATACAATACTTATACTAGAGCCAAAGCCATTCCCTTATAAACTCACAGAGAAACACCTACAAAGTTATTTCCTTAAATTTGTTCCATCTGTTGTCTATCTATGTGTGGTGTTTCCTTCATTGTTTGTTAAGTATGAGTGCTAGAGTTTCTCTCTCATGCTTTAGATTTGCACACATTGCAACCACTGTGGTGAAACTCTGTGTTGGTCTTACATTGAATCAAATCTTAAGCAAGACTTGTGAAACTCATTTTGGAAGTTAAAACTTCAGCCATTGAAACAGAAAAAGAAACTCCATGGTCTTGACCTAACATAACTTCTTCTGAAGTGACTTCACCAATGGCTACCATACATAGTGCAATGGTAGCTCATCTTTGTGGAAACAGCTCTTCATGTAAGGAGCTTCCATGGGACGTTAGAAAGCTTACAAGCATTTATATACTTTTTCCTGTGGTCCTAAAAAGAAGAATTATTTCACATTGTTATCGAAATTAGAAGTATGAGAATATGCTTGTGGTTTTGCTTCTTTTTTCGTTCCATTTCTCTTATTTTTGGCTTCTGGCATAATGATGTTCCAGGTAATAATCTTAATATATTACATCAAATAGTTTGGGAACTTTGCTATGTGCAGAAAGTGTACAAGGAAAAAAAGCTGAATTTGTGTCTAAAATTTTTAATCTTTACTGTAGTCAATTGTTAAATTCGTATGGTCCTGTCAAAATCTTATTAAAAATAGTTCATTATCTTCACCTTTTCGCATTGGCTTGATGACGTGCCTTCTTTTATTGTACACTTACATGAGCCATATTATTTTGTGAAAAAATAGATGGTCTTCTCATCATCTGCAACTGTTTATGGCCAACCTGAAAAGATTCCATGTGTTGAGGACTTCAATTTGATGGCTATGAATCCGTATGGGCGGACTAAGGTATGTTTGGTGATATGTTTGATGAGCACCTTGTTCTGGATTTCCTCTTAGACCAAGAAGGGCGGTTATTGGGTTTCAGGATTTTTTTTGTCTTCATTAGTTCAGTTCCCTTTGTTCCCTAAATTGTGTTATTTTTTCGTCTCACTAGCTTTTCCTTGAAGAAATTGCTCGAGATATTCAAAAGGCTGAACCGGATTGGAGAATTATTTTACTAAGGTACTTCAATCCTGTTGGGGCTCATGAGAGTGGTAAACTTGGTGAAGATCCGAAGGGCATCCCAAATAATCTCATGCCTTACATACAACAAGTGGCCGTTGGAAGATTGCCTGAGCTGAATGTATATGGCAATGATTATCCAACAGAGGACGGTAGTGCGGTATGTAAAGTCCTATGTTGCCTTATCTTAATGTTCTCTTTAATGTTTTTCTTGTCGTCTTTCCTTTTGGAATAACAAGTACTGGATAATTTGGAATCATCATAGTTGTGTTGAGATAATCTGTAGTTGTTCAGTTCTCTGAGCCAGCTTGACTTGTTTGTTCTGTATAAATATATGAGACTGAATGGAGCTCAATCTGGAAACATTTGAACGAAAACTTATCATGGTTGATTTCTCTATGCATTGTGCTGTGAGTAATTTCTTTAGGCAAGGAAAATATAGAAAGTAAATGAAATAATTGTTTTTATTATGCTCTAATTAATCTTGTGACAAACAGATCCGAGACTACATCCATGTCATGGACTTAGCAGATGGTCACATAGCTGCCCTCCGGAAGCTTTTTACAACAGACAATATAGGTGAATACTTTCTTCTGTAAATAGTTTCACATGGTAACGAACTTGGCAATTTGCATATGAGTCATTCAGATTGATTTTTAAAAATGATTTATTTAGGAAAAGCAAATGCCAACCAAGTATTTTTTTTATCACATGCATCACTTCTCGGGATTTTATAGTATTCTTCTACAGCATTTGGGTTCTTGATGCCCATCTCATTTTAGGTTGTACTGCTTACAACTTGGGGACTGGGCGTGGTACATCCGTGCTTGAAATGGTTTCCGCATTTGAAAAGGCATCTAGCAAGGTGACTGTCTCCTTTGTGTTCGGACTTTAGTTTCTTTTCTACTTTCTCAGTTTGCTCACATCTATGTATAGTGCGTACAATATGCATGTAATATTAAATTTATTGGTGAAACTTTTTGTTCTTAACAATTCGCAGAAAATACCTATCAAATTATGTCCTAGGAGGCCAGGAGATGCTACGGCTGTTTATGCTTCTACGGAGAAGGCTCAGAAAGAACTTGGTTGGAAGTAAGTTTTTAATCTATTACCCCCCCCCCCCTCTCTCTCCCGGTCTGGAAGTTTCCTATTCTGTTCTCCTATTATGGGCTCCTACTCATGTCTTATGATCATAGTGACAAAGTTGGGTTTCGGGAATAATTCGGCTGAGTTCAATTTCGGAAAAATTCAGTGAAAATTAAAAATAAATTAATAAATATAAAATTTATCCATCAATTTGATTAGATAATATACAAAATAGTAATTTACTTTCCAAACTAAATGAGTAATTCGCCTTTTTTATGACTTATTCGTGAATTTCACGAACAATTTGGCACACCTAAAATTCGTGAATATTTTGTCACTTAAAAATTCGCGAATTTTTCAAAATTTTGGCAATTTTTGTTACTTAGCTTTTGATAATATGTTAAAACTATATTCAGCAAGTGTAGATAGCTGGTGTTTGGTCTGTATAAATTTAGGGTTAGTTTGTAGTTAAGACTTTATGGATAGTAAGTAGTAACTACCTAATAGAAATTTCTGTACACATGGCTCACATTCAAGGGGTGGTTGAACCTAAGGGATCTCCTACTTCAATCATTAGTCCCATTGAATGATTGTAACCGTTGAATATCAAACTTAATTTCTGCAGCATTTGCCACTACTTTTTGATAGTCGAGAAGAATGATTTGAGGTCTACTGTCATCCAATTGGGTTGATTTTTCGACTTGGAGAATCTCATAGGTGGAATCTTCCAGATTGTAGATGCTAATCCCTGCATCTGAATAATATTTATATTTATTCTATCTGCAATTCTGCATATAAACTTTTGGTATCCGAATCTTGTAGCTAGTTAATGGTTCTGCATACATTCTCCTGCTCATATATCTCAGAATTCTTAATCCTTACATCTGAAATAATGCCATTTTCAGGGCAAAATATGGCATAGAGGAGATGTGCAGAGACCAATGGAACTGGGCAAGCAATAACCCCTGGGGGTACCAGTCCAAGCCTTGAATATAGCATATATATATAGGTGATGCAAGTTAAATTTATCCCTCAAATCATGTAGGGGTTAAAGGGAACTAGGTCCCATATTCTATTAATTGATTATGTTTGTCGTTTATGTAATTATGGGTATTGAACCAACATTACTGTCCCCACATGAAAGATATAATTTTCAGGGAAATTATTTATTTTTGGGAAAAATTCCCTTTAAATAACAGAATGGTTTATGGTTGTTGAAACTGAAGTTTGAGAAAATTGTTAGAAAAAACGTCTGCGTCTGTATTGCAATATTTCTCTTTTTATCCACAATTATATCTGTATATACCTCAGTATCAGGAGCGATGTTGAAACCGGGACATGGCAAAAATGTGCTACCAACAATATGATTGTCTGAGTAGTTCCCTATATGAAAAAGCTTGGTCAGTCTTTGAGGATCTGTCTCTTCGCTCTTGGTCCTCTATCAGGCGAGATCTTGTGAACAGGGGAGTAGGTTCTGTAATAAGATGAATGAGATACACTACATCATTGAATGTATTTCATCACAACATTAGATTGGCATCAATTAGGGATATAAGTGATTTGATTAGGATTAGATTAGATTAGGTTTCTATTCTGAGGTCAATGTAATCTCTACTCTTTAAAAAAATGGAGGTCATTATAATCATTCAAGTATTCAATAAAATCATTTTCTATCATGGTGTCTGCACCCCATTTTTTCCAGTTTATTAGTTATCTTTTATTCTCTTTCTGCATCATCTTCACCGGCCTGAAATCCCTAGATGATCTTCAAAGGTCCAGTGGGGACTTATTTAGTCATTCTAACTCTTGTGCCTCAGTCATAAGATCAACAAGACTGAGACACTATTTGGAGAAGCTATTGATTGATGCAGCGGACAACATTTCGACTCCCTTTAGTATGGGTCTTTGACAAACAAAAGCAGCAAATCTTAGCCTCGTCTATGATGCCTCTTACACCAACTACCTACTCTTCCTAAGTAATGGTGGAGTCACCAACGTTGATCCTTCCTTCAAGTGCTCAAAGGTTTTACCCTCAACAAAGAACCTGAACCATCCATCCCTCATAATCTCCAAGCTCTACATCACTGTAACCATTAACAAAACTATCAAAAGTTGGTGATACTTTAGGATTGTTAAACCACCCCATGATTTTTGGTTAAGTTATCATCGAGGGTTTTATACTTCAGCCGTATGAGGAAGAAGATTTTCTACACAAAAAAAAAAGTGAATAACTCACTAGGTCCATAGAGACCCTTTTTAGCTTAGTTTCAGGCTCAAGTCTGTTAGAGACACATTTTTCCAGTACATAGAGGCTCCTCTTCTTTGATCAATGTAGATCAATTTATTGAGCCCATAGAGGCACAGTTTTAGCCCATAGGGGCTTCGTATTTTTCGCCCATAGAGACCCATTTCAAGCCCTTTTAAAGGCTGATTTTATTGGTCTATAGAGGCTCTTTTTAGGTCCCATTAGAGGCCCCCTTTTTCATGATATGACAACAAATCCAGTGGGTATTCAAATGTGGCAGCATCATGTCACACAATTCATTCAAGCATGACAACACCTTGGAAGCAGAAGATATCAAGACACAAATTTTTTATTTTGGCAAAATCATGAGGATTGAAGGTAATTGGAGATCAAAAGTTGTCAAAAGTTGTCAGGGGGATTGCTATTATTAATAAATACATGAAGATTTTTCAATCGCAATATTTTTTAGGGGAAGTAATAAGGAAAATGTTAGGAATACTACAATAAGGTGAATGAGATAAACTACATCATTAAGTGTATCACATGACAATATTAGATTGTTAGCAATAAGGAATATGAGAGGTTGGATTAAAATTAAATTAGGTTAGATTTCTATCTTGAGATCAATGTAATCTTTACATAACCTTTGATGGAGTTTATTGTAATCATTGAAGTATTTAATAAAATCATTTTCTATCTATTTATATATAAGAGGGTATTTTCATCTGGGGCAACTTTGTGTGTTGCATTATGGAGAGACTAACACGAAGTTTTTGTGTCACACTCATTAGTTGACATGTATAGGTGTTGTTCCGATTTGTTGGGCTTCATATCCTCAAGGATTTTGATAGGACCTCCTAGATAACTCTAATAAAAGCACATTCAAAATTAAAACATTAATTTATTAATTTTTTGTGGGTAATGTAAAATAGAGAAAATGCTCGTTGAGTTCTAAAGTTACACTTTGGTAGCAACAAGTGTATATTATTGTATTTTTTTTCACCTGGTGAGGGAGTAGCAATGACATGAATTTTACCCACAATAAGAGTTTGGAAAAAAATTAAATTCTATGATGGAGGGAGTAATGATGATAGGTGTTATACCCACAATTGAGAGTTCTGGAAAAAAATTGAATTCTGTGATGGGGCTAACGCTCACTTGGAAAATATGTACCAAAATGTTAGGCAGTTACATGGTTTTTGTACGCACTATCAACAGATAAACAAGGTTCATTAACAAAAGATAGGCTTTTCTATTTGACATGTTCTGCCTCGTAGCAGAATAACTAGCGAACTCCACCTAAAGTTAGGCCCATTTGTTTGACTTCTGTTTTTTATTTTATTTTTAAAAAACATTGAAAAAATTAAACAAAAAATATTTTGTAAACTTGTTTCTCCTTTTTGTTTTAAAAATCGGTAACAAAATTTTTGAAAATCAAGATACAGAAAACTGTTACCTCTACTTTTTAAAATAAAAAGGGTCAGGATTCTCTCAAGTTCAACTTGAGAGAATCTCTCAAGTTTTAAGCCCTAGAGGTCGCCATGTGTCTCTTTTGACACCCCTTAACCATGAGTAAGGTTCACCCACCCTTAGGGTTCACTCACCCATCTTTGAAGTTTTTCTTTTTATATTAATTATTATTTTTTAAATTAAAAAAACTGTTTTTAGAGTTTTTTAATATTAAAAACAGTTTTTTAATTTAAAAAATAATAATTAATATTTAAAAAAAACCAAGGATGGGTGAGTGAACCCATAGGGTGGGTGAACCTTACCCATGGTTAAGGGGTGTCAAAGGAGACACATGGCGACCTCTAGGGGTTCAAACTTGAGATATTCTCTCAAGTTGAACTTAGAGAATTCTGAGCCAAATAAAAAAATGGCCTGTTGCGCCACTACCCATCACCCCATCACCCCCCCCCCCCCAACACCTACCGGCTACCACTTACCACAACTATCACCCACCACTACTATCATCATAGATTTGAATTGTTTTGATTACTGTGTTTATAATATTTATTAAACACGTTTTTTTATTTTGTTTTGTTTTTTTTCTTATTATTAAAACAAGTGACAGTTAATCATGTCATACGCATTTCCTGCTTAAAAATTAAAAAAAGAAAAAAGGAAGTCGTTTCTAGATTTTACAAACAGAAAATAAAAAAAAATTAAAAAAAAAGGACAGTGTCTCTAAACGGCCTAAGCTTTTTGGGTCAAGGTTTTTCATCAGACTACCTTAGGGGTCAATAACGACGGGTACATGAGAGATTCATTTGTGACGTACCCGTGATTTGAAAGGGGTGCTACCCCTAGTCACCTCAATAATTCATTTTTGGGAAGGAGCCAAATCATCTCCGGTGATAACCGGTTTTGGCAAATCCGGTTATCACCCCTAGAAGTCACCACGTGTCTCCTTTGACACCCCTTAACCGTGGGTAAGGTTCACCCACCCCTAGGGTTCACCCACCCAT